>OV815290.1:19271368-22186280 GCA_929108145.2 Limnephilus rhombicus | reverse complement strand
GGAAAATCACCTCAAGGGCGCTGTACAAATAAATATATAAAAGAATTAATATTATTGGCTTATTACTAAGATTTACAATTACAACTAGTGACAAGTTCTTAAATATGTTTCCTCCAGATTATAGAAGTTAAGAATATTCTTTAGTCTTGGTTCGGAATTCATCCCACTTCGCTGCTGGCTGATCCCATCATTTTATTTAACCTTTCAGGCCTGTATTCTGTTAAACATATGTTCATATAAACATATGTTCATTTTATGATGTTGATATTTTTTTACTGTGTAAAAAAAATCACAAATTTCTCGTAATTAAGTACGACGTTATCGGAAATGTCAATTTGAAATAGTAAATATTCCCGAATTGAATTTTAGCCGTCAGCGCCGGCCGATGCGTGCGACTGCGCTCGACGACTTTGTAGTGAGAATGTCGAGATTGTCGAGTGAACTCTTATTTCGAAGGTATCGTCTGAACAGCGGTGAAACGAAAATGGAACATTTCCTCGGACCTCGAGTAAATCTTCATCCGAGTGATATGCGTGAACGCCCCATTAGCAATACAAATAAAAGAAACAATTATTGTAACTTATTCAATAAATGACGTAACGGTGCAGAGGACAATGGGCCGTTTTCGCACGATTTGGGCCGCTAGGTTCGCTTTAGTCCTACCGGTCCAACTATTTTATTAACTGTCAGATCCCATACATTTTTTAGGCCGTTTGGCGCAATTTAGTGTTTTTAAATATTATAATAATGCCGTCAACCTGTTGTAGTGTTCCAATGTGTAGAAATAGGGGTGGGCACGAGTTTCCCAAAGATTGAAATACTTGAAAGCGAAATGGATTCATTCAATCGGCGTCCCAAATGGGCACCGACTCCTAATTCTCTAGTCTGTCAAGCTCATTTCAGGGACACCGATTATGTATTCAATAATATTAACATAACAAAGGGTTAAAATAAATAACTTTGAATCCGTTAACATTGATGTAACTTCCGGCGTTCCCCAAGGAGCCCATTTGGCCCCGCTTCTTTTTAACCTTTTTATTAATGATATCACAAAAGTTTTTTCTCACACACGTTTCTGGCTATTTGCTGATGATAATAAGATTCTTAAGATTATTAAATCCCACCTTGACTGTTTACTATTTCAACTTGATATTGATTCATTCAACGATTGGTGCAAAATTAACTGCATGGAACTTAATGTTGATAAATGCAAAATGTTGTCCTTTTATAGAACCAAAAAACCTATTCAGTTTGATTATAAACTAAATAGTGTTTGTCTATCTACTGTCACATCTATCAAGGACCTTGGGGTCACTCTAGACTGCAAACTTTCTTTCCGTGATCACATAATATCGTAAATAAATCACTTAAACTACTCGGCTTCATTCATAGAATTATCTCTGACTTCAAACATATAAGTACACTTAAAACTCTTTACTGTTCGCTGGTTCGCCCTCACCTTGAATATGCTAGTGTCATTTGGTCTCCTTTCTACGCTGTCCACATTTGTCACATCGAATCCGTACAACATCGTTTCCTAAGAGGAATTGCTTGGAGGTTGGGTCTTGAAAGAGGCAAGTACTCATATGATGAAATTGAACACATTTTAAACATGCCTTCTTTAGAAAAACGTAGAAAGGACTCTGATCTAATTTGCATATTTAAAATTATCAACAGTATTACAGATACACCTGCATTGTTACAACTCATCCAGTTTAACATCCCTTCCCGTAGGCTTCGAAATAATGAATTGCTGTTCCTCAATCAACATTCTACTAATTACGGATACCATTCTCCCTTATCCAGAATGTCGAGACTTGTCAACGCAAGTCAAAGCATTGATTTTTTTGGTGTAAAACTAAATGACTTTCGGCAGTCGTTACGCAATATATAAATGCTTCTTCATGCTTTGACTTGTAGTGTCTCTATATGTACTTTTTATATTGTCATTGCTATTAATTTTTATGTGCTTACCCTCCACTGTCATCTCTGTTTTTTTTTTTTTTTTTTTTTATTCGTGTTATTATTATGTTTTTAATGGACTGTTGTCCGTAAATTAATAAATAAATAAATAAATAACAGTAAGTACATGACTCATTCAATTAATATCTTACTGTAATTGAATCCCCAATATAATATAAAGAGTACGTGTATAGGTGTATAGTATAATGAACACGTAAAGAAACATTTGACATAAAATGCACAAAATTTTATACACAATGTTTTGCCTTCTTTCGCAGTTGACATTATTTGACAAACGTACCTTTAAATACAAGTGTAGTCAATCAAAACTAACATTAATAATTATGGTAGACATAATATCTTATTTCCTTTTTTTAAATTAAACATTTTCAATTATTGGAATCATTTTATTACACGGTTATCAAACTGTCTGGCTCGAGATTTCTGGGCAGCTGATTCTTCATTGTTGGCAATCTAATTTGCTTTGCATTTCTCGTCCCATGTCTGTATATCTCGTGATTGTAATTTAATTTTCAGTAGAAGTGTTTTAGGAAAAAAATCAAATTATTATTTCTTAAGTAGACCATTTTGTATTTTATATCACGCAAGTATGGAAGTTTGAGCCTAATTTTATTTTCATATGTACTGTACTGGCAAAAGCTACTGAAAGGTGTAGTTCCTTAGAAGTAGGTAATTTAGAATTAAGAAACAGACAGGAAAGATGTCTGATACCTAAGTATGTGAAAAAATATATATATAAATTCTACAAAACCAAAACCACAAGATGAAGCGGCATTGCCTGTGAATCTAGAAGAGGTGGCAGTGGAAGTCATATTGTCTTTTGATACTCCGTGTGATAGAACGACTCTAGATAAAGATGCACAGACATAATAAAAAGGAAAAGTTAACTATTTATATTAAAATAAACCTTTGTTTCACCGCAGGGGAAGCTTGCAGACTACGCCAGTCGAAGAATACCATCATCACTGCCATGGTTGCCTGGATGGAGATGGAGTCCCCCCTGATGCCCTTCTGAAAATGAGAGCCTGTCAAATATCCCCCATGCACGGATATTTGCACATTTTTTTGGATTTATTATTATATACTATATTTTTCATTTATTTTCTGTTCCATTCTATGTATGAATGCATTGTTATTTTGTCAATGTTTGAACTATTTCAAAATATGGAATGTATTGCATTGCACAACATTCTGAAAAAAACGATCATTATTATGATACGTTTTAAGATTTTCACGGCCAAACTATTTTCGTTATTTGTTTTTGGGGTGTTATGCCGTGTTGCGCTACCTCCTTCTTGAGCCAACGTTTCGGACAGCGTTGAAGTGTCCCTCATCAGGGCAGATCTACCGGATCTGCCCTGATGAGGCACTTCAACTTACACTTCAACGCTGTCCGAAACGTTGGCTAAAAAAGGAGGTAGCGCAACACGGCATAACACCCCAAAAACAAATAACGAAAAGATCATAATTATATTTGTTTTATTAAAATAAAGAGTGAGTGTCGACAGCTACTGCCAAATTAAAACACTTTTGTACTTTCTTCCACTAATTTTATATTTCACCAGGACCGGTTTCATCCTATTACGGACATTTTCAGACTTTAAAAAGATTGTTGTTAATTGGTACTAAATAACACAAAATAATTTAACAAATATATAAATAAATTAAAAAAACTTTCTTTTATTTCTCGAGGTCAATATGAAAAGAACGAGATTACAGACATAATATAAATGTGTCGTAAAACATTTACAAACATTATACACATAGAAGAACATATCAGTACAACAAATAATTAACATTATACATAAATTATTTATTGTTTTGGCATTTTTTTTTTACATCATAATATTTATTATATAGTTGTGGTAGCATCGGTCAACGCGTGAGCTACTTTGTGAACAGTCAACCTGTTAAAATAAAGAAAATAAGATTAGCAAATTAAATATGCAACTTGTGAAGAATAAATAAGTCAGTTTTTTCTCAATTTCAAGTCTCGGAGGGGTAATAAATAGCATTGCACACTATGTATTTGGACACATATTTATTTTGGGGTAACTAATCGAAAAAATCTCCCAACCTCCATAATAAACAATATTTAACATTTATTTTTATAATTTACTTGATAAACCATTGATTTTTCATATGCTAATATTTTTTTTGAAAACATTCAATATAAATATAATCTATTTCACAGATGAGGGATATCAAAATACAAAGGTGATAAGAGGTAATATTAGTAAACCTATTAAAACTCAAATTCAGCCGTGGTTTCGGGGAAATTTGGGTCCTTTTTGATGATGAAGATGGAGTCGTTCAGCCAGTAGTAGGACTGGTTGAAGTCCCCTTCGCAGAGGTAGGGCACGCGTGACCACTGCATGACCTGGAGCCCCACGGTGGTGACGCAGTAGCTGATGAAGGATTCCACGTGCTCCTCGAATGTGTGGCCTCGGATGGGCAGACGCTCCTTCGCCATGTGGTCAGATTCGTCTGAAAATTATAATTGAATAGTACAAGGAATTCGAGAGAAGACGACCAGTGCAATACCCTAGACATAGTTGGGAGAAATTAAAGATTGTGCTTTAAGCTTGAGTGTTAAGCGATTAGATTTTTGCCTCTAGCTTTATGCTTTGAGATTTAAGCTTTGCTTTTACCTATGTCAAAAATAATGAAAAATTAATAGTAAAAAAACAGCAGCTTTTGAGTCTGGAGGAAATTGGTAACTGTCTGGTTATTCAGAACTAGGCAATACACGTAGCAGATAATGTTAATAAATTGATGAGATCCCGTTGGTATCGGTTCACCAGCAAGAAATTCGCCGGAGAAGAGCGGAACATCCATCCACAGTAGATGACAGCAGCATCGACTTGTTCTCATGCAATATTTCCCTATATACTAGGAATATTTCCCTCTCCTCCCCTATTTAATAGTGGTCTTTTCAAGATCTTTATTAAAAATCCATTCTTTCAAAGCCCTTCCAAACAGCCGGTGAAAAACCACCATTTAGAAGCGATACATTGCTTGAAATGGCAATAGTTGTGTTAGGTGACCAGGTGTGAATAGCCAGGCATTTCCCAGCATTCAAATTTCTCATATTATTTCCTCCCCCATTCAGTTCAACCTAACAACATACCCTGATTGGGGGTGCCATAGTACCACTCACTTAAAATTAATCACATTTAAAAGACCGGTTAAATCCCTGGTTAAAGTATTAGAGGTATAATAAAATTCATATCTTACATTCAACGTATGGTTTGAAGGGCAGAACCAGTGCTACGATAAGGAGTCCATCGTCGTTGAGAGCCTGCTTAGCGTTGAGGCCGTTGAACAGTATGGTCTGTGGCTCAGAGCAGTATCATACTTTTTGTGCATTTTACTTACAAATCGAGCAAACTAGGTTTGGCTAAACTTGTCGGAAAACAAATTGCAAATAGCTATCGAAATGACAGATCAATCATTGAAAGACGTCAGTGCGTCAGTCCATAGATATGGTCCACAGATTAGATGACAGGAGGACCGCTAAACACCGTGCTGCCATCTCGTGGATATTTTGGAATTACTCAGAAAACGGCCCATTTAAAGAGATTCCGACACTATCAATAGCAATTTCTTTCAAGCACGTAGTTTTTTGTTAAGCTGGCAACACTGCGCGTAGTTTTCGTTTGAGCCAAGCGTTTTGACAGTCTACCGAGGACGCTTGAAGCAAGCTACGTGATGGCGGCGAGCTTGATGCGAATTGATATATTTTTTTTAATTATTTATTTGGCTATCACTCATAAAAGGTGATCTTGGCCATTTCTTGAAATTAATAACATTTTCGAAACAATCGCAGAATCATAAAATAGGACCCCATGTACATTAATAGTTAGCGTTCTTCGACATAAAAGAAAAGATTTTTTTCAAAATTTGTTACATTTTTTACGCATCATGAAACAATTCTATAAATTAGATTAATAAATTAATTTAAAATAAGAATTAATTGTTTTTGTGTTTTATTTGTAGAAATGCATCTGATTTTTCTCTTAAATTAATGTAAATGTTATTTACATTAGGTAATTAAAAAGTAAAATCAGATGCATTTCTACGTTTTTAATTATTGTTTTTGTGTTTAATTTGTAGAAAAATCAGATGGATTTCTACAAATGAATCCCTGTTTCCCTTGGTCACGCTATAACTTCAGAATCACTTTACCTATTTCATTCATCTTTTTTTAGTTTTCTAATACTTTGTAGAAGGTTCTTCCGGAAAGAAAATTGGAGGGAGGGGAAGGAATTGAAAGTTTTTTTTAAGTCTTCCGATACTTTGTGGAAAGATCTTACGGAAAGAAAAATTGACGTAAGTAAGGCTCTTGACTCGTAAATCGAAGGTCGGGGGATCGAATCCCGGCGTGTCAAATAAATTTTATTTGATTAATTTGTGTTATTTCACAATTTTTTTCTTTAAAATAATATAAACTATATTTGCGGCACGTTCCAGATTGGAAGATACTCTAAGTATCGCCCTGGTAGACCACCATTCAGAATTGAAACGTTGCTTGAAATGGCATAAGCCGTGATTGGTGACCAGATCTAAATAGCCAGGTACTTCCCCACCTTCCTCTTTCCTACCTTCTTCCCCACCTCACTACCTTCAGCCACACAACATACCCCGATCGGGGATATCATAGTCTCAGTGGCTCCAGACAGGAGCAGTTGGGACTCTTGTGCAGTATTCTCGGAAAGGGACTCGGGATGTCAACGGGGACGCACGGGAAAGGACATGCAGGGAAAATTAATTTATTTCTTTGAATGGCATTGCAACGCATGCCGGGTACCAGCTAGTATTATTTATTATTAAGTTCTGCAAGTATTTTTTTTCCTCATTGTTTAATAATATTGTAACTGCTATTTAAGTATTCAGTTCTGCAAGCATTTTTTTGTTTTCTTATTGTTTAGGTCTTGTGAACATCTGAGAAATAGGTAATAAATAATTTTCCTTTATCAACTTTATCAATTAATGTTATATTAAAATATTAATTATAACATTTATTCATAATATCAACGGAAATATACAACAATGCTTCGTAAGCATGATCATCTATTTTGAAAAAATGCGTGTAAGTAATCATTTGGTGCCGTGCCTGTAATACGCTTTGTAAATGCTTATGAGTAAAGCGGGATCACAAATTGTACCATTCTTGACAACAAATTCGTTTATTTTTATTAAAATACAAAGATAACACAAGAGCTAAGAATGCTTTGTCTCCGTTATATTCCATTTTATTTCAGCCGCGCAAAATTCACTGTCAACCATAAATAAACCAAACAAACTATCGAAAATCACATCTAGACATAGACAAATGCTTGCCAGAACGCTTGTAGACTATTTATTTATTATTTATTTGATGCAATATTATTTACATTTTTTACATAATTCAATGATGTTGGCCTCACTGGGTGGTTTACCCGTGCTGAGGCCTCCATTTCATATACAAAATTATACACAATACATATAAATATATATATACATAATATTGGTGAAAAAAAGGAAAAAAGTAAATAAAAAACATACGATTAAGATATCAAGCGGCTTGACGGCCAGCACGTAAATTTATTTTCCGTTATTGTCTATGAATGCTTGCCTCAACAGCTTGATGCGCGCTTCAAGCCGTTGAGCCAAGCCTTAGTCTATGCCTAGAGGATTTTTCATTCGAGAGGTACTTGAACATATTACTCCTTTGTCTATGGCTTCTTGTCATTTTCGGTAGTTGAAATTGATTTTTGTGCGAGATGGAATCTAGTAAAGAAAAATAATTATATGTTATGTTATAATAAATGTTATATATTAATATTTTAATATAACATTGACGTAATAACATTATTAAATTATATTTACATTAATTTAATAGAAAAATCCGATGGATTTCTACACATTAAACACAAAAACAATTAATACCTATTTTGTAATAATTTAATCTAATTTTTATAAGCGTTTTACGTGGAACGTAATATCTAAAATAACCACTCAGATACTTATTTGTCTATGATTTGTTGTCTACGCTCAAAAAATATAAATTCGCTTCAAGCGTTGCGCAATAACGTAGATTATTGCGCAATGCTTGGGTCAAGCGTCAAGCCACCTCTGGAGACGGTCAAAATGCGGTCAAAACTCTAGCCATAAACAAAAAACTACGTGATTGAGCCAAGCCGCTTGATAGTCTCGCTAGCCCTTAACCACACGTAATGCAAATGTCTTAAATTGACTATAGTGTTTTACCATCTACATATATCTATGGCCTAGCTGTCAAAGGGAATAAGACGATTTAGACGACATAAAGTCAATGACGTTACATACTATTTTAATGCCTCGATGACACACGGCTATTTATAACGAATTTAATAACGAATCAAATAAGACTAATCAATTCATGTTTTATTACAGCTTAATTATTAGCTGATATCAAAAACCATCACATAACAGGACACTATCACAGCAGTGCCATGGAACTTCTCAACCCAGAGAGTGTTTCCATTAAGACGGAAGCAGTGTCACAGGAAGAATGCGCAGATGAAATGCCGTGTATGGATATAGATATACACATGCCGGATGTAAAGAAGGAATGTTTGCAGCGTGCTGAGAGTGTTCAGCCAACTAGTAAGTTGAATCACGTTTATTATCATAAAGGAGTTTCAGACGACGCAGTCGGGACAGCTGCTTACCGTCTTATCATCCCATCGGTAGGTATTTACTTATTGGTTAGGCATTGGAATATGTTTTTTGTTTGTTCGAAAATTTAAATAAATATATATCACAAGGATGGTACTTACTCACTCTTTGGATTTAACAGAGACACCTAAATGGATTGTTTTAAAAATAGAATGTAAACAAAAAATAACTGACATCGTCTGTTTTATTGGAAAATTTTCATGTTATTGTGAAAAACTTATGAGTTGTGTATTGATTGACAAATCTCATCTCTTGTGCAAATTGTTAAGTCACAAAAGGATTGCACTGATTGAATTTAACTATTGATTGGATGAAAGTACGGAGGCCTCCAAGCATCAAGAACTACAAAACAAGGTTGGTGGATCTGTTATTTTCCCTGTAGTTTTTTCTTTGTGCCATCCTTTGTGATATATTTGTTCGCGCAAGTAGAGTTTTCATAATCATAATTTCTTGGGAATTAAGCCCAGAGGGTCTGGGGTTATTTACACACCTCATGCTCGCATACTTATGCATCGCATGCAAAATTACTTATCTTATTTTAAAATTTAGACAAAAAATGACGGCTGACGGCCGGCGTAGTCCAGTGGTAAGACTCTTGACTGGCACTCCGAAGGTCGCTGGATCGAATCCCGGCATGGCAAATAAATTTTATTTGATAAATTTGTGTTATTTCACAATTTATTCATTTAAAATAATATGGTATATTTGCTGCACGTTCCAGAGTGGAAGATACTCTCAGTATCGCCCTGGTGTAAGACCACCATTCAGAATTGAAACGTTGCTTGAAATGGCTTTCGCCGTGTTTGGTGACCAGATCTGAATAGCCAGGTACTTCCTCACCTTCCTCTTCCCTATCTCCTTCCCCTCCCCACTACCTTCAGCCTCACAACATACCCCAATTGGGGATGTCATAGTCCCACTGGCTCCAGACGGGAGCAGTTGGGGACTCTTGTGCGGTATTCATGTAAAAAAAAAAAATATATATATATATATATATTCCCGGGTTACGGATAACCCTACAATAAATTTAAAATCTCCTACTTCCACCAAAGTAAAGCGTCGATGACACACGGCTAGTTTACAAGCTATTTATCTGGGAAATTTACTATCTGTTAGTAAACTCGCCCAGTGTCATCGTGTCACTTGCTAACTAGCAGCAACTAGCAGATTGTTGACAATCTACGAAAAAAAGTTGAAACGTCGTGAACTTTACTCGCTTCCACGCTTGCTCCGCTTGCTCGTGTTTGGTTTATTTACGTTTCCAACGTGGCTTCCGATAAACAGCTGATTTCGACTGTCAAACATCTGAAGAATTAGTTCACGCAGGCGTCGTTATTCTTGTTACTGGCGCTAAAAGCGACATCAGTTTCCTACGCCTCTGAGCGAGTGGAAAGTTTTGTGTGTCATCATGACAATCTCACTCGCCGATTTTCCCGCTTTTAAACTTAGTAGATAGTTGCTTGTACACTCGCCGTGTGTCATCGAGGCTTAAGCTGAAAATGTTGCATTTCTCGAGATGAGGACTTACCCAGCGGAGGAATTGGATTCTCGACTCCTGTGCGGGACGCAAGACGCGGTGCCAACAGCCACTGACCGATCATTTTCTTCGTATTTTATTTCTCGTTTGTAATATTGCTCCACAGGAATCTATAGAACTAAAAAAAAAAACATTTCACTTATAATGCCAGCAAACAGTTCGTAGTTTCTCAATATATTGCTCCATCATATTTATCAATAAACCAAAACATCTCTACTTCAAAAATTATTTGCTCGTATCATGTATTCTTGTGTTGCAGTTAATTTGTATTGTGACGTTTACTTGTGATTTCGGAATAAATCATTCGATTGACTTGAAGATAACATACACTCTTTCTGAAGATTCTTAAGAATGGAACACCATCGCTAAAAACGTCCTTACAGTGGCCACCTCCTGTAGTTTTTATCGATGAAAATCGTTATAAATTCTCTTCTCCCATTTCTACCTTCTTCATGATTTGAATTAGTATCTTCAAGGGAAACTTTCAATGTCTAAAGATCTTATAAAATACAATTGTATTAACTTATTTGCAACTTTTTATACACTGGTATTTGTACCCGCTATGGCTAAGCTCCTGCAAGCAACTTGTCAGCAGGAGCTTAATAAATAAGTATTTTGTATAAGATTATCCCCACGGAAGGCCCTGAGGAAATTGATTTCTTTAAAAGAATTTTGCTCAATGTCATCTTTGGGGATGCTGTGAAGAGAGTCGTTTTTAGGAAAGGAAGGAGAAGTAGTTTTGGGAGATATGAGGGGTGAGTAGGAATCTAAGTCCAGGAGTGACGGACATGTGAATTCATCAATCAAGACGATGGGTTGAGAGAGACCACATTTTTTTTTACTTGAGCTCCACACGGGAGGTCCTGAGGAAAATAATTTCCCTCAGGGCCCTTCATCTTTGGGGATGCTGCGTGGAGGGTTTTTTTAATGAAAGGAAGGAGAGGAGAGTTCTGGGAAGGAAAAGGGTTTTAGGTGTGGGTAGAAATTCGGGGTTCAGTGTGTCCTGGTCATCCGCCTCCATGACCTAGACAAACCTCACCCTACCTTGGGAAGTCGAAGCGTCTCTTCGCACCGGCTTCTCCCGTTCTGGCCAGCCACGCTGCTGGTGGGTATACACCATGCCAGATGAACCCGGGCATCAGTGCTTAGTCACCAAACAAAGCAATCCTTTGGGGATGACCTATGGCAGAAGTCTTTGTCATCTAGTAAATTATTCCTGGGTCGCCGGTTCCCTTTATCTGCATCCCAAAATGCAAAAATACAAAATCAAATAATAAATACTGAGCATTGAAATAGCCCCAGCCATCGTATTTTATAATCTCGCACCAACGAGTCTTTACACGTCGTATTGTCGTTTTGAAATTCCAGGTAGTATTACTGTAGAGACTGTTTCCATCAAGACAGAATTCCGAGAAGAAGATAAAGAGGGGATCCCTTATACTGAAATGGACATACACCTGCAGGATGTAAAAAATGAATGCTTTAAACACACTGAAAGTATTACTCAGACTTCAGGTAAAATCCATTTTTGTTTGTCTTAATTCATTTAAATTATTTTCTGTTTTCATTTTGTTCACATACTTACATAGCTTTATTTCCTTTACTATTAAATATCGGAAAATCTCATCGTATTCCCATTGTTCAGCCACCTATACTATAAAGAAACCTTAACCGTCTTCCTTCTTCAGATTTTCATGTTCTTATAGTGAAAATTTAAGATATTAGATGCTTACCATTACAGGAGAAAAACCTTATTCGTGTCCCGACTGCAGCTATTCCTGTGCTCTTAAGGGATCTTTGAATCGTCACATGCGAACCCATACTGGAGAAAAACCTTATTCTTGTTCCGAATGCAGCTATTCGTCCGCTAAAAAGGTAAATTTGAATCGTCACATGCGAACCCATACTGGAGAAAAACCTTATTCTTGTTCCGAATGCAGCTATTGGTCTGCTGAAAAGGGAAATTTGAATCGTCACATGCGAACCCATACTGGAGAAAAACCTTATTCTTGTTCCGAATGCAGCTATTCCTGCGCCGAAAAGGCAAAGTTGAATCATCACATACGAACCCATACTGGAGAAAAACCTTATTCTTGTTCCGAATGCAGCTTTTCCTGTGCTGAAAAGGGAAAGTTGAATCGTCACATGCGAACCCATACTGGAGAAAAACCTTATTCTTGTTCCGAATGCAGCTATTCCTGTGCTATAAAGGGAACGTTGAATCGTCACATGCGAACCCATACTGGAGAAAAATCTTTTTTAAGTTCTTGCTGTAGCTATTCATGTTCTCGAAAGGAACATTTAAGACTTCACATGCTTCGCCATACTGGAGAAAACCTTATTCATGTTCCGACTACAGCTGTTCCTGTGTCAAAACAGAACATTAAAACGCCACACGTGAACCCATATAGAAGAAAAATCTTATTGATGTTCTGACTGCACTTATTGATGTGCTGAAAAGTGAACTTTAAAACGTCACACGCAAACCTATGTTGGAGAATATTCCGACTTCACCTATTCATGTGTAGAAAAGGGAAATTTATTGCCTCACATGCTTACCCATACTGAAGAAAACCCTTTTTTTTATTCTTCCTGTAGCTATCCATGTTCCAAAAATGGAAATTTAACATTTCACGTGCTTTCTCATCTTGGAGAAAACCTTATTCTTGTTCCCAGTGTTACTATTCTAAAGGCAAGTTTAAAACGTCATATAGGTACCTATGGGCAGATTTTTTCGCAGTAGTGAACCGATTTTATCTATTTACCCTGGTCGCAAGTCTTGTGAATGGATTCGTTTTACTCATTTCTTTTAAGTTTCCGAAATACTTTCCATATTATAAACCTGAGTATAATAATGCTAAAAAATCTATATTATTTCTGGTTATTTTATGTCCGGCCAACTCTTTACTGTACAATACTTTGCAAGTTAGTGCTGCTGTGGATACTTTTTCTCATAGTTTGAATTTGAATGTATAGGTATATCATTTATTAATTATTTATCAACTGTCGGGAAATCGACAGTTAACAATTTTCAGTTTGTACATAAGTATTATGTAGCCAAAATAAAATCAATTGTGGATTTCCTCCTTGTGACTCTACCTCTTCTGAGACAGCATAAAAAGTAATGAGTAAATTAAATTTATAAGAAAGAAATATGATCCAAAAATTATATAAAACAAAAAAATATATAAATTGAAAAATTACAAAACAAAAAATTTATCAATTACATTAGTAGCCGTGGAGAGAGGTTGTGCGTACAAATCATAGCAGAAATATAAACAAACAAAAAAACATTAAATTATTCACGAAACATCAGAGAAATACTCTTTTATGGACCTATTATATTTGGTAAGTTCGCAATTTAAAATTTCCACCTTGGATAAAATGTTATTATACCTATTGCATAGTCTGTTCATGTAAAAATTCTGCTTAGAGTTCGTCTTGCATTGATACACCCTGAACAGGACAGAAGAGCGTGTTGAACGTGCAGGTACATTGTATTGAATTTCATTTAGCAACTCTGGGCATTGAATATTATTGTTGACTATTTTATGCAGGACGCCTTCGTACACTCAATGAATCAATTTTATAGTTCGAAGCTGCCTCTGCATAATTATTAAATCTTACATATGACATGTAACAAAGATATTTTTTAAATTTGTTTATAATTAATTCAATTTTGTTTATGTGTATTTTATAAAATGGAGACCTAATAACTGATGCAAACTGCATATGATTCCTTACGTAGGCAAAGTTGAGTTGCTTAATGATGTTAATGGTATTTAAAAGTTTTGTGTTTCATATGATGAAACCTAACATTTTAGCAGCTTTATTTGTGATTTATTGTATATGAAGGTTATATTGTAGTTTACTATCAAGGGTTATTCCAAGATCACGAATATCTGAGAATGTTGCAATGTTGTTGTTTAATGTTTTATTTTGATTCCTTGAAAAGATAATGTGATGACATTTTGAGACATTTAGAAATAATTGATTTTGTTGGCAATGGGAAGATATATATTGTTTAAATCATGTTATAAATTGACATAATCGCATAGACTTTTTTTTGACCTGTATAACTTAGCATCATCATCATCATCATCATGGGCTTAATGACTACTGTATGATTAAAAGTGTCCGACCAAAACAGAACTTTCCACCGAAACCATTTATTATCTCACATTTATTTAATATTAGCTTAAATACCTACTACGGATCATGTCTCTAATTTTAGATCTGCATATATTTAACTCATTCAGATCTAAAAGTTGGTTGGTTCTTTCTTTCTACCTACTGTTAAATACAAATTTATGTTAAATTAAATGGAAGCCAATCACTTTGTAGAACACAATTTAATCAAATTATGTCATTGAGTAGATACCTTAACAACAGTGCTTCCTCGATTTTTTGTTTTTAGGAACAAAAAATGTATTTTTAAATGTGTATACGGTGTTCTGCATTTTTAGTGTGATTGCATTTAAAAGAATATTTGATAGGTAAATTGGTGTTGCCAGCCTGCAAATTTTGTAGTTCAATTTTTATATTTTCTACTCTTATTTGACTGACATATGTACATAATTATTGCTGTTGTGTAGTGACCATAGATTTCGTACTACTTTATGTTCTTAAATTTATAAAGAGATTCCGACACTATCAATAGCAATTTCTTTCAAGCACGTAGTTTTTTGTTAAGCTGGCAACACTGCGCGTAGTTTTCGTTTGAGCCAAGCGTTTTGACAGTCCACCGAGGACGCTTGAAGCAAGCTACGTGATGGCGGCGAGCTTGATGCGAATTGATATATTTTTTAAAATTATTTATTTGGCTATCACTCATTAAAGGTGATCTTGGCCATTCCTTGAAATTAATAACATTTTCGAAACAATCGCAGAATCATAAAATAGGACCCCATGTACATTAATAGTTAGCGTTCTTCGACATAAAAGAAAAGATTTTTTCAAAATTTGTTACATTTTTTACGCATCATGAAACAATTCTATAAATTAGATTAATAAATTAATATAAAATAAGAATTAATTGTTTTTGTGTTTTATTTGTAGAAATGCATCTGATTTTTCTCTTAAATTAATGTAAATGTTATTTACATTAGGTAATTAAAAAGTAAAATCAGATGCGTTTCTACGTTTTTAATTATTGTTTTTGTGTTTAATTTGTAGAAAAATCAGATGGATTTCTAGAAATGAATCCCTGTTTCCCTTGGTCACGCTATAACTTCAGAAACACTTTACCTATTTCATTCATCTTTTTTTTTAGTTTTCTAATACTTTGTAGAAGGTTCTTCCGGAAAGAAAATTGGAGGGAGGGGAAGGAATTGAAAGTTTTTTTTAAGTCTTCCGATACTTTGTGGAAAGATCTTACAGAAAAATTGACGTAAGTAAGGCTCTTGACTCGTAAATCGAAGGTCGGGGGATCGAATCCCGGCGTGTCAAATAAATTTTATTTGATTAATTTGTGTTATTTCACAATTTTTTTCTTTAAAATAATATAAACTATATTTGCGGCACGTTCCAGATTGGAAGATACTCTAAGTATCGCCCTGGTAGACCACCATTCAGAATTGAAACGTTGCTTGAAATGGCATAAGCCGTGATTGGTGACCAGATCTAAATAGCCAGGTACTTCCCCACCTTCCTCTTTCCTACCTTCTTCCCCACCTCACTACCTTCAGCCTCACAACTCACAACATACCCCGATCGGGGATACCATAGTCTCACTGGCTCCAGACGGGAGCAGTTGGGACTCTTGTGCAGTATTCTCGGAAAGGGACTCGAGATGTCAACGGGAACGCACGGGAAAGGACATGCAGGGAGAATTAATTTATTTCTTTGAATGGCATTGCAACGCATGCCGGGTACCAGCTAGTATTATTTATTATTAAGTTCTGCAAGTATTTTTTTTCTCATTGTTTAATAATATTGTAACTGCTATTGATATTATTAAGTTTTCAGTTCTGCAAGTATTTTTTGTTTTCTTATTGTTAATGATGTAACTGCTTTGACTGATTGAAAATATTGTTTAGGTCTTGTGAACATCTGAGAAATAGGTAATAAATAATTTTCCTTTATCAACTTTATCAATTTATGTTATATTAAAATATTAATTATAACATTTATTCATAATATCAATGGAAATATACAACAATGCTTCGTAAGTACGATCATCTATTTTGAAAAAATGCGTGTAAGTAATCATTTGGTGCCGTGCCTGTAATACGCTTTGTAAATGCTTATGAGTAAAGCGGGTTCACAAATTGTATCATTCTTGACACCAAATTCGTTTATTTTTATTAAAATACAAAGATAACCCAAGAGCTAAGAATGCTTTGTCTCCGTTATATTCCATTTTATTTCAGCCGCACAAAATTCACTGTCAACCATAAATAAACCAAACAAACTATCGAAAATCACATCTAGGCATAGACAAATGCTTGCCAGAACGCTTGTAGACAATAGCGGGGTTTACACGCAGAGTTTGGCCTGCGAGTCTCAGCACACTTCGCTCCGAATCGTTGGCGGAAACGTGCGTGTAAACGCGATCGACTCGCAGGCGAAACGCTCCAGTCACTCGCCAGTTCGTATCAGCGTTTGGCCCGTTGAGCGTTCACACGTAAGGGTTGGAGCGGGTGCCGCGCGAGATGTCTTTGACTTTTTTGTTTGTTAATGGCTATTTGCTGACTGATTTTATTCAAGAATTAATTTATCTGCCATTCAGTGTTACCAGATGCGTGGTTTTTTGGGTCGTTTATACCTCCACGGTTTTCTCAAAAAACCATATCGAACAAGTCATTGTATTTTAGCGGTCGCCAAATGATCTACTTTTGAGTGGATATGATTTGTTTATTGTTTGCATGGGTCGCATGAGTGAAATCCCGAATTCAGGAATCTAGTTCTTGAAATTTTGAACTTTAGTACGGGACTACGGGTTCACAACGTCTTTTTATTTAATAATAATATGAATAAATTAATAAAATGATTTGAATATAACCATGTAAGTAACTTTAATAAGGTACCTACTCTAGGTACCGTAATTTTTTGTAATTATTATTGTTATTTATATTTTAATCTTAATATTTAATTGAAAATAGATTTCTCTAAATTAAGTTTGATAAAAGAAAAAATAAAAGTTTTATATGTGTAGTCTCATCTCATAGTGTATTATTTGCGAATAAAACACATCGATATATATTCGATTTTGAAGTATTAACAATACATCGGTTCAATACGATGAATCGTTACTATACATCGAGTGTTTACAATACAACAATGTATATCGTCCATCCCTATAAGAAGGTCTTTTGACCTCTCCAGCCAGAATCCCTCAACCCATCACCTCGAGAAATCCTGAATTATAGCTGAGCAGTGACCTTTTCAACAACAGAATCAATAATAAAAGAAAAAAATGTACATTGAAAAAAAATCTACTGATGAATAAATGTTCATATTATTATTATTATAAGTCCCAAATTCTGTTACAAACAAAAGTAGTGTGTCAGTAATAATATGAAAATAGCTTGTTTTTTAAATGATGACATTTTACTGAAAAACTTAAAATTGCTGTAAATATTTACTGGTTGAAGATTAATTTGCATATGTATATATATATATATATATGTAGAAAAATTTTCTCGGTTTACCCGCGTAACGTAGTCCTTAAAAGGACTTTTTAACTCCTGACGTTTCAAAGGACTTTTTAACTCCTGACGTTCCAAAAAGAATTTACCGCGAAGCAATAGAAATTTATAAACATAAAAATAATATGAATACTAGAAATGACGCAATCAGAATTCCCAACACCTGGAAAGTCTTAATCGAAGAAAATACCCCAAAAACGGCATTTCCAAAATTACCAGTAGTGTCTCCAATTAGCTTTACCAATCAGGTATCTACTGTCAGCCCCGCCCCCCACCCCCTCCACCATCAATCACCTGCAACCCGGGTACTTCGTTCTAGACATAAGAAGTGACTTGCACTCACTTAAGTTTTAGCTTTTGGACCGAACAGACATGCGAAAGCTATCAGTTTGAGACAAAAACTCAAGACATAAGGCCTCTGAAGATGGACAGTGTGATCTGTCCGAAACGTCAGGAGTTAAAAAGTCCTTTTAAGGACTACGTTACGCGGGTAAACCGAGAAAATTTTTTCTACATCTTACACCCGTGAAAACCTTAATCATAACATATTAAACCTCTACGGGGAGGAAATTTTACGTTCGTGCAAATCATTCGAAAAGTTAAGATCGAAGCGTGCTAAACTAATTTGTGATTTAAATTTTTTGCGCCGGTGCCGTGATAAAAACGTCGTTCCTTGTGCTTTTAAACTTAAACCACGCTCCAACCAACGCCGTGCCACTCTCAACATCTTGGATAAAGCCGGTCTAGCCCTTGTCCGAGAGGAGATTCACAACATCCGATACCAAATTGACGGTGTCAGCAAGCAAATCAGTGAGTCCTTTTTTAAATTATCTTCTTTAATACATCATATTTTGTGGGACCAATTAGATATGTTGATTCAAAAACGCGTAGATACCAATATTGAACTAACGACAGCACGCCAAATAAAGAAATTCAACTCTCTCTACCGCGCACCTCCATCCTCAAAAATACACACTTTAGACATAAATAAAGTAGTCCACAACTTGTCAAACTTTCCCCTTGATAACGCCACTAAATCAGTACTCGCAAAAGGTTTCAATTTTAGTGTAACGCCTTCAAAAATTCCAAAAGAAGATATTATCACCGCAGTAGAATCAGCCATCTCAAAACTTCCCTTAGACAAAGCCGAAATAATCCGTCAAGAAACGTGTCATATTCTTAGAAAAGCCGTGCAACCTAAGAATAATATATCACTGGAAGAATTTAAAGCCCTTAAGGCACTTCGTTCGAACGAAGAAATAATAGTCTTACCGGCAGATAAAGGCAACGCGACTGTAATAATGAATACAAGCGATTATACCTCAAAAATGCGGGAAATTTTACTTGATCCCGTTTACAAAGTTAATAAAAACGACCCCACTACATATCTAGAAAAAACAACAAAAAGTAAAATCGTGTCCTCTAAACTCGGTGATGATCTCAAGAAGATGCTTATCCCTAGAGAAAAGTCATCACGTTGTCCAAAAATGTATGGTCTTCCAAAGATTCACAAACCCAACGCGCCTCTCAGGCCTATTGTTAGCTCGTGTGGTTCGCCCACCCAGATATTAGCAAAATTTCTTGCCCAACGCTTTCAGCCTTTTGTTGAGAAAGCAGATTCTTACGTGCGTAATGCTGAGCATTTTATTTCAACAATTTCTAATATAACTTTAAACAAGGGTGACATTTTAGTGAGCTTCGATGTAGTCTCTTTGTTCACAAAAATACCAATAAATGAAGCATTAGAGTTAATTAAATCGAAACTAGACGTTCCGACTGATTTTATCACTCTGACGGAACATTGCCTTAAAAATACCTATTTT
The DNA here is from genome assembly GCA_929108145.2 of Limnephilus rhombicus. Classification (NCBI taxonomy): domain Eukaryota; kingdom Metazoa; phylum Arthropoda; class Insecta; order Trichoptera; family Limnephilidae; genus Limnephilus; species Limnephilus rhombicus. The sequence continues at coordinate 22,166,586 of OV815290.1, read as the reverse complement.
CAATTTGAGGGACAAATATATAAACAAATTCAAGGGGCCCCGATGGGCTCACCCCTCAGCCCGGTAATCGCTAATATTTACATGATGTACTTTGAAATAAAGGCATTAGAGAGCGCCCCTCTGAAACCTTCACTATGGCGTCGCTATGTGGATGATACCTTCATTATTTGGCAACACGGAATTGAAGAATTAAATAACTTTCTTATTCATTTGAATAGTATCCATGAAGATATTAAATTTACCATGGAAATCGAAGAAAACGATTGTCTCCCATTTCTCGATATTTTAGTTAAAAAGAAAAAGAACGGCAGTCTTGGCCATACCGTATATCGTAAACCGACACATACAAATAGATACTTAAACGCCAACTCAAATCATAACCCATCTCAGTTGTCATCAGTTATAAATACCCTAGTTACCCGGTCAAAACGACTAGCGGACAAAGATCATATTCATGAAGAACTGGGTCTTCTTAGTAGTGCTCTTCAAGCAAACGGTTTCTCCAAATATTTAATAGACAAATCCATAAATAAACGCAAAAAAACTATTTCTGAAACGAAAGAAGAACCCCTTTCTATAGCAATTCTCCCATTCATCAAAGGCTCGACAGATAAAATCAGTCGAATCCTCAAAAGAAATAAAATCAAAACTATTTATAAATCAGAAAATAAAATCTCGTCTCTATTAAGAAGTCCAAAGGACCACATTCCACTTGAGTCACATGGTATTTATAAAATACCTTGTGGGGCATGTGAAAAGGTGTATATTGGACGTTGCAATAGAAAAATATCATGTAGAATTGCAGAACATAAAGTAGATGTCACTAATAAACGCTTAACTTCATCCATAGTGCAACACGTCCTTAATGAAGGTCATAAAATAGACTTTAATAATACAAAAACAATAGCTAGCATATACAATGAACCAAAAAGAATTTACCGCGAAGCAATAGAAATTTATAAACATAAAAATAATATGAATACTAGAAATGACGCAATCAGAATTCCCAACACCTGGAAAGTCTTAATCGATGAAAATACCCCAAAAACGGCATTTCCAAAATTACCAGTAGTGTCTCCAATTAGCTTTACCAATCAGGTATCTACTGTCAGCCCCGCCCCCCACCCCCTCCACCATCAATCACCTGCAACCCGGGTACTTCGTTCTAGACATAAGAAGTGACTTGCACTCACTTAAGTTTTAGCTTTTGGACCGAACAGACATGCGAAAGCTATCAGTTTGAGACAAAAACTCAAGACATAAGGCCTCTGAAGATGGACAGTGTGATCTGTCCGAAACGTCAGGAGTTAAAAAGTCCTTTTAAGGACTACGTTACGCGGGTAAACCGAGAAAATTTTTCTACATCTTACACCCGTGAAAACCTTAATCATAACATATATATATATATATATATATATATATATATATATATATATATATATATATATATATATATATATATATATATTTATATATATATATATATATATATATATATATATATATATTCTAAAAGACAATTAAATTCTCTAGACTTCTTTTAAATAAATTTCTTTCTTTGATGGATATTTTAGACGATATGAAGGAATTTTTGATGAAAAATGTGAAGTAAAATGATTTTTTCGAAAATGTCTACATTTGTGGAGCGTGTAACTCAAAAACAGCTAGGATTTCGAAAATTACGTAAGGCATAAAAGTTGTAGATAATTTTATGAGCTTTTACTTATTATGAGAAAGTTTTCGGGATATAAGCGGGAACTATCAATTCACAGGAAAACCGTACGCATATTATGAGAGTAATATTAATTAAAGCTGATGAGGGGGGGAGATGGAAGAGGCGAAGTGCGAACCCCCCCTTACACCATGCGCGCAAAGCCGCAGGAAAAAGCTAGTAATATAATAAATAAATAATTCCACCTAAATAATAATAATAATAACGTAGTATTTATATAGCGCAGTTTTGTGATATTTCACTTCAAGTGCGCTTAATTATAATAAACTTAAAATTAATCCTATAGTGTTCCTTACGAGTCCTTACAAAATACATAATGTTCTAACTTATCGAATAGTATCATACTTTCTTCAGTATAACCGTCATACAAAATGAACACTCCTGTTGAAAAACTTTTCAGGAGTGATAACGTCACACAATTCACTAAAAGTGCGGTGTTTTACAGGGATCTTGAAAAATTAAAACTTTGAAAATTATTTTAACTATTAAAACAAACTCTAAAAAAATATATGAAGTTATTTAAGTCAGAAGGTCATTATTCATTAAAAAAAATGGACTGGAGTTCTCTATTACACCGAGGTACTTTATTTTAGTTGTATGGTTTAATATGGTACATGAATTATTACAGACTTTTTTCTTACATTTTTTGTTGTGTATAATTATATTAATGTTGGGGTAAGTTTTGAATTCATTTATTGAGAAATGAATATAAACAGTTTTTTTTTGCATTAATTGTAAGTAGGCTTGTGAAGCTTGCCGTGCTGACGAAGTTTTCATTTCAAAAAAACACTTAGTAGTTTACATTTAGTTTCCAAAATTGTGAATTTTAGTAATTTACATAAAATGTTTTACACTGTATAATAGTTTTTCAATCCATTTGTATGTATGAAACAAATAGCCCCGTATTTTGCGTATAGCTTGAGAAAGATAACAATCGCGTACTGGCAACACAAAATATTACTGTCTTCGAATTCGAAACGCTTGTTTGACGCTTGACAGCTGACATATCTCGGATGCAGGGGCGTATATCTCTGTATTAACCTTGTAACTCCAAAAAATATCGGGTCCATAGATGAAATGAATTGTAGATAGTAGGTAAACGGAAATGACAAATACGCCATTGAACCAGCATATCCGGTTTGGTATATTGCATTTGTCAGAGTGAATAGTCAGTCGCGTTATACCAATACGTAAATATTTTGATTTTAAAATGGTTCTTGCAAAAGCACTTCGAGGAAGTTTTAAAAAGCCGTGCTGCGTTAAAGGCTGTGTGGACAGATATTCGATTCGACATAGATATCCCAACAACATAATTAAAGAAAGTCAGTTTCGTGAGTGGTCGTAATGACGACGAAAATGCAGGTGATAATCTCTCATCCGTATTACATTTGTTTTTATGTTTCATTTTGTTGTTTTTTTGGTAATTATCGGTTCGGACTGGCCACGCTTATTACGAATAATTTTTAGAAAAAAAACTTTAGATTCGCCTTAATTACTATAAAAGGAAACTTTTTGGCTTTGGGGCGGCGGAAAATAATGCATTTTAATTTTCAATTGCATAAAACCAAAATTCACTTCGCGAACCGACGCAGCGAAAATCCGCGGCCGTAGCTGTCACTTGCTGTCACTGTTATGGACTGTAGCTGACTTCGTGGGATACCTACATGAAATACCGCGAATCACAAACCATGTTACACAAACCTAGCGTAGCCGCTAAGCCACTTGAAAACTGGGATGTTTTTCTTGCCTTGACGCGAGTAGGCGTTATAAAGGGGCACTTTCTTTTGTATCACAAACCATGTTACACAAACAAGCCCGCTAGACAAATTTCATAATTACGCGCCTTATCCCACGAAGTCGGCTACAGTCGTATTAGCTCTTGTTAATTTATCAAGGATACCAACATCACAGTGACATGTACGGCCGCGGATTTTCGCTGTCAGTCGCGAAGCGAATTTTGGTTTTATGCAATTGAAAATTAAAATGCATTATTTTCCGCCGCCCCAAAGCCAAAAAGTTTCCTTTTATAGTAATTAAGGCGAATCTAAATTTTTTTTCTAAAAATTATTCGTAATAAGCGTGGCCAGTCCGAACCGATATTTACCGTTTTTTTTGCCTAAAACTGTATTTATTTTTCATTGTAGACCCCAACTCGACAAAATCTCATGACATTAAGTATTATGAAGCCAAGGGACCACGATTACGTCAAACATCATAAAGGTATGTAATCTTAAATTGCATCATTATTCTTTTTTATATTTATTCAGATTTAATTCATGTTTGCTGAGGACAAAGTTGTGGAAATTATTGCAAAACGTATAATCGCAAATGGTATAATGCTATGGTTTGTTCACAAACTTTGGTTAATTATATTGATTTCAGTGCATAATGACTTCCCAAGGGCCATCGGTGTGGTTGTTCCTGCCAAAGGGTGTTATATTTCTTGAAAGGGAAAAAATAAAGTAGCTTTTGTTCCAAAATTTTAGCTAATTCGTACATATATTTATTTCAGATCAAAATGTCTACGAAGGCACCAGCAGTGAGATTGTTCCTGCCGAAGGAGTCCCAGGAGTTAACGAAGGTATGTACATTTTAAATACTTAGGCACACTGAATAAAGGACGGTCTGAGTAAATGAACTTGCACCATTTCCAATGCCTTTAGGCATCTACGGTACCTACCTGACCAGTGAATCAGATACTTGAGATGGGCCATGTCAAAAGTAAGAATAATAGAAGAGTATGTATGAGACGATGAATGAATGTGAGTGAGGCAAAGAGTGTGTACCAAGACCGAGTTGTTTGGCGGTCCGTCCTCTCTGCCTACCCCTGCGGGGAAACGGCGTGATGGTTAGTTAGTTAGGTACATATGGCATGCCCCAGACGTTCGCTATTTGGATAATATTTTGTTTTAAGAATCCAAAAAGTTTATTACAAAGCTCCTGGATATTTGTTGAAAGGGAAAAAGTATTCTACTTTTTGTTTCCAAACTTTGGTTAATGTGTTAAATATATTTATTTCAGAACAAAACTTCTACCTAGGGACCAGCAGTGAGGTTATTCCTACCAAAGAGATACCAGGAGTTAACGAAGGTATGTATATTTGTTTTATATTTCTTGAAAGGGAAAAATAAAGTTAAGTTATTAAATAAAGTAGTTGTAACTTGCCTCACAAATTTTTAGTGACAGGGTGTCTGCTGCCCTAGAAGCATTAAACCATATACGTCCAGAGGCGTTTACAAAAAATCCATTGGACACTTCACGAGTTTTGCAATTCTTTGATACACTATTCGATAGTGTCAATGGAACTTCATTTAACCCCAAAGGGGGCAAAAATTATCGTGTTGCTTTATCAAATTACTCCCCCCACTTTCAATATACGATACGATTAGATTTTAGTTCTGAGAATTGTCGCTCATTTCTTAGCTCCCGATTCTTAAAAATAAAAACATTGAAATAGTGAGCAAATCGAAGCGAACTCGTTGCTGAAGTGTAGTATTTTTTCTCGGGCTATCGCCCGGTGTGTTTGTCTTCCCGGTATTCTACCGGGAAATGCTCAAAAAGTGATTTTACCAAAAAAATTGACACATAGTTTACCGCCAGTGAGTGAATATTTTGCAGATACAGTAATTAATAATTATCTATTACACTGGTGACTGTGAAAATATTAAATCATATCCAGAAACTCAGATATCTATAGTGAATTTATAAATAAATACAGTGAATCGTGTGTAAAAAACAAACAATAATTATAAAAACACATATCTCTTTGACATTTCCAGAATCATTACAGTTTATTATGTGATTTAATCTCGGTACCAGTACATTAGCATTTGGCCCTGTGGCTAGAGTTTCTGACTTTGGTTCCTGTCGACCCCAGTTCGAAACTGATTGAATCCAAAATAATTTTTTGTTATATTTACTAAAATAAATTGTAAATAATAACAGCACCACCTATCTACAAAACTAAAAACCCTCATCACTACTAGTCCATAGATGGCGGTATACAACAACCTACAAGCATTAAACGAAAAAATTAATAAAAACGTTCCACTACCTGTCAACAGATGATAATACATAATTAATTAATTACCGCTTTTGTTTAACAGATGGCACTAGGCGTTTAAATAACAAAAATAATTTGATTAATATTCTAAAATGGAAAAAGATAATAAAACACCGAGAAATGAAAATTCATACCCTTTCACGAAATCATTTTTGACACCAAGATCGCCAAACGAACACGATGAGGATATTATATCGTCCGATTCGGAAAATGAGAGAGATAAAGAAGAAAAGAATACTATATCGATAGAACCTGACCAATTAGTGAATAATGAACTAATCAATTCAAGAACCATAATAAATTCTGTGAAAACAACACTAACAGAAAATAAAGGAAAAATATCCATTAGCCAAAAGGAAAAAATAATCGAAGGAATGGATGAATTATTCGATATTATAGCCCACTTAGTGGCTGAAAAAAATTTAATAAAGGGCGAATTGAAAATACTCCGGCCGCTATCAAAAAAAATTACCCAAAATCTTAATGAGTTTAAACAAATAATGGAAGAAAACAAATCGCTCGTCATAAATATGAATGATAAAAACGATGAAATTAAAAAAGATATCTTAAAGGAAAAAATGGCCCTGATGCATAAAACGGCCACCACTCCAGTAGCTGGTTATCATCAGAATAACCCCCCTTTAAACAGCTATGCAGGAATCACGGCTTTTGGAAGGTCATCACATGCGGTCATTATCAGTGCGACCGATAAGACAAGATCTACCTCTGACATCAAGGCCATATTAAGACAGGATGTCAAACCATCTGAGCTCAAGGTAGGCATTAATTCCCTTATTGCCGCTAAAGACAACAAGGTTATCATCAAGTGTCAGACCTCCAACGATGCTAATAAAATCAGAGCTGCAATTCCAGGGCTGACCAACGGTAACTTGGTTGCTTATGAGGGCAAACGTCTTAGACCTAATGTTATCTTGAAGGGGATCGAAAAAGAAACACAAGATTCCGAAATAATAGACATGATCTTGCAACAAAATGATACTATCTACGAAGCCACTGGAAATGATAAGGAAGCTATTAAAATTCAAAGATTCACCAACAGCAGGAAAAACGATAGGCTACGAAATGTTATTCTGATCGTCAAAAAAGAAGTACATTCGGCTATGTTAAAACAAGAAAGAATAAATATAGGTTTCCAGCGAGTCCGAGTCGAAGACAGCTGCCCAATCATGCAGTGCTATAAATGCATGGGATACGGTCACTTCGCCGCGAGATGTACTGAATCAAAAGATCGTTGTCTACACTGTGCTGGCGAACACAAATCATCTGACTGCACAAAGAAGGAACAAAAAGAAGAATTCCGTTGCTGGAACTGCTTTAAAATGGCCAAAGGCAAAATTGAGGCACCAAAACATAGATCAAACGATAGGGACTGCCCCTACCGTACCATAATGATGTTACGCACAATGGAGAGAGTTGACTATGGCTAACTCAACTGTAACTACAGCATCCGGGTCCCAGGCCAGCATAAATGAATACAAATATGAGAAAATTGAAGATTATAAGCCAAAAAAAAATAGCCTTCGAATAATGTATCTTAACGCGAGAAGTATCAGAAATAAAATTGACGAGATTGAAGAAACTTTAAAGAGCATCACACCGACTGTACACGTACTTGCAATATCCGAAACCTGGTTGGAAGATGGTGAGGAGTGCTTCTTCAACATCGACGGCTACCAAAGTGCATTTGCGTCTCGCACCAATGAAAGAGGAGGAGGGGTGATTCTCTACACACACCATTCATTAAATGCTACAACTATTGAAAAACATTGTAGTGAAAATTCCTTCCTAGGAATTAATATCCGCAATAGAAATTTTAAACCGTTAAATATCTATGTTATCTACAGAAAGCCTACCTCAAACATTAACGAATTCTTAATGTATCTTGAATCTATTTTAAATAACTGTAGAAATGATACCCTTATTTTTGGTGATTTCAACATTGACATTCTTCAAAAAAATAACACATCTCTTAAATACATCAACACGCTAGACTCTTACAACTGTTTTATATGTAACACATCCTATCCTACACGAGTAACAGATACCTCTACTTCTCTAATAGACCATATCATCTCAAACAGACAAAATATCTCCTCAACTACTGCAAATATAGATACCTGCCTAAGTGACCATAACATTTTGATATTAGATTACCAAAACAGCTTGAAACATCACACTAATAATAGAATACATTCTTCTTCAAACAACACCAAAACCGATAAAAACATGTTAAAAGCATATTTAGAATCCCACAACTTTCCACACGAAACCACCAGTAATGCCAATGAAAACTTTAATAATTTTAATGAATACATCAAAACAGCAATAAAATCATCCCAACATAAATCTGAGTTACGTATAGGAGACCAACGGAGGGGTAATACTCCATGGTTTGATGCAACATTAAATGCACTTATCAAACAGCGCAACAATGCGTTTAAACTCTGGAACAAAAATCAGCAAAGTGATATATTCACAGCACTGAGAAATAAAACAAGAAATCAAGTTACCAATTATAGAAGATATGCTAAAACTAAATACTACACGAATATACTTAAAGAAAACCTGCGTAATCCGCGACAGACATGGAAAACAATAAATGCAATTCTTACAAATAGTTCGACACCCCAGAAAGATGAAATTAATTGTCTTTTGATTAAGAATGAAGAAATAACATGCCCAACACAGATAGCTTCAACTTTTAACAACTTCTTTATATCAGTTGGGGAAAACTTAGCAGCTACAATTGCATCATATCCAGATGATTCTATCACTATAAACACGGATCAAAAAGCAATCCAGTCCCTATATATGGCCAAAACAAATAAAACAGAAGTTCTCAGTATCATCTCTCAACTAAAGTCTAATGCATCTCCAGGTTTAGATGGAATTACACCCGTGCACCTGAACTTTTGCAAAGATGTATTAGCTGACCACCTTGTTTTTCTTATTAATCAATCCCTGGATAGTGGAATCTTCCCAGATCAACTAAAGATAGCAAAAATAATTCCGATTTACAAAGATGATTGCAAAAAAAATCCTTCTAATTATCGTCCTATATCCATCCTCTCTGTTTTCTCTAGAGTTTTTGAAAAGGTTATTAAGCTTAGGCTCACTAAATATCTCTTATCAAACAATTTACTCGCATCCCAACAGTATGGATTCAGAAACCAATCTAACACAAAATGTGCTGCTTTCGATTTTGTATATGCCCTCCAAAAACATATAGACCAGGGTAAGCATACTGCAGGCTTATTTATAGATTTAAAAAAGGCTTTCGATACGGTTGACCACGGGATACTACTAAAGAAGTTAGAACACCTAGGCATAGTAGGCACTCCCCTGAAGTTACTGTGTAGTTACCTCTCTAACCGACACTGTCAGACCTTTGTTGGAAAAGGGACAAGCAGCATGGGAACGATAAAATGTGGTGTGCCTCAGGGCTCCGTACTTGGACCATTACTATTTTTAATATATATAAATGATATTACTAAATGGGGACTTAAGGGTACAATACAACTTTATGCAGATGATACAGTGATTCTTTATCACAATAATGATTTAAACGAACTAGAAAAGGAAATGGAAAGGGATATAGCTTGCCTGGCAAACTGGTTGCGATTAAACAAACTTAGCCTAAACATAAGAAAAACACATTACATATTGTTTGCAAATAAAAAAAATGTAAGTCTTAATATAAGTCTTGATAATAACCGCCTTGAAAGGGCTGATGTTACAAAATATCTTGGCCTTTTCATTGATTCACAACTCACATGGAATCACCAATTTAAACATGTTCTATCCAAAATTACTCCTATAACTGGTGTTTTATATAGATTTCGCGGGTTACTTCCTCCTTCTCTATTAAGATCGATTTACCATGCTATGATTCACTCACATCTAATATATCTTGCCGGAATCTGGGGATTTGCTACAAAAAAAATGATTTCAGAAGTCCAAGTCGTCCAAAATAGAGCCCTGCGAAATATATTCAGTCTACCTTGGGATACACACGTCAAAGACATTTACAGAAACACCCAAATACTTCCTTTTAACACCATTCCCACTTTTGAAATAACAAAAACTATATTACAAGTAATTCAACACTCGGCACATTCCAACACTAAACTCAATTACAATTGCGACGTACACCAACACAACACAAGAAATCACAACAAACTTCATATACCAAAAATCAAATCAACAAAATATGGACTAAGATCCCTAGAATACATAGCTTACACAAAATATAATCAACTACCCAACGAGATCAAATGTGCAAGTCAATGTAAAAAGACCCAAACTAACATGCTCAAACTTCATTTTATGAATGACTATCTGAAATAATAATGTTGTGTATGTCCTATGATATGTCCACTTAATACATACAGCTATATGTTTCATGTAATGCGTATCATTCCCGCAATGAGTTTATTAACTCTTGGGAGTACAATGCTTTATATAATATACTATATTCTGTATTGTATTTTAATAAATAAATAAATAAATAATAAATAAATAAATAAATAAATATTATGGAATGAGTCGTTGCAAATATTGCGCACGATGAAATACGTCCATCAGACGACAGGGGCAAATATTAGGACTTTAGCTCCAGTATTAAATAACTGGATTTTTTCCATCCACGGCATAATGGAGTTGTGGAAATTTCTCGAAAATATAGGTTCCAAATATTTAAAATGTAGATATCTAAACCAAGATCCATTAGAAAACTTTTTTGGTTCGATACAAAGTCGTGGGGTCCGAAATCCGTCCGCTACCTTATTTTCAGCAGGGTATGAATTGCGAAGCTGGCAATTCAGCCGTCCTTCTGTCTAACATAGAAGATTTTATTTACACCCAATCTTCAACTTTAAATCTAAATTTAACGTCTTTTTTAACTATAGCGGACATAGAAGCCCAATTTGGTGAAATTTTAGATTCATTTTCCATACAAAAAATGAGTATTGACGCCTATGTCGCTGGATTTTTGTTAAAAAAGGTGTTGAAATATATTAGAAATTGTAAAGAATGCAAATCATCTTGCATTGGTGATCCGTATGATTCCTTAAATGCCTTTATTCTGAGCCGTGAATACCGCATCACGGAAAGGCTCAGACTTAATTATCCAACAAAAAATTTTGCACTAAACGCTTTGAATATTCGTTGTGTCATTGAGAATGTACTAAATCATTATTGCGAAAATATACATCTTGTGCCCATTATAAAAAATACAATTTTCAAAAATGTATGTTTTGATTGGATTAATTGTCAAGAGCATAAAAAAAATTTGACTGAATCTATTGTGAAATTCGCCGTGCCCTTTAATATTAATGTTTGGTGCGGAGATATTAATAAAAAAATATCTGGAAAAGATACCAGACCTTATAATGGACCTGATTCCATTAGGAAAAAGGCAATGTTGAGGTACACAAAATATTCTAAGTATAGAAAAAAGTTGTCGTCTTAGTATTTTTTTTCTCCTTATTTACATTTATTTATATTAACATTTATATACATACATATTATCTCAACTCAACCTATTGTAGTAATATATTGTTTGTCAAATTCTGTGTCTTTGTGGGGGCGCTTAGTACTTTCTTGAATATCTTTCAACACCTTCTTTAATTAAAATATGTTTAGTATTTACATATTTTTGTATAAAATTTTTGTGCTTACATATTTTGACCGTGCATCAACTGAGGAGATGACTCCCAAGGCAGCAGCTGCATAACCCTCCCGCGCCTCCCCCGTTGCCTTTAGCAGGCCCGAAGACTGACCGTAGCGGACCGGTGCCCTTACACCCTGCCTCTGGTGACCCGAAGCTCACTTTTTTCCCTAGAGTCTTCAGGTTTCTTTCCCCCTTAATCCCAACATTCTCTTCGAGGGCCTACCGGGAAGCCGGCTTGGGATGCTGACGCCGAGTCTTGCTTGCGACTGGATTGATGGCTCCGCTCATCCTCGGCGGGACTGCCTTCTCTCAGAAGGAACTCTTCTTCCTTTATATTAATAAACTTTTGTTTTAGATATATCAAGTGGTGGAGATGAGACGTGATACAGTGAAATAAATAATTAACAACATGTACGCACTCGCATACTGCCTGCTAACAATGTATGCCTGGACATTGGAGGTCTAGAGTCATTTTAATAAAAAGTAGAGTTTTTACAAAAAAAAAATAGAGTCCTGACGTGTACGGTGAAGGAGGAAACTATCTGTTTCCTTAAAACGCTGTGGGAAAGTGGTTGGCAACCTCCAATGTTTACATATTTTTGTATAAAGCTCTTTGTTTTTGTGTTTTTAAAATTTTTTTGTGTACTGTTTTTGTGCTTGTAATTTGTGCTATTATTTTTTATGTATTTGTATTTATTGTACATTTCATAGAAAAGATTACAGAGTTAGCGTATTAAGCCAAATAATGTATTAATGGATATTCCGTTGGATATATGAATAATTATATAATACTTTTAATTATATGACAAGTACAATGAATGAATACATTATGGCCCAGTCAGCATTAATTTCTGACTCATGCTCAATCTATGAGTGGAACCTCCTACTCTGCATTTTTATGTATTGTTTATCCATTGTCTTTTTAAAAATAAAAAATATTTAAAACATGCACCTGTGAGTTTTTCATTTTTCTAATGTATTGATTTTTCATCTCCTCAGGATAACAGGTTTCCATCTGACAAAGCTCCCTCCTGAGAAAATGAGCTGTAAAAAAACTATGTAAATCTCATTTCCTCGGAACCATCTTTGGCACATGGAACCTTGTTGTCCCGGGGAAAAGTTTTTTCATTTTTCTGCTTTTCAATTTTTTTTTTAATAATTTATTGGGCTAATAAAGTAGGGCGAGTATATTGTCTATGGCAGGCCTTGTACCATTGTCTATGACAAATGGCCTTAAACTCCCTTCTACCAAGATCGGGATTGTTTTTCCGTGTTTTTTCGTTGGTGTCGACATTTGTCCCATAGAAAAGGCCCGAAGATATCGATCTAGGGATTGGTATATTTATGCTCGGATGTCACATGGATTTCACCGATTTCACCATAGGTAAAAAATAAAGTTGAAAATAATAATTACTTTATTTTACATGTCTAATATAATAGATAAATATGATTTCCATTCAAAAACATTGGTTTTTAATTTTGTTTTTGGAAAAAACATTCATGTTCCCGAGCTGGCACATTGGTCGTTGGTGTTTGTTTTACTTGATATTATGTTGATTATTTCAATATACCTATATTTATTTATTTTAAATACTTCTTATTTATATATTACATCTAACTTATTTTTATATTACATCAGAAATTTATTACATGATTAGATGACCATGATACTGGAAGGAGGCTAGGAGTCAGACGGAGGAGAAGACAAAGAGAGCTGGCCAGTGGAATATTTAGAAGTTTTCCAGAATCCTGCAGAGGGATGCATTGAGCCAAGCCAAGCCTCTTGGAATGGATCCATTGGTAGAAATCCATCAAGTACTTTTATCATTACATATTTCTTATTGCTAGCGATTATTGCGTTTGATGTTATTATAAAACGATGAACATGTCTGGGTTTTAAATGAAACTATGAAGTAATATTTTTTTTCATTTATGGAAGAGAGACAGCAGCCACAGGGGGGGGAGTCAAGAGTCCTGCACTGTACACTGTACGCCTAGGACAGCCCGGTAAAGCCTCAACTTCCCATGGACGGAGAGCTGATCTACGGTGGATCAAGAAAGATTACGAGCATGTTGACTCCCACTGTGATGTGACCTTTTCAAACCCACCACTGAATATGTCTGTCTACAATATTTTTATGTTTCATAGATGAAAACACTATAAAAAATATTGTTGAGTAGACAAATTTGTATTCTGTACAAAAAATAGCATTAGCGTAAACACCTCAGTCAACGAAATGAACTGATTTCTAGGAATGCACATCATGATGGGTATCCTCAAGTATCCGGCATTCCACCTTTACTGGGTAAACGATAAAAGGCTATCTCTTATCGCAGATGTCATGCCTAGAAATCGTTTCACTAAGTTGCGGTTGTGTTTTCATTTAAACAACAATAACACGTTGATTCCGAGAGGATGCCAGGGTTACGACAAACTATTTAAAATAAGGCCGTTGTCAAATGCCCCGCATGAAAATAAGGTCAAGGTGGAACCTGAAGAGTTCAATTCTGTAGACGAGCTCATGATACTGTTCAAAGGTAGAAGTAATTTGAAGCAATACATAAAAAAATAAGCCACACGAGTGGGGCATCAAAGCCTTCTCCCGAGCGGTAGCCAGTCACAGTGTGGCCAGTGGCCAGTAGCCAGGTAGGTGGGCTTGTCTATGATTTTGAGATGTACATGGGCAAAAACAGTAATGTGGGTGAGAAGACTGCCCGGTATGACGGTATGAGTGAAAACATTGTTTTTTTTTACATTAGCTCCACATAGGAGGCCCTGGGGAAAATAATTCCCTGCAGGGCCTATTTCATCTTTGGGGATGCTGTGAGGAGTGTCTTTTTAGGAGAGGAAGTTCTGGGAAGGAAAAGGGTATTAGGGGTGGGTAGGAATCTGGGGGTAAGTGTGTCCAGGAGTGACGGTCGTATGAATCCACCCCTCCCACTGCGGTGCAAGGTGATGAAGGTAGTTAGAAAGTTGATAAAGGGTATCCCTCCAAACCGTAATTTCAAAGTCTCCACTGACATTGTGTAATATTTCTTTATTCAAATGTGTATGAAATATCTAGTCCAGATATTGATTGTCCAGTTGATTTAGTCAGACATCTCCAAATCCTAAGTTTTGAGAATATATATTCAAATGTCCACCATAAATCAAATATTAATTACACTTGTATCTGTTTTAAATACTTAAAATGATGTAAAATAACACTGGGAGACTGTCTATTAGTATGACATTTATTATTATGACATTTTGAACTATCCTACTAGTGATCTAGAATCCATTTGTCACATGAGAACGGGCCATTTCTACGACTCGGTCTTGAGTTCGACAGCTAAGCTGTGGAATGATTTGCCGGCCTCTGTGTTTCCTCCCTCCTACAAGACCTATGTTCACTCCTTCCCATGGGCGTAGGCACGGTAGGGCAAGGTGGAGCGTTTGCCCCATGCCTGGCCTGCCGATGCATGAGCTCCGGGTTTGTCCACTGAGTCGCATTTTCAAATTTACAGCACTTCATATGATGGTTTTTCCTTTTTTCAGTTCTTATTATCTGCATTCATAAAGCCTTAAGCATGAATAAGTCGTTACCTACTCTAGATTTTTATTTTTTCCCCACCCTAAATCAAAACCTGGCTACGCTCATGCTCCTTCTCCTCAAAAAGACCCTCCACACAGCATCTTTTAGATATTATTTTCCTCGGGGCCTCCCGTGTAGAGTTAATGTAAAAAAAAAATCATATATGATCTGTTCTGTTCTACCTGAGAATTGTATTTAATCTGGTTAATTGCTGGATACATGTGCACGTCGTAGAGGTGGACCCCTCTGCGGAGGCGGGTTCCAGTGCTCCAGGAAGGGTACGCCAGTCCCACCCGCGCCCCGTGGAAGGTATCAGGTACATTGGCTGGAACATTTCCCACAGGTGCAAAGTGTTCCAAAGCAAACAAAGGTTCAATGTGAAAGGTGCACCTTTATTTCACCTCCAGCAAAAAAATTTCAAATCATAGCATTAATCAATTAGGAACCGACCTAATATGTAAGCACATTTTATTTCTTTTAGATTTTTAATTTATTATATTATATATGTATATATATATATGTTTATGTAATATGGCAGACTGGGATTGCACTATCCTCCCAGTCCTGCTGTAATAAAAGCTTTAATAAAAATAAAATGACTAAGACAGCCTTTAATTTTACAAGTAATGATAGCTATATTATCTCTGCTACTTTTTAATGTGGTATGTAAATAAAAATATGTTTTATAAAAAAATATTTCATTTATCTTCATACTAATAAATTACGCACCTCTCTCTACAACAGTTGTTAAAACAACGCTAAATAGTGCCAGTTACTAAGCTGTTAAATATTTCTTTAAGTTTAAGGAAATTTATTTGGTGAGAATTATATTGTGATTGAATTGATACAACTACAGTAAATAAATACACACAAGCTCTTCTACAATTTATTTTTATGCATTCACAAATGGCGCCAATAAAATTATTTTAGGTTATTAATCATTTTTGCACGTTACGATTAAAAATATTAAGGTAAATTAATTGTTTGCGCCCGAACACATTTAATATGAATATAAATAAATAGTTTTGTCCATAAACAAACCCAAATCTTTCAAGAAAGGCTAAAAAATTCAATTTTGTATCGGTGACTCAATCCAATATTGTATTTTTCAGCCTTTCATGAAAGATTTGGGTTTGTTTATGGACAAAACTATTTATTCATATTAAATATGTACGGTCGCAAACAATTAATTCACCTCAATATTTTAAAGCAAAACGTGCAAGAAGTATTAAAAACCTAATATAATTTGATTGGCGCCATCTGTGAATGCATAGATTAAAACGTACGCGACGTTTAACCTTAAGAGGAACGGCTGCGCAGCCTTTTTCAAACAAATTTTAAATTTGTATTTGAGCCCAAAATACTTGTACAAACTGAATTTTTTTTTTCCAAATGTGTAAAAAATATCTAGAGCAGATACTGATCATCCAGTTAATTAATAAGATATCTCCAAATACTAAGTTTTGAGATAAAATGAGGAAAGGAACATTTAAATGTTCACTATAAATCAAATATTATTTACACTAAACTTGTCTGTGTTTTACATACTAAAAATAATACAAAATAACCCCGGGAGGCATAATGGTCCGGGTCCGGTACATTAGTAAGAAAATTTTGAAATATCCTGCTATCGACCCAGAAAACATCAACACTTTCTTTAAGTCACTACAAGTTTTTGTGCATTATAATAGAAGTTGGTGGTGTTTATGAGTAAACTGGGTATTGTACCAGATAGAGAGTACACTTTTGCAAACTCTGCACACTCAACTTAAATATCGATTTTTCGGAGTTGTCTGAATGATCGATATGTATTTTATATTACGACATACAGGCCATTAAGTAGTCAATTTTTCATAATTTTGGGGGTTTTAAATTACACATATATTTACAAGGGCGGATCCGGGATTTTTTTCTGGGGGGGGCACAATGGGTGGACAGGCAAAAAAATCAACAATCACTGTTAGGATTTTTTTCTGGGGGGGGGCACAAGGGGCGGACAGGCAAAAAAATCAACAATTACTGTTAGAAATAAACAAGTTCAAGTATGTATAGGAAGGTTTATGAAAGTGTTAAAACAATAGAAAAATTAAAAGTTTAATAAAGATAGTTTTCTGTACTGTGATGGAATCTCCACAGTACACAAAAATACCGTTTGGGTGCACCCGTGCCCCCCCCCCCCCCCCTAAATCCGCCCTTGTATATTTATTTGAAAGTGCTGTTCCCGTCATAGCAAAAGATTATAATTTTTATATGGGAGGTGTTATCATTGCAGTGTGCTAGTTGAGTTGTATGCATCACCAACATAGTTCCCACGACCGGTCAGTGACTGAATTGGCTTGGAATCTTGAAGAGATAAGTAGGGAGGAAATACAGAGGCTGGCAAATCGGTCCACCGACGAGCTGTTGAACTCAAGAACGAGAAATAGAAATGACCCTTCCTCATGTGACAAATGTCATGACCGACCCAGTGGCTGAGTTGGCATCGCGTCCAGGAGTCCCATTGTTCGATTCCTTAGCTGGCTAAGTCCTCCATCACGACACAAGCAAAATAGTTAGGTTTTTTGTAACCCGGGAATGTTTGTCTTTCTTTTTAAAAAAATAGAGTTTATATTTTATGTGCAAGGATGATATGTTTTTTTTTTTAAAGAAAGTCAAACATTCCCGAGTTACGAATAACCTGACAATGTTTGAAAATCTCCTACTACCAACACAGTCAGCCGAAAATTTTGTGTCGTGAAGGAGGACTTAGCCAGCCGAAGAATTGAACACGCGATGCCCGGGTGGGACGCGTGTTGGATTGCCAACTCAGCCACTGACCGGTCCTGACATTTCACACGAGAACGGGTCATTTTTCCGACTGGTTCTAGAGTTCAACAGCTCGGCGGTGGAACGAGCATCCGTGCTTCCTCCTCCTACAACTTGGGTCTCTTCAAGACCCATGTTCAGTCCTTCCTCTCCTCAAAAAGACCTTCCACACAGCATCTTTTAGAAATTATTTTCTTCAGGGGCTCCCGTGTGGAGTTAGTATAAAAAAAATATCAACGTATGATCTGTTTTTCAAATCCTAGCATAACCGAGACAATCTTTAATGTAAGTAGTATGTAAATAAAAATATGTATTATAAGGTAACCAAAATGTTTCATTTATATTCATACTAACAAATTATGCACCTCTCTCTACCACAGTTGTTAAAACAACACTAAATAATGCCAGTACACATAATAAACTGCTAAATATTTCTGTCTTGGATGAGAATTACATTGTAATTGAATTTATACAACACTGTAAAATAAGTACACTTAAGTTATTCTACAATTTATTGTAAATTCACTTTGTGGCATCATTCTAATGAAAATAATTAAATATGAAAATAATTAATTAACTTATGAAAATAATTAACTTCACCCTTTTAAACATTATCAAAATAATGGTAAATATCGGTTCGGACTGGCCACGCTTATTACGAATAATTTTTAGAAAAAAACTTTAGATTCGCCTTAATTACTATAAAAGGAAACTTTTTGGCTTTGGGGCGGCGGAAAATAATGCATTTTAATTTTCAATTGCATAAAACCAAAATTCGCTTCGCGACTGACACAGCGAAAATCCGCGGCCGTACATGTCACTGTGATGTTGGTATCCTTGATAAATTAACAAGAGCTAATACGACTGTAGCCGACTTCGTGTGATAAGGCGCGTAATTATGAAATTTGTCTAGCGGGCTTGTTTGTGTAACATGGTTTGTGATACAAAAGAAAGTGCCCCTTTATAACGCCTACTCGCGTCAAGGCAAGAAAAACATCCCAGTTTTCAAGTGGCTTAGCGGCTACGCTAGGTTTGTGTTACATGGTTTGTGATTCGCGGTATTTCATGTAGGTATCCCACGAAGTCAGCTACAGTCCATAACAGTGACAGCTACGGCCGCGGATTTTCGCTGCGTCGCTTCGCGAAGTGAATTTTGGTTTTATGTAATTGAAAATTAAAATGCATTATTTTCCGCCGCCCCAAAGCCAAAAAGTTTCCTTTTATAGTAATTAAGGCGAATCTAAAGTTTTTTTTCTAAAAATTATTCGTAATAAGCGTGGCCAGTCCGAACCGATAATTACCAAAATAATTATAATATGCTTGTAGCCTCACTGATAATATGGTCATTTTTTATTAAAATACTGGTTTACAATTTCATTCATTTAAATAATTTGTCACTGCCGCTAAAACTGTCAAAACTTGATAGGTGACAGCTGACAAGCATGTGATACGTATCATCTTAGTTATGGTCAAAACTGTAGCAAAAACTTTTGAACTGCACGACATGTCCCGCGACACACCACAGTTCGCTCCGAACGCTTGAAAATCAGTTTACACGTACACTTCCGCGCGAGGGTCGCCCAAGGTCACCCATTCAACGATTTCGCCTGCCCGCGGAAGTGTTGCGACTTTTTTACCCAAAATAGTGTACCTGTTCGGCCTGCAGGCGGACACGGCGTTTCGGCGGGCTGCTTGGCGAACACCGTAGACATCCACCGTCGTGAGGGCACAGTTGTATGGAGCTTCTATAATATTTCTATAATCTATGGTCAAAACTGACGCTTTGGCCTGCCCACGGAAGTGGGGTGACTTTTTAGCGCAAGGGGTCGGCCGGCAGGCGGACACGGCGTTTCGGCGGGAGGGTCGCATGCCGCTTTAGCCTGGGGGCGAGGCACGCGGTCGGAAGTGTACGTGTGCCCCGGCCATATCAAGCGGCTTGACGGCCAGCACGTAAATTTATTTTCCGTTATTGTCTATGAATGCTTGCCTCAACAGCTTGATGCGCGCTTCAAGCCGTTGAGCCAAGCCTTAGTCTATGCCTAGAGGATTTTTCATTCGAGAGGCACTTGAACATATTACTCCTTTGTCTATGGCTTCTTGTCATTTTCGGTGGTTGAAAGTGATTTTTGTGCGAGATGGAATCTAGTAATGAAAAAGATTTATTTGTTATGTTATAATAAATGTTATATATTAATATTCCAATATAGCATTGACGTAATAACATTATTAAATTATATTTACATTAATTTAAAAGAAAAATCCGATGGATTTCTACACATTAAAACCCATTACCTCCATGATTTTATTTTTATAAACTTGAATCATTATTATAACCCGATAGTATAGACTTAAAGGAGTGCCCAAAATCAGTTTTAGAATTTTCCGCCCCCCCACCCTCTCACCAGAGCTTTTAGAAAATTGATGCTCAAACGCAACGCTTGGAGGTAACCCCCCTAAGCAAAATGTACGTCAACTATGGGTAAAATGCAGTAAACTGTATGATTTATATTGATAATTTAAAATAAATAATTGCCATTGTTTATAATTCAATGAAAAAAAAATTATTAATGGAAAATACGCAAAATAACAAATAATTCAATATTAGAAAAAACATTCAAGAATGAGGAAAACTAACCAAATCTAACCAAATTATTCTCTAAGTGATACCGTTCGAAGCAGTCAAAATGAAGGGCGCGGTTGCAGGCCCGGCATCGATAGATCGTTGGATTTTTTTTACACAGAGCACAACGAATACGAGTTTCTCCACGATATGGCAAATGAAATTCTTGCATTCGAGGCACATGATTCCCATCTTCTGCGTCATGGCCTTCCTTTACACGAGATTCTCCGAATTCGGCATTGACCTGATTTGGAAAAGACAATAAAAGAGTACGGGTAACCTCCACACGGAATGCCTTCTGGGAAGGTTTTCTCTGTCGCCTAGTCATCTGGTTTCCCATATCATGCTCGTACTTCCTCAAGAAGCATTGCAACTTCCATCCATTTACAAGAGCGCTGCTGAGGCAAGATACACATAAAGGCCAGTACCACTTCTTTGACCGAATGTTGACCCGATAATTTTGAATACCATTATCATGGAGGTCTACTCCACCCATTCCTAAATTATAATTTCGTATTGGCGCCGGGCAATCAATTTTTTTTTTGTATGCTTCCTCTAAAACTTTGCCTTTTTTGTCTTTCTTCGATTTATGCCAACGCTGCACTTGACTTACTGGCTCCATTCGATCATAGTTCGTGGCAACTGTTACTTCACGGTTGTCCTGCCAACGGCATACGAGGATTTGGTTTTCTACGTCTACCACCGCATCAAATTCACCTGTAATTATAAAAGCGGTGAGAGGTACACTTTGACTAGGTAAATGAACGCTATGCACAAGGGAAATAAATATAAAAGAAAATGTTACCTTTAGGCAATTGCTTTCCTGTCTTCAACTTTCCTGAAGCTTCAAGGTTAGGGAAGCGAACTGGTTTACATGTGCCAGTAGCGCACATTCTCTTATCCTTCAGGATACACATCAAATGGTGAGATGTGAAGAAATTGTCCATAAAAAGCTCATGGCGTGCGGGGAACTCTATATATTCCATCATAGACAGTACGACGGACGATCCCTGACCTAATTCGGGGTCGTATGTATCAGATGCTCCGGAATACGGCATTGCTTGGAACAGGTAGCCTTCGGAGGAAGCAAGACACCAAATCTTGTAGCCAAATTTGATTGGCTTATTCTGAATGTACATCTTGCAAGAATGTCGACCGAAATATGGCACCATTTGCTCGTCGATGGAAAGTTTTTGTGCAAAAACACCAAATTGAAGACATTTCACGTTCAGCAAGTTGAACAATGGACGAACCTACAAGGAAAGATGGAACGATTAACTTTAGTCGAGAATAATAAATATAAAAAACTTTATGTTATGGCTACTATACCTTAGCCATTCTGTCGGTTTTATCTAGATTGTTGTTATCGCAAAAATGTATATAGCGCTTTATAAGCTCGAAACGTGGTCGTTTGATTCCTTTTTTGATGATGCTTACACCCAAGGTCGGGTCAGACGAATAATAATCTGTGGTAGATGGCAATGTATTGTAGCCGGTCAACACAAGAAAACCAAGAAAACGCTTCAATTCGTATATATCTAACTGGAATTCGGTATTGCCTTTAAATCGAGCGTATTTAATTGTACTCTCAAGAATAAACTGAAGCACTTCGTCATCAAAGAATAATGAAAACAATTGGAAAGCATTATAAGACTTCAACTTTTCGTACATATCTTTATGCACCACATTCAGCGGTTCAGGAACGCAACAGATATGGCTGGTGTTTCTTTTCAATGCCTTAGACCACTTTTGTTTATAGTGAGACTTCTTTTTGTACTGTAGTTTTGATTTTTTGGCTGGTGGTGCATTTGAAAAAGATATTCGCAAGGTGTTACGACTCGTACCAGATGATGTCGAAGGCTGATTCCAGTCAAGGTCATTAGCGAAATCATCTGGTTCATGCTCGGCATGGCATGACTCATCAATTTTCTCAATTTCGATGTTGCGCTCGATAACGAATGTGCCGGCAATATCTAGAAAGTTATCCACCTCCGCATATTCGTTAAATGCCATCAAATTATCGTCAATATGCTCTTCGTCCGTCTGTTCATCGACGTTCTCTGGAGGAATCACAACAACAGCGCGCACATTATTGTCATCACTTTCACAATCGCTAAAAGAGCGCTCCAACTCTGCTATCATTTCATCGTGATTTAATGGTTTCGTATTATAACGACGAATAAGAGTCGAAGAAGTAGGTATTTTCGACATGTTTGATCAAAATATACGAAAACCGCAGACAAACTATTAATTTTAATAAAAATCACTCACAAAAACACTAAAAAACCGTATTGTTTGAAGTAAAGTTAACCAAAAACGTATGTAAACACTGTGACAGCTAACCTCCAAACGTTGCGCGCAGGCATTAACTGATTTCAGTGACATCTAGCGGTCATCTTATGCATAAAATACTATGTTGAAACAGTGTTGCCAACCATTTAACCTTTTGATAACAATATGTGATTCACACATGTTTTATTTTTTTCTGTTTTAATTTTTTTATTTATTTCAAAATGGGTCTATTTTCAGGGTTTTAGTAAAAAAATTATTAAAAATATAATAATTAATGAAATTTATTAAATGATGTTAATTATTGAAAGCTAACATACCAATCTGTAAGTGCTGCATAAAAACTTGATGGGATTTAGCTTTATTCACAGTTAAAAAAAATCATACTTTTCATCTATTTTTTTGATGCCTATAGACATCGTCATGGAGGTAATTGGTTAACACAAAAACAATTAATACCCATTTTGTAATAATTTAATCTAATTTTTATAAACGTTTTACGTGATACGTAATATCTAAAATCACCACTCAGGTACTTATTTGTCTATGATTTGTTGTCTACGCTCAAAAAATATAAATTCGCTTCAAGCGTTGCGCAATAACGTAGATTATTGTGCAATGCTTGGATCAAGCGTCAAGCCACCTCTGGAGACGGTCAAAATGCGGTCAAAACTCTAGCCATAGACTAAAAACTACGTGATTGAGCCAAGCCGCTTGATAGTCTCGTAGCCTTTAACCGGTAAAGACATTAGAGCGTCAAAAGACGAAAATATAACAATAGCCGTCGAGACATTAGAGCGTGTTTTGACGTAAATGCGCGAGTTTTTACAAAAATTGATTTATTTGCATCACTTGTGTGAGGATTACCATGGAATAAAAAACGGAATATCGATAATGAACAACGCTACGTGTCTATATTAAAAAATATCTATGGAACATAGAAATTATTTTTCTATGCCCAATTGAACGTCAATCTTTCATAACGAACTTTTGTGAGAAATTGGTGCACGCCCCGTTCTGACATTTTGACTATTTCGACAAAAAACATCGTAAAATGGAAAAGTAAGTATTTACCTTATTGTTGAGATATATATTTGCCACTCTTTCATCATATAATTAGTTGGTTTGAAGTGTTTTTTCTTGTTTTTTTTTTTTTTTTTTAGTATTCAGTTCAGCAATAATTGGAGATAAGTCATTTCAGGTTGTATGTGCCGGAGATGTCACGATTCCACCATCAACCACGGAGGTGGTTAAGGTGAGGATTACAGGAGCTGTGCTAGGGGAGAGCTACTCCACGGCCCCGCGCTGTTTCGAACTGGGGGCCACCACTTTCATGCTCCCAGCTACATTTTTGGGTGCTGAAGGAGCGATGAAGGTGCACAACCTCGGGCGGGAAGCCTTGAGGTGGAAGAAGGATGAGCTGATCACTCGGACTGTACGGAGCACTGAAGCTCCAGCAGGTCTGACTCATAGCCGAGGAGAAGTAAGTGACAACTTTGTTTGTTTTATGGAGACATCAGATCTGCAGGTGGGAGACATAAGTGAAGCGGAGAAGCGGGACCTGCTGCAGGTGCTTCATGAGTATGAATTCTGTTTTGCTAATTCCACCAATGATCTAGGTTGCACCACCTTGGGAGAGATGTCGATTAAAACTACTACTGAACAACCGATACACTACAAGCCGTATAGGTTGGCGTTTGCAGAACGTAAGGTAGTACAAGAAAAGATTGACGATCTTTTGGGTAGTGGTATAATCCGAGAGTCGGATTCAGACTATGCTAGTCCAGTGATTCTCGTTAGGAAAAAGGACGGAGACTTTAGAATGTGCGTTGATTATAGAGCACTTAATGCAATCACTATCAAGGATAGATTTCCATCGCCGCATATTGATGACCAATTATGCAAGCTGGCAGGGAACATCTATTTTACCAGCTTAGATTTAGCTCAAGGCTATCATCAGGTACCGATGGCTGAGGATTCCATCAGAAAAACTGCATTTGTAACGCCAGATGGGCAGTTTGAGTATTTGCGTATGAGTTACGGATTAGCTAATGCACCCTGTGCATTTATGCGGATTATTAAAAAGGCTTTAGCGAGAATACCAGGTGATGATATTCTAGTGTTCATGGATGACATACTGATACCATCTAAATCAATTCCCGAAGGCATAGCCAGACTTAAGACGGTTTTGACTTTATTAGCGGAAGCTGATCTTCGAGTCAACCTGAGTAAATGTTCTTTCCTGCAAACTAAAATCACTTATTTGGGACACGAGGTGTCCGAGAAAGGCATTGCACCAGGCAATATCAAAATTGAGGCAGTTCAGAACTTTAGGCAACCTAGGAATATTCATGAAATTAGGCAATTTATCGGATTGGCCAGCTATTTCAGAAAATTTATTAAAGGTTTTGCTACCATAGGTCGCCGTTGACTGAGTTGACAAAGAAGGGTGTCGAGTGGAAATGGGAAGATTCCCAGATACATGCATTTGAAACCCTAAAGGAGAAGTTAGTTAGTCGCCCTGTTCTAGCTATATATGATAGAGAACTGGAAACAGAATTGCACACGGATGCCAGTAAATTAGGGTTAGGTGGAATTCTAATGCAGAAGCAGAGCGACGGTGAAATAAAACCAGTGGCTTATTTCAGTCGTGTGACTTCAAAGGAAGAAGAATTCTATCACAGCTATGAGTTAGAGACTTTAGCGGTAGTTGAATCTGTAAAAAGGTTCCGCATCTATCTGTTTGGCATACATTTCACTGTTGTGACAGATTGCACTGCTGTAAGGGCAACGCTGGTTAAGAAGGATATGATTCCTAGGATAGCTAGATGGTGGCTCACCATACAGGAGTACGATATGAAGGTAGTATATCGTCCCGGAGACCGTATGAAGCATGTAGATGCTCTGAGTCGTAATCCGTCACCCCTTGAGGTGAATGTTTCTATCATAGAAACGGACGACTGGTTACTTTCCTTGCAGCTTCAGGACCAAAAGATTATATCTATCGTAGAGCAGCTTAAGAGTGGCAAGGCTAATAAGGACTTGACAAACGATTTCTGCATTAGAAATGATAGATTGTACCGCAAAACGTTGGCGGGTGAAAGAGTAATGGTTCCAAATAATGCTAAATGGATGTTAGTAAGGAAATATCATGATGACATTGGTCACCCAGGTTTCGAGCGGTGTGAGAAACTGATCAAGAGTGAGGTTTGGTTCCCCAAGATGACTCGTTTCATCAGGAAGTACGTGGCCGCATGTATAAATTGTGCGTTTGCTAAGGGCCAGTACGGGAAAAGGGAAGGTAAGCTTAACGCTATACCGAAGCCCGACAGATCAATGCACACTCTGCATATAGATCACCTAGGACCATTTTCTAAAAGCAAGTCAGGTAATAGCTATTTACTTGTGGCTACAGATGCTTTCTCCAAATTTGTGTTTGCTTTTCCATCAAGAACACTAAATTCGGTGGAGACAATTAGAAAGTTGAATGAAATGTTCAGTACATTTGGAGTACCTACTAGAGTTATCTCCGATAGAGGTTTGGCTTTTAAAAGCAGAAGGTTTAAGCAATTTTCTGTAGAGAAGCAGTTCAAACACATCTTGACTGCAGTTGCTACTCCCCGAGCAAATGGGCAGGTTGAGAGGACCAACAGGACATTGCTCGAGGCGATGCGTGCCATGGATGCAGATCCTAACTTATGGGATGTAGGATTACCTGAGATTATCTGGGGTATTAATAATACCATCAATGCCAGTACTAGGTTTACCCCATTTCAGTTGATGTTTGGTCACAAGAACAATGTTCTTGCTGAAGCGCGAGACGATGCCAGTGTAGAGCATCTCTCCGTGGAGGCGCAGGTAGCTGAGTGTCGCGAGGCGGCTCAGCGTAATATGACAGTGGCTGCTGAAAGAATGAAGGCGCAGTACGACAAAAGGCGAAAGGTAGCACGCAAGTATGGAAAAGGAGACCTTGTCTTGTGGAAAGAAGGTGTGGTTCGGGGAGGAGCAGGGATCAATCATAAAACTGACCCCCTCTATAGTGGACCATACAAGGTAACTAAAGTATTTCCAGATATTGACCGCTACGAGATTAGCAGTGTCAAGGGTATGCGTGGCTATAAGAAGTTCACCGCCATGGTTGCCGCTGATGCGTTGAGGCCCTACAAGGGAGCCCCTGGAGACTCTGACGAGTCTGACAGCCAGGATAGTGAGGTAGGTCGAGATGATCTATTGGATTTGCTGGAGAGCTGAGTCTCACCAGGTCGGCACGTTGCAGGATTAATTGTTGATTAATCTGAGTGACTGTGCATAAGTGACTGCGGGTCACTAGGGTAGTCATCTGACTGCTGGAAGTATTACAGTTTGGCAGATTATATTCTATTTTTCAGCCTCTAAAATTATCTGTGTTTGTGCATCCTAGTGGTGTGTTGGATATGCTCAGTAGAAGCTATCTGGGATTGTTCAGTAGAAACAATCAAAATAATTGGGTACGCTCAGTAGAAGCTATCCGGGACTGTTCAGTAGAAGCAGTCCGAATAATTGGGTATGCTCAGTAGAAGCTATCCGGGATTGTTCAGTAGAAACAATCCGAATAATTGGGTATGCTCAGTAGAAGCTATCCGGGACTGTTCAGTAGAAGCAGTCCGAATAATTGGGTATGCTCAGTAGAAGCTATCCGGGATTGTTCAGTAGAAACAATCCGAATAATTGGGTACGCTCAGTAGAAGCTATCCGGGACTGTTCGAAGCAGTCCGAATAATTGGGTATGCTCAGTAGAAGCTATCCGGGACTGTTCAGTAGAAGCAGTCCGAATAATTGGGTACGCTCAGTAGAAGCTATCCGGGATTGTTCAGTAGAAACAATCCGAATAATTGGGTACGCTCAGTAGAAGCTATCCGGGATTGTTCAGTAGAAACAATCCAAATAATTGGGTATGCTCAGTAGAAGCTATCCGGGATTGTTCAGTAGAAACAATCCGAATAATTGGGTACGCTCAGTAGAAGCTATCCGGGATTGTTCAGTAGAAACAATCCGAATAATTGGGTACGCTCAGTAGAAGCTATCCGGGACTGTTCAGTAGAAACAGTCCGAATAATTGGGTATGCTCAGTAGAAGCTATCCGGGATAGTTCAGTAGAAACTATCCATGTGATTGTAATGCTTGTAACTAATATGTTTTTCTTTTTATTCTTGTGAGGTCACAATGGTCGAGTGTAAACTTGACAACCAACCCCGGACACTATCGGTTGGTAGGAATGGGAGAGGACAATATCCTGCGGGTGGCGAGACTGGACCGGCCTGGAAGGGTAGCTAGCTACCCCACCTGTGGCTTCCGCCCTCTTCTCTCTCAGCAACGCAAGCAAGACAGATCACCGAGGGATTGGTATATTTATGTCACCGAGACAAACCATTGTTATATTTATGCCATAGCTATTTTGTTTGGTTGAATACACGAACTGTTGAAAAGTGCCCAGTGTTTAATTAATCTCTATAGTTTATAATATTGTTTGCTTTCATGTTCTACGGAGATAGAATGATTTAATTTTTTTTTTTGATATTTGAGTAAGATGTCTCATTTTTAATATTTTCGGAATTCTATGCCTCTTTGTTCTATCACCGTATACATTTTGAGATTTATTAATAATAAACATTTCTGTTTCTCTATGCCTAGTGGGGTAGTTATGGTTTACAGGTTTTTTGAATTCTGTATTCCAGAATTCATCTAGAGTTAATTGGTAATCTACCCTACTATGTATAGAGAGCACATTACACAAGGAGAACATTTTTTTATAATCGCCATCACATATTTGAACTTTTTTTTTGCCTGATATCAATTTTAGGAAACGGATTTGTAGTTGTTCTATTTTATTTAAGTACGTTTTGTACGTTAATCCGTAACTATTTATTCCGTATCCTATAATTGATTCTGCTAATGCGTTGTATATACAGTATAATATATTTTTATCAACAAAGTTTTTTAGGTGTAAAATTTCCCTAATATGGATCTTAATCTATTACATACATTTTCAATATGATTTGACCAGTTAAAATTGACATATATAGTAAGACCAAGGTATGTATATTGGTACACTTTTTCTATATTTGGGCAATTACACTGTTGGGAT
This sequence comes from Limnephilus rhombicus, assembly GCA_929108145.2. NCBI lineage: Eukaryota > Metazoa > Arthropoda > Insecta > Trichoptera > Limnephilidae > Limnephilus > Limnephilus rhombicus. Next base: position 22,137,686 of record OV815290.1, on the reverse strand, counting down.
TGGTTTTTTGTGTGTAAACAATCATACGAATGACTTTTTATATGCAATTCCTTATCCTGACAATTTGTATATGGTGAGTGAATAAGCATATATTTGGTTTTTTTGCGTTTATAATAATGCCATTGTCGTGTGACCATTTAATTACGTTGTTTAGGTCTTCTTGTAAAATTTCCTCAATTTTTTGTGGATTTTTGTCAGCACATATAATGCAAGTATCGTCTGCAAACCTGTAGCATTTACAACGTTTTGTTACGTTAGGTAAACTGTTTACTTGCATTAGCGGGGTTTACACGCAGAGTTTGGCCTGCGAGTCTCAGCACACTTCGCTCCGAATCGTTGGCGGAAACGTACGTGTAAACGCGATCGACTCGCAGGTGAAACGCTCCAGTCACTCGCCAGTTCGTATCAGCGTTTGGCCCGTTGAGCGTTCACACGTAAGGGTTGGAGCGGGTGCCGCGCGAGATGTATTTGACTTTTTTTGTTTGTTTATGGCTATTTGCTGACTGATTTTATTCAATAATTAATTTATCTGCCATTCAGTGTTACCAGATGCGTGGTTTTTTGGGTCGTTTATACCTCCACGGTTTTCTCAAAAAACCATATCGAACAAGACATTGTATTTTAGCGGTCGCCAAATGATCTACTTTTGAGTGGATATTATTTGTTTATTGTTTGCATGGGTCGCGTGAGTGAAATCCCGAATTTAGGAATGTAGTTCTTGAAATTTTGAACTTTAGTACGGGACTACGGGTTCACAACGTCTTTTTATTTAATAATAATATGAATAAATTATTAAAATGATTTCAATATAACCATGTAAGTAACTTTCATAAGGCACCTACTCTAGGTACCGTAATTTTTTGTAATTATTATTGTTATTTATATTTTAATCTTAATATTTAATTGAAAATAGATTTCTGTAAATTAAGTTTGATAAAAGAAAAAATAAAAGTTTTATATGTGTAGTCTTTGTGTATTATTTGCGAATAAAACACATCGATATATATTCGATTTTGAAGTATTAACAATACATCGGTTCAATACGATGAATCGTTACTATACATCGAGTGTTTACAATACAACGATATATATCGTCCATCCCTATAAGAAGGTCTTTTGACCTCTCCAGCCAGAATCCCTCAACCCATCACCTAGAGAAATCCTGAATTATAGCTGAGCAGTGACCTTTTCAAAAACAGAATCAAAGAAAAAAATGTACATTGAAAAACATCTGCTGATGAATAAATGTTCATATTATTATTATAAGTCCCAAATTCTGTTACAAACAAAAGTAGTGTGTCAGCAATAATATGAAAACAGCTCGTTTTTTAAATGATGACATTTTACTGAAAAACTTAAAATTGCTGTAAATATTTACTGGTTGAAGATTAATTTGCATATGTATATATATATATTCTAAAAGGCAATTAAATTCTCTAGACTTCTTTTAAATAAATTTCTTTCTTTGGTGGATATTTTAGACGATATGAAGGAATTTTTGATGAAAAATGATTTTTTTAGAAAATATCTACATTTGTGGAGCGTGTAACTCAAAAACAGCTAGGATTTCGAAAATTACGTATAGAATAAAAAGTTGTAGATAATTTTGTGAGCTTTTACTTAATATAAGAAAATTTTCCTCTGCGACGCCCCGTTTTCGAGATATAAGCGGAAACCCGAAAATTGCGACCTTCTCCCCCGCCCTCCCCCCTCTAGCTCACCACCTAGATGTCAGGACTTTTAGTATGTTCACACCCTAAGCACCCTGAACAACTTTCTGAAGGAATCGCTTAGGTTCCTGCTCACGCACTCTACACCTCCTTTTGGACCATTCATTGACTGGACTAATAGTGAAATCAGTGGCGTAGCGTGAGGGGGGGGGGCGCCCTGGGCGGCACTTTTAAGGGGGGCGGCAAATTTTCACAATAAATAATAATATTATCTTGGAAAATTTTAAACCATTTCAAATCATCATTTAAAAATGTTCTACGATACTTTCGTTTATGAATCCAACAATTGTTATTATTATTTATTAAAAATATCAATAATTATATTTTTTTAAGCTGCAAATTTCACAATTCACAGGAAAACCGTACGCATATTATGAGAGTAATATTAATTAAAGCTGATAACTCGCAAACAGATTCATTCTTAATTAAAACCAGAATTGTGTTCAGAATGTATTAACGAATTAATTTTATTTGTGTATTCATCTGCTGATACATTTCGAAAGAGACCGTTATTTTATTCGAAGTGCAGTTATAAAATTCTAGTTGCAGACTTTGTATTACAGCGCCCTTGAGGTGATTTTTCGCGAAAACGGCGCTATATAAATTAGCCAAATATTAAATATTATTATGTGCTGCCAATATCAAAGAGAAACCATTTTCATATTCTTAGTGTAGTTTTAATTCGCCAAATATATATTTAATTTAACCCGTCTAATCACAGGAGACACAAATTGTCCCACACATTTAATTTTAAAATAAAATTGTGAAATTATTTCCCACATATTTAATTAAAATAAATTTGTCATTGCGATAAATAGTTAAGATACAGTTTTATTACATTTAAAAAAAAAGGAATCTGTATTTAAAATTTTAAGTTTATTCTATTAGGTACTTTAATTCGAATATTCGCAAGCGTGTATTTTTGAGCCAATCCACATTTTCAATATCAAAATTTTAATATTTAAAAACAATAATGTTCTAATAAGCACATCAGGAAAAAATACTATATCTAAATTTAAGAACAATTTTGTTTTCAATTTTGCAAAAGGATAAAAAAAAAACAATAAAAAGGAACATTTAAAATACATGGGAAGAACCGGAAATTTCGTACACAAACATTGACAGGCAAAATTTTACAGATATTTTTTTCTTATTATTCGAAGGGTTAAACCAGTTTTCAGAATGTAAAATTCCATTTGAGGATTCATCTGCTGACACGATTCAAAGCAAAATATTATCTTATTCGAAATTCAGTTATAAAATTCTAGTTGCAGACTCTGTATCCTGTACCTGCTGCCAGAATCAGAGAAAAACCATTATCATGTTCTGAGTGTAGTTGCAATTCACTGCATACAGATTTAATTAAAACCAGTTCAGAATGTAAGTGCCGCTAAAATCAAAGAAAAACCATCTTTTTGTTCTGAGTATAGTTTTGATACACCGCATATTTGATTTAATTTGGTTTAAACCAGTTTTGTGTTATCAACATAACATTAAGTTGCCGATACATCGTGTACCTAGTGAAGCTTTGCATTTGAGTTGCATTCCATACGTATGCGTGATGAAGATGCAAATTCTATTACAGGCATACCACTCTCAATTTCTGCGAGCAGCTATATATAAATTTATAGTAGAATTTATAAGCATGATTTTATTGAAAGAGTACTCGGCACATGGAATTATAATCGGCATAAAAAAATAGAAAATATCTACCCACCCCCCCCCCCCCCCGGTCAGCACTTGAAAATCTGCGGAAGAAGTACCTGTAGAAGTTTGGGGGGGAGGGGGGGGGGGGGGTAAAATTTTCCTCCGCCCCGGGCGGCCGAAACCCACGCAACGCCACTGAGTGAAATACATATTTTAACAAATGTCTACGCCAATTAAGTGTGCTAGCTCTTGCGCTTGGCGTAGGAGTTATTTCATAATTATTTCATTATTATTACATAATTTTACAAAGAGTGTACAATAAATATAATCTTACGTACTAGGATATTGTGACGTAATTTTAATATGGCATGAAATGAAGTTATAACATTTTGATTGATGATGTTATGGTTGTTATTTTTTTTAAAGAACAATTTGACCTTTTTCTTGAATGATACGAAATCTGTTATTTTTTTTACTTCTTCGGGAAGACTATTCAAATATTTTATGTCTTTGTAAATATAATTATTTTGCATTTGTTGTGTTGAAAATAGAGGAATTTGGATGTTAAATTTATGCCTTAATGATGAGATAAGTTAAAAAAAATCTATTAAATTTTCTTTGAATATTATTTGTAATATTGAATCTTTTTTATGGAGGTCTTACATTTTGAAAAAAAAATATGCTGAAGGGAATGTAGGTTGTCTTTTCAAAATTACTTAAAAAATAATTTTTGTACCACTTTTACAGGACTTACAATTTTCTCCTATGCACTTCTCCATCCAATGATTCCATAATGAATTAGTGATTGGTGGGGGGAGGAGGGGGGGGGGGGGGGGAGGGAGGGCGGTGAGAGGGGGGGAGGTGGAAGAGGCGAAGTGGGAACCCCCCTTACACCATGCGTGCGAAGCCGCAGGAAAAGCTAATAATATAATAAATAAATAATTCCACTTAAATAATGTTCTAACTTATCGAATAGTACCATACTTTCTTCCGTATAACCGTCATACAAAATGAACACATGTTGAAAAACTTTTCAGGAGTGATGACGTCACACGATTCACTATAAGTGCGGTGTTTTTCAGGGGATCTTGAAAAATTAAAACTTTGAAAATTATTTTAACTATTAAAACAAACTCTAAAAAAATATATGAAGTTCTTTAAGTCAGAAGGTCATTATTCATTTAAAAAATGGACTGGAGTTCTCTATTACACCGAGGTACTTTATTTTAGTTGTATGGTTTAATATGGTACATGAATTATTACAAACTTTTTTCTTACATTTTTTGTTGTGTATAATTATATTAATGTTGGGGTAAGTTTTGAATTCATTTATTGAGAAAGGAATATAAACTGTTTTTTTTGCATTAATTGTAAGTAGGCTTGTGAAGCTTGTCGTGCTGACGAAGTTTTCATTTCAAAAAAACACTTAGTAGTTTACATTTAGTTTCCAAAATTGTGAATTTTAGTAATTTACATCAAATGTTTTACACTGTATAATAGTTTTTCAATCCATTTTTATGTATGAAACAAATAGCCCCGTATTTTGCGTATAGCTTGAGAAAGATAACAATCGCGTGCTGGCAACACAAAATATTACTGTCTTCGAGTTCGAAACGCTTGTTTGACGCTTGACAGCTGACATATCTCGGATTTCACATGGATTTCACCATAGGTAAAAAATAAAGTTGAAAATAATAATTACTTTATTTTACATGTCTAATCTAATAGATAAATATGATTTCCATTCAAAAACATTGGTTTTTAATTTTTTTTTTGGAAAAAACATTCATGTTCCCGAGCTGGCACATTGGTCGTTGGTGTTTGTTTTACTTGATATTATTTTGATTATTTCAATATACGTATATTAATTTATTTTAAATACTTCTTATTTATATATTACATCTAACTTATTTTTATATAACATCAGAAATTTGTTACATGATTAGATCACCATGATACTGGAAGGAGGCTAGGAGTCAGACGGAGGAGAAGACGAAGAGGGATGGCCAGTGGAATATTTAGAAGTTTTCCAGAATCCTGCAGAGGGATGCATTGAGCCAAGCCAAGCCTCTTGGAATGGATCCATTGGTAGAAATCCATCAAGTACTTTTATCATTACATATTTCTTATTGCTAGCGATTATTGCGTTTGATGTTATTATAAAACGATGAACATGTCTGGGTTTTAAATGAAACTATGAAGTAATATTTTTTCATTTATAGATTTTGGAAGAGAGACAGCAGCCACAGGGGGGGGAGTCAGAGTCCTGCACTGTACACCGTACCCCTAGGACAGCCCAGTAAAGCCTCAACTTCCCATGGACGGAGAGCTGATCTACGGTGTATTAAGAAAGATTACGAGCATGTTGACTCTCACTGTGATGTGACCTTTTCAAACCCACCACTGAATATGTCTGTCTACAATATTTTTTATGTTTCATAGATGAAAACACTATAAAAAATATTGTTGAGCAGACAAATTTGTATTCTGTACAAAAAATAGCATTAGCGTAAACACCCCAGTCAACGAAATGAACTGATTTCTAGGAATGCACATCATGATGGGTATCCTCAAGTATCCGGCATTCCACCTTTACTGGGTTGTCATGCCTAGAAATCGTTTCACTAAGTTGCGGTTGTGTTTTCATTTAAACAACAATAACACGTTGTCACCTCAGAGGATGTTCCGAGAGGATGATGTTCTGAGAGGAGATTCCGAGAGGATGCCAGGGTTACGACAAACTATTCAAAATAAGGCCGTTGTTAAATGCCCCGCATGAAAATAAGGTCAAGGTGGAACCTGAGGAGTTCAATTCTGTAGACGAGCTCATGATACTGTTCAAAGGTAGAAGTAATTTGAAGCAATATACATATTTAATGTACATATTTAATGTGTATTAAATATCTAGTCCAGATATTGATCGTCCAGTTGATTTAGTCGGACATCTCCAAATCCTAAGTTTTGAGAATATATATTCAAATGTCCACCATAAATCAAATATTAATTACACTTGTCTCTGTTTTAAATACTTAAAATGATGTAAAAATAACACTGGGAGACAAACGTTCCTTCGAAGGAACGTTTGTTCCGAAACCGGTCGGATTTGCACATCATATAAGTGGTTTATACAAAGTTGTATTGTTTCATTTTTCTATAATGGATAACCACAAAGTAATAGCTACATTCAAAAATATTAGTATGAAATTTATTATTATGACATTTTGAAATATCCTACTAGTGATCTAGAATCCATTTGTCACATGAGAATGGGCCATTTCTACGACTCGGTCTTGAGTTCGACAGCTAAGCTGTGGAATGATTTGCCGGCCTCTGTGTTTCCTCCCTCCTACAAGACCTATGTTCACTCCTTCCCGTGGGCGTAGGCACGGTAGGGCAAGGTGGAGCGTTTGCCCCATGCCTGGCCTGCCGATGCATGAGCTCCGGGATTGTCCACTGAGTCGCATTTTCAAATTTACAGCACTTCATAGGATGGTTTTTCCTTTTTTCAGTTCTTATTATCTGCATTCATAAAGCCTTAAGCATGAATAAGTTGTTACCTACTCTAGATTTTTATTTTTTCCCCACCCTAAATCAAAACCTGGCTATGCTCATGCTCCTTCTTCTCCTCAAAAAGACCCTCCACACAGCATCTTTTAGATATTATTTTCCTCGGGGCCTCCCGTGTGGAGTTAATGTAAAAAAAAAATCATATATGATCTGTTCGGTTCTACTTGAGAATTGTTTTTAATCTGGTTAATTGCTGGATACATGTGCACGTCGTAGAGGTGGACCCTTTTGCGGAGGCAGGTTCCAGTGCTCCAGGAAGGGTACGCCAGTCCCACCCGCGCCCCGTGGAAGGTATCAGGTACATTGGCTGGAACATTTCCCTCAGGTGCAAAGTGTTCCAAAGCAAACAAAGGTTCAATGTGAAAGGTGCACCTTTGTTTCACCTCCAGCAAAAAAATTTTAAATCATAGCATTAATCAATTAGGAACCGACCTAATATGTAAGCATATTTTATTTCTTTTAGATTTTGAATTTATTATATTATATATAGTATATATGTTTATGTAATATGGCAGACTGGGATTGCACTATCCTCCCAGTCCTGCTGGAATAAAAACTTTAATAAAAATAAAGTGACTAAGACAGCCTTTAATTTTACAGGTAATGATAGCTATATTATCTCTGCTACTTTTTAATGTGGTATGTAAATAAAAATATGTTTTATAAAAAAATATTTCATTTATCTTCATACTAATAAATTACGCACCTCTCTCTACAACAGTTGTTAAAACAACGCTAAATAGTGCCAGTTACTAAGCTGTTAAATATTTCTTTAAGTTTAAGGAAATTTATTTGGTGAGAATTATATTGTGATTGAATTGATACAACTACAGTAAATAAATACACACAAGCTCTTCTACAATTTATTTTTACGCATTCACAAATGGCGCCAATTAAATTATTTTAGGTTATTAATAGTTTTTGCACGTTACGATTTAAAATATTATGGTAAATTAATTGTTTGCGCCCGAACACATTTAATATGAATATAAATAAATAGTTTTGTCCATAAACAAACCCAAATCTTTCAAGAAAGGCTGAAAAATTCAATTTTGTATCGGTGACTCAATCCAATGTTGTATTTTTCAGCCTTTCATGAAAGATTTGGGTTTGTTTACGGACAAAACTATTTATTCATAATTAATATGTACGGTCGCAAACAATTAATTCACCTCAATATTTTAAAGCAAAACGTGCAAAAAGTATTAAAAACCTAAAATAATTTGATAAAACGTACGCGACGTTTAACCTTAAGAGGAAAGGCTGCGCAGCCTTTTTCAAACAAATTTTAAATTTGTATTTGAGCCCAAAATACTCGTACAAACTGAATATTATTTTTTATCCAAATGTGTAAAAAATATCTAGAACAGATACCGATCGTCCAGTTAATTAATAAGATATCTCCAAATGCTAAGTTTTGAGATAAAATGAGGAAAGGAACATTTGAATGTTCACTATAAATCAAATATTATTTACATTTGTCTGTGTTTTACATACTAAAAATAATACAAAATAACCCCGGGAGGCATAATGGTCCGGGTCCGGTACATTAGTAAGAAAATTTTGAAATATCCTACTATTGACCCAGAAAACATCAACACTTTGTTTAATTCACTACAAGTTTTTGTGCATTATAATAGATGTTGGTGGTGTTTATGAGTGAACTGAGTATTGTACCAGATAGGGGTACACTTTTGCAAATAACTGCATACTCAACTTAAATATCGATTTTTCGGAGTTGTCTGACCAATGAACTGAATGATCGATATGTATTTTATATTACGACATACAGGTCATTAATTAGTCAATTTTTCATAATTTTAGGGGTTTTAAATTACACATATATTTACAAGGGCGGATCCGGGATTTTTTTCTGGGGGGGCACAAGGGGCGGACAGGAAAAAAAATCAACAATTACTGTTAGAAATAAACAAGTTCAAGTATGTATAGAAAGGTTTATGAAAGTGTTAAAACAATAGAAAAATTAAAAGTTTAATAAAGATAGTTTTCTGTACTGTGATGGAATCTCCACAGTACACAAAAATACCGTTTGGGGGGTCACCCGTGCCCCCCCCCCCCCCTCTCCCTAAATCCGCCCTTGTATATTTATTTGAAAGTGCTGTTCCCGTCATAGTAAAAGATTATAATTTTTATATGGGAGGTGTTATCATTGCAGTGTGCTAGTTGAGTTGTATGCATCACCAACATAGTTCCCACGACCGGTCAGTGACTGAGTTGGCTTGGAATCTTGAAGAGATAAGTAGGGATGAAATACAGAGGCTGGCAAATCGGTCCACCGACGAGCTGTTGAACTCAAGAACGAGAAATAGAAATGACCCTCCCTCATGTGACAAATGTCATGACCGACCCAGTGGCTGAGTTGGCCTCGCGTCCAGGAGTCCCATTGTTCGATTCCTTGGCTGGCTAAGTCCTCCATCACGACACAAGCAAAATAGTCAGGTTTTTTGTAACCCGGGAATGTTTGTCTTTCTTTTTAAAAAAATAGAGTTTATATTTTATGTACAAGGTTGATATGTTTTTTTTTTTAAAGAAAGTCAAACATTCCCGAGTTACGAATAACCTGACAATGTTTGAAAATCTCCTACTACCAACACAGTCAGCCGAAAATTTTGTTTGTGTCGTGAAGGAGGACTTAGCCAGCCGAAGAATTGAACACGCGATGCCCGGGTGGGATGCGTGTTGGATTGCCAACTCAGCCACTGACCGGTCCTGACATTTCACAAGAGAACGAGTCATTTTTCCGATTGGTTCTTGAGTTCAACAGCTCGGCGGCGGAACGAGCATCCGTGCTTCCTCCTCCTACAACTTGGGTCTCTTCAAGACCCATGTTCAGTCCTTCCTCTCCTCAAAAAGACCTTCCACACAGCATCTTTAAGAAATTATTTTCCTCGGGGCCTCCTGTGTGGAGTTAGTATAAAAAAAATATCAACGTATGATCTGTTTTTCAAATCCTAGCATAACCGAGACAATCTTTAATTTATAAGTAATCACAGCTATTGTTTATTTCTTCTGTTTTTTAATGTAAGTAGTATGTAAATAAAAATATATTTTATAACCAAAATGTTTCATTTATATTCATACTAACAAATTATGCACCTCTCTCTACCACAGTTGTTAAAACAACGCTAAATAATGCCAGTACACATAATAAACTGCTAAATATTTCTGTCTTGGATGAGAATTACATTGTAATTGAATTTATACAACACTGTAAAATAAGTACACTTAAGTTATTCTACAATTTATTGTAAATTCACTTGGTGGCATCATTCTAATGAAAATTAATAAATATGAAAATAATTAATTAACTTATGAAAATAATTAACTTCACCCTTTTAAACATTATCAAAATAATTATAATATGCTTGTAGCCTCACTGATAATATGGTAATTTTTTATTAAAATACTGGTTTACAATTTCATTCATATAAATAATTTGTCACCGCCGCTAAAACTGTCAAAACCTGATAGGTGACAGCTGACAAGCATGTGATTGGTGATAGGTATCATCTTAGTTATGGTCAAAACTGTAGCAAAAACTTTTGAACTGCACGACATGTCCCGCGACACACCACAGTTCGCTCCGAACGCTTGAAAATCAGTTTACACGTACACTTCCGCGCGAGGGTCGCCCAAGGTCACCCATTCAACGATTTCGCCTGCCCGCGGAAGTGTGGCGATTTTTTTACCCAAAATAGTGTACCTGTTCGGCCTGCAGGCGGACACGGCGTTTCGGCGGGCTGCTTGGCGAACACCATAGACATCCACCTTCGTGAGGGCACAGACCGCACAGTTGTATGGAGCTTCTATAATATTTCTACAATCTATGGTCAAAACTGGCGCTTTGGCCTGCCCGCGGAAGTGGGGTGACTTTTTAGCGCAAGGGGTCGGCCGGCAGGCGGACACGGCGTTTCGGCGGGAGGGTCGCATGCCGCTTTAGCCTGGGGGCGAGGCACGCGGTCGGAAGTGTACGTGTGCCCCGGCCAATTATATAACACGTAGGTCCCGATATCGAGCCCGTAGCTACTCCAGTGCTTGCCAACATTTCATCACTTAAAATTCCGTCAATTTTAACTTTAATTTTTCTATTAAACAGGTAATTTTTAAACAAATTATTTAAAGGACCTCTAATACCACATTCCTCCATTGCCCTTAGTAGTGTTTCATGGTCCAATGTGTCAAAGGCCTTTTTAAAATCTATAAAAATTATACCAATATAATATTTTTCATTTAGTTGGCAATTTATATGATCAGTGAATTTAGAAAGTAATTGTGTAGTACTTTTTTCTTTTTGAAATCCGTACTGTGTGGGATTTATGATTCTATTTTTTTCTATAAAATTTTGTATTTGGTTAAAGATAGCCCTTTCTATAATTTTATCAATACACGAGAGAATCGCTATTGGTCGATAGTTTGTGAAATCTTTGTGGTTTCCTGATTTATATATAGGTCTGATGATGGATGTTTTTAGTTCGTCAGGCATGATACTTTTACTTACACAAAGGTTAATTAATTTAGTCAGTACTGGGATTATATTATCAGCAATTAACTTTAGGTCTTTAATTCTTATTTGGTCATTGCCTTCTGATTTTTTAACATCCATATCATTAATTATTTTTTTAACATCTTTTTGTGATCCAGGTCTAAATCTCATTGACATAATAGCAGGAGTTGTATACGTGTTACGATCTAGGATTTTTTTAGTACAATTATGTCTTATGTCTTTTATTTCATTTACGAATGTTGTAGCAAATTTATCGCATAAAAATTTTGTGTCTCCTTGACTTCCCATATGTTGAAGGATTATTTTATCTAGATTTTGTTTAGGTTTTCCTATTAGATTATTTATTTCGTCCCAGAGTTTCCTCGGGTTGCCGTTTAAGCTATTTATTAAGTTTTTATGGAATGTGTTTTTGGTAATATTAATATGTTTGTTTGTTTTGTTTCTATATCGCGTATATTCTAAACTAAATACCGGGTTATTTGGGCTATTCTTGCATTTTCGGTAAAGGTAATCTCTTTTTTTAATCATGTTCTTAATTTCTTCCGTAACCCATGGATTGCTGTGCCTAAGATTACTTTCAAATAATTTTTCTTTTTTCGAGGACGCATAGATATTATCAAAAATATTTTTTTAGTACAGTTCTGATGGACAGTCAGTTTGTAATAATTTTCCCCAATTTACTAGTTTTAATTTAGAATATACTAATTTATTATCAATAATTTTACTTTTTTTATTTAAATCCTTTGTAAGTACCTCTTTCCCTATTGCAACTCCTGTTATATAATGGTCAGATATTTTGTTTGTCACAATACATGAAAATACAGTGGATATTACGAATTGCAATATGGTCAATACATGAATAAACATTTTTTCCGTTTAAAATTTCATCCCGGGTCACATCTAATATTACATTTTGTAAACCATTTTCACTGAGTAGATTTTGATATTCTGTAATTACACTATTTTTTGTATCCAACAAATTCAAGTTGATGTCACCACAATACAAGTAGTTTGAATCAGTTGAAGTCAATTGTAATATTTGTTTTAGTTCCTTTAAATATATATTCTTGTTGCTGTTCGGCGGACGATATACCGCAAGTATATTTATGATTTCTTGATAAACGGTGGTGATTTCTCCAGATATTGTCTCGCAGCTTTTAAAAGAAGTGTTTGTTTTCTTAAAAGTATGATGGTTTTTTAAGTACATGATTAATCCCCCTCCTCTTCTATTCTCTCGAGTATTTGCAATCGGTATGAAGTTAGGTATATTGAACATAGGTATCATTTCGCTTCTAATATTTATTTCCGTTAGAAAAATTACATCTATATACTGCAGAACGTCATTTATTTGTGCAATAAATGAATTAAAATTCTTTTTCAATGATCTTATATTTAGATGAATAGCCACAAACCTCATTTTGATGTTTTTATCGTTTATCCAGTTATCCAAGTTATAGCATTTGATAAATTTGTGAGTTTGAAATGGTGTCGAATCTTCCATGACGTTGATTTAATAACTGATAAAATAACTGTTCCGAGTCAAAAGGAATTTTTATTTTATTTATTTTTCTAAATGTATTTGTTAATATCACTCTCACTTTTTATATGGATAATTTTCCCATCACCTTCACTTCTTATTAATATTTTGGCATTTTGTACCCAAATGTATTTAAATTTTGTTTTCATTCTTTGTTTTGTAATGTATAGGAGATCTTTTTTTTCTTTGGTGAGATTTTCATTGATATAAATTCGGTCGTTGTTTCCATTCTTGTATATGTCGTTGTTGGTTAGTATGGTTTTTTCTTTTGTAACCACTAGTCTCGATAAGTTTGACGTATGAACTTCACGATTACGTTAGCCGGTTTGGAGTCCTTTATATTAGGAAGTCCCGCTGCCCCCGGATTTCATGTTTGCCGTTCTTCCTTCGTCCGCTTGTATTAGTCGCTGGGTTCCGCAATTTGCACAAATAAATTCATTACCCACGTTAATGGCGGAATCTGCAATAGCACATAGTTTGTGGAAGGTCCCATTACAGTCGTTGCATTTGATTAATTCACTGTCTTTAGCGACATATTTTTTACATTTTTTACACTGCGCCATTTTAAAGTAGTTTGAGCGCTTTTCGTTTACTTTTAAATCACTTTTACAATTTATTTATCGCACAATGATTTACACCGTCCGTGTTCGCTGAGAGACGCGTACGTTAACTGTAAAAATCGTTATTTTACTGCACACTTTCATGTGGTTGGAATTTTTCATCGCGTTGAATGGACGCTTTCGTAAAAAATGTCCACCATTACCGCTTGAAATTTGTATATTTTCATAAAAGCATGTGTTCTATTGCAATATCTATCAAAAACATTAGTAATTTCACGACAAAATTGTTATTTTTCAACGTTTTTATGAAATATTGGCTACGAAAATGAAAATCTATTAGTTTCACATTACGAAGCTACTAGGGATGTAACTTCCTATTTTTCTGAAAAATTCGAATTCGAAAATTTTTCTTTGCGAACTGATATTTGAGTAAACCATTATTATTTTTCTACGAATAGCACATCATGGAACCCCACAGAGCCAATGCCAGCTTGGGCGCTGGAAGAACTCCAGGTGGAGCGTGAGGATGATGAGGAGATTTCCACTGGAGCTGATAGCAATAACAGCAGCTTTGGGCAGATGAGTGAGGCCTACGAATCCGACGCAGAGGACCCAAAAGAGACATTTGACGAGGTGATTTATATAATTAAAATCAATACTTTGTGTATTTTTTTATTCCGCCAATAAAATAAAATGTTTTCAATTTTTTTTCAGGCTTCTTCGTTTTTTTCGAGCGGAGAAGAAGCTCGTCAAATGGTCTTCTTGGATTCGTTGGTGGCTCCTGCTGCCCAAGGCTCCAGTGGAGATCAGGCAAGCGGCGGTGGACATGTAGAAGGTATATACATTGTAATAAATAAATATATACATAATATATATATAATTTTATTTTTATTGTGCTGTCTTTACATCATATTATACAAGTAGTGTGTGTTTGCGTTGTGTAATAGTTTTGGATTATATTTTCAGAATCGATGGAGCAGACTGATAGTGATGGAGAAGCAAGCGGCAGTCACATATAAGGTATATATATATGTGTTATATATATTATATATAAATAATATCTATATAATTTTATTTATATTGTGCTGTCTTTACATCATATTATATAAGTAGTGTGTTTGCGTTGTGTAATAGTTTTGCATTATATTTTCAGAATCGATGGAGCAGACTGACGAACTGACTGATGGTCACATTGAAGGTATATACATTATTATATATATGTAAAGAAAACCACTTATGAGTGCTTTCCTTAAGATTGTATTCACTGAGTAAGTACTGAGTAAGTACTGAGCTAGTTGGTGGCCCACTAGATATCAAACAAATGAATCGAGTTAGGAAAATATAACTGTCAGAATTATTGGATTAACAATTCCTGAAAATATTATCTTATTTTATTTATTATTTATTAAAGAAACCTGAAATAAGGGCTTTAAATGTTGTTTCTTTTGTTTTTATAGGTAAGTGAATCTTTTGTTAACCGATAATATAATTTTTAAGAGTTGTAAATACGTATTGTTAATAAAACTTTTGTTTTTATAGAGAAACGCAATTACGCCTTTGTTTTATTCAAGAATATAAAAAAAATCATTATATATATATATATATATATATATATATAATGATTTTTATATATATATATTACATTTGCGACATGTTCCAGAGTGGAAAATACTCTCAGTATCGCCCTGGTGTAATTGATTTTAGAGGCAAATTTGGAATGTTTTGCGAGTTTGTAAAACGTCGATGACACACGGCTAGTTTACAAGCTACTATCAGGGAAATTCACTATCTGTTAGTAAACTCGCCCAGTGTCATCGTGTCACTTGCTAACTAGCAGCAACTAGCAGATTGTTGACAATCTACGAAAAAAAGTTGAAAGGTCGTCAACTTTACTCGCCTACACGCTTGCTCGTGATTGGTGTATTTACGTTTCCAACATGGTTTCCGATAAACAGCTGATTTCGATTGTCAAACATCTGAAGAATTAGTTCACGCAGGCGTAGTTATTCTTGTTACTGGCGCTAAAAGCGACCTCAGTTTCCTACGCTTCTGAGCGAGTGGACAGTTTTGTGTGTCATCATGACAATCTCACTCGCCGATTTTCCCGCTTTTAAACTTAGTAGATAGTAGCTTGTAAACTCGCCGTGTGTCATCGAGGCTTTAGTAACAATTTTATTAAATAAATAATGTAACCGAAGTAATGTTTTAATATAATTGAGGGAGCGGGCCGTATCGGCAGAGACGGGATGGAAAATAAAGGCGTCAGTCGATGTAGCGAGTCAGTCGTTTATTGTGCTACGTAGCGAGGTCGGTAAAACGGTAACATGATGTAATGCGGAGTGCCGTAGATGAAATGCTGCAGGCGCATGGAGGAGATGGAGATGGTGTGGTGAAGGTCAGCGAGTTGCTCAACACCTTGGTGGTGGAGATGACCTATCTTCCAGGCCGTTGCTCGACGCTTTGAGTCGCGGAGATGAACGGTGAGTGACTCGGTGAGCTGAGCCACCAGCAGGTAGTCCTGGCGAGGCGGAGCGTGTTTCCATGGCAGCGAAGCACGGTGGGGCTTCGGGGTGCCATGAAATGGTGAGCTGATCCCTGGACTGAAGGTGACGCAAGCCTTGTAAGTCGCGGGATGTAGCTGATCTCAGGAGCTGAAGACACGATGGGCCTTATAGCTGAGACGTGATGATGGACCTCGGGAAGCTGCCCTGGATGTGTGTAGATGCCATGCAGGAGCACTTGTGCGGAGATCGTTACATGCTGAGATGTTGGCCGACTGTTAGTGTGAGACTGAGCGAGCGCCGAGTTTAGTCGCTTTATATATTCCAGCGCGACAGCTGGAGTAATGTTCCATTCGCCGGCAATGTGTACACTGGAAGGTACTCGAACATACCTGATGCTCAAAGATATTCAAATATAGAACTGGTGCTGAATATTCAGGCGGCTTATAAACTCCAGACCTTTCTAGGCGGTGGCGATATTATCATTCATCGAGACGGCCGCGGCAGGCGAGCAAAGTACATCGCGGCCGGCATAATATAGGTACCTAGGCAAGTGCCGGCGCCACGCGAATATTAGATGTTTCTCGTGTCTTCTTTTGATGGCGAAGTTGATAATGATGTGTCGCCACATAATGAAATATAACTTTTTTGGGTCGAAATATAAATATATGTATCTACAACAATTTTTCGTTCCAACAAGGTTTCAATATGAATTTTAGACTAAAATCCAGTCAGCCGTTCCATATTTAGCAATTTTCCATAACAATATTTAGTGATTTTCTTGAGGAAAATAATTTCCATCAGGGCCTAAGTCATCTTTGGGGATGGTGGATGGCCTGGAAAAGTTAGAGGAGTGTCGTGGACTCAAATATACGCAAGAGTCCTTAGAAAAGACGCTGAATGAAATTGAAAATCTATCAGGAGAGTTAGCATTATTCATGGCATTCTCAGAACAACACTATTATATGAAAAATCTTGACAATATGAAGTGGGGAAAAAAGTGGACCGGGAACAGTTTTATCCAATCTTCAAAAATGAATCTTGTCAGCAGGATGATAAAGAAAATACCCCTACTTCATTTGAAAATTGTTTTTTCTAGCCTGTTATTGATCAACCTTCTACTTATTTCACTAAACGTACAACGACAAAAATACCAACAGCAACTAGTTCTGGTGAGTGGTTCGAATTTCATAAACGAAAACAATAGGCCAAAAAATGTTTAAAAAATCCTCAAACGATAAAAAAGGATTTCATTCCTACGTCAATTGATTTAGAAATTGGAAACTACGTTATATTTTTATATGAGGGTGCATATTTTTCCGGACAAATAAGCGCCGCAAAGAACAGAAAAAAGACACAAATAAATTCTGTGTGATTACGTGGGATACATTTTTGAAAATGGCCAGAGAGAGTAGATCAAATGTGGTAATACTGAGGATATTGAGGATTTTATCGAAATAATTGATGATCCTATATCAATCAGGACGATGAAACAATCGAGGACGATATGAGGTACCTGAAATGAAGAAATATGAAAAAATAAACCAACAATTTTTGGTTTTGCAGATGATAACTTTTTGATGGAACTCTAATAAATAATACAGTGTTCAATGCCTACTTGATATAAGCTTCCTAAATGCAAAGTACTTACCTATACTTTATTTTTTCTTTATTTGTTACTGTACCTATTTTAATTTAGATGTAATGCCTAAAGAAGGCAAAATACGGTTAAATTCCTTGTTAGCCAAAAGACAAAACAATGTAAGCGATGTTTTATACCAAATAACATCTTTTTAAATTTATTTTCATCCCTGCATAAAAAAAGTTTTTTTTTTTTAATTTTATGTTTAATATTTAATAAAGTTTCTCCAAAATATCGATTTTTGTTTTAAATGTTGTCCACACAGCTTTGCATTTTATTTGCAGGTATGATCGAAATATCAACGTGTATGTTGGATACTGGATTCACATTGGTTTTGGTATGTCAGAAATACGAACAGCTATGTCAATCAATAGGAACATATTGATTTTGCTATGTCAGAAATAGGTGTTTGTTAGCATGTTACATATTAAATGATTTAATATGTAACGGTAATAAATTTATCAAAAAGTGAGATTTCATTATTTGAAATTGAATAATGTTTTCAAAAATTCAAAATTTCGTTTAAATAATACAAGGTTGATTTTTAGAAAAAAATATTGAAATTTATGAAAAAAAAGTGATAGCTTAACTTGTCAGAAATAGGGTGTTTTACCTTACAACCTCTCATTACATATGCAGGAATTTAAGCCCAAATTAAAAAAAGTTACCTGAAACTGCCATAAAAGTCCCAAACATGTTTACTTTTTATATCTTTAAGTCTGCTATTATATAAATCTTTCATTCCTTCATTCTCTCTCATTTCTTAGTTTATATATCTTTAAGTCTACTATTGTATAAACCTTGCGTTCTTTCTTACATACCATTTACTTACTAATTACAATAGTTTTTGTTACTAACTTAGGAAACGTACCCATACTACGTGACCAACTTTTTGAAATTTACCTAAGCCCGCCGCCGGTCATTTGTACCAAGCGTGACATTTTGAAGACCCCCCCCCCCCCCCTAAACGTGTCACGTATGGGTACGTTCCCTTACATGGTTCAATTATTTATAATGATTTTTTAAACTTATCATGATTTTTATTTTTAAATTTACATATACTTTTCTAACCTTACTTATTATTTACAATAGCCGTTATTACTAACTTACACGATCTTTTAATTTACTAATTGAGCTAGAGTTCCCTGACCAAACACAAGAGCATTGTCTCTTTATGGTGAGGTAAGGCAATTTTTTGTTTCTTTGTTAAAACCTTATGCAACTATGTAACCGATGTAACTTTATGTGTATTTTTAATCAGCATTGACAAAAATTATAAATAAAAAATAATAAATAAATTTAAAAAATATGCTACAAAATGCAGAAAAACCATTGTTATCTGAGTACAATTTAATTTAAGCCGGTGGACTAGTGGACTCCTACGCAGATTCATTCTTAAGGTAAAACCAAACTTGTTCACAATGCAAATTACTGTTTCGGATTCATCTGCCAACGCATTTTTAAGGAAACCGTTCTTGCGTTTCGATAACAAAAAAACCTAGGAAATCCATTTTGGTGTTCTAGGTACATTATTAATTAAAGCTGGGGACTCACAATCCAATTCGTTCTTCACTGTGAGTCAACTTGTGAATCATCAGATTGCCCTTTCGATAACATGAATAGTTGCACTCGGAACAAGATAAGGGTTTTTCTCTACTGTGAATCAGTATGTGTTTATTCAAATCTCCCTTCCGATAACATGAATAGTTGCACTCGGAACAAGAAAAAGTTTTTCTCCACTGTGAATCAGTATGTGTCTCTTCAAATCTCCCTTCCGATAACATGAATAGTTGCACTCGGAACAAGAAAAAAGTTTTTCTCCCCTGTGAATCCGCTTGTGGATCATCAGATAGTCCTTTCGAGAACATGAATAGTTGCACTCGGAACAAGAAAAAGGTTTTTCTCCGGTGTGAATCAGTATGTGTTTATTCAAATCTCCCTTCCGATAACATGAATAGTTGCACTCGGAACAAGAAAAAGGTTTTTCTCCGGTGTGAATCAGTATGTGTTTATTCAAATCTCCCTTCCGATAACATGAATAGTTGCACTCGGAACAAGAAAAAAGTTTTTCTCCCCTGTGAATCCGCTTGTGGATCATCAGATAGTCCTTTCGAGAATATGAATAGTTGCACTCGGAACAAGAAAAAGGTTTTTCTCCACTGTGAATCAGTATGTGTCTCTTCAAATCTCCCTTCCGATAACATGAATAGTTGCACTCGGAACAAGAAAAAGGTTTTTCTCCGGTGTGAATCAGTATGTGTCTCTTCAAATCTCCCTTCCGATAACATGAATAGTTGCACTCGGAACAAGAAAAAGGTTTTTCTCCACTGTGAGTCCGCTTGTGGATCGTTAGAGTGCTTTTTGTAGAACATGAATAGGTGCACTCGGAACAAGAAAAATGTTTTTCTCCACTGTGAGTCCGCTTTTGGGTAGTCAGATTGCCTGATGTAGAACATGAATAGGTGCACTCGGAACAAGAAAAAGGTTTTACTCCTGTGTGAATCTGCGTATGTTTCTTTAAATATTCCTTTTGAGAACTTGAATAGTTGGACTTGGAACACGAAAAAGGTAAAGAGCAGGAGTAGTTACAATGATAACAAGATAATCGTTTATCCACAGGTTGCGTCTTCAGATCTGTCGACAAATTTATTTATTTATAATATTAATGTCTTTCGACTTTTATATAATATAACATATTATAGCAACAACATGAAAAATACAGCTCTAGTGAGTTTGCAAAATAGAAATAAATAGTTGAGAAAGACATATGTAGATATTCAGACAACAAAACGAAAATAAGTTCTACGATATTTAAATATTATAATTCTTTTAGAAGAAAAAATATTTATATACAACGTGTCCCAAAATTCAACGATAAGCGGGCACAAGTGGGTGGGCCTGCTCATGACTCCTCGAGGAAAAAAAAAATTTCTCAATCAAAAATCAACATTTTTCAACAACAAAAAAACCTATTTTTTGCAGGTAGTGAATGTAGTTTTTACACAAAAATCAATCGAAATTATTATTTTTCTAAAAATTATAAATGATTTTTATTTTCAGTCCACTTTCACGGTGTAAAAAAAAGTATGGACACTACTATGGCAAGTTTTTTTAAAGTTTACTTATCTAATCTAGATTCCAAAATGGTATAATACTATATAGGAAAACTAGCCACAAAAAATATGCGTACTATTTTTAACAAAAACCAAATTTCATAAATTATTGTTGTTGACGTATTGTTTAAAAGTGATTACTGTCACAAACAATAATTTATGAAATTTGGTTGTTGACGTATTAAAAATTATTGTTGTTGACGTATTGTTTAAAAGTGATTACTGTCAACAACAATAATTTCTGAAATTTGGTTCTTGTTAAAAATTATACGCATATTTTTTTTGTGGCTAGTTTTCCTGGAGTATTATTCCATTTTGGAATCTAGATTAGATAAGCAAACTTTAAAAAAAAATTGCCATAGTAGTGTCCATACTTTTTTTTACACCACGATGAGTGAAAGTGGACTGAAAATAAAAATCTTTTATAATATTTAGAAAAACAATAATTTGGATTGATTTTTGTGTAAAAATA
The DNA here is from genome assembly GCA_929108145.2 of Limnephilus rhombicus. Taxonomy (NCBI): domain Eukaryota; kingdom Metazoa; phylum Arthropoda; class Insecta; order Trichoptera; family Limnephilidae; genus Limnephilus; species Limnephilus rhombicus. Next base: position 22,116,392 of record OV815290.1, on the reverse strand, counting down.
CATTCATGGATTTATAAGGCTTGTGGTTAATAGCCGTGCTACTTAGGTTGCCGATACAAAAAAAATAGAAATATTTGAAAAATTGTGGTCATGGTAGTTAAAGGTAGTTAAAAATATCTTAAGAGGTGTAAATTTTCAAAGGATTTCAATTTTTTTTTGTGCATTCAAAAAAATTTGAGAAATATTTTTTTTCTATTTTTACTCGAGGAGTCATGAGCAGGTTCATCCACTGGTGCCCTCTTATCGTTGAATTTTGGGACACGTTGTATAATACATGCAAATAACTTAACTTAAAGACGATAAAAAATTTATTATTTCATGCCTGTATTTAATAGCGACACATTCCATATATCTATAATAATTCTGTGTATTGGTATATTGAAATGGGACATGGTCGTAGTATTGCCACAATAAACGGTAGTACCGACCTTGTGTTTCTGGCTGGCACATTAAAATTTATGACGGCCAAGACTTCAGGGCAGTTAATTTTAGAATGCAAGATTTTAAATAAAAATACTAGATCGAAAACAGTTCTTCTGTCACTCAAATTTAATAAATTAGATAAACGCAGAAAATAGGTGTAGTTTAATTGTTCTTTGTTCTTTCGGTATTTTTGAATTTGGAAAAGAATACGGATAAAAAAGACTAAGTAAGACTTATAACCTACGCTAAGTGAAAAAATGGATACTGATAAATGTTAAATCTTAAAATGAAAATCGGTTTTACCTGCTGTCTGGTTCAAACTTTCAACGCGTTCTAAGCATTCTTTTTTAACATTCGACAGGTTTACGTCAATCTCAACATAAGGAAAACTCTCTTCATCTTCTTCTCGGGATACCAGATCCGTCTTGATGGCAACTGTCTCCACATTAGTGCTGCCTGCAAAAAAAAAAATGACAATAGTACGTGCAATGATCATTGATACAACCAAACGTTTTTTTTAGTAAAAACTGTAAATTTAAAAGATTAGAGATTCCGATTATTACCATGCATTTATGGGAATTTGGATAAGAAATCTTAAGATCAAAGAATGACACCAGATGTCCGCTTCAGGGGCTGATACATCAAGAAGGACTCTGTTTTTGGAGAAGTCAATGGAAAGGTTTTTACTTCCATCAATCAATGTGTAAAATAAAAAGTGTATAGTTAAAGAATCGGGAACTTATTGCGAGTAATTCAATTAATTTAAAATTCCAAATTAAACATGCTTCATTTTTAATATATTAATTTTTGTCTGTCTTTTTAGCTGTCTGAATAATCTCCGCATATTGCAAACATTCCTTCTTTACATCTCGGAGGTTGAAAAATGTACCCGTATACGGCATTGCACCTCCGCCTTCTTCCTGGGACCCTGGTTCTGTTTTGATGTTAAGAGTCTCAACGGGATTTAGTAGATCCATGGCCCTGCTGTGGTAGCGTTTGGTTCAAGCCACGACAGAAATTCCTGAAACAGAACATTTTTATAACGGAAATTTAATTCATTGAATGTTTTGCCAAAACGCTGAAGTGGGTAAAGTATGGACAAGCCGCCGCATGCCGCTTCACTTCAAATAGGCATAAAATTTGAAAAGTAAACTACTTTTAATCTCAATTACCACAAGAACCATCGGTTTCAGTCGGGTCTATACGGAAAAATATACATTAAAATTCGATTTTCATTAAAAGTTGAAAAACCACCATCTCCATTACGGTCATGTTTCTTTGTATGGATTTGACATTTGCGAAGTTTCGTTTCAAACTAAAAACGCAAGAATTACTTCATTTACCTAAACTAAGAACCAAATACCTAACCTATTTTGTGTTCGTAAATAGTTGTTTCTTGTAATAATTGTTGACATGAAGTATAGTTTCCGTAATCTGTGCATAAAAATGGGGCGGCTTATCCATAAATTTATCTGAAGTGTTATGCATAACTCATATTTTGAAACAAGGATATAATAATAATCGTGATTGAATCTTAAGCTGGCATTTGACAATTAATAAAGGTTGAGAGAAATTCCAACAATAGTGGCATAACTCAAAACAATGTATATAATATCTATCTGTGAGGATAAACCGGTATTACCTTATTTTGGAACCGCCAGTCCGCTTAAGAGAATATCGGAAATAAGTATTTATGTTATTGTAGAAAGCAATCACTTTGTGGTTTGACATATTTAATAAAATAAAATACTTTTTTGTTTAAAACCACGATATTTATTAATTTTTTAACCGACCGGTTTCGCTTAACTTAAGCATCTTCAGGGTACAAATTAATACTAAACAAGATCAAACAATCCTTATCTTTAGAATTAATTCTAAAGGTAAGGACGACAAATTAAATCATTCGGGAATTTATAAATTAAATTGTAATAATTGTTCGGCTTTCTATATCGGTAAGACAACACGTAATGTCAATATTAGGATAAAGGAACATCTCCGTTGCCTCAATAATAACGGTTTTTCAGAATTCGCAAATCATTTGATCGATAAAGATCATACGTTCTGTCATAGCACCGGTGCTAACATCTTACACAAAAACGGGCATGGTAACAAACTAAACACTCTAGAGGCGCTAGAAATAAAAAAGCTGTAAAAACCAAAAGTCATATACTTAATAATCTATTAGACATATCAAGTAGTCCTATATTAGGTCTGTTCCCAATAAACCCTTAAAAATAAAAATTCCCAGGGCTCCCTACCACCATGCCAGTTGATGCTTTGTTTCTCCAAATTTATTATTATAACCCATTAGTCTACATAATTATCTTTCTGTTTTTTCCCATTACTTGAGTAGTTATGTTAATGTATTTTATGACCGTTTATTTGTATCGTGTTGTCTCCCTCTATATTTTGTTATATATAAGCACACACTCTGTATTTCTTGTTTAGAATTAATTTGTACCCTGAAGATGCTTAAGTTAAGCGAAACCGGTCGGTTAAAAAATTAATAAATATCGTGGTTTTAAACAAAAAAGTATTTTATTTTATTAAGTATTTATGTGTTGTGAGTATTTTAATCAAAGCAATTTAAAAACTGTATGCTGCCAATTATAATATTTAGGGATGTGTTTACAACAACCGACTCCACCAATGTTATTTGTGTTATTAAGAGCAGGACTTAAGAAGCAGTAATAACTGATTTTTATTAAATACGCGATACAAGCAACAATGGATATTACTATGACTGACGTTTGCATTATCAAATTTCCAGTGTTGCCGAACCCAATACTTCAAAATCGGGAGAATTTTCGCCTAAAAATCGGGAGAAAACGGGAGAATTTTTAAGAAATCGGGAGATGACTAGAATTATTTTAATTAAATTTTTCCCTTGTCAATAATCCGAATCCCTTTTATTATTCCGAAGCAGAACCTTAACAACAAACGAAAAAACCCATAAGCAGCGCCGTCAATACGATTATTGTAGATGTTGCCCGTTAAATAACGCAATTTTCCCTTACGTTCAACGGGGACTTATTTTACGTCTGGCAACTCAGCACAAATTTTTGTGAAACTTCGACCTCGAACTGTCACCAGTGTTACCGAAGCTCCCGATTTCGCGGGAGATCTCCCGATTTTTCACTTCATCTCCCGATCTACCGGAATGGCATCAAAATCTCCCGATTTTTCAAAGTTCCCAGCGATTTGTCGTTCCTCGTCAATTCTTTGTTTATGGTCCGCTCAAAAGGCAAATAATTGTCTGTGGTTAAAAAAAATATATTCTCCGGATTCGGGTATTGACCAGAATAATTACAAAATTCTACAATCTAACCATATCTATTATAGACCCATACAGACCGATCATCGATCATTTATGAATAGAGAACTCCAGTCCAATTTTTTTATTTTTTTTTATGAATAAAGACCTTCAAACTTAAATAACTGCATTTTTATTTTTATTTTTATAGTTAGTTTTAATAGTTAAAATAATTGTCAAAGTTTTAATTTTTAAAGACTCCCAGAAACGCACCGTATCGATGGTGGTCTTCACCCACCGTTAGTTTTTTTACTTATTAAGTTGTCATTTTGAATCAGTGATGTTATGTCGAGGAAAATTTCCCTAGATCTAGGGGAGAAAAATATTTTTTAGGGATAAGGGAAATCAGGACAAAATCTAGGGAAATTTCGAAGTCTTGCAAAATTTTTATTACATATGACAATATTACTGGTATTATTTATATATATATTTTTTTTTTTTTGAATTTCTATGAATCTTAATTATTGTTCATGTACGTACATGCAATGTTATTTTTAACACTGACAACTCAAAATGATATTAGGGAACGTACCCATACTACGTGACACGTTCGGGGGGGGGGGGGGGGGTCTTCAATATACCACGCTTGGTACAAATGAGCGGCGGGTTGCTTATGATTTTTATTTTGCAAAGTGTTTTTTTTTATTTGGAATTCAGTTTCTAATTCAGTGGTGAGTGTATTCGTACTTTTAAATTATTATTACTTCACGTTTTATTTGTAAAATCACGGTATTATTAGTATATTTACCAAGTTCCGATATCTTTCCAATTAATTATCATATTAGTTAACATATAACAGGATTAGTGTAACACAATCGGGTGGCTACGTAGGTAATTGCGTAAATGTGAAATTATAGGGAAATTTCACTTCTAAATCTAGGGAAATAATTTTTTGGGGCAGAACATCCCTGTTTGAATGAAGAATCCAGAAGAATAATGTCGGTCATGGCGGAATGCTTTGTAATGACTTTTAGGTGTGAGGTGTGTTTTTTATTCAAGATTAACTGCTTTTAATATAGAAAAACATTGGTAAAATGTCCACATTTCACCGCTACTGTTATTGTATTTAATCAAAGTGCAATATAAAAACAATAAATCATCTCTTTCATTGCAGATACATGTGACATCGTGTTTTGTGTCAGGCGTTACTTTGTAGGTACATTGTTTTATGTATAATACATACAGAAACACTGGTATTTATAATACACTGATCATGACGAGTGTGTAACAACTTGTATAAAAAGCCCTATACTAAAAACAATTTGAAAATACATAACCAAATGTCAAAATACGACACGACTTTAACCTCAAATAGACAAAATTTATTGCAGATTGTCCGCAATTATAGCCCTTTCGTTAATTGTTGAGGGCCTAAATTATGTTTCAATAAACACAATAACTATTATTTATCTAAATCTCTAGAAACAGTATGAAAATAAACCAAAAACACGAAATGTTGAATTGCATAGGTACGTGTGCACTTCAAGTCATTTCAAATATCAATAGAATACAATACACACTATCACCAGGTGACAGGTTAACAGTGACGTCACCGTTAACCATTTCAGTAATGCCAACTTAACGCTGTGTTTTGAGAAGAGGTTTAAAAATGCACTTTTTAATAATTTTTTTAAAACTTTGCGTTTAATATTATGAAATAAAACTTATATATTCAGAATCATCGTTTCTTGGTCTATATGAACATATTTTTTTAAAGCCATAATATTTTTCACTGGAGTTCCTTATTATTAGCTGGAAATTATAATTTATTACGTAACGGAGGGGTGTCAAAGTGCATTTTATTAAGGGCGATTTATAAGATTTTGCGTGTGTAAGCGGGCCAGTCTCAAAATTAAAACCCATGCTCAATTGTTTAAATCTTTATTTAGTTAGATATTTATGTAAGTACCTAGTTATTATAAATTTTCATTCAAGTTAAGAAGGAGGGTAAAATGGTAAATTATCTTGAGCCAGACACCTGACTTCTCTTATTTTTAAGTCGGGTGTCATATTCGTGGTAAGTAGTTATTTTAAAGCCGGGTCCAAATGCTTGGCGAGCCTCGGCAAGCGTCCACAAGTCCCAAAGTCTGGAGCGCGCGTTTGCGTAGGCTTGCAAGAGCTTGCGAGAGCTTGCCACCGATCGGGCGAGGTCGGATAATTTGGCCACAAGCGGCAAGCGCTCGGTCGCGCTCAGTCAGGGGGGTATAACTCCGAACTTTTTCGTGTCGATCACGTGGTGTGTGACGTATGATTTATGACCATATCATTTTATTGGTCCAAATTTCCATAGAAAAACTGTTTAGAACTGAGTAGTATTTCTAGTAGGATTCTATGGTATTATATGTCAAAATAGCACATTGTCCCGAACAACATCGAAGTAAATATTTTGGAAAAATGCTTCCTAAATTTCGTTGCAGTGTTGAAGGCTATGAGGATAGTGTTTCAGTTCGACACAGAGTACCAAGTTGCAAAACTAATGAGAGTCGTTATCGGGAATGGGCGTGGAGAATCGACAGATCAGACTTCATTGCTTACCCGATTTTGGGAAGTTGTGGGTATGTATGTGGTTCCCATTTCGCTAAGAAATGCAAAAATTCCAATGGCACGTTAAAAAAAGACGCTTTGCCGACCCTTAATCTTCCTGGAATCGGAAAACATCGGGGTTTACCCAAAGAAAAGGTAAACGTACGTAGGAGACTACATGTTCTACCTAGAGTGTTGTCCAGCACGAATCGTGCTGTCCAAGACCACAACTACAGTTTAAAATGTATAAAAGGTGGAGAGATAGATGTTGATTCACCGAGTCTTTATTATTATAAAGATATTCAATACATTTATTATTTCTTCAAACACAGTAATTCCATTATTATTAAGATATTTAAAATGACAGGCGTATCCGAGACGCGCGATCGTTCTTCCTTTATTTTCGCTTTTATACTCTGCACTGGTAGGATATAGTTCATTGGATGAGGCTGGGTAATATAATGAATTTATTTATTTCAGAACCAAACGTGTTCCCCCCTGGGCCGAGCACCGAGTCTTTTGCTGCCAAAAAAGTATTGGAAGATTATGGAGGTATACATCTTTATTTATATTTCATTAGGAAATAATATTCTATGTTTTGTTTGCGAACTTTGGTTAATGTGATGAATATATTTATTTCAGAACCAAACGTGCTCCCCCCTGAACCGAGCACCATGTCTCTTGCTGCCAAAAAAGTAGTGGAAGATTATGGAGGTATACATCTGTATTTATATTTCATTAGGAAATAATATTCTATGTTTTGTTTGCGAACTTTGGTTAATGTAATGAATATATTTATTTCAGAACCAAACGTGTTCCCCCCTGAACCGAGCACCATGCCTCTAGCTGTCAAAAAAGTAGTGGAAGATTATGGAGGTATACATCTGTATTTATATTTCATTAAAGGAAATAATATTCTATGTTTTGTTTGCGAACTTTGGTTAATGTGATGAATATATTTATTTCAGAACTAAACATGTTCCCCCCTGGACCCAGCAGCAATTCAGCTTCACGTAAAAATAAAGGTTCTCGAAGTAAGCATATTTATAGCTTTTTATTTGATCAGCGTTGTTCGGTACCTTTGGTTTTGAATAATGTAATCATTGGCCTGAAATATTGTGTTTTCTAGATATTCAGAGTCGCTCAATCTCTTCTTTTACTGGGCCAATCGCTACGCTATCTCCAAGAAAGAAGAAAATGCCGTTGGAGATGATGGTGATAAGGCGACAACTTAGATACGCACAAAAGAAAAATAGTACACTCAAGAAACGCCTCGCTATTGAAACGCGCTTTAGGAAGGGTACCTGCTTGGAAGATGCTCTTTCAATTCTAAATCCGGTGCTCCGTAAATTCGTTCTCTCGCAAGCAAAAATTAGCCCGCGTTTAAAAAAAGGTCGAAGATACACACGCGCGGATAAGTCTTTGGCACTTGCTGTCTATAAGGAAGGGCCAAAATGTTATCGATTACTCTAAAAAATGTTTGCTTTACCATCACCTCTAACTTTAAAAAAAGAATTGTCCTTAATATCTCTTAAACCGGGAATTAACCAACATTTATTTAACTTTTTGAAAAAGAAAGCAGATTCTATGGATGACATAAACAAATTCTGCATTTTAATGTTCGATGAGATGAGTATTTTTCCACACATAAATTTCAACGTACATAGTGGAATCATTGAAGGGTTAGAGGATAAAGGTGATGCAAGAAGAAAAAAATTTGCTGATCATGCTCTTGTTTTAATGATTAAAGGCCTGACCGTTCCTTATAAGCAGCCAGTTTTTTTTTTCGTTTTCAGAAAGTGGAACTAATTATTTTGACTTGAAAGAAATTCTTCTAACTGTTTTAGGCAAATTGTTCGATTGTGGTTTCAAGCCCGTTGCAACTGTGTATGACCAAGGCACCGTTAACAGTAGGGTGGTGAAAGCCTTGCTTGAAGACACTCGAACAAGTTGCCTAAGGGATAAAACAGAATATAGGGGTGGACCTACTTTCAGAAGCACAACGTAATCTAGAATTGGAATACATGTCGCTGTCAAACGTTACCTGTCATTCTGTTACAATTTAAAATCTTCTATCATCAGTTTGTCAGTGCGTGAGAACTTTATTTACTGTTTTAATATGCCAAGGAAAAGACGAGCTGACATAGATCGTCGAAGTCAATCAAATGGGCGACGAGCTACGAGTACCTCACGTGAAAACCGCACTGATGATCTCTTCGCGATGAACTCAAAGACGGTGGTGGTTACAAAGGTTGGATTTTACAAAGTGTTTTATTAGCCACAGCAACGCGTGGCCGGGTCAGCTAGTAAATAAATAAATAAAATACTTAAACATGTAATTATGAATGTTTCTGTTATAAACAGAGAAATGTCGTAATTCAATTCTATTGTAGGAAAGCACAATCATATTTTAGTTCTATATTCTTGTATTTCCTGTTTTTGAAGTGAAAACTTATTTAGCACCGTTGTGATTTGAAACTCGATAAAATGAAAAATAGCGACACTGAAAAGAGACGAACACATAATACTATAAGATTTAGCCTGTGAGAGAATGAGATAGAATGAAAACTTACCGCATTGGCCGCTTTGATTATGAGCTCACTTTTCATGGCTCCTGTTGATTGAGATAGTTTATCGTTATGTGTGCCACCCACCTGTGCCAAAACAGAACGGTTATTGTTAATTTTGTTCTCTTGGCATTGATTTGTGTATACTGTATATTCTTTGTTTCTTATTATTTTATCAATATTTTGTAAGGACTCGTAAGGAACACTATACAATTACTTTTAAGTTGATTATATTTAAGCGCACTTGAAGTGAAATAACACAATACTGCGCTATACAAATATAATGTTATTATTATTTGTGCGGTGCTTCGTAGCCTCCCCACTCTTGTCTACTCTAGTTTTCTGAAGGTTTCACTTGTACCGTGTGTGAATTGCACACTCTGTTATTACATTATCTTCAGACCTCTGCAGCCATACTCTGTCGACCCATCCCCTTCACAGATAGACTCATACATCCATCACTCTTGAACATATTGACTCCCAGATTCCTAACTACCGCTCTGTACATTTTTCCTACCCAAACTTCCTCCTTTTCCTTCCCCTAAAAAGACTCCACACTGCATCCCTAATGATGACAGGCCCTGAGAGATTTTTTCCTCAAGGCCTCCCGTGTGGGCTAATAAAAAAAATCTATCCTAAATTCCTTTTTTATTATTGTTCATATTTTTATATTAAAGATTAAAAACCTTCCCTTTCCAGGTGAATTACTAAGATATTGTAATCAGTTCTTTCTAAATGAGGTTGCGCATGATTGTATTTCCGTTTTTTTGTATTTGTATTTTATTTTAATAAAATGGTACATGCAATTATGAGTTTTTCATTTTATTTTTAAAATAATTTTTAGGCTGATAAGTTGGGTAGGGATTTATATTGTTTATGGAAGTTTTTTTTTTTTTTACTTTTCTATATTCTTGTCGATGGTATGTGACGTCAGAGTAATAAAATTTTCATTTTGACAGTTAAAATAGTGTTGAAATGGTATATTTATGTGTTGAAACCAGTTGGGAACAAAAAGCCGGAAGATATCGATCTAGGTATTAGTTCATTTATGCGCTCAGTGGAACTTCCGAGATAGCGGCGAATGCACGCCGTTTTTGCTCCGTGCGGTCTATGGTAATATAATATTACGAGACATATGAATATGAATGGCTTTTGAGGCGAGCCTGACTTATTAACATGTATAAGTACATAAATTTAATGCACTTACGTAATTTATTGCGACTGGATTTACTTAAAAGGTCAAAATAAATAAATAATATTTTATTGATGATTTATACAATATTATTACAATAAAAAATATATGATTTTTGTTAGAAAAACTTTTTTTTAGAATATAAGACAATATGTATATTATATAAAGACAAATGATCCTCGAATTCGGGTCCCAATTGCGATCACTACCTTTGGAAGCGAAAACTTCTTTGGCACCGTAGTGATTTGAAACTCGATGAAACGAAAAAGTCGCACTAAAAAGAGACAAATCTATAGGATTTAGCCTGCGAGATAATGTCCCCTCTTTGTGCGGTGCTTCGTAGCCTCCCCACTCTTTTCTACCTTAATTTTCTGAAGGTTTCACTTTTACCGCGTGTGAACTAGACATTGTATTTTTCTTTGTCTTGTTCTTTTTCATATTTTATTAGTATTATCTTCTTCAATGGTTCAATGGTATAAAAAATATATTTTCCCCTTGTCTTTTGTTTCACGTTAAAATAAAGGTGAAAGGCCAACTCAGAATGAAACAAACTCAGAAAAGTCATGATAAAAAATTGATTAAGTTAGGTTAGGGTTACCGGCTATTTTAAAATTATTTTTTCATAGCTTTTAATGACCTCTCGGAGGTGTTTCTCAGTTGGTTTTATTCTGAGTTGGCATGAAAACAAAATAAAAATAGATTAACGCAAACATAGTATAGCCTAAGTAGACGTCCGCCGCGCTTGGATGCTCCGAACACGCTGGCGCGCTCGCAAGTGTGTGGAAGCCAGCCATTCGTTTGCCAGAGCTTGCCTGAGCTTGCGGCAAGCCGTTTGTCGCAAGCATGTAGCGGTACCAAATGGTACGTAATCTATTGCGACTGGATTTACCTAAAAAGTCAAAATGAATAAATAATATTTTATTGAGGATTTATACAATATTATTACAATAAAAAATATATGATTTTTGTTAGAATAACTTTTTTTTATAATACAAAACAATATTATATAAATACAAGTGATCCTCGAGTTCGGGTCCCAATTGCGATCACTACCTTTGGAAGCGAAAACTTCTTTGGCACCGTTGTGATTTGAAACTCGATGAAACGAAAAAGTGGTACTAAGAAGAGACAAAAATCTACAGAATTTAGCCTGCGAGATAATGTCTCCTCTTTGTGCGGTGCTTCGTAGCCTCCCCACTCTTTTCTACCTTAGTTTTTTGAAGGTTTCACTTCTACCGCGTGTGAACTAGACATTGTATTTTTCTGTGTCTTGTTCTTTTTCATATTTTTATTGGTATTCTATCTTCTTCAATGGTTCAGTTTTATAAAAAATATTATTCCCCTTGTCTTTTGTTTCACTTTAAAATAAAGGTGACCGGCCAACTCAGAATGAAATCAACTCAGAAAGGTCATGATAAAAAAAAATTATTACGTTAGGTTAGGGTTACCGGCTATTTTAAAATTATTTTTTCATAGCTTTTAATGACCTTTCTGAGGTGTTTCTCAGTTGGTTTGATTCTGAGTTGGCATGGTATAGCCTAAGTAGACGTCCGCCGCGCTCGGATGCTCAGAACACACTGGCGCGCTCGCAAGTATGTGGAAGCCAGCCATTCGTTTGCTAGAGCTTGCCTGAGCTTGCGACAAGCCGTTTGTCGCAAGTGTGTAGTAGCACCATAAGAATCGATTGGAGATGTTCATCCGTAAACCTTGAGCGATGTTTGTTCTTATTTATTTTCAAAACGGAAAACATCCGCTCGCTTAAATAGGTACTATCGAACATACACAGAATAAGCTAACCTTTATTGGATAACGAACACCTCTGCCATAGGTCACCCCAAGTGGTTCGCTACGTTCGGTGATTTAGCAGGGGTGCCCGGATTCATGGGATGAGGTTTGTCTAGGTCTGATGATCAGGACACACTAAACCCCAGATTTCTACCCACCCCTTACACCCTTTTCCTTCCCAGAACTCTCCTCTCCTTCCTTTCCCTAAAAATATCCTCCACACAGCATCCCCAAAGATGACATAGGCCCTCAGGGAAATTATTTTCCTCAGGGCCTCCTGTGTGGACTTCATGTAAAAAAAAATATTAGCAACATATTTAAAGCAATTTTTTTTTGTTAACATTTTGGCAAGGATTAAACTTCAAACATTCATTAAAAAAGGTTTTTTTCCCCTTTGAGACGGCTTGCGGATTTTTAAATGTTCCGTTTGAGAACATGAATAGTTGCAGTCGGAATATAAAAAAAGGTTATTTTCACTGTGAGACGGCTTGTGGACTTCTAAATGTTCCTTTTGAGAATAGTTGCAGTCGGAACATAAGAAAGGTTTGTCTCCACAGTGAGTCAGCATGTGGATTTTAAATTGTCACTTTCGAGAACATGAATAGTTGCAGACGGAACATGTAAAAGGTTTTCTCCACTGTAAGACGGCTTGTGGACTTTTAAATATTCCTTTTGAGAACGTGAATAGTTGCAGTCGGAACATGAAAATGGTTTTTCTCCACTATGAGTTCACTTGTGAGTTTTTAAAGTCTCCTTTTTAGCACATAAATAATTGCAATCGGAACATACAAAAGGTTTTTCTCCACTGCGAGACGGCTTGTTGATGATTAAAAAAAAATTACTTTCGAGGACATGATTAGTTGCAGTCGGAACATGTAAAAGGTTTTCTCCACTGTGAGGCGGCTTGTGAACTTTTAAATGTTCCTTTTGAGAACATGAATAGTTGCAATCGGACCATAAAATAGGTTTTTCTCCACATTGAATTGTGAAGGTTTAATTGTGACTTTCAAGAACATGAATAGTTGCAGTCAGAATACGAAAAGGGTTTTTTTCCACTATGACACGGCTTGTGGACTTTTAAATGTTCCTTTTAAGAAAAAGAATAGTTGCAGTCGGAACATGAAAATGTTTAATGGTTAAATTTTAATCTAATATAACTCCTAAGTATTTCATAACAGTAATAATTTCATTAACAATTTTAATATGGTCCATGCACTTTCTTTTTGTTTTTGATGATTAGACTGAGATATTAGTAGGTATTTCAATAAAGGATTACTAAACAGTGTATCGTTATCAAGTATCTGTCGCAAGGTGAGAGGTGTTTTGAAAAAACCCATGAGGTGGTTTATTGGTACCTTAATAAAATTAAAATTATTACTTATTGATTAAAAGATTGTTACTTTTATGAATGTCGTTCACTTTTAAAAGTAAGTACGTATTAAATGAATTTGGCGTCTCGTTAAATGACGGGTGACAGTCCAAGGTCGAAGTTTCACAAAAATTCTTGCTGAGTTGCCAGACGTGAAATAAGTCCCCGTTGAACGTTAGGGAAAATTGCATTATTCCACAGGCAACATCTACAATAATCGGATTGACGGCGCTGCTTATGGGTTTTTCGTTTGTTGTTAAGGTTCTGCTTCGCAATAATAAAAGGGATTCGAATTATTGACAAGGGAGAAATTTTACTAAAATAATTCTAGTTATATCCCGATTTCTTTAAATTTCTCCCGTTTTCTCCCGATTTTTAGGCGAAAATTCTCCCGATTTTGAAGTTTTGGTTTCGGTACCACTGCCCGTCACTTAACGAGACGCCAAAATTTATTTAAGATCTACTTACTCTTAAATGTGAACAACATTCATATAAGTAACAATCTTTTAATCAATAAGTAATAATTTTAATTTTATGTAGGAACCAATAAACCACCTCATGGACTTTTTCAAAACACCTCTCACCTGGCGACAGATACTTGATAACGGTACACTGTTTAGTAATCCTTTATTGAAATACCTACTAATATCTCAGTTTAATCATCAAAAACAAAAGAAAGTGCATGGGCCATATTAAAATTGTTAATGAAAGTATGGAAATTATTACTGTTATGAAATACTAAATACTTAGTTACATTAGATTAAAATTTAACCATTAAACATTTTCATGTTCCGACTGCAACAATTCATTTTCTCGAAATGAACATTTAAAAGTCCACAAGCCGTGTTATAGTGGAGAAGAACCCTTTTCATGTTCTGACTGCAACTATTCATGTTCTTGAAAGTCACAATTTAAAATCCACATGCTGATTCACTGTGGAGAAAAACCTATTTATGTTCCGACTGCAACTATTCACGTTCTCAAAAGGAACATTTAAAAGTCCATAAGCCGTCTCACAGTGGAGAAAATCTTTTACATGTTCCGACTGCAACTATTCATGTCCTCGAAAGTGACAATTTTAAATCCACAAGCCGTCTTGCAGTGCAGAAAAACCTTTTGTATATTCCGATTGCAATTATTTACGTGCTAAAAAGGAGACTTTAAAAACTCACAAACTCACATAGTGGAGAAAAATCATATTCATGTTCCGACTGCAACTATTCATGTTCTCAAAAGGAATATTTAAAAGTCCACAAGCCGTCTCACAGTGAATAAAACCTTTTACATGTTCCGACTGCAACTATTCATGTTCTCGAAAGTGACAATTTAAAATCCACATGCTGACTCACTGTGGAGAAAAACCTTTTTTTATATTCCGACTGCAACTATTCATCTTATCAAAAAGAACATTTAAAAGTCCACAAGCCATCTCACAGTGGAAATAAACCTTTTTCATATTCCGACCGAACTATTCATGTTCACAAAAGGAATATTTAAAAATCCGCAAACCGTCTCACAGTAGAGAAAAACCGTTTTTAAAGGAAGTTTGAAGTTTAATCCTTTCCAAAATGTTAACCTAAAAAAATTGCTTTAAGTATGTTGTTAATATATGTCCAAATATAAGAAAGCATACAGCACTTATCTAGTGTATGTTCGGTAGTACCTATTTAAGCGAGCGGATGTTTTCTGCCTTGAAAATAAATAAGAACAGACATCGCTCAAGGTTTACGGATGAACATCTCCAATCGATTCTTAAAATAAGTACCACGAATATGACACCCTACTTCAATGAGCTTATCAAAAACAAGAGAAGTCAGGTGTCCGGCTCAAGATAATTTATCATTTTACCCTCCCTTTTAACTTGAATGAAAATATATAATAACTAGGTATATATCTAACTAAATAAAGATTTTAACAATTGAGCATGGGTTTTAATTTTGAGTCTGGCCCGCTTACACACGCAAAATCTTCTAAATGGCCCTTAGGAAAATGCAGTTTGACACCCCTCCGTTACCTAATAAATTATAATGTCCAGCTCATAATTCATAAATGATCGGTTTGTATGGGTCTATAATAGAAATATGCTTAGATTACATTATTTTTTTTATTGGTGCCTTTTTTACTCATTTAAAGTACGCTCTAGCTTTTTCGTTATTTGTTTTTGGGGTGTTATGCCGTGTTGCGCTACCTCCTTCTTTAGCCAACGTTTCGGACATCGTTGCAGTGTCCATCATCAGGGCAGATCCATCACAAATAACGAAAATGCTTTTGGCCGTGAAAATCTTAAAACTTACGCTCTAGCTTGTTTAAATCGCACTTTATGGAACGCGCGTTTTTTAAAGTTACCATGGCAACATCAACAAATCAACAAAATGTGATGTCTAAATGTCAACTTTTAACTATAAATCTGACAGGAATATTTTAAACGTCGAATAAAACATCACAAATGTTTCAAAACTTTTATTTAAATCAACCCCTTTATTTATCCTCAACAGACATTGCAATTTCGAATGTATGGCCCACATAGTCGATGCTTTGTACTGTTCCGACATTTTTTGAAGGTAAGCAAGCACAACTCGTTCATCTACATCTACTACGTTTTGCTCCTCCATCCATGTTATGAACCTTTCATATTATTTTTTATAAACGTCTTTGGATTTTTCAGGTATTAACCGCGATTCTGCTTTGGTATTTAAATTATCAATGTTAGAACTCATTTTACAACACACAATAACTAGTAAAAACTGTGATGTCAACTATTAATCTTATGTGACAGATTGCAAATTAATGTTTGTGTTTTTCATTTCCATGACAACAAGATATTGTGATGTCACATCACGAATTCATTAAAAGTTCTTATTTCCAAATTTTTAATAATAATTTCAATATTTATGTTTTCAAAGTGTACCAATAAAAAAAATAGCGTAAAGTATTCGTGGATAACTGGTCTGTTAAGAATAGTTAGTGACATCTATGAGATAAATATTGTAATTAATTCCATTTGGTTAATTATCCTTAGTTTATTAGAAAAGTGTGCATATTAGAGACCTCTGTGGGAATTTTATAGAAGCTAGTGTTATCAGCCAACAAATTTAGGGCACGTGACCTCAGTGGATATTTGCTACTTGTATTGTTATTATTGTATTTTAAAACAGTCTGAAAGACGGTATTTTTATAGTTTTTAGTAGTATAAAAAGGGCTATACTCAAGAAATTTGTTCTCTTCCATTAACCCTTACCTAGAGTATAGACGCCGTACCGCTTGAGGCGGGGTCCGGGCTGAATTTAGTTCTAAAAGTGTTGATTTCATTATTGCTCAAAAAGTGTTTGTAAATAAAACGACTCTTCAATAAAAAAGTGTTTTACAAATAAAAAGTCCACCACCCTTGATGAGATTGAAGTGATCCTAACATGGTCCTTCTAACCGGATACAAAATTGGACTAAAAAAATAACACCAAATATAAAAAAAACCAGCGGCCAAAAAACCGAAGAACAACTCCAGAGCGATCCAGTCAACAAGAAACAGAGCTAAGTGCCCATAATCCTTATGACTTACCATTTCCTGATTTTAAATCCTAAAGAACAATCTCAATAATTAGTTTCTAAAATCAGTTTATTATCGGAATATGTTTATTGTTATCATTCATATTCAATACAATCAAAAATGCAAGTCATAGTATAATTAAAATAAATCGCAGTTGTATTCTCAACTTGCAAGTAATGAAAAACCATTGATCAGGTTGAATTATTATTTGAATCTTTTAAACATCGACCGGCAAAACTGTCGTCATATCGCATATGTCATTTTTTAATCCCGTTGCAAGTAAAAAACAATAGCAGTAAAGCAAAATCGGAGTATATACGTTCTTGATGTTTCTATAATAATTATCGCCAGCGCATAGCATTACTAGACATTTATTCTGTCATTTCCTCTGAACAACAAGGTAACCATCGTATTTTTTTTTGCATTGTTGTTTGTTTTTTATAGTATTGTCGCCATTACTTATAAACTACGGTATAGTTTTAGTCTCTCGTTTTTGGAATTATTGTCGCGGCAGATAAGAATTTAAGATGGAGAAATTAACAAGGTTTAGTCAGGCTCTAAATACGTTGTCAGCAAACGAGATTAATTTGAGATACGACAGAATTAAAGATTTATTAGACGAATTTGAAATAATCCAGTCCCAGATAGAAAGCATTGATGACTCAAATGAAGCGGAGAATGAAATTCAACGTGAAACTTTCGAGAACCAGTTCTTCACAATCCTGGCAACGGCCAGGGGGGCGATGGATTCTGTGGAGCAAACTAAATGTGACATTAAATTGCCCAATTTGAAGCTTCAGGAGTTCCACGGGGACCCTAGGGGTTGGAATAACTTTGTAGAAACTTTCAAGGCATTAGTTCACAATAATTAGTCGCTGAATAACATTCAGAAATACTATTATTTGCAATCGTGCTTAAGGGGTGACGCGGCCAGGATAATAGCTAATTTGGAAATATCAGAGTTAAGCTATCAAACGTCTTGGGAATTGTTGCATGAACGCTTTACTAATCTCAGAACGACGGTACACAAACATATCCAAACATTGTTTCAGTTAAAAGAAATGAAGATGGAAGATCAGGTCGGATTACGAAAATTAATCGACGCTACCAAAGTCAATCTGAAGGCATTACAAAATCTTGCAGTTCCGGTAGAACAATGGGACGCGATAATAATTTACGTGATTTCTAATAAATTAGATTCCAACACGAGAAAATTTTGGGAGCAATCGCCCATTGAGGGAAAACTACCTACTCTAAAGGAATTTCTAAAATGTTTATCGTTACGAGCACAAACTTTGGAATTAATGCAAACAACGGAGAAAAAGTCTTCTGTTGGGATCAAACCTCAAATAGGATTTAATAACCCAAAAAGGGAATCTGTAGCATTTTTAACAGTAAAAAACGGAAAATGTATTTTTTGCGATAACGATCACTTAGTATATTATTGTAAAAAATTCTTAAATTTAAAGGTACAGGGTCGAGTTAATGCAATAAAAGAGCGCCAAGCATGCTTTAAATGTTTAAAACCGGGCCATCTAGCTGATGATTGCAAGGTAACCTTTAAATGCAGATTGTGTAACAGTGAAAGGCATAATACGCTGTTACATAAAAAGGAGATTGAGGCGGAATCCTCAAACATGGGGACGGATGCTGGAGAGGTGTCCGTCAACAATCACTCTGCAATAGGCAGAACCGAAAAAATAGTATTGTTGTCCACGGCAATGGTTGGTATTGCTGGGGTGGATAACAGGATACATAAAGCCCGTGTCCTGCTAGATTCTGGATCCCAGTCCAACTTTATCCGGAAAGATTTCGCCGAAGGATTGAAGTTGGAATTTGAGAAAATAAACAAGCCAGTATCAGGAATTCACAAGAATGTTACCCATATAAAAAAAAAAGTGTGTGTAAAATTGAATTCTTTGAAATCTGATTATAAAAAAAATATTTCTTGCTTAATCTTACAGGACATAACCTCAAATATACCGCAAACCAATATACCTAGGAGCGAGTTCAGGCTACCTGCAGGGTTGGAACTAGCCGATTCTAAGTTTAACATCGCCGCTCCTATTGACATACTACTCGGGGCGGAGGAATTCTGGAGCATCCTGACAAATGATAGGATAAAGTTGGATACCGGACCCACGTTACAACACACTCAGCTAGGGTGGATTATAGCTGGACCCACCGCTACGAACCACAGGAAAAGGCCAGTATTAGAAACTTGTAATTTGTCCTTGAATAAAATAAGCAATCAAATGGAAAAATTTTGGAAAATAGAGGAAATAGGCACATCCAAATTTCAAAATCATGAGGAAAAGGCCTGTGAAGCTAGCTTCCTGGCAACCCATACTAGAGATGAAAGGGGTAGATTCTTGGTGACTCTACCTACCCGCCCATGTATCAATCAATTAGGAAATTCGTTGGCCATGGCGGAGAAAAGATTTAAAAACTTGGAGAGAAAATTGTCTTCCGATAAAGAGTTGAAATCACAATATGTTCAATTTATGAAAGAGTATAAGGAACTAGGTCACATGGAGGAATGCGATAAGCTAGAAGGAGACCTTAACTCTTATTTTTTACCTCATCATGCCGTCCGGAAGGAGTCTAGCACGACGACCAAACTAAGGGTTGTTTTCGATGGGTCGGCGAAAACTTCAAGTGGAATATCTTTGAATAATGCCTTGATGGTAGGACCAGTCATTCAAAGAGATTTATACACACAACTATTACGTTTCAGGAAACATCGCTACGTTATCACGGCGGATATTGAAAAGATGTATCGACAGATAAATTTGAGTGCAACCGACCGCAAGCTGCAAAAAATAGTATGGCGGGAGGAGCCGGAAGATGAACTGCGTCACTACCAGCTGAAGACTGTCACCTATGGTTTGGGACCTTCATCTTTCCTGGCTACAAGGTGTCTGCGTCAGATTGGTATGGATAATCAAAATATATTTCCTAAGGCTAGTCAAGTCATACAGGAGGATTTCTACATGGACGACCTGTTGACGGGAGACGATGACATCCAAGCTTGTAAAAACTTAAAGTTTCAGCTGATAAGCTTGCTGCAATCTGCCGGTATGACCTTGCGAAAGTGGAGGTCGAATGTGCAGGATTTGTCATCCGAGGCGGGCCAAGCTAGAATTGCCGAAATAGGCAATTTTGAGAAAACGACCTCTGACAAATCCAACAATGAGAAAATTTTGGGACTAATTTGGAACAGCTCCTCGGATTGCTTCTCATATAAAATAACAAAACCAACGAACCAAACTGCAAGTAAACGTAATATATTGTCATGCATAGCATCTACGTTCGATCCATTATGGCTACTTGGCCCAATTATTGTAGTAGCAAAGTTGATAATGCAAAACTTATGGCAATCAAAAGCATCATGGGATGAAGCATTGCCTAATGAAATACTAGTACCATGGAGGAATTACTTAGAGGATTTATCCAATTTAAACGAATTAAAAATCGATCGAAACGTAATGTGCAGAGACTATAATGACCTCAAAATACATGGATTTTGCGACGCTTCAGAGAGAGCATATGGAGCTTGTATCTACGCCGTAACAATGAACCCAAATGGTGAGAGACATTCTCAATTAATCACTTCCAAATCTAGGGTAGCGCCCCTGAAATGCATATCATTGCCAAAACTAGAACTTTGTAGCGCAGTATTACTAGCCAAGTTAATGAGGACTGTCAAACAAGCATTAGATATAATGGAAGCGGACACCTACTACTGGAGTGATTCAACTATCGCCTTGTGCTAGTTGAAAGGCCAGCCTGCCCGTTGGAACACCTTCGTTGCTAACCGAGTAGCAGAGATACAAGAACTTAGTAACCATCAAGATTGGCGTCACGTGAACTCAAGTGACAACGCCGCCGATATATTATCTAGGGGTTCCCCGGCAGAGAAGTTATTGAGCACCACCACTTGGTGGCATGGACCAGGGTGGCTGATTGAAGAGCCTAGCAACTGGCCAATACCCAAAATGGAGTGCTTAAACCCGCCTGAGGCAAAGGCAAAAAACGTTATGTTGGTAACTAGCGCAAGTGATTGGGACATATTTGAAAAATTCTCATCTCTAACTAAATTAAAGCGTGTAATTGCTTACCTACTTAGATTTAAACATAACTGTAGTAAGCCACAACTCAAGCGTACTGGTAATTTGAAGGCTGAAGAATTAGAATTAGCGTTAAAACGATTGATTGAATCGGCTCAAAATAACTGCTTTTTTCTAGAAAGGGAAGCTTTATTAAAAAATAAAAATGTAAACAAAAACAGCCCTTTAAAATCACTTAACCCGTTTTTGCATGAGGGTTTGTTATGTGTGGGAGGTAGGTTATCTCACTCAGGGGATTTAACATTTCAGCAAAAACACCCAATAATATTACCTGCAAGGCATAGATTGACCGAATTAATAATACGACATTATCATTATATAAATTTACATGCAGGAACCCAGGCCTTGCTCGCTGAAATAAGATTGAAATTCAATTAAACAAGTATTACATAAATGTATTATATGTTTTAGATTACGCCCAGTCATTGGCCAACAGCTGATGGGCAATTTACCAGCTGATCGGATCCATCCAAATCGACCATTCAGCATAGTCGGGGTCGACTATTCCGGACCACTGTCAATCAAGGTTGGAGTCCAAAAAAGGGCTCCGATCACTAAGGCGTATTTATGCATCTTTGTTTGTCTAGCCACGAAGGCGGTCCATCTAGAACTGGTATCAGATTTGTCCAGTGATGGATTTTTAAATTGTTTAAAACGTTTTATAGCTCGCAGGGGTCAGCCAAGGAAAATATACTCTGATAATGCAACTAATTTCAGGGGAACTTGTAATAGATTGAAGGTATTATATGACAGTTTGAAGGAAAATGGTGACCAGATTCAAAAATATTTAGCAAATATAGGTATTGATTGGAGTTTCATACCTCCACAAGCCCCTAACCAGGGCGGGTTGTGGGAGGCTGCTGTTAAATCTGCCAAATATCATTTATATAGGATCACCGATCGTTCAGTTTTAACATTTGAATCATTGTACACTATAATATGTCAAATTGAGACTTGTTTGAATTCCAGACCTTTGACTCCGCTATCTAATGATCCAAACGACCTAAATCCTTTAACTCCTAATCATTTCCTTATGGGCACTAGCGCTTCTATTATTCCTGAACTGGATGTTCAGAAAATACCGTACAACCGACTGGATCAATATCAAAAAATGATAGAACTAATTCAGTGTTTTTGGTCCAGGTGGAAAAAAGACTATCTCGGTGAACTTCAGAGAAGATACAAATGGCAAACCAGCAATCAGCGATCTTTACAGAAGGATGACTTAGTAATCTTAAAAGAAGACAATCTGCCGCCTGCAATGTGGCGGATGGCACGCGTTCTATCCTCTCATCCCGGTTCTGATGGCGTGGTCAGGGTGGTCACCCTCCGGACATCACAAGGGACGTTTGTACGTCCCATAAACAAAATCTGTTTAATGCCCCTGGAGGACAACCTAGAACGAGCCCGGACCCCGCCCCCAGAAGATGAAGGAAGATCTCCGAAATAAAAGTTAAAAAATTCCAAAGAAGAAAGAAATTCCCAGAAGAAGATGAAAAAGAATCACTACAAAAAGGAAGAAACATAATGACTCGACACGGCAACCTTGGGATTTGTGATGCTCTCCTTGGTCTCTACCTTTGACCAGCTAGATGATTCTCCCCTCTCCCCAATGATGAAAGGGAAAATGGGAAGCCCACGGTGCAGCATCTCATGAATGGATCAAGCAGATGACTAATCTAGGACCTCAAGACTTGAGTGTTTGTGTTGTTAAGAGTCGTTATTATGAAATTATTATTTGTATGTTATTTTTGTTGAATAATTTATAAGGGTTCAATTTTATTAATAAGTTTATTTTAGGTGAAGGTTATCAATTCTACGATATTTTTATCTATGAATTTATTTTTGTGGTTTTTTTTTTTTGATAATGTGGAGTATTCTTTAATTATAGTGTCAGTATTAGCATTTATTTAGTAGATTAAAAAAAAACGTAGAAAATGTTAAATGTCAATGTAAATGTTAAGGTAAATGTGGAATACTTAAGTAGTGCTCTACATTATACGTAATGAATTATTTAGCTTTAAGATTAGTTCTATATTTTTTCAGTTCATATATTTTGTTTATTAATCTGTCTGAATATTATGTTTAAATTTACCATTAGGGTTAGATTTAGAAATGTTTTAATTTTATTTAAAATAAACCCCTTTCCCGGGGGTCTGTTAAGAATAGTTAGTGACATCTATGAGATAAATATTGTAATTAATTCCATTTGGTTAATTATTCTTAGTTTATTAGAAAAGTGTGCATATTAGAGACCTCTGTG
Source organism: Limnephilus rhombicus (assembly GCA_929108145.2). Taxonomy (NCBI): domain Eukaryota; kingdom Metazoa; phylum Arthropoda; class Insecta; order Trichoptera; family Limnephilidae; genus Limnephilus; species Limnephilus rhombicus. The sequence continues at coordinate 22,093,283 of OV815290.1, read as the reverse complement.
GGAATTTTATAGAAGCTAGTGTTATCAGCCAACAAATTTAGGGCACGTGACCTCAGTGGATATTTGCTACTTGTATTGTTATTATTGTATTTTAAAACAGTCTGAAAGACGGTATTTTTATAGTTTTTAGTAGTATAAAAAGGGCTATACTCAAGAAATTTGTTCTCTTCCATTAACCCTTACCTAGAGTATAGACGCCGTACCGCTTGAGGCGGGGTCCGGGCTGAATTTAGTTCTAAAAGTGTTGATTTCATTATTGCTCAAAAAGTGTTTGTAAATAAAACGACTCTTCAATAAAAAAGTGTTTTACAAATAAAAAAGTCCACCACCCTTGATGAGATTGAAGTGATCCTAAAACACTTGCTTTATTTCTAGCACTCGGCTACGCCGTCGTGCTCGAAAAATCGCGGGTGTTTTAAAGACCTGTTTATCCACTTATATTTTAATATACTATTGTAATTATTCTGGTCAATACCCGAATCCGGGGAACATTTTTTTTAGCCATAGACAATTATTTGCCTGATGAGCAAAAAATTGACGAGAAACGATAAATCGATGAGAACATCGAAAAATCGGGAGATTTTGATGCATTCCGGTAGATCAGGAGATGAAGTGAAAAACTGGGAGGTCTCCTGAAAAATCGGGAGATCTCCCAAAAAATCGGGAGATCTCCCAAAAAATCGGGAGCTTCGGTAACACTGCAAATTTTTTGGATAAGAAGAAGAAAGTTCCAGTAGATGCCATCGTTATATTGAAGGTACTGACAAACATGCTCATAAATGAGCATGCTCAATTCGTTTTCCACGCCCAAATCCAGTGCCATACTCGTTTGGGGGTTGCGGTTACACACATGCTACAAGGTAGCATTAGCTTATTAGTAATAAGAGATCATGCTACTAATGAACATTGAACATGCCTGTTAGTACCATTAACCGTAGACCAGGGGTGTTCAAACTTAAACTGCTGGCGATCTACCTCAATATGACTCCCATCGATCGACTCTGAGAGGCTGCAAGTATGTGATGTGTGATGCCAAAAAATTTGTCTCCCCCTTATGTAGGTACGTCAAAACTGCGCCGGGGGGAGGGAGGGGGGGTGAGTGAAAATCCAAATTTATTAATGCGACCCATTTAATGCCAATTTTTATATCACATGTGACGAGTATTCTTCCAATACAAATCATGTTTTTAAATTCTAATAATTTATAACTGCTCTCGGAAATCGAGAACAATTTTGCAGTATATGGCGTGCAACGCAAATGCAAGGCTAAAGCCGTATATGATAAATCGGCAACTTGTTATTTTAAATTTATCTTTATATTGTGAACACAAAAATTGTGTAAATTAAACATGCATGTGGTGAACTAAATCTATTCTCAGATCAGTGGCGTAGCAAGGGGGGTCAGCCCGCCCCAGGTGGCCCTTTAAGGGGGGCGGCAAATTTTTACAATAAATAATAAAAAACTTGGAAAAATTTAAACTATTTCAAAACATTTTTTGAAAATGTTCTATGATACTTTCGTTTACGAATCCAACTCTTTTTTTATTATTTATTAAAAATATCTATAATTATATTATTTACGCTGCAGATTTCGCAATTCGTAGGAAAACCGTCCGCATATTATGAGAGTAATTCTAATTAAAGCTGATAATTCGCAAACAGATTCACTCTTAATTACAACCAGAATTGTGTTCAGAATGTTTTAACGAATGAATTTCAGTTGTGGATTCATCTGCTGATACATTTCGAAAACGACCATTATTTTATTCGAAGTGCACTGGAGGTTGCCCACCATTTTCCAAGGCGTTCTAAGGAAACAGATGGTTTCCTCCTTAACCGTACACGTCAGGACTCTAATTTTTATTTATAAAGAAGCTATTTTTTTATTAAAACCGGTTGAGTAAATATGCGACCAACAACTATTTGACACAAAGTAAGTTTGGCATCTTTATAAGACAGCGCATATGGTCTCATAAAAATCGTTTTATCTCCCTTACTATAATGACGAGAGATATGATCTAAACAGTGTTAGAAAGAGAAAACACTGTTCAAAATTGATGGGTGTCCTTTTAAATAAAATGATTTCTTTTGCAAAAAACTTCACTGTTTATTTCACTTGGACATGTTATAAATGTATTATATTACGGTGTCAACACACCGGGCCAAACACTGGCAGTTGTTTACTGTTAAAACTTGCGTTGGGAAGAAGCGATAATAATGAGATGCTAGCACTTTTATAATGTAAAAACCTGCACACATTTAAAGAATGAACCATTATACATTTGACATTCGGAAGTATTTACAAAAAAATGGTTCCTTCCATAGTACGTACTTCGTAGTTAAAACAGGTTGCTACCGATCTACCGAACACTCAGCGACCAGCCAAGATTCGCACCATCTGTTTGAAATATTAAAGTCTGGGAGCTTGCTCAAGCAACCCATAGGTGCTGGTAGTATCTCAATTTTTAACATAGCTTCCGCCTCGGGGTTCCTAAATCGCCTACACCGATTTATGAACCCTTCAAGAAAACATAACAAAAACAGGGGAAGACAATCAAGGCAAAAGTAGAAAAAACACAAATCCTAACTCTAAATACCGTACAAATACTAACAAATAATTTTACCTATTATAAATTAGCAGCCAAAACTAAATAATCCTGCACTGCTTATTATACTATTATTTAAAAATGTACATTCACAAGTTGAATTTTAAGGTGATTAACCTAAACTAATTACATAAACTTAAATTAACCAAAAAAATTTTTACATATTTAAATAATAACTTGACACAAAATACTATCATAATAGAACACAACCCAACACAAAATAATATTATAATAAAACCCAACCCAACACAACACAATTGTCTTTTTTTTTCTTCAAGTCCATTGGTTAGGATCTTCTCCAGGTGCAGTCCACGATATAAGCACCACAGCGCGGGGTGCAATCAATCATCAATTTATAGGTTGTCATGTTGTTCCTGGGATTGGTATCTTTAAAGGGTCTTTTTTTTAAATATTTTCACCCTAAAAAGTTTCATCATGGTCGTCCGGGGAGTCCGGACTGACGGAAGGGTCCGGGGCGTCCGTCACAGGTTCAGCTTCCGGGTCCAGAGGCATTAGACATATCTTTATGATAGGCCTGACAAAGATTCCTTGAGGGGTTTTCAGGGTAACCACTCGCACTACACCATCCGCGCCGGGATGTGTACATATAACTCGCGCCATTTTCCATAATGGTGGAGGTAAATTATCTTCCTTCAGAATAACCAGATCATCCTTTTGCAGTGCCCGTTGATTACTGGTTTGCCATTTAGTCCTTTTTTGTAGCTCCATCAAGTACTCTCGCTTCCATCTATACCAAAAGGATAACATTAGCGCATGGATTCTCTGATATTGGGTCAGCCTGTTGTCTGGTATGGCTCGGACATCTCTCTCCGGAATGATAGAGGATTTAGTGCCTATGAGGAAATGGTTTGGGGTTAGGGGTTGGTAATCGTGGATGTCATCAGACAAGGAAGTCAATGGACGGGAATTTAGACAGGCCTCAATCTGACAAATTAAGGTATACAAAAGTTTAAAGGTTAAAGCAGAATTACTAGTGACTCTATACAAATGAAACTTTGCTGACTTGACCGCAGCTTCCCACAGCCCTCCCTGACTAGGGGCTCGAGGGGTTATGAACCTCCACTCAATACCTCTGTTAGCTAAATAATTTTGAATCTTGTCGTTGTTCTCTCTCAAACTGGTATACAGCTCCTTGAGCCTATTACTGGCCCCCCGAAAGTTGCTAGCGTAATCGGAAAAGATCTTATCAGGTTCTCCCCTACGGGATATAAATCTCTTTAAACTGTTCAAAAAAGCATTGCTAGATAAATCCGAAACTAATTCCAAGTGAACCGCCTTTGTGGAAAAACAAACAAAAATACATAAATACGATTTCACGAGTGGAGCTCTCCTCAGTGGCCCACTTTTGGTTGGAATCGGTCCAGCAAAATCGACTCCCGTGATAGCAAACGGTCGGCTCGGTGTGATTCTTTCGCTCGGTAAGCTGCCCATGATTTGGTTACCAATACGAGGATTACACCTAAAACACACAATACACTTATGTAATATCTTTTTAACAGTATTTTTCCCAAAAATAGGCCAAAACCTTAATCTTATTTCAGCTAATAGCGCTTGAGGTCCTGCGTGTAAGTTTACATAATGATAGTGACGTATAATCAATTCGGTTAGCTTATGTTTAGCTGGCAGTATAATTGGATGTCTTTGTTGGTACGATAGGTGTGTAGCTAAATTTAATCTACCGCCCACATATATAAGACCATCACATAAAAAGGGATGAAGAGATTTTAAGTTACTATTCTTGTTGACATTTCCCTGGTTTTTTAATGTCTTCAACTCTTTTTGAAAGGCATGTGCCTGAGCTGATTTCAGTAGACAATTCAAACTTGCTTCTAGTTCAGCTACACTTAAATTACCTGAAATTTAACTTTTAATATTTCTGCAGTTATTCACAAACCGCAGTACATATGCTGTAACCCTTTTCAATTTGATAAATGAGGAAAATTTTCCAAATATTTCCCATTTTTGAACATCAGTAGATAAAAGAATATTTTTACTCTTGAGCTCCGGAGGGTTTGAACAGGAAATGTTCAATATAGGCCAATCGTTGACTCCGTCAGTCAACCAATTTGGTCCATTCCACCATATTGTAGAATTTATCAATTTATCCGCAGTAGCTCCTCTTGAAAGTATATCCGCTGCATTGTCGGATGATGATACGTGTCTCCATTGATCTGGATCACTCAGTTCTTGTATTTCGGCTACTCGATTAGCCACGAAAGTGCTCCAACGAGTAGGTTGACCTTTCAGCCAACACAGCGCTATCGTAGAGTCACACCAATAATATGTGTTGATCTTCATTATATTTAATGCTTGTTTTATAGTTTTCATTAATTTTGCCAGTAGTACAGCACTACACAGCTCCAACTTAGGCAGTGAAATAAACTTCAATGGTGCTACCCTTGATTTGGATGTTATTAAGTGTGAATGCCACTTACCGCTGTGGTCCATTGACACCATATAGATACAGGCTCCGAAAGCCTTCTCAGACGAATCGCAAAAACCGTGTAGCTGTAGCTCTTTTGCTTGCTTGCAAATAATTTTTCTTGGTATTTTCAACACATTTAGCTGAATTAAATCTTGCAGGTAGGTCCTCCAGGGTGCTAATATTTCATTAGGTAACTGATCATCCCATGCTGCTTTGGACTGCCACAGCCTTTGCATTATCAATTTGGCTATGACTATTATCGGCCCTAGGAGTCCCAATGGATCGAAGGTTGATGCGATGCAAGACAATATCTCTCGTTTGCTCTCGGTTGGACCTGATGGCTTCATTATTACATAAGAAAAGTAATCAGATTCATTGTTCCATGTTAACCCTAATATTTTCTCAGTCTTTGGATTGTCAGTAATAATTTTGTCGGAATCGCCTGAATCGGCACACTTAGCTTGGCCCGACTCGGCTGACAATTCCAACGCATTGGACCTCCACTTCCTCAATGTCATCCCCGCAGATGACAAGATGCTGATTAATTCTTCTTTTAACTTTTTTACAGGATTCCAGCTCATCTGCTCCCGTTAACAAGTCATCCATATAGAAGTCATTTTCTATGACCTGACTAGCTCTAGGAAAAATTAAATTATTATCCATACCAATTTGCTTTAAGCATCTTGTGGCTAAGAAGGAGGAAGGTGCCAGTCCATAAGTCACAGTCTTCAGACGATAATGCTTGAGCACATCCTGTGGCGACTCGCGCCATACTATCTTCTGTAGGTCCAGGTCATCTTCACACATGTTAATCTGGCGGTACATCTTCTCGATGTCGGCAGTCATGACTATTTGATGTTTCCTGAAATGCAATAGTTGGTTATATAGATCCTTTTGTATAACAGGTCCTGTCATCAAGGCTTCATTGAGGGAAATTCCATTTGAGGTTTTGGCGGAGCCGTCAAAAACGACCCTCACTTTAGTAGTAGTGCTAGATTCTCTCACTACAGCGTGATGCGGTAAAAAATAGGAGTCACGATCCCCTTTTGACTGGTCACACATCTCCATGTGTCCCAGTTCTTCATATTCACGCATGAATTTTACATATTGTGTCTTTAACTCGGGATGTGACACAAATTTTCTTTCTATATTTTTAAATCTTTTTTCGGCAGTGAGCAATGAGTTTGCCAACTGATCAATGCATGCCCGACGCGGTAAACTTACTACATATCTACCGTCATCTTCTCTAGTATGAGTACTTACAAAACTGGCTTCGCAAGCCTTTTCTTCTTGAGTTTGAATTTTAGTGGAATTAATCTCTTCCAATTTCCAAAATTTTTCTATTTGATGACTCAACTTATTTATAGATAAACTGCAAAAATCTGATACAGGCCTTTGTTTGGGGTACACGTTGATAGGACCGGACACAATCCATCCCAGTTGCGTACGTTGAAGCGTTGGTCCTGACTCGAGTTTCAATCTATCGTTGTTTAGCATTTCCCAGAAGCTCTCCGCGCCCAACAGGATGTCGATGGGTGCAGCTATATTGAAGTTCGGGTCTGCCAGCTCCAGTCCTGGTGGTATTTTGAACTCTTTTTTCGCCATTGTCACTTGTGGTAAATTGGTTGTAATTTCCTGTAAAATCAGACATGATATTTCGCGTTTATAATCCGTACTAAGCGAAGTCATCTCCACTGAAATTCTCTTTTTTATGTGTGTGATATTATTATGGATCCCAGACACGGGTTTGTTTATCCATTCACATGGTAAATTTAATTTATTAGCAAATTCAGCTCTCATAAAATTACTCTGCGCACCAGAGTCAATCAGGGCGCGAGCCTTAAACATTTTATTGTTGGCCCCCACAATTCCTATGTAGGCGGTTGACAATAATATTATTTTTTCTGCCTTTTCCGATGCAGAAAAATTCGACACTATAACCTCGTTATTAGCATCCATATTTGAGGTCTCCGGCGGAGGTACCTCCTTGTGTAATAGAGTATTGTGGCTATACTTGCCACAAATTTTGCAGGTTAGGTTTGTCTTGCAACTCTGTGCTTGATGACCCAACCTCAAACATTTAAAACACGCCCGGATTGATTTCGTAGCATCAATCCTATCCTGTAATTTTAATTTTAGAAATTTTTTGCAAGAATAAATTTGATGACCTTTATCATTACAATAAATGCAGTTGTTTGCCTTTATTGCCAAGAATACCGATGAATCTTTTTTGTTATTATTGTTGCCTATTTGCATTTTATGTAGGTTAGAAGATTTTTTCTCTGAAGCATTCATAAGCTCGAATACTTGTGCCCTAGCAGATAAACATTTTATGAATTCCTTTAATGTAGGTAATTCACCTTGCAATGTATATTGTTCCCAATTTCTCCGGGTAGCTATATCCAATTTATTTGAAATTATGTAAATAATCAAAGGATCCCAATGATCTACTTTAACTCCGATGTTTTGTAACGCTTTCAAATTGACATTAGTTTCATCAATTAAATACCTTAATGCTACAGGCTCTTCATGTTTCATCTCCTTTAATTGAAATAGAGTTTGGATATGTTTATGTACGGTAGCCCTGAGATTCGCAAATCTGTCGTGCAACAATTCCCAAGCCGATAGGTAGTTTAATTCCGAAACTTCTAGATAAGTAATTATTTTCAATGCGTTCCCTTTCAGCGCAGATTGTTAGTAAAAGAATTTTTGGACGTTGCTCAAGGAACTGTTATTATGAACCAAAGTTTTAAAGGTTTCAACGAAATTTACCCAATCTTTTTGATTCCCATCGAATTCTCTCAATTGGAGAGTTGGAAGTTTGATTTCAACCCTACCCTCGTTAATTGAGTCAATCGCCCCCTTGGCAGTCGCAAGGACTGAAAAATATTGATTTTCAAACGTCTCGCGCTGAATAGAATTTTCCAGTTCCTCATCCGATAAAATTTCAATTTCGTCCTGTATAGATTCGAATTGATCTAACAATGGCTTAATTCGGTCGTACCTCAGTTTTATTTCAATCGCGGACAAGGAGTTTATAGAATCCGCGAAACGCGTCAATTTCCCCTTAATCACGCCTCTCTTGGCTATTAAGGATTTGATCTTATCCATTTTGGGTACAAATTCCTTTTCGTAGCTTAATCCCTGATAAAATGTGTTCCGACAATGCGTATTTATTTATTTGAGAAGCTACCCGCCTGAAAGACAACAACGACAATATTCCTGGCAATTATTAATTGAGAACCTATTGTTCAATCATTAATTGAGAATCATGAGTTGCATAAAATCTTTACGTGGGTAGTGATTTTATTTTTTACAATACAATATTTATGGGATTAATCTTGTTAAAAAAACTACGTATGAGTTCTGAATGGATGTTAAAGGAAATGGGTACGGGTGGGAAGGCACTAAAAACTTATCTCATTTCCGATGTGAATCCAGTCTTCCTTTGTTCATCTTTGTGATTCCGGTAATTGTAATTTTGGTCATCTGTATTAATTGGCAGCTGATTCTTGTTTTTTTTTTTTATTTTTTATATTATTGCAGTCCTCTGATTGCAATCCGGATCGTAAGGCCCATGTTCAAAATTGATGGGTGTCCTTTTAAATAAAATGATTTCTTTTGCAAAAAACTTCACTGTTTATTTCACTTGGACATGTTATAAATGTATTATATTACGGTGTCAACACACCGGGCCAAACACTGGCAGTTGTTTACTGTTAAAACTTGCGTTGGGAAGAAGCGATAATAATGAGATGCTAGCACTTTTATAATGTAAAAACCTGCACACATTTAAAGAATGAACCATTATACATTTGACATTCGGAAGTATTTACAAAAAAAATGGTTCCTTCCATAGTACGTACTTCGTAGTTAAAACAGGTTGCTACCGATCTACCGAACACTCAGCGACCAGCCAAGATTCGCACCATCTGTTTGAAATATTAAAGTCTGGGAGCTTGCTCAAGCAACCCATAGGTGCTGGTAGTATCTCAATTTTTAACAAACACTACGCTACAATTTGAATTCCAAGGTTCTTCACGAAAAAATTAATTATTCGGGTTTATGACGTCAAACATCCGCCATCATGTGTGAACGTCAAATACGAGAAAACTTATGAAGCTTTGTGAATTTTTTATCTATTATTTTTGTTTAAAATGATTCAAAAGTGAGATGACTAATGCTTAAAATACATTCGACTATTAAAAAATTTTTGCATTCAAAAATTTTATATTACAAAAATAAAATGCTTATTTCCAATGATACAAATCGAAAGCGTATTTAATCGTCTTTCCAGAACAGTTTTTAGTTTTAGGAAACGTTCAGAAATATTCAAATAATTTTGATCATATTGAAATGCTGAAATTCTCGAAAATTCGCCGGCATTTGACAGCATTTTCATGAGCGCTATCAGTCATTTTGTATTTTATCTACAGGGGTTAAAATGACTCCAGACCTCCAACGTCCGGGCATACATTGTTAGCAGGGAGTATGCGAGTGCGTACATGGTGTTAGTTATTTATTTCACAGTATCACGTCTCATCTCCGCCACTGGATATAGCTGAAAACAAAGTTTACTAATATAAAAGAGGAAAAGTTAATAGAATAAAAAAATATATTACATATTATGATGATATTATACGACTTAACCAAAGCAACTGAGTTGCAGTTGTCCGGCAGTCCCGCCGAGGATAAGCGGAGCCATCAGTCCGGTCGCAAGCGAGACTCGGTGTCCGCGCCCCTAAGCCGGCTTCCCGGTACGCCCTCGAAGAAAGTGTTGGAATTAAAGAAGGAAAGACCTGAAGACACAAGGGATAAAAGTGAGCATGGGGTCACCGGAGGCAGGGCGGAAGGGCACCGGTCCGCAACGGTTGGTCTTCAGGCCCGCTCATGGCAACGGGGAAGGTGCGGGGGGGTTATGCAACCGCTGCCTTGGGAGTCATCTCCTCAGTTGATGCACGGTGACAGGTCTAGTCCACCCCCTTGATGGGGTTTAAGACAATACAAAATGATGAGTTAGTAGTTCCGTTCTGACTCCTTACGATCCAGCTCATTACTTATGCAAGTCCAGATGCACAAAACTTGATTGGAATATATCTTAAATGTAGAAAAAAGAAGAATAAAAGGAAAGTAGAAAGTGTAGAATATACGGGTAAGGTTATTTATAAGGTTTTTTAAGTAAGAAAAAGAGACAACTTTTAGATGTTAAAGAGGCTGGTGAAGATGGTACCTAAGAAAGCATGATACATAAATACATGAATAAACAGTTTCAGTGTGAAATAATAAAAATCCGGGCAATAGTAGTAGTAGAAGGGTGACCATGGAGGCCAGGAGCAATTACACCTGGATCCAAAACACGTAATGAAGTTAAATTTAATCATCAGAGATCCACATTCCATGCTGGTCTCGTAGTTACTTTCAGACCTTCCAACATTTCATCTCTCGCGTCCGTCAAAATCTCACAGTGCGTGCCACAGAATGTGCTCGGCTGTTTGGTTTATGTCACCACACGCACAGTTTGGATGGGGAGACAGGGTCAGGCTGCGCAGTCTTCCCCTGAATTCACCATGACCTGAAAGTATTTGTGTTGAGTGATGATCCAATTTGATGAAATCCCCTTCCATTCTGCCTTTAACTGACGGGAAGAAGGAGAAAGTCCATCTGCCCGTATTCGATCTAGCCCAACGTTTTTGCATTCATTAAGAGTGAGTTCACGCATCTCTTTCAGCAGTCAAGGGGATCTGGTGTAAGTTCAACTCCAAGAAGACGGCTGACCTTCATCTTATTAGTTTGTTCTTAATTAACACTTCCCTTATTTCTAGATCAATGGGCAAAATACCGGCCAGAACCAGTGGATCAATACGTTGTCTAGGCGATGCTCCCATACAGAGGCTGCGTATGTGATTTGTGCCACGTACGTTCCCCTATACAGTAGGCGAAGTGCCGGAGAGCGTAATCACCACTCCGCAGTTGAGATTCTTCTCAGTTTCATGAACAGGGCCTGGGCCTTGCTGGATACACTATTGACATGCGCCAGGAAAGATGAAGAGCGATCCAAGATAACCCCTAGGTATCTTGCATTTTGCACAAATCAGATGTTGGAGTCTTTCATCATTATAGTACGATTTCTTCCTCTATCGAGGAAGCCCTTCATAAGGAGACCCATGGTCTTTTGCGGTGCGAAGTTCAGCCTGTTTCTCTTACCCCACTCAAGGATTACTATCAGACCTTCTTCAGCTTTGCTTTCAACTTCTCTCCTGCTGTTCTCCGAGACCAGTAATAATTTGTCATCAGCGTAGTCGACCGAGATACATCCTTCAGGCAAGGGCAGCCTGGAGGAATCGTCGAAGAGTATATTCCAAAATTCTGGGCCAAGGACCGAGCCTTGTGGGCATAAATATCTTGTGGGCAACCTGTGGCTGTTGGCTGACAGAGACCGGTGGAACGAACTAGAATGTCAGTGTTGCCGTTCTAAAATAATGTTTTTGTGGCTGTTGGCTGCTGTGCTTAGGTACTTTCCACAGTACCTACTTACTAATACTTTAGAATAAAAATAATACAATTTGTGTGAGTTAAAAATACTGACATTTTTATAAATTCTAAGAAGTTAATAATAATAATAATAATTGGCTAATTTATATAGCGCCGTTTTCGTGGAAAATCACCTCAAGGGCGCTGTACAAATAATTATATAAAAGAATTAATATTATTGGCTTATAACTAAGATTTACAATTACAACTAGTGATAAGTTCTTAGATATGTTTCCTCCAGATTATAGAAGTTAAGAATATTCTTTAGTCTTGGTTCGGAATTCATCCCACTTCGCTGCTGGCTGATCCCATCGGCAAGGAACCGGCATTTCATTGATCCACTCACGAAGATATACAAATAGGTACATTAATACTATTTTATTTAACCTTTCAGGCCTCCATAATATTCTGTTAAACATATGTTCATTTTATGATGTTGATATTTTTTTACTGTTTAAAAAAAATCACAAATTTCTCGTAATTAAGTACGACGTTATCGGAAATGTCAATTTGAAATAGTAAATATTCCCGAATTGAATTTTAGCCGTCAGCGCCGGCCGATGCGTGCGACTGCGCTCGACGACTTTGTAGTGAGAATGTCGAGATTGTCGAGTGAACTCTTATTTCGATGGTATCGTCTGAACAGCGGTGAAACGAAAATGGAACATTTCCTAGGACCTCGAGTAAATCTTCATCCGAGTGATATGTGTGAACGCCCCATTAGCAATACAAATAAAAGAAACAATTATTGTAACCTATTCAATAAATGACGTAACGGTGCAGAGGACAATTAAACCACACGTAATGCAAATATCTTAAATTGACTATAGTGTTTTACCATCTACATACATCTATGGCCTAGCTATCAAAGGGAATAAGACGATTTAGACGACATAAAGTCAATGACGTTACATACTATATTAATGCCTCGATGACACACGGCTAGTTTACAAGCTACTATCAGGGAAATTCACTATCTGTTAGTAACCTCGCCCAGTGTCATCGTGTCACTTGCTAACTAGCAGATTGTTGACAATCTACGAAAAAAAGTTGAAAGGTCGTCAACTTTACTCGCCTATACGCTTGCTCCGCTTGTTCGTGATTGGTTTATTTATGTTTTTAACATGGCTTCCGATAAACAGCTGATTTCCACTATCAAACATGTGAAGAATTAGTTCACGCAGGCGTCGTTATTCTTGTTACTGGCGCTAGCAGCGGCCTCAGTTTCCTACGCTTCTGAGCGAGTGGACAGTTTTGTGTGTCATCATGACAATCTCACTCGCCGATTTTCCCGCTTTTTAACTTAGTAGATAGTAGCTTGTAAACTAGCCGTGTGTCATCGAGGTTTAGACGAGGGGTAGAAATCTCAAAGTGGGAAGACAAGAACAAGACAATCTGCACCGTTCTCGATATCTAGTACTTTAATACTAAACTGCTACGCGTCTAGTAAGGTTGCGTCTTACCAGCACTTACCATTTTTTAGTAAATTGCATTTTAAAAAGTGCCAAAATGCCCTCTTGTGAGATGAGAAAATGTTTCAATTAGACGGCAAATAATAGTAAAGGCGAATGAATAACATTTCATTTGTACGTACACGCAAATTACTTAATATTATCGATTATTATAAATATTACAATTAATTTTCATGTTTTCGCTGGCGGTTTTACACGTCATTAGAGAAAATTCAAGTCCTACTAAAGTAAAGGGTCTGGAAGCGCAACAGCCAAATTTCTGTTGCTAAGTAAACTTTACTGTTTTAAAGTAGACTAATCAGCCTAAACACTTTATTCCATTTATTCCAACAACAACATTTATTCCAACAAGTATTGATGACAATCGCCACCATTTGAAAACTGTCGTTGCCCTGTATTTATTGTATAGCTCGACATATCAAACTCCGACAGGCAGCCGGACCTTTTATTCTAGTGAGCCTCAAGAAAAGGAGACGGCAAACGTTCCATCAAAAAGTGACAAGCAATACGCCGCCCGCTCATAATATGTATGTATCCATCATCCATGTCATTCATACACACACATTATTTGATTGTCTATCTTTATCGCACAGGAATAAACTTTTGAATTAAGAAATTATACTGAAAATCGCTGAAAACAAAAGAGTGTTCCTTACTTTCCACATTATATTGTGAGTATATGAGACTATGGCGAGTCTATTTATTTATATAACGTCATTGTATAAAGTTCGATTAGTTGTTAGTTGAAATCTGCATCTTCAGGTGATTTAAGTCACCTGTACGCGTCGCAATATGGTGCTAGTGTGATTCTTAAGCTATTTTTCTTTTTCTATTTTTATAGAAAATATATGGATTTCAAGTAGGTAGTCCAGATGGCGTACTTCAACTTACCATGTTTACCACACTTACCTTTATCCAACCATTTGATTTGTAGTTTTCGTAAAAATAAAATCAAAATCGATCACAGTAACCCCATTGCACGTACTATTATTTACTGTTAACGTGAATTTCTTTGTAATGGTGATAACATGAAAATAATAATAGGTAATAATAAAATAATAATAAATAACTCATACTTAATTCTTTTACGGTTTTCAGAATACAGATAAAAAAAATACTGCCCGGCGCCTAATTTTGTGATAATTTTCTTTAATTGTCAGTTGTCTATGGATATGTCAATATTCTCCTTCGTTCTTAGCTATTTTGCTCCCTAAAACCGTAAAACATAATTGTTGATGCTACGCTTTTCTAAAGGAATATCATTTAAACTTCATAATAATTTTGTCAAATTTATACTACTTGAGATTATTTCAATAACCGTTACATTTTTATAGGAAAGTTTTTTTTTATATTCGAGTTTCTACATTGCTATTGACGTTTATTGAATACTTTGAAATCGACCGTCGAGCTTCGTTTAGAACTATGCTACTTTGCTATACTGACTACGTTAGTAATACCAAAGCTCCTTAATTAATGCTTATTTACTTACAATTAAGTAAATATTACATTAGGTCTTGGTTATAATTTATTCAGCGCCGATTTCATGAAAGAAATCACCTCAACGGCGCTTAGTCTCCAGGAGCTTAGATTTTTTTTGCATCTGTAATCTATTTGAAATGTCCTTTATAACGAATCAAATAAGACTAATCAATTCATGTTTTATTACAGCTTTATTATTAGCTGATATCAAAAACCATCACATAACAGGACACTATCACAGCAGTGCCATGGAACTTCTCAACCCAGAGAGTGTTTCCATTACGACGGAAGCAGTGTCCCAGGAAGAAGGCGCAGGTGAAATGAAGTGTATGGATATAGATATACACATGCCGGATGTAAAGAAGGAATGTTTGCAGCGTGCTGAGAGTGTTCAGCCAACTAGTAAGTTGAATCACGTTTATTATCATAAAGGAGTTTCAGACGACGCAGTCAGGACAGCTGCTTACCGTCTTATCATCCCATCGGTAGGTACTTACTTATTGGTTAGGCATTGGAATATGTTTTTTGTTTGTTCGAAAATTTAAATAAATATATATCACAAGGATGGTACTTACTCACTCTTTGGATTTAACAGAGACACCTAAATGGATTGTTTTTAAAAATAGAATCTAAACAAAAAATAACTGACATCGTCTGTTTTATTGGAAAATTTTCATGTTATTGTGAAAAACTTATGAGTTGTGTATTGATTGACAAATCTCATCTCTTGTGCAAATTGTTAAGTCACAAAAGGATTGCACTGATTGAATATTTACTATTGATTGGATGAAAGTACGGAGGCCTCCAAGCATCAAGAACTACAAAACAAGGTTGGTGGATCTGTTATTTTCCCTGTAGTTTTTTCTTTGTGCCATCCTTTGTGATATATTTGTTCGCGCAAGTAGAGTTTTCATAATCATAATTTCTTGGGAATTAAGCCCAGAGGGTCTGGGGTTATTTACACACCTCAGGCTCGCATACTTATGCATCGCATGCAAAATTACTTATTTTATTTTAAAATTTAGACAAAAAATGACGGCTGACGGCCGGCGTAGTCCAGTGGTAAGACTCTTGACTGGCACTCCGAAGGTCGCGGGATCGAATCCCGGCGTGGCAAATAAATTTTATTTGATTAATTTGTGTTATTTCACAGTTTATTCATTTAAAATAATATGGTATATTTGCTGCACGTTCCAGAGTGGAAGATACTCCCAGTATCGCCCTGGTGTAAGACCACCATTCAGAATTGAAACGTTGCTTGAAATGGCTTTAGCCGTGTTTGGTGACCAGATCTGAATTGCCAGGTACTTCCTCACCTTCCTCTTCCCTATCTCCTTCCCCTCCCCACTACCTTCAGCCTCACAACATACCCCAATTGGGGATGTCATAGTCCCACTGGCTCCAGACGGGAGCAGTTGGGGACTCTTGTGCGGTATTCATGTAAAAAAAATATATATATTCCCGGGTTACGGATAACCCTACAATAAATTGAAAATCTCCTACTTCCACCAAAGTAAAGCGTCGATGACACACGGCTAGTTTACAAGCTACTATCTGGGAAATTCACTATCTGTTAGTAAACTCGCCCAGTGTCATCGTGTCACTTGCTAACTAGCAGGAACTAGCAGATTGTTGACAATCTACGAAAAAAAGTTGAAATGTCGTGAACTTTACTCGCCTCCACGCTTGCTCCGCTTGCTCGTGATTGGTTTATTTACGTTTCCAACATGGCTTCCGATAAACAGCTGAGGAATTTGACTCTCGACTCCTGTGCGGGACGCAAGACGCGGTGCCAACAGCCACTGACCGATCATTTTCTTCGTATTTTATTTCTCGTTTGTAATATTGCTCCACAGGAATCTATATAACTAAAAAAAAACATTTAACTTATAATGCCAGCAAACAGTTCGTAGTTTCTCAATATATTGCTTCATCATATTTATCAATAAACCAAAACATCTCTACTTCAAAAATTATTTGGGATTATAAGATAATGCTCGTATCATGTATTCTTGTGTTGCAGTTAATTTGTATTGTGACGTTTACTTGTGATTTCGGAATTAATCATTCGATTGACTTGAAGATACCATACACTCTTTCTGAAGATTCTTAAGAATGGAACACCATCGCTAAAAACGTCCTTACAGTGGCCATCTCCTGTAGTTTTTATCGATGAAAATCGTTATAAATTCTCTTCTCCCATTTCCACCTTCTTCATGATTTGAATAAGTATCTTCAAGGGAAACTTTCAATGTCTAAAGATCTCATAAAATACAATTGTATTAACTTATTTGCAACTTTTTATAGACTGGTATTTGTACCCGCTATGGCTAAGCTCCTGCAAACAACTTGTCAGCAGGAGCTTAATAAATAAGTATTTTGTATAAGATTATCCCCACGGAAGGCCCTGAGGAAATTGATTTCTTTAAAAGAATTTTGCTCAATGTCATCTTTGGGGATGCTGTGAAGAGAGTCGTTTTTAGGAAAGGAAGGAGAAGTAGTTTTGGGAGGTATGAGGGGTGAGTAGGAATCTAAGTCCAGGAGTGACGGACATGTGAATTCATCAATCAAGACGATGGGTTGAGAGAGACCACCTTTTTTTTTACTTGAGCTCCACACGGGAGGCCCTGAGGAAAATAATTTCCCTCATGGCCCTTCATCTTTGGGGATGCTGCGTGGAGGGTTTTTTTAATGAAAGGAAGGAGAGGAGAGTTCTGGAAAGGAAAAGGGTTTTAGGTGTGGGTAGAAATTCGGGGTTCAGTGTGTCCTGGTCATCCGCCTCCATGACCTAGACAAACCTCACCCTACCTTGGGAAGTCGAAGCGTCTCTTCGCACCGGCTTCTACCGTTCTGGCCAGCCACGCTGCTGGTGGGTATACACCATGCCAGATGAACCCGGGCATCAGTGCTTAGTCACCAAACAAAGCAAACCTTTGGGGATGACTTATGGCAGAAGTCTTTGTCATCTAGTAAATTATTCCTGGGTCGCCGGTTCCCTTTATCTGCATCCCAAAATGCAAAAATACAAAATCCAATAATAAATACTGAGCATTGAAATAGCCCCAGCCATCGTATTTTATAATCTGGCACCAACGAGTCTTTACACGTCGTATTGTCGTTTTGAAATTCCAGGTAGTATTACTGTAGAGACTGTTTCCATCAAGACAGAATTCCGAGAAGAAGATAAAGAGGGGATCCCTTATACTGAAATAGACATACACCTGCAGGATGTAAAAAATGAATGCTTTAAACACTCTGAAAGTATTACCCAGACTTCAGGTAAAATCCGTTTTTGTTTGTCTTAATTCATTTAAATTATTTTCTGTTTTCATTTTGTTCACATACTTACATAGCTTTATTCACTTTACTATTAAATATCGGAAAATCTCATCGTATTCCCATTGTTCAGCCACCTATACTATAAAGAAACCTTAACCGTCTTCCTTCTTCAGATTTTCATGTTCTTATAGTGAAAATTTAAGATATCAGATGCTTACCATTACAGGAGAAAAACCTTATTCATGTCCCCACTGCAGCTATTCCTGTGCTCTTAAGGGATCTTTGAATCGTCACATGCGAACCCATACTGGAGAAAAACCTTATTCTTGTTCCGAATGCAGCTATTCGTCCGCTAAAAAGGTAAATTTGAATCGTCACATGCGAACCCATACTGGAGAAAAACCTTATTCTTGTTCCGAATGCAGCTATTGGTCTGCTGAAAAGGGAAATTTGAATCGTCACATGCGAACCCATACTGGAGAAAAACTTTATTCTTGTTCCAACTGCAACTATTCCTGCATTGTAAAGATATCTTTGAATCGTCACATGCGAATCCATACTAGAGAAAAATCTAATTCTTGTTCCGAATGCAGCTATTCCTGTGCTGAAAAGGGACATTTGAAATGTCACATGCGAACCCATACTGGAGAAAAACCTTATTCTTGTTCCGAATGCAGCTATTCGTCCGCTGAAAAGGGAAATTTGAATCGTCACATGCGAACCCATACTGGAGAAAAATCTTATTCTTGTTCGGAATGCAGCTATTCCTGTGCTGAAAGGGGAACTTTGAATCGTCACATACACACCCATACTGGAGAAAAACCTTATTCTTGTTCCGAATGCAGCTATTCTTCCGCTGAAAAGGGAAATTTGAATCGTCACATGCGAACCCATACTGGAGAAAAACCTCATTCTTGTTCCGAATGCAGCTATTCCTGTGCTAAAAAGGGAACGTTGAATCGTCACATGCGAACCCATACTGGAGAAAAATCTTTTTCATGTTCTTGCTGTAGCTATTCATGTTCTCGAAAGGAACATTTAAGACTTCACATGCTTCGCCATACTGGAGAAAACCTTATTCATGTTCCGACTACAGCTGTTCCTGTGCTCAAAACAGAACATTAAAACGCCACACGTGAACCCATACAGAAGAAAAATCTTATTGATGTTCTGACTGCACTTATTGATGTGCTGAAAAGTGAACTTTAAAACGTCACACGCAAACCAATGTTGGAGAAAAATCTACGTGATATTCCGACTTCACCTATTCATGTGTAGAAAAGGGAAATTTATTGCCTCACATGCTTACCCATACTGAAGAAAACCCTTATTTATATTCTTCCTGTAGCTATCCATGTTCCAAAAATGGAAATTTAACATTTCACGTGCTTTCTCATCTTGGAGAAAACCTTATTCTTGTTCCCAGTGTTACTATTCAGGTATTCTAAAGGCATGTTTAAAACGTCATATTGGTACCTATGGGCAGATTTTTTCGCAGTAGTGAACCGATTTTATCTATTTACCCTGGTCGCAAGTCTTGTGATTGGATTCGTTTTACTCATTTCTTTTAAGTTTCCGAAATACTTTCCATATTATAAACCTGAGTATAATAATGCTAAAAAATCTATATAATTTCTGGTTATTTTATGTCCGGCCAACTCTTTACTGTACAATACTTTGCAAGTTAGTGCTGCTGTGGATACTTTTTCTCATAGTTTGAATTTGAATGTATAGGTATATCATTTATTTATTATTTATCAACTGTCGGGAAATCGACAGTTAACAATTTTCAGTTTGTACATAAGTATTATGTAGCCAAAATAAAATCAATTGTGGATTTCCTCCTTGTGACTCTACCTCTTCTGAGACAGCATAAAAAGTAATGAGTAAATTAAATTTATAAGAAAGAAATATGATCCAAAAATTATATAAAACAAAAAAATATATAAATTGAAAAATTACAAAACAAAAAATTTATCAATTACATTGGTTGCCGTGGAGAGAGGTTGTACGTACAAATCATAGCAGAAATATAAACAAAAGAAACATTAAATTATTCACGAAACATCAGAGAAATACTCTTTTATGGACCTATTATATTTGGTAAGTTCGCAATTTAAAATGTCCACCTTGGATAAAATGTTATTATACCTATTGCATAGTCATAGCACATAATATAACAAATAGTAATAAAAGTCATACATATAATAAATTATTATTTTTTCACATACTTCAATTATTGTTTTTTTTTTATTAAATTTAAGACGTGTTAACTGTCTTAATAAGTGTAAAAAATAAGCCAAATAACAGAAAACAATCGATTTTTAACATGTTTAAAAAAGTTTCGGTTTTTTTGCCGAAACCGAAACCGAAACCGAAACTGTATTTTCGGTCGGTCACTAATAATTAATCATCTCAACGTGAACACAAGTGTTATTTGATTACTTTCACTAGAAATTAAATTAAATTTGACCATAACTTCCTTATAGCCAGCCAATCACTCAAAAGGGTTACTCAAATTCGTGATTTAGATGTTCTACTTGACAGTAAGTTACATTCGAGGCCCATATTAATATGATTGAAAAGAAAGCCCTTCGAATGTCAAGATTCTTATTCCGTGTTGGAAAAGAATTCAAGAACATTCAAACACTTAAAATATTGTATTTTTCATATGTTCGCAGTCATCTTGAATTCGCTTCTCAAATATGGAATCCTCAATATCATATTTACATTAAGCGCATTGAAGCCATCCAAAGAAAATTTGTCCATCATTTAAATTTCAAGTTTAATATTGGTTACCATGACGTATACAGCTCAATGGACCTTTATGGACTTAAATCATTAAAAATTGGAAGAGACTGCTGATATATTATATCTTCATAAAATTATCAATGGCTTTATTGATTGTTCGCCCCTTTTGTCTAAGATACATTTTAGAGTCCCTGGCGTTAGAACCAGAGAATAATCACTTTTTTCATCTTCAAAATGTTCTACCAATCTCAGACAAAATGATTATATATTCAGAGCATGTAATGTATTTCATAGGAATTTTATTGATATAGACATATTCTCATGTAATTTAAGTACTTACCTTAAAAATATTTGTCATAGCTAACGTTAAATAATTTTAAAAACCCCCTTGCAAGTTATTATGTTATTGCTGTGAATCCTTTCCGTTTACTTGACATTCGATTTACTGTTGTGTTCACTCTGAGTTGTAGGTACAGTCTGTCAAATAAGAGTAGAAAACATAGGAGGGCGCCACTGTCCTTCAAATGGCAATACTAAAAATATAATCATGGTGTCAATCTAAAGCTATGTAACCTACATTTTAATTAAAAATTAAAAAGGCATAATAGTGAAAAAAATATATTTTCTTTCCACTGATCTCAAATTAGAACTGCATATAGGTATATTAATATTATATATTTACAATTTTATAATGAAGAATAACGATATTGTAATAAAATATAAAGCACACTTTAGAAATTGCTCACATTTATTTAATATTAGCTTAAATACCTACTGCGGATCATGTCAATAATTTTAAATCTGAATATATTTAACTCATTCAGATCTAAAAGTTGTGTAACTAACCTCACCGTTAATGGTTCTTTCTTTCTACCTACTGTTAAATTCAAATTTATGTTAAATTAAATGGAAGCCAATCACTTTATAGAACACAATTTAATCAAATTATGTCATTAAGTAGATACCTTAACAACAGTGCTTCCTCGATTTTTGTTTTTAGGAACAAAAAATGTATTTTTAAATGTGTATACGGTGTTCTACATTTTTAGTGTGATTGCACTTTAAAAGAATATTTGACAGGTAAATTGGTGTTGCCAGCCTGCAAATTTTGTAGTTCAATTTTTATATTTTCTACTCTTATTTGACTGACATATGTACATAATTATTGCTGTTGTGTAGTGACCATAGATTTCGTACTACTTTATGTTCTTAAATTTATTAAGCAGGTTATTAGTTTATATTTGTGTTTTTACATCTTCTTTATTCTTTGTAATTTTCAATGATATATTTTTTTAAACTTCTTATGGATACAGGACCCTTCGTTTTTTATTATAATTTTAATTATTTGAAAATCTATTATTAGATTTTATCTGTTTTATTAATGTTATTATTATGAATGTAAAAAATCTGTCAATTTTCTCTGATAAATAAAACATAATAAAATAAATTATTCCATATCGGAGTATTTAAAAAGATTGACCAAATCATCTCTACATATTGATACGAGCATGAAGAGTGACCCAAAACCCCGTCACTAAAAAATAAACGCAAAAGGGAATCAGTCACGGCTCGAATCGAGCTACCCAGTGTAGTCTAGGTACTTTCGTACGGTGGTTACACAAATCCATTTTTTTTAAACGCACCAGAATTCGAATTGAATTGTTTTGTTTCATTTTTCTTTTTTTGACAGATAGGAGTTTTTTTGAGAAGCGTCATGTGAGACTATAAAAAAAAAAAACATTAACTTATATTCTGTGAACTTGTAAAATAAACTATCGTACCGAGATACTTGTATTTTGTTTCTGAGCCCACTAAATTGATACTCGACCCTATCAATTGGCGCCCAACGTGTTTGTCAGATCAATGAGTTTTAACGAATAAATTCAAAGACAAGAGAGGCAACAAACCGAACAAAAGTGGGCTCAAAACACTGAAAATGCCACAAACATGTAGCACAACAGCGGGCAACGCTACCACAGTGGAGAATGAGGATAACAGTCCTCTAGCTCAATCCTCAGCGGATGTACCAAATGGAGAAACCTTTACGAGAGACACCCAGACGACACGAATCCTTGAAATGTTAGCAACAAAACTCGCTAACATAGCCGTGTGTCAAAGGGAGCCTCGCCTGGAGGCAATATTTTCTGGGAGACTGGAAGAATTTCCACGACTTTTCCTGGAACGGTGCGAAGAGTATTTCCAAATAGCTAACACCTACGAGGAAAACAAAACGAGGGTGGCAACGGCCCAGCTCCGGGACAAAGCGAAGGACTGGGCGAATACTTATAAACACCCAGAATGGTCGATTTTTAAAAGATTTTTCCTTCGGGAATACGAGGGACCAGAAGTGGAACTCCGACTTCAAAACCAGATCTACCATAAAACACAAGAGAACACGGAATCCTTGGCAGAGTTTATTGCTAATAAACAAAAAATGTTTGCACGACTCCACCCGGCAAAACAATTATCGGAGTTAGATGTATTCGTGCCTGCGTTTTGTAATAGCCAAATGTTACCCCAGTACATACACATATATGCCACCACCATGGAAGAGTGGATGAACCAGGCCATGAGGTTTGAAAATTCTAAAGGCAGATATAGGATCCTAGGCCAACGCCAAACAAGAAGCAATTTATCTCCTCGCCGGTCAGCTCAACAATATTCTCCGCGTCACCGTTCACCTCAGCGCAGTTCACCTCAGCGTCAATCACCGCCACGCCGTTCACCGAATCGCCAATCGCCATACCGCCATCCCCCGGCCCAGCGATCCCCAGCTCAACAAAATAGAAGAGATAGAAACTCGGGAAACCGGTACCGCCCGGGAGCTCGTTACTAAAACGGCAACCCGGGCAAAGAAGGAAGAAACCGCAACAAACCGCAGAGTGCCACACGGCAATAGCAGGTTCTTTCCTTCCAAGGGTGAGAGTCACCATAGAGGGGCAAACCTATCAGGCATTGGTAGACTCTGCATCTTCACACTCTATAATAAGAATGGGCATCGCCCAAAGTACCAAATTACAACAATCCTCGATTCCATGCCTCAAGTTGGCGAACAAAAGAAACGTGATGCGAATAAAGGGTATGATATCGATAAAATTCGACATCCAGAATACAACACGGGAATGGAACTTCCTCGTGGGAGAGAACCTAAGGGAGGAAATCATCTTAGGACGCGATTGGCTGTCCAAAGAGGAAGCTTCAATAGACTTCATGCGGAACTGTTTAAATTTCGGAAGCTCAATCAGGACATCCACCCACTTTGTGCCCGTTCGCCAGGGACAAAATAGTAACGATGTCCACGGGCCACTATTAGATCGAGTCCCAGAACAGGAGAAAAAAGGATTCACGGATCTATTATCCGAATATAGTGAAGTATTTTCCCCCTTGACAGGCACAGCGAAAGTACCACCGCACAGAATCCACCTGAACACCGACAGACCAATCTGCGTTCCACCACATCGCCTTTCGGACGAGAAGAAAAAGGATTTATACAAACAACTGGAAGGGATGCTAGCGGATGGAGTAGTAGAATCCAGCAGATCCCCATACAGTTTCCCAGTAGTAATGGTGGCCAAAAAGGGAAAAGAAGGGCGACGATTCTGCATAGACTACAGAAGGTTGAATCAAGCAACAATAACTGAACCCTCCCCACTGCCAATCATCCACGAAACACTTAAAGACCTGAGCACAGCCAAGGTATTCACAGTACTGGACCTTAAAAGTGGGTACTGGCAAGTGCCGATGGCACCAGAAGACAGAGAAAAGACTGCCTTTACCACACCAGATGGGGGCAGTTACCAGTTCCGAGTAATGCCATTCGGGTTAAAAGGTGCACCCAAGACATTTCAAAGAACCATGAGCCAGCAAGTATTAGCCGGGTTCCTTAGAAAATTTGCCATGGCCTATCTGGATGATATCGTCGTATATTCCGAAAACTTAAAAGACCACTTACGACACCTCCGCCTCATCCTAGAACGATTGGCAGAGTTTGGGTTAAAATGCTCTCCAGAAAAATGTATCATCGCCACAGATGAAATCACATACTTGGGACATACAGTCAGTGCCACGGGCAACACTCCCCAGAGGCCACACGAAGAAGCCATTAAAAATACACCATCACCTCAAACCAGAAAAGAACTTCGCAGTTTTCTAGGAGTGTGCAACTGGTTGAGGGAATACATACCAAACTTTGCTGAAATGTCAGCACCCTTAACAAATCTTACCAGAAATAAGATAAAATTCCAATGGACCGGAGAAGCCGAAGAAGCCATGCAGCAAATAAAAAATGCAATGGCGGGGCCGCTGGAACTCAAGAGACCTGATTTTAGTAGGGAATTCGTGCTACAAACGGACGCAAGTAAATTAGGAGCCGCAGCAGTACTCTTCCATAAAAATGAAGATGGTTCACGAGATGTGATATCATACTCGAGCACCCGGTTCTCACCAGCTGAAGAAAGGTACCATAGCAATGAACAGGAAGCACTGGCAGCAATATGGGCAATTAAGAAATACCGGCCTTACCTAGAAGGGAGGCACTTTAAGCTCATCACAGACAACCGAGCTCTAACATGGCTAAACGAGGCAAAGAACGAAAGAGCCAAACTCACAAGATGGGCCCTACTCCTACAAGACCACGACTTTACTGTAGAGCACTGTCCGGGGAAAGCTAATGAGCTCGCCGACGCGCTGTCTAGAAACCCAGGACCAACGCAAATGATACTCGAAACGGTTACCGGAAACACCCGAGAAAGCTATCCGGAAGTCGGCGGAGATAACGGCATAAACCAAATAGACTCAGAAGAGGAGGAAGAGCAACAAACCCTAGCAAGTGCGGTAAAATCAGGACAACCGACAGATCGGGAAACACGGAAAAGAATAGATCGATGGAACACTCTAAACGACAGAGAAATCCTAAACAATGCCGTCGATATAAATCACTACACAAGGTATAACGTCCACCAAGGAATACTTTGGAAAAGAGACGAAGGAAAGATGGACCGGCTGTTCGTCCCTCGAAGCACAATTCCAAGAGTTCTGGAAGAATACCACAACTCGGACACCGCAAACCACCCGGGAGCAGCAGAAACAACGAGAGCAATATCAGCACATTACTTCTGGCCAGGAATGAACGAAGAGATCCGAAGACTGGTACGCCAGTGCATGACATGTGCCACATCAAAACGTGGCCCAAATAGACCCGCGGCTCCTCAAGGAGGCACGAAACCAAATAGACCATTTGAAGTGGTCGCCGCCGACGTCATGGGACCGTACCCAAGAACCCTGCAAGGAAACAAATTTATTCTTGTAGTAACAGACTTATTCACAAGATGGGTGGAAGCATTTCCGATTAAGTCTAGTATAGCAAAGACCATAATCCACCAGTTAGAAACTGAAGTATTTCCAAGGTACGGCTACCCGAAACGCATTCTCACGGATAACGGACGACAGTTCATCCACCGCCAATGGTTAGCCGCAATAGAAAGATGGCAATGTAATCATTGGACAACAGCTATATACCACCCACGCTCAAACCCCACGGAAAGGAGAAACCAGGAAATCAAAAAAGGCTTGAGAATTCTCCTCAGAGATTCACCTCACAACAAATGGGATGAGAAACTGCCGGGAGTAATAATGACGACCCGAAACAGAAAGAACGAAGCGACAGGCGTATCACCCAGTCAAGCACTACTGGGATACGATATACCGCGACCAGGAGAGTGGCAAGCTTTCCCAGAAAACGCGAACGAGGCAATCGTTTTACCCCATCAGCGAGAACCAGCAGATGAGGAAATAAGAAGGAATCAAGCAGCGTACCAAGAGAGGTACGCCCCAGCGGTGGAAGCCTTACTTAGATACCAACAAGGAGAAGAGGTGTTAGTAAAGGAACACCAATTATCTGGGTCTCCAGAAGGAAATTTCGCAGGGTTTGCACCTAAATGGAGTGGACCTTACAAAATCCTCATGAAAAGTGGAAGAGGTAATATATACTGGGTAGACAAAAGAGGTAAACCCACTAAAATCCACGCAGATGAATTAAAAAGGGTACCAACAATCCAAGAAGTCCGGGTGGAGGATCAAGATAACGAGGTTTTGACTCAAGAAGACCGGGTGGATTGATACGAGCATGAAGAGTGACCCAAAACCCCGTCACTAAAAAATAAACGCAAAAGGGAATCAGTCACGGCTCGAATCGAGCTACCCAGTGTAGTCTAGGTACTTTCGTACGGTGGTTACACAAATCCATTTTTTTTAAACGCACCAGAATTCGAATTGAATTGTTTTGTTTCATTTTTCTTTTTTTGACAGATAGGAGTTTTTTTGAGAAGCGTCATGTGAGACTATAAAAAAAAAAAACATTAACTTATATTCTGTGAACTTGTAAAATAAACTATCGTACCGAGATACTTGTATTTTGTTTCTGAGCCCACTAAATTGATACTCGACCCTATCAATATTATAAATTAAAGTCCTCCGCGCCGTCTGTCTGTCTGTCTGTTCGCGATAAACTCGAAAACTACTTAACGGATTTTCATGCGGTTTTCACCAATAGATAGAGTGTTTTGTGAGGAAGGTTAGGTATATAATTTGTCAATGATTTGTGTAAATTGGTTGAAACATAACGATAATTGTTAGAAGTGTCAGAAAAAGTCAAGCCGCCTGGTAGCTTTCATCGGAAACGCTGCCTAATCCTTTTGGGATACAACAAAACAATTCATGGTGGGATATTTCTCTTTTATAGATCTACAAAAAAGTCAGCGAAGGCATATATCTATCTTTTACGGATAGCTTACTTTACCCATTCTAACTTCTAAAAAAATGGTCGCGTACATTGCGGTAATTGAAAAGTTATTTAGACGGATACAGTATTAATCCTTAACTTAAATACATTAGTTACCCCAAGCATTTCATGCACATTATTATAATCTTTCACATCATCTCTACGTATTATAAATTAAAGTCCTCCGCGGCATCTTTCTGTCTCTTCGCGATAAACTCAAAGACGGCGGTGGTTACAAAGGTTGGATTTTACAAAGTGTTTTGGCTTTACATAAAATCTTAACAAATTATATATCTTAACCTTCCAAATCAGTTGCGTGGCTTAAAAGTTCTAAGCGTAGTTACAGACAGCGGGAGCGGCTTTGCTTTATAGTATGTAAATGTATTGTGGTCGGTAACACATGTATTTTGACAATCTAAAACCTCCTGATTATTGTCACGGTTGATAATTTTAAAATTGTACCTAATCTGTAAAAAGTGAATTTCAAAAAAATAAAAATATTGTTTTTTTAACTATTAGTTTTTAAATTAAATTAATTCAACCGTTCGCGATGGAGTTTCCGCTCGCTGCACCTGCAAGGTGTGAATAACGCGGAAGCTCCCTCGCGAACAGCTGCCACGCCGAGACCAAGCGCCACACAGAGTGCAATGCGGTGGGCATTTGGTGTGGGGGAACTAGACTACACGCCAGTATTGCCGGATCGCGCGTAAAATTGTTTCTCGCGACCGCAGCACATTGGAGACCTTATTTTATGGACAGCCCTCGTATAAAATTAGTCAAAACAAAATACAAACATGCGTGCCTATTGATTGCTTAGAGTTGTAGATAGAGTTTGAAACACATATATGTATATATTAAAAAAAAAATCTACGGTAGGTACTTCATACTTTTAAATTGCTTTAAATACCCATACCAAGATGTTTTAAAAGTAAAAGAGTGTAACAATAAAACACAAAAATAACCCATTTGCAAATTTCACGGCTTTCAGAAATTAGTGATCCAGTGTCGTATTCCTTTGTATTTTAAATTTCAATTTTTTAACGTATTAACGAGATAATTTCATGGGAAAGTTTCAGCTACGTCTTAAAATGGGCATTTTGTCGTACAGGATGGAAAACATACAATCTGGCAAGCGTTCCACTGACCGGCAACTTTGTAAAATAACGAGTCGTAAAAACAACCCATTCTTACGCGAAAAAAAAATTGATCTTTTGATTTCATGAGAACTCTCCGAGACTGTTTTGGCCAAAATTTTACCTCGGTTTGAATTACTTAGAAAAACGTTTTTTTTAATAATCTATAATAATATAAATTAAAAAAATGTGTAAAGCAAGGCAAATTATATATTTTTAATATTAATACAATTGAAAAATATTCAGAAAAATTAAATATTAAAGTTATTCATTACCTATGTCAAAAGCATTCTTAATTCATTTAATTATTATATATATACGCAGTTTTAACTTTATTACCGAAAAACATATTTTTATACCGAATACTCTAGAAAAGACGATTCAGGAAAGTGAACATCAATTTTTTATAATTTTTTTTTTATAATTTTATCAGGGCTTTTGTCATCTTTGGGGATTCTGTGTGGAGGCTTTTTTTAAGGAAAGGAGGGAGAGGAGAGTTCTGGGAATAAAAGGGTTTAAGGGGAGGAATCTGGGGTTCAGTGTGTCCTGGTCATCCGCCTCCAAGACCTAAGTCTGGGTGGCGGATGAAAACAAACCTCACCCGATGAACCCGGGCACCCCGGCTAAATCACCAAACGTGGCGAAAAAAAATATGACTAAACCCAAAATTACCCGCCATGTTTAAAATTTCTTGTGGTTTTATAAGTACGTGTGCGAGGTTGCCGCTATTCTGGAGCATAACTGTAGCCGCTATTGCCGCAGCTGGAGGCGTTGTTTTTGATGAGAAATCAGTCGGATGGCGATCATTCTGCGAGTTATACCTGCCTATGCCTAACGCTGAAAAAAGTAAATATGACTCTTCTCCCAATACCGTTTTGCGCCGACTTCATCCATAATGATGATTCAAACTAATATATGACATAATAGCTGAAGTCCCTAGCGATGCCCGGGCTTTACACAGAGTTTTCCAAATCAAATGTAGACATTGACCTTCCTCTGGTTTTGAAGGTCATACCTGCAAAATTTCATCAACCTCGGCATAAAACTTTAGATTTGCATACAAATCAACTCAACACTGCCCGCGTGCCAGCCCACTCGTCCACCACATACACACATTATCATTTATTTATATATTTCAACCAATTTACACAAAACCTTGACAAATTATATACTTAAACCTTCCTCAAGAATCACTCTATTGTTGAAAACTGCATGAAAATTCGTTCAGCAGTTTTTGAGTTTATCGCTAACAGACAGATGCGGCGGTGGACATTAATTTACAATATGTAGAGATTTCAACCAATTCACACAAAACCTAATTAATTTTATAAAGGTAGCGGGCTGACAAATGGGCGGTGTGGGTTTGATTTGTGTTCAAAAACAGATGGCGTTGGTTATAAAGGTTGGGTAACCAACCAGTAGATGGCGTTGCGTTTCGTTAGTCTCAGCAACGCGTGGCCAGGTCAGCTAGTTTATAATATGTAGAGATTCTTGACGCGTCGAAAAGATCGTTCGAACTATCTAAGTTAAAGTGTTTATTTGACATATTATTATAAAGGAAGTTGAGTAATTTTTTTTTATTTTTTTTTTTTTACTTTATTTATTCCCATTTCTTTGTACATATAATGTATAATAGCAAATATTATATAATAACATAATATATAATAACAATTATGAATAAGAAATGAAAACCCACTAAGGCACTGCCTGAGAGTGGGTAATATTAAAACAAAATACTATATTTCTAAGTACCCAAAGTATAAATTAGACTTAAAAAAACATATTAAATATAAAGATAGTATAAAAAATAAGTATTACATAGGTAGAATAAGAGAAAAGGGTTTTTTCAGCTATTATAAAAATAAAATAAAAATATGGAGAAAAACATCCAATTTTTTTTTTTTTTTTTTTAGTTATTATAAAATAAAAATAATAAAATAAACAGAAAACATATTGTACTACAGTTAAGAAGTTACAGCAAATGAGTGGTAGAAGGGTGGATAAATTTATAGAAAAAGCGTTTCAATATCTACATTATTCAACCATAATTTTACCTCTTTTACATATTTTATCATTTTATTTATCATTTGAGTTTGTAGTGGTAGAAGGTTAAATGTACGAGGACCAATGAAACTGCTATGTGTCTGCAATAATTTAGTATTGGTTTGTGGGGTATAAAATATATTATTTATTCTTTTGCTCGTTCTGTTTTCATTTATTTCGAAATTATTTTTGTTTTTAAACACATATTTCAAAGTTTGTAATATAAATAATTTACGTATATTAAATATTTTAGTTTCTTTGTAATAAGTTGGTCGAGAATGTTTTATTTTTGTTATATATGACTTTAATTATGCGTTTTTGAATTATTTGTAGAGGCTTCATAAATGTATCAAGTGCACCACCCCATCCTATAATGCCATAAGTGATTGATGATTGCACCAGGGAAAAGTAGATCATTTTCAATTTTTCAATGTTTAGTACTTCCTTAAGTCTATAAAATATGTAGGTCAGATATCTTAATTTAGAAGTGATTTGATTAATATGTGATTTCCAATTAAGATTTATATCTATTGATACTCCTAAATATTTTATATTTTCGACATCAGTGAGTTCGTTGCACATGAAGCACATTTCTTGATTGCAACTAGTATTATGGATTCAAATTTTAAGGTTGTCTTTAGGTTTATTTTTAATGGTTTTATAAAAAGGTAAGTAAAATGTTTTGCTATAGTTTAAAACGAGTTTGTTGTATTTTAGCCACGTTGAAACCAATGAAATTCAATCAGTTGCTTTCGAAAAAGTTTCTTTCCAATGATTACCATCCACTATTATTGCCGTGTCGTCTGCGTAAGAAACAATTTTACCAGGGATTACAAAATTACATAAATCATTAATATACATTAAGAATAAAATCGGGCCAAGCACAGTTCCCTGTGGAACCCCATTTTTTATCTTTGACTCTGAACTGTAATTATTCCCAATTTTTGTTTTTTGTGTTCTGTCTGTAAGATAGTTAGAGAGTAGTTTTAGTGTGTCTTTTTTGAAACCTAGTTGATTGATTTTTGTAATGAGTAAATTATGATTTACGGTGTCGAAAGCTTTTCTTAAATCTAGGAATATGGCAAGACATTTCTTTTTTTTATCGATAGATGAGTATATCTTTTTTGTCAGTTCATATATCGCATCCTCGGTGCTTAGGTCTTTACGAAAGCCGTATTGGTTTTTCGATAGAATTTTATATTTTTCTAAGTGTTCAAAGACTCTAAACTTGATGCATTTTTCGAATATTTTCGAGAGGTTTGAAACAAGAGATATTGGTCTATAATTGTCTAATTTATTCGTATCTCCAGATTTATGAATAGGTATTATAGTGGAGATTTTAAATTGCTCTGGAAAATGACCATTTTTGAGGCATAAATTAAAAATATGTTGCAATGGAGTTAGGACATGTTGTTTTATTTGTTTTAACATATCACAAGATAATACATCATTTCCCTTAGAGTTGGATGGTTTTAGGTTATCAATATATTTTTCAATTTCATTAAAAGTAACAGGAGAAAAATATTCAATGGAGTTTATTGAATCATTATTTGAATCTAATTGAGGAGATGTCTCCATATAAGCATCATTAACATTAATGCCGGATGATTCAAGTACTACGTCTACTACATTTGTAAAATAGTTATTAAAGCTTTCTGCAATGGTCGATTTGTTAGTTATTATTTCATTATTTATTATAACCTCATTTACAATATTTGAAGACATACTTTTTTTGTTGGCAATTTCATTTATAATATTCCAAGTTTTTTTAGTATTATTTTTAGCATTTCCAATTTGTATACTATAGTATTTCTTTTTGCAGTTTTGTATCAGCCTATTGAGTAAGTTACGATACATTAGATATTTTGTTTTCAGATAAGGCATTGTTCTGAGATTATTCTTTTGGCAATCTATTTGATATTTAAACATTTCTCTATATAATTTATCTCTTTGTTTAATTGATATAATTAATCCAACTGTTATCCTAGGCTTAATTTTTTTATATTTATTGTTAGTGACAATTATTTTACTTTCACTTTTTAGAGTATGATCTCTCAGAGTTTTATAGAAATTCTCTAGTGCGAGTTGTGGATTTTCTATTGATATCACATTTTCCCAGTTTTCTGACCGAAGTAAAGAGTTTAGAGTTTCATAATCAATGTCTACTTTTTCTAGATTTTCAGAATTTCGGTTTTGAGGAGTATTTTTGAAATGGTGTCCATAAAAGGTCGGGTAATGATCTGTGATATTTGTTTCAAGAATTGAAGAGATGATATTAACCGCCTTGTGCGACTTGACAAATATGTGGTCTAAACATGCCGAGTGACTTAAGGTTACTCTTGTTGGTGAGTTAATGTATGATATATGTCCAGAGCTTGATAAACAATCAAGATACTCATTTTGACAATTTACATTTGTATTATTATCATTAATATTTATATTGATGTCTCCTGTCACAATGGAAAAAGTGAAATTGTTTCTATCAAGTTTACTAACAAAAGATTTTAATTCTTTTACAAATAAACAATCATTTAATGAAGGGGATCTATATATGGCTAGTATATGATACTTATAGTTGTTTTGACAAAAAGTTACTTTTATTGCATTGGCTGTTTTAAATTCAATAAATTCAGCGGCAACATTTTTCAGAGTATTATGACAAAAGACAGTAACTCCATCATGACCAGTGTGCTTACAGGCCGCTGAAATTGTTGTATATTCTGGTAAGTTATATGGAATTACTTGTTTCATTTGGGTTTCACTTAAAATAATTACGCTTGGAGAAAAATCTAGGTTATTAATAAGTACACAGAGCTCATCGAAGTTTTTCCTTATACTCCTAATATTCATGTTTAAGATCGAGAAATTAACATTTTTAAATAGGTGATTTAGTTCAGATGGGTTTTTACATTTATTATTTTCGTGTATATAGTTTTCTTCAGACATTTTGAAAGGTTGATAGTAGTTTGCTATGTGGTTTTATTATCCTTTATTCGGAGGGGATGTCTTCTGGCGTTCTTATGAGTAAGATTGGAGACGTTTCGTTTTTTCTCATCCATATTTTTCCATTTTTTGCCCATATAAATTTGTACCCAAGTCTTGATGATTTAGCTAGGTATAGTAGGTGTTTATTAAATTGGGTCAGTTGTTCGTTAATATATATTGTGTTGTTTTCTTCAAAATTTATGTTTTTTGCGTATAAAATACCATTTTTTTTTATGTGCTATAATTACGTCTTTACTTTCTTTGTTTTGTAGAGATACTACTATGGCAGTATTTTTGTTCATCGGGTTTTTATTTTTGCTTCTGAAAATATTTGTCACATTAATCGTTTCTTTATCACATTTGAGTATGTCTATTATATTATTAAATACATTCGTGATATTTTCATTTTCCTTAAAAGGAACACCCTGTATTTCAATATTGTTTTGTTTTTCATTTTGCTCCATTTTATTAATGTGTAGATTTATTTCTTTATTTTCTGCTTGAAGTTGTTTAATCAGTATTTCTTTATTTTTGTTTTTTTCTTCATATTCGTCTAATTTCTCACAGCAAAATTCCACGGACTTCTTAAGTTCTTTTATTTGCTCATTAAAAGATTTCATAAGTTGATTGGTTAATTCATTAAATTTTTTTTCAATGCATTTGATCATTTTATTAGTCATTGTGTCTTCTTCTTCCGAGTCGCTAGATGGCGCCTTTTTTGGGTTTGTTTCTTCTGCTTATTCATTTTGTAAAATGGTTCGAAGATCGGATATATTTAATTTAATAAATAAAATGTACGAAATTTTTATTAAAAATAAAATTTTCTGTCGGCTTCAGTAGGATTCGAACCGAGGTCGCCAGAAATGTCCGTGCAAACTTGGTCAGCTGTTTATACCACTGACCCACGAAGACCGTGAAGTGATCTGTGAAAATAGCGGACTATAATAGCAACTGAGCACCAAAGAAATAAAAATAATTGTTTATTGTTGTGTTCACTGATTGCTGTTAATGGTGAATGATCACTTCAATTGTTCAACTGTCACTTCACTATATTATTAGTTCACAAATGTTTATTAATATTTCTTAGTATATAAGTTAGTTTAAAATTGAAATCCTTAACAACACAACACAAAATATAAAAAAAGCGCGAGCGGAAAAAACAATCGAAGAGTTTAAAATTTACTTTGAAAATTTAAAAGCATCCGTTGAAGGGTTGGCAACAAGTCAGTATTAAATTATGACGAAACAAATGTCAGTGATGACCCAGGCGCTGCCTAATGTATATTTCGCCGTGGGGTGAAGTATCTAGAGAGAATAGTAAACTCGTTGAGTTGCTGGAGTAGCCAACGGGCTCCTTTTACCGCCGTATGTTGTCTACAAATCGGAGTGCATGTGGAGTCAGTGGTGTGAGGGAGGCCCCGAAGGAGCTCGATACAACCGAACGAAAAGCGGTTGGTTTGATTCAACCACATTTCTGGATTGGTTCACAACAATAGTAATTCCGTGGGCCCGGCGGCTTCAAGGGCAAAAACTGGTCATTAGTGATAACCTTTCAAGTCATATCAACATAGAAGTTATAGAACTATGTGAGCTGCACAACATAAGGTTTGCCTTTCTTCCTCCATGCTCTACCCACCTTACACAGCCTCTTGATGTGGCCTTTTTCGGGCCACTTAAGAAATCGTGGAGAAAAATTTTAATGAAATATAAAATCGAAAATCCCAAGCAGGCCTGTTTGAACAAAAATCATTTTCCGTTGTTGTTGAAACAATTAATTGAAGATACAAACATAAACCAGAAAAACAACATCATTAGTGGGTTCCGCGCAACGGGCATACATCCATATAATCCACAGCAAGTTTATAAAAAAATGCCTGAAAGCAATGAAGACAAGCTATAATGTGGATCAAGCCTTACTTGACTACCTCAAAGAAAACAAAAACCAAATCCTATCAAGAGAAACACAAAAAATAAAATTAATGTTTTTCCTGGAAAATCAGTTACGAGCAATGATCTATTAATTGACAATCCAAATAAAAACGCAACTAGAAAGAAAAATATTCAGAATATCAATGAAGAGGCAGTGACACAAAGAATCCTTAACCCATTCATGACGAACTATTTTTTTTTCGAATTTCGCGCAGAAAATTCACAGAGTGGTTGGTTTTGAAAGTAGAATAAGAACGTTTTTTTCGGAATTTGAAAAAATCGTCTCCTCATCCCCCAGGAGCCTCGAGAAGGATGAGGTCCATATGGATCTTTCGGCAAATAACTAGTCAGAAATTTCATTTTTTCATCTTTATTGTTCCAAAAGTGTAATTTTCAACAACATTATTTAGTGTGATAGCCCTCGAAGCATTTCACGCATAGTCCGACCTTACATGTGATGCAACGGATGCGCTGCTTGCTTTTACAAGATGCACAAGACAGTTTTCCTCCCTTATTAGTCTCAGTTATCGGTATTGGCCCAGGATAATGGGGGACGGAGGTATCATACTGCATTGCCGTTTGACCTATTTTGGTGAGTTTGTCGGGTGCCTTGAAGTATTTCTTGATAGAATACTTCTCACAGTAATGCTTTGATATTTCTTCACGGAATTCTAACTGCCCCAATTTAAAATTGCCCGTGGCTTTGCGCTTCAGAAGCCAGCAATTCTGAATGGTTACATCAATGGCCCAGGTAAAAATGGACCACCACCATTTCTGTTGGCGAACAGTAATGCGATAACATGCAACGTTTTGGTCCATTCTGTCAGTTCCACCCATATTCGTGTTATATTGATGAATTGCATATGGCCTCTGTATACTGATCTTTTTTTGCTCCTTCCGTGAGTAACGGCTTGCTAGATCCAATGGATTCTTTCCGTATTTTGTTGAAGCTACAGAACAAACAGCGTTATCAACCCATTGAGTAACGTAGATGGGGGTCTTGCCAAATGATGTCTGCGCACTTTCAGTATGTCCTCGAGAAAGCACACCTTTGTTGTATTTTGACATTGTTGCCTTCTTCTTGGGGATAGGAGATGAACTGGGAATCCGATTGTCTCGAATTGTACCTGTGCCATTGTATCCATAAAAATGCAAATAGTACAGCAATGGCATACCCGTAAAAAGATTATCAAAGTAGAAGTGATATGGCAATTCGCGCTTTTCCACTGGCAATTGATCGACCAACATAAGTAGTGGTGAAGCATTCAAGCCTACAACACCATACTCCTTTGGAATCCGGGGATTGCTGCCTTGGTAGATCTCAAAATTGATCAAGTAACCGGAGGTTGTATTTAGGCTCCACACTTTATATCCGAATCGAATGGGTTTGCCTTTTATGTATTGCTTACATCCATGGCGGCCATAGTATGGTATCATCGATTCATCATAACTTAAATTTTCTTCTGGGTGGAAGTTTCGCATAAACCGTTCAATAAGCCTATCTGTAAATGGACGTAACTTCCACATCCGGTCTGCACTATTGAACTGATTTGGTGAAGCAAAGTGTATCATTTTGTGTATCTGTTCAAATCTATCACGAGACATGGTGGACGCAATCTGCTTATTGTAGAAAGGGCGAGAGCTGCTCCAGTACAATCGAGTTGATGGAATCGGGCATAATCCCGATGTTATAAGTATACCCATGTACGCTTTGATATCCCCGACAGTTAAAGGTGATACTTTATGACTATTTTCAGGGTCTTGCTTGGTCTGATATTTGTTGGATTCTGTAACGATGAATTCGTACATTTCGTTGTCAAAATTTAGTTCAAATAATTCCACCGGTGATAAAGCAGCTACGTCGGTATAATTTCCTTCGGGAAATATGCTAGAAACAATTGGCGTCACATCGTTAGACTTCCATTGAAACATAGTTTTCGGACCAGGCATACGTTTTGGAATGCGATAAGGTGGTTCAGCGGGATCATTCACTCCGTCTCCAGTACTAACACGGCATCGTTTCAAAGGAGGCTCGAAAGAAGTGCTTGCAGACGCTTGACCGTGTGATGCTGAAGCGTCGAATAAATTTATGTCGAAGTCACTGAAAGTTGAATCCAAACGCTCGTCTCCGAAATGCTCTAGATTAGGGTTCTCTTGATCTGAATCATAATCGGGCGTATCTTGTCCCTTTTTGTGTCGACGGCGATTTACGATTTGGCAATTAGAAAACAATTGCGCTCGAGAAATATTGGCAATTATTCCACCGTCATCTTCATCAGCTGAATCTGCTCCGGACAAATCACTCTCATTTGGCGGCTCCACATACACATCCACTACCTCATCATCCTCCAAATTCGTATCCGATTGTTCTTCAAGCAGTAACATCACTTCTTCAACAGTCAGACCCCTAAAAAACACGAAAAAACAATGAAATCTGCGAAAAATTACAATTTATGTATAGTGAGATCTGCCGAAAGGTCCATATGGAGCCAAAAATCAAAACTTTCAATTCAAAGTACTCTCTTTGATACAATAAGGATTATTTTTGTAACAATATGTCTATAAATAGTTAGTAAATTTCATTCTTTACGGATCATAAACGGTTTTGGAAAAAAAAATCAAATCTACACATAAGTTTAATGGATTACTTACTTCACTCGTTTTGACATTTTGAAAAATTTGCACTTTTTTTCAAACTCCGTTTATACACGTCTGTCCACGCCGGCACATGCAAACGAACTGAGCGCCTCTAAGACAAACGTGTTCGTACATGCTTGTAGACTACATAAAACTGAATTTCGCATCGCCATTTTAATATATCGGCATGATGTGACTAATTGAGGTCCAACACTTTTTCGAGGTCCATATGGCACCTTCGTCATGAATGGGTTAAAATAAGCAATGATCAAGCAGGATCATCTGACTTAGCTTTAAGAAAGAAACCTGAAATAAGAACATTTGAATAAAAAGAGGAAAAGAAGAAGAAGAACCAAATGATACTAAAATGGAAGGGGGTGTTGAGCCGCAGATCGTGGATGAGCAGAAAATTGGGAGGGAAGAAATTATGGAAAAAAAGTGGAGCTACAGGCAGATGCAGATATGCATGAAAAGGAAGGAGATAAAAACATCGGGCAATTCATTTTAGTTGGCTTTGCGGGCACCAAAAACATAAAAAAATATTACTGTGGTCAAATTATAGACATAAGCGGCCTTGACATTACAGCAAAGTTTTTAAGATGCAGAAAAGGTGGATTTTACTGGCCTACGATTGACGATGTCAGCATTATATTTGCTGTGGACATTGTAAATTTTTTACCGGAACCTGACAAAACTCGACGTGGTATCCTTTACTTTGATGTCAAATTTTCGCACAAAGTTGAATAATGATAAATTTGTTTTGTATGATAATACTTATATATATTTTTTAAATTTTATTATTTTTTTATTTAGTTACCTATTCTAATATTTTTTCACAAAGTTGAATATTGATACATTTGTTTTTATAATAATACTTTTTTGTCATTAAAAAGTTACCAATACTTAATTATTCTTATTGCCAATACTATAAAAATTGTGTAAGAATTTATAATAAAACGTTTGGATAAACAAAATAAGATGGATCTTTTATATTAATGTTTTTGATATAGCTACCTACATAGTTTCAATTTTGGTGGCAGCCCTAATGAAAGTATTGCATTTGTATGGAAATGTAGTCAGAATGTCGGGCATTTTTACCCACTAACCAGTGTTGCCAGTAAAATGCTCTTTATTTTTGCAAAAAGCATAGAATCGAGATCCAAGCGTTGGAAGGAACACCAATTTTACCGATTTTATACATAAACTTTCAGTTTCATTGAGAAATTTTGAGTGGGTAAAGTTGCCAAGTTTGCGGCTTCTTTACCTACCTCCTACTTTTATTATTAGTCGGTTAGTTTCACAGTTTTAAAGTCCAATGAATAGATAAAATTAAAGTCATATCTTATTCTAACCTATCTAAAGCCAAAGCATATTCAAAAGATGAATTTTTTTCGATTTATTAACTTTTTTATTGAAAAATTAGGTAAAGATGCCTTAGTTGACGGTACGAGAAAACTTATGAAGCTTTGTGAATTTTTTATCAATTACTTTTGTTTAAAATGATTCAAAAGTGAGATGACTAATGTTTAAAATACATTCGACTTTAAAAAATTATGTTTCTTTTACGTTATCAGTTATTTTAGTTCATTTTTTAAAGGAAACAATGTATGGTGAGTCACTTTTAAAAAAAAATTATTTTTGCATTCAAAATTTTAATATTTCAAAAATAAAATGCTTATTTCCAATGATTCAAATCAAAAGCGTATTTAATCGTTTTTTCCAAAACAGTTTTTAGTTTTAGGATACGTTCAGAAATATTCAAATAATTTTGATCATATTGAAATGCGGAAATTCTCGAAAATTTGCCGGCATTTGACAGCATTTTCATGAGCGCTATCAGTCATTTTGTAATTTATCTACAGGGGTTAAAATGACTCTAGACCTCCAATGTCCGGGCATACATTGTTAGCAGACAGTATGCGAGTGCGTAAATGGTGTTAGTTATTTATTTCACAGTATCACGTCTCATCTCCGCCACTGGATATAGCTGAAAACAAAGTTTATTGTAGCAAGTAGCTACTGGCTGCGTCATAAATTAAGAACTACGCTTCTGAGTCATCCTTAAGTTGGTACACTGCGAGCAGCTGGGTATGCTAGTTCAAGTTTTAACTGCAAGCTTCAGTTTGGTGGAGACCGGCTGGAAGGTGGGAGCTCATGACGGCGCCGTGAGTTTGGTGGAATTTGGGACTTCGTTCACGTGTGAGACAAAATGAAAAACGATTAATTTAGTTTATGGGTTCACTGTTAATAAATTTTGCCAGGATGCTTTCCTTGGCAGGCGCCCTGTTTTAAAATTAGATTCTTCATAGCTTTGACGGTATTTACTAATTTCTTTATTGCAACCATGACCTATTTTACCTCTAACAGGTTTCCGCTCCTGTCACGTCCTGATTTTAAATGTCTTTGCTCTACCATGATTGAATTATTAACTGCATATTAATAAATGTTCTTTGTCAATCCAGACTTATTATTTATCAATAATCTTGCCTACTGTTCAACATGCTGGCGTGAGCCGTAGGTATCTTGCACTTTATTCGTGTCAAGTAGAAATCTTGTTACAATATAAAAGAGGAAAAGTTAATAGAATAAAAAAATATATTATATATTATGATGAGATTATACGACTTAACCAAAGCAACTGAGTTGCAGTTGTCCGGCAGTCCCGCCGAGGATAAGCGGAGCCATCAGTCCAGTCGCAAGCAAGACTCGGTGTCCGCGCCCCTAAGCTGGCTTCCCGGTACGCCTTCGAAGAAAGTGTTGGAATTAAAGAGGGAAAGACCTGAAGACCCAAGGGATAAAAGTGAGCATAGGGTCACCGGAGGCAGGGCGGAAGGGCACCGGTCCGCAACGGTTGGTCTTCAGGCCCGCTCATGGCAACGGGGGAGGTGTGGGGGGGTTATGCAACCGCTGCCTTGGGAGTCATCTCCTCAGTTGATGCACGGTCGTAGGTCTAGTCCACCCCCTTGATGGGGTGTAAGAAAATACAAAATGATGAGTTGGTAGTTCCGTTCCGACTCCTTACGATCCGGCTCCTTACTTATGCAAGTCCAGATACACAAAACTTGATTGGAATAAATATCTTAGATTTAGAAAAAAGAAGAATAAAAGTAAAGTAGCAAGTGTGGAATATACGGGTAAGGTTATTAATAATATCTAGTTAAGAGAAAGAAAACAATGATTAAAAAGCAAGAAAAAGAAACAAATTTTAGATGTTAAAGAGGCTGGTGAAGATGGTACCTAAGAAAGCATGATACATAAATACATGAATAAACAGTTTCAGTGTGAAATAATAAAAATCCGGACAATAGTAGTAGTAGAAGGGTGACCGTGGAGGCCATGAGCAATTACACCTGGATCCAAAACACGTAATGAAGTTAAATTTAATCATCGACTCTAAGTTAAGGACATTCCTCCACCCAGATCCTTGTAAATTTCCTCAGGCAATCGAGATTCTCCTTGTTCGACACGGGATCCGCATTCCATGCTGGTCTCGTAGTTACTTTCAGACCTTCCAACATTTCATCTCTCGCGTCCGTCAAAATCTCACGGTGCGTGCCACAGAATGTGCTCGGCTGTTTGGTTTATGTCACCACACGCACAGTTTGGATGGGGAGACAGGGTCAGGCTGCGCAGTCTTCCCCTGAATTCACCATGACCTGAAAGTATTTGTGTTAAGTGATGATCCAATTTGATGAAATCCCCTTCCATTCTGCCTTTAACTGACGGGAAGAAGGAGAAAGTCCATCTGCCCGTATTCGATCTAGCCTAACGTTTTTGCATTCATTAAGAGTGAGTTCACGCATCTCTTTCAGCAGTCGAGGGATAGGTACTGCCCCACCTGGTGTAAGTTCAACTCCAAGATAGACGGCTGACCTTCCTCTTATTAGTTTTTTCTTAGTTAACACTTCCCTTATTTCTAGATCAATGGGCAAAATACCGGCCAGAACCAGTGGATCAATACGTTGTCTAGGCGATGCTCCCATACAGAGGCTGCGTATGTGATTTGTGCCACGTACGATCCCCTATACAGTAGGCGAAGTGCCGGAGAGCGTAATCACCACTCCGCAGTTGAGATTCTTCTCAGTTTCATGAAGAGGGCCTGGGCCCTGCTGGATACACTCTTGACATGCGCCAGGAAAGATGAAGAGCGATCCAAGATAACCCCTAGGTATCTTGCATTTTCCACAAATCGGATGTTGGAGTCTTTTATTTTTATTTCATTTTTATCTATCGAGGAAGCCCTTCATAAGGAGACCCATGGTCTTTTGCGGTGCGAAGTTCAGCCTGTTTCTCTTACCCCACTCAAGGATTACTATCAGACCTTCTTCAGCTTTGCTTTCAACTTCTCTCCTGCTGTTCTCCGAGACCAGTAATAATTTGTCATCAGCGTAGTCGACCGAGATACATCCTTCAGGCAAGGGCAGCCTGGAGGAATCGTCGAAGAGTATATTCCAAAATTCTGGGCCAAGGACCGAGCCTTGTGGGCAACCTGTGGCTGTTGGCTGACAGCGACCGGTGGAACGAACTAGAATGTCAGTGTTGCAATTCTAAAATAATGTTTTTGGCTGCTGTGCTTAGGTACTATCCACAGTACCTACTTACTAATACTTTAGAATAAAAATAATACAATTTGTATGAGTTAAAAATACTGACATTTTTTTAAATTCTAACAGCCTTACTAAAAAAAAACCACAGCGCGACCGATTTACTGTGTTATTGCAATAACATGAATAAAGCTCGTATACACTAAAACACGTTTTATTACCAATAACGTTTCTTACGTGGTCACGCTGTTAAAACGCATTGAAGATGTGACAACGTTGTATATGGTTTTAATTTACTAGGAAACAATGTTGTTTTAATTTTTCTCCGCAAGGGGCATTATTGGCGCGCCTATGCATTAGTTCGTCGGCCCGCGACAGTCAGCGATGACAAAACAGCTCGGTGTGTTTTATGGCGGGATATCGAAAATTTTGTGATTTTACTTAATAATTTCTATTGTACTGACGAATTTACTCTTCTGTTCACATAATTGATTCACCATGTTATTTGTGTGGTTTACATCAGTTTAAACAAGTTATTGTACAAACGCCGTACTTTCAAAGTTGAACTGTCATAATATTGTTTTTTATAGGTTACTTAAAAGATAAAATTTTCATTTTAAGATCTTTATTTTAAGAGAATTTCTCAAACGTGATAATTTTTTATAATATTAAAATCTAATACATGTGTTCGTAAACGTATCAAAAAAATTAACGTGTTTAGAGATGCAAGAAATCTGTTTTAAATTTCGGTATTATTTTTTTGCAAAAAAAAAAACTTTGAAATTTTTTAGTATTTTTTTATTAATAAGAAATATATAGAACATTCAACATTCAATAATGGGATTCATTCAATATAGAACATTCAATAATGGGATAGTGATCACTGCCGCAGGGATCTGAAGAAATTCGCCAGGAGATTAGAAGATAGATACTCGGGGAACAGAGGGATATGTCCACCGCACTAGGATTCTGTCCAGGGTGACTAAACCTTGTTGAGGATCCGTCATTAAGGAGACATATGTTCAAGGAGTCCAAAAGGTCAATTAATTTGATACCTGAGGGATCCGAGGAAGAAGAACCCCAGAGTGGGGAGTGGGCATTGAAATTACCCAAAATGGCCAAGGGAGAAGAAATTTTGCTAAGCATGTGAACCCACAGTGGAAGGTCAAATGGGGTAGAAGGAGGAATATAGAGAGATACAAATGTAATATTGGAGACAGTGGCTGCCACTAATTTGAAGGATGAATTTGGGGGTTTAATGGAAATAGGGGAGAAGGGAAGAGAGTT
This sequence comes from Limnephilus rhombicus, assembly GCA_929108145.2. NCBI lineage: Eukaryota > Metazoa > Arthropoda > Insecta > Trichoptera > Limnephilidae > Limnephilus > Limnephilus rhombicus. The sequence continues at coordinate 22,049,383 of OV815290.1, read as the reverse complement.
TTTGATGAAAAGGGCTGCACCACCCTTCCCATCAATGCGGTCGTCCCGCAGACATTGATAGCCACTCACCTTGAAGAGTTGAGATGGCTTGAACCAAGTCTCAGAGACGGCAGCAATCGATATGGAGTGTAAATGTAGAAGGCGGATGAGGTCACCATTATTGGAGGTGGCGCTTCTACAATTCCACTGCAGAATTGCTGCTCTTGGGGCAGCCATTGGGAAGAAGAGAATACAAAGAGGAGAGTAACGAGGCAGCGTTGGACGGTAGAGAATTATTATTGTTAATAACAGAGATAAGTAGCATGAGAAGAGTTTGAATAAAAGAAGAATTGTCATTAGAAGTATTGTTGTTTATGGAATTTGCATTTAGATCAGGATTGAAAGCATTGCTGTTAGTTGAATTGGAGTTAGAAAAGACGGAGTTTTGAGGAAATAGAGAGCTGATGTTACCATTTGGGAACAAGAGCTGGGAGTTATGGCCAAATTGATCATATCCAGGGGTTTTAATTGGACGAGAAGCTTGTTTTGTCATTACAGTTTTCTTGAAAGACAAGTTTGAAGGAGTACTAATTTGGGGTTGAGAGGCAACTTCAGCAAAAGATTTTTTAGAAGGAGCTATTAATTTGGAGGCATAGAAGTATGAAACGCTATTGGAGGCCATATAACTTTTTTTGTTTTTTTGGCGAGAAAGTTCGGGGCAGGATGGATGAGTGGCTGTGTGCGAGCCTGAACAATTGACGCAAGTGGGGGAATTGGAAGGGGAGGAGCATTGGTCTGCTAAATGATTTTTTGCGCATTGAAAGCAGCGGGGAGAGGAGCGGCATGATTGCTTAGAATGGCCAAACCGACAACAATTAAAGCATTGGATTGTTGGGTACGAATAAATTTCCACCGGGAGAGAGTTGTGAAATAAATAAACGTGAGAGGGAAGGGACTGTCCTTCAAATGTCAGAACTACAGTTTGAGAGGGTTTCCAAACTACAGACTCAGATGATCGATCTTTGAAATTAAGACGCCTAGTCTTAATAACTTTTCCCAAAGATGCTGGAATAATGAGTTCCGAGATAAGCTCTTCTTCAGGTAGGTCTACAGGAATACCTCTAACGAGACCCAAGCGAGAGATATTGAAAGAAGGGATATAGGCTTTAAATTTTTTTGCAGAGAGGGAGTCGATGGAATTTATGAATTTATTGGCATTCAACGCGGATGTGAACTCAACACAAATGCGAAATCTGCCCTCTGATCGGATACCACCTGGGGAAATGCCAAGTGGTTTTTTTCCAATGAATTTACCAAATTCAAGGGGATGTAAAGAGTGGCCAGGAGAGTTGTTTTGAACATAAACTATGAAGGGAGCTTTTGCTGAAGTCGGATACAAAGAAAGAGGAGAAGCTACAGGAACTGAGACCAGTGAAGAATCAGTTTTTGGAAGGTCGCAAACTTTCCTCTTTTTTGGAGTAGAGGATGGAACTTGAAGGTCTGTTATCTCCACCTCACTACCAATGTCAAAATTTGAAGGGTCAGGGGGAGCGGGATCAGGGGGTTTCTTCCCCATGGCAAAGGCCATTGGGGCAAAAGGATATAAAACAAAAATAAAATAACACTTACTGGACTTGGTCAGCAATAAACGAACTCAAAAGAGGACAAAAAACTAAAAATAAAACTGACTAAATGCCAAAAACTCGATCTTTCGTATTAAAACGAAAAAAACGCAACAGTGTTTTTCAACTGTCAAAATTCGAATCCATCTAAGAAGTTAATAATAATAATAATTGGCTAATTTATATAGCGCCGTTTTCGTGGAAAATGACCTCAAGGGCGCTGTACAAATAAATATATAAAAGAATTAATATTATTGGCTTATAACTAAGATTTACAATTACAACTAGTGATAAGTTCTTAAATATGTTTCCTCCAGATTATAGAAGTTAAGAATATTCTTTAGTCTTGGTTCGGAATTCATCCCACTTCGCTGCTGGCTGATCCCATCATTTTATTTAACCTTTCAGGCCTGTATTCTGTTAAACATATGTTCATATAAAACATATGTTCATTTTATGATGTTGATATTTTTTTACTGTGTAAAAAAAATCACAAATTTCGCGTAATTAAGTACGACGTTATCGGAAATGTCAATTTGAAATAGTAAATATTCCCGAATTGAATTTTAGCCGTCAGCGCCGGCCGATGCGTGCGACTGCGCTCGACGACTTTGTAGTGAGAATGTCGAGATTGTCGAGTGAACTCTTATTTCGAAGGTATCGTCTGAACAGCGGTGAAACGAAAATGGAACATTTCCTCGGACCTCGAGTAAAAAGAAACAATTATTGTAACTTATTCAATAAATGACGTAACGGTGCAGAGGACAATGGGCCGTTTTCGCACGATTTGGGCCGCTAGGTTCGCTTTAGTCCTACCGGTCCAACTATTTTATTTAACTGTCAGATCCCATACATTTTTTAGGCCGTTTGGCGCAATTTAGTGTTTTTAAATATTATAATAATGCCGTCAACCTGTTGTAGTGTTCCAATGTGTAGAAATAGGGGTGGGCACGAGTTTCCCAAAGATTGAAATACTTGAAAGCGAAATGGATTCATTCAATCGGCGTCCCAAATGGGCACCGACTCCTAATTCTCTAGTCTGTCAAGCTCATTTCAGGGACACCGATTATGTATTCAATAATATTAACATAACAAAGGGTTAAAATAAATAACTTTGAATCCTTTAACATTGATGTAACTTCCGGCGTTCCCCAAGGAGCCCATTTGGCCCCGCTTCTTTTTAACCTTTTTATTAATGATATCACAAAAGTTTTTTCTCACACACGTTTCTGGCTATTTGCTGATGATAATAAGATTCTTAAGATTATTAAATCCCACCTTGACTGTTTACTATTTCAACTTGATATTGATTCATTCAACGATTGGTGCAAAATTAACTGCATGGAACTTAATGTTGATAAATGCAAAATTTTGTCCTTTTATAGAACCAAAAAACCTATTCAGTTTGATTATAAACTAAATAGTGTTTGTCTATCTACTGTCACATCTATCAAGGACCTTGGGGTCACTCTAGACTGCAAACTTTCTTTCCGTGATCACATAAATAATATCGTAAATAAATCACTTAAACTACTCGGCTTCATTCATAGAATTACCTCTGACTTCAAACATATAAGTACACTTAAAACTCTTTACTGTTCGCTGGTTCGCCCTCACCTTGAATATGCTAGTGTCATTTGGTCTCCTTTCTACGCTGTCCACATTTGTCACATCGAATCCGTACAACATCGTTTCCTAAGAGGAATTGCTTGGAGGTTGGGTCTTGAAAGAGGCAAGTACTCATATGATGAAATTAAATACATTTTAAACATGCCTTCTTTAGAAAAACGTAGGAAGGACTCTGATCTAATTTGCATATTTAAAATTATCTAGATTACATATTACAGATATATATTACTATATTCTAACAGTATTACAGATACACCTGCATTGTTACAACTCATCCAGTTTAACATCCCTTCCCGTAGGCTTCGAAATAATGAATTGCTGTTCCTCAATCAACATTCTACTAATTACGGATACCATTCTCCCTTATCCAGAATGTCGAGACTTGTCAACGCAAGTCAAAGCATTGATTTTTTTGGTGTAAAACTAAATAACTTTTGGCAGTCGTTACGCAATATTTAAATGCTTTTTTTTTTTTTTTTTTTTTTTTTTTTTTTTTTTTATTTATTTAATTACAGAATACATTTTGTACAGAAAATTTGAGTAGACCCACAAAGCTGTCATATGACAGCTTGTCTGCAGGTTCTAACAATTTAAACATTCTTAATATTATATCTAAAAAAATATTTGTAAATACATTTATAGTTTTAAGGAAACATTAGAATAGATCACATAGTAATATTAGATAATTTAACTTACAATCATAAATATATAAGATATTTCAATATACCTGCCTAATAACAATATATGTAGGCAGCTATATTAAGATATTCAAAGATACATGGAGTTTTCACTCATTAACCATAGTTTTATCATTTTAGGACATAGTCTCTCATTTTTTTCAAGTTTTATGTTTTTATTGATTTTATTGAAAATCACTGGTATTAGATATTCAAGAGTACGGCTTCCATATTTATTTAATATTCGAGGAGTTTTTAGGCCCTTTCCTTCTCTAAATCTTGTGGTATGTTTGTGTACAAGTAGGTGTTTGTAAGGGCTTTCCCCCATATTATCCATAATAGTAGTGAACCAGTGGAGACCTTTTATTGTAAGTAAGCTCTCTGAGCCATACAGTAGTTTTAAGTTATGTCTCTGTTTGTAAATATTTGTTGTGACAATTTTTTTTATTATGGCAGTTTGTAAATTTTCAATATATTTAATGTAAGTAGTGCTTGCATGTCCCCAAGTTCGAATACCATATCTAAGGATGGATTCTACCATAGAAAAATATATGAGTTTAAGAGTACAATGAGGCAAAATAAATTTTAATTTGTAAAAGTTACTAGCTAAGGATCTGAGCTGGTTACAAATTTTAGCCACTTGTTTATCCCACTTAAAATTATTATCTACAATTATACCCAGATAAGTATATTCATTTGTGAAATCTATTTTTTCACAGTCACAAACATTAATAATTCCTCTATGTATACAGTCAAAGCTATGAGCGGTTATTTTAGGAACATTCCACATTTTCAAACTTGGTGATTTTATGTACATGCATTTGGTTTTTTTTACATTAATAACTAATCCTACATCATGAGCCCATTTGAGAAGCTCGTTAAAATCTCTTTGTAATTCTTGTATAGCTATTTCAGGATTTTCATTTGATACAACAAGAGCAGTATCATCAGCAAAAATGAATCGACGAGCTTTTTTGAAAATCTTACACATAGCAATTACATATATAATATATAATTTTGGACCTAGAATTGACCCTTGCGGTACTCCCGATTTGATGTATCTTGATTTACTAATTATATTTAAAATCTTCACACTCATTTTTCTATTTGTCAAATAGTTTTTAAAGAATAAGAGGAGTTTACCCCGGATACCTATAAATTCAAGTACTTTAATTATTTGTATATGGCTAAGTGTGTCGAAAGCTTTTGAGAAATCAATAAATAGAACCAATACATGTTGTTTACAGTTTAGTTGTGAATTTATATGATTAGAAAATTTTTCGAGCAATTTATCGCAACTTTTATTTTTTTGAAAGCCATACTGGCATTCATCAATAATACTCAGATTATTTAAGTATTTATCTAAATTTATTGATATATATTTTTCTAATATTTTTTCTAATGCAGGAAGTAAGGAAATCGGCCTGTAATTGTTTATTAAAGAGTGATTTCCATTTTTAAAGATAGGCCTTACAATACTATATTTTAGTTCATCGGGAATATGGCCCGTATCAATTATTCTGTTAATTAAGTGGGCGATTATAGGACTAAGTAATTTAACATGTTTTTTCAAATCATACATACGAATTAAATCTATGCCTGGTGTCTTGGAATTTTTCATACCACCGATAATTAATTCGATTTGCTTTGTATTTGCTCGTGGTAGACTTCTTCATGCTTTGACTTGTAGTGTCTCTATATGTACTTTTTATATTGTCATTGCTATTAATTTTTATGTGCTCTCCCTTCACTGTCATCTCTGTTTTTTTTTAATTTTTATTCGTGTTATTATTATGTTTTTAATGGACTGTTGTCCGTAAATTAATAAATAAATAACAGTAAATACATGACTCATTCAATTAATATCTTACTATAATTGAATCCCCAATATAATATAAAGAGTACGTGTATAGTATAATGAACACGTAAAGAAACATTTGACATAAAATGCACAAAATTTTATACACAATGTTTTGCCTTCTTTTGCAGTTGACATTATTTGACAAACGTACCTTTAAATACAAGTGTAGTCAATCAAAACTAACATTAATAATTATGGTAGACATAATATCTTATTTCCTTTTTTTAAATTAAACATTTTCAATTATTAGAATCATTTTATTACACGGTTATCAAACTGTCTGGCTCGAGATTTCTGGGCAGCTGATTCTTCATTGTTGGCAATCTAATTTGCTTTGCATTTCTCGTCCCATGTCTGTATATCTCGTGATTGTAATTTAATTTTCAGTAGAAGTGTTTTAGGAAAAAAATCAAATTATTATTTCTTAAGTAGACCATTTTGTATTTTATATCACGCAAGTATGGAAGTTTGAGCCTAATTTTATTTTCATATGTACTGTACTGGCAAAAGCTACTGAAAGGTGTAGTTCCTTAGAAGTAGGTAATTTAGAATTAAGAAACAGACAGGAAAGGCGTCTGATACCTAAGTATGTGAAAAAATATGTATATAAATTCTACAAAACCAAAACCACAAGATGAAGCGGCATTGCCTGTGAATCTAGAAGACGTGGCAGTGGAAGTCATATTGTCTTTTGATACTCCGTGTGATAGACCGACTCTAGATAAAGATGCACAGACATAATAAAAAGGAAAAGTTAACTATTTATATTAAAATAAACCTTTGTTTCACCGCAGGGGAAGCTTGCAGACTACGCCAGTCGAAGAATACCATCATCACTGCCATGGTTGCCTGGATGGAGATGGAGTCCCCCCCTGATGCCCTTCTGAAAATGGGAGCCTGTCAAATATCCCCCATGCACGGATATTTGCACATTTTTTTGGATTTATTATTATATACTATATTTTTCATTAATTTTCTGTTCCATTCTATGTATGAATGCATTGTTATTTTGTCAATGTTTGAACTATTTCAAAATATGGAATGTATTGCATTGCACAACATTCTGAAATAAACGATCATTATTATGATACGTTTTAAGATTTTCACGGCCAAACTATTTTCGTTATTTGTTTTTGGGGTGTTATGCCGTGTTGCGCTACCTCCTTCTTTAGCCAACGTTTCGGACAGCGTTGAAGTGTCCCTCATCAGGGCAGACTTCAACGCTGTCCGAAACGTTGGCTAAAAAAGGAGGTAGCGCAACACGGCATAACACCCCAAAAACAAATAACGAAAAGATCATAATTATATTTGTTTTATTAAAATAAAGAGTGAGTGTCGACAGCTACTGCCAAATTAAAACACTTTTGTACTTTCTTCCACTAATTTTATATTTCACCAGGACCGGTTTCATCCTATTACGGACATTTTCAGACTTTAAAAAGATTGTTGTTTATTGGTACTAAATAACACAAAATAATTTAACAAATATATAAATTAATAAATAAAAATTTCTTTTATTTCTCGAGGTCAATATGAAAAGAACGAGATTACAGACATAATATAAATGTGTCGTAAAACATTTACAAACATTATACACATAGAAGAACATATCAGTACAACAAATAATTAACATTATACATAAATTATTTATTGTTTTGGCATTTTTTTTTTTACATCATAATATTTATTATATAGTTGTGGTAGCATCGGTCAACGCGTGAGCTACTTTGTGAACAGTCAACCTGTTAAAATAAAGAAAATAAGATTAGCAAATTAAATATGCAACTAGTGAAGAATAAATAAGTCAGTTTTTTCTCAATTTCAAGTCTCGGAGGGATAATAAATAGCATTGCACACTATGTATTTGGACACATATTTATTTTGGGGTAACTAATCGAAAAAATCTCCCAACCTCCATAATAAACAATATTTAACATTTATTTTTATAATTTACTTGATAAACCATTGATTTTTCATATGCTAATATTTTTTTTGAAAACATTCAATATAAATATAATCTATTTTACAGATGAGGGATATCAAAATACAAAAGTGATAAGAGGTAATATTAGTAAACCTATTAAAACTCAAATTCAGCCGTGGTTTCGGGGAAATTTGGGTCCTTTTTGATGATGAAGATGGAGTCGTTCAGCCAGTAGTAGGACTGGTTGAAGTCCCCTTCGCAGAGGTAGGGCACGCGTGACCACTGCATGACCTGGAGCCCCACGGTGGTGACGCAGTAGCTGATGAAGGATTCCACGTGCTCCTCGAATGTGTGGCCTCGGATGGGCAGACGCTCCTTCGCCATGTGGTCAGATTCGTCTGAAAATTATAATTGAATAGTACAAGGAATTCGAGAGAAGACGACCAGTGCAATACCCTAGACATAGTTGGGAGAAATTAAAGATTGTGCTTTAAGCTTGAGTGTTAAGCGATTAGATTTTTGCCTCTAGCTTTATGCTTTGAGATTTAAGCTTTGCTTTTACCTATGTCAAAAATAATGAAAAATTAATAGTAACAAAACAGCAGCTTTTGAGTCTGGAGGAAATTGGTAACTGTCTGGTTATTCAGATCTAGGCAATACACGTAGCAGATAATGTTAATAAATTGATGAGATCCCGTTGGTATCGGTTCACCAGCAAGAAATTCGCCGGAGAAGAGCGGAACATCCATCCACAGTAGATGACAGCAGCATCGACTTGTTCTCATGCAATATTTCCCTATATACTAGGAATATTTCCCTCTCCTCCCTTATTTAATAGTGGTCTTTTCAAGATCTTTATTAAAAATCCATTCTTTCAAAGCCCTTCCAAACAGCCGGTGAAAAACCACCATTTAGAAGCGATACATTGCTTGAAATGGCAATAGTTGTGTTAGGTGACCAGGTGTGAATAGCCAGGCATTTCCCAGCATTCAAATTTCTCATATTCTTTCCTCCCACATTCAGTTCAACCTCACAACATACCCTGATTGGGGGTGCCATAGTACCACTCACTTAAAATTAATCACATTTAAAAGACCGGTTAAATCCCTGGTTAAAGTATTAGAGGTATAATAAAATTCATATCTTACATTCAACGTATGGTTTGAAGGGCAGAACCAGTGCTACGATAAGGAGTCCATCGTCGTTGAGAGCCTGCTTAGCGTTGAGGCCGTTGAACAGTATGGTCTGTGGCTCAGAGCAGTATCTTACTTTTTGTGCATTTTACTTACAAATCGAGCAAACTAGGTTTGGCTAAACTTGTCGGAAAACAAATTGCAAATAGCTATCGAAATGACAGATCAATCATTGAAAGACGTCAGTGCGTCAGTCCATAGATTTGGTCCACAGATAAGATGACAGGAGGACCGCTAAACACCGTGCTGCCATCTCGTGGATATTTTGGAATTACTCAGAAAACGGCCCATTTAACCACACGTAATGCAAATGTCTTAAATTGACTATAGTGTTTTACCATCTACATATATCTATGGCCTAGCTGTCAAAGGGAATAAGACGATTTAGACGACATAAAGTCAATGACGTTACATACTATTTTAATGCCTCGATTTCACACGGCTATTTATAACGAATTTAATAACGAATCAAATAAGACTAATCAATTCATGTTTTATTACAGCTTAATTATTAGCTGATATCAAAAACCATCAAATAACAGGACACTATCACAGCAGTGCCATGGAACTTCTCAACCCAGAGAGTGTTTCCATTAAGACGGAAGCAGTGTCCCAGGAAGAATGCGCAGATGAAATGCCGTGTATGGATATAGATATACACATGCCGGATGTAAAGAAGGAATGTTTGCAGCGTGCTAAGAGTGTTCAGCCAACTAGTAAGTTGAATCACGTTTATTATCATAAAGGAGTTTCAGACGACGCAGTCAGGACAGCTGCTTACCGTCTTATCATCCCATCGGTAGGTACTTACTTATTGGTTAGGCATTGGAATATGTTTTTTGTTTGTTCGAAAATTTTAATAAATATATATCACAAGGATGGTACTTACTCACTCTTTGGATTTAACAGAGACACCTAAATGGATTGTTTTTAAAAATAGAATCTAAACAAAAAATAACTGACATCGTCTGTTTTATTGGAAAATTTTCATGTTATTGTAAAAAACTTATGAGTTGTGTATTGATTGACAAATCTCATCTCTTGTGCAAATTGTTAAGTCACAAAAGGATTGCACTGATTGAATTTAACTATTGATTGGATGAAAGTACGGAGGCCTCCAAGGATCAAGAACTACAAAACAAGGATGGTGGATCTGTTATTTTCCCTGGAGTTTTTTCTTTGTGCCATCCTTTGTGATACATTTGTTCGCGCAAGTAGAGTTTTCATAATCACAATTTCTTGGGAATTAAGCCCAGAGGGTTAAGGGTTATTTACACACCTCAGGCTCGCATACTATAATGCAAAATTACTTATTTTATTTTAAAATTTAGACAAAAAATATTCCCGGGTTACGGATAACCCTACAATAAATTGAAAATCTCCTACTTCCACCAAAGTAAAGCGTCGATGACACACGGCTAGTTTACAAGCTACTATCTGGGAAATTCACTATCTGTTAGTAAACTCGCCCAGTGTCATCGTGTCACTTGCTAACTAGCAGGAACTAGCAGATTGTTGACAATCTACGAAAAAAAGTTGAAAGGTCGTGAACTTTACTCGCCTCCACGCTTGCTCCGCTTGCTCGTGATTGGTTTATTTACGTTTCCAACATGGCTTCCGATAAACAGCTGATTTCGACTGTCAAACATCTGAAGAATTAGTTCACGCAGGCGTCGTTATTCTTGTTACTGGCCTCAGTTTCCTACGCTTCTGAGCGAGTGGACAGTTTTGTGTGTCATCATGACAATCTCACTCGCCGATTTTCCCGCTTTTAAACTTAGTAGATAGTAGCTTGTACACTCGCCGTGTGTCATCGAGGCTTAAGCTGAAAATGTTGCATTTCTCGAGATGAGGACTTACCCAGCGGAGGAATTGGACTCTCGACTCCTGTGCGGGACGCAAGACGCGGTGCCAACAGCCACTGACCGATCATTTTCTTCGTATTTTATTTCTCGTTTGTAATATTGCTCCACAGGAATCTATAGAACTAAAAAAAACATTTAACTTATAATGCCAGCAAACAGTTCGTAGTTTCTCAATATATTGCTTCATCATATTTATCAATAAACCAAAACATCTCTACTTCAAAAATTATTTGGGATTATAAGATAATGCTCGTATCATGTATTCTTGTGTTGCAGTTAATTTGTATTGTGACGTTTACTTGTGATTTCGGAATTAATCATCGATTGACTTGAAGATACCATACACTCTTTCTGAAGATTCTTAAGAATGGAACACCATCGCTAAAAACGTCCTTACAGTGGCCACCTCCTGTAGTTTTTATCGATGAAAATCGTTATAAATTCTCTTCTCCCATTTCCATCTTCTTCTTGATTTGAATAAGTATCTTCAAGGGAAACTTTCAATGTCTAAAGATCTTATAAAATACAATTGTATTAACTTACTTGCAACTTTTTATACACTGGGTATTTGTACCCGCTATGGCTAAGCTCCTGCAAGCAACTTGTCAGCAGGACCTTAATAAATAAGTATTTTGTATAAGATTATCCCCACGGAAGGCCCTGAGGAAATTGATTTCTTTAAAAGAATTTTGCTCAATGTCATCTTTGGGGATGCTATGTACAGAGTCGTTTTTAGGAAAGGAAGGAGAATTAGTTCTGGGAGGTATGAGGGGTGAGTAGGAATCTAAGTCCAGGAGTGACGGGACATGTGAATTCATCAATCAAGACGATGGGTTGAGAGAGACCACCTTTTTTTTACTTGAGCTCCACACGGGAGGCCCTGAGGAAAATAATTTCCCTCAGGGCCTTTCATCTTTGGGGATGCTGCGTGGAGGGTTTTTTAATGAAAGGAAGGAGAGGAGAGTTCTGGGAAGGAAAAGGGTTTTAGGTCTTAATCACCGCTGAAGGCAAAGAAACATCTGAAGACATAAAGAGTATTATCACAAAAACAATAAAAGCGCCTAACCTAGGAATTGGAATAAGTGGAATAAAAAAAGCAACAAATAATAAAATAATTATGATCTGCTCAAATAAAGAAGATGCTGAAAAACTGAAGGCAGAAATAAATAAAAATAAAAATGGAATATCAGCAACGGAATTAAAAAAGAAGAGACCGTGCATGATTATTAAAGGTGTCAGTGGGAAGTATAACGAAGATAATTTACTAAACGATCTTATTCTACAAAACAGTTAACATAGTGATATTACAAATGAATCCATTAAAGTAACGAAAAAATAGAAAAAGTGATCAACTCCGTAATATAATAATTGAAACAACATGCCCTATTCGGAAAATGCTACTACATAAACAAATAATCAATATTGGCTTTGTCCGGGCGCACATAGAGGATTACGACCCTTTGATGCAGTGCTATCATTGCGTTGGATTCGGACACACATCCATTAAATGCCTAAATAAAATGAATAAGCCCAGATGCATACATTGCTCAAAAAATCACAAATTTAGCGAATGCGAAAAAAGTAAAGATAGTGTCAAATGCTACAACTGTGACAATAATAACAAATTATTCGGAACAAAAAAACAATACCCAACATAGTGCAAATAGTGAAATATGTACTTACCGGAAAAGAATGTCTATCATAGCACAGCAAAGAATCGATTATGAATAAGTTATGGATGATTTTCTAACCGAGGAAATTGATAAATTAACAGATGTTTCACAATACACTTGCGAAGACTCAAAACAATGTAATGAACTATTAAAAAACGTTCCAAATGCATTCATTGTTCTGCACCAAAACATCAGAAGTTTGCAAAAAAATTTCGAAGAATTTGTATCAACATTAAATCTCCTTGAAACTTTACCGGACCTCATTGTTTTAACAGAAGCACACTTAAATATAAATAATGCTGCCGCACTGTACGAGATCCCTAACTATACATATTATTCGTCCGCAACACATATTAATAAGAACTGTGGTATTGCTGTTTTCATCTTAAACAAACACAATAACGTCACAATCACTGAAATCAACATAACGCTTGCTAACTGTCTAAAACTGAACTTAAAAGTGAATGAAGTTATATACAATATCATAGCTATCTACCGCACACACGGATCGAATCCTAACAGTTTTATTATAGAGTTGGAACAGTTATTGCTACAACTAAAAGGTACTTGTAACGTTGTTACAAGCGATTTTAACGTGAACATTTTGAATGAGGCAAAAGGTAAGATAAAGGAAGATTATATAAATGTAATGACATCGCTAAACTATAAATCATTTATAAATAATGCAACACGGAATGTCAGCGGACAAACTCCTTCCTGCATCGATCACATATGGTGCAACTCAAATAACAATGAAAAAAACATCTCAATATTATGGAAAACCAGCACAACCGATCACTATACCTGTATATTTGTTACCAATATTGATAAAAGAAGTTCCAACTCTAACAAAATTGACAAGAAAAAATATGAAAAAAAACATTTAAATATGGAAATTTTAAGAACAAATCTTAAAACGGAAACCTGGGCATCAATATTTGAATCGGAAAATCCAAATACCTGTGCTGAGAATTTCGAAACAGTTTTCCAAAATCACATTTTTTTTTTTTTTTTTACAGTGAATACCGCACAAGAATCTCAACTGCTCCCGTCTGGATCCAGTGAGACTATGGCATCCCCAATTGGGGTATGTTGTGCGGCTGAAGGTAGTGGAGAGGGGAAGGGGGTGGGGAAGAGGAAGGTTGGGAAGTACCTGGCTATTCAGATCTGGTCACCAAACACGGCTAAAGCCATTTTCAAGCAACGTTTCAATTCTGAATGGTGGTCTTACACCAGGGCGATACTGATAGTATCTTCCACTCTGGAACATGCCGCAAATATACTATATATTATTTTTAAGGAATTAATTGTGAAATAACACAAATTAATCAAATAAAATTATTTGCGCGTGCCGGGTTCGAACCCGCGACCTCCGGATTGTGAGTCAAGAGTCTTACCCACTGGACTTCGGAGGTCGTATAAACCTATCCACACAAATAATTGTTTCTAAACCAAAATCTAAACACAGATTGATAAAGCCATGGATAACCCATGGACTAGTAATTTCAATTTGAAATAAAGAAAAATACTAGAAATAATCTAGAAAATTCCCTAATGATGAAAAAATCAACACCTTCTACAAGAAATACCGTAACAAACTTGCGCTTTTAATTAGACTGACAAAAGAAAAGTATTTTCGTAATAAAATAAAAAATGCTGGTCAAGACACCAAAGAGTTTTGGAAAATCATCAATACAATAACCAACAAAAGCACGAAAAAAAAGTTACCAAAAGAAATTACTCATCACGGAATCAACACTGACGCCGAAAAAAATCCAAAACTGTGTGGTAACATTTATAATGAATATTTTGCTAATGTCGGCCCTAATCTTGCTCGTAATATTATCCTAGACAACAAACAAACACAACAACCAGAGCACAACTCAACTATTGAAGAAGGTTTCCACACATTTGCTTCAGTAACTGATAAAGAAGTCGAAAACGCTGTAATAAGTTTGCGAGGATCAGCAAGCCCTGGCTATGACAATATAACCGTAAAAACATTAAAAGCCGTTCATGAGATAATCAGCAAACCGATTGCTCATATAATAAATGTAAGTCTAAAGAAGGGTGTATTCCCGAACAGTTGTTCGAAGAAGATAAGAAGACTATTGTCACCCCTGTTTATAAATCTGGAGATGAAAAAAATATTTCCAACTATCGTCCCATAGCACTCACATCAAACATTGCAAAAATCTATGAAACAATTGTTATAAAACAACTCAACAATTACATAAAAGAAAAAAAGATAATGAGCCCAAACCAATTTGGGTTTAGGGACAATCTCAGCACTCAAGATGCAATTGCTAAATTAACTTCAACAATAAAACAAAAATTAGATAATGGAGAAAAGTATATTCATCGACTTAGGCAAGGCATTTGATAGCATATCACACTCCAAACTAAATGAGAAACTCATGCAAATTGGATTGGACGGAACAGTACTGTCATGGTTCCAAAGTTATCTAAAGAGAGATTTCAATACGTCAAAATAAATAATACACTAAGTGAACCTAAAACCTCATCATTTGGTATACCACAAGGAACTGTCATCGGTCCTATCCTTTTTATTATATATGTAAATCAAATGTTCACTCTTCCCATAGTTGGAGATATCATATCTTATGCAGACGACACTGTAGTTATCACTAAAGGGAAATCATGGGAGGAAACAATGAGTATAGCAAATATCAATATAAACATTCTCAAAACATGGTTTGGCCTAAATTGTCTCTCACTTAATACGGAGAAAACTTATTTTATTCCTTTTTCTTTGAAAGAAAAAAACGTCGAGAACAATATAACTATTAAAATCCATTCATCACAGTGTGAAAATAAAAAGGATTGCAACGATGAAAATTGCCTACCAATAACATGCAAAAAATAGTTTAAAGTATCTGGGTGTCATAGTAGATAGACACTTAAAATGGAAAGAACAAGTCCAAAATACAGTAACCAGAATAAGAAAACTTATATACATATTTATTAGACTGAGAAACATCTTATCATCCAATATGATCAAAACTATCTATTTCTCTCTTGCCCAATCTATTCTACAATATGGTATAATCGGGTGGAGTGGGACTTTCAAAACTAACCTCTTACCTGTAGAAAGGGTACAGAGGTTGATTTTGAAAGTCATCTTACGAAAACCATCTGTATTTCCAACAACACAGCTATTTGACTCTTAGGGTTCTCAGTCTTAATAAAATTTTCAAAAAGAACTCATTATTGCAAACTCATAAAGATCATTTCAATCCATCAACAACAACATTCACAAACATAAACAACCGAACACGATCACGGGGCAATTTAGAAATTCCAAAATTTAAAACGAGTGCTTCCCAACACCATTATGCTTATCAAGGTATAAAATTTGTCAATGCTCTCCCATATAAAATCAAGTCTGAAAAAAATTATAAAGTTTTTAAATCCCAAATAAAAACACTAATAGACCAACCCGACACTAATTATAAGTTTTAAATTCATCATCACAATAATAACAACAAAAAAAATAATCTAGAACATAATATCTAAAAATATTTCATCACCATATCAAATTTGAAAGCAAAGTACATACGCATTATTTGCAGGCACCAAATTGTTACAACTTTATTATATGTACCTACTCTGACAATACTGTCAGTTATTATGTCCACTTGTCTTCATGAATATATATTTTATTAATATAAATACTTGTATACTCTGTGTAACTATGCATTTTACAATGGCACTCCAAAATTCAAGCACAAGAAATGTTTTCTCTATTGAATTGGGTAGTTTCATTAAAAAGAAATTTACATATTGCTATTAGTTTTAAGAATCAAATGTTTTACTATGAATCTGTATACGTATGTATTTATTTTAAATAAAAAAAAAAAATTAAAAAAAGGTGTGGGTAGAAAGGTCAGTGTGTCCTGGTCATCCGCCTCCATGACCTAGACAAACCGCACGCTACGTTGGGAAGTCGAAGCGACTCTTCGCAGCGGCTTCTCCCGTTCTGGCCAGCCACGCTGCTGGTGGGAGTACACCATGCCAGATGAACCCGGGCATCAGTGCTAAGTCATCAAACAAAGCAAACCTTTAGGGATGACCTATGGCAGAAGTCTTTGTCATCTAGTAAATTATTCCTGGGTCGCCGGTTCCCTTTATCTGCATCCCAAAATGCAATAATACAAAATCCAATAATAAATACTGAGCAATTGAAATAGCCCCAGCCATCGTATTTTATAATCTGGCACCAACGAGTCTTTACACGTCGTATTGTCGTTTTGTTATTCCAGGTAGTATTACTGTAGAGACTGTTTCCATCAAGACAGAATCCCGAGAAGAAGATAAAGAGGGGATCCCTTATACTGAAATAGACATACACCTGCAGGATGTAAAATATGAATGCTTAAAACACTCTGAAAGTATTACCCAGACTTCAGGTAAAATCCATTTTTGTTTATCTTAATTCATTTAAATTATTTTCTGTTTTCATTTTGTTCACATACTTACAGAGCTTTATTCACTTTACTATTAAATATCGGAATATCTCATCGTATTCCCATTGTTCAGCCACCTCTACTATAAAGAAACCTTAACCGTCTTCCTTCTTCAGATTTTCATGTTTAATAGTGAAAATTGAAGATATCAGATGCTTACCATTACAGGAGAAAAACCTTATTCATGTCCCGGTTGCAGCATTTCGTGTGCTCTTAAGGGATCTTTGAATCGTCACATGCGAACGCATACTGGAGAAAAACCTTATTCTTGTTCCGAATGCAGCTATTCGTGTGCTGAAAAGGGAAAGTTGAAATGTCACATGCGAACCCATACTGGAGAAAAACCTTATTCTTGTTCCGAATGCAGCTATTCGTCCGCTGAAAAGGGAAATTTGAATCGTCACATGCGAACCCATACTGGAGAAAAACCTTATTCTTGTTCCGAATGCAGCTATTCCTGTGCTGAAAAGGGAAAGTTGAATCGTCACATGCGAACCCATACTAGAGAAAAATCTTTTTCATGTTCTTGCTGTAGCTATTCATGTTCTCGAAAGGAATATTTAAGACTTCACATGCTTCGCCATACTGGAGAAAAATCTTTTTCGTGTTCTTGCTGTAGCTATTCATGTTCTCGAAAGGAATATTTAAGACTTCACATGCTTCGCCATACTGGAGAAAACCTTATTCATGTTCCGACTACAGCTGTTCCTGTGCTCAAAACAGAACATTAAAACGCCACGCGTGAACCCATACAGAAGAAAAATCTTATTGATGTTCTGACTGCACTTATTGATGTGCAGAAAAGTGAACTTTAAAACGTCACACGCAAACCTATGTTGGAGAAAAATCTACGTGATATTCCGACTTAACCTATTCATGTGTAGAAAAGGGAAATTTATTGCCTCACATGCTTACCCATACTGGAGAAAACCCTTATCAGTATTCTTCCTGTAGCTATCCATGTTCCAAAAATGGAAATTTAACATTTCACGTGCTTTCTCATCTTGGAGAAAACCTTATTCTTGTTCCCAGTGTTACTATTCAGGTATTCTAAAAGCATGTTTAAAACGTCATATAGGTACCTATGGGCAGATTTTTTCGCAGTAGTGAACCGATTTTATCTATTTACCCTGGTCGCAAGTCTTGTGATTGGATTCGTTTAACTCATTTCATTTAAGTTTCCGAAATACTTTCCATATTATAAACCTGGGTATAATAATGCTAAAAAATCTATATTATTTCTGGTTATTTTATGTCCGGCCAACTCTTTACTGTACAATACTTTGCAAGTTAGTGCTGCTGTGGATACTTTTTCTCATAGTTTGAATTTGAATGTATAGGTATATCATTTATTTATTATTTAGAAACTGTCGGGAAATCGACAGTTAACAATTTTCAGTTTGTACATAAGTATTATGTAGCCAAAATAAAATCAATTGTGGATTTCCTCCTTGTGACTCTACCTCTTCTGAGACAGCATAAAAAGTAATGAGTAAATTAAATTTATAAGAAAGAAATATGATCCAAAATCTATATAAAACAAAAAATATATATAAATTGAAAAATTACAAAACAAAAAATTTATCAATTACATTGGTTGCCGTGGAGAGAGGTTGTACGTACAAATCATAGCAGAAATATAAACAAAAGAAACATTAAATTATTCACGAAACATCAGAGAAATACTCTTTTATGGACCTATTATATTTGGTAAGTTCGCAATTTAAAATGTCCACCTTGGATAAAATGTTATTATACCTATTGCATAGTCTGTTCAGGTAAAAATTCTGCTTAGAGTTCGTCTTGCATTGATCCACCCTGAACAGGACAGAAGAGCGTGTTGAACCATGTCTTGCATTGATCCACCCTGAACAGGACAGAAGAGCGTGTTGAACGTGCAGGTACATTGTATTGAATTTCATTTAGCAACTCTGGGCATTGAATATTATTGTTGACTATTTTATGCAGGAATAGTGCATCGATATGATGCCTTCGTACACTCAATGAATCAATTTTATAGTTCGAAACTGCCTCTGCATAATTAATAAATCTTACATATGACCTGTAACAAAGATATTTTTTTAATTTGTTTAGAATTAATTCAATTTTGTTTATGTGTATTTTATAAAATGGAGACCTAATAACTGATGCAAACTGCATATGATTCCTTACGTAGGCAAAGTAGAGTTGCTTAATGATGTTAATGGTATTTAAAAGTTTTCTGTTTCTTATGATGAAACCTAACATTTTAGCAGCTTTATTTGTGATTTGTTGTATATGAAGGTTATATTGTAGTTTACTATCAAGGGTTATTCCAAGATCACGAATATCTGAGAATGTTGCAATGTTGTTGTTTAATGTTTTATTTTGATTCCTTGAAAAGATAATGTGATGACATTTTGAGACATTTAGAAATAATTGATTTTGTTGGCAATGGGTAGATATATATTGTTAAAATCATGTTATAAATTGACATAATCGCTTAGACTTTTTATTGACCTGTATAACTTAGCATCATCATCATCATCATGGGCTTAATGACTACTGTATAATTAATAGTGTCCGACCGAAAAAGAACTTTCCACCGAAACCGAATCTTTGGTGTCTGTCTCAGTTTCGGCCGAAACCGAAACTTTTTTAGACATGTTAAAAATCGATTGTTTACTGTTATTTGGCTATTTTTTTACACCTATTCAGACAGTTAACACGTGTTAAATTAAATTCAAATAAAAAACAATAATATGAAAACATTTTTTTTTTTATATTAATTCTATAAAACAAACAAAATTTATAAAATATAACAAATGGTAATAAAAGTCATACATATAATAAAATATTATTTTTTCACATACTTCAATTTTTGTTTTTTTTTTCTTTTAAATTTAAGACGTGTTTACTATCTTAATAAGTGTAAAAAATAAGCCAAATAACAGTAAACAATCAGTTTTTTTTGCCGAAACCGAAACTGTATTTTCGGTCGGTCACTAATAATTAATCATCTCAACATGAACACAAGTGTTATTTGATTACTTTCACTAGAAATAAAATTAAATTTGACCATTACTACCTTATAGCCAGCCAATCATTCAAAAGGCTTACTCAAATTCGTGATTTAGATGTTCTACTTGACAGTAAGTTACATTCGAGGCCCATATTAATATGATTGAAAAGAAAGCCCTTCGAATGTCAAGATTCTTATTCCGTATTGGAAAAGAATTCAAGAACATTCAAACACTTAAAATATTGTATTTTTCATATGTTCGCAGTCATCTTGAATTCGCTTCTCAAATATGGAATCCTCAGTATCATATTTACATTAAGCGCATTGAAGCCATCCAAAGAAAATTTGTCCATCATTTAAATTTCAAGTTAAATATTGGTTACCATGACGTATACAGCTCAATGGACCTTTATGGACTTAAATCATTAAAAATTAGAAGAGACTTTGCTGATATATTATATCTTCATAAAATTATCAATGGCTTTATTGATTGTTCGCCCCTTTTGTCTAAGATACATTTTAGAGTCCCTGGCGTTAGAACCAGAGAATAATCACTTTTTCATCTTCAAAATGTTCTACCAATCTCAGACAAAATGATTATATATTCAGAGCATGTAATGTATTTCATAAGAATTTTATTGATAAAGACATATTCTCTTGTAATTTAAGTACTTACATTAAAAATATTTGTCATAGCTAACGTTAAATAATTTTAAAGACCCCCTTGCAAGTTATTATGTTATTGCTGTGAATCCTTTCCGTTTACTTGACATTCGATTTACTGTTGTGTTCACTCTGAGTTGTAGGTACAGTCTGTCAAATAAGAGTAGAAAACATAGGAGGGCGCCACTGTCCTTCAAATGGCAATACTAATAATATAATCATGGTGTTAATCTAAAGCTATGTAACCTACATTTTAATTAAAAATTAAAAAGGCATAATAGTGAAAAATATATATTTTCTTTCCACTGATCTCAAATAAGAACTGCATATAGGTATATTAATATTATATATTTACAATTTTATAATGAAGAATAACGATATTGTAATAAAATATAAAGCACACTTTAGAAACTGCTCACATTTATTTAATATTAGCTTAAATACCTACTACGGATCATGTCTCTAATTTTAGATCTGAATATATTTAACTCATTCAGATCTAAAAGTTGTGTAACTAACCTCACCGTTAATGGTTCTTTCTTTCTACCTACTGTTAAATTCAAATTTATGTTAAATTAAATGGAAGCCAATCACTTTGTAGAACACAATTTAATCAAATTATGTCATTTAGTAGATACCTTAACAACAGTGCTTCCTCGATTTTTGTTTTTAGGAACAAAAAATGTATTTTTAAATGTGTATACGGTGTTCTACATTTTTAGTGTGATTGCACTTTAAAAGAATATTTGACAGGTAAATTGGTGTTGCCAGCCTGCAAATTTTGTAGTTCAATTTTTATATTTTCTACTCTTATTTGACTGACATATGTAAATAATTATTGCTGTTGTGTAGTGACCATAGATTTCGTACTACTTTATGTTCTTAAATTTATTAAGCAGGTTATTAGTTTATATTTGTGTTTTTACATCTTCTTTATTCTTTTGTAATTTTCAATGATATATTTTTTTAAACTTCTTATGGATACAGGACCCTTCGTTTTTTATTATAATTTTAATTATTTGAAAATCAATTATTACATTTTATGTGTTTTATTTATGTTATTATTATGAATGTAAAAAATCTGTCAATTTTCCCTGATAAATAAAACATAATAAAATAAATAATTCCATTTCGGAGTATTTAAAAACATTGACCAAATCATCTCTACATATTATAAATTAAAGTCCCCCGCGCCGTCTGTCTGTCTGTCTGTTCGCGATAAACTCGAAAACTACTTAACGGATTTTCATGCGGTTTTCACCAATAGATAGAGGGTTTCGTGAGGAAGGTTAGGTATGTAATTTGTCAATGATTTGTGTAAATTGGTTGAAACATAACGATAATTGTTAGAAGTGTCAGAAAAAGTCAAGCCGCCTGGTAGCTTTCATCGAAAACACTGCCTAATCCTTTTGGGATACAACAAAAACAATTCATGGTGGGATATTTCTCTTTTATAGATCTACAAAAAAGTCCGCGAAGGCATATATCTATCTTTTACGGATAGCTTACTTTACCCATCCTATCTTCTAAAAAAATGGTCGCGTACATTGCGGTAATTGAAAAGTTATTTAGACGGATACAGTATTAATCCTTAACTTAAATACATTAGTTACCCCAAGCATTTCATGCACATTATTATAATCTTTCACATCATCTTTCCGTATTATAAATTAAAGTCCTCCGCGGCATCTGTCTGTCTCTTCGCGATAAACTCAAAGACGGCGGTGGTTACAAAGGTTGGATTTTACAAAGTGTTTTGGCTTTACATAAAACCTTAACAAATTATATATCTTAACCTTCCTCATCTATTGGTAAAAACCGCACGGAAATCAGTTGCGTGGCTTAAAAGTTCTAAGCGTAGTTACAGACAGCGGGAGCGGCTTTGCTTTATAGTATGTAAATGTATTGTGGTCGGTAACACATGTATTTTGACAATCTAAAACCTCCTGATTATTGTCACGGTTGATAATTTTAAAATTGTACCTAATCTGTAAAAAGTGAATTTCAAAAAAATAAAAATATTGTTTTTTTAACTATTAGTTTTTAAATTAAATTAATTCAACCGTTCGCGATGGAGTTTCCGCTCGCTGCACCTGCAAGGTGTGAATAACGCGGAAGCTCCATCGCGAACAGCTGCCACGCCGAGACCAAGCGCCAGACAGAGTGCAATGCGGTGGGCATTAGCTGTGGGGGAACTAGACGTAGATCGCGCGTAAAATTGTTTCTCGCGACCGCAGCACATTGGAGACCTTATTTTATGGACAGCCCTCGTAAAAAATTAGTCAAAACAACATACAAACATGCGTGCCTATTGATTGCTTAGAGTTGTAGATAGAGTTTAAAACACATATATGTATATTTAAAAAAAATCTACGGTAGGTACTTCATACTTTTAAATTGCTTTAAATACCCATACCAAGATGTTTTAAAAGTAAAAGAGTGTAACAATAAAACACAAAAATAACCCATTTGCAAATTTCACGGCGTTCAGAAATTAGTGATCCAGTGTCGTATTCCTTTGTATTTTAAATTTCAATTTTTTAACGTATTAACGAGATAATTTCATGGGAAAGTTTCAGCTACGTCTTAAAATGGGCATTTTGTCGTACAGGATGGAAAACATACAATCTGGCAAGCGTTCCACTGACCGGCAACTTTGTAAAATAACGAGTCGTAAAAACAACCCATTCTTACGCGAGAAAAAAAATAGATCTTTTGATTTCATGAGAACCCTCCGAGACTGTTTTGACCAAATTTTACCTCGGTTTGAATTACTTAGAAAAACGTTTTTTTGAATAATCTATAATAATATAAATTTAAAAATGTGTAAAGCAAGGCAAATTATATATTTTTAATATTAATACACTTGATAAATGTTCATAAAAATTAAATATTAAAGTTATTCGTTACCTATGTCAAAAGCATTCTTAATTCATTTAATTATTATATTTATACGCAGTTTTAACTTTATTACCGAAAAACATATTTTTATAATTATACCGAATACTCTAATAACGTTTCTTACGTGGTCACGCTGTTAAAACGCATTGAAGATGTGACAACGTTGTATATGGTTTTAATTTACTAGGAAACAATAATTTCTATTGTTCTGACGAATTTACTCTTCTGTTCACATAATTGATATATTTACCATGTTATTTGTGTATTTTACATCAGTTTAAACAAGTTATTGTACAAACGCCGTACTTTCAAAGTTGAACTGTCAGAATATTGTTTTTTATAGGTTACTTAAAAGATAAAATTTTCATTTTAAGATCTTTATTTTAAGAGAATTTCTCAAACGTGATAATTTTTTATAATATTAAATTATAATACATGTGTTCGTAAACGCATCAAAAAAATTAACGTCTTTAGAGATGCAAGAAATCTGTTTTAAATTTCGGTATTATTTTTTTTGCAAAAAAAAAAACTTTGAAATTTTTAGTATTTTTTTATTAATAAGAAATATATAGAACATTCAAAATACTATGGAAAAATTACAAATATCGTTCGGACATCAATGGTTAAAACAGAGATAAACTACCCTCTCAGGCCGTGGAAACCATGTGTATTTCTTTCAAAGAACAAAATTTTAATTAGTAATGTTTTCACATCCGCGGCCGTTTGTCAATTGAATAAAATTTTCACTGGGTTTTTTAGTAAGGCTGTAAAAAGTTAATAATAATAATAATAATAATTGGCTAATTTATATAGCGCCGTTTTCGTGGAAAATCACCTCAAGGGCGCTGTACAAATAAATATATAAAAGAATTAATATTATTGGCCTATAACTCGGCCCCTTAGGGTCAAAAAAACGTATCTCATTTTTTTCTACTTCACAGGAGAGCAAAAAAACATAGTTCTCAATCGATCAATGTTGTCTACTTTTAAACAAATAGAACATATTAATAATTTCTTCTCGTTTAGTTAAAGGGTGGTATTTTGTGCTTCTAAATCATCTTTTAAATATAAAATAGTAATTTATTTTCATATGTTTTTTTTAATTTAAGTGCAGCTATATCTCAGTTACGTTTCTTTGATCCTAACCAAAGTAAAAATTGCGATCACTGAACTCAAGTTACGAAAAACTTCCTTCGATATTTGACTTTTTTTACACCCAAAAATTTGTAAAGATAATTTTTAGGAATTTGTGGTGGAACAGTAATAAAAATATTTCAAGTCTAGAAATTTTTGTTGAAAAACTTATTTAAAACAGAAAAACATATAAAATATTGATGTAACTATTTTCCACCTGATACTATTGTAAAAAAAACTTAATATGCTACATAATATTGTAATTTGCTTAAAAAACTGGAATCTTGTACCTGACTAACTTACTTACTACCTAACTAACCATCACGCCGTTTCTCCGCAGGGGTAGGCAGAGAGGACGGATCGCCAAACAACTCAGTCTTAGCACACACTCTTTGCTTCACTCACTTTACTTCAACCAACACCTCTTCCATAGGTCACTCCAAGAGGTTTGCTACGTTTGGTGATTTAGAAGGTGTGCCCTGGTTCATGGGGTGAGGTTTTTCTAGGTCAAGACCTAGAAAAACCTAAGGAAGCGGATGACCAGGAGACACTGAACCCCAGATTCCTACCCACCCCTAAAACCCCTTTCCTGTCCAGAATTCTCCTCTCCTTTATTTCCTAAAAAAAACCCTCCTCACAGTATCCCCAAAGATGAAATAGGCCCTGAGGTAAATTATTTTCCTCAGGGCCTCCTGTGTGGAGCGCATGTAAAAAAATAAGTTCAGCTCGTTTCCTTGTTTTAGGAACTTAATAAATATGGTCAGGATCTTCTTTTGAATGTGATTTTTAACTAGTTTACATCCATGCCATTTTTCTGTCTTTTTGTTTTTAATTAATTGTTTCCTCAAGTTGATGGAAGTGAAGAAATACTCTTGTCCCATCTCAATGACATCATATTTGGATTTTCTGGAAGCTAATCTAACTGCTGGGTACCACCATGAAGGATCAAATATATTTATTTTCTTTGTAGAAGTTTTGATATATCAAAACGTATCACTCATCAGAATGAACATCTTTCCATTAGCATTAGCTACCAAATACTTATACATACATGAAGCGATTTCATCTGAGCCACGACCAGCCACTCATTCATGTCACATGTAATTTCTAGCTTCATTGCTCCGAACATTAAAAAAAGTTAAATTATAAACTGCCAGGCGTCATCTATAAAAAAATATCTTCGAACGTATTCTAAATTAAACTCGATGAAATTAACAGTGGATTCAGAAGCAAGGATTTTAGATTGGATTTTACAATTCTGTACAGCAATTTTGCGTTGTCTGTGGCGATCATACTCATCCAAAAGAGAAATTTTTCTTCCCTATTAACATTTTCGTATTTAACACACGAGTCGCACATATCTTCGCGTGGTTGATGGAACTATAGGTTACAGGTGTTAAATATGTTTCGGTTTAACCATGTTTTTTCAGGAACATCATTTGTATCCTTACACAAGTCAACATACATAGTGTACATTACGTATGTGTAATGTCAAATCGGCGGCTAAATATTTAAATGAAGTGTTCGCCCTACAGTAATGTGACGGTACTGTTGGAAAAGACATAATGTGGTCCTTAATGATTTTTTTCGATTCTTCTGGTCTTTTATGTCCAGGTTAAAGTTTTCCCCTTCTGTTTTGGAGAACTTTTCCATTTTCCAAGCTATTATTGATTATATTTCTAAAAAAGATTTCAGTAATATCCAATGTAGTAAAAAAAAATTCTTGGCATTGTTGGATTCTCGAATCGCTCTAAAAGAAGAAGAACTCTTGACTTTTGGCATCGTGACTCCTGATTTTCTGCTATTTTTACTTTGGTAGCAGTTGCAGTAACATCAATTTCGTTTTTGGGGATGCTATGTAGAGAGTCTTTTTAGGGGAAGGAAGGATAAGAAATTCTTAGAAGGAATAAGGTATAAGGGGTGGTTAGGAATTTGGAGGCCAGTGTGACGGACGAATGAATCCATCCTCTCCACTGCGATGCAAGAGAATGTTCCGAGAGAGTCCTGCTGGAGAGGTCAAAAGATCTCCCTCAGTCTCTCCCGACCCGGCCTGCCACGCTGTTGATGGCAGACACATCTGCCGCCAAGATCCGGACAAACCTGACCCCATAAACCCGGGTACCCCTGCTAAGTCACCAAACGTTATCCAATAAATGATTCCCGTGGTGGCGGTACCCATACCCGCCTCTGAAATAAGATATTTTTGGCACTTGAAGAATCTTCCTTATTATTCAACAATGCCGCTTCCATTATTCACTGAATCGGTGTTTTGTGTGTTTTCCTTTCCATATTCGATTTATATTGAATCAAAACACACAAAAAAATAACCAAACTAATATTCAAACCACTCGTTAAAATAAAAAATGCCGCAAACACAACTGCCAAATCGTAAATGAATGACGCGTAAGTGACATTTCAGTAAAACAGTTGCATAATCTATGCGGGTGAATCGAACGTAACTATAGATGCGTTTCTTTGACTCTCAAGCAAATATCTTTTTATTCAAGTTAAAAACGCAAGTAACGATACAATCTACTGACATTAACAATAAATGGTTTTCTGTAGATACGCAACGATGTAAATTTGTAACCGTTGAACCTATAGATACGTGTCTTTGTCACTTAATGTAATGTGTTATTTTGTGTCTAGTACCATCCGTAAATCAAAATCGATAAAAATTGAGATACGTTTCTTTGACTCTAAGGGGCCGAACTAAGATTTACAATTACAACTAGTGACAAGTTCTTAGATATGTTTCCTCCAGATTATAGAAGTTAAGAATATTCTTTAGTCTTGGTTCGGAATTCATCCCACTTCGCTGCTGGCTGATCCCATCATTTTATTTAACCTTTCAGGCCTATATTCTGTTAAACATATGTTCATATAAACATATGTTCATATAAACATATGTTCATTTTATGATGTTGATATTTTTTTACTGTGTAAAAAAAAATCACAAATTTCTCGAAATTAAGTACGACGTTATCGGAAATGTCAATTTGAAATAGTAAATATTCCCGAATTGAATTTTAGCCGTCAGCGCCGGCCGATGCGTGCGACTTCGCTCGACGACTTTGTAGTGAGAATGTCGAGATTGTCGAGTGAACTCTTATTTCGAAGGTATCGTCTGATTAGCGGTGAAACGAAAATGGAACATTTCCTCGGACCTCGAGTAAATCTTCATCCGAGTGATATGTGTGAACGCCCCATTAGCAATACAAATAAAAGAAACAATTATTGTAACTTATTCAATAAATGACGTAACGGTGCAGAGGACAATGGGCCGTTTTCGCACGATTTTGGCCGCTAGGTTCGCTATAGTCCTAC
Source organism: Limnephilus rhombicus (assembly GCA_929108145.2). Taxonomy (NCBI): domain Eukaryota; kingdom Metazoa; phylum Arthropoda; class Insecta; order Trichoptera; family Limnephilidae; genus Limnephilus; species Limnephilus rhombicus. The sequence goes on along the minus strand of OV815290.1, from coordinate 22,021,447 downwards.
CGGTCCAACTATTTTATTTAACTGTCAGATCCCATACATTTTTTAGGCCGTTTGGCGCAATTTAGTGTTTTTAAATATTATAATAATGCCGTCAACCTGTTGTAGTGTTCCAATGTGTAGAAATAGGGGTGGGCACGAGTTTCCCAAAGATTGAAATACTTGAAAGCGAAATGGATTCATTCAATCGGCGTCCCAAATGGGCACCGACTCCTGATTCTCTAGTCTGTCAAGCTCATTTCAGGGACACCGATTATGTATTCAATAATATTAACATAACAAAGGGTTAAAATAAATAACTTTGAATCCTTTAACATTGATGTAACTTCCGGCGTTCCCCAAGGAGCCCATTTGGCCCCGCTTCTTTTTAACCTTTTTATTAATGATATCACAAAAGTTTTTTCTCACACACGTTTCTGGCTATTTGCTGATGATAATAAGATTCTTAAGATTATTAAATCCCACCTTGACTGTTTACTATTTCAACTTGATATTGATTCATTCAACGATTGGTGCAAAATTAACTGCATGGAACTTAATGTTGATAAATGCAAAATTTTGTCCTTTTATAGAACCAAAAAACCTATTCAGTTTGATTATAAACTAAATAGTGTTTGTCTATCTACTGTCACATCTATCAAGGACCTTGGGGTCACTCTAGACTGCAAACTTTCTTTCCGTGATCACATAAATAATATCGTAAATAAATCACTTAAACTACTCGGCTTCATTCATAGAATTACCTCTGACTTCAAACATATAAGTACACTTAAAACTCTTTACTGTTCGCTGGTTCGCCCTCACCTTGAATATGCTAGTGTCATTTGGTCTCCTTTCTACGCTGTCCACATTTGTCACATCGAATCCGTACAACATCGTTTCCTAAGAGGAATTGCTTGGAGGTTGGGTCTTGAAAGAGGCAAGTACTCATATGATGAAATTGAACACATTTTAAACATGCCTTCTTTAGAAAAACGTAGAAAGGACTCTGATCTAATTTGCATATTTAAAATTATCAACAGTATTACAGATACACCTGCATTGTTACAACTCATCCAGTTTAACATCCCTTCCCGTAGGCTTCGAAATAATGAATTGCTGTTCCTCAATCAACATTCTACTAATTACGGATACCATTCTCCCTTATCCAGAATGTCGAGACTTGTCAACGCAAGTCAAAGCATTGATTTTTTTGGTGTAAAACTAAATGACTTTCGGCAGTCGTTACGCAATATTTAAATGCTTCTTCATGCTTTGACTTGTAGTGTCTCTATATGAACTTTTTATATTGTCATTGCTATTAATTTTTATGTGCTCTCCCTTCACTGTCATCTCTGTTTTTTTTGTTTTATTCGTTTTATTATTATGTTTTTAATGGACTGTTGTCCGTAAATTAATAAATAAATAACAGTAAGTACATGACGCATTCAATTAATATCTTACTATAATTGAATCCCCAATATAATATAAAGAGTACGTGTATAGTATAATGAACACGTAAAGAAACATTTGACATAAAATGCACAAAATTTTATACACAATGTTTTGCCTTCTTTCGCAGTTGACATTATTTGACAAACGTACCTTTAAATACAAGTGTAGTCAATCAAAACCAACATTAATAATTATGGTAGACATAATATCTTATTTCCTTTTTTTAAATTAAACATTTTCAATTATTGGAATCATTTTATTACACGGTTATCAAACTGTCTGGCTCGAGATTTCTGGGCAGCTGATTCTTCATTGTTGGCAATCTAATTTGCTTTGCATTTCTCGTCCCATGTCTGTATATCTCGTGATTGTAATTTAATTTTCAGTAGAAGTGTTTTAGGAAAAAAATCAAATTATTATTTCTTAAGTAGACCATTTTGTATTTTATATCACGCAAGTATGGAAGTTTGAGCATAATTTTATTTTCATATGTACTGTACTGGCAAAAGCTACTGAAAGGTGTAGTTCCTTAGAAGTAGGTAATTTAGAATTAAGAAACAGACAGGAAAGGCGTCTGATACCTAAGTATGTGAAAAAATATATATATAAATTCTACAAAACCAAAACCACAAGATGAAGCGGCATTGCCTGTGAATCTAGAAGACGTGGCAGTGGAAGTCATATTGTCTTTTGATACTCCGTGTGATAGACCGACTCTAGATAAAGATGCACAGACATAATAAAAAGGAAAAGTTAACTGTTTATATTAAAATAAACCTTTGTTTCACCGCAGGGGAAGCTTGCAGACTACGCCAGTCGAAGAATACCATCATCACTGCCATGGTTGCCTGGATGGAGATGGAGTCCCCCCTGATGCCCTTCTGAAAATGGGAGCCTGTCAAATATCCCCCATGCACGGATATTTGCACATTTTTTTGGATTTATTATTATATACTATATTTTTCATTTATTTTCTGTTCCATTCTATGTATGAATGAATTGTTATTTTGTCAATGTTTGAACTATTTCAAAATATGGAATGTATTGCATTGCACAACATTCTGAAATAAACGATCATTATTATGATACGTTTTAAGATTTTCACGGCCAAACTATTTTCGTTATTTGTTTTTGGGGTGTTATGCCGTGTTGCGCTACCTCCTTCTTTAGCCAACGTTTCGGACAGCGTTGAAGTCTGAACGCTGTCCGAAACGTTGGCTAAAAAAGGAGGTAGCGCAACACGGCATAACACCCCAAAAACAAATAACGAAAAGATCATAATTATATTTGTTTTATTAAAATAAAGAGTGAGTGTCGACAGCTACTGCCAAATTAAAACACTTTTGTACTTTCTTCCACTAATTTTATATTTCACCAGGACCGGTTTCATCCTATAACGGACATTTTCAGACTTTAAAAAGATTGTTGTTTATTGGTACTAAATAACACAAAATAATTTAACAAATATATAAATAAGTAAAAAAAACTTTCTTTTATTTCTCGAGGTCAATATGAAAAGAACGAGATTACAGACATAATATAAATGTGTCGTAAAACATTTACAAACATTATACACATAGAAGAACATATCAGTACAACAAATAATTAACATTATACATAAATTATTTATTGTTTTGGCATTTTTTTTTTTACATCATAATATTTATTATATAGTTGTGGTAGCATCGGTCAACGCGTGAGCTACTTTGTGAACAGTCAACCTGTTAAAATAAAGAAAATAAGATTAGCAAATTAAATATGCAACTTGTGAAGAATAAATAAGTCAGTTTTCTCTCAATTTCAAGTCTCGGAGGGGTAATAAATAGCATTGCACACTATGTATTTGGACACATATTTATTTTGGGGTAACTAATCGAAAAAATCTCCCAACCTCCATAATAAACAATATTTAACATTTATTTTTATAATTTACTTGATAAACCATTGATTTTTCATATGCTAATATTTTTTTTGAAAACATTCAATATAAATATAATCTATTTCACAGATGAGGGATATCAAAATACAAAGGTGATAAGAGGTAATATTAGTAAACCTATTAAAACTCAAATTCAGCCGTGGTTTCGGGGAAATTTGGGTCCTTTTTGATGATGAAGATGGAGTCGTTCAGCCAGTAGTAGGACTGGTTGAAGTCCCCCTCGCAGAGGTAGGGCACGCGTGACCACTGCATTACCTGGAGCCCCACGGTGGTGACGCAGTAGCTGATGAAAGATTCCACGTGCTCCTCGAATGTGTGGCCTCGGATGGGCAAACGCTCCTTCGCCATGTGGTCAGATTCGTCTGAAAATTATAATTGAATAGTACAAGGAATTCGAGAGAAGACGACCAGTGCAATACCCTAGACATAGTTGGGAGAAATTAAAGATTGTGCTTTAAGCTTGAGTGTTAAGCGATTAGATTTTTGCCTCTAGCTTTATGCTTTGAGATTTAAGCTTTGCTTTTACCTATGTCAAAAATAATGAAAAATTAAGAGCAACAAAACAGCAGCTTTTGAGTCTGGAGGAAATTGGTAACTGTCTGGTTATTCAGATCTAGGCAATACACGTAGTAGATAATGTTAATAAATTGATGAGATCCCGTTGGTATCGGTTCACCAGCAAGAAATTCGCCGGAGAAGAGCGGAACATCCATCCACAGTAATTGACAGCAGCATCGACTTGTTCTCATGCAATATTTCCCTATATACTAGGAATATTTCCCTCTCCTCCCTTATTTAATAGTGGTCTTTTCAAGATCTTTATTAAAAATCCATTCTTTCAAAGCCCTTCCAAACAGCCGGTGAAAAACCACCATTTAGAAGCGATACATTGCTTGAAATGGCAATAGTTGTGTTAGGTGACCAGGTGTGAATAGCCAGGCATTTCCCAGCATTCAAATTTCTCATATTCTTTCCTCCCCCATTCAGTTCAACCTAACAACATACCCTGATTGGGGGTGCCATAGTACCACTCACTTAAAATTAATCACATTTAAAAGACCGGTTAAATCCCTGGTTAAAGTATTAGAGGTATAATAAAATTCATATCTTACATTCAACGTATGGTTTGAAGGGCAGAACCAGTGCTACGATAAGGAGTCCATCGTCGTTGAGAGCCTGCTTAGCGTTGAGGCCGTTGAACAGTATGGTCTGTGGCTCAGAGCAGTATCATACTTTTTGTGCATTTTACTTACAAATCGAGCAAACTAGGTTTGGCTAAACTTGTCGGAAAACAAATTGCAAATAGCTATCGAAATGACAGATCAATCATTGAAAGACGTCAGTGCGTCAGTCCATAGATTTGGTCCACAGATTAGATGACAGGAGGACCGCTAAACACCGTGCTGCCATCTCGTGGATATTTTGGAATTACTCAGAAAACGGCCCATGGGCCGTTTTCGCACGATTTTGGCCGCTAGGTTCGCTAATAGTCCTACCGGTCCAACTATTTTATTTAACTGTCAGATCCCATACATTTTTAGGCCGTTTGACGCATTTTAGTGTTTTTAAATATTATAATAATGCCGTCAACCTGTTGTAGTGTTCCAATGTGTAGAATAGGGTTGGGCACGAGTTTCCCAAAGATTGAAAGACTTGAAGGCGCAATGGATTCATTCAATTAGGTTCATTTCAAATGGGCACCGACTCCTGATTCTGTTGTCTGTAAAGCTCATTTCAGGGACACAGATTATGTATTCAATAATATCAACCATAACAGTAAGTACATGACTCATTCAATTAATATCTTACTATAATTGAATCCCCAATATAATACAGATACTACTTGTATAGTATAATGAACACGTAAAGAAACATTTGACATAGAATGCACAATATTTTATACACAATGTTTTGCCTTCTTTCGCAGTTGACATTATTTGACCAACGTACCTTTAAATACAAGTGTAGTCAACCACAACTAACAAATAATTATGGTAGACATAATATCTTATTTCCTTTTTTAATATTAAGTAAACATTTTCAATTATTGCAATAATTTTATTACACGGTTATCAAACTTTCTGGCACGAGATTTATAGGCGGGTGATTCTTCTTTGTTGGCAATCTAATTTGCTTTGCATTTCTCGTCCCATGTATGTATATCTCGTGATTGTAATTTAATTTTCAGTAGGAGTGTTTTAAGAAAAATCTAAGTATTATTATTTCTTAACGTAGACCGTTTTGTATTTTATATCATGTAAGTATGGAAGTTTGAGCCTAATTTTATTTTCAGATGTACTGTACAGGGGTAAAGAAATAAGAAACTGACAGGAAAGGCGTCTGATACGTGAAAAAATATATTTGAATTCTACAAAACCAAAACCAATGGAAAGCTTATGGCGCAGAGTATGCCAGTCGAAGAATACCATCATCACTGCCATGGTTGCCTGGATGGAGTCCCCGCTGATGCCCTTCTGGAAATGGGAGCCTGTCAAATATCCCCCATGAATGGATATTTGCATATTTTTTTGGATTTATTATTATATACTATATTTTTCATTTATTTTCTGTTCCATTCTGTGTATGAATGCATTGTTATTTTGTCAATGTTTGAACTATTTAAAAATATGGAATGTATTGCATTGCACAACATTCTGAAATAAACGATCATTATTATGATACGTTTTAAGATTTTCACGGCCAAAAGTATTTTCATTATTTGTTTTTGGAGTGTTATGCCGTGTTGCGCTACCTCCTTTAGCCAACGCTCTCCGAAAAGTTGAGTAAAGAAGGAGGTAGCGCAACACGGCGTAACACCCCAAAAATAAATAACTAAAAGATCATTATTATATTTCTTGTATTAAAATAAAGACTGAGTGTCGCTCCAGTTTTGTCATGGTTTTCTGCGGCCTTGCACGACATCTACTGCCATGGTTAAAAAAGATTGTTGTTTAATTGTACAAAATAACACAAAATAATTTAACAAATATATAAATAAATAAAAAAAACTTTCTTTTATTTCTCGAGGTCAATATGAAAAGAACAAGATTACAGACATAATATAAATGTGTCGTAAAACATTTATAAACATTATACACATAGAAGAACATATCAGTACAACAAATAATTAACATTATGCATAAATTATTTATTGTTTTGCCATTTTTAAATTTTTATTTTACATCCTAATATTAAAGTAAAGTTGTTGTAGCGTCGGTCAACGCGTGAGCAACTTTGTGAACAGTCAACCTGTTAAAATAAAGAAAATAAGATTATCAAATTAAATATGCAACTAGTGTAGAAATCTCCCAACCTCCATACTATATAATATTAATTAACATTTATTTTTAGAATTTACTTGATAAAAAATTGATTTTTCCTATGCTAATATTTTATTTGTAAACATTCAATAGAAATATAAATATAATCTATTTCACAGATGAGGGATATCAAAATACAAAGGTGATGAGAGGTAATATAAGTAAACCTATTAAAACTTCTATTCAGCCGTGGTTTCGGGGAAATTTGGGTCCTTTTTGATGATGGAAGGTAGAGTCGTTCAGCCAGGAGGACTGGTTGAAGTCCCCCTCGCAGAGGTAGGACAAGCGTGACCACTGCATGACCTGGAGCCCCACGGTAGTAGCGCAGTAGCTGGTGAAGGATTCCACGTGCTCCTCGAATGTGTGGCCTCGGATGGGCAGACGCTCCTTCGTCATGTGGTCAGATTCGTCTGAAAATTATAATTGAATAGTACAAGGAATCCGAGAGAAGACGACCAGTGCAATGCCCTAGACATAGTTAGGAGAAATTAAAGATTGTGCTTTAAGCTTTGAGTGTTAAGCGATTAGATTTTTGCCTCGAGCTTTATGCTTTGAGATTTAAGCTTTGCTTTTACCTATGTCAAAAATAATTGAAAATTAAGAGTAATTAAACAGCAGCTTTTGAGTCTGGAGGAAATTGGTAACTGTTTGGTTATTCAGATCTAGGCAATACACGTAGCAGATAATGTTAATAAATTGATGAGATCCCTTTGGTATCGGTTCACCATCAAGAAATTCGCCGGACAAGAGCGGAACATCCATCCACAGTAGATGACAGCAGCATTCGACTTGTTCTCATGCAATATTTCCCTATATACTAGGAATATTTCCCTCTCCTCCCTTATTAATAGTTGTCTTTTCAAGATCTTTATTAAAATTCCATTATTTTAAGGCCCTTCCTTAAACAGCTGGTGAAAAACTACCATTTAGAAGCGATACATTGCTTGAAATGGCAATAGTTGTGTTAGGTGACCAGGTGTGAATAGCCAGGCATTTCCCAGCCTCCAGTTCAGCCTAACAACATACCCTGATTGAGGGTGCCATAATACCAATTATTTAAAATTGATCACATTTAAAAGACCGGTTAAATCCCTGGTTAAATATTAGAAGTATAATAAAATCCATATCTTACATTCAACGTATGGTATGAAGGGCAGAACCAGCGCTACGATAAGGAGTCCATCGTCGTTGAGAGCCTGCTTAGCGTCGAGGCCGTTGAGCAGCATGGTCTGTGGCTCAGAGCAGCATCTTACTTTTTGTGCATTTTACTTACAAATCGAGCAAACTTTGTTTGGCTAAACTTGTCGGAAAACAAATTGCAAATAGCTATCGAAATGACAGATTGTTGAAAGACGTCAGTGTGTCAGTCCATAGATTTGGTTCACTGATTAGATGACAGGAGGACCGCTAAACACCGTGCTGCCATCTCGTGGGTATTTTGGAATTACTCAGAAAACGGCCCATTATTGTAACTTATTCAATAAATGACGTAACGGTGCATGTCTTAAATTGACTATAGTGTTTTACCATCTACATATATCTATGGCCTAGCTGTCAAAGGGAATAAGACGATTTAGACGACATAAAGTCAATGACGTTACATACTATATTAATGCCTCGATGACACACGGTTATTTATAACGAATTTGATAACGAATCAAATAAGACTAATCAATTCATGTTTTATTACAGCTTAATTATTAGCTGATATCAAAAACCATCACATAACAGGACACTATCACAGCAGTGCCATGGAACAACCCAGAGAGTGTTTCCATTAAGACGGAAGCAGTGTCCCAGGAAGAATGCGCATATGAAATGCCGTGTATGGATATAGATATACACATGCCGGATGTAAAGAAGGAATGTTTGCAGCGTGCTGAGAGTGTTCAGCCAACTAGTAAGTTGAATCACGTTTATTATCATAAAGGAGTTTCAGACGACGCAGTCAGGACAGCTGCTTACCGTCTTATCATCCCATTGGTAGGTACTTACTTATTGGTTAGGCATTGGAATATGTTTTTTGTTTGTTCGAAAATTTAAATAAATATATATCACAAGGATGGTACTTACTCACTCTTTGGATTTAACAGAGACACCTAAATGGATTGTTTTTAAAAATAGAATCTAAACAAAAAATAACTGACATCGTCTGTTTTATTGGAAAATTTTCATGTTATTGTGAAAAACTTATGAGTTGTGTAATGATTGACAAATCTCATCTCTTGTGCAAATTGTTAAGTCACAAAAGGATTGCACTGATTGAATTTAACTATTGATTGGATGAAAGTACGGAGGCCTCCAAGCATCAAGAACTACAAAACAAGGTTGGTGGATCTGTTATTTTCCCTGTAGTTTTTTCTTTGTGCCATCCTTTGTGATATATTTGTTCGCGCAAGTAGAGTTTTCATAATCATAATTTCTTGGGAATTAAGCCCAGAGAGTCTGGGGTTATTTACACACCTCAGGCTCGCATACTTATGCATCGCATGCAAAATTACTTATCTTATTTTAAAATTTAGACAAAAAATGACGGCTGACGGCCGGCGTAGTCCAGTGGTAAGACTCTTGACTGGCACTCCGAAGGTCGCTGGATCGAATCCCGGCGTGGCAAATAAAGTTTATTTGATAAATTAGTGTTATTTCACAATTTATTCATTTAAAATAATATGGTATATTTGCTGCACGTTCCAGAGTGGAAGATACTCTCTGTATCGCCCTGGTGTAAGACCACCATTCAGAATTGAAATGTTGCTTGAAATGGCTTTCGCCGTGTTTGGTGACCAGATCTGAATAGCCAGGTACTTCCTCACCTTCCTCTTCCCTATCTCCTTCCCCTCCCCACTACCTTCAGCCTCACAACATACCCCAATTGGGGATGTCATAGTCCCACTGGCTCCAGACGGGAGCAGTTGGGGACTCTTGTGCGGTATTCATGTAAAAAAAAAATATATATATATATATATATATATATATATATATATATATATATTCCCGGGTTACGGATAACCCTACAATAAATTGAAAATCTCTTCTTCCACCAAAGTAAAGCGTCGATGACACACGGCTAGTTTACAAGCTACTATCTGGGAAATTCACTATCTGTTAGTAAACTCGCCCAGTGTCATCGTGTCACTTGCTAACTAGCAGGAACTAGCAGATTGTTGACAATCTACGAAAAAAAGTTGAAAGGTCGTGAACTTTACTCGCCTCCACGCTTGCTCCGCTTGCTCGTGATTGGTTTATTTACGTTTCCAACATGGCTTCCGATAAACAGCTGATTTCGACTGTCAAACATCTGAAGAATTAGTTCACGCAAGCGTCGTTATTCTTGTTACTGGCCTCAGTTTCCTACGCTTCTGAGCGAGTGGACAGTTTTGTGTGTCATCATGACAATCTCACTCGCCGATTTTCCCGCTTTTAAACTTAGTAGATAGTAGCTTGTACACTCGCCGTGTGTCATCGAGGCTTAAGCCTAAAAAATTAAAATTAAAATGTTGCATTTCTCGAGATGAGGACTTACCCAGCGGAGGAATTGGACTCTCGACTCCTGTGCGGGACGCAAGACGCGGTGCCAACAGCCACTGACCGATCATTTTCTTCGTATTTTATTTCTCGTTTGTAATATTGCTCCACAGGAATCTATAGAACTAAAAAAAAACATTTCACTTATAATGCCAGCAAACAGTTCGTAGTTTCTCAATATATTGCTCCATCATATTTATCAATAAACCAAAACATCACTACTTCAAAAATTATTTGGGATTATAAGATAATGCTCGTATCATGTATTCTTGTGTTGCAGTTAATTTGTATTGTGACGTTTACTTGTGATTTCGGAATTAATCATTCGATTGACTTGAAGATAACATACACTCTTTCTGAAGATTCTTAAGAATGGAACACCATCGCTAAAAACGTCCTTACAGTGGCCACCTCCTGTAGTTTTTATCGATGAAAATCGTTATAAATTCTCTTCTCCCATTTCCACCTTCTTCATGATTTGAATAAGTATCTTCAAGGGAAACTTTCAATGTCTAAAGATCTCATAAAATACAATTGTATTAACTTATTTGCAACTTTTTATAGACTGGTATTTGTACCCGCTATGGCTAAGCTCCTGCAAGCAACTTGTCAGCAGGAGCTTAATAAATAAGTATTTTGTATAAGATTATCCCCACGGAAGGCCCTGAGGAAATTGATTTCTTTAAAAGAATTTTGCTCAATGTCATCTTTGGGGATGCTGTGAAGAGAGTCGTTTTTAGGAAAGGAAGGAGAAGTAGTTTTGGGAGGTATGAGGGGTGAGTAGGAATCTAAGTCCAGGAGTGACGGACATGTGAATCAATCAAGACGATGGGTTGAGAGAGACCACCTTTTTTTTACTTGAGCTCCACACGGGAGGCCCTGAGGAAAATAATTTTCCTCAGGGCCCTTCATCTTTGGGGATGCTGCGTGGAGGGTTTTTTTAATGAAAGGAAGGAGAGGAGAGTTCTGGAAAGGAAAAGGGTTTTAGGTGTGGGTAGAAATTCGGGGTTCAGTGTGTCCTGGTCATCCGCCTCCATGACCTAGACAAACCTCACCCTACCTTGGGAAGTCGAAGCGTCTCTTCGCACCGGCTTCTCCCGTTCTGGCCAGCCACGCTGCTGGTGGGTATACACCATGCCAGATGAACCCGGGCATCAGTGCTTAGTCACCAAACAAAGCAAACCTTTGGGGATGACCTATGGCAGAAGTCTTTGTCATCTAGTAAATTATTCCTGGGTCGCCGGTTCCCTTTATCTGCATCCCAAAATGCAAAAATACAAAATCCAATAATAAATACCGAGCATTGAAATAGCCCCAGCCATCGTATTTTATAATCTGGCACCAACGAATCTTTACACGTCGTATTGTCGTTTTGAAATTCCAGGTAGTATTACTGTAGAGACTGTTTCCATCAAGACAGAATTCCGAGAAGAAGATAAAGAGGGGATCCCTTATACTGAAATAGACATACACCTGCAGGATGTAAAAAATGAATGCTTTAAACACTCTGAAAGTATTACCCAGACTTCAGGTAAAATCCATTTTTGTTTGTCTTAATTCATTTAAATTATTTTCTGTTTTTATTTTGTTCACATACTTACATAGCTTTATTCACTTTACTATTAAATATCGGAAAATCTCATCGTATTCCCATTGTTCAGCCACCTATACTATAAAGAAACCTTAACCGTCTTCCTTCTTCGGATTTTCATGTTCTTATAGTGAAAATTTAAGATATCAGATGCTTACCATTACAGGAGAAAAACCTTATTCATGTCCCCACTGCAGCTATTCCTGTGCTCTTAAGGGATCTTTGAATCGTCACATGCGAACCCATACTGGAGAAAAACCTTATTCTTGTTCCGAATGCAGCTATTCGTCCGCTAAAAAGGTAAATTTGAATCGTCACATGCGAACCCATACTGGAGAAAAACCTTATTCTTGTTCCGAATGCAGCTATTGGTCTGCTGAAAAGGGAAATTTGAATCGTCACATGCGAACCCATACTGGAGAAAAACCTTATTCTTGTTCCGAATGCAGCTATTCCTGCGCCGAAAAGGCACAGTTGAATCATCACATACGAACCCATACTGGAGAAAAACCTTATTCTTGTTCCGAATGCAGCTTTTCCTGTGCTGAAAAGGGATATTTGAAATGTCACATGCGAACCCATACTGGAGAAAAACCTCATTCTTGTTCCGAATGCAGCTATTCCTGTGCTAAAAAGGGAACGTTGAATCGTCACATGCGAACCCATACTGGAGATAAATCTTTTTCATGTTCTTGCTGTAGCTATTCATGTTCTCGAAAGGAACATTTAAGACTTCACATGCTTCGCCATACTGGAGAAAACCTTATTCATGTTCCGACTACAGCTGTTCCTGTGCTCAAAACAGAACATTAAAACGCCACACGTGAACCCATACAGAAGAAAAATCTTATTGATGTGCTGAAAAGTGAACTTTAAAACGTCACACGCAAACCTATGTTGGAGAAAAATCTACGTGATATTCCGACTTCACCTATTCATGTGTAGAAAAGGGAAATTTATTGCCTCACATGCTTACCCATACTGAAGAAAACCCTTATTTATATTCTTCCTGTAGCTATCCATGTTCCAAAAATGGAAATTTAACATTTCACGTGCTTTCTCATCTTGGAGAAAACCTTATTCTTGTTCCCAGTGTTACTATTCAGGTATTCTAAAGGCATGTTTAAAACGTCATATTGGTACCTATAGGCAGATTTTTTCGCAGTAGTGAACCGATTTTATCTATTTACCCTGGTCGCAAGTCTTGTGATTGGATTCGTTTTACTCATTTCTTTTAAGTTTCCGAAATACTTTCCATATAATAAACCTGAGTATAATAATGCTAAAAAATCTATATTATTTCTGGTTATTTTATGTCCGGCCAACTCTTTACTGTACAATACTTTGCAAGTTAGTGCTGCTGTGGATACTTTTTCTCATAGTTTGAATTTGAATGTATAGGTATATCATTTATTTATTATTTATCAACTGTCGGGAAATCGACAGTTAACAATTTTCAGTTTGTACATAAGTATTATGTAGCCAAAATAAAATCAATTGTGGATTTCCTCCTTGTGACTCTACCTCTTCTGAGACAGCATAAAAAGTAATGAGTAAATTAAATTTATAAGAAAGAAATATGATCCAAAAATTATATAAAACAAAAAAATATATAAATTGAAAAATTACAAAACAAAAAATTTATCAATTACATTGGTAGCCGTGGAGAGAGGTTGTACGTACAAATCATAGCAGAAATATAAACAAAAGAAACATTAAATTATTCACGAAATACTCTTTTATGGACCTATTATATTTGGTAAGTTCGCAATTTAAAATGTCCACCTTGGATAAAATGTTATTATACCTATTGCATAGTCTGTTCAGGTAAAAATTCTGCTTAGAGTTCGTCTTGCATTGATCCACCCTGAACAGGACAGAAGAGCGTGTTGAACGTGCAGGTACATTGTATTGAATTTCATTCAGCAACTCTGGGCATTGAATATTATTGTTGACTATTTTATGCAGGAATAGTGCATCGATATGATGCCTTCGTACACTCAATGAATCAATTTTATAGTTCGAAGCTGCCTCTGCATAATTATTAAATCTTACATATGACCTGTAACAAAGATATTTTTTTAAATTGTTTAGAATTAATTCAATTTTGTTTATGTGTATTTTATAAAATGGAGACCTAATAACTGATGCAAACTGCATATGATTCCTTACGTAGGCAAAGTAGAGTTGCTTAAGGATGTTAATGGTATTTAAAAGTTTTGTGTTTCTTATGATGAAACCTAACATTTTAGCAGCTTTTTTTCTGATTTGTTGTATATGAAGGTTATATTGTAGTTTACTATCAAGGGTTATTCCAAGATCACGAATATCTGAGACTGTTGCAATGTTGTTTAATGTTTTATTTGTATTCCTTGAAAAGATAATGTGATGACATTTTGAGACATTTAGAAATAATTGATTTTTTTTTTTTTTTATTTTATTTTTTTTTTTTTTTTTTTATTATTGTACGACAGACAGGTGAGTCCAATTACGGTACAATTTTAATTTTCTTATAACTAACAATACATGTATATAGTTTTTTTAAAACATGGTGATATCGAACACATCTATATCCGCTGGTAGGGCATTAAGCAATGCCATACCTCTTGTCATGCTGTGTTGAGCCATGACATCTGTCCGACCCTGCGGCGAGTTCGACAGTATTTGGCAGGAGCGAATAAGCCACAGCATGACAGGAGATATGGAGAATCAATAAGGTTTTTTATTAACTTTAATTCGAATACCATGAGTCCGGCATTACGCCTGGTCTCTAGGCTTTGATAATTTGTCTCCTTTAGCAGTTCCACGTGATGCATGAATTTCGGATATATTCCGTAAGATCGCATGTAAACATACCTTAGGAATTTTTTTTGAATTTGTTCAATCATATTTATGTATTTAAGTTGATATGGTATCCAGACAGTACTAGCGTACTCCAGCTTGCTTCTGACCACTCCGTTGAACATGGCGGTCATTGCTTCTACGTTACTGAATTGTTTGCAAGTTCTAATTACAAAACCAAGCATTTTGGAGCAAGCCGAAGTAAGCTGCACTATATGATTTGAAAATGTTAGCCTGGGTTCAAAGGTCACCCCAAGATCCTTGATGATATTTACGCGTGTTAGTATTTCTCCATTCATTCTATACGGGTATAATAACGGATTTTGTGAACGACTATAAGTCATAACGACGCATTTTTTTATATTGAAATTAAGTTTATTTTCTAACGACCATTTCATGATTGAATCGAGGTCTGCCTGCAGTTTGGAATAATCGTCATCTGATTCGATTTCCATCATCAGTTTCATGTCATCCGCGAATAGGAGACATGAGCTATGACGTATGCAGTCCTGAATGTCATCTATTAGAATAAGGAATAACATGGGACCTAGATTCGATCCTTGAGGAATTCCTGACAGAGCTACGAACTCATGGGAGTCGTATCCATTTACATTTACATACTGGCTTCTATCTTTTAAATATGACGCAAAAAATATCAGTAAGGGTTGATTAAAACCTATTTTGTGCATCTTTCTTAATAGAACGTCGTGATCTACTCGGTCAAATGCCTTTGCAAAATCCGTGTAGATTACGTCCGTCTGATGCTTACAGTCTAGGCCTTTTGCTACCCGTCGAGAAAAAGAGAGTAAGTTGGTTACCGTTGATTTCCTCGGTAAGAAGCCATGTTGATTTTCTCGTAAGAAAGGCGCGATTTGCGGACTGATTTTATCACAGATAATCATTTCAAAAATTTTTGGAATTGTTGACAGTACTGCAACTGGTCTATAATTTCTGACATCAGTCTTTTCATCGGTTTTGTGAATAGGGCTGACCCTCGTTAATTTCCAACACTGTGGAAACGTGGATGACATGATGCAGAGATTAAATATGTAAGCAAGGGATACACAGATATTGGGAGAGATTTTTATAATTATCGAAGGAGGAATACTGTCCGGACCAGTAGCCTTGTCAGGTCGCATATTCCGGATACAGGCTTCTATTTCCTGGATGTTGGTCAATCCGAGTGAGATATCTCCAACATTCCAGGGTGATGCTGTTGGGAAATTGGTTTCAAGTTTCGGGGTTACTTGACTATAAACGGAATGAAAATAGTCAGCAAACTTATTAGCAATTGTGTCAGGGTTAGTAAAAGTTACGCCTTCCTCAGTCAAGCATGTTGTTGAGGTTGGGTTAACTTTTTGTGACCTAATATAATCCCAGAAAAACTTTATATCGTCTTTGATCCCATTCTGAACATTTTGCATGTATTGTTTTTTAGCACAATTTATTTCATATTTTAGCTCAGATCTACTCGCTGAAAATGTAAGATAATCGGATTTTGTTGACAATGGGTAGATATATATTGTTTAAATCATGTTATAAATTGACATAATCGCTTAGACTTTTTATTGACCTGTATAACTTAGCATCATCATCATCATCATGGGCTTAATGACTACTGTATAATTAATAGTGTCCGACCGAAACAGAACTTTCCACAGAAACCGAATCTTTGGTGTCTGTCTCAGTGTCGGCCGAAACCGAAACTTTTTTAGACATGTTAAAAATCGATTGTTTACTGTTATTTGGCTAATTTTTTACACCTATTCAGACAGTTAACACGTGTTAAATTAAATTCAAATAAAAAACAATAATATGAAAACATATTTTTTTATATTAATTCTATAAAACAAACAAAATTTATAAAATATAACAAATGGTAATAAAAGTCATACATATAATAAAATATTATTTTTTCACATACTTCAATTTTTGTTTTTTTTTTTCTTTTAAATTTAAGACGTTTGTTGTTTACTGTCTTAATAAGTGTAAAAAATAAGCCAAATAACAGTAAACAATCGTTTTTTTTTGCCGAAACCGAAATTGTATTTTCGGTCGGTCACTAATAATTAATCATCTCAACATGAACACAAGTGTTATTTGATTACTTTCACTAGAAATAAAATTAAATTTGACCATTACTACCTTATAGCCAGCCAATCATTCAAAAGGCTTACTCAAATTCGTGATTTAGATGTTCTACTTGACAGTAAGTTACATTCGAGGCCCATATTAATATGATTGAAAAGAAAGCCCTTCGAATGTCAAGATTCTTATTCCGTATTGGAAAAGAATTCAAGAACATTCAAACACTTAAAATATTGTATTTTTCATATGTTCGCAGTCATCTTGAATTCGCTTCTCAAATATGGAATCCTCAGTATCATATTTACATTAAGCGCATTGAAGCCATCCAAAGAAAATTTGTCCATCATTTAAATTTCAAGTTTAATATTGGTTACCATGACGTATACAGCTCAATGGACCTTTATGGACTTAAATCATTAAAAATTAGAAGAGACTTTGCTGATATATTATATCTTCATAAAATTATCAATGGCTTTATTGATTGTTCGCCCCTTTTGTCTTAGATACATTTTAGAGTCCCTGGCGTTAGAACCAGAGAATAATCACTTTTTCATCTTCAAAATGTTCTACCAATCTCAGACAAAATGATTATATATTCAGAGCATGTAATGTATTTCATAAGAATTTTATTGATATAGACATATTCTCATGTAATTTAAGTACTTACCTTAAAAATATTTGTCATAGCTAACGTTAAATAATTTTAAAGACCCCCTTGCAAGTTATTATGTTATTGCTGTGAATCCTTTCCGTTTACTTGACATTCGATTTACTGTTGTGTTCACTCTGAGTTGTAGGTACAGTCTGTCAAATAAGAGTAGAAAACATAGGAGGGCGCCACTGTCCTTCAAATGGCAATACTAAAATATAATCATGGTGTTAATCTAAAGCTATGTAACCTACATTTTAATTAAAAATTAAAAAGGCATAATAGTGAAAAAAATATATTTTCTTTCCACTGATCTCAAATTAGAACTGCATAAAGGTATATTAATATTATATATTTACAATTTTATAATGAAGAATAACGATATTGTAATAAAATATAAAGCACACTTTAGAAATTGCTCACATTTATTTAATATTAGCTTAAATACCTACTACGGATCATGTCTCTAATTTTAGATCTGAATATATTTAACTCATTCAGATCTAAAAGTTGTGTAACTAACCTCACCGTTAATGGTTCTTTCTTTCTACCCACTGTTAAATTCAAATTTATGTTAAATTAAATGGAAGCCAATCACTTTGTAGAACACAATTTAATCAAATTATGTCATTTAGTAGATACCTTAACAACAGTGCTTCCTCGATTTTTTGTTTTTAGGAACAAAAAATGTATTTTTAAATGTGTATACGGTGTTCTACATTTTTAGTGTGATTGCACTTTAAAAGAATATTTGACAGGTAAATTGGTGTTGCCAGCCTGCAAATTTTGTAGTTCAATTTTTATATTTTCTACTCTTATTTGACTGACATATGTACATAATTATTGCTGTTGTGTAGTGACCATAGATTTCGTACTACTTTATGTTCTTAAATTTATTAAGCAGGTTATTAGTTTATATTTGTGTTTTTACATCTTCTTTATTCTTTGTAATTTTCAATGATATATTTTTTTAAACTTCTTATGGATACAGGACCCTTCGTTTTTTATTATAATTTTAATTATTTGAAAATCTATTATTAGATTTTATGTGTTTTATTAATATTATTATTATTAATGTAAAAAATCTGTCGATTTTCCCTGATAAATAAAACATAATAAAATAAATAATTCCATTTCGGAGTATTTAAAAACATTGACCAAATCATCTCTACATATTATAAATTAAAGTCCCCCGCGCCGTCTGTCTGTCTGTCTGTTCGCGATAAACTCAAAAACTACTTAACGGATTTTCATGTGGTTTTCACCAATAGATAGAGTGTTTCGTGAGGAAGGTTAGGTATGTAATTTGTAAATGATTTGTGTAAATTGGTTGAAACATAACGATAATTGTTAGAAGTGTCAGAAAAAGTCAAGCCGCCTGGTAGCTTTCATCGATAACGCTGCCTAATCCTTTTGGGATACAACAAAACAATTCATGGTGGGATATTTCTCTTTTATAGATCTACAAAAAAGTCCGCGAAGGCATACTTTATCTATCTTTTACGGATAGCTTACTATACTCATTCTATCTTCTAAAAAAAATGGTCACGTACATTGCGGTAATTAAAAAGTTATTTAGACGGATACAGTATTAATCCTTATTAACTTAAATACGTTAGTTACCCCTAGCATTTCATGTACATTATTATAATCTTTCACACCATCTCTACGTATTATAAATTAAAGTCCTCCGCGGCATCTGTCTGTCTCTTCGCGATAAACTCAAAGACGGCGGTGGTTACAAAGGTTGGATTTTACAAAGTGTTTTGGCTTTACATAAAACCTTAACAAATTATATACCTTAACCTTCCTCATCTATTGGTAAAAACCGCATTGAAATCAGTTGCGTGGCTTAAAAGTTCTAAGCGTAGTTACAGACAGCGGGAGCGGCTTTGCTTTATAGTATGTAAATCTATTGTGGTCGGTAGCACATGTATTTTGACAATCTAAAACCTCCTGATTATTGTCACGGTTGATAATTTTAAAATTGTACCTAATCTGTAAAAAGTGAATTTCAAAAAAATAAAAATATTGTTTTTTTAACTATTAGTTTTTAAATTAAATTAATTCAACCGTTCGCGATGGAGTTTCCGCTCGCTGCACCTGCAAGGTGTGAATAACGCGGAAGCTCCATCGCGAACAGCTGCCACGCCGAGACCAAGCGCCACACAGAGTGCAATGCGGTGGGCATTTGGTAAAATCTACGGTAGGTACTTCATACTTTTAAATTGCTTTAAATACCCATACCAAGATGTTTTAAAAGTAAAAGAGTGTAACAATAAAACACAAAAATAACCCATTTGCAAATTTCACGGCGTTCAGAAATTAGTGATCCAGTGTCGTATTCCTTTGTATTTTAAATTTCAATTTTTTAACGTATTAACGAGATAATTTCATGGGAAAGTTTCAGCTACGTCTTAAAATGGGCATTTTGTCGTACAGGATGGAAAACATACAATCTGGCAAGCGTTCCACTGACCGGCAACTTTGTAAAATAACGAGTCGTAAAAACAACCCATTCTTACGCGAAAAAAAAATTGATCTTTTGATTTCATGAGAAGTCTCCGAGACTGTTTTGGCCAAAATTTTACCTCGGTTTGAATTACTTAGAAAAACGTTTTTTTTAATAATCTATAATAATATAAATTAAAAAATGTGTAAAGCAAGGCAAATTATATATTTTTAATATTATACAATTGAAAAATATTCAGAAAAATTAAATATTAAAGTTATTCATTACCTACGTCAAAAGCATTCTTAATTCATTTAATTATTATATATATACGCAGTTTTAACTTTATTACCGAAAAACATATTTTTATAATTATACCGAATACTCTAGAAAAGAGGATTCAGGAAAGTGAACATCAATTTTTTATAATTTTATCAGGGCTTTTGTCATCTTTGGGGATGCTGTGTGGTGGCTTTTTTAAGGAAAGGAGGGAGAGGAGAGTTCTGGGAATAAAAGGGTTTAAGGGGTGGGTAGGAATCTGGGGTTCAGTGTGTCCTGGTCATCCGCCTCCAAGACCTAAGTCTGGGTGGCGGATGAAAACAAACCTCACCCGATGAACCCGGGCACCCCGGCTAAATCACCAAACGTGGCGAAAAAAAATATGACTAAACCCAAAATTACCCGCCATGTTTTAAATTGCCAGTGGTTTTATAAGTACGTGTGCGAGGTTGCCGCTATTCTGGAGCATAACTGTAGCCGCTATTGCCGCAGCTGGAGGCGTTGTTTTTGATGAGAAATCAGTCGGATGGCGATCATTCTGCGAGTTATACCTGCCTATGCCTAAGTTAAGAACTATGGTTGGCTAAGGGACACGGAAGGTAAGTGTAGTTTATGATCAGACCGAAAGCCATTCACATTTTTTGTTGGTACTTGCCAATTGATTTGAGATTTATTGTATTACTTATGTTCTCTATTTTATGCAGGTGCTTGCGGGTTTTAACAGATACAATGCCGCCTCATGGAGCCTCATGAATGAGTTTTTCTTTTGCCCTGTTTAATTTATCTTTGTCTTACTAACCTATTTTTTGCATTTTGTTTTTCCTGTTAAGCACTTGCATACTGCTTACTAACAATGTATGCATGGACACTGGAGGTCTAGATTCGTTCAAAATAAATAAATGTAGCTTCGTTTAACAAAAAAAATTAGAATCTTGCGAGAGCCTTGAAGGAGTAACCATCAGTTACTTATACCAAGGCGGGTAAGAGGTGGATTACCTCCACTGCCTATGCCTAACGCTGAAAAAAGTAAATATGACTCTTCTCCCAATACCGTTTTGCGCCGACTGCATCCATAATGATGATTCAAACTAATATATGACGTAATAGCTGAAGTCCCCAGCGATGCCCGGGCTTTACACAGAGTTTTCCAAATCAAATGTAGACATTGACCTTCCTCTGGTTTTGAAGGTGATACAAAATTTGATGTGATGTGATGCAAAATTTCATCAACCTCGGCTTAAAACTTTAGATTTGCATACAAATCAATTCAACACCGCCCGCGTGCCAGCCCACTCGTCCACCACATTCACACATTCTCATTTATTTATATATTTCAACCAATTTACACAAAACCTTGACAAATTATATACTTAAACTTTCCTCAAGAATCACTCTATTATTGAAAACCGCATGAAAATTCGTTCAGCAGTTTTTGAGTTTATCGCTAACAGACAGATGCGGCGGTGGACATTAATTTACAATATGTAGAGATTTCAACCAATTCACACAAAACCTTATTAATTTTATAAAGGGAGCGGGCTGACAAATGGGCGGTGTGGGTTTGATTTGTGTTCAAAAACAGATGGCGTTGGTTATAAAGGTTGGGTAACCAACCAGTAGATGGCGTTGCGTTTCGTTAGTCTCAGCAACGCGTGGCCAGGTCAGCTAGTTTATAATATGTAGAGATTCTTGACGCGTCGAAAAGATCGTTCGAACTATCTCGCATGAATGTTGCATATCTTGGGGGTGGGGCTTTCAACGCGTTGGGTTCATATTCTCTCGTACGACCAGCCATTTGGTTTGAGGATTCTATTATATTTGATTTGGGGTCAGAATTTAGATTTTACAACATTAAAACAATTGAGCCCTTGCCCGGAAAAACGTTGTATCTAATAATATTCTTCTTATGAGAAAAATGGACAAAAACGAAACCAGTTCTGTTTTATAACATTTAATAAATGAAACACAATAAACATACAATTCTTAACCACAGAAAGATAATCTCATTTTGACCTACGAACGATAACGACATGTCTTCGAGACGTACTGAAGTTAAAGTGTTTATTTGACATATTATTATAAAGGAAGTTGAGTAATTTTTTTTTTTTTTTTTTTTTTTTACTTTATTTATTCCCATTTCTTTGTACATATAATGTATAATAGCAAATATTATATAATAACATAATATATAATAACAATTATGAATAAGAAATGAAAACCCACTAAGGCACTGCCTGAGAGTGGGTAATATTAAAACAAAATACTATATTTCTAAGTACCCAAAGTATAAATTAGACTTAAAAAAACATATTAAATATAAAGATAGTATAAAAAATAAGTATTACATAGGTAGAATAAGAGAAAAGGGTTTTTTCAGCTATTATAAAAATAAAATAAAAATATGGAGAAAAACATACAATTTTTTTTTTTTTTTTTTAGTTATTATAAAATAAAAATAATAAAATAAACAGAAAACATATTGTACTACAGTTAAGAAG
Organism: Limnephilus rhombicus; assembly: GCA_929108145.2. NCBI lineage: Eukaryota > Metazoa > Arthropoda > Insecta > Trichoptera > Limnephilidae > Limnephilus > Limnephilus rhombicus. Next base: position 21,998,834 of record OV815290.1, on the reverse strand, counting down.
TTACAGCAAATGAGTGGTAGAAGGATGGATAAATTTATAGAAAAAGCGTTTCAATATCTACATTATTCAACCATAATTTTACCTCTTTTACATATTTTATCATTTTATTTATCATTTGAGTTTGTAGTGGTAGAAGGTTAAATGTACGAGGACCAATGAAACTGCTATGTGTCTGCAATAATTTAGTATTGGTTTGTGGGGTATAAAATATATTATTTATTCTTTTGCTCGTTCTGTTTTCATTTATTTCGAAATTATTTTTGTTTTTAAACACATATTTCAAAGTTTGTAATATAAATAATTTACGTATATTAAATATTTTAGTTTCTTTGTAATAAGTTGGTCGAGAATTTTTTATTTTTGTTATATATGACTTTAATTATGCGTTTTTGAATTATTTGTAGAGGCTTCATAAATGTATCAAGTGCACCACCCCATCCTATAATGCCATAAGTGATTGATGATTGCACCAGGGAAAAGTAGATCATTTTCAATTTTTCAATGTTTAGTACTTCCTTAAGTCTATAAAATATGTAGGTCAGATATCTTAATTTAGAAGTGATTTGATTAATATGTGATTTCCAATTAAGATTTATATCTATTGATACTCCTAAATATTTTATATTTTCGACATCAGTGAGTTCGTTGCACATGAAGCACATTTCTTGATTGCAACTAGTATTATGGATTCTAATTTTAAGGTTGTCTTTAGGTTTATTTTTAATGGTTTTATAAAAAGGTAAGTAAAATGTTTTGCTATAGTTTAAAACGAGTTTGTTGTATTTTAGCCACGTTGAAACCAATGAAATTCAATCAGTTGCTTTCGAAAAAGTTTCTTTCCAATGATTACCATCCACTATTATTGCCGTGTCGTCTGCGTAAGAAACAATTTTACCAGGGATTACAAAATTACATAAATCATTAATATACATTAAGAATAAAATCGGGCCAAGCACAGTTCCCTGTGGAACCCCATTTTTTATCTTTGACTCTGAACTGTAATTATTCCCAATTTTTGTTTTTTGTGTTCTGTCTGTAAGATAGTTAGAGAGTAGTTTTAGTGTGTCTTTTTTGAAACCTAGTTGATTTATTTTTGTAATGAGTAAATTATGATTTACGGTGTCGAAAGCTTTTCTTAAATCTAGGAATATGGCAAGACATTTCTTTTTTTTATCGATAGATGAGTATATCTTTTTTGTCAGTTCATATATCGCATCCTCGGTGCTTAGGTCTTTACGAAAGCCGTATTGGTTTTTCGATAGAATTTTATATTTTTCTAAGTGTTCAAAGACTCTAAACTTGATGCATTTTTCGAATATTTTCGAGAGGTTTGAAACAAGAGATATTGGTCTATAATTGTCTAATTTATTCGTATCTCCAGATTTATGAATAGGTATTATAGTGGAGACTTTAAATTGCTCTGGAAAATGACCATTTTTGAGGCATAAATTAAAAATATGTTGCAATGGAGTTAGGACATGTTGTTTTATTTGTTTTAACATATCACAAGATAATACATCATTTCCCTTAGAGTTGGATGGTTTTAGGTTATCAATATATTTTTCAATTTCATTAAAAGTAACAGGAGAAAAATATTCAATGGAGTTAATTGAATCATTATTTGAATCTAATTGAGGAGATGTCTCCATATAAGCATCATTAACATTAATGCCGGATGATTCAAGTACTACGTCTACTACATTTGTAAAATAGTTATTAAAGCTTTCTGCAATGGTCGATTTGTTAGTTATTATTTCATTATTTATTATAACCTCATTTACAATATTTGAAGACATACTTTTTTTGTTGGCAATTTCATTTATAATATTCCAAGTTTTTTTAGTATTATTTTTAGCATTTTCAATTTGTATACAATAGTATTTCTTTTTGCAGTTTCGTATCAGCCTATTGAGTTAGTTACGATACATTAGATATTTTGTTTTCAGATAAGGCATTGTTCTGAAATTATTCTTTTGGCAATCTATTTGATATTTAAACATTTCTCTATATAATTTATCTCTTTGTTTAATTGATATAATTAATCCAACTGTTATCCTAGGCTTAATTTTTTTATATTTATTGTTAGTGACAATTATTTTACTTTCACTTTTTAGAGTATGATCTCTCAGAGTTTTATAGAAATTCTCTAGTGCGAGTTGTGGATTTTCTATTGATATCACATTTTCCCAGTTTTCTGACCGAAGTAAAGAGTTTAGAGTTTCATAATCAATGTCTACTTTTTCTAGATTTTCAGAATTTCGGTTTTGAGGAGTATTTTTGAAATGGTGTCCATAAAAGGTCGGGTAATGATCTGTGATATTTGTTTCAAGAATTGAAGAGATGATATTAACCGCCTTGTGCGACTTGACAAATATGTGGTCTAAACATGCCGAGTGACTTAAGGTTACTCTTGTTGGTGAGTTAATGTATGATATATGTCCAGAGCTTGATAAACAATCAAGATACTCATTTTGACAATTTACATTTGTATTATTATCATTAATATTTATATTGATGTCTCCTGTCACAATGGAAAAAGTGAAATTGTTTCTATCAAGTTTACTAACAAAAGATTTTAATTCTTTTACAAATAAACAATCATTTAATGAAGGGGATCTATATATGGCTAGTATATGATACTTATAGTTGTTTTGACAAAAAGTTACTTTTATTGCATTGGCTGTTTTAAATTCAATAAATTCAGCGGCAACATTTTTCAGAGTATTATGACAAAAGACAGTAACTCCATCATGACCAGTGTGCTTACAGGCCGATGAAATTGTTGTATATTCTGGTAAGTTATATGGAATTACTTGTTTCATTTGGGTTTCACTTAAAATAATTACGCTTGGAGAAAAATCTAGGTTATTAATAAGTACACAGAGCTCATCGAAGTTTTTCCTTATACTCCTAATATTCATGTTTAAGATCGAGAAATTAACATTTTTAAATAGGTGATTTAGTTCACATGGGTTATTACATTTATTATTTTCGTGTATATAGTTTTCTTCAGACATTTTGAAAGGTTGATAGTAGTTTGCTATGTGGTTTTATTATCCTTTATTCGGAGGGGATGTCTTCTGGCGTTCTTATGAGTAAGATTGGAGACGTTTCGTTTTTTCTCATCCATATTTTTCCATTTTTTGCCCATATAAATTTGTACCCAAGTCTTGATGATTTAGCTAGGTATAGTAGGTGTTTATTAAATTGGGTCAGTTGTTCGTTAATATATATTGTGTTGTTTTCTTCAAAATTTATGTTTTTTGCGTATAAAATACCATTTTTTTTTATGTGCTATAATTACGTCTTTACTTTCTTTGTTTTGTAGAGATACTACTATGGCAGTATTTTTGTTCATCGGGTTTTTATTTTTGCTTCTGAAAATATTTGTCACATTAATCGTTTCTTTATCACATTTGAGTATGTCTATTATATTATTAAATACATTCGTGATATTTTCATTTTCCTTAAAAGGAACACCCTGTATTTCAATATTGTTTTGTTTTTCATTTTGCTCCATTTTATTAATGTGTAGTTTTATTTCTTTATTTTCTGCTTGAAGTTGTTTAATCAGTATTTCTTTATTTTTGTTTTTTTCTTCATATTCGTCTAATTTCTCACAGCAAAATTCCACGGACTTCTTAAGTTCTTTTATTTGCTCATTAAAAGATTTCATAAGTTGATTGGTTAATTCATTAAATTTTTTTTCAATGCATTTGATCATTTTATTAGTCATTGTGTCTTCTTCTTCCGAGTCGCTAGATGGCGCCTTTTTTGGGTTTGTTTCTTCTGCTTATTCATTTTGTAAAATGGTTCGAAGATCGGATATATTTAATTTAATAAATAAAATGTACGAAATTTTTATTAAAAATAAAATTTTCTGTCGGCTTCAGTAGGATTCGAACCGAGGTCGCCAGAAATGTCCGTGCAAACTTGGTCAGCTGTTTATACCACTGACCCACGAAGACCGTGAAGTGATCTGTGAAAATAGCGGACTATAATAGCAACTGAGCACCAAAGAAATAAAAATAATTGTTTATTGTTGTGTTCACTGATTGCTGTTAATGGTGAATGATCACTTCAATTGTTCAACTGTCACTTCACTATATTATTAGTTCACAAATGTTTATTAATATTTCTTAGTATATAAGTTAGTTTAAAATTGAAATCCTTAACAACACAACACAAAATATAAAAAAAGCGCGAGCGGAAAAAACAATCGAAGAGTTTAAAATTTACTTTGAAAATTTAAAAGCATCCGTTGAAGGGTTGGCAACAAGTCAGTATTAAATTATGACGAAACAAATGTCAGTGATGACCCAGGCGCTGCCTAATGTATATTTCGCCGTGGGGTGAAGTATCCAGAGAGAATAGTAAACTCGTTGAGTTGCTGGAGTAGCCAACGGGCTCCTTTTACCGCCGTATGTTGTCTACAAATCGGAGTGCATGTGGAGTCAGTGGTGTGAGGGAGGCCCCGAAGGAGCTCGATACAACCGAACGAAAAGCGGTTGGTTTGATTCAACCACATTTCTGGATTGGTTCACAACAATAGTAATTCCGTGGGCCCGGCGGCTTCAAGGGCAAAAACTGGTCATTGGTGATAACCTTTCAAGTCATATCAACATAGAAGTTATAGAACTATGTGAGCTGCACAACATAAGGTTTGCCTTTCTTCCTCCATGCTCTACCCACCTTACACAGCCTCTTGATGTGGCCTTTTTCGGGCCACTTAAGAAATCGTGGAGAAAAATTTTAATGAAATATAAAATCGAAAATCCCAAGCAGGCCTGTTTGAACAAAAATCATTTTCCGTTGTTGTTGAAACAATTAATTGAAGATACAAACATAAACCAGAAAAACAACATCATTAGTGGGTTCCGCGCAACGGGCATACATCCATATAATCCACAGCAAGTTTATAAAAAAATGCCTGAAAGCAATGAAGACAAGCTATAATGTGGATCAAGCTTTACTTGACTACCTCAAAGAAAACAAAAACCAAATCCTATCAAGAGAAACACAAAAAAGAAAATTAATGTTTTTCCTGGAAAATCAGTTACGAGCAATGATCTATTAATTGACAATCCAAATAAAAACGCAACTAGAAAGAAAAATATTCAGAATATCAATGAAGAGGCAGTGACACAAAGAATCCTTAAAATAAGCAATGATCAAGCAGGATCATCTGACTTAGCTTTAAGAAAGAAACCTGAAATAAGAACATTTGAATAAAAAGAGGAAAAGAAGAAGAAGAACCAAATGATACTAAAATCGAAGGGGGTGTTGAGCCGCAGATCGTGGATGAGCAGAAAATTGGGAGGGAAGAAATTATGGAAAAAAAGTGGAGCTACAGGCAGATGCAGATATGCATGAAAAGGAAGGAGATAAAAACATCGGGCAATTCATTTTAGTTGGCTTTGCGGGCACCAAAAACATAAAAAATATTACTGTGGTCAAATTATAGACATAAGCGGCCTTGACATTACAGCAAAGTTTTTAAGATGCAGAAAAGGTGGATTTTACTAGCCTACGATTGACGATGTCAGCATTATATTTGCTGTGGACATTGTAAATTTTTTACCGGAACCTGACAAAACTCGACGTGGTATCCTTTACTTTGATGTCAAATTTTCGCACAAAGTTGAATAATGATAAATTTGTTTTGTATGATAATACTTATATATATTTTTTAAATTTTATTATTTTTTTATTTAGTTACCTATTCTAATATTTTTTCACAAAGTTGAATATTGATACATTTGTTTTTATAATAATACTTTTTTGTCATTAAAAAGTTACCAATACTTAATTATTCTTATTGCCAATACTATAAAAATTGTGGAAGAATTTATAATAAAACGTTTGGATAAACAAAATAAGATGGATCTTTTATATTAATGTTTTTGATATAGCTACCTACATAGTTTCAATTTTGGTGGCAGCCCTAATGAAAGTATTGCATTTGTATGGAAATGTAGTCAGAATGTCGGGCATTTTTACCCACTGACCAGTGTTGCCAGTAAAATGCTCTTTATTTTTGCAAAAAGCATAGAATCGAGATCCAAGCGTTGGAAGGAACACCAATTTTACCGATTTTATACATAAACTTTCAGTTTCATTGAGAAATTTTGAGTGGGTAAAGTTGCCAAGTTTGCGGCTTCTTTACCTACCTCCTACTTTTATTATTAGTCGGTTAGTTTCACAGTTTTAAAGTCCAATGAATAGATAAAATTAAAGTCATATCTTATTCTAACCTATCTAAAGCCAAAGCATATTCAAAAGATGATTTTTTTTCGATTTATTAACTTTTTTATTGAAAAATTAGGTAAAGATGCCTTAGTTGACGGTACGAGAAAACTTATGAAGCTTTGTGAATTTTTTATCAATTACTTTTGTTTAAAATGATTTAAAAGTGAGATGACTAATGTTTAAAATACATTCGACTTTAAAAAATTATGTTTCTTTTACGTTATCAGTTATTTTAGTTCATTTTTTAAAGGAAACAATGTATGGTGAGTCACTTTTAAAAAAAAATTATGTTTGCATTCAAAATTTTAATATTTCAAAAATAAAATGCTTATTTCCAATGATTCAAATCAAAAGCGTATTTAATCGTTTTTTCCAAAACAGTTTTTAGTTTTAGGATACGTTCAGAAATATTCAAATAATTTTGATCATATTGAAATGCGGAAATTCTCGAAAATTTGCCGGCATTTGACAGCATTTTCATGAGCGCTATCAGTCATTTTGTAATTTATCTACAGGGGTTAAAATGACTCTAGACCTCCAATGTCCGGGCATACATTGTTAGCAGACAGTATGCGAGTGCGTAAATGGTGTTAGTTATTTATTTCACAGTATCACGTCTCATCTCCGCCACTGGATATAGCTGAAAACAAAGTTTATTGTAGCAAGTAGCTACTGGCTGCGTCATAAATTAAGAACTACGCTTCTGAGTCATCCTTAAGTTGGTACACTGCGAGCAGCTGGGTATGCTAGTTCAAGTTTTAACTGCAAGCTTCAGTTTGGTGGAGACCGGCTGGAAGGTGGGAGCTCATGACGGCGCCGTGAGTTTGGTGGAATTTGGGACTTCGTTCACGTGTGAGACAAAATGAAAAACGATTAATTTAGTTTATGGGTTCACTGTTAATAAATTTTGCCAGGATGCTTTCCTTGGCAGGCGCCCTGTTTTAAAATTAGATTCCTCATAGCTTTGACGGTATTTACTAATTTCTTTATTGCAACCATGACCTATTTTACCTCTAACAGGTTTCCGCTCCTGTCACGTCCTGATTTTAAATGTCTTTGCTCTACCATGATTGAATTATTAACTGCATATTAATAAATGTTCTTTGTCAATCCAGACTTATTATTTATCAATAATCTTGCCTACTGTTCAACATGCTGGCGTGAGCCGTAGGTATCTTGCACTTTATTCGTGTCAAGTAGAAATCTTGTTACAATATAAAAGAGGAAAAGTTAATAGAATAAAAAAATATATTATATATTATGATGAGATTATACGACTTAACCAAAGCAACTGAGTTGCAGTTGTCCGGCAGTCCCGCCGAGGATAAGCGGAGCCATCAGTCCAGTCGCAAGCAAGACTCGGTGTCCGCGCCCCTAAGCTGGCTTCCCGGTACGCCTTCGAAGAAAGTGTTGGAATTAAAGAGGGAAAGACCTGAAGACCCAAGGGATAAAAGTGAGCATAGGGTCACCGGAGGCAGGGCAGAAGGGCACCGGTCCGCAACGGTTGGTCTTCAGGCCCGCTCATGAAAACGGGGGAGGTGTGGGGGGGTTATGCAACCGCTGCCTTGGGAGTCATCTCCTCAGTTGATGCACGGTCGTAGGTCTAGTCCACCCCCTTGATGGGGTGTAAGACAATACAAAATGATGAGTTGGTAGTTCCGTTCCGACTCCTTACGATCCGGCTCCTTACTTATGCAAGTCCAGATACACAAAACTTGATTGGAATAAATATCTTAGATTTAGAAAAAAGAAGAATAAAAGTAAAGTAGCAAGTGTGGAATATACGGGTAAGGTTATTAATAATATCGAGTTAAGAGAAAGAAAACAATGATTAAAAAGCAAGAAAAAGAAACAAATTTTAGATGTTAAAGAGGCTGGTGAAGATGGTACCTAAGAAAGCATGATACATAAATACATGAATAAACAGTTTCAGTGTGAAATAATAAAAATCCGGACAATAGTAGTAGTAGAAGGGTGACCATGGAGGCCATGAGCAATTACACCTGGATCCAAAACACGTAATGAAGTTAAATTTAATCATCGACTCTAAGTTAAGGACATCCCTCCACCCAGATCCTTGTAAATTTCCTCAGGCAATCGAGATTCTCCTTGTTCGACACGGGATCCGCATTCCATGCTGGTCTCGTAGTTACTTTCAGACCTTCCAACATTTCATCTCTCGCGTCCGTCAAAATCTCACAGTGCGTGCCACAGAATGTGCTCGGCTGTTTGGTTTATGTCACCACACGCACAGTTTGGATGGGGAGACAGGGTCAGGCTGCGCAGTCTTCCCCTGAATTCACCATGACCTGAAAGTATTTGTGTTAAGTGATGATCCAATTTGATGAAATCCCCTTCCATTCTGCCTTTAACTGACGGGAAGAAGGAGAAAGTCCATCTGCCCGTATTCGATCTAGCCCAACGTTTTTGCATTCATTAAGAGTGAGTTCACGCATCTCTTTCAGCAGTCGAGGGATAGGTACTGCCCCACCTGGTGTAAGTTCAACTCCAAGATAGACGGCTGACCTTCCTCTTATTAGTTTTTTCTTAGTTAACACTTCCCTTATTTCTAGATCAATGGGCAAAATACCGGCCAGAACCAGTGGATCAATACGTTGTCTAGGCGATGCTCCCATACAGAGGCTGCGTATGTGATTTGTGCCACGTACGATCCCCTATACAGTAGGCGAAGTGCCGGAGAGCGTAATCACCACTCCGCAGTTGAGATTCTTCTCAGTTTCATGAACAGGGCCTGGGCCCTGCTGGATACACTCTTGACATGCGCCAGGAAAGATGAAGAGCGATCCAAGATAACCCCTAGGTATCTTGCATTTTCCACAAATCGGATGTTGGAGTCTTTTATTTTTATTTCATTTTTATCTATCGAGGAAGCCCTTCATAAGGAGACCCATGGTCTTTTGCGGTGCGAAGTTCAGCCTGTTTCTCTTACCCCACTCAAGGATTACTATCAGACCTTCTTCAGCTTTGCTTTCAACTTCTCTTCTGCTGTTCTCCGAGACCAGTAATAATTTGTCATCAGCGTAGTCGACCGAGATACATCCTTCAGGCAAGGGCAGCCTGGAGGAATCGTCGAAGAGTATATTCCAAAATTCTGGGCCAAGGACCGAGCCTTGTGGGCAACCTGTGGCTGTTGGCTGACAGCGACCGGTGGAACGAACTAGAATGTCAGTGTTGCAATTCTAAAATAATGTTTTTGGCTGCTGTGCTTAGGTACTATCCACAGTACCTACTTACTAATACTTTAGAATAAAAATAATACAATTTGTATGAGTTAAAAATACTGACATTTTTTTAAATTCTAACAGCCTTACTAAAAAAAAACCACAGCGCGACCGATTTACTGTGTTATTGCAATAACATGAATAAAGCTCGTATACACTAAAACACGTTTTATTACCAATAACGTTTCTTACGTGGTCACGCTGTTAAAACGCATTGAAGATGTGACAACGTTGTATATGGTTTTAATTTACTAGGAAACAATGTTGTTTTAATTTTTCTCCGCAAGGGGCATTATTGGCGCGCCTATGCATTAGTTCGTCGGCCCGCGACAGTCAGCGATGACAAAACAGCTCGGTGTGTTTTATGGCGGGATATCGAAAATTTTGTGATTTTACTTAATAATTTCTATTGTACTGACGAATTTACTCTTCTGTTCACATAATTGATTCACCATGTTATTTGTGTGGTTTACATCAGTTTAAACAAGTTATTGTACAAACGCCGTACTTTCAAAGTTGAACTGTCATAATATTGTTTTTTATAGGTTACTTAAAAGATAAAATTTTCATTTTAAGATCTTTATTTTAAGAGAATTTCTCAAACGTGATAATTTTTTATAATATTAAAATCTAATACATGTATTCGTAAACGTATCAAAAAAATTAACGTGTTTAGAGATGCAAGAAATCTGTTTTAAATTTCGGTATTATTTTTTTGCAAAAAAAAAACTTTGAAATTTTTTAGTATTTTTTTATTAATAAGAAATATATAGAACATTCAACATTCAATAATGGGATTCATTCAATATAGAACATTCAATAATGGGATAGTGATCACTGCCGCAGGGATCTGAAGAAATTCGCCAGGAGATTAGAAGATAGATACTCGGGGAACAGAGGGATATGTCCACCGCACTAGGATTCTGTCCAGGGTGACTAAACCTTGTTGAGGATCCGTCATTAAGGAGACATATGTTCAAGGAGTCCAAAAGGTCAATTAATTTGATACCTGAGGGATCCGAGGAAGAAGAACCCCAGAGTGGGGAGTGGGCATTGAAATTACCCAAAATGGCCAAGGGAGAAGAAATTTTGCTAAGCATGTGAACCCACAGTGGAAGGTCAAATGGGGTAGAAGGAGGAATATAGAGAGATACAAATGTAATATTGGAGACAGTGGCTGCCACTAATTTGAAGGATGAATTTGGGGGTTTAATGGAAATAGGGGAGAAGGGAAGAGAGTTTTTGATGAAAAGGGCTGCACCACCCTTCCCATCAATGCGGTCGTCCCGCAGACATTGATAGCCACTCACCTTGAAGAGTTGAGATGGCTTGAACCAAGTCTCAGAGACGGCAGCAATCGATATGGAGTGTAAATGTAGAAGGCGGATGAGGTCACCATTATTGGAGGTGGCGCTTCTACAATTCCACTGCAGAATTGCTGCTCTTGGGGCAGCCATTGGGAAGAAGAGAATACAAAGAGGAGAGTAACGAGGCAGCGTTGGACGGTAGAGAATTATTATTGTTAATAACAGAGATAAGTAGCATGAGAAGAGTTTGAATAAAAGAAGAATTGTCATTAGAAGTATTGTTGTTTATGGAATTTGCATTTAGATCAGGATTGAAAGCATTGCTGTTAGTTGAATTGGAGTTAGAAAAGACGGAGTTTTGAGGAAATAGAGAGCTGATGTTACCATTTGGGAACAAGAGCTGGGAGTTATGGCCAAATTGATCATATCCAGGGGTTTTAATTGGACGAGAAGCTTGTTTTGTCATTACAGTTTTCTTGAAAGACAAGTTTGAAGGAGTACTAATTTGGGGTTGAGAGGCAACTTCAGCAAAAGATTTTTTAGAAGGAGCTATTAATTTGGAGGCATAGAAGTATGAAACGCTATTGGAGGCCATATAACTTTTTTTGTTTTTTTGGCGAGAAAGTTCGGGGCAGGATGGATGAGTGGCTGTGTGCGAGCCTGAACAATTGACGCAAGTGTGGGAATTGGAAGGGGAGGAGCATTGGTCTGCTAAATGATTTTTTGCGCATTGAAAGCAGCGGGGAGAGGAGCGGCATGATTGCTTAGAATGGCCAAACCGACAACAATTAAAGCATTGGATTGTTGGGTACGAATAAATTTCCACCGGGAGAGAGTTGTGAAATAAATAAACGTGAGAGGGAAGGGACTGTCCTTCAAATGTCAGAACTACAGTTTGAGAGGGTTTCCAAACTACAGACTCAGATGATCGATCTTTGAAATTAAGACGCCTAGTCTTAATAACTTTTCCCAAAGATGCTGGAATAATGAGTTCCGAGATAAGCTCTTCTTCAGGTAGGTCTACAGGAATACCTCTAACGAGACCCAAGCGAGAGATATTGAAAGAAGGGATATAGGCTTTAAATTTTTTTGCAGAGAGGGAGTCGATGGAATTTATGAATTTATTGGCATTCAACGCGGATGTGAACTCAACACAAATGCGAAATCTGCCCTCTGATCGGATACCACCTGGGGAAATGCCAAGTGGTTTTTTTCCAATGAATTTACCAAATTCAAGGGGATGTAAAGAGTGGCCAGGAGAGTTGTTTTGAACATAAACTATGAAGGGAGCTTTTGCTGAAGTCGGATACAAAGAAAGAGGAGAAGCTACAGGAACTGAGACCAGTGAAGAATCAGTTTTTGGAAGGTCGCAAACTTTCCTCTTTTTTGGAGTAGAGGATGGAACTTGAAGGTCTGTTATCTCCACCTCACTACCAATGTCAAAATTTGAAGGGTCAGGGGGAGCGGGATCAGGGGGTTTCTTCCCCATGGCAAAGGCCATTGGGGCAAAAGGATATAAAACAAAAATAAAATAACACTTACTGGACTTGGTCAGCAATAAACGAACTCAAAAGAGGACAAAAAACTAAAAATAAAACTGACTAAATGCCAAAAACTCGATCTTTCGTATTAAAACGAAAAAAACGCAACAGTGTTTTTCAACTGTCAAAATTCGAATCCATCTAAGAAGTTAATAATAATAATAATTGGCTAATTTATATAGCGCCGTTTTCGTGGAAAATGACCTCAAGGGCGCTGTACAAATAAATATATAAAAGAATTAATATTATTGGCTTATAACTAAGATTTACAATTACAACTAGTGATAAGTTCTTAAATATGTTTCCTCCAGATTATAGAAGTTAAGAATATTCTTTAGTCTTGGTTCGGAATTCATCCCACTTCGCTGCTGGCTGATCCCATCATTTTATTTAACCTTTCAGGCCTGTATTCTGTTAAACATATGTTCATATAAACATATGTTCATTTTATGATGTTGATATTTTTTTACTGTGTAAAAAAAATCACAAATTTCACGTAATTAAGTACGACGTTATCGGAAATGTCAATTTGAAATAGTAAATATTCCCGAATTGAATTTTAGCCGTCAGCGCCGGCCGATGCGTGCGACTGCGCTCGACGACTTTGTAGTGAGAATGTCGAGATTGTCGAGTGAACTCTTATTTCGAAGGTATCGTCTGAACAGCGGTGAAACGAAAATGGAACATTTCCTCGGACCTCGAGTAAAAAGAAACAATTATTGTAACTTATTCAATAAATGACGTAACGGTGCAGAGGACAATGGGCCGTTTTCGCACGATTTGGGCCGCTAGGTTCGCTTTAGTCCTACCGGTCCAACTATTTTATTTAACTGTCAGATCCCATACATTTTTTAGGCCGTTTGGCGCAATTTAGTGTTTTTAAATATTATAATAATGCCGTCAACCTGTTGTAGTGTTCCAATGTGTAGAAATAGGGGTGGGCACGAGTTTCCCAAAGATTGAAATACTTGAAAGCGAAATGGATTCATTCAATCGGCGTCCCAAATGGGCACCGACTCCTAATTCTCTAGTCTGTCAAGCTCATTTCAGGGACACCGATTATGTATTCAATAATATTAACATAACAAAGGGTTAAAATAAATAACTTTGAATCCTTTAACATTGATGTAACTTCCGGCGTTCCCCAAGGAGCCCATTTGGCCCCGCTTCTTTTTAACCTTTTTATTAATGATATCACAAAAGTTTTTTCTCACACACGTTTCTGGCTATTTGCTGATGATAATAAGATTCTTAAGATTATTAAATCCCACCTTGACTGTTTACTATTTCAACTTGATATTGATTCATTCAACGATTGGTGCAAAATTAACTGCATGGAACTTAATGTTGATAAATGCAAAATTTTGTCCTTTTATAGAACCAAAAAACCTATTCAGTTTGATTATAAACTAAATAGTGTTTGTCTATCTACTGTCACATCTATCAAGGACCTTGGGGTCACTCTAGACTGCAAACTTTCTTTCCGTGATCACATAAATAATATCGTAAATAAATCACTTAAACTACTCGGCTTCATTCATAGAATTACCTCTGACTTCAAACATATAAGTACACTTAAAACTCTTTACTGTTCGCTGGTTCGCCCTCACCTTGAATATGCTAGTGTCATTTGGTCTCCTTTCTACGCTGTCCACATTTGTCACATCGAATCCGTACAACATCGTTTCCTAAGAAGAATTGCTTGGAGGTTGGGTCTTGAAAGAGGCAAGTACTCATATGATGAAATTAAATACATTGTAAACATGCCTTCTTTAGAAAAACGTACGAAGGACTCTGATCTAATTTGCATATTTAAAATTATCTAGATTACATATTACAGATATATATTACTATATTCTAACAGTATTACAGATACACCTGCATTGTTACAACTCATCCAGTTTAACATCCCTTCCCGTAGGCTTCGAAATAATGAATTGCTGTTCCTCAATCAACATTCTACTAATTACGGATACCATTCTCCCTTATCCAGAATGTCGAGACTTGTCAACGCAAGTCAAAGCATTGATTTTTTTGGTGTAAAACTAAATAACTTTCGGCAGTCGTTACGCAATATTTAAATGCTTCTTCATGCTTTGACTTGTAGTGTCTCTATATGTACTTTTTATATTGTCATTGCTATTAATTTTTATGTGCTCTCCCTTCACTGTCATCTCTGTTTTTTTTAATTTTTATTCATGTTATTATTATGTTTTTAATGGACTGTTGTCCGTAAATTAATAAATAAATAACAGTAAATACATGACTCATTCAATTAATATCTTACTATAATTGAATCCCCAATATAATATAAAGAGTACGTGTATAGTATAATGAACACGTAAAGAAACATTTGACATAAAATGCACAAAATTTTAAACACAATGTTTTGCCTTCTTTCGCAGTTGACATTATTTGACAAACGTACCTTTAAATACAAGTGTAGTCAATCAAAACTAACATTAATAATTATGGTAGACATAATATCTTATTTCCTTTTTTTAAATTAAACATTTTCAATTATTAGAATCATTTTATTACACGGTTATCAAACTGTCTGGCTCGAGATTTCTGGGCAGCTGATTCTTCATTGTTGGCAATCTAATTTGCTTTGCATTTCTCGTCCCATGTCTGTATATCTCGTGATTTTAATTTAATTTTCAGTAGAAGTGTTTTAGGAAAAAAATCAAATTATTATTTCTTAAGTAGACCATTTTGTATTTTATATCACGCAAGTATGGAAGTTTGAGCCTAATTTTATTTTCATATGTACTGTACTGGCAAAAGCTACTGAAAGGTGTAGTTCCTTAGAAGTAGGTAATTTAGAATTAAGAAACAGACAGGAAAGGCGTCTGATACGTGTGAAAAAATATATATATAAATTCTACAAAACCAAAACCACAAGATGAAGCGGCATTGCCTGTGAATCTAGAAGACGTGGCAGTGGAAGTCATATTGTCTTTTGATACTCCGTGTGATAGACCGACTCTAGATAAAGATGCACAGACATAATAAAAAGGAAAAGTTAACTATTTATATTAAAATAAACCTTTGTTTCACCGCAGGGGAAGCTTGCAGACTACGCCAGTCGAAGAATACCATCATCACTGCCATGGTTGCCTGGATGGAGATGGAGTCCCCCCCTGATGCCCTTCTGAAAATGGGAGCCTGTCAAATATCCCCCATGCACGGATATTTGCACATTTTTTTGGATTTATTATTATATACTATATTTTTCATTAATTTTCTGTTCCATTCTATGTATGAATGCATTGTTATTTTGTCAATGTTTGAACTATTTCAAAATATGGAATGTATTGCATTGCACAACATTCTGAAATAAACGATCATTATTATGATACGTTTTAAGATTTTCACGGCCAAACTATTTTCGTTATTTGTTTTTGGGGTGTTATGCCGTGTTGCGCTACCTCCTTCTTTAGCCAACGTTTCGGACAGCGTTGAAGTGTCCCTCATCAGGGCAGACTTCAACGCTGTCCGAAACGTTGGCTAAAAAAGGAGGTAGCGCAACACGGCATAACACTCCAAAAACAAATAACGAAAAGATCATAATTATATTTGTTTTATTAAAATAAAGAGTGAGTGTCGACAGCTACTGCCAAAATTAAAACACTTTTGTACTTTCTTCCACTAATTTTATATTTCACCAGGACCGGTTTCATCCTATTACGGACATTTTCAGACTTTAAAAAGATTGTTGTTTATTGGTACTAAATAACACAAAATAATTTAACAAATATATAAATAAATAAATAAAAATTTCTTTTATTTCTCGAGGTCAATATGAAAAGAACGAGATTACAGACATAATATAAATGTGTCGTAAAACATTTACAAACATTATACACATAGAAGAACATATCAGTACAACAAATAATTAACATTATACATAAATTATTTATTGTTTTGGCATTTTTTTTTTTTACATCATAATATTTATTATATAGTTGTGGTAGCATCGGTCAACGCGTGAGCTACTTTGTGAACAGTCAACCTGTTAAAATAAAGAAAATAAGATTAGCAAATTAAATATGCAACTAGTGAAGAATAAATAAGTCAGTTTTTTCTCAATTTCAAGTCTCGGAGGGATAATAAATAGCATTGCACACTATGTATTTGGACACATATTTATTTTGGGGTAACTAATCGAAAAAATCTCCCAACCTCCATAATAAACAATATTTAACATTTATTTTTATAATTTACTTGATAAACCATTGATTTTTCATATGCTAATATTTTTTTTGAAAACATTCAATATAAATATAATCTATTTCACAGATGAGGGATATCAAAATACAAAGGTGATAAGAGGTAATATTAGTAAACCTATTAAAACTCAAATTCAGCCGTGGTTTCGGGGAAATTTGGGTCCTTTTGATGATGAAGATGGAGTCGTTCAGCCAGTAGTAGGACTGGTTGAAGTCCCCTTCGCAGAGGTAGGGCACGCGTGACCACTGCATGACCTGGAGCCCCACGGTGGTGACGCAGTAGCTGATGAAGGATTCCACGTGCTCCTCGAATGTGTGGCCTCGGATGGGCAGACGCTCCTTCGCCATGTGGTCAGATTCGTCTGAAAATTATAATTGAATAGTACAAGGAATTCGAGAGAAGACGACCAGTGCAATACCCTAGACATAGTTGGGAGAAATTAAAGATTGTGCTTTAAGCTTGAGTGTTAAGCGATTAGATTTTTGCCTCTAGCTTTATGCTTTGAGATTTAAGCTTTGCTTTTACCTATGTCAAAAATAATGAAAAATTAATAGTAACAAAACAGCAGCTTTTGAGTCTGGAGGAAATTGGTAACTGTCTGGTTATTCAGATCTAGGCAATACACGTAGCAGATAATGTTAATAAATTGATGAGATCCCGTTGGTATCGGTTCACCAGCAAGAAATTCGCCGGAGAAGAGCGGAACATCCATCCACAGTAGATGACAGCAGCATCGACTTGTTCTCATGCAATATTTCCCTATATACTAGGAATATTTCCCTCTCCTCCCTTATTTAATAGTGGTCTTTTCAAGATCTTTATTAAAAATCCATTCTTTCAAAGCCCTTCCAAACAGCCGGTGAAAAACCACCATTTAGAAGCGATACATTGCTTGAAATGGCAATAGTTGTGTTAGGTGACCAGGTGTGAATAGCCAGGCATTTCCCAGCATTCAAATTTCTCATATTCTTTCCTCCCACATTCAGTTCAACCTCACAACATATCCTGATTGGGGGTGCCATAGTACCACTCACTTAAAATTAATCACATTTAAAAGACCGGTTAAATCCCTGGTTAAAGTATTAGAGGTATAATAAAATTCATATCTTACATTCAACGTATGGTTTGAAGGGCAGAACCAGTGCTACGACAAGGAGTCCATCGTCGTTGAGAGCCTGCTTAGCGTTGAGGCCGTTGAACAGTATGGTCTGTGGCTCAGAGCAGTATCTTACTTTTTGTGCATTTTACTTACAAATCGAGCAAACTAGGTTTGGCTAAACTTGTCGGAAAACAAATTGCAAATAGCTATCGAAATGACAGATCAATCATTGAAAGACGTCAGTGCGTCAGTCCATAGATTTGGTCCACAGATAAGATGACAGGAGGACCGCTTAACACCGTGCTGCCATCTCGTGGATATTTTGGAATTACTCAGAAAACGGCCCATTTAACCACACGTAATGCAAATGTCTTAAATTGACTATAGTGTTTTACCATCTACATATATCTATGGCCTAGCTGTCAAAGGGAATAAGACGATTTAGACGACATAAAGTCAATGACGTTACATACTATTTTAATGCCTCGATTTCACACGGCTATTTATAACGAATTTAATAACGAATCAAATAAGACTAATCAATTCATGTTTTATTACAGCTTAATTATTAGCTGATATCAAAAACCATCAAATAACAGGACACTATCACAGCAGTGCCATGGAACTTCTCAACCCCGAGAGTGTTTCCATTAAGACGGAAGCAGTGTCCCAGGAAGAATGCGCAGATGAAATGCCGTGTATGGATATAGATATACACATGCCGGATGTAAAGAAGGAATGTTTGCAGCGTGCTAAGAGTGTTCAGCCAACTAGTAAGTTGAATCACGTTTATTATCATAAAGGAGTTTCAGACGACGCAGTCAGGACAGCTGCTTACCGTCTTATCATCCCATCGGTAGGTACTTACTTATTGGTTAGGCATTGGAATATGTTTTTTGTTTGTTCGAAAATTTTAATAAATATATATCACAAGGATGGTACTTACTCACTCTTTGGATTTAACAGAGACACCTAAATGGATTGTTTTTAAAAATAGAATCTAAACAAAAAATAACTGACATCGTCTGTTTTATTGGAAAATTTTCATGTTATTGTAAAAAACTTATGAGTTGTGTATTGATTGACAAATCTCATCTCTTGTGCAAATTGTTAAGTCACAAAAGGATTGCACTGATTGAATTTAACTATTGATTGGATGAAAGTACGGAGGCCTCCAAGGATCAAGAACTACAAAACAAGGATGGTGGATCTGTTATTTTCCCTGGAGTTTTTTCTTTGTGCCATCCTTTGTGATACATTTGTTCGCGCAAGTAGAGTTTTCATAATCATAATTTCTTGGGAATTAAGCCCAGAGGGTTTAGGGTTATTTACACACCTCAGGCTCGCATACTATAATGCAAAATTACTTATTTTATTTTAAAATTTAGACAAAAAATATTCCCGGGTTACGGATAACCCTACAATAAATTGAAAATCTCCTACTTCCACCAAAGTAAAGCGTCGATGACACACGGCTAGTTTACAAGCTACTATCTGGGAAATTCACTATCTGTTAGTAAACTCGCCCAGTGTCATCGTGTCACTTGCTAACTAGCAGGAACTAGCAGATTGTTGACAATCTACGAAAAAAAGTTGAAAGGTCGTGAACTTTACTCGCCTCCACGCTTGCTCCGCTTGCTCGTGATTGGTTTATTTACGTTTCCAACATGGCTTCCGATAAACAGCTGATTTCGACTGTCAAACATCTGAAGAATTAGTTCACGCAGGCGTCGTTATTCTTGTTACTGGCCTCAGTTTCCTACGCTTCTGAGCGAGTGGACAGTTTTGTGTGTCATCATGACAATCTCACTCGCCGATTTTCCCGCTTTTAAACTTAGTAGATAGTAGCTTGTACACTCGCCGTGTGTCATCGAGGCTTAAGCTGAAAATGTTGCATTTCTCGAGATGAGGACTTACCCAGCGGAGGAATTGGACTCTCGACTCCTGTGCGGGACGCAAGACGCGGTGCCAACAGCCACTGACCGATCATTTTCTTCGTATTTTATTTCTCGTTTGTAATATTGCTCCACAGGAATCTATAGAACTAAAAAAAACATTTAACTTATAATGCCAGCAAACAGTTCGTAGTTTCTCAATATATTGCTTCATCATATTTATCAATAAACCAAAACATCTCTACTTCAAAAATTATTTGGGATTATAAGATAATGCTCGTATCATGTATTCTTGTGTTGCAGTTAATTTGTATTGTGACGTTTACTTGTGATTTCGGAATTAATCATCGATTGACTTGAAGATACCATACACTCTTTCTGAAGATTCTTAAGAATGGAACACCATCGCTAAAAACGTCCTTACAGTGGCCACCTCCTGTAGTTTTTATCGATGAAAATCGTTATAAATTCTCTTCTCCCATTTCCATCTTCTTCTTGATTTGAATAAGTATCTTCAAGGGAAACTTTCAATGTCTAAAGATCTTATAAAATACAATTGTATTAACTTACTTGCAACTTTTTATACACTGGGTATTTGTACCCGCTATGGCTAAGCTCCTGCAAGCAACTTGTCAGCAGGACCTTAATAAATAAGTGTTTTGTATAAGATTATCCCCACGGAAGGCCCTGAGGAAATTGATTTCTTTAAAAGAATTTTGCTCAATGTCATCTTTGGGGATGCTGTGTACAGAGTCGTTTTTAGGAAAGGAAGGAGAAGTAGTTCTGGGAGGTATGAGGGGTGAGTAGGAATCTAAGTCCAGGAGTGACGGGACATGTGAATTCATCAATCAAGACGATGGGTTGAGAGAGACCACCTTTTTTTTACTTGAGCTCCACACGGGAGGCCCTGAGGAAAATAATTTCCCTCAGGGCCTTTCATCTTTGGGGATGCTGCGTGGAGGGTTTTTTAATGAAAGGAAGGAGAGGAGAGTTCTGGGAAGGAAAAGGGTTTTAGGTCTTAATCACCGCTGAAGGCAAAGAAACATCTGAAGTCATAAAGAGTATTATCACAAAAACAATAAAAGCGCCTAACCTACGAATTGGAATAAGTGGAATAAAAAAAGCAACAAATAATAAAATAATTATGATCTGCTCAAATAAAGAAGATGCTGAAAAACTGAAGGCAGAAATAAATAAAAATAAAAATGGAATATCAGCAACGGAATTAAAAAAGAAGAGACCGTGCATGATTATTAAAGGTGTCGGTGGGAAGTATAACGAAGATAATTTACTAAACGATCTTATTCTACAAAACAGTTAACATAGTGATATTACAAATGAATCCATTAAAGTAACGAAAAAATAGAAAAAGTGATCAACTCCGTAATATAATAATTGAAACAACAGGCCCTATTCGGAAAATGCTACTACATAAACAAATAATCAATATTGGCTTTGTCCGGGCGCACATAGAGGATTACGACCCTTTGATGCAGTGCTATCATTGCGTTGGATTCGGACACACATCCATTAAATGCCTAAATAAAATGAATAAGCCCAGATGCATACATTGCTCAAAAAATCACAAATTTAGCGAATGCGAAAAAAGTAAAGATAGTGTCAAATGCTACAACTGTGACAATAATAACAAATTATTCGGAACAAAAAAACAATACCCAACATAGTGCAAATAGTGAAATATGTACTTACCGGAAAAGAATGTCTATCATAGCACAGCAAAGAATCGATTATGAATAAGTTATGGATGATTTTCTAACCGAGGAAATTGATAAATTAACAGATGTTTCACAATACACTTGCGAAGACTCAAAACAATGTAATGAACTATTAAAAAACGTTCCAAATGCATTCATTGTTCTGCACCAAAACATCAGAAGTTTGCAAAAAAATTTCGAAGAATTTGTATCAACATTAAATCTCCTTGAAACTTTACCGGACCTCATTGTTTTAACAGAAGCACACTTAAATATAAATAATGCTGCCGCACTGTACGAGATCCCTAACTATACATATTATTCGTCCGCAACACATATTAATAAGAACTGTGGTATTGCTGTTTTCATCTTAAACAAACACAATAACGTCACAATCACTGAAATCAACATGACGCTTGCTAACTGTCTAAAACTGAACTTAAAAGTGAATGAAGTTATATACAATATCATAGCTATCTACCGCACACACGGATCGAATCCTAACAGTTTTATTATAGAGTTGGAACAGTTATTGCTACAACTAAAAGGTACTTGTAACGTTGTTACAAGCGATTTTAACGTGAACATTTTGAATGAGGCAAAAGGTAAGATAAAGGAAGATTATATAAATGTAATGACATCGCTAAACTATAAATCATTTATAAATAATGCAACACGGAATGTCAGCGGACAAACTCCTTCCTGCATCGATCACATATGGTGCAACTCAAATAACAATGAAAAAAACATGTCAATATTATGGAAAACCAGCACAACCGATCACTATACCTGTATATTTGTTACCAATATTGATAAAAGAAGTTCCAACTCTAACAAAATTGACAAGAAAAAATATGAAAAAAAACATTTAAATATGGAAATTTTAAGAACAAATCTTAAAACGGAAACCTGGGCATCAATATTTGAATCGGAAAATCCAAATACCTGTGCTGAGAATTTCGAAACAGTTTTCCAAAATCACATTTTTTTTTTTTTTTTACAGTGAATACCGCACAAGAATCTCAACTGCTCCCGTCTGGATCCAGTGAGACTATGGCATCCCCAATTGGGGTATGTTGTGCGGCTGAAGGTAGTGGGGAGGGGAAGGGGGTGGGGAAGAGGAAGGTTGGGAAGTACCTGGCTATTCAGATCTGGTCACCAAACACGGCTAAAGCCATTTTCAAGCAACGTTTCAATTCTGAATGGTGGTCTTACACCAGGGCGATACTGATAGTATCTTCCACTCTGGAACATGCCGCAAATATACTATATATTATTTTTAAGGAATTAATTGTGAAATAACACAAATTAATCAAATAAAATTATTTGCGCGTGCCGGGTTCGAACCCGCGACCTCCGGATTGTGAGTCAAGAGTCTTACCCACTGGACTACGGAGGTCGTATAAACCTATCCACACAAATAATTGTTTCTAAACCAAAATCTAAACACAGATTGATAAAGCCATGGATAACCCATGGACTAGTAATTTCAATTTGAAATAAAGAAAAATACTACCACCAGTCTAGAAAATTCCCTAATGATGAAAAAATCAACACCTTCTACAAGAAATACCGTAACAAACTTGCGCTTTTAATTAGACTGACAAAAGAAAAGTATTTTCGTAATAAAATAAAAAATGCTGGTCAAGACAGCAAAGAGTTTTGGAAAATCATCAATACAATAACCAACAAAAGCACGAAAAAAAAGTTACCAAAAGAAATTACTCATTACGGAATCAACACTGACGCCGAAAAAAATCCAAAACTGTGTGGTAACATTTATAATAAATATTTTGCTAATGTCGGCCCTAATCTTGCTCGTAATATTATCCTAGACAACAAACAAACACAACAACCAGAGCACAACTCAACTATTGAAGAAGGTTTCCACACATTTGCTTCAGTAACTGATAAAGAAGTCGAAAACGCTGTAATAAGTTTGCGAGGATCAGCAAGCCCTGGTTATGACAATATAACCGTAAAAACATTAAAAGCCGTTCATGAGATAATCAGCAAACCGATTGCTCATATAATAAATGTAAGTCTAAAGAAGGGTGTATTCCCGAACAGTTGTTCGAAGAAGATAAGAAGACTATTGTCACCCCTGTTTATAAATCTGGAGATGAAAAAAATATTTCCAACTATCGTCCCATAGCACTCACATCAAACATTGCAAAAATCTATGAAAAAATTGTTAAAAAACAACTCAACAATTACATAAAAGAAAAAAAGATAACGAGCCCAAACCAATTTGGGTTTAGGGACAATCTCAGCACTCAAGATGCAATTGCTAAATTAACTTCAACAATAAAACAAAAATTAGATAATGGATAAAAGTATATTCATCGACTAACGCAAGGCATTTGATAGCATATCACACTCCAAACTAAATGAGAAACTCATGCAAATTGGATTGGACGGAACAGTACTGTCATGGTTCCAAAGTTATCTAAAAGAGAGATTTCAATACGTCAAAATAAATAATACACTAAGTGAACCTAAAACCTCATCATTTGGTATACCACAAGGAACTGTCATCGGTCCTATCCTTTTTATTATATATGTAAATCAAATGTTCACTCTTCCCATAGTTGGAGATATCATATCTTATGCAGACGACACTGTAGTTATCACTAAAGGGAAATTATGGGAGGAAACAATGAGTATAGCAAATATCAATATAAACATTCTCAAAACATGGTTTGGCCTAAATTGTCTCTCACTTAATACGGAGAAAACTTATTTTATTCCTTTTTCTTTGAAAGAAAAAAACGTCGAGAACAATATAACTATTAAAATCCATTCATCACAGTGTGAAAATAAAAAGGAATGCAACGATGAAAATTGCCTACCAATAACATGCAAAAAATAGTTTAAAGTATCTGGGTGTCATAGTAGATAGACACTTAAAATGGAAAGAACAAGTCCAAAATACAGTAACCAGAATAAGAAAACTTATATACATATTTATTAGACTGAGAAACATCTTATCATCCAATATGATCAAAACTATCTATTTCTCTCTTGCCCAATCTATTCTACAATATGGTATAATCGGGTGGAGTGGGACTTTCAAAACTAACCTCTTACCTGTAGAAAGGGTACAGAGGTTGATTTTGAAAGTCATCTTACCAAAACCATCTGTATTTCCAACAACACAGCTATTTGACTCTTAGGGTTCTCAGTCTTAATAAAATTTTCAAAAAGAACTCATTATTGCAAACTCATAAAGATCATTTCAATCCATCAACAACAACATTCACAAACATAAACAACCGACCACGATCACGGGGCAATTTAGAAATTCCAAAATTTAAAACGAGTGCTTCCCAACACCATTATGCTTATCAAGGTATAAAATTTGTCAATGCTCTCCCATATAAAATCAAGTCTGAAAAAAATTATAAAGTTTTTAAATCCCAAATAAAAACACTAATAGACCAACCCGACACTAATTATAAGTTTTAAATTCATCATCACAATAATAACAACAACAAAAAATAAACTAGAACATAATCTCTAAAAATATGTCATCACCATATCAAATTTGAAAGCAAAGTACATACGCATTATTTGCAGGCACCAAATTGTTACAACTTTATTATATGTACCTACTCTGACAATACTGTCAGTTATTATGTCCACTTGTCTTCATGAATATATATTTTATTAATATAAATACTTGTATACTCTGTGTAACTATGCATTTTACAATGGCACTCCAAAATTCAAGCACGAGAAATGTTTTCTCTATTGAATTGGGTAGTTTCATTAAAAAGAAATTTACATATTGCTATTAGTTTTAAGAATCAAATGTTTTACTATGAATCTGTATACGTATGTATTTATTTTAAATAAAAAAAAAATTAAAAAAGGTGTGGGTAGTAAGGTCAGTGTGTCCTGGTCATCCGCCTCCATGACCTAGACAAACCGCACCCTACGTTGGGAAGTCGAAGCGACTCTTCGCAGCGGCTTCTCCCGTTCTGGCCAGCCACGCTGCTGGTGGGAGTACACCATGCCAGATGAACCCGGGCATCAGTGCTAAGTCATCAAACAAAGCAAACCTTTAGGGATGACCTGTGGCAGAAGTCTTTGTCATCTAGTAAATTATTCCTGGGTCGCCGGTTCCCTTTATCTGCATCCCAAAATGCAATAATACAAAATCCAATAATAAATACTGAGCAATTGAAATAGCCCCAGCCATCGTATTTTATAATCTGGCACCAACGAGTCTTTACACGTCGTATTGTCGTTTTGTTATTCCAGGTAGTATTACTGTAGAGACTGTTTCCATCAAGACAGAATCCCGAGAAGAAGATAAAGAGGGGATCCCTTATACTGATATAGACATACACCTGCAGGATGTAAAATATGAATGCTTAAAACACTCTGAAAGTATTACCCAGACTTCAGGTAAAATCCATTTTTGTTTATCTTAATTCATTTAAATTATTTTCTGTTTTCATTTTGTTCACATACTTACAGAGCTTTATTCACTTTACTATTAAATATCGGAATATCTCATCGTATTCCCATTGTTCAGCCACCTATACTATAAAGAAACCTTAACCGTCTTCCTTCTTCAGATTTTCATGTTTAATAGTGAAAATTGAAGATATCAGATGCTTACCATTACAGGAGAAAAACCTTTTTCATGTCCCGGTTGCAGCATTTCGTGTGCTCTTAAGGGATCTTTGAATCGTCACATGCGAACGCATACTGGAGAAAAACCTTATTCTTGTTCCGAATGCAGCTATTCCTGTGCTGAAAAGGGAAATTTGAAATGTCACATGCGAACCCATACTGGAGAAAAACCTTATTCTTGTTCCGAATGCAGCTATTCGTCAGCTGAAAAGGGAAATTTGAATCGTCACATGCGAACCCATACTGGAGAAAAACCTTATTCTTGTTCCGAATGCAGCTATTCCTGTGCTGAAAAGGGAAAGTTGAATCGTCACATGCGAACCCATACTGGAGAAAAACCTTATTCTTGTTCCGAATGCAGCTATTCCTGTGCTGAAAAGGGAAAGTTAAATCGTCACATGCGAACCCATACTGGAGAAAAATCTTTTTCATGTTCTTGCTGTAGCTATTCATGTTCTGGAAAGGAATATTTAAGACTTCACATGCTTCGCCATACTGGAGAAAACCTTATTCATGTTCCGACTACAGCTGTTCCTGTGCTCAAAACAGAACATTAAAACGCCACACGTGAACCCATACAGAAGAAAAATCTTATAGATGTTCTGACTGCACTTATTGATGTGCAGAAAAGTGAACTTTAAAACATCACATGCAAACCTTTGTTGGAGAAAAATCTACGTTATATTCCGACTTAACCTATTCATGTGTAGAAAAGGGAAATTTATTGCCTCACATGCTTACCCATACTGAAGAAAACCCTTATTTATATTCTTCCTGTAGCTGAATCCCGAGAAGAAGATAAAGAGGGGATCCCTTATACTGATATAGACATACACCTGCAGGATGTAAAATATGAATGCTTAAAACACTCTGAAAGTATTACCCAGACTTCAGGTAAAATCCATTTTTGTTTATCTTAATTCATTTAAATTATTTTCTGTTTTCATTTTGTTCACATACTTACAGAGCTTTATTCACTTTACTATTAAATATCGGAATATCTCATCGTATTCCCATTGTTCAGCCACCTATACTATAAAGAAACCTTAACCGTCTTCCTTCTTCAGATTTTCATGTTTAATAGTGAAAATTGAAGATATCAGATGCTTACCATTACAGGAGAAAAACCTTTTTCATGTCCCGGTTGCAGCATTTCGTGTGCTCTTAAGGGATCTTTGAATCGTCACATGCGAACGCATACTGGAGAAAAACCTTATTCTTGTTCCGAATGCAGCTATTCCTGTGCTGAAAAGGGAAATTTGAAATGTCACATGCGAACCCATACTGGAGAAAAACCTTATTCTTGTTCCGAATGCAGCTATTCGTCAGCTGAAAAGGGAAATTTGAATCGTCACATGCGAACCCATACTGGAGAAAAACCTTATTCTTGTTCCGAATGCAGCTATTCCTGTGCTGAAAAGGGAAAGTTGAATCGTCACATGCGAACCCATACTGGAGAAAAACCTTATTCTTGTTCAGAATGCAGCTATTCCTGTGCTGAAAAGGGAAAGTTGAATCGTCACATGCGAACCCATACTGGAGAAAAATCTTTTTCATGTTCTTGCTGTAGCTATTCATGTTCTGGAAAGGAATATTTAAGACTTCACATGCTTCGCCATACTGGAGAAAACCTTATTCATGTTCCGACTACAGCTGTTCCTGTGCTCAAAACAGAACATTAAAACGCCACACGTGAACCCATACAGAAGAAAAATCTTATTGATGTTCTGACTGCACTTATTGATGTGCAGAAAAGTGAACTTTAAAACATCACACGCAAACCTTTGTTGGAGAAAAATCTACGTTATATTCCGACTTAACCTATTCATGTGTAGAAAAGGGAAATTTATTGCCTCACATGCTTACCCATACTGAAGAAAACCCTTATTTATATTCTTCCTGTAGCTATCCATGTTCCAAAAATGGAAATTTAACATTTCACGTGCTTTCTCATCTTGGAGAAAACCTTATTCTTGTTCCCAGTGTTACTATTCAGGTATTCTAAAGGCATGTTTAAAACGTCATATAGGTACCTATGGGCAGATTTTTTCGCAGTAGTGAACCGATTTTATCTATTTACCCTGGTCGCAAGTCTTGTGAATGGATTCGTTTTACTCATTTCTTTTAAGTTTCCGAAATACTTTCCATATTATAAACCTGAGTACAATAATACTAAAAAATCTATATTATTTCTGGTTATTTTATGTCCGGCCAACTCTTTACTGTACAATACTTTGCAAGTTAGTGCTGCTGTGGATACTTTTTCTCATAGTTTGAATTTGAATGTATAGGTATATCATTTATTTATTATTTATCAACTGTCGGGAAATCGACAGTTAACAATTTTCAGTTTGTACATAAGTATTATGTAGCCAAAATAAAATCAATTGTGGATTTCCTCCTTGTGACTCTACCTCTTCTGAGACAGCATAAAAAGTAATGAGTAAATTAAATTTATAAGAAAGAAATATGATCCAAAAACTATATAAAACAAAAAATATATAAATTGAAAAATTACAAAACAAAAAATTTATCAATTACATTGGTAGCCGTCGAGAGAGGTTGTACGTACAAATCATAGCAGAAATATAAACAAAAGAAACATTAAATTATTCACGAAACATCAGAGAAATACTCTTTTATGGACCTATTATATTTGGTAAGTTCGCAATTTAAAATGTCCACCTTGGATAAAATGTTATTATACCTATTGCATAGTCTGTTCAGGTAAAAATTCTGCTTAGAGTTCGTCTTGCATTGATCCACCCTGAACAGGACAGAAGAGCGTGTTGAACCATGTCTTGCATTGATCCACCCTGAACAGGACAGAAGAGCGTGTTGCACGTGCAGGTACATTGTATTGAATTTCATTTAGCAACTCTGGGCATTGAATATTATTGTTGACTATTTTATGCAGGATGCCTTCGTACACTCAATGAATCAATTTTATAGTTCGAAGCTGCCTCTGCATAATTAATAAATCTTACATCTGACCTGTAACAAAGATATTTTTTTAATTTGTTTAGAATTAATTCAATTTTGTTTATGTGTATTTTATAAAATGGAGACCTAATAACTGATGCAAACTGCATATGATTCCTTACGTAGGCAAAGTAGAGTTGCTTAATGATGTTAATGGTATTTAAAAGTTTTGTGTTTCTTATGATGAAACCTAACATTTTAGCAGCTTTATTTGTGATTTGTTGTATATGAAGGTTATATTGTAGTTTACTATCAAGGGTTATTCCAAGATCACGAATATCTGAGAATGTTGCAATGTTGTTGTTTAATGTTTTATTTTGATTCCTTGAAAAGATAATGTGATGACATTTTGAGACATTTAGAAAAAATTGATTTTGTTGACAATGGGTAGATATATATTGTTTAAATCATGTTATAAATTGACATAATCGCTTAGACTTTTTATTGACCTGTAAAACTTAGCATCATCATCATCATCATGGGCTTAATGACTACTGTATAATTAATAGTGTCCGACCGAAACAGAACTTTCCACCGAAACCGAATCTTTGGTGTCTGTCTCAGTTTCGGCCGAAACCGAAACTTTTTTAGACATGTTAAAAATCGATTGTTTACTGTTATTTGGCTAATTTTTTACACCTATTCAGACAGTTAACACGTGTTAAATTAAATTCAAATAAAAAACAATAATATGAAAACATATTTTTTTAATATTAATTCTATAAAACAAACAAAATTTATAAAATATAACAAATGGTAATAAAAGTCATACATATAATAAAATATTATTTTTTCACATACTTCAATTTTTGTTTTTTTTTTCTTTTAAATTTAAGACGTGTTTACTGTCTTAATAAGTGTAAAAAATAAGCCAAATAACAGTAAACAATCGTTTTTTTTTGCCGAAACCGAAACTGTATTTTCGGTCGGTCACTAATAATTAATCATCTCAACATGAACACAAGTGTTATTTGATTACTTTCACTAGAAATTACTACCTTATAGCCAGCCAATCATTCAAAAGGCTTACTCAAATTCGTGATTTAGATGTTCTACTTGACAGTAAGTTACATTCGAGGCCCATATTAATATGATTGAACAGAAAGCCCTTCGAATGTCAAGATTCTTATTCCGTATTGGAAAAGAATTCAAGAACATTCAAACACTTAAAATATTGTATTTTTCATATGTTCGCAGTCATCTTGAATTCGCTTCTCAAATATGGAATCCTCAATATCATATTTACATTAAGCGCATTGAAGCCATCCAAAGAAAATTTGTCCATCATTTAAATTTCAAGTTTAATATTGGTTACCATGACATATCTACAACTCAATAGACCTTTATGGACTTAAATCATTAAAAATTAGAAGAGACTTTAATATATTATATCTTCATAAAATTATCAATGGCTTTATTGATTGTTCGCCCCTTTTGTCTAAGATACATTTTAGAGTCCCTGGCGTTAGAACCAGAGAATAATCACTTTTTCATCTTCAAAATGTTCTACCAATCTCATACAAAATGATTATATATTCAGAGCATGTAATGTATTTCATAAGAATTTTATTTATATAGACATATTCTCATGTAATTTAAGTACTTACATTAAAAATATTTGTCATAGCTAACGTTAAATAATTTTAAAGACCCCCTTGCAAGTTATTATGTTATTGCTGTGAATCCTTTCCGTTTACTTGACATTCGATTTACTGTTGTGTTCACTCTGAGTTGTAGGTACAGTCTGTCAAATAAGAGTAGAAAACATAGGAGGGCGCCACTGTCCTTCAAATGGCAATACTAATAATATAATCATGGTGTTAATCTAAAGCTATGTAACCTACATTTTAATTAAAAATTAAAAAGGCATAAAAGTGAAAAATATATATTTTCTTTCCACTGATCTCAAATAAGAACTGCATATAGGTATATTAATATTATATATTTACAATTTTATAATAAAGAATAACGATATTGTAATAAAATATAAAGCAAGCACACTTTAGAAATTGCTAACATTTATTTAATATTAGCTTAAATACCTACTACGGATCATGTCTCTAATTTTAGATCTGAATATATTTAACTCATTCAGATCTAAAAGTTGTGTAACTAACCTCACCGTTAATGGTTCTTTCTTTCTACCTACTGTTAAATTCAAATTTATGTTAAATTAAATGGAAGCCAATCACTTTGTAGAACACAATTTAATCAAATTATGTCATTTAGTAGATACCTTAACAACAGTGCTTCCTCGATTTTTGTTTTTAGGAAAAAAAAATGTATTTTTAAATGTGTATACGGTGTTCTACATTTTTAGTGTGATTGCACTTTAAAAGAATATTTGACAGGTAAATTGGTGTTGCCAGCCTGCAAATTTTGTAATTCAATTTTTATATTTTCTACTCTTATTTGACTGACATATGTACATAATTATTGCTGTTGTGTAGTGACCATAGATTTCGTACTACTTTATGTTCTTAAATTTATTAAGCAGGTTATTAGTTTATATTTGTGTTTTTACATCTTCTTTATTCTTTGTAATTTTCAATGATATATTTTTTTAAACTTCTTATGGATACAGGACCCTTCGTTTTTTATTATAATTTTAATTATTTGAAAATCAATTTTTACATTTTATGTGTTTTATTAATGTTATTATTATGAATGTAAAAAATCTGTCAATTTTCCCTGATAAATATAACATAATAAAATAAATAATTCCGTTTCGGAGTATTTAAAAACATTGACCAAATCATCTCTACATATTATAAATTAAAGTCCCCCGCGCCGTCTGTCTGTCTGTCTGTTGGCGATAAGCTCGAAAACTACTTAACGGATTTTCATGCGGTTTTCACCAATAGATAGAGGGTTTCGTGAGGAAGTTTAGGTATGTAATTTGTCAATGATTTGTGTAAATTGGTTGAAACATAACGATAATTGTTAGAAGTGTCAGAAAAAGACACGCCGCCTGGTAGCTTTCATCGAAAACGCTGCCTAATCCTTTTGGGATACAACAAAACAATTCATGGTGGGATATTTCTCTTTTATAGATCTAAAAAAAAGTCCGCGAAGGCATATATCTATCTTTTACGGATAGCTTACTTTACCCATCCTATCTTCTAAAAAAATGGTCGCGTACATTGCGGTAATTGAAAAGTTATTTAGACGGATACAGTATTAATCCTTAACTTAAATACATTAGTTACCCCAAGCATTTCATGCACATTATTATTATTCCGCGGCATCTGTCTGTCTCTTCGCGATAAACTCAAAGACGGCGGTGGTTACAAAGGTTGGATTTTACAAAGTGTTTTGGCTTTACATAAAACCTTAACAAATTATATACCTTAACCTTCCTCATCTATTGGTAAAAACCGCATGGAAATCAGTTGCGTGGCTTAAAAGTTCTAAGCGTAGTTACAGACAGCGGGAGCGGCTTTGCTTTATAGTATGTAAATGTATTGTGGTCGGTAACACATGTATTTTGACAATCTAAAACCTCCTGATTATTGTCACGGTTGATAATTTTAAAATTGTACCTAATCTGTAAAAAGTGAATTTCAAAAATATAAAAATATTGTTTTTTTAACTATTAGTTTTTTAATTAAATTAATTCAACCGTTCGCGATGGAGTTTCCGCTCGCTGCACCTGCAAGGTGTGAATAACGCCGAAGCTCCATCGCGAACAGCTGCCACGCCGAGACCAAGCGCCACACAGAGTGCAATGCGGTGGGCATTTGGTGTGGGGGAACTAGACAACACGCCAGTATTGCCGGATCGCGCGTAAAATTGTTTCTCGCGACTGCAGCACATTGGAGACCTTATTTTATGGACAGCCCTCGTATAAAATTAGTCAAAACAAAATACAAACATGCGTGCCTATTGATTGCTTAAAGTTGTAGATAGAGTTTGAAACACATATATGTATATTTAAAAAAAAATCTACGGTAGGTACTTCATACTTTTAAATTGCTTTAAATACCCATACCAAGATCTTTTAAAAGTAAAAGAGTGTAACAATAAAACACGAAAATAACCCATTTGCAAATTTCACGGCTTTCAGAAATTAGTGATCCAGTGTCGTATTCCTTTGTATTTTAAATTTCAATTTCTTAACGTATTAACGAGATAATTTCATGGGAAAGTTTCAGCTACGTCTTAAAATGGGCATTTTGTCGTAGAGGATGGAAAACATACAATCTGGCAAGCGTTCCACTGACCAGCAACTTTGTAAAATAACGAGTCGTAAAAACAACCCATTCTTACGCGAAAAAAAAAATTGATCTTTTGATTTCATGAGAACTCTCCGAGACTGTTTTGGCCAAAATTTTACCTCGGTTTGAATTACTTAGAAAAACGTTTTTTTTAATAATCTATAATAATATAAATTAAAAAATGTGTAAAGCAAGGCAAATTATATATTTTTAATATTAATACAATTGAAAAATATTCAGAAAAATTCAATATTAAAGTTATTCATTACTTATGTCAAAAGCATTCATACTTTAGAAAAGACGATTCAGGAAAGTGAACATCAATTTTTTATAATTTTTTTTTATAATTTTATCAGGGCTTTTGTCATCTTTGGGGATGCTGTGTGGAGGCTTTTTTTAAGGAAAGGAGGGAGAGGAGAGTTCTGGGAATAAAAGGGTTTAAGGGGTGGGTAGGAATCTGGGGTTCAGTGTGTCCTGGTCATCCGCCTCCAAGACCTAAGTCTGGGTGGCGGATGAAAACAAACCTCACCCGATGAACCCGGGCACCCCGGCTAAATCACCAAACGTGGCGAAAAAAAATATTACTAAACCCAAAATTACCCGCCATGTTTTAAATTGCTTGTGGTTTTATAAGTACGTGTGCGAGGTTGCCGCTATTCTGGAGCATAACTGTAGCCGCTATTGCCGCAGCTGGAGGCGTTGTTTTTGATGAGAAATCAGTCGGATGGCGATCATTCTGCGAGTTATACCTGCCTATGCCTAAGTTAAGAACTATGGTTGGCTAAGGGACACGGAAGGTAAGTGTAGTTTATGATCAGACCGAAAGCCATTCACATTTTTTGTTGGTACTTGCCAATTGATTTGAGATTTATTGTATTACTTATGTTCTCTATTTTATGCAGGTGCTTGCGGGTTTTAACAGATACAATGCCGCCTCATGGAGCCTCATGAATGAGTTTTTCTTTTGCCCTGTTTAATTTATCTTTGTCTTACTAACCTATTTTTTGCATTTTGTTTTTCCTGTTAAGCACTTGCATACTGCTTACTAACAACGTATGCATGGACACTGGAGGTCTAGATTCGTTCAAAATAAATAAATGTAGCTTCGTTTAACAAAAAAAATTAGAATCTTGCGAGAGCCTTGAAGGAGTAACCATCAGTTACTTATACCAAGGCGGGTAAGAGGTGGATTACCTCCTCTGCCTTTGCCTAACGCTGAAAAAAGTAAATATGACTCTTCTCCCAATACCGTTTTGCGCCGACTGCATCCATAATGATGATTCAAACTAATATATGACATAATAGCTGAAGTCCCCAGCGATGCCCGGGCTTTACACAGAGTTTTCCAAATCAAATGTAGACATTGACCTTCCTCTGGTTTTGAAGGTGATACAAAATTTGATGTGATGTGATGCAAAATTTCATCAACCTCGGCTTAAAACTTTAGATTTGCATACAAATCAATTCAACACCGCCCGCGTGCCAGCCCACTCGTCCACCACATTCACACATTCTCATTTATTTATATATTTTAACCAATTTACACAAAACCTTGACAAATTATATACTTAAACTTTCCTCAAGAATCACTCTATTATTGAAAGCCGCATGAAAATTCGTTCAGCAGTTTTTGAGTTTATCGCTAACAGACAGATGCGGCGGTGGACATTAATTTACAATATGTAGAGATTTCAACCAATTCACACAAAACCTATTTAATTATATAAAGGGAGCGGGCTGACAAATGGGCGGTGTGGGTTTGATTTGTGTTCAAAAACAGATGGCGTTGGTTATAAAGGTTGGGTAACCAACCAGTAGATGGCGTTGCGTTTCGTTAGTCTCAGCAACGCGTGGCCAGGTCAGCTAGTTAATAATATGTAGAGATTCTTGACGCGTCGAAAAGATCGTTCGAACTATCT
This sequence comes from Limnephilus rhombicus, assembly GCA_929108145.2. Lineage (NCBI taxonomy): Eukaryota > Metazoa > Arthropoda > Insecta > Trichoptera > Limnephilidae > Limnephilus > Limnephilus rhombicus. Next base: position 21,963,791 of record OV815290.1, on the reverse strand, counting down.
CGCATGAATGTTGCATATCTTGGGGGTGGGGCTTTCAACGCGTTGGGTTCATATTCTCTCGTACGACCAGCCATTTGGTTTGAGGATTCTATTATATTTGATTTGGGGTCAGAATTTAGATTTTACAACATTAAAACAATTGAGACCTTGCCCGGAAAAACGTTGTATCTAATAATATTCTTCTTATGAGAAAAATGGACAAAAACGAAACCAGTTCTGTTTTATAACATTTAATAAATGAAACACAATAAACATACAATTCTTAACCACAGAAAGATAATCTTATTTTGACCTACGAACGATAACGACATGTCTTCGAGACGTACTGAAGTTAAAGTGTTTATTTGACATATTATTATAAAGGAAGTTGAATAATTAGTTTAGGGTTTTGTACTTAAGAAGCCAAAATAATTGTAAAAATATATAGTTATTAAAAAAAAATAAGAAAATACTTTAAAAAAAAAATGCTGTAAACGTCTTACAAATCAACTACAAAATATTTAAAAATTTAAATAACATAAAAATTTAATAAATTTTAACCAGTCGTTAAATCACATTTATGAGAGCAAGTCCGAAAGTTACAAAAACGATCATCATACGTCTTTCGTGTGGTGAATGTATTTCTCCGTAATTATCGTACTTATCGTGGTGACAGAGTCGCCCCGCGCAAGCTCTGCTCGGCAACTGAGCTAACTGAGATAGACAGCGTGCTAGTTGCGAAATAAATAAAAAGACAGCAATTCTTGTGTCACGCTTACGTCGCAAAGACGTAGATTATCTTTCTAGGGTTAACACACGTTGGGCGGGAAAGGTAGTTCTACCTTTCACGCCGGTATGCGTGAAAAGACATGTTTGTCAAATATTTCACATGAATATTCTACACCTAATTATCTCTTCATAAGGTTCTTAACTAAATGTTAAAAAAAAAATTATAAAAAACCCTCCACACAGCATCCCCAAAGATGACATAAGCCCTGATGAAATTATAAAAAATTGATGTTCACTTTCCTGAATCCTCTTTTCTAGAGTATTCGGTATAATTATAAAAATATGTTTTTCGGTAATAAAGTTAAAACTGCGTATATATATAATAATAAAATGAATTAAGAATGCTTTTGACAAGGGTAATGAATAACTTTAATGTTTAATTTTTCTGAATATTTTTCAATTGTATTAATATTAAAAATATATCATTTGCCTTGCTTTACACATTTAATTTATATTATTATAGATTATTGAAAAAAAAACGTTTTTCTAAGTAATTCAAACCGAGGTAAAATTTTGGCTAAAACAGTCTCGGAGGGTTCTATTTTTTTTCGCGTAAGAATGGGTTGTTTTTACGACTCGTTCTGTTACAAAGTTGCCGGTCAGTGGAACGCTTGCCAGATTGTATGTGTTCCCTCCTCTACGACAAAATGCCCATTTTAAGACGTAGCTGAAACTTTCCCATGAAATGATCTCGTTAATACGTTAAAAAATTTGAATTTAAAATACAAAGGAATACGACACTGGATCACTTATTTCTGAACGCCGTGAAATTTGCAAATGGGTTATTTTTGTGTTTTATTGTTACACTCTTTTACTTTTAAAACATCTTGGTATGGGTATTTAAAGCAATTTAAAAGTATGAAGTACCTAAGGTAGATTTTTTTTTTAAATATACATATATGTGTTTCAAACTCTATCTACAACTGTAAGCAATCAATAGGCACGCATGTTTGTATTTTGTTTTGACTAATTTTATACGAGGGCTGTCCATAAAATAAGGCCTCCAATGTGCTGCGGTGGCGAAAAACAATTTTACGCGTGATCCGGCAATACTGGCGTGTAGTCTAGTTCCCCCACACCAAATGCCCACCGCATTGCACTCTGTGTGGCGCTTAGTCTCGGCGTGGCAGCTGTTCGCGATGGAGCTTCCGCGTTATTCACACCTTGCAGGTGCAGCGAGCGGAAACTCCATCGCGAACGGTTGAATTAATTTAATTTAAAAACTAATAGTGAAAAAAAACTATATTTTTATTATTTTGAAATTCAATTGAACAATGTATTGTGTACACACCTGATAATGAAAAAAAAAATTGTATGTAATGTGAAATAAAACAAGTAACTTGTATTAATAAATTAGAAAGAATATCTTTATTTATTGTATTCTAGCAGTTCCCGGCATAAGTTGCAATGCCACTTGATAAAAAATTGTTTCTTGCGCGCCCTTTCCCATTCGTCCCGCTCTTCTTCCGCCTCCCCTTTCCCTCACGCATTCTTCCTCCATCTTTTCCCACCTTCCCCAACCCCTCTCGCGTTTTTCCGTCCAGCGATCCCTTCCCAACTCCGGCGCTCCATTCATTCAGTCCTGGTACATTTACTATTCAAACAGTTAATTTGTAACCTATTGAAAAATTAAATACAAATTGTATAATGCAAGAGCTCACAATTATATATGAGAGCCTTCGCGGGCTTGCGCACAACAACTCACCAAAGATTCATCACAATCGGATTAAATAATTTTATAACGCTAGAGGTCACTACTATACATAGAAACCATCGTTGGCGTGCGCACAACAACTCACCAAAGTTTCATTGTAAGCGAATCAATGGTTTAGGGACCGCAAAAGGGACAAACAAAGAACCATTCATTTTTATTTATTAAGATAATATATAATGTGTTGAGTATCTTCCAAATAAGTTACAGGTTCGTGTGATTACCAGTTGATTTATTAAGTTATTGTAAAAGTTACAAGGAATATTAAACTGGACAGACGTCCTTACTAGACTAGGCTCTAAGTAGTTTGGTTGCTGCTGCGAGCGGACTAGAGAAGCCCTCCCAGTCTCGCCGATGCCGTCGGCAATCGTCGTAACCGTTAAAGACACGATGACGATAGATGGTACTTTTTTATATCATACTTAACTGCCATCGGTTGGAATGTAGCAGAATTCGTATCACGAACTATGCTATCGACATCTATCGAAGGAAACTGAAAAGACATTAACAATGAATTCACTGCAATAACCCAATTATCTGCCTTTTCTTCTTTTATCCAGGCCGATGCCCATGTATAGTGAAGATGAACGGTGGTGGAGTGTGATCGTAGTGAAGTAGTCGATCCTCGATGCCATGCGGGTGGAGGCTGGATGATGAAGTATATATGGTTTTTTTCTATATTTCTTGCGATGATGCCCGTGTATAGTGAAGATGAACGGTGGTGGAGTGTGATTGTTGTGAAGTAGTCGATCCTCGATGCCATGCGGGTGGAGGCTGGATGATGAAGTATATATGGTTTTTTTCTATATTTCTTGCGATGATGCCCGTGTATAGTGAAGATGAACGGTGGTGGAGTGTAATCATAGTGAAGTAGTCGATCCTCGATGCCATGCGGGTGGAGACTAGATGATGAAGTATATATGGTTTTTTCCATATTTCTTGCAATGATGCCCGTGTATAGTGGAGATGAAAGGTGGTGGAGTATAATCGTGGTGAAGTAGTCGATCCTCGATGTCATGCGGGTGGAGGCTGGATGATGAAGTATATATGGTTTTTTCCATATTTCTTGCGATGATGCCCGTGTATAATAATGGAGATGAACGGTGGTCGAGTGTGATCGGAGTGAAGTAGTCGATCCTCTATGCCAGGGGTGGGGAACCTGCGGCCCGCGGCTGCTTTTGGTGCGGCCTGCTGAAAGAACCACAAAAATTACACACAACGGGATCTTTTTTTTCACGGTGTTTTAGATACATTTTTAAGACGTTATTACAAAACCGTTACTAGCAAGTAGTTTAGATACAAATAAAAATGTGATACAACATCTCCTTTACTTATATTTTAATTTGTTATTTTGAAACGATAGTGAATTTCCATCGATATTTTAACTTTCTTGTACGAGACAGTCCTGATATTTCAGGATTGATGGCAACTCTGTTTGGAAAATCTTAGGCAGTCTGCCATAAACATTATTTTCTAGTCATGTTGCGGATGTAAAGCGGATAGTAAATCAATAAAATAATTATGGCAACTACGAAGAAAAGAAAATTTGAAGCTGGATGAAACGTGAAATCATTTGAAACTAAATTAAGGCTGTGGAAAGTGCGACTCAAAATGAATAACACGATGCATTTTTAAATACTGTAAGGACAAAAGCCTTCTACATCGTTTGAATGTGCTGGTGAGTGCGCGAAATTAAGTGAGACATTGAATGAACGATTTAAGGACGTGAAAAGCAAGCAAACGGATTTGAACATATTTGCTACACCATACAACATTACAAAGCGATGATGAACTAAAAGCTTGATATAATAATCTCCCGCTGCTTGAGTTCCAGAAACGCTGCACAAGAAATGATGAATTTCTAAATTTAAGGAGGCAAGCCCTTAATACTAGACGACCGGGTACTGCTCCATACATATAAAGACCACGACCGTCACTTTGACGGCTGATCATTTTTTTTTCAAATACGGAGGCGGGTATGAGTACCGTCGCCCCGGGAACCATTTATTGGATAACCAGCTCCTCTACCATAGAACACCCCAAGTGGTTTGCTACGTTTGGTGACTTAGCAGGGGTTCCCGGGTTCATTGGGTGAGGTTTGTCTAGATCTAGATGGCGAAACGTTTATCTACCTACTGCGTAGCGGACCGGGTCGTGAGACACTGATTGAGGGAGAAATAATCTAGATCTATCCAGCAGGACTCTCTCGACCCATCGCCTTGCACCACAGTGGGAGGATGGATTCATTCGTCCGTCACTTATGGATACATTTACCAATTTTTCCTATTCACCCCTCATACCCTTTAGCTTCCTAGAATATCCTCTTCTTCCTTTCTCTAAATACACCCTCCACCCAGCATCCCCAAAGATGACATAGGCTGCCAAGATCCGGACAAACCAAACTTCATGAACCCAGGCGTCCCTGCTAAGTCACCAAATACAGTAATCCTCATGGGGTTACCTGTGGCAGAGGTGTTGTTATCCAATAAATTGTTCTGTCAGTTCTTCAGGAGCTAATACAGCTGGACTAACTCTGGTATTTGTAGGTACACAATGTCCTTAGTTCTCCAACAAGCAATAAAATAAATTTCAGCAAGAGATGTATTTTTTGTGGTATTTTTATAAATAACTAGCTGGTCCCGGCATGCGTTGCTATGCCATTTAATAAAGAAATTGTTTCTCCCTGAGTGTCCTTTCCCATTCGTCCCATTCCCCTTCCGCCTCCCCTTCTTCCCACTCCGTCACCTCCACCTTCCCTCTCCCCACTCCACTCCTCCCCTTTCCCTGTCCCGCGAACCCCCCTCCCGAGTTCCCCTCCCCCCTCACACGTCCCCTTACCCTCCCGCGTTCCCCTTCCACCTTCCCCGCCTTCCTTCTTCCCTTTCCTGCTCCCTCGTCCCGCCAACCCTCCTCCCACGTTCCAAATATTCAATCCCAGTTCATTCAGTTTTTAAACAGCCCGCGTGCGGCCTTTATAATTTTATTCAAATTTCCAATTTTCATGTATATTAAATTTGGTATCTAAGATAGGTACCTATTAAAATATCTAAAACTCTTGATTCGATTCAAACTATTAGGGGAGTACCTACTTTAAATAAATTTTAAAGATTTTCAAAAATAGAATCCTGATTGAACAATCATCAAGCAAATTGCAAAATGTCATTCTCAAACAGGCGAACTGTCAAACGTGCGAAGTTTTCTGAAATTATCTAATTTTCTGCGCAATTTTCGTAATTTTTCTCTCCGTAAGAACCATCCTCGTACTTCAAGGAATATTCTAAAAAAAGAAATAGCAAAATCGGTTCAACTGCTCTCGAGATTTGCGCTTACCAACACATTCAGCGATTCATTTTTATATTATAGATGTACAAATCAACGTTCAAAAAAGGTGTTGTAAACTTGGTTGAAGTAGGTTGTAAACTATCTCAGCATAATGGTCCAAACCGTCATATTGACGGCGGCGGTCTTTGTAGGTATAATTCAATATATCTCCAAAATAAATAAGACTTGTACCTACCTGTTTTTTTCACCGTGGTTGTTAAATCGTAAATCATGAAATGTCAAAAAAAAATCAAAACAATACCGTCAACTATGGCATCTTTACCTACTTTAGTTAACTTTACCTACGTCTACCAACTGCTTGAAAAACTTAAATTCCTTGAAAACAGAAAACGGTAGGTACTTTAATGATTGGTAGACAGTTTTTTGATGAACCTGGCAACTCTAAAAAAAACTTTTCACTGGCAACACTGTAATAGTTGTCAAAACATTGAAGATTGAAAGTGCGTGGTTAAAAAAAAAAATTATCCCATTGACAGATTAACTGTATTTTTAGTGCGATTAACCTTGTAGCAATTTTTGTTATATAAATTTATTTTTATTGTTTTAGGTTAATTCTGGATTCTACCTATACGGAGTAGAAGGTAACTAGGGGCTAGACCTTATAAAATTACTCCGAAGAGATGATGTCTATTGCCATTGATTTGGTTAAAAAAAAAAACAATTAATTCTTATGATGCAGAGAGGCAATTTGGTATCCCCCGTAAGACAATTGAAAGAAGGATAAAAAATTTACACACCGATAAACTTGGACCTAGGTTCAGATTCACGGAGGAGGAAGAATCTAAATTTGTTAAAGTGTTAATAGCCGCATCAGAATTCGGTATGCCTTTGGAATTTCGTATGGTTGTTTATGAATACATAACAAAAAATAACAGAGAGTATATATTTGATAATAAGCCTCCAGGCAACTGGTGGGTAAAAAGTTTTATAAAAAGACACGAGAATGAATTAACTGTGAGGTCTACACAAAATATAAAAAAAGCGCGAGCGGAAAAAACAATCGAAGAGTTTAAAATTTACTTTGAAAATTTAAAAGCATCCGTTGAAGGGTTGGCAACAAGTCAGTATTAAATTATGACGAAACAAATGTCAGTGATGACCCAGGCGCTGCCTAATGTATATTTCGCCGTGGGGTGAAGTATCCAGAGAGAATAGTAAACTCGTTGAGTTGCTGGAGTAGCCAACGGGCTCCTTTTACCGCCGTATGTTGTCTACAAATCGGAGTGCATGTGGAGTCAGTGGTGTGAGGGAGGCCCTGAAGGAGCTCGATACAACCGAACGAAAAGCGGTTGGTTTGATTCAACCACATTTCTGGATTGGTTCACAACAATAGTAATTCCGTGGGCCCGGCGGCTTCAAGGGCCAAAACCGGTCATTGGTGATAACCTTTCAAGTCATATCAACATAGAAGTTATAGAACTATGTGAGCTGCACAACATAAGGTTTGCCGTTCTTCCTCCATGCTGTACCCACCTTACACAGCCTCTTGATGTGGCCTTTTTCGGGCCACTTAAGAAATCGTGGAGAAAATGTTTAATGAAATATAAAATCGAAAGTCCCAAGCAGGCCTGTTTGAACAAAAATCATTTTCCGTTGTTGTTGAAACAATTAATTGAAGATACAAACATAAACCAGAAAAACAACATCATTAGTGGGTTCCGCGCAACGGGCATACATCCATATAATCCATAGCAAGTTTATAAAAAAATGCCTGAAAGCAATGAAGACATCAGCAATGATCTATTAATTGATAATCCAAATAAAAATGCAACTAGAAAGAAAAATATTAAAAATATCAATGAAGAGGCAGTGACACAAAGAATCCTTAAAATAAGCAATGATCAAGCAGGATCATCTGACTTAGCCTTAAGAAAGAAACCTGAAATAAGAACATTTTAATAAAAAGAGGGAAAAAAAGAAGAACCAAATGATACTAAAATGAAAGGGGGTGTTGAGCCGCAGATCGTGGATGAGCAGAAAATTGGGAGGGAAGAAATTATGGAAAAAAAAGTGGAGCTACAGGCAGATGCAGATATGCATGAAAAGGAAGGAGATAAAAACATAGAAATCGGGCAATTCATTTTAGTTGGCTTTGCGGGCACCAAAAACATAAAAAAATATTACTGTGGTCAAATTATAGACATAAGCGGCCTTGACATTACAGCAAAGTTTTTAAGATGCAGAAAAGGTGGATTTTACTGGCCTACGATTGACGATGTCAGCATTATATTTGCTGTGGACATTGTAAAATTTTTAACGGAACCTGACAAAACTCGACGTGGTATCCTTTACTTTGATGTCAAATTTTCGCACAAAGTTGAATAATGATAAATTTGTTTTGTATGATAATACTTATATAAATTTTTTAAATTTTATTATTTTTTTATTTAGTTACCTATTCTAATATTTTTTCACAAAGTTGAATATTGATACATTTGTTTTTACAATAATACTTTTTTTCATTAAAAAGTTACCAATACTTAATTATTCTTACTGCCAATACTATAAAAATTGTGTAAGAATTTATAATAAAACGTTTGGATAAACAAAATAAGATGGATCTTTTATATTAATGTTTTTGATATAGCTACCTACATAGTTTCAATTTTGGTGGCAGCCCTAATGAAAGTATTGCATTTGTATGGAAATGTAGTCAGAATGTCGGGCATTTTTACCTACTAACCAGTGTTGCCAGTAAAATGCTCTTTATTTTTGCAAAAAGCATAGAATCGAGATCCAAGCGTTGGAAGGAACACCAATTTTACCGATTTTATAGATAAACTTTCAGTTTCATTGAGAAATTTTGAGTGGGTAAAGTTGCTAAGTTTGCGGCTTCTTTACCTACCTCCTACTTTTATTATTAGTCGGTTAGTTTCACAGTTTTAAAGTCCAATGAATAGATAAAATTAAAGTCATATCTTATTCTAACCTATCTAAAGCCAAAGCATATTCAAAAGATGAATTTTTTTCGATTTATTAACTTTTTTATTGAAAAATTAGGTAAAGATGCCTTAGTTGACGGTACGAGAAAACTTATGAAGCTATGTGAATTTTTTATCAATTACTTTTGTTTAAAATGATTCAAAAGTGAGATGACTAATGTTTAAAATACATTCGACTTAAAAAAATTATGTTTCTTTTACGTTATCAGTTATTTTAGTTCATTTTTTAAAGGAAACAATGTATGGTGAGTCACTTTAAAAAAAATATTATGTTTGCATTCAAAATTTTAATATTTCAAAAATAAAATGCTTATTTCCAATGATTCAAATCAAAAGCGTATTTAATCGTTTTTCCAAAACAGTTTTTAGTTTTAGGATACGTTCAGAAATATTCAAATAACTTTGATCATATTGAAATGCGGCAATTCTCGAAAATTTGCCGGCATTTGACAGCATTTTCATGAGCGCTATCAGTCATTTTGTAATTTATCTACAGGGGTTAAAATGACTCTAGACCTCCAATGTCCGGGCATACATTGTTAGCAGACAGTATGCGAGTGCGTAAATGGTGTTAGTTATTTATTTCACAGTATCACGTCTCATCTCCGCCACTGGATATAGCTGAAAACAAAGTTTATTGTAGCAAGTAGCTACTGGCTGCGTCATAAATTAAGAACTACGCTTCTGAGTCATCCTTAAGTTGGTACACTGCGAGCAGCTGGGTATGCTAGTTCAAGTTTTAACCGCAAGCTTCAGTTTGGTGGAGACCGGCTGGGAGCTCATGACGGCGCCGTGAGTTTGGTGGAATTTGGGACTTCGTTCATGTGTGAGACAAAATGAAAAACGATAAATTTAGTTTATGGGTTCACTGTTAATAAATTTTGCCAGGATGCTTTCAATAAATGTTCTTTGTCAATCCAGACTTATTATTTATCTGGCGTGAGCCGTAGGTATCTTGCACTTTATTCGTGTCAAGTAGAAATCTTGTTACAATATAAAAGAGGAAAAGTTAATAGAATAAAAAAATATATTATATATTATGATGAGATTATACGACTTAACCAAAGCAACTGAGTTGCAGTTGTCCGGCAGTCCGGCAGTCCAGTCGAGGATAAGCGGAGCCATCAGTCCAGTCGCAAGCAAGACTCGGTGTCCGCGCCCCTAAGCTGGCTTCCCGGTACGCCTTCGAAGAAAGTGTTGGAATTAAAGAGGGAAAGACCTGAAGACCCAAGGGATAAAAGTGAGCATAGGGTCACCGGAGGCAGGGCAGAAGGGCACCGGTCCGCAACGGTTGGTCTTCAGGCCCGCTCATGAAAACGGGGGAGGTGTGGGGGGGTTATGCAACCGCTGCCTTGGGAGTCATCTCCTCAGTTGATGCACGGTCGTAGGTCTAGTCCACCCCCTTGATGGGGTGTAAGACAATACAAAATGATGAGTTGGTAGTTCCGTTCCGACTCCTTACGATCCGGCTCCTTACTTATGCAAGTCCAGATACACAAAACTTGATTGGAATAAATATCTTAGATTTAGAAAAAAGAAGAATAAAAGTAAAGTAGCAAGTGTGGAATATACGGGTAAGGTTATTAATAATATCGAGTTAAGAGAAAGAAAACAATGATTAAAAAGCAAGAAAAAGAAACAAATTTTAGATGTTAAAGAGGCTGGTGAAGATGGTACCTAAGATAGCATGATACATAAATACATGAATAAACAGTTTCAGTGTGAAATAATAAAAATCCGGACAATAGTAGTAGTACAAGGGTGACCATGGAGGCCAGGAGCAATTACACCTGGATCCAAAACACGTAATGAAGTTAAATTTAATCATCGACTCTAAGTTAAGGACATCCCTCCACCCAGATCTTTGTAAATTTCCTCAGGCAATCGAGATTCTCCTTGTTCGACACGAGATCCGCATTCCATGCTGGTCTCGTAGTTACTTTCAGACCTTCCAACATTTCATCTCTCGCGTCCGTCAAAATCTCACAGTGCGTGCCACAGAATGTGCTCGGCTGTTTGGTTTATGTCACCACACGCACAGTTTGGATGGGGAGACAGGGTCAGGCTGCGCAGTCTTCCCCTGAATTCACCATGACCTGAAAGTATTTGTGTTAAGTGATGATCCAATTTGATGAAATCCCCTTCCATTCTGCCTTTAACTGACGGGAAGAAGGAGAAAGTCCATCTGCCCGTATTCGATCTAGCCCAACGTTTTTGCATTCGTTAAGAGTGAGTTCACGCATCTCTTTCAGCAGTCGAGGGATAGGTACTGCCCCACCTGGTGTAAGTTCAACTCCAAGATAGACGGCTGACCTTCCTCTTATAAGTTTTTTCTTAGTTAACACTTCCCTTATTTCTAGATCAATGGGCAAAATACCGGCCAGAACCAGTGGATCAATACGTTGTCTAGGCGATGCTCCCATACAGAGGCTGCGTATGTGATTTGTGCCACGTACGCTCCCCTATACAGTAGGCGAAGTGCCGGAGAGCGTAATCACCACTCCGCAGTTGAGATTCTTCTCAGTTTCATGAACAGGGCCTGGGCCCTGCTGGATACACTCTTGACATGCGCCAGGAAAGATGAAGAGCGATCCAAGATAACCCCTAGGTATCTTGCATTTTCCACAAATCGGATGTTGGAGTCTTTTATTTTTATTTCATTTTTATCTATCGAGGAAGCCCTTCATAAGGAGACCCATGGTCTTTTGCGGTGCGAAGTTCAGCCTGTTTCTCTTACCCCACTCAAGGATTACTATCAGACCTTCTTCAGCTTTGCTTTCAACTTCTCTCCTGCTGTTCTCCGAGACCAGTAATAATTTGTCATCAGCGTAGTCGACCGAGATACATCCTTCAGGCAAGGGCAGCCTGGAGGAATCGTCGAAGAGTATATTCCAAAATTCTGGGCCAAGGACCGAGCCTTGTGGGCAACCTGTGGCTGTTGGCTGACAGCGACCGGTGGAACGAACTAGAATGTCAGTGTTGCAATTCTAAAATAATGTTTTTGTGGCTGTTGGCTGCTGTGCTTAGGTACTATCCACAGTACCTACTTACTAATACTTTAGAATAAAAATAATACAATTTGTATGAGTTAAAAATACTGACATTTTTTAAAATTCTAACAGCCTTACTAAAAAAAAACAACAGCGCGACCGATTAACTGTGTTATTGCAATAACATGAATAAAGCTCGTATACACTAAAACACGTTTTATTACCAATAACGTTTCTTACGTGGTCACGCTGTTAAAACGCATTGAAGATGTGACAACGTTGTATATGGTTTTAATTTACTAGGAAACAATGTTGTTTTAATTTTTCTTCGCAAGGGGCATTATTGGCGCGCCTATGCATTAGTTCGTCGGCCTGCGACAGTCAGCGATGAAAAAACAGCTCGGTGTGTTTTATGGCGGGATATCGAAAATTTTGTGATTTTACTTAATAATTTCTATTGTACTGACGAATTTACTCTTCTGTTCACATAATTGATATATTTACCATGTTATTTGTGTGGTTTACATCAGTTTAAACAAGTTATTGTACAAACGCCGTACTTTCAAAGTTGAACTGTCAGAATATTGTTTTTTATAGGTTACTTAAAAGATAAAATTTTCATTTTAAGATCTTTATTTTAAGAGAATTTCTCAAACGTGATAATTTTTTATAATATTAAAATCTAATACATGTGTTCGTAAACGTATCAAAAAAATTAACGTCTTTAGAGATGCAAGAAATCTGTTTTAAATTTCGGTATTATTTTTTTTGCAAAAAAAAAACTTTGAAATTTTTTAGTATTTTTTTATTAATAAGAAATATATAGAACATTCAAAATACTATGGAAAAATTACAAATAATATCGTTCGGACATCAATGGTTAAAACAAAGATAAACTACCCTCTCAGGCCGTGGAAACCATGTGTATTTCTTTCAAAGAACAAAATTTTAATTAGTAATGTTTTCACATCCGCGGCCGTTTGTCAATTGAATAAAATTTTCACTGGGTTTTTTAGTAAGGCTGTAAGAAGTTAATAATAATAATAATAATAATTTACTAATTTATATAGCGCCGTTTTCGTGGAAAATCACCTCAAGGGCGCTGTACAAATAAATATATAAAAGAATTAATATTATTGGCTTATAACTAAGATTTACAATTACAAGTAGTGACAAGTTCTTAGATATGTTTCCTCCAGATTATAGAAGTTAAGAATATTCTTTAGTCTTGGTTCGGAATTCATCCCACTTCGCTGCTGGCTGATCCCATCATTTTATTTAACCTTTCAGGCCTATATTCTGTTAAACATATGTTCATATAAACATATGTTCATTTTATGATGTTGATATTTTTTTACTGTGTAAAAAAAATCACAAATTTCTCGAAATTAAGTACGACATTATCGGAAATGTCAATTTGAAATAGTAAATATTCCCGAATTGAATTTTAGCCGTCAGCGCCGGCCGATGCGTGCGACAGCGCTCGACGACTTTGTAGTAAGAATGTCGAGATTGTCGAGTGAACTCTTATTTCGAAGGTATCGTCTGAACAGCGGTGAAACGAAAATGGAACATTTCCTCGGACCTCGAGTAAATCTTCATCCGAGTGATATGTGTGAACGCCCCATTAGCAATACAATTAAAAGAAACAATGGGCCGTTTTCGCACGATTTTGGCCGCTAGGTTCGCTAATAGTCCTACCGGTCCAACTATTTTATTTAACTGTCAGATCCCATACATTTTTTAGGCCGTTTGACGCATTTTAGTGTTTTTAAATATTATAATAATGCCGTCAACCTGTTGTAGTGTTCCAATGTGTAGAATAGGGTTGGGCACGAGTTTCCCAAAGATTGAAAGACTTGAAGGCGCAATGGATTCATTCAATTAGGTTCATTTCAAATGGGCACCGACTCCTGATTCTGTTGTCTGTAAAGCTCATTTCAGGGACACAGATTATGTATTCAATAATATCAACCATAACAGTAAGTACATGACTCATTCAATTAATATCTTACTATAATTGAATCCCCAATATAATACAGATACTACTTGTATAGTATAATGAACACGTAAAGAAACATTTGACATAGAATGCACAATATTTTATACACAATGTTTTGCCTTCTTTCGCAGTTGACATTATTTGACCAACGTACCTTTAAATACAAGTGTAGTCAACCACAACTAACAAATAATTATGGTAGACATAATATCTTATTTCCTTTTTTAATATTAAGTAAACATTTTCAATTATTGCAATAATTTTATTACACGGTTATCAAACTTTCTGGCACGAGATTTATAGGCGGGTGATTCTTCTTTGTTGGCAATCTAATTTGCTTTGCATTTCTCGTCCCATGTATGTATATCTCGTGATTGTAATTTAATTTTCAGTAGGAGTGTTTTAAGAAAAAATCTAAGTATTATTATTTCTTAACGTAGACCGTTTTGTATTTTATATCATGTAAGTATGGAAGTTTGAGCCTAATTTTATTTTCAGATGTACTGTACAGGGGTAAAGAATTAAGAAACTGTCAGGAAAGGCGTCTGATACGTGAAAAAATATATTTGAATTCTACAAAACCAAAACCAATGGAAAGCTTATGGCGCAGAGTATGCCAGTCGAAGAATACCATCATCACTGCCATGGTTGCCTGGATGGAGTCCCCGCTGATGCCCTTCTGGAAATGGGAGCCTGTCAAATATCCCCCATGAATGGATATTTGCATATTTTTTTGGATTTATTATTATATACTATATTTTTCATTTATTTTCTGTTCCATTCTGTGTATGAATGCATTGTTATTTTGTCAATGTTTGAACTATTTAAAAATATGGAATGTATTGCATTGCACAACATTCTGAAATAAACGATCATTATTATGATACGTTTTAAGATTTTCACGGCCAAAAGTATTTTCATTATTTGTTTTTGGAGTGTTATGCCGTGTTGCGCTACCTCCTTTAGCCAACGCTGTCCGAAAAGTTGAGTAAAGAAGGAGGTAGCGCAACACGGCGTAACACCCCAAAAACAAATAACTAAAAGATCATTATTATATTTCTTGTATTAAAATAAAGACTGAGTGTCGCTCCAGTTTTGTCATGGTTTTCTGCGGCCTTGCACGACATCTACTGCCATGGTTAAAAAAGATTGTTGTTTAATTGTACAAAATAACACAAAATAATTTAACAAATATATAAATAAATAAAAAAAACTTTCTTTTATTTCTCGAGGTCAATATGAAAAGAACAAGATTACAGACATAATATAAATGTGTCGTAAAACATTTATAAACATTATACACATAGAAGAACATATCAGTACAACAAATAATTAACATTATGCATAAATTATTTATTGTTTTGGCATTTTTAAATTTTTATTTTACATCCTAATATTAAAGTATAGTTGTTGTAGCGTCGGTCAACGCGTGAGCAACTTTGTGAACAGTCAACCTGTTAAAATAAAGAAAATAAGATTATCAAATTAAATATGCAACTAGTGTAGAAATCTCCCAACCTCCATACTATACAATATTAATTAACATTTACAAAAACACAATAATCTCACCTATTTACAAATCTGGTGATCCACACCAAGTAACGAATTATCGCCCAATTTGTCTAATTTCTAACATAGGAAAGATCTTTGAAAAAATAGTAAAAAAACAATTGGTAAATTTCCTAGATAGTAATAAAATACTAAACAAAAACCAGTTTGGTTTTATTAAATCACTCAGCACACAAGATGCAATTGCTAACGTAACTTCATACATTTACGAATCATTAGATAAAGGTAAAAAATGTGCGGGCATATTTATTGACCTCAGAAAGGCTTTCGATAGCATATCCCATGAGATACTATTAAAAAAATTAAATGATATTGGCATAAAAGGCAACGCGATTAAATGGATCACCAACTACTTAAAAAACCGCCCTCAAGTGGTAAAAATCAATTGTATTAATAGTGATCAAGAGATTTCAAGCTTTGGAATCCCCCAAGGTACAGTTCTTGGACCAATCCTTTTTACCATATATGTAAACGATATTTTTTTTCAACATCTACATGGTCAAATTACATCATACGCCGATGATACAGTTTTAATAATAAGTGAAAATACTTGGGAAAATGTAGAATTACAGGCCACAGAAGACATCAATACGCTTAAGAATTTTTTCGACACTAATTTACTATCACTAAATAGTGAAAAGACATTTGTAATTCCATTTGCAATCCATCCAAACGACGCTCCCAAAAATTTTAACATTGTCATACACGATAACACTAAAATTCACAGCCAACATTATTGCAAATCAAACTGTACAATATTAAAAACAACAAATAAAATTAAATATCTCGGCGTAATTATCGATAAAAATCTGAAATGGAAGGAACAAGTATGTCAAGTAGTAAACAAAATCAGAAAATTAATATATATATTTTTAAGAATTAGAAATTTTCTGTCGGTAAAAAATCTATATTTAATCTACTATGCCTTAGTTCAATCCACTCTACAATACGCTATTATTAGTTGGGGATCCGCGTATAAATGTAACCTTCTTCCAATAGAAATTGTACAAAGAACAATTATTAAAATTATATTAAAAAAATCCTTAGACTACCCAACTGAACGCCTGTTTGAAGAATTTCAAGTTCCCACATTTAAAGATTTATATATTAAAAATTCAGTAATTCAAATAATAAAAGAAAAAGATAAATATCCATTTTTAAATGAAAACAGAACTCGACTTAAACATGTTTTTCTATGCCCAAAACTAAATACGTCTTTTGCACAGCATCATTATACTTATCAGGGAAGAACTTTTTTCAATCGTCTACCAGAAGAAATCAGAAGCATCAATGATAAAACCCGAATACTGCTCTCTGTCAAGAGACATTTTAAAAATATTCTTAAAAAAAAAACTACTGTCAACTAATCTTACAAATATCTTAGTTCTCCATAACATTCTTTCTTTAAAAAAAAAAAAAAACACACCATTATCAAATAAATACTGCAGCTCACATATATTTATGTACAATTCATTATTTAAGTACTAACTTATACCTAACTGATAACTAATAGCATTTATGTACACTCCCCTTCCATACACAAGCAGATGCTTTTAATGGAAGAGTAGTAAAAAAAAAAAAAACCTGTAAAAAAAAATTATTTTGTTGTAAAATTGTAATTATAATAAATGTTTCAATAAATAATAAAAAAAAAAAAAAAAAAAAAAAAAAAAAAAAAAAAAAAAAAAAAATTTTTAGAATTTACTTGATAAAAAATTGATTTTTCCTATGCTAATATTTTATTTGTAAACATTCAATAGAAATATAAATATAATCTATTTCACAGATGAGGGATATCAAAATACAAAGGTGATAAGAGGTAATATAAGTAAACCTATTAAAACTTCTATTCAGCCGTGGTTTCGGGGAAATTTGGGTCCTTTTTGATGATGGAAGGTAGAGTCGTTCAGCCAGGAGGACTGGTTGAAGTCCCCCTCGCAGAGGTAGGACAAGCGTGACCACTGGATGACCTGGAGCCCCACGGTAGTAGCGCAGTAGCTGGTGAAGGATTCCACGTGCTCCTCGAATGTGTGGCCTCGGATGGGCAGACGCTCCTTCGTCATGTGGTCAGATTCGTCTGAAAATTATAATTGAATAGTACAAGGAATCCGAGAGAAGACGACCAGTGCAATGCCCTAGACATAGTTAGGAGAAATTAAAGATTGTGCTTTAAGCTTTGAGTGTTAAGCGATTAGATTTTTGCCTCGAGCTTTATGCTTTGAGATTTAAGCTTAGCTTTTACCTTTGTCAAAAATAATGAAAAATTAAGAGTAATAAAACAGCAGCTTTTGAGTCTGGAGGAAATTGGTAACTGTTTGGTTATTCAGATCTAGGCAATACACGTAGCAGATAATGTTAATAAATTGATGAGATCCCTTTGGTATCGGTTCACCATCAAGAAATTCGCCGGACAAGAGCGGAACATCCATCCACAGTAGATGACAGCAGCATTCGACTTGTTCTCATGCAATATTTCCCTATATACTAGGAATATTTCCCTCTCCTCCCTTATTTAATAGTTGTCTTTTCAAGATCTTTATTAAAATTCCATTATTTTAAGGCCCTTCCTTAAACAGCTGGTGAAAAACTACCATTTAGAAGCGATACATTGCTTGAAATTTCAATAGTTGTGTTAGGTCACCAGGTGTGAATAGCCAGGCATTTCCCAGCCTCCACATTTCCCATATTCTTTCCTCCCCCATTCAGTTCAGCTTCACAACATACCCTGATTGGGGTGCCATAGAACCACTTACTTAAAATTAATCACATTTAAAAGACCGGTTAAATCCCTGGTTAAAGTATTATAGGTATAATAAAATCCATATCTTACATTCATCGTATGGTTTGAAGGGCAGAACCAGCGCTACGATAAGGAGTCCATCGTCGTTGAGAGCCTGCTTAGTGTTGAGGCCGTTGAGCAGCATGGTCTGTGGCTCAGAGCAGCATCTTACTTTTTGTGCATTTTACTTACAAATCGAGCAAACTTGGTTTGGCTAAACTTGTCGGAAAACAAATTGCAAATAGCTATCGAAATGACAGATCGTTGAAAGACGTCAGTGTGTCAGTCCATAGATTTGGTTCACTGATTAGATGACAGGAGGACCGCTAAACACCGTGCTGCCATCTCGTGGGTATTTTGGAATTACTCAGAAAACGGCCCATTATTGTAACTTATTCAATAAATGACGTAACGGTGCATGTCTTAAATTGACTATAGTGTTTTACCATCTACATATATCTATGGCCTAGCTGTCAAAGGGAATAAGACGATTTAGACGACCAGGGGCGTAAATCTTGGCTTTAACCTTGAAACTGACAGGAGCGAACCAAATTCTTATAGATAAAGCTGAATTTTATTATAGATAGGTCTAACTTTAAACGTCAAATTGCGTCATGCGATCAGGGGCGTAAAACTTGACTTTAACCTTGAAACTGACAGGAGTGAACCAAATTCTTATAGATAAAGCTGAATTTTATTATAGATAGGTCTAACTTTAAACGTCAAATGTCAAATTGCGTCATGCGATTATCAAACGAATTTGAATTTGTGTTGTTGACATCGCCATGGGCATATTTCATTTAAAAATCGTTTACAGGAATTCCAGAGGTGGAAAAATGTTTCAAATGTGTCCGCAATTGATCCAGAAATCAGGTAATTACATGAGACATTAACATTCAGCTTAATTTATCTGTAAATCTATTTGAGGTTAAATGACATATTGATAAAATATTCTTTCAATTTTACTTTAATAAGTATAATTGTAATACGTACGCCTCGTACGTCATCGTCATACATTTGTCTGTTAATGTTATATTATCGTTAACACAAGCTTATGGGTCCGAGTGGTTAATGATTCACAAATATTGTTTCAGAAAATGTTCCAGACTTTGAATGACTTTGGAGCTTTACGTTAGGAACACCTTATAACATTGTTTGGCAGACCCTTTGATTATATAAGGGCAGACCATAACACCGTTAATGGCAGGTAAAATTAATAATGCTACTAATTTATATGTTCATATGAACAGAAGTGAGAATACTTTTCCCTTGTGATAAACAAAGTATGTCATCACAAGGGAAAAATACTGTATATTCTGTTCACAAACTTTGTTTAATGTGATATATTTTTTTCAGAACACATGATGCGGTTTTTACCGTGAGATGGCTGAAATGGGTCCCCGATGAAGGTATAGGTACTCTGTTTAATTTCGGTTGAAAGGAAATTTAGAATATGTAGATTTTTTATTTCATTCTACAAGAACTGTACGGTGACTGCTGGAAAGGAAAAATGGATAAAACGCTATATAGATGTGACATTGAAGATGAACGTATATAAACAAATAATACAGCTATTGTTTATGTTGATCTTTAATATCACAGCTGTATGACGCTTTAGCCATGTTTCCTTTCCATTCCTTTGTCGATATTCTTTTTCAATTCATCGAATTCACCGAACCAGTGTTTTTATGTGCTATTATCGATTGTCTTTCTGAAAATAAAAAGAATTTAAACTTGTACCCCCGAGTTATCATTTTTCAAGCAGAAAAATGTAAATTCGTCGTAGAAAACCAATCATTATTTGAAAATGTTTTCCTTTTATAAGGATTCATATTTCAAGTATTTTAGGTTTTTTACTAACGCTTGAATTTTTGATTTCCTCAGGATAACAGGTTTCCATCTGACAAAGCTCCTTGCTGAGGAAATGAGCTTTAAAAATTATGTAAAGCTCATTCCCTCAGGCTTTGTCAGATGGAAGGTTGTTTTCTTGGGGAAACTAAAACATTTTTCTGCTTTCAAGCATTTTTATTTTTAAATAATTTATTTGGCTAATGAATTAATAAAGTAGGTCCAATGCGATTATATTGTCTATGGTGGCAAATGGCCTTGAACTTCCTCTATGTTATTAAGACAATAGTCTTTGGTGGACCATTTTATTTTTGGTTAAGTTGGTGACAGTGATGACGAAATTTCTAGTATGGAGAAGGCCCGAAGATATCGATCTAGGGATTGGTTTATTTATGTAGACGACATAAAGTCAATGACGTTACATACTATATTAATGCCTCGATGACACACGGCTATTTATAACGAATTTAATAACGAATCAAATAAGACTAATCAATTCATGTTTTATTACAGCTTAATTATTAGCTGATATCAAAAACCATCACATAACAGGACACTATCACAGCAGTGCCATGGAACTTCTCAACCCAGAGAGTGTTTCCATTAAGACGGAAGCAGTGTCCCAGGAAGAATGCGCATATGAAATGCCGTGTATGGATATAGATATACACATGCCGGATGTAAAGAAGGAATGTTTGCAGCGTGCTGAGAGTGTTCAGCCAACTAGTAAGTTGAATCACGTTTATTATCATAAAGGAGTTTCAGACGACGCAGTCAGGACAGCTGCTTACCGTCTTATCATCCCATCGGTAGGTACTTACTTATTGGTTAGGCATTGGAATATGTTTTTTGTTTGTTCGAAAATTTAAATAAATATATATCACAAGGATGGTACTTACTCACTCTTTGGATTTAACAGAGACACCTAAATGGATTGTTTTTAAAAATAGAATCTAAACAAAAAATAACTGACATCGTCTGTTTTATTGGAAAATTTTCATGTTATTGTGAAAAACTTATGAGTTGTGTAATGATTGACAAATCTCATCTCTTGTGCAAATTGTTAAGTCACAAAAGGATTGCACTGATTGAATTTAAATATTGATTGGATGAAAGTACGGAGGCCTCCAAGCATCAAGAACTACAAAACAAGGTTGGTGGATCTGTTATTTTCCCTGTAGTTTTTTCTTTGTGCCATCCTTTGTGATATATTTGTTCGCGCAAGTAGAGTTTTCATAATCATAATTTCTTGGGAATTAAGCCCAGAGAGTCTGGGGTTATTTACACACCTCAGGCTCGCATATTTATGCATCGCATGCAAAATTACTTATCTTATTTTAAAATTTAGACAAAAAATGACGGCTGACGGCCGGCGTAGTCCAGTGGTAAGACTCTTGACTGGCACTCCGAAGGTCGCGGGATCGAATCCCGGCGTGGCAAATAAATTTTATTTGATTAATTTGTGTTATTTCACAGTTTATTCATTTAAAATAATATGGTATATTTGCTGCACGTTCCAGAGTGGAAGATACTCTCAGTATCGCCCTGGTGTAAGACCACCATTCAGAATTGAAACGTTGCTTGAAATGGCTTTAGCCGTGTTTGGTGACCAGATCTGAATTGCCAGGTACTTCCTCACCTTCCTCTTCCCTATCTCCTTCCCCTCCCCACTACCTTCAGCCTCACAACATACCCCAATTGGGGATGTCATAGTCCCACTGGCTCCAGACGGGAGCAGTTGGGGACTCTTGTGCGGTATTCATGTAAAAAAAAATATATATTCCCGGGTTACGGATAACCCTACAATAAATTGAAAATCTCCTACTTCCACCAAAGTAAAGCGTCGATGACACACGGCTAGTTTACAAGCTACTATCTGGGAAATTCACTATCTGTTAGTAAACTCGCCCAGTGTCATCGTGTCACTTGCTAACTAGCAGGAACTAGCAGATTGTTGACAATCTACGAAAAAAAGTTGAAATGTCGTGAACTTTACTCGCCTCCACGCTTGCTCCGCTTGCTCGTAATTGGTTTATTTACGTTTCCAACATGGCTTCCGATAAACAGCTGAGGAATTTGACTCTCGACTCCTGTGCGGGACGCAAGACGCGGTGCCAACAGCCACTGACCAATCATTTTCTTCGTATTTTATTTCTCGTTTGTAATATTGCTCCACAGGAATCTATATAACTAAAAAAAAACATTTAACTTATAATGCCAGCAAACAGTTCGTAGTTTCTCAATATATTGCTTCATCATATTTATCAATAAACCAAAACATCTCTACTTCAAAAATTATTTGGGATTATAAGATAATGCTCGTATCATGTATTCTTGTGTTGCAGTTAATTTGTATTGTGACGTTTACTTGTGATTTCGGAATTAATCATTCGATTGACTTGAAGATAACATACACTCTTTCTGAAGATTCTTAAGAATGGAACACCATCGCTAAAAACGTCCTTACAGTGGCCACCTCCTGTAGTTTTTATCGATGAAAATCGTTATAAATTCTTTTCTCCCATTTCCACCTTCTTCATGATTTGAATTAGTATCTTCAGGGGAAACTTTCAATGTCTAAAGATCTTATAAAATACAATTGTATTAACTTATTTGCAACTTTTAATACACTGGGTATTTGTACCCGCTATGGCTAAGCTCCTGCAAGCAACTTGTCAGCAGGAGCTTAATAAATAAGTATTTTGTATAAGATTATCCCCACGGAAGGCCCTGAGGAAATTGATTTCTTTAAAAGAATTTTGCTCAATGTCATCTTTGGGGATGCTGTGTAGAGAGTCGTTTTTAGGAAAGGAAGGAGAAGTAGTTCTGGGAGGTATGAGGGGTGAGTAGGAATCTAAGTCCAGGAGTGACAGACATGTGAATCATCAATCAAGACGATGGGTTGAGAGAGACCACCTTTTTTTTTACTTGAGCTCCACACGGGAGGCCCCGAGGAAAATAATTTCCCTCAGGGCCTTTCATCTTTGGGGATGCTGCGTGGAGGGTTTTTTTAATGAAAGGAAGGAGAGGAAAGTTCTGGGAAAGAAAAGGGTTTTAGGTGTGGGTAGAAATTTGGGGTTCAGTGTGTCCTGGTCATCCGCCTCCATGACCTAGACAAACCTCACCCTACCTTGGGAAGTCGAAGCGTCTCTTCGCACCGGCTTCTCCCGTTCTGGCCAGCCACGCTGCTGGTGGGAATACACCATGCCAGATGAACCCGGGCATCAGTGCTAAGTCACCAAACAAAGCAAACCTTTGGGGATGCCCTATGGCAGAAGTCTTTGTCATCTAGTAAATTATTCCTGGGTCGCCGGATCCCTTTATCTGCATCCCAAAATGCAATAATACAAAATCCAATAATAAATACTGAGCATTGAAATAGCCCCAGCCATCGTATTTTATAATCTGGCACCAACGAGTCTTTACACGTCGTATTGTCGTTTTGTTATTCCAGGTAGTATTACTGTAGAGACTGTTTCCATCAAGACAGAATCCCGAGAAGAAGATAAAGAGGGGATCCCTTATACTGAAATAGACATACACCTGCAGGATGTAAAAAATGAATGCTTAAAACACTCTGAAAGTATTACCCAGACTTCAGGTAAAATCCATTTTTGTTTGTCTTAATTCATTTAAATTATTTTCTGTTTTCATTTTTTTGCCGTACTTACAGAGATTTATTCACTTTACTATTAAATTTCGGAAAATCTCATTGTATTCCCATTGTTCAGCCACCTATACTATAAAGAAAACTTAACCGTCTTCCTTCTTCAGATTTTCATGTTCTTATAGTGAAAATTTAAGATATCAGATGCTTACCATTACAGGAGAAAAACCTTTTTCATGTCCCGACTGCAGCTATTCCTGTGCTCTTAAGGGATCTTTGAATCGTCACATGCGAACCCATACTGGAGAAAAACCTTATTCTTGTTCCGAATGCAGCTATTCCTGTGCTGAAAGGGGAACTTTGAATCGTCACATACACACCCATACTGGAGAAAAACCTTATTCTTGTTCCGAATGCAGCTATTCGTCCGCTGAAAAGGGAAATTTGAATCGTCACATGCGAACCCATACTGGAGAAAAACCTTATTCTTGTTCCGAATGCAGCTATTCCTGCGCCGAAAAGGCAAAGTTGAATCATCACATGCGAACCCATACTGGAGAAAAACTTTATTCTTGTTCCAACTGCAACTATTCCTGCATTGTAAAGATATCTTTGAATCGTCACATGCGAACCCATACTGGAGAAAAACCTTATTCTTGTTCCGTATGCAGCTATTCCTGTGCTGAAAAGGGAAATTTGAAATGTCACATGCGAACCCATACCGGAGAAAAACCTTATTCTTGTTCCGAATGCAGCTATTCCTGTGCTGAAAAGGGAAAGTTGAATCGTCACATGCGAACCCATACTGGAGAAAAATCTTTTTCATGTTCTTGCTGTAGCTATTCATGTTCTCGAAAGGAATATTTAAGACTTCACATGCTTCGCCATACTGGAGAAAACCTTATTCATGTTCCGACTACAGCTGTTCCTGTGCTCAAAACAGAACATTAAAACGCCACACGTGAACCCATACAGAAGAAAAATCTTATTGATGTTCTGACTGCACTTATTGATGTGCAGAAAAGTGAACGTTAAAACGTCACACGCAAACCTATGTTGGAGAAAAATCTACGTGATATTCCGACTTCACCTATTATTCATGTGTAGAAAAGGGAAATTTATTGCCTCACATGCTTACCCATACTGGAGAAAACCCTTATTAGTATTCTTCCTGTAGCTATCCATGTTCCAAAAATGGAAATTTAACATTTCACGTGCTTTCACATCTTGGAGAAAACCATATTCTTGTTCCCAGTGTTACTATTCAGGTATTCTAAAAGCATGTTTAAAACGTCATATAGGTACCTATGGGCAGATTTTTTCGTAGTAGTGAACCGATTTTATCTATTGACCCTGGTTGCGAAGTCTTGTGAATGGATTCGTTTTACTCATTTCTTTTAAGTTTCCGAAATACTTTCCATATTATAAACCTGAGTATAATAATGCTAAAAAATTTATATTATTTCTGGTTATTTTATGTCCGGCCAACTCTTTACTGTACAATACTTTGCAAGTTAGTGCTGCTGTGGATACTTTTTCTCATAGTTTGAATTTGAATGTATAGGTATATCATTTATTTATTATTTATCAACTGTCGGGAAATCGACAGTTAACAATTTTCAGTTTGTACATAAGTATTATGTACAAACTGAAGCTTAGAGTTCGTCTTGCATTGATCCACCCTGAACAGGACAGAAGAGCGTGTTGAACGTGCAGGTACATTGTATTGAATTTTATTTAGCAACTCTGGGCATTGAATATTATTTTTGACTATTTTATGCAGGATGCCTTCGTACACTCAATGAATCAATTTTATAGTTCGAAGCTGCCTCTGCATAATTAATAAATCTTACATATGACCTGTAACAAAGATATTTTTTTAATTTGTTTAGAATTAATTCAATTTTGTTTATGTGTATTTTATAAAATGGAGACCTAATAACTGATGCAAACTGCATATGATTCCTTACGTAGGCAAAGTAGAGTTTCTTAATGATGTTAATGGTATTTAAAAGTTTTGTGTTTCTTATGATGAAACCTAACATTTTAGCAGCTTTATTTGTGATTTGTTGTATATGAAGGTTATATTGTAGTTTACTATCAAGGGTTATTCCAAGATCACGAATATCTGAGAATGTTGCAATGTTGTTGTTTAATGTTTTATTTTGATTCCTTGAAAAGATAATGTGATGACATTTTGAGACATTTAGAAATAATTTATTTTGTTGGCAATGGGAAGATATATATTGTTTAAATCATGTTATAAATTGACATAATCGCTTAGACTTTTTATTGACCTGTATAACTTAGCATCATCATCATCATCATGGGCTTAATGACTACTGTATAATTAATAGTGTCCGACCGAAAAAGAACTTTCCACCGAAACCGAATCTTTGGTGTCTGTCTCAGTTTCGGCCGAAACCGAAACTTTTTTAGACATGTTAAAAATCGATTGTTTACTGTTATTTGGCTATTTTTTTACACCTATTCAGACAGTTAACACGTGTTAAATTAAATTCAAATAAAAAACAATAATATGAAAACATTTTTTTTTTTATATTAATTCTATAAAACAAACAAAATTTATAAAATATAACAAATGGTAATAAAAGTCATACATATAATAAAATATTATTTTTTCACATACTTCAATTTTTGTTTTTTTTTTTTCTTTTAAATTTAAGACGTGTTTACTGTCTTAATAAGTGTAAAAAATAAGCCAAATAACAGTAAACAATCAGTTTTTTTTGCCGAAACCG
The DNA here is from genome assembly GCA_929108145.2 of Limnephilus rhombicus. Taxonomy (NCBI): domain Eukaryota; kingdom Metazoa; phylum Arthropoda; class Insecta; order Trichoptera; family Limnephilidae; genus Limnephilus; species Limnephilus rhombicus. The sequence continues at coordinate 21,937,471 of OV815290.1, read as the reverse complement.
AAACTGTATTTTCGGTCGGTCACTAATAATTAATCATCTCAACATGAACACAAGTGTTATTTGATTACTTTCACTAGAAATAAAATTAAATTTGACCATTACTACCTTATAGCCAGCCAATCATTCAAAAGGCTTACTCAAATTCGTGATTTAGATGTTCTACTTGACAGTAAGTTACATTCGAGGCCCATATTAATATGATTGAAAAGAAAGCCCTTCGAATGTCAAGATTCTTATTCCGTATTGGAAAAGAATTCAAGAACATTCAAACACTTAAAATATTGTATTTTTCATATGTTCGCAGTCATCTTGAATTCGCTTCTCAAATATGGAATCCTCAGTATCATATTTACATTAAGCGCATTGAAGCCATCCAAAGAAAATTTGTCCATCATTTAAATTTCAAGTTAAATATTGGTTACCATGACGTATACAGCTCAATGGACCTTTATGGACTTAAATCATTAAAAATTAGAAGAGACTTTGCTGATATATTATATCTTCATAAAATTATCAATGGCTTTATTGATTGTTCGCCCCTTTTGTCTAAGATACATTTTAGAGTCCCTGGCGTTAGAACCAGAGAATAATCACTTTTTCATCTTCAAAATGTTCTACCAATCTCAGACAAAATGATTATATATTCAGAGCATGTAATGTATTTCATAAGAATTTTATTGATAAAGACATATTCTCTTGTAATTTAAGTACTTACATTAAAAATATTTGTCATAGCTAACGTTAAATAATTTTAAAGACCCCCTTGCAAGTTATTATGTTATTGCTGTGAATCCTTTCCGTTTACTTGACATTCGATTTACTGTTGTGTTCACTCTGAGTTGTAGGTACAGTCTGTCAAATAAGAGTAGAAAACATAGGAGGGCGCCACTGTCCTTCAAATGGCAATACTAATAATATAATCATGGTGTTAATCTAAAGCTATGTAACCTATATTTTAATTAAAAATTAAAAAGGCATAATAGTGAAAAATATATATTTTCTTTCCACTGATCTCAAATAAGAACTGCATATAGGTATATTTATATTATATATTTACAATTTTATAATGAAGAATAACGATATTGTAATAAAATATAAAGCACACTTTAGAAACTGCTCACATTTATTTAATATTAGCTTAAATACCTACTACGGATCATGTCTCTAATTTTAGATCTGAATATATTTAACTCATTCAGATCTAAAAGTTGTGTAACTAACCTCACCGTTAATGGTTCTTTCTTTCTACCTACTGTTAAATTCAAATTTATGTTTAATTAAATGGAAGCCAATCACTTTGTAGAACACAATTTAATCAAATTATGTCATTTAGTAGATACCTTAACAACAGTGCTTCCTCGATTTTTGTTTTTAGGAACAAAAAATGTATTTTTAAATGTGTATACGGTGTTCTACATTTTTAGTGTGATTGCACTTTAAAAGAATATTTGACAGGTAAATTGGTGTTGCCAGCCTGCAAATTTTGTAGTTCAATTTTTATATTTTCTACTCTTATTTGACTGACATATGTAAATAATTATTGCTGTTGTGTAGTGACCATAGATTTCGTACTACTTTATGTTCTTAAATTTATTAAGCAGGTTATTAGTTTATATTTGTGTTTTTACATCTTCTTTATTCTTTTGTAATTTTCAATGATATATTTTTTTAAACTTCTTATGGATACAGGACCCTTCGTTTTTTATTATAATTTTAATTATTTGAAAATCAATTATTACATTTTATGTGTTTTATTTATGTTATTATTATGAATGTAAAAAATCTGTCAATTTTCCCTGATAAATAAAACATAATAAAATAAATAATTCCATTTCGGAGTATTTAAAAACATTGACCAAATCATCTCTACATATTATAAATTAAAGTCCCCCGCGCCGTCTGTCTGTCTGTCTGTTCGCGATAAACTCGAAAACTACTTAACGGATTTTCATGCGGTTTTCACCAATAGATAGAGGGTTTCGTGAGGAAGGTTAGGTATGTAATTTGTCAATGATTTGTGTAAATTGGTTGAAACATAACGATAATTGTTAGAAGTGTCAGAAAAAGTCAAGCCGCCTGGTAGCTTTCATCGAAAACACTGCCTAATCCTTTTGGGATACAACAAAAACAATTCATGGTGGGATATTTCTCTTTTATAGATCTACAAAAAAGTCCGCGAAGGCATATATCTATCTTTTACGGATAGCTTACTTTACCCATCCTATCTTCTAAAAAAATGGTCGCGTACATTGCGGTAATTGAAAAGTTATTTAGACGGATACAGTATTAATCCTTAACTTAAATACATTAGTTACCCCAAGCATTTCATGCACATTATTATAATCTTTCAAATCATCTCTCCGTATTATAAATTAAAGTCCTCCGCGGCATCTGTCTGTCTCTTCGCGATAAACTCAAAGACGGCGGTGGTTACAAAGGTTGGATTTTACAAAGTGTTTTGGCTTTACATAAAACCTTAACAAATTATATATCTTAACCTTCCTCATCTATTGGTAAAAACCGCATGGAAATCAGTTGCGTGGCTTAAAAGTTCTAAGCGTAGTTACAGACAGCGGGAGCGGCTTTGCTTTATAGTATGTAAATGTATTGTGGTCGGTAACACATGTATTTTGACAATCTAAAACCTCCTGATTATTGTCACGGTTGATAATTTTAAAATTGTACCTAATCTGTAAAAAGTGAATTTCAAAAAAATAAAAATATTGTTTTTTTAACTATTAGTTTTTAAATTAAATTAATTCAACCGTTCGCGATGGAGTTTCCGCTCGCTGCACCTGCAAGGTGTGAATAACGCGGAAGCTCCATCGCGAACAGCTGCCACGCCGAGACCAAGCGCCACACAGAGTGCAATGCGGTGGGCATTAGCTGTGGGGGAACTAGACGTAGATCGCGCGTAAAATTGTTTCTCGCGACCGCAGCACATTGGAGACCTTATTTTATGGACAGCCCTCGTAAAAAATTAGTCAAAACAACATACAAACATGCGTGCCTATTGATTGCTTAGAGTTGTAGATAGAGTTTAAAACACATATATGTATATTTAAAAAAAATCTACGGTAGGTACTTCATACTTTTAAATTGCTTTAAATACCCATACCAAGATGTTTTAAAAGTAAAAGAGTGTAACAATAAAACACAAAAATAACCCATTTGCAAATTTCACGGCGTTCAGAAATTAGTGATCCAGTGTCGTATTCCTTTGTATTTTAAATTTCAATTTTTTAACGTATTAACGAGATAATTTCATGGGAAAGTTTCAGCTACGTCTTAAAATGGGCATTTTGTCGTACAGGATGGAAAACATACAATCTGGCAAGCGTTCCACTGACCGGCAACTTTGTAAAATAACGAGTCGTAAAAACAACCCATTCTTACGCGAGAAAAAAAATAGATCTTTTGATTTCATGAGAACCCTCCGAGACTGTTTTGACCAAATTTTACCTCGGTTTGAATTACTTAGAAAAACGTTTTTTTGAATAATCTATAATAATATAAATTTAAAAATGTGTAAAGCAAGGCAAATTATATATTTTTAATATTAATACACTTGAAAAATGTTCATAAAAATTAAATATTAAAGTTATTCGTTACCTATGTCAAAAGCATTCTTAATTCATTTAATTATTATATTTATACGCAGTTTTAACTTTATTACCGAAAAACATATTTTTATAATTATACCGAATACTCTAATAACGTTTCTTACGTGGTCACGCTGTTAAAACGCATTGAAGATGTGACAACGTTGTATATGGTTTTAATTTACTAGGAAACAATGTTGTTTTAATTTTTCTTCGCAAGGGGCATTATTGGCGCGCCTATGCATTAGTTCGTCGGCCCGCGACAGTCAGCGATGACAAAACAGCTCGGTGTGTTTTATGGCGGGATATCGAAAATTTTGTGATTTTACTTAATAATTTCTATTGTTCTGACGAATTTACTCTTCTGTTCACATAATTGATATATTTACCATGTTATTTGTGTATTTTACATCAGTTTAAACAAGTTATTGTACAAACGCCGTACTTTCAAAGTTGAACTGTCAGAATATTGTTTTTTATAGGTTACTTAAAAGATAAAATTTTCATTTTAAGATCTTTATTTTAAGAGAATTTCTCAAACGTGATAATTTTTTATAATATTAAAATATAATACATGTGTTCGTAAACTCATCAAAAAAATTAACGTCTTTAGAGATGAAGAAATCTGTTTTAAATTTCGGTATTATTTTTTTTGCAAAAAAAAAAACTTTGAAATTTTTAGTATTTTTTTATTAATAAGAAATATATAGAACATTCAAAATACTATGGAAAAATTACAAATATCGTTCGGACATCAATGGTTAAAACAGAGATAAACTACCCTCTCAGGCCGTGGAAACCATGTGTATTTCTTTCAAAGAACAAAATTTTAATTAGTAATGTTTTCACATCCGCGGCCGTTTGTCAATTGAATAAAATTTTCACTGGGTTTTTTAGTAAGGCTGTAAGAAGTTAATAATAATAATAATTATAATTGGCTTATTTATATAGCGCCGTTTTCGTGGAAAATCACCTCAAGGGCGCTGTACAAATAAATATATAAAAGAATTAATATTATTGGCTTATAACTCGGCCCCTTAGGGTCAAAAAAACGTATCTCATTTTTTTCTACTTCACAGGAGAGCAAAAAAACATAGTTCTCAATCGATCAATGTTGTCTACTTTTAAACAAATAGAACATATTAATAATTTCTTCTCGTTTAGTTAAAGGGTGGTATTTTGTGCTTCTAAATCATCTTTTAAATATAAAATAGTAATTTATTTTCATATGTTTTTTTTTAATTTAAGTGCAGCTATATCTCAGTTACGTTTCTTTGATCCTAACCAAAGTAAAAATTGCGATCACTGAACTCAAGTTACGAAAAACTTCCTTCGATATTTGACTTTTTTTACACCCAAAAATTTGTAAAGATGATTTTTAGGAATTAGGATAGTGGTGGAACAGTAATAAAAATATTTCAAGTCTAGAAATTTTTGTTGAAAAACTTATTTAAAACAGAAAAACATATAAAATATTGATGTAACTATTTTCCACCTGATACTATTGTAAAAAAAAACTTAATATGCTACATAATATTGTAATTTGCTTAAAAAACTGGAATCTTGTACCTGACTAACTTACTTACTACCTAACTAACCATCACGCCGTTTCTCCGCAGGGGTAGGCAGAGAGGACGGACCGCCAAACAACTTAGTCTTAGCACACACTCTTTGCTTCACTCACTTTACTTCAACCAACACCTCTTCCATAGGTCACTCCAAGAGGTTTGCTACGTTTGGTGATTTAGAAGGTGTGCCCTGGTTCATGGGGTGAGGTTTTTCTAGGTCAAGACCTAGAAAAACCTAAGGAAGCGGATGACCAGGAGACACTGAACCCCAGATTCCTACCCACCCCTAAAACCCCTTTCCTGTCCAGAATTCTCCTCTCCTTTATTTCCTAAAAAAAACCCTCCTCACAGTATCCCCAAAGATGAAATAGGCCCTGAGGTAAATTATTTTCCTCAGGGCCTCCTGTGTGGAGCGCATGTAAAAAAATAAGTTCAGCTCGTTGCCTTGTTTTAGGAACTTAATAAATATGGTCAGGATCTTCTTTTGAATGTGATTTTTAACTAGTTTACATCCATGCCATTTTTCTGTCTTTTTGTTTTTAATTAATTGTTTCCTCAAGTTGATGGAAGTGAAGAAATACTCTTGTCCCATCTCAATGACATCATATTTCGATTTTCTGGAAGCTAATCTAACTGCTGGGTACCACCATGAAGGATCAAATATATGTATATACCATTTCAAGCTGCATCGATCACATTATGGTAAAATCTAAATTTGAACCAGAGGGAGCTGTCTTCAGTACTGACATAACAGATCATGATGTGATATTGCTGAGATTTATGAGCTTTACACTAAATAAAATAGCAAAAGACAATGAAAACTTGAAAACCGTCATCGATAACAATCTTTTGAAAGTCAAATTAAAGAAAGAATCATGGCAGTCAGTTCTGTCATCAAAAGATGTTAATTTAGCGACTGAAAATTTCATAAAATGTTTAAAAATGCATGTGGAAAGTTGTTCGTCTGTACGAAGTGTAAAGCATAATATGAAATATTTAAAACCTTGGATAAATAATGGAATTATTAAATGTCTCAGAACCCGAGACAAATTACACAACAAATGTCGAGCAGATTCAAATAATATTCAACTGCTGGATTATTACAAAAGATATAGAAACTGGTGTACAAAAATTATAAAATATACAAAGCAAGCATATTACAAAAGGAAACTGGATAACGTCAATGGAAATACCAAGCAACAGTGGAAGATTATAAAGGAGGCTGTAAATATACAAAAGGAGCAAGTGTCTATAAAAAAATTAAAAATCAATAACAATATCATCTCAATGGAAGAGAATCCAAATATAATCACTAATCACGTTAATAGCTTCTTCAGTGATATTGGTCCTAGATTCGCAAAACAATTGTGCAGTGCAAATAAAACTACCGAAATGTGTCTTGTTAACAATTTTATACCTTGTACTCAATTTTCAGGAGAGAGCTTTGAATTTAAAACTACGAGCTTTTATGAAGTTTCAAAAGTGATAAATGAATTAAAAATGTCTTTTTCCTGTGGTATTGATGGCTTAAGTATCATGGTATACAAACAGCATGTTTCTGTATTGGCTGGTCCCATATCTCACATTGTTAACCTTAGTTTTAAGAATGGCATATTTCCTACTCATTGTAAGAATGCTAAGGTTGTACCTCTTTTCAAAGGTGGGGATCACCTAGAGGTTAACAATTACAGACCCATATCTTTACTCAATACTCTCTCAAAATTGATAGAAAGATTGGCCAAGTCAAGATTAGTTTCATTCTTAGAAAAATACAAATTACTCTCTGACAATCAATTCGGTTTCAGAGCAAATAAAGGTACGAGTGATGCTGTTTTAAAGGTATTGACCAAAGTTACAAGAGCGCTGGACTATGGCAACAAAGCCATAGCGGTGTTCTTGGATTTATCAAAAGCATTTGACACTGTTTCCCACGAATTGCTACTTAAAAAATTATCATATTTAGGCATTAATAATACAGCAATGGGCTGGTTCAGATCTTATCTTAGTGACAGAACACAACAAGTTGAAATAAATAAGATGTTAAGCGAGGGTAAATCAATCTCCTTTGGAGTCCCGCAAGGTAGTGTGCTTGGGCCAATATTGTTTCTTATTTATATAAATGATTTATGTAGTCTGAATATTCCTGGTAACATTGTTAGTTTTGCAGATGACACTGCCTTAATATTTGAGGGTAAAACTTGGAATGAAACTTTCAACAAAAGTAATATAGGTTTAAAAGTGGTAAATAGTTGGTTAAACAATAATATATTAACTTTGAATGCACAAAAAACCAAATTTATCACTTTTAGCATTTCAAGTAAAAGTCAGCCTTCTGAAACTCACAACTTGATTATTCACAATTGTTTTCAAACATGTAACTGCAACCCTTTAGAAAATGTAGTCAGCATCAAATACCTGGGTGTAAAAATAGATAAATTTTTGAGATGGAATGATCATATTAATATGTTTGTTCAGGATCTGTACTTCCGCTCTCCTGACAGAGCAATCCGGCGTGGTAACACCAGATTCCAACGGGAAGTGTGGCTGGAGTAACTCTTCAATAATAACTCCAGTTCTTGAATAATTGGTCTTTATTCACACAATAAAGACCCGTAGGGTAGCTCATGTAGGGTGAGCTCAATGATGCTATCTCTCTCCGCGGTTTTATAACCCACATGAAGTGAAAACCTGGCAGCAGACGTTTTGCCAAAAACGACCCGCCCAAGACGGATGGTAACAAGAGAAGAAGGAATTAAAATCCGTGGCAATACGAACTCGCCCTGGCAATTGCCAACACAAAAGAATGTTGCCACAACCATTAGGGTGACAATCACAAATATTAATATTTCAGTACCTGAAATCTTAACATATTCCCGCCCAAAAACGAGTATTAAGGAATAGTTGTTTTTCATACAATAATATAAGAAGAGATTGCAACATTGGTACCCAGAATTTACCCAACGAGTTCACATACAAAAATAAACAATATTCAATATATGGATATCAAAATAATAACAAAAAAACTTATAACTAAGTATATAACCCTATGTCAGACTTGACATTAAAAAATAAAGTTTAATAACGTAGAACCTTCTGGTGCGCTGCACCCACTTATGAGAAAATAGTTTAACACTTGGCACTGATGAGCCTGACGGCACTTTGATTTACACATCACATCACTTTTAGTGTTGTAATTGGTTCTTAATCCAGGTTGGAGGAAGGATCCTCCATGGGAAGTAGACAGAGCTGTGTCACGGCTCTTTTGGTGACACCTCTGGCCGTCCTCAAGGAGACGACGCGGACGCGTCCGTCTTGGCCAGGGTGGATCTCCGTCACTCGCGCCATCCTCCAGTACTGCGGAGGTAGTTGGTTGTCTTTGATGATGACCATGTCACCAGGCTGTAAACTGCGTTGACGTCCTTCTTGCCATTTGACTCGGTTCTGCAATTCTGCTAGGTATTCCCGGCTCCATCTGTGCCAAAAAGATTGAACAACGGTAGACATCTTTTGGTAAATATTAAGCCTGTTTGTAGGCAGATGGTGGATATCAAGCTCAGGCAATGCTAACAGGTTGTCGCCAATAAGGAAGTGTGACGGAGTGAGTGCGTTTAAGTCATTTGGATCTGATGTTAATGGAGTCAGAGGACGGGAATTTAAACAAGCCTCAATCTGTATTAGTATGGTATTCATGCCTTCGTATGTCAAAACAGTTGACCACATTGCTTTTTTTAAATGTAACTTTGTCATTTTAACTGCACTTTCCCAAAGTCCCCCGTGATGCGGTGAGCGGGGAGGCAAAAAACTCCAGCTAATATTCTGCTGGGCCAAAAAATTATGGATTTCTTTATCAGATGCCTTCAAAAAATCAAATAGTTCAGTAAGTTCCCTATAACTACCTGTAAAGTTAGTTCCATTATCAGTAAAGAGTCGTGAGGGTTTACCCCTCCTAGCTATAAATCTTTTCAATCCATTCATAAATGCCATTGAAGTTAAATTAGTCACTAATTCTAGGTGAATTGCCTTTGTTGAAAAACAAATAAATAAACATATGTAAGATTTTACACTCTTAGCATTTCTGGTTAAACCAGACTTAATTAACATTGAACCTGCAAAATCTATGCCGGTTACATAAAATGATCTTTGGATTCGGAATCGGTCAGCAGGAAGGTCACCCATGAGCTGGCGACACTCGCGCGGACGGACTCGGAAACATACAATACATTTATGCAGTGCTCGCTTCACTGCGTTTTTACCATATATTGGCCAAAAACGTAAACGCAGTAATGCGAGCAGAGCATTACATCCTAAATGTAAATTCTCATAATGCAGATGGGTTATTATTAAGTCAGTCAACTTATGATTTTGTGGTAACAAAATTGGATGTTTTTGAGAGAGCGAGGTAATATCGGATTGTGATAGTCGACCTCCAACACTCAACAACCCATCCTGCATAAAAGAATTTAGTGCCTTTACCTTGCTCCGCCTAGATACAAATCTTCCATTACTCACAGACGCTGGTAACGATAAATTTTTTAGTGGGGCTACACGAGATTTAGCGCATATTAACTGTGATTGGTGAATGCCGTGTTCATCGGTAGATCTTAAATGCAGACAAGCGCCATATGCTCCTTGAGATGCATCGCAAAAACCGTGTAAGCTAAAAGATTTTTTATTAAAGCAGAAAATTTTCCTCGGTACCCGAATATGATTTGCTTTACTGAGACTCAGCGTGTAAGTCTGCCAGGCCAATAAAAGGTCATTGGGTAGCTTGTCATCCCAGGATGTTTTTAGCTTCCACAATCTTTGCATAATTATCTTACCGACAATGATTACTGGGCCTACCAGTCCTAAAGGGTCAAACACTTTTGACATTAATGATAAAACTTGACGTTTTGTTACTTCTAACTTTGCGTCTATGCTTTCTACCTGATAGGTAAACTCATCAAGTTTGGTGTCCCATATTAATCCGAGAATCTTAGCTTCATTGGATTCATTTGGCAATAATTCTAAATTATCTTTAGAATCATTAATCGAGGGCGCATTAGACCTCCATTTTCTAATCTCCATGCCTGCTGTAGCAAGCGCATTAATGATTTGTGATTTAAGCAAGTGACAAGTATCAATGGAGTCACTACCAGAAAGAAAATCATCTACATAAAAATTTTCCTTAAGGGATTTACTAGCTAATGGATGAGTAAATGAAACGTCATTACCTAGCTGATGCAGACAACGTATTGCTAAATAAGGCGAAGGAGCCAAACCATATGTCACCGTGTTTAGCGTATAGTGTTTCGAACAATCCTCCGCATCCTTTCTCCATAATATACGTTGGTAATTTCTGTGTTCCGGGTTGATATTAATTTGGCGGTACATCTTTGCAATATCTGCGGTGACTGCATATTGATGTTTTCTGAAAAATACCAAGTGACAAAATATATCATTTTGAATGGTGGGCCCAATCATTAGAGCGCGATTCAAAGAAATCCCTCGAGCGGGTTTAGCCGACCCGTCAAAAACAACACGAATTTTAGTAGTTGTGCTTGATTCTTTAAATACAGCGTGATGTGGTAAATAATAAGTAGTTTCATCGCGTTTTGGAGGTTCACATTCAGTCATGTGACCTAATGCAAGATACTCATCAATAAATTCCGAGTATTGTTCCTTTAAACTAGGTTGTCTTAAGAATTTTCTTTCCATTGACACTAATCTACCTTTAGCAATACTAAATGAATCTCCTAATTGAGATAGGTTAGATTTAAATGGTAAGTTGACTACAAATCTACCATTTGCATCGCGTTTATGCGTGCCTTTGAAAATCTTTTCACATTCACTATCTTCCAGAGAGTGATGCTTACTATTTTCATATTCTTCAACCTTCCAAAACCTTTCTATTTGATTCTGCAAAGAATTTAATGAAATATGACAAACTTTAACTGGCCTCGAATTATGACGCCTCTGTACAGCTCCTGATATTATCCAGCCTAGCTCCGTTCGATGCAATGAAGGTTTATCCTTTCCTAACTGTATCTGATCCGTACGAACCACCTGCCAGAATATCTCTGCTCCGATCAGCATATCAATAGAAGCTGGCTGGTAAAACTGCGGATCAGCTAACTGGATACCGTCTGGAATGTTCAACATTTTTGGATTAATCAAGGTCTGCGGAAGATTGCAAGAAATCTCATCTAATACCAAACAAGATATTTCATCCCGGTATTGAGAACATAATGATTTAAATTTAATGTCAACTGTTTCCTTTACATGAATTAAATTATTATGCAAACCTGAAACAGGTATATTCAACTTTGTACAATGCAAATTTAATCTTTTACAAGTATCCTTTGTAATAAAATTAGACATTGAACCCGAATCCAAAAGTGCGCGTATTTTGTGTGTTCCACCATACGCGTCTTCTATTTTTACTATTACGGTAGATAGTAAAATTTCCCGCCCGTTCATGTCACTATGACATGTTAAATTTACTGGTGCCTCCGACTGACCCTTGCCAGCTGAAGTACCCGCTTGTACATTATCAGTATTGATATGTAACAGAGTGTGATGTTTTCGATCACAAACACTGCATTTTTCCTTCCACCTGCACACCTTTGAAGGGTGCCCCGGTTTTAGGCAATTATAACATAAATTGTTCTCTGATACGAGCTTTCTTCGTGCCGCTGGTTCTTTGTTAACAAATATTTTGCACGAATAAATGAAATGACTGTCATTACACAGCATACAATTAACGTTGCCCGACGCTAACATAACCTTGTTTGTAGAATTCCTTTCCTTAAAATTAAAAAACCTTGGTTTTGTTGCAACTGGTTCCGATTTCTGTTGCATTCCACCAATGTCACCTTGGATAGTTTCCAGGATCTGAGACCTTTGTGAAATAAAATTGCTAAACTGCACGAATGTAGGATAAATTTTGTCGCACTCTATTGATTCCCAAAGGCTACGTGTGTGATTATCTAACTTTGAGGTTAGAATATGTATGATTAATGTATCCCAATGTTCTGTTGGTAGCTTTAAGTTGTGTAAAGCTCTCAAATGAATGTTTGCTTGATCAATTAAATTCCGTAATTCATGATGATTCTGTCGTTTTAACGGTGTAAAATTAAATAAGAAATTCAAATGTCTATTCGCTATAAGTCGGACATTTTCGTATCTCGAAATAAGCATTGTCCAAGCTGCACTATAATTATCCCCGGTTATTTCTAGAGAACTAATCAAATCAAGTGCCTCTCCGGACACATAACTAATAAGGTAATGAAATTTCTGAACATTATTTAATTTACTGTTATCATGAATTAAGGCAATGAACGAATTTTTAAAAGTCAACCATTTATGGTTGTCACCTGAAAACACTGGAATAGAGATTGGTGGTAAATTTACTGAGATATTTGGGACATTTTCAATCTTCTTAAATTTTGATAACATTTCCTGTCCTAATGCAATTATATTAAAATATGTACCTTCAAAATTATCCCTCGCGTCATTATCTTCTGATTTGTTCAATAAATCAATCTCCAGCTGAATTTTGGAGAATTCTATCAGAGAAGGCTTGATGGCGTCTAACCTCGATGACAATACGCCAGGTGTAATATCATTTTCGTTGCTTAAATAGGTTTCGAATCTCGTTAATGAACCTTTCAAAACCCCGCGCCGTTTAATCAACCTGTCGAGTTCCATTTTTTAACGAAATAACACTAACTTGATTTAAAAACTGAAAACACAATACGGCAGTTTGACGCGGTTTGACGTAAACAAAAATGATTAATACTATAGATCATACAGAACCCAATCACAATACTATGGCATACAAAGACGAAACTTGCAAACGCGTGGCTAGAAATGTAGGTAGGCAAAGCAAAGTTATTCGGCAGACTGAATACAACAATAAAAATTATTATCACCAATAAATTTATGCTATATTGAAAGCATCTGATTATGAACACCCGAATGTAATTCGATATAATCAATACGAAATAATGTGGCATCTACACAGATTTTTAGCTTTTTAAATGGAATTTGAAAGGACAATGAAAGGAAGGCTACAACCTGATTTTCTGTGCATGCGAGCGTCGTGATGAGGCTCGCTTGATCAATCCAATGATGGTGATGAGGACGCCGACTGGACCACTCCCGATGATGATGAGGCCTGACTGGGCCACTCCAAATAATGATCTTCCGTCTCAAATGGATCAATCCAAATAATGATCACCCAGCTTGAATGAATCAATCCAAATAATGATCATCCGGCTCGAAGGACCATTGTTCAGGATCTGTACTTCCGCTCTCCTGACAGAGCAATCCGGCGTGGTAACACCAGATTCCAAAGGGAAGTGTGGCTGGAGTAACTCTTCAATAATAACTCCAGTTCTTGAATAATTGGTCTTTATTCACACAATAAAGACCCGTAGGGTAGCTCATGTAGGGTGAGCTCAATGATGCTATCTCTCTCCGCGGTTTTATAACCCACATGAAGTGAAAACCTGGCAGCAGACGTTTTGCCAAAAACGACCCGCCCAAGACGGATGGTAACAAGAGAAGAAGGAATTAAAATCCGTGGCAATACGAACTCGCCCTGGCAATTGCCAACACAAAAGAATGTTGCCACAACCATTAGGGTGACAATCACAAATATTAATATTTCAGTACCTGAAATCTTAACAATGTTAGTAAATAATACTAGGAGACTTACCTATATCTTTAAAGAACTGAGACATATACTAGACAAAGAAAAATTAAAAACTGTTTATTTTGCAATAATCCAGTCTCTGCTTTCTTATAATATTGTGTGCTGGGGATCCTGCCCAAAGACTTATATAGAACCACTTAATATTGCCCAAAAAATGATTCTTAAAGTTATGTTCAAGAAAAAAATTAAATATCCAACTCATTTACTTTTTAAGGAATGTAATGTAATGAACGTAAAACAGTTATATATTACACAAACGCTTTGTAGATTTTTTAATAATATTAATTTTGCAGAAAGAACACAGCAAATTCGTACTACGAGAATTGGCTCTGGTCTGAACTTTATGGCAATTCAAACTAAATCTTCTTTTGGTCAAAGAAATTATTTTTATCAAGCTCCACTCATATTTAATAGCCTTCCAGAACATATAAAGTCATCTAATTCCTTGTACACTTTTAAGAAGGATCTTAAATTATTTGTGTTAGTCGAGGATTGCCAATTGATTTTCTCTACTTTGTCCTTTCTAAATTATTAGCTAAATGAGTATGTTTATAATAATAAGCTAAAATAATATTATTTTTGTTTGAACCGTTTTTGTTCATCTTCCTCTTGCCAAATCTACAGCATGTTAAATTATATACATATATTTATTATTCACAACTTAATCCTTAAAAAAAAAAAAAAAAAACTTTATTTTATTTTATTTTAAATCAGATCTCAAAACTGTGGTCACCCTAAAAGTCTACATTAATGTAGTACCTAGCGCCATCAGTTTAATAGGTACCAGTAGGTACCCATAATCTAATCTCAATCTGTATGAAATACAACAATATTGTTCTTTCAAAATCTGTATAATTTTGTGTTATTTTGTTAACTTGTATAATTATTGTTAACCTCAACACAGGCTTGTCCTAGTGAGGTAACAAATTGTATTGTAAACATTTTTACCTACAGTGTAAAGAAACAATAAATAAATAAAATAAAATAAATATGTATTTTCTTTGTAGAAGTTTTGATATATCAAAACGTATCACTCATCGGAATGAACATCTTTCCATTAGCATTAGCTACCAAATACTTATACATACATGAAGCGATTTCATCTGAGCCACGACCAGCCACTCATTCATGTCACATGTAATTTCTAGCTTCATTGCTCCGAACATTAAAAAAAGTTATATTATAAACTGCCAGGCGTCATCTATAAAAAAATATCTTCGAACGTATTCTAAATTAAACTCGATGAAATTAACAGTGGATTCAGAAGCAAGGGTTTTAGATTGGATTTTACAATTCTGTACAGCAATTTTGCGTTGTCTGTGGCGATCATACTCATCCAAAAGAGAAATTTTTCTTCCCTACTAACATTTTCGTATTTAACACACGAGTCGCACATATCTTCGCGTGGTTGATGGAACTATAGGTTACAGGTGTTAAATATGTTTCGGTTTAACCATGTTTTTTCAGGAACATCATTTGTATCCTTACACAAGTCAACATACATAGTGTACATTAATCGGCGGCTAAATATTTAAATGAAGTGTTCGCCCTACAGTAATGTGACGGTACTGTTGGAAAAGACATAATGTGGTCCTTAATGATTTTTTTCGATTCTTCTGGTCTTTTATCTCCAGGTTAATGTTTTCCCCTTTTGTTTTGGAGAACTTTTCCATTTTCCAAGCTATTATTGATTATATTTCTAAAAAAGATTTCAGTAATATCCAATGTAGTCAAAAAAAATTCTTGGCATTCTTGGATTCTCGAATCGCTCTAAAAGAAGAAGAACTCTTGACTTTTGGCATCGTGACTCCTGATTTTCTGCTATTTTTACTTTGGTAGCAGTTGCAGTAACATCAATTTCGTTTTTGGGGATGCTATGTAGAGAGTCTTTTTAGGGGAAGGAAGGATAAGAAATTCTTAGAAGGAATAAGGTATAAGGGGTGGTTAGGAATTTGGGGGCCAGTGTGACGGACGAATGAATCCATCCTCTCCACTACGATGCAAGAGAATGTTCCGAGAGAGTCCTGCTGGAGAGGTCAAAAGATCTCCCTCAGTCTCTCCCGACCCGGCCTGCCACGCTATTGATGGCAGACACATCTGCCGCCTAGATCCGGACAAACCTGACCCCATAAACCCGGGTACCCCTGCTAAGTCACCAAACGTTATCCAATAAATGATTCCCGTGGTGGCGGTACCCATACCCGCCTCTGAAATAAGATATTTTTGGCACTTGAAGAATCTTCCTTATTATTCAACAATGCCGCTTCCATTATTCACTGAATCGATGTTTTGTGTGTTTTCCTTTCCATATTCGATTTATATTGAATCAAAACACACAAAAAAATAACCAAACTAATATTCAAACCACTCGTTAAAATAAAAAATGCCGCAAACACAACTGCCAAATCGTAAATGAATGACGCGTAAGTGACATTTCAGTAAAACAGTTGCATAATCTATGCGGGTGAATCGAACGTAACTAAAGATGCGTTTCTTTGACTCGCAAGCAAATATCTTTTTATTCAAGTTAAAAACGCAAGTAACGATACAATCTACTGACATTAACAATAAATGGTTTTCTGTAGATACGCAACGATGTAAATTTGTAACCGTTGAACCTATAGATACGTGTCTTTGTCACTTAATGTAATGTGTTATTTTGTGTCTAGTACCATCCGTAAATCAAAATCGATAAAAATTGAGATACGTTTCTTTGACTCTAAGGGGCCGAACTAAGATTTACAATTACAACTAGTGACAAGTTCTTAGATATGTTTCCTCCAGATTATAGAAGTTAAGAATATTTTTTAGTCTTGGTTCGGAATTCATCCCACTTCGCTGCAGGCTGATCCCATCATTTTATTTAACCTTTCAGGCCTATATTCTGTTAAACATATGTTCATATAAACATATGTTCATATAAACATATGTTCATATAAACATATGTTCATATAAACATATGTTCATTTTATGATGTTGATATTTTTTTACTGTGTAAAAAAAATCACAAATTTCTCGAAATTAAGTACGACGTTATCGGAAATGTCAATTTGAAATAGTAAATATTCCCGAATTGAATTTTAGCCGTCAGCGCCGGCCGATGCGTGCGACTTCGCTCGACGACTTTGTAGTGAGAATGTCGAGATTGTCGAGTGAACTCTTATTTCGAAGGTATCGTCTGAACAGCGGTGAAACGAAAATGGAACATTTCCTCGGACCTCGAGTAAATCTTCATCCGAGTGATATGTGTGAACGCCCCATTAGCAATACAAATAAAAGAAACAATTATTGTAACTTATTCAATAAATGACGTAACGGTGCAGAGGACAATGGGCCGTTTTCGCACGATTTTGGCCGCTAGGTTCGCTATAGTCCTACCGGTCCAACTATTTTATTTAACTGTCAGATCCCATACATTTTTTAGGCCGTTTGGCGCAATTTAGTGTTTTTAAATATTATAATAATGCCGTCAACCTGTTGTAGTGTTCCAATGTGTAGAAATAGGGGTGGGCACGAGTTTCCCAAATATTGAAATACTTGAAAGCGAAATGGATTCATTCAATCGGCGTCCCAAATGGGCACCGACTCCTGATTCTCTAGTCTGTCAAGCTCATTTCAGGGACACCGATTATGTATTCAATAATATTAACATAACAAAGGGTTAAAATAAATAACTTTGAATCCTTTAACATTGATGTAACTTCCGGCGTTCCCCAAGGAGCCCATTTGGCCCCGCTTCTTTTTAACCTTTTTATTAATGATATCACAAAAGTTTTTTCTCACACACGTTTCTGGCTATTTGCTGATGATAATAAGATTCTTAAGATTATTAAATCCCACCTTGACTGTTTACTATTTCAACTTGATATTGATTCATTCAACGATTGGTGCAAAATTAACTGCATGGAACTTAATGTTGATAAATGCAAAATTTTGTCCTTTTATAGAACCAAAAAACCTATTCAGTTTGATTTGAAACTAAAAAGTGTTTGTCTATCTGTAGTGTTGGTAATATGTTTCTGTCGGGCAGGTTCGGAAATACCGAACCTAGCCGAAGCGTCCTAGATCGGGACGATATAATAGCGAGTGGAGCTCTCGCGCGCTCTCTTGCTTATCAGACGGCTCACAGATAACATTGTTTCTATTATATTCCAATAAACAGTTTCCGTTGTATCAAAGTACTACGTGTTATTAATATTAAACCATTGAAGTCATCCTAGAGGAATACTGGAGATTAAGGGCCCAGTATTACCTGCAATAACTGAACATTACAAGTGGCGCAGCTATAAAGGAGTACACGGTTGACGGTTTATTGGATTGCGGCAAGTCGATTCGGTGCAGGGATCGTGACTTGCAAAAATCTCCCGAAGGTGACAATAATCACTTCGCTGAAGTGCCATCCATCAGGAGATTTTCAGGGCATAATAGGAGACAGTGGAGAAGAGGAAATTACGGGACCCTGGGTAACTAAGTCCAGCCCGGTAATACAGTGGAGAAAAAATTACGGGACCCTGGGTAACGAAGTCCAGCCCGGTAATACAGTGGAGAAGGAAAATTACGGGACCCTGGGTAACTAGGGCCAGCCCGGTATTCAGTCAGGAGCGAAGAAACATTGAGATTCCTGGAAGCGGCAGGGCGCCTGGACTGCATAGGCGCCGGTTCCTGGTGTCAGGTTGTTTTGTTTCTTGTTTTTTTCTGGAAGGTGTTATTGTTGCCGGGTGTGTTTTTTTTTGGTGTGTGCGATCATGGAGTCGGGCGGAATTTCCAGGTTCTCCCACGTTAATGGGGATTGGAGTTTGTTTCGCCTGAGGTTGGAACAGTTCCTTCTAATTCGTGATGACACAAGAACGATTAAGTTAGATGCTTCACAGAAACGCGCATATTTGCTAAATCGTCTAGAAGCGGAGACATTAACTCTTTTGATCAACTTATGTTTTCCTTCTAAAGTTACAGACGTGGCATTCGATCAGTTAATAGAATTAATTGAGAAACATTGTTCCAGACCGCGATCGGTGTTTAAGGAACGAGAAAAATTTTATCAGGCCAAGCAATCACATGGTGAATCAGTCAGAGATTTTGCAGTGCGTTTACGGGAATTATCATTGTTTTGCGAGTTCGGAACTCGATTACCGGAATGTTTAGCGGATGTTTTCGCAATTGGCATTTTGCCGGGCCGAGCCAAGGAGAAAATTTTTCTCGAGGGGACTAGATTAACGTTTAACAAAATGGAAGAATTAGCAATAACGGTTTCAGCTTTAGATAATCTGGTTCCGGAAATTAAATCAGAAGTTTCCGTAGGGACGTCGGGCGGCGTGAATTCCATTAAACGCTCGAATTCGCCGGGGAGACATTCACATCCGGATAAAACTCTAGGTTTCCGAAGGTCGCCTTCGCGGTCAAAAAGTCCCGAGCCAAGGGGTTTCTCGAGTAATAAAAAATGTACCATTTGCGGTGAAATACATTTAGAGAAGTTTTGTAGATTTAAGTATGCAAAATGTTTTAATTGTCACAAAATAGGTCATTTGAAGAAATTCTGTAAGAATCACAATGTTTATCCGATTTTTGAACAATCCCGTGATAAGGTTATTAATAGTATTTCTTACATTAATCCGTTTAGGGCTAATATAATAATTAATAAAATTAAATGTTCCGCTATGATTGATTCAGGCGCAAGTATGTCGGTCATGCCTGATTTTATTTTTAACCGTTATTTTAGGGATGTAACATTGTCACCTGATAAGCGTACTTTATCGGGATACGACGGTAAACCACTTAATCTTGTAGGTAGTGCTTGTTTTACCGTAGAATACAATAATATTAAAAATAATTTATTATTTACTGTTGTGATTAATGGCTCGGAATTGATAGTGGGTAGGGATTTCATGGAGGCTTTTAATCTGAAGATAGTTCCAATGATGGATAATTCGGTTTCAACAATCAAAGACAAAATTTAATTGATTTACAACGAGTTTCCAGAGGTGTTTTCGCCGGGGCTGGGAAAATTCAGTAAACATAAAGTGAGTTTCAAAGTGAACAAGGAAGCTCGTCCTGTTTTTTTTAATGCGAGGCCGGTTCCGTTCGCTATTAAGGAAAAAATTGAGAGAGAATTAGAAACTATGGTAGCTGATGGTATCATTTCTCCGGTAACCAGCAGTGAATACGCGTCTCCAATTGTACCGGTAATTAAAAAGAACGGGAATGTTAGGATTTGCGTGGACTACAAGAGATCTTTAAATCTCATGACGGACTTGGAAAGGTACCCACTTCCCTCCATAAATGAAGTTGTTCACAAAGTAAGTTCGGGTAAAGTGTTCGCTAAACTAGATTTAAGACAGGCTTACTCACAATTAGAGTTAGCTGATTTTTGCAAAAAGTATACAACAATAAATACGCATTTAGGATTATTTCAATATAACAGACTAGTTTTTGGTTTTAAATCAGCGCCAGCGATCTTCGCTAGGACTATAGCAAGCTGTCTTCAGGGGTTGAAGGGAGTGGCATTCTATTTAGACGATATCATCATTTCGGGGGTCAACGAACGGGATTTAGTGAATAATATACAGGCAGTGTGCGCGCGTTTACGAGAGTGCGGGTTGAGGGTCAACACGGATAAATGCGAATTTTTCGTAGAATCGGTTGAATTTTTGGGGTATGTTATTTCAGGGAACGGAATCCAACCACAGCCAAACAAACTGGAAGCTATAAAAAACGCTCCGTATCCTACGGACGTACATTGAAAAGTTTATTGGGTTTTTTAAATTTTTATCGGAATTTCATTCCTAGGATGTCATCGATACTGGAACCCCTACATAACCTTTTGAAAAAAGGGGTAGAGTGGAATTTCTCAGAAGACTGTAAAGAAGCAGTCGATACCGTTAAAGAGTTAATGGGCAACAACACGATTCTTACAAATTATTTTCCGGACTTACCGGTAAAACTGTTTACGGACGCAAGTACATGCGGACTCGGAGCTTGCTTAGTTCACGTGTTTAAGGACGGCACAATGCGTCCAATTGAGTTCGCTTCTCGTAGTTTAACAACTGCCGAAAAGAAATATAGTATTTTGGATCTCGAAGCTCTGGCAATTGTGTTCGGGTTAAATAAATTTTTTCAGTACCTTTTTGGAATGGAGTTCACGTTATGCGTTGACAATTTGCCGTTACTAAGAATTCTAGGGGAACATAAAAATATTCCGGTTCTCGCGGCAAACCGTTTGCAGAGATATGGCATCATTCTGGCAGGGTTTTCGTACAAAACGGAATTTGTGAAATCTTGTAATAACCAAGCAGATTTTCTTTCTCGCTTACCGTTGAAGGACACAGTTGAGGATTTTAAGGATGATTGCGGGACTGACTTTGTTTGTTTTTTGAGAATTGTGACCATGTTAATTTTCAAGCAGTTGTGTTAGCCACCGCAGCGGATAGCGAATTACAGCTAGTGTTTAGGTATTTGCGGCAGGGCTGGCCCAAACGAGTAAATCGTGACAGCAGTATGTGGAAATATTGGTTAAAAAGGAATGAACTTTCTATCGTAGAAGAGTGTTTGTTTTGGCAACATAGAATAGTTATACCTGTTTCTCTCCAAAGGCAAGTGTTAGATTTGTTACACAGGTCACATCTAGGTATTGTGAAAATGAGGGGAATTTCTAGAACATATTTTTGGTGGACTTCTCTGAACAAAGACTTGGAGGAAGTCGTTCAATCTTGTTCAGATTGTTCGTTGTCAAAACAGTCACCACCGAAAAGTCAATTGACAGTTTGGCCAAATCCAGGTAAAGCTTGGAGTAGGGTACATCTAGATTATTGTGGGCCCCTAGCGGGGAAGATGTTCCTTGTGGTTTGTGACTCATTCTCGAAGTGGTTAGACTGTATCGAGGTGCAGAAGGCAGATTCAACTCATACGATTATGGAATTGAGGAAAATTTTTTCTAATTTTGGCAACCCTGAGTTAATTGTATCTGACAATGGCTCAGTTTTTACAAGTGAGGAATTTAGAGGTTTCTTAAAGGAGAACAATATTAAACTTATGACTTCTCCGGTGAAACACCCCCAGTCAAACGGATTGGCAGAAAATGCAGTAAAAATTTCGAAAATGTTCCTCAAGAAACTGTTAATAAACGGTAAATTCCCACTAGATTTTAATGTCAAGCTTTTGAATTTTTTAATGGACTATAGAAATTCTTTCCATTGTTCGACAGGTATTGAACCAGCGGTTCTATTACTAGGAAGAAGGCTGCGTTCTACGTTCGACAGTTTATTGCCAGTGGAAAATGGAGAAGACTTTTCGGAAAAAGTCAAGGAAGCTAACGTTAACATTTCTAAAGCTCAATCGGATCAAGTTAGGTTTTACAGAGGGGTAAAAACCAGGGTTTTTAAAGTTGGACAAAAATGTTTAACAAAAGATTATCGTCATGATAATAAAGTCGTTTGGGCTAAGGGTGTAGTCTCTAGAAAGCTAGGTAAAAAAGTTTATATTATTAAAATAGGAAACACTGATGTGACATGGAAGAGACATGTGGACCAAATGAGAGAAATGTCAGTGAGCTGGAAGGAAGATGGCAATATTGCGCAGCATCCCGCGTCTGAAATTTTGAGGAACGAGCCTCATGAGTTAGAGACTTCGTCCTTGTTGCGTGGATTGACTGGTTTTTCTCCTGATTCCAGGTTGGCGGAGGAGGAAGTGGTGTCGGAGCAGACACGGCAACAGAGACCATGGTCGGGTAGACTGCGTTCAAGTCGCAAGGCACCCTCATCTTCCAGAGGAGACGGAACAACTTGACCCAGTCACCGCGGGTTGATTTATGTGTATCTTTAAAATTATGTTATGTTGTTAAGTGTGCAATATTTTATTAAGTAGCTTCAGAGTTGAAGGAGGGAGAGTGTAGTGTTGGTAATAAATATGTTTCTGTCGGGCAGGTTCGGAAATACCGAACCTAGCCGAAGCGTCCTAGATCGGGACGATATAATAGCGAGTGGAGCTCTCGCGCGCTCTCTTGCTTATCAGACGGCTCACAGATAACATTGTATCTATTATATTCCAATAAACAGTTTCCGTTGTATCAAAGTACTACGTGTTATTAATATTAAACCATTGAAGTCATCCTAGAGGAATACTGGAGATTAAGGGCCCAGTATTACCTGCAATAACTGAACATCACACTATCTACTGTCACATCTATCAAGGACCTTGGGGTCACTCTAGACTGCAAACTTTCTTTCCGTGATCACATAAATAATATCGTAAATAAATCACTTAAACTACTCGGCTTCATTCATAGAATTACCTCTGACTTCAAACATATAAGTACACTTAAAACTCTTTACTGTTCGCTGGTTCGCCCTCACCTTGAATATGCTAGTGTCATTTGGTCTCCTTTCTACGCTGTCCACATTTGTCACATCGAATCCGTACAACATCGTTTCCTAAGAGGAATTGCTTGGAGGTTGTGTCTTGAAAGAGGCAAGTACTCATATGATGAAATTGAACACATTTTAAACATGCCTTCTTTAGAAAAACGTAGAAAGGACTCTGATCTAATTTGCATATTTAAAATTATCAACAGTATTACAGATACACCTGCATTGTTACAACTCATCCAGTTTAACATCCCTTCCCGTAGGCTTCGAAATAATGAATTGCTGTTCCTCAATCAACATTCTACTAATTACGGATACCATTCTCCCTTATCCAGAATGTCGAGACTTGTCAACGCAAGTCAAAGCATTGATTTTTTTGGTGTAAAACTAAATGACTTTCGGCAGTCGTTACGCAATATTTAAATGCTTCTTCATGCTTTGACTTGTAGTGTCTCTATATGTACTTTTTATATTGTCATTGCTATTAATTTTTATGTGCTCTCCCTTCACTGTCATCTCTGTTTTTTTTTTTTTTATTATTCGTGTTATTATTATGTTTTTAATGGACTGTTGTCCGTAAATTAATAAATAAATAACAGTAAGTACATGACTCATTCAATTAATATATTACTATAATTGAATCCCCAATATAGGGATGGTCCGATGCTCTGTGGGGAACCCGCTTGCACAGCGCGGGTATAAACTGTGCGCCCTAAAGTTAAAGCTTAGACTTACGGATTTTCAATACTTCGTTTGTATGGAAACACTATGATATGAAACAAAACACGATTTTTACTTCAATGGCGTAAGCCAGCGATGCACCCATTGACAAACTACTTAAAAGTAGTTTTTTGGGACTTTTCTTTTTTGTAATATCTTATTTTATTTTGATTTCCTGTAATATTTTATAACTTTTTTCTTCTAATAAAAAAAAATATATATATATATAAAGAGTACGTGTATAGTATAATGAACACGTAAAGAAACATTTGACATAAAATGCACAAAATTTTATACACAATGTTTTGCCTTCATTCGCAGTTGACATTATTTGACAAACGTACCTTTAAATACAAGGGTAGTCAATCAAAACTAACATTAATAATTATGGTAGACATAATATCTTATTTCCTTTTTTAAATTAAACATTTTCAATTATTGGAATCATTTTATTACACGGTTATCAAACTGTCTGGCTCGAGATTTCTGGGCAGCTGATTCTTCATTGTTGGCAATCTAATTTGCTTTGCATTTCTCGCCCCATGGCTGTATATCTCGTGATTGTAATTTAATTTTCAGTAGAAGTGTTTTAGGAAAAAAATCAAATTATTATTTCTTAAGTAGACCATTTTGTATTTTATATCACGCAAATATAGAAGTTTGAGCCTAATTTTATTTTCACATGTACTGTACTGGCAAAAGCTACTGAAAGGTGTAATTCCTTAGAAGTGGGTAATTTAGAATTAAGAAACAGACAGGAAAGGCGTCTGATACCTAAGTATGTGAAAAAATATATATATAAATTCTACAAAACCAAAACCACAAGATGAAGCGGCATTGCCTGTGAATCTAGAAGACGTGGCAGTGGAAGTCATATTGTCTTTTGATACTCCGTGTGATAGACCGACTCTAGATAAAGATGCACAGACATAATAAAAAGAAAAAGTTAACTGTTTATATTAAAATAAACCTTTGTTTCACCGCAGGGGAAGCT
The DNA here is from genome assembly GCA_929108145.2 of Limnephilus rhombicus. Classification (NCBI taxonomy): domain Eukaryota; kingdom Metazoa; phylum Arthropoda; class Insecta; order Trichoptera; family Limnephilidae; genus Limnephilus; species Limnephilus rhombicus. The sequence goes on along the minus strand of OV815290.1, from coordinate 21,912,533 downwards.
TGCAGACTACGCCAGTCGAAGAATACCATCATCACTGCCATGGTTGCCTGGATGGAGATGGAGTCCCCCCTGATGCCCTTCTGAAAATGGGAGCCTGTCAAATATCCCCCATGAACGGATATTTGCACATTTTTTTGGATTTATTATTATATACTATATTTTTCATTTATTTTCTGTTCCATTCTATGTATGAATGCATTGTAATTTTGTCAATGTTTGAACTATTTCAAAATATGGAATGTATTGCATTGCACAACATTCTGAAATAAACGATCATTATTATGATACGTTTTAAGATTTTCACGGCCAAACTATTATCGTTATTTGTTTTTGGGGTGTTATGCCGTGTTGCGCTACCTCCTTCTTTAGCCAACGTTTCGGACAGCGTTGAAGTGTCCCTCATCAGGGCAGATCTACCGGATCCGAAACGTTGGCTAAAAAAGGAGGTAGCGCAACACGGCATAACACCCCAAAAACAAATAACGAAAATATCATAATTATATTTGTTTTATTAAAATAAAGAGTGAGTGTCGACAGCTACTGCCAAATTTATATTTCACCAGGACCGGTTTCATCCTATTACGGACATTTTCAGACTTTAAAAAGATTGTTGTTTATTGGTACTAAATAACACAAAATAATTTAACAAATATATAAATAAATAAAAAAAACTTTCTTTTATTTCTCGAGGTCAATATGAAAAGAACGAGATTACAGACATAATATAAATGTGTCGTAAAACATTTACAAAAATTATACACATAGAAGAACATATCAGTACAACAAATAATTAACATTATACATAAATTATTTATTGTTTTGGCATTTTTTTTTTTTTACATCATAATATTTATTATATAGTTGTGGTAGCATCGGTCAACGCGTGAGCTACTTTGTGAACAGTCAACCTGTTAAAATAAAGAAAATAAGATTAGCAAATTAAATATGCAACTAGTGAAGAATAAATAAGTCAGTTTTTTCTCAATTTCAAGTCTCGGAGGGGTAATAAATAGCATTGCACACTATGTATTTGGACACATATTTATTTTGGGGTAACTAATCGAAAACATCTCCCAACCTCCATAATAAACAATATTTAACATTTATTTTTATAATTTACTTGATAAACCATTGATTTTTCATATGCTAATATTTTTTTTTGAAAACATTCAATATAAATATAATCTATTTCACAGATGAGGGATATCAAAATACAAAGGTGATAAGAGGTAATATTAGTAAACCTATTAAAACTCAAATTCAGCCGTGGTTTCGGGGAAATTTGGGTCCTTTTTGATGATGAAGATGGAGTCGTTCAGCCAGTAGTAGGACTGGTTGAAGTCCCCCTCGCAGAGGTAGGGCACGCGTGACCACTGCATGACCTGGAGCCCCACGGTGGTGACGCAGTAGCTGATGAAGGATTCCACGTGCTCCTCGAATGTGTGGCCTCGGATGGGCAGACGCTCCTTCGCCATGTGGTCAGATTCGTCTGAAAATTATAATTGAATAGTACAAGGAATTCGAGAGAAGACGACCAGTGCAATACCCTAGACATAGTTGGGAGAAATTAAAGATTGTGCTTTAAGCTTGAGTGTTAAGCGATTAGATTTTTGCCTCTAGCTTTATGCTTTGAGATTTAAGCTTTGCTTTTACCTATGTCAAAAATAATGAAAAATTAATAGTAACAAAACAGCAGCTTTTGAGTCTGGAGGAAATTGGTAACTGTCTGGTTATTCAGATCTAGGCAATACACGTAGCAGATAATGTTAATAAATTGATGAGATCCCGTCGGTATCGGTTCACCAGCAAGAAATTCGCCGGAGAAGAGCGGAACATCCATCCACAGTAGATGACAGCAGCATCGACTTGTTTTCATGCAATATTTTCCTATATACTAGGAATATTTCCCTCTCCTCCCTTATTTAATAGTGGTCTTTTCAAGATCTTTATTAAAAATCCATTCTTTCAAAGCCCTTCCAAACAGCCGGTGAAAAACCACCATTTAGAAGCATACATTGCTTGAAATGGCAATAGTTGTGTTAGGTGACCAGGTGTGAATAGCCAGGCATTTCCCAGCATTCAAATTTCTCATATTCTTTCCTCCCCCATTCAGTTCAACCTAACAACATACCCTGATTGGGGGTGCCATAGTACCACTCACTTAAAATTAATCACATTTAAAAGGTCGGTTAAATCCCTGGTTAAAGTATTAGAGGTATAATAAAATTCATATCTTACATTCAACGTATGGTTTGAAGGGCAGAACCAGTGCTACGATAAGGAGTCCATCGTCGTTGAGAGCCTGCTTAGCGTTGAGGCCGTTGAACAGTATGGTCTGTGGCTCAGAGCAGTATCTTACTTTTTGTGCATTTTACTTACAAATCGAGCAAACTAGGTTTGGCTAAACTTGTCGGAAAACAAATTGCAAATAGCTATCGAAATGACAGATCAATCATTGAAAGACGTCAGTGCGTCAGTCCATAGATTTGGTCCACAGATTAGATGACAGGAGGACCGCTAAACACCGTGCTGCCATCTCGTGGATATTTTGGAATTACTCAGAAAACGGCCCATTTAACCACATGTAATGCAAATGTCTTAAATTGACTATAGTGTTTTACCATCTACATATATCTATGGCCTAGCTGTCAAAGGGAATAAGACGATTTAGACGACATAAAGTCAATGACGTTACATACTATTTTAATGCCTCGATGACACACGGCTATTTATAACGAATTTAATAACGAATCAAATAAGACTAATCAATTCATGTTTTATTACAGCTTAATTATTAGCTGATATCAAAAACCATCACATAACAGGACACTATCACAGCAGTGCCATGGAACTTCTCAACCCAGAGAGTGTTTCCATTAAGACGGAAGCAGTGTCACAGGAAGAATGCGCAGATGAAATGCCGTGTATGGATATAGATATACACATGCCGGATGTAAAGAAGGAATGTTTGCAGCGTGCTGAGAGTGTTCAGCCAACTAGTAAGTTGAATCACGTTTATTATCATAAAGGAGTTTCAGACGACGCAGTCGGGACAGCTGCTTACCGTCTTATCATCCCATCGGTAGGTATTTACTTATTGGTTAGGCATTGGAATATGTTTTTTGTTTGTTCGAAAATTTAAATAAATATATATCACAAGGATGGTACTTACTCACTCTTTGGATTTAACAGAGACACCTTAATGGATTGTTTTTAAAAATAGAATCTAAACAAAAAATAACTGACATCGTCTGTTTTACTGGAAAATTTTCATGTTATTGTGAAAAACTTATGAGTTGTGTATTGATTGACAAATCTCATCTCTTGTGCAAATTGTTAAGTCACAAAAGGATTGCACTGATTGAATTTAAATATTGATTGGATGAAAGTACGGAGGCCTCCAAGCATCAAGAACTACAAAACAAGGTTGGTGGATCTGTTATTTTCCCTGTAGTTTTTTCTTTGTGCCATCCTTTGTGATATATTTGTTCGCGCAAGTAGAGTTTTCATAATCATAATTTCTTGGGAATTAAGCCCAGAGGGTCTGGGGTTATTTACACACCTCAGGCTCGCATACTTATGCATCGCATGCAAAATTACTTATCTTATTTTAAAATTTAGACAAAAAATGACGGCTGACGGCCGGCGTAGTCCAGTGGTAAGACTCTTGACTGGCACTCCGAAGGTCGCGGGATCGAATCCCGGCGTGGCAAATAAGTTTTATTTGATTAATTTGTGTTATTTTACAATTTATTCATTTAAAATAATATGGTATATTTGCTGCACGTTCCAGAGTGGAAGATACTCTCAGTATCGCCCTGGTGTAAGACCACCATTCAGAATTGAAACGTTGCTTGAAATGGCTTTCGCCGTGTTTGGTGACCAGATCTGAATAGCCAGGTACTTCCTCACCTTCCTCTTCCCTATCTCCTTCCCCTCCCCACTACCTTCAGCCTCACAACATACCCCAATTTTGGATGTCATAGTCCCACTGACTCCAGACGGGAGCAGTTGGGGACTCTTGTGCGGTATTCATGTAAAAAAAAATATATATATATATTCCCGGGTTACGGATAACCCTACAATAAATTGAAAATCTTCTACTTCCACCAAAGTAAAGCGTCGATGACACACGGCTAGTTTACAAGCTACTATCTGGGAAATTTACTATCTGTTAGTAAACTCGCCCAGTGTCATCGTGTCACTTGCTAACTAGCAGCAACTAGCAGATTGTTGACAATCTACGAAAAAAAGTTGAAACGTCGTGAACTTTACTCGCCTCCACGCTTGCTCCGCTTGCTCGTGATTGGTTTATTTACGTTTCCAACATGGCTTCCGATAAACAGCTGATTTCGACTGTCAAACATCTGAAGAATTAGTTCACGCAGGCGTCGTTATTCTTGTTACTGGCGCTAAAAGCGACCTCAGTTTCCTACGCCTCTGAGCGAGTGGACAGTTTTGTGTGTCATCATGACAATCTCACTCGCCGATTTTCCCGCTTTTAAACTTAGTAGATAGTAGCTTGTACACTCGCCGTGTGTCATCGAGGCTTAAGCTGATGAGGACTTACCAAGCGGAGGAATTGTATTCTCGACTCCTGTGCGGGGCGCAAGACGCGGTGCCAACAGCCACTGACCGATCATTTTCTTCGTATTTTATTTCTCGTTTGTAATATTGCTCCACAGGAATCTATAGAACTAAAAAAAAACATTTCACTTATAATGCCAGCAAACAGTTCGTAGTTTCTCAATATATTGCTCCATCATATTTATCAATAAACCAAAACATCACTACTTCAAAAATTATTTGGGATTATAAGATAATGCTCGCCTGGGATTATAAGACTTGAGTCCGCGCTCAGAAGCTGCAGACACGTAACTGCATAAGCTCCCGGTTTTTAATTCTTTTGACGGGGTAGTTTTTATACTTGAGTTCTGAAAGTGCGCACTTATAAGTGAAATATTAAAATTGTTTTGTTCTTTATGTTAAAATAGTTGTATAGTGTAAATTCTAATAGATATGATAGTTTTAAATTTTGAAAGTAATAGTTTCATTCAAAAACTTTTAACAGACCTAGTGTTTGTAACAGTGCAGTGTGGGTCGACAGATGTATGCCACATGTTTTTTCTGCCGGGGTGGACCGATGACCGAAGGTTACCTCTTATTTTTTGTGTGAACTATTCGAAATGGGTCGTAAGGTTGTAAATCATGATTAGGTATACTTTGGACGAACTGTACGCTTTACGACCCTTAAGTGACAATGGTAGTGATAATGATAATAAAAATAGTGTACTTCTTCCCCAACGGAAAGGAAGAAAAAGAGGTTGTAGAGCTGGGAGAAAGGTTAGATTAGTAAAAAACCTGCGGTTAGCACAAACTAGGAATTTGCGCCTGCCCAAGTCTCTAAATGTTGCCGCTTGGAATGCGAGATCAATTGCCAATAAACACGAAGACATTGTGGATCTGATAACTAGCAAAGGTATTCACATTTTGGCGCTATCGGAGACTTGGCATGAAAATGCTGACTCCTACTCCATCAAAACCCTTCGGTCAAGTGGGTTCTCGGTGTATGAAGCTGCAAGGCCGATAAAATCCGACACAAGTAATATTAATTTTACGAATCACGGGGGAGTTGCAATTGTAGCGCAAAATGGTATTCGCTTAGACAGTATAGGGATACGTCAGGTATATACCACTTTTGAGTTTGTGGGCTGCAAGGCTTCCGCTAATGGCGCATCCCTCGTGATAATTTCCATCTACCGTCCCGGGTCATGTGCAGCCACTGCAATTTTTTTCAATGAATTTAGATCTCTCCTAGAGTGCACCTCTAACTATAATTGCGACGTTATTATTCTGGGAGACGTAAATATTCACTTGGAAAAGAAAATCAATCCCTTGGCCCTAAAATTCAACAAAATTCTACGTGACTTCGGCTGCGACCAGTGGGTGAACTCACCTACTCATGACGCGGGGGGTACACTTGATGTAATCATTTCCCGGGTAGGGTTTCCCCCAAATAGCGTAAATGTTACTGACATTGGACTATCGGATCATCGTCTCGTCACATCCGAGTTTGCCTTCGATCCTCCAAAATTAGAGTTCAAATCCGTTGTCTCCAGAAATTGGAGAGAATTCGACTTCGAGGCATTTTGCAGTGATTTGAAAGCGTCGCCTCTCTGTGATAAGGAAGAGTATAACGAGATCCAAGCAGAAGAGTTAGTAACTCTATATAATTCTACGCTACGGTCATTACTCGATAAAAATGCTCCTTTCACAGAGAAGGTCTGCCGCATTAGGAATTGCAGCAAATGGTTCGATGATGAATGTCTTAAAAAGAAGAGGGAAATGCGGAAATTTGAGAGGATTTACAGACGAAACCCGACTTTCAGCAATCGGCAGCTTTGGATTACCAAGCAAAAAGTTTACAAGGAAGAAGTCACACAGAAGAAATCTAACTTTTGGTGTGAGCAAATTGAGACAGAAAAGGACCCTCGAAAACTTTGGCAAAACATAAGGACTCTGTCTGGAGAGAGCAACAATAAGGTTGATTCCTCTCTTGAAGCAAACAGCCTCGCAACATACTTCAGAAGTAAGGTTGAACAAATTCAGGCCCTCAGTGTGGTAGGATCGTCTTCTATCGCAGCATCAAGTCCGCTCTCCGGTGACTTCTCTACTTTTGCAGCAGTAACGGAAGAAGATGTCACGCGTGCTATAAAGTCTTGCCCTAACAAGCAATGTACTCAAGACCCCATACCTACCTGGCTCTTAAAACAATGTCTTCCGGATATAGCGCCTGTAATTACCGCAATTATCCAGAAGTCATTAGTAAATTCACTTGTACCGGGAACACTCAAGAAATCAATAATAACTCCGATTCTAAAAAAACAAAATCTTGATACTGACAATACGGATAATTACAGGCCAATATCCAATCTACCATTCCTTTCTAAACTGCTTGAGAAAATCGTTGCCAAACAATTGGTGGGGTACTTGAACTCCGCCGGTCTATTTGCCAAAAATCAATCCGCTTATCGACAGTTTCATTCAACGGAAACTGTTCTTCTGCGGTTAATTTCAGACTTGATCATCGGGATGGAAGCAGGTAAGTTGGGTTTGGTATCTGTTCTTGACATGAGTGCGGCATTTGACACGGTAGATCATAGTATTTTATTAAATGTGCTTGAAACCGAATTTGGCGTTCGAGGTGATGTTCTCCAATGGATGAAATCATACCTGTCTGGACGAGTAGCCTCAGTAATTTTCAATAATTCTACTTCACCTGAAACTCCCATAGAATGTGGAGTTCCCCAGGGTTCTGTCTTGGGTCCCATTCTTTTCATTCTCTATACGAATCGCCTCGAGAAACTCATTCAATCAGCTGGCTTTGAATCACAAGGCTATGCAGACGATCGTTTCATTTTCAAGTTTTGTTCCCCGGATGAAAAAGACGTCCTTAAAAACGAGGTGGTTAGTTTTATTAACACAGTCTCAAGTTGGATGTCTGTCAATAAACTCAAACTTAATCCGACCAAGACGGAATTTATTTGGATAGCTTCTCCTGGAAGGCAAGCCCTCATCGACTCTAATCCAATCCATATTCAGGGCACAGATATAATCCCTTCTACAGAAATAAAGTTTCTAGGTTTCACTATAGACAATAGTCTTTCTCTTGAATCACAAATTTCAAAATCTGTAAGTTCAGGCTTTTTCCATCTAAGGCAGATAAAATCAATCAGGCGTTGCCTTCCCTCTGATGGAGCAAAGTCACTCATAAATTCGTTCGTTGTCTCACGTATGGACTATTGTAATAGTGCGTATGCTGGCTTGCCTAAAAAACAATTCAATAGAATCCAGTCCGTTTTTAATGCTGCGGCGAGAATGATTTTTGGTGAATCTAAGTATTGCCGTATAACCCCGCTTCTAAAGGATCTTCATTGGCTTCGATGCCCTGAAAGAATAGAGTTCAAGATCTGCTTAATGACCTTCAAAGCATTGCAAGGAATGGCGCCAGCCTATATATCGGAACTATGTGTCCGACAAAACTTAAGCGATAGGCAGCTTACTCTAAGGTCAGCAGATCAAGATGTTACTAATCGTTTAATCGAGCTTTCTAGGTCAAATCGAGCCGTTTACTATGATCGATCTTTTCGTGTAACTAGCCCGCTCATTTGGAACAAACTTCCCTCAGCTCTTACTAATATCCAGAACTTGGCTGAATTCAAAAGAGCTTTAAAAACAAACTTATTTAAAAAATCATACCTTTCATGAATTTTAACTCCTTTTCAATCTACTATAATAAGCCATGTTCCTCAAGTTTCTGGAAATTGTTTGGTTTCGATTACCTCTTTACTATAGTTTTATGTGCACTCTGAATTTGTATTATTTCTAAATGTTAACTGCCTCCTGTTCTATATAATTTAGTTTAAATGATTCTTGTTGAGTGGCACAGTGATGGTTTATCATTATATATTGTCCTGTGCCAAAACAGCACTCACTATTGTTGTTAATATTGTTCTTTAGGAATTGCTTTGTATATTTTTGTATATTCGTTATTTCACATTATTTAATTAATATTTTAAGGACTCGTAAGGAACACTGTAGGTTAATTTTAAGTTTATTATAATTAAGCGCACTTGAAGTGAAACATCACAAAACTGCGCTATATAAATACTACGTTATTATTATTATTATTATTAATGCTCGTATCATGTATTCTTGTGTTGCAGTTAATTTGTATTGTGGCGTTTACTTGTGATTTCGGAATTAATCATTCGATTGACTTGAAGATACCATACATTCTTTCTGAAGATTCTTAAGAATGGAACACCATCGCTAAAAACGTCCTTACAGTGGCCACCTCCTGTAGTTTTTATCGATGAAAATCGTTATAAATTCTCTTCTCCCATTTCCACCTTCTTCATGATTTGAATAAGTATCTTCAAGGGAAACTTTCAATGTCTAAAGATCTTATAAAATACAATTGTATTAACTTATTTGCAACATAGACTGGTATTTGTACCCGCTATGGCTAAGCTCCTGCAAGCAACTTGTCAGCAGGAGCTTAATAAATAAGTATTTTGTATAAGATTATCCCCACGGAAGGCCCTGAGGAAATTGATTTCTTTAAAAGAATTTTGCTCAATGTCATCTTTGGGGATGCTGTGAAGAGAGTCGTTTTTAGGAAAGGAAGGAGAAGTAGTTTTGGGAGGTATGAGGGGTGAGTAGGAATCTAAGTCCAGGAGTGACGGACATGTGAATTCATCAATCAAGACGATGGGTTGAGAGAGACCACCTTTTTTTTACTTGAGCTCCACACGGGAGGCCCTGAGGAAAATAATTTCCCTCAGGGCCCTTCATCTTTGGGAATGCTGCGTGGAGGGTTTTTTTAATGAAAGGAAGGAGAGGAGAGTTCTGGAAAGGAAAAGGGTTTTAGGTGTGGGTAGAAATTCCGGGTTCAGTGTGTCCTGGTCATCCGCCTCCATGACCTAGACAAACCTCACCCTACCTTGGGAAGTCGAAGCGTCTCTTCGCACCGGCTTCTCCCGTTCTGGCCAGCCACGCTGCTGGTGGGTATACACCATGCCAGATGAACCCGGGCATCAGTGCTTAGTCACCAAACAAAGCAAACCTTTGGGGATGACCTATGGCAGAAGTCTTTGTCATCTAGTAACTTATTCCTGGGTCGCCGGTTCCCTTTATCTGCATCCCAAAATGCAAAAATACAAAATCCAATAATAAATACTGAGCATTGAAATAGCCCCAGCCATCGTATTTTATAATCTGGCACCAACGAGTCTTTACACGTCGTATTGTCGTTTTGAAATTCCTGGTAGTATTACTGTAGAGACTGTTTCCATCAAGACAGAATTCCGAGAAGAAGATAAAGAGGGGATCCCTTATACTGAAATAGACATACAACTGCAGGATGTAAAAAATGAATGCTTTAAACACTCTGAAAGTATTACCCAGACTTCAGGTAAAATCCGTTTTTGTTTGTCTTAATTCATTTAAATTATTTTCTGTTTTCATTTTGTTCACATACTTACATAGCTTTATTCACTTTACTATTAAATATCGGAAAATCTCATCGTATTCCCATTGTTCAGCCACCTATACTATAAAGAAACCTTAACCGTCTTCCTTCTTCAGATTTTCATGTTCTTATAGTGAAAATTTAAGATATCAGATGCTTACCATTACAGGAGAAAAACCTTATTCATGTCCCCACTGCAGCTATTCCTGTGCTCTTAAGGGATCTTTGAATCGTCACATGCGAGCCCATACTGGAGAAAAACCTTATTCTTGTTCCGAATGCAGCTATTCGTCCGCTAAAAAGGTAAATTTGAATCGTCACATGCGAACCCATACTGGAGAAAAACCTTATTCTTGTTCCGAATGCAGCTATTGGTCTGCTGAAAAGGGAAATTTGAATCGTCACATGCGAACCCATACTGGAGAAAAACCTTATTCTTGTTCCGAATGCAGCTATTCCTGCGCCGAAAAGGCACAGTTGAATCATCACATACGAACCCATACTGGAGAAAAACCTTATTCTTGTTCCGAATGCAGCTTTTCCTGTGCTGAAAAGGGATATTTGAAATGTCACATGCGAACCCATACTGGAGAAAAACCTTATTCTTGTTCCGAATGCAGCTATTCCTGTGCTAAAAAGGGAACGTTGAATCGTCACATGCGAACCCATGCTGGAGAAAAATCTTTTTCATGTTCTTGCTGTAGCTATTCATGTTCTCGAAAGGAACATTTAAGACTTCACATGCTTCGCCATACTGGAGAAAACCTTATTCATGTTCCGACTACAGCTGTTCCTGTGCTCAAAACAGAACATTAAAACGCCACACGTGAACCCATACAGAAGAAAAATCTTATTGATGTTCTGACTGCACTTATTGATGTGCTGAAAAGTGAACTTTAAAACGTCACACGCAAACCTATGTTGGAGAAAAATCTACGTGATATTCCGACTTCACCTATTCATGTGTAGAAAAGGGAAATTTATTGCCTCACATGCTTACCCATACTGAAGAAAACCCTTATTTATATTCTTCCTGTAGCTATCCATGTTCCAAAAATAGAAATTTAACATTTCACGTGCTTTCTCATCTTGGAGAAAACCTTTTTCTTGTTCCCAGTGTTACTATTCAGGTATTCTAAAGGCATGTTTAAAACGTCATATTGTTACCTATGGGCAGATTTTTTCGCAGCAGTGAACCGATTTTATCTATTTACCCTGGTCGCAAGTCTTGTGATTGGATTCGTTTTACTCATTTCTTTTAAGTTTCCGAAATACTTTCCATATTATAAACCTGAGTATAATAATGCTAAAAAATCTATATTATTTCTGGTTATTTTATGTCCGGCCAACTCTTTACTGTACAATACTTTGCAAGTTAGTGCTGCTGTGGATACTTTTTCTCATAGTTTGAATTTGAATGTATAGGTATATCATTTATTTATTATTTATCAACTGTCGGGAAATCGACAGTTAACAATTTTCAGTTTGTACATAAGTATTATGTAGCCAAAATAAAATCAATTGTGGATTTCCTCCTTGTGACTCTACCTCTTCTGAGACAGCATAAAAAGTAATGAGTAAATTAAATTTATAAGAAAGAAATATGATCCAAAAACTATATAAAACAAAAAATATATAAATTGAAAAATTACAAAACAAAAAATTTATCAATTACATTGGTAGCCATGGAGAGAGGTTGTACGTACAAATCATAGCAGAAATATAAACAAAAGAAACATTAAATTATTCACGAAACATCAGAGAAATACTCTTTTATGGACCTATTATATTTGGTAAGTTCGCAATTTAAAATGTCCACCTTGGATAAAATGTTATTATACCTATTGCATAGTCTGTTCAGGTAAAAATTCTGCTTAGAGTTCGTCTTGCGTTGATCCACCCTGAACAGGACAGAAGAGCGTGTTGAACCATGTCTTGCATTGATCCACCCTGAACAGGACAGAAGAGCGTGTTGAACGTGCAGGTACATTGTATTGAATTTCATTTAGCAACTCTGGGCATTGAATATTATTGTTGACTATTTTATGCAGGATGCCTTCGTACACTCAATGAATCAATTTTATAGTTCGAAGCTGCCTCTGCATAATTATTAAATCTTACATATGACCTGTAACATAGATATTTTTTTAATTTGTTTATAATTAATTCAATTTTGTTTATGTGTATTTTATAAAATGGAGACCTAATAACTGATGCAAACTGCATATTATTCCTTACGTAGGCAAAGTTGAGTTGCTTAATGATGTTAATGGTATTTAAAAGTTTTGTGTTTCTTATGATGAAACCTAACATTTTAGCAGCTTTATTTGTGATTTGTTGTATATGAAGGTTATATTGTAGTTAACTATCAAGGGTTATTCCAAGATCACGAATATCTGAGAATGTTGCAATGTTGTTGTTTAATGTTTTATTTTGATTCCTTGAAAAGATAATGTAATGACATTTTGAGACATTTAGAAATAATTGATTTTGTTGGCAATGGGTAGATATAAATTGACATAATCGCTTAGACTTTTTATTGACCTGTATAACTTAGCATCATCATCATCATGGGCTTAATGACTACTGTATAATTAATAGTGTCCGACCGAAACATAACTTTCCACCGAAACCGAATCTTTGGTGTCTGTCTCAGTTTCGGCCGAAACCAAAACTTTTTTAGACATGTTAAAAATCGATTGTTTACTGTTATTTGGCTAATTTTTTACACCTATTCAGACAGTTAACACGTGTTAAATTAAATTCAAATAAAAAACAATAATGTGAAAACATAATTTTTTTAATATTAATTCTATAAAACAAACAAAACTAATAAAAATATAACAAATAGTAATAAAAGTCATACATATAATAAAATATTATTTTTTCACATACTTCAATTATTGTTTTTTTTTTTATTAAATTTAAGACGTGTTAACTGTCTTAATAAGTGTAAAAAATAATTCAAATAACAGAAAACAATCGATTTTTAACATGTCTAAAAAAGTTTCGGTTTTTTTGCTGAAACCGAAACCGAAACTGTATTTTCGGTTGGTCACTAATAATTAATCATCTCAACGTGAACACAAGTGTTATTTGATTGCTTTCACTAGAAATAAAATTAAATTTGACCATAACTACCTTATAGCCAGCCAAAAGGGTTACTCAAATTCGTGATTTAGATGTTCTACTTGAGAGTAAGTTACATTCGAGGCCCATATTAATATGATTGAAAAGAAAGCCCTGGAAAAGAATTCAAGAACATTCAAACACTTAAAATATTGTATTTTTCATATGTTCGCAGTCATCTTGAATTCGCTTCTCAAATATGGAATCCTCAATATCATATTTACATTAAGCGCATTGAAGCCATCCAAAGAAAATTTGTCTATCATTTAAATTTCAAGTTTAATATTGGTTACCATGACGTATACAGCTCAATGGACCTTTATGGACTTAAATCATTAAAAATTAGAAGAGACTTTGCTGATATATTATATCTTCATAAAATTATCAATGGCTTTATTGATTGTTCGCCCCTTTTGTCTAAGATACATTTTAGAGTCCCTGGCGTTAGAACCAGAGAATAATCACTTTTTCATCTTCAAAATGTTCTACCAATCTCAGACAAAATGATTATATTTTCAGAGCATGTAATGTATTTCATAAGAATTTTATTGATATAGACATATTCTCATGTAATTTAAGTACTTACCTTAAAAATATTTTTCATAGCTAACGTTAAATAATTTTAAAGACCCCCTTGCAAGTTATTATGTTATTGCTGTGAATCCTTTCCGTTTACTTGACATTCGATTTACTGTTGTGTTCACTCTGAGTTGTAGGTACAGTCTGTCAAATAAGAGTAGAAAACATAGGAGGGCGCCACTGTCCTTCAAATGGCAATACTAAAATATAATCATGGTGTTAATCTAAAGCTATGTAACCTACATTTTAATTAAAAAATTAAAAAGGCATAATAGTGAAAAAAATATATTTTCTTTCCACTGATCTCAAATAAGAACTGCATATAGGTATATTAATATTATATATTTACAATTTTATAATGAAGAATAACGATATTGTAATAAAATATAAAGCACACTTTAGAAAATGCTCACATTTATTTAATATTAGCTTAAATACCTACAACGGATCATGTCTCTAATTTTAGATCTGCATATATTTAACTCATTCAGATCTAAAAGTTGTGTAACTAACCTCACCGTTAATGGTTCTTTCTTTCTACCTACTGTTAAATACAAATTTATGTTAAATTAAATGGAAGCCAATCACTTTGTAGAACACAATTTAATCAAATTATGTCATTTAGTAGATACCTTAACAACAGTGCTTCCTCGATTTTTTGTTTTTAGGAACAAAAAATGTATTTTTAAATGTGTATACGGTGTTCTACATTTTTAGTGTGATTGCACTTTAAAAGAATATTTGATAGGTAAATTGGTGTTGCCAGCCTGCAAATTTTGTAGTTCAATTTTTATATTTTCTACTCTTATTTGACTGACAAATGTACATAATTATTGCTGTTGTGTAGTGACCATAGATTTCGTACTACTTTATGTTCTTAAATTTATTAAGCAGGTTATTAGTTTATATTTGCGTTTTTACATCTTCTTTATTCTTTGTAATTTTCAATGATATATTTTTTTAAACTTCTTATGGATACAGGACCCTTCGTTTTTTATTTTAATTTTAATTATTTGAAAATCTATTATTAGATTTTATGTGTTTTATTAATGTTATTATTATGAATGTAAAAAATCTGTCAATTTTCCCTGATAAATAAAACATAATAAAATAAATAATTCCATTTCGGAGTATTTAAAAACATTGACCAAATCATCTCTACATATTATAAATTAAAGTCCCCCGCGCCGTCTGTCTGTATGTCTGTTCGCGATAAACTCGAAAACTACTTAACGGATTTTCATGCGGTTTTCACCAATATATAGAGTTTTATTATGTGTAAAGCAAGGCAAATTATATGTTTTTTTTTTTTTAAAGTATTTTCTTATTTTTTTTAATTACTATGTATTTTTACAATTATTTTGGCTTCTAAGTACAAAACCCTAAACTAATTATTCAACTTCCTTTATAATAATATGTCAAATAAACACTTTAACTTCAGTACGTCTCGAAGACATGTCGTTATCGTTCGTAGGTCAAAATAAGATTATCTTTCTGTGGTTAAGAATTGTATGTTTATTGTGTTTCATTTATTAAATGTTATAAAACAGAACTGGTTTCGTTTTTGTCCATTTTTCTCATAAGAAGAATATTATTAGATACAACGTTTTTCCGGGCAAGGGCTCAATTGTTTTAATGTTGTAAAATCTAAATTCTGACCCCAAATCAAATATAATAGAATCCCCAAACCAAATGGCTGGTCGTATGAGAGAATATGAACCCAACGCGTTGAAAGCCCCACCCCCAAGATATGAAACATTCATGCGAAATAGTTCGAACGATCTTTTCGACGCGTCAAGAATCTCTACATATTATAAACTAGCTGACCTGGCCACGCGTTGCTGAGACTAACGAAACGCAACGCCATCTACTGGTTGGTTACCCAACCTTTATAACCAACGCCATCTGTTTTTGAACACAAATCAAACCCACACCGCCCATTTGTCAGCCCGCTCCCTTTATAAAATTAATTAGGTTTTGTGTGAATTGGTTGAAATCTCTACATATTGTAAATTAATGTCCACCGCCGCATCTGTCTGTTAGCGATAAACTCAAAAACTGCTGAACGAATTTTCATGCAGTTTTCAACAATAGAGTGATTCTTGAGGAAGGTTTAAGTATATAATTTGTCAAGGTTTTGTGTAAATTGGTTGAAATATATAAATAAATGATAATGTGTGTATGTGGTGGACGAGTGGGCTGGCACGCGGGCAGTGTTGAGTTGATTTGTATGCAAATCTAAAGTTTTATGCCGAGGTTGATGAAATTTTGCAGGTATGACCTTTAAAACCAGAGGAAGGTCAATGTCTACATTTGATTTGGAAAACTCTGTGTAAAGCCCGGGCATCGCTGGGGACTTCAGCTATTATGTCATATATTAGTTTGAATCATCATTATGGATGAAGTCGGCGCAAAACGGTATTGGGAGAAGAGTCATATTTACTTTTTTCAGCGTTAGGCATAGGCAGGTATAACTCGCAGAATGATCGCCATCCGACTGATTTCTCATCAAAAACAACGCCTCCAGCTGCGGCAATAGCGGCTACAGTTATGCTCCAGAATAGCGGCAACCTCGCACACGTACTTATAAAACCACAAGAAATTTTAAACATGGCGGGTAATTTTGGGTTTAGTCATATTTTTTTTCGCCACGTTTGGTGATTTAGCCGGGGTGCCCGGGTTCATCGGGTGAGGTTTGTTTTCATCCGCCACCCAGACTTAGGTCTTGGAGGCGGATGACCAGGACACACTGAACCCCAGATTACTACCCACCCCTTAAACCCTTTTATTCCCAGAACTCTCCTCTCCCTCCTTTCCTTAAAAAAAGCCTCCACACAGAATCCCCAAAGATGACAAAAGCCCTGATAAAATTATAAAAAAAAATTATAAAAAATTGATGTTCACTTTCCTGAATCGTCTTTTCTAGAGTATTCGGTATAATTATAAAAATATGTTTTTCGGTAATAAAGTTAAAACTGCGTATATATATAATAATTAAATGAATTAAGAATGCTTTTGACATAGGTAATGAATAACTATAATATTTAATTTTTCTGAATATTTTTCAATTGTATTAATATTAAAAATATAATTTGCCTTGCTTTACACATTTTTAAATTTATATTATTATAGATTATTAAAAAAAACGTTTTTCTAAGTAATTCAAACCGAGGTAAAATTTTGGCCAAAACAGTCTCGGAGAGTTCTCATGAAATCAAAAGATCAATTTTTTTTTCGCGTAAGAATGGGTTGTTTTTACGACTCGTTATTTTACAAAGTTGCCGGTCAGTGGAACGCTTGCCAGATTGTATGTTTTCCATCCTCTACGACAAAATGCCCATTTTAAGACGTAGCTGAAACTTTCCCATGAAATTATCTCGTTAATACGTTAAAAAATTGAAATTTAAAATACAAAGGAATACGACACTGGATCACTAATTTCTGAAAGCCGTGAAATTTGCAAATGGGTTATTTTTGTGTTTTATTGTTACACTCTTTTACTTTTAAAACATCTTGGTATGGGTATTTAAAGCAATTTAAAAGTATGAAGTACCTACCGTAGATTTTTTTTTTAATATATACATATATGTGTTTCAAACTCTATCTACAACTCTAAGCAATCAATAGGCACGCATGTTTGTATTTTGTTTTGACTAATTTTATACGAGGGCTGTCCATAAAATAAGGTCTCCAATGTGCTGCGGTCGCGAGAAACAATTTTACGCGCGATCCGGCAATACTGGCGTGTAGTCTAGTTCCCCCACACCAAATGCCCACCGCATTGCACTCTGTGTGGCGCTTGGTCTCGGCGTGGCAGCTGTTCGCGAGGGAGCTTCCGCGTTATTCACACCTTGCAGGTGCAGCGAGCGGAAACTCCATCGCGAACGGTTGAATTAATTTAATTTAAAAACTAATAGTTAAAAAAACAATATTTTTATTTTTTTGAAATTCACTTTTTACAGATTAGGTACAATTTTAAAATTATCAACCGTGACAATAATCAGGAGGTTTTAGATTGTCAAAATACATGTGTTACCGACCACAATACATTTACATACTATAAAGCAAAGCCGCTCCCGCTGTCTGTAACTACGCTTAGAACTTTTAAGCCACGCAACTGATTTCCATGCGGTTTTTACCAATAGATGAGGAAGGTTAAGATATATAATTTGTTAAGAAACAGAAAGATGCCGCGGAGGACTTTAATTTATAATACGTAGAGATGATGTGAAAGATTATAATAATGTGCATGAAATGCTTGGGGTAACTAATGTATTTAAGTTAAGGATTAATACTGTATCCGTCTAAATAACTTTTCAATTACCGCAATGTACGCGACCATTTTTTTAGAAGTTAGAATGGGTAAAGTAAGCTATCCGTAAAAGATAGATATATGCCTTCGCTGACTTTTTTGTAGATCTATAAAAGAGAAATATCCCACCATGAATTGTTTTGTTGTATCCCAAAAGGATTAGGCAGCGTTTCCGATGAAAGCTACCAGGCGGCTTGACTTTTTCTGACACTTCTAACAATTATCGTTATGTTTCAACCAATTTACACAAATCACTGACAAATTATATACCTAACCTTCCTCATAAAACACTCTATCTATTGGTGAAAACCGCATGAAAATCCGTTAAGTAGTTTTCGAGTTTATCGCGAACAGACAGACAGACAGACGGCGCGGGGGACTTTAATTTATAATATGTAGAGATGATTTGGTCAATGTTTTTAAATACTTCAATATGGAATTATTTATTTTATTATGTTTTATTTATCAGAGAAAATTAACAGATTTTTTACATTCATAATAATAACATTAATAAAACAGATAAAATCTAATAATAGATTTTCAAATAATTAAAATTATAATAAAAAACGAAGGGTCCTGTATCCATAAGAAGTTTAAAAAAATATATCATTGAAAATTACAAAGAATAAAGAAGATGTAAAAACACAAATATAAACTAATAACCTGCTTAATAAATTTAAGAACATAAAGTAGTACGAAATCTATGGACACTACACAACAGCAATAATTATGTACATATGTCAGTCAAATAAGAGTAGAAAATATAAAAATTGAACTACAAAATTTGCAGGCTGGCAACACCAATTTACCTGTCAAATATTCTTTTAAAGTGCAATCACACTAAAAATGTAGAACACCGTATACACATTTAAAAATACATTTTTTGTTCCTAAAAACAAAAATCGAGGAAGCACTGTTGTTAAGGTATCTACTAAATGACATAATTTGATTAAATTGTGTTCTACAAAGTGATTGGCTTCCATTTAATTTAACATAAATTTGAATTTAACAGTAGGTAGAAAGAAAGAAACATTAACGGTGAGGTTAGTTACACAACTTTTAGATCTGAATGAGTTAAATATATTCAGATCTAAAATTATTGACATGATTCGCAGTAGGTATTTAAGCTAAATTAAATAAATGTGAGCAATTTCTAAAGTGTGCTTTATATTTTATTACAATATCGTTATTCTTCATTATAAAATTGTAAATATATAATATTAATATACCTATATGCAGTTCTAATTTGAGATCAGTGGAAAGAAAATATATTTTTTTCACTATTATGCCTTTTTAATTTTTAATTAAAATTTAGGTTACATAGCTTTAGATTAACACCATGATTATATTTTTAGTATTGCCATTTGAAGGACAGTGGCGCCCTCCTATGTTTTCTACTCTTATTTGACAGACTGTACCTACAACTCAGAGTGAACACAACAGTAAATCGAATGTCAAGTAAACGGAAAGGATTCACAGCAATAACATAATAACTTGCAAGGGGGTTTTTAAAATTATTTAACGTTAGCTATGACAAATATTTTAAAGGTAAGTACTTAAATTACATGAGAATATGTCTATATCAATAAAATTCCTATGAAATACATTACATGCTCTGAATATATAATCATTTTGTCTGAGATTGGTAGAACATTTTGAAGATGAAAAAGTGATTATTCTCTGGTTCTAACGCCAGGGACTCTAAAATGTATCTTAGACAAAAGGGGCGAACAATCAATAAAGCCATTGATAATTTTATGAAGATATAATATATCAGCAAAGTCTCTTCTAATTTTTAATGATTTAAGTCCATAAAGGTCCATTGAGCTGTATACGTCATGGTAACCAATATTAAACTTGAAATTTAAATGATGGACAAATTTTCTTTGGATGGCTTCAATGCGCTTAATGTAAATATGATATTGAGGATTCCATATTTGAGAAGCGAATTCAAGATGACTGCGAACATATGAAAAATACAATATTTTAAGTGTTTGAATGTTCTTGAATTCTTTTCCAACACGGAATAAGAATCTTGACATTCGAAGGGCTTTCTTTTCAATCATATTAATATGGGCCTCGAATGTAACTTACTGTCAAGTAGAACATCTAAATCACGAATTTGAGTAACCCTTTTGAGTGATTGGCTGGCTATAAGGTAGTTATGGTCAAATTTAATTTTATTTCTAGTGAAAGTAATCAAATAACACTTGTGTTCACGTTGAGATGATTAATTATTAGTGACCGACCGAAAATACAGTTTCGGTTTCGGTTTCGGTTTCGGCAAAAAAACCGAAACTTTTTTAAACATGTTAAAAATCGATTGTTTTCTGTTATTTGGCTTATTTTTTACACTTATTAAGACAGTTAACACGTCTTAAATTTAATAAAAAAAAAACAATAATTGAAGTATGTGAAAAAATAATATTTTATTATATGTATGACTTTTATTACTATTTGTTATATTATGTGCTATGACTATGCAATAGGTATAATAACATTTTATCCAAGGTGGACATTTTAAATTGCGAACTTACCAAATATAATAGGTCCATAAAAGAGTATTTCTCTGATGTTTCGTGAATAATTTAATGTTTCTTTTGTTTATATTTCTGCTATGATTTGTACGTACAACCTCTCTCCATGGCTACCAATGTAATTGATAAATTTTTTGTTTTGTAATTTTTCAATTTATATATTTTTTTGTTTTATATAATTTTTGGATCATATTTCTTTCTTATAAATTTAATTTACTCATTACTTTTTATGCTGTCTCAGAAGAGGTAGAGTCACAAGGAGGAAATCCACAATTGATTTTATTTTGGCTACATAATACTTATGTACAAACTGAAAATTGTTAACTGTCGATTTCCCGACAGTTGATAAATAATAAATAAATGATAAACCTATACATTCAAATTCAAACTATGAGAAAAAGTATCCACAGCAGCACTAACTTGCAAAGTATTGTACAGTAAAGAGTTGGCCGGATATAAAATAACCAGAAATAATATAGATTTTTTAGCATTATTATACTCAGGTTTATAATATGGAAAGTATTTCGGAAACTTAAAAGAAATGAGTAAAACGAATCCAATCACAAGACTTGCGACCAGGGTAAATAGATAAAATGAACAAGAATAAGGTTTTCTCCAAGATGAGAAAGCACGTGAAATGTTAAATTTCCATTTTTGGAACATGGATAGCTACAGGAAGAATATAAATAAGGGTTTTCTTCAGTATGGGTAAGCATGTGAGGCAATAAATTTCCCTTTTCTACACATGAATAGGTGAAGTCGGAATATCACGTAGATTTTTCTCCAACATAGGTTTGCGTGTGACGTTTTAAAGTTCACTTTTCAGCACATCAATAAGTGCAGTCAGAACATCAATAAGATTTTTCTTCTATATGGGTTCACGTGTGGCGTTTTAATGTTCTGTTTTGAGCACAGGAACAGCTGTAGTCGGAACATGAATAAGGTTTTCTCCAGTATGGCGAAGCATGTGAAGTCTTAAATGTTCCTTTCGAGAACATGAATAGCTACAGCAAGAACGTGAAAAAGATTTTTCTCCAGTATGGGTTCGCATGTGACGATTCAACGTTCCCTTTTTAGCACAGGAATAGCTGCATTCGGAACAAGAATGAGGTTTTTCTCCAGTATGGGTTCGCATGTGACATTTCAAATATCCCTTTTCAGCACAGGAAAAGCTGCATTCGGAACAAGAATAAGGTTTTTCTCCAGTATGGGTTCGTATGTGATGATTCAACTTTGCCTTTTCGGCGCAGGAATAGCTGCATTCGGAACAAGAATAAGGTTTTTCTCCAGTATGGGTTCGCATGTGACGATTCAAATTTCCCTTTTCAGCAGACCAATAGCTGCATTCGGAACAAGAATAAGGTTTTTCTCCAGTATGGGTTCGCATGTGACGATTCAAATTTACCTTTTGAGCCGACGAATAGCTGCATTCGGAACAAGAATAAGGTTTTTCTCCAGTATGGGTTCGCATGTGACGATTCAAAGATGCCTTAAGAGCACAGGAATAGCTGCAGTGGGGACATGAATAAGGTTTTTCTCCTGTAATGGTAAGCATCTGATATCTTAAATTTTCACTATAAGAACATGAAAATCTGAAGAAGGAAGACGGTTAAGGTTTCTTTATAGTATAGGTGGCTGAACAATGGGAATACGATGAGATTTTCCGATATTTAATAGTAAAGTGAATAAAGCTATGTAAGTATGTGAACAAAATGAAAACAGAAAATAATTTAAATGAATTAAGACAAACAAAAATGGATTTTACCTGAAGTCTGGGTAATACTTTCAGAGTGTTTAAAGCATTCATTTTTTACATCCTGCAGGTGTATGTCTATTTCAGTATAAGGGATCCCCTCTTTATCTTCTTCTCGGAATTCTGTCTTGATGGAAACAGTCTCTACAGTAATACTACCTGGAATTTCAAAACGACAATACGACGTGTAAAGACTCGTTGGTGCCAGATTATAAAATACGATGGCTGGGGCTATTTCAATGCTCAGTATTTATTATTGGATTTTGTATTTTTGCATTTTGGGATGCAGATAAAGGGAACCGGCGACCCAGGAATAATTTACTAGATGACAAAGACTTCTGCCATAAGTCATCCCCAAAGGTTTGCTTTGTTTGGTGACTAAGCACTGATGCCCGGGTTCATCTGGCATGGTGTATACCCACCAGCAGCGTGGCTGGCCAGAACGGGAGAAGCCGGTGCGAAGAGACGCTTCGACTTCCCAAGGTAGGGTGAGGTTTGTCTAGGTCATGGAGGCGGATGACCAGGACACACTGAACCCCGAATTTCTACCCACACCTAAAACCCTTTTCCTTTCCAGAACTCTCCTCTCCTTCCTTTCATTAAAAAAACCCTCCACGCAGCATCCCCAAGATGAAGGGCCATGAGGGAAATTATTTTCCTCAGGGCCTCCCGTGTGGAGCTCAAGTAAAAAAAAAGGTGGTCTCTCTCAACCCATCGTCTTGATTGATGAATTCACATGTCCGTCACTCCTGGACTTAGATTCCTACTCACCCCTCATACCTCCCAAAACTACTTCTCCTTCCTTTCCTAAAAACGACTCTCTTCACAGCATCCCCAAAGATGACATTGAGCAAAATTCTTTTAAAGAAATCAATTTCCTCAGGGCCTTCCGTGGGGATAATCTTATACAAAATACTTATTTATTAAGCTCCTGCTGACAAGTTGCTTGCAGGAGCTTAGCCATAGCGGGTACAAATACCAGTCTATAAAAAGTTGCAAATAAGTTAATACAATTGTATTTTATGAGATCTTTAGACATTGAAAGTTTCCCTTGAAGATACTTATTCAAATCATGAAGAAGGTGGAAATGGGAGAAGAGAATTTATAACGATTTTCATCGATAAAAACTACAGGAGATGGCCACTGTAAGGACGTTTTTAGCGATGGTGTTCCATTCTTAAGAATCTTCAGAAAGAGTGTATGGTATCTTCAAGTCAATCGAATGATTAATTCCGAAATCACAAGTAAACGTCACAATACAAATTAACTGCAACACAAGAATACATGATACGAGCATTATCTTATAATCCCAAATAATTTTTGAAGTAGTGATGTTTTGGTTTATTGATAAATATGATGGAGCAATATATTGAGAAACTACGAACTGTTTGCTGGCATTATAAGTGAAATGTTTTTTTTTAGTTCTATAGATTCCTGTGGAGCAATATTACAAACGAGAAATAAAATACGAAGAAAATGATCGGTCAGTGGCTGTTGGCACCGCGTCTTGCGTCCCGCACAGGAGTCGAGAATCCAATTCCTCCGCTGGGTAAGTCCTCATCTTGAGAAATGCAACATTTTCAGCTTAAGCCTCGATGACACACGGCGAGTGTACAAGCTACTATCTACTAAGTTTAAAAGCGGGAAAATCGGCGAGTGAGATTGTCATGATGACACACAAAACTGTCCACTCGCTCAGAGGCGTAGGAAACTGAGGTCACTTTTAGCGCCAGTAACAAGAATAACGACGCCTGCGTGAACTAATTCTTCAGATGTTTGACAGTCGAAATTAGCTGTTTATCGGAAGCCATGTTGGAAACGTAAATAAACCAATCACGAGCAAGCGGAGCAAGCGTGGAGGCGAGTAAAGTTCACGACGTTTCAACTTTTTTTCGTAGATTGTCAACAATCTGCTAGTTGCTGCTAGTTAGCAAGTGACACGATGACACTGGGCGAGTTTACTAACAGATAGTAAATTTCCCAGATAGTAGCTTGTAAACTAGCCGTGTGTCATCGACGCTTTACTTTGGTGGAAGTAGGAGATTTTCAATTTATTGTAGGGTTATCCGTAACCCGGGAATATATATATATATATATATATATATATATATATATATATATATATATATATTTTTTACATGAATACCGCACAAGAGTCCCCAACTGCTCCCGTCTGGAGCCAGTGGGACTATGACATCCCCAATTGGGGTATGTTGTGAGGCTGAAGGTAGTGGGGAGGGGAAGGAGATAGGGAAGAGGAAGGTGAGGAAGTACCTGGCTATTCAGATCTGGTCACCAAACACGGCGAAAGCCATTTCAAGCAACGTTTCAATTCTGAATGGTGGTCTTACACCAGGGCGATACTGAGAGTATCTTCCACTCTGGAACGTGCAGCAAATATACCATATTATTTTAAATGAATAAATTGTGAAATAACACAAATTTATCAAATAAAATTTATTTGCCACGCCGGGATTTGATCCAGCGACCTTCGGAGTGCCAGTCAAGAGTCTTACCAGTGGACTACGCCGGCCGTCAGCCGTCATTTTTTGTCTAAATTTTAAAATAAGATAAGTAATTTTGCATGCGATGCATAAGTATGCGAGCCTGAGGTGTGTAAATAACCCCAGACCCTCTGGGCTTAATTCCCAAGAAATTATGATTATGAAAACTCTACTTGCGCGAACAAATATATCACAAAGGATGGCACAAAGAAAAAACTACAGGGAAAATAACAGATCCACCAACCTTGTTTTGTAGTTCTTGATGCTTGGAGGCCTCCGTACTTTCATCCAATCAATATTTAAATTCAATCAGTGCAATCCTTTTGTGACTTAACAATTTGCACAAGAGATGAGATTTGTCAATCATTACACAACTCATAAGTTTTTCACAATAACATGAAAATTTTCCAATAAAACAGACGATGTCAGTTATTTTTTGTTTAGATTCTATTTTTAAAAACAATCCATTTAGGTGTCTCTGTTAAATCCAAAGAGTGAGTAAGTACCATCCTTGTGATATATATTTATTTAAATTTTCGAACAAACAAAAAACATATTCCAATGCCTAACCAATAAGTAAGTACCTACCGATGGGATGATAAGACGGTAAGCAGCTGTCCTGACTGCGTCGTCTGAAACTCCTTTATGATAATAAACGTGATTCAACTTACTAGTTGGCTGAACACTCTCAGCACGCTGCAAACATTCCTTCTTTACATCCGGCATGTGTATATCTATATCCATACACGGCATTTCATATGCGCATTCTTCCTGGGACACTGCTTCCGTCTTAATGGAAATACTCTCTGGGTTGAGAAGTTCCATGGCACTGCTGTGATAGTGTCCTGTTATGTGATGGTTTTTGATATCAGCTAATAATTAAGCTGTAATAAAACATGAATTGATTAGTCTTATTTGATTCGTTATTAAATTCGTTATAAATAGCCGTGTGTCATCGAGGCATTAATATAGTATGTAACGTCATTGACTTTATGTCGTCTAAATCGTCTTATTCCCTTTGACAGCTAGGCCATAGATATATGTAGATGGTAAAACACTATAGTTAATTTAAGACATGCACCGTTACGTCATTTATTGAATAAGTTACAATAATGGGCCGTTTTCTGAGTAATTCCAAAATACCCACGAGATGGCAGCACGGTGTTTAGCGGTCCTCCTGTCATCTAATCAGTGAACCAAATCTATGGACTGACACACTGACGTCTTTCAACGATCTGTCATTTCGATAGCTATTTGCAATTTGTTTTCCGACAAGTTTAGCCAAACCAAGTTTGCTCGATTTGTAAGTAAAATGCACAAAAAGTAAGATGCTGCTCTGAGCCACAGACCATGCTGCTCAACGGCCTCAACACTAAGCAGGCTCTCAACGACGATGGACTCCTTATCGTAGCGCTGGTTCTGCCCTTCAAACCATACGTTGAATGTAAGATATGGATTTTATTATACCTATAATACTTTAACCAGGGATTTAACCGGTCTTTTAAATGTGATTAATTTTAAGTAAGTGGTTCTATGGCACCCCCAATCAGGGTATGTTGTGAAGCTGAACTGAATGGGGGAGGAAAGAATATGGGAAATGTGGAGGCTGGGAAATGCCTGGCTATTCACACCTGGTCACCTAACACAACTATTGCCATTTCAAGCAATGTATCGCTTCTAAATGGTAGTTTTTCACCAGCTGTTTAAGGAAGGGCCTTAAAATAATGGAATTTTAATAAAGATCTTGAAGACAACTATTAAATAAGGGAGGAGAGGGAAATATTCCTAGTATATAGGGAAATATTGCATGAGAACAAGTCGAATGCTGCTGTCATCTACTGTGGATGGATGTTCCGCTCTTGTCCGGCGAATTTCTTGATGGTGAACCGATACCAAAGGGATCTCATCAATTTATTAACATTATCTGCTACGTGTATTGCCTAGATCTGAATAACCAAACAGTTACCAATTTCCTCCAGGCTCAAAAGCTGCTGTTTTATTACTCTTAATTTTTCATTATTTTTGACATAGGTAAAAGCAAAGCTTAAATCTCAAAGCATAAAGCTTGAGGCAAAAATCTAATCGCTTAACACTCAAAGCTTAAAGCACAATATTTAATTTCTCCTAACTATGTCTAGGGCATTGCACTGGTCGTCTTCTCTCGGATTCCTTGTACTATTCAATTATAATTTTCAGACGAATCTGACCACATGACGAAGGAGCGTCTGCCCATCCGAGGCCACACATTCGAGGAGCACGTGGAATCCTTCACCAGCTACTGCGCTACTACCGTGGGGCTCCAGGTCATGCAGTGGTCACGCTTGTCCTACCTCTGCGAGGGGGACTTCAACCAGTCCTCCTGGCTGAACGACTCTACCTTCCATCATCAAAAAGGACCCAAATTTCCCCGAAACCACGGCTGAATAGAAGTTTTAATAGGTTTACTTATATTACCTCTTATTACCTTTGTATTTTGATATCCCTCATCTGTGAAATAGATTATATTTATATTTCTATTGAATGTTTACAAATAAAATATTAGCTTAGGAAAAATCAATTTTTTATCAAGTAAATTCTAAAAATAAATGTTAATTAATATTATATAGTATGGAGGTTGGGAGATTTCTACACTAGTTGCATATTTAATTTGATAATCTTATTTTCTTTATTTTAACAGGTTGACTGTTCACAAAGTTGCTCACGCGTTGACCGACGCTACAACAACTATACTTTAATATTAGGATGTAAAATAAAAATTTAAAAATGCCAAAACAATAAATAATTTATGCATAATGTTAATTATTTGTTGTACTGATATGTTCTTCTATGTGTATAATGTTTGAATATCTCCTACTTCCACCAAAGTAAAGCGTCGATGACACACGGCTAGTTTACAAGCTACTATCTGGGAAATTCACTATCTGTTAGTAAACTCGCCCAGTGTCATCGTGTCACTTGCTAACTAGCAGGAACTAGCAGATTGTTGACAATCTACGAAAAAAAGTTGAAAGGTCGTAAACTTTACTCGCCTCCACGCTTGCTCCGCTTGCTCGTGATTTGTTTATTTACGTTTCCAACATGGCTTCCGATAAACAGCTGATTTCGACTGTCAAACATCTGAAGAATTAGTTCACGCAGGCGTCGTTATTCTTGTTACTGGCCTCAGTTTCCTACGCTTCTGAGCGAGTGGACAGTTTTGTGTGTCATCATGACAATCTCACTCAAATAAACCAAATAACCAAAACATCTCTACTTCAAAAATTATTTGGGATTATAAGATAATGCTCGTATCATGTATTCTTGTGTTGCAGTTAATTTGTATTGTGACGTTTACTTGTGATTTCGGAATCAATCATTCGATTGACTTGAAGATACCATACACTCTTTCTGAAGATTCTTAAGAATGGAACACCATCGCTAAAAACGTCCTTACAGTGGCCACCTCCTGTAGTTTTTATCGATGAAAATCGTTATAAATTCTCTTCTCCCATTTCCATCTTCTTCTTGATTTGAATTAGTATCTTCAAGGGAAACTTTCAATGTCTAAAGATCTTATAAAATACAATTGTATTAACTTATTTGCAACTTTTTATACACTGGGTATTTGTACCCGCTATGGCTAAGCTCCTGCAAGCAACTTGTCAGCAGGACCTTAATAAATAAGTATTTTGTATAAGATTATCCCCACGGAAGGCCCTGAGGAAATTGATTTCTTTAAAAGAATTTTGCTCTATGTCATCTTTGGGGATGCTGTGTACAGAGTCGTTTTTAGGAAAGGAAGGAGAAGTAGTTCTGGGAGGTATGAGGGGTGAGTAGGAATCTAAGTCCAGGAGTGACGGACATGTGAATTCATCAATCAAGACGATGGGTTGAGAGAGACCACCTTTTTTTTTACTTGAGCTCCACACGGGAGGCCCTGAGGAAAATAATTTCCCTCAGGGCCTTTCATCTTTGGGGATGCTGCGTGGAGGGTTTTTTAATGAAAGGAAGGAGAGGAGAGTTCTGGGAAGGAAAAGGGTTTTAGGTCTTAATCACCGCTGAAGGCAAAGAAACATCTGAAGACATAAAGAGTATTATCACAAAAACAATAAAAGCGCCTAACCTAGGAATTGGAATAAGTGGAATAAAAAAAGCAACAAATAATAAAATAATTATGACCTGCTCAAATAAAGAAGATGCTGAAAAACTGAAGGCAGAAATAAATAAAAATAAAAATGGAATATCAGCAACGGAATTAAAAAAGAAGAGACCGTGCATGATTATTAAAGGTGTCGGTGGGGAGTATAACGAAGATAATTTACTATACGATCTTATTCTACAAAACAGTTAATTTAGTGATATTACAAATGAATCCATTAAAGTAACGAAAATATTGAAAAATAGAAAAAGTGATCAACTCCGTAATATAATAATTGGCCCTATTCGGAAAATGCTACTACATAAACAAAGAATCAATATAGGCTTTGTCCGGGCGCACATAGAGGATTACGACCCTTTGATGCAGTTCTATCATTGCGTTGGATTCGGACACACATCCATTAAATGCCTAAATAAAATGAATAAGCCCAGATGCATACATTGCTCAAAAAATCACAAATTTAGCGAATGCGAAAAAAGTAAAGATAGTATCAAATGCTACAACTGTGACAATAACAACAAATTATTCGGAACAAAAAAACAATACCCAACATAGTGCAAATAGTGAAATATGTACTTACCGGAAAAGAATGTCTATCATAGCACAGCAAAGAATCGATTATGAATAAGTTATGGATGATTTTCTAACCGAGGAAATTGATAAATTAACAGATGTTTCACAATACACTTGCGAAGACTCAAAACAATGTAATGAACTATTATAAAACGTTCCAAATGCATTCATTGTTCTGCACCAAAACATCAGAAGTTTGCAAAAAAATTTCGAAGAATTTGTATCAACATTAAATCTCCTTGAAACTTTACCGGACCTCATTGTTTTAACAGAAGCACACTTAAATATAAATAATGCTGCCGCACTGTACGAGATCCCTGACTATACATATTATTCGTCCACAACACATATTAATAAGAACTGTGGTATTGCTGTTTTCATCTTAAACAAACACAATAACGTCACAATCACTGAAATCAACATGACGCTTGCTAACTGTCTAAAACTGAACTTAAAAGTGAATGAAGTTATATACAATATCATAGCTATCTACCGCACACACGGATCGAATCCTAACAGTTTTATTATAGAGTTGGAACAGTTATTGCTACAACTAAAAGGTACTTGTAACGTTGTTACAAGCGATTTTAACGTGAACATTTTGAATGAGGCAAAAGGTAAGATAAAGGAAGATTATATAAATGTAATGACATCGCTAAACTATAAATCATTTATAAATAATGCAACACGGAATGTCAGCGGACAAACTCCTTCCTGCATCGATCACATATGGTGCAACTCAAATAACAATGAAAAAAACATGTCAATATTATGGAAAACCAGCACAACCGATCACTATACCTGTATATTTGTTACCAACATTGATAAAAGAAGTTCCAACTCTAACAAAATTGACAAGAAAAAATATGAAAAAAAACATTTAAATATCGAAATTTTAAGAACAAATCTTAAAACGGAAACCTGGGCATCAATATTTGAATCGGAAAATCCAAATACCTGAGCTGAGAATTTCGAAACAGTTTTCCAAAATCACATTTTTTTTTTTTTTTTACAGTGAATACCGCACAAGAATCTCAACTGCTCCCGTCTGGATCCAGTGAGACTATGGCATCCCCAATTGGGGTATGTTGTGCGGCTGAAGGTAGTGGGGAGGGGAAGGGGGTGGGGAAGAGGAAGGTTGGGAAGTACCTGGCTATTCAGATCTGGTCACCAAACACGGCTAAAGCCATTTTCAAGCAATGTTTCAATTCTGAATGGTGGTCTTACACCAGGGCGATACTGATAGTATCTTCCACTCTGGAACATGCCGCAAATATACTATATATTATTTTTAAGGAATTAATTGTGAAATAACACAAATTAATCAAATAAAATTATTTGCGCGTGCCGGGTTCGAACCCGCGACCTCCGGATTGTGAGTCAAGAGTCTTACCCACTGGACTACGGAGGTCGTATAAACCTATCCACACAAATAATTGTTTCTAAACCAAAATCTAAACACAGATTGATAAAGCCATGGATAACCCATGGACTAGTAATTTCAATTTGAAATATAGAAAAATACTAGAAATAATCTAGAAAATTCCCTAATGATGAAAAAATCAACACCTTCTACAAGAAATACCGTAACAAACTTGCGCTTTTAATTAGACTGACAAAAGAAAAGTATTTTCGTAATAAAATAAAAAATGCTGGTCAAGACAGCAAAGAGTTTTGGAAAATCATCAATACAATAACCAACAAAAGCACGAAAAAAAAGTTACCAAAAGAAATTACTCATCACGGAATCAACACTAACGCCGAAAAAAATCCAAAACTGTGTGGTAACATTTATAATGAATATTTTGCTAATGGCGGCCCTAATCTTGCTCGTAATATTATCCTAGACAACAAACAAACACAACAACCAGAGCACAACTCAACTATTGAAGAAGGTTTCCACACATTTGCTTCAGTAACTGATAAAGAAGTCGAAAACGCTGTAATAAGTTTGCGAGGATCAGCAAGCCCTGGCTATGACAATATAACCGTAAAAACATTAAAAGCCGTTCATGAGATAATCAGCAAACCGATTGCTCATATAATAAATGTAAGTCTAAAGAAGGGTGTATTCCCGAACAGTTGTTCGAAGAAGATAAGAAGACTATTGTCACCCCTGTTTATAAATCTGGAGATGAAAAAAATATTTCCAACTATCGTCCCATAGCACTCACATCAAACATTGCAAAAATCTATGAAAAAATTGTTAAAAAACAACTCAACAATTACATAAAAGAAAAAAAGATAATGAACCCAAACCAATTTGGGTTTAGGGACAATCTCAGCACTCAAGATGCAATTGCTAAATTAACTTCAACAATAAAACAAAAATTAGATAATGGAGAAAAGTATATTCATCGACTTACGCAAGGCATTTGATAGCATATCACACTCCAAACTAAATGAGAAACTCATGCAAATTGGATTGGACGGAACAGTACTGTCATGGTTCCAAAGTTATCTAAAAGAGAGATTTCAATACGTCAAAATAAATAATACACTAAGTGAACCTAAAACCTCATCATTTGGTATACCACAAGGAACTGTCATCGGTCCTATCCTTTTTATTATATATGTAAATCAAATGTTCACTCTTCCCATAGTTGGAGATATCATATCTTATGCAGACGACACTGTAGTTATCACTAAAGGGAAATCATGGGAGGAAACAATGAAAGCAAATATCAATATAAACATACACAAAACATGGTTTGGCCTAAATTGTCTCTCACTTAATACGGAGAAAACTTATTTTATTCCTTTTTCTTTGAAAGAAAAAAACGTCGAGAACAATATAACTATTAAAATCCATTCATCACAGTGTGAAAATAAAAAGGAATTCAACGATGAAAATTGCCTACCAATAACATGCAAAAAATAGTTTAAAGTATCTGGGTGTCATAGTAGATAGACACTTAAAATGGAAAGAACAAGTCCAAAATACAGTAACCAGAATAAGAAAACTTATATACATATTTATTAGACTGAGAAACATCTTATCATCCAATATGATCAAAACTATCTATTTCTCTCTTGCCCAATCTATTCTACAATATGGTATAATCCGGTGGAGTGGGACTTTCAAAACTAACCTCTTACCTGTAGAAAGGGTACAGAGGTTGATTTTGAAAGTCATCTTACGAAAACCATCTGTATTTCCAACAACACAGCTATTTGACTCTTAGGGTTCTCAGTCTTAATAAAATTTTCAAAAAGAACTCATTATTGCAAACTCATAAAGATCATTTCAATCCATCAACAACAACATTCACAAACATAAACAACCGACCACGATCACGGGGCAATTTAGAAATTCCAAAATTTAAAACGAGTGCTTCCCAACACCATTATGCTTATCAAGGTATAAAATTTGTCAATGCTCTCCCATATAAAATCAAGTCTGAAAAAAATTATAAAGTTTTTAAATCCCAAATAAAAACACTAATAGACCAACCCGACACTAATTATAAGTTTTAAATTCATCATCACAATAATAACAACAACAAAAAAATAAACTAGAACATAATCTCTAAAAATATTTCATCACCATATCAAATTTGAAAGCAAAGTACATACGCATTATTTGCAGGCACCAAATTGTTACAACTTTATTATATGTACCTACTCTGACAATACTGTCAGTTATTATGTCCACTTGTCTTCATGAATATATATTTTATTAATATAAATACTTGTATACTCTGTGTAACTATGCATTTTACAATGGCACTCCAAAATTCAAGCACGAGAAATGTTTTCTCTATTGAATTGGGTAGTTTCATTAAAAAGAAATTTACATATTGCTATTAGTTTTAAGAATCAAATGTTTTACTATGAATCTGTATACGTATGTATTTATTTTAAATAAAAAAATAAAAAAGGTGTGGGTAGAAAGGTCAGTGTGTCCTGGTCATCCGCCTCCATGACCTAGACAAACCTCACCCTACGTTGGGAAGTCGAAGCGACTCTTCGCAGCGGCTTCTCCCGTTCTGGCCAGCCACGCTGCTGGTGGGAGTACACCATGCCAGATGAACCCGGGCATCAGTGCTAAGTCATCAAATAAAGCAAACCTTTAGGGATGACCTATGGCAGAAGTCTTTGTCATCTAGTAAATTATTCCTGGGTCGCCGGTTTCCTTTATCTGCATCCCAAAATGCAATAATACAAAATCCAATAATAAATACTGAGCAATTGAAATAGCCCCAGCCATCGTATTTTATAATCTGGCACCAACGAGTCTTTACACGTCGTATTGTCGTTTTGTTATTCCAGGTAGTATTACTGTAGAGACTGTTTCCATCAAGACAGAATCCCGAGAAGAAGATAAAGAGGGGATCCCTTATACTGAAATAGACATACACCTGCAGGATGTAAAATATGAATGCTTAAAACACTCTGAAAGTATTACCCAGACTTCAGGTAAAATCCATTTTTGTTTATCTTAATTCATTTAAATTATTTTCTGTTTTCATTTTGTTCACATACTTACAGAGCTTTATTCACTTTACTATTAAATATCGGAATATCTCATCATATTCCCATTGTTCAGCCACCTATACTATAAAGAAACCTTAACCGTCTTCCTTCTTCAGATTTTCATGTTTAATAGTGAAAATTGAAGATATCAGATGCTTACCATTACAGGAGAAAAACCTTATTCATGTCCCGGTTGCAGCTATTCGTGTGCGCTTAAGGGATCTTTGAATCGTCACATGCGAACGCATACTGGAGAAAAACCTTATTCTTGTTCGGAATGCAGCTATTCCTGTGCTGAAAAGGGAAATTTGAAATGTCACATGCGAACCCATACTGGAGAAAAACCTTATTCTTGTTCCGAATGCAGCTATTCGTCCGCTGAAAAGGGAAATTTGAATCGTCACATGCGAACCCATACTGGAGAAAAACCTTATTCTTGTTCCGAATGCAGCTATTCCTGCGCCGAAAAGGCAAAGTTGAATCATCACATGCGAACCCATACTGGAGAAAAACTTTATTCTTGTTCCAACTGCAACTATTCCTGCATTGTAAAGATATCTTTGAATCGTCACATGCGAACCCATACTAGAGAAAAACCTAATTCTTGTTCCGAATGCAGCTATTCCTGTGCTGAAAAGGGACATTTGAAATGTCACATGCGAACCCATACTGGAGAAAAACCTTATTCTTGTTCCGAATGCAGCTATTCCTGTGCTGAAAAGGGAACGTTGAATCGTCACATGCGAACCCATACTGGAGAAAAATCTTATTCTTGTTCGGAATGCAGCTATTCCTGTGCTGAAAGGGGAACTTTGAATCGTCACATACACACCCATACTGGAGAAAAACCTTATTCTTGTTCCGAATGCAGCTATTCTTCCGCTGAAAAGGGAAATTTGAATCGTCACATGCGAACCCATACTTGAGAAAAACCTTATTCTTGTTCCGAATGCAGATATTCCTGCGCCGAAAAGGCAAAGTTGAATCATCACATGGGAACCCATACTGGAGAAAAACTTTATTCTTGTTCCAACTGCAACTATTCCTGCATTGTAAAGATATCTTTGAATCGTCACATGCGAACCCATACTGGAGAAAAACCTTATTCTTGTTCCGAATGCAGCTATTCCTGTGCTGAAAAGGGAAATTTGAAATGTCACATGCGAACCCATACTGGAGAGAAACCTTATTCTTGTTCCGAATGCAGCTATTCCTGTGCTGAAAAGGGAACGTTGAATCGTCACATGCGAACCCATACTGGAGAAAAATCTTTTTCATGTTCTTGCTGTAGCTATTCATGTTCTCGAAAGGAATATTTAAGACTTCACATGCTTCGCCATACTGGAGAAAACCTTATTCATGTTCCGACTACAGCTGTTCCTGTGCTCAAAACAGAACATTAAAACGCCACACGTGAACCCATACAGAAGAAAACTCTTATTGATGTTCTGACTGCTCTTATTGATGTGCTGAAAAGTGAACTTTAAAACGTCACACGCAAACCTATGTTGGAGAAAAATCTACGTGATATTCCGACTTCACCTATTCATGTGTAGAAAAGGGAAATTTATTGCCTCACATGCTTACCCATACTGAAGAAAACCCTTATTAGTATTCTTCTTGTAGCTATCCATGTTCCAAAAATGGAAATTTAACATTTCACGTGCTTTCTCATCTTGGAGAAAACCTTATTCTTGTTCCCAGTGTTACTATTCAGGTATTCTAAAGGCATGTTTAAAACGTCATATAGGTACCTATGGGCAGATTTTTTCGCAGTAGTGAACCGATTTTATCTATTTACACTGGTTGCAAGTCTTGTGAATGGATTCGTTTTACTCATTTCTTTTAAGTTTCCGAAATACTTTT
This sequence comes from Limnephilus rhombicus, assembly GCA_929108145.2. NCBI lineage: Eukaryota > Metazoa > Arthropoda > Insecta > Trichoptera > Limnephilidae > Limnephilus > Limnephilus rhombicus. The sequence goes on along the minus strand of OV815290.1, from coordinate 21,876,633 downwards.
CATATTATAAACCTGAGTATAATAATGCTAAAAATCTATATTATTTCTGGTTATTTTATGTCCGGCCAACTCTTTACTGTACAATACTTTGCAAGTTAGTGCTGCTGTGGATACTTTTTTCATAGTTTGAATTTGAATGTATAGGTATATCATTTATTTATTATTTATCAACTGTCGGGAAATCGACAGTTAACAATTTTCAGTTTGTACATAAGTATTATGTAGCCAAAATAAAATCAATTGTGGATTTCCTCCTTGTGACTCTACCTCTTCTGAGACAGCATAAAAAGTAATGAGTAAATTAAATTTATAAGAAAGAAATATGATCCAAAAATTATATAAAGCAAAAAAAATATATAAATTGAAAAATTACAAAACAAAAAATTTATCAATTACATTGGTTGCCGTGGAGAGAGGTTGTACGTACAAATCATAGCAGAAATATAAACAAAAGAAACATAAAATTATTCACGAAACATCAGATAAATACTCTTTTATGGACCTATTATATTTGGTAAGTTCGCAATTTAAAATGTCCACCTTGGATAAAATGTTATTATACCTATTGCATAGTCTGTTCAGGTAAAAATTCTGCTTAGAGTTCGTCTTGCATTGATCCACCCTGAACAGGACAGAAGAGCGTGTTGAACCATGTCTTGCATTGATCCACCCTGAACAGGACAGAAGAGCGTGTTGAACGTGCAGGTACATTGTATTGAATTTCATTTAGCAACTCTGGGCATAGAATATTATTGTTGACTATTTTATGCAGGAATAGTGTATCGATATGATGCCTTCGTACACTCAATGAATCGATTTTATAGTTCGAAGCTGCCTCTGCATAATTATTAAATCTTACATATGACCTGTAACAAAGATATTTTTTTAATTTGTTTAGAATTAATTCAATTTTGTTTATGTGTATTTTATAAAATGGAGACCTAATAACTGATGCAAACTGCATATGATTCCTTACGTAGGCAAAGTAGAGTTGCTTAATGATGTTAATGGTATTTAAAAGTTTTGTGTTTCTTATGATGAAACCTAACATTTTAGCAGCTTTATTTGTGATTTATTGTATATGAAGGTTATATTGTAGTTTACTATCAAGGGTTATTCCAAGATCACGAATATCTGAGACTGTTGCAATGTTGTTGTTTAATGTTTTATTTTGATTCCTTGAAAAGATAATGTGATGACATTTTGAGACATTTAGAAATAATTGATTTTGTTGGCAATGGGAAGATATATATTGTTTAAATCATGTTATAAATTGACATAATCGCATAGACTTTTTATTGACCTGTATAACTTAGCATCATCATCATCATCATCATCATGGGCTTAATGACTACTGTATAATTAATTGTGTCCGACCGAAACAGAACTTTCCACCGAAACCGAATCATTGGTGTCTGTCTCAGTTTCGGCCGAAACCGAAACTTTTTTAGACATGTTAAAAATCGATTGTTTACTGTTATTTGGCTAATTTTTTACACCTATTCAGACAGTTAACACGTGTTAAATTAAATTCAAATAAAAAACAATAATATGAAAACATAATTTTTTTTATATTAATTCTATAAAACAAACAAAATTTATAAAATATAACAAATGTAATAAAAGTCATACATATAATAAAATATTATTTTTTCACATACTTCAATTTTTGTTTTTTTTTTATTAAATTTAAGACGTGTTAACTGACTTAATAAGTGTAAAAAATAAGCCAAATAACAGAAAACAATCGATTTTTAACATGTCTAAAAAAGTTTCGGTTTTTTTGCCGAAACCGAAACCGAAACTGTATTTTCGGTCGGTCACTAATAATTAATCATCTCAGCATGAACACAAGTGTTATTTGATTACTTTCACTAGAAATAAAATTAAATTTGACCATAACTACCTTATAGCCAGCCAATCACTCAAAAGGCTTACTCAACTTCGTGATTTAGATGTTCTACTTGACAGTAAGTTACATTCGAGGCCCATATTAATATGATTGAAAAGAAAGCCCTTCGAATGTCAAGATTCTTATTCCGTATTGGAAAAGAATTCAAGAACATTCAAACACTTAAAATATTGTATTTTTCATATGTTCGCAGTCATCTTGAATTCGCTTCTCAAATATGGAATCCTCAATATCATATTTACATTAAGCGCATTGAAGCCATCCAAAGAAAATTTGTCCATCATTTAAATTTCAAGTTAATATTGGTTACCATGACATATCTACAGCTCAATGGACCTTTATGGACTTAAATCATTAAAAATTAGAAGAGACTTTAATATATTATATCTTCATAAAATTATCAATGGCTTTATTGATTGTTCGCCCCTTTTGTCTTAGATACATTTTTTAGAGTCCCTGGCGTTAGAACCAGAGAATAATCACTTTTTCATCTTCAAAATGTTCTACCAATCTCAGACAAAATGATTATATATTCAGAGCATGTAATGTATTTCATAAGAATTTTATTGATATAGACATATTCTCATGTAATTTAAGTACTTACCTTAAAAATATTTGTCATAGCTAACGTTAAATAATTTTAAAGACCCCCTTGCAAGTTATTATGTTATTGCTGTGAATCCTTTCCGTTTACTTGACATTCGATTTACTGTTGTGTTCACTCTGAGTTGTAGGTACAGTCTGTCAAATAAGAGTAGAAAACATAGGAGGGCGCCACTGTCCTTCAAATGGCAATAATAAAAATATAATCATGGTGTTAATCTAAAGCTATGTAACCTACATTTTAATTAAAAATTAAAAAGGCATAATAGTGAAAAAAATATATTTTCTTTCCACTGATCTCAAATTAGAACTGCATATAGGTATATTAATATTATATATTTACAATTTTATAATGAAGAATAACGATATTGTAATAAAATATAAAGCACACTTTAGAAATTGCTCACATTTATTTAATATTAGCTTAAATACCTACTGCGGATCATGTCTCTAATTTTAGATCTGCATATATTTAACTCATTCAGATCTAAAAGTTGTGTAACTAACCTCACCGTTTTAATGGTTCTTTCTTTCTACCTACTGTTAAATTCAAATTTATGTTAAATTAAATGGAAGCCAATCACTTTGTAGAACACAATTTAATCAAATTATGTCATTTAGTAGATACCTTAACAACAGTGCTTCCTCGATTTTTTGTTTTTAGGAACAAAAAATGTATTTTTAAATGTGTATACGGTGTTCTGCATTTTTAGTGTGATTGCACTTTAAAAGAATATTTGATAGGTAAATTGGTGTTGCCAGCTTACAAATTTTGTAGTTCAATTTTTATATTTTCTACTCTTATTTGACTGACATATGTACATAATTATTGCTGTTGTGTAGTGACCATAGATTTCGTACTACTTTATGTTCTTAAATTTATTAAGCAGGTTATTAGTTTATATTTGTGTTTTTACATCTTCTTTATTCTTTGTAATTTTCAATGATATATTTTTTTAAACTTCTTATGGATACAGGACCCTTCGTTTTTTATTGTAATTTTAATTATTTGAAAATCTATTATTAGATTTTATGTGTTTTATTAATGTTATTATTATGAATGTAAAAAATCTGTCAATTTTCCCTGATAAATAAAACACAATAAAATAAATAATTCCATTTCGGAGTATTTAAAAACATTGACCAAATCATCTCTACATATTATAAATTAAAGTCCCCCGCGCCGTCTGTCTGTCTGTCTGTTCGCGATAAACTCGAAAATTACTTAACGGATTTTCATGCGGTTAAGTAATTTTCGAGTAGACGCCTTTCCTGTCTGTTTCTTAATTCTAAATTACCTACTTCTAAGGAACTACACCTTTCAGTAGCTTTTGCCAGTACAGTACATATGAAATTAAAATTAGGCTCAAACTTCCATACTTGCGTGATATAAAATACAAAATGGTCTACTTAAAAAGTAATAATTTGATTTTTTTCCTAAAACACTTGTACTGAAAATTAAATTACAATCACGAGATATACAGACATGGGACGAGAAATGCAAAGCAAATTAGATTGCCAACAATGAAGAATCAGCTGCCCAGAAATCTCGTGCCAAAATGAAAATGTTTAATTAAAAAAAAGGAAATAAGATATTATGTCTACCATAATTATTAATGTTAGTTGTGATTGACTACACTTGTATTTAAAGGTACGTTTGAAAAATAATGTCAACTGCGAAAGAAGGCAAAACATTGTGCATTTTATGTCAAATGTTTCTTTACGTGTTCATTATACTATACAAGTACTCTTTATATTATATTGGGGATTCAATTATAGTAAGATATTAATTGAATGAGTCATGTACTTACTGTTATGGTTAATATTATTGAATACATAATCGGTGTCCCTGAAATGAGCTTGACAGACTACAGAATCAGGAGTCGGTGCCCATTTGGTACGCCGATTGAATGAATCCATTTCGCTTTCAAGTCTTTCAATCTTTGGGAAACTCGTGCCCACCCCTATTTCTACACATTGGAACACTACAACAGGTTGACGGCATTATTATAATATTTAAAAACACTAAATTGCGCCAAACGGCCTAAAAAATGTATGGGATTTGACAGTTAAATAAAATAGTTGGACCGGTAGGACTATAGCGAACCTAGCGGCCAAAATCGTGCGAAAACGGCCCATTCACAATCACGTAGTTTTTTGTCTATGGCTAGCAGTTGTCCGTGTCCACTGGGTAGTGATGGCAATGAGCAATACATTTATAATCGATATATTTTTATCGATACATAAAAATTATTATTCTTCGTCATTTGTTCTAAAAATTAAAAATAAAAAACTGCGATTTAACTCGAGCTTTGCTCTAAAAAAATGTGTAAAACGAATTCAATGTATCTTTTAAATTAAAAACTTTACTCGGTGTTATAAAATTTAATGTAATTAATTGAATCATTACATAAATATTTTTTTAAAAATCGATAGTACAATCGTTGTAAAACGCCAAAAGTCATCAAAACGAGAATTGATATAATCGTTTTCAAAGTGTCAGATCTCAGTTTGCTTGACAATTGACAGTCGAAATATTTTAAAGGTATATTTATTATATTCATACATTGTTAGCTGCGAGGGCCACGAGTATATTGATGTTATAATAACCCGCTGTTTTTTTTTTCCCAATCTTTATTTTTCCCAAATTTTAGATTGAAGTCAACGAGATTATTTTTACCCCAAGAGGAAACACTCTCTAGGTAACCGTCCCTTCGAGCCGTTGGAGTTTGTGAGCCCTTTGGGGGCTTGTCAAACAAAAACCTATCATGGTCTGTACTGTCATCCGCGTAACAATGAATTGGTGCACATGACAAAAGGTCATTGATGTGCAACAAAAACGAAGTCGGAGACAGAACCAATCCCTGTGGGAAACCAGCATTTATCGAGTGTGAGGAAGAGGTGAAACCATCGGCTACCGTCTGAGTCGACCTTTCTCTCAAAAAGTAGGCAATCCACGTACACAAGGGTGCGGGAAGTCCGTAAGAAGGCAGTTTGTTGACAAGTCCTTGGTGCCAAACCCAGTCAAAGGCCTTAGATATATCCAGTGCAACCGTTTGGGTTTCACCAAAACGTTCCAGGCACCGTTCCTAAACATGCGTCACATACGCGAGAACGGAACGGTTCCGCCGGAATCCATACTGACGGTCGTTAATAATTCTATTCTTCTCGAGGTATGTGAGCAGCTTATCGTTGATCACACGTTCCATCACTTTAGACAGAACTGATGTAATCGCTATGGGGCGGTAGTTGGCCGGGTTGGAGCGGTCACCCTTCTTTGGAATAGGACGGATAACCGCTTTTTTCCAACCAGAAGGCACAGAGACAGACTTCAGGGACATTTTTGGAGCTATTTCTGCAGCGCACCTCTGCAGTACCAGGCCAGGTATTCCGTCAGACCCACTAGCTTTATTAACATCAAGCCCTCGTAGAACGTGGAGTACTTCTCGATGCCGGATCCTCAGCTTTTTAATATGAAAACCGCAGTGAGGAAACGAAGTCGGGACAGCACCTTGGTCATCAAGGGTTGAGTTTTCCGAAAACATTTTACCTAATAGGTTTGCCTTTTTAGTTGTGGTGTTTGCTAGTGCGCCATCAGGTCTGGTAAGAGGTTTCCGACTGGATATGCAGAAATTGCGACCTATTGACCCCGCAAGCGACCAGAATACTCTGCTGCTATGCGGGCATGCAGTCAGTTTTTTGCTGATCTGCAGGTCATGCTCGAATTTTGTCCAATTTATGATTCTCTTGGTTTCCTTTGCCATTTTGTTGTAAGCTGTTCTGTCTTCGGATGTTCTAGATGTGTTGTAGGCTCGGTAAGCCGCGTTTTTTCGACGCACTACTTCAAAGCATTATCGACTGAACCACGGCTTTGAACCCACACCAGTTTCTTTAACGGCAGATTGGATGAAGCCATCCATTGTGGATGAGATGACTTCACCAATTTCCTGGGCACATCTTGAGAGATCCAAAACAGACAACTGACCACGGGAAAGCGTTAAAATGTGCCCGCAGACCAAACACACAAAGGTCACACTTTTCTCTTTAGCCTCTCTGAAGTCTGAAGTTTACAGGGGTTGATGTCATCACCAGGCAGTGGTCGGATGATCCTAAAGGCGCTGAGACTTCAATCTTGTAACCGTGTGGAACATTGGTTAAAAATAGATCTAACTGAACCATTTGCTCCAATCCATGGCAAAGGGTAAAGGATTCCGCTTATCGTCCAGCTTCCGCTTATCGATTCCGCTTGTTGATCCTGAGAACTTCAACCAAGGTTTGTTATGAATATTGAAGTCCCCCAGGACCACAAACTCTGCCGTGGGGTGGCGGGGAAAGAGGTCATCAATCGTATCGCTTATATGTTTAAAAAACTCGGACGTGATTGATTCGCCAAGGTTCGGTGAGCCAAGGTTCGAAACAGACTGATAAATAGGCTGATTAAATTATTACATAGCATGAAAAGTTTTGGAATTGTTACTTCCCTCATTGGTAGTTTAAGAACTTCTTGTCCTATATTCGTATTGTTATTTAAAATGAATAAAGGTACAATATTTTATTGAAAAAAATTGCTTTTAACTTCGAACAAAGCAATAATTAAATTCAACTCTGCGACGTTCAATAAAAAGGCAGAACTCACCATCGGCTCTCAATAAATGTAATGTGACTGCCTTGGGAGTGTTGCTCCCCTCAAGCGATGTCCTGAGACAGATGCCGCCTTGAGACTGCTGGTAACCTCAAAGGTGTCTGTGTTGAAAAAGTGTCTGTGTTTAAAATAATTTAATACGAGTGTGATATGATTTAAGATTCTAACAGCAGTATTATGTTTTATTAAAACGATCGTCATCTGACCTGATTCAGGACGCTGGAAGGCAATCTGAAGGGATGGCTCAAGAGGAGGAAGCACTAACACAGCTTTTCACACAAAAAACAACGAGCACGAAGAGAATGTTTTCAAGCATAAAAACAGTAAAAAAAATAAAAATGGCAGGGTTAAAAATAATAGTAAACCAACCTTGTAAAGTTCTATCAAATGATGACAAAGACCAGAGATATAAAATGGTGCTCCTCAAGTGATGTCAATGGCAGAGATAAAATATGCCCGTCTTGAGTGTGCCACCTCAGATGGTTTTAGTGGAGGTCCCCTCAAGTAATGTCTAGGAATGTGGCTGAATTGAGAGTGCTGGTCCTCTCAAGTAGTATCCAGGAATATGGATAAAATGTGGCTGGCTCGAGAGTGATGGTCCTCTCAAGTGATATGCATGACAGAATAGCATTTGTTTTTATTAAGGGTATTTTTTCCCAGTGATCGGTGACAGGAACCTGTAGATGAAACAAATAATTATAAATATATTTAAAGTAAAAATTCTTACGTCAGTTTGAAATATATAACTCTGCAGTAATGATAAAATTCAATAAGTTAAAATAATAGCAAATACTTAAATATGAACTAATAATAGCAAACGCGGCCATGAACTAATAGCAGCAAATAATTTATATCAAATGCGGCTCATAACCAAAAAAAAATAGTATTTTAAGCATAGAGGCTTTAATTAAACACGAATATTAACTTTAATAAACCTGCCTTTGATTAGAAAATTTTAAATTTTTTAAATAACTTCAGTAACTTGCCTTCGAAAAATTGCTGCTCTAGAGGCATGGGTTAGGGTTATAATATAGCTACCTTGAGAGAGCTGTTTACCCCAAGTGTCCTTGTAAAAATATTGATGTCTGAAAAAAACATTTATGAAAAATATTTAGAAAATCAGAAAATCTTGTTTTTAAATCGTGAAACCTGTAATAACACATGAACATAGCTGGGTTTTAAAAAAACAACAGTAAACCTACCTTGAAAGAGTTCTATCAAGTGAAGACAGAAAAGTGAATTTATCAAGTGATAGAAAGTGACTGCCTTGAGAGTGCTGGTCCCCTCAAGCGGTGTCCAGGGACATCGATAGAATGTGACTTGGTTGAGAGTTGGTCATCTCAAGTGGTGTTCAGGGCCATCGATAGAGTGTGGCTTGGTTGAGAGTACTGGTCCTCTCAAGTGGTTTCCAGGGACATCGATAGAATGTGACTTAGTTGATATTACTGGGTACTGGTCCCCTCAATTGATGTCCAGGGATAGACTATGGCTTGGTTGAGAGTGCTGGTCCCCTCAATAGGTCCAGGGACATCGCTAGAAATTGGCTGGTTTGAGGGTGCTGGTCCCTTTTTAAATTTTAGTAACTTGTCACTGGTATATGTTGCATGGGAACCGTCTGTTCTAAATGTTTTAACCAAGAACCTATTTTGTAGTCAATTGTAGTAGGAAGATCACAATTGAATTGGTTGTCATCGTATAGTTTTTATGTGTAAGACTATTAAAGAACAGCTCACATTATTTATTTAGTTTTTTTTTAAATATGCTCCACACAGGAGGCCCTGAGGAACATAATTTCCCTCAGGGCCTATGTCATCCTTGGGGATACTGTGTGGAGGGTTTTTTAAGGAAAGGAAGGAGAGGAGAGTTCTGGGAAGGAAAAGGGTTTAACGGGTGGGTAGGAATCTGGGGTTCAGCATGTCCTGGTCATCCGCCTCCAAGACCTAGACAAACCTCACCCCATGAACCCGGGCACCCCTGCTAAATCACCAAACGTAGCGAACCACTTGGGGGTGACCTATGGCAGAGATGTTGGTTATCCAATAAAGGTTCCCGGGGCGGCGGTACCCATTCCCGCCTCCCAAATTTCATTATTTTATCGCAATTCGGGAATTTTAAACTATTAAAATGCTTTAATGTTAAAATGAAACTTTGTTGGTTCCATCAATTATAACGGTTTCACAATGTTTGCGTTCCATATATTCATATTTCAAAAAGTTATTATTGTTTGCTTGTTTAATGAGCTTCACAATTTATAGTGTAATGGAGGGCTGTTAGCACTGCCCTCAAAGATTATAGTCACGATATGGTGGTACAGTCTTGTAGGAGAGGAGACTCATTCCATCGGATTGGCTTCCTGGTGACAGCGAATAAGTGCAGCCACCTCTCCGTGTCCCTTTTCTTCCGCCCAGGACAGAGCCGTCTTCGCGTCCTTGTCCTGATAGGAGACATCAGCATTGTGCTGCAGAAGGACTTCCACGACATTCACATGTCCTTCATGTGCTGCCCATGACAAAGCTGTTCTGCCATCATCACGTTGAGAGTTGACATCAACACCGCGCTGTAGCAGGAATACTACCATCTCAGTATGACCATTAGCAGCCGCCTGGAGAAAAGCAGTGTCCCCATCTTCATCCCGGGAGTTCAAATCAGCTCCATTCAGTAATAATAGTTTGGCAACCTCTAGACGTCCGTAACCTGTAGCCCGGTTTAATGCAGTGCAACCGAAATTATCCCTTGTGTGGATGTCTGCTCCTTTCTCTAACAGTTTGCATACTGTTGCAAGGTGACCATCAATAGCTGCGAGAAGAAGAGCCGAATGACCAAATTTATTCTGAGAGTTTGAATCAGCACTATTCAACAGAAGGAGTTCAACAATCTCTAGGTGTCCTTCTTTTGCAGCTAACATTAATGCAGTAAAGCCATCGTTATCCCTTATGTGGATATCTGCTCCTTTCTCCAACAACTTGCGTATTGTTTCAAGGTTACCATTATGAGCCGCAACAAGAAGTGCCGAACGGCCTTCTTTATTAAGAGAGTTTAAATCAGCTCCATTCGATAGTAAGAGTTCAACGATCTCTAGATATCCTTTACTTGCAGCTAGCATTAATGGAGTCAAGCCGTCATTATCCCTTATGTGGATGTCTGCTCCTTTCAACAGTAGGAGTTCAACGACCTTCAGACGTCCTTTACCTACAGCTAGCATTAATGCCATCAAGACGTCATTGTACCTTTTATGGATACCTGCTCCATTCAATAGTAGGAGTTCAACGACCTCTATATGACCTACATATGCAGCTAGCATTAATGCAGTCCAGTCATTATTATTTCTCATGCAGATGTCTGCTCCTTTCATTAGTAGGATTTCAATGACCTCTAGATGTCCTTTACTTGCAGCTGCCATTAATGTATTTGAGCCGTTATTATCCCTTACGTGAATGTCTGCTCCCTTTAACAGTAGGAGTTCAATGACCTCTAGATATCTCTCTTTTGCAGCAAGAATTAATGCAGTACAGCCATCATTATCCCCTTTGTGGATGTCTGCTCCTTTCAACAATAGGAATTCAACGACTTCTAGATGTCCTTTACTTGCAGCTAGCATTAATGCAGTACAACCGTCATTATCCCTTATGTGGATGTCTGCTCCATTCAAAAGCAGGTGTTTAACTACCTCTAGATGTCCTACATATGCAGCTAGCATTAATGCAGTCAAGCCGTTACTATAGGATAATAGGAGTTCAACGAGCTTTAGGTGTCCTTTAATTGCAGCTGCCATTAAAGCATTTCTCATGTCTATATCTGCTCCTTTCAACACTAGGAGTTCAACAATCTCTAGATGTCCTTCATATGCAGCTAGCATTAATGCAGTACAGTCGTCATTTGTCTTTTTAAGGACGTCTGCTCCTTTCAACAATAGAAGTTTAACCACCTCTAGATGTCCCTGTTTTGCAGCTATCATTAATGCAGTACAGCCGTCATTATCCCCAATGTGAATATCTGCGCCTTTAAACAGTAGAAGGTTAACAACCTCTAGATGTCCGTTAATGGCAGCTGCTATTAACGCAGTCGAGCCGTTATTATCTCTTACGTGAATGCCTGCGCCATTCAACATTAAGAGTTCAACGACCTCTAGATGTCCTTGACTCGTAGCTTGCATTAATGTACTCCCGCCATCATTACTCCTTATATGGATATCAGCTCCATTCTCCAACAACTTGTGTACTGTGGCAAGGTGACCATTAATAGCGGCAATAAGAAGAGCAGAGAGACCATCTTTTTTATGCGAGTTAACATTAGCTCCATTCGATAGTAGGAGTTCAACAATCTCTCGATGTCCTTTACTTACAGCTAGCATTAATGCAGTCCAGCCGTCATTATCGCTTATGTGAATGTTTGCACCTTTTAACATTAGGAGTTCAATGACCTCTAGATGTCCTTCGCCTGCAGCTAGCATTAATGCAGTCCAGCCGTCATTATCGCTTATGTGAATGTTTGCACCTTTAAACATTAGGAGTTTAATGACCTCTAGATGTCCTTCGCCTGCAGCTAGCATTAATGCAGTCCAGCCGTGATTATTTCTCTTGTGGATGTCTGCTCCTTTCTCCAACAACTTGCGTATTGTGGCAAGATGACCATTATGTGCCGTAATAAGAAGTGCCGAACAACCTTCTTTATTGTGAGAGTTTAAATCAGCTCCATTCGATAATAGGAGTTCGAAAACCTCAATATGTCCATTACTTGCAGCTAGCATTAATGAAGAACAGCCTTCATCACCCCTTTTATGAATGTCTGCTCCTTTCAGCAATAGGAGTTCAGTGACCTCTAGACGCCCCTCACTTGCAGCTAGCATTAATGCAGTGTAGCCATCAATACCACTTGTGTGGATGTCTGCTCCTTTCTCCAACAACTTGTGTACTGTTGCAAGGTGACCATTAGAAGCCGCAATAATAAGAGCAGAAAGGCTTTCTTTATTATGAGAGTTTAAATCAGCTCCATTCGACAGTAGGAGTTCAACGATCTCTAGATGTCCTTTACTAGTAGCTAGCATTAATGCAGTACTGCCGACATTACTCATTATGTGGATATTTGCTCCTTTTTCCAATAGTTTGCGTACCATTGCAATGTGACCATTAATAGCCGCTGTACTTGCCATCAATACTGACACCCCCTCATTTATATTTAATAGGGCTCATTTACCTTGGTAATACCATAGTCCCACTGTCTCCAGCCAGTCGGTACACTTGTGCGGTAGAGCCTCACTGATGATAAGCTATCTTCTATCCATGCTACATATGTCCTGCTGTCACATTCACAGTATTGTACTTGCCATCAATACTGACACCCCCTCATTTATATTTAATAGGGCTCATTTACCTTGGTAATACCATAGTCCCACTGTCTCCAGCCAGTCGGTACACTTGTGCGGTAGAGCCTCACTGATGATAAGCTATCTTCTATCCGTGCTACATATGTCCTGCAGTCACATTCACTGTATTGTACTTGCCATCAATACTGACACCCCCTCATTTATATTTAATGGGGCTCATTTACCTTGGTAAACTATTATTTACAAATGATTATTTTGCTAGTTTTTTTTTTTTTTAATTTTTTATTATGTCCTAAAAGATACAATTTTAACAATATACATAACTTATGTTTACCAATAAAGTGTATAATGTAAAATAAATTATTTGATTATTTCTATAACGCCATTTTTGCGAGAAAATCACCTCAAATGCGCTTTGCAACTTGATTAACATATATAACCTGTACCCTATCACTTAGACTTATATTTAATGACTTATTTACTAGTGACTCACATTCTTTATTTGCTTTTCCTTTATTACTAAATAAGTAATACATTACAAACACAGGGAAAGACTAAAAATAAACAAATTTTGAAGATAACCAAATTTAATCCTGCTTTTATAATAATTAAACTTCAGTAGATAAACAATACTATTTTTTAAATAATTAACTACAACAATATAAAATTAGGACCAAACTACAATATTGTAATAAAATACTTAAAAGTAAGTTATCAAACTGGTACTTACATTGTTAATAGAGTTGTACATGTATTATAGGATGTACCTACGTTAAAAATACTCTCCTGTTCCTCATAAAGTATTTTAAAACTATCTAATCATCACGCCGTTTCACTGCAGGGGTAGGCAGAGAGGATGGACTGCCAAACATTGGTCTCGGCACACACGCCTTGCTTCGTTAACATTCATACATTGCCTTATACTCTTCTCTTATTTGACTCTTGACATGCCCCAACTCAACTATTTGGTTCACCTCATCGTGTCATGTCTTCCTCGGGCAAACCCGACTTCTTCCACCATTCACATTCAGTATTATAATATCCTAAAACTAAATGATTAACATGAAGGGCTTGAGAGTGGTCAAATACTAAATATATTAACTTTTAACAAATAATAACTGCGCAGGTATTGAATGTAAGAAATAACAAAAACAGTGCTGGGATTAAATACATTTCATTCCTAATTCTACCTTTATTTCAAATTATAATTAACGATGATAATGATAATATTTGGATGATTTGTAAAGCGCCGTTTATTGTGAAAAATCACCTCAAAGGCGCTGTACAAACTTATAATATTTTTCTACAATCTTACAACCAATCATCCAACTACAAACTCGACAAATCGTCAGTATAATTTGTATTAAAAATTTAACCTACAATGCAAATAAATATTTTACGTTAGCTATAATATTTAAAATAATAAACTGTTAAGCCGTTTAAAATCAATAGGTAAGGACCTACAAAACTTCTACAAAAGAAAAAGAATTAACGTTTCCCAATTTAAAATAACAAACGCAACTGTTGAATACTTGCAAAATTCATGTTTTGCAAGTATTCAACAGCTTTCAATTTATAATTAAACCTGCATAAAAATAATTTCTTATGCGAATTAAAAAAGTGATCAAACTTCTAAAACAAAATCAATTAAGAGTTAAAAAGTGACGAAACAGGTGAGTAGATAAGTAAAAATAAAAAATGTAGAAGTAACACAATTTTTTTCATTATCATAACAAAGAGCGGTCAACCCCTATATCATAATTACTCTCAAAGCACATTCCCCTATCTGACATGTTTTCCATCCTCAAAGATAGGTCCCACCCTCAGGTACGGGGCTCCATTGAATCCAGAGTTAGCCTCTCAGAAACTGGGCGTACTGTACAAGGCCCGCAAATACTTTAATAGTACACAACTGCTAACCTGTACAAATCGCAAGTACGCCCCACGGTTGAATTTGGAAGCCACCTCTGTCTGGAGCCCCAAAATACATAAAAAACACCATCGACACCAGAAACGGGCGGTCATATTTTTTTTATAGATTTCCTATCGTCTTGACAGATTGATTGCAATGTTAAGAGCACATGCGTCAGGTGGGAATGCTGTCCTTGTTCTACCGGTATTACAAGATGCTCCGAGGAACTAGCGTCATTTATCCTCTCGGCGTAGTCGGGAAACACCCCAAACACGCACCTAACATATATACACGGTGGACATTTGTCACGTGAGAACGGGTCGTTTCTACAACTCTTTCTTGAGTTGAACAGCTCGACTGTGGAACAATTTTCCGGCCTCTGTGTTCCCTCTTTCCTACAACATGGGTCTCATCAAGAGCCATGTTCACTGTTCACTTCTTCCTCTCCCCAAAAAGACCCTCCACACAGCATCTTCAAAGATGACAAAGGCCCTGAGAGAATTTTTTTTACTCCGGGCCTCCGGTGTGGAGGGTAATGTAAAAAAAAGATGTCTCGCATCTCTTCGGAATTATTTGTTATTGACATTCCTTGAACCAATAATGTTGAAATATTTTTTTTTTACAAATCATTTATCATGTGTTTACATATTAAAAAATTTACATTCGAATTTAAATTTATATCTGTGATTATCAACTAGACCATAGACAACACACAGAAGTCATAATATTTAATATTGCTCGAAGTAGATACCACGAATGGCAATTTAAAGTACACAGTACACAGAATTCATGCGCTTCATTTTTTAAATGATTTTTTTTATGAATTAAAAAATATGGCTCTCTAACACTATAAACCGTTTAAATATCTCCGTATTAAAATTCGGGATTATTATTTTTTGTAAGAGGGCTGGAAATATCCAAACCGATCCCTTAAAAATTTCCAAGCGCTCAAGGCTGAAATTGATTATATGGCGGAACGCTCCTGAAGTTATTCAAATGAAGAATAATGCATTGCTTCGTTCCCTCTTATTCTTTTAAAATTCAGTGTTTGACTCCCCAGATGTTACTTTCTTTCGTCTAGAAGTGGGAAATTTAGACACAATATTTTTTGGTTATTCCTCTCTAAATCTTTTCTATCAAGCTTTACGTAAAATTATCTCCCCTCCATTCAACATTTCATCTCTTCTGAGTATAAAAGATAAATGAAATTTGTTCGTATAAGGAATATAAATGTTTTAATTCGCCTTCCATTTCAGTATCCTTTTAAACATCGACCCTCCCTCTCTATCCCTCGACTCTGTGCAGAAACGGGCGGTCCGTTTGATAGATTCTCCCATCTTAAAAGACGGATTGCAATCTTTAGAGCACTGGCGTCGGGTGGGAATGCTATCCTTGTTCTACCGGTATTACAATGGAAGATGCTCCGAGGAACTAGCATCATTGATCCCTTTGGCACCGGTGCATAGTCGGGAAACACGCCAAACGCGTGCCCAACATTTGTACACGGTTGAGATTTGTCACATGAGAACGGGTCGTTTCTTCAACTCGTTCTTGTGTTCAACAGCTCGGCTGTAGAATGATTTGCCGGCCTCTGTGTTTCCTCCTTCCTACAACATGGGTCTCTTCAAGACCTATGTTCATTCCTTCCTCTCCTCAAAAAGACCTTCCACACAGCATCCCAGATGACATAGGCCCTGAGGGAAATTATTTTCCTCAGGGCCTCCTGTGTGGAGTTAATATATATTAAAAAAAAACAATGGACAAGAACATCCATGAACGGTAAAAACCAGACATATACAAAAAAAATTGCTTAATTTTTGTATATTGCAAGAACTGAAACCTGGAGGCATTTTTTTAAACAATTAATTACCTTTATGCCAGAATTTAAAAAAAATAAATTAAGCGGATATTCAAATTAAGCAGGAGTATGTTTTTTCTCTCTAGGGATGTCCTGATTGTCCAGAGTCATATAAATAAAGTGAGTGCCTCGAAAGTGTCGTCTCCTGAAGTGATGTCCAGGGACAGAGACAGAATGTGGCTGTGTTAAGTGTAACTCCTTCAGGTGATATCCAGATCCAGGGAGATAGCATCTGTAACGAATAACAATGGCGTTATTAAACATAAGTCCACATCTTCAATTCAAACTGAAACGCCAGCGAATCTGAAGCGGTTTTAATTAGAAACCCACCGCAGTTGCCTCGAATTATTGGTATTTTGAACCTTAAAAAATGCTACTAACATTTACTAAAATAAATCTTATCAGTTTGGCAAGGAAATAATATATATTATTATTATTCTAGCTCCTCGTTTCGTCACTTGCAAACATTAATTTTTTATCTAAAAAAACGAGATTTGTGTCAAATTTCATAATTAATCATTTTCAAAGTAAATAAGTACTGTATTTATATACAGCAGTGGTTCGCAACTGGTGGTATGTTGACTACAAGTGGTCAGCGAGTGGTCCACGAAACATTTATTTATTTACTTAAATTTATTACAAAACCGAATCGAAAGATATCCAAAAGGTGATTCGTAACCCTTTTGTTATTAATGATGGAGAGGTAGCTGAAGAAGTCCAAGAATTACAATTTGGGAGGCGGGAATGGGTACCGCCGCCCCGGGAACCTTTATTGGATAATTAACACCTCTGCTATAGGTCACCCCAAGTGGTTCGCTACGTTTGGTGATTTAGCAGGGGTGCCCGGGTTCATGGGGTGAGGTTTGTCTAGGTCTTGGAGGCGGATGATCAGGACATACTGAACCCCAGATTCCTACCCATCCCTTAAACCCTTTTCCTTCCCAGAACTCTCCTCCTCCCTTTCCTTAAAAAAACCCTCCACACAGCATCCCCAAAGATGACATAGGCCCTGAGGGAAATTATTTTCCTCAGGGCCTCCTGTGTGGAGCTCAGGTAAAAAAAAAAAGAAGAGTACATTGAATTGCAAAATGATAGTGACTATAGTAAAAGATTATCATTGTTGTATCTTGTGATCCCTGTCAGAACAATAAATGTCATAGTGGTCCCTGGTCAAAAAAAGGTCGGGAACCACTGATTTACAGGAAAGCCTGACTTATTTTTATTGTGAAGGACGCTTATTTAGTCGGAACACATAATAAAACACTATCTAAGTTTTCGTTTCTTTCCATTACTTTAGGTATTTTTTTAAGAGCATTAAAGGGAAAAAAATCACTGAATATGAGAAGCTACCCAAGATGTATTCTATTTTTGTAAATTTGAGTATATAAGCACATTATCTGGTAAGACACAAACAAGTAAGTACAATTTACAAAAACGTAATTTAGCAATAAACAAGTAAGTTATTACGAAAGTAGTGTCACGACACATGACGGAGCGTTCAAGGATTTAAAAGCTAATGTGCAGCGCATAAGCCAGTAATCAGAAAAAGTAACGTTTGGGTGGTGGCAATGTCTAGAAGTTAGTACCTAATGGGGATTGGAGGGATGGAAGGGAGTACATGGTGGAGGACAGTGGATCCACCTTTAGGCAACTACAGGTCTCTGACTCTGTGTTCTCCGCTGGAGGTCAGCTCTCTCCTGTACCAACGCCTGGAAGCGGTTAAACCAGTTGAGGGTATAAGAATGGGGAGATGGACCTCGCTGGCCTTGGACACAACCTATCCAGGAGATAACTATGTCAAGTTAGTACCTGATGGGGATTGGAGGGATGGAAGGGAGTACATGGTGGAGGACGGTGGATCCACCTTTAGGCAACTACAGGTCTCTGACTCTGTGTTTTCCACTGGAGGTCAGCTCTCTCCTGTACCAACGCCTGGAAGCGGTTAAACCAGTTGAGGGTATAAGAATAGGGAGATGAACCTCGCTGGCCTTGGACACAACCTATCCAGGAGATAACTATGATTATAAATCCTTGTAGCTGTAGCGGCGAGTACTGACTTGGCCTTAAATATGATTGACATTGGAAAGGTTCAAGACTAAACAAACACAGGCTGAGTTGCAACAACAGAATGGCTATGGGACTGCGCTGGGCGGTGGGGGGAACTAGGGACTCCAACACAACTGTGTAACTACAATAACAAGCCTAGGAAGCGTGGTGTTTAAATACTTATCCATGAATATGGAGGGGCTCGGATATCCGAAAGATAAATGATATTGAAAGATCTACAGAATCGCTTAAACCCAGCTGTTTCACACAAATTCAAACGAGTTATTGTCAACAAATGGCCATTCAGATTTATTTTGTTTTATGACATTTGAAAAGTCACCATGATACTCCGATTTTATCAAATCGTAATAAACTGATAAGCTTAACAACATGGTATTTGTCCTATTCTGCCAATCAAAAGAAAACTTATTTTTAAAGCATCAGAGTGAGCACAGTTTAAAAACCAATAGTAAACCTGCCTCGTAAAAGTTGCATCTGTCAAGTGATGATAGGGGTCAGACATAAAAAGTGGCTGCCTTGAGAGTGCTGGCAAAACAGCCTAAGGTGGTTTTGATGCCAGCACCACAAGTGATGTGGAAGACAGAGACAGAATGCAGCTGGCTTGAGCTCCCCATTGATCGGTGATAGGTATCTGTTGGTGAAAACAAAACGGTAATAAAATAAGTAGGTACCTGTATTCGAAATATATGACTCCGCAGAAAATTGGCTTCAAAGGAAAGAAATTCAAACACGGCTTATAACAAATTAAACGAATTAGAACAATGAAAACCTGTTCTTGAAGCTAGTAACACACGAAAAAAATTGTTGTAATAAATACCTGCATTTTGCGTATTATGAGGTTATATTTCTCGTCCGTTACAGGAATGGTCAGGGAGAGAAAGTGGAGTACTGGTGATATACATGACTGAGTGCTGGCGATATGCCTTCAAATGGTATACATAACGGAGTTTAACGGGGGATTTTGTTTTCAGGAGAGTATAGTTCCCAGTGATGGATGACAGGGATCTGGAGAAGAAAATAAATAAATATTTGAAACAGTGTAGACCTTCACAGGTATGATGAAAGGCAATTACTCAAAACGTTGAAATTAAATATTTAAAAAACTTTAATTAAAAATTGTTCTTTACAGGAACAAGTGCACACACGGCTCATAACCAGTTAATCCTTGGGTTTACAGCGTAAAGCCTATAATTAAACATAAACGTACTTCAGTAAAGCAGCTTTCCGTAAAAAAAAAACGTCTAAACTAATTTAAAAATAACTTGGGAAAGCTGCCTTCAAAAAATTGCATCTGTCAAGTGAAGGATTGGGTCAGGGATAGAATATGGTTGGTTGGGAGTGCTGATCCACGCAAGTGGTATCCTCGCAAAAATGTGTAAACTATAAATATTTTCAGTGATGTATTATTCTATCTTCTAAGTCTAAGTGAAAAATATAAATATTTTCAGTAGTCTAACAGCCAAAAGTATTATGTTCTATTGTAGAAACACTTAGCATTAGGAAAACCTGTTTTAAAAGCATAAAACCTGTAATAACATATGAACATAGTAGGGTTTCGAAAATAAAAGTAAACCTACCATGAAAATGTCTTTCAAGTGAAGACGGAGATAAAACGTGGCTGCTTTGAGAGTGCTGGGAAAATAGCCTAAGTGGTTTGATGCTGGTCCCCTCAAGTTATGTCCAGGGACATCAACAGAGTGTGGCTTGGTTGAGAGTGCTGGTCCTCTCAGTGGAGTCCAGGGAACGTCAATAAAATATGGTTTGGTTGAGAGTGCTGGTCCGCACAAGTGTTGTCCAGGGACATCGGTAGATCGTGGCTTGATTGAGAGTGCTGGTCCCCGCAAGTAATTTCCAGGAACAAAAATGAACGTATTTGTAGAGTGTAGATCTCTTCTTAGTGATGACAGGAACAAAGATCTGTAGATTATAGATAGAACAAATTACAACTAATAAATAAATTATAGGATTTTTTAATCAAATATTAATATTTTTATTTACTTTACATTTACATAATATAAAATAATATAGCTTACATATTTTTATACACTCTCCTAATAAAGCAAATGTTTGTGTTTAGGAAAGAACAACTTGTTAATAACTTAAGAATTATTAAAAAAAAATCCTTATCCCAAATTTAAGAAGAATTTAACTCATGAAGAAATTTTGACTTAATACATTTTTTAAAGATTATAAGGGTAATTAAAAAAGAAATGTATATATAGGATGTACATAAAACATTAGTAATAACAAACAGTCAAAAATATATCTAGGAGAAAGTAAAAATTGTATGGTGGTACTACCAAAATAGGATTTTTTTTTTTTAAATATTTGTTGTAATTTTTTTCTGTTCGCATATCAGCGGGTAATTGATTAAATAATTTTATACCTTTATATACAAAGTAATTCTGTGCTGATGTGGTTCGTACGGGTGGAACAGTTAGTCCACCAATAGCAGTATTCCTTATGCTAATATTTAGCAGCGGGGTAATATTTTTATTAAAGATTTCCTTGTGTAGCTAAAGTAGTGCTATTTTTTCGTAAATTTCGTAAAAAGTGGTGAAACAGGGAATTCTTGGAATACTTAATATTATTTTTTCAACATATTATATTATCTGAACAAAGTTAAACATGAAGGCAACATATAGACATCTCGTATATACCCAAGCAAGCATATTTAGATTTTTATATATACATACATATAGATTATATAAAAAAAAAATTTACCGGAGTACACCTAATGTGCTCTGAAACAGTATTCTTCAACCACGCCATGATACAGTACCAAGTTGCATAAATGAATCCTTTCTATGAAAGTACAATATTTTTAGGGAAGTTCTGTGTTTTTGTTTTCATACAAAGCATTTATTAAATTAAACTGGTGATGTTGGTAAAAAGACAATTCTCACTGATAAAATGTAATAAACCTGCCTAGGGAGTGTTGCCCCCTCAAGCGAAGTTATAAGACAGAGTGCTAGTTCCCTCAAGTGATGTTCAGCGATGGAGATAGAATGTAGCTGCCTTGAGAGTGTTCGTATCCGCAAATGACTGCCTCGAAAGTATCTGTGTTTGTAAAAAAAAAAAAAATTTTTTTCAGCGATAGATATTATTATAGATTCTAACAGCCAAAATTATTATGTTGTACTGCAGACGACATAATCATCATCTGTCCTGATTATGGAAGCTGCAAGGCAGTCTGAAGCGTTGGCTCAAAATAAAAACGGTATCTCCGCTTTTCACCCAGCACAACCATGGGCAAGAGAAATGGTTAAAATGGTATAAAAGACTAAAAAAAACGTGTTAAAAAACAATAGTTAACCTGCCATGGAAAAGTTGCTCCTGTCAATGATGACCTGATGACCCTGGGAAGGAGATAAAATGTGGCTGCCTTGAGAGTGCTGGCAAAACAGCCTAAGGTGGTTTTGGTGCTGGTCCCCTCAGGTGATGTCGAGGACAGGGAGAGAGTGCAGCTGGCTTGATATTGCTCCCAATGATCGGAGTCAAGTATCTGTAGGTCAAACAAATCATAATTACAAAAAAAAAATTAGTCCCTACACCTATTTGAAATAAATAACTCCGCAGGTATGATAAAAGGCAATTAGTTAAAAACGTACACCAAAACACCGCTGCAAAAGTCAGAGGGCAAACACGGCTAATAACAAATGAATCAATGAACACAATTCAAACCTCTATTTTAAATTAGTCGCAGACGAGATTATAATATAGATTTTACGCATATATTATACGAGATTGAACGCATTATTTATTTAATTATAAACTACATTTATGGCGGCTTTTACATGTGATTAGTAAAATTTATACAATATTATATTTAACTTCACTATCTCATAAAGATATCATCGATATAATCACTTAATATTAATTAGTAATAAGGATAATACGTGAAGATTGGTTACGCCCATACATATACCTACACATACACATACCTACATAGCACGCATACATACTGTCATTACTTGGGATTGGTATTAATTATTGTTGCAAGTCCTTTGTCCTACCTATTCCCAATTGCCTACCCGTCAATCTTACCCACAATCTTAATCAGTCTGCAATAAACTCCCGCCGCATATAGCCATTTTGTGCTTCCGCTCTCGGTTAATCCGCTATCAAAACAACTCCGCCGTGTATTATAAAATAAACGAACCTCACGACTATTACTGTTTTGCGCTTCTTGGATGGGAAAGGAATCATACAAGTGCATTGCCAGCCTAACAGTTTTTATCCTTTTCCGGTGAGTCCTCTCCTTTCTATGCAACATGTATTTTTATCATTTTTAAGCAGTGATAGTAACACAAAATCAAGGTCCTTCGCCAATCATTTTTTTACACAAAACATAACAATCCACTCTCACAAGATAAATACCATTCAAAGATAATTTTGAAAGTATGGAATATAGCTACATGGATAAAATTAAAGTGTGAGTCAATTGCAAATATTTAAAAAAAAAAAGTCAAACGTTAATGCACTGATGGTTTTGCATTTGTTCTCAAACATCGTGTAATTCTGCAGTTCTTTCTTACATACCAAATAAAAATGAAAATGAGACAATATGTGAAAACATGTCTTCAGCTCCCCAAAAGAAATGTTCAATCATTATCATACATCTCCGTCACATGCATAAAGATAATAAAACGCAGGGAAAAGGTAGTACTCTGGAGTCATACGTATTTTGTGTGTCTCATTTTTTGTCTCACCTTTACCTAATGTGTAAGAAAGATCAACAGCTTTATAGCAAGATGGAACGGATGTTTATTGCCTTGTTCTGCCGTCACGGTCATTTATTAAAGCGCTCATTTGTGATTAAAATTATAAAATTTAATTTTGCTTTATCTTGAAGGCGTCTTTGAAAAAAAATTTTTCTGCTTATTTTAATTATTTAAAAAAATCCTGGTCGGGTTATTAAAGTAAGAAATAAAACATTGAAAAAATGCGTTTTTTGGGTAAGTTTAATACATGAAAGATAAGTCATTTTAGCCTAGTATGGTAATCAAGATAAAAACATAAGTGTACTTTCAAAAATTGTATGAAATAAAAAAATAAAATAAAAATATATATAGGTCTCTGATTCAAAATTTAGGCGTATTAGATTTGTCAAAGAATTTATATATAAAAATGCAAAAATCGGTAATTTTAAATACATGTAGGATTACAAAAGATTTTTTAAATATTTATATTGAGGGATCAGTAGGATTTATAGGTTCAATTAGGAATTCCACAGAGCCGAACCCTCTGATATGAAAATATCTGGAGTCGGTGAATTATTTTCCCATCTGGTCTCTGGTAGGTTGACATGTTGTTCTTGTATTGTTTTGTAATTATAATACTTATATAGTGCAATTGCATAACGTGGATTGACCAGATGATCATTTGGGAAGTGTGTGTAAATATATATAATATGTAAAACATGTTTGGTGTACCGACATAAAAGGGTAATTTGTATTTTTAATTTACGCCCATCGAAATGCTTTTTGTTAACAGTTTTATTTTCTATATATAATTTATTGTTACAATAAAAAGAGTAAAATTATTTTTTTAATAAATTTAAATTTATCAGTTTCCTGCAGTGATCTTTAAAATCATGAAAAATTTAAATCTACGATGGCTTATATTAAATAATTTAAAAGTCAAATAAAGTAGCAAATATGCATACTAGATATTTGATAAACCCTACGAGTGTGATTACAAAAATATTTTTTTGAGCACAAGATATCGCCACTTTCGTCGGCAAAACGCATGGGGACGCATATAAGTTCTACGAATTTGTGAACCTGGGGTATCTCCCGGATGTGGAAAGATAAGCGGTAATACTCAGTTGTATCACAAGGCTGTATATTACATATGACGTCATCGCCCGTCCCGGTTAGCTCGCGGTGACTAGCCATCACTAGTTGACATGTCTACAGTGGATACGAGGAACGGGCTAATTTTGAAACCAGTTTCTTTTGGATTTATAAAATGATCACCAACACTAACTGGGCGAAGCCGAACCAAAATCCGTCCGCAGGCAGTAAAAACCTGCGGAGCGGGTTTTTAACTGCCTCGTATTATTATTATATCTTTTAAATTATTAACTGATATACCTTGAGTTTTTCTTACATTTCTTTTTGATATTATTTGTAATATTTTATAATTCATTTACTTATATCTTCTGATCTAATATATAAAAATCTCGTGTCACGGTGTTTGTAGACACACTCCTCCGAAACGGCCCGACCGATTCTTATGATTTTTTTAATATATATGTGGTAGGTATGAGAATAGGTCGTAAAGTATACTTCAGGTGAGCTCTGGCATTATGAAATTTATACAAAAAAATTGCAATAGGTTGCACGTTGCAGCTGTTTGAAAACTGAATGTATCGGGAATGAATGTATGAAATGCGGGACGGGGTGGTGGGTGGGAGGAGGGGAGGGAGGTGGAGGGGAGGGGGATGGAAGTTGCAGAGTGGGAGTGGGGATGGGGATTGGGGGGAGTGGATGGGGAGAGGGAAGGTGGAGGGGGTGGATAGATCCCATCCCCACACTTATAAGACATTCGTCGTTTTTTATTTAAAAAACAAAATATTTTCTAGAAATAATTTATATAGCAGACAACCTTTTCCGGGTCAGATAGTGATTACATATAATTAGGCATGAATTCCCTCACCAAACCCAAGAGCCTTGTCTTTTTATGGTGAGGAACGACTTTTTTCATATTCCTTTACGTCATGTAAAAAAATGTTTAATTATTGTAAAAACATACAAATAAAAAGTAAAAAATAAAAAAATGGGGTGAAGAAAGCCTTTTTTAAAGCGTAAGAGTTTTTACTGTAAGTACTAATGATTTTAAAAAAAACAACAACAGTAAACCTGCCTTGCAAACGTTGTATCAACGGGTCTGAAATAGAATGTGGGTGGTTTGTGGCTGGTGGCTGGTGCCCTCAAATGTGTTTTTGTAAAAAGTCTGAAAAAAAGTGTAAATGAAAAATGTTTTCAGTGATTTATTATTTAAGATTCAAACAGCCAAAAGTATTGTATTTTATTGCAAATTTCATGAACGACTTCCGAT
Source organism: Limnephilus rhombicus (assembly GCA_929108145.2). NCBI lineage: Eukaryota > Metazoa > Arthropoda > Insecta > Trichoptera > Limnephilidae > Limnephilus > Limnephilus rhombicus. The sequence continues at coordinate 21,851,251 of OV815290.1, read as the reverse complement.
GAACATCGTGAATGATTGATAATCTTCATCGCGGCTTTTCATCCAAAACAATAGTGAGCACGAGGAAAACCTGTAATAACACATGAATATAGCAGAATTTAAAAAACAAAAGTAAACCTACCTTTAAAAAGTTCTGTCAAGAGAAGACAGGGGTCAGAGATGAAATGTGGCTGCTTTGAGAGTGCAAGTAAAATAAGCTAAGCTGGTTTGTGCTGGTCCCCTCGTGTAATGGCCTATAGAATGTGGTTTGGTTGAGAGTGCTGGTTCTCTTGAGTGGTGTCCAGGTTCATGGCTAAGGTGCTGCTTGGCTGAGAGTGAGGGTCCTCTCAAGTGGTGTCCAGACACATGGCTAGAATGTAGCTTGGTTGAGAGTGCTGGTTCCCTCAAGTGGAGTCCAGGGACATCGACGGAATGTGGCTGGTTTAAGAGTTCTGGTTCTCTCAAGTAATTTTCAGGAATAACGGAAATTAATGTATTTTTTAAGTGTATGTCTCTCTTAGGAACAGAGATCCATCCATTGATGCCCAGGAACAGATATCTGTGGATAATATAGATGAAACAAATTACAACCAACAAAGAAATTTTAGTTGTTTAAAATATATTCAATTTTACTTCTGATGTAATTACTAAGCTCAGCAGTATTTGTAAATAAAATTTTGTGTCGACGTATTATACTATCTGAAACATGTAGATTTAAACACGTCATGAAACGTGTTGTTTACTCCCATCAATGGGAGTTTACAGATGGAGTATCTACTCATATATATGAATCGTATATATTTAGGTACTTACAATATTTTAAGGGAATATCTATGTTTTTGTCTTCATACTCAGCATTTATTAAATTCAACTGTCTGTTAAAAGACAATAGTAACTAATAAAATGTAAGAACCTGCCTAGGGAGTGTTGCCCTCTCCAGCGAAGTTAGACAGAGTGCCAGTTCCCTCAAGTGAAGTTCAGCGATGGAGATAGAATGTAGCAGCCTTGAGAGTGCTGGTATCCACAAATCAAGTCCTTGTTAAAGGTGTCTGTGTTTGATTAAAGAAAGTTAATAAAAATATGTTAAATTTTGATATATATGTAGTATGATAAAAACTAGTACGATACAAATATATGTTGCAACCAAAAATAATGTAGAATAGCAATGTAATATGTTAAAATGACATAACATTATATTTATTCAAAATAAAAACATTTGAATAAATGTGACTTTTTAGTAAGTCGAATTTAAGAATAGAGTAAAGTCAATAATATTTATTCATACATTCGCATTTATTTGCAAATCATTCAATTATAGGAATTGGTTATAAATAGATTGATTTAGTATAGAGTTTATTGTTACCTTAAAAGTTAACTTTGCTTGGAATGACCGCCCAGGTATAGTTAGCAAATTAGCTCTGTTTTTTTTCAGGACTGTCGGCTGGAGATTTAATAATAATTATGGATTAAAAATAATATTTTTTTAATAAAATAGTACATTTATTAGCTTTTACTCTTCTGTCTGATGGTTAAGATACCTGAATTGCGAGTAAATAGTTTGGTATCTGTAGTAAAATATGATATAGAAGCCATGCAGACGAATATCATCATGCCTAACATTAATTATTGCAGTTGAGGTACAGTATAGCCTTCTTATAACTATATTCCGTGCAGTTGAACACATCTACTACTTCTCAGAAAGCAGATTTTGTTTTACTGCAATATTAATAAAATGTTAAAAAAAAGCAAAGTATAGTAAACCTGCCTTGGAAAAGTTGCATCTGTCAAGTGATGACAGGGGCAGAGATAAAATGTACATGCCTTAGAGTGCTGGCAAAATAGTCAAATGTGGTTTTAGTGTTGGTCCCCTCGAGTGTTGTCGAGGATAAGGACGATCAGTGACAGGTATCTGTAGATGAAGCAAATAATTAAAACAAAACATAATTAAACGTACCCATATTTAAAATAAATAACTCCGCAGGTATGATAAAATGCAATTATTAAAAAGGATATCCGAACACCGCTGCAAAAGGCAGAGGGTAAACACTTCTAATAACAAAATAAATTAATGCAAACACAGTGAAAACCTGTGTTTTAACCTAGTCACGGAACAGTTTATGATATAATATATATTACTTGCATTATTTCTTTAACTATCAAGTCCTTTTTTGGCAGCTTTTACATAAGAATAATAAAGTTTTATAATATTTACACATCTTAACTGCCGCATTAAAAATCTCATTGATATAATATAATAAACATATTATTAGTCTTTATTTTGTGAATGTCTCAAGAACATTGTTATCAATGTTATATTTAAAGATCACTGGATTTTTTATTCGAGAAAATCTGACAAGATATTTGACATTATGAGATACATTAAAAGTTTGTTTTCAATGCGCCTAATTGGCAATTTATTGATCTAGTGGTCGCCAATAGTCGAAATTCGACCATTATTAATTTAAATTATATAGTGTGTGTAATGTTTTTTTATGGATTTTCATGCATAATTTAAAAAAAATGTTAGCATTCTGCACTTCTCCTCTATATAAACTGCGAAATTTCAAACTCCTCCGCGCTTTTTTCGTAAAAAGGGATACAAAGTGTTTGCTTCACGTATTAATATATAGATTATCAAAGAAAATTACAATAATAACTATTTTGAAGAATTATTCTGAGAACATCTCTCTTCTGAGACTAGATTAAAGCATTAAGAGGAACTGCAGCGCGGCCTTTTTCACACAAAACTTCATTTTGGATTTGAGATTTGGATTTGATTTGATACTTCACCAAATTGAATAATTATTTTTCTTAAATCAAAATTTATGGCAAATATATCTTGTGCGAATTTTTGTTACCTTATTAATTTGGGTTTTAAATTATAAAATGAGGCCATTAAAGAATTCAATTTTGCTTCATTTTGAAGGCAACGTTGTAATTTTTTGTCAGTTAATATTAATTATTATAAAAATTCCTTGCCCTTTTTTCTGCGTATAAAACATAAAATACCGAAACAAACGTTTTTTTGGTAATAATTTTAAAATATGTCTGACATATTTGTGTTTGAAAAATGTATAATTTAAATTTACGCCTCTCAAAATGCTTTTCCGTAACAGTTTTATTTTCTACTAGCTGGTTCTCGGCATGCGTTGCAATGCAATATTCAAAGAAATACTTTGTTTCTCCCTGAATCATCTTTGTGCGTCCCCCTTCTCCTCCTCCTAGCTAACTTTATAAATTATAGCCTACATGTTATTCTAATGTATTACCTACATTATTGTAGAGTTTCATTCAAATCTATTTAGTAGTTTTTGCGTGAAAGAGTAACAAACACATACATCCATACAAACTTTTGCGTTTATAATATTTGTATGAAGATTTTAAATACGATAAAATTTTTATAATAAACATAATAAAATTATGTTTTTAATATTTATAATTTATCTTTAAATAATTGCTCAAGTTCCCTCTAAAATCATGAAATTTTGAAATGTATATCTAATAAATGGACTAAAATAATGTTATTAATATTAATCATTTACCCACAAATTGTTTGCCTAATTGAAATGTTAAATCTGTAAAGGCCTATTTAGTAATTTAAAAGACGATTAAAGAATCACTACATATTTGTGTACCTTTTGATTACAAAAATATATTTTTCAGTTTGGTTGGGTATTTTGGCCTCAAACCAAAATCAAGATTTGTATAAAACATGCCACGCAGCTGTTCTCCTTAACCCTTCAGGCTAATTGGTTCGCCTTTGAGAACAACTCGTGTAGGTCTCATAGAAGTTATTGTATATCCCTTACTACCGTGTGAGAAAAGCGATCTGAATAGTGTTAGAAATTAAATTCAAATCTAAAAGTTAACAATAATATAATTCAAATGTATACCTTTATGAAACCAAAATTTCCGACCGCGTTTGAAAAAAAATTATTAAAATTAAATTATTATGTTTCGTGAATTTTTTTCAAAATTTATTTTACATAAAGCAAAAAAAAGGTGAGTCAATGGTAACATTTATAATATATTTTTCAATTAACATTTGTGTGTTTATTTTTTTTCATCAACTGGAATTTTTGTTCAGATAAACGTAAGGTGAGCAGTTTTTATAATTTTTTTTATGTTTTAAAGAATAACTATAACAAGCGACACCGCACGGGCGCGAATACTTTCTCGCTCACACATGATGCGCCATCCTTATCTACAAACGCAGCCTGCCGTAGGGATAGCATTGGTCGCACCACTCAACCCATCGGCTAATCACCGGGCAGCTCCCCTCTCCCGGCCACCTAATTACCGAAGGATGTACCACCGGAGCCCTATATAAACGACAGCGCGGCCTTGAACAAGCAGAGATCCAGAAAGACAGTCCTAGGGCTCAATACCAAGGATCAGCTGTGAGATATTTTCTTGTCCACACTGATAGGGTAGAGGAGTCCCTAGAGATAGTCAGACCTAATCTCCGGCTTTGGAGATTACGCGCCGCGTTCGTACCTACCTCCCGAAGTATTGTTATATCACCGTGTACTTAGTCTTATTTTTGTTATGTTATACTGTTTACTGAATAAAAAGTTCTCTGTTTGAATTCACGCATTACTTAATATAAATAACTAACGTTATATAACATATTTATTTCTAGTAAAAATTTTTTTAAGTGTATTTCATCATCTTTCAAAGGCAGTTTTATTTTTTCGGATACATTCAGAAATATTCCATTTATTTGGATTTAATTGCAAAGCGGAATGAGGAGCCAAAACCGTAATTAATACACATGAACATGAACTTAAATAAACCTGCCTTTTAAGAGTTGCTCCTGTAAAGTGAAGGCATGCGTCAGGGATAGAATGTGGCTGGCTTGAGAGTGCGGATACCCTCAAAAAAATATTTGTTTCTATTAATTAAAAAGCATAAATAATAAATATTTTCATTTCTGTAGAGATTTATTATTTAAGATTCTAACAGCCAATTTCTTATTTTCTCCAATTAGCTTTTATTGCAGATGACATAAACGTCATCCGAAGAACTTAGATGATAATCGTCATCGTGGCTTTTCATCAATAACTATAATACTGAGCTTGAGGAAAACCTGTTTTTAAAGCATAAAATCTGTAATAACACATGAACATAGCAGGGTTTAAAAATAATAGTAAACCTACCTTGAAAAAGTTCAGAAATTGAAAACAGAGACGAGTGTAACCGTCTTGAGAGTGGTGGCAAAACAACCAAAGCTGGTTTGGTGCTGGTCCACTCAAATGATTTCCAGGGACATCACTAGAAGGTGGCTTGGTTGAGAGTGCCGGTTTTTTCGAGTAGTGTCCGGGGACGTGGCTAAAATGTGCCTTGCTTGAGAGTACTGGTTTTTTCGAGAAGTATCCAGGGACACGGCTATAATGTGCCTTGGTTGAGAGTGCTGGTTTTTTCGAGTAGTGTCCAGGGACACGGCTAGAATGTGCCTTGGTTGAGAGTGCTGTTTTTTCGAATAGTATCCAGGGACATCGCTAGAATGTGCCTTTGTTGAGAGTGCCGGTTTTTTTGAGTAGTGTCCGGGGACGTGGCTAAAATGTGCCTTGGTTGAGAGTACTGTTTTTTTTTAGTAGTGTCCTGGGACATCTCTAGAATTTGCCTTGATTGAAAGTGCTGGTCCCCTCAATTAATTTTCAGGAATAGAGGAAATGAACGCGTTTATTGAATATAGATCTCTTCTACTGATGTCCGGAAACAAAGATCTGCAGATTAAACAAATTACTGCGATAAATGAAACTAATAGATAAAGTACAGTTGTTAAAAGATTATAATACTCCCGATAATCAGCAGGGCAGGATAAATTATAAACCATATGTTATTTCCACATGTTTTTTTTATTTAAACTATACTAAACATGAAGTTTTAAACACGTCATGAAACGTGTTGGGAGTGTTACTCCGTTCAATGGCAGTTCAGGGACAGAGTATCTACTTGTATAAATGAATCCTATCTACGAAGGTTGAATATTTTTAGGGAAGATCTGTGATATTGTCATGTAACTTATAAAATATTATGCACCTACCTATGGAGTGTTGCCCCCTCAAGCGAAGTCAAAGGACAGAGTGCTAGCTCCCTCAAGTGATGTTCAGCGATGGAGATAGAATGTATCTGCCTTGAGAGTTCTGGTATCCGCAAATCACGTCCTTGTTAAAAGTGTCTGTGTTTGAAAAAATATAAGTTTATATAAATACGTAGAATTTATTAAAGATTGTGCTACTGCATTTTGTTTACAGCAGAAGACATTATCTTCAACTGACCTGTTTTCAAAGCTTAAAAATGGTAATAAAGTGGCAAAAGCATGTTTAAAAAACATAGTAAACCTGCTTTGTAAAAATTGCTCCTGTCATTTGATGACAGGGGCAGAGATAAAATGTGCATGCCTTAGAGTGCTGGCGAAACAGCCTAAGGTGGTTTTGGTGCTGGTCCCCTCAAGTGATGTTGAGGACAGAGACAGTATGCAGCTGGCCTGAGATTGCTCCCCAATGATCGGTGACAGGTATCTGTAGATGAAAACAAAACGTTAAAAAAAATACGTAACGGCAGTCGAAATATATAACTCCGCAGGAGTGGTAAAAGACAATTAGTAAAAAACTTACACCAGAACTCGAAAAATTGACTTCAAAGGAAAATAGTTCAAACACGACATACCTATAAAAAAGTCCATCTCAAATGAGTGATGGTTAGTATGGTCCTGTATATTTAATGCCTGTATGTTTTGCGCAGCATTGTGTTCATTGCTCACATCATTGTGCATATTTTTTCGTATCGGTGATCGATGAACCGGTGGATGCAATTTGTAGCCATAAGTTGTTATAATATTCAAACAACTGGGCTTCATTCTACGAGTCACAAAACCATTCAATAAACCATATACACTTGTATTACTATATATGGCATATGTAAGATCTTATATTCAATTTGCATCTGTTGTTTGGAATACTCAATACCAAACTTATATTCACCGAATTGAAAACATTCATTCAAATTTCTTAAAACACCTGTCCTATCGCTTTCAAATTTATCAGTGTAACCCTATCGTTCTTCACACACAGAGAAATTTTTTTCAAGTACTTTTTCTGTACAAGATTGTGAACTGCCTCATTGACTCCCCAGCGCTGTTAGAAAGCATTGCATTTCATTGTCCTGGACGCAATACAAGATCGAATACCTTATTTCATATACATCATATCAAATCGAAATACGCACAAAACTCCTTGCTCGGGCGTATCTGCAAATCTTATAATGCCCCAAGTGATATTGACATTTTCCATTGTATCCTTAAATCGTTTAAAATCAAACTAACCTGACAATAGTTGCTTAAATAAAAACTATTATTTCTATTTTATTATTTACTTTCAAAAACCTTTTTACTTAACACTGTGTACTATTTATTATAATTACATAACCAGAACAAAATATTATAAACGAAACTTTAATGATTTATGTTATTTTCACTATTTATGTACAATAACTGTATATACAATTGTATGTTTCCTAAGTAAACTTAAATTTTTTTTTAAATATGGTTTTTCTAGTTTGTAGTTAAAAGTAAGATTGTAGAGATATGTTATAAGTTTGTACAGCACCCTTGAGGTGATTCTTTACAAAAACAACGCAATACAAGTCATCAAAATATTATTATTATTATTAAAAAAATTAACCAATTACCACAAATAAAACCTCTTCTTGAAGCTATGTGAAAAATCATTGTAATATATACCTGCATTATGCGTATTATGAGGTTATATCTCTCGTCCGTTGCAGGGATGGTCAGGGAGAGAAAGTGGCTGACTTGAGAGTACTGGTGATATATGCATAATCGAGTAGGATTTTGTTTTGAGGAGTGTTTAGTTCCACAGTGATGGATGACAGGGATCTGGAGATGAAAATAAATACAAATTTGGTTCAGCAGGTACTTAAAGCAAAAATTGTGCCCTGTGTTTTGAATACCTGTAGATCTTCACAGGTATAATAAAATGCAATTATATAGTTAAAACGCATTCGAAAACAATAAAATTAAACATAGTTTTTAACAGGAACAAGTACAACCACGGCTCATAATGAATTAAATCTCAGAATTTAAAGCATAAAGCCACAATTAAAGACAAACATACCCCAGTAAAGCAGTCTTCGGTTAAAAAAATGTTCATTTTATTTAAAAATAACTTGAGTGACCTGCCTTCGAAAAACTGCTTCTGTCAAGTGAAGGATTGGGTCAGGGATAGAATGAGTCTGACTTTAAAGTGTTGGTCATCTCAAACGGTGTCCTTGTTAAAATGTCATTGTTTGAAAAAAAGTGAAAATGAAAAAAAAATTCAGTGATTTATTATTTAAAATTCTAACAACAAAAAGTAATATGTTGACATAAGGCAATCGATGGACATCGATGACAGTCGAAATTTATCCAAAACACCACTGAACATCAAGAAAACCAGTTTTTAAAGGTAAAACCTGTAATAACGAATGTACCTGTAATCAGGCGCGGCTCGTCCTAAAGTGCACTCGTGCGCCGAACCGCCAAAACATTAAACAACATTTTGCAGCTCATCGTATTACATAATATTTTTAATTATAAAATTGCGCAGATTATTTTAAATTTAAAAAAAAATTGAATTCCTATCTAAAAATACATGAATTTGGTAGAGAATAATAAATGATCGTGGCCCAAACATTGCTTCCCGCGCGAAAGTTATATCGCCTAGGAACCGAGGTAGGTACATACCATTCCACGCGTTTCAGCAAAGCGCCCGGTCGAGAATTATCATTTGTATGAAGCCCCCAGCAACATCTCCAGACCGTCAAAATACAAAATCGTAGCGAAAAAATGGTTACTGCCGTGCGCTGCACGGTTGACGGAAATGCCCGAGAAATTCCGAATTGAATCGTTCCAACGAAATGACCATTCGTAGTAGAGTTTGAATAGGATAGTAATTATATTTTTCTCTTGTAAAATGTAACGATGAGTCAACGGGTCAGCGGGTGCGATATTATCTTGATGGAGAGGGAACCGATTTGACATTGTCATTATTAGTTTTTGGGACCTTTTGTTTGTGCATTTTTGTCACATATGTATTGCAAAATTCACTCAGTAAAGGGGGTTTACTATCGCGCGGGGGGCGTGCCAAAAAGAAACGTTTACTGAGTGTTGTTATTGTGTTATTATTCGATAGATATCGCTGTTTTAAATTTCCTTGCCTTTTTAAAATTAAAAGTTATATAATAATAAATTTAGACTATATTAAGAATATATGAACCATGAAAATAAAACCAGAATTATAGCCCATGGCCTGCCAAAACTACCTTTAATTATCAACCAAGATAGTAAATCCGCAAAGAAAACTTTTACATAAAATTATAGTAATAATAAATGGATAATTTGTATAGCGCCGTTTTTTTTGTGAATAATCACCTCAAGGGCACTGTACGAGTTATGAGTTACTAGGCTCTGTCTAATTTTATTTTTTATTTATTTACCTACTTTTGTTTTAATTTTTGATGAATTACTCGGTGAACCACCAAAAATTGAAAGCACCGGCCGCGCCTGCCTGTAATAGCAAGGTTTATAAAAAAACCATAGAAATTCTACCTGTGTAGAAGTTGCATCTGTCAAGTCTTAGTGATGACAGGGGCCTGAGATATAATGTGGCTGCCTTGAGAGTGCTGGCAAAACAGCCTAAGGTGGTGTTGATGCTGGTCCTCTCAAGGTATGTTGAGGACAGAGACAGAATGCAGCTGGCTTGAGATTGCTCCCCGATGATTGGTGTCAGGTATCTGAAGGTGAAACAGATTATTATTAGAAAAAAAAATCGTAGATACCCGTATTTGTAATAAAATAACTAACTCTGCGGATATGATAAATAAGTAAGACACATTCACCAAAACACCACTGCAAAAGGCAGAGGGCAAAAACGGCTAATAACAAAACAAATCAATGTACGTATGTGGTACCGTGCGTTTTCATCCCGCGACAAATTATCCCCGTCAAAATATCCTCCGACAAAATATCACACGATATACATAATATCCCAATGACAAAATATCCTCTGGACGAAACATCCTCCGACAAGGGAGGAAGGAGACAGAGCAAGGAACTTACAGTTTCGGCAAAAATTTTCGTTTAAATTTGGCGCCGAAAGGTTTTGTTGTGTTAGGTTAGGTTAGGTCAGGTTAGGTTAGGTTAGGTCAGGTTAGGTTAGATTAGGATATTATGTCGGGGATATTTTGTTGGAAGATATTTTGTTCATAGAATATTTTGTCGGTAGAATATTTTGTCAGGCATATTTTGTCAGAGGATATTTTGTCGCGGGATGAAAAGTCGCAGAACCATGTTTGTATTCCGTAGTTGATTCTGAAAGCTTATCAATACAAGTAGTTCTGGACTAACAAATGCATCATTTAGAATTTAATACATGAATATCAAGTCTATTAAAATCCTTCTGTTCAACAATTTAAGCATATTCATATCATTTAAAAGTAATGTAACAAATTGCTGAAATAACCAATTTAAAAACACCTTCTCCCATACGCACAAGCACTTGCTTATTATGGGGAGAATATAATAATGAAAAACATAAAAGAATAAACATTTCTATGACTTGTTCATGAATATTGTAATATTTGTAAGCCTTTGTTAGAGATTTCTGTTATGTGGTCAAATAAAAAAATTTTCCAAAACGTTTAACAATTCATCAAATATTTGATTTTAATTTTCAAGTTTTATGAAAGTTCTTTTCATGTTCTGTAATTATTTTGGTTTTATGAAGAAAATGGCCTTTAATGATATAATAATAGAACTCAAACAGAACGTGAAAATTTACCTAAAAAATTTGATGAATTGAACAACCCGTCCTTAGTCTTTAATTTGTGAATTTGACTAGACATTTGACATTAAGATATATATTAAAAGAATGTTTTTATTGCACTAAATTAATCTATTGATATGATCTTGAAGAAAATTACAGCAATAAATATTTGGACTAAAATACTTGAAAAATGATGATGTTATTTCTCTCGTTTATGATTAGCTTAAGACAATTAATGCCGTTATTATTAAGCGTGAACATAAACTTTATTGAACCTGCCTAGAAAAGTTGCTTCTGTCAAGTAACATCACGTCGTGGGCCAGGAATAGAAAGTGGTTGTCTTGAGAGTGCTGATCTTCTCAACTAGTGTCCAGGGATATCGATAGAGTGTGGCTGGTTTTAGAGTGGTGGTTCCTTCAGTGATGTGAGGAGACATCGATAGAATGTGCCGGTCTTGATAGTTCTGGTCCCCTCAAGAGTGATGTCGAGAATGTTTTTGAAATTTTACTCTGTTGAGTGTGTTGGACCCCATTGATCGGTAGCAGGGATCTGAAAATTAAAAATCATTTTAAATATGTTACCGCACAAGAGTCACAACTGCTCCAAACTTTCCGTAACCAGGGAAACTATGGAATGCCTAATTGTGATATTTATTGAATCTGGAGGATGTGGGGACGGGAAGGAGATGAGTAATGATGACGGATTCAAAAGTTTTTTTAACAGTCAAGTTTAGTTGTCAAAGGAGTAATATTAAAAAAAATAGAAAAACTTTTTTTCCGGAATTTGTGGCACGTTCCAGTGTGATATAATACTCTCAGTATCTCCCTGGCGAAAGACTTCATTGGACTTCATGGAACCTGAGACCAGATATCGGCAAGTGAACAAATAATGTTGTTAGAACATGTGGATTCGTACACACGACGCCTGCACAATGAACTGAGCCGCTCACGACTAGCAAATAAATAATGTTTTGATAGAAAGCAGTCACTTTGTGGTTTGACATATTGAATGAAATAAAACAATGACTTAGTTTGTAACCATGATTTATTTAATTTTTATAATACCGACCGGTTTTGCTTTACTCAAGCATCTTCAGGGTATAAAATTCGACTGATCAAAAATACACATAGTGTGAGCTTATATAGATAAAGATAAAGACGGCCGGCGTAGTGCAGCGGTAAGGCGCTTGACTAGCATTCCGAAGGTCGCGGGATCGAATCCCGGCGTGGCAAATAAATTTTATTTGATTAATTTGTGTATTTCCCAATTTATTCATTTAAAATAATATATAGTATATTTGAGGCACGTTCCAGAGTGGAAAATACTCTCACTATCGCCCTGGTGTAAGACCACCATTCAGAATTGAAACGTTGTTTGAAATGGCTTCTGCCGTGTTTGGTGACCAGATCTGAATAGCCAGGTACTTCCCCACCTTCCTCTTCCCTATCTCCTTCTCCTCCCCATTACCTTCAGCCTCACAACATACCCCAATTGGGGATGCCATAGTCCCACTGGCTCCAGACGGGAGCAGTTGGGACCCTTGTTCATGTAAAAGAAAATTTTAAAAAAATATATAAAGACAAATCGTGAATATATAATATGGTAATTCATTAAACATCACCCAACTCTTTCACTGTTCCTTTCAATTATGTTTTGTCTCTTTCTTTATCTATATAAGTTATTGATCAGTTTAATTTTATACCCTGAGAAGCGAAACCGGTCGGTATTATAAATATTAAATAAATCGTGGTTACAAACTAAGTCATTGTTTTGTTTCATTCAAATAAATGATGATTTAGCAGTCCTAAGGATGAAATAAATGAGTGTATGAAATCATTTGTGACTAAAACAATGTTGGATGACCTTCCCATTAAAGGATTTACCATATTGATGGCATCACTAAGTTTCTTATAATAATTTTCTTTTAACATTCGAAATACCAAATACTTGAAGTTAATCTTGACGAATCACGTTTTTTTTTTGTTTGCATTAGCTCCACACAGAAGGCACCGAGGAAAACAATTTCACTAGGGGCCTATGTCATCTTTGAGAATGCTTTGTGGAGGGTCTTTTAAGGGAAAGGAAGGAGAAGAAGTTAAGGGAAGGAAAAAGGTATGAGGGGTGGGTAGAAATCTGGGGGTCAGTGTGGCCAGGAGTGACGGAGGTATGAATCTATTCCCCGCACTGCGGTGCATGGCGAAGGGTCGGGAGAATCCAGCTGGAGAGGTCAAAAGGTCTCCTCCGATCCAGTCCGCCATGCAGTGGTTGGGCAAACCTATCCTCCACCGAGAGCTAGAAAAACCTCTTCCCATTAACCCGGGCATCCCTGCTAAATCACCAAACGTAGCGAATCACTTGGGGTGACCTGTGGCAGGGGTGTTGGTTGTCCAATAAATGGTTCCCGGGGCGGCGGCACCTATTTTTATGGGTTCCCTATTTTTAAGGGTTTGCGCTCTTTAGGTAACATGCATTTTTTAATCAATCCTACATTAATTATAATATCCCATGATAGTTCGTTGGTATGCGCCAGTATTGTTATAAAGTTCACAGCCAAATTATTAAACTTCCGGCAAAACTCTAAACAAAACTACTTTTGATGATAAAAAGTGGATACATTTTGGATGATCTGTGATTTATTGGGAGAGGTTCTGGTACTATGGTACCGCCAACCTGGGAACCATTTATTGGATAACCAACACCTATGCCATAGGTCACTCTAAATGTTTATCTACGTTTGGTGACTTAGCAGGGGTGCCCGGGTTCATGGGGTGAGGTTTGTCCGGGTCTTGGCAGTGAATGCATCTACCTACCAGTTTCCAGGCAAGGCGGGTTGGAAAAGAATAGTTGAGGGATTCCTTTTAGCTTCTCCAGCCGTACTCTCTAGTAACATCACCTTGCACCGCAGTGAGAGGGATGGATTCATACTGGATGGATATCACTCCTGGACATACTGACACCCAAATTCCTAACTACCCCTAATACCCTTTCCTGTCCAGAACTTCATCTCCTTCCTTCCCTCAAAGATGACATAGACCGTGAAGGGAATTATTTTCCTCAGGGACTCCTGTGTGGAGCTAATGTAAAAAATCAAATAGCCTGATAATTCCCGAATTTTTCCTACGTTCAAACTAAAAGATGTAATTAGGTCGGTATTCTATCTAAAAGCCTTTCAGGCGATTAATGAAACACATTATTTAAAAATCTTATTAAATTGCTGTTTTAAATGACTGTTTGCTTAAAATTTGGGTATTAAAATATAGTTACCCCCTGCGTCCAAATTAAGAAAAATATTCAGCTTTTAAGAAAATGAAGTTGGTAGTTCAGTTTAAAGAAAGATAAGTTTACCTGTTGAAGTGAGTTAAGCAGGAGGTTCCTGGAGCATGTGTTCAGTTGTTCAGTGTTCAGGCAGCAGGCGCTGCATCTGCCTTGTCTTGCTTGGATTGCGTATTGCATAGACTGCCCAGGGTAGCCATAGCTTCACTATTACATCTGCCTTGTCCCTTGCTTGGATTGCGTATTGCATAGACTGCCCAGGGTAGCCATAGCTTCACTATTACATCTGCCTTGTCTCTTGCTTGGATTGCGTATTGCATAGACTGCCCAGGGTAGCCATAGCTTCACTATTACATCTGCCTTGTCTCTTGCTTGGATTGCGTATTGCATAGACTGCCCAGGGTAGCCATAGCTTCACTATTACATCTGCCTTGTCTCTTGCTTGGATTGCGTATTGCATAGACTGCCCAGGGTAGCCATAGCTTCACTATTACATCTGCCTTGTCTCTTGCTTGGGTTGCGTATTGCATAGACTGCCCAGGGTAGCCATAGCTTCACTATTACATCTGCCTTGTCTCTTGCTTGTATTGCGTATTGCATAGATCGCCCAGGGTAGCCATAACTTCACTATTACATCTGCCTTGTCTTGCTTGGATTGCGTATTGCATAGACTGCCCAGGGTAGCCATAGCTTCACTATTACACTCAATACTAACCCCTCACTTTACTGCATGGTTCACGTCCACATTCTGTTACAAGTGATTTAACCAACAACCACTTTTGTAGTCATTTTTAGTAAAAAGAGAGCAATTGATTAGATTGTCATTACTTATTAATATATACAGTTCTTGTACGTTAGACTTTTGGACAACAGATTACTTTATTTATTTAGTATTCACAAGTTTTATTATTTTTAACTTTAAGAACGTTTTAATGTCGATCAAACTTTGATGGTTCTAACATTTATAATGGTTTTACAAAGATAATGTTTCAAATATTCACATATTTGATACGTTATTATTGTTTGTTGTTTATATTATTTCTTCTTATTTTATAGTGAAATGGAGGGCTGGTGGCAGTGCCCTTAAAGACTGTTCTCACAATATGGTGGTGCAGTCTCGTAGGAGAGGAGACTCACTCCGTGGGATTAGCTTCCTGGTGGCTACGAATGAGTTCAACCACCTCTCTGTGTTCCTTTTCTTCCGCCCAGGAGAGAGCCGTCTTCCCATCCTTGTCCTGACAGGAGACATCGGCATTGTGCTGTAGAAGGACCTCCACAACATTTAAACGTCCTTCGTGTGCTGCCCATGACAAGGCTGTTCTGCCATCATCATTCTGAGAGTTGACATCAACACTGCGCTGCAGCAGGAGTACCACCATCTCAGTATGACCATTAGCAGCCGCCTGAAGAAAAGCAGTATCACCATCTACATCCCGCGAGTTTAAATCAGCTCCATTTAGCAATAACAGTTTGGCAACCTCTAGATCTCCGTAGCATGCAGCATAGTTAAATGCAGTCCAGCCGTCATTACCTCTCATGTGGATGTCTGCTCCTTTCTCCAACAGTTTGCATACTGTTGCAAGGTGACCATTATTAGCTGCAAGGAGAAGAGCCGAATAAGCGTCTTTATTCTGAGAGTTCAAATCAGCGCCATTCAACAGTAGGTGTTCAACGATCTCTAGATGTCCCTTACTTGCAGCTAGCATTAATGCAGTCCAGCCGTCAGTATGTCTCATGTGGATGTCTGCTCCTTTCAACAGAAGGTGTTCAACGATCTCTAGATGTCCCTTACTTGCAGCTATCATTAATGCAGTACAGCCGTAATTATTTCTCATGTGGATGTCTGCTCCTTTCTCCAACAGTTTGCATACAATTGCAAGGCGACCTTTATTAGCCGCATGAAGAAGGGCCGAATAACCGTTTTTATTCTCAGAGCTTAATTCAACACCATTAAACAGTAGGTATTCAACGATCTCTAGATGTCCCTTTTCTGCAGCTAGCATTAATGCAGTCCAGCCGTCATTATCTCTCATGTGGATGTCTGCTCCTTTCTCCAACAGTATCGATACTATCTCGTAGTGCCCTTCTTTCGCAGCTAACATCAAGGCGGTAGAACCATCTGTAGATTTCGTAGAAGAAAACATTTGATATATGCCAGTATATGGAAATGCGTTTGCTTCTTCATCGGTTTGATTATCATTGTTGATTGCGTGTTTACTTAAACTAATTTCTTTTGTTCTTAAACATTCAAACGGTGCGGTCTTTTTTAATTCCTCAATGAAATTTTTTGAGGGATTTAGTAAATATTTCACAATACTTAGGTTTCCTTCCTTTGCTGCGTAGTGTAAGGGATTATTTTCATATTTATCAAACGACATACAAACTCCTTGTTTAGCAAATAATTTAAACAACGTATTATCTTCTTTAGTTGCTGCGAGATTGATGGCAGTATAACCCTGACTATCAATGGCAATCGATAAATGAGCGCGCTCAGTATCACTTTCCATGCCACTTAAAATCTTATTCACGGTGCTGTAGTCATCCTCTCTCACCGCAATCATAAACGGAGTGATTTGTTTTCTGATCTGTTCAGTTCTTATTAAGGCCCGGTCTAAACTACTTGACGGTTGTTTATTTGAAGTATATTCGCTAAACAATTTGTGCTCTTTGTCGCCTTCAAAATCTAAGAAAGATGCAAGCATAAGTTTAAGAAGTGACTCGTACGAAGAATTCTCCATAATTCCTTCAATTTGTTTTACAATATTGAGATTTCTTTTCCCTAATGCTATGTTTAGTGCGGTTCTCCCGGCCTTGTCTCTTGCTGCCATAAAGTAGATGTAGTCTTCCTCAGATATCCTACTGCTCGGGCCACTGAGGAGGACTGCAAATGTGTACTCATTCTGCTCTTCAGCCGCTACATGCAATGGTGTTTTAACACGATCATGAAAGAATAGCTGACGATGTTCAGACCAGTGTTTGTACAATATCGGATTACTTTCCAGTGCATCGCTCTGTATTGGTGGTGATATAGCAAGCTGGGACTCTATGAACTTTCTGATTAAGTAATATTCTGGTCTGAGCAATAAAATGCTAAATTCACTTTTAACGAGTTTGTTATTTTCTTTGGTTTGTTTTCCCTGCTTCAGCCACTGGACAAAAAAATCTGCGCAAAAGTATTCTTCAAACGTACGGTGGATGAACGGAACGGTTTTATCAATTCTAGCCTTAATCAGCCCTAGGCCGCTTAGGTCTTGCAAGTCTTGGTTGGAAAGTATTAAGTTTGAAAAATATTCTGCAGCAAACTTTGGGTCGAGGGACTGGAAAGCCAGGACACGATGTTTTTCCATTATTTTCATAACTATATCATTTAGAAAAGAATCCGGAAAACCTTTGTCGAAAATTATTTTATGCTCAAAGTATATTGATTTCTTGACTTTGATAAATTGTGTATACAAATCATGCAGATTGGTGATTTTGCATAAGTTCTTCGCTTGTTCAGGAGACATCACAGACTGTATGGCCTGCTGGAGGAACACTTCGGCCAGCATACGGATCTGCAGCGGGATTCCCATGAAGCTAGCCACGTCTTTTCCCAGCACTCCCTCCACCTCCTCCCGCAGCTCACTGGCAAACTGGCGCAGCGTCCATTTCTCCGACTCTCCATGCTCTGGAAATTCCAAAGCTAGGTGAGAAAGCCAGGAATTCACCATGTACTCATCCTGTTCTGTTTTCGTTATTTTTTGTAACTCTGCGGAAAATTCTGACAATTCATTTTCGAGCCATTCTTGCGGATGCACCCGTGTGGTGACTATTGTTTTACAATTTGTGATATTTTTTAAATATTTCAGAATCTCTAACATATTGGCTTTGGTATTTTCTGCAGTTATTTCATCAAACGCATCCAACAAAATACAAACTTGCCTCGAACCTTCTGATTCAAGGCAATGCTGTAAAAGGTTGTGCAGAAAATCATCATCAGTAGGTAAACCCGAAGCATGAATTAAACATTTTGTAACCAATTGCAGGTTAAGTTTCGAAGGCAGTTTATCAAGAGCGAAAGTCAAGCGATTGTGGTCTATTCTCAGCACCCAAGAGTCGCGGATGAGCTCGGACATGCGCGTCAGGCTAGTCGTCTTTCCCATGCCAGGATCATCAGCAATGATGGTCAGATTCTTTCTCGTATTGCTGAAGATAACTTCATCAATGGGGTCGCTGTCATCCCTGGTGATGAAGGGGCGCAGGCCATCCAGAGAGCCGTGGGAGTATTGCCAGACCAGACGCGGGCTGCCTCTGATCTCCAGCTTTTTAAAATAATGTTTGTTGAATTTTGCCTCTTCATTTTTTTTTCCCATATTCAATCCATGAAACCGATTATGACTTTGAATGTGATCTCTCAATATATCTTCAGAATTCAATTTAAAATGTTCTTTTGAAACAAATATTTCTTCATCTTCCTTGGATAAATTGAAGGAACTTATAAGTGATATTTTATCTTTCGCATTGTTGAATATAAAAACATCTTTATTTCCGCTGTAGCCAACAAATTCATTCATGGATTTAATGACAAAACGAGTGTGGAACTTCCTGGGCATGTAAAGGCCACCATTGTAAACTTCCCTCAGGGAGAGACCTTCTGCGGATAAATGAAGCCAATAGATTATTCTAGCTGAGGACTCCTCCCGACACTTTTTCTTAAATAGGTCCTGTCCATCGTCCTCGGTCTTGAAGATCATCGGCCACGCGGGCTCCGCTCCCTCCCCCCAGAAGTTCTGGCTGCGTTGCTCCTGATCACTGATCACCAGCAGTGGTCCGGCAGCCCCACTCCTCTCCAGTAGTGCGGTAAGCTTCTCTTTGTCTACTAGCCTGTTCCCTTTGGAGTAGAGGGCTTCTAATTCGCAAAGCCTGGGAAGTTTGATTGGGATATAAATCTTATAACTGGCGTCTGTTGCGAGTTTCTTCAAAACTGGAGAAATTAAAGCACTAATTTTGTTTCGAATTTGCACATCGTCAGATTTACAATAATCTCCAAGTATTTTATTGAAACTGAAAATTTCTTCCCCCAAGGCTATTGAATCCCTTGCAAATATATATTCTCTAGATGTAATAGTCAGGTCGCTTAATTCGAATTCTTTAAAAGACTTAGTTTTAACGGACAGTTCTTTATAATCCATAGAAAAGCGTGAATCAATCGCTTGTGGTAGAATGATCACGAGCTTTTTGTGGGTGTGTGTTTCTAAAGTTTTAAGAATTTTTGACAAAATTTCACAGTTTTGGTTAAAGTTCTCGGTTGAAGAAGTGAATTCAAGAACGAGTAGATTGTTAATAATAACATCGCTCTCGTTTAAACCTTCCATGTCTATATCCATAGCTATGCTGGTCAAATCATTCCAACTGAGAATCGTGTGGCAGTTGTCTTCCAAATAAATTGAATTCACGGGTGTGTTCTTAATCTGAAGCAAGATATTGTTTAATCTGGCAGCTTCGAATTTAGGATCATTTGTTTCAATTAGTAAAATACGTACTGAAGATTGCAAGAATTGATTTAGCTCGAAGGTGTCTTCACAGTCCAGGATATCAGGCATCGTACGAAGATAAGCCTGACCAGCCATGTATAAGGGGGCTCCCTTTATCCTCCTGTTCTGTTGTTCCACAGCCTTCATGATTTCTATAGGAAACCAGCGTAATAATTGCTTTGTTTGTCCAATTGTCTTCACCAAATCCCCCTTTGATAAGCAATTGATTGTATTTTTTTTAGAATCAATTGTAAATTCGGGGATGTCTATTTTATCAATTTTTTGTTGGGTTAGAAATTTTTTAATTTCGGTCAGTTTTATCAGTGCATATGTTTTAAATAAACTCCAATTCTGCAAAAATTTTAACTCTTCTGCGGAAAACACCCCCAAGTGGCAGGTATTGCCCAGTGATGGAAGAGTGTGGTATTGTGAAATTACTGTTTCTTCTGAGTGCATACTGTCGGTATTTCCTTCAGCTGGTTGTGTGTTCCTGTCGCTGCCACTAGAACTCGTGGAACTCGCAGAAGGGACTTGTGTCTCATCCATATGCAAGATGTAAGAATTGCTGACTAGCTCCAGCTCGTGGTGATGTTCCAACTCAACAAGTCCCTGTGGCCAGACATGTACCGCATACTTCTCCTTCCCTTCATCAAAAGCTTTGATAAAGTTGTCTATACTGTGGGTGTCTAAATTGAACCCCGAAGTAATACTTTCCAAGTATCTTGCAGAAGCGTCGCGTTTCATGTGCACCTGATATATATCTCCCATGTGCCAGCCAGATGTGTTTATCAGATTTGGTGCAGCAAAGATGGTGGTGATATCCAAAAGATTTGCGCACATGGAACGGTTGTATCGTACGTCGTTGTCTCTGCAAATCTTCAATAACATCTCCTCAACCCCCGGACTATCCAAGGCCAGAGTGTGAGCGTGGAGGCCTTCATGTGGGCTGATAATTTTGCGGAAGCCACTACCCTTCCTCTCGAGATATTTCACGGTAAGGGTGGTGACTCCGGCCAACCAGGCTCCGAGGGAATGTCCTGTGAAGGACAGGATGAAACGAATGCCATATCGTTGGTTTGTTTCAACAATAACCTTCTTGATATCATCCGCAAAAGTTACACCTGAGCTCATGTGTTTCGTGTAACTATTACAGTACACACCCTTCCCATCGACCCAGAGTGCCCCCAACTTCTTGGGGTCCGTCCCTCTATGGGCAACAACCACCTGCTGCTCAGAAGGGTTCCAAAATGCACAGCCGAAGTATGCATTAGTCCATGAGTTGCTCCGTGCCGTGGTAAGAAGTTTCCACCCTTTGGGCCAGTCGAGCTCTCCCATACAAGCAGTGTATGATAACCCCGCGAAGGCCGCCAGCACTTTTTCATCAGGGAATGGTTCGAGAAGCATTTTTTTATTGTTATCTTCAATGGCTTCGAATGATTGCAGGGTTTTCTGCCAGTCGGGTTTGCAATAAACCAAGCCCGTGTCCGCCTGCATGTCGAGGAGATGGAGGACAACGAATTTGAGACTGAATCTGTAAAATGACAACAATAGCCGAAGTTGGTTTTGTATTCACACAAGTCATTTACAGACAGATAGAAAGCAAAATATGTAAAACCTCGAAACAATGATTTAATCTTCAAGTCTTCTGAGAGAGAAACAGAAATATCAGTTACTATTGGAATGGTAAGTAAATAGCTGAATCTCACTAATTCGGCACAATATATATACATAAGAAAAAAGTTTCCAAAATTCATCAGTATAAAATGGTTTACAACAAGATACCATTCTCAACAGGAAGAGTTTTTTTTTTTTACATTAACTCCACACAGGAGGCCCCGAGGAAAATAATTTCCCTCAGGGCCAATGTCATCTGGGATGCTGTGTGGAGGGTCTTTTTGAGTAGAGGAAGGAATGAACATTGGTCTTGAAGAGACCCATGTTGTAGGAAGGAGGAAACATAGAGGCCAGCAAATCATTCCACAGCCGAGCTGTTGAACACAAGAACGAGTCGAAGAAACGACCCGTTCTCATGTGACAAATGTCAACCGTGTACAAATGTTGGGCACGCGTTTGGCGTGTTTCCCGACTATGCACCGGTGCCGAAGGGATCAATGATGCTAGTTCCTCGAAGCATCTTCCATTGTAATACCGGTAGAACAAGGATAGCATTCCCACCCGACGCCTGTGCTCTAAAGATTGCAATCCATCTGTTAAGATGGGAGAATCTATCAAACGGACCGCCCATTTCTGCACAGAGTCGAGGGTATTTTTCAGGTATTTTGGAGCTCCAGACCAGAGATGGCTGCCAAATTCAACCGCGGGGCGCACTTGCGATTTGTAAAGGGTTAGCAGTTGTGCACTATTAAAGTATCTGCGGGCCCTGTACAGTACGCCCAGTTTTTGGGAGGCTAACTTTACTCTGGCTTCGATGGAGCCCCCATACCTGAGCTGGTCACTTAGGGTTACACCAAGCATATCAATGGAGGGCCTGTTCGGAAGATTGCTTCCGTTGAAAGAGACTAGATTTTCATTTCGATCCCTTTTAGACGTAATCAGACAAGATTGGGTCTTTGAAACATTAAATTCAACGAGATTATTTTTACCCCAAGAGAAAACACTCTCGAGGTAACCGTCCATTCATTGCTTCAAAGCCCTACGAGCTGTTGGAGTTTGTTGGAGATGCAATATCCCTAAAATTATTTATATTAGTCGAAGATGTATTTAATTGTACAATCGCCAGATTAAGGCATTCAGGGAAATTGGAGAAAGTTGATCAACCTCCGATATGCCGATGATGTTGTTATCATAAGCGCCAACAATGAGATCTGAAGTCAATGCTGTACCAACTTAGAGAATAATCTTTAAGTATTGAACTAAAGATAAACAAGTGTTCCAAAGTCCCGCACATTAGTGTCCCAGGAACATAATTAGAAAACGTAAATCAATATACATTTACTAGAGTCAAGCTCTGAAACTAAAAAAACTAGACCAGCGAAATTGAGTAAAGAAAATGATTTGTGAAAAAAAAGCAGGAAGAGATCCCTACACCTTATATATATATCTTATATTCAACGAGCGTATACATGCAATATATACTCCAATCAAAACGTTGTGAGGAAAATGTCTACCGACCTGCAATGTGCTAGGTATCTCGCTGTGAGATAAAAAGATTAACAAGTGGATAAGGAGCAAGTCTAAGGAAGTCCACCAGCCACCACAATCTCCAATCTCAAGTGGAACTATGCTGGGCAAGTGGCACAACTAGCACTACCACAATAGTCTTGGCTGGGAAAGAAGAGCAGAGGTCGCCCATGACCGAAATGGGCTGATGCACAGAACTGACTGACAGTCACCCAGAAACCTATTTTAAGTTGATGCCAGATAGCTCTTGGACAAGAAGAAGAAAATATTGTATCTATACAAGAGTTATTATATCGATACTATATTTTTATCATAATTATTTGAAAAAATTATTCAGTCATTTGAACTCTCTTACAAAAGAATTAAGCATCTAATGGCTAGATATTTATCAATCCAACGACTTAGACGAGTGCTGTAAAATGTTTGAAATGAATTTGACTACCACATAAAGATTCCTAAAACAATTAAGATTTGTCACTATGTTGAATTGTCATGGAATCATACCACAATATGTAAACGCCTCTAAAGAGTTAAAATTAGACATAAAAACACGTTATAAAACAACCTGAAAATAAAATTTTACAAGACAAACTAGCATTAACATTCGACACAAAGAAATAATAATAACAACTAGCTGGAAATAAAACATTTCAGTGCAAATAACAAATAAACTTTACAATAAACATAAACCAGATGTAATCGAAATTGATAGTCAAAGCATTTGCTTAATAATAAATTGGATGAAATTGTAATACACAAAACCACACAAATATAAAATAATCACCACATTCTCGACCATAGCAGGTACTAAAGTATAAATTTGTAGTAACATCCCTCCTATTTTAAAATTGTCCACAGAAAGAAGATTTACACCATGTCGAGTGTCACTCGACATTGGAGCTCGAGTATTTGCACGAAAACAAACACGATAATGCACAGATGGAGATAAGATGTGGTGGACAGCGTGGTGCGATAATTACTAGTGTACCTTTGTAACATCGATAAACTAAATTCATCCATCCCTCCTACTATTACCTACACTAGAAATTACCCCTTACAATTCAATTCAATTCAATTTATTTATTCATTCAAAAACATAACAAAATTTAAAATTTTAATGCGTTTTTAAAATATATTTGTAACAGTATTACATTAAACATAAATATAAATGGTAGGCAAAAAAAAACTATATAAGCATTAATTGAGCTTGCCTTTTAAAGGCAGCTTCACTGACGCTAAATATGTCGTTATCCGAATTAATTCTGTTCAACAGCAAGATTGCTCTCCCGACTGGCATAACCATTGGCAAGTTAGTTCTGCAAGCCGGGAGTAAAACAGTCTATATCCGATAACCATCGGGAACATAGAAACTAATGCTCTTCACGATAGCCGAGTTTTCGAACCTTCCACGAATCAGTTCGGAGAAATGTGTTACAATGAGCGCATCCCTTCTGACCCGTAGAAGGTTCACACCAAGCATGCCCAAGAGAAAGCGGGTAGGGTAGAGCCACGGATAGTAGCCATACTTCCTAAAATGAAAATTTTCAAAACTTTGATGTGAATCTGGAGGAAAAAGATTGTATCAGATATTTGAAAAATTCAAACATGTCGTTTTGAACCCATTTGGCATCCTTTTATCACTCTTAGAATTTAAAAATATATATTTTTTTAAATGACACACCTTAACACTCCAATACACGCGCCCCCTAGTGAGACATAAATACACGCGTGTTATCTGTCAGATGACTGCTCACTTATTTGTCAAAAGTGAATAGTTTATTTGTTTTTTCGCAATTTTGCAGGAATGTCGAGCTAGGCGAGCTTGGGGAATACTAGGGCGGGGTGACCAGGCTCCCCTCCCTTCATCAAACTTATGACGAAAAAACAGAACTGGTCATCTGTGAGATGACACGCGTGTATTGGAGTGTTAATGTACGATAATGGAAAAAAAATATTTATGAGATGCAATATTTTTGGTATGCCTCGTTATTCTCATGTGCCATTCGTGTGGAAAACGTTCTTTTTTTTAAATGATTTTCGGCTATGTAATTATCGTTTTTTCACACCTATAAAATTATGTCCCGTCTTTCCGGTTTATAAAAAATGGTCTGATTTTTCGGATTGAAATTTTCAAAAAATCCCCAGGGTTTCAAAAATACGATTAAAAAATAAATAAAAAAAACAGAATGTCTTAGAATATTGCCTGAACCGGAAATTTTTTTTTTAAATGTTATGCAAGTGGCCTATTGGTGGGAATACGAGTCAGGAAATTTTTATGACAACAGTTTTGAATTTAGTTCTGCTTGGAATTTTTAAAGGTTTAAACATTTCAAAAATTTCTACGAGGAAAATTTTGAAATTGAAAGGGAAATTGTATTAAAAAAAAATTTATTGAGAAATTCAAAGTTTTTTAATTGACATTTTAGACATTTACTCATTTAGGATGCTGTTCAAAACTTCAACGGTTTGTTTTTGTGAATAACAGAGAGCGCCACCAGCGCCGGATCTACCATACGTTCAAAAACGTGCAAAAACCTGGCACCAACTCCGAAGGGGCGCCGTGAGACAATAAATATTGTATTCAAATTTAGTTATAATATTCCCTGAATCGTTTAAAAATTACCCATAGTACGAAATAATTATTACGCTCTAGCAACACTTTCCAAAGAAACAGAATGCACACGCATCAGGTTGGTATCAACGGCTTACGAATTTATAGTCAGTTACAGAATTTTTTTACAAATTCCATATATTTAGTTTCAACGTAAGATCTATTTTTCCATATATCTTTTACGATGAATGGGTGCGATCCAAATTCAATAACCAATCACAGCGCAGTATTTTTGTTCTAGTGAATCAAAAAAACCAACTTGCGCCTTTCAAAATGCTGACAATTTTAGTTAGTGTGTCGTCCGTACGCTCGCTATTGTTTTATTTTGTACGATTTAAGTCTCTAGGAGAAGGTACTTAAAGACCATTTTCTTATGAAATCTTCAGTAAATTCCATTATCAAAAGCATCGCACGGTTTGCAGGATTTGCAGGTTGCAACGTGTTGATAGTTTCATCATTGATTTGACATATTTTTTTTTTTTTATAATCAATATTTATTTTATTTCAAAATATATACATAAAAACAATGGAAATTCAATTACAAATCAATTCCTAGATAAATTAACAATAACATTAACATTAAAATTAACATTAGCATATAAATAATAATAAATATCACTGATTTTTTTTTCTTTTTTTTTATTTATTTTTTTATGGTATTTCTCTTCTATAGAAGCAGACGCTTGTGATTAGAAGAGGGGCGATTATGGGATTAGAAAATATTTAAAATATATTAACAAAATATATTTTGTATCTCATAATTTACTTGTGGTAGATTCTTGATAAATATCAAATTTACAAGTTATATAAGTTATGATGATAAATTTTATCAATTTGGTATTTTTACTTTGAATTGCTTTTAGTAGGCATTTATCGTCTTCGATTTTTCTTATTTTTTCAGGTAGGCTATTAAAGTATTTTTTTCCTAGATATGTATAATGATGTTGTGCAAATGAGGTGTTGCATTTTTGTGTTGGAAATATATGTTTTTGACGAGTAAGACTTTCAGTTAAAAATCTATGATTTTGTTTTTCTTTTATTATTTGGATTATTATATTTTTTCGAACTAGATCATTAAATTTT
This sequence comes from Limnephilus rhombicus, assembly GCA_929108145.2. Taxonomy (NCBI): domain Eukaryota; kingdom Metazoa; phylum Arthropoda; class Insecta; order Trichoptera; family Limnephilidae; genus Limnephilus; species Limnephilus rhombicus. Next base: position 21,824,822 of record OV815290.1, on the reverse strand, counting down.
AATACTTTAAATTCTTCAAAAATAAGGTGAGTCGGATAATCTCTTCTTTTTTTTAATATAATTTTTATTATTAGACGTTGCACAATTTCAACAGGGAGTAGATTTGTTTTGTATGCGGCTCCCCAGTTTACTACAGCGTATTGGAGATTTGACTGTACTATAGCATGATAGACTGATGTTAGATTTTCTAATGAGAGAAGGTTTCGGATTTTAAAAAATATGTAAATTAATTTCCTTATTTTTTTAACGGTAAGGTTGATTTGATCTTTCCAGTTCAGGTTTTTGTCTATTGTTATTCCTAAGTATTTAATTTTATTCGAAATTTTTAATGTGGAACAGTTTATTTCACAGTTAGTTTTTTTGTGATCTTTAGAATTGTCATGTATAATTATATCAAAATTTACCGGAACATCATTTGATTTTATTGCAAATGGAATAACGTGAGTTTTTTCGCTATTAAGAGATAGTACATTTATATCAAACCAGTGTTTCAGTATATATAGGATTTATTGTTGCCTTATAATCATTGCAAATCCTTATTTCCCCATTACATTTGGCGCAGCTGAAAAAGGAACCACGGGCTGCCAAATCATCACATTTGGCGCGGTCGGAAAAGTACCACGGGCAGCCAAATTGTTACATTTGGCGCGGTCTGAAAAAGGAACCACGGGCAGCCAAATCATCACATTTGGCGCGGTCGGAAAAGGAACCACGAGCAGCCAAATTATCTCATTTGGGCAGCCGAAAAGGAACCACAGCATCCGAGATGGAAGCTACAATGGTCAACCTGTGATCGGGCAGACAAAGGCCAGATCACGACTCCACATCATTGCGGAGCAGGAAGGAAGCAAGAGCAGCAGAAGAAGCATCCTGGAAACATCAAGGCCCTGGAGGAGTATTCGCGTAAGGCGTGGATACAGCAGTTCCGGATCTTCAGGAGAAGAGCTAGGACCTGGTGCAGACCTCACGGAAGGCGCATAGAAGGAAGACTAGGGTTCAGGAGCGAGAGACGGGTCGCGGAAGGGCGAGATCGGGCAGCATCCAGTCATCAGAGTCGTGAGTTGAGTGCTGTTTGTAATTTTTTCTGTTTTTTTAATTGATTGCATCTGTGTGGAAATGGAGGGAGGAGAACTGCCCAGGTTTTGTCATTTGAGGGACAAGCTGGAGACATTCGTCCTTCAGTACGAACAGTTCATCCTTGTCAATGATGACAAATTAAATTCGGTAGAGAAAAAGAGAGCGGTTTTAATATCTCATTTACACACAGAGACAATAGATTTATTGATTGATTTGTGTTTTCCTAAAAAAATTACAGATTTTACGGTCGAAAATTTATTGTTATTACTAGAGAATCATGTACGTATCAAAAGAAATGTGTTCAAGGAGCGCGAATTTTTTTTTGCTACGAAACAAAAAAGTACAGAATCTGTTAATGATTTTATAGCACGGTTAAGAAATCTCGTTAGATTTTGCAAATTCGAAGACAGACTTGAATATAATTTAAAAGATGTTTTTGTCACCGGTCTTCGAGTGGGGCGTATTAAGGAGAAATTATATGTAGAGGCTGAAAACTTTTCATTAAAAAAGGTTATAGAATGTGCTATTGCCATGGATTCGTTCGAGGTAATTAATAAGCAAATTAAAACGGAAAGTGTAGATATTGTTTTTAAAAATAGACTGAACAATTTGTCACAAAAACAAAATTCGACGGGTAAACATTTTTCAAGACCTACGGACAAGAATGTTACATCGTTCAGAGCGAAATCAGCAGACCGAACGAAATGTAAACATTGTGGTAGTTATCAGTAAATTGTAAATTGAAAGACGTGTTTTGTTATAAATGCAGAGGAAAAGGGCATATTAGTAAAATATGTCGCGGTTTAAATAATAAAAATATTTCTTCAGTGTTTGTTAATACGCAGGAACATAAAAAAATGTTTCGGATAAACTCAGTATATTGTGAACCAATATTGTGCAAAATATTAGTGAATAATGTGGAACTAAACGGGTTATTGGACACAGGAGCGGCAGTTTCGATTTTAACAGACAAAGATTATGTTAAACATTTCAAACAGTTGGATTTAAAATCAAAGGATTTAACCTTAACGGGTTACGCTAACTGTAAGTTGAATTTATTGGGTTGTATCTTATTAACAGTTGATTTTAACGGTTGTAGGGAAATGTTAGAATTTTGTGTAGTAAAACATGGAACAACTACTGTTCTGGGGCGTGATTTCATTAAAAAATTTAATATTGGATTTACGGGGTTACAATCTACTTTATCCCAGGAGGGAAGTGAAAATTATTCTCACAATATGGTTGAAAATAATAGTAGTGTAGTAGATAAATTAATTCGAAAATTCCCGGAGGTTTTTTCGGAGAAACTGGGTAGATTCAATAAATATAAAGTGCATTTGAAATTAAAAGAGAATGCGGAACCGAAATTCTGCAATCCGAGAAATATACCGTTTGCTTTAAAAGCAAAGGTTGAATCGGAATTGGGCCGTTTGCAATCGGAAGGTATTTTAGTTCCGGTAAATTATAGTAAGATTGCATCACCAATCGTTCCCATAGTAAAAAGTAATGGGCAAATAAGGATTTGCGGTGATTATAAGGCAACAATAAATCCACAGCTAGTGGTAGATAAATATCCCATGCCACGGATAGAATGGTTGTTTTCTCAAATGGCGGGTGGAATATTTTTTTCCAAGATTGACTTGCGGCAAGCGTACCTACAATTAGAACTAGATGAGGAAAGTCAAGAATTCACAACTATATCTACTCATTTAGGATTGTTTAAATTCACGAGATTAGTGTTTGGGATTAATAGCGCGCCGGCTATTTTTTGTAAAACGATAGCTTTGTGCTTGCAAGGTTTGAAAAAAACAGCTGTATTTTTAGATGATATTGTGGTAACGGGAGATTCGGAAGAAGAACATAATGAGAATTTAACAGCAGTGTTAAATAGATTAAAAGATTGTGGATTTAGGGTAAATATTCACAAGTGTATTTTTAAGGCGTCATCAGTAACTTTTCTAGGGTTTGAAATTTCAAAAGAAGGAATTAAACCATTGAAAGACAAAACTATCGCTATTAGTAAAGTATCGCAACCTAAAGACATTACTGAATTACGAAGTTTTTTGGGGTTAGTGAACTTTTACAGGTCATTTGTACCTAATATGTCTGTACTATTAGATCCGTTACATAATTTATTGAGGAAAAATACACATTTTGATTTTAATCAAAATTGCTTGGAAGCTTTTAATAAAATTTAGTCAATTTTATGTGATGATAGAGTGCTAGCTCATTATGATCCGGATGTAACATTGAAGATTGTGACAGATGCCTCAACAAAAGGGTTGGGGGCGACACTTTTACATTGTTACGATAATAATTTACAGAGACCGATTTCTTTTGTTTCTCGAAAATTAACTGAAGCAGAAAAGAAATATTCAATTTTGGATTTAGAAGCAACAGCTATTGTGTTTGCGTTGAAAAAATTTTTTGAGTATATTTATGGAAGGGAATTCATTTTAGAAATAGATAATGAACCGTTATGTAGAATTTTTGGTGATAAGAAAGGTATCCCAGTATTAGCGTTAACGACAACAGACTATCGTAACAGACTTCAACGTTATGGTGTAATTCTTTCGTCGTTCAATTATAAAGTACAGTACGTGAAATCGGCATTGAACTGTTCGGATTATTTGTCTCGCGTTCCTGTCGAGGAACCAGTTCACGTAGAGAATGACTTTGATACTCAAATTCTAAGTTTATTCAAAAATAACAGAGATTTACCTATAGATGTCGAGGAAATTAAATCGGAATCAAGTACAGATAAAATTTTATTGGAAATTAAACATTATCTCAGAACTGGGTGGCCAAATAAAATTAACAAGGATGATTCAAAATGGTTTTACTGGATTAAACGGAATGAATTATCCATAATTGATGATTGTTTTTTCTGGAATCATAGGCTAATAATTCCAGTAATTTTAAGAGAAAAAATTTTAAACTTATTGCATAGATCTCATCTGGGTGTAGCAAAGATGAAAGGTTTAGCCAGAGGTATATTTTGGTGGCCAGGGATAGATGGAAATATTGAACTTTTAGCGAGAGGATGCGAAATTTGTTCAGAGGTTCAACCTTCTCAACCAAAGAGCGAATTGACTCCGTGGCCTATAACTGAAGAAATATGGAGTAGGGTGCATATTGATTATGCGGGCCCAGTTGCAAATAAATATTTTCTTGTGATTATTGACTCAACCTCAAAATGGTTAGACTGTGTAGAGGTAAATTCTCCCAATTCGTATAACACTATTAAAATATTAAAGGGTTTATTTACTTATTTCGGGAGTGTACATACAATAGTGTCAGATAATGGAGCCGCTTTCATGTCAGCGGACTTCAAAGAGTTTTGTGAGATGAATAACATCAAACATTTAACTACTCCGGTAAATCATCCACAATCAAACGGTTTAGCAGAAAACGCGGTTCGAACGTGTAAAAATTAAAAAAAAAAATGATGATAAGAAATAAGTTTCAGTCAGGTTATGAGGAAAAATTAGAAAATTTTTTAATTGATTACAGAAATGCACCACACTGTACAACTGGCTTAGAACCTGCAGTTGTAATGTTTGGAAGGAAACTAAGGTCTAACTTAAACAGTTTTGTACCGAGAGGGGGGAGAGATAAGGATAATATAATTAAGAAAGAAACTAAAATTAAAATGTCTAAATGTCAGGAAAATCAGAAATATTATTATAAGAGAAATAATAAAGATTCGAGGGGTTTTTCGATTAATCAAAAAGTAATGGTTAGAGATTTCAGAGACCAAAACAATGATAAATGGGTACCAGGGAAAGTACATAAACAATTAGGGAAAAAACTTTATATAATTGAAGTAAAATTAAATGGTAAACTTATGTATTGGAAAAGGCATTTTGATCAGTTGTCTAAATTGTGTGTATCATGGGAAAAGAAACCCAGCAATCCTTATATCGCGTCTGAGACGAAGAGACTGTCGTATGACGATTACGATGTCTCCAGCTTTGTGCCGGATGACAGACTAATGGGTGTTTCTCCTTCTCCTTCCAGCTCCAGTGATCCAGTGGCTTCCACGTCGGGAAATTGGAAGGACCGACTTCGACCACGGACACACAGATGAGTCAATGAAGACAGGACTCAGCTCTCGACTCAACATGAGACAAATAAATTACTTACATTGTAAATATTGGAATATTGTATGTATTGTAAATAATTATCCGCATCATGTTGTGTAACTGTCTTCAGATTTAAGTGTGGAGGGATGTAGTGAACGTATGTCTTGCAGTATGAAAGAGACATGCGTGTATGAGTGAGACAGCATGCGGAACGTATAAAAGGCGTGAATGTTGTCTACTCGTCCTCTCTTTGCATTTAGGCTTCCTGCGAAGCACCTCTGTACGACCTCGGAATAAACAGTAATAGTCTACCCACTTCGTATTATTGCAATCCCCTGAGATCATCATCAAGGGGAATCTGGATCCACCACAAGGAGTCCAGAGTAATGTAGATAACCGGCCACGGTCATTACAGTATGTTTATGTCTTCTGTTGCTTTTTGTTTTACTACTTGCCATGTGATTCCACTTTCAATAAGTACTGTGTCGTCGGCATAAGAGGTTATACTACCATGAAGTGACAGTGAAAATATCGCGTTTACATATAAGATGAATAATATGGGTCCTAGCACAGTACCTTGTGGAATTCCATATTCAGATGTCTCTTCGTCGCTATAAATGTTATTTATTTTCACACATTGAGGGCGATTTTTTAGGTAGCTTTTTATCCAATTTGCTACGTTTTCATTAATGTTCAAATTATCTAATTTAAATTATTTGAAGTTCGTTAAATGTATAATTAATATCTATTAGATTTGTTATTTTACAGTGTCAGTGTAAGTGTCTTTCGTAAGCCGTTGATACCATACGTTAGTGTTTAGTGTTTGTATGGTGTTTGTTTGCTCAATTTGGTGTTTGTTCGCTCAACACAGATTTGAGGATATATTCTTTTTGGTTTGGTTATATTATTTTGTTATATAGTTTTTCCTAAAATAATTAAAATAGCACCATAAATTTATGTTTACCCAATAGATTCAGAGAGTATAGGGCTCCTGGCGATTCTTTCTTTAAAAAAAAACGAGTGTGAGAGCTACCGCCAGGTCACTAGGAAAAGTTACACCCTTTATATGTCTTGATTTTATTTGATAAATTAGTGTAAAAAAAAAAAATTAAATAAAAAATTGGGGTGAACGAATTTTTAATCAAAATAAAAATATAAGGGGGGGGGCGCCATCGGTACCTACTGCACAGGGTGCCAGATTTCGTAGATCCGGCCCTGAGCGCCACTTCCGTTTACAATCATCGAATATGTATATACAGATAATAATATTATCAGTTTACAAATACAAAAGTATAAGTAAAAAAAATTATATAATATGATAGAAAACTAGCAAGTGGTTCACAAACTTTTATAAAACTAATTGTACTTTTTTTTCAATTTTATTATCATCAATATGCTTCAAGTAAGATTTGTGATGTAATTTGATTGTTAATTGGTTGTTAGAGCAGGAAAAATTAAATAGGGTGGTTTTCAACCTTTTTATTACGGTAAGAATTTTGAGCAAAAATTAAAAGGTTTACAAAATTATACTCCTACATGAAAATATTCAATAGTTAAGATTAAGAAAGGACGCTCAGATGGTTTGGGCATGTAGAGCGGATGAGCGGTGAAAGGAGGTTTAGAAAAAATATGATTCAGAAGTTAACGGTGATTTTTTTAGAAAAAATACAGAAAATAAAAAGATTAATCAACGACGAGACTTGAATTAGGGATTTTCCTCTCTCCGGGAAGATGCTTTTTTTTACATTAACTCCACACAGGAGGCCCTGAGGAAAATAATTTCCCTCAGGGCCTATGTCATATGAGGAGGGTCTTTTTGAGGAGAGGAAGGAATGAACATTGGTCTTGAAGAGACCCATGTTACAACAACCATGAAACACAGAGGCTGGCAAATCATTCCACAGCCGAGCTGTTGAACACAAGAACGAGTCGAAGAAACGACCCGTTCTCATGTGACAAATGTCAACCGTGTACAAATGTTGGGCACACGTTTGGAATGTTTCCCGACTATGCACCGGTGCCGAAGGGATCAATGATGCTAGTTCCTCGGAGCATCTTCTGTTGTAATACCGGTAGAACAAGGATAGCATTCCCACCCGACGCCTGTGCTCTAAAGATTGCAATCCATCTGTTAAGATGGGAGAATCTATTAAGCGGACCGTCCGTTTCTGCACAAAGTCGAGGGTATTTTTCAGGTATTTTGGGGCTCCAGATCAGAGGTGGCTGCCAAATTCACGCTTGTACCAACTGAGCTACCAAAACACATTATTTCTTTTGCCATTCTTTTATTTATAACTTTTAAATATTATTTTTGCCTTTATTTCAATTATAATTAATATTCATGCGAAGTCTAAAAATATAAAAAGGTTAATTTTAAAAATACAATATAACTGATGAGGTACAGCATTATCAGAAATAATAAATTGACCCGTCTTCTCTCTCTTGTCAGAATATTAGATGTTTATCACCAAATAATAAAAATATGTATGAATGGTATTTTATGTTGTGAGAGTGGATTTATGTGTTTGTGTCAAAGAATGACTGGCGAAGGACCTTGATTTGGTGTAACTATCACTGCTTAAAAATGATAAAAACATATGCTGCATAGAAAGGAGAGGACTCACCGGAAAAGGATAAAACTTGTAGGCTGGCAATGCACTTGTATGATTTCTTTCCCATCCAAGAGGCACAATCACAATAAGAGTGAATGTTCGTTATTTTTATAGTACACAGCGGAGTTATTTTCAGCGGATTAACCGAGAGCGGAAGCACAAAATGGCTTTATGCGGCGGGAGTATATTGCAGACTGAATAATATTGGCGGGTTGGCAAAAAAGGGTTGGGTAGGAAAAGGAACTTGCAACAATATTAATACCAATTCCAAACAGTGACAGTATGTATGCGTGCTATGTAAGTGTGTGTATGTGTAGGTATGTGTATGGGCGTAACCAATGTATTTATTCCAATGACTTTATACATTAACACTCCAATACACGCGTGTCATCTCACAGATGACCAGTTCTGTTTTTTCGTCATAAGTTTGATGAAGGGAGGGGAGCCTGGTCACCCCGCCCTAGTATTCCCCAAGCTCGCCTAGCTCGACATTCCTGCAAAATTGCGAAAAAACAAATAAACTATTCACTTTTGACACATAAATGAGCAGTCATCTGACAGATAACACGCGTGTATTTATGTCTCACTAGGGGGCGCGTGTATTGGAGTGTTAAGGTGTGTCATTTAAAAAAATATATATTTTTAAATTCTAAGAGTGATAAAAGGATGCCAAATGGGTTCAAAACGACATGTTTGAAATTTTTCAAATATCTGATACAATCTTTTTCCTCCAGATTCACATCAAAGTATTGAAAATTTTCATTTTAGGAAGTATGGCTACTATCCGTGGCTCTACCCTACCCGCTTTCTCTTGGGCATGCTTGGTGTGAACCTTCTACGGGTCAGAAGGGATGCGCTCATTGTAACACATTTCTCCAAACTGATTCGTGGAAGGTTCGAAAACTCGGCTATCGTGAAGAGCATTAGTTTCTATGTTCCCGATGGTTATCGGATATAGACTGTTTTACTCCCGGCTTGCAGAACTAACTTGCCAATGGTTTTGCCAGTCGGGAGAGCAATCTTGCTGTTGAACAGAATTAATTCGGATAGCGACATATTTAGCGTCAGTGAAGCTGCCTTTAAAAGGCAAGCTCAATTAATGCTTATATAGTTTTTTTTTGCCTACCATTTATATTTATGTTTAATGTAATACTGTTAAAAATATATTTTAAAAACGCATTAAAATTTTAAATTTTGTAATGTTTTTGAAAGAATAAATAAATTGAATTGAATTGAATTGTAAGGGGTAATTTCTAGTGTAGGTAATAGTAGGAGGGATGGATGAATTTAGTTTATCGATGTTACAAAGGTACACTAGTAATTATCGCACCACGCTGTCCACCACATCTTATCTCCATCTGTGCATTATCGTGTTTGTTTTCGTGCAAATACTCGAGCTCCAATGTCGAGTGACACTCGACATGGTGTAAATCTTCTTTTTGAGGACATTTTAAAATAGGAGGGATGTTACTACAATTTTTTTTGAATCAGGTTTGAAAGACATATTCTAGAATTGCACGATACTTTAGTACCTACTGTGGTCGAGGGATGGATGAATTTTGTTAATCGATGTTAGAAAGGTACACTAGTAATTATCGCACCATGCTGTCGTCAACATTTTATTTCCCTCTGTGCATTATCGTGTTTGTTTTCGTGCAAATACTCGTTTAAATGGATTATTTGTGATTTCTATTTTTTATAGTTTGATTGTGTATTAGTGAAATAATCGTCGATTCTGTCATGTCTAAAAAAATAAATCGAGCCAAAGCCCGAAAAAATAAATCTAAATGAAAACGAATCATCATTTTGGACTACACATCTTAAATTTTTTCAATTATTTTTTTCAGAGAAACTATAATATCAATTTTATTTACAAAAAAAACTGAAACTTAAAAAAACCCAATTTTGGCCTGAAGTTTGTGGAAAAAAACCAAAAAAAGCTTAGGGTGGAAAGGGTAAGACAAAAATTAAATAATAATCGGTGGTTAGTTTTAAATGATGATATAGTTTAATTGGTTTAATTAAGGATTTTAGTATTCAAACAAAAAAGAAAAACAGGTTTTCGTAAATTTATCACATTGCATATTATATTTTGTGAAATAACAACTTTCTTGTTATTAGACCTCGGACTCTCAATGGGGGTTTCGATTTATTGCCTGAAAAGTGCTTAGGCGCATGGAAATACTAGTAAATTCTTATCGCAATCAATTTCAACCAGTGTATGTTTTCACACTCGGAAGATCGAATGCAACTGACATGATTTTAATAAGTGGAGGGTGAGTGCAAAGAATTTGTGACAAAGGGGTAAGTGCAATAGACATGTATAGAGAGCGAGAGAGCGAGTACGTCTTCTGGTCACGTAAATTTAACAACAAAAGTAGGAATTGCAACTTAACTGATTTTTTTTTTAATTCACCGATATTATGAAATTTGTTATGAACTTGTTCAAAATCAGATTTGCTTGCGTTTTCACAATAATTTAATTTTTGGATGCCAATAATTATGACCAGTAAAATGCTGTAATCTGTCCCCTCCCCCCCCCCCCCCCCCCCCTCCCTCACCACCTTTGTGGCCCGCCTCAGCTCAGTAATATTTTTTTTTACCATATAGGTTGATATAGGTTGGGCACCCTTGGATTAAGTAGTGTTGATAAGAAAATAAGATAAGATCATTTTCGTACGATGACATCATAATTAAAAAACACACAATTTTTTATAAATTAAATGTTAAAAAATATATTATAGTATTACGTTTTCTCGTAGCACTTTTTATATATTCACAGCACAAAAATCTATTCTCACGAATATTCCTATAAGCCAATAACAACACATAGGTATGTCTTTTTATCATAGACTGTCTTTCTCAATATAAATACTTAGGAAGTTGGATTGACGGAAAATGGGATTCACGTCAAGAAGTGCGTGTTCACATTTGTGTAAAGACGTCAACCTTAAACATAATATTAAACGTAACGAACTTCCATATCATCATCTTATTCCATGACACACCCACCATTTCCTGTTCACTACACCGCCAACTCAGTTAAAACCATGTTGATAGCAAAATAAAGACTTACCGAAGTAGTTATTCTTATCGGGAGGATTGGCACAATCACTAATCAGATATTATAATATAAGTAACTTGTATTTAAAGCACTAATTAATATAAGTTAGTGTAATTTTTTAACAGATTCGACTGCTTGTTCAAAGGTTTGGTAAACTATCCACTCCTGTGAGACTATTGCCAACGCCTGGGCGACTATCTTATCAGCTCTGATAAGTAATTTTTTTTTTTTTTTTTAATTAATAAAATTCCTTTATTATTTATTTACAGTTTTTTACATTTTTTAATTAAGTCCCGTTAAACTGATCAATTAATTATCTTCAAGAAAAACTCACAGTTATTGATAGCGCTGCACTGGCTATGGCAAATGAATACAAACTTAAAGATAAGGTTTCAAGCAAATATAATACTCACATATTATTGAATGTTACCGAGCTCAGAAACCCTGAACTTCTGGAGACAGGTGTCTCCTAACATCTTTAATTTATTTATTTATGATATGCTTGATGAAACTCTAAGTGACCAGCTCAGATATGGGGGCTACATCGAAGCCAGAGTTAAGTTTGCCTCTCAAAAACTAGGCGTACTGTACAGTAGGGTGTGTCAATTATTTCAACTTTTGAATTCAGAAACGCCCGGGGTCTCAAAAGTTGCGTCTTACAAAGAAAATGAGAACTGTATTTAATTTTTTTTTATTTTAAATCGTTATTAGCCTGCTAAAATGCATTGAAAATCAGAAAACAAACCTAAAACCATTTTTTTTTTTTCATTTTTAATAAATATTTTTTTTCAGTAATTTAACCTTTTATTATTAAACAATGCGTATAACTGACAAAAATGAAGAAAAAAAATCAAGTTTTTTTTTTAATACAAGTAAATCAACAAGAATTCTGATTTTATCCAGAAAAAGTGTTATTTTCCCCTTTTATATTTTTAACCAACACATCACATATGTTTTAAAAAAAATTTTTTTTGGGTTTTTTGTACTGCAGTTATGGAATGAAAAATAAGTTTGGTAAAAAAAATAAAATATGAACCATTTGTTTTATTTTTTTTTTTTTTCAAATTACGAAATCTACTTTTTTTTCAAAACTTCCGGCCATTGTAGCGGGCTAATAGTGAACAATAATTTCATTTATTTTTACGTTTTCGAATAGCTATAGATCATACGAAACTTGTGAGACCCCGGGCGTTTAAATATGAGGCCATTTTTTTTCTCTCTATGGAGAGCGACAGAAGCTACTGTACAGGGCCCGCAGATACTTTAATAGTATACTACTGCTAACTCTGTAGAAATCACAAGTGCTCCCCACGGTTGAACTTGGCAGCCACCTCTGCTCTGGACCTCCAAAATACCTGAAAAATACCCTCGACTCTGTGCAGAAACGGACGGTCCGTTTGATAGATTCTTACATCAGGCGTCATGTGGGAATGCTATCCTTGTTCTACTGGTATTTCAATGGAAGATGCTCCGAGGAACTAGCGTCATTAATTCCTTCGGCACCGGTGCATTGTCGGGAAACACGCCAAACGCGTGCCCAACATATGTACACAGTTGACATTTGTCACATGAGAATATGTCGCTTCTTCGAATCTTGTGTTCCAACAGCTCGGCTGTGGAACGATTAGTCGGCTTTTGTGTTTCCTCCTTCCTACAACATCGGTGTCTTCAAGACCAATGTTCATTAATTCATCTCCTCAAAAAGACCCTCCCCACACAGCATCTCAGATGACATAGGCCCTGTTAATGCAAAAAAATATATTATTGTAGTGAAAACTTCTTTAGCACCATTGTGATTTGAAACTCGATGAAACGAAAAATAACGACACTAAAAAGAGACAAACACATACATACATCTACAGGATTTAACCTGAGAGAGAATGAGATAGTATAATCGGTGTCCTCTTTGTGCGGTGCTGCATAACCTCCCTTCTTGTATACTTTAGTTTACTGAAGATTTCATTTCTATCACGATGAACTGCACTCTGAATTTTTTTTATACACCCAAGTGTCCCAACTGCATCCATCGTCCGGAACCTGTGAGATTATGGCATCCCTTATTGAGGTATATTGTGAGGCGGAAGGTAGTGGGGAGGGGAATCAGATGGAAAAAAAGGTGGGTTATTGGTTGACGAACACAGCTAGCCATTTCCCGAACCGAGCCATTTCAAGCAATGTTTCGATTCTGAGAGGCGGTCTTGCACCAGGGTGACACTGAGAGTATCTTCCATTCTGGAACGTACAGCAAATATACTGTATATTATTTTTAATTAATTAGATGTGAAAAAACACAAATAAAATTTAATTGGGCACGCCAGGATATGAACCTGCGACCTTTGGATTGGTAGTCTGAGCCTTACCCCTCGACCACGAAGGCCATCATAAAAAGTGATTTTTTTATATTAGCACATTCTAACCACTGTATGTATGATAGTCCCAAAATGCAAACTCAATTTGGGAGGGGGTACGGGTACCGCCGGGAACCATTTATTGAATAACCAACATTTCTGCCATAGATCACCCCAAGTGGTTCGCTACGTTTGGTGACTTATCAGGGGTGCCTGGATTCATGGGGTGAGGTTTATCCAGGTCTTGGCGGCGGATGCTTCTGCCCACGTGCTGCATAGCAGGCCGGATTGAGAGACACTGGTTGAGGGAGGCCTTTTGACCTTTCCACCCGGACTCTCTCGACCCGTCGCCTTGCACCGAAATTGGAGGGATGGATTCATATGTCTGTCACTCCTGAACACACTGACCCTCAGATTCCTACCCACCCCTAATGGCGTTTTCCTTCCCAGAACTTCCTATCCTTCCCTTCCTTAAAAAGACCCTGCTCACAGCATTCCTTAAGATTATATAGGCCCTGAGGGAAATTATTCCTCTATGGTGCTAATAAAAATTGACTAACACATTGACAGAATTTTGTTGGCTGAAAGAAAAAAAACTAATTCTGATTTTTTGTATTTTGTACCAACATACTGTGTGGTTCAAATGCAATACCTAATATTTTTACTTTGTATTTATTTTTGTGCAAGTGTTTTAAACAGTAGTTTCCTGCACTATTTACTAGTATAATTTCGTTAATATTGTTATATATATGTACGTAAAAGCCTAAATAGGAGTAAATAAATAAATAAATAAATAATATATAACTCAAAACTTAAAGTTTTTCTTTCACCCAAGAAAAATTCCAAAAGTGACATCTGACAAATTTTATAAAAGCTCAAGTGTCACACCCAATGTACGATAGCAGCTAGTGGGAGGTGCGCCGCTAGAAAATACAAATATTTTGGCTCTGGTGGTGTACATACATATATCTCACTCTATGAGACTGAATATTGTTTGCATGAAATATTCCATACAGGGTGTTAAGGGACGTACTTGACTTACTTTAACCAGTGATTCCTGACATTATTTGGATTAAAAAATGTTAATGAAATTTTGGTCTCCGGTGACTTTTTTTGACGACTTTTTTTTTTTTTCAAAAATTTTTTCTTCAAAATCAAACAAAAAAAAAATTTCTTCCGCACATCGTCACTGGTCACTCAGCCGGGTGTCTGACGAACCCCTTACCCCGCCTCCAACTGTTCAACAACTACCATTTTTTTATGTTTTTTTGGAAAAAATAAAAACATCAAAAATGTCACCTGAGACCAAAATTTCATTTACATTTTTTACTCCAAATAATGTCAGGAATCACTGGTTAAAGTAAGTCAAGTACGTCCCTTAACACCCTGTATACAGGGTGACCGCAAAACTACCGATACGGTTTGAATGTTTAATAAGTTTTTAAATTTATTCATATTTTTTATTTTTATTTCAGAATTTTGTGAAGAAAACTTGGGAAATTTGAAATGGAACACTACACAATGGAACAGCGATTAACAATTGTTGAATTTTATTTTGAAAATCAACGGTCAATTGTTTTGACGCAGCGTGCTTATCGTCGTTTTTTTAATGTGCATACTGGACCTTCAGCACCAACAATAAACCACCTGGTTGCAAATTTTCGACAACATGGTACAGTAAGACACCTTCCACGTACAGGAAAACCACGTACGGTCCACACGGAAGAAAATATCCAACGTGTTGTGGATAGTGTGCAGGACAGTCCAGAAACATCAACAAGAAGACGTTCGGCACAACTGGGGCTATCGCGGAGGTCCATTCAGAGGATTTTGGCCACATTGAACATGTTCCCGTATAAGGTTCAGCTTGTGCAAGAATTGAAGCCGAAAGACGACCAACAACGGCTTGATTATACCGTTTCATTCCGACAAAAAGCAGAAGAAAATCGCGATTTCATCAACAATTTGAGAATGAGCGATGAAGCCCATTTCCAATTGAATGGTTTCGTAAACAAACAAAATTGCAGGATATGGGCTACGGAGAATCCAAGAACAGTTCATCAGCAACAATTACACCCACTTAAGTGTACTGTTTGGTGCAGTGTATCGTCTGAAAGGATCATTGGTCCATATTTCTTTGAAAATAAATGCACATGGCGCCTCAGTTACGGTTAATGGTGCTGAATATCGAATGATGCTGGACAATTTTTTTATTCAAATATTTGAATTATTTTCTCACGCATGCGCATATGACGTGCGCCAACGCGTCTCTAGCCTGTCACCAGGAGGCCAGCTGTAAAAAACCATCCACAGTTGTGGTTCCAACAAGATGGAGCCACAGTAGAAGTGTGTCGTTCCGGCCGGAAGGAATCCGATGATTCCGAGTCCGAATGCGTATGATTCGCTCCGAGTTCGCAAAATGTAATGAATCGATTCCGGAACCGCTCGCACTCGGGCGAGGTTGAGGCGGAAGGAGATGTGCGGCGTGGGCCGGGCAGCGTTGATAGTGATAGAATCATTTACGGGAGGAGATGCGCGGCACAGGCCAGGCGGGGTTTTGTCACTCTCTCACTCGGGAACGAGTGACAATACCGGACTCATTCACGGGATGAGGTGTGCGACGCGAGCGGGGCAGCGTTGAATTGCTCTAGCAGGGCGCGATGACAGCATGCATGAAAACATTTTTCGAAAAGAAATAGCATTATCTCTTAGACAAAAGAAAGCAAGGAGCATTGCTTTTTACCTTTTGTCGGTCATCACGGAGCAAATTTGCCTTCCCGCAAGTTATCACTCATCTCAAACACATTATTATTAGCTATTTAAAGATAAAACAATAACATGTTAATGTAAACACACACTTCACACACACCCGGCTACGTAAACACATGATTCCCCAACTCCGTAAAGTTCCACGATTCCACCGAGTACGGCAAGTCCACCTGAATCAACTCTCGGCATTGAATCAGCAGGAGTCAAATTAAGTTTGGTTCCGGCCGATTCAACGACTCCGGCGGAGTGCTACAATGAGTTTGGTTCGGCGAGTCCGGCGGAATCGCCGGAATCAAAGAAGCGAGTCCAGTGAATCGAGTCCACGAATTCGAAGTCGAATACGGGTCCGGAATTGATTCCGTAATTGAGTGAATCGACACACTTCTAAGCCACAGCCCCCACACTGCAATGGACACAATGGCTATGTTACGGGACCTCTTTGACGAACACATTATTTCGCACAGAAGCGATTTCAATTGGCCCCCACGTTCACCGGATTTAACAGCGCCAGACTGTTTTCTTTGGGGTTATTTGAAAGAAAGGACATACGTAAATCAGCCAGCGACCATACCACAGCTAAAACAAAACATTCGCAATGAAATTCAAGTCATAACACCGGAAATTTTACGAAAAGTTATGCAAAATGTACTGGAAAGAGCACGAATGTGCGAAGCCGAAAATGGCCACCGCTTGCGGGATATAATTTTTCACAGTTAAGCCAAAAATATTCCCCATTAATATACTGTAAAACAAAAAAATAATAATAATAATTAACCATTAAATAAAAAAGTTATTACACATTCAAACCATATCGATAGTTTTGCGCCACCTATACTTAGCATGTTCAGAAAGTAAGTGCACTGTGACCGGTAGATTTTAGTTTTTTGAGGATTGGCAACACTGAGTAGTAGAGGCGGTCTCCTGACCAGAACAAGCATCGCAGGAACATTGTAGTACGTAAACTCACGTTGAAGTGTCCAGTTGCATGAAAGATCCTGCCAAGTGCTGTGATCTGCTTTTACTCACGGAAGGAATAACATCTACAAGAACAAAAGGTGAGGATTTCTGAGCTCTATTTTGACTGGAGATTTATTTTTCACATGAATACCACACAAGAATCCCAACTGCTCCCGTCTGGAGCCAGTGAGACTATGGCATCCCCAATTGGGGTATGTTGTGAGGCTGAAGGTAGTGGTGAGGGAAGGAGATAGGGAAGAGGAAGGTGGGGAAGTACCTGGCTATTCAGATCTGGTCACCAAACACGGCAGAAAAACAAACAAACATTTCAAGCAACGTTTCAATTCTGAATGGTGGTCTTATACCAGGGCGATACTGAGAGTATCTTCCACTCTGGAACGTGCCGCAAATATACTATATATTATTTTAAATGAATAAATTGTGAAATACACAAATTAATCAAATAAAATTTATTTGCCACGCCGGGATTCGATCCCGCGACCTCCGGAATGCGAGTCAAGCGCCTTACCGCTGCACTACGCCGGCTGTCAAAGATGATAGTGGGTGACTCATTACACGCCTGGGAAAAAAAAACAGTCGTCAAAGTGGCGTCACACCAATTCCCAACTGTTAAAAAATTGAAAACCACAAATTCGGACAAAAAAATTATGGCCTCAGTGTTTTGCGACCAAAAAAGCATCATTTTTTAATTTCTTCCTCAGGTTGAGACCATCAATGCATAAAAATATTGTGACACCCTAAAAATACTCAAAAGGAGCATTCAAAACAAAAGGAGGAGAATGCTGACCAGAGAAGTGTGCTTTTTTCCGAAAACGTCCGTCCTCAGACAGCCTTATCCACCAATACGCTCTTCCACTCATTTGGTTGGGATGTTTTGAACCACCCCCGTAATCCCCTGACTTGGTGTCTTCAGATTATCATCTTTTCACCTTCCTGAAGGCATTTATGGATGAAGATAAATTTTCAACCGACGAGCAGTTGCAGAAAGTGGTCCTGAAGTGGGGGAAGTAGCTAGCGGGAGAATTCTTCGAGGAGGGCATAAAGAAACTTGTGCCATGGCTCACCAAATGCATTGAACGGGTTGGCGATTATTTGGAAACAATATCAACAATAATCAACAAGTGAATCAACAATTTCCTTTAATTTTTTTCTAATACACTTTTTTCAAAAAAAAAAAAAAATTCTGTACACTTACTTTTTGAACATGCCTCGTATTATTTTTAGTCCATAGGTGCATTCTGGATTCTGCTCCTATGAAAGAATTTTTTAAAAGAGAGGGTGGAATCAATAGAAGAGTTTGCAATTGGCTATCGCCTTCCCGGGAAACATCGGATAACCAATACTTCTGCTATAGGTCACCCCAAGTGGTTCTTTAGGTTTGATAATTTAGCAGGGGTGCCCGAGTTCATATTAGTAAGGTTTGTCTAGGTCTTGGCCACCTTTCATGGTAAAATGTGACAGTTCAAACACCTGACTCTAAATTTCCTTTTCGAAACAACGTATGTATACAGAACACAAAAATTGAAAAATGAATTTAAAAAAAACATATCGCACATCCCATAGAAAAAAGTCGCAAGTCAAAAAAGTAATTTTTCCATGAGAGCGAAAACAAATGATGATTGATGAAACAAGCGGTCCTGTCGAAAAGAGACACTAGTGACATCTCACAGAGATAGAGTGATCTAATTTCAATACTCTTTTCGTGGGGCATAGATAACAATCAAAAATAAAATTTTGACTTGCGACCATTTTCTACAAGATGTGCGAATTGTTTGAAATTTTAATTAATTTTTTTATTGGTAAAAATAACGATGAAAAAACAACTTATGTATTTTTTTTAAAGGGATTATTCCAGTTCCGTTTATATAAGTTGAGAGGGTTTTTGAAGTAATTAAAAATACACTTATATAATGTTGGCCAAATAGTCCATAATGTGCGTTGGCTCCAGGCGTCTGAAACCATTGGCGTCACAAATGCCGATCTGTAAACAAAAAAAATGCAACATCAGAATATTTAACATTTACACAATCTTAATATATTTATAAAACAAAGTCGGGTTAGTTACACCATTTATAACTCGAGAACGGCTGGTCGATTTTTATGATCTTTGATTTGTTGGATTTGTCTCCGCCCCGAATAGGATAATAACTATTAAAACATCCGAAAAATTCACGAAAAAAAAAGTTATGAAGAAAATTAATTTTTTCATACATTTTGTATAGAACGAATTCTCATCTTTTGAAAGAGCTACAGCAATATATAAGTATAATATTGAATAGTGCGTGAATTCCAAAAAGTCAAAAACGTCATATATGTCAATGCGCTGATTGTTTTGCTTTTGTTCGTAAACATATATTGCTACCCCTCTTTCTTACACATTTAATGTCAACAGTCGAAAATGAGACAAACGGTGAATGTATGTCTGACCCCTCTCCAAATAATTTAATTAATTAATTAAGTTAATTTATAAAGGATACCAACATCACAGTGACAGGTACGGCCGCGGATTTTCGCTGTGTCGGATCGCGAAGAGAATTTTGGTTTTATGCAATTGAAAATTAAAATGCATTATTTTCCGCCGCCCCAAAGCCAAAAACTTTCCTTTTATAGTAATTAAGGCGAATCTAAAGTTTTTTTCTAAAAATTATTCGTAATAAGCGTGGCCAGTCCGAACCGATAATTACCATTTCTTCAAGTATAATGTTCTAAAAATGACTTATTAAGAATGTGTTGTGTAGACTCATATAAGGTTTATAAGCGGCTCAATCATATACGAAAATCTCAAATAACTGCCGAAAATATGGTTTTCAACAAACCGAATTTTCACTTTCTTCCAATTATCTTTTTGTGGGCACCACTGAGGTGTTTACTTTATAAACAGCATAAGATTTAGTAAGAATACCTTGATTGAAAAATCTCTTCTGATTGGGCCCCACCAGTAGGTAGTAGATGTAGCAGGAATAGTTGCATTGGTCGATGATGCGCTCCAGGGTCCCCTGCCAGGTTCCAGAATGTTGCGAAGTGTGCGATGGTGCCCGTGGGGTGCAGGCTCGCCATTCATTGTTTTCACTAAGGAACAAGGACAATAGTTACAAAACTGCACCGGAATCCCAGCATCCAACAGCCTGAAGCCAGTTGGGAAGCACCAGGCAGATTTGCTTGAGAAACAACTATAATATACGTGCACAAAATAGGTTATTACGTTCTTAGTTGAGGTAAATTAATCGTTTCAGAGCTTCGGTCAATAAAGGCAAGGCCGAAGTTTTAGAAAACGTCACAAAATGACGGCAAAGAGATTCTGTAGAGAAACAACTATATACGTGCACAAAATAGGTTATAACCCAAACAAAAACATAATATAATAACTTATTATGTCCTTAGTTTGGGTAAATTAAGTATTTCTTTAGTGTTTTCATCATGAAACAAAATTTAGAATAAAACTTCGCAAATGTCAAAAAATGGCGGCAGAGATACAATACGGAGATTTTATCAATGACGTTACATGATTTTATAGGGAAATTTCGAACTTTGATCTAATAAAATTAAATTATGCATCTTTTACCTTTTATCCAAACGTTATTAAATTTACAATAAGCCGCCGCACTTTTAATAGGCACAGATTTTGGAAAGTACACTATTTTTAAACTTAGTCATTCTAAATTTCGATTACATAAAATTAAAATTAGCTTTCGTCTTGTGAGATTGTACGCCAGAATCACAAACCATGTTACACAAACCTAGCGTAGCCGCCGAACTACTTGAAAACTGGGATGTTTTTCTTGCCTTGACGCGAGTAGGCGTTATAAAGGGGCACTTTCTTTTGTATCACAAACCATGTTACACAAACCTAGCGTAGCCGCTAAACTACTTGAAAACTGGGATGTTTTTCTTGCCTTGACGCGAGCAGGCGGTATAAAGGGGGCACTTTCTTTAATGTGTGCAAATTATTTTACTATGAATTATCACTATGTGGTTTCTATGGACAAGATTCAATATGGCGTCGGCGTCAAAACGGAAAATTACGCGAATAAAAGTTTTTACGAATATAAATTTATATGCACGTTTTTCCGCCGTTCTCGACTGAAACAGATGGTTCTTGTGGTAATTAAGTTTATGGGTAGTTTATTTTTTTAAATATATGCCTATTAAAAGTGTAGTGGCATGCGGCGTCTAGTCGTAAATTTACCCAAACGTTATTAGTTGTTTTTTCAAGTAATTAAATTGAAACGTGGTGTAATTTCCAAAATCGGCGCCTGATAAAATACACTTTGACACGTCGATCCCCGGTCCGTTCAATGTTGGCGTTGGCAAGTTGGCAATTTGAATACGGAAAATAGGCAAATATTCATATTTCATTCTGATTTCATTTATGACAATTCTCAGTTTGCATCGCTCTGAATTACAACCGTTGTTGTTTTTTACCAAATGAATTATGACAATCTCTATGGCCGAATTATTAGGACAACATTATGAAAACTCACACGACTAAAAAGGTTCCACTTAGTTGTCTGGTCACCCTTTTTATCCAATATTTCCATTGATTATCTTCGCGATTAATCCGCTTGGGCCACCCCTGCCTTAAACAAGTCATTACGTTTTGAATGACAGCGTCTTCTCTAGTGGCTTCCGTGATCGAATTAACGTCTAGATGCTCACAATTGTTAACAAAATTTACGAAATCTGACCCGTAGTCTTCTCTGAGAACTATTTAAAATTAATGATTTTCAGGATTGCTGGCACTCATTTACAAGCATTGTTCAAACAAATATTCATAAATGTTCAGAATCATTCACCATACAAACTCCACACAAATGTAAAATAAAAAAACCTTGGATTACTCAAGGACTTCTAAAAAGTATAAGAGTTAGGGACACATTACACTTAAAAACTAAAAAAAATCCACTTGATCTTTCGTTTCTAAATCTTTACAAACATTATAGAAACATGTGTTCTAAACTTATAAAATATGCCAGAGGTAACTATTACAAACGTCAGATTCAAAACTGTAATAATGACCCTAAACTTGTCTGGAAAATTATTAAGGAGATGACATACACTAAAAACAATAAAAGTAGTGATATTACCGAACTTGATACACCAAATCAAAAATTAAATATGAAAGAAAATCCAAAGGAAATAGTTCAATTTGTGAATGAATATTTCTCCAAGGTGGGTTCTAATTTAGCTAAAAAAATAATTAAACCTCCTTATACTGATAATGAAATTAACAACACACTTACAAATAATATCACCTTTAAATTAAATACAGTTACAGCAGATGACATTAAAAGCATTATAGATTCAATGAAACCAACACTAACTTCAGGATCAGATGGCATCTCAATGAGAATAATTAAATCAACTAGAGATGAAATAATTCAACCACTCCTCCACCTTGTGAACAGATGTATCATGGAGGGTATCTTTCCCGAAACGCTTAAAATGGGTTCTGTTATACCAATCTTTAAAACTGGCAATAAAGCGGATATAAATAACTATAGACCGATAACAATATTGAATAATCTTTCAAAAATAGTAGAGAAAGTCATAAAGAAGCAGCTCACTCAATATCTTGAAACAAACTTCATACTATCTGAAAATCAATACGGATTTAGAAAAAATATAGGAACCTCCGATGCCATCGCCTCTATTGTAAAAAGTATAAAACATAGTCTCGATAACGGAAATAAGTGTATCGGAATATTTTTAGATCTAAGTAAAGCCTTCGATACAATTGATCACACATATCTTCTAGAAAAACTCAAAAAGATTGGAATCTCAGGACGTGAACTAAACCTCATTAAAAGCTACATGTCAGAAAGGTTACAGTTAGTCAGGATTCAAAATGAATCAAGTCAACCAATACAAATCCAATATGGAGTCCCGCAAGGCAGTGTCTTAGGCCCGATTTTATTCCTGATATATATAAATGATTTATGTGAACTAAACTGTCACGGCTCAGTCATTAGTTTTGCAGATGACACAGTCCTTCTATTCCATGGAAAGTCATGGGAGACTGTATTTGAAAAAGCTGAAAAAGGGATGAATCGGGTAAAAAAATGGCTTGATTCAAATTCTCTAACACTAAATGATACAAAAACTAATTATATTAAATTCAAAATCCACAACAAACAGACGGATAACCTCAATACAAACCTAAACATAAAAATTCATAAAGAATGTATAAACGTGAACCGAGAAACTCCTTGCAACTGTCCAAAATTGAATGAAATACAAACAATAAAATATCTTGGAATAATAATTGATCAAAACTTAAATTGGAACTCCCAAGTGGAAAATGTGAGCAACAAATTAAAAAAACTAACCTATTTTTTCAAAACAATAAGAAACATTTTAGATAAAGAACAACTAATTAAAATCTATTATGCCTTAGCCCAATCTCAACTACAATATGGTCTTATCGGATGGGGAAGCTCATGCGATTCCACTATAAAACCAGTCCTCACAGCACAAAGGGCAATTCTGAAAATTATACTTAGAGTACCCATCAGAACCCCTACAGACTATGTTTTTAAAGCGCTGAATTTAATGTCACTGAAACAATTATATACAAAAGATATTCTAATGTACGCATTCAAAAATCAGGATAACTTTACACAGACAAACTCGGGCCGATTCACAAGATCTACATTACAACATACATTCTACCAACCTACAACTAAAACGACTTTTGGACAAAGAAATATGGAATACTTCTCTGTAAAATTATTTAATTTACTCCCTCTTGCAATGAAAACCACAAAAAAAATAACCGCCTTCAAAAGAAGCATAAAAATATGGATTATGGACATGGGAAGGAAGAAAATAGATTCAATTTTGCAACCCAACAAAGAATAATGCTTTGTTTTGTACTTTCTTTTAGATATAACTTAATAATTTCCCTTGGCAATATTCTAACATAGATTAGGTATTTACTTATAATTAAAATAATAAAACTTGTACAATGTGTCCTTAGAACGGGGTACCCCAGTTAGGACACATTTTCTCTAAAAAACTGTAAAAAAAAAATATATAAATATAAATAAATAAAATAAATAAACTCCTCGACCGACGATTCTAAAGGTAGTCCAGACAGGAAATCCGCTTGATTCTTGCAAGATCTTACGAATTCCGTTTTATAAGAAAAACCTGCTAGAATTATTACGTACCTTTGCAATCTATTTGCCGCTAGTACTGGAATTTTACCGAGAATTCTCATCAGAGGCAAATTATCTACGCACAGCGTGAATTCTCTGCCATATAAATATTGGAAAAATTTATTCAAACCGAACACTATAGCTAAAGCCTCTAAATCTAAGATGCTATATTTCTTTTCCGCGTTATTTAAGCTTCTAGATGCAAATGCTATAGGTCGCAACGTACGGTTTGCGAATGAATGAACTAAACAGGCTCCTAGACCGGAAGTGCTAGCGTCCGTATAAAGTTTAACCGTAAGGTGAGGTATGTAATTCGTCAAAATCGTATTTTTACTCATCAAATTCTTTATCGTATCTACTGCGTTAGCGCATTCTCTAGTAAAAACCCATTTGACATCTTTCTTTAAAAGATTATGAAGTGGCTCTAGGATTGACGACATATTAGGTATAAAATTCCGGTAAAAACTGAAAAATCCTAATAAACTTTTAAGTTGATGAACGTCCGTCGGATAAGGTGCATTCTTAATGGCTTCTAATTTATCCGTTTGAGGTTGGATTCCCTTTTCAGAAATGATGTACCCCAAAATCTCTACCTCTTTTACAAAAAATTGACATTTTTCCATATTGACACATAACCCGCAATCTTGTAATCGCTTGCAAACTGCCATGATATTATTCATCAGATCCATTTCGTTGATCCCTGAGATGATAATATCATCTAAGTAAAATGCCACGCCTTTAAATCCTTGAAAAAAACTCGCAATTGTTCTAGCAAAAATTGCTGGAGCAGATTTAAACCCAAACACTAGTCTATTGTAAACAAACAATCCTAAATGCGTAAATCATTGTAAATTTCTTACAGCTATTCTGCAGTTCTAACTGTGAATAAGCTTGTTTTAAATCCAGTTTTGCAAAAAATTTTCCCAAACTAACCTTGTGAATAACCTCTTCGATCCTAGGTAGCGGGTATTTCTCTAACTCTGTAATAAGATTTAAACTTCGTTTATAATCTACACAAATGTTGTGAATAATCTACACGAATGTTTATAATCTACGCAAAATTCTGTTTACTTGTCACACTTTTTATATATTTATAACTTTTGTACTTTATATTATTTACAAAGGTACTTAACTTATAGTCTAAATTATTTCCTGCCTTTCAACTTTTTATCTTAACTTTTTGCTTTTACATTATACTTTATATTTCATAGTTTACACTTTTACTTTATACTTTCATTTTATACATCATAATTCCATTTACTCATTACCTTAACTCCTTTTTTTACCTTTTGTTTTTATACTTATTTAACTTTATATTTAAATGTCACTTTCTTATGTTATTGTATTATAATGTAATGTATAAATATAATTATGTCAATGGTACATGTTGTGCCGTATGTTTTGAAATAAATAAATAAAATAAATAAACAAATACGAATCTCGCCGTTTTACTTTACCACCGGAACGATAGGAGACGCATACTCGTTGGTTTTCACTAGCGAAATAATACCATCTCTCACCATGGATTTAAGTTCACATTCGATCTTATCTCTAATAGCGAAAGGTACCGGCCTAGCATTACAGAAAAAAGGATTCGCATCTTTCTTCAATTTAAAATTCACTTTGAATTTATTAAACCGTCCTGGTTTTCGGTCAAAAACTTCTGGATTTTTTTTTTAATTTTATCAATTTTCTCTTTTTCCGACGAAACTGAACTGATAGAATTTTGTTTTGAAATAATGTTGAGGTTAAAGGTTTCCATTAAATCACTTCCTACAATCAGTTCCGAACCGTTTGCTACAATGATAAAGGTTATTAACCTAACTAGATTATTGTATTCGACCTTGAAATTTGCATAACCCACAACATTCAATATATTCCCGTCGTAACCTGAAATTTTTCGTGTTTCGGGTGACAATTCTAAATTACTGAAATGTTTACAAAATAATGTCTCTGGAAAAACACAAACTGATGATCCTGAATCAATCATGGCTTCGAAGAATTTACCGTTTAATTTCAACCGTGCTTTGATTAAATTAAATTAAATTGAACAAATGCTACATTCCAATGTTATTATTATTACAATTCATAACTGATTTTACAGACCCGTTTTTAGAAAATCTTTGCAAATGGCCTAATTTACCGCAAGAATAGCATTTCGCTTCTTTAAATTTACAGCTACGAGTGTCAAGATTTGTTTTCCCACAAATATTACACTTCTTTTGAGATGAACCGGTTTTAACCTGTTTATCCGGTTTACGTGAGTTGGTGCTATTAGCACGATCTCTAGGCTTGCGTGCCGGGAATGGCGATTTTTCAAACCTCTTTAACGTATTCACTTCTAACTTCAACTTGGCTGAATCGACCTCAGGACCTTTCGCGGTTACTGCTAGTTCAACTAGCTGATTAAAGTTTAGCTTAGGCCCTTCAACAAACAATTTTACCCGTACTGGACCCGGGAGTAGACCGATTGCAAAAACGTCTACAAGATTCGCTTCCAACCTCGTTCCAAATTGACAATACGTGCTCGGACCACGGAGCCTGGCGGCAAAATCTCTAATTGATTCGTTATGATCCTGTTTAGCTGGAAAAAACCATTCCCGGTCTTGAAAAAGTGATCTACTTTTAACACAATGTTTCCCGAGCAACTCAATTAATTTCTCAAACGTAGCATCTGTGATTTTAATCGGGAAACATAAGTTAGACAGAAGAGTCAAGGCCTCTGTTTCAAGCGAGTTTATCAGATAAGCCTTTTTCTTAATCTCGGTAATGTCATCACGCAAAACAAGGAACGGCTCTAATCTGAGACGAAATACGTCCCAATCTCCGCTTATGTGAGAAAATGGTGGAATTCTCGCCGATTCCATCCTCACGATAAGGAGAAAATATAACACGCGAAGCTACACAAACGAAAACATTACTACCCCAAAAAAAATTACAAAAATCAGACAATTCCTCCAGAAGAAATAAATAAAACCTTAACTTAGAAGTTGCGGTTGCAACGTCTCCAAATTGTTTCCCTTGATGAGTGAGTGACCTTTCCTCGACACTAGCACTGCTTGTCTTTGTAGTGACTTTTTTTTAATGATTTTTTTTTTAATATGTAGAGTTCTGATAGAGAGTTAAGTAGTGAAATGGGTCTGTCGTTAAACTTTACGAGAGAATTAGAAACTTAAAATTATTTCGGAGAATTTCGTTTATATTTAATGAACTTCTATTTTTAGTACGATTATTGAGTTGAGAGAAAGAAAATGTGCGCGCGCACTGCTCTCTCTTGCTCCGTGCCTTTCCTCGGCACTCCGGAACTTCACCTTCGTGGAAAGACTCTGCTGAGCCCTAAAAACGACCACTGCCTCTTGCTTCTGAGTACCCTTAGTTCGGCACTCCAGAACTCTGACTGGCTCCAGGAATAGCCAGAGATATCTTTTATTAAGTTCTGCCGGTCCTTTCTCTCGGTCAGAAGAAACCAAAAAATAATCTCCAACTTTAAAAAAATTCTCGGGGTGACAGCTCTCCCCGCTTTGTCGGTCATTTTTTTTCCTCGGTAATCCAATTTAATATCACTCCAATACTGAACCGGCTGCACCAGTTGTAATGTTCTTTAATTAGTGGCTCACTAGCCCACAATAATTGCATTATAACGTAAGTTCGTTTTCTTCCGTTTATTGGTAATATGAGGGGTATAGAATCAAAGGCAGCATTCATTTGAACAATTCTCACACATTAATAAGTTAATAATTTTATTAAAAAAGGGAAACTGCTTATCTATTATAATTTCCAAAGTAGAATTTGTTTATTGTATTGATTGATTAGTTATAACGGATTTACTTTTGGAGATTGGTGCATTTGATACTCACCTAAGGAGAATGCTGCTTTTGTTTTTCACACGTGTGGAGAAATCTGACTTTGATTCTGACAAATAAAAAGGACATCACCAATAATGGACCGACCAAATCACAGGGAAGTTCATGATTATTATTATATTATTAGGATTTTAATTTTAGTATAATTCAAATAATAATAGGTCTTGTAATGTACTCATACAGTATAGAATTTGGGAGGCGGGTATGGGTACCGAGACCCCGGGAACCATTTATTGGACAAACAACACCTCTGCCATAGATATGATTTTAGATTTTCACGGTCAAAAGTATTTTCCAAAAAATTATGTGCCAAAGCAAACGTTTCGGACAGCGTTGCAGTGCTCGAAACTTTGGCTAAAGAAGGAGGTGGCGCAACACGGCGTAACACCCCAAAAACAAATAACGAAAACCTCTGTTCAAGTGGTTCGCTACGTTTAGTGACTTAGCTGAGGTGCCCGAGTTCATGGGGTGAGGTTTGTCCGGGTCTTGACGGCGGATGCGTCTGCCCACCTGCTGCATTACAGACCTGATCGGGAGAGAATGGTTGTGGGAGTCCCTTTGACATCTCTAGCCGTGGTCTCTCGGAACATCGCAGTGGGAGGGATAGATTTATACGTCCATCACTTCTGGACACACTGACCCCCAGATTCCTTCCCACCCCTAATACCCTTTTCCTTCCCAGAACCTTCTCGCCTTCTTTTCCTAAAAAGACCCTTCACACAGTATCCTCAAAGATGACAAAAGCCCTGAGTTACATTATTTTCCTCGGGGCCTCCCGTGTGGAGCTAATGTAAAAAAATATAAGTGTACAGTTCACACGCGGTACAAATGAAACCTGCAGAAAACTAAAGTAGACAAGAGTGGGGAGGCTACGAAGCACTGCAAGAAGAGGAGATCAATTATTATTATCATATTCTTTCGCAGCCTCAATCCTAAAGATGTATGCGTTTGTCTCTTTTCAGTGTCGATTTTTTGTTTCATCGAGTTTCAAATCACAACGGTGCTAATGAAGCTTTCACTTAAAAAAATAATGAAAGTTAATTATTTTGATCAAAATTGTCTTAAAACTCGCAAAACTTTCACCACTTAACATGTAATTCGCAATGTTTATATGCAAGGCTATGAATCCTAGGTTTAAACATAAAAGTAAAACATGTTTATGCATATTAATTAAATTTATGAATTCTAATTAACACCTAAAAAATCTTTTGCCACTCCACGCCTCTGAAATAAACGGTATTTTATGACAGCTCATCTTTGAATTTTGGCTACTTTTGCTTTCCATTTTTCTGGATTCCTTGACTTCTTCCTTGCGTTTTTCTTGGGCAAGGATGAAGGGTGGGAGTCCATTATCACACTGGCATCTTGTTTTTTATTTCTAAATTCACTTCGAAATATTTAAAATAGTAAAATAAGAGCGACAGATTCAACACACGACTATGCAATTTTGTATGGGCGGCCATGTTGTCACATGATCAAATGGAGGCTTACCATTGGTCAAATTGGAGAATGCTGGTTTTGTTTCTTAAGTGCATTGAAGATTGCTGCCTTTGATACGAACGCAGTTTTTAAAGTGGATTTTAAAGCATAAAGAGTTGGTTTTAATGCCGAATAACTGCTTTTCTAGGTAAAAGAGTGAATCATTAACAAAGTAGTAAAAAAAGTGAATCATTAACTAGTACTCTTCATTAGTCCAGTTTTGAAAAAAAGTGGAGAATGCTGCATTTGATTCTACACACCTCAATTATAAAGATTCAAGTAGTATTGTATTTATGTCAATTGTAGCGACTGTTTACTAAGGCTTCTAGAAAAGATCTGAGAGAAGCGGGCCCGTCAGCTGTTCTCATGTACCGAGAGCCCCTCGTCAATCTTCGGAAACCCGCACCTTTCCGAGCGGCGATGATATCCGAACACATCTACAATTACATACACTACACACGTGATTTTTAGATTTCTCTTCGTAGTACTTGAATAGTTGCAGTCTGCACATGAAAAAAGTTTTTCTCCACTATTAGTCGAGTCAGCAAGTGACTTCTTTTTTAATTTTTTTTTTTATTTATTTAATGAAAATAACATGATTTTATGAATTTCTACGCTAATGAAGAGTACTAGCTCTTGAGCTTGGCAGGTACAGTATACAATAAATATAAACTATATATAAATATAATATATAAACTACTATTTTTCATTATTATAACGTACATTTTACTTGGTGTATATAATAAATATGAACTATGTTGTGATGTTAATTTTTGATATGAAATGAGTTGAAGTTATAACATTTTGATTGGTGTTGTTATGGTTGTTGATTATTTTTAAAGATTAATTTGACCTTTTTCTTGAATGATACTAAATGAGTCGTATAGTTCCTATCCACGATAAGTCCACTATGATCCAAAAATGAAGTAATGAGGCAGTTTTTCTCTAGCGGTTGTTTGGCAAACTAATAATATATCAATGAGTTCCAAACGGCCGTAAAATCCTATGAAAAGTGGGTTTATAAATTACGATGAATTCCAAACAAAGATAAATCCATGGTGATGTATGTTCCAAACGCCGATAAGTCCACCGCCATGCAGGCAGCCAATAAGCGGGAAGTATTTCGTCCAGACAGCCAATGAGCGGAAAGCATTTCGCTAATCCCAACATGGCCACAGAAGTGTTGTTTTGAAAAAGTGTCTGCCGTTTTATTAGTTTTTAAAGCTAAATAATTAATCTGCGCGGCGGCCTGAAGTGGCCCGGGACTCGGTCGCTCCGAAGTGTGCGTGTAAACGGCGCTAACTAACCATAAATGTTATTCAAGTGACGGGAAACATATCTAGAAAGAGAGTTATCAACAAGAAATCGTGGAAAAAGCAAGTCGATAGCCGTAGCAGGAACTTAAAAATCTCCTATTTTGAGTGAATTCGACACCGAACGTCTTTACTGGGTGATCACAAAACTTTACTGAGTAATTTTAATAATTTTTTAATTTTTATTTATTGTCAAGTTTAATTTTATTTAGTTTTCAAGTTCCGCTAGTATTTAATTTATGCGTGACCGCTTTTTAAAGACCTTGAATTAAAAAAAACTTTTTTTGTTTTATTAATAATTCGTTTTTTCGTATTTGCTTTAATTGTCTATTTATTTATTCTAGACACTCTGCGACACACCTGCCAATTTACCCACTGTGCAATTTATCCTCTGTTTTTATGTAAAAAATATCTGATTTTATGGGCGCAATAGTTTTCGAATTTATCGTGATAAGGACAGAAAATTTGTATACATGAAACATCTGCATTTCTTTTTTATAATAATTTTATTATGTTTTAAACTATAATTTAGTTTATTAGCGTAACTGTTTTTGAATTTAGCGTGATAAATGCAGAAATTTTGTAATCATCAAATCTCTGCATTTCCTTTTTATAATAATATCATTATGTTTCGTTATATTTTTGTTACTGCATAAAAATGACATACAATGAGAATTTATAAACGGGAATAAATTTTATTAAAATTTTCATTTTATGTAAAAATTATTTACGTTAAAAAAAAATATTTGTGCGATTTTTTTAGTTAACACGTATTTCAATCCCAATTATTATTTTTTCTTAATAAACTTATAATAAAAAAATATATTTTAGAAAAAAAAACTGTGCTCTTTTTGTGTTGAATTTCATTTTATTTTATTCCAACGCAATTTTAAATAAACGATAAACTTAGGATAAAAAATTTATATCAGTAAATATTTTCGTTTTACTTAGATAATATCCTTTGTTGACCCTGTACTTGCCTTCCACGTGTCAACGTTGTTGAGAAACAAACACCGATAAGTCACAGGCTGGTGAGTTTCTATCAACCTTTAATATGACAGTTAGTTTCAAATTCCGATAAGTCCATCCTTATTTACCTAACTTCTCCTAAACTATCAAGAAAACAATTGTTTTAGTTTATCGTATATGTCCGTGGTTCAAAAATAAAGCCCACTAAATAAATAGATTTTACTTAAAAAACATCGCAATTAAAAAATAATAATTTGCCAACATTTCACCAAAGTGGACTTATCGTAGATAGGAACTATACGACTCAAATCTGTTATTTTTTTAATTTCTTTGGGAAGACTATTAAATTATTTTATGCCATTGTAAATATAATTATTGTGCATTTGTTGTGTTGGAAATAGAGGAATTTGGAAGTTAAATTAATGCCTTAATGATGAGTTGAGTTTAAATTTTTTAGTTACATTTTCTTTGAATATTTGTAGTATCGAATCTTTTTTATAGAGGTCTTCAATTTTTGGTACTTCTTAAATATCCCTTTTCAGAACACGAATAGTTGCAGTCAGGACATGAAAAGGGTTTTTCTTTTCTGTGAATCATACGGTGAATTTTTAAATTGTCCTTTTGAAAACTTGTATAACTTCATTCCGGATCGGAAAATGGTTTTTGTCTACTGTGCGTAAACATGTAATTTTTTGGCGCCTCTTTGTAGAACATGGATAGTCACAGTGGAAACATGTAAAAGGTTTTATGTCACTTGGAGTATGCAAAAAGCCATAATGAAAATTATACTGAAAGTTCCTGTAAGAACTAGCACTGACGAAATCTTCAACAATCTTAACATAATGTCAATTAAACAACTATATTCTAAAACTATGCTCATTTACATTCATAAGTACAAAACCCAAGAAATAACAACTGACACGTACATTAGAAGCACTGGATCTCATGGTCAAAAACATATCCAACAAGTAACTGCTAACACAACATTTGGGCAAAAAAGCTTCTTATATTATGGCATTAAACTCCACAATAAAATACCACTCTCACTCAAAAACCTCAACATTATAACATTTAAATTTCAAATAAAAAGTTGGATACTAAATATAGGGATATCAGAAATGGAAAATATACTGAAATCAAATACAGACTAAAACCGAATCTAATGAACTGAATTATAAAAAAACACTATCTTATTTACTTTATAATTATTAAAAAAAAAATACTACATGCTATATGTTATGTCGAATTCATATTATTCTTATAATTAAATTATAAAATGTAAATGAAATCCTCAGCACGGGAGATCCCAGTGAGGATATCATTATCTCTATTTGTTATTAAGAAATGAAGACAATAAATCATTATTATTATTATTATTAAATGATTTCTAAGAAGTTCCTTTGTGCAACATAAATAATTGCTGTCGGGACATAAAAAAGGTTTTTGTCCGGTGTGGGTAAGTACATTTTTGGATACCGTTGTGTAGCACATGTATAGTCGCAGTCGAGACAAGAAAAAGGTTTTTCGTCACTGTGAGTTAGCAAGTGCCGTTTTAGTTATTTTTTCGAGAAGAGAAATAGTTGCAGTCAGGACATGAAAAAGGTCTTTCTCCGTTGTGGGTAAACGTATGATTTTTAGATTTCTCTTCGTAGTACACGAATAGTTGCAGTCGGAACACGAAGAAGGTTTTTCTCCACTATGAGTCAGCTAGTGACTTCTTAGATATCCATTTTGAGGACATGAATAGTTGCAGTCAGAACATGAAAAAGGTTTTTCACTTCTGTGAATCATACTGTGGATTTTTAAATCTTCCCCTTTGAGAACATGTATAAGAAAAAGGTTTTATTCCACTTTGAGTCAGCTTGTGTAAAAAAAAATACATGTTGTAAAACCATGTGGGTATATAATAGGTCAGTGTTAAATTGTGGAAAACCGGAAGGAATACAAGGCCGATAAAAATTATAATAATTTTCAATTTTTTTATAAATAACAATTTGAATAAATAAAATGAACAATATTCGCATGTATCGCGAGTTTTATTTATTTGTTTCCGCAAACGCGATTAAATCAAGAAAAAGGGTATTTAAGCGACATTTCAGTACGTTGCGCAACTTAATTGTGATTTTCAGGTAAAAATTGTCACTTGGGTGTTACGTAACGTTTAGGGGAGGGGGAGGGAGGGTAAAGGAAAATGTTACGGCGCGTTACAGGGGGGGAGAGGGGGTCCAAAATCTTTAAAAAATTGCTTTACATAATACTTGAAGGCCCCCTTTTAATAAACAAATAAAATAAAATAAATGAAAATCGAATAGGAACAATAATAAAGGAAATAATTATCGACAAAAATACCGTGGAACCTCTCATGACGAGCACCTACCATAACGAGTTATTCGCGAAACGAGCAAAACAGATTGTGGAATTGCAAACGCTCCCTTTACGAGCGGCTTTTCGCATAACGAGGGATATTTCGCATAACACAAGGAAAAGTCCCATCTTCACGTCATTCCATTATGAGTCGGCACTTCCGCGCCAGTTCAACAGTCTCTGGTTAGCTCTCATTTCGGAAGCACGTTAGTATCGCATGTGATTTGTGTTCAGACATTATTTGTAAAATTTTGGAATAAGAAAAAGGATTTTCTCCACAGTGAGTCAGCATGTGGATTTTAAACTATCACTTTCGAAAACATGAATAGTTGCAGTCGAAACGAAAAAGGTTTTTCTCCACCGTCAGACGGCTTGTGGACTTTATGTATTAAATTTGAGAACATGAATAGCTGCAGATGGAATATGAAGAAGTTTTTTCTCCACACTGTGATGCAACGTGTGGACTTTTATTGGTTCCTTTTGAGAACATGAAAATGGCTTTTCTCCACTACGAGTAAATGTGTGGGTTTTGAAAGCCTCCTTTCTAGCACATAAATAAATGCAATCGTGGCGTACAAAAGGTTTATCCCCACTGTGAGATGGCTTGCGGCCTTTTTTAATGTTCCTTTCGAGAACATGAATAGTTGCAGTTTTTTATATTCTGGGTGTAGATTAAAGCGACTGTATGCATACAGATTCACTCTTGAATTAAAACTAGTCTCGAGATTAGCTTTAAATTCGAGATGTGCACCGCATGTTGCAAAATTCAGAGAAAAATCATTTGCTTGTTCCGTATGTAATCATTCTTCAAGCTTTTGGAATTGAAATGAATTTCTAGTTGTAGATTTTATTAATACCCCCCCCCCCCCCCCCCCCCACGTCCGCGACCGGTCCGCGGCGATTAAGTTGTCTAAACGCCTGTGCTCTACACCACTGCTTTAGAGCACAGGCGTCAAGTATTACGTAACTGTATTTCAATAACAGATGCTCTGACGGACAAACCCATTTGTCCCTTTGGCATTGTTCGATGTCTGCACGCCTAATATTTAAACAGAGTTGACATATTTTTTGTCACTTGGGGAAGGGTGTAAAACATGAATAACATAAGTCAAAACATTAAAAAGATTTTTCATTACTGAAATTTATTTCCGTTGTAATTAACTTTATAATTTCATTTTTTGCAGTTAGAACCTAAAAATATAAGTCCGCAAAAATCATCCACTCTGAACCCGCATGTTAAAATTCAAATGTCGCTTTGTCGTGCATGAATAATTGCAGTAAGGACATGAAAAGGGTTTTTCTTTATTGTGAGTCGTCAACTGTTCCTTTGAAATACATGAATAGTTGCAGTGTCTCTTCAAAACTCCCTTTGTAGTAAATGAATAATTGCAGTCGGTACATAAAAAGGGTTTTCTCCACTGTGAGTCCGCGTGTGTCTGTTCAAATGATCCTTTCTCGTACTTGAATGGTTACAGTCGGGACATGAAAAAGAGTTTTTTCCACTGTTGGTCCGCATGTGTATCCTCAAATGAGCCTTTGTGGTATATATATATATATCAGCAATCAGCACATACAAAAGGTTTTCCTTTACCGTGAGTCCACATGTGCTTCTTCAAATTTCACTTTGTAGTACATGAGTAATTGCAGTCGGGACAAGAAAAAGGTTTTTTAAAAAAATATAACAAGCAGTAATTGTTGAATGAAACACTAGTATATATTGAATTATTTGGCGGGTATTTGATAAGCCGCCATAGCTCAGTGGTCAGAGCATTCGACCGGCAATCGGAAGGACACGGGTTCATGTCCCGTTGGCGGCAAGTATCTTTTCTCGGAAGATTTTTCAATGTAAATGAGTGCCTCAGGCTGACAATTATTGCTTGTAATAATTGTTACCCTTTGTGCTATGCATAAAAATCTTGTCTAAACTTTAGTTTATAAATTAAAAAATAATAATTAAAAAGGTTTTTCTCCATTGTGAGTCCGTATGTGAACCTTCAAAGATTCCTTACTGAAACATGAATAGTCGCAGTCGGGACATGAAAAAGGTTTTTGTTCATTATGAGTCAGCACATGTATTTTCAGATATGCCTTTGAAACAGATGAATAATTTCAATCGGTACAAACAAAAGGTTTTTCTACACTGTGAGTCAACATGTGTCTCTTCAAATCGTTGTTTGCAGTAAATGAACTATTGCAGTCGGGGCATGAAAAGAGTTTTTCTCCACTGTGAATCCGAATGTGTGCCTTCAAAGATCTCTGTGAAGGAAATGAATACTTGCAGTCGGGACATGAAAAATGTTTTCCTCTACTGTGAGTCCGCATGTGTCTGTTCAAGTGATCCTTTCTTGTACTTGAGTAGTTGCAGTCAGGACATGAAAAGGGTTTTTCTCCACTGTGATTCCTCATGTGCATTTTCAAATTTTCCTTTCTCGAACTTGAAAAGTTGCAGTCGGGACATGAAAAAGGTTTTTCTCCACTATGAATGCGCAAATGTTCATTCAAAGTTCCCTTTGAAATGCATGAATATTTGCAGTCGCAACATGAAAAACGTTTTTCTCCACTGTGAATACGCAGATGTTTCATCAAAGTTCCCTTTGAAATGCATGAATATTTGCAGTCGGAACATGAAAAACGTTTTTCTCCAGTATGGGCGCGCAAGTGAACTTTTAAAGTAAACTTGCATGAGCAGGAGTAGTTACATTGGGGACAAGAAAGTCTGTTTTCCTCCGGGTGCGTCTTTAGAGCAGTCAAGAGGTCTGAAAAGATAATTTATAAGAGTTTAATAAGGAAAAGAACAGAGGATTATTAAAAAGCTCAAATTAAGAATGCACCGAATGCAAATTATTATGGTTTCAACCCAAATTTTCAATTATTTCTAAAATGTTTTTTATCACGAAAGCAGCGATTCAATTTTAAACATATACTGCAAAACGAATATCCAAGGATAATCATTTTTCAAAATCTCTCACATTAAAGGCGAAGCAAGTTCATTCAACAAATCATGTGCAGTTTGGTAACTAAAACACACATATTGATAAGTTTGATTTGCTTTCTTACGATAGGCCACTTGCGCGGGTTTCATAATAACTGGGAAAAAATCGTGTGGATAGATTTTTCCACTAAGATTACGAAAATTTTGGAAATATACAGTTTTTTTCATTTTTAATTAAATTACTTCGTTTTTGGGCTCGGGACGTCACTACATGAAAATTTTCGGTCTCCGACAAATAATATTCAATTAATTTTGTAAAATTCCATACTGATTGTTTTATTAATATTTTGATTTTCGGCGAATTGTTGAATTTGACACTAATTGTACCACGGGGGCCAACTTCCAGCTGAAAACGTTTGGAAGATTTGGCCCAACACATCAGTCTATCAGTCTGCGTAATATTATTACCGGAGAGTGGCAAAAATTTTATTGAAGCGGATTAAAATTGTTCAAAATTATTTTTTTTTTAGCTTTATGGATCGAAATCAAAATTATGGAAATCGAAACACCGCCGTCACAATTGTAGGCAACTGATAAGATACAGCGCCGAATCAGCTATTCAATGTCCACCATTTCGGAGTTCGAAGTTTGGAGTTGGAGGGTTGGCTTTGGTATGCAAGTAGCATAAAATTCACTCATAAAGGTACTGTACGGGTACTCACGTACCCATAAAATTATGTCCTGTCTTTGCGGTTTATAAAAAATGATCCGATTATTCGGATTGACATTTTCTAAAAATCGCCAGGGTTTCAAAAATACAATTTTAAAAAGTACGGAATGTCTTAGAGCAGGGGTGCCCAAACCGTCGATCGAGATCGACCGGTCGATCGCGAATGCTTTTTGAGTCGATCTCGAGAAAAATTTGCCGATGTAAATAGATCTATTCACAGTTTTTGTTTTAGTTAATCCCCAATTTTGCCTCAATAAGACCGCCCGTTTTTCATGCCTTTTTGTTTATTATTTAATAGTAGCTTATATTGCCAATGGTCGCGCCTTTTTTTGTTTCCTATATCCTCATCTATGGTGTGTGACGTCACAAGTCCCCATAAAAAATCATCATAATCAGCATATTCATGGTGAAATATTGTCGAAAATTGCTCCCTTCAAAAGCCCGAAGTTATCGATATAGTTTCTAGTGTGTGGTTTGGTTTATAAGTCAGTCCGAGTTGTAACTTGAAGGCGATACGAAGTTTATTAATAAATAATACAAAATGAGTGCGGCGAAGAGAAATAAAACGTATCATTTTACTAACGATTGGGAGGAAGAATTCTTATTTTGTATGGTGAAGGATAAGTGCATTTATCTCATTCGCCGTGCGCCGGTTGCAATACCTAAGCGTGTGAACTTAGAGAGGCATTATAAAACCATCAAAAAAACTATGAAAAGGATTTCCCGCCACAGAGTGAATTAAGCAAATGTGTCCGTGATTTGATAACTTTTTAAAAAAAAGAACAAACCTTGGATATGATTTTAGACTTTCACGGCCAAAAGAGTTTTCGTGGGTTATTTTTGGGGTGTTATGCCGTGTTGAGCTACCTCCTTCTTTAGCCAACACTTCGGACAGCGTTACACACCCACGCGGGCGGACTTTTAAGGGGCGGCAAAATTTCACAATAAATAATGAAAATAAATAAGAATTCCCCGTATTTTGTTTTGTGTTTGAATTGCTTATGACTAATATTCAGTGAGAATGATTGAGGGAGGTCCGTGGTCGGTGTTTTGATAATTCCAAGAAAGTTTCATGGATCATCATGTGATCCGATGGATCATCAAACCGTTCATTTGTTTCAAGTAGGTACAAAAATAGCAGAAAAACCATTTTCGTGTTTTAAGTGTAGTATCAATTAAATATAAATAAATATAAATTAAATTGGGTGAAATATAAATTAAAGCTGAGGACTCGCGTGCAGACTAAGTCTGATGTTAAAACCAGTTTCATGTTCCGAATGATCTGTCAAAATTCCAGTAGCTGATTAATCTGCTGCCGCATTTCGAAGAAAATCGTTATAATATTTCGAGTGGAGGTAAATTTTATTTCAAACCATTCTTCAAAATTCATACGTCGGCGTCGTATGAAAAACAATCGCATATTATGAGAGTAATACTAATTAAAACCGGAGACTCGCAAGAAGATTCACTCTTAATTTAAAACCAGATTTGTGATCACAATGTAAATTTCCAGTTGTGGATTAATCTGGTAACATATTTCGAAGAAAAAAAACATTCTCTTATTCGATGTGCAGCTATAAAATTCAAGTTGCAAACCACGTTTAATGCTGCCAGAATCAAAGAGAAACCATTTTCATATTTTAAAACGACTTCAAAAAAGAGGAGGTTCTCAATTTGGCTGTTTTTTTTTTATGTATGTTACCTCAGAACTTTTGACTGGGTGATACGATATTGATGATTCTTTTTTTATTTGAAAGCTGGTGCTTTCGTGTGGTCCCATTTTAATTTCGTTCAGTTCCGACAATGGCATCCATGAGAAAACCATATAAGTCTTAAATTTGCATTACTATGTGCGCGACAAATGGACGAATAACTCAATATCACGCCAACCGATTTCGATGATTCTTTTTTTATTGGAAAGGATGTACTTCAAGGGTAATTTGATGAGAGTTTGGTTAGGTTCTGATTATCGGATCCATGACAAAATAACGAAACTCGGCCGGATCTCTTAATTTGACCCTAACGTCGCTATAGTGAAATTATGTCTGTCTCATACGAGCAGCACGTTTAATAGGTTTACCCATATTCAGACAAATTAGTTAGTGTACTTCAGATTCACTAAAAATCAAAAAATAAACGAAAATTTTAACAAAACAAAAAAACGACTTAAAAAAATGCACTAAAACTAGAATTTTATACCTGCACTTCGAATAAGATAATGTTTTCCTTCGAAATATGTCATCAGATGAATCCAGTTAAAAGTTTACATTGTGAACACAAAACTGGTTTAAATTAAATCTGTACGCGGCGCATTAAAACTACACTCAAAACATGAAAATGGTTACTCTTTGATTCTGGCAGCACATACAGCGGCAACTAGAATTTTATAACTGCACTTCGAATAAGATAATGTTTTCCGTCGAAATATGTCATCAGATGAATCCAACTGGAATATAACATTCTGAACACAAAACTGGTTATTTATAATAAAGAATATCTGCATGCGGCGCATTAAAACTATACTCAGAACATGAAGATAAACACTTTTGCAAGAAAGGAAATTCTTTTTGAAATTCAGTGAATTACAATATCACTTTTTCGCGATCGGCGGCATCGGTCAACAAATTATTTGATTTGATTTAAAAGACAAAAACGGGTTATCAATTACGTGTGAAGGGTTGCACTTATTCAATACTACACTGGCGCTCTTTGGCTTACCTAAATAAACCAATCCCTAGATCGATATCTTCGGGCCTATTCTAGGGACAAATATTGTCATCAACTTGATGGTTAAAATTGACTAAACATATAGAAAGTTTATTTGTCTACCATAGACAATTTTACCAAAATATAGGAATGCGGGACATGCGGGACGCATTGGACGATTTGCGGGACTATTTCATTAAATATTTCAATGCGGGACTACAATCGTCAATGCGGGACGGTCCCGCAGAATGCGGAACGGGTGGCCGCCTTATGTGTGGAGGGTCTATTTAGGAAATGAAGGAGAGGAAGTTCGGGGAAGGAAAGAGGTATGAGGGGTGGGTAGATATCAGGGGTCAGTGTGTCCAGTGATGGACGTATGAATCCATTCCTTGCAGAGATTCATTCTGAGAGAGTCCGGTTGGAAAATCAAAAGGTCTCCTTCAACCAGCATCACCCGATCCGGCCCCCAATGCAGTAGGTGACAAATACATCCACTGCCAATACCAAGACCAGCGTCCGGGAACTCCTGCTAACCAAACGTAGGGAATCACTCGGA
Source organism: Limnephilus rhombicus (assembly GCA_929108145.2). Taxonomy (NCBI): domain Eukaryota; kingdom Metazoa; phylum Arthropoda; class Insecta; order Trichoptera; family Limnephilidae; genus Limnephilus; species Limnephilus rhombicus. The sequence goes on along the minus strand of OV815290.1, from coordinate 21,783,820 downwards.
GTGACCTGTGGCAGGGGTTTCGGTTATCCAATAAATGGTTCTTAGGACGGCGGTACCTATCTATACCCGGATCTATTTTGACATAGACTTCTATATTGTGCATTATTATTTTGAGCCACACAATTCTTAATTTGAACAAACGAAAAACGGTTTTACCTGCTGTACGGGTAACACTTTCAGTGCGCTTTAAGGATTCCTTTTTAACATCGAGGAGGTCTAAGTCAAATTCCTGATACGGAACTCCCCCTCCATTTTCTTCATGGGATCCTGGTTCGGCCTTGATGTTAACAGTCTCCTCATTGTTGCTACCTGAAAAAATTAAACGACATTCCGACTAACAGAGTAGGTATTACATTTCAAATAACGGTCAACTCTACTACTACTACTTTAACAAAATATTTACAATCAAAGACACTAATGAAGTTGGGGGAATTTAGTTAAGATACTTTAAAGTTAATTTAAGAAAAAAGAAGGACCCTGATGTCCGCTTCAGGGAACGATACTTCAAGGAAAAAAAATACTCCTGAGCTCTTATAGAACGGATTTGTGTTGTTCGTAGCCAATGGAACAATGTTTTCTTTCATCAAAGTAAATTATTTATAATGCTTGTATTGACGCAACTATGTACATATATCTAATTCCTCCATCCAACTAAGTACATCTACTTTCCAAACCTATCCAATCTGACAAAATGTGTCAATATTATCTACATGTGACTTTTAGAACAAGCACTCGGAGCTGTCAGTCTGTTAAAGTAACAAGTGCAATGATCAACTACTGATCTCTAAGTTTGTTTTATTATTACCGACTATGCAAAAGAAACCTTTGTGCAATGATTAACTCCGTAGTGATCCCTCAGGTATTTAATCAGTAAAAGGAAGAAACGGGCATTGTGAACATTGAGTGGATGTCCTTAGTGGGTTTTGGAAACTTGAGCAGTGACCAACCCTGATTCCTCGGCGACATAATAATATAGAATCCCACCATAACGTACTGTGTGAGGATTAAGGTAAGTTATATTCTTCCCAATGTCCACTTTTCACCCAACTTATCCTATAGTTGTGCCACGTTGAAAAACCCATATATTTTTATCACAGTTCATTGATCTTCGCAGTCAATGTATCTGCGACAATACCATGGAAATTTAAATCATGTTATAAAGAAGAAGAGATGATAACTTGAAAAATCGGGAACTTTTTGTGAGGAATATAAGATGAAAGTTTACTTAGTTATGTTCGTGTAAAGATATATTGTAAAGAAAATACCAAAATAAATAATGAATGGCAAGCGAAGACTAGCAGAAGAAGAATATAGCTTGTTTTTTGTGAAAAATCACCTTTAGGGCGCCGTACAAACGTGTAATATGTTTCTAAAAGCTTTTAATTTTTTTTATTTACATTGTTTACACATACCATATAGACGATGAATAAAGACAGGTTAAGTAGAACAAACAACAATAGAAAACAATTAAAGTAAAAAGGAACAAGGTTACTCATACATGGATGATTACAACTAAAAGGAAAAGAAAAGAAGAGCATTATAAACAAGACAATTGAACACTACGAGATAATTACATAGTTTCATCCTTAAACGTACTTAAGAAATACTCTTTTAAAGCATTATTCTGATTTTTTTATTTTGCTGGATTATGTGTCAATATTACATTTGGAACAATAACTTTAAGAAGCTGTCAGTCTGTTAAAGTTAACTGTTAGAGTAACCGTTTACTGTTAAAGTAACCAGTGCAGTGATCAACTGATCTGTCATTTTTTTTAAATTATCGACTATGCTAAAGAAACCTTTGTGCAATGATTAACTTCGTAGTGATTCTCAGTGTGTTTAATCAATAAAAGGGAGAAACCGGTCCAGTGAACATTGAGTAACGAAGTGTAAGCGACGCTTCCCGCCACTCACATAGACTGTAAAATAGGGGCGCCGGGTAGTCCTGGGTAGCCGCCAAGATGCTCGTCAATAATGCCCCGGTAATGGCCCACAAGAGGAAGAGGCAGCGTCCAAAACGGGGGGGGGCAGAAATGAAATCCAAGTTTTCAAGTCAAGTCCGGGGAGGGGTCCTTAGGTCAGGCAGAAGAGGCGGAGAAGAGCTTGAGACGGTACCAGATCGAGTTTGTCAAGTGCGTGTGTGCGTTGGAAACGCTTCTTGTCGAATGCCGAATGCTCCCGGGGTACTTCTCTATTTATAGCCCGCCCCCCGCCCTTGCCGCCGGCGCAGGCGGGCCCGAACCTTTTGCCCATTTTTCCGGTGGTTCGAGTTTCGGCGGGCTATAGCCTCTGCTGTGTGCTACACAGCAGAGTTCTCTGTTGTCCCAGCTCTTCCCCTTATCCTTCTCTCCTGACTGACCCGCATGACCTTTCCCCTAGTAATTTATTTGATTTTATTATGACATGTTAGGTAACTTACATTGGGGTCCCTGCACCCACATTTTGTCAGGGAAACTTAGATATCTAATTTACAGTTAATTGGACATGTATTACAGATATTTATTCACATAGAGGAGAGTCCGGTCTATCTGTCCATATCATTTATTCGGTGATAGATTAGACCGAACTCTCATAATTTGACGAAACATTCGGAATTTTACGTGTATTTCTGATTAAAAAATACCTACTCCCCCAGACGGAGCGTTCCTATTGGTCCGCCCGGTGGGTAGGTGAGGGGAAGGGTAGGAAGCAGTGTCCGCCCGTCCACGCGGGGGGATTTCGCCCCCGGCCAAGGCGACCGAGAGCTGCCCGTTCTTGGGCCAAAGAGTACCTTATCTTTATTCAAACGGGGTGCATTACAATTATGAACATAATTATCATTATATCAGTTGCCTTAAGCCTACATTTAAGGAGACGAGGACGGCCTGTGAGGGAACTCATCCTCGTCTTAGTTTACAAATATTTTTAGTTCTTCTTAAAAATAAAGGAAGAAGATGTCCGGAAGGGAATCTTCTTTCCCTCGTCGACACGTCCGGTACACGAAGATTAAAAGATAGGTTAAGTAGAACGAAGAACAAACAAGAGAAAAAGTTTTTGTTGAAACAAGACAAGTGGCTTGATGTTAGTGTGTGTTGATTGTTGAGTGATTTATAGGACGGTGCTTGTGATTTCATGTAGGAAGGACTGTGATTGGAAGAATACCGGAAACTAAATAGATGTCTCTGACATGGTGTCCCATGGAAGTCTAGAAGCATTTCGGATAGCTCGGTTTTGAACCACCTGCAGATCAGCTATCAATTTCTTTGAGGCAAATCACCAGATACAGAAGAGATAGGAAAGGTGTGAATGTAAAATGCCATAGTACACTGATGTTAGTAGAGGAATGGGTAGTAATCACTGGAGTCTATATAGTACACCAGTCATGGGGGTAATTTTTTCCTTTACATGATTTATGTGGAGATCCCACAAGAGTTGGGATTCTACAATCAGGCCCAAATATTTTGTTTATATTGAGGCCGAAATTTTTCTTGTTACCGAAAAGTATAAAACGAGCGATTTTTAAGTTAAGAGTTAGTTTGTTTACTCTCAACCAGTTTGTGGGTTTAACGTTCATTTCCGTTTCAAGCTCCGCTAGGTTCAGTTTATTATAAAAAATACTGTATCGTCAACATAAAGTTGTGGAATTCCTTTAATACCCCACTTTGTTATGTCGTTCACATGATTAGAAATAGCAACCGTCCAAGAATTGATCCCTGTGGCACTTCACATGTTATTTTACCCAACTCACTCGTTTCTCCTCCTAAAATAAATAATTAATGGCAAGCGGGGACACCATCAATTAACTTATTAATAATAATAATATTTGGATAATTTGGAGAGCTTCGTTTTTGTGAAAAATCAAAGTTAGGCCGCCGTACACATGTATAATATGTTTGTTCAACAACCTTACTTCTAACTACAGACTAGACAAACTATTATAACGACTTATGGCTAACAGATTGCAGCCACCGGTTCGTCGATCACTAATACAAAACTAAATGTACAAATGCATTTGAACAATGAACGTAATGCTGCGTTAAAATGTAGAGCGATTTTTTTTGATATTAATAAAATACTAAAGCATACACATAACAAGAAAGAACGATACAAAAAAAATAGAAGAAGAAGAGTAACATTTCAATTAACTTATTTAAAATATTTATACATAAGATTACAAACAATATCAATGTTAAAAAAAATACTATATAACCATTTTTTTAATTTGTTTTTTGAGATCGGTGGTGCAATTTGATTCACTTTTACAGCCTTACTAAAAAACCCAGTGAAAATTTTATTCAATTGACAAACGGCCGCGGATGTGAAAACATTACTAATTAAAAATTTGTTCTTTGAAAGAAATACACATGGTTTCCACGGCCTGAGAGGGTAGTTTATCTGTTTTAACCATTGATATCCGAACGATATTTGTAATTTTTCCATAGTATTTTGAATGTTCTATATATTTCTTATTTTTGAAGGTGTCGTAAAAACAAATACCATTTATGAAAACTAGATAAAATTACCTTTTAGATTTGTGTAAGTGAAATACACTTTAGCTTTCAAAAACTGCCATATTTTAAGATTCAAACTCGGAAAAAAATGGAAAAAAATTTCCTCCCACAACATTTTTGACCAAAATGTAGAGAAATTTAAATAAAATCAAAATTAAAAAAACACAGTCCTTTTATGTAATAAATTTGAAAGGAAACTATCACCTCACTTTTTCATCGTGTATACAATAAAAAAATAATAAAAAATTTCAAAGTTTTTTTTATTGCCAAAAAAATAACTTAGAAATAATACCGAAATTTAAAACAGATTTCTTGCATCTCTAAAGACGTTAATTTTTTTGATACGTTTATGAACACATGTATTAGATTTTAATATTATAAAAAATTATCACTTTTAAGAAATTCTCTTAAAATAAAGATCTTAAAATGAAAATTTTATCTTTTAAGTAACCTATAAAAAACAATATTCTGACAGTTCAACTTTGAAAGTACGGCGTTTGTACAATAACTTGATTAAACTGATGTAAACCACACAAATAACATGTAAAATATATCAATTATGTGAACAGAAGAGTAAATTCGTCACTACAATAGAAATTATTAAGTAAAATCACAAAATTTTCGATATCCCGCCATAAAACACACCGAGCTGTTTTGTCATCGCGGGCTGTCGCGGGCCGAAGAACTAATGCATAGGCGCGCCAATAATGCCCCTTGCGGAGAAAAATTAAAACAACATTGTTTCCTAGTAAATTAAAACCATATACAACGTTGTCACATCTTCAATGCGTTTTAACAGCGTGACCACGTAAGAAACGTTATTGGTGATAAAACGTGTTTTAGTGTATACGAGGTTTATTTATGTAATTGCAATAACACAGTTAATCGGTCGCGCTGTGGTTTTTTTTAGTAAGGCTGTTAATATGCATCGGCATCTTAATAAATAAAGTAGGCACGAGATTAGTGAACGTCCTTGCCCGTATTTAATTGTAATTTTCGGAATGGACATGCCTTCATTTTGACAAAATCTTATGTTTTGTGAATGATCTACTTTTTCTTTATGTATGGAATCCAATATTAGATTTAGGAATACAATTTAATATTCCTCAAACACAATAATTTAACATTCTACAATAATTTTATATTTCTTCTTTGTGCATAAATACTTTTGCTAACGAAGAGCTTGGTCATAGAGTTTTGGATTGTTCGAATGTAATTTCAATTTTACAATTTTCAATTTGGGAAGCGGGTATGAAAAACACCGCCCCGGAAACCATTTTGGTTCACCTCCACCATAGGTCACCCCAAGTGGTTCGCTACGCTTGGTGACTTAGCAGTGGTGCCCGGGTTCATGAGGTGAGGTTTTTCCGGATGTTGGTGGCGGATGCCTCTGCCCAACAACTGTTCGGCAAGCCGGATCGGGAGGGACTGGTTGAGGGAGATCTTTTGACCTCTCCAGCAAGAATCTCTCGGATCATCGCCTTGCAATGCAGTGGGAGATATTGATTCATACATCCGTCACTCTCGGACAAACTGACCCCCATATTCCTACCCACCCCTTATACCCTTTCCTTCCCAGCACTTCCTCTCCTTCCTTTCCTAAAAAGACCCTCCACACAGCATCCCCAATGATGACATAGGCCTTTACGGAAAATATTTTCCTACGGGCCTCCTGTGTGGAGCTAATGTAAAAAAAAGCAGTATTTTGTCTTGTAGGAGTTTCCCCAAGACGTCATTCCGTATCTGATAGTAGATTCCGCTGGTGATAAATAGATTGTTTTATTTGTATTTTGTACAGGCAAAAAATAAATAGGACCATACTTACCTGGGAGGTAACTTGAGATTAAACTGTTTACTGTTTATTCGAGAAACTTACATACAGTTTGCACGCATCCAAAATGGACATGAATTTCCAACATCTAAAAAAAAAAATTCAACATTTTTTACTTTAGCAATGTAACTTACAGGCAGTCGCAGTAGTCTCAGGATACTGCAAGCATTCTTTCTTTACATCCTGGAGGTCGATATCAATATCCGTATACTCCATTTCACCTCCGCTTTCTTCCTGAGACACTGGTTCCACCTTGATGGAAACAATTTCTCGGTCAAGAGAATCCATGGCCTTCTGTGATAGCGTTTCGCTGTAATATAATGATGGTAATTAATCCCAGCTCAAAAAAAAAATTGGAAGTAGTATGTTATATTAGTCCGTTAATTATTCCATAAGCCTTGCATTTTTAAATACAGATTGCAGAAATTACACTTCAATTCATCAATTACTGCAAGAAACAACTACTTATATGCACAAAATAGGTTATAAAGTTCATAGTTTTGGCAAACTAAGCAATTCATGCCAATTCATGCGTATGTAGACCGAAACAAATCTTCGCGAATGTCAATTCTTCACAAAACCAAATGGCGGCAAGGGGATCGTTTTATGTGAGTAAAAGTAATTGTAATGCATCTTTTATCATCTATCCACACCTAATTAGTTGTTTCTTGTAGTAATTAGGTTGTAACGTGGTGTAATTTCCAAAAATATGTGCCGAATGCAGTGGTTAGTGGAATATTTGCAATATAAGTAATCCATTGCGAAAGAGCTTGTAATCACCTTCAGATGGAACAAAATACTCAGAGCCTCGGAAGTAAGCTGGACCACCCTTAAACAAATATCACAGACGGTTTTTTGACTTTGATATAAAAAATATCAGATATCAAGGTGTAGAGCCGATTCACATAAATTTTAGCTATCATCGTGGAACGAAGCGAGTGAAAAGTCAGATTGATTTAACCATAGACAAAGGACCAAAACAGAAAGGTTTTTTTAAGTGATCATACGAAGGTACTATAACAATAGAGAACTCCAGTCCAATTTTTTTATTTTTTTTAATGAATAAAGACCTTCAAACTTAAATAACTGCATTTTTATTTTTATTTTTATAGTTAGTTTTAATAGTTAAAATAATTGTCAAAGTTTTAATTTTTAAAGACTCCCAGAAACGCACCGTATCTATGGTGGTCTAATTTTTTTACTTTTTAAGTTGTCATTTTGAATCAGTGATGTTATGTCGAGGGAAATTTCCCTAGATCTAGGGGAGAAAAATATTTTTTAGGGATAAGGGAAATCAGGACAAAATCTAGGGAAATTTCGAACTCTGGCAAAATTTTTATTACATATGACAGTATTACTGGTATTATTTATATATATACGTATATATATTTTTTGGAATTCCTATGAATCTTAATTATTTTTCATGTACTTACATGCCATGTTATTTTTAACACTGACAACTCAAAATGATATTAGGGAACGTACCCATACTACGTGACACGTTCGGGGGGTGGGTCTTCAAAATACCACGCTTGGTACAAATGAGCGGCGGGTTGCTTATGATTTTTGTTTTGCAAAGTGTTTTTTTTTTAATTTGGAATTCAGTTTCTAATTCAGTGGTGAGTGTATTCGTACTTTTAAATTATTACTTCACGTAGCAAAAAGTGTTTTATTTGGAAAATCACGGTATTATTAGTATATTTACCAAGTTCCGATATCTTTCCAATTAATTATCATATTAATTAACATATAACAGGATTAGTGTTACACAATCAGGTGGCTACGTAGGTAATTGCGTAAATGTGAAATTCTAGGGAAATTTCACTTCTAACTGTTGGCAACACTGTGAAGAACGCAGAATAATCATGGCGGAATGCTTTGCAATGACTTTTAGGTGTGAGGTGTGTTTTTTATTCAAGATTAACTGCTTTTAATATAGAAAAACATTGGTAAAATGTCCAAATTTCACCGCTACTGTTATTGTATTTAATCAAAGTGCAATATAAAAACAATAAATCATCTCTTTCATTGCAAATACATGTGACGTCGTGTTTTGTGTCAGGTGTTACTTTGTCGGTACATTGTTTTATGTATAATACATACAGAAACACTGGTATTTATAATACACTGATCATGACGAGTGTGTAACAACTTGTATAAAAAGCCCTATACTAAAAACAATTTGAAAATACATAAAAACAAACATCAAAATATGACACGACTTTAACCTCAAATAGACAACATTTATTGCAGATTGTCCGCAAATATAGCCCTTTTCGTAAATTGTTGAGGGCCTAAATTATGTTTCAATAAACACAATAACTATTATTTATCTAAATCTCTATAAACAGTATGAAAATAAACCAAAAACACGAAATGTTGAATTGCATAGGTACGTGTGCACTTCAAGTCATTTCAAATGTCAATACAATACAATACACAGGTGACAGGTTAACTGTGACGTCACGGTTAACCATTTCAGTAATGCCAACTTAACGCTGTGTTTTCCGAAGAGGTTTAAAAATGCACTTTTTAATAATTTATTAAAAACTCTGCATTTAATATTATGAAATAAAACTTATGTATTCAGAATCAGCGTTTCTTGGTCTATATGAACATATTTTTTTAAAGCCATAATATTTTTCACTGGAGTTCCTTATTGATGGGGATCGTATTGATACATCCGCGCCTTACGGCGGGTTCAAACTAAAACTATAAACTTAAAATTAAGGAAGAACAATTAAAAAAGCTACTGGTTTAAGAAACGACACATTTATTACATTAGGATACAAAAGGCGGGTGTTAATTATTAATCTAGTGTTAGTCTTAAAACTACTTAATTAATTCGTCTTAAATTTAGAAAGTCTGTTTGCTTAATTCTACGGTAAAGTCTTTATGTAATTGTTCAGAATCTAATCACTTCGGTGGTTAAAATAAATAAAATGTTCAGTCACTTCCCTTTGATTGCTGATGATGGAGTCTCCGCGTAAGCACACAGTCACTAGGCACTTTAGACTTAAGTTCTATTTTTTTCACTTGTTATTGCACAGGTAGGGTCGCGAGAGTTCTTTGTTGTGAAAATTTGTGCACAGTGGAACTTGCGCAAATTCCTGGTCGGAATATTTCACGGTCACTTGGTTGGACTTTCTGGCGGAAGTTCACGAACGTATCGGCGGTTCCTGGTCGAAATCCGCGAGCGTGTCTGTTAATTTCCCTGGTCGGGAAATTGCGCGCGGTCGCGTGTAGTTTGGAGAGCATTGCAGAGCCCTGGCCGGGTTGCAGAACACTCTTAATTTTTTATCCCTGGTCGGGACACTCCGTTGGTGAAGTGGAGTACCAACCCCTAGGCCGGGCAAATGGTGACTGCCTTCGTGTTGAGGATTCTCCCGTCGCCTCAAGGATTGAACCTAAGTCAGCCTTGAAACATTCCCATCGGCCGCAGCGGCTTCGTGAGCCAAAGGAAAAGGTTTATTGCCTTCGCCCGACGCGGCGATATTGGGTTTTATTTTATCCTTGCCGAAAATATCCTGGCTTTCCAATTTTTATTGCGGTCCAGCTTTGCTTTCGCCGCTCTGTGTTCGCCGCTAGGTACAAATATTATTATTATATTATCCTGCGTTCGTAAAAATGATTTTAGCTCATCCTTCGTTGCTTTCTAAAACTATATGACTATTTCCGGTACCTTGACTGACTAAGCTCTTTGTGTTTACCGCCTACTCCCATGCTGGCGACCTTATTGTAGATGGTGCACATTTGTTCAGTTCCGTGAATTTTTGACATTAAAATACCTAAAGGTATATCAGTATACTTACACACCAATCCCCCACGTTATTTGAAAATGTCACGGGTTTGTTTGCAATAATAAGCCGAATTTTTATCTGACTCCGATATATTTAAGATTGGTAAATTATAATGCGACAATAAAATTTAAAGCGGATGTTGAACTATGAGGATAGGATAAATATACCTGTAACGGACGTGTTACGTACCCTCATTTATTTTTTCGGCAAAAGTCATCGCTGGCGGCATCCTCTACATTTAGTGGTCATTTCTTGGGAATTTCCTCCGAAATTTCTGGCCACTAAGCTCGTTAGTACCATGCCGCCAGCGACGATCTTTCGCTGGAAATATTTATGTAAAATATTATCATTTATTTCCCTTTTTATTATGTACAATGCCCCGGTGCAACAAATAAATGCTTACATGCTAAGGTTGCCACCGGGAGACATTTTAAACTCGTATTATTTACATACGTGCTATTTTTCTGTGCTCGGCGGTTATGGCCCTGCAGGAGACATTTTAAACTCGTATTATTTACATACGTGCTATTTTTCTGTGCTCGGCGGTTATGGCCCTGCAGGAGACATTTTAAACTCGTATTATTTACATACGTGCTATTTTTCTGGGCTCGGTGATTATGGCCCTGCAGGAGGCTAGCGAGCAAAATATGTTTTTTCATTTAATTATACTCTCACAACCCGCAGGACGATGAAATCAACACATTTCATTCCAGAGTCCTGCCGGGCATTCAGGGAAAGAGATTTTAAGCCTCTAACCCTTAAACTCTCAACACTAGGGCATTTTTTGACTCAAACAAAAGACTTAGAAATATTCCTTACAAAATCCGTTTTTTCCCATTTTAAAAATCCAGGGACCTCGCAAGACGATGAAACAAACAGGTTTCAGTAGCTAGTCTTGCGAGGGACCTGGGAAAAATAGTAGATTCCTTATACAAACTTCTCACAATTAGCCAAAACAAAAAAACCTAGAATAAACTATAAAATTACCCGAAACTCACCAAACTAAAAATCTAGGGATAAAGATTACCCCCCCAAATATGTAAACACTAAAACATGTACACATATATTATAAATGTAACCTACATAATTATGTATAAAACGCAATTTTAAGCGACCACTTTTACGGGCGGCACCGCCAAAATAAGGTGTGACGGAAACGCCGCCCTATTTATACATACGGGCAAGGTTTAACCTCCCACCACAAAAATGTACCACGTGGGCACCTTTTACCCCAAATTGGGTATAAAAGGACCCACATTTTTCCTAATAAATCAGTTCTGTTCCTGTTCACATCTCTACTTGATAAACTCGTGTTTTATTCTTCGGAAGTTTCTTATCAACCAGCTGCCTCCCGCCGACTTCTGCCTGTCTTCAGTCCTGGTGCCTACCTCCTCCAGAACAGCCGGCCCTACTTAGGCAACCGCCAGGCGCCAGGCTCAGGCAGAAGCATCGGCACATCCAGTGTCCTTTACACATCCGGCACTGGGTGCTAGGGAGGTCAGCCTTTATTATTATTTTTATCATTCCATCATCCTGAACGTGCACTAAAAACCCGGTACTTTTTTACAGTCTTGTGAAGACGCTGATACGTCTGTTACAATACCAATCCCTAGATCGATATCTTCGGGCCTTTTCTATGGGACAAATATCGACACCAACTTCACCACGGAAAAACAATCCCGATCTTGGTAGAAGGGAGTTTAAGGCCATTTGTCATAGACAATGGTACAAGGCCTGCCATAGACAATATACTCGCCCTACTTTATTAGCCCAATAAATTATTTTAAAAAAAAATTGAAAAGCAGAAAAATGAAAAAACTTTTCCCCAGGACAACAAGGTTCCATGTGACAAAGATGGTTCCGAGGAAATGAGATTTACATAGGTTTTTACAGCTCATTTTCTCAGGAGGGAGCTTTGTCAGATGGAAACTTGTTATCCCGAGGAGATGAAAAATCAATACATTAGAAAAATGAAAAACTCACAGGTGCATGTTTTAAATATTTTTTATTTTCAAAAAGACAGGATAAACAACACAGAGATAAAAATGCAGAGTCGGTTCCACCGATAGATTGAGCGTGAGTCAGAAACTAATGTTGATCGGGCCATAACGTATTCACGCCTGTATTACAGCTTATCCTCGAGGTACATTGTACTTGTCATATAATTAACAGTAATAATATGACAAGAACAATGTACCTACCTCGAGGGCTTGTCATATTATTTTTGTTAATATAATTAACAATATTAATATGACAAGTATTATATAATTGTTCATATATCCAATGGAATATCCATTAATTTGGCTTAATACGATAACTCTGTAAACTTTTATATAAAATGTACAATTAATGCGAATACACACAAAATAATAGCACAAAAACAGTACACAACAAAATTAAAAAACAAAAAGCTTTATACAAAAATATGTAAACGTTGGAGTTTGCCCACCACTTTCCCACAGCGTTCAAAGGAAACAGATGGTTTCCTCCTTCACCGTACACGTCAAGACCCTAATTTTTGTTTATAAAGAATCTACTTTTTATTAAAATGACTTTAGACCTCCAATGACCAGACATACATTGTTAGCAGGCAGTATGCGAGTGCGTACATGTTGTTAATTATTTATTTCACTGTATCACGTCTCATCTCCGCCACTTGATGTATCTGAAATAAAAGTTTATTAATATAAAGGAAGAAGAGTTCAGGCAGTCCCACCGAGGATGAGCGGAGCCATCAGTCCAGTCGCAAGCAAGACTCAGCATCAACACCCCTAAGCCGGCTTCCCGGTAGGACCTGGAAGAGAATGTTGGGATGAAGGGGGAAAGAAACCTGAAGACTCTAGGGAAAAAAGTGTGCATCGGATCACCAGAGGCAGGGTGTACTGGTCCGCTACGGTCAGTCTTCAGGCCTGGTCATGGCACCGGGGGAGGTGCGGGAGGGTTATGCAGTGGCTGCCTTCGGAGTCATCTCCTCAGTTGATGCACGGTCAAAATATGTAAACACAAAAAGCTTTATACAAAAATATGTAAACATTGGAGGTTGCCCACCACTTTCCCATAGCGTTCTAAGGAAACAGATAGTTTCCTCCTTCACCGTACACGTCAAGACTGTAATTTTTGTTTATAAAGAATCTACTTTTTATTAAAATGACTCTGGACCTCCAATGTCCAGGCATACATACGCTGGACGTATTTCAGCCGACGCCTGGTCTTCAAAATTTCCATACTGCCCTTTTTCTTCCTCGGAGTCTGGGCTGCGATCTGTCCCACATTAGTTAAGATGCTCTTCTTATTACCTGGAAAGACAATATTTGAAAAAAAATTATTAAATTTTTCATAACAAAATATACCAAATCATGATCTACAAACAAAAAGCTATAAATATGCTTACGCTTAAAATGTTCATTTTGGTGTGTTGCGACTGAATGACTACTGCCGGGTCTCACAGGAGTGCTTATATCTGAAAAAATAATATGTATCTTAGTTCTTGAAGGAATGGTAGAAAAAATCAGATGAACATAATGTAGAATTACTATTCCCTTTCAACCAAAATAAAATATATTAAATTATAAAATACACTCTGTAATACACCACATTTTATTATTAATATTTAATTTCGCTTAGCTCAAGCTTCATCAGGGCTTATTATATTAACTAAAGCTAATTTCATACAGATACATACCTACTTAAGAAAATAAAATAATGTTAATGTTCAGTTTATAACGTTATATACTAAACGCTTATTATTATACTCATGAACAACTGATGTATACTCCTAAACAACTTGTTTACTAAATGTACATACCTCCGTTAACTCCTGGGACCCCTTTGGTAGGAACAATCTCACTGCTGGTGCCTGCGTTGACATTTTGATCTGAAATAAATATATTTAACACATTAACCAAAGTTTGGAAATAAAAAGTAGAATACTTTTCCCTTTCAAAAAATATTCAGGAGCTTTGTAATAAACTTTTTGGATTCTTAAAACAAAATATTATCCAATTAGCGAACGTCTGGGGCATGCCATATGTAACTAACTAACCATCAAGCCTTTTCTCCGCAGGGGTAGGCAGAGAGGACGGACCGCCAAACAACTCGGTCTCAGCACACACTCTTTGCCTCACTCACATTCATACTTCGTCTCATACATACTCTTCTATTATTCTTACTTTTGACATGGCCCGCCTCAAGTATCTGATTCACTTGATCGTGCCATGTCTTCCTCGGGCATCCCCAACTTCTACCATTCACATTTGCGTCACATATTCTTTTTACACTACTTTCTTTGTTCAGGTATGTTTGTTCCTTACCTAGCAGCAAAAACCCAGGTCAGGTAGGTACTGTAGACGCCTAAAGGCATTGGAAATGGTGCAAGCTCATTTACTCATACCGTCCTATAATTCAGTGTGCCTAAGTTTACTAAATGTACATACCTTCGTTAACTCTTGGGACCCCTTCGGCAGGAACAATCTCACTGCTGGTCCCTGCGTTGACGTTTTAATCTGAAATAAATATATTTAATGTGTTAACTTAAATTTGGGAACAAAAACTACTTGATTTTTCCCTTTCAAGAAATATAACTAATTTTCACAGCTTTGTCCTCAGCAAACAACATGGAGTAAGCCGATTAAATCTGAATAAATATAAAAATAAATAATGATGCAATTTGAGATTACATACCTTTTTGATGTTTGACGCAATCGTGGTCCCTTGGCATTATAATACTTAATGCTGTGCGATTTTGTCGAGTTAGGGTCTACAATGAGAAATAAATTCAGTTTTAGGCAAACAACGACAAAATGTAACATAAAAACAACGTTGTAATAACGGATGAAAGATTATCACCTGCATTTTTGTCGCCATAACTTCCACTTGACTGTCCTTTTCCTTTTTTCAGTTGGCTTGGGTAAATCTGTGAATTTTCTAATGCCGGGAAGATGTAGTGTTGGCAAGGCACATTTTTCTATTGCGCCGCTTACCGTGTGTTTACTACGTATTGTAAAATGAGACCCACAAACTGAAGTTCCTTTTGCTAGCATCGGATTTGTAATAAAATCGATTCTATTCTCCACGACCACTCACGAAACTGACTTTCTTTAATTATGTAGTTGGGATATCTATGTCGAATAGAATATCTGTCAGCACAGCCTTTAACGCAGCACGGCTTTTTCAAATTTCCTCGAAGCGCTTTGGCAAGAAACATTTTTAATTCAAAATATTTACGTATTGGTATAACGCGACAATTTACTGACAGTTGCAAACAATAATCATAAACCCAAGAACCGGATATACTGGTTCAATGGCTTATTTTTGTCATTTCCGTTTACTATCTACAATTCAGTTCATCTATGCATCCCGATCTTTTTTGGAGTTACAAGGTTAGTACAGAGATATTCGCCCCTGGCCGTACCTGTCACTGTTATGTTGGTATTCTTGATAAATTAACAAGAGCTAATACGACTGTATCACAATGGGCCGTTTTCTGAGTAATTCCAAAATATCCACGAGATGGCAGCACGGTGTTTAGCGGACCTCCTGTCATCTAATCTGTGGACCAAATCTATGGACTGACGCACTGACGTCTTTCAATGATTGATCTGTCATTTCGATAGCTATTTGCAATTTGTTTTCCGACAAGTTTCGCCTATAACCTAGTTTGCTCGATTTGTAAGTAAAATGCACAAAAAGTAAGATACTGCTCTGAGCCACAGACCATGTTTTTCAACGGCCTCAACGCTAAGCAGGCTCTCAACGACGATGGACTCCTTATCGTAGCGCTGGTTCTGCCCTTCAAACCGTACGTTGAATGTGAGATATGGATTTTATTATACCTCTAATACTTTAACCAGGGATTTAACCGGTCTTTTAAATGTGATTAATTTTAAGTGAGTGGTACTATGGCACCTCCAATCAGGGTATGTCGTGAGGCTGAACTGAATGGGGAGGAAAGAATATGAGAAATTTGAAGGCTGGGGAATGCCTGGCTATTCACAAGTCACCTAACACAACTATTGCCATTTCAAGCAATGTATCGCTTCTAAATGGTGGTTTTTCACCGGCTGTTTGGAAGGGCTTTGAAAGAATGGATTTTTAATAAAGATCTTGAAAAGACCACTATTAAATAAGGGAGGAGAGGGAAATATTCCTAGTATATAGGGAAATATTGCATGAGAACAAGTCGATGCTGCTGTCATCTACTGTGGATGGATGTTCCGCTCTTGTCTGGCGAATTTCTTGCTGGTGAACCGATACCAAAGGGATCTCATCAATTTATTAACATTATCTGCTACGTGTATTGCCTAGATCTGAATAACCAGACAGTTACCAATTTCCTCCAGACTCAAAAGCTGCTGTTTTGTTACTATTAATTTTTCATTATTTTTGACATAGGTAAAAGCAAAGCTTAAATCTCAAAGCATAAAGCTAGAGGCAAAAATCTAATCGCTTAACACTCAAGCTTAAAGCACAGTCTTTAATTTCTCTCAACTATGTCTAGGGTATTGCACTGGTCGTCTTCTCTCGGATTCCTTGTACTATTCAATTATAATTTTCAAACGAATCTGACCACATGGCGAAGGAGCGTCTGCCCATCCGAGGCCACACATTCTAAGAGCACGTGGAATTCTTCATCAGCTACTGCGCCACCACCGTGGGGCTCCAGGTCATGCAGTGGTCACGCGTGCCCTACCTCTGCGAGGGGGACTTCAACCAGTCCTACTACTGGCTGAACGACTCCATCTTCATCATCAAAAAGGACCCAAATTTCCCCAAAACCACGGTTGAATAGGAGTTTTAATAGGTTTACTTATATTACCTCTTATCACCTTTGTATTTTGATATCCCTTATCTGTGAAATAGATTATATTTTTATTTCTATTGAATGTTTTCAAATAAAATATTAGCATATGAAAAATCAATGGTTTATCAAGTAAATTATAAAAATAAGTGTTGATTAATATTGTATAGTATGGGGGTTGGGAGATTTTTTCGATTAGTTACCCCAAAATAAATATGTGTCCAAATACATAGTGTGCAATGCTATTTATTACCCCTCTGAGACATGAAATTGAGAAAAAACTGACTTATTTATTCTACACTAGTTGCATATTTAATTGGCTAATCTTATTTTCTTTATTTTAACCGGTTGACTGTTCACAAAGTAGCTCACGCGTTGACCGATGCTACCACAACTATATAATATTAGGATGTAAAAAAAAAATGCCAAAACAATAAATAATTTATGTATAATGTTAATTATTTGTTGTACTGTTATGTTCTTCTATGTGTATAATGTTTGTAAATGTTTTACGACACATTTATATTATGTCTGTAATCTCGTTCTTTTCATATTGACCTCGAGAAATAAAAGAAAGTTTTTTTTATTTATTTATATATTTGTTAAATTATTTTGTGTTATTTAGTACCAATAAACAACAATCTTTTTTAAGTCTGAAAATGTCCGTAATAGGATGAAACCGGTCCTGGTGAAATATAAAATTAGTGGAAGAAAGTACAAAAGTGTTTTAATTTGGCAGTAGCTGCCGACACTCACTCTTTATTTTAATAAAACAAATATAATAATGATCTTTTCGTTATTTGTTTTTGGGGTGTTATGCCGTGTTGCGCTACCTCCTTCTTTAGCCAACGTTTCGGACAGCGTTGCAGTGTCCCTCATCAGGGCAGATCTGCCCGAAACGTTGGCTAAAGAAGGAGGTAGCGCAACACGGCATAACACCCCAAAAACAAATAACGAAAATAGTTTGGCCATGAAAATCTTAAAACGTATCATAATAATGATCGTTTATTTCAGAATGTTGTGCAATGCAATACATTCCATATTTTGAAATAGTTCAAACATTGACAAAATAACAATGCATTCATACATAAAATAGAACAGAAAATAAATGAAAAATATAGTATAATAAATCCAAAAAAATATGCAAATATCCGTTCATGGGGGATATTTGACAGGCTCCCATTTTCAGAAGGGCATCAGGGGGGACTCCATCTCCATCCAGGCAACCATGGCAGTGATGATGGTATTCTTCGACTGGCGTAGTCTGCGCCATAAGCTTCCCCTGCGGTGAAACAAAGGTTTATTTTAATATAAACAGTTAACTTTTCCTTTTTATTATGTCTGTGCGTCTTTATCTAGAGTCGGTCTATCACACGGAGTATCAAAAGACAATATGACTTCCACTGCCACGTCTTCTAGATTCACAGGCAACGCCGCTGCATCTTGTGGTTCTGGTTTTGTAGAATTTATATATATTTTTTCACGTACTTAGGTATCAGACGCCTTTCCTGTCTGTTTCTTAATTCTAAATTACCTACTTCTAAGGAACTACACCTTTCAGTAGCTTTTGCCAGTACAGTACCTACATATGAAAATAAAATTAGGCTCAAACTTCCATACTTGCGTGATATAAAATACAAAATGGTCTACTTAAAAAGTAATAATTTGATTTTTTTCCTAAAACACTTGTACTGAAAATTAAATTACAATCACGAGATATACAGACATGGGACGAGAAATGCAAAGCAAATTAGATTGCCAATAATGAAGAATCAGCTGCCCAGAAATCTCGTGCCAGACAGTTTGATAACCGTGTAATAAAATGATTGCAATTATTGAAAATGTTTAATTTAAAAAAAGGAAATAAGATATTATGTCTACCATAATTATTAATGTATGTTGTGATTGACTACACTTGTATTTAAAGGTACGTTTGACAAATAATGTCAACTGCGAAAGAAGGCAAAACATTGTGCATTTTATGTCAAATGTTTTTTTACGTGTTCATTATACTATACAAGTACTCTATATATTATATTGGGGATTCAATTATAGTAAGATATTAATTGAATGAGTCATGTACTTACTGTTATGGTTAATATTATTGAATACATAATCGGTGTCCCTGAAATGAGCTTGACAGACTACAGAATCAGGAGTCGGTGCCCATTTGGAACGCCGATTGAATGAATCCATTTCGCTTTCAAGTCTTTCAATCTTTGGGAAACTCGTGCCCACCCCTATTTCTACACATTGGAACACTACAACAGGTTGACGGCATTATTATAATATTTAAAAACACTAAATTGCGCCAAACGGCCTAAAAAATGTATGGGATTTGACAGTTAAATAAAATAGTTGGACCGGTAGGACTATAGCGAACCTAGAGGCCAAAATCGTGCGAAAACGGCCCATTCACAATCACGTAGTTTTTTGTCTATGGCTAGCATTTGTCCGTGTCCACTGGGTAGTGATGGCAATGAGCAATACATTTATAATCGATATATTTTTATCGATACATAAAAATTATTATTACCTATTATTTTTTTTTTCTTCTTCATTTCTATTTTTTATTTTCTGTTCTAAAAATAAAAAATAAAAAACTGCGATTTAACTCGAGCTTTGCTCTAAAAAAATGTGTAAAACGAATTCAATGTATCTTTTAAATTAAAAACTTTACTCGGTGTTATAAAATTTAATGTAATTAATTGAATCATTACATTAATATTTTTTTTAAATCGATAGTACAATCGTTGTAAAACGCCAAAAGTCATCAAAACGAGAATTGATATAATCGTTTTCAAAGTGTCAGATCTCAGTTTGCTTGACAATTGACAATCGAAATATTTTAAAGGTATATTTATTATATTCATAATTGTTAGCTGCGAGGGCCACGAGTATATTGATGTTATAATAACCCGCTGTTTTTTTTTTCCCAAATTTTAGATTGAAGTCAACGAGATTATTTTTACCCCAAGAGGAAACACTCTCTAGGTAACCGTCCCTTCGAGCCGTTGGAGTTTGTGAGCCCTTTGGGGGCTTGTCAAACAAAAACCTATCATGGTCTGTACTGTCATCCGCGTAACAATGAATTGGTGCACATGACAAAAGGTCATTGATGTGCAACAAAAACGAAGTCGGAGACAGAACCAATCCCTGTGGGAAACCAGCATTTATCGAGTGTGAGGAAGAGGTGAAACCATCGGCTACTGTCTGAGTCGACCTTTCTCTCAAAAAGTAGGCAATCCACGTACACAAGGGTGCGGGAAGTCCGTAAGAAGGCAGTTTGTTGACAAGTCCTTGGTGCCAAACCCAGTCAAAGGCCTTAGATATATCCAGTGCAACCGTTTGGGTTTCACCAAAACGTTCCAGGCACCGTTCCTAAACATGCGTCACATACGCGAGAACGGAACGGTTCCGCCGGAATCCATACTGACGGTCGTTAATAATTCTATTCTTCTCGAGGTATGTGAGCAGCTTATCGTTGATCACACGTTCCATCACTTTAGACAGAACTGATGTAATCGCTATGGGGCGGTAGTTGGCCGGGTTGGAGCGGTCACCCTTCTTTGGAATAGGACGGATAACCGCTTTTTTCCAACCAGAAGGCACAGAGACAGACTTCAGGGACATTTTTGGAGCTATTTCTGCAGCGCACCTCTGCAGTACCAGGCCAGGTATTCCGTCAGACCCACTAGCTTTATTAACATCAAGCCCTCGTAGAACGTGGAGTACTTCTCGATGCCGGATCCTCAGCTTTTTAATATGAAAACCGCAGTGAGGAAACGAAGTCGGGACAGCACCTTGGTCATCAAGGGTTGAGTTTTCCGAAAACATTTTACCTAATAGGTTTGCCTTTTTAGTTGTGGTGTTTGCTAGTGAGCCATCAGGTCTGGTAAGAGGTTTCCGACTGGATATGCAGAAATTGCGACCTATTGACCCCGCAAGCGACCAGAATACTCTGTGCTATGCGGGCATGCAGTCAGTTTTTTGCTGATCTGCAGGTCATGCTCGAATTTTGTCCAATTTATGATTCTCTTGGTTTCCTTTGCCATTTTGTTGTAAGCTGTTCTGTCTTCGGATGTTCTAGATGTGTTGTAGGCTCGGTAAGCCGCGTTTTTTCGACGCACTACTTCAAAGCATTATCGACTGAACCACGGCTTTGAACCCACACCAGTTTCTTTAACGGCAGATTGGATGAAGCCATCCATTGTGGATGAGATGACTTCACCAATTTTCTGGGCACATCTTGAGGGATCCAAAACAGACAACTGACCACGGGAAAGCGTTAAAATGTGCCCGCAGACCAAACACACAAAGGTCACACTTTTCTCTTTAGCCTCTCTGAAGTCTGAAGTTTACAGGGGTTGATGTCATCACCAGGCAGTGGTCGGATGATCCTAAAGGCGCTGAGACTTCAATCTTGTAACCGTGTGGCACATTGGTTAAAAATAGATCTAACTGAACCATTTGCTCCAATCCATGGCAAAGGGTAAAGGATTCCGCTTATCGTCCAGCCGAGTCTGTTGATCCTGAGAACTTCAACCAAGGTTTGTTATGAATATTGAAGTCCCCCAGGACCACAAACTCTGCCATAGGGTGGCGGGGAAAGAGGTCATCAATCGTATCGCTTATATGTTTAAAAAACTCGGACGTGATTGATTCGCCAAGGTTCGGTGAGCCAAGGTTCGAAACAAACTGATAAATAGGCTGATTAAATTATTAAATAGCATGAAAAGTTTTGGAATTGTTACTTCCCTCATTGGTAGTTTAAGAACTTCTTGTCCTATATTCGTATTGTTATTTAAAATGAATATTTATAAAGGTACAATATTTTATTGAAAAAAATTGCTTTTAACTTCGAACAAAGCAATAATTAAATTCAACTCTGCGACGTTCAATAAAAAGGCAGAACTCACCATCGGCTCTCAATAAATGTAATGTGACTGCCTTGGGAGTGTTGCTCCCCTCAAGCGATGTCCTGAGACAGATGCCGCCTTGAGACTGCTGGTAACCTCAAAGGTGTCTGTGTTGAAAAAGTGTCTGTGTTTAAAAAAATTTAATACGAGTGTGATATGATTTAAGATTCTAACAGCAGTATTATGTTTTATTAAAACGATCGTCATCTGACCTGATTCAGGACGCTGGAAGGCAGTCTGAAGGGATGGCTCAAGAGGAGGAAGCACTAACACAGCTTTTCACACAAAAAACAACGAGCACGAAGAGAATTTTTTCAAGCATAAAAACAGTAAAAAAAATAAAAATGGCAGGGTTAAAAATAATAGTAAACCAACCTTGTAAAGTTCTATCAAATGATGACAAAGACCAGAGATATAAAATGGTGCTCCTCAAGTGATGTCAATGGCAGAGATAAAATATGCCCGTCTTGAGTGTGCCACCTCAGATGGTTTTAGTGGAGGTCCCCTCAAGTAATGTCTAGGAATGTGGCTGAATTGAGAGTGCTGGTCCTCTCAAGTAGTATCCAGGAATATGGATAAAATGTGGCTGGCTCGAGAGTGATGGTCCTCTCAAGTGATATGCATGACAGAATAGCATTTGTTTTTATTAAGGGTATTTTTTCCCAGTGATCGGTGACAGGAACCTGTAGATGAAACAAATAATTATAAATATATTTAAAGTAAAAATTCTTACGTCAGTTTGAAATATATAACTCTGCAGTAATGATAAAATTCAATAAGTTAAAATAATAGCAAATACTTAAATATGAACTAATAATAGCAAACGCGGCCATGAACTAATAGCAGCAAATAATTTATATCAAATGCGGCTCATAACCAAAAAAAAATAGTATTTAAAGCATAGAGGCTTTAATTAAACACGAATATTAACTTTAATAAACCTGCCTTTGATTAGAAAATTTTAAATTTTTTAAATAACTTCAGTAACTTGCCTTCGAAAAATTGCTGCTCTAGAGGCATGGGTTAGGGTTATAATATAGCTACCTTGAGAGAGCTGTTTTCCCCAAGTGTCCTTGTAAAAATATTGATGTCTGAAAAAAACATTTATGAAAAATATTTAGAAAATCAGAAAATCTTGTTTTTAAATCGTGAAACCTGTAATAACACATGAACATAGCTGGGTTTAAAAAAAACAACAGTAAACCTACCTTGAAAGAGTTCTATCAAGTGAAGACAGAAAAGTGAATTTATCAAGTGATAGAAAGCGACTGCCTTGAGAGTGCTGGTCCCCTCAAGCGGTGTCCAGGGACATCGATAGAATGTGACTTGGTTGAGATTTGGTCATCTCAAGTGGTGTTCAGGGCCATCGATAGAGTGTGGCTTGGTTGAGAGTACTGGTCCTCTCAAGTGGTTTCCAGGGACATCGATAGAATGTGACTTAGTTGATATTACTGGGTACTGGTCCCCTCAATTGATGTCCAGGGATAGACTATGGCTTGGTTGAGAGTGCTGGTCCCCTCAATAGGTCCAGGGACATCGCTAGAAATTGGCTGGTTTGAGGGTGCTGATCCCTTTTTAAATTTTAGTAACTTGTCACTAGTATATGTTGCATGGGAACCGTCTGTTCTAAATGTTTTAACCA
This sequence comes from Limnephilus rhombicus, assembly GCA_929108145.2. Lineage (NCBI taxonomy): Eukaryota > Metazoa > Arthropoda > Insecta > Trichoptera > Limnephilidae > Limnephilus > Limnephilus rhombicus. Next base: position 21,760,342 of record OV815290.1, on the reverse strand, counting down.
AGAACCTATTTTGTAGTCAATTGTAGTAGGAAGATCACAATTGAATTGGTTGTCATCGTATAGTTTTTATGTGTAAGACTATTAAAGAACAGCTCACATTATTTATTTAGTTTTTTTTTAAATATGCTCCACACAGGAGGCCCTGAGGAACATAATTTCCCTCAGGGCCTATGTCATCTTTGGGGATACTGTGTGGAGGGTTTTTTAAGGAAAGGAAGGAGAGGAGAGTTCTGGGAAGGAAAAGGGTTTAACGGGTGGGTAGGAATCTGGGGTTCAGCGTGTCCTGGTCATCCGCCTCCAAGACCTAGACAAACCTCACCCCATGAACCCGGGCACCCCTGCTAAATCACCAAACGTAGCGAACCACTTGGGGGTGACCTATGGCAGAGGTGTTGGTTATCCAATAAAGGTTCCCGGGGCGGCGGTACCCATTCCTGCCTCCCAAATTTCATTATTTTATCGCAATTCGGGAATTTTAAACTATTAAAATGCTTTAATGTTAAAATGAAACTTTGTTGGTTCCATCAATTATAACGGTTTCACAATGTTTGCGTTCCATATATTCATATTTCAAAAAGTTATTATTGTTTGCTTGTTTTATGAGCTTCACAATTTATAGTGTAATGGAGGGCTGTTAGCACTGCCCTCAAAGATTATAGTCACGATATGGTGGTACAGTCTTGTAGGAGAGGAGACTCATTCCATCGGATTGGCTTCCTGGTGACAGCGAATAAGTGCAGCCACCTCTCCGTGTCCCTTTTCTTCCGCCCAGGACAGAGCCGTCTTCGCGTCCTTGTCCTGATAGGAGACATCAGCATTGTGCTGCAGAAGGACTTCCATGACATTCACATGTCCTTCATGTGCTGCCCATGACAAAGCTGTTCTGCCATCATCACGTTGAGAGTTGACATCAACACCGCGCTGTAGCAGGAATACTACCATCTCAGTATGACCATTAGCAGCCGCCTGGAGAAAAGCAGTGTCCCCATCTTCATCCCGGGAGTTCAAATCAGCTCCATTCAGTAATAATAGTTTGGCAACCTCTAGACGTCCGTAACCTGCAGCCCGGTTTAATGCAGTCCAACCGAAATTATCCCTTGTGTGGATGTCTGCTCCTTTCTCTAACAGTTTGCATACTGTTGCAAGGTGACCATCAATAGCTGCGAGAAGAAGAGCCGAATGACCAAATTTATTCTGAGAGTTTGAATCAGCACTATTCAACAGAAGGAGTTCAACAATCTCTAGGTGTCCTTCTTTTGCAGCTAACATTAATGCAGTAAAGCCATCGTTATCCCTTATGTGGATATCTGCTCCTTTCTCCAACAACTTGCGTATTGTTTCAAGGTTACCATTATGAGCCGCAACAAGAAGTGCCGAACGGCCTTCTTTATTAAGAGAGTTTAAATCAGCTCCATTCGATAGTAAGAGTTCAACGATCTCTAGATATCCTTTACTTGCAGCTAGCATTAATGGAGTCAAGCCGTCATTATCCCTTATGTGGATGTCTGCTCCTTTCAACAGTAGGAGTTCAACGACCTCTAGATGTCCTTCACTTGCAGCTAGCATTAATGCAGTCCAACCGTCATTATCCCTTATGTGTATGTCTGCTCCTTTCAACAGTAGGAGTTCAACGACCTTCAGACGTCCTTTACCTACAGTTAGCATTAATGCCATCAAGACGTCATTGTACCTTTTATGGATACCTGCTCCATTCAATAGTAGCAGTTCAACGACCTCTATATGACCTACATATGCAGCTAGCATTAATGCAGTCCAGTCATTATTATTTCTCATGCAGATGTCTGCTCCTTTCATTAGTAGGATTTCAATGACCTCTAGATGTCCTACGTATGCAGCTAGCATTAATGCAGAACAGCCGTTATTATCCCTTACGTGGATGTCTGCTCCTTTCATCAGTAGGAGTTCAATGACCTCTAGATATCCTTTACTTGCAGCTGCCATTAATGTATTTGAGCCGTTATTATCCCTTACGTGAATGTCTGCTCCCTTGAACAGTAGGAGTTCAATGACCTCTAGATATCTCTCTTTTGCAGCAAGAATTAATGCAGTACAGCCATCATTATCCCCTTTGTGGATGTCTGCTCCTTTCAACAATAGGAATTCAACGACTTCTAGATGTCCTTTACTTGCAGCTAGCATTAATGCAGTACAACCGTCATTATCCCTTATGTGGATGTCTGCTCCATTCAAAAGCAGGTGTTTAACTACCTCTAGATGTCCTACATATGCAGCTAGCATTAATGCAGTCAAGCCGTTACTATAGGATAATAGGAGTTCAACGAGCTTTAGGTGTCCTTTAATTGCAGCTGCCATTAAAGCATTTCTCATGTCTATATCTGCTCCTTTCAACACTAGGAGTTCAACAATCTCTAGATGTCCTTCATATGCAGCTAGCATTAATGCAGTACAGTCGTCATTTGTCTTTTTAAGGACGTCTGCTCCTTTCAACAATAGAAGTTTAACCACCTCTAGATGTCCCTGTTTTGCAGCTATCATTAATGCAGTACAGCCGTCATTATCCCCAATGTGAATATCTGCGCCTTTAAATAGTAGAAGGTTAACAACCTCTAGATGTCCGTTAATGGCAGCTGCTATTAACGCAGTCGAGCCGTTATTATCTCTTACGTGAATGCCTGCGCCATTCAACATTAAGAGTTCAACGACCTCTAGATGTCCTTGACTCGCAGCTAGCATTAATGCACTCCCGCCATCATTACTCCTTATATGGATATCGGCTCCATTCTCCAACAACTTGTGTACTGTGGCAAGGTGACCATTAATAGCGGCAATAAGAAGAGCAGAGAGACCATCTTTTTTATGCGAGTTAACATTAGCTCCATTCGATAGTAGGAGTTCAACGATCTCTCGATGTCCTTTACTTACAGCTAGCATTAATGCAGTCCAGCCGTCATTATCGCTTATGTGAATGTTTGCACCTTTAAACATTAGGAGTTTAATGACCTCTAGATGTCCTTCGCCTGCAGCTAGCATTAATGCAGTCCAGCCGTGATTATTTCTCATGTGGATGTCTGTTCCTTTCTCCAACAACTTGCGTATTGTGGCAAGATGACCATTATGTGCCGTAATAAGAAGTGCCGAACAACCTTCTTTATTGTGAGAGTTTAAATCAGCTCCATTCGATAATAGGAGTTCGACAACCTCAATATGTCCATTACTTGCAGCTAGCATTAATGAAGAACAGCCGTCATCACCCCTTTTGTGAATGTCTGCTCCTTTCAGCAATAGGAGTTCAGTGACCTCTAGACGCCCCTCACTTGCACCTAGCATTAATGCAGTGTAGCCATCAATACCACTTGTGTGGATGTCTGCTCCTTTCTCCAACAACTTGTGTACTGTGGCAAGGTGACCATTAGAAGCCGCAATAATAAGAGCAGAAAGGCTTTCTTTATTATGAGAGTTTAAATCAGCTCCATTCGACAGTAGGAGTTCAACGATCTCTAGATGTCCTTTACTAGTAGCTAGCATTAATGCAGTACTGCCGACATTACTCATTATGTGGATATTTGCTCCTTTTTCTAATAGTTTGCGTACCATTGCAATGTGATCATTAATAGCCGCTGTACTTGCCATCAATACTGACACCCCCTCATTTATATTTAATAGGGCTCATTTACCTTGGTAATACCATAGTCCCACTATCTCCAGCCAGTCGGGACACTTGTGCGGTAGAGCCTCAATGATGATAAGCTATCTTCTATCCGTGCTACATATGTCCTGCTGTCACATTCACTGTATTGTACTTGCCATCAATACTGACACCCCCTCATTTATATTTAATGGGGCTCATTTACCTTGGTAAACTATTATTTACAAATGATTATTTTGCTAGTTTTTTTTTTTAATTTTTTATTATGTCCTAAAAGATACAATTTTAACAATATACATAACTTATGTTTACCAATAAAGTGTATAATGTAAAATAAATTATTTGATTATTTCTATAACGCCATTTTTGCGAGAAAATCACCTCAAATGCGCTTTGCAACTTAATTAACATATATAACCTGTACCCTATCACTTAGACTTATATTTAATGACTTATTTACTAGTGACTCACATTCTTTATTTGCTTTTCCTTTATTACTAAATAAGTAATACATTACAAACACAGAGAAAAACTAAAAATAAACAAATTTTGAAGATAACCAAATTTAATCCTGCTTTTATAATAATTAAACTTCAGTAGATAAACAATACTATTTTTAAATAATTAACTACAACAATATAAAATTAGTAGCAAACTACAATATTGTAATAAAATACTTAAAAGTAAACTGGTACTTACATTGTTAATAGAGTTGTACATGTAATACAGGTGTACCTACGTTAAAAATACTCTCCTGTTCCTCATAGAGTATTTTAAAACTATCTAATCATCACGCCGTTTCACTGCAGGGGTAGGCAGAGAGGATGGACTGCCAAACATTGGTCTCGGCACACACGCCTTGCTTCGTTAACATTCATACATTGCCTTATACTCTTCTCTTATTTGACTCTTGACATGCCCCAACTCAACTATTTGGTTCACCTCATCGTGCCATGTCTTCCTCGGGCAAACCCGACTTCTTCCACCATTCACATTCAGTATTATAATATCCTAAAACTAAATGATTAACATGAAGGGCTTGAGAGTGGTCAAATACTAAATATATTAACTTTTAACAAATAATAACTGCGCAGGTATTGAATGTAAGAAATAACAGAAACAGTGCTGGGATTAAATACATTTCATTCTTATTCTACCTTTATTTCAAATTATAATTAACGATGATAATGATAATATTTGGATGATTTGTAAAGCGCCGTTTTTGTGAAAAATCACCTCAAAGGCGCTGTACAAACTTATAATATTTTTCTACAATCTTACAACCAATCATCCAACTACAAACTCGACAAATCGTCAGTATAATTTGTATTAAAAATTTAACCTACAATGCAAATAAATATTTTACGTTAGCTATAATATTTAAAAGAATAAACTGTTAAGCCGTTTAAAATCAATAGGTAAGGACCTACAAAACTTCTACAAAAGAAAAAGAATTAACGTTTCCCAATTTAAAATAACAAACGCAACTCTTGAATACTTGCAAAATTCATGTTTTGCAAGTATTCAACAGCTTTCAATTTATAATTAAACCTGCATAAAAATAATTTCTTATGCGAATTAAAAAAGTGATCAAACTTCTAAAACAAAATCAATTAAGAGTTAAAAAGTGACGAAACAGGTGAGTAGATAAGTAAAAATAAAAAATGTAGAAGTAACACAATTTTTTTCATTATCATAACAAAGAGCGGTCAACCCCTTTATCATAATTACTCTCAAAGCACATTCCCCTATCTGACATGTTTTCCATCCTCAAAGATAGGTCCCACCCTCAGGTACGGGGCTCCATTGAATCCAGAGTTAGCCTCTCAGAAACTGGGCGTACTGTACAAGGCCCGCAAATACTTTAATAGTACACAACTGCTAACCTGTACAAATCGCAAGTACGCCCCACGGTTGCATTTGGAAGCCACCTCTGTCTGGAGCCCCAAAATACATAAAAAACACCATCGACACCAGAAACGGGCGGTCATATTTTTTTTATAGATTTCCTATCGTCTTGACAGATTGATTGCAATGTTAAGAGCACATGCGTCAGGTGGGAATGCTGTCCTTGTTCTACCGGTATTACAATATGCTCCGAGGAACTAGCATCATTTATCCTCTCGGCGTAGTCGGGAAACACCCCAAACACGCACCTAACATATATACACGGTGGACATTTGTCACGTGAGAACGGGTCGTTTCTACAACTCTTTCTTGAGTTGAACAGCTCGGCTGTGGAACAATTTTCCGGCCTCTGTGTTCCCTCTTTCCTACATGTTCACTGTTCACTTCTTCCTCTCCCCAAAAAGACCCTCCACACAGCATCTTCAAAGATGACAAAGGCCCTGAGAGAATTTTTTTTACTCCGGGCCTCCGGTGTGGAGGGTAATGTAAAAAAAAGATGTCTCGCATCTCTTCGGAATTATTTGTTATTGACATTCCTTGAACCAATAATGTTGAAATATTTTTTTTTACAAATCATTTATCATGTGTTTACATATTAAAAAATTTACATTCGAATTTAAATTTATATCTGTGATTATCAACTAGACCATAGACAACACACAGAAGTGATAATATGTAATATTGCTCGAAGTAGATACCACGAATGGCAATTTAAAGTACACAGAATTCATGCGCTTCATTTTTTAAATGATTTTTTTATGAATTAAAAAATATGGCTCTCTAACACTATAAACCGTTTAAATATCTCCGTATTAAAATTCGGGATTATTATTTTTTGTAAGAGGGCGGGAAATACCCAAACCGATCACTTAAAAATTTCCAAGCGCTCAAGGCTGAAATTGATTATATAGCGGAACGCTCCTAAAGTTATTCAAATGAAGAATAATGCATTGCTTCGTTCCCTCTTATTCTTGTAAAATTCAGTGTTTGACTCCCCAGATGTTACTTTCTTCCGTCTAGAAGTGGGAAATTTAGACACAATATTTTTTGGTTATTCCTCTCTAAATCTTTTCTATCAGCTTTACGTAAAATTATCTCCCCTCCATTCAACATTTCATCTCTTCTGAGTATAAAAGATAAATGAAATTTGTTCGTATAAGGAATATAAATGTTTTAATTCGCCTTCCATTTCAGTATCCTTTTAAACATCGACCCTCCCTCTCTATCCCTCGACTCTGTGCAGAAACGGGCGGTCCGTTTGATAGATTCTCCCATCTTAACAGACGGATTGCAATCTTTAGAGCACTGGCGTCGGGTGGGAATGCTATCCTTGTTCTACCGGTATTACAATGGAAGATGCTCCGAGGAACTAGCATCATTGATCCCTTCGGCACCGGTGCATAGTCGGGAAACACGCCAAACGCGTGCCCAACATTTGTACACGGTTGAGATTTGTCACATGTGAACGGGTCGTTTCTTCAACTCGTTCTTGTGTTCAACAGCTCGGCTGTGGAATGATTTGCCGGCCTCTGTGTTTCCTCCTTCCTACAACATGGGTCTCTTCAAGACCAATGTTCATTCCTTCCTCTCCTCAAAAAGACCTTCCACACAGCATCCCAGATGACATAGGCCCTGAGGGAAATTATTTTCCTCAGGGCCTCCTGTGTGGAGTTAATATATATTAAAAAAAAACAATGGACAAGAACATCCATGAACGGTAAAAACCAGACATATAAAAAAAAATTGCTTAATTTTTGTATATTGCAAGAACTGAAACCTGGAGGCATTTTTTTAAACAATTAATTACCTTTATGCCAGAATTTAAAAAAAATAAATTAAGCGGATATTCAAACTAAGCAGGAGTATGTTTTTTCTCTCTAGGGATGTCCTGATTGTCCAGAGTCATATAAATAAAGTGAGTGCCTCGAAAGTGTCGTCTCCTGAAGTGATGTCCAGGGACAGAGACAGAATGTGGCTGTGTCAAGTGTAACTCCTTCAGATGATATCCAGATCCAGGGAGATAGCATCTGTAACGAATAACAATGGCGTTATTAAACATAAGTCTACATCTTCAATTCAAACTGAAACGCCAGCGAATCTGAAGCGGTTTTAATTAGAAACCCACCGCAGTTGCCTCGAATTATTGGTATTTTGAACCTTAAAAAATGCTACTAACATTTACTAAAATAAATCTTATCAGTTTGGCAAGGAAATAATATATATTATTATTATTCTAGCTCCTCGTTTCGTCACTTGCAAACATTAATTTTTTATCTAAAAAAACGAGATTTGTGTCAAATTTCATAATTAATCATTTTCAAAGTAAATAAGTACTGTATTTATATACAGCAGTGGTTCGCAACTGGTGGTATGTTGACTACAAGTGGTCAGCGAGTGGTCCACGAAACATTTATTTATTTAAATAAAATGAAACAATGTAACTTTGTATAAACCACTTATAAAATGTGCAAATCCGACCGGTTTCGGAACAAACGTTCCTTCGTCAGGGAATGCTTATACTAATTTGACAGTTTAGAACAATGTTTTATTAGGGTAGGGGTGGAGCCGTTGTTATTTAATAATGTAGATTGGGTGGGTAGGTATTAGTGTAGAGTGGGTGGGTAGGGGAACAAATCCATGATTGGGCTATATGACAAAGTAATAGCTACATTCAAAAATATATATTTATTTATTTACTTAAATTTATTACAAAACCGAATCGAAAGATATCCAAAAGGTGATTCGTAACCCTTTTGTTATTAATGATGGAGAGGTAGCTGAAGAAGTCCAAGAATTACAATTTGGGAGGCGGGAATGGGTACCGCCGCCCCGGGAACCTTTATTGGATAATTAACACCTCTGCTATAGGTCACCCCAAGTGGTTCGCTACGTTTGGTGATTTAGCAGGGGTGCCCGGGTTCATGGGGTGAGGTTTGTCTAGGTCTTGGAGGCGGATGATCAGGACATACTGAACCCCAGATTCCTACCCATCCCTTAAACCCTTTTCCTTCCCAGAACTCTCCTCCTTCCTTTCCTTAAAAAAACCCTCCACACAGCATCCCCAAAGATGACATAGGCCCTGAGGGAAATTATTTTCCTCAGGGCCTCCTGTGTGGAGCTCAGGTAAAAAAAAAAAAGAAGAGTACATTGAATTGCAAAATGATAGTGACTATAGTAAAAGATTATCATTGTTGTATCTTGTGATCCCTGTCAGAACAATAAATGTCATAGTGGTCCCTGGTCAAAAAAAGGTCGGGAACCACTGATTTACAGGAAAGCCTGACTTATTTTTATTGTGAAGGACGCTTATTTAGTCGGAACACATAATAAAACACTATCTAAGTTTTCGTTTCTTTCCATTACTTTAGGTATTTTTTTAAGAGCATTAAAGGGAAAAAAATCACTGAATATGAGAAGCTACCCAAGATGTATTCTATTTTTGTAAATTTGAGTATATAAGCACATTATCTGGTAAGACACAAACAAGTAAGTACAATTTACAAAAACGTAATTTAGCAATAAACAAGTAAGTTATTACGAAAGTAGTGTCACGACACATGACGGAGCGTTCAAGGATTTAAAAGCTAATGTGCAGCGCATAAGCCAGTAATCAGAAAAAGTAACGTTTGGGTGGTGGCAATGTCTAGAAGTTAGTACCTAATGGGGATTGGAGGGATGGAAGGGAGTACATGGTGGAGGACAGTGGATCCACCTTTAGGCAACTACAGGTCTCTGACTCTGTGTTCTCCGCTGGAGGTCAGCTCTCTCCTGTACCAACGCCTGGAAGCGGTTAAACCAGTTGAGGGTATAAGAATGGGGAGATGGACCTCGCTGGCCTTGGACACAACCTATCCAGGAGATAACTATGTCAAGTTAGTACCTGATGGGGATTGGAGGGATGGAAGGGAGTACATGGTGGAGGACGGTGGATCCACCTTTAGGCAACTACAGGTCTCTGACTCTGTGTTTTCCACTGGAGGTCAGCTCTCTCCTGTACCAACGCCTGGAAGCGGTTAAACCAGTTGAGGGTATAAGAATAGGGAGATGAACCTCGCTGGCCTTGGACACAACCTATCCAGGAGATAACTATGATTATAAATCCTTGTAGCTGTAGCGGCGAGTACTGACTTGGCCTTAAATATGATTGACATTGGAAAGGTTCAAGACTAAACAAACACAGGCTGAGTTGCAACAACAGAATGGCTATGGGACTGCGCTGGGCGGTGGGGGGAACTAGGGACTCCAACACAACTGTGTAACTACAATAACAAGCCTAGGAAGCGTGGTGTTTAAATACTTATCCATGAATATGGAGGGGCTCGGATATCCGAAAGATAAATGATATTGAAAGATCTACAGAATCGCTTAAACCCAGCTGTTTCACACAAATTCAAACGAGTTATTGTCAACAAATGGCCATTCAGCTTTATTTTGTTTTGTGACATTTGAAAAGTCACCATGATACTCCGATTTTATCAAATCGTAATAAACTGATAAGCTTAACAACATGGTATTTGTCCTATTCTGCCAATCAAAAGAAAACTTATTTTTAAAGCATCAGAGTGAGCACAGTTTAAAAACCAATAGTAAACCTGCCTCGTAAAAGTTGCATCTGTCAAGTGATGATAGGGGTCAGACATAAAAAGTGGCTGCCTTGAGAGTGCTGGCAAAACAGCCTAAGGTGGTTTTGATGCCAGCACCACAAGTGATGTGGAAGACAGAGACAGAATGCAGCTGGCTTGAGCTCCCCATTGATCGGTGATAGGTATCTGTTGGTGAAAACAAAACGGTAATAAAATAAGTAGGTACCTGTATTCGAAATATATGACTCCGCAGAAAATTGGCTTCAAAGGAAAGAAATTCAAACACGGCTTATAACAAATTAAACGAATTAGAACAATGAAAACCTGTTCTTGAAGCTAGTAACACACGAAAAAAATTGTTGTAATAAATACCTGCATTATGCGTATTATGAGGTTATATTTCTCGTCCGTTACAGGAATGGTCAGGGAGAGAAAGTGGAGTACTGGTGATATACATGACTGAGTGCTGGCGATATGCCTTCAAATGGTATACATAACGGAGTTTAACGGGGGATTTTGTTTTCAGGAGAGTATAGTTCCCAGTGATGGATGACAGGGATCTGGAGAAGAAAATAAATAAATATTTGAAACAGTGTAGACCTTCACAGGTATGATGAAAGGCAATTACTCAAAACGTTGAAATTAAATATTTAAAAAACTTTAATTAAAAATTGTTCTTTACAGGAACAAGTGCACACACGGCTCATAACCAGTTAATCCTTGGGTTTACAGCGTAAAGCCTATAATTAAACATAAACGTACTTCAGTAAAGCAGCTTTCCGTAAAAAAAAAACGTCTAAACTAATTTTAAAATAACTTGGGAAAGCTGCCTTCAAAAAATTGCATCTGTCAAGTGAAGGATTGGGTCAGGGATAGAATATGGTTGGTTGGGAGTGCTGATCCACGCAAGTGGTATCCTCGCAAAAATGTGTAAACTATAAATATTTTCAGTGATGTATTATTCTATCTTCTAAGTCTAAGTGAAAAATATAAATATTTTCAGTAGTCTAACAGCCAAAAGTATTATGTTCTATTGTAGAAACACTTAGCATTAGGAAAACCTGTTTTAAAAGCATAAAACCTGTAATAACATATGAACATAGTAGGGTTTCGAAAATAAAAGTAAACCTACCATGAAAATGTCTTTCAAGTGAAGACGGAGATAAAACGTGGCTGCTTTGAGAGTGCTGGGAAAATAGCCTAAGTGGTTTGATGCTGGTCCCCTCAAGTTATGTCCAGGGACATCAACAGAGTGTGGCTTGGTTGAGAGTGCTGGTCCTCTCAGTGGAGTCCAGGGAACGTCAATAAAATATGGTTTGGTTGAGAGTGCTGGTCCGCACAAGTGTTGTCCAGGGACATCGGTAGATCGTGGCTTGATTGAGAGTGCTGGTCCCCGCAAGTAATTTCCAGGAACAAAAATGAACGTATTTGTAGAGTGTAGATCTCTTCTTAGTGATGACAGGAACAAAGATCTGTAGATTATAGATAGAACAAATTACAACTAATAAATAAATTATAGGATTTTTAAATCAAATATTAATATTTTTATTTACTTTACATTTACATAATATAAAATAATATAGCTTACATATTTTTATACACTCTCCTAATAAAGCAAATGTTTGTGTTTAGGAAAGAACAACTTGTTAATAACTTAAGAATTATTAAAAAAAAATCCTTATCCCAAATTTAAGAAGAATTTAACTCATGAAGAAATTTAGACTTAATACATTTTTTAAAGATTATAAGGGTAATTAAAAAAGAAATGTATATATAGGATGTACATAAAACATTAGTAATAACAAACAGTCAAAAATATATCTAGGAGAAAGTAAAAATTGTATGGTGGTACTACCAAAATAGGATTTTTTTTTTTTAAATATTTGTTGTAATTTTTTTCTGTTCGCATATCAGCGGGTAATTGATTAAATAATTTTATACCTTTATATACAAAGTAATTCTGTGCTGATGTGGTTCGTACGGGTGGAACAGTTAGTCCACCAATAGCAGTATTCCTTATGCTAATATTTAGCAGCGGGGTAATATTTTTATTAAAGATTTCCTTGTGTAGCTAAAGTAGTGCTATTTTTTCGTAAATTTCGTAAAAAGTGGTGAAACAGGGAATTCTTGGAATACTTAATATTATTTTTTCAACATATTATATTATCTGAACAAAGTTAAACATGAAGGCAACATATAGACATCTCGTATATACCCAAGCAAGCATATTTAGATTTTTATATATACATACATATAGATTATATAAAAAAAAAATTTACCGGAGTACACCTAATGTGCTCTGAAACAGTATTCTTCAACCACGCCATGATACAGTACCAAGTTGCATAAATGAATCCTTTCTATGAAAGTACAATATTTTTAGGGAAGTTCTGTGTTTTTGTTTTCATACAAAGCATTTATTAAATTAAACTGGTGATGTTGGTAAAAAGACAATTCTCACTGATAAAATGTAATAAACCTGCCTAGGGAGTGTTGCCCCCTCAAGCGAAGTTATAAGACAGAGTGCTAGTTCCCTCAAGTGATGTTCAGCGATGGAGATAGAATGTAGCTGCCTTGAGAGTGTTCGTATCCGCAAATGACTGCCTCGAAATATTTTCAGCGATAGATATTATTATAGATTCTAACAGCCAAAATTATTATGTTGTACTGCAGACGACATAATCATCATCTGTCCTGATTATGGAAGCTGCAAGGCAGTCTGAAGCGTTGGCTCAAAATAAAAACGGTATCTCCGCTTTTCACCCAGCACAACCATGGGCAAGAGAAATGGTTAAAATGGTATAAAAGACTAAAAAAAACGTGTTAAAAAACAATAGTTAACCTGCCATGGAAAAGTTGCTCCTGTCAATGATGACCTGATGACCCTGGGAAGGAGATAAAATGTGGCTGCCTTGAGAGTGCTGGCAAAACAGCCTAAGGTGGTTTTGGTGCTGGTCCCCTCAGGTGATGTCGAGGACAGGGAGAGAGTGCAGCTGGCTTGATATTGCTCCCAATGATCGGAGTCAAGTATCTGTAGTTCAAACAAATCATAATTACAAAAAAAAAATTAGTCCCTACACCTATTTGAAATAAATAACTCCGCAGGTATGATAAAAGGCAATTAGTTAAAAACGTACACCAAAACACCGCTGCAAAAGTCAGAGGGCAAACACGGCTAATAACAAATGAATCAATGAACACAATTCAAACATCTATTTTAAATTAGTCGCAGACGAGATTATAATATAGATTTTACGCATATATTATACGAGATTGAACGCATTATTTATTTAATTATAAACTACATTTATGGCGGCTTTTACATGTGATTAGTAAAATTTATACAATATTATATTTAACTTCACTATCTCATAAAGATATCATCGATATAATCACTTAATATTAATTAGTAATAAGGATAATACGTGAAGATTGGTTACGCCCATACATATACCTACACATACACATACCTACATAGCACGCATACATACTGTCATTACTTGGGATTGGTATTAATTATTGTTGCAAGTCCTTTGTCCTACCTATTCCCAATTGCCTACCCGTCAATCTTACCCACAATCTTAATCAGTCTGCAATAAACTCCCGCCGCATATAGCCATTTTGTGCTTCCGCTCTCGGTTAATCCGCTATCAAAACAACTCCGCCGTGTATTATAAAATAAACGAACCTCACGACTTTTACTGTTTTGCGCCTCTTGGATGGGAAAGGAATCATACAAGTGCATTGCCAGCCTAACAGTTTTTATCCTTTTCCGGTGAGTCCTCTCCTTTCTATGCAACATGTATTTTTATCATTTTTAAGCAGTGATAGTAACACAAAATCAAGGTCCTTCGCCAATCATTTTTTTACACAAAACATAACAATCCACTCTCACAAGATAAATACCATTCAAAGATAATTTTGAAAGTATGGAATATAGCTACATGGATAAAATTAAAGTGTGAGTCAATTGCAAATATTTAAAAAAAAAAAGTCAAACGTTAATGCACTGATGGTTTTGCATTTGTTCTCAAACATCGTGTAATTCTGCAGTTCTTTCTTACATACCAAATAAAAATGAAAATGAGACAATATGTGAAAACATGTCTTCAGCTCCCCAAAAGAAATGTTCAATCATTATCATACATCTCCGTCACATGCATAAAGATAATAAAACGCAGGGAAAAGGTAGTACTCTGGAGTCATACGTATTTTGTGTGTCTCATTTTTTGTCTCACCTTTACCTAATGTGTAAGAAAGATCAACAGCTTTATAGCAAGATGGAACGGGTGTTTATTGCCTTGTTCTGCCGTCACGGTCATTTATTAAAGCGCTCATTTGTGATTAAAATTATAAAATTTAATTTTGCTTTATTTTGAAGGCGTCTTTGAAAAAAAAATTTTCTGGTAATTTTAATTATTTAAAAAAATCCTGGTCGGGTTATTAAAGTAAGAAATAAAACATTGAAAAAATGCGTTTTTGGGTAAGTTTAATACATGAAAGACAAGTCATTTTAGCCTAGTATGGTAATCAAGATAAAAACATAAGTGTACTTTCAAAAATTGTATGAAATAAAAAAAATAAAATAAAAATATATATAGGTCTCTGATTCAAAATTTAGGCGTATTAGATTTGTCAAAGAATTTATATATAAAAATGCAAAAATCGGTAATTTTAAATACATGTAGGATTACAAAAGATTTTTTAAATATTTATATTGAGGGATCAGTAGGATTTATAGGTTCAATTAGGAATTTCACAGAGCCGAACCCTCTGATATGAAAATATCTGGAGTCGGTGAATTATTTTCCCATCTGGTCTCTGGTAGGTTGACATGTTGTTCTTGTATTGTTTTGTAATTATAATACTTATATAGTGCAATTGCATAACGTGGATTGACCAGATGATCATTCGGGAAGTGTGTGTAAATATATATAATATGTAAAACATGTTTGGTGTACCGACATAAAAGGGTAATTTGTATTTTAAATTTACGCCCATCGAAATGCTTTTTGTAAACAGTTTTATTTTCTATTTATAATTTATTGTTACAATAAAAAGAGTAAAATTATTTTTTTAATAAATTTAAATTTATCAGTTTCCTGCAGTGATCTTTAAAATCATGAAAAATTTAAATCTACGATGGCTTATATTAAATAATTTAAAAGTCAAATAAAGTAGCAAATATGCATACTAGATATTTGATAAACCCTACGAGTGTGATTACAAAAATATTTTTTTGAGCACAAGATATCGCCACTTTCGTCGGCAAAACGCATGGGGACGCATATAAGTTCTACGAATTTGTGAACCTGGGGTATCTCCCGGATGTGGAAAGATAAGCGGTAATACTCAGTTGTATCACAAGGCTGTATATTACATATGACGTCATCGCCCGTCCCGGTTAGCTCGCGGTGACTAGCCATCACTAGTTGACATGTCTACAGTGGATACGAGGAACGGGCTAATTTTGAAACCAGTTTCTTTTGGATTTATAAAATGATCACCAACACTAACTGGGCGAAGCCGAACCAAAATCCGTCCGCAGGCAGTAAAAACCTGCGGAGCGGGTTTTTAACTGCCTCGTATTATTATTATATCTTTTAAATTATTAACTGATATACCTTGAGTTTTTCTTACATTTCTTTTTGATATTATTTGTAATATTTTATAATTCATTTACTTATATCTTCTGATCTAATATTCGTGTCACGGTGTTTGTAGACACACTCCTCCGAAACGGCCCGACCGATTCTTATGATTTTTTTAATATATATGTGGTAGGTATGAGAAAAGGTCGTAAAGTATACTTCAGGTGAGCTCTGGCATTATGAAATTTATACAAAAAAATTGCAATAGGTTGCACGTTGCAGCTGTTTGAAAACTGAATGTATCGGGAATGAATGTATGAAATGCGGGACGGGGTGGTGGGTGGGAGGAGGGGAGGGAGGTGGAGGGGAGGGGGATGGAAGTTGCAGAGTGGGAGTGGGGATGGGGATTGGGGGGAGTGGATGGGGAGAGGGAAGGTGGAGGGGGCGGATAGATCCCATCCCCACACTTATAAGACATTCGTCGTTTTTTATTTAAAAAACAAAATATTTTCTAGAAATAATTTATATAGCAGACAACCTTTTCCGGGTCAGATAGTGATTACATATAATTAAGCATGAATTCCCTCACCAAACCCAAGAGCCTTGTCTTTTTATGGTGAGGAACGACTTTTTTCATATTCCTTTACGTCATGTAAAAAAATGTATAATTATTGTAAAAACATACAAATAAAAAGTAAAAAATAAAAAAATGGGGTGAAGAAAACCTTTTTTAAAGCGTAAGAGTTTTTACTGTAAGTACTAATGATTTAAAAAAACAACAACAGTAAACCTGCCTTACAAACGTTGTATCAACGGGTCTGAAATAGAATGTGGGTGGTTTGTGGCTGGTGGCTGGTGCCCTCAAATGTGTTTTTGTAAAAAGTCTGAAAAAAAGTGTAAATGAAAAATGTTTTCAGTGATTTATTATTTAAGATTCAAACAGCCAAAAGTATTGTATTTTATTGCAAATTTCATGAACGACTTCCGATGAACATCGTGAATGATTGATAATCTTCATCGCGGCTTTTCATCCAAAACAATAGTGAGCACGAGGAAAACCTGTAATAACACATGAATATAGCAGAATTTAAAAAACAAAAGTAAACCTACCTTTAAAAAGTTCTGTCAAGAGAAGACAGGGGTCAGAGATGAAATGTGGCTGCTTTGAGAGTGCAAGTAAAATAAGCTAAGCTGTTTTGTGCTGGTCCCCTCGTGTAATGGCCTATAGAATGTGGTTTGGTTGAGAGTGCTGGTTCTCTTGAGTGGTGTCCAGGTTCATGGCTAGAGTGCTGCTTGGCTGAGAGTGAGGGTCCTCTCAAGTGGTGTCCAGACACATGGCTAGAATGTAGCTTGGTTGAGAGTGCTGGTTCCCTCAAGTGGAGTCCAGGGACATCGACGGAATGTGGCTGTTTTAAGAGTTCTGGTTCTCTCAAGTAATTTTCAGGAATAACGGAAATTAATGTATTTTTTAAGTGTATGTCTCTCTTAGGAACAGAGATCCATCCATTGATGCCCAGGAACAGATATCTGTGGATAATATAGATGAAACAAATTACAACCAACAAAGAAATTGTAGTTGTTTAAAATATATTCAATTTTACTTCTGATGTAATTACTAAGCTCAGCAGTATTTGTAAATAAAATTTTGTGTCGACGTATTATACTATCTGAAACATGTAGATTTAAACACGTCATGAAACGTGTTGTTTACTCCCATCAATGGGAGTTTACAGATTACTACAGGTATCTACTCATATAGATGAATCGTATATATTTAGGTACTTACAATATTTTAAGGGAATATCTATGTTTTTGTCTTCATACACAGCATTTATTAAATTCAACTGTCTGTTAAAAGACAATAGTCACTAATAAAATGTAAGAACCTGCCTAGGGAGTGTTGCCCTCTCCAGCGAAGTTAGACAGAGTGCCAGTTCCCTCAAGTGAAGTTCAGCGATGGAGATAGAATGTAGCAGCCTTGAGAGTGCTGGTATCCACAAATCAAGTCCTTGTTAAAGGTGTCTGTGTTTGATTAAAGAAAGTTAATAAAAATATGTTAAATTTTGATATATATGTAGTATGATAAAAACTAGTACGATACAAATATATGTTGCAACCAAAAATAATGTAGAATAGCAATGTAATATGTTAAAATGACATAACATTATATTTATTCAAAATAAAAACATTTGAATAAATGTGACTTTTTAGTAAGTCGAATTTAAGAATAGAGTAAAGTCAATTATATCTATTCATACATTCGCATTTATTTGCAAATCATTCAATTATAGGAATTGGTTATAAATAGATTGATTTAGTATAGAGTTTATTGTTACCTTAAAAGTTAACTTTGCTTGGAATGACCGCCCAGATATAGTTAGCAAATTAGCTCTGTTTTTTTTCAGGACTGTCGGCTTGAGATTTAATAATAATTATGGATTAAAAATAATATTTTTTAATAAAATAGTACATTTATTAGCTTTTACTCTTCTGTCTGATGGTTAAGATACCTGAATTGCGAGTAAATAGTTTGGTATCTGTAGTAAAATATGATATAGAAGCCATGCAGACGAATATCATCATGCCTAACATTAATTATTGCAGTTGAGGTATAGTATAGCCTTCTTATAACTATATTCCGTGCAGTTGAACACATCTACTACTTCTCAGAAAGCAGATTTTGTTTTACGGCAATATTAATAAAATGTTAAAAAAAGCAAAGTATAGTAAACCTGCCTTGGAAAAGTTGCATCTGTCAAGTGATGACAGGGGCCAGAGATAGAATGTGGCTGCCTTGAGAGTGCTGGCGAAATAGTCAAATGTGGTTTTAGTGTTGGTCCCCTCGAGTGTTGTCGAGGATAAGGACGATCAGTGACAGGTATCTGTAGATGAAGCAAATAATTAAAACAAAACATAATTAAACGTACCCATATTTAAAATAAATAACTCCGCAGGTATGATAAAATGCAATTATTAAAAAGGATATCCGAACACCGCTGCAAAAGGCAGAGGGTAAGCACTTCTAATAACAAAATAAATTAATGCAAACACAGTGAAAACCTGTGTTTTAACCTAGTCACGGAACAGTTGATGATATAATATATATTACTTGCATTATTTCTTTAACTATCAAGTCTTTTTTTGGCAGCTTTTACATAAGAATAATAAAGTTTTATAATATTTACACATCTTAACTGCCGCATTAAAAATCTCATTGATATAATATAATAAACATATTATTAGTCTTTATTTTGTGAATGTCTCACGAACATTGTTATCAATGTTATATTTAAAGATCACTGGATTTTTTATTCGAGAAAATCTGACTAGATATTTGACATTATGAGATACATTAAAAGTTTGTTTTCAATGCGCCAAATTGGCAATTTATTGATCTAGTGGTCGCCAATAGTCGAAATTCGACCATTATTAATTTAAATTATATAGTGTGTGTAATGTTTTTTTATGGATTTTCATGCATAATTTAAAAAAAATGTTAGCATTCTGCACTTCTCCTCTATATAAACTGCGAAATTTCAAACTCCTCCGCGCTTTTTTCGTAAAAAGGGATACAAAGTGTTTGCTTCACGTATTAATATATAGATTATCAAAGAAAATTACAATAATAACTATTTTGAAGAATTATTCTGAGAACATCTCTCTTCTGAGACTAGATTAAAGCATTAAGAGGAACTGCAGCGCGGCCTTTTTCACACAAAACTTCATTTTGGATTTGAGATTTGGATTTGATTTGATACTTCACCAAATTGAATAATTATTTTTCTTAAATCAAAATTTATGGCAAATATATCTTGTGCGAATTTTTGTTACCTTATTAATTTGGGTTTTAAATTATAAAATGAGGCCATTAAAGAATTCAATTTTGCTTCATTTTGAAGGCAACGTTGTAATTTTTTGTCAGTTAATATTAATTATTATAAAAATTCCTTGCCCTTTTTTCTGCGTATAAAACATAAAATACCGAAACAAACGTTTTTTTGGTAATAATTTTAAAATATGTCTGACATATTTGTGTTTGAAAAATGTATAATTTAAATTTACGCCTCTCAAAATGCTTTTCCGTAACAGTTTTATTTTCTACTAGCTGGTTCTCGGCATGCGTTGCAATGCAATATTCAAAGAAATACTTTGTTTCTCCCTGAATCATCTTTGTGCGTCCCCCTTCTCCTCCTCCTAGCTAACTTTATAAATTATAGCCTACATGTTATTCTAATGTATTACCTACATTATTGTAGAGTTTCATTCAAATCTATTTAGTAGTTTTTGCGTGAAAGAGTAACAAACACATACATCCATACAAACTTTTGCGTTTATAATATTTGTATGAAGATTTTAAATACGATAAAATTTTTATAATAAACATAATAAAATTATGTTTTTAATATTTATAATTTATCTTTAAATAATTGCTCAAGTTCCCTCTAAAATCATGAAATTTTGAAATGTATATCTAATAAATGGACTAAAATAATGTTATTAATATTAATCATTTACCCACAAATTGTTTGCCTAATTGAAATGTTAAATCTGTAAAGGCCTATTTAGTAATTTAAAAGACGATTAAAGAATCACTACATATTTGTGTACCTTTTGATTACAAAAATATATTTTTCAGTTTGGTTGGGTATTTTGGCCTCAAACCAAAATCAAGATTTGTATAAAACATGCCACGCAGCTGTTCTCCTTAACCCTTCAGGCTAATTGGTTCGCCTTTGAGAACAACTCGTGTAGGTCTCATAGAAGTTATTGTATATCCCTTACTACCGTGTGAGAAAAGCGATCTGAATAGTGTTAGAAATTAAATTCAAATCTAAAAGTTAACAATAATATAATTCAAATGTATACCTTTATGAAACCAAAATTTCCGACCGCGTTTGAAAAAAAATTATTAAAATTAAATTATTATGTTTCGTGAATTTTTTTCAAAATTTATTTTACATAAAGCAAAAAAAAGGTGAGTCAATGGTAACATTTATAATATATTTTTCAATTAACATTTGTGTGTTTATTTTTTTTCATCAACTGGAATTTTTGTTCAGATAAACGTAAGGTGAGCAGTTTTTATAATTTTTTTTATGTTTTAAAGAATAACTATAACAAGCGACACCGCACGGGCGCGAATACTTTCTCGCTCACACATGATGCGCCATCCTTATCTACAAACGCAGCCTGCCGTAGGGATAGCATTGGTCGCACCACTCAACCCATCGGCTAATCACCGGGCAGCTCCCCTCTCCCGGCCACCTAATTACCGAAGGATGTACCACCGGAGCCCTATATAAACGACAGCGCGGCCTTGAACAAGCAGAGATCCAGAAAGACAGTCCTAGGGCTCAATACCAAGGATCAGCTGTGAGATATTTTCTTGTCCACACTGATAGGGTAGAGGAGTCCCTAGAGATAGTCAGACCTAATCTCCGGCTTTGGAGATTACGCGCCGCGTTCGTACCTACCTCCCGAAGTATTGTTATATCACCGTGTACTTAGTCTTATTTTTGTTATGTTATACTGTTTACTGAATAAAAAGTTCTCTGTTTGAATTCACGCATTACTTAATATAAATAACTAACGTTATATAACATATTTATTTCTAGTAAAAATTTTTTTAAGTGTATTTCATCATCTTTCAAAGGCAGTTTTATTTTTTCGGATACATTCAGAAATATTCCATTTATTTGGATTTAATTGCAAAGCGGAATGAGGAGCCAAAACCGTAATTAATACACATGAACATGAACTTAAATAAACCTGCCTTTTAAGAGTTGCTCCTGTAAAGTGAAGGCATGCGTCAGGGATAGAATGTGGCTGGCTTGAGAGTGCGGATACCCTCAAAAAAATATTTGTTTCTATTAATTAAAAAGCATAAATAATAAATATTTTCATTTCTGTAGAGATTTATTATTTAAGATTCTAACAGCCAATTTCTTATTTTCTCCAATTAGCTTTTATTGCAGATGACATAAACGTCATCCGAAGAACTTAGATGATAATCGTCATCGTGGCTTTTCATCAATAACTATAATACTGAGCTTGAGGAAAACCTGTTTTTAAAGCATAAAATCTGTAATAACACATGAACATAGCAGGGTTTAAAAATAATAGTAAACCTACCTTGAAAAAGTTCAGAAATTGAAAACAGAGACGAGTGTAACCGTCTTGAGAGTGGTGGCAAAACAACCAAAGCTGGTTTGGTGCTGGTCCACTCAAATGATTTCCAGGGACATCACTAGAAGGTGGCTTGGTTGAGAGTGCCGGTTTTTTCGAGTAGTGTCCGGGGACGTGGCTAAAATGTGCCTTGCTTGAGAGTACTGGTTTTTTCGAGAAGTATCCAGGGACACGGCTATAATGTGCCTTGGTTGAGAGTGCTGGTTTTTTCGAGTAGTGTCCAGGGACACGGCTAGAATGTGCCTTGGTTGAGAGTGCTGTTTTTTCGAATAGTATCCAGGGACATCGCTAGAATGTGCCTTTGTTGAGAGTGCCGGTTTTTTTGAGTAGTGTCCGGGGACGTGGCTAAAATGTGCCTTGGTTGAGAGTACTGTTTTTTTTTAGTAGTGTCCTGGGACATCTCTAGAATTTGCCTTGATTGAAAGTGCTGGTCCCCTCAATTAATTTTCAGGAATAGAGGAAATGAACGCGTTTATTGAATATAGATCTCTTCTACTGATGTCCGGAAACAAAGATCTGCAGATTAAACAAATTACTGCGATAAATGAAACTAATAGATAAAGTACAGTTGTTAAAAGATTATAATACTCCCGATAATCAGCAGGGCAGGATAAATTATAAACCATATGTTATTTCCACATGTTTTTTTTTATTTAAACTATACTAAACATGAAGTTTTAAACACGTCATGAAACGTGTTGGGAGTGTTACTCCGTTCAATGGCAGTTCAGGGACAGAGTATCTACTTGTATAAATGAATCCTATCTACGAAGGTTGAATATTTTTAGGGAAGATCTGTGATATTGTCATGTAACTTATAAAATATTATGCACCTACCTATGGAGTGTTGCCCCCTCAAGCGAAGTCAAAGGACAGAGTGCTAGCTCCCTCAAGTGATGTTCAGCGATGGAGATAGAATGTATCTGCCTTGAGAGTTCTGGTATCCGCAAATCACGTCCTTGTTAAAAGTGTCTGTGTTTGAAAAAATATAAGTTTATATAAATACGTAGAATTTATTAAAGATTGTGCTACTGCATTTTGTTTACAGCAGAAGACATTATCTTCAACTGACCTGTTTTCAAAGCTTAAAAATGGTAATAAAGTGGCAAAAGCATGTTTAAAAAACATAGTAAACCTGCTTTGTAAAAATTGCTCCTGTCATTTGATGACAGGGGCAGAGATAAAATGTGCATGCCTTAGAGTGCTGGCGAAACAGCCTAAGGTGGTTTTGGTGCTGGTCCCCTCAAGTGATGTTGAGGACAGAGACAGTATGCAGCTGGCCTGAGATTGCTCCCCAATGATCGGTGACAGGTATCTGTAGATGAAAACAAAACGTTAAAAAAAATACGTAACGGCAGTCGAAATATATAACTCCGCAGGAGTGGTAAAAGACAATTAGTAAAAAACTTACACCAGAACTCGAAAAATTGACTTCAAAGGAAAATAGTTCAAACACGACATACCTATAAAAAAGTCCATCTCAAATGAGTGATGGTTAGTATGGTCCTGTATATTTAATGCCTGTATTAAAATTGCTCACATCATTGTGCATATTTTTTCGTATCGGTGATCGATGAACCGGTGGATGCAATTTGTAGCCATAAGTTGTTATAATATTCAAACAACTGGGCTTCATTCTACGAGTCACAAAACCATTCAATAAACCATATACACTTGTATTACTATATATGGCATATGTAAGATCTTATATTCAATTTGCATCTGTTGTTTGGAATACTCAATACCAAACTTATATTCACCGAATTGAAAACATTCATTCAAATTTCTTAAAACACCTGTCCTATCGCTTTCAAATTTATCAGTGTAACCCTATCGTTCTTCACACACAGAGAAATTTTTTTCAAGTACTTTTTCTGTACAAGATTGTGAACTGCCTCATTGACTCCCCAGCGCTGTTAGAAAGCATTGCATTTCATTGTCCTGGACGCAATACAAGATCGAATACCTTATTTCATATACATCATATCAAATCGAAATACGCACAAAACTCCTTGCTCGGGCGTATCTGCAAATCTTATAATGCCCCAAGTGATATTGACATTTTCCATTGTATCCTTAAATCGTTTAAAATCAAACTAACCTGACAATAGTTGCTTAAATAAAAACTATTATTTCTATTTTATTATTTACTTTCAAAAACCTTTTTACTTAACACTGTGTACTATTTATTATAATTACATAACCAGAACAAAATATTATAAACGAAACTTTAATGATTTATGTTATTTTCACTATTTATGTACAATAACTGTATATACAATTGTATGTTTCCTAAGTAAACTTAAATTTTTTTTTAAATATGGTTTTTCTAGTTTGTAGTTAAAAGTAAGATTGTAGAGATATGTTATAAGTTTGTACAGCACCCTTGAGGTGATTCTTTACAAAAACAACGCAATACAAGTCATCAAAATATTATTATTATTATTAAAAAAATTAACCAATTACCACAAATAAAACCTCTTCTTGAAGCTATGTGAAAAATCATTGTAATATATACCTGCATTATGCGTATTATGAGGTTATATCTCTCGTCCGTTGCAGGGATGGTCAGGGAGAGAAAGTGGCTGACTTGAGAGTACTGGTGATATATGCATAATCGAGTAGGATTTTGTTTTGAGGAGTGTTTAGTTCCACAGTGATGGATGACAGGGATCTGGAGATGAAAATAAATACAAATTTGGTTCAGCAGGTACTTAAAACAAAAATTGTGCCCTGTGTTTTGAATACCTGTAGATCTTCACAGGTATAATAAAATGCAATTATATAGTTAAAACGCATTCGAAAACAATAAAATTAAACATAGTTTTTAACAGGAACAAGTACAACCACGGCTCATAATGAATTAAATCTCAGAATTTAAAGCATAAAGCCACAATTAAAGACAAACATACCCCAGTAAAGCAGTCTTCGGTTAAAAAAATGTTCATTTTATTTAAAAATAACTTGAGTGACCTGCCTTCGAAAAACTGCTTCTGTCAAGTGAAGGATTGGGTCAGGGATAGAATGAGTCTGACTTTAAAGTGTTGGTCATCTCAAACGGTGTCCTTGTTAAAATGTCATTGTTTGAAAAAAAGTGAAAATGAAAAAAAAATTCAGTGATTTATTATTTAAAATTCTAACAACAAAAAGTAATATGTTGACATAAGGCAATCGATGGACATCGATGACAGTCGAAATTTATCCAAAACACCACTGAACATCAAGAAAACCAGTTTTTAAAGGTAAAACCTGTAATAACGAATGTACCTGTAATCAGGCGCGGCTCGTCCTAAAGTGCACTCGTGCGCCGAACCGCCAAAACATTAAACAACATTTTGCAGCTCATCGTATTACATAATATTTTTAATTATAAAATTGCGCAGATTATTTTAAATTTAAAAAAAAATTGAATTCCTATCTAAAAATACATGAATTTGGTAGAGAATAATAAATGATCGTGGCCCAAACATTGCTTCCCGCGCGAAAGTTATATCGCCTAGGAACCGAGGTAGGTACATACCATTCCACGCGTTTCAGCAAAGCGCCCGGTCGAGAATTATCATTTGTATGAAGCCCCCAGCAACATCTCCAGACCGTCAAAATACAAAATCGTAGCGAAAAAATGGTTACTGCCGTGCGCTGCACGGTTGACGGAAATGCCCGAGAAATTCCGAATTGAATCGTTCCAACGAAATGACCATTCGTAGTAGAGTTTGAATAGGATAGTAATTATATTTTTCTCTTGTAAAATGTAACGATGAGTCAACGGGTCAGCGGGTGCGATATTATCTTGATGGAGAGGGAACCGATTTGACATTGTCATTATTAGTTTTTGGGACCTTTTGTTTGTGCATTTTTGTCACATATGTATTGCAAAATTCACTCAGTAAAGGGGGTTTACTATCGCGCGGGGGGCGTGCCAAAAAGAAACGTTTACTGAGTGTTGTTATTGTGTTATTATTCGATAGATATCGCTGTTTTAAATTTCCTTGCCTTTTTAAAATTAAAAGTTATATAATAATAAATTTAGACTATATTAAGAATATATGAACCATGAAAATAAAACCAGAATTATAGCCCATGGCCTGCCAAAACTACCTTTAATTATCAACCAAGATAGTAAATCCGCAAAGAAAACTTTTACATAAAATTATAGTAATAATAAATGGATAATTTGTATAGCGCCGTTTTTTTTGTGAATAATCACCTCAAGGGCACTGTACGAGTTATGAGTTACTAGGCTCTGTCTAATTTTATTTTTTATTTATTTACCTACTTTTGTTTTAATTTTTGATGAATTACTCGGTGAACCACCAAAAATTGAAAGCACCGGCCGCGCCTGCCTGTAATAGCAAGGTTTATAAAAAAACCATAGAAATTCTACCTGTGTAGAAGTTGCATCTGTCAAGTCTTAGTGATGACAGGGGCCTGAGATATAATGTGGCTGCCTTGAGAGTGCTGGCAAAACAGCCTAAGGTGGTGTTGATGCTGGTCCTCTCAAGGTATGTTGAGGACAGAGACAGAATGCAGCTGGCTTGAGATTGCTCCCCGATGATTGGTGTCAGGTATCTGAAGGTGAAACAGATTATTATTAGAAAAAAAAATCGTAGATACCCGTATTTGTAATAAAATAACTAACTCTGCGGATATGATAAATAAGTAAGACACATTCACCAAAACACCACTGCAAAAGGCAGAGGGCAAAAACGGCTAATAACAAAACAAATCAATGTACGTATGTGGTACCGTGCGTTTTCATCCCGCGACAAATTATCCCCGTCAAAATATCCTCCGACAAAATATCACACGATATACATAATATCCCAATGACAAAATATCCTCTGGACGAAACATCCTCCGACAAGGGAGGAAGGAGACAGAGCAAGGAACTTACAGTTTCGGCAAAAATTTTCGTTTAAATTTGGCGCCGAAAGGTTTTGTTGTGTTAGGTTAGGTTAGGTCAGGTTAGGTTAGGTTAGGTCAGGTTAGGTTAGATTAGGATATTATGTCGGGGATATTTTGTTGGAAGATATTTTGTTCATAGAATATTTTGTCGGTAGAATATTTTGTCAGGCATATTTTGTCAGAGGATATTTTGTCGCGGGATGAAAAGTCGCAGAACCATGTTTGTATTCCGTAGTTGATTCTGAAAGCTTATCAATACAAGTAGTTCTGGACTAACAAATGCATCATTTAGAATTTAATACATGAATATCAAGTCTATTAAAATCCTTCTGTTCAACAATTTAAGCATATTCATATCATTTAAAAGTAATGTAACAAATTGCTGAAATAACCAATTTAAAAACACCTTCTCCCATACGCACAAGCACTTGCTTATTATGGGGAGAATATAATAATGAAAAACATAAAAGAATAAACATTTCTATGACTTGTTCATGAATATTGTAATATTTGTAAGCCTTTGTTAGAGATTTCTGTTATGTGGTCAAATAAAAAAATTTTCCAAAACGTTTAACAATTCATCAAATATTTGATTTTAATTTTCAAGTTTTATGAAAGTTCTTTTCATGTTCTGTAATTATTTTGGTTTTATGAAGAAAATGGCCTTTAATGATATAATAATAGAACTCAAACAGAACGTGAAAATTTACCTAAAAAATTTGATGAATTGAACAACCCGTCCTTAGTCTTTAATTTGTGAATTTGACTAGACATTTGACATTAAGATATATATTAAAAGAATGTTTTTATTGCACTAAATTAATCTATTGATATGATCTTGAAGAAAATTACAGCAATAAATATTTGGACTAAAATACTTGAAAAATGATGATGTTATTTCTCTCGTTTATGATTAGCTTAAGACAATTAATGCCGTTATTATTAAGCGTGAACATAAACTTTATTGAACCTGCCTAGAAAAGTTGCTTCTGTCAAGTAACATCACGTCGTGGGCCAGGAATAGAAAGTGGTTGTCTTGAGAGTGCTGATCTTCTCAACTAGTGTCCAGGGATATCGATAGAGTGTGGCTGGTTTTAGAGTGGTGGTTCCTTCAGTGATGTGAGGAGACATCGATAGAATGTGCCGGTCTTGATAGTTCTGGTCCCCTCAAGAGTGATGTCGAGAATGTTTTTGAAATTTTACTCTGTTGAGTGTGTTGGACCCCATTGATCGGTAGCAGGGATCTGAAAATTAAAAATCATTTTAAATATGTTACCGCACAAGAGTCACAACTGCTCCAAACTTTCCGTAACCAGGGAAACTATGGAATGCCTAATTGTGATATTTATTGAATCTGGAGGATGTGGGGACGGGAAGGAGATGAGTAATGATGACGGATTCAAAAGTTTTTTTAACAGTCAAGTTTAGTTGTCAAAGGAGTAATATTAAAAAAAATAGAAAAACTTTTTTTCCGGAATTTGTGGCACGTTCCAGTGTGATATAATACTCTCAGTATCTCCCTGGCGAAAGACTTCATTGGACTTCATGGAACCTGAGACCAGATATCGGCAAGTGAACAAATAATGTTGTTAGAACATGTGGATTCGTACACACGACGCCTGCACAATGAACTGAGCCGCTCACGACTAGCAAATAAATAATGTTTTGATAGAAAGCAGTCACTTTGTGGTTTGACATATTGAATGAAATAAAACAATGACTTAGTTTGTAACCATGATTTATTTAATTTTTATAATACCGACCGGTTTTGCTTTACTCAAGCATCTTCAGGGTATAAAATTCGACTGATCAAAAATACACATAGTGTGAGCTTATATAGATAAAGATAAAGACGGCCGGCGTAGTGCAGCGGTAAGGCGCTTGACTAGCATTCCGAAGGTCGCGGGATCGAATCCCGGCGTGGCAAATAAATTTTATTTGATTAATTTGTGTATTTCCCAATTTATTCATTTAAAATAATATATAGTATATTTGAGGCACGTTCCAGAGTGGAAAATACTCTCACTATCGCCCTGGTGTAAGACCACCATTCAGAATTGAAACGTTGTTTGAAATGGCTTCTGCCGTGTTTGGTGACCAGATCTGAATAGCCAGGTACTTCCCCACCTTCCTCTTCCCTATCTCCTTCTCCTCCCCATTACCTTCAGCCTCACAACATACCCCAATTGGGGATGCCATAGTCCCACTGGCTCCAGACGGGAGCAGTTGGGACCCTTGTTCATGTAAAAGAAAATTTTAAAAAAATATATAAAGACAAATCGTGAATATATAATATGGTAATTCATTAAACATCACCCAACTCTTTCACTGTTCCTTTCAATTATGTTTTGTCTCTTTCTTTATCTATATAAGTTATTGATCAGTTTAATTTTATACCCTGAGAAGCGAAACCGGTCGGTATTATAAATATTAAATAAATCGTGGTTACAAACTAAGTCATTGTTTTGTTTCATTCAAATAAATGATGATTTAGCAGTCCTAAGGATGAAATAAATGAGTGTATGAAATCATTTGTGACTAAAACAATGTTGGATGACCTTCCCATTAAAGGATTTACCATATTGATGGCATCACTAAGTTTCTTATAATAATTTTCTTTTAACATTCGAAATACCAAATACTTGAAGTTAATCTTGACGAATCACGTTTTTTTTTTGTTTGCATTAGCTCCACACAGAAGGCACCGAGGAAAACAATTTCACTAGGGGCCTATGTCATCTTTGAGAATGCTTTGTGGAGGGTCTTTTAAGGGAAAGGAAGGAGAAGAAGTTAAGGGAAGGAAAAAGGTATGAGGGGTGGGTAGAAATCTGGGGGTCAGTGTGGCCAGGAGTGACGGAGGTATGAATCTATTCCCCGCACTGCGGTGCATGGCGAAGGGTCGGGAGAATCCAGCTGGAGAGGTCAAAAGGTCTCCTCCGATCCAGTCCGCCATGCAGTGGTTGGGCAAACCTATCCTCCACCGAGAGCTAGAAAAACCTCTTCCCATTAACCCGGGCATCCCTGCTAAATCACCAAACGTAGCGAATCACTTGGGGTGACCTGTGGCAGGGGTGTTGGTTGTCCAATAAATGGTTCCCGGGGCGGCGGCACCTATTTTTATGGGTTCCCTATTTTTAAGGGTTTGCGCTCTTTAGGTAACATGCATTTTTTAATCAATCCTACATTAATTATAATATCCCATGATAGTTCGTTGGTATGCGCCAGTATTGTTATAAAGTTCACAGCCAAATTATTAAACTTCCGGCAAAACTCTAAACAAAACTACTTTTGATGATAAAAAGTGGATACATTTTGGATGATCTGTGATTTATTGGGAGAGGTTCTGGTACTATGGTACCGCCAACCTGGGAACCATTTATTGGATAACCAACACCTATGCCATAGGTCACTCTAAATGTTTATCTACGTTTGGTGACTTAGCAGGGGTGCCCGGGTTCATGGGGTGAGGTTTGTCCGGGTCTTGGCAGTGAATGCATCTACCTACCAGTTTCCAGGCAAGGCGGGTTGGAAAAGAATAGTTGAGGGATTCCTTTTAGCTTCTCCAGCCGTACTCTCTAGTAACATCACCTTGCACCGCAGTGAGAGGGATGGATTCATACTGGATGGATATCACTCCTGGACATACTGACACCCAAATTCCTAACTACCCCTAATACCCTTTCCTGTCCAGAACTTCATCTCCTTCCTTCCCTCAAAGATGACATAGACCGTGAAGGGAATTATTTTCCTCAGGGACTCCTGTGTGGAGCTAATGTAAAAAATCAAATAGCCTGATAATTCCCGAATTTTTCCTACGTTCAAACTAAAAGATGTAATTAGGTCGGTATTCTATCTAAAAGCCTTTCAGGCGATTAATGAAACACATTATTTAAAAATCTTATTAAATTGCTGTTTTAAATGACTGTTTGCTTAAAATTTGGGTATTAAAATATAGTTACCCCCTGCGTCCAAATTAAGAAAAATATTCAGCTTTTAAGAAAATGAAGTTGGTAGTTCAGTTTAAAGAAAGATAAGTTTACCTGTTGAAGTGAGTTAAGCAGGAGGTTCCTGGAGCATGTGTTCAGTTGTTCAGTGTTCAGGCAGCAGGCGCTGCATCTGCCTTGTCTTGCTTGGATTGCGTATTGCATAGACTGCCCAGGGTAGCCATAGCTTCACTATTACATCTGCCTTGTCCCTTGCTTGGATTGCGTATTGCATAGACTGCCCAGGGTAGCCATAGCTTCACTATTACATCTGCCTTGTCTCTTGCTTGGATTGCGTATTGCATAGACTGCCCAGGGTAGCCATAGCTTCACTATTACATCTGCCTTGTCTCTTGCTTGGATTGCGTATTGCATAGACTGCCCAGGGTAGCCATAGCTTCACTATTACATCTGCCTTGTCTCTTGCTTGGATTGCGTATTGCATAGACTGCCCAGGGTAGCCATAGCTTCACTATTACATCTGCCTTGTCTCTTGCTTGGGTTGCGTATTGCATAGACTGCCCAGGGTAGCCATAGCTTCACTATTACATCTGCCTTGTCTCTTGCTTGGATTGCGTATTGCATAGATCGCCCAGGGTAGCCATAACTTCACTATTACATCTGCCTTGTCTTGCTTGGATTGCGTATTGCATAGACTGCCCAGGGTAGCCATAGCTTCACTATTACACTCAATACTAACCCCTCACTTTACTGCATGGTTCACGTCCACATTCTGTTACAAGTGATTTAACCAACAACCACTTTTGTAGTCATTTTTAGTAAAAAGAGAGCAATTGATTAGATTGTCATTACTTATTAATATATACAGTTCTTGTACGTTAGACTTTTGGACAACAGATTACTTTATTTATTTAGTATTCACAAGTTTTATTATTTTTAACTTTAAGAACGTTTTAATGTCGATCAAACTTTGATGGTTCTAACATTTATAATGGTTTTACAAAGATAATGTTTCAAATATTCACATATTTGATACGTTATTATTGTTTGTTGTTTATATTATTTCTTCTTATTTTATAGTGAAATGGAGGGCTGGTGGCAGTGCCCTTAAAGACTGTTCTCACAATATGGTGGTGCAGTCTCGTAGGAGAGGAGACTCACTCCGTGGGATTAGCTTCCTGGTGGCTACGAATGAGTTCAACCACCTCTCTGTGTTCCTTTTCTTCCGCCCAGGAGAGAGCCGTCTTCCCATCCTTGTCCTGACAGGAGACATCGGCATTGTGCTGTAGAAGGACCTCCACAACATTTAAACGTCCTTCGTGTGCTGCCCATGACAAGGCTGTTCTGCCATCATCATTCTGAGAGTTGACATCAACACTGCGCTGCAGCAGGAGTACCACCATCTCAGTATGACCATTAGCAGCCGCCTGAAGAAAAGCAGTATCACCATCTACATCCCGCGAGTTTAAATCAGCTCCATTTAGCAATAACAGTTTGGCAACCTCTAGATCTCCGTAGCATGCAGCATAGTTAAATGCAGTCCAGCCGTCATTACCTCTCATGTGGATGTCTGCTCCTTTCTCCAACAGTTTGCATACTGTTGCAAGGTGACCATTATTAGCTGCAAGGAGAAGAGCCGAATAAGCGTCTTTATTCTGAGAGTTCAAATCAGCGCCATTCAACAGTAGGTGTTCAACGATCTCTAGATGTCCCTTACTTGCAGCTAGCATTAATGCAGTCCAGCCGTCAGTATGTCTCATGTGGATGTCTGCTCCTTTCAACAGAAGGTGTTCAACGATCTCTAGATGTCCCTTACTTGCAGCTATCATTAATGCAGTACAGCCGTAATTATTTCTCATGTGGATGTCTGCTCCTTTCTCCAACAGTTTGCATACAATTGCAAGGCGACCTTTATTAGCCGCATGAAGAAGGGCCGAATAACCGTTTTTATTCTCAGAGCTTAATTCAACACCATTAAACAGTAGGTATTCAACGATCTCTAGATGTCCCTTTTCTGCAGCTAGCATTAATGCAGTCCAGCCGTCATTATCTCTCATGTGGATGTCTGCTCCTTTCTCCAACAGTATCGATACTATCTCGTAGTGCCCTTCTTTCGCAGCTAACATCAAGGCGGTAGAACCATCTGTAGATTTCGTAGAAGAAAACATTTGATATATGCCAGTATATGGAAATGCGTTTGCTTCTTCATCGGTTTGATTATCATTGTTGATTGCGTGTTTACTTAAACTAATTTCTTTTGTTCTTAAACATTCAAACGGTGCGGTCTTTTTTAATTCCTCAATGAAATTTTTTGAGGGATTTAGTAAATATTTCACAATACTTAGGTTTCCTTCCTTTGCTGCGTAGTGTAAGGGATTATTTTCATATTTATCAAACGACATACAAACTCCTTGTTTAGCAAATAATTTAAACAACGTATTATCTTCTTTAGTTGCTGCGAGATTGATGGCAGTATAACCCTGACTATCAATGGCAATCGATAAATGAGCGCGCTCAGTATCACTTTCCATGCCACTTAAAATCTTATTCACGGTGCTGTAGTCATCCTCTCTCACCGCAATCATAAACGGAGTGATTTGTTTTCTGATCTGTTCAGTTCTTATTAAGGCCCGGTCTAAACTACTTGACGGTTGTTTATTTGAAGTATATTCGCTAAACAATTTGTGCTCTTTGTCGCCTTCAAAATCTAAGAAAGATGCAAGCATAAGTTTAAGAAGTGACTCGTACGAAGAATTCTCCATAATTCCTTCAATTTGTTTTACAATATTGAGATTTCTTTTCCCTAATGCTATGTTTAGTGCGGTTCTCCCGGCCTTGTCTCTTGCTGCCATAAAGTAGATGTAGTCTTCCTCAGATATCCTACTGCTCGGGCCACTGAGGAGGACTGCAAATGTGTACTCATTCTGCTCTTCAGCCGCTACATGCAATGGTGTTTTAACACGATCATGAAAGAATAGCTGACGATGTTCAGACCAGTGTTTGTACAATATCGGATTACTTTCCAGTGCATCGCTCTGTATTGGTGGTGATATAGCAAGCTGGGACTCTATGAACTTTCTGATTAAGTAATATTCTGGTCTGAGCAATAAAATGCTAAATTCACTTTTAACGAGTTTGTTATTTTCTTTGGTTTGTTTTCCCTGCTTCAGCCACTGGACAAAAAAATCTGCGCAAAAGTATTCTTCAAACGTACGGTGGATGAACGGAACGGTTTTATCAATTCTAGCCTTAATCAGCCCTAGGCCGCTTAGGTCTTGCAAGTCTTGGTTGGAAAGTATTAAGTTTGAAAAATATTCTGCAGCAAACTTTGGGTCGAGGGACTGGAAAGCCAGGACACGATGTTTTTCCATTATTTTCATAACTATATCATTTAGAAAAGAATCCGGAAAACCTTTGTCGAAAATTATTTTATGCTCAAAGTATATTGATTTCTTGACTTTGATAAATTGTGTATACAAATCATGCAGATTGGTGATTTTGCATAAGTTCTTCGCTTGTTCAGGAGACATCACAGACTGTATGGCCTGCTGGAGGAACACTTCGGCCAGCATACGGATCTGCAGCGGGATTCCCATGAAGCTAGCCACGTCTTTTCCCAGCACTCCCTCCACCTCCTCCCGCAGCTCACTGGCAAACTGGCGCAGCGTCCATTTCTCCGACTCTCCATGCTCTGGAAATTCCAAAGCTAGGTGAGAAAGCCAGGAATTCACCATGTACTCATCCTGTTCTGTTTTCGTTATTTTTTGTAACTCTGCGGAAAATTCTGACAATTCATTTTCGAGCCATTCTTGCGGATGCACCCGTGTGGTGACTATTGTTTTACAATTTGTGATATTTTTTAAATATTTCAGAATCTCTAACATATTGGCTTTGGTATTTTCTGCAGTTATTTCATCAAACGCATCCAACAAAATACAAACTTGCCTCGAACCTTCTGATTCAAGGCAATGCTGTAAAAGGTTGTGCAGAAAATCATCATCAGTAGGTAAACCCGAAGCATGAATTAAACATTTTGTAACCAATTGCAGGTTAAGTTTCGAAGGCAGTTTATCAAGAGCGAAAGTCAAGCGATTGTGGTCTATTCTCAGCACCCAAGAGTCGCGGATGAGCTCGGACATGCGCGTCAGGCTAGTCGTCTTTCCCATGCCAGGATCATCAGCAATGATGGTCAGATTCTTTCTCGTATTGCTGAAGATAACTTCATCAATGGGGTCGCTGTCATCCCTGGTGATGAAGGGGCGCAGGCCATCCAGAGAGCCGTGGGAGTATTGCCAGACCAGACGCGGGCTGCCTCTGATCTCCAGCTTTTTAAAATAATGTTTGTTGAATTTTGCCTCTTCATTTTTTTTTCCCATATTCAATCCATGAAACCGATTATGACTTTGAATGTGATCTCTCAATATATCTTCAGAATTCAATTTAAAATGTTCTTTTGAAACAAATATTTCTTCATCTTCCTTGGATAAATTGAAGGAACTTATAAGTGATATTTTATCTTTCGCATTGTTGAATATAAAAACATCTTTATTTCCGCTGTAGCCAACAAATTCATTCATGGATTTAATGACAAAACGAGTGTGGAACTTCCTGGGCATGTAAAGGCCACCATTGTAAACTTCCCTCAGGGAGAGACCTTCTGCGGATAAATGAAGCCAATAGATTATTCTAGCTGAGGACTCCTCCCGACACTTTTTCTTAAATAGGTCCTGTCCATCGTCCTCGGTCTTGAAGATCATCGGCCACGCGGGCTCCGCTCCCTCCCCCCAGAAGTTCTGGCTGCGTTGCTCCTGATCACTGATCACCAGCAGTGGTCCGGCAGCCCCACTCCTCTCCAGTAGTGCGGTAAGCTTCTCTTTGTCTACTAGCCTGTTCCCTTTGGAGTAGAGGGCTTCTAATTCGCAAAGCCTGGGAAGTTTGATTGGGATATAAATCTTATAACTGGCGTCTGTTGCGAGTTTCTTCAAAACTGGAGAAATTAAAGCACTAATTTTGTTTCGAATTTGCACATCGTCAGATTTACAATAATCTCCAAGTATTTTATTGAAACTGAAAATTTCTTCCCCCAAGGCTATTGAATCCCTTGCAAATATATATTCTCTAGATGTAATAGTCAGGTCGCTTAATTCGAATTCTTTAAAAGACTTAGTTTTAACGGACAGTTCTTTATAATCCATAGAAAAGCGTGAATCAATCGCTTGTGGTAGAATGATCACGAGCTTTTTGTGGGTGTGTGTTTCTAAAGTTTTAAGAATTTTTGACAAAATTTCACAGTTTTGGTTAAAGTTCTCGGTTGAAGAAGTGAATTCAAGAACGAGTAGATTGTTAATAATAACATCGCTCTCGTTTAAACCTTCCATGTCTATATCCATAGCTATGCTGGTCAAATCATTCCAACTGAGAATCGTGTGGCAGTTGTCTTCCAAATAAATTGAATTCACGGGTGTGTTCTTAATCTGAAGCAAGATATTGTTTAATCTGGCAGCTTCGAATTTAGGATCATTTGTTTCAATTAGTAAAATACGTACTGAAGATTGCAAGAATTGATTTAGCTCGAAGGTGTCTTCACAGTCCAGGATATCAGGCATCGTACGAAGATAAGCCTGACCAGCCATGTATAAGGGGGCTCCCTTTATCCTCCTGTTCTGTTGTTCCACAGCCTTCATGATTTCTATAGGAAACCAGCGTAATAATTGCTTTGTTTGTCCAATTGTCTTCACCAAATCCCCCTTTGATAAGCAATTGATTGTATTTTTTTTAGAATCAATTGTAAATTCGGGGATGTCTATTTTATCAATTTTTTGTTGGGTTAGAAATTTTTTAATTTCGGTCAGTTTTATCAGTGCATATGTTTTAAATAAACTCCAATTCTGCAAAAATTTTAACTCTTCTGCGGAAAACACCCCCAAGTGGCAGGTATTGCCCAGTGATGGAAGAGTGTGGTATTGTGAAATTACTGTTTCTTCTGAGTGCATACTGTCGGTATTTCCTTCAGCTGGTTGTGTGTTCCTGTCGCTGCCACTAGAACTCGTGGAACTCGCAGAAGGGACTTGTGTCTCATCCATATGCAAGATGTAAGAATTGCTGACTAGCTCCAGCTCGTGGTGATGTTCCAACTCAACAAGTCCCTGTGGCCAGACATGTACCGCATACTTCTCCTTCCCTTCATCAAAAGCTTTGATAAAGTTGTCTATACTGTGGGTGTCTAAATTGAACCCCGAAGTAATACTTTCCAAGTATCTTGCAGAAGCGTCGCGTTTCATGTGCACCTGATATATATCTCCCATGTGCCAGCCAGATGTGTTTATCAGATTTGGTGCAGCAAAGATGGTGGTGATATCCAAAAGATTTGCGCACATGGAACGGTTGTATCGTACGTCGTTGTCTCTGCAAATCTTCAATAACATCTCCTCAACCCCCGGACTATCCAAGGCCAGAGTGTGAGCGTGGAGGCCTTCATGTGGGCTGATAATTTTGCGGAAGCCACTACCCTTCCTCTCGAGATATTTCACGGTAAGGGTGGTGACTCCGGCCAACCAGGCTCCGAGGGAATGTCCTGTGAAGGACAGGATGAAACGAATGCCATATCGTTGGTTTGTTTCAACAATAACCTTCTTGATATCATCCGCAAAAGTTACACCTGAGCTCATGTGTTTCGTGTAACTATTACAGTACACACCCTTCCCATCGACCCAGAGTGCCCCCAACTTCTTGGGGTCCGTCCCTCTATGGGCAACAACCACCTGCTGCTCAGAAGGGTTCCAAAATGCACAGCCGAAGTATGCATTAGTCCATGAGTTGCTCCGTGCCGTGGTA
Source organism: Limnephilus rhombicus (assembly GCA_929108145.2). NCBI lineage: Eukaryota > Metazoa > Arthropoda > Insecta > Trichoptera > Limnephilidae > Limnephilus > Limnephilus rhombicus. The sequence goes on along the minus strand of OV815290.1, from coordinate 21,722,763 downwards.
AGAAGTTTCCACCCTTTGGGCCAGTCGAGCTCTCCCATACAAGCAGTGTATGATAACCCCGCGAAGGCCGCCAGCACTTTTTCATCAGGGAATGGTTCGAGAAGCATTTTTTTATTGTTATCTTCAATGGCTTCGAATGATTGCAGGGTTTTCTGCCAGTCGGGTTTGCAATAAACCAAGCCCGTGTCCGCCTGCATGTCGAGGAGATGGAGGACAACGAATTTGAGACTGAATCTGTAAAATGACAACAATAGCCGAAGTTGGTTTTGTATTCACACAAGTCATTTACAGACAGATAGAAAGCAAAATATGTAAAACCTCGAAACAATGATTTAATCTTCAAGTCTTCTGAGAGAGAAACAGAAATATCAGTTACTATTGGAATGGTAAGTAAATAGCTGAATCTCACTAATTCGGCACAATATATATACATAAGAAAAAAGTTTCCAAAATTCATCAGTATAAAATGGTTTACAACAAGATACCATTCTCAACAGGAAGAGTTTTTTTTTTTTACATTAACTCCACACAGGAGGCCCCGAGGAAAATAATTTCCCTCAGGGCCAATGTCATCTGGGATGCTGTGTGGAGGGTCTTTTTGAGTAGAGGAAGGAATGAACATTGGTCTTGAAGAGACCCATGTTGTAGGAAGGAGGAAACATAGAGGCCAGCAAATCATTCCACAGCCGAGCTGTTGAACACAAGAACGAGTCGAAGAAACGACCCGTTCTCATGTGACAAATGTCAACCGTGTACAAATGTTGGGCACGCGTTTGGCGTGTTTCCCGACTATGCACCGGTGCCGAAGGGATCAATGATGCTAGTTCCTCGAAGCATCTTCCATTGTAATACCGGTAGAACAAGGATAGCATTCCCACCCGACGCCTGTGCTCTAAAGATTGCAATCCATCTGTTAAGATGGGAGAATCTATCAAACGGACCGCCCATTTCTGCACAGAGTCGAGGGTATTTTTCAGGTATTTTGGAGCTCCAGACCAGAGATGGCTGCCAAATTCAACCGCGGGGCGCACTTGCGATTTGTAAAGGGTTAGCAGTTGTGCACTATTAAAGTATCTGCGGGCCCTGTACAGTACGCCCAGTTTTTGGGAGGCTAACTTTACTCTGGCTTCGATGGAGCCCCCATACCTGAGCTGGTCACTTAGGGTTACACCAAGCATATCAATGGAGGGCCTGTTCGGAAGATTGCTTCCGTTGAAAGAGACTAGATTTTCATTTCGATCCCTTTTAGACGTAATCAGACAAGATTGGGTCTTTGAAACATTAAATTCAACGAGATTATTTTTACCCCAAGAGAAAACACTCTCGAGGTAACCGTCCATTCATTGCTTCAAAGCCCTACGAGCTGTTGGAGTTTGTTGGAGATGCAATATCCCTAAAATTATTTATATTAGTCGAAGATGTATTTAATTGTACAATCGCCAGATTAAGGCATTCAGGGAAATTGGAGAAAGTTGATCAACCTCCGATATGCCGATGATGTTGTTATCATAAGCGCCAACAAAGAGATCTGAAGTCAATGCTGTACCAACTTAGAGAATAATCTTTAAGTATTGAACTAAAGATAAACAAGTGTTCCAAAGTCCCGCACATTAGTGTCCCAGGAACATAATTAGAAAACGTAAATCAATATACATTTACTAGAGTCAAGCTCTGAAACTAAAAAAACTAGACCAGCGAAATTGAGTAAAGAAAATGATTTGTGAAAAAAAAGCAGGAAGAGATCCCTACACCTTATATATATATCTTATATTCAACGAGCGTATACATGCAATATATACTCCAATCAAAACGTTGTGAGGAAAATGTCTACCGACCTGCAATGTGCTAGGTATCTCGCTGTGAGATAAAAAGATTAACAAGTGGATAAGGAGCAAGTCTAAGGAAGTCCACCAGCCACCACAATCTCCAATCTCAAGTGGAACTATGCTGGGCAAGTGGCACAACTAGCACTACCACAATAGTCTTGGCTGGGAAAGAAGAGCAGAGGTCGCCCATGACCGAAATGGGCTGATGCACAGAACTGACTGACAGTCACCCAGAAACCTATTTTAAGTTGATGCCAGATAGCTCTTGGACAAGAAGAAGAAAATATTGTATCTATACAAGAGTTATTATATCGATACTATATTTTTATCATAATTATTTGAAAAAATTATTCAGTCATTTGAACTCTCTTACAAAAGAATTAAGCATCTAATGGCTAGATATTTATCAATCCAACGACTTAGACGAGTGCTGTAAAATGTTTGAAATGAATTTGACTACCACATAAAGATTCCTAAAACAATTAAGATTTGTCACTATGTTGAATTGTCATGGAATCATACCACAATATGTAAACGCCTCTAAAGAGTTAAAATTAGACATAAAAACACGTTATAAAACAACCTGAAAATAAAATTTTACAAGACAAACTAGCATTAACATTCGACACAAAGAAATAATAATAACAACTAGCTGGAAATAAAACATTTCAGTGCAAATAACAAATAAACTTTACAATAAACATAAACCAGATGTAATCGAAATTGATAGTCAAAGCATTTGCTTAATAATAAATTGGATGAAATTGTAATACACAAAACCACACAAATATAAAATAATCACCACATTCTCGACCATAGCAGGTACTAAAGTATAAATTTGTAGTAACATCCCTCCTATTTTAAAATTGTCCACAGAAAGAAGATTTACACCATGTCGAGTGTCACTCGACATTGGAGCTCGAGTATTTGCACGAAAACAAACACGATAATGCACAGATGGAGATAAGATGTGGTGGACAGCGTGGTGCGATAATTACTAGTGTACCTTTGTAACATCGATAAACTAAATTCATCCATCCCTCCTACTATTACCTACACTAGAAATTACCCCTTACAATTCAATTCAATTCAATTTATTTATTCATTCAAAAACATAACAAAATTTAAAATTTTAATGCGTTTTTAAAATATATTTGTAACAGTATTACATTAAACATAAATATAAATGGTAGGCAAAAAAAAACTATATAAGCATTAATTGAGCTTGCCTTTTAAAGGCAGCTTCACTGACGCTAAATATGTCGTTATCCGAATTAATTCTGTTCAACAGCAAGATTGCTCTCCCGACTGGCATAACCATTGGCAAGTTAGTTCTGCAAGCCGGGAGTAAAACAGTCTATATCCGATAACCATCGGGAACATAGAAACTAATGCTCTTCACGATAGCCGAGTTTTCGAACCTTCCACGAATCAGTTCGGAGAAATGTGTTACAATGAGCGCATCCCTTCTGACCCGTAGAAGGTTCACACCAAGCATGCCCAAGAGAAAGCGGGTAGGGTAGAGCCACGGATAGTAGCCATACTTCCTAAAATGAAAATTTTCAAAACTTTGATGTGAATCTGGAGGAAAAAGATTGTATCAGATATTTGAAAAATTCAAACATGTCGTTTTGAACCCATTTGGCATCCTTTTATCACTCTTAGAATTTAAAAATATATATTTTTTTAAATGACACACCTTAACACTCCAATACACGCGCCCCCTAGTGAGACATAAATACACGCGTGTTATCTGTCAGATGACTGCTCACTTATTTGTCAAAAGTGAATAGTTTATTTGTTTTTTCGCAATTTTGCAGGAATGTCGAGCTAGGCGAGCTTGGGGAATACTAGGGCGGGGTGACCAGGCTCCCCTCCCTTCATCAAACTTATGACGAAAAAACAGAACTGGTCATCTGTGAGATGACACGCGTGTATTGGAGTGTTAATGTACGATAATGGAAAAAAAATATTTATGAGATGCAATATTTTTGGTATGCCTCGTTATTCTCATGTGCCATTCGTGTGGAAAACGTTCTTTTTTTTAAATGATTTTCGGCTATGTAATTATCGTTTTTTCACACCTATAAAATTATGTCCCGTCTTTCCGGTTTATAAAAAATGGTCTGATTTTTCGGATTGAAATTTTCAAAAAATCCCCAGGGTTTCAAAAATACGATTAAAAAATAAATAAAAAAAACAGAATGTCTTAGAATATTGCCTGAACCGGAAATTTTTTTTTTAAATGTTATGCAAGTGGCCTATTGGTGGGAATACGAGTCAGGAAATTTTTATGACAACAGTTTTGAATTTAGTTCTGCTTGGAATTTTTAAAGGTTTAAACATTTCAAAAATTTCTACGAGGAAAATTTTGAAATTGAAAGGGAAATTGTATTAAAAAAAAATTTATTGAGAAATTCAAAGTTTTTTAATTGACATTTTAGACATTTACTCATTTAGGATGCTGTTCAAAACTTCAACGGTTTGTTTTTGTGAATAACAGAGAGCGCCACCAGCGCCGGATCTACCATACGTTCAAAAACGTGCAAAAACCTGGCACCAACTCCGAAGGGGCGCCGTGAGACAATAAATATTGTATTCAAATTTAGTTATAATATTCCCTGAATCGTTTAAAAATTACCCATAGTACGAAATAATTATTACGCTCTAGCAACACTTTCCAAAGAAACAGAATGCACACGCATCAGGTTGGTATCAACGGCTTACGAATTTATAGTCAGTTACAGAATTTTTTTACAAATTCCATATATTTAGTTTCAACGTAAGATCTATTTTTCCATATATCTTTTACGATGAATGGGTGCGATCCAAATTCAATAACCAATCACAGCGCAGTATTTTTGTTCTAGTGAATCAAAAAAACCAACTTGCGCCTTTCAAAATGCTGACAATTTTAGTTAGTGTGTCGTCCGTACGCTCGCTATTGTTTTATTTTGTACGATTTAAGTCTCTAGGAGAAGGTACTTAAAGACCATTTTCTTATGAAATCTTCAGTAAATTCCATTATCAAAAGCATCGCACGGTTTGCAGGATTTGCAGGTTGCAACGTGTTGATAGTTTCATCATTGATTTGACATATTTTTTTTTTTTTATAATCAATATTTATTTTATTTCAAAATATATACATAAAAACAATGGAAATTCAATTACAAATCAATTCCTAGATAAATTAACAATAACATTAACATTAAAATTAACATTAGCATATAAATAATAATAAATATCACTGATTTTTTTTTCTTTTTTTTTATTTATTTTTTTATGGTATTTCTCTTCTATAGAAGCAGACGCTTGTGATTAGAAGAGGGGCGATTATGGGATTAGAAAATATTTAAAATATATTAACAAAATATATTTTGTATCTCATAATTTACTTGTGGTAGATTCTTGATAAATATCAAATTTACAAGTTATATAAGTTATGATGATAAATTTTATCAATTTGGTATTTTTACTTTGAATTGCTTTTAGTAGGCATTTATCGTCTTCGATTTTTCTTATTTTTTCAGGTAGGCTATTAAAGTATTTTTTTCCTAGATATGTATAATGATGTTGTGCAAATGAGGTGTTGCATTTTTGTGTTGGAAATATATGTTTTTGACGAGTAAGACTTTCAGTTAAAAATCTATGATTTTGTTTTTCTTTTATTATTTGGATTATTATATTTTTTCGAACTAGATCATTAAATTTTAATACTTTAAATTCTTCAAAAATAAGGTGAGTCGGATAATCTCTTCTTTTTTTTAATATAATTTTTATTATTAGACGTTGCACAATTTCAACAGGGAGTAGATTTGTTTTGTATGCGGCTCCCCAGTTTACTACAGCGTATTGGAGATTTGACTGTACTATAGCATGATAGACTGATGTTAGATTTTCTAATGAGAGAAGGTTTCGGATTTTAAAAAATATGTAAATTAATTTCCTTATTTTTTTAACGGTAAGGTTGATTTGATCTTTCCAGTTCAGGTTTTTGTCTATTGTTATTCCTAAGTATTTAATTTTATTCGAAATTTTTAATGTGGAACAGTTTATTTCACAGTTAGTTTTTTTGTGATCTTTAGAATTGTCATGTATAATTATATCAAAATTTACCGGAACATCATTTGATTTTATTGCAAATGGAATAACGTGAGTTTTTTCGCTATTAAGAGATAGTACATTTATATCAAACCAGTGTTTCAGTATATATAGGATTTATTGTTGCCTTATAATCATTGCAAATCCTTATTTCCCCATTACATTTGGCGCAGCTGAAAAAGGAACCACGGGCTGCCAAATCATCACATTTGGCGCGGTCGGAAAAGTACCACGGGCAGCCAAATTGTTACATTTGGCGCGGTCTGAAAAAGGAACCACGGGCAGCCAAATCATCACATTTGGCGCGGTCGGAAAAGGAACCACGAGCAGCCAAATTATCTCATTTGGGCAGCCGAAAAGGAACCACAGCATCCGAGATGGAAGCTACAATGGTCAACCTGTGATCGGGCAGACAAAGGCCAGATCACGACTCCACATCATTGCGGAGCAGGAAGGAAGCAAGAGCAGCAGAAGAAGCATCCTGGAAACATCAAGGCCCTGGAGGAGTATTCGCGTAAGGCGTGGATACAGCAGTTCCGGATCTTCAGGAGAAGAGCTAGGACCTGGTGCAGACCTCACGGAAGGCGCATAGAAGGAAGACTAGGGTTCAGGAGCGAGAGACGGGTCGCGGAAGGGCGAGATCGGGCAGCATCCAGTCATCAGAGTCGTGAGTTGAGTGCTGTTTGTAATTTTTTCTGTTTTTTTAATTGATTGCATCTGTGTGGAAATGGAGGGAGGAGAACTGCCCAGGTTTTGTCATTTGAGGGACAAGCTGGAGACATTCGTCCTTCAGTACGAACAGTTCATCCTTGTCAATGATGACAAATTAAATTCGGTAGAGAAAAAGAGAGCGGTTTTAATATCTCATTTACACACAGAGACAATAGATTTATTGATTGATTTGTGTTTTCCTAAAAAAATTACAGATTTTACGGTCGAAAATTTATTGTTATTACTAGAGAATCATGTACGTATCAAAAGAAATGTGTTCAAGGAGCGCGAATTTTTTTTTGCTACGAAACAAAAAAGTACAGAATCTGTTAATGATTTTATAGCACGGTTAAGAAATCTCGTTAGATTTTGCAAATTCGAAGACAGACTTGAATATAATTTAAAAGATGTTTTTGTCACCGGTCTTCGAGTGGGGCGTATTAAGGAGAAATTATATGTAGAGGCTGAAAACTTTTCATTAAAAAAGGTTATAGAATGTGCTATTGCCATGGATTCGTTCGAGGTAATTAATAAGCAAATTAAAACGGAAAGTGTAGATATTGTTTTTAAAAATAGACTGAACAATTTGTCACAAAAACAAAATTCGACGGGTAAACATTTTTCAAGACCTACGGACAAGAATGTTACATCGTTCAGAGCGAAATCAGCAGACCGAACGAAATGTAAACATTGTGGTAGTTATCAGTAAATTGTAAATTGAAAGACGTGTTTTGTTATAAATGCAGAGGAAAAGGGCATATTAGTAAAATATGTCGCGGTTTAAATAATAAAAATATTTCTTCAGTGTTTGTTAATACGCAGGAACATAAAAAAATGTTTCGGATAAACTCAGTATATTGTGAACCAATATTGTGCAAAATATTAGTGAATAATGTGGAACTAAACGGGTTATTGGACACAGGAGCGGCAGTTTCGATTTTAACAGACAAAGATTATGTTAAACATTTCAAACAGTTGGATTTAAAATCAAAGGATTTAACCTTAACGGGTTACGCTAACTGTAAGTTGAATTTATTGGGTTGTATCTTATTAACAGTTGATTTTAACGGTTGTAGGGAAATGTTAGAATTTTGTGTAGTAAAACATGGAACAACTACTGTTCTGGGGCGTGATTTCATTAAAAAATTTAATATTGGATTTACGGGGTTACAATCTACTTTATCCCAGGAGGGAAGTGAAAATTATTCTCACAATATGGTTGAAAATAATAGTAGTGTAGTAGATAAATTAATTCGAAAATTCCCGGAGGTTTTTTCGGAGAAACTGGGTAGATTCAATAAATATAAAGTGCATTTGAAATTAAAAGAGAATGCGGAACCGAAATTCTGCAATCCGAGAAATATACCGTTTGCTTTAAAAGCAAAGGTTGAATCGGAATTGGGCCGTTTGCAATCGGAAGGTATTTTAGTTCCGGTAAATTATAGTAAGATTGCATCACCAATCGTTCCCATAGTAAAAAGTAATGGGCAAATAAGGATTTGCGGTGATTATAAGGCAACAATAAATCCACAGCTAGTGGTAGATAAATATCCCATGCCACGGATAGAATGGTTGTTTTCTCAAATGGCGGGTGGAATATTTTTTTCCAAGATTGACTTGCGGCAAGCGTACCTACAATTAGAACTAGATGAGGAAAGTCAAGAATTCACAACTATATCTACTCATTTAGGATTGTTTAAATTCACGAGATTAGTGTTTGGGATTAATAGCGCGCCGGCTATTTTTTGTAAAACGATAGCTTTGTGCTTGCAAGGTTTGAAAAAAACAGCTGTATTTTTAGATGATATTGTGGTAACGGGAGATTCGGAAGAAGAACATAATGAGAATTTAACAGCAGTGTTAAATAGATTAAAAGATTGTGGATTTAGGGTAAATATTCACAAGTGTATTTTTAAGGCGTCATCAGTAACTTTTCTAGGGTTTGAAATTTCAAAAGAAGGAATTAAACCATTGAAAGACAAAACTATCGCTATTAGTAAAGTATCGCAACCTAAAGACATTACTGAATTACGAAGTTTTTTGGGGTTAGTGAACTTTTACAGGTCATTTGTACCTAATATGTCTGTACTATTAGATCCGTTACATAATTTATTGAGGAAAAATACACATTTTGATTTTAATCAAAATTGCTTGGAAGCTTTTAATAAAATTTAGTCAATTTTATGTGATGATAGAGTGCTAGCTCATTATGATCCGGATGTAACATTGAAGATTGTGACAGATGCCTCAACAAAAGGGTTGGGGGCGACACTTTTACATTGTTACGATAATAATTTACAGAGACCGATTTCTTTTGTTTCTCGAAAATTAACTGAAGCAGAAAAGAAATATTCAATTTTGGATTTAGAAGCAACAGCTATTGTGTTTGCGTTGAAAAAATTTTTTGAGTATATTTATGGAAGGGAATTCATTTTAGAAATAGATAATGAACCGTTATGTAGAATTTTTGGTGATAAGAAAGGTATCCCAGTATTAGCGTTAACGACAACAGACTATCGTAACAGACTTCAACGTTATGGTGTAATTCTTTCGTCGTTCAATTATAAAGTACAGTACGTGAAATCGGCATTGAACTGTTCGGATTATTTGTCTCGCGTTCCTGTCGAGGAACCAGTTCACGTAGAGAATGACTTTGATACTCAAATTCTAAGTTTATTCAAAAATAACAGAGATTTACCTATAGATGTCGAGGAAATTAAATCGGAATCAAGTACAGATAAAATTTTATTGGAAATTAAACATTATCTCAGAACTGGGTGGCCAAATAAAATTAACAAGGATGATTCAAAATGGTTTTACTGGATTAAACGGAATGAATTATCCATAATTGATGATTGTTTTTTCTGGAATCATAGGCTAATAATTCCAGTAATTTTAAGAGAAAAAATTTTAAACTTATTGCATAGATCTCATCTGGGTGTAGCAAAGATGAAAGGTTTAGCCAGAGGTATATTTTGGTGGCCAGGGATAGATGGAAATATTGAACTTTTAGCGAGAGGATGCGAAATTTGTTCAGAGGTTCAACCTTCTCAACCAAAGAGCGAATTGACTCCGTGGCCTATAACTGAAGAAATATGGAGTAGGGTGCATATTGATTATGCGGGCCCAGTTGCAAATAAATATTTTCTTGTGATTATTGACTCAACCTCAAAATGGTTAGACTGTGTAGAGGTAAATTCTCCCAATTCGTATAACACTATTAAAATATTAAAGGGTTTATTTACTTATTTCGGGAGTGTACATACAATAGTGTCAGATAATGGAGCCGCTTTCATGTCAGCGGACTTCAAAGAGTTTTGTGAGATGAATAACATCAAACATTTAACTACTCCGGTAAATCATCCACAATCAAACGGTTTAGCAGAAAACGCGGTTCGAACGTGTAAAAATTAAAAAAAAAAATGATGATAAGAAATAAGTTTCAGTCAGGTTATGAGGAAAAATTAGAAAATTTTTTAATTGATTACAGAAATGCACCACACTGTACAACTGGCTTAGAACCTGCAGTTGTAATGTTTGGAAGGAAACTAAGGTCTAACTTAAACAGTTTTGTACCGAGAGGGGGGAGAGATAAGGATAATATAATTAAGAAAGAAACTAAAATTAAAATGTCTAAATGTCAGGAAAATCAGAAATATTATTATAAGAGAAATAATAAAGATTCGAGGGGTTTTTCGATTAATCAAAAAGTAATGGTTAGAGATTTCAGAGACCAAAACAATGATAAATGGGTACCAGGGAAAGTACATAAACAATTAGGGAAAAAACTTTATATAATTGAAGTAAAATTAAATGGTAAACTTATGTATTGGAAAAGGCATTTTGATCAGTTGTCTAAATTGTGTGTATCATGGGAAAAGAAACCCAGCAATCCTTATATCGCGTCTGAGACGAAGAGACTGTCGTATGACGATTACGATGTCTCCAGCTTTGTGCCGGATGACAGACTAATGGGTGTTTCTCCTTCTCCTTCCAGCTCCAGTGATCCAGTGGCTTCCACGTCGGGAAATTGGAAGGACCGACTTCGACCACGGACACACAGATGAGTCAATGAAGACAGGACTCAGCTCTCGACTCAACATGAGACAAATAAATTACTTACATTGTAAATATTGGAATATTGTATGTATTGTAAATAATTATCCGCATCATGTTGTGTAACTGTCTTCAGATTTAAGTGTGGAGGGATGTAGTGAACGTATGTCTTGCAGTATGAAAGAGACATGCGTGTATGAGTGAGACAGCATGCGGAACGTATAAAAGGCGTGAATGTTGTCTACTCGTCCTCTCTTTGCATTTAGGCTTCCTGCGAAGCACCTCTGTACGACCTCGGAATAAACAGTAATAGTCTACCCACTTCGTATTATTGCAATCCCCTGAGATCATCATCAAGGGGAATCTGGATCCACCACAAGGAGTCCAGAGTAATGTAGATAACCGGCCACGGTCATTACAGTATGTTTATGTCTTCTGTTGCTTTTTGTTTTACTACTTGCCATGTGATTCCACTTTCAATAAGTACTGTGTCGTCGGCATAAGAGGTTATACTACCATGAAGTGACAGTGAAAATATCGCGTTTACATATAAGATGAATAATATGGGTCCTAGCACAGTACCTTGTGGAATTCCATATTCAGATGTCTCTTCGTCGCTATAAATGTTATTTATTTTCACACATTGAGGGCGATTTTTTAGGTAGCTTTTTATCCAATTTGCTACGTTTTCATTAATGTTCAAATTATCTAATTTAAATTATTTGAAGTTCGTTAAATGTATAATTAATATCTATTAGATTTGTTATTTTACAGTGTCAGTGTAAGTGTCTTTCGTAAGCCGTTGATACCATACGTTAGTGTTTAGTGTTTGTATGGTGTTTGTTTGCTCAATTTGGTGTTTGTTCGCTCAACACAGATTTGAGGATATATTCTTTTTGGTTTGGTTATATTATTTTGTTATATAGTTTTTCCTAAAATAATTAAAATAGCACCATAAATTTATGTTTACCCAATAGATTCAGAGAGTATAGGGCTCCTGGCGATTCTTTCTTTAAAAAAAAACGAGTGTGAGAGCTACCGCCAGGTCACTAGGAAAAGTTACACCCTTTATATGTCTTGATTTTATTTGATAAATTAGTGTAAAAAAAAAAAATTAAATAAAAAATTGGGGTGAACGAATTTTTAATCAAAATAAAAATATAAGGGGGGGGGGCGCCATCGGTACCTACTGCACAGGGTGCCAGATTTCGTAGATCCGGCCCTGAGCGCCACTTCCGTTTACAATCATCGAATATGTATATACAGATAATAATATTATCAGTTTACAAATACAAAAGTATAAGTAAAAAAAATTATATAATATGATAGAAAACTAGCAAGTGGTTCACAAACTTTTATAAAACTAATTGTACTTTTTTTTCAATTTTATTATCATCAATATGCTTCAAGTAAGATTTGTGATGTAATTTGATTGTTAATTGGTTGTTAGAGCAGGAAAAATTAAATAGGGTGGTTTTCAACCTTTTTATTACGGTAAGAATTTTGAGCAAAAATTAAAAGGTTTACAAAATTATACTCCTACATGAAAATATTCAATAGTTAAGATTAAGAAAGGACGCTCAGATGGTTTGGGCATGTAGAGCGGATGAGCGGTGAAAGGAGGTTTAGAAAAAATATGATTCAGAAGTTAACGGTGATTTTTTTAGAAAAAATACAGAAAATAAAAAGATTAATCAACGACGAGACTTGAATTAGGGATTTTCCTCTCTCCGGGAAGATGCTTTTTTTTACATTAACTCCACACAGGAGGCCCTGAGGAAAATAATTTCCCTCAGGGCCTATGTCATATGAGGAGGGTCTTTTTGAGGAGAGGAAGGAATGAACATTGGTCTTGAAGAGACCCATGTTACAACAACCATGAAACACAGAGGCTGGCAAATCATTCCACAGCCGAGCTGTTGAACACAAGAACGAGTCGAAGAAACGACCCGTTCTCATGTGACAAATGTCAACCGTGTACAAATGTTGGGCACACGTTTGGAATGTTTCCCGACTATGCACCGGTGCCGAAGGGATCAATGATGCTAGTTCCTCGGAGCATCTTCTGTTGTAATACCGGTAGAACAAGGATAGCATTCCCACCCGACGCCTGTGCTCTAAAGATTGCAATCCATCTGTTAAGATGGGAGAATCTATTAAGCGGACCGTCCGTTTCTGCACAAAGTCGAGGGTATTTTTCAGGTATTTTGGGGCTCCAGATCAGAGGTGGCTGCCAAATTCACGCTTGTACCAACTGAGCTACCAAAACACATTATTTCTTTTGCCATTCTTTTATTTATAACTTTTAAATATTATTTTTGCCTTTATTTCAATTATAATTAATATTCATGCGAAGTCTAAAAATATAAAAAGGTTAATTTTAAAAATACAATATAACTGATGAGGTACAGCATTATCAGAAATAATAAATTGACCCGTCTTCTCTCTCTTGTCAGAATATTAGATGTTTATCACCAAATAATAAAAATATGTATGAATGGTATTTTATGTTGTGAGAGTGGATTTATGTGTTTGTGTCAAAGAATGACTGGCGAAGGACCTTGATTTGGTGTAACTATCACTGCTTAAAAATGATAAAAACATATGCTGCATAGAAAGGAGAGGACTCACCGGAAAAGGATAAAACTTGTAGGCTGGCAATGCACTTGTATGATTTCTTTCCCATCCAAGAGGCACAATCACAATAAGAGTGAATGTTCGTTATTTTTATAGTACACAGCGGAGTTATTTTCAGCGGATTAACCGAGAGCGGAAGCACAAAATGGCTTTATGCGGCGGGAGTATATTGCAGACTGAATAATATTGGCGGGTTGGCAAAAAAGGGTTGGGTAGGAAAAGGAACTTGCAACAATATTAATACCAATTCCAAACAGTGACAGTATGTATGCGTGCTATGTAAGTGTGTGTATGTGTAGGTATGTGTATGGGCGTAACCAATGTATTTATTCCAATGACTTTATACATTAACACTCCAATACACGCGTGTCATCTCACAGATGACCAGTTCTGTTTTTTCGTCATAAGTTTGATGAAGGGAGGGGAGCCTGGTCACCCCGCCCTAGTATTCCCCAAGCTCGCCTAGCTCGACATTCCTGCAAAATTGCGAAAAAACAAATAAACTATTCACTTTTGACACATAAATGAGCAGTCATCTGACAGATAACACGCGTGTATTTATGTCTCACTAGGGGGCGCGTGTATTGGAGTGTTAAGGTGTGTCATTTAAAAAAATATATATTTTTAAATTCTAAGAGTGATAAAAGGATGCCAAATGGGTTCAAAACGACATGTTTGAAATTTTTCAAATATCTGATACAATCTTTTTCCTCCAGATTCACATCAAAGTATTGAAAATTTTCATTTTAGGAAGTATGGCTACTATCCGTGGCTCTACCCTACCCGCTTTCTCTTGGGCATGCTTGGTGTGAACCTTCTACGGGTCAGAAGGGATGCGCTCATTGTAACACATTTCTCCAAACTGATTCGTGGAAGGTTCGAAAACTCGGCTATCGTGAAGAGCATTAGTTTCTATGTTCCCGATGGTTATCGGATATAGACTGTTTTACTCCCGGCTTGCAGAACTAACTTGCCAATGGTTTTGCCAGTCGGGAGAGCAATCTTGCTGTTGAACAGAATTAATTCGGATAGCGACATATTTAGCGTCAGTGAAGCTGCCTTTAAAAGGCAAGCTCAATTAATGCTTATATAGTTTTTTTTTGCCTACCATTTATATTTATGTTTAATGTAATACTGTTAAAAATATATTTTAAAAACGCATTAAAATTTTAAATTTTGTAATGTTTTTGAAAGAATAAATAAATTGAATTGAATTGAATTGTAAGGGGTAATTTCTAGTGTAGGTAATAGTAGGAGGGATGGATGAATTTAGTTTATCGATGTTACAAAGGTACACTAGTAATTATCGCACCACGCTGTCCACCACATCTTATCTCCATCTGTGCATTATCGTGTTTGTTTTCGTGCAAATACTCGAGCTCCAATGTCGAGTGACACTCGACATGGTGTAAATCTTCTTTTTGAGGACATTTTAAAATAGGAGGGATGTTACTACAATTTTTTTTGAATCAGGTTTGAAAGACATATTCTAGAATTGCACGATACTTTAGTACCTACTGTGGTCGAGGGATGGATGAATTTTGTTAATCGATGTTAGAAAGGTACACTAGTAATTATCGCACCATGCTGTCGTCAACATTTTATTTCCCTCTGTGCATTATCGTGTTTGTTTTCGTGCAAATACTCGTTTAAATGGATTATTTGTGATTTCTATTTTTTATAGTTTGATTGTGTATTAGTGAAATAATCGTCGATTCTGTCATGTCTAAAAAAATAAATCGAGCCAAAGCCCGAAAAAATAAATCTAAATGAAAACGAATCATCATTTTGGACTACACATCTTAAATTTTTTCAATTATTTTTTTCAGAGAAACTATAATATCAATTTTATTTACAAAAAAAACTGAAACTTAAAAAAACCCAATTTTGGCCTGAAGTTTGTGGAAAAAAACCAAAAAAAGCTTAGGGTGGAAAGGGTAAGACAAAAATTAAATAATAATCGGTGGTTAGTTTTAAATGATGATATAGTTTAATTGGTTTAATTAAGGATTTTAGTATTCAAACAAAAAAGAAAAACAGGTTTTCGTAAATTTATCACATTGCATATTATATTTTGTGAAATAACAACTTTCTTGTTATTAGACCTCGGACTCTCAATGGGGGTTTCGATTTATTGCCTGAAAAGTGCTTAGGCGCATGGAAATACTAGTAAATTCTTATCGCAATCAATTTCAACCAGTGTATGTTTTCACACTCGGAAGATCGAATGCAACTGACATGATTTTAATAAGTGGAGGGTGAGTGCAAAGAATTTGTGACAAAGGGGTAAGTGCAATAGACATGTATAGAGAGCGAGAGAGCGAGTACGTCTTCTGGTCACGTAAATTTAACAACAAAAGTAGGAATTGCAACTTAACTGATTTTTTTTTTAATTCACCGATATTATGAAATTTGTTATGAACTTGTTCAAAATCAGATTTGCTTGCGTTTTCACAATAATTTAATTTTTGGATGCCAATAATTATGACCAGTAAAATGCTGTAATCTGTCCCCTCCCCCCCCCCCCCCCCCCCCCCCCCCCTCCCTCACCACCTTTGTGGCCCGCCTCAGCTCAGTAATATTTTTTTTTACCATATAGGTTGATATAGGTTGGGCACCCTTGGATTAAGTAGTGTTGATAAGAAAATAAGATAAGATCATTTTCGTACGATGACATCATAATTAAAAAACACACAATTTTTTATAAATTAAATGTTAAAAAATATATTATAGTATTACGTTTTCTCGTAGCACTTTTTATATATTCACAGCACAAAAATCTATTCTCACGAATATTCCTATAAGCCAATAACAACACATAGGTATGTCTTTTTATCATAGACTGTCTTTCTCAATATAAATACTTAGGAAGTTGGATTGACGGAAAATGGGATTCACGTCAAGAAGTGCGTGTTCACATTTGTGTAAAGACGTCAACCTTAAACATAATATTAAACGTAACGAACTTCCATATCATCATCTTATTCCATGACACACCCACCATTTCCTGTTCACTACACCGCCAACTCAGTTAAAACCATGTTGATAGCAAAATAAAGACTTACCGAAGTAGTTATTCTTATCGGGAGGATTGGCACAATCACTAATCAGATATTATAATATAAGTAACTTGTATTTAAAGCACTAATTAATATAAGTTAGTGTAATTTTTTAACAGATTCGACTGCTTGTTCAAAGGTTTGGTAAACTATCCACTCCTGTGAGACTATTGCCAACGCCTGGGCGACTATCTTATCAGCTCTGATAAGTAATTTTTTTTTTTTTTTTTAATTAATAAAATTCCTTTATTATTTATTTACAGTTTTTTACATTTTTTAATTAAGTCCCGTTAAACTGATCAATTAATTATCTTCAAGAAAAACTCACAGTTATTGATAGCGCTGCACTGGCTATGGCAAATGAATACAAACTTAAAGATAAGGTTTCAAGCAAATATAATACTCACATATTATTGAATGTTACCGAGCTCAGAAACCCTGAACTTGTGGAGACAGGTGTCTCCTAACATCTTTAATTTATTTATTTATGATATGCTTGATGAAACTCTAAGTGACCAGCTCAGATATGGGGGCTACATCGAAGCCAGAGTTAAGTTTGCCTCTCAAAAACTAGGCGTACTGTACAGTAGGGTGTGTCAATTATTTCAACTTTTGAATTCAGAAACGCCCGGGGTCTCAAAAGTTGCGTCTTACAAAGAAAATGAGAACTGTATTTAATTTTTTTTTATTTTAAATCGTTATTAGCCTGCTAAAATGCATTGAAAATCAGAAAACAAACCTAAAACCATTTTTTTTTTTTCATTTTTAATAAATATTTTTTTTCAGTAATTTAACCTTTTATTATTAAACAATGCGTATAACTGACAAAAATGAAGAAAAAAAATCAAGTTTTTTTTTTAATACAAGTAAATCAACAAGAATTCTGATTTTATCCAGAAAAAGTGTTATTTTCCCCTTTTATATTTTTAACCAACACATCACATATGTTTTAAAAAAAATTTTTTTTGGGTTTTTTGTACTGCAGTTATGGAATGAAAAATAAGTTTGGTAAAAAAAATAAAATATGAACCATTAGTTTTATTTTTTTTTTTTTTTCAAATTACGAAATCTACTTTTTTTTCAAAACTTCCGGCCATTGTAGCGGGCTAATAGTGAACAATAATTTCATTTATTTTTACGTTTTCGAATAGCTATAGATCATACGAAACTTGTGAGACCCCGGGCGTTTAAATATGAGGCCATTTTTTTTCTCTCTATGGAGAGCGACAGAAGCTACTGTACAGGGCCCGCAGATACTTTAATAGTATACTACTGCTAACTCTGTAGAAATCACAAGTGCTCCCCACGGTTGAACTTGGCAGCCACCTCTGCTCTGGACCTCCAAAATACCTGAAAAATACCCTCGACTCTGTGCAGAAACGGACGGTCCGTTTGATAGATTCTTACATCAGGCGTCATGTGGGAATGCTATCCTTGTTCTACTGGTATTTCAATGGAAGATGCTCCGAGGAACTAGCGTCATTAATTCCTTCGGCACCGGTGCATTGTCGGGAAACACGCCAAACGCGTGCCCAACATATGTACACAGTTGACATTTGTCACATGAGAATATGTCGCTTCTTCGAATCTTGTGTTCCAACAGCTCGGCTGTGGAACGATTAGTCGGCTTTTGTGTTTCCTCCTTCCTACAACATCGGTGTCTTCAAGACCAATGTTCATTAATTCATCTCCTCAAAAAGACCCTCCCCACACAGCATCTCAGATGACATAGGCCCTGTTAATGCAAAAAAATATATTATTGTAGTGAAAACTTCTTTAGCACCATTGTGATTTGAAACTCGATGAAACGAAAAATAACGACACTAAAAAGAGACAAACACATACATACATCTACAGGATTTAACCTGAGAGAGAATGAGATAGTATAATCGGTGTCCTCTTTGTGCGGTGCTGCATAACCTCCCTTCTTGTATACTTTAGTTTACTGAAGATTTCATTTCTATCACGATGAACTGCACTCTGAATTTTTTTTATACACCCAAGTGTCCCAACTGCATCCATCGTCCGGAACCTGTGAGATTATGGCATCCCTTATTGAGGTATATTGTGAGGCGGAAGGTAGTGGGGAGGGGAATCAGATGGAAAAAAAGGTGGGTTATTGGTTGACGAACACAGCTAGCCATTTCCCGAACCGAGCCATTTCAAGCAATGTTTCGATTCTGAGAGGCGGTCTTGCACCAGGGTGACACTGAGAGTATCTTCCATTCTGGAACGTACAGCAAATATACTGTATATTATTTTTAATTAATTAGATGTGAAAAAACACAAATAAAATTTAATTGGGCACGCCAGGATATGAACCTGCGACCTTTGGATTGGTAGTCTGAGCCTTACCCCTCGACCACGAAGGCCATCATAAAAAGTGATTTTTTTATATTAGCACATTCTAACCACTGTATGTATGATAGTCCCAAAATGCAAACTCAATTTGGGAGGGGGTACGGGTACCGCCGGGAACCATTTATTGAATAACCAACATTTCTGCCATAGATCACCCCAAGTGGTTCGCTACGTTTGGTGACTTATCAGGGGTGCCTGGATTCATGGGGTGAGGTTTATCCAGGTCTTGGCGGCGGATGCTTCTGCCCACGTGCTGCATAGCAGGCCGGATTGAGAGACACTGGTTGAGGGAGGCCTTTTGACCTTTCCACCCGGACTCTCTCGACCCGTCGCCTTGCACCGAAATTGGAGGGATGGATTCATATGTCTGTCACTCCTGAACACACTGACCCTCAGATTCCTACCCACCCCTAATGGCGTTTTCCTTCCCAGAACTTCCTATCCTTCCCTTCCTTAAAAAGACCCTGCTCACAGCATTCCTTAAGATTATATAGGCCCTGAGGGAAATTATTCCTCTATGGTGCTAATAAAAATTGACTAACACATTGACAGAATTTTGTTGGCTGAAAGAAAAAAAACTAATTCTGATTTTTTGTATTTTGTACCAACATACTGTGTGGTTCAAATGCAATACCTAATATTTTTACTTTGTATTTATTTTTGTGCAAGTGTTTTAAACAGTAGTTTCCTGCACTATTTACTAGTATAATTTCGTTAATATTGTTATATATATGTACGTAAAAGCCTAAATAGGAGTAAATAAATAAATAAATAAATAATATATAACTCAAAACTTAAAGTTTTTCTTTCACCCAAGAAAAATTCCAAAAGTGACATCTGACAAATTTTATAAAAGCTCAAGTGTCACACCCAATGTACGATAGCAGCTAGTGGGAGGTGCGCCGCTAGAAAATACAAATATTTTGGCTCTGGTGGTGTACATACATATATCTCACTCTATGAGACTGAATATTGTTTGCATGAAATATTCCATACAGGGTGTTAAGGGACGTACTTGACTTACTTTAACCAGTGATTCCTGACATTATTTGGATTAAAAAATGTTAATGAAATTTTGGTCTCCGGTGACTTTTTTTGACGACTTTTTTTTTTTTTCAAAAATTTTTTCTTCAAAATCAAACAAAAAAAAAATTTCTTCCGCACATCGTCACTGGTCACTCAGCCGGGTGTCTGACGAACCCCTTACCCCGCCTCCAACTGTTCAACAACTACCATTTTTTTATGTTTTTTTGGAAAAAATAAAAACATCAAAAATGTCACCTGAGACCAAAATTTCATTTACATTTTTTACTCCAAATAATGTCAGGAATCACTGGTTAAAGTAAGTCAAGTACGTCCCTTAACACCCTGTATACAGGGTGACCGCAAAACTACCGATACGGTTTGAATGTTTAATAAGTTTTTAAATTTATTCATATTTTTTATTTTTATTTCAGAATTTTGTGAAGAAAACTTGGGAAATTTGAAATGGAACACTACACAATGGAACAGCGATTAACAATTGTTGAATTTTATTTTGAAAATCAACGGTCAATTGTTTTGACGCAGCGTGCTTATCGTCGTTTTTTTAATGTGCATACTGGACCTTCAGCACCAACAATAAACCACCTGGTTGCAAATTTTCGACAACATGGTACAGTAAGACACCTTCCACGTACAGGAAAACCACGTACGGTCCACACGGAAGAAAATATCCAACGTGTTGTGGATAGTGTGCAGGACAGTCCAGAAACATCAACAAGAAGACGTTCGGCACAACTGGGGCTATCGCGGAGGTCCATTCAGAGGATTTTGGCCACATTGAACATGTTCCCGTATAAGGTTCAGCTTGTGCAAGAATTGAAGCCGAAAGACGACCAACAACGGCTTGATTATACCGTTTCATTCCGACAAAAAGCAGAAGAAAATCGCGATTTCATCAACAATTTGAGAATGAGCGATGAAGCCCATTTCCAATTGAATGGTTTCGTAAACAAACAAAATTGCAGGATATGGGCTACGGAGAATCCAAGAACAGTTCATCAGCAACAATTACACCCACTTAAGTGTACTGTTTGGTGCAGTGTATCGTCTGAAAGGATCATTGGTCCATATTTCTTTGAAAATAAATGCACATGGCGCCTCAGTTACGGTTAATGGTGCTGAATATCGAATGATGCTGGACAATTTTTTTATTCAAATATTTGAATTATTTTCTCACGCATGCGCATATGACGTGCGCCAACGCGTCTCTAGCCTGTCACCAGGAGGCCAGCTGTAAAAAACCATCCACAGTTGTGGTTCCAACAAGATGGAGCCACAGTAGAAGTGTGTCGTTCCGGCCGGAAGGAATCCGATGATTCCGAGTCCGAATGCGTATGATTCGCTCCGAGTTCGCAAAATGTAATGAATCGATTCCGGAACCGCTCGCACTCGGGCGAGGTTGAGGCGGAAGGAGATGTGCGGCGTGGGCCGGGCAGCGTTGATAGTGATAGAATCATTTACGGGAGGAGATGCGCGGCACAGGCCAGGCGGGGTTTTGTCACTCTCTCACTCGGGAACGAGTGACAATACCGGACTCATTCACGGGATGAGGTGTGCGACGCGAGCGGGGCAGCGTTGAATTGCTCTAGCAGGGCGCGATGACAGCATGCATGAAAACATTTTTCGAAAAGAAATAGCATTATCTCTTAGACAAAAGAAAGCAAGGAGCATTGCTTTTTACCTTTTGTCGGTCATCACGGAGCAAATTTGCCTTCCCGCAAGTTATCACTCATCTCAAACACATTATTATTAGCTATTTAAAGATAAAACAATAACATGTTAATGTAAACACACACTTCACACACACCCGGCTACGTAAACACATGATTCCCCAACTCCGTAAAGTTCCACGATTCCACCGAGTACGGCAAGTCCACCTGAATCAACTCTCGGCATTGAATCAGCAGGAGTCAAATTAAGTTTGGTTCCGGCCGATTCAACGACTCCGGCGGAGTGCTACAATGAGTTTGGTTCGGCGAGTCCGGCGGAATCGCCGGAATCAAAGAAGCGAGTCCAGTGAATCGAGTCCACGAATTCGAAGTCGAATACGGGTCCGGAATTGATTCCGTAATTGAGTGAATCGACACACTTCTAAGCCACAGCCCCCACACTGCAATGGACACAATGGCTATGTTACGGGACCTCTTTGACGAACACATTATTTCGCACAGAAGCGATTTCAATTGGCCCCCACGTTCACCGGATTTAACAGCGCCAGACTGTTTTCTTTGGGGTTATTTGAAAGAAAGGACATACGTAAATCAGCCAGCGACCATACCACAGCTAAAACAAAACATTCGCAATGAAATTCAAGTCATAACACCGGAAATTTTACGAAAAGTTATGCAAAATGTACTGGAAAGAGCACGAATGTGCGAAGCCGAAAATGGCCACCGCTTGCGGGATATAATTTTTCACAGTTAAGCCAAAAATATTCCCCATTAATATACTGTAAAACAAAAAAATAATAATAATAATTAACCATTAAATAAAAAAGTTATTACACATTCAAACCATATCGATAGTTTTGCGCCACCTATACTTAGCATGTTCAGAAAGTAAGTGCACTGTGACCGGTGGATTTTAGTTTTTTGAGGATTGGCAACACTGAGTAGTAGAGGCGGTCTCCTGACCAGAACAAGCATCGCAGGAACATTGTAGTACGTAAACTCACGTTGAAGTGTCCAGTTGCATGAAAGATCCTGCCAAGTGCTGTGATCTGCTTTTACTCACGGAAGGAATAACATCTACAAGAACAAAAGGTGAGGATTTCTGAGCTCTATTTTGACTGGAGATTTATTTTTCACATGAATACCACACAAGAATCCCAACTGCTCCCGTCTGGAGCCAGTGAGACTATGGCATCCCCAATTGGGGTATGTTGTGAGGCTGAAGGTAGTGGTGAGGGAAGGAGATAGGGAAGAGGAAGGTGGGGAAGTACCTGGCTATTCAGATCTGGTCACCAAACACGGCAGAAAAACAAACAAACATTTCAAGCAACGTTTCAATTCTGAATGGTGGTCTTATACCAGGGCGATACTGAGAGTATCTTCCACTCTGGAACGTGCCGCAAATATACTATATATTATTTTAAATGAATAAATTGTGAAATACACAAATTAATCAAATAAAATTTATTTGCCACGCCGGGATTCGATCCCGCGACCTCCGGAATGCGAGTCAAGCGCCTTACCGCTGCACTACGCCGGCTGTCAAAGATGATAGTGGGTGACTCATTACACGCCTGGGAAAAAAAAACAGTCGTCAAAGTGGCGTCACACCAATTCCCAACTGTTAAAAAATTGAAAACCACAAATTCGGACAAAAAAATTATGGCCTCAGTGTTTTGCGACCAAAAAAGCATCATTTTTTAATTTCTTCCTCAGGTTGAGACCATCAATGCATAAAAATATTGTGACACCCTAAAAATACTCAAAAGGAGCATTCAAAACAAAAGGAGGAGAATGATGACCAGAGAAGTGTGCTTTTTTCCGAAAACGTCCGTCCTCAGACAGCCTTATCCACCAATACGCTCTTCCACTCATTTGGTTGGGATGTTTTGAACCACCCCCGTAATCCCCTGACTTGGTGTCTTCAGATTATCATCTTTTCACCTTCCTGAAGGCATTTATGGATGAAGATAAATTTTCAACCGACGAGCAGTTGCAGAAAGTGGTCCTGAAGTGGGGGAAGTAGCTAGCGGGAGAATTCTTCGAGGAGGGCATAAAGAAACTTGTGCCATGGCTCACCAAATGCATTGAACGGGTTGGCGATTATTTGGAAACAATATCAACAATAATCAACAAGTGAATCAACAATTTCCTTTAATTTTTTTCTAATACACTTTTTCAAAAAAAAAAAAAAATTCTGTACACTTACTTTTTGAACATGCCTCGTATTATTTTTAGTCCATAGGTGCATTCTGGATTCTGCTCCTATGAAAGAATTTTTTAAAAGAGAGGGTGGAATCAATAGAAGAGTTTGCAATTGGCTATCGCCTTCCCGGGAAACATCGGATAACCAATACTTCTGCTATAGGTCACCCCAAGTGGTTCTTTAGGTTTGATAATTTAGCAGGGGTGCCCGAGTTCATATTAGTAAGGTTTGTCTAGGTCTTGGCCACCTTTCATGGTAAAATGTGACAGTTCAAACACCTGACTCTAAATTTCCTTTTCGAAACAACGTATGTATACAGAACACAAAAATTGAAAAATGAATTTAAAAAAAACATATCGCACATCCCATAGAAAAAAGTCGCAAGTCAAAAAAGTAATTTTTCCATGAGAGCGAAAACAAATGATGATTGATGAAACAAGCGGTCCTGTCGAAAAGAGACACTAGTGACATCTCACAGAGATAGAGTGATCTAATTTCAATACTCTTTTCGTGGGGCATAGATAACAATCAAAAATAAAATTTTGACTTGCGACCATTTTCTACAAGATGTGCGAATTGTTTGAAATTTTAATTAATTTTTTTATTGGTAAAAATAACGATGAAAAAACAACTTATGTATTTTTTTTAAAGGGATTATTCCAGTTCCGTTTATATAAGTTGAGAGGGTTTTTGAAGTAATTAAAAATACACTTATATAATGTTGGCCAAATAGTCCATAATGTGCGTTGGCTCCAGGCGTCTGAAACCATTGGCGTCACAAATGCCGATCTGTAAACAAAAAAAAATGCAACATCAGAATATTTAACATTTACACAATCTTAATATATTTATAAAACAAAGTCGGGTTAGTTACACCATTTATAACTCGAGAACGGCTGGTCGATTTTTATGATCTTTGATTTGTTGGATTTGTCTCCGCCCCGAATAGGATAATAACTATTAAAACATCCGAAAAATTCACGAAAAAAAAAGTTATGAAGAAAATTAATTTTTTCATACATTTTGTATAGAACGAATTCTCATCTTTTGAAAGAGCTACAGCAATATATAAGTATAATATTGAATAGTGCGTGAATTCCAAAAAGTCAAAAACGTCATATATGTCAATGCGCTGATTGTTTTGCTTTTGTTCGTAAACATATATTGCTACCCCTCTTTCTTACACATTTAATGTCAACAGTCGAAAATGAGACAAACGGTGAATGTATGTCTGACCCCTCTCCAAATAATTTAATTAATTAATTAAGTTAATTTATAAAGGATACCAACATCACAGTGACAGGTACGGCCGCGGATTTTCGCTGTGTCGGATCGCGAAGAGAATTTTGGTTTTATGCAATTGAAAATTAAAATGCATTATTTTCCGCCGCCCCAAAGCCAAAAACTTTCCTTTTATAGTAATTAAGGCGAATCTAAAGTTTTTTTCTAAAAATTATTCGTAATAAGCGTGGCCAGTCCGAACCGATAATTACCATTTCTTCAAGTATAATGTTCTAAAAATGACTTATTAAGAATGTGTTGTGTAGACTCATATAAGGTTTATAAGCGGCTCAATCATATACGAAAATCTCAAATAACTGCCGAAAATATGGTTTTCAACAAACCGAATTTTCACTTTCTTCCAATTATCTTTTTGTGGGCACCACTGAGGTGTTTACTTTATAAACAGCATAAGATTTAGTAAGAATACCTTGATTGAAAAATCTCTTCTGATTGGGCCCCACCAGTAGGTAGTAGATGTAGCAGGAATAGTTGCATTGGTCGATGATGCGCTCCAGGGTCCCCTGCCAGGTTCCAGAATGTTGCGAAGTGTGCGATGGTGCCCGTGGGGTGCAGGCTCGCCATTCATTGTTTTCACTAAGGAACAAGGACAATAGTTACAAAACTGCACCGGAATCCCAGCATCCAACAGCCTGAAGCCAGTTGGGAAGCACCAGGCAGATTTGCTTGAGAAACAACTATAATATACGTGCACAAAATAGGTTATTACGTTCTTAGTTGAGGTAAATTAATCGTTTCAGAGCTTCGGTCAATAAAGGCAAGGCCGAAGTTTTAGAAAACGTCACAAAATGACGGCAAAGAGATTCTGTAGAGAAACAACTATATACGTGCACAAAATAGGTTATAACCCAAACAAAAACATAATATAATAACTTATTATGTCCTTAGTTTGGGTAAATTAAGTATTTCTTTAGTGTTTTCATCATGAAACAAAATTTAGAATAAAACTTCGCAAATGTCAAAAAATGGCGGCAGAGATACAATACGGAGATTTTATCAATGACGTTACATGATTTTATAGGGAAATTTCGAACTTTGATTTAATAAAATTAAATTATGCATCTTTTACCTTTTATCCAAACGTTATTAAATTTACAATAAGCCGCCGCACTTTTAATAGGCACAGATTTTGGAAAGTACACTATTTTTAAACTTAGTCATTCTAAATTTCGATTACATAAAATTAAAATTAGCTTTCGTCTTGTGAGATTGTACGCCAGAATCACAAACCATGTTACACAAACCTAGCGTAGCCGCCGAACTACTTGAAAACTGGGATGTTTTTCTTGCCTTGACGCGAGTAGGCGTTATAAAGGGGCACTTTCTTTTGTATCACAAACCATGTTACACAAACCTAGCGTAGCCGCTAAACTACTTGAAAACTGGGATGTTTTTCTTGCCTTGACGCGAGCAGGCGGTATAAAGGGGGCACTTTCTTTAATGTGTGCAAATTATTTTACTATGAATTATCACTATGTGGTTTCTATGGACAAGATTCAATATGGCGTCGGCGTCAAAACGGAAAATTACGCGAATAAAAGTTTTTACGAATATAAATTTATATGCACGTTTTTCCGCCGTTCTCGACTGAAACAGATGGTTCTTGTGGTAATTAAGTTTATGGGTAGTTTA
Source organism: Limnephilus rhombicus (assembly GCA_929108145.2). Classification (NCBI taxonomy): domain Eukaryota; kingdom Metazoa; phylum Arthropoda; class Insecta; order Trichoptera; family Limnephilidae; genus Limnephilus; species Limnephilus rhombicus. The sequence goes on along the minus strand of OV815290.1, from coordinate 21,696,158 downwards.
TTTTTTTAAATATATGCCTATTAAAAGTGTAGTGGCATGCGGCGTCTAGTCGTAAATTTACCCAAACGTTATTAGTTGTTTTTTCAAGTAATTAAATTGAAACGTGGTGTAATTTCCAAAATCGGCGCCTGATAAAATACACTTTGACACGTCGATCCCCGGTCCGTTCAATGTTGGCGTTGGCAAGTTGGCAATTTGAATACGGAAAATAGGCAAATATTCATATTTCATTCTGATTTCATTTATGACAATTCTCAGTTTGCATCGCTCTGAATTACAACCGTTGTTGTTTTTTACCATATGAATTATGACAATCTCTATGGCCGAATTATTAGGACAACATTATGAAAACTCACACGACTAAAAAGGTTCCACTTAGTTGTCTGGTCACCCTTTTTATCCAATATTTCCATTGATTATCTTCGCGATTAATCCGCTTGGGCCACCCCTGCCTTAAACAAGTCATTACGTTTTGAATGACAGCGTCTTCTCTAGTGGCTTCCGTGATCGAATTAACGTCTAGATGCTCACAATTGTTAACAAAATTTACGAAATCTGACCCGTAGTCTTCTCTGAGAACTATTTAAAATTAATGATTTTCAGGATTGCTGGCACTCATTTACAAGCATTGTTCAAACAAATATTCATAAATGTTCAGAATCATTCACCATACAAACTCCACACAAATGTAAAATAAAAAAACCTTGGATTACTCAAGGACTTCTAAAAAGTATAAGAGTTAGGGACACATTACACTTAAAAACTAAAAAAAATCCACTTGATCTTTCGTTTCTAAATCTTTACAAACATTATAGAAACATGTGTTCTAAACTTATAAAATATGCCAGAGGTAACTATTACAAACGTCAGATTCAAAACTGTAATAATGACCCTAAACTTGTCTGGAAAATTATTAAGGAGATGACATACACTAAAAACAATAAAAGTAGTGATATTACCGAACTTGATACACCAAATCAAAAATTAAATATGAAAGAAAATCCAAAGGAAATAGTTCAATTTGTGAATGAATATTTCTCCAAGGTGGGTTCTAATTTAGCTAAAAAAATAATTAAACCTCCTTATACTGATAATGAAATTAACAACACACTTACAAATAATATCACCTTTAAATTAAATACAGTTACAGCAGATGACATTAAAAGCATTATAGATTCAATGAAACCAACACTAACTTCAGGATCAGATGGCATCTCAATGAGAATAATTAAATCAACTAGAGATGAAATAATTCAACCACTCCTCCACCTTGTGAACAGATGTATCATGGAGGGTATCTTTCCCGAAACGCTTAAAATGGGTTCTGTTATACCAATCTTTAAAACTGGCAATAAAGCGGATATAAATAACTATAGACCGATAACAATATTGAATAATCTTTCAAAAATAGTAGAGAAAGTCATAAAGAAGCAGCTCACTCAATATCTTGAAACAAACTTCATACTATCTGAAAATCAATACGGATTTAGAAAAAATATAGGAACCTCCGATGCCATCGCCTCTATTGTAAAAAGTATAAAACATAGTCTCGATAACGGAAATAAGTGTATCGGAATATTTTTAGATCTAAGTAAAGCCTTCGATACAATTGATCACACATATCTTCTAGAAAAACTCAAAAAGATTGGAATCTCAGGACGTGAACTAAACCTCATTAAAAGCTACATGTCAGAAAGGTTACAGTTAGTCAGGATTCAAAATGAATCAAGTCAACCAATACAAATCCAATATGGAGTCCCGCAAGGCAGTGTCTTAGGCCCGATTTTATTCCTGATATATATAAATGATTTATGTGAACTAAACTGTCACGGCTCAGTCATTAGTTTTGCAGATGACACAGTCCTTCTATTCCATGGAAAGTCATGGGAGACTGTATTTGAAAAAGCTGAAAAAGGGATGAATCGGGTAAAAAAATGGCTTGATTCAAATTCTCTAACACTAAATGATACAAAAACTAATTATATTAAATTCAAAATCCACAACAAACAGACGGATAACCTCAATACAAACCTAAACATAAAAATTCATAAAGAATGTATAAACGTGAACCGAGAAACTCCTTGCAACTGTCCAAAATTGAATGAAATACAAACAATAAAATATCTTGGAATAATAATTGATCAAAACTTAAATTGGAACTCCCAAGTGGAAAATGTGAGCAACAAATTAAAAAAACTAACCTATTTTTTCAAAACAATAAGAAACATTTTAGATAAAGAACAACTAATTAAAATCTATTATGCCTTAGCCCAATCTCAACTACAATATGGTCTTATCGGATGGGGAAGCTCATGCGATTCCACTATAAAACCAGTCCTCACAGCACAAAGGGCAATTCTGAAAATTATACTTAGAGTACCCATCAGAACCCCTACAGACTATGTTTTTAAAGCGCTGAATTTAATGTCACTGAAACAATTATATACAAAAGATATTCTAATGTACGCATTCAAAAATCAGGATAACTTTACACAGACAAACTCGGGCCGATTCACAAGATCTACATTACAACATACATTCTACCAACCTACAACTAAAACGACTTTTGGACAAAGAAATATGGAATACTTCTCTGTAAAATTATTTAATTTACTCCCTCTTGCAATGAAAACCACAAAAAAAATAACCGCCTTCAAAAGAAGCATAAAAAATATGGATTATGGACATGGGAAGGAAGAAAATAGATTCAATTTTGCAACCCAACAAAGAATAATGCTTTGTTTTGTACTTTCTTTTAGATATAACTTAATAATTTCCCTTGGCAATATTCTAACATAGATTAGGTATTTACTTATAATTAAAATAATAAAACTTGTACAATGTGTCCTTAGAACGGGGTACCCCAGTTAGGACACATTTTCTCTAAAAAACTGTAAAAAAAAAATATATAAATATAAATAAATAAAATAAATAAACTCCTCGACCGACGATTCTAAAGGTAGTCCAGACAGGAAATCCGCTTGATTCTTGCAAGATCTTACGAATTCCGTTTTATAAGAAAAACCTGCTAGAATTATTACGTACCTTTGCAATCTATTTGCCGCTAGTACTGGAATTTTACCGAGAATTCTCATCAGAGGCAAATTATCTACGCACAGCGTGAATTCTCTGCCATATAAATATTGGAAAAATTTATTCAAACCGAACACTATAGCTAAAGCCTCTAAGATGCTATATTTCTTTTCCGCGTTATTTAAGCTTCTAGATGCAAATGCTATAGGTCGCAACGTACGGTTTGCGAATGAATGAACTAAACAGGCTCCTAGACCGGAAGTGCTAGCGTCCGTATAAAGTTTAACCGTAAGGTGAGGTATGTAATTCGTCAAAATCGTATTTTTACTCATCAAATTCTTTATCGTATCTACTGCGTTAGCGCATTCTCTAGTAAAAACCCATTTGACATCTTTCTTTAAAAGATTATGAAGTGGCTCTAGGATTGACGACATATTAGGTATAAAATTCCGGTAAAAACTGAAAAATCCTAATAAACTTTTAAGTTGATGAACGTCCGTCGGATAAGGTGCATTCTTAATGGCTTCTAATTTATCCGTTTGAGGTTGGATTCCCTTTTCAGAAATGATGTACCCCAAAATCTCTACCTCTTTTACAAAAAATTGACATTTTTCCATATTGACACATAACCCGCAATCTTGTAATCGCTTGCAAACTGCCATGATATTATTCATCAGATCCATTTCGTTGATCCCTGAGATGATAATATCATCTAAGTAAAATGCCACGCCTTTAAATCCTTGAAAAAAACTCGCAATTGTTCTAGCAAAAATTGCTGGAGCAGATTTAAACCCAAACACTAGTCTATTGTAAACAAACAATCCTAAATGCGTAAATCATTGTAAATTTCTTACAGCTATTCTGCAGTTCTAACTGTGAATAAGCTTGTTTTAAATCCAGTTTTGCAAAAAATTTTCCCAAACTAACCTTGTGAATAACCTCTTCGATCCTAGGTAGCGGGTATTTCTCTAACTCTGTAATAAGATTTAAACTTCGTTTATAATCTACACAAATGTTGTGAATAATCTACACGAATGTTTATAATCTACGCAAAATTCTGTTTACTTGTCACACTTTTTATATATTTATAACTTTTGTACTTTATATTATTTACAAAGGTACTTAACTTATAGTCTAAATTATTTCCTGCCTTTCAACTTTTTATCTTAACTTTTTGCTTTTACATTATACTTTATATTTCATAGTTTACACTTTTACTTTATACTTTCATTTTATACATCATAATTCCATTTACTCATTACCTTAACTCCTTTTTTTACCTTTTGTTTTTATACTTATTTAACTTTATATTTAAATGTCACTTTCTTATGTTATTGTATTATAATGTAATGTATAAATATAATTATGTGAATGGTACATGTTGTGCCGTATGTTTTGAAATAAATAAATAAAATAAATAAACAAATACGAATCTCGCCGTTTTACTTTACCACCGGAACGATAGGAGACGCATACTCGTTGGTTTTCACTAGCGAAATAATACCATCTCTCACCATGGATTTAAGTTCACATTCGATCTTATCTCTAATAGCGAAAGGTACCGGCCTAGCATTACAGAAAAAAGGATTCGCATCTTTCTTCAATTTAAAATTCACTTTGAATTTATTAAACCGTCCTGGTTTTCGGTCAAAAACTTCTGGATTTTTTTTTTAATTTTATCAATTTTCTCTTTTTCCGACGAAACTGAACTGATAGAATTTTGTTTTGAAATAATGTTGAGGTTAAAGGTTTCCATTAAATCACTTCCTACAATCAGTTCCGAACCGTTTGCTACAATGATAAAGGTTATTAACCTAACTAGATTATTGTATTCGACCTTGAAATTTGCATAACCCACAACATTCAATATATTCCCGTCGTAACCTGAAATTTTTCGTGTTTCGGGTGACAATTCTAAATTACTGAAATGTTTACAAAATAATGTCTCTGGAAAAACACAAACTGATGATCCTGAATCAATCATGGCTTCGAAGAATTTACCGTTTAATTTCAACCGTGCTTTGATTAAATTAAATTAAATTGAACAAATGCTACATTCCAATGTTATTATTATTACAATTCATAACTGATTTTACAGACCCGTTTTTAGAAAATCTTTGCAAATGGCCTAATTTACCGCAAGAATAGCATTTCGCTTCTTTAAATTTACAGCTACGAGTGTCAAGATTTGTTTTCCCACAAATATTACACTTCTTTTGAGATGAACCGGTTTTAACCTGTTTATCCGGTTTACGTGAGTTGGTGCTATTAGCACGATCTCTAGGCTTGCGTGCCGGGAATGGCGATTTTTCAAACCTCTTTAACGTATTCACTTCTAACTTCAACTTGGCTGAATCGACCTCAGGACCTTTCGCGGTTACTGCTAGTTCAACTAGCTGATTAAAGTTTAGCTTAGGCCCTTCAACAAACAATTTTACCCGTACTGGACCCGGGAGTAGACCGATTGCAAAAACGTCTACAAGATTCGCTTCCAACCTCGTTCCAAATTGACAATACGTGCTCGGACCACGGAGCCTGGCGGCAAAATCTCTAATTGATTCGTTATGATCCTGTTTAGCTGGAAAAAACCATTCCCGGTCTTGAAAAAGTGATCTACTTTTAACACAATGTTTCCCGAGCAACTCAATTAATTTCTCAAACGTAGCATCTGTGATTTTAATCGGGAAACATAAGTTAGACAGAAGAGTCAAGGCCTCTGTTTCAAGCGAGTTTATCAGATAAGCCTTTTTCTTAATCTCGGTAATGTCATCACGCAAAACAAGGAACGGCTCTAATCTGAGACGAAATACGTCCCAATCTCCGCTTATGTGAGAAAATGGTGGAATTCTCGCCGATTCCATCCTCACGATAAGGAGAAAATATAACACGCGAAGCTACACAAACGAAAACATTACTACCCCAAAAAAAATTACAAAAATCAGACAATTCCTCCAGAAGAAATAAATAAAACCTTAACTTAGAAGTTGCGGTTGCAACGTCTCCAAATTGTTTCCCTTGATGAGTGAGTGACCTTTCCTCGACACTAGCACTGCTTGTCTTTGTAGTGACTTTTTTTTAATGATTTTTTTTTTAATATGTAGAGTTCTGATAGAGAGTTAAGTAGTGAAATGGGTCTGTCGTTAAACTTTACGAGAGAATTAGAAACTTAAAATTATTTCGGAGAATTTCGTTTATATTTAATGAACTTCTATTTTTAGTACGATTATTGAGTTGAGAGAAAGAAAATGTGCGCGCGCACTGCTCTCTCTTGCTCCGTGCCTTTCCTCGGCACTCCGGAACTTCACCTTCGTGGAAAGACTCTGCTGAGCCCTAAAAACGACCACTGCCTCTTGCTTCTGAGTACCCTTAGTTCGGCACTCCAGAACTCTGACTGGCTCCAGGAATAGCCAGAGATATCTTTTATTAAGTTCTGCCGGTCCTTTCTCTCGGTCAGAAGAAACCAAAAAATAATCTCCAACTTTAAAAAAATTCTCGGGGTGACAGCTCTCCCCGCTTTGTCGGTCATTTTTTTTCCTCGGTAATCCAATTTAATATCACTCCAATACTGAACCGGCTGCACCAGTTGTAATGTTCTTTAATTAGTGGCTCACTAGCCCACAATAATTGCATTATAACGTAAGTTCGTTTTCTTCCGTTTATTGGTAATATGAGGGGTATAGAATCAAAGGCAGCATTCATTTGAACAATTCTCACACATTAATAAGTTAATAATTTTATTAAAAAAGGGAAACTGCTTATCTATTATAATTTCCAAAGTAGAATTTGTTTATTGTATTGATTGATTAGTTATAACGGATTTACTTTTGGAGATTGGTGCATTTGATACTCACCTAAGGAGAATGCTGCTTTTGTTTTTCACACGTGTGGAGAAATCTGACTTTGATTCTGACAAATAAAAAGGACATCACCAATAATGGACCGACCAAATCACAGGGAAGTTCATGATTATTATTATATTATTAGGATTTTAATTTTAGTATAATTCAAATAATAATAGGTCTTGTAATGTACTCATACAGTATAGAATTTGGGAGGCGGGTATGGGTACCGAGACCCCGGGAACCATTTATTGGACAAACAACACCTCTGCCATAGATATGATTTTAGATTTTCACGGTCAAAAGTATTTTCCAAAAAATTATGTGCCAAAGCAAACGTTTCGGACAGCGTTGCAGTGCTCGAAACTTTGGCTAAAGAAGGAGGTGGCGCAACACGGCGTAACACCCCAAAAACAAATAACGAAAACCTCTGTTCAAGTGGTTCGCTACGTTTAGTGACTTAGCTGAGGTGCCCGAGTTCATGGGGTGAGGTTTGTCCGGGTCTTGACGGCGGATGCGTCTGCCCACCTGCTGCATTACAGACCTGATCGGGAGAGAATGGTTGTGGGAGTCCCTTTGACATCTCTAGCCGTGGTCTCTCGGAACATCGCAGTGGGAGGGATAGATTTATACGTCCATCACTTCTGGACACACTGACCCCCAGATTCCTTCCCACCCCTAATACCCTTTTCCTTCCCAGAACCTTCTCGCCTTCTTTTCCTAAAAAGACCCTTCACACAGTATCCTCAAAGATGACAAAAGCCCTGAGTTACATTATTTTCCTCGGGGCCTCCCGTGTGGAGCTAATGTAAAAAAATATAAGTGTACAGTTCACACGCGGTACAAATGAAACCTGCAGAAAACTAAAGTAGACAAGAGTGGGGAGGCTACGAAGCACTGCAAGAAGAGGAGATCAATTATTATTATCATATTCTTTCGCAGCCTCAATCCTAAAGATGTATGCGTTTGTCTCTTTTCAGTGTCGATTTTTTGTTTCATCGAGTTTCAAATCACAACGGTGCTAATGAAGCTTTCACTTAAAAAAATAATGAAAGTTAATTATTTTGATCAAAATTGTCTTAAAACTCGCAAAACTTTCACCACTTAACATGTAATTCGCAATGTTTATATGCAAGGCTATGAATCCTAGGTTTAAACATAAAAGTAAAACATGTTTATGCATATTAATTAAATTTATGAATTCTAATTAACACCTAAAAAATCTTTTGCCACTCCACGCCTCTGAAATAAACGGTATTTTATGACAGCTCATCTTTGAATTTTGGCTACTTTTGCTTTCCATTTTTCTGGATTCCTTGACTTCTTCCTTGCGTTTTTCTTGGGCAAGGATGAAGGGTGGGAGTCCATTATCACACTGGCATCTTGTTTTTTATTTCTAAATTCACTTCGAAATATTTAAAATAGTAAAATAAGAGCGACAGATTCAACACACGACTATGCAATTTTGTATGGGCGGCCATGTTGTCACATGATCAAATGGAGGCTTACCATTGGTCAAATTGGAGAATGCTGGTTTTGTTTCTTAAGTGCATTGAAGATTGCTGCCTTTGATACGAACGCAGTTTTTAAAGTGGATTTTAAAGCATAAAGAGTTGGTTTTAATGCCGAATAACTGCTTTTCTAGGTAAAAGAGTGAATCATTAACAAAGTAGTAAAAAAAGTGAATCATTAACTAGTACTCTTCATTAGTCCAGTTTTGAAAAAAAGTGGAGAATGCTGCATTTGATTCTACACACCTCAATTATAAAGATTCAAGTAGTATTGTATTTATGTCAATTGTAGCGACTGTTTACTAAGGCTTCTAGAAAAGATCTGAGAGAAGCGGGCCCGTCAGCTGTTCTCATGTACCGAGAGCCCCTCGTCAATCTTCGGAAACCCGCACCTTTCCGAGCGGCGATGATATCCGAACACATCTACAATTACATACACTACACACGTGATTTTTAGATTTCTCTTCGTAGTACTTGAATAGTTGCAGTCTGCACATGAAAAAAGTTTTTCTCCACTATTAGTCGAGTCAGCAAGTGACTTCTTTTTTAATTTTTTTTTTTATTTATTTAATGAAAATAACATGATTTTATGAATTTCTACGCTAATGAAGAGTACTAGCTCTTGAGCTTGGCAGGTACAGTATACAATAAATATAAACTATATATAAATATAATATATAAACTACTATTTTTCATTATTATAACGTACATTTTACTTGGTGTATATAATAAATATGAACTATGTTGTGATGTTAATTTTTGATATGAAATGAGTTGAAGTTATAACATTTTGATTGGTGTTGTTATGGTTGTTGATTATTTTTAAAGATTAATTTGACCTTTTTCTTGAATGATACTAAATGAGTCGTATAGTTCCTATCCACGATAAGTCCACTATGATCCAAAAATGAAGTAATGAGGCAGTTTTTCTCTAGCGGTTGTTTGGCAAACTAATAATATATCAATGAGTTCCAAACGGCCGTAAAATCCTATGAAAAGTGGGTTTATAAATTACGATGAATTCCAAACAAAGATAAATCCATGGTGATGTATGTTCCAAACGCCGATAAGTCCACCGCCATGCAGGCAGCCAATAAGCGGGAAGTATTTCGTCCAGACAGCCAATGAGCGGAAAGCATTTCGCTAATCCCAACATGGCCACAGAAGTGTTGTTTTGAAAAAGTGTCTGCCGTTTTATTAGTTTTTAAAGCTAAATAATTAATCTGCGCGGCGGCCTGAAGTGGCCCGGGACTCGGTCGCTCCGAAGTGTGCGTGTAAACGGCGCTAACTAACCATAAATGTTATTCAAGTGACGGGAAACATATCTAGAAAGAGAGTTATCAACAAGAAATCGTGGAAAAAGCAAGTCGATAGCCGTAGCAGGAACTTAAAAATCTCCTATTTTGAGTGAATTCGACACCGAACGTCTTTACTGGGTGATCACAAAACTTTACTGAGTAATTTTAATAATTTTTTAATTTTTATTTATTGTCAAGTTTAATTTTATTTAGTTTTCAAGTTCCGCTAGTATTTAATTTATGCGTGACCGCTTTTTAAAGACCTTGAATTAAAAAAAACTTTTTTTGTTTTATTAATAATTCGTTTTTTCGTATTTGCTTTAATTGTCTATTTATTTATTCTAGACACTCTGCGACACACCTGCCAATTTACCCACTGTGCAATTTATCCTCTGTTTTTATGTAAAAAATATCTGATTTTATGGGCGCAATAGTTTTCGAATTTATCGTGATAAGGACAGAAAATTTGTATACATGAAACATCTGCATTTCTTTTTTATAATAATTTTATTATGTTTTAAACTATAATTTAGTTTATTAGCGTAACTGTTTTTGAATTTAGCGTGATAAATGCAGAAATTTTGTAATCATCAAATCTCTGCATTTCCTTTTTATAATAATATCATTATGTTTCGTTATATTTTTGTTACTGCATAAAAAATGACATACAATGAGAATTTATAAACGGGAATAAATTTTATTAAAATTTTCATTTTATGTAAAAATTATTTACGTTAAAAAAAAATATTTGTGCGATTTTTTTAGTTAACACGTATTTCAATCCCAATTATTATTTTTTCTTAATAAACTTATAATAAAAAAATATATTTTAGAAAAAAAAACTGTGCTCTTTTTGTGTTGAATTTCATTTTATTTTATTCCAACGCAATTTTAAATAAACGATAAACTTAGGATAAAAAATTTATATCAGTAAATATTTTCGTTTTACTTAGATAATATCCTTTGTTGACCCTGTACTTGCCTTCCACGTGTCAACGTTGTTGAGAAACAAACACCGATAAGTCACAGGCTGGTGAGTTTCTATCAACCTTTAATATGACAGTTAGTTTCAAATTCCGATAAGTCCATCCTTATTTACCTAACTTCTCCTAAACTATCAAGAAAACAATTGTTTTAGTTTATCGTATATGTCCGTGGTTCAAAAATAAAGCCCACTAAATAAATAGATTTTACTTAAAAAACATCGCAATTAAAAAATAATAATTTGCCAACATTTCACCAAAGTGGACTTATCGTAGATAGGAACTATACGACTCAAATCTGTTATTTTTTTAATTTCTTTGGGAAGACTATTAAATTATTTTATGCCATTGTAAATATAATTATTGTGCATTTGTTGTGTTGGAAATAGAGGAATTTGGAAGTTAAATTAATGCCTTAATGATGAGTTGAGTTTAAATTTTTTAGTTACATTTTCTTTGAATATTTGTAGTATCGAATCTTTTTTATAGAGGTCTTCAATTTTTGGTACTTCTTAAATATCCCTTTTCAGAACACGAATAGTTGCAGTCAGGACATGAAAAGGGTTTTTCTTTTCTGTGAATCATACGGTGAATTTTTAAATTGTCCTTTTGAAAACTTGTATAACTTCATTCCGGATCGGAAAATGGTTTTTGTCTACTGTGCGTAAACATGTAATTTTTTGGCGCCTCTTTGTAGAACATGGATAGTCACAGTGGAAACATGTAAAAGGTTTTATGTCACTTGGAGTATGCAAAAAGCCATAATGAAAATTATACTGAAAGTTCCTGTAAGAACTAGCACTGACGAAATCTTCAACAATCTTAACATAATGTCAATTAAACAACTATATTCTAAAACTATGCTCATTTACATTCATAAGTACAAAACCCAAGAAATAACAACTGACACGTACATTAGAAGCACTGGATCTCATGGTCAAAAACATATCCAACAAGTAACTGCTAACACAACATTTGGGCAAAAAAGCTTCTTATATTATGGCATTAAACTCCACAATAAAATACCACTCTCACTCAAAAACCTCAACATTATAACATTTAAATTTCAAATAAAAAGTTGGATACTAAATATAGGGATATCAGAAATGGAAAATATACTGAAATCAAATACAGACTAAAACCGAATCTAATGAACTGAATTATAAAAAAACACTATCTTATTTACTTTATAATTATTAAAAAAAAAATACTACATGCTATATGTTATGTCGAATTCATATTATTCTTATAATTAAATTATAAAATGTAAATGAAATCCTCAGCACGGGAGATCCCAGTGAGGATATCATTATCTCTATTTGTTATTAAGAAATGAAGACAATAAATCATTATTATTATTATTATTAAATGATTTCTAAGAAGTTCCTTTGTGCAACATAAATAATTGCTGTCGGGACATAAAAAAGGTTTTTGTCCGGTGTGGGTAAGTACATTTTTGGATACCGTTGTGTAGCACATGTATAGTCGCAGTCGAGACAAGAAAAAGGTTTTTCGTCACTGTGAGTTAGCAAGTGCCGTTTTAGTTATTTTTTCGAGAAGAGAAATAGTTGCAGTCAGGACATGAAAAAGGTCTTTCTCCGTTGTGGGTAAACGTATGATTTTTAGATTTCTCTTCGTAGTACACGAATAGTTGCAGTCGGAACACGAAGAAGGTTTTTCTCCACTATGAGTCAGCTAGTGACTTCTTAGATATCCATTTTGAGGACATGAATAGTTGCAGTCAGAACATGAAAAAGGTTTTTCACTTCTGTGAATCATACTGTGGATTTTTAAATCTTCCCCTTTGAGAACATGTATAAGAAAAAGGTTTTATTCCACTTTGAGTCAGCTTGTGTAAAAAAAAATACATGTTGTAAAACCATGTGGGTATATAATAGGTCAGTGTTAAATTGTGGAAAACCGGAAGGAATACAAGGCCGATAAAAATTATAATAATTTTCAATTTTTTTATAAATAACAATTTGAATAAATAAAATGAACAATATTCGCATGTATCGCGAGTTTTATTTATTTGTTTCCGCAAACGCGATTAAATCAAGAAAAAGGGTATTTAAGCGACATTTCAGTACGTTGCGCAACTTAATTGTGATTTTCAGGTAAAAATTGTCACTTGGGTGTTACGTAACGTTTAGGGGAGGGGGAGGGAGGGTAAAGGAAAATGTTACGGCGCGTTACAGGGGGGGAGAGGGGGTCCAAAATCTTTAAAAAATTGCTTTACATAATACTTGAAGGCCCCCTTTTAATAAACAAATAAAATAAAATAAATGAAAATCGAATAGGAACAATAATAAAGGAAATAATTATCGACAAAAATACCGTGGAACCTCTCATGACGAGCACCTACCATAACGAGTTATTCGCGAAACGAGCAAAACAGATTGTGGAATTGCAAACGCTCCCTTTACGAGCGGCTTTTCGCATAACGAGGGATATTTCGCATAACACAAGGAAAAGTCCCATCTTCACGTCATTCCATTATGAGTCGGCACTTCCGCGCCAGTTCAACAGTCTCTGGTTAGCTCTCATTTCGGAAGCACGTTAGTATCGCATGTGATTTGTGTTCAGACATTATTTGTAAAATTTTGGAATAAGAAAAAGGATTTTCTCCACAGTGAGTCAGCATGTGGATTTTAAACTATCACTTTCGAAAACATGAATAGTTGCAGTCGAAACGAAAAAGGTTTTTCTCCACCGTCAGACGGCTTGTGGACTTTATGTATTAAATTTGAGAACATGAATAGCTGCAGATGGAATATGAAGAAGTTTTTTCTCCACACTGTGATGCAACGTGTGGACTTTTATTGGTTCCTTTTGAGAACATGAAAATGGCTTTTCTCCACTACGAGTAAATGTGTGGGTTTTGAAAGCCTCCTTTCTAGCACATAAATAAATGCAATCGTGGCGTACAAAAGGTTTATCCCCACTGTGAGATGGCTTGCGGCCTTTTTTAATGTTCCTTTCGAGAACATGAATAGTTGCAGTTTTTTATATTCTGGGTGTAGATTAAAGCGACTGTATGCATACAGATTCACTCTTGAATTAAAACTAGTCTCGAGATTAGCTTTAAATTCGAGATGTGCACCGCATGTTGCAAAATTCAGAGAAAAATCATTTGCTTGTTCCGTATGTAATCATTCTTCAAGCTTTTGGAATTGAAATGAATTTCTAGTTGTAGATTTTATTAATACCCCCCCCCCCCCCCCCCCCCACGTCCGCGACCGGTCCGCGGCGATTAAGTTGTCTAAACGCCTGTGCTCTACACCACTGCTTTAGAGCACAGGCGTCAAGTATTACGTAACTGTATTTCAATAACAGATGCTCTGACGGACAAACCCATTTGTCCCTTTGGCATTGTTCGATGTCTGCACGCCTAATATTTAAACAGAGTTGACATATTTTTTGTCACTTGGGGAAGGGTGTAAAACATGAATAACATAAGTCAAAACATTAAAAAGATTTTTCATTACTGAAATTTATTTCCGTTGTAATTAACTTTATAATTTCATTTTTTGCAGTTAGAACCTAAAAATATAAGTCCGCAAAAATCATCCACTCTGAACCCGCATGTTAAAATTCAAATGTCGCTTTGTCGTGCATGAATAATTGCAGTAAGGACATGAAAAGGGTTTTTCTTTATTGTGAGTCGTCAACTGTTCCTTTGAAATACATGAATAGTTGCAGTGTCTCTTCAAAACTCCCTTTGTAGTAAATGAATAATTGCAGTCGGTACATAAAAAGGGTTTTCTCCACTGTGAGTCCGCGTGTGTCTGTTCAAATGATCCTTTCTCGTACTTGAATGGTTACAGTCGGGACATGAAAAAGAGTTTTTTCCACTGTTGGTCCGCATGTGTATCCTCAAATGAGCCTTTGTGGTATATATATATATATCAGCAATCAGCACATACAAAAGGTTTTCCTTTACCGTGAGTCCACATGTGCTTCTTCAAATTTCACTTTGTAGTACATGAGTAATTGCAGTCGGGACAAGAAAAAGGTTTTTTAAAAAAATATAACAAGCAGTAATTGTTGAATGAAACACTAGTATATATTGAATTATTTGGCGGGTATTTGATAAGCCGCCATAGCTCAGTGGTCAGAGCATTCGACCGGCAATCGGAAGGACACGGGTTCATGTCCCGTTGGCGGCAAGTATCTTTTCTCGGAAGATTTTTCAATGTAAATGAGTGCCTCAGGCTGACAATTATTGCTTGTAATAATTGTTACCCTTTGTGCTATGCATAAAAATCTTGTCTAAACTTTAGTTTATAAATTAAAAAATAATAATTAAAAAGGTTTTTCTCCATTGTGAGTCCGTATGTGAACCTTCAAAGATTCCTTACTGAAACATGAATAGTCGCAGTCGGGACATGAAAAAGGTTTTTGTTCATTATGAGTCAGCACATGTATTTTCAGATATGCCTTTGAAACAGATGAATAATTTCAATCGGTACAAACAAAAGGTTTTTCTACACTGTGAGTCAACATGTGTCTCTTCAAATCGTTGTTTGCAGTAAATGAACTATTGCAGTCGGGGCATGAAAAGAGTTTTTCTCCACTGTGAATCCGAATGTGTGCCTTCAAAGATCTCTGTGAAGGAAATGAATACTTGCAGTCGGGACATGAAAAATGTTTTCCTCTACTGTGAGTCCGCATGTGTCTGTTCAAGTGATCCTTTCTTGTACTTGAGTAGTTGCAGTCAGGACATGAAAAGGGTTTTTCTCCACTGTGATTCCTCATGTGCATTTTCAAATTTTCCTTTCTCGAACTTGAAAAGTTGCAGTCGGGACATGAAAAAGGTTTTTCTCCACTATGAATGCGCAAATGTTCATTCAAAGTTCCCTTTGAAATGCATGAATATTTGCAGTCGCAACATGAAAAACGTTTTTCTCCACTGTGAATACGCAGATGTTTCATCAAAGTTCCCTTTGAAATGCATGAATATTTGCAGTCGGAACATGAAAAACGTTTTTCTCCAGTATGGGCGCGCAAGTGAACTTTTAAAGTAAACTTGCATGAGCAGGAGTAGTTACATTGGGGACAAGAAAGTCTGTTTTCCTCCGGGTGCGTCTTTAGAGCAGTCAAGAGGTCTGAAAAGATAATTTATAAGAGTTTAATAAGGAAAAGAACAGAGGATTATTAAAAAGCTCAAATTAAGAATGCACCGAATGCAAATTATTATGGTTTCAACCCAAATTTTCAATTATTTCTAAAATGTTTTTTATCACGAAAGCAGCGATTCAATTTTAAACATATACTGCAAAACGAATATCCAAGGATAATCATTTTTCAAAATCTCTCACATTAAAGGCGAAGCAAGTTCATTCAACAAATCATGTGCAGTTTGGTAACTAAAACACACATATTGATAAGTTTGATTTGCTTTCTTACGATAGGCCACTTGCGCGGGTTTCATAATAACTGGGAAAAAATCGTGTGGATAGATTTTTCCACTAAGATTACGAAAATTTTGGAAATATACAGTTTTTTTCATTTTTAATTAAATTACTTCGTTTTTGGGCTCGGGACGTCACTACATGAAAATTTTCGGTCTCCGACAAATAATATTCAATTAATTTTGTAAAATTCCATACTGATTGTTTTATTAATATTTTGATTTTCGGCGAATTGTTGAATTTGACACTAATTGTACCACGGGGGCCAACTTCCAGCTGAAAACGTTTGGAAGATTTGGCCCAACACATCAGTCTATCAGTCTGCGTAATATTATTACCGGAGAGTGGCAAAAATTTTATTGAAGCGGATTAAAATTGTTCAAAATTATTTTTTTTTTAGCTTTATGGATCGAAATCAAAATTATGGAAATCGAAACACCGCCGTCACAATTGTAGGCAACTGATAAGATACAGCGCCGAATCAGCTATTCAATGTCCACCATTTCGGAGTTCGAAGTTTGGAGTTGGAGGGTTGGCTTTGGTATGCAAGTAGCATAAAATTCACTCATAAAGGTACTGTACGGGTACTCACGTACCCATAAAATTATGTCCTGTCTTTGCGGTTTATAAAAAATGATCCGATTATTCGGATTGACATTTTCTAAAAATCGCCAGGGTTTCAAAAATACAATTTTAAAAAGTACGGAATGTCTTAGAGCAGGGGTGCCCAAACCGTCGATCGAGATCGACCGGTCGATCGCGAATGCTTTTTGAGTCGATCTCGAGAAAAATTTGCCGATGTAAATAGATCTATTCACAGTTTTTGTTTTAGTTAATCCCCAATTTTGCCTCAATAAGACCGCCCGTTTTTCATGCCTTTTTGTTTATTATTTAATAGTAGCTTATATTGCCAATGGTCGCGCCTTTTTTTGTTTCCTATATCCTCATCTATGGTGTGTGACGTCACAAGTCCCCATAAAAAATCATCATAATCAGCATATTCATGGTGAAATATTGTCGAAAATTGCTCCCTTCAAAAGCCCGAAGTTATCGATATAGTTTCTAGTGTGTGGTTTGGTTTATAAGTCAGTCCGAGTTGTAACTTGAAGGCGATACGAAGTTTATTAATAAATAATACAAAATGAGTGCGGCGAAGAGAAATAAAACGTATCATTTTACTAACGATTGGGAGGAAGAATTCTTATTTTGTATGGTGAAGGATAAGTGCATTTATCTCATTCGCCGTGCGCCGGTTGCAATACCTAAGCGTGTGAACTTAGAGAGGCATTATAAAACCATCAAAAAAACTATGAAAAGGATTTCCCGCCACAGAGTGAATTAAGCAAATGTGTCCGTGATTTGATAACTTTTTAAAAAAAAGAACAAACCTTGGATATGATTTTAGACTTTCACGGCCAAAAGAGTTTTCGTGGGTTATTTTTGGGGTGTTATGCCGTGTTGAGCTACCTCCTTCTTTAGCCAACACTTCGGACAGCGTTACACACCCACGCGGGCGGACTTTTAAGGGGCGGCAAAATTTCACAATAAATAATGAAAATAAATAAGAATTCCCCGTATTTTGTTTTGTGTTTGAATTGCTTATGACTAATATTCAGTGAGAATGATTGAGGGAGGTCCGTGGTCGGTGTTTTGATAATTCCAAGAAAGTTTCATGGATCATCATGTGATCCGATGGATCATCAAACCGTTCATTTGTTTCAAGTAGGTACAAAAATAGCAGAAAAACCATTTTCGTGTTTTAAGTGTAGTATCAATTAAATATAAATAAATATAAATTAAATTGGGTGAAATATAAATTAAAGCTGAGGACTCGCGTGCAGACTAAGTCTGATGTTAAAACCAGTTTCATGTTCCGAATGATCTGTCAAAATTCCAGTAGCTGATTAATCTGCTGCCGCATTTCGAAGAAAATCGTTATAATATTTCGAGTGGAGGTAAATTTTATTTCAAACCATTCTTCAAAATTCATACGTCGGCGTCGTATGAAAAACAATCGCATATTATGAGAGTAATACTAATTAAAACCGGAGACTCGCAAGAAGATTCACTCTTAATTTAAAACCAGATTTGTGATCACAATGTAAATTTCCAGTTGTGGATTAATCTGGTAACATATTTCGAAGAAAAAAAACATTCTCTTATTCGATGTGCAGCTATAAAATTCAAGTTGCAAACCACGTTTAATGCTGCCAGAATCAAAGAGAAACCATTTTCATATTTTAAAACGACTTCAAAAAAGAGGAGGTTCTCAATTTGGCTGTTTTTTTTTTATGTATGTTACCTCAGAACTTTTGACTGGGTGATACGATATTGATGATTCTTTTTTTATTTGAAAGCTGGTGCTTTCGTGTGGTCCCATTTTAATTTCGTTCAGTTCCGACAATGGCATCCATGAGAAAACCATATAAGTCTTAAATTTGCATTACTATGTGCGCGACAAATGGACGAATAACTCAATATCACGCCAACCGATTTCGATGATTCTTTTTTTATTGGAAAGGATGTACTTCAAGGGTAATTTGATGAGAGTTTGGTTAGGTTCTGATTATCGGATCCATGACAAAATAACGAAACTCGGCCGGATCTCTTAATTTGACCCTAACGTCGCTATAGTGAAATTATGTCTGTCTCATACGAGCAGCACGTTTAATAGGTTTACCCATATTCAGACAAATTAGTTAGTGTACTTCAGATTCACTAAAAATCAAAAAATAAACGAAAATTTTAACAAAACAAAAAAACGACTTCAAAAAATGCAACTAAAACTAGAATTTTATACCTGCACTTCGAATAAGATAATGTTTTCCTTCGAAATATGTCATCAGATGAATCCAGTTAAAAGTTTACATTGTGAACACAAAACTGGTTTAAATTAAATCTGTACGCGGCGCATTAAAACTACACTCAAAACATGAAAATGGTTACTCTTTGATTCTGGCAGCACATACAGCGGCAACTAGAATTTTATAACTGCACTTCGAATAAGATAATGTTTTCCTTCGAAATATGTCATCAGATGAATCCAGTTAAAAGTTTACATTGTGAACACAAAACTGGTTTAAATTAAATCTGTACGCGGCGCATTAAAACTACACTCAAAACATGAAAATGGTTACTCTTTGATTCTGGCAGCACATACAGCGGCAACTAGAATTTTATAACTGCACTTCGAATAAGATAATGTTTTCCTTCGAAATATGTCATCAGATGAATCCAGTTAAAAGTTTACATTGTGAACACAAAACTGGTTTAAATTAAATCTGTACGCGGCGCATTAAAACTACACTCAAAACATGAAAATGGTTACTCTTTGATTCTGGCAGCACATACAGCGGCAACTAGAATTTTATAACTGCACTTCGAATAAGATAATGTTTTCCTTCGAAATATGTCATCAGATGAATCCAGTTAAAAGTTTACATTGTGAACACAAAACTGGTTTAAATTAAATCTGTACGCGGCGCATTAAAACTACACTCAAAACATGAAAATGGTTACTCTTTGATTCTGGCAGCACATACAGCGGCAACTAGAATTTTATAACTGCACTTCGAATAAGATAATGTTTTCCGTCGAAATATGTCATCAGATGAATCCAACTGGAATATAACATTCTGAACACAAAACTGGTTATTTATAATAAAGAATATCTGCATGCGGCGCATTAAAACTATACTCAGAACATGAAGATAAACACTTTTGCAAGAAAGGAAATTCTTTTTGAAATTCAGTGAATTACAATATCGCTTTTTCGCGATCGGCGGCATCGGTCAACAAATTATTTGATTTGATTTAAAAGACAAAAACGGGTTATCAATTACGTGTGAAGGGTTGCACTTATTCAATACTACACTGGCGCTCTTTGGCTTACCTAAATAAACCAATCCCTAGATCGATATCTTCGGGCCTATTCTAGGGACAAATATTGTCATCAACTTGATGGTTAAAATTGACTAAACATATAGAAAGTTTATTTGTCTACCATAGACAATTTTACCAAAATATAGGAATGCGGGACATGCGGGACGCATTGGACGATTTGCGGGACTATTTCATTAAATATTTCAATGCGGGACTACAATCGTCAATGCGGGACGGTCCCGCAGAATGCGGAACGGGTGGCCGCCTTATGTGTGGAGGGTCTATTTAGGAAATGAAGGAGAGGAAGTTCGGGGAAGGAAAGAGGTATGAGGGGTGGGTAGATATCAGGGGTCAGTGTGTCCAGTGATGGACGTATGAATCCATTCCTTGCAGAGATTCATTCTGAGAGAGTCCGGTTGGAAAATCAAAAGGTCTCCTTCAACCAGCATCACCCGATCCGACCCCCAATGCAGTAGGTGACAAATACATCCACTGCCAATACCAAGACCAGCGTCCGGGAACTCCTGCTAACCAAACGTAGGGAATCACTCGGAGTGACCTGTGGCAGGGGTTTCGGTTATCCAATAAATGGTTCTTAGGACGGCGGTACCTATCTATACCCGGATCTATTTTGACATAGACTTCTATATTGTGCATTATTATTTTGAGCCACACAATTCTTAATTTGAACAAACGAAAAACGGTTTTACCTGCTGTACGGGTAACACTTTCAGTGCGCTTTAAGGATTCCTTTTTAACATCGAGGAGGTCTAAGTCAAATTCCTGATACGGAACTCCCCCTCCATTTTCTTCATGGGATCCTGGTTCGGCCTTGATGTTAACAGTCTCCTCATTGTTGCTACCTGAAAAAAATTAAACGACATTCCGACTAACAGAGTAGGTATTACATTTCAAATAACGGTCAACTCTACTACTACTACTTTAACAAAATATTTACAATCAAAGACACTAATGAAGTTGGGGGAATTTAGTTAAGACACTTTAAAGTTAATTTAAGAAAAAAGAAGGACCCTGATGTCCGCTTCAGGGAACGATACTTCAAGGAAAAAAAATACTCCTGAGCTCTTATAGAACGGATTTGTGTTGTTCGTAGCCAATGGAACAATGTTTTCTTTCATCAAAGTAAATTATTTATAATGCTTGTATTGACGCAACTATGTACATATATCTAATTCCTCCATCCAACTAAGTACATCTACTTTCCAAACCTATCCAATCTGACAAAATGTGTCAATATTATCTACATGTGACTTTTAGAACAAGCACTCGGAGCTGTCAGTCTGTTAAAGTAACAAGTGCAATGATCAACTACTGATCTCTAAGTTTGTTTTATTATTACCGACTATGCAAAAGAAACCTTTGTGCAATGATTAACTCCGTAGTGATCCCTCAGGTATTTAATCAGTAAAAGGAAGAAACGGGCATTGTGAACATTGAGTGGATGTCCTTAGTGGGTTTTGGAAACTTGAGCAGTGACCAACCCTGATTCCTCGGCGACATAATAATATAGAATCCCACCATAACGTACTGTGTGAGGATTAAGGTAAGTTATATTCTTCCCAATGTCCACTTTTCACCCAACTTATCCTATAGTTGTGCCACGTTGAAAAACCCATATATTTTTATCACAGTTCATTGATCTTCGCAGTCAATGTATCTGCGACAATACCATGGAAATTTAAATCATGTTATAAAGAAGAAGAGATGATAACTTGAAAAATCGGGAACTTTTTGTGAGGAATATAAGATGAAAGTTTACTTAGTTATGTTCGTGTAAAGATATATTGTAAAGAAAATACCAAAATAAATAATGAATGGCAAGCGAAGACTAGCAGAAGAAGAATATAGCTTGTTTTTTGTGAAAAATCACCTCTAGGGCGCCGTACAAACGTGTAATATGTTTCTAAAAGCTTTTAATTTTTTTTATTTACATTGTTTACACATACCATATAGACGATGAATAAAGACAGGTTAAGTAGAACAAACAACAATAGAAAACAATTAAAGTAAAAAGGAACAAGGTTACTCATACATGTATGATTACAACTAAATGGAAAAGAAAAGAAGAGCATTATAAACAAGACAATTGAACACTACAAGATAATTACATAGTTTCATCCTTAAACGTACTTAAGAAATACTCTTTTAAAGCATTATTCTGATTTTTTTATTTTGCTGGATTATGTGTCAATATTACATTTGGAACAATAACTTTAAGAAGCTGTCAGTCTGTTAAAGTTAACTGTTAGAGTAACCGTTTACTGTTAAAGTAACCAGTGCAGTGATCAACTGATCTGTCATTTTTTTTAAATTATCGACTATGCTAAAGAAACCTTTGTGCAATGATTAACTTCGTAGTGATTCTCAGTGTGTTTAACCAATAAAAGGGAGAAACCGGTCCAGTGAACATTGAGTAACGAAGATTAAAAGATAGGTTAAGTAGAACGAAGAACAAACAAGAGAAAAAGTTTTTGTTGAAACAAGACAAGTGGCTTGATGTTAGTGTGTGTTGATTGTTGAGTGATTTATAGGACGGTGCTTGTGATTTCATGTAGGAAGGACTGTGATTGGAAGAATACCGGAAACTAAATAGATGTCTCTGACATGGTGTCCCATGGAAGTCTAGAAGCATTTCGGATAGCTCGGTTTTGAACCACCTGCAGATCAGCTATCAATTTCTTTGAGGCAAATCACCAGATACAGAAGAGATAGGAAAGGTGTGAATGTAAAATGCCATAGTACACTGATGTTAGTAGAGGAATGGGTAGTAATCACTGGAGTCTATATAGTACACCAGTCATGGGGGTAATTTTTTCCTTTACATGATTTATGTGGAGATCCCACAAGAGTTGGGATTCTACAATCAGGCCCAAATATTTTGTTTACGAGGTAGTCATCACCAACGTATATATTGAGGCCGAAATTTTTCTTGTTACCGAAAAGTATAAAACGAGCGATTTTTAAGTTAAGAGTTAGTTTGTTTACTCTCAACCAGTTTGTGGGTTTAACGTTCATTTCCGTTTCAAGCTCCGCTAGGTTCAGTTTATTATAAAAAATACTGTATCGTCAACATAAAGTTGTGGAATTCCTTTAATACCCCACTTTGTTATGTCGTTCACATGATTAGAAATAGCAACCGTCCAAGAATTGATCCCTGTGGCACTTCACATGTTATTTTACCCAACTCACTCGTTTCTCCTCCTAAAATAAATAATTAATGGCAAGCGGGGACACCATCAATTAACTTATTAATAATAATAATATTTGGATAATTTGGAGAGCTTCGTTTTTGTGAAAAATCAAAGTTAGGCCGCCGTACACATGTATAATATGTTTGTTCAACAACCTTACTTCTAACTACAGACTAGACAAACTATTATAACGACTTATGGCTAACAGATTGCAGCCACCGGTTCGTCGATCACTAATACAAAACTAAATGTACAAATGCATTTGAACAATGAACGTAATGCTGCGTTAAAATGTAGAGCGATTTTTTTGATATTAATAAAATACTAAAGCATACACATAACAAGAAAGAACGATACAAAAAAAATAGAAGAAGAAGAGTAACATTTCAATTAACTTATTTTAAATATTTATACATAAGATTACAAACAATATCAATGTTAAAAAAAATACTATATAACCATTTTTTTAATTTGTTTTTTGAGATCGGTGGTGCAATTTGATTCACTTTTACAGCCTTACTAAAAAACCCAGTGAAAATTTGATTCAATTGACAAACGGCCGCGGATGTGAAAATATTACTAATTAAAAATTTGTTCTTTGAAAGAAATACACATGGTTTCCACGGCCTGAGAGGGTAGTTTATCTGTTTTAACCATTGATATCCGAACGATATTTGTAATTTTTCCATAGTATTTTGAATGTTCTATATATTTCTTATTTTTGAAGGTGTCGTAAAAACAAATACCATTTATGAAAACTAGATAAAATTACCTTTTAGATTTGAGTATTTGAAATACACTTTAGCTTTCAAAAACTGCCATATTTTAAGATTCAAACTCGGAAAAAAATGGAAAAAAATTTCCTCCCACAACATTTTTGACCAAAATGTAGAGAAATTTAAATAAAATCAAAATTAAAAAAACACAGTCCTTTTATGTAATAAATTTGAAAGGAAACTATCACCTCACTTTTTCATCGTGTATACAATAAAAAAATAATAAAAAATTTCAAAGTTTTTTTTATTGCCAAAAAAATAACTTAGAAATAATACCGAAATTTAAAACAGATTTCTTGCATCTCTAAAGACGTTAATTTTTTTGATACGTTTATGAACACATGTATTAGATTTTAATATTATAAAAAATTATCACTTTTAAGAAATTCTCTTAAAATAAAGATCTTAAAATGAAAATTTTATCTTTTAAGTAACCTATAAAAAACAATATTCTGACAGTTCAACTTTGAAAGTACGGCGTTTGTACAATAACTTGATTAAACTGATGTAAACCACACAAATAACATGTAAAATATATCAATTATGTGAACAGAAGAGTAAATTCGTCACTACAATAGAAATTATTAAGTAAAATCACAAAATTTTCGATATCCCGCCATAAAACACACCGAGCTGTTTTGTCATCGCGGGCTGTCGCGGGCCGAAGAACTAATGCATAGGCGCGCCAATAATGCCCCTTGCGGAGAAAAATTAAAACAACATTGTTTCCTAGTAAATTAAAACCATATACAACGTTGTCACATCTTCAATGCGTTTTAACAGCGTGACCACGTAAGAAACGTTATTGGTAATAAAACGTGTTTTAGTGTATACGACGTTTATTTATGTAATTGCAATAACACAGTTAATCGGTCGCGCTGTGGTTTTTTTTAGTAAGGCTGTTAATATGCATCGGCATCTTAATAAATAAAGTAGGCACGAGATTAGTGAACGTCCTTGCCCGTATTTAATTGTAATTTTCGGAATGGACATGCCTTCATTTTGACAAAATCTTATGTTTTGTGAATGATCTACTTTTTCTTTATGTATGGAATCCAATATTAGATTTAGGAATACAATTTAATATTCCTCAAACACAATAATTTAACATTCTACAATAATTTTATATCTCTTCTTTGTGCATAAATACTTTTGCTAACGAAGAGCTTGGTCATAGAGTTTTGGATTGTTCGAATGTAATTTCAATTTTACAATTTTCAATTTGGGAAGCGGGTATGAAAAACACCGCCCCGGAAACCATTTTGGTTCACCTCCACCATAGGTCACCCCAAGTGGTTCGCTACGCTTGGTGACTTAGCAGTGGTGCCCGGGTTCATGAGGTGAGGTTTTTCCGGATGTTGGTGGCGGATGCCTCTGCCCAACAACTGTTCGGCAAGCCGGATCGGGAGGGACTGGTTGAGGGAGATCTTTTGACCTCTCCAGCAAGAATCTCTCGGATCATCGCCTTGCAATGCAGTGGGAGATATTGATTCATACATCCGTCACTCTCGGACAAACTGACCCCCATATTCCTACCCACCCCTTATACCCTTTCCTTCCCAGCACTTCCTCTCCTTCCTTTCCTAAAAAGACCCTCCACACAGCATCCCCAATGATGACATAGGCCTTTACGGAAAATATTTTCCTCCGGGCCTCCTGTGTGGAGCTAATGTAAAAAAAAGCAGTATTTTGTCTTGTAGGAGTTTCCCCAAGACGTCATTCCGTATCTGATAGTAGATTCCGCTGGTGATAAATAGATTGTTTTATTTGTATTTTGTACAGGCAAAAAATAAATAGGACCATACTTACCTGGGAGGTAACTTGAGATTAAACTGTTTACTGTTTATTCGAGAAACTTACATACAGTTTGCCCGCATCCAAAATGGACATGAATTTCCAACATCTAAAAAAAAAAATTCAACATTTTTTACTTTAGCAATGTAACTTACAGGCAGTCGCAGTAGTCTCAGGATACTGCAAGCATTCTTTCTTTACATCCTGGAGGTCGATATCAATATCCGTATACTCCATTTCACCTCCGCTTTCTTCCTGAGACACTGGTTCCACCTTGATGGAAACAATTTCTCGGTCAAGAGAATCCATGGCCTTCTGTGATAGCGTTTCGCTGTAATATAATGATGGTAATTAATCCCAGCTCAAAAAAAAATTGGAAGTAGTATGTTATATTAGTCCGTTAATTATTCCATAAGCCTTGCATTTTTAAATACAGATTGCAGAAATTACACTTCAATTCATCAATTACTGCAAGAAACAACTACTTATATGCACAAAATAGGTTATAAAGTTCATAGTTTTGGCAAACTAAGCAATTCATGCCAATTCATGCGCATGTAGACCGAAACAAATCTTCGCGAATGTCAATTCTTCACAAAACCAAATGGCGGCAAGGGGATCGTTTTATGTGAGTAAAAGTAATTGTAATGCATCTTTTATCATCTATCCACACCTAATTAGTTGTTTCTTGTAGTAATTAGGTTGTAACGTGGTGTAATTTCCAAAAATATGTGCCGAATGCAGTGGTTAGTGGAATATTTGCAATATAAGTAATCTTGTAATCACCTTCAGATGGAACAAAATACTCAGAGCCTCGGAAGTAAGCTGGACCACCCTTAAACAAATATCACAGACGGTTTTTTGACTTTGATATAAAAAATATCAGATATCAAGGTGTAGAGCCGATTCACATAAATTTTAGCTATCATCGTGGAACGAAGCGAGTGAAAAGTCAGATTGATTTAACCATAGACAAAGGACCAAAACAGAAAGGTTTTTTTAAGTGATCATACGAAGGTACTATAACAATTGATGGGGATCGTATTGATACATCCGCGCCTTACGGCGGGTTCAAACTAAAACTATAAACTTAAAATTAAGGAGGAACAATTAAAAAAGCTACTGGTTTAAGAAACGACACATTTATTACATTAGGATACAAAAGGCGGGTGTTAATTATTAATCTAGTGTTAGTCTTAAAACTACTTAATTAATTCGTCTTAAATTTAGAAAGTCTGTTTGCTTAATTCTACGGTAAAGTCTTTATGTAATTGTTCAGAATCTAATCACTTCGGTGGTTAAAATAAATAAAATGTTCAGTCACTTCCCTTTGATTGCTGATGATGGAGTCTCCGCGTAAGCACACAGTCACTAGGCACTTTAGACTTAAGTTCTATTTTTTTCACTTGTTATTGCACAGGTAGGGTCGCGAGAGTTCTTTGTTGTGAAAATTTGTGCACAGTGGAACTTGCGCAAATTCCTGGTCGGAATATTTCACGGTCACTTGGTTGGACTTTCTGGCGGAAGTTCACGAACGTATCGGCGGTTCCTGGTCGAAATCCGCGAGCGTGTCTGTTAATTTCCCTGGTCGGGAAATTGCGCGCGGTCGCGTGTAGTTTGGAGAGCATTGCAGAGCCCTGGCCGGGTTGCAGAACACTCTTAATTTTTTATCCCTGGTCGGGACACTCCGTTGGCGAAGTGGAGTACCAACCCCTAGGCCGGGCAAATGGTGACTGCCTTCGTGTTGAGGATTCTCCCGTCGCCTCAAGGATTGAACCTAAGTCAGCCTTGAAACATTCCCATCGGCCGCAGCGGCTTCGTGAGCCAAAGGAAAAGGTTTATTGCCTTCGCCCGACGCGGCGATATTGGGTTTTATTTTATCCTTGCTGAAAATATCCTGGCTTTCCAATTTTTATTGCGGTCCAGCTTTGCTTTCGCCGCTCTGTGTTCGCCGCTAGGTACAAATATTATTATTATATTATCCTGCGTTCGTAAAAATGATTTTAGCTCATCCTTCGTTGCTTTCTAAAACTATATGACTATTTCCGGTACCTTGACTGACTAAGCTCTTTGTGTTTACCGCCTACTCCCATGCTGGCGACCTTATTGTAGATGGTGCACATTTGTTCAGTTCCGTGAATTTTTGACATTAAAATACCTAAAGGTATATCAGTATACTTACACACCAATCCCCCACGTTATTTGAAAATGTCACGGGTTTGTTTGCAATAATAAGCCGAATTTTTATCTGACTCCGATATATTTAAGATTGGTAAATTATAATGCGACAATAAAATTTGAAGCGGATGTTGAACTATGAGGATAGGATAAATATACCTGTAACGGACGTGTTACGTACCCTCATTTATTTTTTCGGCAAAAGTCATCGCTGGCGGCATCCTCTACATTTAGTGGTCATTTCTTGGGAATTTCCTCCGAAATTTCTGGCCACTAAGCTCGTTAGTACCATGCCGCCAGCGACGATCTTTCGCCGGAAATATTTATGTAAAATATTATCATTTATTTCCCTTTTTATTATGTACAATGCCCCGGTGCAACAAATAAATGCTTACATGCTAAGGTTGCCACCGGGAGACATTTTAAACTCGTATTATTTACATACGTGCTATTTTTCTGTGCTCGGTGGTTATGGCCCTGCAGGAGACATTTTAAACTCGTATTATTTACATACGTGCTATTTTTCTGGGCTCGGTGATTATGGCCCTGCAGGAGGCTAGCGAGCAAAATATGTTTTTTCATTTAATTATACTCTCACAACCCGCAGGACGATGAAATCAACACATTTCATTCCAGAGTCCTGCCGGGCATTCAGGGAAAGAGATTTTAAGCCTCTAACCCTTAAACTCTCAACACTAGGGCATTTTTTGACTCAAACAAAAGACTTAGAAATATTCCTTACAAAATCCGTTTTTTCCCATTTTAAAAATCCAAGGACCTCGCAAGACGATGAAACAAACAGGTTTCAGTAGCTAGTCTTGCGAGGGACCTGGGAAAAATAGTAGATTCCTTATACAAACTTCTCACAATTAGCCAAAACAAAAAAACCTAGAATAAACTATAAAATTACCCGAAACTCACCAAACTAAAAATCTAGGGATAAAGATTACCCCCCCAAATATGTAAACACTAAAACATGTACACATATATTATAAATGTAACCTACATAATTATGTATAAAACGCAATTTTAAGCGACCACTTTTACGGGCGGCACCGCCAAAATAAGGTGTGACGGAAACGCCGCCCTATTTATACATACGGGCAAGGTTTAACCTCCCACCACAAAAATGTACCACGTGGGCACCTTTTACCCCAAATTGGGTATAAAAGGACCCACATTTTTCCTAATAAATCAGTTCTGTTCCTGTTCACATCTCTACTTGATAAACTCGTGTTTTATTCTTCGGAAGTTTCTTATCAACCAGCTGCCTCCCGCCGACTTCTGCCTGTCTTCAGTCCTGGTGCCTACCTCCTCCAGAACAGCCGGCCCTACTTAGGCAACCGCCAGGCTCAGGCAGAAGCATCGGCACATCCAGTGTCCTTTACACATCCGGCACTGGGTGCTAGGGAGGTCAGCCTTTATTATTATTTTTATCATTCCATCATCCTGAACGTGCACTAAAAACCCGGTACTTTTTTACAGTCTTGTGAAGACGCTGATACGTCTGTTACAATACCAATCCCTAGATCGATATCTTCGGGCCTTTTCTATGGGACAAATATCGACACCAACTTCACCACGGAAAAACAATCCCGATCTTGGTAGAAGGGAGTTTAAGGCCATTTGTCATAGACAATGGTACAAGGCCTGCCATAGACAATATACTCGCCCTACTTTATTAGCCCAATAAATTATTTTAAAAAAAAATTGAAAAGCAGAAAAATGAAAAAACTTTTCCCCAGGACAACAAGGTTCCATGTGACAAAGATGGTTCCGAGGAAATGAGATTTACATAGGTTCTTACAGCTCATTTTCTCAGGAGGGAGCTTTGTCAGATGGAAACTTGTTATCCCGAGGAGATGAAAAATCAATACATTAGAAAAATGAAAAACTCACAGGTGCATGTTTTAAATATTTTTTATTTTCAAAAAGACAGGATAAACAACACGGAGATAAAAATGCAGAGTCGGTTCCACCGATAGATTGAGCGTGAGTCAGAAACTAATGTTGATCGGGCCATAACGTATTCACGCCTGTATTACAGCTTATCCTCGAGGTACATTGTACTTGTCATATAATTAACAGTAATAATATGACAAGAACAATGTACCTACCTCGAGGGCTTGTCATATTATTTTTGTTAATATAATTAACAATATTAATATGACAAGTATTATATAATTGTTCATATATCCAATGGAATATCCATTAATTTGGCTTAATACGATAACTCTGTAAACTTTTATATAAAATGTACAATTAATGCGAATACACACAAAATAATAGCACAAAAACAGTACACAACAAAATTAAAAAACAAAAAGCTTTATACAAAAATATGTAAACGTTGGAGTTTGCCCACCACTTTCCCACAGCGTTCAAAGGAAACAGATGGTTTCCTCCTTCACCGTACACGTCAAGACCCTAATTTTTGTTTATAAAGAATTTACTTTTTATTAAAATGACTTTAGACCTCCAATGACCAGACATACATTGTTAGCAGGCAGTATGCGAGTGCGTACATGTTGTTAATTATTTATTTCACTGTATCACGTCTCATCTCCGCCACTTGATGTATCTGAAATAAAAGTTTATTAATATAAAGGAAGAAGAGTTCAGGCAGTCCCACCGAGGATGAGCGGAGCCATCAGTCCAGTCGCAAGCAAGACTCAGCATCAACACCCCTAAGCCGGCTTCCCGGTAGGACCTGGAAGAGAATGTTGGGATGAAGGGGGAAAGAAACCTGAAGACTCTAGGGAAAAAAGTGTGCATCGGATCACCAGAGGCAGGGTGTACTGGTCCGCTACGGTCAGTCTTCAGGCCTGGTCATGGCACCGGGGGAGGTGCGGGAGGGTTATGCAGTGGCTGCCTTCGGAGTCATCTCCTCAGTTGATGCACGGTCAAAATATGTAAACACAAAAAGCTTTATACAAAAATATGTAAACATTGGAGGTTGCCCACCACTTTCCCATAGCGTTCTAAGGAAACAGATAGTTTCCTCCTTCACCGTACACGTCAAGACTGTAATTTTTGTTTATAAAGAATCTACTTTTTATTAAAATGACTCTGGACCTCCAATGTCCAGGCATACATACGCTGGACGTATTTCAGCCGACGCCTGGTCTTCAAAATTTCCATACTGCCCTTTTTCTTCCTCGGAGTCTGGGCTGCGATCTGTCCCACATAAGTTAAGATGCTCTTCTTATTACCTGGAAAGACAATATTTGAAAAAAAATTATTAAATTTTTCATAACAAAATATACCAAATCATGATCTACAAACAAAAAGCTATAAATATGCTTACGCTTAAAATGTTCATTTTGGTGTGTTGCGACTGAATGACTACTGCCGGGTCTCACAGGAGTGCTTATATCTGAAAAAATAATATGTATCTTAGTTCTTGAAGGAATGGTAGAAAAAATCAGATGAACAAAATGTAGAATTACTATTCCCTTTCAACCAAAATAAAATATATTAAATTATAAAATACACTCTGTAATACACCACATTTTATTATTAATATTTAATTTCGCTTAGCTCAAGCTTCATCAGGGCTTATTATATTAACTAAAGCTAATTTCATACAGATACATACCTACTTAAGAAAATAAAATAATTAATTAAATGAAGACAATATAAGCGAAACTCAATCGAAAATCTGAAAACAGAAAAATCAGAAAAAGATATTGACACATCTGGGACACGACCCCAGGACCTCTCGCTTACCGGGCGAACGCGCTAACCACTGCGCCACCGTGTCGATATCCAATTCGGTCACTTTTAACTGTATCATACTTCGACTAAGAACCACCCACACTATCTTCATTTTTCTTAACGCATATTATTATACTCATGAACAACTGATGTATACTCCTAAACAACTTGTTTACTAAATGTACATACCTCCGTTAACTCCTGGGACCCCTTTGGTAGGAACAATCTCACTGCTGGTGCCTGCGTTGACATTTTGATCTGAAATAAATATATTTAACACATTAACCAAAGTTTGGAAATAAAAAGTAGAATACTTTTCCCTTTCAAAAAATATTCAGGAGCTTTGTAATAAACTTTTTGGATTCTTAAAACAAAATATTATCCAATTAGCGAACGTCTGGGGCACGTCATATGTAACTAACTAACCATCAAGCCTTTTCTCCGCAGGGGTAGGCAGAGAGGACGGACCGCCAAACAACTCGGTCTCAGCACACACTCTTTGCCTCACTCACATTCATACTTCGTCTCATACATACTCTTCTATTATTCTTACTTTTGACATGGCCCGCCTCAAGTATCTGATTCACTTGATCGTGCCATGTCTTCCTCGGGCATCCCCAACTTCTACCATTCACATTTGCGTCACATATTCTTTTTACACTACTTTCTTTGTTCAGGTATGTTTGTTCCTTACCTAGCAGCAAAAACCCAGGTCAGGTAGGTACTGTAGACGCCTAAAGGCATTGGAAATGGTGCAAGCTCATTTACTCATACCGTCCTATAATTCAGTGTGCCTAAGTTTACTAAATGTACATACCTTCGTTAACTCTTGGGACCCCTTCGGCAGGAACAATCTCACTGCTGGTCCCTGCGTTGACGTTTTAATCTGAAATAAATATATTTAATGTGTTAACTTAAATTTGGGAACAAAAACTACTTGATTTTTCCCTTTCAAGAAATATAACTAATTTTCACAGCTTTGTCCTCAGCAAACAACATGGAGTAAGCCGATTAAATCTGAATAAATATAAAAATAAATAATGATGCAATTTGAGATTACATACCTTTTTGATGTTTGACGCAATCGTGGTCCCTTGGCATTATAATACTTAATGCTGTACGATTTTGTCGAGTTAGGGTCTACAATGAGAAATAAATTCAGTTTTAGGCAAACAACGACAAAATGTAACATAAAAACAACGTTGTAATAACGGATGAAAGATTATCACCTGCATTTTTGTCGCCATAACTTCCACTTGACTGTCCTTTTCCTTTTTTCAGTTGGCTTGGGTAAATCTGTGAATTTTCTAATGCCGGGAAGATGTAGTGTTGGCAAGGCACATTTTTCTATTGCGCCGCTTACCGTGTGTTTACTACGTATTGTAAAATGAGACCCACAAACTGAAGTTCCTTTTGCTAGCATCGGATTTGTAATAAAATCGATTCTATTCTCCACGACCACTCACGAAACTGACTTTCTTTAATTATGTAGTTGGGATATCTATGTCGAATAGAATATCTGTCAGCACAGCCTTTAACGCAGCACGGCTTTTTCAAATTTCCTCGAAGTGCTTTGGCAAGAAACATTTTTAATTCAAAATATTTACGTATTGGTATAACGCGACAATTTACTGACAGTTGCAAACAATAATCATAAACCCAAGAACCGGATATACTGGTTCAATGGCTTATTTTTGTCATTTCCGTTTACTATCTACAATTCAGTTCATCTATGCATCCCGATCTTTTTTGGAGTTACAAGGTTAGTACAGAGATATTCGCCCCTGGCCGTACCTGTCACTGTTATGTTGGTATTCTTGATAAATTAACAAGAGCTAATACGACTGTATCACAATGGGCCGTTTTCTGAGTAATTCCAAAATATCCACGAGATGGCAGCACGGTGTTTAGCGGTCCTCCTGTCATCTAATCTGTGGACCAAATCTATGGACTGACGCACTGACGTCTTTCAATGATTGATCTGTCATTTCGATAGCTATTTGCAATTTGTTTTCCGACAAGTTTAGCCAAACCTAGTTTTCTCGATTTGTAAGTAAAATGCACAAAAAGTAAGATGCTGCTCTGAGCCACAGACCATGCTGTTCAACGGCCTCAACGCTAAGCAGGCTCTCAACGACGATGGACTCCTTATCGTAGCGCTGGTTCTGCCCTTCAAACCATACGTTGAATGTAAGATATGGATTTTATTATACCTCTAATACTTTAACCAGGGATTTAACCGGTCTTTTAAATGTGATTAATTTTAAGTGAGTGGTACTATGGCACCTCCAATCAGGGTATGTCGTGAGGCTGAACTGAATGGGGAGGAAAGAATATGAGAAATTTGAAGGCTGGGGAATGCCTGGCTATTCACAAGTCACCTAACACAACTATTGCCATTTCAAGCAATGTATCGCTTCTAAATGGTGGTTTTTCACCGGCTGTTTGGAAGGGCTTTGAAAGAATGGATTTTTAATAAAGATCTTGAAAAGACCACTATTAAATAAGGGAGGAGAGGGAAATATTCCTAGTATATAGGGAAATATTGCATGAGAACAAGTCGATGCTGCTGTCATCTACTGTGGATGGATGTTCCGCTCTTGTCTGGCGAATTTCTTGCTGGTGAACCGATACCAAAGGGATCTCATCAATTTATTAACATTATCTGCTACGTGTATTGCCTAGATCTGAATAACCAGACAGTTACCAATTTCCTCCAGACTCAAAAGCTGCTGTTTTGTTACTATTAATTTTTCATTATTTTTGACATAGGTAAAAGCAAAGCTTAAATCTCAAAGCATAAAGCTAGAGGCAAAAATCTAATCGCTTAACACTCAAGCTTAAAGCACAGTCTTTAATTTCTCCCAACTATGTCTAGGGTATTGCACTGGTCGTCTTCTCTCGGATTCCTTGTACTATTCAATTATAATTTTCAAACGAATCTGACCACATGGCGAAGGAGCGTCTGCCCATCCGAGGCCACACATTCTAAGAGCACTTGGAATTCTTCATCAGCTACTGCGCCACCACCGTGGGGCTCCAGGTCATGCAGTGGTCACGCGTGCCCTACCTCTGCGAGGGGGACTTCAACCAGTCCTACTACTGGCTGAACGACTCCATCTTCATCATCAAAAAGGACCCAAATTTCCCCAAAACCACGGTTGAATAGGAGTTTTAATAGGTTTACTTATATTACCTCTTATCACCTTTGTATTTTGATATCCCTTATCTGTGAAATAGATTATATTTTTATTTCTATTGAATGTTTTCAAATAAAATATTAGCATATGAAAAATCAATGGTTTATCAAGTAAATTATAAAAATAAGTGTTGATTAATATTGTATAGTATGGGGGTTGGGAGATTTTTTCGATTAGTTACCCCAAAATAAATATGTGTCCAAATACATAGTGTGCAATGCTATTTATTACCCCTCTGAGACATGAAATTGAGAAAAAACTGACTTATTTATTCTACACTAGTTGCATATTTAATTGGCTAATCTTATTTTCTTTATTTTAACCGGTTGACTGTTCACAAAGTAGCTCACGCGTTGACCGATGCTACCGATGCTACCACAACTATATAATATTAGGATGTAAAAAAAAAAATGCCAAAACAATAAATAGTTTATGTATAATGTTAATTATTTGTTGTACTGTTATGTTCTTCTATTTGTATAATGTTTGTAAATGTTTTACGACACATTTATATTATGTCTGTAATCTCGTTCTTTTCATATTGACCTCGAGAAATAAAAGAAAGTTTTTTTTATTTATTTATATATTTGTTAAATTATTTTGTGTTATTTAGTACCAATAAACAACAATCTTTTTTAAGTCTGAAAATGTCCGTAATAGGATGAAACCGGTCCTGGTGAAATATAAAATTAGTGGAAGAAAGTACAAAAGTGTTTTAATTTGGCAGTAGCTGCCGACACTCACTCTTTATTTTAATAAAACAAATATAATAATGATCTTTTCGTTATTTGTTTTTGGGGTGTTATGCCGTGTTGCGCTACCTCCTTCTTTAGCCAACGTTTCGGACAGCGTTGCAGTGTCCCTCATCAGGGCAGATCTGCCCGAAACGTTGGCTAAAGAAGGAGGTAGCGCAACACGGCATAACACCCCAAAAACAAATAACGAAAATAGTTTGGCCATGAAAATCTTAAAACGTATCATAATAATGATCGTTTATTTCAGAATGTTGTGCAATGCAATACATTCCATATTTTGAAATAGTTCAAACATTGACAAAATAGCAATGCATTCATACATAGAATAGAACAGAAAATAAATGAAAAATATAGTATAATAAATCCAAAAAAATATGCAAATATCCGTTCATGGGGGATATTTGACAGGCTCCCATTTTCAGAAGGGCATCAGGGGGGACTCCATCTCCATCCAGGCAACCATGGCAGTGATGATGGTATTCTTCGACTGGCGTAGTCTGCGCCATAAGCTTCCCCTGCGGTGAAACAAAGGTTTATTTTAATATAAACAGTTAACTTTTCCTTTTTATTATGTCTGTGCGTCTTTATCTAGAGTCGGTCTATCACACGGAGTATCAAAAGACAATATGACTTCCACTGCCACGTCTTCTAGATTCACAGGCAACGCCGCTGCATCTTGTGGTTCTGGTTTTGTAGAATTTATATATATTTTTTCACGTACTTAGGTATCAGACGCCTTTCCTGTCTGTTTCTTAATTCTAAATTACCTACTTCTAAGGAACTACACCTTTCAGTAGCTTTTGCCAGTACAGTACCTACATATGAAAATAAAATTAGGCTCAAACTTCCATACTTGCGTGATATAAAATACAAAATGGTCTACTTAAAAAGTAATAATTTGATTTTTTTCCTAAAACACTTGTACTGAAAATTAAATTACAATCACGAGATATACAGACATGGGACGAGAAATGCAAAGCAAATTAGATTGCCAATAATGAAGAATCAGCTGCCCAGAAATCTCGTGCCAGACAGTTTGATAACCGTGTAATAAAATGATTGCAATTATTGAAAATGTTTAATTTAAAAAAAGGAAATAAGATATTATGTCTACCATAATTATTAATGTTAGTTGTGATTGACTACACTTGTATTTAAAGGTACGTTTGACAAATAATGTCAACTGCGAAAGAAGGCAAAACATTGTGCATTTTATGTCAAATGTTTCTTTACGTGTTCATTATACTATACAAGTACTCTATATATTATATTGGGGATTCAATTATAGTAAGATATTAATTGAATGAGTCATGTACTTACTGTTATGGTTAATATTATTGAATACATAATCGGTGTCCCTGAAATGAGCTTGACAGACTACAGAATCGGGAGTCGGTGCCCATTTGGAACGCCGATTGAATGAATCCATTTCGCTTTCAAGTCTTTCAATCTTTGGGAAACTCGTGCCCACCCCTATTTCTACACATTGGAACACTACAACAGGTTGACGGCATTATTATAATATTTAAAAACACTAAATTGCGCCAAACGGCCTAAAAAATGTATGGGATTTGACAGTTAAATAAAATAGTTGGACCGGTAGGACTATAGCGAACCTAGAGGCCAAAATCGTGCGAAAACGGCCCATTCACAATCACGTAGTTTTTTGTCTATGGCTAGCATTTGTCCGTGTCCACTGGGTAGTGATGGCAATGAGCAATACATTTATAATCGATATATTTTTATCGATACATAAAAATTATTATTACCTATTATTTTTTTTTTCTTCTTCATTTCTATTTTTTATTATCTGTTCTAAAAATAAAAAATAAAAAAACTGCGATTTAACTCGAGCTTTGCTCTTAAAAAATGTGTAAAACGAATTCAATGTATCTTTTAAATTAAAAACTTTACTCGGTGTTATAAAATTTAATGTAATTAATTGAATCATTACATTAATATTTTTTTTAAATCGATAGTACAATCATTGTAAAACGCCAAAAGTCATCAAAACGAGAATTGATATAATCGTTTTCAAAGTGTCAGATCTCAGTTTGCTTGACAATTGACAATCGAAATATTAAAGGTATATTTATTATATTCATAATTGTTAGCTGCGAGGGCCACGAGTATATTGATGTTATAATAACCCGCTGTTTTTTTTTTTCCCAAATTTTAGATTGAAGTCAACGAGATTATTTTTACCCCAAGAGGAAACACTCTCTAGGTAACCGTCCCTTCGAGCCGTTGGAGTTTGTGAGCCCTTTGGGGGCTTGTCAAACAAAAACCTATCATGGTCTGTACTGTCATCCGCGTAACAATGAATTGGTGCACATGACAGAAGGTCATTGATGTGCAACAAAAACGAAGTCGGAGACAGAACCAATCCCTGTGGGAAACCAGCATTTATCGAGTGTGAGGAAGAGGTGAAACCATCGGCTACTGTCTGAGTCGACCTTTCTCTCAAAAAGTAGGCAATCCACGTACACAAGGGTGCGGGAAGTCCGTAAGAAGGCAGTTTGTTGACAAGTCCTTGGTGCCAAACCCAGTCAAAGGCCTTAGATATATCCAGTGCAACCGTTTGGGTTTCACCAAAACGTTCCAGGCACCGTTCCTAAACATGCGTCACATACGCGAGAACGGAACGGTTCCGCCGGAATCCATACTGACGGTCGTTAATAATTCTATTCTTCTCGAGGTATGTGAGCAGCTTATCGTTGATCACACGTTCCATCACTTTAGACAGAACTGATGTAATCGCTATGGGGCGGTAGTTGGCCGGGTTGGAGCGGTCACCCTTCTTTGGAATAGGACGGATAACCGCTTTTTTCCAACCAGAAGGCACAGAGACAGACTTCAGGGACATTTTTGGAGCTATTTCTGCAGCGCACCTCTGCAGTACCAGGCCAGGTATTCCGTCAGACCCACTAGCTTTATTAACATCAAGCCCTCGTAGAACGTGGAGTACTTCTCGATGCCGGATCCTCAGCTTTTTAATATGAAAACCGCAGGGAGAAAACGAAGTCGGGACAGCACCTTGGTCATCAAGGGTTGAGTTTTCCGAAAACATTTTACCTAATAGGTTTGCCTTTTCAGTTGTGATGTATGCTAGTGAGCCATCAGGTCTGGTAAGAGGTTTCCGACTGGATATGCAGAAATTGCGACCTATTGACCCCGCAAGCGACCAGAATACTCTGCTGCTATGCGGGCATGCAGTCAGTTTTTTGCTGATCTGCAGGTCGTGCTCGAATTTTGTCCAATTTATGATTCTCTTGGTTTCCTTTGCCATTTTGTTGTAAGCTGTTCTGTCTTCGGATGTTCTAGATGTGTTGTAGGCTCG
Source organism: Limnephilus rhombicus (assembly GCA_929108145.2). Lineage (NCBI taxonomy): Eukaryota > Metazoa > Arthropoda > Insecta > Trichoptera > Limnephilidae > Limnephilus > Limnephilus rhombicus. Next base: position 21,657,226 of record OV815290.1, on the reverse strand, counting down.
GTAAGCCGCGTTTTTTCGACGCACTACTTCAAAGCATTATCGACTGAACCACGGCTTTGAACCCACACCAGTTTCTTTAACGGCAGATTGGATGAAGCCATCCATTGTGGATGAGATGACTTCACCAATTTCCTGGGCACATCTTGAGGGATCCAAAACAGACAACTGACCACGGGAAAGCGTTAAAATGTGCCCGCAGACCAAACACACAAAGGTCACACTTTTCTCTTTAGCCTCTCTGAAGTCTGAAGTTTACAGGGGTTGATGTCATCACCAGGCAGTGGTCGGATGATCCTAAAGGCGCTGAGACTTCAATCTTGTAACCGTGTGGCACATTGGTTAAAAATAGATCTAACTGAACCATTTGCTCCAATCCATGGCAAAGGGTAAAGGATTCCGCTTATCGTCCAGCCGAGTCTGTTGATCCTGAGAACTTCAACCAAGGTTCGTTATGAATATTGAAGTCCCCCAGGACCACAAACTCTGCCGTAGGGTGGCGGGGAAAGAGGTCATCAATCGTATCGCTTATATGTTTAAAAAACTCGGACGTGATTGATTCGCCAAGGTTCGGTGAGCCAAGGTTCGAAACAGACTGATAAATAGGCTGATTAAATTATTACATAGCATGAAAAGTTTTGGAATTGTTACTTCCCTCACTGGTAGTTTAAGAACTTCTTGTCCTATATTCGTATTGTTATTTAAAATGAATATTTATAAAGGTACAATATTTTATTGAAAAAAATTGCTTTTAACTTCGAAAAAAGCAATAATTAAATTCAACTCTGCGACGTTCAATAAAAAGGCAGAACTCACCATCGGCTCTCAATAAATGTAATGTGACTGCCTTGGGAGTGTTGCTCCCCTCAAGCGATGTCCTGAGACAGAATATGCTGCCTTGAGACTGCTGGTAACCTCAAAGGTGTCTGTGTTTAAAATAATTTAATACGAGTGTGATATGATTAAAGATTCTAACAGCAGTATTATGTTTTATTAAAACGATCGTCATCTGACCTGATTCAGGACGCTGGAAGGCAGTCTGAAGGGATGGCTCAAGAGGAGGAAGCACAACACAGCTTTTCACACAAAAAACAACGAGCACGAAGAGAATGTTTTCAAGCATAAAAACAGTAAAAAAAATAAAAATGGCAGGGTTAAAAATAATAGTAAACCAACCTTGTAAAGTTCTATCAAATGATGACAAAGACCAGAGATATAAAATGGTGCTCCTCAAGTGATGTCAATGGCAGAGATAAAATATGCCCGTCTTGAGTGTGCCACCTCAGATGGTTTTAGTGGAGGTCCCCTCAAGTAATGTCTAGGAATGTGGCTGAATTGAGAGTGCTGGTCCTCTCAAGTAGTATCCAGGAATATGGATAAAATGTGGCTGGCTCGAGAGTGATGGTCCTCTCAAGTGATATGCATGACAGAATAGCATTTGTTTTTATAAAGGGTATTTTTCCCCAGTGATCGGTGACAGGAACCTGTAGATGAAACAAATAATTATAAATGTATTTAAAGTAAAACTTCTTACGTCGGTTTGAAATATATAACTCTGCAGTAATGATAAAATTCAAAAAGTTAAAATAATAGCAAATACTTAAATATGAACTAATAATAGCAAACGCGGCCATGAACTAATAGCAGCAAATAATTTATATCAAACGCGGCTCATAACCAAAAAAAATAGTATTTAAAGCATAGAGGCTTTAATTAAACACGAATATTAACTTTAATAAACCTGCCTTTGATTAGAAAATTTTAAATTTTTTAAATAACTTCAGTAACTTGCCTTCGACAAATTGCTGCTCTAGAGGCATGGGTTAGGGTTATAATATAGCTGCCTTGAGAGAGCTGTTTTCCCCAAGTGTCCTAGTAAAAATATTGACATTTATGAAAAATATTTAGAAAATCAGAAAATCTTGTTTTTAAATCGTGAAACCTGTAATAACACATGAACATAGCTGGGTTTAAAAAAAACAACAGTAAACCTACCTTGAAAGAGTTCTATCAAGTGAAGACAGAAAAGTGAATTTATCAAGTGATAGAAAGTGACTGCCTTGAGAGTGCTGGTCCCCTCAAGCGGTGTCCAGAGACATCGATAGAATGTGACTTGGTTGAGAGTTGGTCATCTCAAGTGGTGTTCAGGACCATCGATAGAGTGTGGCTTAGTTGAGAGTACTGGTCCTCTCAAGTGGTTTCCAGGGACATCGATAGAATGTGACTTAGTTGATATTACTGGGTACTGGTCCCCTCAATTGTTGTCCAGGGATAGACTATGGCTTGGTTGAGAGTGCTGGTCCCCTCAATAGGTCCAGGGACATCGCTAGAAATTGGCTGGTTTGAGGGTGCTGGTCCCTTTTTAAATTTTAGTAACTTGTCACTGGTATATGTTGCATGGGAACCGTCTGTTCTAAATGTTTTAACCAAGAACCTATTTTGTAGTCAATTGTAGTAGGAAGATCACAATTGAATTGGTTGTCATCGTATAGTTTTTATGTGTAAGACTATTAAAGAACAGCTCACATTATTTATTTAGTTTTTTTTTTTTTTAATATGTTCCACACAGGAGGCCCTGAGGAACATAATTTCCCTCAGGGCCTATGTCATCTTTGGGGATACTGTGTGGAGGGTTTTTTAAGGAAAGGAAGGAGAGGAGAGTTCTGGGAAGGAAAAGGGTTTAACGGGTGGGTAGGAATCTGGGGTTCAGCATGTCCTGGTCATCCGCCTCCAAGACCTAGACAAACCTCACCCCATGAACCCGGGCACCCCTGCTAAATCACCAAACGTAGCTAACCACTTGGGGGTGACCTATGGCAGAGATGTTGGTTATCCAATAAAGATTCCCGGGGCGGCGGTACCCATTCCCGCCTCCCAAATTTCATTATTTTATCGCAATTCGGGAATTTTAAACTATTAAAATGCTTTAATGTTAAAATGAAACTTTGTTGGTTCCATCAATTATAACGGTTTCACAATGTTTGCGTTCCATATATTCATATTTCAAAAAGTTATTATTGTTTGCTTGTTTTATGAGCTTCACAATTTATAGTGTAATGGAGGGCTGTTAGCACTGCCCTCAAAGATTATAGTCACGATATGGTGGTACAGTCTTGTAGGAGAGGAGACTCATTCCATCGGATTGGCTTCCTGGTGACAGCGAATAAGTGCAGCCACCTCTCCGTGTCCCTTTTCTTCCGCCCAGGACAGAGCCGTCTTCGCGTCCTTGTCCTGATAGGAGACATCAGCATTGTGCTGCAGAAGGACTTCCACGACATTCACATGTCCTTCATGTGCTGCCCATGACAAAGCTGTTCTGCCATCATCACGTTGAGAGTTGACATCAACACCGCGCTGTAGCAGGAATACTACCATCTCAGTATGACCATTAGCAGCCGCCTGGAGAAAAGCAGTGTCCCCATCTTCATCCCGGGAGTTCAAATCAGCTCCATTCAGTAATAATAGTTTGGCAACCTCTAGACGTCCGTAACCTGCAGCCCGGTTTAATGCAGTCCAACCGAAATTATCCCTTGTGTGGATGTCTGCTCCTTTCTCTAACAGTTTGCATACTGTTGCAAGGTGACCATCAATAGCTGCGAGAAGAAGAGCCGAATGACCAAATTTATTCTGAGAGTTTGAATCAGCACTATTCAACAGAAGGAGTTCAACAATCTCTAGGTGTCCTTCTTTTGCAGCTAACATTAATGCAGTAAAGCCATCGTTATCCCTTATGTGGATTTCTGCTCCTTTCTCCAACAACTTGCGTATTGTTTCAAGGTTACCATTATGAGCCGCAACAAGAAGTGCCGAACGGCCTTCTTTATTAAGAGAATTTAAATCAGCTCCATTCGATAGTAAGAGTTCAACGATCTCTAGATATCCTTTACTTGCAGCTAGCATTAATGGAGTCAAGCCGTCATTATCCCTTATGTGTATGTCTGCTCCTTTCAACAGTAGGAGTTCAACGACCTTCAGACGTCCTTTACCTACAGCTAGCATTAATGCCATCAAGACGTCATTGTACCTTTTATGGATACCTGCTCCATTCAATAGTAGGAGTTCAACGACCTCTATATGACCTACATATGCAGCTAGCATTAATGCAGTCCAGTCATTATTATTTCTCATGCAGATGTCTGCTCCTTTCATTAGTAGGATTTCAATGACCTCTAGATGTCCTACGTATGCAGCTAGCATTAATGCAGAACAGCCGTTATTATCCCTTACGTGGATGTCTGCTCCTTTCATCAGCAGGAGTTCAATGACCTCTAGATATCCTTTACTTGCAGCTGCCATTAATGTATTTGAGCCGTTATTATCCCTTACGTGAATGTCTGCTCCCTTTAACAGTAGGAGTTCAATGACCTCTAGATATCTCTCTTTTGCAGCAAGAATTAATGCAGTACAGCCATCATTATCCCCTTTGTGGATGTCTGCTCCTTTCAACAATAGGAATTCAACGACTTCTAGATGTCCTTTACTTGCAGCTAGCATTAATGCAGTACAACCGTCATTATCCCTTATGTGGATGTCTGCTCCATTCAAAAGCAGGTGTTTAACTACCTCTAGATGTCCTACATATGCAGCTAGCATTAATGCAGTCAAGCCGTTACTATCCCTTACGTGAACGTCTGCGCCTTTTAACAATAGGAGTTCAACGATCTTTAGATGTCCTTTAGTTGCAGCTGCCATTAAAGCATTTCTCATGTCTGTATCTGCTCCTTTCAACACTAGGAGTTCAACAATCTCTAGATGTCCTTCATATGCAGCTAGCATTAATGCAGTACAGTCGTCATTTGTCTTTTTAAGGACGTCTGCTCCTTTCAACAATAGAAGTTTAACCACCTCTAGATGTCCCTGTTTTGCAGCTATCATTAATGCAGTACAGCCGTCATTATCCCCAATGTGAATATCTGCGCCTTTAAACAGTAGAAGGTTAACAACCTCTAGATGTCCGTTAATGGCAGCTGATATTAACGCAGTCGAGCCGTTATTATCTCTTACGTGAATGCCTGCGCCATTCAACATTAAGAGTTCAACGACCTCTAGATGTCCTTGACTCGCAGCTAGCATTAATGCACTCCCGCCATCATTACTCCTTATATGGATATCGGCTCCATTCTCCAACAACTTGTGTACTGTGGCAAGATGACCATTAATAGCGGCAATAAGAAGAGCAGAGAGACCATCTTTTTTATGCGAGTTAACATTAGCTCCATTCGATAGTAGGAGTTCAACGATCTCTAGATGTCCTTTACTTACAGCTAGCATTAATGCAGTCCAGCCTTCATTATCGCTTATGTGAATGTTTGCACCTTTTAACATTAGGAGTTCAATGACCTCTAGATGTCCTTTAGTTGCAGCTGCCATTAAAGCATTTCTCATGTCTGTATCTGCTCCTTTCAACACTAGGAGTTCAACAATCTCTAGATGTCCTTCATATGCAGCTAGCATTAATGCAGTACAGTCGTCATTTGTCTTTTTAAGGACGTCTGCTCCTTTCAACAATAGAAGTTTAACCACCTCTAGATGTCCCTGTTTTGCAGCTATCATTAATGCAGTACAGCCGTCATTATCCCCAATGTGAATATCTGCGCCTTTAAACAGTAGAAGGTTAACAACCTCTAGATGTCCGTTAATGGCAGCTGATATTAACGCAGTCGAGCCGTTATTATCTCTTACGTGAATGCCTGCGCCATTCAACATTAAGAGTTCAACGACCTCTAGATGTCCTTGACTCGCAGCTAGCATTAATGCACTCCCGCCATCATTACTCCTTATATGGATATCGGCTCCATTCTCCAACAACTTGTGTACTGTGGCAAGATGACCATTAATAGCGGCAATAAGAAGAGCAGAGAGACCATCTTTTTTATGCGAGTTAACATTAGCTCCATTCGATAGTAGGAGTTCAACGATCTCTAGATGTCCTTTACTTACAGCTAGCATTAATGCAGTCCAGCCTTCATTATCGCTTATGTGAATGTTTGCACCTTTTAACATTAGGAGTTCAATGACCTCTAGATGTCCTTCGCCTGCAGCTAGCATTAATGCAGTCCAGCCGTGATTATTTCTCATGTGGATGTCTGCTCCTTTCTCCAACAACTTGCGTATTGTGGCAAGATGACCATTATGTGCCGTAATAAGAAGTGCCGAACAACCTTCTTTATTGTGAGAGTTTAAATCAGCTCCATTCGATAATAGGAGTTCGACAACCTCAATATGTCCATTACTTGCAGCTAGCATTAATGAAGTACAGCCGTCATCACCCCTTTTGTGAATGTCTGCTCCTTTCAGCAATAGGAGTTCAGTGACCTCTAGACGCCCCTCACTTGCAGCTAGCATTAATGCAGTATAGCCATCAATACTACTTGTGTGGATGTCTGCTCCTTTCTCCAACAACTTGTGTACTGTGGCAAGGTGACCATTAGAAGCCGCAATAATAAGAGCAGAAAGGCTTTCTTTATTATGAGAGTTTAAATCAGCTCCATTCAACAGTAGGAGTTCAACGATCTCTAGATGTCCTTTACTAGTAGCTAGCATTAATGAAGTACTGCCGACATTACTCATTATGTGGATATTTGCTCCTTTTTCCAATAGTTTGCGTACCATTGCAATGTGACCATTAATAGCCGCAGCAATAAGGGCAGAATGACCAATTACATCCTGAGAGTTCAAATCAGCTCCATTTAAAATTAGGAGTTCAACTACCTCTAAATATCCTGTACCAGCAGCTAGCATTAATGCAGTCCAGCCGTTATTATTTCTCATGTGGATGTCTGCTCCTCTTAACAGTAGTAGTTCAACGACCTTTACGTGTCCCTCACATGCAGCAAGCATTAATGCAGTCCAGCCGTGATTATCCCTTACGTGTATGTCTGCCGGTTTCTCTACCAGTATCGATACTATCTCATAGTGCCCTCCTTGTGCAGCTAACATCATGGCGGTAGATCCATCTTTAGATTTTATAGAAGAAAACATTTGATATATTCCAGCATTTAGAAATGCGGTTTCCTTTTCATCTGTATGATTATCATTGTCGATAACGTGTTTAATAAAATTTAAAAAAAAATCTTTCAAGGTTTCAAATGGTGCTTTCCTTTTTTGTTTCTCAAAGGAATTTTTCGGGAGATTTAATAAATATTTCACAATATCAAGATTTCCTTCCTTTGCTGCGCAGTGTAAGGGATTCATTTCAGATGCATCAAACGACATACAAACGCCTTGTTTAGCAAATAATTTGAACAAAATATGATCTTTTTTACATGCTGCGAGATTGATGGCAGTATCACCCTGGCTATCAATGGCAATCAATAAGTGAGCTTGCTCAGTGTCACTTTCCATGCCACTTAAGATCTTATTCACAGTGCTGCGGTCATCCTCTCTCACCGCTACCATAAACAAGGTGATTTGTTTTCTGATCTGTTCAGTTCTTGTTAAAGCCCGGTCTAAACTACTTGACGGTTGTTTATTTGACGAATATTCGCAAAACAAGCTGTGATCTCTGTCGCCTTCAAAATCTAAGAAAGAAGCAAGCATAAGATCAAGTAGTGACTCGTACGAACAATTCTCCACATTTTCCTTTATTTGCTTTACAATATTGAGATTTCTATTCTCCAAAGCTATATTCAGTGCGGTATTCCCGGCCTTGTCTCTTGCTGCCATAAAGCAGATGTAGTCTTCCTCAGAAATCCTACTGCTCGGGCCACTGAGGAGGACTGCAACTGTGTGCATATTCTGCTCTTCAGTTGCTACATGCAATGGTGTTTTGACATGGTCATGGAAGAACAGCTGACGATGTTCAGACCAGTGTTTGTACAATATTGGATTACTTTCCAGTGCATCGCTCTGTATTGGTGGTGATATAGCAAGCTGGGTCTCTATGAACTTTCTGATTAAATAATAGTCTGGTCTGAGCAAGAAAACGCAAAGTTCACTTTTAACGAGATTGTTATTTTCTTTGGTTTGTCTTCCCTGCCTCAGCCACTGGACGAAGAAATCTGCGCAAAAGTATTCTTCAAACGTACGGTGAATGAAAGTAACGGTTCCATCAATTCTAGCCTTGATCAGCCCTAGGCTGCTTATGTCTTTCAAGTCTTGATTGGATAGTATTGTGTTTGAGAAATATTCTGCAGCAAACTTTGGGTCGAGGGACTGGAAAGCCAGGACACAATGCTTTTCCATTATTTTCGTGACCATATCATTAAGAAAGGAATCCGGAAGACCTTTGTTGAAAATACTTTTCTGCTCAAAGTATATCGATTTCTTGACCTTGATAAATTGTGTATACAAATCATACAGATTTATGATTTTGCATAAGTTCTGCACTTGTTCAGGAGACACCACAGACTGTATGGCCTGCTGGAGGAACACTTCGGCCAGCATACGGATCTGCAGTGGTACACCCATGAAGCTGGCTACGTCTTCCCCCAGCACTCCTTCCACCTCCTCCCGAAGTTCTCTGGCAAACTGGCGCAGCCTTCCTTTCTCCAACTCTCGGTGCTCTGGAAGTTCCAAGGCCAGGTGAGGAAGCCAAAAATTCACCATAAAGTCATCCTGTTCTGTTTCTGTTATTTTTTGTAACTCTGCAGAAAATTCTGACAATTCATTTTCGAGCCATTCTTGCGGATGCACCCGTGTGGTGACTACTGTTTTACAATTTGTGGTATTTTTTAAATATTTCAGAAACTGTAATGTTTTGACTTTAGACTTTTCTTTAGTTATCTCATCAAATGCATCCACCAAAATACAAATTTGCCTCGAACTATCTGATTCGAGGCAATGCTGTAAAAGGCTGTGCAGAAAATCATCATCAGTAGGTAAACCTGAAGCATGAATCAAACATTTAGTAACTGATTGCAGGTTAAGTATAAAGGGTAGTTTGTCTATAGCGGTTAAGTGATTGTGGTCGATTCTCAGTACCCAAGAGTCTCGGATGAGCTCTGATATGCGCGTCAGGCTGGTGGTCTTTCCCATACCAGGGTCATCAGCGATGATGGTCAGCTTCTTCCTCGTGTTGCTGAAGGCATCTTCCTCGAAGGGGTCTCTGTAGTCCCTGGTGATGAAGGGGCGCAGACCATCCAGAGAGCCGTGGGAGTATTGCCAGACCAGACATGGGCTGCCTCTAATCTCAAGCTTTTCAAAATAATGTTTGTTGATTATTTCCTCTTTATTTATTTTTCCCCCCATTTTCTGAATTTTAAAATTATGTTTGTTTAATGATTCCTCTTTCATTATATCTTCATTTTTCAGTTTAAAGTGTTCTTTTGAAACAAATATTTCCTTACATTCTTTGGATACATTGAAGGAACTAATAAATGAAAGTTTATCTTTCGCATTGTTGAATATAAAAATATCTTTATTGCCGCTGCAGCGAACAAATTCGTCCATTGATTTAATGATAAAGCGAGCGTGGAACTTCCTGAGCATGTACAGACCGCTATTGTAAATTTCCCTCAGGGAGAGCCCTTCTGCGCGCAAATGTAGCCAATAGATTACTCTGGCTGACTCCTCCCGACATTGTTTCAGAAACAGGTCCTGTCCATCGTCCTCGGTTGTGAAGACTTTCCCCCCTGAAGCCTCCGCCCCCTCCCCCCAGTAGTCCTGGCTGAGTTGCTCCGGATCACTGATGACCAGCAGTGGTCCATCAGCCCCCCTCCTCTCCAGTAGTGTTGCAATCTTTGCTTTGTCCACTATTTTGTTAACTTTGAAATAGAGACCATCTAATTCATAAAGCTTCTGAAGGTTTTTTGGTATTTTTGCCATATATTGAGCATCCATTGCAAGTTTCTTCAAAATTGGCGAAATTAAAGAATTGATTTTGTTTCGAACCTGTTCTTCGTCAGATTTACAGTCTTCTCCCAGTAACTTATCGAGACTAAGAATTTCTTCTCCCAAGGCTATTGAATCCCTTGCAAATATATATTCTCTAGATGTAATAGTCAGGTCGCTTAATTCAAATTCTTTGAAAGACTTAGTCTCGACGGCCAGTTTTTTAAAATCCATAAATAATTGTGAATCAATCGATTGTGGTAGAATGATCACGAGCTTCTTGTGGATGTGTGTTTCTAAAGTTTTAAGGATTTTTGTCAAAATTTCGTAGAATTGGTTTAAGTTATCGGTTGGAGAAGTGAATTCAAGAACGAGCAGATTATTAATAATAACATCGCTCTCGTTTAAACCTTCCATGTCTACGTCCATAGCTATAGCAGTCAAATCGTTCCAACTGAGAATTGTGTGGCAGTTGTCTTTTAAATATATTGCATCTAAAGATGTGTTTTTAATCTGAAGCAAGATATTGTTCAATCTGGCAGCTTCAAATTTAGGATCACTTGTCTCAATTTTTAAAACACGTTTGGAAGATTCTAAGAATGACTCCAGGCGCAAGGTGTCCTCACAGTTCAGTATATCTGGCAAGGTGCGGAGATAGGCCTGCCCAGCCATGTATAAGGGGCCTGACTTTATACTCTTATTCTGTTTAGCTAGAGCATTTATTATCTGTTCAGAAAACCAGCGTAATAGTTGTTTGGTTAGTCTAATCACATTGCCCAAATCTTCCATTGTTTTACAAATGATAATATTTTCTTTAGTATCAATTTCAAACGGTGGGATGTCTAATTTTTGAAGATTTTGTTTTTTTGTGAATTTTTCAATTTTCTTTAATTTCATCAGTGAATTGCTTTGATAAAAACTCCAATTTTTCATAAAATTAAACTCTTCTGCAGAAAACACTCCCAGATGACAGATGTTTCCCAACGAGGGTTTAGTTTTGTACTTCCTTGAAGTCAGCAGTTCTTCGAGGAGTGTACTATCAGCATCTACTTCAAGTGGCTCCGAGTTCTGGTGGCTCCGACTAGAGCTCGCAGGAGGAACTCTTACATCATCTAAAAGCGACATGTACATCTCTAGCTCATCGTAATCTTGGCGCTCAACTAGTCCCTGGGGCCAGTTCTGTACCGAAAGTTTCTTCTTCCCTTCATCAAAAGCTTTGATAAAATTGTCAATGCTGTGGGTGTTCACATTTTCCAGCTGATGTATATCTCCCACATGAAACCCGGTACAGTTCACAGGATTTGGAGATGCAAAAATTATGGTTATATCTAATTTCTTAGTACATATAGACCGGTTGTACCTCTCATCGTAATCTCTATATATCTTCATTAGCATGTCCTTGACACCCGGACTGTCCAAGGTCAGAGTGTGAGCGTGGAGGCCTTCACGGGGGCTGGCCACCCTGCAGAAGCCACTGCCTTCCCTCTTTAGATGTTTGACAGTCAGGGTGGTGACTCCAGCCAACCAGGCTCCTAGGGAATGTCCTGTGAAGGACAGAACGAAGCGACTGCCGTATCTCTGGTTTGTGTCAAGAACTGCCTTTTTGACATCATCCGCAAAAGTTACACCTGAGCTCATGTGTTTCGTATAACTATTACAGTACACACCCTTTCCATCGACCCAGAGTGCTCCCAACTTCTTAGGGTCTGTCCCCCTATGGGCTACCACCACCTGCTGCTCGGATGGGTTCCAAAAGGCACAGCCGAAGTATCCGTTAGTCCAGGAATTGCTCCGTGCCGTGGTAAGAAGTTGCCATCCTTTGGGCAAGTTGAGCTCTCCCGTACAAGCAGTGTATGACAGCTTTGCAAAGGCTGCCAACACTTTCTCATCGGGATATGGTTCCAGGAGCATTTTTTTATTGTTATCTTCAACAGCTTTAAATAATTGGAGAGTTTTCTGCCAGTCGGGTTTGCAATAAACCAAGTCCGTGTCCGCCTGCATGTTGAGGAGATGGAGAACAATGAATTGGAGACTGAATCTGTAAAATGACAACAACAGCCGGTGTTGGTATTGTATTCACACAAGTCATTATCAGACAGAAAGCAAAATATGTAATACCTCGACCCATTGATTTTTCCAAGCAAGCCTTCTGGGACACATTTACTGAGCACACATTATGATGACAAAATAACCTTGACAAAACATTATAGTGAAAGAGAATTATCATTTTCAATTTGGGAGGCAGGAATGGGTACCGCCGCCCCGGGAACCTTTATTGGATAACCAACACCTCTGCCATAGGTCACCCCAAGTGGTTCGCTACGTTTGGTGATTTAGCAGAGGTGCCCGGCAGTGGCGGCTTGTGACTTTTGGGTGGGCTAGAGTGCTGATATTAAAAAAAATGACATTATTGATGTTGTTGTAGCCGAAAAAAAATTATTTTTTATTTTTTTGAAAATCTGTTTTTTGTATGAAAAATTTCAGGAAGTTTCAGATTGGCGGTGCGCCGCACCGATTTCCTGAAAAATCTTCATACAAAACATGGATTTTTGAAAAAAAAAAAAAATATTTTTCGCATACGACAACATCCATGGATGCCATTTTTTTTAATATTAGCACCCTAGCACACCCAAAAGTCACGAGCCGCCACTGGTGCCCGGGTTCATGGGATGAGGTGTGTTTAGGTCTGATGACCAGGACACACTGAACCCCACATTCCTACCCACCCCTTAAACCCTTTTCCTTCCCAGAACCCTCCTCTCCTTCCTTTCCCTAAAAGACCCTCCACACAGCATCCCTAAAGATGACATAGGCCCTCAGGGAAATTATTTTCCTCAGGGCCTCCTGTGTGGAGCTTATGTAAAAAAAAAAAAAAAAATTATTGTCGGAATGGTAAATAACTAAATTTCCTTAATCCAGATTTATATATACTCGTAAGTCACAGCGCTTTAATCATAGACATATGAATATTAGTAGATCAGAACATAAAGGTGAGGGGTAGACAACAACTACAGTGGGGCGCAGAGCGGGAACTTGACTTTGGAGATATGTGATTCGTCGATAGCTCAATATGACAGTATATAGGCATTTCGCATTATGATATCACCATTTAGTTATTAAAAGTAAACTCTGCTTTTGAATTAATAGACTTTTTACATGGGAGCGCGAATTGCTTGCCGCGTAATGAATAAATTTGCGCAGTCTAAATACGGCAAAATAAAATTCGCTTATTTTCAGACTCCAATATTTTGTTGCCGTATTTAGTTAGGACACTTTTACAAATGTTTCATAATTTACTTACCCCGTAAACATCGACGAGCACACGCCATGTATCTCGAGTGATAGTATATATTTAGTAAAATGCACCGATGAGCACTCGACGCTGGCTCGCAGAAGAATGACACGCAAAGCCATACTCAATCCCAGCCGGTTCCAAGGAACCAGTATGGGGAGGGGAAAATAAGGGCTTTTATTTTACTTAGGGCAGGTTTACTAATATTCATATGTCTATGGCTTTAATAGATGTAGATGTGTTGGTTCGCTGGGGTGCGCTCTTGAACTCGGGTTCTTCGCAGGAAGCGAATCCTACTCTTTTTTCAAATCGATTACTCCCAGAGAACCTGGTCCAGGAAACCCGGAACTTGGAACCGGACTCGAAGCCGGAACCCAAATGCTTCCACCGGCGTTGCCGTGAGCAGGTCCCGGGTTCGAGTTCTTTTGCAGGTTCCGGCTCAGAGGTCCGGCTCCAACCGAACCCGTGCGTCCCGGTAGGCGCAACGGCACCCTGAACCCAGTCCGCACCCAAGAACTCGGACCTGACCCCAGACTCGATGACCTGCTCCTAGAACTCGAGAAAGGAAGCATGTCTCGGAGGCCTTCGGCAAAATGCAGACTACATCGAATGTATTATACTGTTAAATTAATAAAAATCTTTTTTTTATATAAGAACAACTCTCTTTTATAACTTTTGAAGGTTATTCCCATAAAAACTTAATATATCATTGAAGACTAAAGAAAAATAGAAAAAGATAATGGTCGCAACTGGGACTCAAACCCAGAACCTCTCGTCTAACCGGGACGGGCACTTTTATCAATTCAGTCATTACCACCTACCATCAAACCGTCATAATTGTCAATCTCACATTTTCAAAAAAGTCCAATTTTTCCGCATCATAGGCAACTACCTTTTTCTTTGGAAACAATCGTCCCGGTTAGACGAGAGGTTCTGGGTTCGAGTCCTAGTTGCGACCATTATCTTTTTCTATTTTTCTGTGTCTTGTTCTCTTTCATGTTATCTTCTTCTTCTTCAATCATAAAAATCATTTGTATACTATCCATTTTCAATTTATTCAGGGACCGCAGGGAATCGGGTATATACGCTCGACATTGTTGTAGTCAGTGGTGTCGCAATCCTATTTGTATTTATTAAAGCGGTAATATTTAACAGTATGCTGATGATACGGTGCTGATTTCTAACAGTATGGAAGACCTACAGTCTCTCGTATCTAGGATGAACCAAGTATATACGCAGAATGAGTTAATAATGAATGTAAGTAAGTCTAAAATCATGGTATTTGAAAGAGAGTATACGAAAAAAATGTGCAACATATTTGTGAATGATGAATACTTGGAGCAAGTGGATGAGTTTGTATATTTGGGAAGTATGTTTACGAGAGATTGGAAGGCTGATAGTGATATTGAAAGAAGGTTGAATGCAGTTAACTCTATTAATGGAGGACTGAACGACGTTGGCGCCAACAAAAAACTGTCCAAAGAAGTAAAGCTAGCCGTCCATAATGGAGTACTGGTACCTACCCTGATTTATGGCAGTGAGGCATGAAACTGACAGAGAAAGGATGAAAGTAGACTGAATGCTGTAGAAATGATATCCCTGAGGCGTATGTGTGGTAAAACCATGTATGATCATGTGAGAAATGTGGAGATTAGCAAAGAATGCAAGACTGATCTAAGCATAATGGATAAGATTAAGAACGGAACGCTCTGATGATTTGGGCATGTAGAGCAAATGAAAGTGGAAAGGAGTGTAAGGAGAATGCTAGAAGAAGTCGGAGACGCCCGAGGAAGACATGGCGCGATCAAGAGAATCGGATACTTGTGTCGGGCCATGTAAAAAGTCAGAATAATAGAAGAGTATGTATGAGACGTTGTATGAAAGTGAGTGAGGCAAAAAGTGTGTGCCAAGACCAAGTTATTTAGCAGTCCGTCCTCTCTGCCTACCCCTGCGGCGAAACATCGTAATTCGTAATGGTTATTTAATTAGTAATTGTTTAAAAAGCGAAGGTTACTGACCTCTAGCGTAACATTCTGAAGCTTGTTTATTATTGCAGATTCCCTACTTGCAACGTATAGTTTCACTGATTGAAATGATAGTCGATAAAGCAGATTTCTGTATATCATGTTATTATAGTAGTGTGTCATTCGCCATGTTTATTTTTGTTTGTGTGAGGTTTTTTATGCTCATAAATAATGAGTTCTTTAGGTAAAGGCGCTCTTATCTCTTGGAAACGGCTATAATTAACTAGTAAATGGTCTGATGACCAGTTTTAGTGCTTGTCGGGTCGGGAAAAAGTTATTTTTGTAACATGTGCTTATAATTGAATAAATAAGTTGGAATTCGCCAATGAAGGAATATTGTTTTTATTGAAGTTCTTCCGCCACAAAAAACCAAACTTTAACAGTAATTATTTCGAAAATTCCCACACATTGTATACTTCAATTAATCACTAAGTTATCTAAGTATTTTCCTATTTCACCAAGAGATGTCTCACATCTCTTCTCAATTATTTGTTATTGACATTTCGCCAACCGCAATTATTGAAATATTTTTTTCTTACAAATCATTGATCGTGTGTTTCACATTAAAAACTGCATGTTCAAATTTAAATTTACATCTGTGATTATCAACTAGGTCATACACAACATACGGAAGACATAATATTTAATATTCTTCAAATAGGTACTACCTACGTAGGCTGATTTTAAATTAAATAATATGCAGAAGTCGTGCATTTTTTAAATTTAATGGATTTTTACAATTTTTTTATGAATCCTAAAAATATGGGATAAATGGTTATATAGAGTGGGCCATAAACATATGCACTTTTGTAATCGTGCTAGCGGGGATTCCGAATGGGGGAGAAGAGCGGGGTCACTTATGTGTGGCTCCTCGCTTCTTGGAAATTTAGTCACAATAGATCACTTTACGGGAGAGCAATGCACTTTCTGGGTTAAACATTTTTACAAAAACATGATTTTGTTCTATTCTGTTCAATAATGATTCTGTACCCGGGGCGGATAGCAAAACGGGGGGGGGGGGGGTGCAATGGGATTGGGTGGCATGGGTTCTAACAGAATATTTACCACAACGGAGGGGGCGGAATGGGATAGGGTGGGACGGCATATTTACCACAACGGAGGGGGCGGAATGGGATAGGGTGGGAAGGCATATTTACCACAACGGAGGAGGCGAAATGGAATGTTGGGTGGAACAGGGTGGGGCAAAATGGAATAGTTGGTGGAGGTATCGGTTCTACTGCATTCTGTAATTCGTAAAAATAATTCACCCCCTTTGGATGGCACCTGAGGCAGACAGCCTCCCCCTTGCTACGCTACTGACACTGCCTATTTCGTTTGCATCACCAATTACAGAGTATTAACCAGTGCCGAAGTGTTAATTTAATTAAATCATCGAAACTTCGAAGAAACTGGCATAACTCACAATCGATTTGGGAGGCGGGAATGGGTACCGCCGCCCCGGGAACCTTTATTGGATAACCAACACCTCTGCCATAGGTCACCCCAAGTGGTTCGCTACGTTTGGTGATTTAGCAGGGGTGCCCGGGTTCATGGGGTGAGGTTTGTCTAGGCCTTGGAGGCGGATGACCAAGACACACTGAACCCCAGATTCCTACCCACCCCTTAAACCCTTTTCCTTCCCAGAACTTTCCTCTCCTTCCTTTTCCTAAAAAATACCCTCCACACCGCATCCCCAAAGATGACATAGGCCCTGAGGAAAATTATTTTCCTCAGGGCCTCCTGTGTGGAGCTCATGTAAAAAAAAAAAAAAAATCGACAATAAACAGGGCGTTACCCATGGTTAAAGAAATTTTCCCTAACAAACTGATCTCGCACTGAGGAGATATTCCATGGCTTCTCCGCAGCCCGGATCTTAACCTCAGCTGATTTTTTTTATGGGATGTATGAACATGTATACTAAGGTTTTTGGATAACTCACTTGTACCATGTGATCGGAACTCAGCTCAAAAATAATATCAAAATATTGATAAATATTTGCAACGAAGTAAATCTTTCTTCCCCTGTTGTGATTTTCCATCTTTCAAGTTGAGTCTACGTAAATAAACCAGCGACTTTATTTCAATTTAAAGAGAACATCTATCAAGAAATGGCCCGAGATTTGTATCGAAAAGTTTTCGAAAATCTTAGGGCCATAATTGAGGAATGCCAGCGGCGAGATGGCGCCCATTTTGACGAAATTATTTTTACGAAAAGATTTTCATTTATTTAAATAAGATCTGTATTTTTTTTCATGGTTATTTCAAAAGTGCAAATATTTATGGCCAACCCTATACAACGTGTCCGGAAACTCGTAGTACAAGTGGGAAACTGGTGAATCTACATCACGTATAGAACCCAAAAAACTTATTTTTTTCGATCTTAGCATTTTGATTTTTTTATTCTATTTTTCCATTTTATCGGCATCTAAGGGGTTATAAAAACTTTTGAGCCTGGTTTACCCTTCGATGCATTTTATAAGACATCTCATGCTAAAATCAACCCCCTAGTGAACAATTTTTTCAAATATAACCAAAAAAATTCCAACTTCGGACCCGATTTACTCAAAAACGAAAGCTCAAATCAAAAAAAATTATATCACAAATCGACTCCGAATGTGATGTAGATTTAGCAGTTTCCCACTTGTACTACGAGTTTCCGGACACCGTGTATTATAGGTTAGGTACCAAATTAGATTGATTGTTCTTACAATTTACAAAATGAGTATTTGTAATGTATGAAAAAAAATATAAAAATTGCAATAGGTGGCACGCGAGCTGTTTGAAAACTGAATGTACCCAGTGGCGGATACAGAAAAAACTGAAGGGGGGTGCTAAAGATATAAGAAACCTAAAAAGTAGACAACAGTAGAGAGGATACGAAGCACCGCACAAAGAGGAGACTGAATATACTATCTCATTCTCTCGCAGGCTAAAACACATAGATGTATCTGTTTGTCAAATCACAACGGTGATAAACAAGTTTTCACTTCAATAAATAAATAAAAGATTGGCGGACCGCACATTTAAAACTTGCCGCTGGTCACAGGGAGCAGTAGGGCTGCATTACATGATCAAGGGAATCAAATACTTGAGTCCGGCCGTTTTAAGGGTACCTTTACATGAAACGACGTATGAATGTGAATGAAGCAAAAGTTTCAATTTAGAAGGCGGGTATGGGTACCGCCGCCACGGGAATTATTTATTGGATAAACAACACCTCTGCTATAAGTCACCCCAAGTTGATCGCTAAGTTTGGTGACTTGGCAGGGATGCCTGAGTTCCGGGATGTGATTTTTCAAGTTAGCGGCGGATGCGTTTGCCCACGTAATTCGTAGCGAGCCGGAAAGGACTGGTTGAGGGAGACCATTTAACCTCTCCAGCAGGAATCTCTCGACCCATTTCCTCGCATCGCAGTGGGAGGGAAAGGTTCATCCGTCCATCTCTCCTGGACACTAACCCAGAGAGTCCTAACTACCTATCATACCTTTTTCCTTCCACTATTTCCTTTCCCTAAAATGACCCTTCACATAGCATCTCCAAAGACAATTTCTAATAGTTACCCAAAAATGACAGTGGATGAGTTTATGTATTCTGGAAGTATGTTTACGAGAAAAGGGAAGGCTTATAGAGATATTGAAATAAGGGAACGTACCCATACTACGTGACACGCTTAGGGGGGGGGGGGTCTTCAAAATGTCACGCTTGGTACAAATGAGCGGCGGCGGTCTTAGGTTTTTGGTCACCGGGGGGGGGGGGGTTAAAAATTGCAAAAAGTTGGTCACGTAGTATGGGTACGTTCCCTAAGGGTAAAAGAAAGATTTTCCTATATTTAGGGGGGCCAAGGGGGGGGGCGCGCCCCCTATATATATCCGCCACTGATGTACCGGGACTAAATATATAGAACGCGGAACGGGAGAGGGGAGAGGGAAGGCGGGGAAGATGGATGGGAAACACGTGAAGGGGAGGAGAAAGGGGAACGGGATGAATGTGTAAGGACGCGCAGGGAGAAACAATTTCTTTATTAAGTGGCATTGCAACGCATGCCGGGAACTCGCTAGTAAATAATAAATACTTTCCTACACAAGACAAATAACCACACGCTCTTATCTTCTCCAGATAAAAGATAGCAACGCTGGTGGATGTTTTATTTATCCAAGAAAAGATAATCGGCTCTTTCAATCTATTTGCATTTGGTGACAAACATCAAATACTGATCACTGATAAGAAGCAAGGGGACAGGTAGATTTATTTCTTCACATTGTCATTACATGACTCATCCTATGAAACTACATGACTAATCCTATATACCACATATTAGGCAGGCTTTATACTCGTAAGTTTTTCCCGTAAATCGCTCACGTAAGCGATTTATGGCCAAATTACCAATGTAAACGACACCAAAAGTCACTTAACGTAATTTATATTAAATTGCAGAACTTGTTCTTTGGTTTTTTGACAGGTCGAAGTCTTCGTTTATTGACGAAGTTTTTTGACAGGTCTTATTGCGTCCGCTCGAATTTCTGGCCTTCTTACAGCTTATAAAATCAGTTTGATAAGCCAAGAGATTTGTCGTAAGAAATGCACCGTTTCAAGATGTCAAAAATTAAAAGACAGTTGTTTTCGCAAGATTTTTTTCCTATAAAACTGGTATTTACAGTGAAACCCTCTTAAGAAGTTTTCCAAGGGACCGGAAAAAACAAACTTCTTAAGCAGGAAAACCTTATATGTGGGAAAAATTGGGCCAATTTTGGGCCGAGGGACCGAAAAAACCAAACTTCTTAAGCCACGAAACGTCTTAAGAGAGAACTTCTTAAGAGGGTTTCACTGTATTTACACTTATTTAAGTTTTCTGAAAATGAGCATCCTTCTATTCAATTATATCGGTCTAATCCTTTCTATTCTCAATGTTTCTGTTTTTAACATTACGAATTTGAATTTGAAGTTGGTTGGTAGATGTCATTCGGATAAAATAAAAGAACTCCATTAATTTCCGTCTTTGACGGCACAAAAGCACATGGATAATTGTTTAATTAAATCCAAATTCTATTTCAACACTTTATTTGGGCCTTTTCATCTTTATTGACAAAATTGCACAAATTTGACAGTAGCAGATCGTTGTTGACAGGAAGCCATCTTACCCAAAGACGTTACATACTTTAGACGCGGGGTAGAAATCTCAAAGTGGGAAGCCAAACGCAAGACAATTGTACTGTTCTCGATTTCTAGTACTTGAGTACTAAACTGTCACTCGTCAAGTAAGGTCATGTCTTACCAGTAGGAAAATTGCATTTAAAAAGCGCCAAAATGCCCCCCTGTATGATGAGAAAATGTTTCCATTACACGGCAAACATTAGTAAAAGTGAAGAAATAACATTTCATTTATATGTACACACAAATTACTTATTATTATCGATTATTATAAGCAATACAATTAATTTTCATGTTCCCTGTCCGACAATTTTGTACGTCATTTGAGAAAAAACACATTGTCTTAAGGTCAACTTCCAACTTCAAACTTTCGGACGATTGCGTAGAAGGGTAGTTCGTGCGTTGGAAGTTGGAGTTGGAAGTTTGGCTTCAGTGTGAATGTAGCATAACTTTTTAACATATGAATAACTTTTGAATTAAGAAATTACTGAAAACCGCTGAAAACAAAAGAGTGTTGCTTACTTGCCACATTATTTTAAGAGCATGTGAGACTATGGCGAGTCTATTTATGTAACGTCATTGATCTTACCGCAAATAAATTTACAGATATAAACGGTCGCATGAGCATTTACACATGTTAAACTTCCTAACAGCTTCCATGAGCCTTAATTATCTCAAGTCGGATGCATGTACGTAAACGCTCCTGGGAGTAACATGTCAAAAACTTACATTAAGTCGTAAATTTTACTTATGAGTGTAAAACCTAGCCTAAGCCATTTTGCAGTGGATAATGTTGGATAAGTGTTTTGATTGATAGATAGATAATTAGCAAAAGCAGTACATTTTAATATGGTGACATCACAAGTTAAAAACAAAAAATGTTTAAATAAAAATATATTATATTGAAAAAAGAAGAGATCATATAGGTCGCTCAATTTCTATATCCGCTATATCAACTTTCAATGATTTGGAGAAAACTGCAAAAAACTGTCACATCTCTAGCGTAAATAAGAAATTGCTTTTCAATTTTTTGAATAATGAAATGGAATAATATAATTTCGAAAAGTGTTAATTTTTTAAGTAAAACTTCTTTACGCACGCTTGACTTGGGGAGTAAGCTGGTGAATGTGTGACGAGAGCGTCATGAGAAGTGTGATTGGGCGAGGTGAACGGTCGGGCGAGGCGAACGGAAGTTGAGAAGGAGATATAAGTTAGTGTAGTTTTACTTCAGTTGTGTGGTCTAAAGCACACTCGCTTTTTTATGTACATATTTCTAGCATAATTTAAGTAATTTCGATAAATAAAATGGATATAGCGGATTTCGATACTCACTTTGTGATTTACTCACGATACAGAGGCTTTTGAAATCAATTGACCTGACGCGCGAGTTTCTAAACCCGCCATCTTGGCAAAAAACTGCATGTTGTTGGTTGAATTCCGATACAGCGGGTTTTGATAATAACTTCTTGAAAAATATAGTGGGTTTTGTTTCTGAGTGTGAAAAAGATGTCATACTCAGATCATTAAAAAAATCGGATATAGCGGGTATTGAAATTATAGGACTTATATTGCATTTTTGTACATAATAAAAATAATATCAATTTGAACACTTGAATTTTTCTATGCCAATAAAAAATAAATGCAAGTGGCTCAAGTTTCTTTCCACTTTTTAAACATTAGGGGCCATCCATAAATTACGTCACACGAATTTCATGATTTTTTGACCCCCCCTCCATGTCCCTGTCACACATCGACACATTTGTGAGACCTCCCTCCCCCCTAGTGTGACCTCACATATTTTGCAATTTTACATCTAAATATAAGTTTTTCATTTACATTTAAGTTTTGCATTTTAATAATTTATATTTTTACGTGTTACGTCACAGAGCTGATGACCCCCCCCCCCCCCCATACTCCTTGTCACACAATGTCACACTTCTCTACTCCCCTATCCGCCTTAAAGTGTGACTTAATTTATAGATGGCCCCTTATTGCAAAATAGAATATGTTTCTCAACAGTATACAGGGTGTTAAGGAACGTACTTGACTTACTTACTCCAAATAACGTTAGAAATCACTGGTTAAAGTAGGTCAAGTGCGTCCTGTAACACTTTGCACAGGAAAAACAGTTAGAAATAAATATAAACAAATAGTTTGGAAATCTAGTAAATGTTAAATGGGTTTGGAAATCGGAAATCGACTAAACGAACTTTCACATCTTCATCTCATACCAACGTTAAGTTCGCTAAAAGCAAGTTGATAGTAAACAGAATAGACTTACCTAAAATGACTTCTCTTTTCTTGAGGATTGGCACAATCACTGATCAGACAAATGTTATTTATTTTGTAAGAAAGAAACACCTTTCTATTTATAATACAAAGAAAAATATACAATGTTAAACTGATAAAGTTTCTGATGCTAATGTTGGTTAGTGTTTTATTTTGTCTTAAAACTTGTAATATAAGTGACTTATGAAGCACTAAATAATGTAATTTAGTGTAAAAACCAAGGATTCGAGTGAACATTCGAAGGTTTGGTAAACTATGCACTACTGTGAAACACCTTGGGGATATCTTATCAGTCCTGATATGTGATTGAATTTTCTGGAAAACACACCTAGATATCAATGTCACCGATGAAAAATACTCACAAGTGCCACTTATGAAACTAAAAACTTAAAGATAAGCGCTTGAGGTGACATTTTGCAATGTACTTCGCGTAGGAGAACTATCAGAATGACAGATTCTACAGAAAATATGTTTGCATTTTTTTTTTATTTTAGCTCCACACAGGAGGCCCTTGAGGAAAGCAATTTCCCTCGGGGCCTGTGTCATCTTTGGGATGATGATGATGTGTGGAGGTCTTTTTAGGGAAAGGAAGGAGAGGAAGTTCTGGGAAGGAAAAAGGTATGAGTTGGAGGGTAGTAATCTGGGAGTCAATGTGTCCAGGGGTGATGGACATGTGAGTCCCGCTGAAGAGGTAAAAAGGTCTCCCACAACCAGTCTCTCCTGATCCGACAGTAGGTGGGTAAACGCATCCGCCGCCAAGACCTAGACAAACCTCACCCTATTAACCCGGGCACTTCTGTTAAGTCACCAAACGCATAGGGAAAGAGTTTTACATAAACATAACACAAGATTCACTCAAAATGAAGGATTGGTGGTTCCTAAATGTACAGTCAAACCCGCTTAAGAAGTTCCCGTTTAATATGTTTTCCCGCCTAAAAAGTTCAGTATTTTCAACCCCGAAAAATTCCCATACAAAACACGCATTTTGTTCCCGTTTAATATGTTTCCCGCAAGAAAAGATTTCTCGCTTAAGAAGTTCAAAAATATAATCCCCTAACAAAATAATTACCCTCTTAAAAAGTTTTTACAGCACAAATTATAATTGAAAGCATTTAACTTGCCCAATAAAAAAACCCATTTCGTATTATATTACTGTCATGCCGGCGCGGGCCGGCTTCATCCTTTGTTCTGCCCATAAATAAACCAATCAGTTCTGCCTCTAGGTCCAATAAACAAATAACCCATTTCACCTATTTGAAAAATGACCATTATCAATGCGCCAGAATAACCCGAGACATAAACATGAGATAATGAGCTCTAAAATACACTACTCTAAAGACCATTATCGCATAACGTCGCTGTGTCAATTGGAAGTGTTTTCATACTGTAATTTTAATCCTCTTGCCTCTCCACTTTCACATAAATCACAATGGGTGTGATAGAGATAGAAGCCAAAGCTTTCACAGCACAGCTGGGATCGATGTTGTTCAAAGAGAAAAAGGTGGCATGTACACAAATCAAAAATAAAATCATTTATTTTAATAATGTTGAGGGTCGCGAAATTTCAATTCCGCGGAAATATGTCATCTTATATCGAAAAAAATGTGGCAAATCTGCATCTGACAAGCCCGTCTTGTACCAATTTTTTTCGATTTCGACAATTTTTACTCGGAAAATATCGTATTTTTGTGTGTTTATACTTCGAATAGAAGGCCGTCCGCGGCGGTACACGGCTTCGTAAACTCGATTTACCCAGGGAATAAGTCGTATTATTACGAATTTATTCCGAAGAACCTACCCGAATTTGAATTTGCCGCCAAGAAATTTAATTTTCGGCGATTTCTTTTTCGTGAAATTTCGAATTACGTGGGAATACGTTAATTCGAAATTTTATTTTTGATGTCCCGTGGATTTCCAATTAACAGATTCTACTAGTATATTTGCGGCACGTTCCAGAGTGGAAGATACTCTCAGTATCGCCCTGGTGTAAGACCACCATTCAGAATTGAAATGTTGCTTGAAATGGCTTTAGCTTTGTATATTTGGTGACCAAATCTGAATAGCCAGGTACTTTCCCACCTTACTCTTCCCCATCTCCTTCCCTTTCCCACTACCTTCAGCCTCACTTCATCATACCCCAATTGGCCAATATGTCATATCATGATGCCATAGTCTCACTTGCTCCAGACGGGAGCAGCTGGGGCTCTTGTGAGGTTTTCACATTTAAAATAAATCATTTTTTTGGTTTTAAATTTTTTTACATTTTTTAACGCTATTAGCAATATTAATATTTTGGAGAAACGCCTTTTACTAACAGAGCATCATAACAACAGATTGTCTCTGTACCCAGCTGACAAGTAGTACATATTAGTAAGATAGCAGGGCGTGAAGTCGACAGAGTGTCAAATCATTGCCTTTACCAAAATTTGAAATGAGCTGGTTGGTGAATACCTTTTCAAATACGTAAATTACTGTACTTTAATTTGATTTTCTTAGAAGTTGACAGTCGAAAAATTAAGCGGAAAACCTCGTATCCCTTTGTAAATCGGCATTTAAAATAATGTGCTCATAAAAGTACCGCTAACCCGCATATTGTGACGTTTTTGTTATCATGTACCTATGCATTTTGGCAAAATAAATGCCTTTGTCATATGGAATTTCCAAATTCAGAGTGTTTGAAATAAAGAGCTCTACCAAGCAAGCCGTGAACTCGGCAGAGGGTCAAACCATTGATTTTGCCAAAATTTGAAACGAACTCGTTGGTGGATACCTTTTTCAAATATGTACGTAAATTTTATCAGAACATTTACGGAATTTTAATATCCGACCGGCCAGTCTATACATACAGAGTAAACAAACCCTGGGCGTCTATTAATAGATAAAGGGGTCAGCTATTTGTCCATCTCTTTTAATTTGTATAGAAAACGAATGTGCGGGTGCGATAGAGGATAGAGTGCGTAGCAAAGTCGTCTTCACCTATTCAACTTTTGGGTTAGGTGCATGATACCTAACAGGGTGAAAGGAAATTTACGAATTCTGAGTATTTGAAATAATAAACTCTAAATTGTCTTCCTTTAGAGCCCATTATCGCATAAACTTTGCTTTGTCGGATGAATCTCTAAGGGGTTGAATACTAATCTAATTTTGTGATTGTATTTTTGACTGGTGTAAATTTTGAACACTTTGAAAAAATGGCTTAACCTGCCACTACATTAAATGAAACCTAGTAGTTTCGGATTACATTTCGTGGTTGGTGGTTTAAGTGGTTACATTTCACATTCATTCCTATTTTCAATAAAAAATTTTTTTGGTATTTTAGTCGGAATAAATTCGGTGTTTGGGTAAAATTCCTAAAAAATAAAACTAGTTATTTTTATACTAATTTGGGGTCGGGGAATCCGAATCTGAAAGAATTAGGCGGCGGCAAGCAATATTAACTGAATTAAACGACTTTAAAAAATTTTATACACATACAGGAAAATAGCCATTTTGGAAGCATTTTGATTCCTAGAAAATCAAACTAGTTATTTTTATACTAACTATGGGCTGGGGAATCCGAATCTGAAAGAATTAGGCCGCGGCAAGCAATATTAACTGAATTACACGACTTAAAAATTTTCTATACACACACACTTGAAAATAATCATTTCGGAAGTATTTTGACACATGTAGTACAAATATCATAGAAAAACAAGAAATATACAAAAACATGTGCCGGCAGTGTTACCAGCTCTCAAAAACATACCTTATAAATCGACCAAGTCTTCTTCGTCCGTCGTATTAACACACCTGATGAATTACGACTATCTCAACGGCGTATTCTTAAATCAAAAGTATGAAAATTCGTAGTCTTAAAAATGCGTAACCTAACCTAACCTAACGTTAGGTTTGTGTAACATGGTTTGTGCCCCTTTATACCGCCTGCTCGCGTCCCTAACCTAACCTAACCTAACGCTAGGTTTGTGTAACATGGTTTGTGCCCCTTTATACCGCCTGCTCGCGTCACGGCAAAAAAACATCCCTGTTTTCAAGTAGTTTAGCGGCTACGCTAGGTTTGTGTAACATGGTTTGTGCCCCTTTATACCGCCTGCTCGCGTCCCTAACCTATCCTAACCTAACGCTAGGTTTGTGTAACATGGTTTGTGCCCCTTTATACCGCCTGCTCGCGTCACGGCAAAAAAACATCCCTGTTTTCAAGTAGTTTAGCGGCTACGCTAGGTTTGTGTAACATGGTTTGTGCCCCTTTATACCGCCTGCTCGCGTCCCTAACCTATCCTAACCTAACGCTAGGTTTGTGTAACATGGTTTGTGCCCCTTTATACCGCCTGCTCGCGTCACGGCAAAAAAACATCCCTGTTTTCGAGTAGTTTAGCGGCTACGCTAGGTTTGTGTAACATGGTTTGTGCCCCTTTATACCGCCTGCTCGCGTCACGGCAAAAAAACATCCCTGTTTTCGAGTAGTTTAGCGGCTACGCTAGGTTTGTGTAACATGGTTTGTGCCCCTTTATACCGCCTGCTCGCGTCACGGCAAAAAAACATCCCTGTTTTCAAGTAGTTTAGCAGCTACGCCGGGTTTATGTAACATGGTTTGTGATACAAAAGAACGTGCCCCTTTATAACGCCTACTCGCGTCAAGGCATAAAAACTCCACAATACTAGTTGGTGTACCTTCCTAAAATATTTGAGAATCAATTATAAAAAATAAGTACTTAAAATATAAACATGTTATTTTACGTTATAAATATTACTGCTTAATGGCAACACTTAATTTTGTGTGGTAAAAACATCTATGTTATCGTGTTTTTCTATGATCTTTGTACTACATGTGTCAAAATACTTCCGGAATGATTATTTTCATGTGTGTGTGTATAGAAAATTTTTAAGTCGTGTAATTAAGTTAATATTGCTAGCCGCCGCCTAATTTCAGATTCGGATTCCCCGGCCCATAGTTAGTATAAAAATAACTAGTTTGGTTTTCTAGGAATCAAAATGCTTCCAAAATGGCTATTTTCCTGTATGTGTATAAATTTTTTTAAAGTCGTTTAATTCAGTTAATATTGCTTGCCGCCGCCTAATTCTTTCAGATTCGGATTCCCCGACCCCAAATTAGTATAAAAATAACTAGTTTTATTTTTTAGGAATTTTACCCAAACACCGAACTTTAGCCAATTATTTTTTCTTTTAGTTTTATTTTTTCTCTTAGATTTATTTCTTCTCTTTTTTCAGTAATTTAGTACATAGTAGATATAAATAAGTTAGTTTTACTTTTTTTCTGGTTTTCATTACTTACACTATTAATTAGTTTTTATCTTAGTTTTATTTCTTCTTTTTTTTCAGTACATAGTTTAGTAGATATTTCATAGTTTCGATTACACTTTTAATTATTTTTTTCAAATTATTTAGATTGTAGTTTTATTTTTAAGGGTACAATAGGTATATTAATTAATTCATTTTATTTTTACTAATATTTTTTAAGATAAATCATCTTCTCCTCAATCTTTTAATGTAAAACTTTTTAATTTGTTTATAATTTTTACGTTGTTGAATATTGTTACTTTTTCTTTTCATTAATAAGAAGTTAGTTTTTATTCTAGTTGTTAAAATCTTTTCTTGTTATTATTATTTCTGTTAGATAGTGAGTAGTGAGTAGTGGGCAGTTGGTAGTTGGTACCCTTTTTGTTTTTAATGAATTCTATAATGAAAGTTAAAAGTATTCAGCGGAAACCATTATCGTTGATGGAAAAACTCGAAATTATCAAAAAAGTTGATAGTTCTCCTAATACAACACGTGAACTTTTGAAAACTTTTAAAGTGAACTTTTTGTAGCAAGCTTATCAGCTACGTATATATTTTTATTCATAATACATATTTTTATTTAACCTACATATCATACAACTACAATATTTATAAAACCTTTGATTGGATGTTAACTTGACACTCAAATTTAATACAAAATTGACAAGAAAATTGAAAACCCTCTTAAGATGTTTTCCCGCTTAAGAAGTTTTTATTGACCGGTCCCTTGAAGAACGTCTTAACAGGGTTTGACTGTACCAATAAATACGGTGAAAGAACCCTAAACAGTATAATACCCAAAATATTTAATAAAGTACCAATGACGATTAAAAATATAAATGTTTTTACAGCTAAAGTCAAACACGATCTAAGGAAATGGATATTATTGTTGCCCTACCGAAGACCTTGTTTTCCCAATTGGAATTCACATTCACAAGTTGTATTACCTTATGTACCTATATTAAACTATAGAAGTACTTGTTGAGTATATTCATTTGTTCATAATAAATTCATTTGTACTCGTGTGTTATATAAGGCTTATGCTACTTTTTACATATTTGTATTCATACTTTTCTGTAATTTAACCAACTTATCTTTATTGTTTTCATCGACATTTATAAATACCTAGATACTGTTTACTATTGTACCATGTTATTGCAAAAAAAGTTGTCATTATTTACCTGCTGACAAACTACATAAGTAGTTTAGCAGGTTTAAATGTTTACAAAAAAAAAAATAAAATAGCAAATCACTTGGAGTGATCTATGGCAGGGGTGTTGGTTATCCAATAAATGGCTCCAGATATCTGCCTCCCAAATTGAAAATATAATTGGCTTGTCTCCGAAGGTTTTGCATCACATTAAAGTAATATATTTTCTTGGACTAAGTCGCTATTTTCAAGAGAGAAAACTGTGAAAAATAACTATAGGTTTTTACTAATCAGATAATATTATACATGGTGTCCAGAAACTCGTAATAGTAGCAGGAAACTCCCAGTCCCAGGCTTCGAGTCGCAGTTTTTTTTATTTTCTGTTTCTTGTTCTTTTTCATATTTTCATTAGGATTTATTAGTACCATCTTCTTCTTCAATGAAATAAAGAATATAAGGTAAATATGCATTAGTCCACCTCACGGATAATACGGAACGTTTGTGTTGTCGAAGTTTGATGCACGGATAATACGGAATGTTCCTTTTTTAGCTAAATATGACATTTGTCGGAAGTACCAATCTTATAAAATAAATTCTCTAAAATAAACTCGCTTTTCATCATACTTTTAAAAAACATCCCAGGTTTTGAATGGTTTGTTTGGCTACGCAGGGTTTGTCTAGCGGGTTTGTGTAATTATTTTAATACATTTCTTTCCATGTTCTACTGTTACAAATACTTGTCAATGATGCATTCACTTTGTTTTACGCAAAAATATTTTTCTATGATTGGCAGCATTGATGAAATGTTAAAATAAAAACGATGAGTGAACACGGCGTTACCGTGCGAGTGAATTAATTTTAACAAAATTAAAATGTTAAATGCATATTTTTTGCATGTTTTTTGGTCTCCCCCGACATAAATACTCACTTTTCATAATAATAAAGCTAAATATAACTGTTTGGATAAAAAATTTTCCTTATTAACGAGTAAGCGGTTTAATGCATAAATAATGAATATAACACTAGAAGTGCTTTCCATACAAATTTGTATGGAAACAAACATTCCATTTAGCCCAACCGCCCAGCGCTCCGTCTCACTTACACTTGCCTGACATTGTAGATCTCTACCCATTTGAATTTTGAAAACAGTTTTATATGGAAAATTGGGTAAATATTTCTATCTCGAAACACGCCCACAGAGCACTTCTTGTGGTATTCTTTATTCAGTTTGTCAGCCTCTGTGTTTCCTCCCTCCTACAATATAGAAATGTTGCAAGATCCAGGTTCACTCCTTCCTCATGTCAAAAAGACCCTCCACATTTTTCCCAATCACAAGATTAGCGAAATTATTTCCACATGGCCTCCATGGTTGAGGGGTAAGGCTCTCGACTAGCAATGTGAAGGTCGCGGATTCTGATTAGCCAGGTACTTTCCCACCTTTCTCTTCCCCTCCCAAACATCTCAGCCTCACAACACACCCCAATTGGGGATGCCATAATCTCACTGGCTTCAGGCAGTTGGGACCTTTTTTTTTTTTTACAATGAATACCGCACAAGAATCTCAACTGCTCCCGTCTGGAGCCAGTGAGACTATGGCATCCCCAATTGGGGTATGTTGTGAGGCTTAAGGTAGTGGGGAGGGGAAGGAGGTGGGGAAGAGGAAGGTTGGGAAGTACCTGGCTATTCAGATCTGGTCACTAAACACGGCTAAAGCCATTTTCAAGCAACGTTTCAATTCTGAATGGTGGTCTTACACCAGGGCGATACTGATAGTATCTTCCACTCTGGAACATGCCGCAAATATACTATATATTATTTTAAATGACCTGTTGGGATCTTTGTGCGGTTGTTTGGTTTTGAAATAATATTATGCGTAGTTCCTACCGGGATGTCATTTATCCAGTACCTACCTTCCCTAACCATATCACCTTGCTGGAAAAACATTTGAAAATGGAACAATGATAAGACTGAATTGAAGTGCATTTGTTTGTGAAAGAACAGAAGAAGATTACGCATTACATGAAAAGCATTTTTTTGGTTGTTCGTGTTCATATATCTGTACCCGGGAAGCATACGGAAGTCCAAAAAGGTAAATGTTCAGGAGAGTTCTCTGTAACTATGGTCTCATAACTTCTTCGGATATCCATACTGATAGAGAACAAAAAAGTAATTATTAAATCAATTAGTTTTGTTTTAAAAAGTTTTATATGTAAGGCCCTTAAAAATATTGTTTAAAAAAACGCTACAAAAAAAACGCACTTGACTCCTTCTGCTTCAAAATGAAATGGAATATTTTGTTATGGCATGTGGTGTATTACGAAAGGATCAATGTTTGAAAATTGTTTACTTCCATAGAAAGTGTAGTAATGTTAGTAGAGACCTTTGATTATATAAATGTCTAGATAGAGTGTTGCGCTGTAACTCCGAAAAAAAGAACAGGCCAGATTTGAAACGCTTATGTGCGTGACACGCACACAAGTATAGGTAACTTATATTGTTAACGTTAAGCGCTCAACGTCACTGTAGGCGTGATGAGTGATACCAGCTCCCGAGTATTTCCCATAAAAGTGGGTAAAAAATATGTTTCGGTTTAGCGGGACCTATAATTCGTTTAATTTTGAATTCATTTAAGTAAGATAGTTTTCTACATATAAATGAAAAGAAAATCATTGTTAAAAGAGATTTATTTTTGTTTGATTATTTTTATAAAATAAATAAGAAATACAGAAAATAAGAAAGATACATTCATAGACGCTGCCAACTGGCCGGCAGGTATCGTTGTCTAAATTTAAATTTTTATCATCATCAAATAAAGAAGGTGGCCCACATCCAGGTAAATCCCTAAAAATGGTAAAACTATCTTGTCACACTAAAAAAGACAATGCAACTTTGTAAAACTAAAGCTATCGATAGTTATTATTTATTTTTAATGACCTTCCCTTTTAATTTGTTTTTTAAACAGTTTTCGTATAGATTTTACATCCCGGTTAATATTATCCAATTTTGTCTTATAGTGATATCTTAAGTCCAAATATTTTTCCACGGCCAAACTTATCAAATTAACTTGATGCAGAAGACCGTAAATCTGATCGGTTTTTACTTCGAAATAATTATCGGGAAAATTTAATTTGAAGAACAGGCAACCCTGTAAACATGGCGGCAAAACATGGGGTCAAACGGCGTTGTCCTAAGACCAAATTACACTATTAAAACTGAATTGTTTCTTTAACTGAATGGTTATTTAAAGGTTATTAACCGATGATAGGTAACATTTTTAGTTGTTTTCAATCGTCCTATGTAATTCCTGCACACTGATATAGCGCAAATCGTCATTTTCAAATGTCACACAACACGTGTTTACCGCACAACGATAGTGTCGCCACTGAGCGGACAGGCCGAGCTTATCTGCCAACCTTTGGCAGATATTTTTTTTGGCGCTTCGTCACTCGAGCGCTATATCTAGACATTTATATAATCAAAGGTAGAGACAGAAGGATGCAAATGGATTTGAGTCATAATACTCAAAATGCAACTAAATCATAAAGATGCAAGTCCATGTAGTAGTTGCATCTGTATACATTTTTAAAAATTCTATTTTTCTTTGTGATAGGACCCGTATCTTTCTGCCACTGATAAACACGACAATTTACTTCAAGCCTACATCAAAAACTCATTTCTTTAAATTTTGGACTTGCATCCGTATGCTTCTCGGGTAAATATATTCGTTTATGAACTAAAAGAAGGTGTTTTGACCGTATCAAGATCGTTTTGTACTTTATTTGTGTTGTGGCAATAATACCACGGCGGAACTAAATAAACTTATTTGTAATGTGCTGTTCACTTTCGCAGAGGTAAGTGATTGGTTTCCTTCTTCCTTGTAATCCATTATTTTTCCCATACACATATCACTCAATTCCAGCAAACACCATTTTCGTTTTGTTTTATTGTCTAATTTACAGTCCATTACCAAGTGCATCTGAAGCTGTAACTCGGAAACAGTTTCAGATGCAACAGCGATATTAACATAAAAACAAATAATACAAAAGCACTGGCTAAATTTATTTGGAAATAACAGCTGTCACCAAGCCTCGCCTCCATTCAGTCAATAAAAACACAAGACTTCTTAACCAAAATCCTTAACTTTATTTCACAATTATAATAACATTATTTAAAGTGCAAATCGCACAATGGAAAATCGCACACATTACATTAAAGGATACTTCACTAGTGTACAGAACATTGGTGTACGCAATACTCGTGTACGGAATATTCGTGTATGGAATATTCGCACAAAGAATATTAGTATACACAATATTCATGTACGGAATATTTGTGTATGCAACATTCGTAAAAGTATGGAATATTCGCATACAGAATATTTGTGGACACAATATTCGTGTATGCAAAATTCGTGTAGGCACGGAATATTCACAAACAGAATACTCGTGTGTGAAATATTCGCATAAAGAATATACACAGCATTCGTGAATACAACATTTGGGTAAGTATGGAATATTCGCATTCAGAAAATTTGTATACACAAAATGCCTGTATGGAATATCACAAAGAATAATAGTGTACCCAATATTCGTGCACGGAAAATTCATGTATTCAACATTTGTGTAGGTATGGAATATTCGCATACAGAATATCTGTGTAAGTAATATTCACATACAGTATATTCGTGTACAGAATATTTGTGTGCGCAATATTCATGTACCGAATATTGGTGTATGAAATAATAGCAAACTGTCCCCTCAATAAACAATGCTACTGATTAAGTTCTGGTATAAAATTCATATTTTTAATGACTAATCAAGATTCCATGTATCAGATTTTGCAATAAATAAACTTGTGCTCAGAAATCATTTTTGGTGACCATTATATTTAATTCCAACAATAACTTGCCTGCTGTATTTATTATCATTGAATTTAATAATTTGTAAATTACTTCCATATTTACATTGACTTAATGCTAACATTTTTCAATGCTGTCAATTTTTTTTTTCTCTTAGAGAAGAATTTTTATATTTCAGATATAAAAATTATAGATCTGTAAATTTTTTCTGGAAAAAATTTTATTTTTGAAATGAATTTATTAAAGCGAAATTTTTACTTTTCGGTTGAAACTGCGGTGAAAACTGAGCTCTATGGATCCTGAAAATAAGGACCATTTTTTCACCAATGCCTACTAACAATTTGGTCACCTTTGGCATTCGACTACCAAAAATATTCAAAAACATTCTAGTCTGTCTGTACGCTCAATTTTACTTGCACAAACTCTAATTTGCACAAGTAAGCATGTACGTTGAGACGGCAAAACGGTATACAGAGCAAACAGCTTACACAAATGTTAATTTGCTCTAATTTGCATAAGAAAAAAAAATGTAAAATGCGCAAATAGCTTGCATACACTTCGAATGATCGCGACTTTTGCACAAACTATTCGCGCATGCAAGTTGCGGTAAATATTCCATCAACCCCAGCACTTTTATTATGCAAATTTTGGAAAATTATACTACATTTCAACTTAATTACTACAAGAAACATATAATTAATTACCTTTGGATAGATGGGAAAAGTTCAAAATTTCTCGTAAAAACGACTCCTATGCCGCCATTTTAATTTTTTTAATGGGTTAACATATGATATTTCTATTTTTGAAACTGACAATTCATGGTGGAATTCTATTATAATATATTATAATAAAACAAATATAAAACTTATTTCCTCTTTAATTTGTCTGACCGTAACCAGTTTCAGCATGTTAAAGCCATCTTCAGACTGGTACAAATTATTATTATCTCAGCCTACGGTTTATATACATAACATATGGGAGAGGGGTGGTCTACAAGGATTTTAATCAAATGTATTAATTACATTTGTTACTAAGCCGTCTTATGCTGTCGAATTTCTAATTATTTTGGTTATTCCAGAAGGCTAATTACTTTGAGTTTGTAGCAGTTTATCACATTACTTGTAAGGTTTTTCCCCAAACAATATTTAAGTGAGCTACAAACCCGAGGTAATTAGCCTACTGGAATAACCAAAATAATTAGAAATTCGACAGTCTAAGACGGCTTAGTAACAAATGTAATTAATATAATTGATTAAAATCCTTGCAGACCACCCCTCTCCCACTCCCCCATATATTTAAACTAGCAGACCCGGCCACACGTTGCTGTGGCTAACGAAATCTTTATAACCAACGACATATGTTAAATCAAATCAACGCTGCCTGCTGCCGCTTGGCCAGATATATTATGTATTTCAACCAATATACGCAGAACCCTCACAAATTACATACCTAAAAACCTTCCTCATGAATCACTCTATCTATTGATGAAAACTGCATGAAAATCCATTGCGTAGTTTAACCGCTGGGAGGCCGGAGACGCGCCGGCGCGCGCGTCATATGCGCATGCGCGAGAAAATAATTCAAATATTTGAATAATCCATCCGACAAAAAACTTTTGGTCCACGATTTTGGACCTTCTATGTACACAATTTGTATGGAGAACAGTGTCAGAATCGCTTGCGCTGTCATTACTCTCGGAGACGCTACAAGTTTCATTCACCTAGTCACCCTGGAATATTTTTAAAACGATATCTTCTATGACAATCGGCTGTCAGAATTTGCCGCGAATTTAACGGTCGCAATTAATGGGTGTATCGCGAATAAAACGATCATAAAACCTATTAATTTACGTAATAAATGCAAGTAATGTGGTTTTAGTAGATAGCTTATTGTGTTGTGAACGTGTTTCAGTTAATAAAATATACAATAGCTCAAAATTTATCAACAAAACATTCAATTCAAAATTCAAAGTTGTGGTTTTTTAGTGTTTTTTTGCGAAGTTCCGCGAATTTCCGCTAAATGTCACGGCCTTTGACCGGTTAAAAGATCTAAGCGCACATACAGCGTGAGCGACTTCATTTTGTACTTAGTAAAGATTAAAGACATATCCTCCCCCGTGTATATAAAAGAATAATTTGTACCAGTCCGAAGATGGTTTTAACGAGCTGAAACAGGTTACGGTCAAACAAATTAAAGTGGAAATAAGTTTTATATTTGTTTTTATAATACAGGTTAACATTTGCTTGAGTTTCGTTTCAATCTAAATACGCATGAATTACTCAGTTTACCCAAAATAAAAAGCTATTAACCTATTTTGTGCATCTAAATAGTTGTTTCTTGTAGTAATTGTTAAAACAAAGACTAATTTCACTAATATGTGTCTAAAGTGTGGCGATTAATGGAATAATTACCCAAGTTGCTGTAATTTGCGCCGCCCAGTGTACCATATTTTTGACGCATGCAATTCGCTGCTTGTAGACGGACATTAAAGGCTACAAAGACCTGGAAAGACTTGAAACATTAATAATGCTCAATGTCCATATTGACAGCAGTTTAACCACATTTGAATAGATTTCGCCGGTATATGTTGTACACGATTCCATGCCAACTCAGAATCAAATCAATTCAACACCTCTTTGAAAAGCTATGAAAAAAAAATATTTTAAAATAGCCCATGACCCTAACCTAACGTAACCTATTTAACCATTTTTTTTAATATATTTTTTTCCTCACTTTTAATGACTTTTCAAAGGAAGTTCGGAGTTGATTTAATTCGGAGTTCCAGTCACCGTTGTACACGTTTTTTTTTTTGTTTGTGGGGCACTTCTAAACAAGAGTCTGTCTTCACAATATTCCACTTAAATAAACAAACTAAAAATGGTTGTGCTGACAGAACAGTTCAGCCACAACTTAATACATATATATATTTTACGGAGCTAAATTGAACATCATAATTTTGTCTAGATATTTTTACAAAGAAGTGTATTTGAACAGCTGTTTGAAATATTTTAAGCAGAATTCCTTTATCAATCTTTCAACTAATGAAACAAATAACGTCCAAGACAAAATATTGCAGCAAATGGGTGAATTTCACGGAGATAAATTGAACACCATAGTTTTATCAAATGTTTTTTTTTTGCAGGACACTTCTAGACTTCTTCACAATAATTCACCTAAACGACGCCAATCTCCGCCACCGAAGAGATGAACCGGTAGAAGTGAGTTTTGGCCATGTCTGTGTATCCAAAGTAGGCTCAATTTTGACTTACTTCCGGCTTTTAAGATTTCTTGAACAGAACATTGGCTTGTGTAACTTTTGACGGGTGTAGATCTCGGTGTGGGTATGTGGCGGGGTTGGGTGGTTGGTTTGGTCACTTAAAAGCCCTCCTGGTAATGTTTGGAGTCCAGTTTCTCCTGCAGTATCTCCAGCTGTCTTCGCGCCTCGCACACAGGGAAGTTGTTCATGTCGTAATACTGTGGCGCTATTTGCAGAAGCCATTGAGCTGAAACAAATCGTCATTTGTAATCCAATAAAATCAATCTTTTTTAGATAAAAAAATAAATCTGTTGAACGATGAAAATAAGGAACGGTATTTAATTCTTGGACAACCCTCGTTACAACAATGAGGTATTTCCACAAACGAGGAATTGTGTTGAAAACGTACGGAATATTTAAAGATCATTTTTCTGATTTTAATCGTCCTACTAAAAATGTTTTTTTTATCGAAGGAAGCAAACACTTAGTGGTGTGACATTATATATTAAATGAAAAAACACACTTTGTAAAACACCACTTTTTATTGGAATTAATATTTAACCATTATTTAACGGTACCACTAAACAATAATAATTTTAATAAGGAATTATCCATAATTAAACAAATCGCTATAAATAACGGGTATGAGACAAAACTAAAAATTGAAACAAATAGCATCAAATAAATTTGTTCTTAATAATTCTAATAATAATATAAATATTAATCACCAATTCACATGGCGTAGAGTACTGTTTACGAATAACTTTTCCTCCTTAACCGGTCAAATGCCGGGCCATTTCGCGGAAATTCGCGGAACTTCACAAAAAAACACTAAAAAACCACCACTTTGAATTTTGAATTGAATGTTTTGTTGATAAATTTTGAGCTATTGTATATTTTATTGACTGAAACACGTTCACAACACAATAAACTATCTACTAAAACCACATTACTTGCATTTATTACGTAAATTAATAGGTTTTACGACGTTTTATTCGCGATACACGCATTTATTGCGACCGTTAAATCCGCGGCAAATTATGACAGCGCATTGTCATGGAAAAAATCGTTTTAAAAATATTCCAGGGTGACAAGGTGAATGAAACTTTTAACACCACCTAGAGTAATGATGGCGCAAGCGATTTTGACACTGTTCTTCATACAAATTCTGTACATATAAGGGTCAAAATCGCAGACCAAAAGTTTTTCATCGACAATATTATTCAAATATTTGAATTATTTTCTCGCGCATGCGCATATGACGACCCCAGTTTCGGGGCTCCGGCCTTTGACGGGTTAAGCGTAAAAAAATTCCCTCCGGAAATAAAGCCCGCATTTTACACTAATAATAATTTAGGTAAATACTAAAGATATTGACGATAAATTTAACCACTCGGGCATATATAAACTAAATTGTAATGATTGTTCTACATTTTACATTGGAAAAACGGCCCAGAACATAAACATAAGAATTAAAGAACATCTAAGATGTTTAAATAGTAATGCTTTTTCAGAATTCGCGAACCATCTACTATAAACTAACCACTTATTCGATAAAACCTCCGGGACTAAAATATTACATAAAAATGGAATTGGAATTAGGTTAAACAATCTAGAAGCCCTCGAAATCAAAAAAGTCGTCAATAATAAATCAAACATCATTAATAACCAAATCAATTTATCTGATAGTCCCATTTTTAATTTATTCCGTAAACCTCATCTGAAACAGTTCCCCGTTGCTTAACAAACTGTAACTATTATTTTTGTCTCCCTCTTTTCTATTTGCACCAATAGGGTGTCGCCTATTATATTGCTATCTCTTTCACTAATTCTCTTAATTTCTTTTATATATGTGTCTGTATCTAATTCACTTTAGTTGATATAATAGTTAATAAAAAGTGGTGTTTTACAAAGTGTGTTATTTCATAATAAAAATGTTTGTTTTTTATGTTTTCATTCATTATTGATTTTAAAAACGATCTAAAACTGACAAAATCAAAACAGCCCATGGTTGGCAAATCGGATTGTGATGTCACAAGCGTCGTTCAGCTGGGCCAGCATAAATAAACACTGTCAGTGAGCGTCCACGCTCATGATGTCACACGATAGCCCCGCCACAAAATATCGTTTTGGCGGTAATTTAAAAATGGGAAACTTTGACTCGCTGTAGAAAATTTATTCGTCAACATAAAAATGCTGTAATCATCATAATTCTTTTAACCGGTCAAAGGCCACGCCATTTCACGAAAATTCACTAAAAAAGCACCACTTTGAATTTTTAATTGAATGTTTTGTTGATTAATTTTGAGCTATCGTATATTTCATTGACTGAAACACGTTCCTAAAACAATAAACTATGTACCAAAACAACATTACTTGCATTTATTTCGTAAATTAATAGGTTTTACAATGTTTTAGTCGCGGAACACGCATAAATTTCGATGGGTAAATTCGCAGTAAAATCTGACGTTTTTAAGTCATAGACATAATCGTTTTAAAAATATTCTGGGGTTGCAAGGTGAATGAAACTAGTGGCTATATCATCTATGATGTTAGCGCAAGCGATTCTGACCGTGTTCTTCATACAAATTCTGTACATAGAAGGGCCAAAATCGCAGACAAAAAGTTTTGGTTGAAAATTTTATTCAAATTTTCGAATTATTTTCTCGCGCATGCGCATACGACGCGCGCGCCGGCGCATATCCGGCAAATCAGAGGTTAAGCAATAAAAAAACGTGGACATATCCCATTCTTGCCGAGGGTTATCCAAGAATTAAATACCGTTCCTAATTTTCGGCGACGTGGACATTATTTTTCAAAATATGGCTTCCACAAACCAACCTTTAAAATGCTGCCACAGGCCTAAAAAGTGTTTCATTACCATGATCCCTACCTTAAAAGATGCATATTAATATGCCCAACATTATTCCATCAATAACTCAACATTCTTAGTTTTATTAGATACAACATTATAATGGGCAAGGGCTCCTGTTGAAATTTACCCAAAAAATTCATATTTTGACATATTTAGCAATTTTAACTTTGAAAGCTGTGAAATTTCCTACCAGGGGTTCAGAATTTTTTTTTAATATTTAATGTATGAAGGGAGTTGAAGTTGTGAAATTTAATAGATTTGTGATGAATGTAAGTTGGATTAGTTTGTTAGACTCACGATTGATGTCCGTCACAGTCCTGATGTAGTTCTTGGTGGTGAGCACAAACTCGTTGTAGATGACCCAGTCCGGCTTGTGGTCAAGACACGTGGAGGGGTGAAGTTGGACGACCTGCAGATCCTTGACCGTCATGTAGTGCCCTGTCCTCTCCAAGTGAGCCACCTGCACCAACACAACACAATTCATTAGACTGCTTCAAAATATAACTAACTAACCATATCGCCCTTTCTCCTCACGTTCTCATTATAATTAAACTCTATCTCGGCACATTCTGATTATAATTAAACTATGCCTCGGCACATTCTATTTATAATTAAACTGTTTCTCGGCACATTCTGATTATAATTAAACTCTGCCTCGGGACATTCTGATTATAATTAAACTGTGTCTCGGCACATTCTGATTATAATTCAACTGTGTCTCGGCACATTCTGTTTATAATTAAACTCTGCCTCGACACATTCTCATTATAATTAAACTCTGTCTCGGCACATTCTGATTATAATTAAACTCTGTATCGGCACATTCTGATTATAATTAAACTCTGCCTCGGCACATTCTGATTATAATTAAACTCTGTTTTGGCACATTCTGATTATAATCAAACTCTGTCTCGGCACATCTCTGCATATTATAAATTAAAGTCCCCCGCGTCATCTGTCTGTCTGTTCGCGATAAACTCGAAAACTACTGAACGGATTTTCATACGGTTTTCACCAATAAGAGTGTTTCGTGAGGAAGGTTTAGGTATGTAATTTGTCAAGGATTTGTGTAAATTGGTTGAAACATAACGATAATTGTTAAAAGTGTCGGAAAAAGTGCCGCCTGGTAGCTTTCATCGAAAACGCTGCCTAATCCTTTTGGGATATAACAAAACAATGCACGGTGGGATATTCCTCTTTTATCCCTTTCCGACCGGCAAAAAATGTCCGAATTTTGATGGGCCTCACAAGTAAAGCTCTTAATTATGATTTCTTGAGGCTGGGCGACTTACTGGTTTAACCTCGTGAGCGTGATGGCACCCTGCATAAGCAGCTCCCGCACGATCCATTGACACCGGTGTGGTTCCCAAAAACAGATTTATTTGCTGTCAAGATTTTTTTAAAGACAAACTCACGCTCGTATGAAGCCGATCGGAAAGGGTTATAGATCTACAAAAAAAGTCCGCGAAGGCATATATCCATCTTTTACGTAGCTTACTATACCCATTCTATCTTCTAAAAAAATGGTCACGTACATTGCGGTAATTGAAAAGTTATTTAGACGGATACAGTATTAATCCTTATTAACTTAAATACGTTAGTTACCCCAAGCATTTCATGAACATTATTTTAATCTTCACACCATCTCTACGTATTATAAATTAACTTTTTCCACGCGATCGTAACAACAGTTGATACGGCAAAAGCCATGCCTCACACACGCCCGTATCAGCCCTTGTTACGCTAACTTCGACTGCCGATATCACAGCGCTAATATGTCAGAGTTTTTTTTCCCGCTCGCTAGGACATTCGTGTAACTATCACGATGCTGACATCTTCAGGCATATTTCGAAACTAAAATTGTATTTCGTAAAAAAACATCTATAATCAAGTGAATGTGTCCTCGTGCCTTTGAGTGCCATAGTTCACAATTTAGTCAACAGATGGCGCTAGTAGTAATTCGCAGTTTGCGCATGCGATGCTGATTGACCATATTGGACAAGCGTTGATATAATTTATTGTCGAGATCGCGCATATTCTTTTTTTTTTTTTTTTTTTTTTTTTTTTTTTATTTCATACATTTTTTGAAAATACACTTTTATGTTTTTTTCTTGATTACCATACTAGGCTAATGCCCGTGTTAAGGTAATCAATTCTAAACATTTGTTTGTGTTGTGAAACTGTGATTTTGACTTTACATAAAAATTTTATTAATTTAAGTGTCATAAGAAGTTTTAGAACTTGTTTATACGAATTAATAATAATAAGTGATTGAGGTACCACTTGTGTCTATCAACGCAGTGTCCTGAGTACAAGCACGCGGATAAATGGCGCCGCCTTTAAGATAACATGGGTATGTTTTTTGTATGGAATTTAATGTTTTTGTTTTTATAAACATCTAGGAGTGTTTACAGAGGACGATTTGGTTTCAAATTGTAGATAATAATCTCATCTGTTTATATAGTATGATAAATCATGCCATAATATGCTGTAATTTGACATAAAATTGGAATTGAAAACATGTACCGCGTATGGGTATTGAAAAAACGGAGTAGTTCAACGCGGGGAAAAGGTTAATGTCCTCCGCGGCATCTGTCTGTCTCTTCACGATAAACTCAAAGACAGCGGTGGTTATAAAGGTTGGATAACCATCCAGTAGATGACGTTGTGTTTTATTAGCCACAGCAACGCGTGGCCGGGTCAGCTGGTTCTTATTATAATGAAACTCTGTCTCGGCACATTCTGACGATAATTAAACTCTATCTCGGCACATTCTGATTATAATTAAAACTCTGTCTCGGCACATTTTGACTATAATTAAACTCTGTAAGTAATGTGAAATATTCCCGTTCAACGAACACAAAATTCAATGAAAAAATAAATCACAATAACAAGCAAGAATAATTTACGCTGGAATAACTAACACACATCACAGATAACTTTTCAATTTGCAAGGCCGGTATGGGTATGATGAACAGGTTTGGTGACTTATCAGAGTGCCCAAGTTCATGGGGTCAGGATCGTAGGTCTAGGTTGACCTCTCCAGCAGGACTCTCCCGACCCATAGCCTTGCACCGTAGGGGGAGGGATGGATTCATACGTTAGTCACTCCTCAACACTTTGACTCTCAGATTCCTACCCCTCATAGCTTTTTCCTTCTCAGAACTTCCTCTCCTTCCTTTCCCTAAAAGGACCCTCCACACAGCATTCCCCCCAAAGATATCATAGGCCCTGAGGGAATATTTTTCCTCAGGGCTTCCTGTTTGAAGATAATGTAAAAAAAAAAAACTAAAATTAGTATTTTTGACATCCCGTGATTTTTCACAGGCCTGCATTAAAAGAATATGATTGAAGCCCACCTGCATAAAGAAGCCATCGACCAGAGCTTTGCGGATATTGATGTAGTAGTTCTTGGACGTGAATTCGGTGCTGGTCCGTTTGAGTTTGAAGCGATCCATGATGCGTGCCAGCTGCTGCCGTACATTGTCTCCCGACTTGAGCGAGCGGTAGTTCACAAAGTTGTCATAGCACCAGCTGGTCTCCTCCATATCTGCAATGATGGGAGAAGTGAATATATAGCATGTCAAATGAAATTTAAAGTCATGCAATAATGGGGGCAGTACAAAGTCATGCAATGGTGGGGGGAGTGAATACTTAGCACAGTCAGATGTCATTCAAAGTCTTGCAATGATGAGTGAAGTAAATACATGGGGAGGCGAATAAATAGCACAGTCAGATGACATTCAAAGTCGTGCAATGATGAGGGAAGTGAATACATAGCACAGTCAGATGTCATTCAAAGTCTT
Source organism: Limnephilus rhombicus (assembly GCA_929108145.2). Lineage (NCBI taxonomy): Eukaryota > Metazoa > Arthropoda > Insecta > Trichoptera > Limnephilidae > Limnephilus > Limnephilus rhombicus. The sequence goes on along the minus strand of OV815290.1, from coordinate 21,613,466 downwards.
GCAATGATGAGTGAAGTAAATACATGGGGAGGCGAATAAATAGCACAGTCAGATGACATTCAAAGTCGTGCAATGATGAGGGAAGTGAATACATAGCACAGTCAGATGTCATTCAAAGTCTTGCAATGATGAGTGAAGTAAATACATGGGGAGGCGAATAAATAGCACAGTCAGATGACATTCAAAGTCGTGCAATGATGAGGGAAGTGAATACATAGCACAGTCAGATGTCATTCAAAGTCTTGCAATGATGAGTAAAGTAAATACATGGGGAGGCGAATAAATAGCACAGTCAGATGACTTTCAAAGTCTTGCAATGATGAAGGAAGTGAATGTATAGCGCAGTCAGATGTCATTCAAAATCGTGCAATGATGAGGGAAGTGAATACATAGCACGGTGAGATGTCATTCAAAGTCATGCAATGACGAGGGAAGTGAATGTATACCACAGTGAAATGTAATTCAAAGTCATGCAATGATGGAGGAAGTGAATACATGGCGCGGTCAGATGTCAAATGATATTCATCATCCTGCAATGATGAGGGGAGTGAATATGCATTGGTCAAATGTCATTTAAAGCAGTGCAACAATGAAGGAAATTAATGTATAGCATATTCAAATTATATTTGTCTTGTTACGATGATGAGGGAAGTGAATATTGCTTGCTAAAATGTGATTTGACATCTTCCAATAAATATTAACCAGCAGATAATCAAAGCAGTGCAACGATGAGGGAAGTGAATATTGCTTGCTAAAATGTGATTCGACATCTCGCAATGATGAAGGAAGTGAATATTAATCAAATGTCATGAAAAGCAGTGCAATGATTAAGGAAGTGAATATAGCTTAGTAAAATGTGATTTAACATCTTGCAATGATAAGGGAAATAAATCTCCACAAATTATAAATTAAAGTCCCCCGCGTCGTCTGTCTGTCTGTCTGTTCGCGATAAACTCGAAAACTACTGAACGGATTTTCATGCGGTTTTCACCAATAGATAGTGTTTCGTGAGAAAGGTTTAGGTACATAATTTGTCAAGGATTTGTGTAAATTGGTTGAAACATAATGATAATTGTTAGAAGTGTCGGAAAAAGTCAGAGCGCCTAGTAGCTTTCATCGAAAACGCTGCCTAATCCTTTTGGGATATAACAAAACAATGCATGGTGGGATATTCCTCTTTTATAGATCTACAAAAAAGTCCGCGAAGGCATACTTTATCTATCTTTTACGGATAGCTTACTATACTCATTCTATCTTCTAAAAAAAATGGTCACGTACATTGCGGTAATTAAAAAGTTATTTAGACGGATACAGTATTAATCCTTATTAACTTAAATACGTTAGTTACCCCTAGCATTTCATGTACATTATTATAATCTTTCACACCATCTCTACATATTATAAATTAAAGTCCTCCGCGGCATCTGTCTGTCTCTTCGCGATAAACTCAAAGACGGCGGTGGTTATAAAGGTTGGATAACCGTCCAGTACATGACGTTGTGTTTTATTAGCCACAGCAACGCGTAGCCGGGTCAGCTAGTGTTTTTATATTCTAAAGTGTGGGTATTAGAAAACACATCAGGTCTGATGGTTGATGCAATACTCACGCTAATAATCTTTCTCCGATATGCAATCAAAATAAAAATGAATGATTAATTATCTTTAGATGGAATGTGACTAACTTTGTTTGAAGGCGTGGTACACGTTGAGCAGAGTGAGATGGTCGCCGTCGATGTGCGCGAACCTCATCTTAGCGTCGTCGGCCGCCTTCCTGGCTTCATTGGGTCGCACAAAGCACTGGGGCACTGCAAATGGAAAAAAAAACATTATGGTATCACTGCACAGAGCTACCAACTGATCACTTTTCGAAGATTGGAAGCTCTTCTTGAAATAACATCAGCTAAGTCAGTTAACATAGCTCAGAATCAAATAGCACGGTCAGATGTCATTCAAATCATGCAATGATGGGGGAAGTGAATACATAGCGCGATCAAATGTCATTAAAAGTCTTGCAAAGACTCCAAATAACATTAGCTTAGCACCTTTCAAAATTGAGGATTTGCTTGAAATATCATCAGCTAAGCCAGTTAACCCCACTCAGGATTAAGGCTTTGACTGGCATAACATCAGCTAAGCCCTTTAACCTGTCAAAGGCCCGCAAATTCCAGGAAAAATACGGAAATTTCGTAACAAAACACGATTTTGAATTTTGAATTGAATGTTTTGTTGATTAATTTTGAGCTATCGTATATTTCATTGACTGAAACACGTTCCTAGAACAATAAACTATGCACCAAAACAACATTACTTGCGTTAATTACGTAAATTAACAGGTTTTACGATGTATTAGTCGAGGAACACGCGTCAATATTGACAGCTTCAATTTGCGCCAAAAATGACATTTCGATTCCACAGATAAAAATCATTTAAAAATAATCTGGTGTTGTCAGGTGGCTAGTGGCGATATCATCAATGATGTTGGCGCAAGCGATTCTGACCTTGTTTTCATACAAATTCTGTACATAGAAGGGTCAAAATCGCAGACAAACACTTTTATTTCGAAATATTTTTTTCGCGCATGCGCAAAAGCTGCGCGCAAATGAGCATTTCCAGCCGATTACAGGTTAACCGCTCAGAATCAAAGCTGAGTTTGAAATAACACCGGCCAAGCTGGTGAACCACATACCAAAACTGTGCTTGAAATATAATAATGCATAATTTAAAAAAGACAATAATATTGACTAAGTCGTTTAAACCCATTCAAAACCGAAGTTTAGTTTGAAATAACATCAGCTAAGCTATTTGGCATAGTTGAGATTCAAAGTGAAGTGATTAATTATTAAAGTAAAACTTCTTACGCACGCTCGACTTGGGGGGTAAGCTGGTGAATGCGTTACGAAAAGTGGTGATGTGTTACGAAAAGTGTGATGTTATGATAAGTGTGATGTTACGAAAAGTGTAATGCGAACGGTAATCGATGGGAACGGTGATCGATGGCGAGGCAAACGGTCGGGCCTTTACACACGCTTGACTTGGTGAGTGATAAGGATAAGGATAGTCACCCCAAGGTCGTAGGTCACCCCAAGGTCGTAGGTCACCCCAAGGTCGTAGGTCACCCCAAGGTCGTAGGTCACCCCAAGGTCGTAGGTCACCCCATGATCGTAGGTTACCCCAAGCTCGTAGGTCACCCCAAGGTCGTAGGTCACCCCACGATCGTAGGTTACCCCAGGGTCGTAGGTCACCCCATGGTCATATGTCACCCCAGTGTCATATGTCACCGCAATGTCAATGTCAGATGTTCTTTTATAAGTTAGTGAGGTTTTACTTCAGTCGTGTGGTCTAAAGCACACTCGTTTTTATTATTATTAAATCACATTTAGCAAAGTTGGTTAACATCATTCGCAATCAAAGACATTGCTTGAAATAACTTCAGCTATGCCATTCAATATCAAAGCTAAGCCTGAAATAACATCAACCAAAGCTTAGCTTGAAACAATTTCAGCTAAGCCAGTTACCACCGTTCACAATCAAAGTCGAGTCTGAAATAACGTCAGCCAAGTCAGTGAACTGAATTCTGAATCGAGGCTAGCTTGAAATAACTTCAGCTAAGCTGGTTACCACTGTTCATAATCAGAGCTGAGTCTGAAATAACATCAGCCAAGTTGGTGAACCAAATTCCGAATCAAAGCTGAAATTTGAAATAACTTCAGCTAAGCCAGTTACCACCGTTCATAATCAAAGCTGAGTCTGAAATAACATCAGCCAAGCCGCTGAACTGAATTCCGAATCAAAGCTTAGTTTGAAATAATTTAAGCTAAGCCAGTCACCACTGTTCATAATCAAAGCTGAGCCTGAAATAACATCAGCTGAGCCGGTGAACCGAATTCCGAATCAAAGCTTAGCTTGAAATAACTTCAGCAATGATGGTTAACCCCATTCACAATGAAAGCTGAGCCTGTAATAATATCAGCTAAGCCAATTATACTATTCATAATCAAGGCTGCTTTGCCTGAAATAAAATCAGCTATTTATTATTTACGTGAACATCACACAACAGCAACAAAATAGAAAAAAAAGAACCAAAATTGGAAATGCTATCTCTGAAAAAAAACAAGTAAACCTCGGAGTTCCTCAAGGATCTGTTTCAGGACCTCTCCTATTTGTTATACATATTAACAATATAGTGAAGTGCTTAAAGTACTATCCCATCAAACTTTTTGCAGATGACACACTTTTATATATTATAGCAAATAATATTGAAGATGCATTATCAAAAATACAAAGTGAACTTCAAGAAATATCTAAACGGTTAAACATAAGTAAACTGAAATTAAATGTAACCAAAAGTAAATTCATGGAATTAGGGAAAAAAACTAAATGAAATAACTACCCTAAATATAGACAATCAAAATATTGAACAAGTAGAAGAATTGGATAGCCATAATCGATAACAAGTTAAAACTTCTGAGCAATAAATACAAGTTAAAAGAATGTAAATAATTCGGAACAGAGGCATCTATATTGTGCTGTAGCAGATATACTAGGATAAAAACCATGCAACGCCAACTCATCATCTAAGTGCATGGCAACGATTAAAGACTTGTTGGTTGGGAAGCGCATTAAAATGGAAAGTGCTTCACCTGATAGCATAGCCGTGATGGAGAGGATCTCGTTGGAACAGTTGTGGTTGCAGGAGGCTATGAGCATCTTGGCCAGTTGGGGGTCCAGAGGGAACTCTGCCATCACAGCTCCCAGGTCTGTCAGGTTTCCATCGTCATCTGCAAAAGGAAACACCTCATTAATATTGTTTTATGTTACAGATCTCCTGCCTACATTTGCGTTACCTTATAAAATTCGCAATCAGTTGTAATACGGTAAATTTATCACTTAAATGGGGAGTTGCACCGAATGAGCGCTTTTATTATTAACGTGACGATCCGCGATTACGATACCGTGATGGCAAAAAAAGGCAATAAATGTCCGTTCCTTATCACAATAATGCCGCAGCTCTTTCAAAATTGGAGATACACAATGAATGTAGGTCTGTTTCTTCCAAAGGAAAAAAGTTAATTTCTTGCATCTTTCTCAAGTCTTCGTAGACCCCTACAATACTACTAGCCGTGACGATAATTTTGAAAGTATGGAATATAGTTACAAGAATAATATTGAAGTGTGAGTGAATTCAAAAAGTCAAACGTAAATGCGCTGATATTTTGCTTTTCTTCTTAAACATATAATGCTGCAACTCTTTTTTACACACTACATAACAACGATCGAAAAGTAGACAAAAGGTGAATGTAAGTCTGCACCCCCCAAAACATACAATCATTATCATACATCTCCCTCACTCGTATAAAGAAAATGAAACGCAATTCCCGACGCCGTAGCTGAGCTGAATAAGATATATCTGTTTCCTCCAAAGACAAAAAGTAGTACTTCGGAAGATAAAGACACACGCATGTTGTGTGTCTCATCTTTTGTCTCACCATTATTTAATGTGCAAGAAAGAGCTAACAGCGTTATTAGGATAAAGAACATACGTTTTATGCTTTTTGCGCCGTCACGGTACCATATTTGTGGATCATCACGGTAATAATAAGGGCATCAGGATTTGAAATAAAACTGTTTGCAAGATCTTACAAACCCTAGTGTAGCATGATGTTGTCAACTGCAATATGGGTCTGAAAATATAAGTTTGAGATCAAAGACTACCCGTAGGTCCTTTATCAATTTTACTGGTGACAATATATCTTTTTAAATACTATAGGGTGGTCCAACCATGATGCAACCAACCATGGTCCAACCAACGCATGATGTTAATTGTGAGCCACACCGTAATGTCAAGTTTTTTGTCCAACTTTATTTGACATTTCTTTGTTTCAGTCTTTGATAAATTCAACCATGGAGAGGTACACAATTGAGCAGCGCGTTAAGATTGTTGAAGTGTTTTATGAAAATGGGCATTCAAATCAAAATGCATTTTGTGCACTTCGTGATTTTTTGTTCAGCATAATCGACCAAATGTGTCCACAATCGGGAGAATTGCCGCATTTGGGCAAATGAGAATCTACGAGTGATTATTGATAAGCTGAGGCATCCACAAAGAGTGACTCTTTGGTGCGGTTTATGGGCTGGCGGCGTCATCGGGCCGTACTTCTCCAAAAATGAGGTCAGCCAAGCAGTTACCGAGTCCGTAACGGACTTTTTGTGGCCAGAAATTGAGGATATGGAGCTGGACAATATGTGGTTCCAACAGGACGGTGCCAATTGCCACACAGCCAACGAAACAATGGCTCTTTTGCCCGAGAAAATCAATGGCCGTGTTATCTCACGTCGTGGCGATGTCAATTGGCCGCCACGATCATGTGATCTGACACCGTTGGACTTCTTTCTTTGGGGATATTTAAAAGAAAAAGCGTACGTCAATAAGCCAAGAACAATTCAAGAGCTAAAGGATGAGATAATTCGGCGCATTAACCGGTCAAAGGCCGGGCTATTTCACTAAAATTCACGAAAAAACACTAAAAAAGCACCATTTTGAACTTTGAATTGAATGTTTTGTTGATTAATTTTGAGCTATTGTATATTTTATTGACTGAAACACGTTCACAACACAATAAACTATCTACCAAAACAACATTACTTGCATTTGTTACGTAAATTAATAGGTTTTACGAAGTTTTAGTCGCTGAACACGCATTTATTGCGACTGTTAAAAATCGCGGCAAATTCCGACAGTGGATTGTCATAGACGAAATCGTTTTAAAAATATTCCAGGGTTGCAAGGTGAATGAAACTTTTAGCGTCTCCGAGAGTAATGATGGCGCAAGCGATTCTGACACTGTTCTTCATACAAATTATGTACATAGAAGGGCCAAAATCGCAGACCAAAAGTTTTTGTCGGAAATATTATTCAAATATTTGAATTATTTTACGACGCGCGCGCCGGCGCGTCTCCGGCCTGTCACCGGTTAATGACATAGAACCTCAATTATGCCTCAGCATCATTGAAAATATGGACCATCGGAAAAGGTATGCCACTGAAGCCGTGGCGAGCATTTGACCGATATTTTGTTTCACACATAATTGTCATAGATCTTTCTATCATAATAAAAAAAAATTAAGATAATTCTCTGAAAACTTTTTGTTTTATTTACAATTAACATCGTGCATGGACCACCAAACGCACGATACTCAAATTTGATGGGGTTTCTCGAATGTGTATATGACATTGTGACACTGGTGCCGAAAAGATGGTCAGGTGGTTTACCTCCAGCTCGTTAGGGCAAGTCTACTCTACGTATGTCTATGGACAAAGCAGAACACTTTTGAAAAGCGAAGAAGAAAAACTAAGTTAGGTTATAATTTTTTTTTCACTTTTCATCAGTGTTCTGTTTTGTTTCAGAACTGGTTGGTTGGTTGGATGTTAAGAAGTTAGTGGTATGTCTGGTGACTGACCTAGGGCAGCCAGGTAATTCAGCAGTTCCAGAGCTCTCATGAGGGTCTCCGGTGCGGGGGGGTCCATGAAGTCAAAGTGCACCAGATCGTCAATTCCTGTAAACAATGAATCAATCAATTAATGAATCAATTCCAGCAAATAATTAATTAATTAATTAATTAAATTAATGTTAATAAATCAATCAATCTATCAAACAATTAACAAATTATTATTTATTTTTATTTTTGACTTATGAGTAAAACCTCAAATTGTAATATTTAATTAAATGAAGACAATATAAGCGAAACTCAATCGAAAATCTGGAAACAGAAAAATCTGAAAAAGATATCGGCACCTCTGGGACATCATAAATAAAGATAGCAGCTGATCTAGTCTCCTTCAACGGAAGCAATCTTCCGAACAGGCCCTCCATTGATATGCTTGGTGTAACCCTAAGTGACCAGCTCAGGTACGGAGGCTCCATCGAAGCCAGAGTTAAGTCATCAACTCAAAAACTGGGCGTACTGTACAGGGCCCACAGATACTGCACATAGTACACAACTGCTAACCCTGTAAAAATCACAAGTGCGCCCCACGGTTGAATTTGGCAGCCACCTCAGGTCTGGAACTCCAAAATACCTGAAAAATACCCTCGACTCTGTGCAAAAACGGGCGGTCCGTTTAATAGATTCTCCCATCTTAACAGACGGATTGCAATCTTTAGAGCACAGGCGTCGGGTGGGAATGCTATCCTTGTTCTACCGGTATTACAATGGAAGATGCTCCGAGGAACTAGCGTCATTGATCCCTTCGGCACCGGTGCATAGTTGGGAAACACGCCAAATGCGTGCCCAACATAGATACATGGTTGACATTTGTCACATGAGAACGGGTCGCTTCTTCGACTCGTTCTTGTGTTCAACAGCTCGGCTGTGGAACGATTTGCCGGCCTCTGTTTCCTCCTTCTTCAACATGGGTCTCTTCAAGACCAATATTCATTCCTTCCTCTCTTCACAAAGACCCTTCACACAGCATCTCAGATGACATAGGCCCTGAGGGAAATTATTTTGTGGAGTTAACGTAAAAAAAAGAAAAATATTCGTTAAGAAAATGAAGATAATGTTGGTAGTTCTTAGTCAAAGTATGATACAGTGAAAAATGACCGAATCGGATAGCAACACCTTAACTCAGTTGGTAGTCACGGCCTGGAAAGCCGAAGGTCCTGGGTTTGTTTATTTTTACGGTATTTTTAAAAATTTCGAATTACGTGGGAATTTTTTGATTCGAAATTTGATTTTTGATGTTCCGTGGATTTTGAATTTATTTATTTATTTAATACAAACGGCATAAGTATGCCATAAACATTAATTACATGTCACAAATTCATATTCAAAATATTAGTAATGGTAAAACAGTGTATGTATAACAGTTAATTGTGACGATACATTGGGAAGTGACACCAGAGATACATTTACATGCAAAAATCTATAATAGAAATAAAATTAATAGTGACTAAAAAAATATGATAGCATAGCCGTCTTGTACCTCTGTTCCGTGCAGTTAAATAGATCTATCACATCTGCATATCTATTAGTAACTTCATGCAACCTAGGTAAAAGTGAGTGTTTCGTATACTCAGTCCGATTATTGTTACATTTAAAAAGGGTTTTAGAACGAGTGGTTCTCGTGGGAATATGAAATTCAATGAGCTTAGTTAGATCAGGACTGTCTATTCTACCATTTACAATTTTGAACATTAATATTAAGTCTGATATAATTCTTCGATCTGACAGTCTTAGTAAATTTAATTCTTTCATCAAGTAATTATAATTTATGTTTTCAATGGGAATACCGAGGTTAAAATTAATATATCTTAAGAATTTGTGTTGAATTTTTTCGATTGAATCTGAATGTATTTTAAAATGGGGGGACCAGATCGAGGAGTTATATTCGACTTGACTACGTACTAAGGATGTATACAAAATTTTTAAAGTTGAAATATTCTTGAAACCTCTGGAATTTCTAAGAACGAAGCCAAGCATTTTCATACCTTTATTATAGATTGAGTTTATATGGGATATGAAGTTTAATTTAGAGTCGAAAGTTATGCCCAAGTCACTAATTTCTTCGACAGAGGTAAGGGTAGAGTTGTTAAGTTCATAAGGATGAATAATTGGTTGACTTATTCTGTAAAAACTTATTGAATAACACTTATTTATGTTCAGATAAAGTTTGTTAATAGAGCACCAACTAATTAATTTGTTTAAATTATTTTGTAGACAGGCACAATCTTCAGCGGTTTTGATGATTTTAAATATTTTTAAATCATCTGCAAAAAGCAATACATCTACATCTTTATCAAATATGTCAACAATATCATTTATGAACAATAAAAACAAAATTGGGCCTAAATGGGACCCTTGAGGTACACCACTGGTAGCTATAAATTGATTGGAATAGAACAAATTAATTTTTACAAGTAGAACTCTATCAGATAGATAGCTTGCAAACCAGTCTAAAAGTTTTCCGTCAATACCGAGCTTACGTAGTTTAACCAGTAGAATTTTATGGCACACTTTGTCAAAGGCCTTGATAAAATCTGTGTATATGGAATCGACTTGAGTTTTGTTAGCTAATGCATTTGATATAAAGTTTTCATATAATGAAAACTTTAACGGGGTTCTACTGTACATGGTTTTAATTTGGGGATTTAATTTCTAGAGCATTCAGTCTACTTTCATCCTTTCTCTGTCAATTGCATGCCTCACTGCCTTATATCAGAATCGGTATCAGCTCTCCATTATGGACTGATGGCTTTGCTTCTTTGGAAAAAAATTTGTTTCGGCCAAATATTTAAAAATTTCTCACCTAATTTCTTGAGTTGCAAAACGACCGAGCCGAGATTGGATCGCAGGATCTCTGGGTAGGTGTTGTCTTGCATTTCGTTCTTGTACGCCTTCTCCGTGTAGAGGCGGAAGCACTTGCCCGGGCGGGTACGTCCAGCTCGACCCGCACGCTGCTGGGCCGAGGCCTTGCTGATGGGGGACACCAGGAGGGACTCCACCCTAAACAGACAAAAAAAATTAAGGCCCATTTACACTTTTGACTTATTGTTGTTCGTGTAGGGTTAAAAACAGCAATTTATTTTGAAGTATGTTCAAACACCGAATCTATGTGAAATTAAATGTCAAGGGGGAATTTTTGAAGAAATGATATTGATGTTAAGATGTTATCATGGACTGACCATCACCACATGGACTGACCATACTTTAACCCATTGGCCACAGAATTAATGAGCTAAAAAATTGGCCTTCATCACTGAATTAATTTTGTACCAAAAATTGAAAACCTGCATTAGTGTACTAAATCTATTGTAACTTTTGAACCGCATATTCAAATTAATTCATTTCTTTTAATTTGTTTACATATTGAGTTAACCCCTCCGAATTTTCGAGAATATTAGCTTTTGGTGTCTTAAACGAAATGACATTTTACGAAAACTTTGTATTATTACCGCTTCACAATTAAAGCTCTATAAATGAAACATTTCTGAACGTAGCCGAATAGTAAAAACTGTTTTAGACAGGTTACAAAATAAGCTTTCGAATTATTATATTACAAATAAATATTAACATTTGTAAATATTAAAATTTAGAATGTAAACATTAAAAAAATGTGAAAATGACTCACGTGATGTTTTTATGTGAAAACGGTACTAAAATCACAGATTATGTAAACAGCAATACTTATTCTATTGTATAAATGTGTAATAAACACTTTTGTCACCTCACTTTTTTATCATTTCATATAAAAATATTTAATAGAAATTAACAATGTCGGGCGCCCGTAGGAAATTTGGCAGGATAAATTATGTGTCAGACTGCGCGTCTGACAGAATGTTCTTTTCATGTATTTCTATGGACAACTTGAATAGAGATGTGCAGCATGATTCACTATCGACATTTCACTTTTTATTTTACGGATGTAACTAAAACAATAACGGAATTATAACGGTTTCTATGGAGACACACGCGCTGACGTGTAAACACGCTTATTGTACTTATTTTTAACGCATATATCTGCTTACCTTGCGGAGGGGTTAAGGTACAGAAAAACATAAATATAAAGTTTTTAAAAATATTAAAATGTGTAAATAAGGATACAAATATAACATTCTCTTTTTTCGTAAGTATTTTCCACATTTTTATTCAAAAAGTTCCAAAAAAACATAATATTCATAAATAGACCAATAATAATTTTTGTTTTTACATACATATCATATATCCTAATCTTAATAATATATAAAACAAAGTCGGGTTAGTTACACTATTATAACTCGAGAATGGCTGGGCTGATTTTGATGATCTTTGATTTGTTGGATTTGTCTCCGCCCCGGATAGGATAATAATTATTAAAACATCACAAAAGTTAACGAAATAAATAGTTATAAAGAAAATTATTTTCCCCATACATTTTGCATGGAACGAATTCTCCTATTTTGAAAGAACTGCAGCACTATTGTGAGGGGTATAATATTGAACTGTGCATGAATTCCAAACATTCAAAAACGTCAAATGTCAATGCGTTGATTGTTGTGCATTTTTTTTTAATCATATAATGCTGCCCTTCTTTCTTACACACTCAATGTCGAAAATGAGACAAGAAGTGAACCTATGTCTGCACACCTCCAAAGGAAAAATACAATAATTATAATAAATCTCTGAAATGAAACGCATTTTTTTACATAAGCTCCACACAGGAGGCCCTGAGGAAAATAATTTCTCTCAGGACCTATGTCATCTTAGGGGATGCTGTGTGGAGGATCTTTTTAAGGAATGGGAAGGATAGAAAGTTCTGGGAAGGAAAAAGGTATGAGGGGTGGGTAGGAATCTGGGGGTTAGTGTGTCCGGGAGTGACGGACATATGAATCCATCCCTCCAACTGTGGTGCAAGGCAATGGGTCGAGAGAGTCCGGCTGGAAAGGTCGAAAGGCCTCCCTCAACCAGTCTCTCGATCCGGCCCGCCACGCAGCAGGTGGGCAGGCGCATCAACTGCCAAGACCCGGACATAAGTCACCTCATGAACCCGGGCACCCCTGCTAAATCACCAAACGTAGCGAACCACTTGGGGTGATCTATGGCAGAGGTGTTGGTTATTCAATAAATGGTTCCCGGGGCGGCGGCACCCGTATCCGCCTCCCGAATTCCCGTAAGTAATTGTAAAAGTAAGAAAATCACAAAAATATAAATCCGTACACAACGCCATCTCTGATACTGACAAAAACAAAACACGGACAGTTGGGCATTGATATTTGCTTCATTGCGTAATTTTTAACTTAATAAAAAAACTGAATTTAATTCAACATCTATTGATTCTGAGGCGGTACGAAGTTTGTCGGGTCAGCTAGTAATATATAAAACAAAGTCGGGTTAGTTACACTATTTATAACTCGAGAACGGCTGAACCGATTTTGATGATCTTTGATTTGTTAGATTTGTCTCCGCCCCGGATAGGATAATAACTATTAAAACATCGCAAAAATTCACGAAAAAGAAAGTTATGACGAAAATTCATTTCCTCATTCATTTAATATGGAACGAATTTTCATCTTTTGAAAGAGCTGCAGGAATATTGTGGTAGGTATAATATTGAAGTTTGCTTGAATTCCAAAACTTCAAAAACGTCAAATGTCAATGTGCTGATTGTTTTTCTTTTGTTCTTAAACATATAATGCTGCCTCTCTTTCTTACACACTAAATGTCAACAGTCGTAAAGGGGACAAAAGGTGAACGTATGTCTGCACAACTCCAGGAAAACAGCCACTTCTATTCAAAACATTCAAGGCGCATTGTGACGTGGGGTACCTATTGCAATTCGGTGAAGTCAATCAAATACATCTGCAAATTTGTCACAAAAGTTAGCGATATGGCGGTTTTTGGCGTTAAAATTACAAATAAAAAACGATGAAATCACACGCTATCAAGTTTGTGAGCTACAATGAGGCGATTTGGTGTATATTCTCATTCCCCATTCATGAACGACATTCCATTGTTGTATATTTGGTGATGCATCTGGAGAATGATCAACGAGTTTATTTCATTACATCGATTGTTGCCAAACGTGCTGAAACACCTCCAGCAACAACATTGACCAGTTTCTTTTCGATTTGCCAATGCGATCTGTTTGCCCGGACGTTGCTTAACTCTGAGATGCCACGTTATTACACTTTGTCGAGCACTTTGTCGAAGAGATTTCCACGTCGGAAGCACGGCGATGTGGTTACTGATCAGCCGGTTGTGCGTTCTACTGATGCTCTTGGTCGCTTTTACATAGTTCATGTAAAAAGTAACGAATGCTTCTACTTTTGGTTGTTGCTGGTGAATGTTCGTGGGCCGACATCGTTTGAATCACAAGTCAATGGCGTAGTGTGCCCAACAATTCGTGCATGTCAGCAGATCAATTTGCTTGAAAACGATACTCATTGGGACATGACAATCACTGAAGCAATTATTTCTGCATCTCCAGTCTGATACGCACATTATTTGCTATCATTATTTCGACATGTTTCCCATCGAATCCACGTGAACTATGGAACAAGTACAAAGATGACATGTCAGAAGACATTTTACATCGAATTCGTGTCAGTTCAGGGAATCCTGATCTCGAGGTGAATGAGGATATACATAAACAGGCTTTGTTTTTGATCGAAAACATGTGTTACCTCATGTGCGGCAGTTTGTTAGTCAAGTTAGGAATAACAACGCCAGATCGACGCTTCATGAATGCAATGAATGCAATGAAACTTGCAATGAATGATGCTTTCAATCAAGAATTGGTATGTGAACGTGAATATGATCAAGATGCATTGAACCAATCAGTTTGAACGAATGTACCACTGTTGTACCCCCAACAGAAGGAAGTGCACGATACGTTAATGAAGGCAGTTGATGATGGAAATGGTGGCTTATTTTTCCTCGATGCGCCCGGTGGAACTGGGAAGATATCTAACGACAACAAAATGAAAAATGTTGGATATCACAAGGTGCTCCAATGAAGGGAATCGACCCAAGTGCAACCCACCCAGTAAATAGTTTTAACAGAAAGTAGTACAATAATGCCACGTGAATCATTTCGATTCGCTTTAATAAAGCAAATGTATTGCTGCCACGTGAATTACATTTCTTAATTCATTTTGAGTATGAATTTTAACTTTAAAAAAAAAAAATTAATTAATTCAGCTAATAAGTTAACACAACAGTTATTGATTCTTAGGCGGAACAAAGTTCGCCGGGTCAGCTAGTAACTAATAAAATAATTTGGTTTGATAGTCCTCAAAGCAATCAGGGACATTCAGGGTCACTACCAAAAGCCTAGAACCACTCGCAATTTTGAAGAAATTTAATGGCGGCTGTCTGCGTACAAAACTCAGAACACAAATATCAGGGAAAAAACATAAGAAAAATATTATGGCCAATTCTACGAAATAAATGATTAATTACCTACAGAGCGTTCAGCATTTAAAATTTTATTAAAAAATGTCACTGTCGTGCTTGTTTTCCGTTTTTTTGGCGGACCTACTCTAGCCCGTCAGCGTGCCGGGGTTTGTGGTTAAGTACCCGAGTTGCACACCCGGCATGCTGCCGGGGTTTGTGGCCAATGGGTTAATAAAAATGCATGTCATGTGAAATCTGCGTTGGTACCTGATTCTAGGGTTGTAGACCTTCTGCTTGGCGAATCCAGGGTCAATTACAAACACAACTCCATCAATGGTCAGCGAAGTTTCAGCAATATTTGTAGAGACTACAACCTGTCAACAGAAAGCGAATAATCAATAAAGGTG
The DNA here is from genome assembly GCA_929108145.2 of Limnephilus rhombicus. Taxonomy (NCBI): domain Eukaryota; kingdom Metazoa; phylum Arthropoda; class Insecta; order Trichoptera; family Limnephilidae; genus Limnephilus; species Limnephilus rhombicus. The sequence goes on along the minus strand of OV815290.1, from coordinate 21,598,188 downwards.
TCAGAGGGAATGGATGTATTATAGAAAAATATATTTATGTCGTCTGAAGTGGGCGGATTTATAGGGATAGACAAACTATATCCATAGTACAAGACACTCAATTCAAGAACAGTGCTTTAGACTGCTGATGCCAAAACAAACCAATGGATTGCATGGCATAAAACAAGCCAACCCGATTCTTAAAAATCGGTCAATACACTACTCGTTTCCAAATTGGGAGATCTAACCTCTCCTTAGGTTTCTCTCATTCATTGCCTTGCACTGAGAAGGGAGGGATGGATTTATATTTCCGTCACTCCTGGACACATCGACCTCCAGACTCCTAGCCACCACTCAAAATTTGGGAGGCGGATGTGGGTACCGCTGCCCCGGGAACCATTTATTGGATAACCAACACCTCTGCCATAGGTCTTCCCAAGTGGTTCGCTACGGCCGGTGACTTAGCAGGAGTGCCCGGGTTCATGGGTTTAGGTTTGTCTAGGTCTTAGCGTCTGATGCGTTTGCCCACCTACTGCACAGCAGGCCAGATCGGGAGAGACTGGTTGAAGGAATCCTATTGACTTCTCCAGCCAGACTCTCGAGACCAATCACCTTGCACTTTAATGGGAAGAAGGAATTCATACATCCGTCACTAACATCACTGCGCTGGACACATTGACCCAGATTCCTACCCAACCCTCATATCTTACAATGGTATTACAACGAGAAGTGAAGATGCTCCGAGGAACTAGCATCATTGATCCCCTAGGCACCGGCACATAGTCAGGAAACACGCCAAACGCACGCCCAACACATGTACACGGTCGACATTTGTCACATAAGAACGGGTCGCTTCTTCGACTCGTTGAGTTCAACAGCTCGGCTGTGGAACTTTCCTTCCTCTCCTCAAAAAGACCGTCTACACAGCATCTCAGATGACATAGGCCCTGAGGAAAATTATTTTTCTTAGGGCCTCCTGTGTGGAGTTAACCTGTCAAGGGGCGTTTCCTAACAAGAAATTCCCTAACAAAGCACCACTTTGAATTTTGAATTGAATGTTTTGTGGATTAATTTTGAGCTATCGTATATTTTATTGACCGAAACACATTCCTAGAACAATAAACTATCTACCAAAACAACATTACTTGTATTAATTTGATAAATTGATAGGTTTTACTATGTTTTCGTCAAGTATCACGCATCGGACTTTGACAGAAAAAATTGCGGCAAATTTGAAATTTCAATGCCACAGATAAAATCATTTAAAAATATTCTGGGGTTGCCAGGTGAATGAAATTTTTGCCTAGATCCTGGGCAAATGTTGGCGCATTCGATTCTGACCTTGTCCTTCATACAAATTCTGTACATAGAAGGGTCAAAATCGCAGACAAACATATTTTTTTCAAAAATTTTTCCGCGCACAAACCGCACGTGGAGTCGTGTCTCCGGCCTATAAGAGGTTAAAGAAAAAAAAAACCTATTTCCTTCCCAGAAATTCCTCTTCTGATGACATTAGCACCAAGAGAATTTGTTTTCCTCGAAGCCTCATATATACGGAGTTGATGGAAAACAAAAAAATTTGCACTTGGAGCGATTACTCACCTTACGTCCGATGGCCCCATTTGCCTTGTTGGGGGGCGCCTGCTCGAAGATGCGCTGCTGCAGGTTGGGCGGCAGGGTGGAGTACAGCGGGATGCACTTGAGCTCCCCCACCTCGGGGCCCAGCTTGTCCATCTCCGACTTTACGCGCTTGCACGCCTCTTCAATCTCCTCCTGCCCTGGTAGGTGAAAGAACAATTATTTTTATCGAAGAAAGCAATTACTTTGTGGTGTGACATAGATTAAATGAAAAACACACTTTGTAAAACACCACTTTTTATTTGAATTAATATTTAACAGCCAACCAGGTTTCGCTTAGCTCAAGCTTCATCAGGGCTTATTTTATCAACTGTTGATATTAATTATTATTTTAATTTATAAACTAACGTTTAGACAAGATTTTTATACATAGCACAAAGGGTAACAATTATTACAAGCAATAATTGTCAGCCTGAAACACTCATTTACATTGAAAAATCTTCCGAGAAAAGATATTATTATTTGGGTATTTGATAAGCCCCCATAGCTCAGTGGTCAGAGCATTCGACCGGCAATCGGAAGGACACGGGTTCAAGTCCCGTTGGCGACAAGTATCTTTTCTTGGAAGATTTTTCAATGTAAATGAGTGTTTCAGGCTGAAAATTATTGCTTGTAATAATTGTTACCCTTTGTGCTATGCATAAAAATCTTGTCTAAATGTTAGTTTATAAATTAAAATAATAATTAATATTTAACAAGTTTAAGTATTTCCCCAATAAATGCAGACATAATTTGTCTCGACGCCACCTAGCGAGGGATTTAACACTAACAATGTCTTTCTCGCAAAAATAAAGTTGGTTGTTTTCAGGTGGAAAAAATATAACAAGCAGTAATTGTTGAATGAAACACTAGTATATATTGAATTATTTGGCGGGTATTTGATAAGCCCCCATAGCTCAGTGGTCAGAGCATTCGACCGGCAATCGGAAGGACACGGGTTCAAGTCCCGTTGGCGGCAAGTATCTTTTCTCGGAAGATTTTTCAATGTAAATGAGTGTTTCAGGCTGACAATTATTGCTTGTAATAATTGTTAACTGTTGATATAATAACCACTGGAGCGACAGCACGTTTTTTATTTTTTGTAATATTTTTGGATTGCTTGTGATATTTTTTTTGGTGACCGTTTTGAATATTTTCTGCCCATCTTAAAAAAATCATACCTCCGAATTTTAATATGAAGACATACAAACTGATCATACTACCATATAGTCAAAGAATTCACCTATCTTTGGTTGATTATCACATATTCCTAGGATTTTTTAAAATAATATTATTAAATCGTAAACATTTAAAATGGAACAATTCTCAGGATTTTCTCCCTATAAACTCGCCTAGGAATTTCAATTTTGCCTACACATTAAATATTTTGTATTAGGTTTCTTTTAAACGGTCTAATTTATAGTCATAATCTACATAGATATATAAGAAAACTGAATTTTGATATGTTGTGAACTGCAATACATCAAACATACATACATCAATTATCTTAAATCCACAGATGAACTTTCCAGAGAAATTTACAAAACATGAATTTTCAAATGACCAAATTTCTTTAAAGGTAGAGTACACTGCCATCTGTTGAATTATAATAGAAGTACAGTGAAACCCTCTTAAGAAGTTCTCTCTTAAGACGTTTCGTGGCTTAAGAAGTTTGGTTTTTTCGGTCCCTCGGCCCAAAATTGGCCCAATTTTTCCCACATATAAGGTTTTCCTGCTTAAGAAGTTTGTTTTTTCCGGTCCCTTGGAAAACTTCTTAAGAGGGTTTCACTGTAGTATCTTTCCGCCTACAAAAAAACGTCAAAATTGAACTGCGGGCTTATTTGAAAATATTTAAAAAAAAAATTTAATGCATCTAGGGAAAATTTGCTGAAATTCAGCAGCCAAACAAACTTAGGTTTTGTAGATGGTGCTTAAATTCAGCAAAAAGCGCTCCAGTGGATAACAGTTGATATAATAAGCCCTAAACAGCCAGTAACAACCTATAACAACCAGTTGATATAATAGGCCCTGATGAAGCTTGAGCTAAGCGAAACTTGGTTGGCTGAACAATTATTATTTACTATTGTCTGTCTGTGAATGCGGCCGATGCAGGAACTAAAGAGCCCAAATGAATAAAACCATTTTATCTGTGTAGAGCAGTTTCTTGTGACTTTACTTGTAATCTTAATATTTTTACAGTTATTATTTTTCTATTGTTTTGAGTGATGGCATTGTTTTTTTCTTATATTTTTCTGTAAAGTTTTATAAAATAATATTAATCATATTCTCTGTATTTATCTCATGTTATGTTCATCATTCATTACACTAACCCATCACCCCATTTTCAGACTAACTCCTGTTTTACAGGGACATTTGAGGGTTTAGCTTTGTGCATCATAAGTAGCTTCGTTTATTAAAAAAAATTAGAGTCCTTGTGAGAGCCCTGAAGGAGTAACCATCTGTTACTTATACCAGGGCGGGAAAGCGGTTGGATTACCTCAAGTGTGTAGAGCAGTGGTTCCCGACCGGTGGTCCGTGGACCGCGAGATCTAAAATGTGGTCCACGAAACATTTATTCATTTACTACAAAACCGAATGCAAAGGTATCCAAAAGCTGATTTTTTTTTTTTTTTTTACATTAACTCCACACAGGAGGCCCTGAGGAAAATAATTTCCCTCAGGGCCTATGTCATCTGGGATGCTATGTGTAGGGTCTTTTTGAGGAGAGGAAGGAATGAACATTGGTCTTGAAGAGACCCATGTTGTAGGAAGGAGGAAACACAGAGGCCGGCAAATCATTCCACAGCCGAGCTGTTGAACACAAGAACGAGTCGAAGAAACGACCCGTTCTCATGTGACAAATGTCAACTATGTACAAATGTTGGGCACGCGTTTGGCGTGTTTCCCGACTATGCACCGGTGCCGAAGGGATCAATGATGCTAGTTCCTCGGAGCATCTTCCATTGTAATACCGGTAGAACAAGGATAGCATTCCCACCCGACGCCTGTGCTCTAAAGATTGCAATCCGTCTGTTAAGATCGGAGAATCTATCAAACGGACCGCCCGTTTCTGCACAGAGTCGAGGGTATTTTTCAGGTATTTTGGAGCTCCAGACCAGAGGTGGCTGCCAAATTCAACCGTGGGGCGCACTTGCGATTTGTACAGGGTTAGCAGTTGTGTACTATTAAAGTATCTGCGGGCCCTGTACAGTACGCCCAGTTTTTGGGAGGCTAACTTTACTCTGGCTTCGATGGAGCCCCCATACCTGAGCTGGTCACTTAGGGTCACACCAAGCATATCAATGATTCGTAACCCTTTTGGTGTTATTGATGGAGAGGTAGCTGAAGAAGTCCAAGAAGAGCTCATTGAATAGCAAAATGATAGTAATTGCAAGGACGCGTGTCATTATGCGATTAACAGTTTATCATTATTGTACCTTGTAGTCCCTGTGAGAACAAATAAATGTCATAGTGGTCCCTGGTCAAAAAAAGGTTAGGAACCACTGATGTAGAGCAATTCAAACTAAATAAAAATTCACCTAGTAACCTAATTCGGTTTTGTTTAACCGCTGGAGTGACTTATGGTCCGCTTTTATTTTTCTGCAATTGACAGAGGTCCAAAATAGGACTACATTTTTTTTACCAAAGTTTACGATTTATAATATTTTTTTTATAAATCCTATGAAAATGTGATTATCGACAAAAGATAGGTAATAGTTGAATTGATGATAGGGTGGGTATACATCAGGGTATTTGTGGAATCTCCACTGTGGAATTCGACTCACCAGTCAAGAAGAGTAATATATCCCCCTGACCATCCTCGCACATGTGTATCTGTATGACTGTCTTGATGGCTGCATCCAGGTAGTCTCTCTCGGGTTCCGGAGTGTAGAAGATCTCCACCGTGTGTGTTCGTCCTGAAATCATTTTTTAATTTTTATTTAGTTACTGCATTTCAATTTTTACATTTGTAGAAGATACGTAGGTATATTTAAAAAAGAATGTATATTTGCTTGCTTGCTTGTTTGTTGTTTATGCATTGCCGTATTAACCACTCAGCAACTTAAGCAGATATACACGTTAATATGACAGTAGCAGTCAAGTACAATAAGCGTGTTTTCACGTCAACGCGTATGTTTCCACAGAAATCGTTATAACTCCGTTATTGTTCTAGTGACATCCCTAAAATAAAAAGTAAAAGGTCGATAATGAATTAAGCTGCTCATCCCTATACAAGTTGTCCATAGAGATACATAAAAAGACCTATTCTGTCAGGCACACAGTTGATAAATATTTTACCCGCCAAATCGCCTACGGGCCGCTCGACATTGTTAATTTTTATTAAATATTCTTGTATGAAATTATAAAAAAGTGAGGTGACTAAATTGTTTATTATACATTTATACAATAGAATAAATATTATTTTTTACATAATCCATGATTTTAGTACCGTTTTCACATAAAAACATCACGTGAGCCATTTTAACATTTTTTTATGTTTGCGTTCTAAATTTTAATATTTACAAATGTTAATATTTATTCGTAATATAACAATTTGAATGCTTATTTCGTAACCTTTCAAAAACAGTTTTTAGTATTCGGCTACGTTCAGAAATTTTTCATTGATAGAGCTTTAATTGTGAAGCTGTAATAACACAAACTTTTCGTAAAACTGACATTTCGTTTAAGACGTAAAAAGTGAATATTCGCGATAGATCGGAGTGGTTAAGCATAGGAAATGTTTGGAACTTTCAAAATATCTTCTTTCCATGCTCGCGAAAGTTTCTGAGGTTGTAATACAACCACATGACAATACATCTGATTTAATCATTACAATAACTCTTTCAAAATTGTCAAAACGGTTCTATGGGATTTGATTGACTCACCAGGGACGTTCATGAGCGGCGCGTTGTCGAAGTAGTGCTGGAACTTGCCGGCGTCGAGCGTGGCGCTCATGATGACGAGCTTGAGGTCGCGGCGTTGGCGCACCACCTCCTTCAGCACGCCCATCAGGATGTCAGTGGCGAGAGTGCGCTCGTGGGCCTCGTCCAGCAACACTACCTGGTACTGCTCCAGAATGGGGTCAGACATACCCTCGCGGAGCAACATACCGTCTGTCATGTATCTGCAATGACAAAATAACAATGCACACCCCATTATTATATCATTTTTTTTATAATGGTATGATTCGTGAATCACCTTTCTAAAACAAATTATTTTTAATTTTCTTTATACGATTAACTAGTCAGGCCTCGGGCCTATTTTTTCGGAAGGTCAAAATATTTCCGCTTCGCAATAAAATCCAAAAAAATTGAATATTTCTGAATGCATCGGAAAACTAAAACTGTAAGATGATGAAATATGCTTTCAAATTTTATAATTCGAAATAAACATAATTTTATAAACATACAAATTTTAAATATACAAATATAAAAAAGTTTAAATCGCGTGAAAGGGAACAAAAACTACATACATTATGATAGGTTATTGAATGGATCGCATACATTCTTCGTAAACACGAATGGAAAAATAGACTTTGAATTAAATATATGAAATTTGTAAAAAGTTTAAATCGCGTGAAAGGGAACAAAAACTACATATATTATGATAGGTTATTGAATGGATCGCATACATTCTTCGTAAAGACGAATGGAAAAATAGACTTTGAATTAAATATATGAAATTTGTAAAAAGTTTAAATCGCGTGAAAGGGAACAAAAACTACATATATTATGATAGGTTATTGAATGGATCGCATACATTCTTCGTAAAGACGAATGGAAAAATAGACTTTGAATTAAATATATGAAATTTGTAAAAAGTTTAAATCGCGTGAAAGGGAACAAAAACTACATATATTATAATAGGTTATTGAATGGATCGCATACATTCTTCGAAAAGACGAATGGAAAAAAGACTTTGAATTAAATATATGAAATTTGTAAAAAAATTCACACCAAAATTGAAATTTGGAAACAGTCAAATGCACACAATGAGCGCGCAGAACTGTTTGAGAGAGTTAAAAGGCAAGTGTTGCTAGCGCATAATTATTATCCCATATTATGGGCAATTTATAAATGACTCATGGAATATTTTCAGTAAATTTTAACCCTTCAGGCTAATTTGTTCAGTTTTCGGAACAACAAGTCTCATAGAAATAGTTGTCTCCCTTATTATCATGGTTAGAAATATGATCTAAACGGTGTTAGAAAGAGAAAACACCATGCTTTATATTCAAATCTAAAACATAACCGTAAAATAATTAAAATGTACATACATCTTTATGAAACCATAGTTTCCCAAAAAGTTTTTAGGAATTTTTTTACAATATTTTTACACTAAATGACAAAAAAGTTAATTGACTACAACGTTCATAAAATATTTGCCTAATAAAATATGTTTTTTTTTTATTATTTGAGCTAGAAAAAACTTGAGGTGAGGCATTTTTTTAACTTTTTCATGTTTGCATTTAAAATTATACGTTTATTTCGAATTACAAAATTTGAAAACGTATATCACCTTTTAAAAACAGTATTTATTTTTCGGTTGAAATAGAAATATTCTCTTATTTGGATTTTATTTCAAAGGGGAAATATTTTGACATAATAGGTCCCTTCAGAGTTAGCGCAAGGTTTTATGCAACATTTTTTAGTATTGTGAACACCCGGCGCTGGGGTCGGACATGCTATCTGTCATTTATACCGTACAAGAGTCTCTTTCATCTCGTGTGTACGGCTGTGAACTTACTTGAGCAGTGTCTTGGGACCGGAGCAGTCCTCGAATCGGATGCTGTAGCCCACCTCCTGTCCGAGCGGCACGTCCATCTCCTCGGACACGCGCTGCGCCACCGACATGGCGGCCACTCGGCGCGGCTGTGTGCACGCCACGCCCTTCTTTCCTGACGAGCGAGAGTATTCCACGCACCTGCAATTTTTTATATTTATACAGTGAATTCTCAATTGAACGCTCCTCGAATAATTTAAGGGTACAGGAAAAAAAAATGAATTTTGATGACAAAAACGTAATTCTAAAATTCCTTGTTTTTAGCTTCAAAAATTTGATAACAGCATGCTGTTTAACTTGCATTGACATAGCACTAGAACACCTCTCCATTTTTTTTTTTTTTTACATTAACTCCACACAGGATGCCTTGAGGAAAATAATTTCCCTCAGGGCCTATGTCATCTGGGATGCTGTGTGGAGGATCCATAGTTCCGCTTCTCAAAATACACTGGATGAATTCAACAACCCCAAACCTGTACATGTTTATTATGCAGAGGGGGAATGTCACTTCCACATTCCATCTGGAGCGCTTCTGAAGGTCATTTTGTTAGCGCTGTACAAGTGTGTGTGCATTACTTTTCAGCCTACCCTAGTATTATATTGGGTAGTGTAATTGAAGTCTTTTTGTGCGAGAAATCTTGTTTATCTTATTGAGTGGGGGGTTTGAACTCACCACTGGGGGATCTGCGTGGTCTTGCCAGAGCCAGTCTCCCCGACCAGCACGATGACCTGATTCTCCGACAGTTTCTTCATGAACTCGGCGCGGTACTCAAACACAGGCAGGGCTGCAAACAAATAAATAAATAAACTTAATATTAATTATTATTTTTTTTAAATTTATAAACTAACGTTTAGACAAGATTTTTATGCATAGCATTATTTTTATTTTTATTGCTTGTAATAATAATTATTACAATTATTGTTAAACTATTGTTACAATTATTGTTAAATTATTACAATTATTGTTAAACTATTATTGCTTGTAATAATAATTATTACAATTATTGTTAAACTTAATATTATTGTAGAAAGCAATCACTTTGTGGTTTGAACTTAATCCCTTAGACTAAATTGTTCACTTTTGGGAACAGCTCATAAAAGTCTCATAGAAATTGTCTCCCTTATTAGCACGTTGAGAAATATGATCTAAATGGTGTTAGAAAGAGAAAACGCTACGCTTTATATTCTATCTAAAAGTTAATCACAGAATAATTAAAATTTACTCAATAAAAACCAAAGTTTTCGACAGCATTTGAAAAAAATTTATGAAACTTTATGAATTTTTTATTCATAAAGTATATGAAACGACAAAAAGGTGAGTTGGCAATAATGTTTGTAATATATTTGTCTTTTATAACTAACTAACTAACCATCACGCCGTTTCCCCGCAGGGGTAGGCAGAGAGGACGGACCGCCAAACAACTCGGTCTTGGCACACACTTTTTGCCTCACTCACATTCATACATCGTCTCATACATTCTCTTCTATTATTCTGACTTGACATGACCCGACTCAAGTATCTGATTCACTTGATCGTGCCATATCTTCCTCGGGCGTCCCCGACTTCTTCTACCATTCACATTCGCGTCGTATATTCTTCTTACACTACTTCCTTCATTCATTCGCTCTACATGCCCAAACCATCTGAGGGTCCCTTTCTTAATCTTACTCATTATGCTTACATCAGCCTTACATTCTTTGTGGATATCCACATTTCTCACACGATCATACATTGTTTTACCACAGATACGTCTCAGGGATCTCATTTCAACAGCATTCAGTTTACTTTCATCCTTCCTCTGCCAGTTCCATGCCTCACTGCCATACATCAGGGTAGGTACCAGGACTCCATTGTGGACTGCTAGCTTCGCTTTTTTTGACAGTTTTTTATTAGCGCCAACGGCATTCAGTCCACCATTAATGGAGTTACCGGCATTCACCCTTCTTTCAATATCTCTTTCAGCCTTACCATCTCTCGTAAACATACTACCCGTATTTGTCTATATATTTGTCTTTTATTATTTTTTATTACCAGTAATTTTAGTTAGAAAAAACGTAAGGTGAACCATTTTTATGTTTGCATTAAAAAAATTTATATTTCAAAAATTATATGTTTATTAGATCTAGCCCCAAGCGACTTCTTTTTGTTCCCTTATCTAAAAACTGCGCTCGGAGGACAGAGATTTTCGTCAAATGAGGAGGCAATCACCTTTGTGAACAATTATTTTGCGGAGAAAAACGCCGAGTACTATTTGGACGGGTTAGAGAGATGGGAGCATCGCTGGAAGAATTGTGTAGAGTTACAAGGAGACTATGTAGAAAAATAAATGAAAAATTTAAGAAAAAAAAACTTGTAGATTTGGGACAATGATTAGGCAGGAATGTATTCTTTCGGGAAGTAGGTTATTCAGTGAATTTAGTGATTTAGAGCAGTTCGATCAAACCACAGGGGTTTGGTGATTAAGTCTCAAGGGTTCGGCGGAGGTCAAGACACACCCCCGACTCATATGATTCGGTTTGATTTCCAATTAAGAAGGGTTCGGTGAATGCGCATATGAAATTGGTGGGGGTAAGTACCTCCAACAAGGTTAAGAACAACTGGTTAAGAGAGATGAGATGTTTGTTACCTATCCTCTTCCTGTAGAGCTCGTGGTAGCGGCCCGTGTAGGGGAGCCCCGTGAAGGTGTTGAGGCCCGTGGCGGGGACTGTGCTGACCCCGGGGGCCTGGGCCCCTCCCCCCAACATGCCTCTCTCCTCTCTGCAACAAACAAACATAAAGGTCATCATCGCTTATTACTTAACCTGTTGATTGCCCGAGGAACAACAAGGAAATTTCACGACCTTCAATTTGAATCGAATGTTTTGTGGATTAATTTTTACCTATCGTATATTTTATTGACCAAAACACATTCCTAAAACAATAAAATATCTATCAAAACAACATTACTTGCGTTAATTACGTAAATTGATAGGTTTTACGATGTTTTAGTCGAGGAACTCGCATAACAGCATAAATTGTGACGCGGCCAAAATGACATTTCGATGTCCACAGATAAAAATTATTTTAAAATATTCTGGGGTTACAAGGTGAACGAAATCTTTACCCATCCCATGGGGAATGTTGGCGCAAGCGATTCTGACACTGTCCTTATCAAATTTTGTACATAGAAGGGTCAAAATCGTAGAAAATACATATTTTTTCCCCGCGCATGCGCACAAACTGCTCACATCCCCGCGCTACGGCAAATTAAATATAAATTATTCCGAGTGACTATACGCATTGCGGGTTTCGCTATGGTAAAGGACGATAATAGAGCAAGCGTTTCTGACCTTGTTCTTCATACACTTTCTTTATACATAAGAGTCAAAATTGTATTTCAAAGTGCCGCGGCCACCGGGTGACAAACGGCAATCCAGAATTTAATAAGTCACCAAGCAAAGTGATTCACTTAGGCAGAGATGTTGGTTATTCAATAAATGGTTCCCGGGGCGGCAGTACCCATACCCGCCACCCAAATTGAATAGATAGATGCGTTTGACAATCATTACTGATTGATCGTGTACAGAGTCAATTGGACTCAATTAATCCATCGTATCGCTGTTTTGTAAGCGAAAAGTGACAAAGTCTATTATCGTGCACCTGTGGTTAAAACGTAAACTTTGCGAGTGTCTACACCAGAAGAAGCAATTTCACCGGAAGATGCAGCACCTGTCGTGAGTATCCTCTTGTAAAATACCGTTTCCATTTGGCTAGAGCGGACAAAGTCGCATCGATACCCATTGGCGTTTTGCGTTACAGAGTGGCCATTCAAGTGCCAATCTGACCCATGTACATTACCATGCAGCTACTTTGTTCAAAAAAGGATAATTTGACATATTTTCTTAGGCTAGCTTTACATTCGAAATATGTTTCCTGTAAATCGCTCACGTAAGCGATTTATGGCCAAATTACCAATGTAAACGACACCAATAGTCACTTAACGTAATTTATAGCAATTTACAGAAGTTGTTCTTTTGCAAGTTTTTTGACAGGTCTAATCGCCTCTGCATGAACTTCCAGCCTTCTCACAGCTTATGAAATCAGTTTGATAAGTTTATTATTATTATTATATAACTAGCTGGTCCCGGCATGCGTCGCTATGCCACTTAATAAAGAAATTGTTTCTCCCTGAGTGTCCTTTCCCATCGTCCCGTTCCCCTTCCGCCTCCCCTTCTTCTCCTGCGTCCTCTTCCCCTCTCGCGTTCCCACTCCGTCACCTCCACCTTCCCTCTCCCTACTCTACTCCCTCCCCCCCCCTTCACCGTCCCGCAAACCCCCCTCCCGAGTTCCCCTCCCCCTCCCAGGTCCCCCTTCCCGCGTTCCCCTTCCACCTTCCCCGCCTTCCCTTTACCGCTCCCTCGTCCCGCCAACCCTCCTCCAGCGTTCCATATATTCAATCCCAGTACATTCAGTTCTTAACCGGTCAAAGGCCATGCCATTTCGCGGAAATTCGCGGAACTACGCAAATAAACACTAAAAAACCACCACTTTGAATTTTGAATTGAATGTTTTGTTGATAAATTTTGAGCTATTGTATGTTTTATTAACTGAAACACGTTCACAACACAATAAACTATCTACCAAAACCACATTACTTGCATTTATTACGTAAATTAATAGGTTTTATGATGTTTTATTCGCGATACACGCATTTATTGCGACCGTTAAATTTGCGACAAATTCTGACAGCCGATTGTCATAGAAGAAATCGTTTTAAAAATATTCCAGGGTGACAAGGTGAATGAAACTTGTAGCGTCTCCGAGAGTAATGATGGCGCAAGCGATTCTGACACTGTTCTTCATACAAATTGTGTACATAGAAGGGCCAAAATCGCAGACCAAAAGTTTTTTGTCGGAAGTATTATTCAAATATTTGAATTATTTTCTCGCGCATGCGCATATGACGCGCATGCGCATATGACGCGCGCGCCGGCGCGTCTCCGGCCTGTCACCGGTTAAACAGCCCGCGTGCCACCTTTTACAATTTTTATTCAAATTTCCATTTTTCATGTATATTAAATTTGGTACCTAATATAGGTACCTATTTAAAATATCTAAAATTCTTGATTCGATTCAAAATATTAGGGGAGTACCTACTTTAAATAAATTTTTCAACTTTTCAAAAATAGAATCCTGATTGCACAATCATTCATTGTTTTGCAAAATGTCATTCTCTAACACGCGAACTGTCAAACGTGCGATGTTTTCTGAAATTATCCAATATTCTGCGCAATTTTCTAAATTTTTCTCTCCGTAAGAACCATCCTCGCACTTCAAGGAATATTCTAAAAAAAGAATTAGCGAAATCGGTTCAGCCGATCTCGAGATTTGCGCTTACCAACACATTTAGCGATTCATTTTTATATTATAGATGAGCAGGCAGCATTCTGCTGATGCGCTCATATCACGGACATAGGAATATATGGACCTGCCCTAAGTGATAAAAGCGTATTATTTCCCCCTCCCCATAACGGTTCCATGGAACCGTCTGGGCTTACGAGAGCCGCCTCACTTGAATCTACAAAACGTGACGTCATCATTCTTGTTCTGACCAGCGCCGAAGTCACATAGTACATTTTACGAAATAACAAGGCAAAAATGGTAGCTTGTGCTATGAAAACGTGTAAAAATAGAAGTGAAAAGGAGAATAAACCAAAATGTCGTATTACATTCCATAGGTAAGCATGATTTTACTTTATTTTAAGCTTATTCGAATTATATTATAATATTATCAGTTTTGTAACATATACTATCATGAACGTGTTTACACACAGCCGTAATATGCGTGGGATGGCGTATTTCAGCATATCGCTCGCCATATATTCCGATTGGGAATGTACGGCGAGCGATACGCCGAAATACGCCATCCCACGCATATTGCAGTTGTGTGTGTGTGAACACGTGTTAACGCTCAGAGAGCGTATTCACACACAGCTATAATATGCATGGCGACGTAAACACACAGCCGTTTGAAAAAGAATCAGGGATGTGCCTTCACCTTTTGCGCTCTGCTAAAATATCTAATTGTATAATTTGGAACGTCTATCTTTTCATGTGTTATTTCTTGCTGGAAATCCGTCGTATTAATAAAGGATAATAAACCAATAATTTTTAAATTCATCATACTTTAAGGGCCTTATTACTAAACGAGTTTTGAATTTTACGCAACTCATAAACAACCGTTAATATAAGATAAATAGTTGGTTAAAATAAGATAAATAGTAAGGGGTTAAAGGTGGAATAAAGTATGGTTTTATTTATTAGGCCGTATTGTATATTTTGCTTTCTTAATTATGTACTCCTTCGTGGTATGTTTAGAAGTAAAATGTAGATACAGTGAGCATGTTTGGAATGAAAAATGTATGTGTCATTTTGCTGTCCGATGATATTTTTTATCAGTCAAAATTTAAAATAAAATATTTTTCTATCGCACGTCGCCACCGATTATATTATCTTTGGATCACACTGTCACGTCTCAGCGGACCACGTGTTAGGTAAGCGCGTTGTTTCGTATGTACGGTACTGCTGGAACGAGAACGAGTGCATATCGCGTAATGCTCTAGGTTATTCCGAGTATGTATATGTATGGAAAACACGTTTTTTGTTTTTAATTGAAAAAGTGTCATCGGACGACAAAACTACATCTAAATTTTGATTCCAAATACTCTTAGGAATCGCTGGTAAAAGCTGTGTGTATAAAATTTCATTTGTTTATGAGTTGTTTTTCTTTTCTATTATCTTCTTAAAAGTGAAATTTTATTATTTTCTTAAAGATTTCCCAAAAACGAAGACTTGAAGACAATGTGGCGACTTTCATCCGGTAAAAGTGAGCAGACAAGTGTTCGTAACCTTCGTATCTGCTCAGAACATTTCAAAGAGACAGATTTTATAATAAACAAACAGGGCACACGTGTGCTACGTGTAGGTGCGATTCCATCGGTCTCTTTATCACCTGTTACAGAAAGAATTATCGTTAGTATATAAATTCTTTAATGACTAATAATTCTTTTTTGTAGTTATTCATTACATGTAATTATTTAAATTTTATTATCTATCCATTTCAGAAATTAAGCGACAACTTCTCTGAGAAATCATATGTATGTCTTTCTCTAGCTGATGAAACGATCAATAATACTTATGGATGGATGAACCCTCAAGAGGATTCTGATTTTTCTCTCGTTTCTTGCGCACCTGCTCTACACAGCACACACGTCGTGAGTTCATTCTTATATATAATTATCCTTTAAATTAATATTTTATTGATAGTGCATGTCACAAATTTGTAATAAATATGTAAATTATCGAATTGCAATAATGATTATATACCTAATATTGTCAACTTTGTCTCGTTTCGAAAAGGAATGCGAACCAGAACCTATGACTATGTGCTTGACGGAGATCGAGGCCGTAGCTGCAGCTGCTCAGTCATGTGTGCTCGTCAGTTGTATGGTACCCACTACTATTCCAGAAAGCATTGTGAGTACCAATTGATTATTGACCTTTGATGACTTCAAAAACACATTGTACTATTATGTAGTGTGCGGACCACTCTAGTAACTGACTAAATGTTTTTATACCCAAAAATATAATATTATGTCTCTATTCCCCAGATTCAGGAACCCCAACCCGTCTTTATGGAAGAACCACTTATTATATCAAAAACCACTCAAAAAAATAAACCAATTGAAGTCAATTACAAAAAAATGGAAAACTTATTATTAGAAAGTAAGTTACTAATTAGAAAATTAAAAAAAATTAACGTTGTTTATAAACGTAAAATCTCGCAACTTACTTGCAAACTGGAAAAATGTAAATCAAATCCAACTTCACATGACGATATTTTAGCTAATTCTAAATGTTTTGAGCTCGTTAAAAGAGTAGTAACGAAAAACAAAAAGCTTAAGTTATCTCGAAAATATTCCGCATCACTTAGAGCATTTGCTTTTACCCTTAACTTTTATTCTCCCAAAGCTTATCAGTACGTTCGAGAATATTTTGATTTTTGCCTTCCTGCCCCACGAACATTGTGCAAATGGCTTCAAGTGATTTATGGACGACCTGGTTTTACAAAAGAGTCTTTTCGTGCTTTGGAGTTAAAAGCTTCGTCTACAGGATATAAACTTGTTTGCAATTTGGTCATAGACGAGATGGCCATAAGACAACTTGTGGAGTGGGATGGAAATAATCATCATGGCTACGTAGACTTTGGATTTGGCGGAGACAAACTCCACCACGGTCAGTCCGTTGCAAAAGAGGCACTCGTTTTCATGATTGTTGCTATAAACGCAAATTGGAAAGTACCCGTTGGTTACTTTCTTGTGGATGGCGTATCTGGTCGGCAAAGAGCTGACCTGGTGCTTGAGTGTTTAGAGGAAGCTGATAAAGTGGGTATTGATATTGTGTCCATGACGTTCGATGGTTGTCCCTCCAATATTTCTATGGCTAAGATACTTGGTTGTTCATTAGAGAATAATAACTTGAAACCATCCTTCATTCATCCGGTTACTAAAAAGGAAGTGGCCATTTTTCTTGACGCTTGTCACATGCTGAAGCTAGTGCGTAATGCATTCGAAGCAAAAAAGATATTGATTGATAGTAAAGGACATGAAATAAATTGGAATTATCTTTGTAAATTGAATGAGATTCAGGTGCGTGAAAAACTCCACGTCGCAAATAAATTAAGGCCAATTCATATTGATTTCCATAACAACAAAATGAAGGTAAATTTAGCCTCACAATTATTTAGCAACAGCTGTGCGAATGCTTTAGAATTTTGTAGAAACGATTTAAAACTAAAAGAATTTGAAGTTGTAGAAGGAACCGTATTCTTTTTAAGACTGATTAATGATTTATTTGATATTTTAAATTCGCGTAATTTGCATCAGTTTGGTTTTAAAAAGCCAATAAATGCCGAAAATCACAATACATTTTTAAAATTTTTGAGCAAAGCCATATATTACTTACAAAATATACGCATTGCAGCAAACAACAAAAATATTATAAATACGAATCGAAAAACAGGTTTCCTCGGTTTTTGTATTTGTATAGAAAGCACAAAACGGTTGTACAATACTTTAATAGAAGAGAAGCAACTATTAAAATACATACCTTTGTATAAATGCTCACAAGACCATTTAGAATTATTTTTTTGCAACGTTAGATCGGCTGGAGGATTTAACAATAACCCAACAGCTCGGCAATTTATGTCTATTTATAAAAAATCGCTAGTTCACATGGAACTAAAACAAACAACAACAGGCAATTGTATTCCGTTTGAACAAATTTCAGTTTTAAACTGTTCATCAGCAATAGAAAGAATAAATATGACATCCGGTACATATTTTAAAAACTCTAGCGACAATGACGATAGCTTATGTTATTTTGACGAAATAGATAATTATTTAAGCCAAGACTTAGTTACCGTTCAATTTAACCTCATTGTGGTGACATACATTTCAGGGTTTATCGTTCGACACTTAGGAAAAAAACTACACTGCAATCAGTGCATTAACGCTCTGTTTTCGAATGAAATATACCCGGAACATAGATTGATTGTAATTAAAGACAAAGGTGGATTACTTTATCCTTCAAAGGATGTAATTGATGTTTGTTGGAAAACAGAAGTTCTCTTAAAAAAACTTCTGTCACAAAGTGGAGGAACCGTTATATCACCAAAATTTAAAAAATCTTGGATTGTAGGTAAAATTTTAAAGGCATTTCTAGCTACAAACCTATTTCATTCATTATATAGTCATCAATTCGATCAATTTCCTACCGAAAATCACATTCACAACCTAATAAGAGCTATTGCTGACAAATACACCGATGTTAGACTACATTATTTTTCAAAATTGATGACTAATTCAGGGAAGTCGAAAAGACAAGTTTATACGAAAGCGATTTTATTTTCTGGAAAATGAAATGGCTATATTTATTAAATAATTTTTTTTTTCATTTTCACAAAAGGTTTAGTAGTAAACAATAGGTTGCCACAAATAATTATTTGAATAATAATAAAATAATATCATGACATAAAAAGTTGTTTTAAGCATCGAAATTTTTACCTGTTATGTTGTCTTTGGTATACTCATTTGCTAAACTATGCCGATGTCATCTGTGTAAAAATTTAATTGTAATTAATTTACCATTTACACAACGGTGTAATAGAAAAAATAATAATAATGTTAATTTCAGCAACTTTTCTACATTAAAAAAAAAATATAATAATTAATTTAATTCCCGGCAACCCGGGCGTTTATTGAATTTTTTTTTAGTTAATGTTAGTAAGTTACCCGCCTCACTAGACAATGTTTATTCTGTTTTAATTATTGTTTATCGCATTAGGTTGTTTTCGATCGTAAGAAAATATGTCATTTTTAAATCAAATTTTAGACGTATTGTCTCTTTTCCACCAAAAATCATAAATCGATTTCGAAATATTGTTCTTTTATCTAGATAACGCATGTTTTAAATTTTGAGAAAAAATGGTAATTTTTAGTATAATAAGGTTATACCATGGGTCTTTGGCAGATTTGTTGAATTTTGAAACGAAAAATCTTATTTTCCAAGACGTATTTTATATTACGAAAAGACAAGTTTATACGAAAGCGATTTTATTTTCTGGAAAATGAAATGGCTATATTTATTAAATAATTTTTTTTTTCATTTTCACAAAAGGTTTAGTAGTAAACAATAGGTTGCCACAAATAATTATTTGAATAATAATAAAATAATATCATGACATAAAAAGTTGTTTTAAGCATCGAAATTTTTACCTGTTATGTTGTCTTTGGTATACTCATTTGCTAAACTATGCCGATGTCATCTGTGTAAAAATTTAATTGTAATTAATTTACCATTTACACAACGGTGTAATAGAAAAAATAATAATAATGTTAATTTCAGCAACTTTTCTACATTAAAAAAAAAATATAATAATTAATTTAATTCCCGGCAACCCGGGCGTTTATTGAATTTTTTTTTAGTTAATGTTAGTAAGTTACCCGCCTCACTAGACAATGTTTATTCTGTTTTAATTATTGTTTATCGCATTAGGTTGTTTTCGATCGTAAGAAAATATGTCATTTTTAAATCAAATTTTAGACGTATTGTCTCTTTTCCACCAAAAATCATAAATCGATTTCGAAATATTGTTCTTTTATCTAGATAACGCATGTTTTAAATTTTGAGAAAAAATGGTAATTTTTAGTATAATAAGGTTATACCATGGGTCTTTGGCAGATTTGTTGAATTTTGAAACGAAAAATCTTATTTTCCAAGACGTATTTTATATTATGTAATCATACATTATTGTAAATCAATACGTTATCTAGTAAACGCATATTTCAAAATTTTAATTTTAGATGAAATTAAATCTTTGAAAAAAATATCCGAACACTTTGACGAAAATTTCTTTGATTTGTCTATCTATTTACGGTCTTACAAATTAATATATTTTTGCACATTTATTTTGCTTAAATATTATTGAAAAATTATAAAAACTTAATAATTTAATGGAAGTTATATATATTATATAAATATTATTTCTTTAAACAATATTATGCATAGTCTGAGAATACTGTTACTGTGTCGGTGTAGGTATATAATGCTGTTTTACTAAGTTTCTGCTGATATATGTTTGCTTAAATGTACCTAAACAAAAAATATTATTCCCAAAAAATAAATAAAAAGTACCTTCGTCGTCAAAATATTCCAATTAATACCCCACTCCTGGCTACGCACGATTCGATTTGCAGAATCCAGATAAGTCGGGAGGTTTAGGGGGGAGGGGGGAAGTTGTTGCCTATACACAATGCGTCGATGTGGTGGTGAGAAGTACCTATCTATGTAAATCTGGTCACTAAACACGCCTAAAGCCATTTCAAGCAGTTGGGGCGATACTAAGAGTATCTACAAAAAGGAGCAAATAATAATGAAACTGCTGCGTGCTACGTATTATTGTAATTAAATAACGTGTGAAATAATTTAAGTAAAATAATTTTAATTAAAAGAGATAATTACATTATTTTTATTAACTAGCAGACCCGTTCACACGTTGCTGTGGCTAACGAAACACAACGCCATTACCCAACCTTTATAAAATCCTCACCACCCGCTTGCCTGCTGCCCGCTGCCTGAATTGAATATTTGAATTTCTCGGCTTTTCTCTACAATAAGCATGAAATATACATATAAAACTTTCTCTTGAATCACTCTATCTATTGGTGAAAACCGCATGAAAATCCGTTGCGTATTTTAAAAGTTCAATGCGCACATACATTTTGAGTGACTTTATTTTATACTATGTAATTATAGCAACAGAGCGGTTGTGATAACCCTAAAATATGTCGATCATCACGAATGTGGGCGGTTCTCGAATGTGCTCGTCGCTGATTACAGGGGTAAGTAAATTATGAAACATTTGTAAAAGTGTCTTAACTAAATACGGCAACAAAATAGTTGTCTGTGAAAAGATGCGAACTTTACTTTGCTTATTCAGACTTCACAAATATCTTAATAACGTAGCGAGCAATTCGCGCTCCCACGTAAAAAGGTCTATTCATTAAAAAGCAGATGTTATTTTTAAGAACTAAATGGTGATATTATAATGCGAGATGCCTATATACTGTCAGATTCATTTTTAAACTAATCACAGTCATCTTCCCCCTCTTCGTACCGCCATAGTTGATTTTTCCCCTCACCTTTAAGTACTTGTCTATTGAATTTGGATGTCTATGGCTCATATCTAATTTCACAATAGTTTGACAGTAAATATTAATTTTTAACTAAGTTAGTCCTTGGGTGAAATACAGATCCTGCCAAAATCTGGAAATTTAATAGAAAGGCACTTTGGAGAAGCTGAATAAAAAAAAAATTATGGCGCGCTCGGCAAAATTGAGGGAGATACAGCCGTTCAAAGTATTGAGAAAATGTAACTATGACAGCCCGGCGGCCATTGCGCCACTGTTATGTTGTTGGTATCCCTGATACAAACAAGAGGTAGATACAAACCCTGCTTTGCCAAACAAACCATTCAAAACCTGGGATGTTTTTTAAAGTAAAGATAACATACACAAGCCCGCTAGACAAACCCTGCTTTGCCAGACAAACCATTCAAAAATGTAGGCTGTTTTTTAAAGTAAAGATAACATACATAAGCCCGCTAGACAAACACTGTGTAGCCAGACAGACCATTCAAAAACGTAGGCTGTTTTTTAAAGTAAAGATAACATACACAATCCCGCTAGACAAACCCTGCTTTGCCAGACAAACCATTCAAAACCTGGGATGTTTTTTAAGTAAAGATAACATACACAAGCCCGCTAGACAAACCCTGCTTTGCCAGACAAACCATTTAAAAACGTAGGCTGTTTTTTAAAGCAAAGATAATATACACAAGCCCGCTACACAAACCCTGCTTTGCCAAACAAACCATTCTAAACATATACGAATAGAGGTTTGTTAACATTATAATTCTGTTTTTCATAATTACTCGCCTCATCATGTATCCCACGAAGTCGGCTACAATCGTATCTAGCTCTTCTTTGTATCAGGGATACCAACATAACAGTGACGAAATGGCCACCGGGCTGACATAGTATCGGTTCGCGAAGTGAAATTTTATTTAACGCGATTGAAAATTAAAATTATTCAAAAAAAATTTCTATTGCTTTCAGCACTTTTTTTCACCTTCCAAATTAAAGTTCCCAACTTAAAACGCGGTTAAAACATGGTTTTTGGCAAAAAAAAAATTTTGACAGGATCTGCATTTCTCCCCAGTCCTTTCTTCTCTCCTAATATGAATCCAATAGAGCTTTGAATTGGTTTATATTAGTTGCATCGATGATATGTTGTGGGAGTTTGTTCCAAGCATCCACCACTCTATTTGCAAGGAAGTGTTTTCTGGGATTAGATGAAAAAGGCATTTTGGTAATTATTTTTGAGTGTCCACGGAGAATTATATTTTTATTAGTAGTGAAGATTCCTTGAGACTTGCCTCAAGAAATGGTATCAAAATGCGCCGTTGAGAGATGTCAAAAATTAAAAGACAGTTGTTTTCGTAGAATGTTTTTTCTATAAAACTAGTATTTATTTACACTTATTTCAGTTTTCTGAAAATGAGCATTCTTTTATTCAATTATCGGTACAATCCTTTCCAATCTCAATGTTTCTGTTTTTAACATTACGTATTTGAATTCAAAGTAGTTTGCGGTCAGGTAGCTGTCATTTGGATAAAATGAAAGAACTTCATTAATTTTCGCCTTTGACGCCACTGAAGCGTGTGGAGAATTGTTTAATTAAAGCCAAATTTTTCGTCTATATTGACAAAATCACGTAAATTTGACAGCAGCAGATAGTTGTTGATAGGAAGCCATCTTACCGCAAATAAATTTACAGATGTAAATGGTCGAATGAGCATTTACACAGGTCGAACTTCCGAACAACTTCCGTGAGCATTAATTACCAAAAGTCGGATGCATACGTAAACGCTCCGGTAAATATTTCCCTATCGAGTCCACGCTCAAAACACACTTTAAAAAATTAAAACAAATTGTACTAGGTAGATAATGGTTAGTAATAAGTAATTCAGTAACTGGAATTGAAAAATATTGCATTTAAGAGTTCAGAGCGAGCGTGCCCGGCACCACTTCAGACTGCCGCAGCCGCTCAGAAAAGTTCCACAGTGAATTGTTGGCAACCTGAAGTGGTGTGGAGCACAGTCACTCCGAATTCTACTTATGAGGCATAAATACAGCAATCATTATGAGGGGTACTTATCCATATGATGATAGATGATAACACTTTGAGTAGTTTCGGAAATAATTCAAAAAGTACTTCGATATAGTAATTTAATTGATTGTGTTTTATTTCTAGCCACTCGTTATTAGGTTGGTAGTGTTTATTTGCCATTTGCACATTGCAGTTTCATACGGCACAATTTAATACGGCATGCATAATGAGTAATAATTTTTCGCGTTTATGAAACCGAACAAAATAATAATTAATACGCATTATTTATCATTTATGAAGATTGAAATATGCACTTCTTATTATTATCTAACTGAAACAAAGTGATTTTTCCTAAAAGTGCGTATTTTCCGTCGTAATTAATAACATGGCGGTCCTTGAAAAAATGACATTTCGCGTTTTGGTAAATGTCGGTTCGGACTGGCCACGCTTATTACGAATAATTTTTAGAAAAAAACTTTAGATTCGCCTTAATTACTATAAAAGGAAACTTTTTGGCTTTGGGGCGGCGGAAAATAATGCATTTTAATTTTCAATTGCATAAAATCAAAATTCACTTCGCGAACCGACACAGCGAAAATCCGCGGCCGTACCTGTCACTGTTATGTTGGTATCCTTGATAAATTAACAAGAGCTAATACGACTGTAGCCGACTTCGTGGGTAAGGCGCGTAATTATGAAATTTGTCTAGCGGGCTTGTTTGTGTAACATGGTTTGTGATACAAAAGAAAGTGCCCCCTTATAATGCCTACTCGCGTCAAGGCAAGAAAAACATCCCAGTTTTCAAGTAGTTTAGCGGCTACGCTAGGTTTGTGTAACATGGTTTGTGATTCTGGCGTACAATCTCACAAGACGAAAGCTAATTTTAATTTTACGTAATCGAAATTTAGAATGAAATATTTTCCACTTCCCCCAATGCAAATAGTTGCCTTTAACCTCTTGTTTGCCGGAGTAGGCCAGCAAAAAGCTCCACCAATTACGACGCGGCATCCGGCGGCAGAAATGACACTCGTGTCCAGCGATTCTAACACTGTCCTTTACAAATTCGTAGGGTCAAAGGGTCAAACTCGTAGATAAACATATTTTCCCGCGCATGCGCAAGAACTGCGCACGCTCCCGCGCTCCAGTAAATGATTAATATAAATTATTTGGAGTGACTAGGCGCATTGCAGGTTTCGCTATGGTAAAGGGCGATAATAGAGCAAGCGATTCTGACTGTGTTCTTTATACACTTTCTTTATACATAAGGGTCGAAATCGCATGTAAAATCTCATGACACACCGGTGCACGAGCGGCAAACGAGGTGTTAAAGGAAATAAGGTGAATCAAAAGGTTTTTTTCAAAAAAAAAAAAATGCATATTAACCGTTGCCAGCGATCTCCAAAAATTACCAAAATTTTTTTAATTTAAAAAAAACTTGCCTAAAGGCCTTTATTCATTTAATATTCTAAATTTCGTAATAACAAATATATACGAATAGAGGTTTGTTAACATAATAATTCTGCTGTGTTTCATAATTTCGCGGTATTTCATGTAGGTATCCCACGAAGTCGGCTACAGTCGTATTAGCTCTTGTTAATTTATCAAGGATACCAACATAACAGTGACAGGTACGGCCGCGGATTTTCGCTGTGTCGGTTCGCGAAGTGAATTTTGGTTTTATGCAATTGAAAATTAAAATGCATTATTTTCCGCCGCCCCAAAGCCAAAAAGTTTCCTTTTATAGTATTAAGGCGAATCTAAAGTTTTTTTCTAAAAATTATTCGTAATAAGCGTGGCCAGTCCGAACCGATAATTACCCGCGTTTTTAAAGTTGACAAAATAACAATTAAAACACATTACTGAATAACTTTCTACTAACTGTTATCTACAAAGTACAATTTTTTAAAATTATCTAAAGTGCGTATTGAGCATGGACTCAATAGGGAAATATTTACCAACAATTTTATAAGCCCACACTATATTGTTGCAGACGTCCACAAAGCAACTGGGTCGAAAATATTGACAGGTCGATTGAAGTTCCATCAATCGCATTTCAATTGCAAAAATCAATCGCATAAACATAATGATAATAATTGACAATGATCGTCTCAGGGGCACTCTTGCTGTATTTTTATTTTTTATTTTATTTGAATACCCCACAAAATTCGTCATCATCACCCCGGAGTCAGTGGGACTGTGACACCCCCAATTCGGGTATATTGTGAGGGTAAACACAGTGAGGACAAGAAGGAGAGAGGAAGAGGAAGGTTGGGA
The DNA here is from genome assembly GCA_929108145.2 of Limnephilus rhombicus. Classification (NCBI taxonomy): domain Eukaryota; kingdom Metazoa; phylum Arthropoda; class Insecta; order Trichoptera; family Limnephilidae; genus Limnephilus; species Limnephilus rhombicus. The sequence goes on along the minus strand of OV815290.1, from coordinate 21,572,765 downwards.
AGTATTGTTACAGTCACTCGATCGTAATTGCATGTAACATTCTAAAATTGATGTCCAGGAGGGTCCGTCTAGTAGGTTTTGATTTGACAGACAAAAACACAGCATTTCGTGAAAACGTCAAAAATATTTCTAAACAAGATTTTACTACGATAAAAACAGCACAAAAAAACTGTACAATTGCATTACATACCATTAAAATAACGTTCATTTATATTTGAAATGAATATTCGCGTTAGTTTCGAAAAATAATTTTAAATTGATCATTGAATGAAAAAAAACACGCTGTCAGAAAAAAGTGGAAAATCGAAAGAGCTGCTAAGATGTCAGAAATGATGATATTACATTAAATGGGGTGCGGAATTTTGTTAAATACCTTCGCTTTTTGATGAACGGATCCAAAACTTCAATTCTTCGCTTAGACATTGTTAAATTGTTAATAATTCGGGCCTTTAATGCGAGCAAAACAAAACATGCGATTCCTGCAACTTAGATCCAAGATGGCCGGCCTTTGACTAGCTTCAGTGTTGCCAACTCGAAATCTTTGTTCCCGCTAAATCGTGACGGATCAACGATCAGAAATCCGTCAGATACACAAATTTTCGTCCATTCTGGGGGGGGGGGGGTGGCTAGAGAATTTCAGGGATCAAAATTTCTCCATAAATCCATAAATATAGGCGATTTTCGCCTATAAAAGTATGTAATTTGGCACTTTTTTCGAATCCGCCAGAAAATCCGTCATACTGTAAATTCCGTTATACACAAAATTTTCCCGTTTCGGGACACTCCAATCCGCCAGATATGACGGGAAATCCGTTAAGTTGGCAACACTGACTAGCTTCACTTTATTTCATACCAACATTAAAATGTTTTTCTGATTGAGCATTTTTTAGTTTTTATATAAATAATGGTAAATATCGGTTCGGACTGGCCACGCTTATTACGAATATTTTTTAGAAAAAAACTTTAGATTCGCCTTAATTACTATAAAAGGAAACTTTTTGGCTTTGGGGCGGCGGAAAATAATGCATTTTAATTTTCAATTGCATAAAACCAAAATTCGCTTCGCGATCGACACAGCGAAAATCCGCGGCCGTACCTGTCACTGTGATGTTGGTATCCTTGATATATTAACAAGAGCTAATACGACTGTAGCCGACTTCGTGGGATAAGGCGCGTAATTATGAAATTTGTCTAGCGGGCTTGTTTGTGTAACACGGTTTGTGATACAAAAGAAAGTGCCCCTTTATAACGCCTACTCGCGTCAAGGCAAGAAAAACATCCCAGTTTTCAAGTGGTTTAGCGGCTACGCTAGGTTTGTGTAACATGGTTTGTGATTCGCGGTATTTCATGTAGGTATCCCGCGAAGTCAGCTACAGTCGTATTAGCTCTTGTTAATTTATAAAGGATACCAACATCACAGTGACAGGTACGGCCGCGGAATTTCGCTGTGTCGGATCGCGAAGAGAATTTTGGTTTTATGCAATTGAAAATTAAAATGCATTATTTTCCGCCGCCCCAAAGCCAAAAAGTTTCCTTTTATAGTAATTGGCGAATCTAAAGTTTTTTTCTAAAAATTATTCGTAATAAGCGTGGCCAGTCCGAACCGATAATTACCTAAATATTTTATTACGAAGATATGATAAAAATAAAAATTATGGCGAGCCACAAAGTTAATGTTTTTTTTTTTCCATTTGTTGTTGGTTAAAAAACAACATTTATCTGCCATCAACACCTACAAGTACATTTCAAAAACGCAAGCAATAATGGGCATTATTTATGAGTACATTAAGGATGCTTTTAAGGAAACCAATAGCTTTTGAAAAAATCGAATTATTATTTCGGACGAACAACTCAGAATGAAACCAACTCAGAACCTGCTTTGAAAAGTCAAATGATGAAAAAATATAAGTATTAAAAATTTGTTTAAATACGTAAAGATCGATTATATTGCGCGAATTTACAATAGCCGGCGAATTTACTATCTGCGAACACGCTCAGTGTAATAATATTATAACTAGCAGATTTTACACTGAAGGAGTTTACCATAAATATACCAATCCCTGAGTTTACTAGCAGAAAGTGAATTCGCCGGCTAGTAGCTTCTAAACTCACTCAATGTCATCAAGGTTGGGGTTACAGGCTTTTTTTAAATTATTTTATCACAGCTTTTAATGACTTTTCAAAGAGGTGTTGAGTTCACTTGATTCTGAGTTGGCATGGAACCTGGAAAACGACATTTTACTGTCTCCCGTCTCCAGAGGGCCATCGGGGGACTCCATCCAAGCAGTCATGGCAATGATGATTGTAATATTTGATTGTCGTAGTCTGCGCCATTAGCTTCCTACGCGTGGTGGAGAAGTGCTCTGAAAGTTTGCACTCGTCCCTCCGGGAACATTTGCGTAGCGCTGCACTATCTCGGTAGGCGGAATAGTTGGCGATAAACATTATTGTAGGCGACTCTTAGCTTATGTCTTTGGGATGCATTGTAATCTACCCGCAGTTATGACGTGTACAGCGATGTGCAGAATGCAACAGTAATTTATTTTTATGTTTGGGCTGCAAAGGTGAAAACGCCTTGACAGCATACCTGCCCTAACGGATATCGCTTTAGTTTGTCTTTCCATATCCTTAATGTCTTTCAGGACGTTTGTGATGATAAATATGTCCCAGGTTTGACAAAAACACAGCTTTTCGCTAAAACGTCAAGAATATTTCTTAACAAGTTTTTTTTACGATAAAACCAACAAAAAACTGTGCAGATGCGTCATAAACCATTGAAATAACGTTGTTTAACATATTTTGTGAATATTCGCATTAGTTTTGAAAAATAAATTGAAATTGAATAAAAAAACACGCCCGCGCCGTCAGAAAAAAATGGAAAATCGAAAAAGTTTCTAAAATATCAGAAAATAGTGATGTTACAGTAAATGGGGTGCAGAATTTAGTTAAATACCTTCGCTTTTTGATGAACGGATCCAAAACTTCAAATCTTCGCTTAGACATTGAAACTCTTGGTACTTCTTCATGCAGAACTTTGACATTTTTGTGAAGCGTCTTGAGGGATGCCAAGTCAGTTTGTTTTGCGCCCCGGTGGCAGCCATCATCTACCGGAATTGAAACTCCTGGGACTTCTTCATTCAGAACTTTGACATCTTTGTGAAGCGTATTGAGGGATGCCAAGTCGGTTTGTTTTGCGCCCCGGTGGCAGCCATCTACCGGAATTGAAACTCCTGGGACTTCTTCATGCAGAACTTTGATATCTCCGTGAATTTTTTTAAGGGATGCGAAATCTGTCTGAATTATTTTTAATTCTGCTATTAGGGTGCTGATGTCCAGGAGACCGGCAGAAATGTTTGAGGATATACAGTCGCTACATCGCCACGAAGATATCAGCTCTGGCTTCTGTCTTTGAAAGTTTTCTTCGGAAATGCCGCCACAATTAAGGTGGAAGTATTCCTTGCATGATGAGCATTGAAGACCTTGTGATTCTATCGTAGCTTTACAGAATCGGCAGTTTTTCATGATCGTCTGTTATATTTTACCTATATTTATTTTTCACACGCATTTATTTTAACGAGGTCCATTTGTTTTCCCTAAAATAAACAAAATTATTATGCCGGAAAGAGTTATGGCATCGGTTCTTCATCCGGTTACTTTTGGAACCGGTACCCGATTAAGGTTGTTGAAAATAATATGGATAACGGGTAGGAAGGAACGAGTTTTAGGCAATTTTTGAGAAAAAAGAACTGGCACCTCGAAAAAATTCGTGCCTTAAGATTTTAAAGTTCAAATCGTTATTTTTGTTCCTTGTTCGATTCCAAAAATAACCGGTTCCTTAGAAAAATAATGTCGGCCATCTCTACTTTGGCTTTGACATCAGGGATACCAATTCGAACCGATTGGCTATTTTGTGGGATGTGGGGAAAATGCGGGGATTCTACGATAAGAGAACAAACTGACGTAAAATATACAAATTAAAAGAAAATTTCTTGTCTATCAAACCGTATTGTAAAATAACGTTTACAAATAATACAAGTTTACAATTATTGTTTTCTTTCACAGCAAATTTATAAAAAAAATATGTTTTTAAGCAAGTACGAAAGAGAAAATGACTATGCAGGGTGTTACGTATCAGTGATTCCCGACATTATTTGGAATAAAAAAAATTAACTAAATTTTGGGCTCCGGTGACACTTTGGTGTTTTATTTCAACGAAAAACATTTTAAAAAATCAGAGTATGCAATTCATACGCGGACGTAAAATGTTTAGAAAACTAAAGTAGATAAGAGTGGGGAGGCTACGAAGCACAACACAAAGAGGAGACAGATTATTCTTTTGCATTCTCTCACAGGTTAAATCCTGTAGATGCATATGTTTGTCTCTTTTTAGTATCGATATTTTTCGTTTCATCTCGCTTCAAGACACGACGGTGCAAAAGAAGTTTTAAATTAAAAAAATAAATGAGAATTTCTTTAAAAAAATGTGACATTTTGGAGGTAACTGAACTTGTGGGGAATTTGTTAATCTAATGTGGGTATTTTTGAACACATGTACTGGCAACCCTCCTTGGCAGTGTTTAGGATTTTTAGGTTGTTTTCATGTTTTATATTTTTGTATGTTTTAATAGTTCAATTTTTTTACAGAATTTTTCAAATTTAAAACTAACTCATATCACTACTAATAACACAGAGACACTCCATTGATTTTAAAGTTGACGTACAAAACTTTTTATCTTCAAAATAGATGTCTTTAGTTGATTTCACAGTATTTTATCAAGAAGTTTACTCCCAAAGTGCTGTACTGTTTTATAATCTCTAAGATAATATCGATAAAATGTAATTTTATCGAGATAAGATAAAGTTAATATTTATTACAGTGGTAGATACTCTCAGTGTCGCCCCGGTGAAAGACCACCATTCTGAATCGAAACTTTGATTGAAATGACTTTAGCCGTATTTGAGACAGATCTGTTCAGCCAAACGCAATTCATTTATCATATCTTCGGTAATTATCGGTTCGGACTGGCCACGCTTATTACGAATAATTTTTAGAAAAAAACTTTAGATTCGCTTTAATTACTATAAAAGGAAACTTTTTGGCTTTGGGGCGGCGGAAAATAATGCATTTTAATTTTCAATTGCATAAAACCAAAATTCACTTCGCGAACCGACGCAGCGAAAATCCGCGGCCGTAGCTGTCACTGTTATGGACTGTAGCCGACTTCATGGGATACCTACATGAAATACCGCGAATCACAAACCATGTTACACAAACCTAGCGTAGCCGCTGAACTAATTGAAAACTGGGATGTTTTTCTTGCCTTGACGCGAGTAGGCATTATAAAGGGGCACATTCTTTTGTATCACAAACCATGTTACACAAACAAGCCCGCTAGACAAATTTCATAATTACGCGCCTTATCCCATGAAGTCGGCTACAGTCGTATGAGCTCTTGCTAATTTATCAAAGATACCAACATAACAGTGACATTTACGGCCGCGGAATTTCGCTGGGTCGGTTCGCAAAGTGAATTTTGGTTTTATGCAATTGAAAATTAAAATGCATTATTTTCCGCCGCCCCAAAGCCAAAAAGTTTCCTTTAATAGTAATTAAGGCGAATCTAAAGTTTTTTTCTAAAAATTATTCGTAATAAGCGTGGCCAGTCCGAACCGATATTTACCATATCTTCTTATATATAAAAATCAATATTTGTTTGTTTGTACTTATGCGCTGCCTTACCGTTACGCACCCCTTCCACCTTCCCCCACCCTCGTCACCCCTCCCGCGAATCCCACCTCCTTCATTGCCCTCCCCCTCCTGCCTTACCTCCGAACAGGTCCTCCATAGATATGCTTGGTGTAACCCTAAGTGACCAGCTCAGGTATAGGGGCTCCATCGAAGCCAGAGTTAAGTTATCCTCTCAGAAACTGGGCGTACTGTGCAGGGCCCACAGATACTGCAGATAGTTCACAACTGCTAACCCTGTACAAATCAAAAGTGTGCCCCACGGTTGAATTTGGCAGCCACCTCTGGTCTGGAGCTCCAAAATACCTGAAAAATACCCTCGACTCTGTGCAGAAACGGGTGGTCCGTTTAATACATTCTCCCATCTTAACAGATGGATTGCAATCTTTAGAGCATAGGCGTCGGGTGGGAATGCTATCCTTGTTCTACCGGTATTACAATGGAAGATGCTCCGAGGAACTAGCGTCATTGATCCCTTCAGCGCCGATGCATAGTCGGGAAACACGCCAAACGCAAGCCCAACATTTGTATACGGTTGACATTTGTCACATGAGGACGGGTCGTTCCTTAACTAACATGGGTCTCTTCAAGACCAATGTTCATTCCTTCCTCTCCTCAAAAAGACCCTCCACACAGCATCGCAGATGACATAGGCCCTGAGGGAAATTATTTTCCTCAGGGCCTCCTGTGTGGATTTAATGTTAAAAAAAACCTCCATGCCGCTCAAATATATGAAATACACACATTTTCATTTATACACATTTCATAACGCCAGAGCTTACCAGTATATATAGAAACCTTCACGGCCATGCACACAACAAATCACTAAAGTTTCATCGCAATCGGATGAACGTTATGGCAGCGCATAAAATATGAACAAACAAACAAATGTTGGTTTTTATATAATATAATAAAATTGGGATTAACAGATACTATGGAAGGATTCGTAACTCTGTTACTCCTGGAGACATTGACTCAGATTCCTACGCCTCCCTCATACCTTTTTCCTTTCGAGAACTTCCTCTTCTCCCAATTCTTCAAAAGACCCTCGACACAGCGTCCCCAAAGATATGTCTCCTATACATGTAGACAGGGCCGGATCTACGAAATCTGGCGCCCTGTGCAGTAGGTACCGATGGCGCCCCCCCCCTACATTTTTATTTTGATTAAAAATTCGTTCACCCCAATTTTTTTAATTTTTTATTTAATTTTTTTTTTTACACTAATTTATTAAATAAAATCAAGACATATAAAGGGTGTACCTTTTCCAAGTGACCTGGCGGTAGCTCTCACACTCGTTTTTTTTTAAAGAGAGAATCGCCAGGAGCCCTAATCTATTGGGTAAACATAAAATTATGGTGATTTTATTCATTGTAATCCACAGTACTTTTATAACCTTTAACAACCAATAGAAATTTAGTTATAAATTTAAAAATCTAATAAGAATATAACCTCAAATTTGTACCTTGCATTTCCCCTGTGTTGAGCGAACAAACACCATACAAACACTAAACACTGACGTATGGTATCAACAGCTTACAAAAGACGCTTACACTGACACCGTAAAATAACAAATCTAATAGAAATTAATTATACATTTAACAAACTTCAAATAATAATATGTCAAATCAATGCTGAAACTGTCAACACGTTGCAACCTGCAAATCCTGCAAACCGTGCGATGTTTTTGCTAATGGGATTTACTGAAGATTTCATAAGAAAATGGTCTTTAACTAACTTCTCCTAGAGACTTAAATCGTACAAAATAAAACAATAGCGAGCGTACGCTAACTAAAATTGTCAGCGTCGGTTTGTTTGATTGACTAGAACAAAAATACGGCGCTGGTGATTGGTTATTGAATTTGGATCGCACCCATTCGTCGTAAAAGACGGTAAAACATATATATATGGAAAAATAGATCTTACGTTTAAACTAAATATATGGAATTAGTAAAAAAATTCTGTAACTGACTATAAATTCGTAAGCCGTTGATACCAACCTGATGCGTGCGCATTCTGTTTCTTTGGAAAGTGTTGCTAGAGCGTAATAATTATTTCGTACTATGGGTAATTTTTAAACGATTCAGGGAATATTATAACAAAATTTTAATACAATATTTATTTTCTCACGGCACCCCTTCGGAGTTGGCGCCAGGTTTTTGCACATTTTTGAACGTATGGCAGATCCGGCGCTGCATATAGAGTTACTGGAAAAAATTAGATTTTCCAAAATTGTCAGGTTGTTTCAATGAGCACTTTTATTATACCAATTTGGGAGGCGGGAATGGGTAACGCCGCCCCGGGAACCTTTATTGGATAACCAACACTTCTGCCATAGGTCACCCCAAGTGGTTCGCTACGTTTGGTGATTTAGCAGGGGTGCCCGGGTTCATGGGGTGAGGTTTGTCTAGATCTTGGAGGCGAACGACCAGGACATACTGAACCCCAGTTTCCTACCCACCCCTTAAACCCTTTTCCTTCACAGAACTCTCCTCTCCTTCCTTTCCTTAAAAAAACCCTCCACACAGCATCCTCAAAGATGACATAGGCCCTGAGGGAAATTATTCTCCTCAGGGCCTCCTGTGTGGAGCTCATGTAAAAAAAAAAAATAACAAAAATACCGTGACGATCTGCGATAACGATACTGTTACGGTGCAAAAAGAGCATAAAATGTACATTATTTATTCCAATAATGCTACATCTCCTTCTTACACATTGAATAATGGTGAGACAATTCAATTCAATTTATTTTCAAAAACATTACAAAATTTAAAATTTTAATGCGTTTTAAAATATATTTGTAACAGTATTACATTAAACATAAATATACATGGTAGGCAAAAAAAACTATATAAGCATCAATTGGGCTTGCCTTTTAAAGGCAGCTTCACTGATGCTAAATATGTCGATATCCGAATTAATTCTGTTCAACAGCAAGATTCCTCTCCCGACCGGCATGACCATTGGCAAGTTAGTCCTGCAGGCCGGAAGATAGAACAGCCTATGCTGTCGATGGCGAAGATAACCATCGGGAACATAAAAATGAATGTTCTCCAAGATAGCTGAGTTTTCAAACCATCCGCGAATCAATCTGAAGAAATGCGTAGCAAGGTGTACATCCCTTCTGACACGTAGATAGTTCATTCCGAGCATACCCAAAAGAAAGTCGGTAGGATAGAGCAACCGGTAATAGCCGTACTCCCTCATGTACAGAAATCTCAGAAATTTTTTCTGAACTTTCTCCAACATGAGGGAATATTTTACTTGGTGCGGACTCCAAATTATCGACCCACTTTCAAGTCTACTCCTTACTAGGGAATTGAATAGAATTATGAGAACCCGGGTGTCTTTAAAATTCCTTGCAGTACGCAGAAAAAAGCCCAGCATTCTCAATGAAGTGCTACAAGCCATCTGAATATGAGCATGAAATGTCAGCCTACTATCAAACATGATTCCAAGGTCCTTCATGGTGGAGACACGTCTTCGGGCGTCCATCGTATACCGGTAATACCAGGTATGACACGCCCTAGTGAATGACAAAATTAAACATTTAGATATATTGAACTCAATCCGATTTCTTTTACTCCAGTCAATAATTCTAGCAATATCTGATTGGAGTCGATTCAAAAGATGAGACACACAACATCCGTGTGTCTGTTTCCTCAAACAGATGCATCTCTTTACGGCTCATACGGCGACAGGAATTGTGTTTCATCTTCTTTATATGTGTGAGGGAGATATATGATAATGATTGTATGTTTCCTTTGAGGGGGTGCAGACACACGTTTACCATTTGTCTCATTTTCGACTGCTGTTATTTAGTGTGTCAGAAAGAGCTGCAGCATTGTATACATGTTTTAAGAACAAAAGCAAAACCATCAGCGCATTGACATTTGACACTTTTGAATTTTCGGAATTCACACACATCCAATTTATTCTTGCAGCTATATTCCATACTTTCAAAATTATCATCACGGCTAGTAGTATTGTAGTAGTGACGGAGACGTCACGGTGCGGTGTGTGAGAGAGATGCAAGAAAATACTTTTTTCCTTTTTACACAGACCAAACAAAATGCCTGGAAGGAAGGATTTGGCATACCGATCCAAATAAATACTGAACATTCTGTCCATAGAGTTAAATCAAAAATTGCGTTAATGGTTTCTAAGGTTTATTATTCAGTTTATATATGATAAGTAACAAATATTGGTTCCATCTTGGCTGCCATTTTCGTATAACCATTTGGACAGAATGTTTTATGCAAGTTCTCTTTTTTTTACATTAGCTCAACACAGGAAGCCCTGAGGAAAATAGTTCCCCTCACGTCTATATCGTCTTTTAAGGAAGGGAGGATAGGAAGTTCTGGGAAGGAAAAGTGTATGAGGGGTGGATAGGAATCTGGGGGTCAGTGTGTTCAGGAGTGACGGATGTATAAATCCAACCCTTCCACTGCAGTGCAAGGCGATGTTCCGAGAGTGCGGCCGTAGAAGTCAAAGGGACTCCCCCAACCATTCTCCCGATCCGGCCTGACAGGCAGCTCGTGGGCAGATGCATCCACCGCCGAGATCTGGACAAACCTCACCCCATGAACACGGGCATCCCTCCTAAGTCACCAAACGTAGCGAACCACTTAGGGTGACATATGGCAGAGGTGCTAGTTATCCAATAAATGGTTCCCAAATTGAAATGGGAGGCGGTGATGGGTATTGTTACATACAAATTATGCAACCATGAAGGGGTACCCACTTTCACAGGCAGTAAGTTGTCTGTGTTTTTACGCGCTGGTATCACCAGTTTTGTCTATGGAGATGTCAGTGACAGGAACTGAAAAGGTCATTCTTTACGAAGAACACGGAACGACCAGGAGCTCTCTCGCTCTGTTTTTGGCGACGAATGAATCAATCAAATATACGAGATGTGATTTCTTACAAAGCGAGAGGAGGAATCTAATCTGGAGTAATCGGAATGCCGACGAGGCAATTTTCTGGCAGATTGTGATGACAATCTCACCAACTCAATTAAAAGGTCATATTTTGAATTCTTTTCAATCCCACCTGTAATCTGGATGGAATTGTATGCTGTTTGCTGCCTGGTGTGAAGGCACCATACTTGGAGGAGAGTTGCAGGTCTCATCCAAGGCCTTTTACAACACCATACTATAGAAACATGGATGGTTAAAGGAACCAAAGCGCACACCAGATACTATGTTCGGTGAGCGCACTTTAGGAGTGTCAGGACCTAAAGCTTGGAATGGACTGCCACATTACTAAGGAATGATCACAGACTCAGCGGAATTTAGAGCTTAACTTAAAACTCACCTTTTTAGACAGTCATATCCATAAAATCAATCTTTCACCTCACATTCAATGCCCGTGACACCGTAAATAACTAATTTGTAAAAATGTAGGAAAAAAACCTATTTGTAAGCGTTTATAAAGGTCATTTTATGAACATTCTCCAGCCCTAAATTCTCCAGTCTTTCAAAATAAATATCAACTCTACTTTTGCCACTAATCTTTTCATAATACTAATAGTGATGGAGAAAGCAAATGTAAAATCGTGTAATGTCCAGTGTTTTAAATATAATGTCCTCCGCCTGCAAAGCTGTATCTTCTCCAAACATAAACTTTCTAATTAAAGTGTGTTTATCGGAAGTGACCTGCCAGGTAAGTATGTTTTTGTATCCATTTGTAAATAGTAGAAGTAGATAGAACCTAAGAATTCTTAATAAATTGTACAGCGCCCTTGAGGTGATTTTTCACAAAAACGGCGCTCTACAAATTATCCAATTATTATTATTATTATCACTAGGTGTGTGATCGCCTGAATGATGGATTTGGACACTCTATTCAAGAATCATTTGGATCTCGAAGGATCGTTGGACAGCTCCTGTTTGCTACAAGTAATAACAAAAGCCACCTTGATTAAGCCATTCAGATTAGGATGTAGGGTGTTCTACATGTAACAGTATCTGCTAGGGTACTTTTTTTTGGCCATTGGGTTGTTCCAAACCAGGGAACGTTCATTTTTCAAAATAAAACAAGGCATAAAAAATGAACAAAGCACATCTTTATTTCTGAAGTAAACAATTCACCTAAAAAATATTTATTTAAATAATAATAAATATCTTAAAACTATGTATTTTCTTTCCCTTACAAAATTAATATTATGAAATAACATCTGAAGCACTCTTGCGTCTCCTTATCCAAACATAAATAACAGAATTTACAAACTAGATGAGCTGTATGCTAGACACTTCCGAGGATGTCTTTAATTCGTACCATTGTATATTGTAATAGAATGCTTGCCATCATTGCATGCAGTGGCGGTCCTTCCCTCAGGACAATTGGCCAAAAACCTCCCAAAATTATAAGATGACAGTAAAACAATATTATTATGAAATATTAAGCAAATCAAAACAACTGGTATTATTCTAATGTATTTGAAATGTACCGCGAGAGAAAGTCGGCAGCGGCAAGCAGTGACATCTAACATCTTAAATGGAAGCTTCCTTTCCCACGCACTGCGATTGGCTGGGTCAAATTATGAAATGCCCTGGTATCATATCTTCTGTCTCTTTACGCACTACACAATAAATGAGATGGCACTATGTCCCTTTTTAAAAAGTTTTCGGATTCTGAAGACGGTTTGGGTCAGAGCTGTGAGGGAGAGAGAGCATGCTGAATATCATTCGTCTGAAAGAGATGGTTTGATAAACGTAGGTTGATTTCGCATATTTTACGCTTGTCGCATGAAATAATTTACTATATTAAACGTAATTTGACGTATGTGGGTGAATTTGACCCTCAAACTCGTGAGGTTCCTATAAATGAATATTGTTATATTTAAAATGACATTGTATCATAGGTAATATCATTTTTTTTAAATGACCTTCCACTTCTGGACCCCTAGAGCCGCCTCTGATTGCATGTTATAATAGTATGCTTGCTATCATTGCATGTTATAATAGTATGCTTGCCTTCATTGCAAGCTATAAAAGTCTAGCTTGCCACCATTGCATGTTATAATAATAGTCTGTTTGCTATCATTGCACGCTACAATAGTCTTTTTGCTATCATTACATACATTAATAGTCTGCTTGCTATCATTAAATGCTACGATAGTCTCTTTGCTAACATTGCATGTTATAATAATTTGCTTGTTATCATTGCATGCTACGATAGTCTCTTTTCGATCATCGTATAATAATGATCTGCTTGCTATCATTTCGTGCTCTGATAGTATGTTAGTTATCATCGCATGTTATAAGAGTCTGTTTGATATCATTGCAAGCTACAATGGTGTCTTCGCTATCATTGCGTGTAATAATAATCTGCTTGTTATCATTGCATGCTACAATAGTCTCTTTGCTGGCCAACAGACTATCGACTATCATAGCACAAAATGATAGCAAGCAGACTATTATAACATGCAATGATAGCAAAAAGACTATAGTAGCATGAAATGATAGCAAACAGACTATTTATAACATGCAATGATAGCAAAGAGACTATTGTAGCATGCATGATAGCCTACAGACTATCAGGGCATGAAATTACAGCAAGCAGACTATTATTACATGAAATGATAGCAAAAAGATGCATGCATGATAGCCTACAGACTTTCATAGCATGAAATGATAGCAAGCGGACTATTATAATGCGGAAATTTGAGAGGATTTACAGACGAAACCCGACTTTCAGCAATCGGCAGCTTTGGATTACCAAGCAAAAAGTTTACAAGGAAGAAGTCACACAGAAGAAATCTAACTTTTGGTGTGAGCAAATTGAGACAGAAAAGGACCCTCGAAAACTTTGGCAAAACATAAGGACTCTGTCTGGAGAGAGCAACAATAAGGTTGATTCCTCTCTTAAAGCAAACAGCCTCGCAACATACTTCAGAAGTAAGGTTGAACAAATTCAGGCCCTCAGTGTGGTAGGATCGTCTTCTATCGCAGCATCAAGTCCGCTCTCCGGTGACTTCTCTACTTTTGCAGCAGTAACGGAAGAAGATGTCACGCGTGCTATAAAGTCTTGCCCTAACAAGCAATGTACTCAAGACCCCATACCTACCTGGCTCTTAAAACAATGTCTTCCGGATATAGCGCCTGTAATTACCGCAATTATCCAGAAGTCATTAGTAAATTCACTTGTACCGGGAACACTCAAGGAATCAATAATAACTCCGATTCTAAAAAAACAAAATCTTGATACTGACAATACGGATAATTACAGGCCAATATCCAATCTACCATTCCTTTCTAAACTGCTTGAGAAAATCGTTGCCAAACAATTGGTGGGGTACTTGAACTCCGCCGGTCTATTTGCCAAAAATCAATCCGCTTATCGACAGTTTCATTCAACGGAAACTGTTCTTCTGCGGTTAATTTCAGACTTGATCATCGGGATGGAAGCAGGTAAGTTGGGTTTGGTATCTGTTCTTGACATGAGTGCGGCATTTGACACGGTAGATCATAGTATTTTATTAAATGTGCTTGAAACCGAATTTGGCGTTCGAGGTGATGTTCTCCAATGGATGAAATCATACCTGTCTGGACGAGTAGCCTCAGTAATTTTCAATAATTGTACTTCACCTGAAACTCCCATAGAATGTGGAGTTCCCCAGGGTTCTGTCTTGGGTCCCATTCTTTTCATTCTCTATACGAATCGCCTCGAGAAACTAATTCAATCAGCTGGCTTTGAATCACAAGGCTATGCAGACGATCGTTTCATTTTCAAGTTTTGTTCCCCGGATGAAAAAGACGTCCTTAAAAACGAGGTGGTTAGTTTCATTAACACAGTCTCAAGTTGGATGTCTGTCAATAAACTCAAACTTAATCCGACCAAGACGGAATTTATTTGGATAGCTTCTCCTGGAAGGCAAGCCCTCATCGACTCTAATCCAATCCATATTCAGGGCACAGATATAATTCCTTCTACAGAAATAAAGTTTCTAGGTTTCACTATAGACAATAGTCTTTCTCTAGAATCACAAATTTCAAAATCTGTAAGTTCAGGCTTTTTCCATCTAAGGCAGATAAAATCAATCAGGGGTTGCCTTCCCTCTGATGGAGCAAAGTCACTCATAAATTCGTTCGTTGTCTCACGTATGGACTATTGTAATAGTGCGTATGCTGGCTTGCCTAAAAAACAATTCAATAGAATCCAGTCCGTTTTTAATGCTGCGGCGAGAATGATTTTTGGTGAATCTAAGTATTGCCGTATAACCCCGCTTCTAAAGGATCTTCATTGGCTTCGATGCCCTGAAAGAATAGAGTTCAAGATCTGCTTAATGACCTTCAAAGCATTGCAAGGAATGGCGCCAGCCTATATATCGGAACTATGTGTCCGACAAAACTTAAGCGATAGGCAGCTTACTCTAAGGTCAGCAGATCGAGATGTTACTAATCGTTTAATCGAACTTTCTAGGTCAAATCGAGCCGTTTACTATGATCGATCTTTTCGTGTAGCTGGCCCGCTCATTTGGAACAAACTTCCCTCAGCTCTTACTAATATCCAGAACTTGGCTGAATTCAAAAGAGCTTTAAAAACAAACTTATTTAAAAAATCATACCTTTCATGAATTTTAACTCCTTTTCAATATACTTTAATTAGCCATGTTCCTCAAGTTTCTGGTAATTGTTTGGTTTCGATTACCTCCTTACTATAGTTTTATGTGCACTCTGAATTTGTATTATTTCTAAATGTTAACTGCCTCCTGTTCTATATAATTTAGTTTAAATGATTCTTGTTGAATGGCACCGTGATGGTTTATCATTATATATTGTCCTGTGCCAAAACAGCACTCACTATTGTTGTTAATATTGTTCTTTAGGAATTGCTTTGTATATTTTTGTATATTCGTTATTTCACATTATTTAATTAATTTTTTAAGGACTCGTAAGGAACACTGTAGGTTAATTTTAAGTTTATTATAATTAAGCGCACTTGAAGTGAAACATCACAAAACTGCGCTATATAAATACTACGTTATTATTATTATAACATGCAATGATAGCAAAGAGGCTATTGTAGCATGCACACTAGCCAACAGACTATCATAGCATAAAATGATAGCAAGCAGACCATTATAACACGCATGATAGCAAATAGACTATCATAGCATGTTATAACAGCCTGCTTGCCACCATTGCATGCTGAAAAGGTCCTTTTTGATATGATATCTTATATTTTTACATTAACTCTATACAGGATGCCCGCAGGCTTTCTCCGGATCCATTTCTCGCTATAACTAGTTCCCATTCTTTAAGAACAGGCATAATCACAACAACTAAAACAAAACTAAATATAATTTGTGCAGCTACGCCATGTCAAACTAAGATCACATCATCCACCAAAAAGTAGTACAAAACTTAACCTAAAATATTCTGTAATAATAATTATTAATAAAATAAATAAATGTATTATTTATTCCACTGAATGGAAAGTTCCAAGAAGTTTAGAGTGATCTAAACGGACTTGGAAGAAAACCGGTATCGCTCATTTTATAACCTTTTGACTCTTAGGCCTCACAGGCTGGTTCGAGAAATAATTGTGCTGTTTGATCAATTTTTAAGCAGAAGTAAGGAAAAAATTACCTTACTGCAGGCACAGGGACGTTTTCACAACGAACTTCTATTGGTTTTATTTATTTTCGATTTATTCATAGCGATTGAAAGATAATTTGCTAATTTTTTAACTCACATAATGCAGCCATAACCCCCATGCTGTCATTTTGTAATCCGCTTGCTATCATTGCATGTAGTAATAACCTGCTAGCTATCATTACATGTAATAATAGTCTGCTAGCTACCATTGCATATCATAACAATCTGTTTGCTATAGTCTGTTACATGTTATAATAGTCTGTTATCATTGCATGTTATAATAGTCTGCTTGCTATCATTGCATGTTATAATAAACTGTTTGCTATCATTGCATGTTATAATAGTCTGCTTGCTATCATTGCATGTTATAATAAACTGTTTGCTTGCTATGATTGCATGTTGTAATAAACTGTTTGCTTGCTATGATTGCATGTTGTAATAAACTGTTTGCTTGCTATCATTGCATGTTGTGATAATCTGCTAGCTATCATTACATATTATAATAATCTGCTTGATATCACTGCGTGTTATAATAGTCTGCTTACTATCATTACATGTTATAATAGTCTGTTTGCTATCATTGCATGTTGTAATAGTCCGCTTGCTATCATTGCATGTTGTGATAATCTGCTAGCTATCATTACATATTATAATAGTCTGCTTGATATCACTGCGTGTTATAATAGTCTGCTTGCTATCATTGCATGTTATAATAGTCTGCTTGCTATCATTGCATGTTATAATAGTCTGCTTGCTATCATTGCATGTTATAATAGTCTGCTTGCTATCATTGCATGTTATAATAGTCAGCTTGCTATCATTGCACGTTATAATAGTCAGCTTGCTATCATTGCACGTTATAATAGTCTGCTTGCTATCATTACATGTTATAATAGTCGGTTTGCTATCATTGCATGTTATAATAGTCTGCTTACTATTATTGCAAGTTATATAGTCTGCCTGCTATCATTACATGTTATAATAGTCTGCTTGCTATCATTGCATGTTACAATAGTCTGCTTGCTATCATTACATGTTATAATAGTCGGTTTGCTATCATTGCATGTTATAATAGTCTGCTTACTATTATTGCAAGTTATATAGTCTGCCTGCTATCATTACATGTTATAATAGTCTGCTTGCTATCATTGCATGTTACAATAGTCTGCTTGCTATCATTACATGTTATAATAGTCGGTTTGCTATCATTGCATGTTATAATAGTCTGCTTACTATTATTGCAAGTTATATAGTCTGCCTGCTATCATTACATGTTATAACAGTCTGCTTGCTATCATTGCATGTTACAATAGTCTGCTTGCTATCATTGCACATCATAATAGCCTGTTTGCAATTCAAGAATTCAAATAAACTTCTCTCCGCTAAGTAAGGATGTTAAAATTCACTTTCCATTATCCAACATCGTAAAAATCCACTTGCTATAATCCAAGATTTTAAAAATTCTAAAAATTCACTCTCCAAGATCGAATGTATGTAAAGATGTGCCTGCTTTAATTCAATGTTGTTAAAATCCGCTCGCCAGATTGTAAAAACTCGTCTGCCATATTCCAATTTAGTAAAATCTGCCGTAATCGAATATCGTATAATTTGCTTGCCACGTTGTAAAAATTCATCTGCAATAATTCAATATTGTATAATCAGCTTGCCATGACGTAAACATTCATCTGCCATAATCCAATATTGTATAATCAGCCTTCCACATCGCATAAATCTGCCTGCCATAATCCAACATCTAGTACAATCCGCTCCACTAGCCTCCGTCGTCACCCGGCCCGCCGCCGCTATCAACTGATCCTCTCCCCGTCAGGCTGCGTGGACTTGGACCCTCGCGAAGTGCCAGCGGTTCCGCTGCTCCCTTCATCATCAGAACTTGGCGGAGATTCATTATCGCATAGTTCGGGGTCGTCAAATTTGAGCAGACATCCAACTGCACCAAAGTAACTGAAATTAAAAATAATGAATTGATATTTAATTGTACAATTATTAGTATGACATATAGGGTAGAACGCTACTGACTGGTAAGATGGCTGTTATTGATGTTGGCAGGCGTGACGTAGCTAACACCATATTGACATAATGGCAAAACAAAATGGCACATTTAAATTGATGTAGAAAATTTATTTGTCAATCTAAAAATCTAATATTAACGCCACCATTAACCCGTCAAAGGCCAGAGCCCCAAAACTGCGGGCGTCATATGCGCATGTGCGAGAAAATAATTCAAATATTTTAATAATATTGTCGATGAAAAACTTTTGGTCTGCGATTTTGACCCTTATATGTACAGAATTTGTATGAAGAACAGTGTCAAAATCGCTTGCGCCATCATTACTCTAGGTGGTGTTAAAAGTTTCATTCACCTTGTCACCCTGGAATATTTTTAAAACGATTTTTTCCATGACAATGCGCTGTCATAATTTGCCGCGAATTTAACGGTCGCAATAAATGCGTGTATAGCAAATAAAACGTCGTAAAACCTATTAATTTACGTAATAAATGCAAGTAATGTGGTTTTAATAGATAGTTTATTGTGTTGTGAACGTGTTTCAGTCAATAAAATATACAATAGCTCAAAATTTATCAACAAAACATTCAATTCAAAGTGGTGGTTTTTTAGTGTTTTTTTTTGAAGTTCCGCGAATTTCCGCGAAATGGCCCGGCATTTGACCGGTTAAGTATCGTAATGTTTTTATTATTTTTCGAAAATATAGAAAAACATTGAAATTAGGTATAATATGAACAACAGTAGCAAAAAATAACATAGGTATATTAAATAAGTTAACTAAAAGAGATACGGCATCCGTGGTCGACGGATGTTCTGTTTTGATACTGTTATGTTTTGTCACTGGTCTGTTTGTCACTGTTGTTCTGTCACTGCTGATTTTCTTTGCTACTGTTCCATTTAGTCAGTGTAATGTTTGTCACTGTTCTGTTTTGATACTGTTGTGTTCTGTCACTGCTGAATTTGCTTTGTCACTGTTCTGTTTAATCAGTGTAATGTTTGTCTCTGTTCTGTTTTGATACTGTTATATTTTGTCACTGCTCTGTTTGTCACTGTTATGTTCTGTCACTGCTGATTTGATTTGTCACTGTTCTGTTTAGTCAGTGTAATGTTTGTCACTGTTCTATTTTGATACTGTTATATTTTGTCACTGTTCTGTTTTGATACTGTTATATTTTGTCACTGCTCTGTTTGTCACTGTTATGTTTAGTTACTTATCTGATTTGTCATGGAACCGTATGTATAAATATGCTCACCCTTCGTGTTCCAAGAACAGTGCCTTGAGAGTTCCTTTGGACCAGTAGTCCATTGCATAAGCAAGCAGCTGCATGGCTATCGGGTTCACCCGTAAGAAGTTGCCACAGAACACCACCTGTGGAGAGAAAACACAATTAATTTCGTCAGAACAAGTCGGGGATGCCCGAGGAAGAAATGGCACAACAAAGTACGTCAAATACTTGAGAGAGATGCTGAATTATTACAAATACAAATTTGATTTCTATTTAGTAGAGTCTAGTTCATAAAGCATTTTCATTAAAAAGTGGAGATTTTTATGTCAATACCGCACAAGAGTCCCAACTGCTTGCAATGGCAACAATGTTGTGAGGCCTAACATAACCTGACTATTCAGATTTGATCACCAAAACACGGCTGAAGCCGTTTCAAGCAAAGTTTCGATTCTGAATGGTGGTAATTCACCAGGGCGATACTGCGAGTATCTTCCAATTTGAAAATGTGTTTGAATTTGACGCTTCAAAGTGACAAACAATTTGATCAAAAGTGCCAACACACGGTCACCCCAAGTGTTTTGCTATGTTTGATGACTTAGAAGGGATGCCCGGGTTCATGGGATGAGATTTATCAAGGTCTTGGCGGCAGATGCATTTGTCCACCTACTGCGTGGCAGGCCGGATAGAGAGAGCCTGATTGAGGGAGTCCTTTTAACTTCTCGAGCTGGATTCTCTTGACCCAACGCCTTGCACCGCAGTGGGAGGGATGGATTTAAACGACTGTCACTCCTAGGCACATCACCAACGGATTTCTACCAACCCCTCATGTCTCTTTCCTTCCCAGAACTTCCAGAGCCTCCACACACCATTCCCAAAGACGACATAGGCCCCGAGGGAAATTTTTTCCTCAAGACCTCCTGTGTAGAGGTAATGTAAAAAAAGAAGATTTTCCCACGAAAACGGTGCTATATAAAAAATTATTTATTAGAAAAAGTTTCTTACCCTTTCGATATGTTCATTCAGCGCGCAAAGTCGCGCAATGGAGCCAATGTTGTTGGTAATTGTGACAAGGGTCGCCCTGGCCAAATCCTCTTTGCGCACGCGAGACTGACGCTCGGACGAGTTCATCTGCCCAAAACTGAAATCAAAACAAAATATATTGGATAACTACGATTTTAGACTTTCACGGCCAAAAATTATTTTCTTATTAGTTTTTGGGGTATTATGCCGTGTTGCGCTACCTCCTTCTTTCTGGCTAAAGAAAATAAAATTTCAACGCTCTATAAGGTCACTATTTTGTTATTACGTTTTCGATTTGGGAGGCGGGTATGGGTACCGCCGCCCCGGGAACCATTTATTGGACAACCAACACGCCTGCCACAGGTCACCCCAAGTGGTTCGCTACGTTTGGTGACTTAGCAGGGGTGCTCGGGTTCATGGGATGAGGTTTGTCTAGGTCTTGGTGGCGGATACGTTTGCCTAACCACTGCGTGGCGGGCTGGATCGGAGGAGACTGATAGAGGGAGGCCTTTTGACCTCTCCAGCCGGATTCTCCCGACCCTTCGCCTTGCACCGTAGTGTGAGGAATAGATTCATACGTCCGTCACTCCTGGCCACACTGACCCAGATTCCTACTCACCCCTCATACCTTCTTCATTCCCATATCTTCTTCTCCTTCCTTTCCTTTAAAAAACGTAGCGCAACACGGCATAATACCCCAAAAACTAATAACAAAATATTGGATAACTATTATTTTCTCTACCTGAGGGAGTATGGTTCCTACCCGTGGCTCTACCCTCCCAACTTTCTCTTGGGCATGCTCGGTGTGAACCATCTACTGGTCAGAAGGGATGTGCTCACTGTAACACATTTCTTCAGACTGATTCATGGATGGTTCCAAAACTCAACTGTCATGGAGAGCATTAGTTTCTATGTTCCCCATGGTTATCTCCGTCACCGACAGCATAGACTGTTTTATCTCCCGGCTTGCAGAACTAACTTGCCAATGGTTATGCCAGTCGGGAGAGCTGTCTTGTTGTTAAATAGAATCACTTCAAATATCAATACATAGTTGCGGCCTCCGTGGTCCCCAGGTAACACTCTCGACTCAAAATCCGAAGGTCGCGGATTCGAAATCGGCGTTCGCAAGTAAATTTCATTTGATTAATTTGTGGTATTTCACAATTAATTCATTTAAAATAATAACGGCACGTTCCAGAGTGGAAGATACGTTCAGTATCGCCCTGGTGTAAGACCACCAGAATTGGCTTTAGCCATGTTTGGTGACCAAATCTGAATAGCCAGGTACTTCCCAACCTTCCTCTTTCCCATCTCCTTCCCCTCCCCACTACCTTCAGCCTCACAACATACCGGTTGGGGTTGCCAGTCTCACTGGTTCCAGACGGGAGCATTTGGTGACTCTTGTGCGGTATTCATATAAAAAATAAAAATAAAAGTGAAACCCTCTTAAGAAGTTTCGTGGCTTAAGAAGTTTGGTTTTTTCGGTCCCCCAACCCAAAATTGGCCCAATTTTTCCCACATATAAGGTTTTCCTGCTTAAGAAGTTGGTTTTCCCGGACCCTCGGAATACTTCTTAACCTCTTTTTGGTCGGAGACGCGAATCCACGCGCGGTTTGTGAAAAAATATGTTTGTCTGCGATTTTGACCCTTCTATGTACAGAATTTGTATGAAGGACAAGGTCAGAATCGCTTGCGCCACATTTGCCCAGGATCTAGGCAAAAATTTCATTCACCTGGCAACCCCAGAATATTTTTAAATGATTTTATCTGTGGCATCAAAATTCCAAATTTGCCGCAATTCTTTCTGTCAAAACCCGATGCATGTTACTTGACTAAAACATCGTAAAACCTATCAATTTACGTAATTAACGCAAGTAATATTGTTTTATTGTTCTAGGAATGTGTTTCGGTCAATAAAATATACGATAGTTCAAAATTAATCCACAAAACATTCAATTCAAAATTCAAAGTAATGCTTTGTCAGGGAATTTTCGTGAAAGGGCCTGGCCTTTAAGAGGTTAAATTACGCTGTCACTCCGGTGGATAATTTGATTTGGCATAATATTTATTTATTTTTGTTATACGCCCATAGGGGCTTTTACATAGATTAGAAAATAATATTTAAGATATCGAGGATTACACATACATAGAATTTATACCAAAAGTTATAAAAGTGAAAAAACTTTTAAGAATATACAAGTAGTTTTTAAAGAAAAAAAACCACTTGTATAATCTTGTGGAAAACCGTGAAATATTTTAAATAATGTAATATTTAACAATAACATAGAACAAAATATAATATAAACATTACAATAACAAATCAAATCGTTAAATATATTATACCCATGTTACAATAATTTGTAGGATTCCACAAAGTGTTGGTTTAAATTGCATTTTAGAATGTAAAGGGAATCAGCGAATACATCTACAATACCACCAAACTTGTTGCCTAAATCATGCATCCTATTGGTAAGTGAGTGTGATTGATAGTTAGTTGTGTATGTGTTGCAGAAGAATGTTATATGAGGGCCAATTTCCATTAATTACTGTAATCCATTGTTTACCTGCTGGCCACTAGGTCCCCGGGCAGGCCGAAGCGTGCGTAATCCCCGCCGTATATGTCACGCACGAGTTTGTCTACGCGAGTATTGTCTCCGGTTGCCGCAAGCGCCGTGGCCTCCTCAAACGTGCGGCACCCCGTCAGCAGGCAGCACAGGCCGAGGAAGGTTCCGCCACCCAGACTGCAATGCAAATACAAGGGATAAATACCACAATCTTCGTCACAACACTTCTATCATAACAAAGAAAGGATTGGCTTCTAAAACTCAATTGCCCAAACAACTGATGGAAGGCTAATTGTTCTTTAGTCATTATTCATCTTTATAATTTTTTTTTTACATTAAATCTACACTCCTGAGCCTCTTGGCCCTGAAGAAAATAATTTCCCTCAGGGCCATGTCATCTTTGAAGATGCTGTTCGAGGGTCTTTTTAGGGAGAGGAAGAAGTGAACAAGGGTTTTGAAGAGACAAAACTAAATCTTGAACAGTAAAGTAGATGGGCGCACCTTGTACCGCTGATTCTCCGGTAGTCCTTTGGCCCCCGGACGGCGAGCACCGACACTCCTGAGCCAATGTTGACGATGATGAAGGGGTAAGGCTTCGAGAAGTCAAAGGGGTGGCGCGTGTACAGTGACGGAGCCGCCTCACAGCCCTGCAATGGACAAGATAACCTGGTCAATATGTATATATATATATATGTCAGCAGCATATTTAAATATTGCCGCCTCACAAGGTTGGTTCGATCACTCGCCGCCAGAGGTACTGCTTGGCGGCCAACAGGGAAACTACTCTAGCTACTGCGGTCGGTAAAGACGGGATTGACTGGAACTACTAACTCCTGCTGGTTGGCAGGACTGGGCAGAGCTACAAACAGCAACCCACAGCCAATGGCTGGGAATTGAATTGAATGTTATTATAACGATTCTTGAATGTTATTGTAGTCAATTAACGTAGAGACAATATATTTCATTATAAATATTAACATAGCTTTTTATTATTGCTAACAATAGAAACGCCCAGTCAATATACACACTCAAATAAAGGGTATAGAAACGCCCAGTCAATATATACACTCAAATAAAGGGTATAGAAACGCCCAGTCAATATATACACTCAAATAAAGGGTATAGAAACGCCCAGTCAATATATACTCTCAAATAAAGGGTATAGAAACGCCCAGTCAATATATACACTCAAATAAAGGGTAAACAAACGCCAAGTCAATACATACACCTAAATAGAGGGTATAGAAATGCCCAGTAAATATGTACACTCAAATAAAGGGTATAGAAACGCCAAGTCAATACATACACCTGAATAGAGGGCATAGAAACGCCCAGTCAAGAGATAAACTCAAATAAAGGCTATAGAAATGCCCTGTCAAGAGATACACTCAAATAAAGGGTATAGAAAAGTCCAGTCAAGAGATCCACTCAAAAAGGGGTATAGAAATCCCCAGTCCAGAGACTCCCTCAAATAAAGGGTATAGAAACGCCCAGTCAGGAGATACGCTCGAATAAAGGGTATATAAACGTCCAGTAAAGAGATTCACTCGAATTAGGGACTAGGTGTAGCAGTATTAACAGGGGTGCCCAGGTTCACGATGTGAGGTTTTTCAGGGTCTTGACAGCGGATGCGTCTGCCAAACCTACTGCAAGGTAGGCCGGTTCGGGAGAGACTGATTGAGGGAGACCTTTTGATTTCTCCAGCAGGACTCTTATCGATTCATTGCCTTGTACCACACATAAGTAAGAATTATAGTTATTTTAAATAGGTACCTATATTAGGTACCAAATTTGATTGATTATCCTTATAATATACAAAAATGAATGTTTGTAATATGTTTAAGAAAAAATAAAAATTTTAATAAAAAAAATTGTAATAGGTGGCACAAAACTGAATGTACTGGGATTGAATATATGGAATGCGGGAGGAGGAACATGTGAGGGGAAGGAGACATGGGAGAGGAAGGGGAGGCGGAAGGGAACGGTACGAATGGGAAAGGACACGCAGGGAGAAACAATTTCTTTATTATGTTGCATTGCAACACATGCCGGGAAATCGCTACTCAGTGTATATTTACCGAGCCTTCTGGTTCCGATGGTTCTGGCTGAGGTTCGGTCAGACTACTCGGTGCATAATAGTAACACTCGGTTCGGCTGATGGTGTCGATGTAAAGGATTCCAGCTATTAGCGCGTCTAGTTCATCCAGCTTACTGAGGCGCATGTTCACCACCTGAAAAGGGTTAAATAGAAACAAACATGTTACAGAGAGAGAAATCAAATCATACTGAATTAAAATTAATGTGCCTTATGTGGGACGCCAATTTACACCACACTAACTCACATTATAATCACTTTGAAACAGCTTTATCTATGTTATGTTTGTTAGTTAGATGGTTTTAAATAATGTGCCCTACATTGTGAGCCAACTGTGGTGATATTAGTTTTAAATAAGGTGAAATAAATTGTAAATTGGGTGCCAATTTCCGCTATACTAATTATCACCACAATCACTCGGAAACAGCTATATCTGTTATGTTGGCTAACTAACTAAAAACTAAATGGTTATGTGCCCTCTGTTGAGCGTCAATTGTGGTGGACATTAGAGATGGGCAAGTTCTGAATTTTGCCAGAGGCCTCTGAGGCGTGCTTCCTTTTAAAAGTACTCGAGTTCTAGGAGCAGGTCCGGGTTCGAATTCTTGGGTGCGGACTGGGTACTTGTTACTGGGATGCATGGGTTCGGCCGGAGCCAGCCCTCGTAGCCGGCCCTAGGAGCCGGAACTCGCAAAAGAACTCGAACCCGGGACATGCTACACATCGCTAGTGGACATTACTTTTAAATAGGTTACACCATGTTGGGTGCCAATTTCCGCCATACTAATTATCACCACAATCGCTCAACAGTTATATCTATGTTATGTTGGTTAGTTAACCATAACCTAAATGGTTATTAATAACTTGGCCTACGTTGAGCACCAATTGTAGTGGACATTAGTTTTAAATCCGATGCCCCACCTTGGGTGCCAATTTTCACAATACTAATTCTCACCATAACTACCCTGAAACAGCTCGTGATATGTTTTGTTTATTATTTAATTGATTTTCATCAGGTGCCCTCTTTTGGGAGCCACCGTTTTATTAAAAATCGTTGCAATTGGTCTGTACCTTCTTGAAGTCCCCCTCAAACTTGTAGGCACCCCCACCAGTGGCGCAGACCGACGTCAGCAGGGCCCCCATACCCTTGGAGCGGGCCAATGACAGGAATGCTCCCATCTCGCTGGTGGGGAAGCGGATAAAGTGCAGAGTGCCGCGTCTCCCTCGCACATGCACATTGTCCATCTAGAAACAAAAAACAATGTAAAAAGATATGTTTATATCATCGCCATGATGAACCAATGCTACCAGTTAAATCCAATACTCATATTAATAAACTTCAGGCGAGCGAAAACGAGAAACTCATTCAAGAAAATGGAATTTTTTTTGAACCAATAAATTTAAAAAAATTGTATATGTACATTTGAATGAAATTTTTTACATAGTACTTACTCATTCACCACACCTAAAATATATATAAAAATATTGTTAAAAATTGGTGACCAGACTATCAGAATGAACTCGACTCAACACCTCCTACAAAAAGTCATTAAATGTGATGAGAAAATTTTGTAAAAAATTGGTTAAAGGGGTTAGGTTGGGTTAGGTTATAGGCTATTTTTCAGGCTTTTAGTGACTTTCACCAACTCAGTAACTTTTCAACTTTCCATCAACTTTGACTTTTCAACTCAACGCCTTTTCAAAGAGGTGTTGAGTTGAGTTGATTCTGAGTTGGCATGGAACCTTAATACGATTTTGATATATTTTTTGTTAGTATCTTGTCGATCTCCTATTATAGTCGCGTCAACGTCGACGTTATTTTCAACAGTTGAAAATTGCCAACGATAACGACATTGGCGTTGGATAGAATTATCGTCAACGCCCAGTACTAATATGAATATAAATAAAAAGTTTTGTCCATAAACAAACCCAAATCTTTCAAGAAAAGCTGAAAAATTCAATTTTGTATCGGTGACTCAATCCAATGTTGTATTTTTCAGCCTTTCTTGAAAGATTTGGGTTTGTTTATGACAAAACTATTTATTTATATTCATTTCAAATTTGTACGGGCGCAAACACTTAATTCACCACAATATTTTAAAACATAACTTGCCAAAAGTTTTAAGAACCTAAAATAATTTAATTGGCGCCATCTGTGAATGCGTAGATTATAACGTACTTGATGTTTAACCTTAATGACGTTTTGTGTGTAAAAAATGTAGGTACATATTTTATAACATTATACAAAAAAAAGTGCTTTTTATTTTATACAAATCATTACAAAAAATAGAACAATTTGCGCATCTCCAGTGCCAATTTGTGTAAATTTCCTTTGATAAAATATTTTTCCACATAAAAGACAAAGAAGATGGGGTAGACTTGTATCACATGTACATATGTATATTTATATGTTTTATACATAAACGAGGGTGGTCCGATAAGTATTTAGCCTACAAAAGAAAAACGAAAATTTTGGAATATTTATTTTTTTTATTTCTCAACGTAATCTCCTTTTAGCTCGATACACTTGACCCAGCAATGCTCCAATTTCTTTAACCCATCTGAAAAATATGTTTTCTCGAGGTCTGCAAAGTAGGCCTCCGTGGCGGCTATTCATTCGACTCAAATTTCTGCCCGGCGAGTGACTTTTTCAATTTGGAAAAAAAAAATCGCACGGGGCCAAATCTGGAGAATACGGTGGATGGGGCAGCAGTTCGTAGCCCAATTCGACCAAGTTGGCCGTGGCGAGGGCGGAGGTGTGAGCCGGTGCGTTGTCATGGTGGTAGAGCACTTTTTTCTTCGCCAAATGTGGCCGTTTTTTCTGCAATTAGGCGTTGAATCGGCCCAATAATTCGACATAGTACAGCCCTGTGATCGTTTTGCCCTTCTCCAGGTAGTCGATGAAGATCACACCTTGTGAATCCCAGAAAACGGTGGCCATCACCTTTCTGGCCGATAGGATCCGTCTTCGCCTTCTTCGGAGAATGTTCGCCGGGTGAAGTGCACTGTTTCGACTGTTCCTTAGTCTCTGGTGTGTACCAGTAGATCCATGTTTCGTCAACAGTCACGAAACGATGCCGAAACTCCTTCGGATTGCGCTTAAACAGCGTCAAACACTGCTCTGAAGTTGTCTCACGGTTTCGCTTACTGTCCGAAGTCAGTAAACGCAACACCCATCGCGCCGGCAGCTTTCTCATGCCCAAAATTTTATGCAGTATATGATCACATGGTCTTTTGAGATACCTACTGTCTCAGCTATCTCCAATCGGCAGTCTGCCAATACGAGATCGTGGTTTTTTTTATGTTATCCTCCGTGGTAGCCGTTTTCGGAGCATCTGGGTGTGGCTCATCAAAAACCAATGTGCGACCACGTTGAAACTTATTAAACCAATTGTTGACGGTCGTCATCGAAGGAGAAGAGTCACCGTACACAGCATCCAAGCGATCTTTGATTTTGCTGCGCGATTTCCCTTCCATAAACAAGAATCGAATCACCGACCGATATTGTTTTTTTTTCCATTTTTCTTAAATCTGCAGACACGCCCGCTTCCACACGCTGTCAAAACAAAATTACGAGTCCGAGTCGGCTGAAATTTCAGCAGAGCCGTCTACGAGAATGTACTACACGATAGTAAATTTCTCTTACGATAGTGGCGCCATCGGGCTGTGAGGCTAAGTACTTATCGGATTGGCCCTCGTACACATATTTGGGACCCTTACAAAGAGATTGGTGTATAATATTCATATAAAATATTTGACAGCAATGCCTTTCCAGGCGTTCAAGTAGGACCGGCGTAAGCGGTAGAACTATCCTTCCCGCCCCAAGAGTGTTAATTTCAATCTGAAAGAATGCCCCATTGTCATAGACCAAGGGTCGGCAAACTTACTAGCCAAAGAGCCAAATATGTACATTTTAACGATTCAAAAAAGATTTGGGAGCCAAATCTATTTATTCATTTAGAAAACATTTATTACATAAGGGATGTTCAGAAGGTAAGTGTACTGTGACCATTACGGGCTGTGGTTATTTGTTTTTTGGGGGTTGGTAGCACTGAGTGGTAGGAGTGGTAGGGGGCTCCCGACCAGAGCGAGCATCGCAGGAACATTGTAGTACGTAAATTCACGTTGTAGTATCCAGTTGCGTGAAGGATGTCGGCAAAAATCCCGCCAAGAACTATGATCCGTTTTTTACTCACTTACAAGAAAAAAAGGTGAGGATTTCTGAGCTCTAATGTGAATGGAAATGATAGTGGGTGACTCATTACACGCCTGGAAAAAAAAAACAGTCGTCAAAGTGGCGTCACACCAATTTCCCCTCTGCCAAAAAATTCAAAACCACAATTTCGGCCAAGAAAATTATGGCCTCACTGTTTTTGGCCCGAAAAGGCATCATTTTGATCGAATTTCTGCCCCAGGTGGAAACCATCAATGCACAACGATATTGTTACATCTTAAAAAACCCAAAAGGAGCATTCAAAACAAAAGGAGGGGAATGCTGACTAGAGAAGTGTGCTTGTTTTACGAAAACATCCGACCCCACACAGCCTTGGCCACCAATACGATATTGGACTCATTTGATAGGGATGTTTTGAACCACCCCCGTATTCCCCTGCCTTGGCGTCTTCAGATTATCATTTTTTCACCTCCATAAAAGCATATACGGACGAAAATAAATTTTCAACCGACGAAAAGGTGCAGAAAGAGGTTCTATTGGTTGAAGAAGCTGGCGATAGAGTTCTACGAGAAGGGTATAAAGAAATTGGTGCCACGGCTCACCGCGAGCATTGAACGGGATGGCGATTATGTGGAAAAATAGTGGACCACTTGTCCACTATTTTTCCACATAATCGCGTTTCAAAAATATCCTGAAATTTTATTTCAAATACACTTTTTCTAAAAATATAAAAATCTTGTACACCTACTTTGTGAATATTCCTTAATTTTAGCACTTCATTAAATTACAGGTAAAACTTGATTTCATCGAAATAAAGATATTATTTAAATAAAAGGTAAATATCGGTTCGGACTGGCCACGCTTATTACGAATAATTTTTAGAAAAAAACTTTAGATTCGCCTTAATTACTATAAAAGGAAACTTTTTGGCTTTGGGGCGGCGGAAAATAATGCATTTTAATTTTCAAATGCATAAAACCAAAATTCACTTCGCGAACCGACACAGCGAAAATCTGCAGCCGTACCTGTCACTGTTAAGTTGGTATCCTTGATAAATTAACAAGAGCTAATACGACTGTAGCCGACTTCATGGGATAAGGCGCGTAATTATAAAATTTTTCTAGCGGGCTTGTTTGTGTAACATGGTTTGTGATACAAAAGAAAGTGCCCCTTTATAACGCCTACTCGCGTCAAGGCAAGAAAAACATCCCAGTTTTCAAGTAGTTTAGCGGCTACGCTAGGTTTGTGTAACATGGTTTATGATTCTGGCGTTAATTTATCAAAGGTACCAACACAACAGTGACAGGTACGGCCGCGGATTTTCGCTGTGTCGGTTTGCGAAGTGAATTTTGGTTTTATGCAATTGAAAATTAAAATGCATTATTTTCCGCCGCCCCAAAGCCAAAAAGTTTCCTTTTATAGTAATTAAGGCGAATCTGAAGTTTTTTTCTAAAAATTATTCGTAATAAGCGTGGCCAGTCCGAACCGATAATTACCAAAAAAAATAATATGTAATTAAGGAATTCATAAATTTAAATCATGACAGTGACTGACAAACACTTAATGCGAATAACGTCCTGCATCTCCTTGGAAATTTTGGGTAAGTCAGGTTTGTATGTTGATATTCTTAATTTTAGGCGCGATTCCAGGTTCTCACCAATAAGACGACTTCTCAGTTTACTCTTAATAAAGTTCATGCTTGAAAAAAGATTGTTCGCATAATATATAGAACCGAAAAGGGAAAGAGCAGCAATCGCGATTTTTTTCAGCTGTTTTTTTTTTTTTTTTTTTTTTACATTAACTCCACACAGGAGGCCCTGAGAAAAATAATTTCCCTCAGGGCCTATGTCATCTGGGATGCTGTGTGGAGGGTCTTTTTGAGGAGAGGAAGGAATGAACATTGGACTTGAAGAGACCCATGTTGTAGGAAGGAGGAAACACAGAGGCCGGCAAATCATTCCACAGCCGAGCTGTTGAACACAAGAACGAGTCGAAGAAACGACCCGTTCTCATGTGACAAATGTCAACTGTGTACAAATGTTGGGCACGCGTTTGGCGTGTTTCCCGACTATGCACCGGTGCCGAAGGGATCAATGATGCTAGTTCCTCGGAGCATCTTCCATTGTAATACCGGTAGAACAAGGATAGCATTCCCACCCGACGCCTGTGCTCTAAAGATTGCAATCCGTCTGTTAAGATGGGAGAATCTATCAAACGGACCGCCCGTTTCGGCACAGAGTCGAGGGTATTTTTCAGGTATTTTGGAGCTCCAGACCAGAGGTGGCTGCCAAATTCAACCGTGGGGCGCACTTGCGATTTGTACAGGGTTAGCAGTTGTGTACTTTTAAAGTATCTGCGGGCCCTGTACAGTACGCCCAGTTTTTGGGAGGCTAACTTTACTCTGGCTTCGATGGAGCCCCCATATCTGAGCTGGTCACTTAGGGTTACACCAAGCATATCAATGGAGGGCCTGTTCGGAAGATTGCTTCCGTTGAAAGAGACTAGATTTTCATTGCGATCCCTTTTAGACGTAATCAGACAAGATTGATTCCAGGTTCTCACCAATAAGACGACTTCTCAGTTTACTCTTGATAAAGTTCATGCTTGAAAAAAGATTGTTCGCATAATATATAGAACCGAAAAAGGAAAGAGCAGCAATGCGATTTTTTTCAGCTGATCATGAGAGTCAGGAATACTATTCCAGGCGTTGAAGATGACCATGCCTTCCTTCTCCAGGTCTTTCAAAGCAGACCACTTGTGTTGTGAACTAAGATCACATTTGTTCTTCTCCAATATTTACAAATCTACACAAAGACGTTCAAATTTACAGCTCCACTTCCTTGTTTTTTAAATCCAGCAATTGTATTTCAAAGTTACAAAGTTCAAAGTCAAAGCCAAAGGGCGGGAAATTTCAAATCGTATTTAAAATGGTTGTTTTGACAAACACTATTTAAACGTGTTTGTCAATGAAGGAATTATTTTCTTGACGATGCTTCAGCAGACTCAGAAAGTGAAACAATGTTTCCCTTTCAAAATCTTGAGCAAAAAGGATACACTTGGACATTTGGGCCAGAGCCGCACTAAATGGGCCAAAGAGCCGCATGCAGCTCCGGAGCCGCACTTTGCCGACCTCTGTCATAGACATCCAAATTGATAGACTTGCCCTAACATGAAAACTAGGTATCATTTCGACGATCTGGTTACATATTTTAGACACCAGTAGGGTTCGAGAATACTTCAAATAAATTTTCAGTATTGCATTGACCACCGAAGAGTGGTGATCCGGCAGTTGATCCCCCCCCCTTAAGGTGCCCTACATTGGGCGCCAATTTTCGCCATACTATTTATTACCACAATTAATCTGAGTTTTATCTATGTCATATTGGTTAGTTAGATGGTTATAAATAATGTACCCTATGTTGAGCACCAATTGTGGTAGATATTGTTTTAAATAAGGTGCCCCACATTGGGCGCCAATTTCCGCAAAACAATTTATCACCACAATCACTCTGAAACAGCTTTATCTATGTTATGTTGGTTAATTAGATGGTTATAAATAGTGTCCCCTATGATGAGCGCCAATTTTGGTAGATATTAGCTTTGAGTAAGGTGACACAAGTTGGGCGCCAATTTCCGCCATACTATTTATCACCACAATCACTCTAAAACAGCTTTATCTATGTCATGTTGGTTAGTTAGATGGTTATAAATGCCATGGGAGTCAATTTTGCTGGATATTAGTTTTAAATAAGGTACCCCACGTTGGGTGCCAATTTCTGCCATACTATTTATCACCACAATCACTCTAAAACAACTTTATCTATGTCATGTTGGTTATTTAGATAGTTATAAATAATGTCCCCTAAGTTGAGTGCCAATTGTGGTAGACATTAGCTTCAAATAAGGTGCCCCACGTTGGGCACCATTTTCCGCCAAATTTTTTATCACCACATTCACTCTAAAATAGCTTTATCTATGTCATGTTGACTAAGAGGAACGGGCTATATTGGGCGCCGGTTGATTAATTTCAACCTGTAGACATGCCCCAGGTTGGGCGCCAGTAGCGATGTGAGTAAGAGTGACGGGTGATAGTCGCA
The DNA here is from genome assembly GCA_929108145.2 of Limnephilus rhombicus. Classification (NCBI taxonomy): domain Eukaryota; kingdom Metazoa; phylum Arthropoda; class Insecta; order Trichoptera; family Limnephilidae; genus Limnephilus; species Limnephilus rhombicus. The sequence goes on along the minus strand of OV815290.1, from coordinate 21,539,216 downwards.
TGAAATTAAAGATGGCGGATCCTCACCTGCAGATGTGCATCCCGGTGGCCAGTGTTGCCGTAGGCGCTGTTCTTGGTCAGGTAGCGGCGTACGCTGCGCAATATGTACATCGCAAATATCATGTCCCACTAAATAATAATTTTGTCGTGACCCAAGGCCCGAACAAAATAGAATTATTGTACGACAGATTAATCATCCATTACAAGATATCTATTTTAAAAAGTTAAGTAAAAAAAAATATTTAAAGAATAATTATAATACGAGACCTGCGATTTTAGAAAATTTCGTTCAATAGCACCATTCTTTTTATCATGCTATGCTGTGCTAGACATCTGTTCTGCCGTATGGTATCTTGATCAAGTGGAAGTGATAACTAAGGCCAAAGTTTTCAGGCATGTATCATAGCATTCTAAGAGGAATGGGTTATCAATAGGGTTATACACTGTTTACTCACAGCCTTACTAAAAGACTTCGTTAATATTTTATTCAATTGATAAACGACCGTATATGTGAAAATCTTACTAATTATAAACTGACAAAAAATAGTTAATGGAAAGATATATACATTGTTATCGACCAAAAGGGGGTTGTTTATCTCTGTTGTATACCTACACTGTTTTCAATAATAATTTCTCAAATCGGGAATTTTTCCAAGATATTTTAAATGTCCTATATATTTCTTTTTACGAAGATGGCGTAAAAACAAATACCATTTTAGAAACTAGATAAAATTACCTTTTAGATTTTTGAACTTTAAATATACTGTAATATTTAAAAATTGCAATATTTTAATTTAAAACATGAAAAATGTTGAAGAAAAAATCTGACCTCAATTTTTTTTTATTAAAACGCAATGACGTTATATAAATAGACTCGCCATAGTCTCACATACTCGCAAAATAATGTGGCAAGTAAGCAACACTCTTGTTTTCAGCGGTTTTCAGTAATTTCTTAATTCAAAAGTTATTCATGGATTGAAAAGATATTCTACTTCCACACCAAAGCCAAACTTCCAACTCGAACTTCCAACGCACGAACTACCCTTCTACACAATCGTCCGAAAGTTTGAAGTTGGAAGTTGGCCTCAGTGTGGCCGCACCATAAGACAATCAAAGAATGTGTGTTTTTTCTCTAACGACACACAAAATTGTCGGACGGGGAACATGAAAATTAATTGTATTGCTTATAATAATCGATAATAATAATAAGTCATTTGTGTGTACATATAAATGAAATGTTATTTCTTCACTTTTAATACTGTTTGCTGTGTAATGAAAACATTTTCTCATCACACAGGAGTGCATTTTGGGCTTTTTAAATGCAATTTTCCTGCTGGTAAGACACGACCTTACTCGACGAGTGACAGTTTAGTACTAAAGTACTAGAAATCGAGACAAATTGCCTTGCTTTTGGCATCCCACTTTGAGATTTCTACCCCGCGTCTACAGTATATAAAATCTTTGTTAAAACGTTGAAAAATTTCAGAAAATTCAAAATTGGAAAAACGAATATATTTAACGAATTTGCAACAAATCTGTCACTTCGTTTTTTATCTCGTTAATAGAATTAAAAATTATAACAATTATTCCACTAGAATAACAAAAAAAATCCGACATTTCGGATCAATTTTTGCCCAATGTAAGTATGTTGATTTCTTAAATTTGAATTCATTTACACATACACAAGGCATTTATGGTATTAAAAAACATCACTTTATTGAAATTTTTATTAAATTCACGCGGTAAAAGTTATTTAAAAAATAATGGTTCAGAAATAATCTAGCTTTTTTTGTTAACAAAACTTAATTCACAACATGACATTATTAATGTACTAAAACTGACAAAATAAAAAATAACACAAATAATGGTAATTACATTGAATTGGTTATTAGAATAGAAATCATGTACAAAAACATGATATGAGTCACACGTCAAATATCATATGTACAGTCTTTATTCAATGTGTAAAACCATGGCTGGGAAGTGTTTTTTTTTAAAGTAAGGCTGATTTGATTTTGGTAAAACCCTTCAGGCCACATTTTTAGGGAATGACACTTTTCATTGGTTTCATATATAATAGTCGACGAAGTACAATATTAATTAATTTTTGTTGATTTAGGCATTATTAATATTTAAAATGTGTGCAAAAGGACGAGTGACAGTAGTATAAAATTAAAAATGTCAGATCCTCACCTGCAGATGTGCGTCTCGGTGACCCGTGTTTCCGTAGGCGCTGTTCTTGGTCAGGTAGCGGCGTATGCTGCGCAGTGCCTCGGCTTCGCGCGCCAGTTCGCGCTTTGAAGAGTCGCGCGGCTCGAAGTACACGAGCTTGGTTAGGGTGCCGCCTATGTCCATGCCGAACCACGGCATTGCTGGGGAAACAAATAAAAAATATATTTATTTTGTTGTAAAAATGTTGTCCAATTTTGGACCGCTGTCAATCGCAGAAAAATAAAAGCGGTCCATATTTTAATCTTAGTCGCTCCAGTGGATAAACAAGCATATTTAGATTTTTATATACATATATAGACTACACTGAGAGAAATAAAACTAAAAGAATAAGTACATGATATAGTAATACTACACCAAGGTGAGTAGTAAGATTGATTTATCTCTTCAGTGCTTGAAGCAGGTGTGTGGTAAGAAACTGACTGTATAACTCACATGGTTGTGAGCTATCTTCAGGGGTGTCACCCCCCTGTCTCGAGCCCCCGGACTTAGGGCTCCCCTTGGGCCCCTCCATGCTGCACCTGGGCGCCTGACAGCAGCCACTGCTTCTGAAAGTAATAAAAAAAAAACTATGTAAAAAAAAAAAAAAAAACACGTTGGGCACCGATTTAATGCACTACACTAATTTTAGGCACTTGACAGCAGTCATTGCTTAACGCGGATGGTCCATAGCAGCGGTTTTAAAATTTTTCGTAATTACAACAAATTTCACTTCACGCAACTCCCCTCCAGTCTTTTTACATGTTACACATTTTGAAACATATCAGATTTTGCACAAGCGCAGATTTCTTCCAAGGTAGCGTTAAAATCGAATGTTGAAAAAACTTCTTCTTTCGCACGGTGGAAACACGCTAAACGCGCATCCAACATAATATGTAACGCAGTTGACATTTGTCACATGAGGACGGGTCGCTTCTACGATTCGTTATTGAACTCAATAGCTCGGCTCCTTCCTATAACATGAGTCACTTTAAGACCCATGTTTTTTTTTTTTTTTTTTTAATTCACAAAAAGATACATAAATTACAATAAATTTAATACAATAATTAATTACATAATATATGTATTTGATTTACCCCCATAAATAAGCAGGGCTTGGGTGTATGGGGGGGTGTTATTATATTGGTTTAATTTTTTTTTTATTCAGTTTAAAATTTCGGTATAATTTTTAAGTTGAGTTTTAAATTTTTTTATGTTTCTGATTTTTTCAGGTAGTGAATTAAAAAATTTAACTCCGAGATATTTATGATTTAACTGTCGCTATTGTTTTTTTACATTTTGGAGTAGGAAGTATTGATGTTTGTCTAAGATTTATGTTATTTTTAAAGGGTACAACTTTTTTTAATATTATCTTTATAAATTTGTAATGTTGCATGATAAAAGTATAATGCACTTAATTTTCTGACCTTAAATTTTTTGAATAACAGTTCTGATGAATATGAGAGGGTTTTTTTTAATTTTAATTTTATTTTTTTTATTTAGTAACTATACATATAATACTTTTTACATTTTTATATGAAACATGTTAGTTAGATGTATATATAAAATATATTCGTAGTCCTCCTCACTAGGAGATCCTGTGCTGAGGGGGACTATGCTTTGGATAAATTTTTCAGCAACTTCTATGGTTTAACTTTATTGATTGTTTTTATTATTAGTTTTTGTGATATGTAAATTGTTTGTGTTTGATTTGTATATGTACCGCCCCATCCTATAATGCCGTATTGTATAATTGATTGACAGAAAGCGATTCTAAGTCTCTTTCAACGGAAGCAATCTTCCGAACAGGCCCTCCATTGATATGCTTGGTGTAACCCTAAGTGACCAGCTCAGGTATGGGGGCTCCATCGAAGCCAGAGTAAAGTTAGCCTCCCAGAAACCGGGCGTACTGTATAGGGCCCGCAGATACTTTAATAGTGCACAACTGCTAACCCTGTACAAATCGCAAGTGCGCCCCACGGTTGAATTTGGCAGCCACTCTGGTCTGGAGCTCCAAAATACCTGAAAAATACCCTCGACTCTGCAGAAACGGGCGGTCCGTTTGATAGATTCTCCCATCTTAACAGACGGATTGCAATCTTTAGAGCACAGGCGTCGGGTGGGAATGCTATCCTTGTTCTACCGGTATTACAATGGAAGATGCTCCGAGGAACTAGCATCATTGATCCCTTCGACACCGGTGCATAGTCGGGAAACACGCCAAACGCGTGCCCAACATTTGTACACGGTTGACATTTGTCACATGAGAACGTGTCGTTTCTTCGACTCGTTCTTATGTTCTAAGTAATTTTTCGTTTAAAATATCTCTTAAGCATCTAAATATATATGTTAGTTTTCTTATTCTGTTGTTCAGAATATTTATGTGTGGGGACCATTTTAAACGCTGGTCTATTATTATGACCAGGTAATTAATATCGGTCTTGCTTTCTATGTTTGTACATAATATATTGCATTTGTGGTTTTCTATATTTGTCACAGAGTGGATTATTATGTTTATTTCTTTAGGTGTTTCTTGTTCTTTAATGAAAAATGGTAAATAATAGGTTTTTTTAGAATTTAAAGTCAATAGGTTTTAATCAAACCATAATTTTAGTGCATTGATATCTGTATTTGCCATTTTATTTAATTTAGACCATGTGTTTGCTTTTAGTAGTAGGACTGTATGTTCACTCATTAGTCTCCTCAAAAAGACCCTCCACTCAGCATCTTCACAGATAACATTTTTTTTTAAGCATCTTCACAGATACATTAGCTCCACACACGAGGCTCTGAGGAAAATAATTCCTCTCAGGGCCAATGTCATCTTTGGGGTTGCTGTGTGGAGGGTATTTTTAGGAAAGGTGGGAGAGGAAGTAAAAGGGTGTGAGGGGCGGGTAGGAATCTGGGGGTCAGTGTATCCAGGAGTGACAGACATATGAATCCATCTCTCCAACTGCGGAGCAAGGCGATGTTCCGACAGAGTACTACAGAGTCAAAGGGACTCCCTCGACCATTCTCTCCCGATCCGGTCTGCCATACAGCTGGTGGGCAAACGCATCCGCTATCGAGACCCAGATAAACCTCACCCCATGAACCCGGGCACCCCTACTAAGTCAGCAAACGTAGCTAACCACTTGGGGTGACCTACGGCAGAAGTGTTGGTTATCCAATAAATGGTTCCGGGGCTGCGGTGCCTATACCCGCCTCCCGAATTGTTCTCGAAGGCCCCGAGGGAAATTATTTCCATCGGGGCCTCCTATGTGGAGTTAATGTAGAAAAAAACTTTTTCCTTCATACGACAAAGGTCCTGAGGGGAATAATTTTTCTTAGAGCCTCCTGTGTGGGGCTAATGTAAAAAAAGGGAGGGCTGATCCTTCCTGAGAATTTGTTTAGGTTTTTTTTATTATTTGGGTAGTATCGTCGTTACCTGTGATGCGGGCGTGCGTAGCGTCGACCGCGTGGCCAGGCGGATAGACCGCCTTCACGCCTTCTCACCAGACGCATAGTGGCAGAGCTCTGGAACACAAAAAACAAAACATTTTAGAAAACTGTTAGGTAAAGCATCTTCCACAACATTGGCGAAAACGATTTGTAATTTTTTTATTAATTAAATAAATTAATTAATTAGATTGATAAAATTAATTATATTACTAAAACTAATTAGATTAATAAAATTAAATAAATTGATTAAATGAATTAAATTAATTATTAAAATTAAAATTAATTATAAAATTCATTGAATTAATTAAATAAATAAATTATTATTGCAGATAGGACATTAATAAAATTAATAAAATAAATTAGATTATTAAAATTCATTAGATTGATAAAATTAATTATATTAATAAAACGAATTGGATTAATAAAATTAATTATATGTATTAATTAAATTAATTATAATAATTAAATTAAATATATTAATTCTTTTAATTTTAGATTCATTAAATTAATCATTACTCTTCACATAGTATAAATGAAGTCGTTCAAAATGTATGTACCTACGCACAAATCTTTTAAACTATGCAACGGATTTTCATGCGGTTTTCACCAATAGATAGAGTGATTCAAAAGGAAGGTTTACATGTAAAATACATGCTTATTATAGCAGAAAAAGGCCGAGAAAATCAAATATTCAATTCAGGCAGCGGGCAGCTGGCAAGCAGGTGGTGTGGATTTTGTAAAGGTTTGGTAATGGCGTTGTGTTTCGTTAGCCACAGCAAAGTGTGGCCGGGTCTGCTAGTTAATTAAATAAAAAAATTATTATTTCGTTTAAAGCGAAAGTTTTAAACGCAGAGAGGACAGTGTAAGTTATAATTCTATATTTGTATTTGATTTAAAACAAATTTAATAATGTTATTAATTTTTGCAAGTATTTTAGTTTTCATTATTGTGACAGATGTTTCGGTTTACAAAGCCTTTTTCAAACTGTGGTTAGGCCACTTTGAGACGACTTATTTATGTATATGACTCTATTTACCCCTATCTTATTTCAACTTTCATGATGCCTAAAATGATATATTAGGGGTCGTCCATTAATCATGTGTTGTTTTTTTAGCAACTTTTTAACCCCCCCCCCCTGATGATATGTGGTGAGGTTTTAGACTAACCCCCCCCCCCCCCCCCCCCCCAAAATCACGTGTATTTTTTTAGTACAAAGTATTTTGAAATTTTCAGAATATTATCACAAAAAATAAATACATGTGAAATCTCATTTTACCCCCCCCCCCCCTTCGTGATATTTCGTGATTTTTTCCGAACCCCCCCCCCCTTTCGAGCCTCATGTGATTAATGGACAACCCCTTACCAGTTAAACCGATCCGAGAAATACTTGTGACAATAGATTCTCTATTTTGTGGGGTACCTAAAAATCTGTTTTCCCCACATTAAATGTTTATGTGTTCTTAATTGTTTAATAATGACCTGACTGCTATTGACTTATTTAAATGTATTGAAGAGTTCTTGAGAACATACTGAGAGATAATTTATCTTACTTAATTAATTAAAGTTATATTAGGGTAATTCTTTCGTTTATTGATTTCTAATTGTTCAAGTTAATCTATGGCCCTTTCTTTCTATTTGTAAGGGTTGGGCTTTACATGAATACCGCACAAGAGTCCCAACTGCTCCTGTCTGTAGCCAGTGAGACTATGGCAACCCCAAATGGGGTACGTTGTGATGCTGAAGGTGGTGGGGAGGGAAGGAGGTAGGGAAGAGGAAGGTCGGGAAGTACCTGGCTATTCGGAAGTATCTGGCCACCAAACACGGCTAAAGCCATTTCAGGCAACGTTTCAATTCTGAATGGTGGTCTAACGCCAGGGCGATACTGAGAGTATCTTCCACTCTGGAACGTGCCGCAAATATATTATATATTATAAATATATTAAAATGAATATATAATGGCTCCAAGGAGGAACTTCAGCTGGCTCCATGGGGAGGGGGAAATAATACGTTTTTATCACTTAGGGCAGGTTCAGATATATTTATTTATTTATTTATTTTCCATGTTCTCCGTAAAACAGTTATTCACCAATACATTATGGAGAAGATTACAAATTAGACAAAAAGTATAGCAAAACACATAAAAAGGTCAGTTTCACTACTTTGTGACATACGTCAAAAGATAATTGTTAAACTGTCAATGCAGACTCGTTGAGCAATTCAGTCGCTCTGTTGACTGGCGCGTTCTGATAGGCAGAAGTCCTCGCTTTTGGAGCATAAAAAAGGGTATGGGACCTTCCACGAGTATACTTGTCTGGGACATATAAGTTAATCTCTTTCAAAATAGGTGGATTATGTATAGTTCCAGAGATTATCTTAAAAAAATGTTTTCCTAAAAATATTTTTCGGCGGGCTTCTAATGTATTAAGATCGAGCATTCCTGCTAAGAATAAGGATGGATACAGGAAAGGGTAGTACATATATTCCCTCATGTATAGGTAACGCATGAATCTCTTTTGTACTTTTTCTATTTCGAGAATATGGTTTTGCTCAGAAGGGGCCCAAATAATGGAGCTATATTCCAGGATACTGCGAACAAGTGCTTCATACGTTCTTCGGATTGCGATTCCGTTGGTAAATGATCTTGAATTACGAAGAACAAATCCAAGCATTTTGTTGGCACGGGAGACAATATCAGATATATGGGATTTGAAAGAGAGATTTGCTTCAAAAATTACGCCAAGGTCTCGAATCTTATTTTTATGTGTTAATTCATGTTTATTAATGTGGTAGGGGAACAGGAATGTATCTTTGGATCTTGTAAATGTAACGACACTGCATTTCTGAATGCTGAAGGGTAAGTTGTTCAGTTCCGACCATTTGACAAGAGAATCAATATCGTTCTGCAGAAGAATGGAATCGATGTAACTTTTGATTGCTTTGAAAAGTTTTATATCGTCAGCAAAAAGGAGATATTTTGAGTGGTTTATGGTGTTGCCAATGTCATTGATGAATAAGGGAAAGAGAAGGGGTCCTAGATTCGATCCCTGGGGAATCCCGGAGTTAGTTTTGTATTCGTGAGAGAGATGGTGTCCGTAACTGACATACTGACGACGATTGCGTAAGTAGCTAGCCACAAAAGCGAGGAAATTCTGAGAGAATCCGATGTCACTTAATTTTTTTAATAAAATATCATGGTCGACTTTATCAAATGCTTTCTCGAAGTCTGTATAAATCACATCAACATGTACAAAATTTTCAAATGAATTATTAATATAGGTGGTGAGATTCATAAGATTCGTCGAAGGTGACAGTGTGGGACGAAATCCGTGCTGATTTTCGGTGAGTGCGTGTTTTGTTTGGTTATATATCTGTGAATAAATTATGGTTTCTAAAAGTTTTGCGGGTGCTGACAACACAGCTACAGGTCTGTCTATATTCATATGTCCGTGATATATTCATATATCTAGGTATGTATGCTCCGAAATTTATTATAACCACTGTTATATTAAAAGTTATATTTATATACAACATATAAAAATAAAACCATATAAAAAATGGGTTGTTAAGTAGGAGATTTTACATTTATTTTTCATAGGCTTATAGATTTTCTTTATTTTTTTTCTGGCTCAAAGTCAAGTTTTTAAACGAAGTTTAAATCAAATAATCACATTTTCCAACTAAGCATATGTTTTTGCATGATTTTGCATTAATTCGCATTGCATAAGTCCGAAAAACCCCAAGAAATCCACTTAAAAAACCCACTTAGAGCCAGCGAAATACAACAGATAGACCTCCTCGAAATGTGGTGCTGGAGAAAAATGCTCAGGATTCCGTGGACAGCTAGAAGCACAAATGTGTCCACCCTGAAAGAGTTGGACAACCACAATAGGTTCTCAACTATCTGCCTACAACAACGTATCTGAAGACACTTTGGACAGTTGTTGCTTGACAAACTGAGGACTCCAACTTGGGGAAACTCGTAGTCACTGGCAAAGTTTTTAGCAGAAACAGAGGAAAATGTATTATAAGTTGTACAGCGCCCTTGAGGTGATTTTTCACAAAAACGGCGCTATATAAATCATCCAAATATTATTTTTATTATTATTAAAGTCACCAATGCGCTGGATATTTTTTTCATTAGCTCCACACAGGAGGCCCTGAGGAAAATAATTTCCCTCAGGCCCAGTGTCATTTGAGATGCTGTGTGGAGGGTCATTTTGAGGAGAGGAAGGAATGAACCTTAGTCTTAAAGAGACCAAGGTTGTAAGAAGGAGGAAACACAGAGACTAACAAATCTGTTGAACACAAGAATGAGTCGAAGAAGCGATCCGTTCTCATGTGACAAATGTCAACCGTGTACAAATGTCGGGCACGCGTTTGACGTGTTTCCCGACTATGCACCGGTGCCATTCATGGATCAACGACGCTAGTTCCTCGGAGCATCTTCCATTGTAATACTGGTAGAACAAGGATAGCATTCCCACCTGACGCCTGTGCTCTAAAGATTGCGATCCTTCATCAAACGGACCGCCCGTTTCTGCACAGAGTCGAGGGTATTTTTCAGGTATTTTGGGGCTCCAGACCAGAGGTGGTTGCCAAATTCAACCGTGGGGAGCAGTTGTGTACTATCTGCAGTATCTGGTTTAATCTAACTTAACCCTGGTTTCGATGGAGCTCCATACCTGAGCTGGTCACTTAGAGTTACACCAAGCATATCAATGGAGGGCCTGTTTGGAAGATGTTTCCGTTGAAGGAGAATAATGACCAACTGGTGTCTGGTACTATGGTATCCTTGGCTCTACAAGCAGTGCCGAACTATGAGAAGTGGAGAAGCCTTGTCCACCAAGGAAATTGGAGTGAAGTCACGATCCTCAGCAATGAGGAACCGATTTTAAAAAAAAACTTTGTGTAATGATAGTTTTTTAAGTAAAACTTCTTTACGCACGCTCGACTTGGGGGGTAAGCTGGTGAATGCGTTACGAAAAGTGGTGATGTGTTACGAAAAGTGGTGATTAGGGTATGCAATCTCGTTCTCGCGAGATCTCGCCCCTTTTTAGCGAGATTGATCTCGGACGAAAAAAGGGCGAGATCTCGCGAGTTTAACTAGATTGCACTCGAGCATAAAACGCCTTATTCGAAGCGCGGACTGACACGGACGGAGTTGCGATCTGTCGGTTTCGTTCGGTGCGCATGAGGCGGCTGCCTGAGGTAGCGGTCGTGGGACGAGGTGTCTCTCAGATTCGTTTGTGCGGGCGATTGGTCGAAAATTAAGCCGGCGTGCAGCGTCATCAGCGCGCATTTGTTTTGTTTACTAATAGTTGTTGCTAGCTAATGGAACGTACCCATACTACGTGACCAACTTTTTGCAATTTTTAACCCCCCCCCCCCCCCCCACGGTGACTAAAAACCTAAGCCCCCCGCCGCTCATTTGTATCAAGCGTGGTATTTCGAAGACCCCCCCCCCCCCCTGAACGGGTTACGTAGTATGGGTACGTTCCCTAACGTGTTACGTGATTGAGTTTGATTTCATTCGAGTATTTATTTAGTTATTTATGCAAAAAAAGTTTCTTATGTGAAGTTGTTAAGTTTTTTTTTTAACACCCTGTTGTTTTGTTTGTTATAAAAGAACTGTTTTATTACTAAAGGATTTTTGTTTGATGTTAGAAGAGAAAGGTTGTTTGTTTCATTTGTTATTTGATATGTACGTCAAAGTTTATTAAAAAATTATAGACAAATACGTCAAACAATTTTTGATGCATAAAAGTCTATTGAAAAATTCGTGAAAATAAATGTTTATCTTATAATCCTTATAATTTTTATTATTTTTTTTCTAATTTATTCAAATATTGTGATTATTTGCAAAAAAACACACAAAACTGCCAATCTCGCAAGATCTCGAAATTGGCGAGATCTCGCAGTATTGTTATTCTAAACTCGCGAGATCTCCCTTAAGCCCCAATCTCGCGAGATTTGCATTCCCTAGTGGTGATGTGGTACGAAAAGTGTGATGCGAACGGTAATCGATGCGAACGGTGATCGATGGCAAGGCGAACGGTCGGGCCTTTACGCACGCTTTACTTGGGGAGTGATAAAGATAAGAATGGTCACCCCAAGGTCGTAGGTCACCCCACGGTTGTAGGTCACCCAAGGGTCATAGGTCACCCCAAGGTCGTGGGTCATCCCACGGTCGTAGGTAACCCAATGTCATATGTCACCCCAATGTCAATGTTATATGTTCTTTTGTAATATGTTCTTTACTTCAGTCGTGTGTAAAATATCGCACACTCGTTTTTTTGTCATTTTATAGATTAAAACACCGTACTTAGACTACACCGTACTTAAAAAAATAACTTAAATATAGAAATGTCGTCACGTTTTTGAATGACGTAGACGGATATCTAAAAAACTTATTTGCATAAATATTTCTGGTATTTTAAATAATAATAATTTATAACTACTTCAATGACAAATACTATATATTATATTTTTATCTTTTTCACCCCGGAGTCTATACAAAATATAAACATGTCGTAAAATAATATTCCAGCTTGTCATTCAAATTCAAATAGATTGAATTTTTATTGTAATAGCTTTTTTATAACTTTTGAAGATTCCCATTAATACAGGTATATCCTAGTGAGACGGACATAAAAAAACCCATGTAAACATACTTTATATAAATAAATAAATAAAAAAATTGTTATCCAATAAATGGTTTCCGGGGCGGCGGTACCCATACCCGCCTCCTAAATTGATATTGTTTGATTTACCATTTAAATTTACATCTACCATCAATTTTATAATTTAAAACACAAATCAATAAAGTAGAACACATCCGTTACTACTAGATATTTCCAATATATTTAGATTTTAAAAAATCTGATAAGTTTTAAGATTTTCACGGCCAAAAGCATTTTCGTTATTTGTTTTTGGGGTGTTATGCCGTGTTGCGCTACCTCCTTCTTTAGCCAACGTTTCGGACATCTACCGGATCTGCCGGATCTGCCCTGATGATGGACACTGCGATGCTGTCCGAAACGTTGGCTAAAGAAGGAGGTAGCGCAACAGGGCAATAACACCATAAAAACAAATAACGAAAATTTAAAAAATCTGTTTGATTGGGTATTTTGGCAACAAATTTAAAATTAAGGTTTGTATGAAAAGGGTCGCACAGCAGGTCCCCTTAACCACTCGGACCCATAAGCTTGTTTTCACGTTAATTTATTGTTGCCAGACGTATGATGTATGACGTAGGAGGCGTACCTGACTTATTTTAAACATTTTAAATGTAATTTTCCATCAATAGGTCAAAGCACTGCCATTTTATTAGTTTTTACATTCGAAAGGTTCACGTTAATTGCCGATTTTAGGTCCGTTTCAACTTTTGATCAAATTGTGACAGTTGTGCTTTTCTGCTGATCAAAAATTGATCAAAAGTTGAAACGGACCCAGAATCGGCGTTTAACCTTTCATCTGTGGTTCGCCCGCCGGTAGGCACCAAAAAATATATGCTTTTTTAATGCGGCTTTAACCCTTTATATATAAAGAAACTGTACGAAGGACAAGGTCAGAATCGCATGCGCCAATATCAATCTGGGACCTATGATCTATTTGATTAATGTAGCTAATTTGAAATATTTTTAAATAATTTTCTTTGAAATTTGCGGGCGGCTTTTGGTAGCTGTCAATGGCGAAAATATCGATATTTTACGTTTTCAAATGAACATAAAGATCATTATTTCTTTGAAAACTCCTTTGAATTGTGTGTTTTTCATTTTGGGTATTTATTCAGGTTTATGTAAAAATAATAAAATCAGTTTCAAAATTTGTATAAATGTATTTTTTGACAATTATTTCCGAAATGGGAGATTTTTTAATGTTTTTTTTTAGTTAGTTAGCAATAAGGAACTCCTCCAGTGATAAATATTATGGCTTTAAAAAAATATGTGCATATAGACCAATAAACGCTGATTCTGAATATATAAGTTTTATTTCATAATATTAAACGTAGTTCTTAAAAAAATATTAAAAAGTGCGTTTTTAAACCTCTCGTCAAAACACACTGTAAAGTTGGTTATTACTGAATGGTTAGTGCTGACGTCACGCGTCACCAGTCATTGTATTGAAATCTTTGATTATGTAGGTATGACATAAGCCATCAGTATTAACAACATTTCATGTTATTCGTTATTTCATACTGTTTATAGAGATTTAGTTGTTGTGTTTATTGAAACAATATTTAAGCCTAAATAATTCAGTGCCAAAAATAGAATAGGTATCTCTATAATTTTTCAGGAGTGATGACGTCACACGATTCACCATACATACGGTGGTCTTAGGGGCATCTTGAAAAATTAAAACTTTGACAATTATTTTAACTATTAAAACTAATTCTAAAAATAAAAATGCAGTTATTTAAGTTAGGTCATTATTCATTAAAAAAAAATATTGGACAGGAGTTCTCTATTCTGGAGAAACTTCTTACGGTATTATCAAGTAATACATATGAACAATAAGAGATATAATCTGGTAAAACAGAAAACAATCGCTTTGTTTTTAGTGTCCGACCGAAACCGAAACTTTATTTTACATGTTAAAAATCAATTTCTTACTGAAATATTGCTTGTTTTTTACACTTTAACAGACAATCAACACGTGTTGAATGAAATACAAAACAATAATTGAAGTACGTGATAAAAAAAAATATTACTGCTATAAAACAAAAAAAAATATATAAAAATTAATAAAACGTGTTAACTACTTCTTGGAAATAAAAATTGTCAATCAACACTAAGTGCCACCGTTCACGGAGATACTTACGAGATACTCGATCCTCGCGCGCGTATCATACGCGCCGATCGTAAGTACCCCCCGTACGATTTTGTTGGTGCTCGTTCACGGCGCTACGCGGTGGTTGTCGGTTCCCAATCAGTATCACGATACCGACAGTGCTGATCGCACGCGACGCTCGCATCATTTGCGTCTGATACTTATTCGTTTGACGTTTGACAGAAATGGCGTCGGAACATGAAAGTAATGTTAGATTTGTTCTGGAAGTGGAAAAAATGCATGTTTACATAACTATACTTTACCAGAATACGTAAGAAACGATTTAGTGTAGAAGGCATGGATTGATGTTGGAAAAAAAAGTCATATGACATCGCATGACAGCGTGTTCACTCCACGGCTGCACGTGAAAAATGATCAAGTTCAGTACATTTCGGATAGCGCCGTGTACGGAGACTAGCTTTAAAAAGTGGTATATCAGCAGGGTACTTGTGGTTTCGTCACAATTACGTAGATTGTAAGTATCTCCATGAACGCAGGGCCTTAGTGCCTCCGTTCACGGAGATACTTACAAGATACTCGATCTCGATCCTCGTGAGCGTATCATACGCGCCGATCGTAAGTACCCCCCGTACGATTTTGCTGGTGCCCGTTCACGTCGCATCATTTGTGTCTGATATCATATCAAACGTATACATCTAAAGGATTTATCCTACGAGAGAATGAGATATTATAATCGTCCTCTTTGTGCGGTGCTTCGTAGCCTATCGGTCTCTTCTTTGTGCGGTGCTTCGTAGCCTCCCCACTCTTGTCTCCTTTTGTTTTCTGAAGGTTTCACTTCTACCGCGTAGAACTGCACACACGATTTTTGAAGTGAAAACTTCTTTAGCACCGTTTTGATTTGAAAGTCGATGAAACGAAAAAGCGACACTAAAAACGGATAAACACATGTATCTAATATCTACATTTTCGATTTGGTAGGCGGGAATGGGTACCGCCGCCCCGGGAACCTTTATTGGATAACCGACACCTCTGCTATAGGTCATCCCAAGTGGTTCGCTACGTTTGGTAATTTGGCAGGGGTGCCCGGGTTCATGGGGTGAGGTTTGTCTAGGTCTTGGAGGCGGATGACCAGGACACACTGAACCCCAGATTTCTACCCACCCCTTAAACCCCTTTCCTTCCCAGAACTCCCCTCTCCTTCCTTTCCTTAAAAAAACACCCTCCACACAGCATCCCCAAAGATAACATAACATGCCTTTGTGGCGCTCACGTAAAAAAACGAGTGTGCTTTAGACCACACGACTGAAGTAAAACTACACTAACTTATAAAAGAAGAGAGAAAGAAAATGTGCACGTGCACTGCTCTCTCTTGCTCCCACAGTGTGATACAGACAATAGACCTGCACTGTGTCTTAGATATACGAAACGTGACTGGCTATGAGAGAAAGCGAGAAAGAAAATGTGTGCTCGTGCCTCACTCTCTTGCCCCTACAGTAATATACGAAACGTAACTCTCTCTCTTTCTATCTTCACTAACTCATATCTCCCTCTCAACTTACGTTCGCCTCGCCCGATCACACTTTTCGTAACGCTCTCGTCACGCATTCACTAGCTTACTCCACAAGTCAAGCGTGCGTAAAGAAGTTTTATGTACTTCAAAAATCTATAGTGTTTAGCATTCTCTTTGCGCGGTGCTTCATAATTCTTACCCTCACCACTCTTGTCTACTTTAGTTTTCTGAAGGTTTCACTTCTACCGCGTGTGAACTGCACACATGATTTTTTGATGACGACGATGCTTTTGAATTTAAGTGAAACATCCCGACTCACAATATAATATATGCAAGAGATCAAAGTTCACGAACGATTATTTATTGTTCATTTCCAATATTGTACGTTTGACTGCGGTTACAAAAATACATAAATATGATATATTTTTAAATAAATTACCGTTTTTTCAACACTAGCCGCAACAATGTCGTTGGTTCAGACTATTATTATTATTGAGAGCAAATACGGTCGCCGCGGGGAAATTTAAATAATAGTGTTTTACCAAACAGTCTCTGTCTCTGTTTTTCTCCTTCAAAACTGGACGGATTTTAAAGATTATTTTACCAACTGCATTAGAAGAAAGTATTCTACACGTTTTGTTTTATAAAAAATACAGATTGTCTATTTTGTACACTGAACGTCTGTTGATGGCATTCAAAACAGGCAATTTTAATGGTTTTTGGAGCAACCTAGCTCCTATAAATTTATTGGTGATATGGGCACATCATATAAATCATATCACCAATAAACTCCTCAAAACAATTCATCTTTTCCTAACCATAAGAAACATATACAAACTAAAACAAATGAAAACAATATATTTTGCACTCTGCCAATCTATAATAGAATATGGAATCATTGTTTGGGGAGGAGCAACAAACTCTGCTATTGCTCATATGGAAACCACACAGAGAACCATCTTAAAGATTATACTAAAAAAACACAGAATGACTGACACAGACCAAACATTCAACATGTTCGACGGACTTGATATACGACAATTATACATAAAAACACTTCTTAACTATATCTTTGACCAAAAACACAAACTCCAACAAACACAAACCATTAATAGACCAGTTAGACAAGCATACATACAAAACTTAAAAACACCGACGATAAACACAAGCTTTAGACAAAGACACCACAAATACCAGGCAATAAAAGCATTCAACCATCTTTCACTCGATTTAAAAAAAGAAGAAAACAAACAACTTTTCACACTCAAAATTAAAAGATGGATTAAAGACCAAAAAAGACAACTTAAAAAATAAAATAAAAACACATAGACATAAACACCATTGCAATACTCACTAATATATAAAACCTTTTAATTTCACTATCGGTTTATATGTATCTATCCTATTTATATAGTTTTATTCTATTGTTTTATTTTAGTGTTATTTTACTCTTTTTTGTTTTGCTCTATTTTCTTTCTTTCAATTCTCATATGTTATTGTTGAGTCTCTTTTTTCTTTAGTTTTTATTTTATATGTATCTTAAATAAAAAAAAAAAATTATATCAAACTGTAAAATGAGGTCCTCAGCACGGGTAAAGCACCCAGTGAGGCCCACATTAGTCAAATATGTAACACACATGTATAAATCAGGTGAATCAAATAAAAAAATAAAAAAAAATAAAAAAATAAAATAAAATAAACTTACCAAAAAAAAGCAAAACGTACCGACACGCTAATGGTCGATATCTGTAATATCGTCACTTCATTTGGATAGGGTTCTAACTTCGCTTCACCTTGTTCTGAGATATGAGGTGTCAAAGTTTGCAAAGATAATTTCTCATAATCTGTTTACAAATTTCCGATTTTGATGTTGAACCTTGTGTAAAGTATTTTAATTGAACATGTTTTAAATGAAAGTATTTAAAGAGGACGTAAACTTACCCTTTTAGAACATACCTAAACATACAAATAGAACCCTGTGCAACCAGCTAGAGCATAATAATTCATTGCACAAGGTTCTAATTACATTACCCTAATGCTATTCCTAGCTAGGGCCAAGCCCTATAAAAATATTTTCCATTAAAATACAATAAACTAAAATACATAAATTAAAATTCTTACATAGATTTCTAAAATTCGTCTTTGGAAACTTAGAAACCTTAGAAAATGGTAAGACGTAGTTAGAACCCTATCCAAATGAAATGACGGACCATAATGTGCCTCGTATTTAAGATCAACTGTCAGATACAAACAAAATAGAGAGTGTAAGTGATGTTAGAACCTTGTGAAATGAATTATTATTGAAAAGGCTTGAAGTTAGAACTTTGTCATACTTATATCTACGAAAATACAACACAGATGGTTCTGAAAATTATTTTGGTTATAGAAATAGGCAAAAGAAATGCTTTGGCATTCAAAGGTCATTTTTGAAAAAAATGTCAGTTAGAACCCTATCCAAATGAACTGACGATATGTTAAAATAAAAATATATTTGCACTAGTGTCAAAATCTAAGGAGAAAATCCGTTGATGTTCGTCAGTGTTTTTTCGTGGTACCGTGGATTTACCGTATTATATTTTAACCGAGTACCCGTGAAATAAATAAATATTTTATTACTATCTCATTCTCTTGCAGGCTAAATCCTATAGATGTTTGTGTTTCAGCGCGGTCATACTGTGATGATCGTGATACTGTGACGATCGGATGCGGCGCTTCCCTTGCTTTTGGGGCGTATAATAAATATAATGTGTTAATTTCAAGCGACCTCCCAGGTAAATATGGTCCTGTTTTCATTAAATTTTAGGCAGCATCGCGTTCATTGGTCAAAATATTGTACATATATTTTCGTATCGGTGATCAATGAACAGGTGTATGCAATTTTTAGCCATAAGTTGTTTATAATTGTTTGACTAGCTTGTAGTTTTTTAGATTTTAGAAATGTGTTATAAGTTTGTACAGCGCCCTTGAGGTGATTTTTCACAAAAACGGCGCTATATAAATCATCCAAATATTATTATTATAACAATTGTTATTTATTTATTCAGCATTAAAAAAAGATTTAAGCTTATTTTTTTCTAGCCGTAAATAGCAATAAATACTGCAATTTAACGACACCGTCCCAACCTCAACGGCCAAAAACAACAAAACACGACGCGCGGACCGGATCGAATTACGTGTCGAACGTCGCGCAAACGCACCAATACCAGCAACAGTGGATTCTCTGCTCCATTCCGCATCCACGATGTTAGAAAAAAGTTTGATATTTGCGCATGCGCGTTTAGTTCTGCCTGCCAAATTTTGCCTGAAGCAGTATACGCATTCGATGGGAGCATCCAACGCGCAGAAAACGACTTTAATATGCGTGGGCTTAATGCACAGAATAGCATAACAAAGCGCGTGGATTAATTCGGTACGTTTTAGAGAATTTGTTCGCGCGACCATTTTGACAATTTAGCTTGAATAACGACACCGATTGATGCGTTAAATATCTTTCGAATATCTATTTAATTAATTTAATTTTATAACTGTACTAATTGATGTGAAGCATAAAGGATTTATAGAGCTAATTTGGCATACTATTTTGTTAATAGTTGCATCTTGTTCATGGGCTAGTCTATAGGTATTTATAATATCTTTGATAGTATACTAGTGTTGCAACAGAACTCTGCTTCCGCTTCTGCAGAAGTTCCGCAAGTTTTTTAGTTTCCGTTTCTGGTTCCGCAAACTTTATAACAGAACTCTAAACGAAGAATTTTTTGCGATGGAATTTATCGAAGTGCAGCCTTCTATTTCAAAATCATCATCATCATTACAAATATTGATGGTATTACAAGTATGGCTTCCAAAAAAAAAAGCTGTGATAAACTTCTCGAAAATTTTTCTAATTATATAAATTCACAGCTTATCTCTAGAAAACATGTACTGGTATTATTTATTGATTTCTCAAAAGCTTTCGAAACACTCAGCCACACACAATTAATCAAGGTACTTGAAATCATAGGAATCCGTGGTAAACTACTATCATTTTTCAAAAACTATTTAACTAATAGAAAAATGTATGTTAAGATTTTGAATGAAATGAGTAATTTTATATTTATAAAATCAGGAGTACCGCAAGGGTCAATTTTAGGCCCTAAATTATACATTATATATGTCATTGCCTTGTCTAAACTGTTTAAAATAGCCCGTAGATTCATTTTTGCAGATGATACTGCACTAGTTGTATCAAATGAAAACCCGGAAATAGCATTTAATGAATTGCAAAGAGACTTTAACGAGCTACTCAAATGGTCTCACGATGTAGGACTAATTATTAATGTCAAAAAAACTAAATGTATGTATATAAGATCACCGAGCCTGAAAATGTGGAATTTACCTAAAATAATTGCACATAATTTTGAATGTATACATAAAAAAATTGATAACATTTGCTACTGTGAAAAAATTGATTTTACAAATGAATATACTTACCTTGGCATAATCGTAGATAATAACTTTAAATGGGATAAACAAGTGATCAAAATTTGTAACCAGCTCCGATGTTTGGCGAGTAATTTTTATAAATTAAAATTTGTGTTGCCTCGATGCACTCTCAAACTTATATATCATTCTATGGTCGAATCCATACTTAGATATGGAATTCGAACTTGGGGACACTCGAGCAAAATTAATATTAAATACATTCAAAATTTACAAACTGCTATAATTAAAAAAATTGTTAAACCTAGCATTTACAAACAAAGAAACAACCTAAAATTACTGTATGGGTCTGAGGGCTTACTTCCAATTAAAGGACTTCTCTGGTACATTATAATTATGGATAATTCGGGAGAAAGCACGTATAAAAATTTGTTGGTGCATAATCACACGACAAGATTTACCGAAAACAAAGGCCTAAAAATACCACGAATATCAAATAAGTATGGTTTTTTTTTTTTTTTTTACATTAACTCCACACAGGAGGCCCTGAGGAAAATAGTTTCCCTCAGGGCCTATGTCATCTGGGATGCTGTGTGGAGGGTCTTTTTGAGGAGAGGAAGGAATGAACATTGGTCTTGAAGAGACCCATGTTGTAGGAAGGAGGAAACACAGAGGCCGGCAAATCATTCCACAGCCGAGCTGTTGAACACAAGAACGAGTCGAAGAAACGACCCGTTCTCGTGTGACAAATGTCAACTGTGTACAAATGTTGGGCACGCGTTTGGCGTGTTTCCCGACTATGCACCGGTGCCGAAGGGATCAATGATGCTAGTTCCTCGGAGCATCTTCCATTGTAATACCGGTAGAACAAGGATAGCATTCCCACCCGACGCCTGTGCTCTAAAGATTGCAATCCGTCTGTTAAGATGGGAGAATCTATCAAACGGACCGCCCGTTTCTGCACAGAGTCGAGGGTATTTTTCAGGTATTTTGGAGCTCCAGACCAGAGGTGGCTGCCAAATTCAACCGTGGGGCGCACTTGCGATTTGTACAGGGTTAGCAGTTGTGTACTAATATTGGTAGCAGAACGCTCGAATATATGATACCCTTGATTTACAAAATGTTAAATCAAAACTTTAATTTAAAAAATAATGAGGAACCCTGCCATAAACTGACAAAAAAGTGGTTAATAAATGAACAACAAATTTATCTGTCTTAAATCTTATATTAAGTATTAATATTGTAACCTAGGCTAATCTGTGTTATGTAATAATATTAAATGGTAGAACCTACAGACAAGCTGATCTGTCACAGCTTTGTGGGACTACCCATATCTTATATTGTATCACATGTTATTATATTCAATTAAATTTATTTATTTATTTATTTAATTATTTTCATATTACATTTGGTTATAAAATGACGTATTGCCCATCTCACTAGGTGTGAAACGCCTGTGTTGAGATGGCAATTTACAGAGTGGTTATCTAAGATTTTGTAGTAATATTATGAAAATGGCAGGTTAATATAATTTTTTTTCTTTAAATATACAATTCAAGTATGTTACATATATATAAGAAGATTGCAGTAGGTACATGGTTACATATATACACACAGTAGCTATAAAGGTAAGTCTGTTTTTAAATACTTGTGATGGATATGTTTATTTGAGGTGATCAATGATTTTACTTTTAAATGTACTTTTGGTTTGCGTGTTTCTAATTTCAGGAGGTAGAGAATTGAACAGCTTTGTTGCATTATATTTAAAACTTCTTTGCCCATAAGAAGTTTGACAAACTGGGATGTTGAAAGATTTTACATTTGACTCTCTTAAGGCTCTTGTGTTCATTCGTTCTTCAAACATGTGTGTATTTTTAAATTGATGAAGCAGGATATTTTTTGAATACAATTTTTGCAGGTTCGGAACATTTAGTGTCTTAAAAATAAAATAAAAAAAATGTTATGTGTAAATGAAGACCAGGAGGAGAACTCTTCTTCAACCGACGATGGTGACAATTTATTTTTAGAGATACAGTCACACCTTCGGGAGTTCAAGAAAGAGAAGAGCCTATCTCTCCATGAGGATCCCCTTATGTGGTGGAAAGTAAATGCGCACAAATACCCCCATCTGTTGCCAATAGTTCGCCAATACTTATCAGCTCCCCCCAGCTGTGTAGCCAGTGAGCAATTATTTAGTGGAGCTGGTTTGATATTTATTTATTTATTTATTTTATTTTAAATGCACATTTACAGCTATACATAACCAATAATAAACATACATTTTATTTTATTAAGTAATTATAGCGTTTTTGAATTGATGAATATTTAGTTTAAAAATATCTATGTCAGGGGGCAGGAAATTTAGTAAAATAATCATTTTTCCGAGCGGCATTACTAATGGTAAGTTAGTTCTGCATCTCGGAACAACAAAAGTTCTGTGTCTGCGCGCTCTTGTGAAGTTGTCGGGGACATAAAATTCAAATTTTTGTAATATATCGGGAACACAGATGTTACCGTTTAAAAGTTTATATGCTGTTGTCAGCAAAGCAGTTTTCCTTCTTTCGGCGAGGCTATTAATACCCAGCATGCCGGACAAAAAGGCTGATGGATATAACCAGGGATAATATCCGAAGTCTCTAAGATATAAATATCTCAGAAACTTCTTTTGCACTTTCTCAATCATTTGAGAGTACGTTAAATCCACTGGTCCCCATATTACTGAACCACTTTCCAAAATGCTACGTACTAAACTATAGTATAGCAAACGAATCGCGGCTGAGCTGCAAAAGTGTCTGGAGTTGCTTAGCACAAATCCTAGCATTCTTAGAGCTTTGCTGCATATCGTTTCTATGTGGACGTGAAATGTTAGGTGCGCATCAAATGTGATTCCCAAATCTCTCAAAATAACGACGTGCTGAAGAGACGAATAAGCCATTTTGTAGTTATAGTAAATCGTTTTGTTCACCTTGGTGTAGCACATGATAGAGCATTTCTTAATATTAAATCCTAATTTAATATATGAAGATCACCGTAACATACCCAAAGGCGTAAAAGCAACCAAATTATTTTTTATTAAATATAATTTACCTACGATTCGATTTTATTTCTTTCTGATACGATTTTAGATTTTCACGGCCAAAAGTCTTTTTGTTATTAATTTTTGGGGTATTATGCCGTGTTGCGCTACCTCCTTCTTTAGCCAACATTTCGGACAGCGTTGCAGAGTCCATCATCAGGGCAGATGTGGGGATCTGTGGATGTGTGGATCATCTGCCCTGATGATGGACACTGCAACGCTGTCCGAATCGTTGGCTAAATAAGGAAGTAGCGCAACACGGCATAACACCCCAAAAACTAATAACAAAAATAATTTACCTCTGTTTAATTTCGAGTACTAAAAGGACAAAATACAAATTTAATTAAACAAATCTTAAAAAATAGAATTGTGCTTTTTCTTCATAGTATTAACACTTCCGCTTCTGCTTCCGTTAAGACACTTCCGTTGCATCACTAATATATACTTCAGCATCCATTATTCAAAAAGTCACCGACCGCCAATGATGTGTTTGTCTCTTTTTATTGTCGCTCGCTTCCGCTTCATCGAGTTTCAAATCACAAAGGTGCTAAAGAATTTTTCACAACAATAAATACAAAAAAAAGTGTGCTTTAGACCACACGACTGAGGTTAAACTTCACTAACTTTTAAAAGAACATATGAAATTGACATTGGGGTGACATGACATTGGGGTGACCTACGACCTTGGGGAGACCTACGACCTTGGGGTAACCATCCTTATCCTTATTCGTATGCTTATTCTTATCACTCCCCAAGTCAAGCGTGCGTAAAGCTCGATCGTTCGCCTCGCCATCGATCACCGTTCGCATCACACTTTTCGTAACATCACACTTTTTGTAACGCATTCACCAGCTTACCCCCCAAGTCGAGAGTGCGTAAAGAAGTTTTGCTTCAAAAATAAAAATATATAAATGTTGGCGACACGTTTTGCGCGCACGATGCCATAAATTGGTTCATGGCCCATCTTCTTTAGCATCATTATCATCAATGATGGTTTACCTCTTTAATATTTGCAAATAATTTCAAAATAGTGTTGGGAACGTCCCATGTATTTATTAGTACGTAACTAGAAGATTTCACACAATTTCACAGATTTCAATATTGACCTAGGCAGGAGAAAACCGGTCCTGAGGCCGACTGGGCACTGTTGACTTTACGCCAGGGGTATTAAACTGTTAGTCGGGGCCGCATAATCAATATCTCTACGGTTCCATGCCAACTCAGAATGAAACCAACTCAGAAACACCTCAGAAAGGTCATTAAAAGCTATGAAAAAATCATTTTAACCGGTAACCCTAACTTAACTTAACCTATTAAACCATTTAATATTTTTTTATCATCAATCTTAATGACCTTTCTGAGATGCTTCTGGGTTGGTTTAATTCTGAGTTGTCCGGTCACCATCTCTACATATTATAAAACATAGTCCACCGCCGCGTCTGTCTGACTCTCTGTTCGCGATAAACTCAAAAACTACCGAACGGATTTTCATGCGATTTTCACCAATAGATAGGGTGATTCATATATTTAAAAAAAAAATATATATATATATATTTATTTTATAATTTGGTCTATAATTTGTCAAGTTTTTTTTTGTAAATTGGTTGATATATATAATTAAAAGAGAATGTGTGTTGATTTGTATAAAATTAACAGATAGCGGTGTGAGTTAAAAGGTTTGGCAACCATCCAATAGATGGCGTTGTTTTTCGATAGCCACAGCAACGCGTGTCCGGGTCAGCTAGTCTAAGATATATAAATGAATGTTTATTTGTTTGTCCCTTATGCGTTCCTAAACCGTTCATCCGATTGCGATGAAATTTTGGTGATTTGATGTGCGCGTGCCCGCGATAGTTTCTATATACAATGGTGAGCTCTGCCATTATGCAATTTTTATAAAAATTTTACAATAGGTGGCGCGCGAGTTGGTATTTGTATAAAAAAAAGTCTATTTTATATAGTTTAGTTTAGTGAAAGAAGGCGGGAAGGGTGAGGCGGGGAAGGTGAAGGAGGAACGCGGAAGGGGAACAGGGACGCCTGGGAAAGGACATGCAGGACATGTGACGGAGGAGTGGGGAAGAGGGAGAGGCAGACGGAGGGATTGCAAAAGAGATATAGTACCGGTAGGGGATAGCAGGGATAAATTTGGAAAATGCATGCTTCTCACACTGACAGCTGTATGTATGTGGCCTGCTCACTAGGGATGTGACTTTTATATAAATAATTGATTATTAAATAATCGTTTATTTTTCTTAGCATGAAAAATCGATTTTTCTTGAAAATCTATCTATCTTCTATATGTATAAATAAAAATGAATCACCGAAATGTATGTATGCGCATAACTTCCGAACGACTGCACCAAATTGGATAATTCTTTGTTTTTGTGTTTGTTATTGTCAGGAGAAGGTTTGTATAAAACTACTGGTTAGGGGTCGTCCATTAATCACGTGAGGCTCCAAAGGGGGGGGGGGTTCGGAATCACGAAATATCACGACGGGGGGGGGGGGGGGGGAGTAAAATGATATATCACGTGTATTTATTTTTCGTGATAATATTCTGAAAATTTCAAAATACTTTGTACTAAAAAAAATACAAGTGATTTTGGGGGGGGGGGGGGTTAGTCTAAAACCTCACCACATATCACCAGGGGGGGGGGGGGGGTTAAAAAGTTGCTAAAAAAACATCACGTGATTAATGGACGACCCCTTAGCTCTGGCATTATGAAATTTGTATAAAAAAATTAGTGACACGCGAGCTGTTTGAAAATTAAATGAACCGGAACTGAATGTATGGAATGCGGGAGAGGTCATGGGGGAGGGGGAGGGGAACCCAGGAGGGGGGAGGGAAACCCGGAAGGGGGGAAGGAAACTTTATTAAATGGCATAGCAACACATGCCGGGAACCAGCTAGTTTGTTATAATAATCGATTTTCCCCAAATTTGTCAAATTTAAATAAATGCGTAAAATATCTTCAATAACAGTTTTATTAATTAAAAAATATTCAACAGAAATTATGAGTTTTAAAATAATCAACCAGTTTTTTTTAAATAATCAACCCAAAATGACTTCATCTCGTGACAAGTTTGATTAGAAACTTCAACTAAACTGCTTTCAAAGCACAAAAGAAATGTCATCGTAGACGCACAGATAGCGGTGCCTCCATTCACGGAGATACTTACAAGATACTCGATCCTCGTGAGCGTATCATACGCGCCGATCGTAAGTACCCCCGTAGGATTTTGCTGGTGCCCATACACGGCGCTACGCGACGTCTGTCGGTTTCCAATCAGTATCACGATACCGACAGTGCTGATCGCACGAGACGCGTCGCATCATTTGTGTCTGATACTTATTCGTTTGACGTTTTGCAGAAATGGCGTCGGAACATGGAAGTAAATTTAGATTTGTTCTGGAAGTGGAAAAAAATGCGTGTTTACCAGACTTACTTTACCAGAATTGTAAGAAAATTTAGTGGAGAAGGCATTGACATCGTGGTACTCCACGGCTGCAAGTGAAAAATGATCAAGTTCAGTATATTTCGGGTAGCGCCGTGTACGGGAACAGCATTAAAAAGTAGTATATCAGCAGGGTACTTGTGGTTGTGTCACAATTACGTAGTTTGTAAGTATCTCCATGAACGGAGGGCCTAGCGTTAATGTCACGTTTTGATTATAAACATCATAGAGGTTCGCGCTCCGGATTCCAGACTAATAACTAAACGAAGCAGGGCTGCGAAAGAAAAAATCGACAGTGTAAAAAAAATCGATTATTAATTAATCGATTTAAAAAAAAAAATCGCTTAGTAAAATTGAAAAAACATTTGTTTCATAATCGATTATTTTTCACATCCCTACTGCAGATGTGTCAGAAAACCTTCTGATTTATTCATGTACGCACCAGACGGAAAACAAAAAATAATGTAAATACACAAAATCAACCTGTGATAAAAACAAAGTTATCGAAGAGAAAACTTATTTAGCACCGTTGTGATTGGAAACTCTATGAAACTCCCTCAACCAGTATCTCCCGATTCAGACGCAGCTGATAGACGCCGCCAGGACCTAGAAAATCCTCATCTCATGAACCCGGACACCCTTGCCAAGTCAAACCACTTGGGGTGACCTATGGCAGAGAAGTTGGTTATCCAATGAATGGTACCCGGGGCGGCGGTACGCGTATTTTTTCAATTTAATTTAAGGCTCTGCAACCGGTCTCGAAAAGAAGAAGATGGAGAAATACGAAATTACGAATTTTAGAGGAGAGCGCTAACATTTAACAGAGACAAAATCGATGCGAAAATGTTTAATAAAACATGACTCGTTTAAAATAGAGCAAAAATCTCGCGGGCATTATCTTAAACAGAATTTAAGAAACCATGTGAATTTTTTCATACATATAACTTGTAAAATAACTGAAACAAACGTGTTTATAATAATTTTTGGAGCATACTTTGCGATTTTTTTCTATCAAGGGAATTTTATATAATTTGCATTTCGGCGCGGGCAATGTTTAGATATTATCTTCAAGAATAACATATATATTTTTAAGAGCTTTAAAAATTACCGTGTTTAAGGGAGATATGTAAGAAATATCCCGTTATTTTTCACGGGCCTGCGTTATTAACATGTCAAATAATATTCTACAATAAAATTTGTTAAAATTTTACATTTGAATTTCTGCGAAACAACCCGGCCATAATGAATTGATTACGCGAGAGATGAATGTTCAATCAGGACCGAATTTAGACATTTTTTGTCAATACGATTGTAGTGATGATTTTGAAATGAGAACACTTCTTAATTTATTTATTTATTTACACATATACGGCACAACACGTGCCATTAACATAATTGACATACTTATAATAGTACAACAACATGAAGAATAACAGTATAAATGTTAGTAAAATTTAATTTAAGAAAAAAGGTGAAAAGTAAGGTTATAAGTAGCGCATAAAAACTATAAAAGTAAATTATAAAGTGAATAGTATAAAATATAAAGTATTAAGTACAAACTATAAATTATTATGTAAAAGTAAAAATAAAAAATTAAAGAGAGAAATAAAACAATAAAATGTAAAATATACAAATAAAAGATACCTATCTCAAGGTACCTACAACGATTTAAATATAAAATATAAAAAGTAACAAATCCTGGATTATGTTAACGGATATGATAAATTTTACAAGTAGGTATCTATGATTTCTAGTGCATGAATAGTTTTAGAGTGAAGTATTGGTAGGCATATTATGTTTATATTTATGTTTATATGATGTATTATATTTAGCGCTGTTGTGATATGAAACTCGATGAATCGAAAAATAGTGACACTATAAAGAGACAAACACATAGGTACACCTTTAGGATTTAGCCTGCGAGAGAATGAGATAGTACAATCGGTCTCCTCTTTGCGAGGTGTCTACTTTATGTCACTCTTGTCTACATTAATTTTCTGAAGGTTTCATTTTTACCGCGTGTGAATTACACACTCTATATCTTTTATGTAAGTAAATTTCTTTGTACATTCCGTCTCCGGTTCAAGATGGAGGCCGTTTTAATGGTTCAGAAAAGATTATTTTTTCAAATGTGAAATCGTCGTATTTATTTGGACTCTCTATTTAAGTTAATCTCTCTCTGGTTTCAATCCTGGGATTGGTTTGCAGCAATTTCATCTATTCGTTTCTTCCACTCTTCCCTGTCTTGTGCGGCTCTTTTGAATTCTGCATATGATAAGCAGCGCACGTCCACCAGCAGGTCCTCCAGGTACTCTCGGCGTGGGCGTCCCCTAGCGTTTGTCCCCTCGGTCATACCCTCCATTATGGCATGCAAGAGGCCTTCTTGTCTTATTGCATATAGCACATTTGTGTCACGTTCCAGATCGGAAGATACTCTCAGTATCGCCCCGGTGTAAGACCACCATTCAGATATGAAATATTGCTTTAAATGGCTTTAGCCGTGTTCGGTGACCAAGTCGAAATGGCCTGATAATTACCGGCCTACCTCTCCCCCATCTCCCTCCCCTCCCCACTACTATCTGTCTCACAATATACCCCAATTGGGGATGCCATGGTCTCACCGGCTCCAGATGGGAGCAGTTGGGACTCTTGTGTACTAGTTACCTACCTGCATGAAGAAAGTATGAAAAAGTATTGTCATTGAGATAGAAATATTACTTGACATAAATTGTATAATTTCTTATTTGAAATATTTTTTACATAAAATATAATATGGTTTACAATTAAGTGTGTAGGTATTTAAGTACCTAATTTTTTAATTTTTTTTTTTTTTTTTTTTTTATTTATTACAAATAGGTATATTACAGAGTTATAAAAAGTAAAGAAACAAATTGATACAATTTTACCACATAATATACAACAACATTTCAATCACTCTCCTAATAAAGCAACTGCTTGTGTTTAGGAGAGGACAACTAAAAAAAAAAAAAATTTCATTTGTTTAAATGAAAACAAAAAATATTAGTTATTCAACAAATAACATTAGTGATTTTATGAGAAGATACCTTAGAATCATAGTTCCATGGGAGAATACCTACTTACAAATCTTACGATTTCAGAGGAAATTTTGGTTTTGATTTATAAAAAAAGAGAAAATTAGAAAAGTACGTTTTTGGCCTGTTCATAGGACTACTGTGTGCTCGTTCTGAATCTGCCAATGTATTAGATAAATTAAACTTGATTGTCAGAGATGCACAGCCCGCGGCCTTCGAGCCCATTTCGTACGACCCAAAGGCTAAATTAAAAAAAATGTTAACACGGGACCTAGATGTAGATATTGGAATAAAATGAGCTCCGTACACGGACATATGAATATATCTGGACCTGCCCTAAGTGATAAAAACGTATTACTTCCCCCTCCCCAAGGAGCCAGCTGAAGCTCCTCCTTGGAGCCAGCCGCTCCATGGGGAGGGGAGAGAGCCTCACTTGAATCTAAAATATGTGACGTCATCATTCTTGTACTGACCAGCGCGGAAATAACGTCCATACGTTTTACGAAATAACACGCCAAAAACGGTAGCTTGTGCTACACATTAAACCCACATATTATACGGACATAGCGAATATGGGCGGTTCTCCAGTGTGCTCGTCGCTGGTTACAGGGGTAAGTAAATTATGAAACATTTGTAAAAGTGTCTTAACTAAACACGGCAACAAAATATTGCTATGTGAATTGGGGCGAATCTTTTCGGGCGGGCATTTGGCCTTAGCAAATATGTTATTAACGTGGCAAGCAATTCGCGCTCCCATGTAAAAAGGTCTATTCATTCAAAGCAGATTTTGATTTTAAGAACTAAATGGTGATATTATAATGCGAGATGCCTATATACTGTCAGATTGATTTTTTAACGAATCACAGTCATTTTTCCTCTCTTCGCCCCCCATAGTTTGGTTTTACCCCTCATCTGTATCTTCTGGTCTATGAATTCTGATGTCTATGGCTCCGTACGACAAATGCGTTGGCTTTCGTTAATTGTGAATTAATTAACATAAATCAACTTTTAACAATCAATATTTCGTAATTCAAACGTAATAATATCCAAATCAACTTTTAACAATCAATATTTTCTTAGATCACACGTAAATAAAACCTAAATAAATTTTTAACAATCAATATTTTCTTGGATCTCACGTAAATAATACCTAAATAAATTTTTAACAATCAATATTTTCTTAGATTTCACGTAAATAATACCTAAATAAATTTTTAACAATAAATATTTTCTTACATCACACATAAATAATACCTAAATAAATTTTTAACAATCAATATTTTCTTAGATCAAACACTAAATCAACTGTTTACTAATACCTAAAACAACTTTTAACGCATTTTAAACATCCTAGTATTCTACTAATATTATAAAGGCGAAATTTTGTATAGATGTATGTATGTTTGTTACTCTTTCACGCAAAAACTACTGAATGGATTTTAATGAAACTTTATAACAATATAGCCCATACATCAGAATAACATATAAGCTATAGCTCGTAGCTCTGGCATTATTAAATTCGTATAAAAAAATTGCAATAGGTGGCACGCGATCTGTTTGAAAAATGAATGAAGGGGGTATGGTGGGGGTGGTAAGGGGGGGGGGGGAAGGGGCGAGGAGAGGGGAGGAGAGTGGGGAAGGGGTGAGGAGAGGGGAGGAGAGTGGGGAGGGGGATGGGGGAGGTGGTGGTGATGGGGGAGAGTGGGGGGTTTGGAGGGGGGGGGGGGGGAATGAGGGGTTGGTGGAGAAGGGGGATAGTTGGGGAAACCCCCCTAATACCATGCAGCGAAGCCGGGGGCAAAAGCTAGTGTAACATATTTTAAAGGAAAATATTTAAATAGAACATAAACTCACCATTTTAGAACATACCTAAACTTTAAAATAGAAACATAAGCTATGGCACAATAATGCATTGCATAAGGTTCCAATTACATTCCCCTAATGCAATTCCAAGCTAGGCACACGTCCAATTTAAATATTTTGTATTAAAATATGATAAACTAAAAATTGTATTTTTTTAAGTCTTTTTTTGTTTTGTTAAATTTTTTGTTTATTTTTTGATTTTAGTGAATCTGAAGTACACAAACTAATTTGTCTGAATATGGGTGGACCTACTAAACGTGCTACTCATGTGAGACAGACATTACTTGACCATAATGACGTGACGATAGGTGACAAAGAGATCCGGATCTGCCCTGATAATAGGCACTGCAATGCTGTCCGAAGCGTTGGCTAAAGAAGGAGGTAGTGCAACACGGCATAACACCCCAAAAATAAATAACGAAAATACAATTTGGCCGTGAAAATCTAAAAACGTATCAGCCTATAAAAGATTCGGCCGAGTATCGTTAATTTGCTCCAAAGAATTGAAGAGTTCCGTTACTGTGTCATGGATCCCATAATCAGAACCTAACCAAACTACCCTTGCAGTACATCCTTTCTAATAAAAAAAGAATCATCGAAATCGGATGGCGTGATATTAATAATAATAATAATAATAATATCTTTATTGAACAAAACATTTAAGATTTATAACAAACAAGAAAAAAGTACATCTTACAATATTTTAAAAGTAACATTAGTACAAAAGTTAATAACAAAGAACAATATACATATAAACAGTAGTTACTTAGAGAGTAGAGATTTGTAATTATAAATTTAGGTTTCTCGTAACCTGCCTCACTAGGCTAGCCTGTGTTGAGGCAGTTATTTTACATCAATTTATAATGCTGTGAACATACCTACACTTATATTAGAATGTAATCACACAATAGATTGAGTTATTCGTCCATTTGTCGCGCACATACTTGACGCAAATTTAAGATTTATATGGTTTTCTCATAGATGCCATTGTCAGAACTGGACCAAATTGAAATGGGACCACACGGGAAGCACCAGCTTTCAAATAAAAAAAGAATGATCAACATCGGTTCATCCAGTCGAAAGTTCTGAGGTAACAAACATAAAAATAAAAAAATACAGTCGAATTGAGAACCTCCTACTTTTTGAAGTAGTTAAAAAATAGAGAGTGTGAGTGATGTTAGAATCTTATACAATGAATTATTATTTAAAATGTTTGACGTTAGAACTTTGTCATACATATATCTACGAAAATACAACACATAAAATTATTTTGGATATAGAAATGACCAAAAGAAATGCTTTGGCATTCAGAGGTCATTTTTGAAAAAAAAAAGGCCAGTTAGAACCCTAGCCTAATATAACCGAGTAAACGACTTGTAAAAAGTCAGATAAGTTTTAAGATTTTCACGGCCAAAAGCATTTTCGTTATTTGTTTTTGGGGTGTTATGCCGTGTTGCGCTACCTCCTTCTTTAGCCAACGTTTCGGACATCGTTGCAGTGTCCATCATCAGGGCAGATACGGCAGATCCGGTAGATGTGCACCTGCCCTGATGATGGACACTGCAACGATGTCCGAAACGTTGGCTAAAGAAGGAGGTAGCGCAACACGGCATAACACCCCAAAAACAAATAACGAAAAGACTTGTAAAAAGCTTTTTCCCCTAAAATAATTTAACTCGCGCCAAGTAAGAAAGAGTAGATAATGATTTTTTTTAATATCACCTTAAGGGACCTTATCTTAACAGACGGATTGCAATCTTTAGAGCACAGGCGTCGGGTGGGAATGCTATCCTTGTTCTACCGGCATTACAATGGAAGATGCTCCGAGGAACTAGCGTCATTGATCCTTTCGGCACCGGTGCATAGTCGGGAAATACGCCAAACGCGTGCCCAACATTTGTACACGGTTGACATTTGTCACATGAGAACGGGTCGTTTCTTCGACTCGTTCTTGTGTTCAACAGCTCGGCTGTGGAATGATTTGCCGGGCTCTGTGTTTCCTCTGGTCTCTTTAAGATCAATGTTCATTCCTTCCTCTCCTCAAAAAGACCCTCCACACAGCATCCCAGATGACATAGGCCCTGAGGGAAATTATTTTCCTCAGGGCCTCCTGTGTAGACTTAAGGTAAAAAAGGGAGTATTCTAGTCTAGAAGCATGAATTGTATGTGTTTTTTCAGGTGCAATAAAAAAAACAATAATATTTTTAAAGCCTTTATTTTACCAAATATTTATTAAACATTAAAGAATACACAAAAAATTCAAAATTCGTAAAGTTATAGGGTGTTGACGTGGGGGGTCTCAAAAAAATATCGCGCCCAGGATGACACTATTGCAACCCTCCTAGTAATTTGAAAAAAAAAGAAATCAAATTAATTCTTAATCCAAAAAAATGCTGCTATGGCTCGAACTAAGGTGACGTAAAAAATTATTTTTTTTCGCAAAATGGCGGCTGTCTTAAATAAAAAAATTACCACTTTTTCAAACTTTTCCGAATTTTTAGAAAATAGTTAAAATTGAAATGTTCTTATAGTTTTAGTTAGCGCGGTAGAGTAATGTATAGAGAAGGGTCACACCAAACTTCAAGTAAATTGGTTCAGTAGAACTTGAGATATTGTGTTAATCGTCTAGAAAAAAGAAGTTTTTGGAGAAACACGCGTTTGAAGTTTTGCTCTATATACAGCGCCGGATCTGCCATACGTTCAAAAACGTGCAAAAACCTGGCGCCAACTCCGAAGGGGCGCCGTGAGAAAATAAATATTGTATTAAAATTTAGTTATAATATTCCCAAAATCGTTTAAAAATTACCCATAGTACGAAATAATTATTACGCTCTAGCGACACTTTCCAAAGAAACAGAATGCGCACGCATCAGGTTGGTATCAACGGCTTACGAATTCATAGTCAGTTACAGATTTTTTTTTACAAATTCCATATATTTAGTTTAAACGTAAGATCTATTTTTCCATATATCTTTTACCGTCTTTTACGACGAATGGGTGCGATCCAAATTCAATAACCAATCACAGCGCGGTATTTTGTTCTAGTGAATCAAACAAACCGACTTGCGCGCTCCCAAAATGCTGACAATTTTAGTTAGTGTGTAGTCCGTACGCTCGCTATTGTTTTATTTTGTACGATTTAAGTCTCTAGGAGAAGGTAGTTAAAGACCATTTTCTTATGAAACCTTCAGTAAATTCCATTAACAAAAGCATCGCACGGTTTGCAGGATTTGCAGGTTGCAACGTGTTGACAGTTTCATCATTGATTTGAAGTTGGTTAAATGTATAATTAGATTTGTTATTTTACGGTGTCAGTGTAAGCGTCTTTCGTAAGCCGCAAAATAAAAATGTAGGGGGGGCGCCATCGGTACCTACTGCACAGGGCGCCAGATTTCGTAGATCCGGCCCTGTCTATATAGATTCTAGTTAGATTCCGTCTAAACCGGTCGAACTAAAATGGATACAACCTTCAAAATAATTCAAATTTTGAAAAAATCCTTTTAAGGAGATATTCTTGAATATCTAAACCATCGAAATATGAAGTAATTTTTTTTCTAGACTATGTATGACCATGGAAGGCTATCTCTGAAGTCAGGCCAAATTTTCACCGCTTGTATTGAGTGCCCTTAAAAAGGTTGCACATCACTGATTTACGTAATACAAACTTACATCACGGACCTCCCAGACTATTTGAAGAGGAATTTACGTGCAGATCTGAACGTCATAATTATATTAACAAGGTAACTTGTCATTTCATAAACACATAAAAAATATATGAAATCATCAAACAAAATATAAACGCACACAGTGGAAGATTTTCCCAGTATCGCCGTGGCGAAAGACGACCATCAGAATCGAAACCTTGTGCGAAATGATTTTTAAAACCCGTCTGCTTGTTTAGGAATAAATACATCCCAATACACGTAATCGCGTTATACTTTCATAAGACCAAAAACGTCCCGAGCGACCTTACATTTTAAAAGCTATATATATCTCTTCCTTTCAGGCAAACATATGTATTTTTTCTTTTAACCAGAAAGAGAACGAAATAATGCTTCTTATTGTCTTTGAAATATGAAAGCTATCTTGCATAGATATTTTACAATCTCGATCCAAAGTGAGGGTTTCAGAATTTTTGCCCGAAACTGAGGCTTCCGGATTGTGAGGTGCGAATATATTGAACCAAGCAGACGGGTTAAGGCTAAGAAGAAGATGTTTTGAAAGGGAGATATTAAAGATTAATGTTAGAGATTGGGCGCTAATATTAAAAAGCTATTATAATTACGCACTGGCGTTGTCAAATTATTTCCTATACCATTCAACTGATTGCGATGAAACTTTGGTGATCTGCTGTGCACGCACCCACAAAGGTTTCTGTATATAATGGTGAAATTTAAAAAAAATATTACTTGATTGAAAATTTTGTGTATTTCATGTAGTTAAGCGGCAGGGAGGGAAGGCGGGAAGGAGAAGGGTGGGGGAGAGGGAAAAGAACGAGGGGAGAAGGTTCGTGGAACGGGGAGGAGGGGAAAAGGCGGGTAAGGTAAAAGGGGAACGTGGGAAGGGGACGCAGGGGGGATAAGTAGCGTTCAAAGATTGTGATTTTTTTCCATCGAGTGAATTTCATATAATTATTCTTTCGACTCTGCAAATGTGTAGATATTATCTTAAAAATTAACATATATTTTCCTAGGAACTTTAAAAATAAATCGGTAAAAATTCGGAATGCAGGGGCCATTTTTGGTGACTAGATCGTGTGGTTGAAGGGGTGGGGAGTGGAGTGGGGGAAAGATTTTATGAAGAAAGTACCTGGTTATTCGATCTGGTCACCAAACACTGTTAGCACTGTTATTTACTCAAAAAGGGTTAAGAGGGTATTACCAGAGAAAATCAGAAATATGTCATTTTTAAATCAGATTTTAGATGTATCGACTCTTTTCCACAAAAAATTATTAATGGATTTCGAAAGATTGTTCTTTTATCTAGCATTCGCATGTTTTAAATTTTGAGAAAAAATGTTTATTTTTAGTAAGATTTTAGTAGAATTTGTATTATACCACACCCATTGCAAATCATAAATCAATACATTATCTGGGTATCGCATGTTTTAGAATTTTAATTTTAGTTTAAATAAAATCATTAAAAAATATATAAGTAATGTGTTTCTTGACTAAAATTGGTCCGTTTGTGTATTTATTTGCGCACTGACAAACTAATATAGTTCGGATTTTTTTAACATTCTTATTTAATTTAGACATTATTGTAAAATGATAAATACTGATAATCAAAAAATAATTACGAAAAGTACATATTATTTTAATAGTTTTATCACCACGCCTTTCGGCATTTTTGGATGTAGGTATAAATTAAAGCAAATTTGGAATGAAATAAAATCGATACTGAGTTACAATTTTAAAAAGCTGGTACGGAGAATAATTAATCTTTCTCAATGGAACCGCCCTGTACGATCGTAAGAACAACTTTCGACGAAATGTGGATTTTCGGCCGCTGGCTGGTTAAACGCTCTTAACATAAAATAACTCATAATCTACTCTTTAATAGATGGCGCTACATAGATTATTTTAAGAAAAAATATTCTTTTGCGAGTTCGTCGAGACATTACTAGGCATGAGCGCCTCTAGTTGCAAAGCCCTATGGTAATATATATTAATGTCAACCTATACAAATGATGTGAGCTTGATGATTTGTTTTTCGGTTTTCCACTGGTGCCGAAAGGATCAATGATACTAAGATACTTTACAAAGGTAACTTATAGTTTATATTATTTCCTGCCTTTCAACTTTTTATCTTAACTTTTTACTTTTACATTATACTTTATATTTTATAGTTTACACTTTTACTTTATACTTTCATTTTGTACATCATAATTCTATTTACTACTCATTACCTTAACTCCTTTTTTTTAACCTTTTGCTTTTATATTTAACTTTACATTTATATGTCACGTTCTTATGTTATTGTATTATAAAATATATAAATATAATTATGTCAATGGCACATGTTGTGCCGTATGTTTTGAAATAAATAAATAAATACTAGTTTGGCGTGTTTCCCGACTGTATACTGATCAAGGACGCCATTTTGTTGTTTCCTGAGAAAGTACTGCCCGAGTTTCTTGTGTCGAAGGGATCAGAGACACTAATCCGGTGTCTTTCCCGATTACAGACTGGTGACGAAGGCATCGATAACGCTAGTTTTGAGTGTTTTCCGATGATATACTGGAACCTAAAAGATCAACGACGTTAATTAGGTGTGTATCCCGACTATATGCTGGTGTCGAAGGGATCAATGACGCTAATTTGGTGTCTTTCCGACCACAGACTGGTGACGAAGGCATCAATGTCGCCAGTTTTGAGTGTTTTCCGATGATATACTACCGAAAGGATCAACGACGTTAATTATGTGTGTTTCCCGACTATATACTGGTGCTGAAGGGATCAATGATGCTAATTTGTTGTTTCTCGAATATGTACTGGTGCCGAAAGGATCAATGGCACTAGTTTGGTGCATTTTCCGACTAGACACTGGTGCCGAATGGATCAATGACGTTAATTTGGTGTGTTTCCCGACAGGTGGCGAAAGGATCAACGACGCTAATTTGTTATGCTTCTCAAATATGTACTGATGCGAAAGGATCAATGGCACTAGTTTGGTGCATTTTCCGACTAGACACTGGTGCCGAAGGGATCAATGACGTTAATTTAGTGTGTTTCCCGACAGGTGGCGAAAGGATCAATGACGCTAGTTTGGTGTTTCCCGACTATGTACCTACTGGTGTCGAAGGGATCAATAACACTAATTTGGTGTCTTTCCCGACCACAGACTGGTGACGAAGGCATCAATGACGCTAGTTTTGATTTGTGTTTTGACGTGTGTTTGATGTGTGTTTCCCGACTGTATACTGGTACCGAAAGGATCAATGACGCAGGTTCAATAGATATATTGCTAGCTTAATTGACAGTATTGTGTTATTAATTGCCACAGTAAACAGCAATAGAATACACATCAAACGACCGTGAAATTCTTACAACTTACATAATAAATAATAATATTATGAATAGATAACAAAAATGATTAGTACAGATTAAGGATCGTTTTGCAGAATGCGGCCATGAAACACATGTTTTTACTGTCCAGAGCCAATGGTACTACGGCAGAGCCCCAAATATGCACACGGTTGACATTGAGAACGGGTCACTTTTTCGACTCGTTCTGTGTTCAACAACTCGGCTGTGGAACGATTTGCCGACCTCTATGTTTCCTCCTTCCTACAACATGGGTCTCTTCAAGACTAATTTTCATTCCTCCCTCTCCTCAAAAAGACCCTCCACACAGCATCTCAGATGACACAAGCCCTTAGGGAAATTATTTTTCTCAGCTACCACCTAGGTATTTTCATATATGGTCAGCAAACATGGCTAAAGCTATTTCAAGCAACATTTCGTTTCATGGCGGTCTTGCCGCAAATAAACTATTTAATAAAAATAAAAAAATGTTAATAATTATTATGTAGCGCACAAGAGTCCCAACTACTCACAATCGGCCTCCCCAATTGGGGTTTGCTGGAGGCTGTGGAGGGGAATGAGACGGGTAAGAGAAAGTTGGGGAAGTACCTGGCTATTCAGATCTGGTCACCAAACATGGATAGAGCCATTTAACATGGCAATACCGAGAGTATCGTCCACTCCGGAACGTTAATACATTAAGCAAATAAACAATGAAAACAAAAAACAAATTCATTTTAATCGTGCATGCCGGGAGGCATATTTCCTTTTCCGTGTTCAATACGAGCAACCATGCCTCGAAATCAACACGTGTTTGTAACGCCATTTCTCCTCCAAACTAGTACTGTATTAAAATATAACTAGCCGTTGGAAACAATAGTTATATTATTTCAACGTCCAACGCTGTTGAAAATAATTAGCGCCAACAGTTGAAATATAATACCTACATGCGAATATTATTCAACGCAGTCAACGATTCAACTGCCTAATAAATAAAAAGGGTTAAGAGTTTGTACTTCGTGAACAACATTACTCGATATTTTAAATGGTCTTTTGGTTATGTACGTACCTACTGCACGTTTTTATTTTATTTTCCCATCCAATACGGCCGATACTCAGCGCCATGGAACAATCAAATTTATCAACGACAAGCAAAAAAATAACCTATTGACAATTGTCAATGTTTTGTACCTATTGTTTTAAACGGTGTTGGAATGATTAAGTCAAAAGGGTCAAGAGATCACACTTCGTGAACGATATTATACCCAATTACACAAGGTCTTTTGGTAATGTACATACCTACTGCACGTTTTATTTTATTTTCCCATCCAATACGGCCGATACGTAGCGCCATGGAACAATCAAATTTATCAACGACAAGCAAAAAAATAACCTATTGATAATTGTCAATGTTTTGTACCTATTGTTTTCAACGGTGTTGGAATGATTAAGTCAAAAGGGTCAAGAGATCACACTTCGTGAACGATATTATACCCAATTACACAAGGTCTTTTGGTAATGTACATACCTACCGCACGTTTTTTTTTATTTTCCCGTCCAATACGGCCGATACGTAGCGCCAAGCAACAAGCGAATTTATCAGTGACAAGCAAAATATATCTTCAACAGGATAATATTTTCAACAACCACCAACGTCTTCCAACAGTTTCAACTTTCAACGTTATTATAGGATTATTATTACGTGTGTGTCGCGTGGGGCATAGAGATAATAATAATTAATAATACATCAATGATTCGGGGAACCACCCGTTAAAAGGGATTCCTTAATACGATTTTGATATATTTTTTGTTAGTATCGTGTCGATCTCCTATTATAGTTGCGTCAACGTCTACGTTATTTTCAACAGCTATTTTCAACAGTTGAAAATTGCCAACGATAACGACGTTGGCGTTGGATAGAATTATCGTCAACGCCCAGTACTACTCCAAACCTGCATTCTTTAGAAGGCAAGCGGCATCGTACTGTGCACGGGTTTGTAACGCCATTTCTCCTCCAAACCTGTGTTCTTTAGAAGGCAAGCGGCATCGTACTGTGCACGGGTTTGTAACGCCATTTCTCCTCCAAACCTGCGTTCTTTAGAAGGCAAGCGGCATCGTACTGTGCACGGGTTTGTAACGCCAATTCCCTTCCCAAACCCGTGTTCAGTACGAGGCACGCGTCCTCGGCGGTGCATGAAACATAATAAATATTATTGCCATACAAAACAATAATTTATTCATGATATTAAGTGAATGCATTATAGACAAGTTTGTACCTGTATTTATAACAACAGAACATTGAAAGAAATGTATTAGAATAATTACACATACCCACAAGACAAACCCTGCTATGCCAAACAAACATTTCAAAACCTGGGATGTATATCTAAATTATGATGACATGCAGATTTAGTAGTTTGAACCTCAACCCAATAATTCGAATAACGTTTTTATTTTGATATGAATTTATTTTATAACATTGGTACTTCCAACAAATGTAATATTTGATTGTCTATTAGTTACCCGTGAGGTGGACTAAATTCACTTTTGAATCCGATTTGAACCCGCGACCTCCGGATTGATAGCCAAGTATCCGGCCACGAAGGTCGTCAGAAAAAGTCTAGCATGTTTTGGCATAACGATACTAAAAATACAATGTTTTTATCAATTTTCTTATCAGCGAAAAATAAAAATAATTTGTTATGGCTGAGACCAATTTCTTTCGATAAAGATCTTGAAAACGTTATCAAAAAATACCGATGTTATTGGCATTTTCGCCAAAGTTTGTATACGTTTTTATAATTTTTATGACTACCATTTGGTTACTTTACATTTTATTTAGAATTTTTACAAATTTGGTGATTTTCGTTTCGTTACATTAACATTTTATTCAAGCTAAAACTTCTTTAGCACCGTTGTGTTTTGAAACTCGATGAAACGGAAGAAAGCGACACTAAAAAGAGACAAAAACATACATCTATAGATTTTAGCCTGTGAGAGAATGAGATAGACTAATCGGCCTCCTCTCTGTGCGATGCTTGTAGAATAAAATTAAAATAATTTTTAAACTTGGTAATAATATTATCATCATCATTACATAGTATAAAATGAAGTCGCTCAAAATGTATGTGCGCATAGATCTTTTAAACTACGCAACGGATTTTCATGCGGTTTTCACCAATTGATAGAGTGATTCAAGAGGAAGGTTTATATGTATAATACATGCTTATTATAGTAGAGAAAAGCCGAGAAATTCAAATATTCAATTCAGGCAGCGGGCAGCCGGAGAGCGGGTGGTGTGGATTTTATAAAGGTTGGGTAATGGCGTTGTGTTTCGTTAGCCACAGCAACGTGTGGACGGGTCTGCTAGTAATAAATTAACCCTACTATTGTCCTTCCTATTACCCAAGTGGTTCGCTACGTTTGATGACTTAGCAGGGGTGCCCGGGTTTATGGGGTTAGGTTTGTCCGGATCTTGGCGGCGGATGTGTCTGCCCACCAACTGCATGGAAGGCCGGATCGGGAGAGACTGGTTGAGGGAGATCTTTTGACCTCTTCAGCAGGACTCTTTCGAAACATTGCCTTGCACCGCAGTGGCACGGATAAATACATACGTCCGTCACCCCTGGACACACTGACTCCCAGATTCCTACCCACCCTTCATACCTTTTTCGTTCCCAGAACTTCCTCGCCTTCCTTTCCTTAAAAATACCCACCACGCAGCATCCACAAAGTTGACATAGGCCCTGAGGGGAAATATTTTCCTCGGGGCATCCTGTGTGGAGCTAATGTAAAAAAAAAATTCTCTCCAAGTTTAGTTTTCTGAAGGTTTCACTTCTACCGCTCGTGAACTGCACACATGATTTTTTCACCAATTTATGATTTCAATTTCGTTACTTTTAAGTTTTACTTTTCTTTTGAAGCTTTCACCAATTTACGATTTTGGTTTCGTTACTATAACATTGTATTTTGAAGTTTTCACTAATTCATAATATTCATTTCATAACTTTTCGTAACACTTTTTCGTAACGTTTATTTTGAAGTTTTCACCAACCTAAGATTACACCAACCATTTCTTTACTTATGTTTTATTTTTACGTTTTTACAAATTTTGTGATTTCCTTTTGTTTTTTTAATGTTCTATTTTTAAGTTTACACCAACTTTCAATTTGGGTGGCGGGTA
This sequence comes from Limnephilus rhombicus, assembly GCA_929108145.2. Lineage (NCBI taxonomy): Eukaryota > Metazoa > Arthropoda > Insecta > Trichoptera > Limnephilidae > Limnephilus > Limnephilus rhombicus. The sequence continues at coordinate 21,496,193 of OV815290.1, read as the reverse complement.
TGGGTACCGCCGCCCCGGGAACCATTTATTGGACAACCAACACCCCTGCCACAGGTCACCCCAAGTGGTTCGCTACGTTTGGTGACTTAGCAGGGGTGCCCGGGTTCATCGGATGAGGTTTGTCTAGGTCTTGGTGGCGGATACGTTTTCCCAACCACTGCGCGGCGGGCTGGATCGGAGGAGACTGATAGAGGGAGGCCTTTTGACCTCTCCAGCCGGATTCTCCCGACCCTTCGCCTTGCACCGCAGTGTGAGGAATAGATTCATACGTCCGTCACTCCTGGCCACACTGACGACCCCCAGATTCCTACCCACCCCTCATACCTTTTTCCTTACCATATCTTCTCTTTCCTTTCCCTTAAAAAACCAACCACACAGCATCCTCAAAGATGACATAGGCCCTTAGGGAAATTGTTTTTCTCGGTGCCTCCTGTGTGGAGCTAATGTTAAAAAAAAACATATGAATTCCATTTCGTTACTTTAACATTTTATTTTGAAGTTTTCATTAATTTATGATTTCCATTTCGTTACTTTTACATTTTATTCTGAAGTTTTCATTAATTTATTATTTCCATTTCGTTACTTTTACATTTTATTCTGAAGTTTTCATTAATTTATGATTTCCATTTCGTTACTTTTACATTTTATTCTGAAGTTTTCATTAATTTATTATTTCCATTTCGTTACTTTTACATTTTATTCTGAAGTTTTCATTAATTTATGATTTCCATTTCGTTACTTTTACATTTTATTCTGAAGTTTTCATTAATTTATTATTTCCATTTCGTTACTTTTACATTTTATTCTGAAGTTTTCATTAATTTATGATTTCCATTTCGTTACTTTTACATTTTATTCTGAAGTTTTCATTAATTTATGATTTCCATTTCGTTACTTTTACATTTTATTCTGGAGTTTTCATTAATTTATGATTTCCATTTCGTTACTTTTACATTTTATTCTGAAGTTTTCATTAATTTATTATTTCCATTTCGTTACTTTTACATTTTATTCTGAAGTTTTCATTAATTTATGATTTCCATTTCGTTACTTTTACATTTTATTCTGAAGTTTTCATTAATTTATGATTTCCATTTCGTTACTTTTACATTTTATTCTGAAGTTTTCATTAATTTATGATTTCCATTTCGTTGCTTTTACATTTTATTCTGAAGTTTTCATTAATTTATGATTTCCATTTCGTTACTTTTACATTTTATTCTGAAGTTTTCATTAATTTATGATTTCCATTTCGTTACTTTTACATTTTATTCTGGAGTTTTCATTAATTTATGATTTCCATTTCGTTACTTTTACATTTTATTCTGAAGTTTTCATTAATTTATGATTTCCATTTCGTTGCTTTTACATTTTATTCTGAAGTTTTCATTAATTTATGATTTCCATTTCGTTACGTATACATTTTATTCTGAAGTTTTCACTAATTTATGATATCCATTTCGTTAGTTTAACGTTTTATTTTTTAAGTTTTCATCAATTTATGATTTCAATTTAGTTTCTTTTACGTTTTATTTAGAAGTTTTCAAAAATTAATGATATGCATTTCTATACTTTTATGTTTTATTTTGAAGTTTTCACAAATTTATGATTCCAATTTCGTTACTAAAAAAAAGTTAGTTTTGGCGAAAAGTCATTCTATCTCCTATCATCTAATTGTATTACGGTGATATTATATGATTTAAAAGGTGTTAGAAAGAGAAATCACCACGCGTTGAATTCGCAATTAACTACCAGACTCCCGAAAAAATTTAATAAATTTTATGAAACAACATTTACCATTTAAAAAGTATTGGTCAAGGTATGCATTTTTTTAAAACATATTTTTATATAAAACTTGACAAATATGCACAAACCCAAACGTGCACCTGTTAGACTAATTATAAGAATTTTAAAATCCGTTGATGCGGACTTGTGGACGCTTACCACAATAATATATACTAGCAGTTAAAAACCAGCTCCGCGAGCTTTTGCTGCTAGTAACAGCTAGTGACGTGCTTTGTAACAAACTTCCCGTACGAAGGTGGTTTTGCATAAGGCACGGAGTCGGATTCTCAATTTTCAATCGTACAGTCGCTAGGGTCTTAATACTATCAGACTGCTAGTGGCAGTTAAAAACCTGCAGGCGGCTTTTAGTACGGCTTCGCCCGGTTTGAGTGTTTGTGACCATTTTACAAATCAGATAGAAACTGGTTCCTAAAATAGCCAGTTCCTCGCATCCACTGTGATCCAGTGACAGCTAGTCAACGTCGGTGACTCACCGAGACAAAGTAACAGTGATAAAGTAACAGTGCCAAAGTAACAGTGTCAAAGTAACAGAGACACGCAATGACGTTATGTGTAATTTATAACAATTTCGTCAAGTATTGCCGTCAGTCTTCCAAATCCGGAAGGATACTTGAAACATATAAATCCGTAGCAGATATACCATTCACGTGCGAGCTGCTGACGGAAGTAGTGACATCTTGTGTTGAATTCTTGAATTTGAAACCGAATTATAACAGAAGCTTTGTGTGAAATTCCACGTACACAGATGTTAATTGAGGCGCGGCCGTTGAACGTGGCGTCCGACATGCACTGTGGCTGGGTTCTGAAATTCAACCACACAGATGCTATTAATACTGTTAAAACAACTATTAATACAACAGAATAATTCCAGTTACAGTACAATTTAATTATCCTATCAGCATTTAGGCAAGTGACTCTTCAATAATATTTTTAAGGCATATAAAGAACAGTCACTTACATCCAAATGGTTTGCAATTTCATTTAACAGAACCACTCTCCTCGTCATGCTATTCTTTGCCAAGACGTCTGTTCTGCCGTTCGGTACTTCGGCTGTAGTGGTCTGATACATATAGATTATTCTAAAACTACCGATCACAAGCAGTTCGGATGAAATCTTCAGGAGAATCGGTGTTTTGGACATTAGGCAACTTTATGCCAAAAATATACTAATTGATCTATTCAAACATAGAACTGTTTTTGACAATATCCAAACTGTTCGTCATACGAGAACCAAAGGGCAAAATCTCTTACTTATCCTTTTCGCCAAAACAACCTTTGGTCAAAGAAACTTCAGGTACTTTGCAACAAAACTTTATAATACACTTCCACTGACCATTAGACAGCACACTAATCACGTAAAATACAAAACAGATACCAAGTGTTGGATCACTACCAAAGACAGATCATATATCAACAATATTTTTAGAACCTCCTAATGCATGCTAACCCATTGATACGAAGCTGATTGTCCTTGTACTTTTACTCTAAATGTAAATAACATTGTTGTTGTTATCCTTTATAAACTATTTATGTTAAAATGCGCCTGCTCTCAACACAGGAACTCCTAGTGAGACAGGCACAGCACAATTACCTATGTAACATAATTTTTTTTTGATTATAATAATTTAAAAAAATCATAGCATCCCAAGAGAAATGGGCTATCGATGAAATTGTTCCAAATTTTGAAAGACAGAATAGCAAGACTTGCTTTCCGTCTGGTTTCTAGACTCACAGAATCAGTTTCCTCAAGTAAGTCAATATGGTGCATGAACCTTGGGTAGGTTCCATGCTTCCGCATATAAACATACCTGAGGAATTTCTTCTGGATGTGCTCTAACATATCAATGTACTTCTGGTGGTACGGTGCCCAAACATCGCTCGCGTACTCCAGCTTGCTTCTCAGTATGCCATCGAATAACGCTAGCATAGCTTCTTGGTTATCAAACTGCTTACATGTCCTGATGATGAATCCAAGAAGTTTGTAGCAAAACTGAGTGAGCTGCGATATATGGCAAAAGAATGGCAGTTCGGGATCAAAGACGACACCGAGATTTTTCACGGATTTTACACGTGATAACGTTAAGAGCGTTTAACTAGCTAGCGGACGAAAATCCACATTTCGTCGAAATTTGTTCTTACGATCGTGCAGGGCGGTTGCAATGAGAAAGATTAATTATTCTCCTGACCAGCTTTTTAAAATTATAACTCAAAATCGATTTTATTTCATTCCAAATTTGCTTACTTACAACACGGACCTCCCAGACTATTTGAAGAGGAATTTACGTGCAAATCTGAACGTCATAATTATAGTTACCTTGTCATTTCATAAACACATAAAAAATATATGAAATCAAACAAAATATGTATAAAAGCACACAGTGGAAGATTTTCCCAGTATCGCCGTGGCGAATGACGACCATCAGAATCGAAACCTTGTGCGAAATGATTTAAGAGCGTTTAACAAGCCAGCGGACGAAAATCCACATTTCGTCGAAAGTTGTTCATACGATCGTGCAGGGCGGTTAAATGAGAAAGATTAATTATTTTCCGGACCAGCTTTTTCAAATTATAACTCAATATCGATTTCATTTCATTCCAAATTTGCTTTAATTTATACCTACATCCAAAAATGCTGAAAGGCGTGATAAAACTATTAAAATAATGTACTTTTTGTAATTATTTTTTTGATTATCAGTATTTATCATTTTTCAATAATGCCTAAGTTAAATAAGAATGTAAAAAAAATCTGAAATATATTAGATTAATTAGATTTGTAAGTGCGCAAATAAATACACAAACGGACCAATTTTCGCCAAGAAACACGTGTACGTATATATTTTTTAATAATTTTATTTCAACTAAAATTAAAATTCTAAAACATGCGATACCCAGATAATGTATTGATTTATTTTACTGCATGATTATATTATTTGAAATGGGTGTGGTATAATACAAAAACTTTTTTAAAAATTTAACAAATCTGCCAACGACCTATGGTATAACCTTATTATACTAAAAATAAACATTTTTTCTCAAAATTTAAAACATGCGAATGCTAGATAAAAGAACAATCTTTCGAAATCCATTTATAATTTTTTGTGGAAAAGAGTCAATACGTCTAAAAGCTGATTTAAAAATGACATATTTCTGGTTTTCTCTGGTAATACCCTCTTAACTTATTATATTTCAAAAGAATGCACGTGATTTCCAGTGACGTTTTACTGTATTTGCGTCGATATTGATGACATTTTAACCAATTTCCATAAATCTTCGTGACATTTCATCAGTTTGTACATCTCCCTGACATTTTGTGATATTACATGAAATTTATTTGACTACTTTATCACAGATCATTTGTCACCACCGACAGTAATATATATATTTTTTAATATAGCATTACCCGTGTTTCACAAACGAGTCGGTACAAACCTGTGAAACTACGTAACACAGAGAACCAAAAAAACCTTTCTTTTTTATCTGAGCGTTTAATTTTTTTTACAATTTTTTGTCAACTGACGGATTAAATTTTTGATCCTTTTTGATTTAATCGAAAATGAAAGCTCAAATCAAAAAAGTTATACCACAAAATCAACTCAAAATCTATCAATCTATATAAATAAAAATCTGTACAAATAAAAATGAATCGCCGAAATGTATGTACGCGCATAAGTTCCGAACGACTGCACCAAATTGGATTTTTTTTTGTGTTTGTTATTGTCAGAACAAGGTTTGTATAAAACTACTCGTGAGCTTTGGCATTATGAAATTTGTATAAAAAAATAGCAATAGGTGTTTTATTGAGATAAAACCCTGGAAGAAATCGAATATTTCTGAAGGCATCCGAAAACTAAAAACTGGTTTAGAAAGGTGATGAAATACGCTCTCAAATTATATAAATCGAAATAAACATATAATTTTTTAAATATATAAATTTTGCAAGCAAACATAAAAAAGTTTTTAAAATGTCTTACCTTACGTTTATTCTAACTAAAATTCTGGTATTGGTGGATATTGGACACGCCAGTGGACACTGGATAATGACAGTGGTCAATATCTATATTATATCAAAAAAAAAATTTGCACTAGTATCAAATACAGAGAGGAAATTAGGGAATACGTTTGTATGTACAAAACGCCGCCTGGTTTCAAGATGAATATATACGTGAAATCCTATTTAGATACTATTTTGATTAATCTTTACGACGAATCGGCTTACAGTATGAACATCAAAAAATATGCTACGGATAAATCGAAGCTTTTACTAGCTTTTCTATGTATTAGAATTACAATAAAATTATTATTTACGTAACAAAAAATATAAGTGTAAACCACAAAAAAAATGTTTTTTCCTGACTAAACTATGAAGTAATACAAGAAACAATTTTTTTTAAATACCCCTTTGTGGCTAAGACTATTTTTGAGGTTTTCCATGTTCTAACTTTTTTTCGTTCTTATAAAATTATGCACAAAATAAATAAAAACCACTTTTTCGTTTACTAGCCTCGTGCAAAAAGACGCTCGATTTTGAAATTTTGAAGGCATGAGATTCTAAATATTTCTAGCGTTTATATTCCTCTTAAGTGGGTAAATTCCTGGCATATCCGCTACGGGCAGGCTGGAATTCCAAGAGTCAAATCAGTGATGCGTAACCTTTTTAGCTAAAGGGCCAATTTATCACTGTTAAATATTCGTTCGTCCAGTTGATTAGACAGACATCTCCGAAAAATCTAAGTTTCATATGTGTAAAAATGTAGCCTCTATCTCGTGAAATACTCAGATTACTAATAAACACCATCAAATCAATTATAATAATGCAGAAAAACTTGTAGTGAAATAAACAAACAAACAAAATACTTTATGAGTAAAACCGAGTAAAATGCAACTCGATCATAACCTACGGATGTGTTGGGTGGGGGGGGGGGGGGGGTGTACAGGGAAAACAATATTAAACTCATTATTGAAGGCACAGAAATCTATTTTACGTGTTATAATGAAGATACCCTTCAGATATTCGAGCGACGCTCTCTTCGGGGAATTTAATGTACTAGATGTTCGACAGTGTTACATTAAAAATATAATAATTTATGCTCATAAAAATAAATATAAAATGAAAAAAGTCGAACACAAACATCAAACCAGAAGTAAGGACAGAAATGAACTTTCTATTCTAACAAGCAACACAGCAGCCTTTCAAATGATATTCTCATACCTGGGACCGAAATTATATAACAAAATCCCTTCACAACTCAAACTGTGTGAAGTGTCATCCTTCGGTAAAAAAAATAACAAAATGGTTACAAGATTTAGGCAGGACAGAGTCAGAAATATTATTAAAAAATGTTATTTGATAATTATGTATTACGAGCACCTTATATATTTATTTTGTTTCCAAAATTTTTCTTTTCTTTTACTTACTGTTTTTCGTGTTTAATCACTTCGAATACACTTTTTCTTGTTAATTAATTGATTCCAGATAGTCCTGGGTCGGTCGTGAATAACCCGCTCATTGAAACCCGCTCACGGACCACAAAAGAGCGAGCGGGTCATTTTTTCGTCAGCACCCGGGTCTCGCGATCCACTTCTCGCAACCGCTCTACTACTGCTACCTGGGTTTCGGGTGCGGAAGTGGCGGGGCGAGCGACGATAGATAGATGTAATATGAGAGAGCGAGCGGGTTGTCAACACCCGGGTTTCGCCACCTTCTCTCTCGACTCAGGTAGTAGAAAGTAGCTGGGTGAAGCGTAATCGAGTTTCATATTTTGTGTCGCGAAAAGAGCGGGTCTTCGCGACCCGCTCATGACGCCAGTGTGTCGTGAGCGACCCGGGTCGTGTAAAACGATCGATCGACCCAGGACTAATTCCAGAACCTATTACTCCACTGTATAATTATGTAAATGCAAATTGTGAAGTTTAACTTTACAAATACTACTTTATGAATGATAATGTACCTACCAACCTAGTATGAATATGTCAATTTGACTGTACTAGAACGGGAGACCTTCCTAGTTGGACAGTCAAAGCATCCTTATACTGAATGTATTTTGTAACAAATAAAATAAATAAATCTTTATAAATAAAAATGAATCGCTGAATGTGTTGCTAGGCGCATAACTTTCGAACGACTGCACCATATTGGATAATTCTTTTTTTTGTGTGTTCGTTATTGTCAGGACAAGGTTTTTATAAAACTTCCGGTGAGCCCTGGCATTATGACATTTGTATAAAAAAATTGCTATTGGTGTAACGCAAGGAAGCGGCTATTGCTATGGAAAGCGGGAGGGAGGGAGAGATGGGGGAGGGGAACCAAGGAGGGGGAGGGGGACCTGGGAGCGGGAGGGTAACACGGGAGGGGATTTCGCAGGTCGGGGAAGGGGGGGGGGAGTGGAGTGGGGAGAGGGAAGGTGGAGGTGACGGAGTGGGAACGGGAGAAAAAAAAGGGGAGGCGGAAGGGAAACGGGACAAATAGGAAAGGACATGCAGGGAGAAACAATTTCTTTATTAAATGGAATAGCAACGCATGCCGGGAACCAGCTAGTAAAAAAATTAAAATAAATAAAAAAAACCTCAAATTGTAATATTTAATTACATGAAGACAAGTCCATCGAAAATCTGGAAACAGAAAATATATTGGCACCTCTGGGACTCTAATTATGATACAGTTAAAAATGACCGAATTGGATAGGGACACCTCAGCTCAGTTGGTAGAGTCGCAGCCCGGAAAGCAGAAGGTCCTGGGTTCGAGTCCCAGAAGTGCCAATATCTTTTTCTGATTTTTCTGTTTCCAGATTTTCGTTTGAGATTCAATCTATAGGATTTAGTCTGCGAGAAAATGAGATAGTATAATCGGTATCCTCTTTGTGCGGTGCTTCGTATCCTCCCCACTCTTATCTACTTTAGTTTTCTGAAGGTTTCACTTCCACCGCGTGTAAATTGCACGAGCTGTCGTCAAAAGGGTCGAACGGAAAGGTCCGCGAGCCACACGCACTGGGCTCGCGGCCCACCGGTTGTGCATCACTGGTTAAATAAAATTAATATTCCATATTTATTATCGCACGGGTAATATTGACTTTGACTTTTGACCCTATAAAAATGGCAGAAAGACGAACATGGGTCGGTTATATAGGCAGATCGTTCGTAGCTCCGGGTTACAATAATAATAATTAGCAGTTAAAAAACGGTTTTGCTGCTAGGCCCTTCGGGCAGCTTTTGGTTCGGCCTCGCCCAGTTTAAGTGTTGGTGGTTGTTTTATAAATCCGATGGGAACTGGTTCCAAAAATGGTCGGTTCCTTCAATTCCCTGGGATCCAGTGACAGCTAGTCACCGGGACAAACTAACCACGACAGGCAATGTCGTCATAAATAATATATAGCGGCGCGATATTATTTTTTTTTTTACATGAGCTTCACACAGAGGAGGCCCTGAGGAAAATAATTTCCCTCAGGGCCTATGCCATCTTTGGGGATGCTGTGTGGAGGGTTTTTTTAAGGAAGGGAAGGAGAAGAGAGTTCTGGGAAGGAAGAGGGTTTAAGGGGTGGGTAGGAATCTGGGGTTCGGTGTGTCCTAGTCATCCGCCTCCAAGACCTATACAAACCACACCCTGTAAACCCGGGCACCCTTGCTAAATCTTAAATATTCTACAGTAAAAACATAAACATGTCACACGGAAAATTTACGTTTTTACAAATTGTAATTTATTTTTTATTTTTTTATTTATTTATTTATTTTTTATTATTGAAGACAAACATTCCCGGGTTACGAATAACCCAACAATATTTGAAAATCTCCTACTACCACCACAGAAAGCCGAAAATGTTGCTTGTGTTGTGATGGAGGACTTAAGACAGCCGAGGAATCGAACACGCGACGCTCGGGTGGGACCCAAGCTCAACTCAACCACTGACCGGTCAATTCGTTATATTCCACTTGGAAACTTGAATATCCAACTGTAAAAAAATTTAATATACTACTGCAAAAACTTGAATATTCTACTCTAACAACTTGAATATTCTACTGTAACAATTTAAATATTCTGTAAAAACATAAATAAGTCACATGGAAAATTAACTGCAAACATTAATTAACTGTAAAACAAACCGTAATATACCACTTGGAAACTTGAAAAAATTGAATATTCTACTGAAACAATTCGACATTTAAAACTGTAAAGAATTTAATATACTACTGCAAAAACTTGAATATTCTACTGACACAACTCAACTTTTCTAATGTAACTTCTTGAATATTCTACTCTAAAAACTTCAATATTCCATTGTAACAACTTCAATATTCCACTATAAAAACTTCAATATTCCACTATAAAAACTTCAATATTCCACTATAAAAACTTCAATATTCTACTATAAAAACTTCAATATTCCACTATAAAAACTTCAATATTCCACTATAAAAACGTCAATATTCCACTATAAAAACTTCAATATTTTACTATACACACTTGAATACATTGCATATTCCACTCTGACAACTTCATATTCTACACAGCTGTAACAACGTCAATATTCTACTCTAAAAACTTCAATATTCTATTGCAACAACTTCATATTCCACTATAAAAACGTGAACATTTTAATATAAACACTTGAATATTCTACTGTAACAACTTGAATATTCTACCTACCATAAAAACTTGAATATTCTACTCTAAAAACGTATGAAATAAACACGAAGCAAAACGCTACTGTGATAAAATAAATGTAGTCGAGATGTGTGACAAAATGATGATCGGAGTAATAATTAAATTTTCGTTTGTTTACAGGGACTGTAGATCGAATTTCTTTAAACTAAAATCAGGATATTCAAATTAAATTCAATGAAAGTATCTTCCATTCTGCAACGTGCCGCAAATCCTACTTCCTACTAATATTATAAAGGTGAAAGTTTGTATCGATGTATGTTTGTTACTCTTTCACGCAAAAACTACTGAATAGAATTTAAAAATTCTTTTACTAATAGAAAGCTACATTATTTGCGAGATCTATAGGCTATATAATATATTGGGCTACTCTGGCGTTATGAATAATGATAAATCGTTATAAACGATGTTTTTTTTAATTAGGTTACTATGGACATCACTTTGATGTTAAAATTCAAATGTGTATAATGTAGGTACTAATTCCTACTTTACTGAATGGATTTTAATGAAACTTTACAATAATATAAACGTATAGGCTATAGCTCAGAGCTCTGGCATTACGAAATTTGTATGAAAAAATTGCAATAGGTGGCACGATTAGTAAGATATCTATAATTCTTTAATCGATTTAAATTATTATGGAAGTGGGTAATTCAAATAAATTCTCTAACTTAAATATTTTCTAAAATAAAATTTTTATTTAAAAATCTTTGTTTTGCAAAATGTCATTCTCAAATTTTGACATTTTCTATCACACAACAATTATGGGTAAAGTTTGGATTATGGGCGAAATTCCTAAAAAATAAAACTAGTTATCTTTATACTAACGTTTTTATAAACTGAATTACACGACTTAAAAATTTTCGATACACAAACAATCTGCAATAAATTAATGACACATTTTTTTATGGGCGATACTCCGAAAGAAGAAATTTAATTATCTTTATACTAACTTTTGGCTGGGAAATCTGAATCTGAAAGAATTAGGTTACACTCGATATAATATTAACTGAGTTAAACGACTGTACAATTTTGAATTCACACACAATATAACAGGCCATTTTGGACGCTTTCTGACAATAAATATCATAGAAAAAACCAAAGATATTACATATTACCACATAAAATTAAGTGTTGCCATTAAGCAATAATATCAATAACGTAAAAAAAAAATGTTTATAATTTCAGCAATTATTTTTTATAAATTTTATTCACTTTTGTATCACAAACCATGTTACACAAACCTAGCTTAGCCGCTAAACTACTTGAAAACTGGGATGTTTTCTTGCCTTGACGCGAGTAGGCGCTACGAAGGGGGCACTTTCTTTTGTATCACAAACCATGTTACACAAACCTAGCGTAGCCGCTAAACTACTTGAAAGCTGGGATGTTTTCTTGCCTTGACACGAGTAGGCGCTACGAAGGGGGCACTTTCTTTTGTATCACAAACCATGTTACACAAACCTAGCGTAGCCGCTAAACTACTTGAAAGCTGGGATGTTTTCTTGCCTTGACACGAGTAGGCGCTACGAAGGGGGCACTTTCTTTTGTATCACAAACCATGTTACACAAACCTAGCGTAGCCGCTAAACTACTTGAAAGCTGGGATGTTTTCTTGCCTTGACGCGAGTAGGCGCTACGAAGGGGGCACTTTCTTTTCTATCACAAACCATGTTACATTAAGACTACGAATTTTCACACTTTTGGTCTAAGAATACGGCCGTTGAGATAGTCATAATTCATCAGGTTAATGTGAGTTTTGTGATGAATTATCATGTGAGGAAGTGTCGTGTCTGAAAGTTTTACGTTATTGATATTATTGCTTATGGCATCACTTAATTTTCTGTGGTTGAACATAAAATATCTTTGGTTTTTTATATGGCATTGTTGAGAGCGTCAAAAACGTCAAAATTACCTGTAAACTGTGTATGAATTCAAAATTTTGCAGTCGTGTAATTCAGTTTATATTTCTTGCCCCAACCTAATTCTTTCAGATTCGGATTTCCCGGACCAAAGTTAGTATAAAGATAACTAGTTTTATTTTTTAGGAATTTCGCCCATAATCCGAACGTTTTCCACAATTATTGTTTTAATTGGATAGACAGGTATCGCATTTTTTAAGTATAAAACTGCCGTACTGGATTTTTTGGTAGAATAGAAAAAGAAGAATAATAATTCGTACTTAATAACTATCTCTAAAAATGAATCACCGAAATGTATGTACGCGCATAAACCCGAACGACTGAACCAAATTGGATAAATCTTTTTTTTTTTTTTAATTATGAAATTTGTACAAGAAATTATATTAATAGATGGCATGCGAGCAGTTTGAAAACTTAATGTATCAGGAATGAATGTGTGGAATGCGAGATGTGAGTGGGGGGGAGTGGGGAGGGGGGTGTTGGGAGGGTGTGAGGAGGGGTAGGGGGTGGGGGGAAGGAGGTTGATGGGGGGAATTGGTGTGGGGAAAGGGAATGTGGAGGGGTAGGGGTGAGGGGAGTGGTGGGTGGAGGAGGGGGAGGGAGAGGGGGGTTGATGGATGAGTGGTGTGGGGAGAGGGAAGGTGGAGGGGGTGAAGTGGGGGAAGGGGTGGGTGGAGATGGAGAGGGGTTGATAGGGGAGTGGAGTGGAGAGAGGGAAGGTGGAGGAGGCGGAGTGGGATGGAAGAGGGGGGAGGGATGGAAGGGAAGGGGAAGGGGTGGAGGAAGGTGGGGGGATGTGGAGTGGGGAGGGTGTGGGGTAGGGGAGGGGTGGGTGGAGGAGGGGGGGGAGAGGGGGGGTTGATGGATGAGTGGTCTGGGAAGAGGGAAGGTTGAGGGGGGAGAAGTGGGGGAAGGGGTGGATGGAGATGAAGGGGGGTTGATGGGGGGAGTGGAGGGGGGAGGGGTGAGTGGAGGGGGAGGGGGATTGATGGGGGGAGTGGAGTGGGGAGAGGGAAAGTGGAGGAGGCTGAGTGGAAATCCCCTAATACCACGCGAGCGAAGAGCGGGAAAAAGCTAGTATAATATATTTCTTTAAATTTTGCAAATTCACTTTGTGGCAGCATTTTATTAATGAAATAATTAAAAACACTTTGTTTTTACTACGATAATCTTTCTTTAAAAGTCAACATGTTTCAAGAACGAGGTTCTCTTCATCAGGACATTATATGTACTAAAACTAAATGATCAAATATAGAAAGACAGGCGTTGGTAGAAATGGAAGTAGTGAGGGAGGAGAGAGGTGGAAAGAGGAGGTGCTTAGAAGATCAACAAGGGACTTTTTGACATGTTGACTTTTTAAATACAGATTATCGTGGTAAATACAAAGTGTTTTTAATTATTTCATTAATAATATACATTATTTCAAACGAATAAATTGTGAAATAACACAATTTACTTGAGCACGCCGGGATTCGATTCCGCGATCTTCGGATTACTAATCGATAGCCTTACCCCTCGACCACAGATATTTTAATTTTAAGCACTGTGGTTTATTTTAAGTATTGTGGTAAAAGACAACCATTCAAAATCGAAACTTGAAACTGCATTAGCCAGCGTGCTTGGTGATCAGATCTGAATATCCAGGCACTTATCAACCTTCATCTACCCCATCTTTTCCCACACCCCACTCCTTTCAGCCACAAAACATACCCCCGATTGGAAATGCCATGGTCCCACAGTCTCATTGGGAGCAATTGGGACTTGTGTGCGGTATTCACATAAACATAAAATATAGAATAAAATGTTTATTTTGTATAACCACGTGTTTTAATTAATTTATTAACCGACCGGTTTCGCTTTGCCCAATCATCATCATGGTAAAAATTAATACTGGCGAAAGTGGGCGGTAAATACATTAATTAAAACTTGAGGTTTAAACAAAATAAATGTTTTTGTTTTTATTCAATACTTGCTGTTTCCCGGCACGCGTTGCAATGCCATATTTAAATAAATACATTGTTTCTCCCTGCATCACCTTTCCCGTGCGTCCCGGTTCCCCTCCCGCGCCCCCTTCCTAGCTGGCAACCTATATATATATATAGCCTATATGTTATTCTGATGTATGACCTATATTATTGTAAAGTTCATTCAAATCCATTCTGTAGTTCTTGCGTGAAAGAGTAACAAACACACATACATCCATGCAAACTTTCGCGTTTATAATAAATTAGTGAGATTAGCTGGTTCCCGGAATGAGTTGCAATGCCATATTCAAAGAAATAATTTGTTTGCATGTCCTGCATGTCGTTTCCCGAGCGTCCCCATTCCTCTTAAGCGTTACCCTCCACCTTCCCCGCCTTCCTCCCTCCCTCCCGCGTTCCATATATTCACTGTATTCAGTCCCAGTACATTCAGTTTTCAAACAGCTCGCGTGCCACCTACTACAATTTTTTTATTCAAATTTTCATTTTTCATATATTACAAATATTGATTTTTGTATATTATTACAAGAACAATCAATCAAATTTGGTACCTAACATAGGTACCTATTTAAAATATCTATAATTCTTGATTCAATTCAAAGTATTAGGTGAACACTTCAAATAAATTCATTAATTTAAAGAGTTCCAAAAATTGAATTTTGATTTAACAATATTATTCTAAAATTTTGTCATTTTTGACAGTTTCGCAAGAGTTTTTGTAATGATTAAAAAACTTTTCAGATGTTTTGTCATGTGGTTGTAATAATCCAGAAACCTTCGCGATGGTTTAAAGAAGGTAGTTTGAAAGTTCAAAAAATGTCATATGCTTAAAGCAATACATAGACATCTCATATAAAAATTTCATATGCTTAATATAGCAATACATAGACATCTCATATAAAAATTTCATATGCTTAAAGCAATACATAGACATCTCAAATAAAAATTTCATATGCTTAAAGCAATACATAGACATCTCATATAAAAATTTCATATGCTTAAAGCAATACATAGACATCTCATATAAAAATTTCATATGCTTAATATAGCAATACATAGACATCTCGTATATATACCCAAGAAAGCATATTTTGATTTTTATATCATTAATCATTGCATAGTATAAAATGAAGTCGCTCAAAATGTGCGCATAGATCTTTTAAGTTACGCAACGGATTTTCATGTGGTTTTCACCAATAGATAGAGTGATTCAAGAGGAAGGTTTATATGTACAATACATGCTTATTATAGTCGAGAAAAACGGAGAAATTCAAATATCCAATTCAGGCAGCGGGCAGCTTGCAAGCGGGTGGTGTGGATTTTATAAAGGTTGGGTAACGGCGTTGTGTTTCGTTAGCCACAGCAACGTGTGGCCGGATCTGCTAGTATTTATATAGATGTCAAATACAAAGTGATAGCTTTCTACAATAATATAAAATATCCTACTAATATTATAAAGGCGAAAGTTTGTATGGATGTATGTTTGTTACACTTTCACGCAAAAACTACTGAATGAATTTTAATGAAACTTTACAATAATATAGTTCATACATCAGAATAAGATATAGGCCAAAGCTCGGAGCTTTGGCATTGTGAAATTTGTATAAAAAAATTGCAATAGGCGGCACGGAACGGGTATGGCGGGGTTGGTTGGGGGAGTTTGAGAGGGGGTGAGGGAGGGGGGTGGGGGGAGAAGGGGGGGGGAGGGGTGGAGTGGGGATAGGTAAGGTGGAGGAGAAGAAGTGGAAACCCCCCTAATACTATGTGAACGAAGCCGGGGGCAAAAGCCAGTAGAAAATAATTTACTTACATTCAGATAAAATCCACAAAAAGCAACCGATTTTAATGAAGAAATAAAAATTTCACAAGATCAATAGAAAAAAATCACTTAAATTTCGCAAATTGCAAAATTAATAAATACAATTTTCACAAAAAAATTCATTCAAAAGCTAATTTAACACTTTCACAAATTACGATTTAAAATACGAAAAAAAAAACACGAACGTCACAAGACACGCAGAATAAATTTGTTTTTAGTAAATTCGCGTGCGTCATTTGGTTAATACTCGAAATTTAATCGACCCATCTCGAAGTGTCGATAACTCAATCGACAGGCGACCGACCGATGTCGTATCGGCAATCGTACTGAAGTTATAATTTATAATCGTCATTTCTGATGTAAGTGAGGACACCTTGATAATAAAAAAAACATGATAAAATAAACTACACTGAATAAACAATTCTCTAGAAATGCGTGCACTGAAGGTGTTCGCAAAAATGCAAATATGTAAAATATGGTTACATTTCTGCGAAAAACTATCATATTTTTTTGTAAAATCATCGTAATTTTTTTTAAATATATCTATTTGATTATTATTTTTTAATTTATAAACTAACGTTTAGACAAGATTTTTATGCATAGCACAAAGGACGCCACCTAGCGAGGGATTTAACACTAACGATGTCTTTCTCGCAAAAATAAAGTTGGTTGTTTTCAGGTGGGAAAAAATATAACAAGCAGTAATTGTTGAATGAAACACTAGTATATATTGAATTATTTGGCGGGTATTTGATAAGCCCCCATAGCTCAGTGGTCAGAGCATTCGACCGGCAATCGGAAGGACACGGGTTCAAGTCCCGTTGGCGGCAAGTATCTTTTCTCGGAAGATTTTTCAATGTAAATGAGTGTTTCAGGCTGACAATTATTGCTTGTAATAATTGATATCTATTTGAATATTGGATACGTTTTAAGATTTTCACGGCCAAAAGTATTTTCGTTATTTGTTTTTGGGGTGATATGCCGTGTTGCGCTACCTCCTTTAGCCAACGTTTAGGACAGCGTTGCAGTGTCCATCATCAGGGCAGATCCGGCACCCAAAAACAAATAACGAAAATATTTGAATATTATTTATTTTTATTTTAACGGGTAGTCTGGACCAGTCGACCAAAAAATTCGACTTTTTTTGCCTGAATTTTTATTTTATTTCTTACATGAGCTCCGCACAGGAAAATAATTCTCTTCAGGGCCTGTGTCATCTTAGGGATGACGCGTGGAGGGTTTTTTTAAGGAAGGGGAGAAGAGGAAGTTCTGGGAA
Organism: Limnephilus rhombicus; assembly: GCA_929108145.2. Taxonomy (NCBI): domain Eukaryota; kingdom Metazoa; phylum Arthropoda; class Insecta; order Trichoptera; family Limnephilidae; genus Limnephilus; species Limnephilus rhombicus. The sequence continues at coordinate 21,478,735 of OV815290.1, read as the reverse complement.
GGAAAAGGGTATATAGGGTGGGTAGGAATCTGGGGGTTAGTGTGTCCAGGAGTGACAGATGTATGAATTCTACAAATTAAGTTAATTTGCTTTATTATTATTATTATTTTTTTAAATTCAAATAAAAAAAACAACTTTTAATAGTTATCAAAATAATATTTATATTTGGATGACTTACTTTCAAAGGGGAGGAACTATTTTAAAGAATGTCTGAAGTCTACAAATTAAGTTAATTTGCTTTATTATTATTATATTTTTTTTAATTCAAATTAAAAAAATAACTTTTGATAATTATCATAAAAATATTTATATTTTTATGACTTATTTTCAACATCTCCACAAGAAGAGCCATTCATTTATTTATCTACTTATCATGAATTTATGTACCTATTTTACTTAAGCGAAACATCAGCCTACAATAAGAATGGTTTATTTATATGTTTATTATTATATAAATATTATCTACTTAATTGACAAACCACTTAATTCGTTGTCATACAAAAACATTGTACCTAACTAAACTATATATTAACCAATAACAATTCTTACATTTATATAGATAAATCGACTACCATAATACGGGCATGTGCCTAGCGTGGTAGTCGAATCACCTGTAAAAACTATATAAAAATTTATATGATGAATAAAGAAAATAAAAAAAAAATAAAAAAAAAAACTATCCCTCCAATTGTGGTGCAAGGTGATGGGTTGAGATAGTACGGCTGGAGAAGTCAAAAGGATTCCCTCAACCGTCCTGCCACGCAGCAGGTGTGCAGAAGCATCCGCCGCCAAGAAGTAGGCAAATCTCACCCCCATAAACCCGGGCAACCCTGCTAAGTCACCAAACATAGCGAGCCGCTTGGGGTGACCTATAGCAAAGGTGTTGGTTATCCAATAAATTGTTTCTGGGGCTGCGGTACCCATACCCGCCTCCCAAATTGCGGGTTTCCTGTTCACAGAATCATTGGGGCATGAGTCCCAATTTTTTTTTCCAAGTGACTGGGACACCCTAATCTGAGAATTATGTTTGGTTGGAGGACGTGGAAAAATGAACGAGATCGGGAAGAGGAAGGTAGGGAAGTGTCCGATTGTTCAGATCTGGTCACCAAACACGGATAAATCAATTTCAAGCGATGTTTCGATTGTAAATGGTGAACTTTCACCGGGGCGATACTGATAGCATGGTACCACTCCGAAACGCATATATTCATTATTTTTATCAAGTAAGCACAATTTCCCCCTACTTCCGCGTTATTTGATCGCTCTTTTTGCAAATATCTAGATTATTTCTTGTACCTACTGGGGCGTAGGAGTCGAAATGTCTTGTCATGTAAATTAGAGACATCATTTTTCATTCAAATCTGATAGAAAACACGTCTAGGAATTTTCTGTTCCGTGATAAAACCTATTACGATGTAAAACGCAATATCGGTCAGGTTTTTAAAAGCAAGTCTAAAACACGAATTTACTAAAATAATTTTTTTAAAGTATCTGAAAAATGAGTCCGAAAATCGAAATTTGAATTGATTATGCAGTTATATGTGTTAGTGTACCTCTATCTGGGTTTTATCGAAAATGTCGGTAACTTATCATCGCTCCCGAGCACGACTGCAGACCGCTAAAATAGTTGATAAAAAAAATTTAAAAATCAGTCTAGTTTTGGAGGAGAAAAATGGGAAATACAAAACTTCGATTTTGATGAATTTATTTTATCTGATTTTTATCTGATTACTAACTGACCGGGCCACGCGTTGCTGTGGCTAACGAAACACAACCCCATCTACTGACAACGCCATTACCCAACCTATATAACCAACGCCATCTGTTAATTTGCAAACATATCAAATCCACACCACCCGCGTGCCAGCCCGCTGCCCGCTTGCCAGCCCGTGGCTTGTTGCCCCATTATATATTTCAAGCAATTTACACAAAGCCTTGACAAAGTATATACCTAAACCTTCCTCATGAATCACTCTATCTATTGGTGAAAACCGCATGAAAATCCGTTGCGTAGTTCAAAAGATCTAAGCGTACAAACAGCTGGAGCGACTTTGCTTTATACAATGTAATAGATATATTTCAACCAATTTACACAAAACGTTGACAAATTATATATCTCAACCTTCGTCATGAATCACTCTATTTATTGGTGAAAACCGCATGAAAATCCGTTGCGTATTTTAAAAGATCTAAGTGTACAGACAGCAGGAGCGACTTTGCTATATACTATGTAATAGATTTTCCTTCATTTTTGTCGATCTGATTGTATTCCATTTAAGAGTTACAAATATTATCCTTAGCAAAATTATTGGTTGCTATCTTTGTATGATTGATAAGTTCTACCCGAATATAGTTTTAATTTTAGTGTCTTGTTCTGTTTCATATTTCGTTAAATTTATTATAACTTCTTCTTCATTGATTTTTCTTTACATTACCTACCGTATACCCTACCTAAGGTCCTGAGGAAAACAATCTCCCTCGGGGCTTACGTCATATTTCAATTAGGGAGGCGGGTATGGGTACCGCCGCCCCGGGACCATTTATTGGATAACCAACACCACTGCCATAGGTCACCCCAAGTATTTCGCTAAGTTAGCAGAGGTGCTCGAGTTCAGTTCAGTTCAGTAACTGGTTCGCCTCGTTTGATGACTTATCGTGAGTGCCCGGGTTCACGGGGTGAGGTTTGTTCGGGTCTTGGCGGCATATGCGTCTGCCCACCACCCGCACGGCAGGCCGGATCAGGAGAGAGTGGTTGAGGGAGTCCTTTTGACTTCTCCAGCCGTACTCTCTCGGAGCAACGCCTTGCACCGCAGTGGGAGGGACGGATTCATACGTCCGTCACTCCTGGATACACTGACCTCCAGATTCCTTTCCACCCCTTTTCCTTCACAGTTCTTCCTCTACTTCCTATCCTAAAAAGACCCTCCACACAGCATACTCAAAGATGACATAGGCCCTAAGGGGAATTATTTTCCCCGGGGCCTCCCCCTGTGTGTAGCTAATGTAAAAATAAAAATAAAGAAAGGAGAGGAAGTTTTAGGAATGAAAAATGTATGCCGGGGAAGATAGGAATCTGGCAATGTCTCCAGAAGTGACAGATGTATAAATTCATCCCTCTCACTATGGTACAAGGCGATGAGTCGAGAGTCTGGCTGGAGAGATAAAAATGTCTTTCACAACCAGTATAATCTCCGAATCCGGCCCGCCACGCAGTAGGTGGGCAAACGCATGTGCACCAAGATCTAGACCAGTGGTTCTCGATAGCACAACGGAGGGGGCGGAATGGGATAGGGTGGGACGGCATATTTACCACAACGAGGGGGCGAAATGGGGTATGGGGTGGAACGGGGTAGGATACGGTGGGGCGAAACATCCCGCGCCATCCCATCCCATTACGCCCCACCCCGGAGACACTTCCGTATGAATAAAAATGTGTTAAAACCTTGCCGCGCTCCTCCTGACCTCATTCAGGGTCCCCCAAATCAATTTTTATTTTCCACGGACCTTCTGAATGATCCTGGGGGTCCGTACGGACCCCTTTGGGAACCACTGATGTAGACAAACCTCACCGATTAAATATTACATCGATGGAAATAACCTTCAAAAGTTATTCAAATAAATTGAAAATACAAATTTATTTATTTATTGATACAAAATTATATATTTCATAGTACAATCCAGTAATGTTGGCCTCCCTGGGTGGCTTACCCGTGCTGAAGCCCCCATTTTATAATAGAAGAATTAAACATACTTAATACATTTTGAAAAAAAAATATATATATATAAATATATATACAGGGTGTTAAGGGACGTACTTGACTTACTTTAACCAGTGATTCCTGACATTATTTGGAGTAAAAAATGTAAATGAAATTTTGGTCTCAGGTGACATTTTTTTTTTTTTTTTTTTTTCTACAAAAACATAAAAAAATGGTAGTTGTTGAACAGTTGGAGGCGGGCTAAGGGATTCGTCGGACACCTGGCTGTATGACCAGTGACGACATGTGAAAGAAATTTTTTTTTGTTTGATTTTGAAGAAAAAAATTTTGAAAAAAAAAAATAGTCGTCAAAAAAAGTCACCGGAGACCAAAATTTAATTAACACTTTTTACTCCAAATAATATCAGGAATCACTGGTTAAAGTAAGTCAAGTACGTCCCTTAACACCCTGTATAATGTTGGTGACGAAAAAACACTTAAAATTAAGATAATTATTAACTAACATTGACAAACTGACCTTATACAATAATATTGCGCTATCATGAACACTTGATGTTATAGAATATTGCACTTTATTAAAGTTCAGGAATATGACGGTAAAGTCATTTATAAAGAACTTCACAAATGTGGAGTTCCCTCTTATCTTGAACCCATTGTCTTATAATAAATAATAAAAAAATCAGAGTGTGCAATTCACACGCGGTAGAAGTGAAGCCTTCAGAAAACTAATGTAGACGAGAGGTTACGAAGTACCGCACATAGAGGACACCGATTGTACTATCTCATTCTCTCGCAGGCTAAATCTTATAGATGTATGTGTTTGTCTCTTTTTAGTGTCGCTATTTTCCGTTCCATCCAGTTTCAAATCACAATGGTGTGAAAGAGGTTTCACTTCAATGATATTCAAGGAAGGTGGATATGAGTACCGCCGCTCCGGCAACCATTTATTGTATAACCAAGTGGTTCGCTAATTTAGGGGAGTTAGCAGAGGTGCCCGGGTTCATCGGTGAGGTTTGTCCGAGTCATAGCGGCGGATGCGTACAGGCGTGGCAGGCCGGATCGGAAGAGACTGGTTGAGGGAGACCTTTTGACTTCAGTGGGAGGGATAGATTTATACCTCTGTCACTCCTGAACACACTGACTCCCAGATTCCTACCCAACTCCTCATACCCTTCTCAGAACCTTCTCCCCTTTCTTTCCTCAAAAGACCCTCCACACAGCAACCTCAAAGATGTCATAGGCCCTGAGCGGAATAATTTTCCTCACGGCCTCCTGTGTAGACAGAGAGGATTGATTCGGTATTGGCACACGCTCATTACTTCATTTACATTCATACATAGTATTAAACATGGTTCCATGCCAATTCAGAATTGAGATTCGAAATATTTCTAGCGTTTATATTCCTCTTAAACAGCATTTAACGAAACACTGTGAATTTTTTCATACATATATGTAAAATAACTGAAACAAACGTGTTAAAAATAATTATTGGAGCATACTTTGCGATTTTTTTCTATCGAAGGAATTTTATATAATTTGCGTTTCGGTGCGGGCAAAGTCTAGATATTATCTTCAAGAATAACATATATTTTTTTAAGAGCTTTAAAACTTAGCGTGTTTAAGGGAAACATGTAATAAATCGGTACAAATCCGGGTTGTGGGCCCTTAATTCTACGTGCCCCAATCATATAAGCGCCCCTTTCTCAATCTCATTAATTACGCTTACATCAATCAGCCTTGCTTTCAAATTAAAAAAATTTAAAAAAATCTTATAAAATTCTAGTTATGGTTGCAATAATCCCCACGCTCCAGGCAGTTGAAATCGCATGTACAGAAGTCGCATAAAAAGTTTAAAAAAATAAACAAGCACAAGCAAAGACTGATATCCGGCATTATGCAATCATAATCGGTCATAGGTCCAAGATATTTTGTGTAAAATAAGCCAGGAATTATCAAGCAGGGGCCGCAGTTTTTTTTTTTAATAATTTATATTGAATCATAATTTTTATTTATTTTTCAAAGAATATTGCCAGATTTTACTCGGGAATATTTTTCTTTCTTTCAAAAACATATATGTTGCTGGGTTATTTATTACCCAACGTGAAAAAAAAGTTTTTTTTGAGAGAGTGAAAAAACCATAGACATAATATGAATATTAATAGACCTGCCCTAAGCGACAAAAGCGTATAATTTCCCCCTCCCCATACCGGTTCCATTGGAACCGGCTGGGATCGAGTATGGCTTCGCGCGAATCTAAAAAATGTGACGTCATCATTCTTCTGCGAGCCATCGTCGAGCACTCATCGGTGCATTTTCCGAAATAACACGGCAAAAATAGTGGCTTGTGTTTTGAAAACGTGTAAAAATAGAAGTGAAAAAGAGAATAAACCCAATTGTCGTATTACATTCCATAGGCAAGCATTTTTTACTTTATTTTAAACTTATTCATATCACATAATATGGTCGTTTTTGTAGCACACACTATCACTCGAGATACATGGCGTGTGCTCGACACTGTATAGTTGGGTAAGTAAATTATGAAACATTTGTAAAAGTTTCTTAAAACTAAATACGCCAACAAAATATTGGACTATGAAAATAGGCCAACTCTACTTTGCCGAATTTGGAATTCGCAAATTTGTTCATTACGCGGCGAACAATTCGCGCTCCCATGTAAAAAGGTATATTCATTCAAAAGCAGAGTTTACTTTTAAGAACTAAATGGTTATATTATAATACGAGATGCCCATATACTCTCAGTTTGGGTTATTGACGAATCACATTTCATCAAATTCATCATCCCGCTCTGCGCCCCGCTGTAGTTGGTTTCTCCCCCTCACCTTTATGTTCTGGTCTAGTAATAATATTCACATCTCTATGGAAAAAACCTATTTTGATACAGGAAAATGAAAGTGGATGATCTACAAATAATATTTAATTGGATTGCTAATGATTAAATTTGAGGGAGCGGTCCGGATCGGCAGAGACGGGGCGTGAAATAAAAGGCGTCCGTCGGTGTAGTGAGTCAGTCTTTATTGAGCTACGTAGCGAGGGTCGGAGCGGAGCGGAGTGACAGTGGTGCCGTGAGTGTTGCTGCTGCGTTGCTGATGAGTGAAGAAGGTCGGAGACTACGGCGGTGAAGATCACTGGTCTTCAGGGAGCCGGCGTGTTGCTCTACACCTACACCATGGCGGTGTAGAAGTGACCTTGGTCCAGGCGGTCGATCGTCGTCGTGCTGACGAGATATGGCAGCTGTGTGTCCTTTGATTCGGCACACACATGTGACGCAGGAAGGAACCTTGAGAGGCGATGAGGATGATCTCTGGCAGCGGAACGCGATGGGTTTCGAATGCCAGAGAACGGGTCGCATCCCAAGCAGAAAGCACGGCGGGCTTTATGTGCTGCGGACGGAGACATCTCATGTCGAGGCGCGAATGGGACGGACAGCGGATGGTGGTTGGAGAAGGAGTCATCGAATGTGTTATGAAGATGTTCCTGGAGTCACACTGGATATGCGTTAAATCACTTGCTGCGAGAGCGATATCAGCCCGCATGGGCGGATAATGCGTAGCAACACTGTATCACTGCCCGGTGCGTAAATGTCGAACCATGAATGAAAACTAGACTGAGACTAGGTACTGACTGACTGGAGCGGACGAGCGAATCGGCTGCTTATATAGCCGCGGCGAGTAATTACTCTCACGGTAGGTAATGCTGGGTGAATTCACGCAAAGCTGAGATATCGCTCGAACCTTCTGTGGGCATTTGTATTGCACAGCCACACGTTCTAGGCCTTTCGCATAAGTGGCAGAATATTCACCGCTGTAGGTAGGTGTACCAGCCGGTGCGCGATACCTTACGCTGTAGGTATTTCGTAATGTGCTTCTAGCGCGTTCGGTGGAGTCCAGTGGCGGCGCAATGAATTCGGCAAAAGTGGCCGCCACAAATTTACATCTTACTAATATTATAAACGCGAAAGTTTGTATGGATGTATGTATGTTTGTTACCCTTTCACGCAAAAACTCCTGAATGAATTTTAATGAAACTTTACAATAAAAGCTCATACATCAGAATAACATATAGGCTATCCTATTAATATTATAAAGGCTAAAGTTTGTATGGATGTATGCTTGTTACTCTTTCACGCAAAAAGTACTGAATGGACTTTAAAAATTCTTTCACTAATAGAAAGCTACATTATTTGCGAGTACTATAGGTTGTATATATTAGTAAGCTCTGGCGTTATGAAATTATTTACTATACGTTTATTGCCTAGACGAAAAGCAAAGCGTTGCTAAGTAATTGTTTGACGTGCGCTGTCATTTTGTTATTAGTTTATGTTACTAAGGAGATCCCTTTTAGTAAAAATTCAAATATGTATAAAATATTAATCTATACTAATACATATAATAAATGTCTATACTAATATTATAAATGCGAAACTGCGCGTGTTTGATAGTTATGTTTTAACGGGTGGCACGCGAGCTGTTTTAAAAATGAATGTAACAGGTATTGAGGGGGGGATTTGAGGGGGGAACTGGGATTGGGGAGGGGGGGAGTGGGATAGAGTAGGTGGAGGAGGCGGAGTGGGAAACCCCCTAATACTATAAAACACAGAGGCCGCCAAATCATTCCACAGCCGAGCTGTTGAACACAAGAATGAGTCGAAGAAACGACCCGTTCTCACGTGACAAATGTCAACCGTGTACAAATGTTGGGCACGCGTTTGGCGTGTTTCCCGACTACGCACCGGTGCCGAAGGGATCAATAATGCTAGTTCCTCGGAGCATCTTCCATTGTAATACCGGTAGAAAAAGGATAGCATTCCCACCCGACGCCTGTGCTCTAAAGATTGCAATCCGTCTGTTAAGATGGGAGAATCCACAGATAAGTTGTTTCTCTTATCTGTGGGAGAATCTATCAAACGGACCGCCCGTTTCTGCACAGAGTCGAGGGTATTTTTCAGGTATTTTGGAGCTCCAGACCAGAGGTGGCTGCCAAATTCAACCGTGGGGCGCACTTGTGATTTGTACAGAGTTAGCAGTTGTGTACTATTAAAGTATCTGCGGGCCCTGTACAGTACGCCCAGTTTTTGGTAGGCTAACTTTACTCTGGCTTCGATGGAGCCCCCATATCTGAGCTGGTCACTTAGGGTTGCACCAAGCATATCAATGGAGGGCCTGTTCGGAAGATTGCTTCTGTTGAAAGATACTAAATTAAGTAAAAAATGTAAATGAAATCTTGGTCTCCGGTGATATATTTGATTTTTTTTTTCTACAAAAACATTAAAAAATGGTAGATGCTGGATAGTTGGAGGCGGGGTGAGGGGTTGGTCGGTTACTCGGCTGAGTGACCAATGACAACAAGCGGAAGAAATTTGTTTTTTTTTAATATGAAAAAAAAAAGTCATCCAAAAAGTCACCGGAGACCAAAATTTTATTAACATTTTTTACACCAAATATGCTCAGGAATCGCTGGTTAAAATCTCTCGGGTAAGTCCTGTTACACCCTGTATGAGTAGACCCGATATATAAATTTTATGTACCAAACATATTCTAAATTTTTAAGTAAGGAATTACACAATTTTCTAAAGAAACGTCACTATCTCAATCACAATTATTTTATTCAAACTTTCTTCAGACAGATGACATAATATTTAGAAAAAAAATTAATTAAGAAAGTCCAAAAAATTGCAAACCATTTCACATTGAAAAAAAAACATAGGCAAAGTAAGGGAACGTACCCACACTACGTGACACGTTTAGGGGGGGGGGAGGTCTTCAAAAAATGTCACCCTTGGTACAAATGTGCGGCGGCGGATTTAGGTTTTTGGTCACCGGGGGGGGGGGGTTAAAAATTGCAAAAAGTTGGTCACGTAGTATGGGTACGTTCTCTAAGACTTGCTGTGGATGCAGCAGATTTTCTAAAACAGAAACGGAACGCACAAACTAATTTATAGACAGATCAAGTGCATATTTAGTGCATTTTTTCAATCGGCCCGCATTTTAAAAACTATTGAAGACCCCTGCCCAAAGGAGACTGCTAGGTTAGGTCAATTACTGTGTTGTCAGGCAATGATATAACATCATTAAGTGCGCCATGACCAGGAGATGTTAAACATTAACATTGGTATACTGTATATCTACATTAACAAAGCAGCGTAAAGACCTTGTCACTCCTAGGACCCAAACAGGCCAATAAAACCGATTACATGTATTGTAGTTATTTATTGAATGACCAACACCTCTGCCATAGGTCACCACAAATGTTTCGCTACGTTTGGTGGCTTAGCAGGGGTGCCAGGTTCATGGGATGAGGTTTACCCAGGTCTTGGGTCTGCCAACATTTTTTTTTTTACATTAACTCCACACAGGAGGCCCTGAGCCAAACAACTCAATCTTGGCACACACTCCTTGTCTCGTTCACATTTATACATCATCTCATTCATATTCTTCTATTATTCCCACTCTTCACTTGGCTCAATTTTTTGAGATTTTTTTTACAATAGCTCCACACAGTAGGCTTTGAGGGGAATTATTCCCCTCGGGGCCTATGTCATCTTTGAGGATGCCGTATGGAGGATATTTTTAGGAAAGGAAGGATGATTTTCTGTGAAGGAAAAAGGTTTGAGGGGTGGGTAGGAATCTGAAGGTCAATGTCTCCAGGAGTGACAGACGTATGAATCCATCCCTCCCACTGCGTTACAAGGCGATGTTTCGAGAGAGGTAAAAAGGTTTTCTTCAACCAATCTCTCCAAACAGGCTTGCCACGCAATTGGTGGGCAGACACTCGGCCGCCAAGACCTTGACAAACCTCACCCCATGAACTCGAGCATGATAAAGTCACCAAACGTAGCAACACTTGGGGCGACCTATGGCAGAGTTGTTAGTTATCCAATAAATAGTTCCCGAGGTGAAGGTACCCATACCCGCCTCCCAAATTGTAAATGCATGAATGTAAATATAACTAGGATTCTGAGACAGATTTGTGTGGTCTAGTCTCTCTGCCGACCCGTGCATAGAAATGGCTTGAGGGTAAAATAGATATTTTATAAAATCATTGTATGTTCTGTCTATGGACAATATGACCACAGGACCTTGACCTTGACCGTCAATGATTTATTATTATTATTATTATATAATAAGCAGGCAGCATTTTGCTGATGAGCTCATATCTAATTTCAATAGTTTGACAGTAAATTTAAATTTTCAACTAAGTTAGTCCTGATTTAATTTTCAACTAAGTTGACGGCCGGCGTAGTCCAGTGGTAAGGTTCTTGACTGGCACTCCGAAGGTCGCGGGATCGAATCCCGGCGTGGCAAATAAATTTTATTTGATTAATTTGTGTTATTTCACAATTATTCATTTAAAAAATAATATAGTATGTTTGCTGCACGTTCCAGAGTGGAAGATACTCTCAGTATCGCCCTGGTGTGAGACCACCATTCAGAATTGAAACGTTGCTTGAAATGGCTTTAGCCGTGTTTGGTGACCAGATCTGAATAGCCAGGTACTTCCTCACCTTCCTCTTCCCTATCTCCTTCCCCTCCTCACTACCATCAGCCTCACAACATACCCCAATTGGGGATGCCATAGTCCCACTGGCTCCAGACGGGAGCAGATGGGACTCTTGTGCGGTATTCATGTAAAAAAAAAAAAAGTCCTTCTTTCTCTCCAAATATGAATCCAATAGAGCTTTAAATTGGTTTATGTTAGTTGCATCGATGACATGTTGTGGGAGTTTGTTCCAAGCATCCACCACTCTATTTGCAAGGAAGTGTTTTCTAGGATTGGATGCAAAAGGCGTTTTGGTAATTTTTTTCGAGTGTCCACGGAGAATTATATTTTTACTAGTAGTGAAGATTCCTTGAATGTTAAGGTTGATAATCTTAGTTCCTTGAGTCTATCTTCATATCGCCGATCTTTCAAAGCTCTTGGTATTTTAGTGAAACGTCTCTGTACTCCCGACATCAGATTTATATCCTTTTCAAAGTAAGGAGTCCATATTTGGAAAGCATATTCCAGGAGAGGTCGCACATATGTTTTGTATATTTTTAACATCATGTCCGGTGTTAGGTCAAGGAATGCTTCCCTGATCAAATATGTTAGTGAGTTTGCTCTTTTCACAATCCCAGCGATGCGCGGTTCCCATTTTAAATCTTGTGATATGGTAACTCCTGAGTCACTTGGACGGTTCGTGACCCCAAGAAATAATCCGATAAACTGAACAGATAAGCAGCGATAGAACTGCTGTGAGGGTATCAACGTGCCAGAAATCAACTCAGAAATCAAAAAACAGGTGTAACCGGTCCAGCTATCAAACTAATAAAATCCTATCTGTCCAACAGAAAACAGTGTGTTAACATAGGAGATAAAAACAGTCAACTCGAGAGTATAAACTACGGAGTTCCACAAGGATCAATACTGGGGCCACTTTTATTCCAAATATACATAAATGACATCTGTCAGCTAAAACTACATGGTGAAATTTTCTTATACGCAGATGACACGGCAATTTTTTACTTCGGCAAAAACTTAGAAAGTCTATTAGAACAATCTCAAACGGATCTTAATGTACTAAACGATTGGCTAATACAAAATATATTAACAATAAATATTAATAAAACCGGTTACATGATCTTAAGCTCACCTAAAAGAATAATACCATCGCATAAACCATTACAAATAGAAGAAAGAGACCTACATATCCTAGATAGCGAAAAATACCTGGGCTTATATATTGATAAACATTTAACATTTAAACAACACGTAGAAAAACTAAAAACAAAAATCATCCCATTAATTGGTGTATTTGGTAGAATTGCTCATCTTCTACCAACAGAGGTAAAGAGGGGCTTATACTTTAGCTTAATCCAGTCCCACCTAAATTATTTAATAGAAATATGGGGAAACACATACATTACGTACTTAAACGACTTACAAATAATACAGAACAAAGTTATTAAAAAACTCTTCAACTATAACCCAGACACTCCCACAAAAAAACTATACCAGGAAATGAACCTTTTGAAAATAAGAACATTGTACGAATATAACATATGTCTTTTAATCTACAAAATGGACTTATACACACAAACACAACATTTATAAAAACATCACAAGTACACGAACATTATACTAGACAACACAATAAATTGTATACAAATACTGTCAAGACTGGATGTGGCAAGAGAAGTAAGTATTGGTCACGAGGGAGTTCATATATATAATCTCCTTCCAGATAGCCTAAAAACGGAAAATAACATAAAAACCTTTAAAAAAAAACTATTTAAACTCAAAATTTACCTGACTCTGGTATGATATTCATGGTTCCATGACAGTTGATTAATATGCAGTGGTTTAGGAAAAAGACGCTTTACTTAATTACTCAAAATATAACTAAGTAACCCCGAAGGGATGTGCGGAGAGGATGTACTGCCAATAACAAAAGTATTTAACATATTTTCATTCAAATGCATCAAGGAAAAATCTGCTTCTCTATACAGGATGTTAAGGGACGTACTTGACTTACTTTAAGCAGTGATTCCTGACATTATTTGGAGTAAAAAATGTAAATGAAATTTTGGTCTCCGGTGACATTTTTGATGTTTTTTTTTTTCTACAAAAACATTAAAAAAATGGTAGTTGTTGAACAGTTGGAGGCGGGGTAAGGGGTTCGTCGGACACCCGGCTGAGTGACCAGTGACGAAATGTGCAAGAATTTTTTTTTTTGTTTTATTTTGAAGAAAAAAAAAAGTCACCGGAGACCAAAATTTCATTTACATTTTTTACTCCAAATAATGTCAGGAATCACTGGTTAGAGTAAGTCAAGTACGTCCCTTAACACCCTGTATACTATGTATACTAGTAAAGCACAAAAAAATTGGCACTGTGTATAAATTCGTTTGATATTCATACCAACTTATTATTAAGGGCATTTTTGAAGTCGTTTTTATATTTCAAATTAAAGCTGGTTCCCGGCATGCGTTGCTACGCCATTTAATGAAGAAATTGTTTCTCCCTGCGTGTCCTTTCCCATTCGTCCCGTTCCCGTTCCTCTTTCTCCTCCCCTTCCTCTCCAGCGTCCCCTTCCCCTCTTGCGTTCACACTCCGTCTCCTCCACATTTCCTCTCCCCACTCCTCTCCCCCTTCCCCTGTCCTGCGAATCCCCCTCCACCCTCCCACCTCCCGCATTCTATACATTCAGTCCCGGTACATTCAGTTTTCAAAAAGCTCGCGTGCCACCTATTGAAATTTTTTTTAATACAAATTTCATAATGCCAGGGCTCACCAGTAGTTTTATACAAACCTTGTCCTGACAATAACGAACACACAAAAAAAATATTATCCGATTTGGCACAGTCGTTCGGAAGTTATGCGCGTACATACATTTCGGCGATTCATTTTTATTTATATAGATAGATAGATAGATAGATAGTAAACTAGCTGACCCGACAAACGTTGTTCTGCCATATAAATTATTTCTAGTGAATATTTCGTTGTTAATAAAAAAAGAATGTATTGTAAGTGTGTGGGGATGGGATCTATGACAGAAAAAATAATGGAGCGCTGTAGAAGATGACCGCCGATAAAAACAAAAAACCCCAACTAAAGCAGGAAAATGAAATAAAGAAAATCAATATGAATTTCGAAGAGCTATTGAGTGCACGATATTTTTTGTCAGTTCGTCTTTAGCCACCACAAATAAGCTCGATGGTTTGCCCACGCGAGAACATGATGCCGAATGAAATATAAAAATGACGCGACACTTCTAGTGAATATCTTGCGCATGTGTGGATGAAATGGTCGTTAGAAAATAAACTTAATTTCAATATAAAAAAATGCGTCGTTATGACTTATAGTCGTTCACAAAATCCGTTATTATACCCGTATAGAATGAATGGAGAAATACTAACACGCGTAAATATCATCAAGGATCTTGGGGTGACCTTTGATCCCAGGCTAACATTTTCAAATCATATAGTGCAGCTTACTTCGGCTTGCTCCAAAATGCTTGGTTTTGTAATTAGAACTTGCAAACAATTCAGTAACGTAGAAGCAATGACCGCCATGTTCAACGGAGTGGTCAGAAGCAAGCTGGAGTACGCTAGTACTGTCTGGATACCATATCAACTTAAATACATAAATATGATTGAACAAATTCAAAAAAAATTCCTAAGGTATGTTTACATGCGATCTTACGGAATATATCCGAAATTCATGCATCACGTGGAACTGCTAAAGGAGACAAATTATCAAAGCCTAGAGACCAGGCGTAATGCCGGACTCATGGTATTCGAATTAAAGTTAATAAAAAACCTTATTGATTCTCCATATCTCCTGTCATGCTGTGGCTTATTCGCTCCTGCCAAATACTGTCGAACTCGTAGCCACGCCCTATTCCACATACCGCAGGGTCGGACAGATGTCATGGCTCAACACAGCATGACAAGAGGTATGGCATTGCTTAATGCCCTACCAGCGGATATAGATGTGTTCGATATCACCGTACCATGTTTTAAAAAAACTATATACATGTATTGTTAGTTATAAGAAAATTAAAATTGTACCGTAATTGGACTCACCTGTCTGTCGTACAATAAAAAATAAAAATAAATAAAAAAATAAATAAATAATGACAGTTCGATGAGGCGGACGTAGCGCCATCTGTCATTCAACAACATAAATAATTTCGTTCTGTTTGAAATACGAAATACGGTTAAATTTGTTCATATAAAAATACTAAAATCGCGATTAAAAATGGGCGGGTGGAGGTAGATGGGTTTAAATTTGAAGTTATAGGTATTTTTTGACGCAAAATAAAAAAAAAATACAAAAAAAAAATTGTCAGAAAAACAGATTTTTTTTCTGGATATGGACACCCTAATCACCTAGAGGTATGAAATATATTTTAAAACCTATTCTCAAACTTACCAAATATACATAAAAAAATTCATAAAAATCGGTCTAGCCGTTTCGGAGGAGTGCGACCACGAACACCGTGATACGAGATTTTTATATATAAGATTTAATTAATTAATTTTATTTTATAGTAAGCAGTACCCGAACCCGCCTCCCAAATCAGACACTAACTATAAATTTAATTTACCATTTCGGGGCCTAGAAGGCGAAATAGCTAAAAAAAATCCTTACTTTGGATCATCAATCATAATCATCAAAAACAGTATTAATTGTTAAAAATTGACATGCTACCGGCATCTATGGGTTGCTTGAGCAAACTCCCATGTTTTTAACATTTCAAACAAATGGTGCGAAACTTGGCTAGTGGCTGAGTTTTCGGTAGATCGGTAGCAACCTGTTTTAACTACGAAGCAGAGAAGCCATATTGGAAAACACTTTCAAATGTCAAATGTGTAGTTCTTAATTCTATTAATGTGTGCAGTTTTTATGCTATAAAAATGCTAGCATCTGATTATTATCGTTCTTTCCTAACGCAAGTTTAAACAGTAAAACAACTGCCAGTGTTTGGCCCGGTGTATTATCACTGTTAAAATATACATTTATAACATGTCACAGTGAATAAAAAGTGAAGTTTTTTTGCAAAAGGAATTATTTATTTAAAAGGACCCTTACAATTTTAACATTAATAGACCAGAGACTGTACCGTTGAAATTTAAGAATTCATCTAAGACGGCAGCTCTGATGCTGCACCATACGGAAAACCGTCTTTGTACTTGAAGTTTGTTTAAAAGCTACTTTTGTAATATAACCGAATTCACGCAAGTAGCCAATGATACCAAAGGATGGCGCCACTTACATTAACAGTTCACATGAGGACCTGCCCCTGGCAGGTATAAGTACTACGGATTTGTAATTTTGAGTATCTTTCCGGATATGGAGAGATTGACGGTAATATGATTATTATTGTAACTGCAGTTGTGAATAATAATACCACGCGGCTATATGTATGTTAAATGACGTCATCGCCTGTCACAGTTAATTTGTCCCTGTGACTAGCTGTCACTGGATCACAGTGGATCCGAGGAATCGGCTATTTTTGGAACCAGTTCCCATCGGATTTGTAAAATGGTCACCAACACTTAAACCGGGCGAAGCCGAACCAAAAGCCGCAGGACCTAGCAGCAAAAGCCTGGGAAGCGGGTTTTTAACTGCTAGTGTCATCTATTATTAATGGCACATTTTGAAAAACATATCGAAATGCTTCACTGAAAACCAACAGAAAATGAATTTCACCCGTTTAGGGTCTATGAGTCGAAAGATCTTGTGATGTAAATGTGCAACATCAATTTTCTAACAAATCGGTACAATTGCATTTCTAAGAAATTTAAATTCAGCAATCGTTATCAACTTAGTATAGTGGAATAATTTTTGTTTATTGTTTGGAAAAGATTAAAAATTTCTCGGTTCAGAAACATAGTTTATCAGATCATCTTCTTCCCTCGTCCTATTGGGGTCGGGGACCCATAGATTCGATAAGGTGCCTCCAGGCGTCCCTGTCCTACACTACTTCTCACTTGTTTACCGGCATACTATGAGAGCTCCAAATTTAAAACGAGTCTACACTATGAAAGATCTGGGACTCCATCGAAGCCAGAGTTAAGTTAGCCTCTCAGAAACTGGGCGTATTGTACAGGGCCCGCAAATAGTTCACAACTGCTAACAGTTGAATTTGCCAGCCCCAAAATACCTTAAAAAAAAACACTCGACTCTGTGCAAAAACAGGCGGCCCGTTTTATAGTTTCTCCTAACTTAACAAACGGATTGCAATCCTTAGAGCACAGGCGTCAGGTGGGAATGCTGTCCTTGTTCTACCGGCATTACAATGGAAGATGCTAGCATCATTGATCCCCTTGGCACTGGTGCATAGTCGGGAAGCACGCCCAATACGCGCCCAACATATGTACACATGGTTGTGTAAATATGGTTGACATTAGTCACATGAGAATGGGTCGTTTCTACGACTCGTTCATGAGTTCAACAGCTCGGCTGTGGAACGATTTGCCGCCCTCTGTGTTTCCTCCCTCCTACAACATGGATCTCTTCAAGATCCATGTTCATTCTTTCCTTCCTCCACATAGCATCTTCAAAGGTGACATAGGCCCTGATGGAAATTATTTTCCTCCGGGCCTCCTGTGTGGAGTTCATATAAAAAAAAGAAAAAAGATCTTGGTGTTGTGTTTGATAGTAGGTTGACTTTTCATGCTCATATCGTATTGACGTGTAATACTTGAGAATGCTGGGTTTTGTCCTACGCACTGCGAGAAATTTCAGAAACACCCGGGTTCTCACGGTAATATGCAATACTTTGGTTAGGGTAGGCTCGAGAGTGGGTCGGTGGTTTGGAGCCCACACCAAGTGAAGTATTCCCTCATGTTGGAGAAGGTTCAGAAGAAATTTCTCTATCTGAGGAAGTATGGTTACTATCCGTGGAACTAACTTGCCAATAGTCATGCCAGTCAGGAGAGCTGTCTTGTTGTTTAATAGAATCACTTTGAATATCGATATATTTAACATCAATGAAGCACAATTTAGATGGCAAGCTTCTTTGCTGTTAGTTTAAATCTGCTCATCTATATATATAAAAATCCAAATATGCTTGCTTATATATATCGTCACTTCATTTGGATAGGGTTCTAACTTCGCTTCACCTTGTTCTGAGATATGAGGTGTCAAAGTTTGCAAAGATGATTTCTCATAATCTGTTTACAAATTTCCGATTTGGATGTTGAACCTTGTGTAAAGTATTTTAATTGAACATATTTTAAATGAAAGTATTTAAAGAGGACGTAAACTTACCCTTTTAGAACATACCTAAACATACAAATAGAACCCTGTGCAACCAGCTAGAGCATAATAATTCATTGCACAAGGTTCTAATTACATTACCCTAATGCTATTCCTAGCTAGGGCCAAGTCCTATTCAAATATTTTCCATTAAAATACAATAAACTAAAATACATAAATTAAAATTCTTACACAGATTTCGAAATACGTCTTTGGAAACTTAGAAACCTTAGAAAATGGTAAGACATAGTTAAAACCCTATCCAAATGAAATGACGGACCATAATGTGCCTCGTATTTAAGATCAACTGTCAGATACAAACAAAATAGAGAGTGTAAGTGATGTTAGAACCTTGTGAAATGAATTATTATTGAAAAAGCTCGAAGTTACAACTTTGTCATACTTATATCTATGAAAATACAACACAGATCGTTCTGAAAATTATTTTGGTTATAGAAATAAGCAAAAGAAATGGTTTGGCATTCAAAGGTCATTTTTGAAAAAAATGTCAGTTAGAACCCTATCCAAATGAAGTGACGATATGTATATAAGTGAGTTGCCTGTTTTTTTTTTACATTAACTCCAAACAGAAGGCCCTGAGGAAAATAATTTCCCTCAGGGCGTATGTCATCTGAGATGCTGTGTGGATGGTCTTTTTATATGAATACCGCACAAGAGTCCCAACTGCTCCCATCTGAAGCCAGTGAGACTATGGCATCCCCAATCGGGGTATGTTGTGAGGCTGAAGGTAGTGGGGCGGAGAAGGAGATAGGGAAGAGGAAGGCGGGGAAGTACCTGGCTATTCAGATCTGGTCACCAAACACGGCTAATGCCATTTCAAGCAACGTTTCAATTCTGAATGGTGGTCTGATTTTGAGGAGAAGAAGGAATGAATGGTCTTGAAGAGACCCATGTTGTAGGAAGGAGGAAACACAGAGGCCGGCAAATCATTGCACAGCCGAGCTGTTGCACACAAGAACGAGTCGAAGAAGCGACACGTTTTCATGTGACAAATGTCAACCGTGTACAAATGTTGGGCACGCGTTAGGCGTGTTTCCGACTGTGCACCGATGCCGAAGGGATCAATGACGCTAGTGCCTCGGAGCATCTTCCATTGTAATACCGGTAGAACAAGGATAGCATTCCCACCCGATGCCTGTGGTCTAAAGATTGCAATCCGTCTGTTAGTATTCGAGTCGAGGATATTTTTCAAGTATTTTGGAGCCACAGACCAGAGGTGACTGCCAAATTCAACCGTGGGGCGCATTTGTGATTTGTACAGGGTTAGCAGTTGTGTACTATCTGTAGTATCTGTGGGCCTTGTACAGTACGTCCAGTTTTTGGGAGGCTAACTTTACTCTGGCTTTGATGGAGCCCTTCACTGTATGTATTGCTATATATCGCGGGAAGTCTGTAAGAAGGCAGTTTGTTGACAAGCCGTCGGTGCCAAACCCGGTTAATTAGGCCTTGGAAATGTCCAGTGCAACCGTTTGGGTCTCACTGAAACGTTCCAAGCACCACCTCCAAATATGCGTCACATGAGAAGATCACCGCACAAGCGGTTCCGCCAGAATCCGTTTTGACCATAGACATATGAATATATATAGACCTGCCCTAAGTGATAAAAGCGTATTATTTCCCCCTTCCCATACTGGTTCCATGGAACCGGCTAAGCTTACGAGTCTAAAAACGAATCTAAAAAATGAGATGTCATCATTCTTGTCCGGACCAGCGTCGAGCTGTCATCGTACATTTTACGAAATAACACAGCAAAATTTTTAGATTGTGCTATACATTATACCCAAAAATATGAGGATCATAACGAATGTGGGCGGTTCTCCATTGTGCTCGTCGCTGGTTACAGGGGTAAGTAAATTATGAAACATTTGTAAAAGTGTCTTAACTAAGTACAGCAACAAAATATTCGTCTGTGAAAAGTGGCGAACTTTACTTTGCCGCATTTGGACTTCGCAAATATGTTAATAACGTGGTGAGCAATTCGCGCTCCCATGTAAAAAGGTCTATTCATTCAAAAGCAGATTTTGCTTTTAAGAACTAAATGGTGATATTATAATGCGAGATGCCTATATACTGTCAGATTGATTTTTTAACGAATCACAGTCATCTTTCCCCTCTTCGCCCTCCATAGTTTGGTTTTACCCCTCATCTGTATCTTCTCGTCAATTAAATTTGGATGGTTTTGACGGTCGTATGTATGTATCGGTATGCACTATAATCAACCACTTTCGCTAATTGGACACTTGCACGGTTTTTGGGATGACGGATTAGTGAGAGAGTACATACGGTATAATGCTTTTAAGAGGATTTCTCAGTAACATAGAAAGCAGTTATTTAAAATTTCAGCGTTGATAGTAAATTTTTCTTATCTAAGGTTATGGTTCATCTTATCTGTGTTATACTCGTATCTAACAAAAAAGATAATGCCTGATTTGAAAAACGTAATAAAGTTATATCTATGGAAAACGTTTATCAAAGATACGTTTTTTAATGAAAATGATGACAGCTATTGATTAATATGTCAAAATACTTCAGTGGAATTGGCGGCAAAATGGTATAATCAAAAAATATTCTTTTATTTTTACTTAACTAACCATCACGCCTTTTTCTGCAGGGGTAGGCAGAGAGGACGGACCGCCAAACAACTCGGTCTTGGCACAAACTCTTTGCCTCATTCACATTCATACATCATCTCATTCACTCTTCTATTATTCTGACTCTTGACATGGCCCATCTCGAGTATCTGATTCACCTGATCGTGCCATTTCTTCGGGAGTCCCCCACTTCTCCTACCATTCACATTTGCATCATATAATATTCTTCTTACACTACTTTCTTCGTTCATTCGCTCTACATGCCCAAACCATCTGTTGGTCCCTTTCTTAATCTTACTCATTACGGCAGAGAGGATGGACCACCAAACGTCTCGGTCATTCACATTCATACATACTTTTCTATTATTCTGATTCTTGACATGGCCCGACTCAAGTATCCGATTCACTTGGTCGTGCCATGTCTTCCTCGGGCATCCCCGACTTCTTCTACACATTTGCTTCATGTATTTTCCTTACCCTCCTTTCTTCGTTTATTTGCTGTACATGCCCAAACCATCTGAGGATCCCTTTCTTAATCTTACTCATTATGCTTACATTAGCCTTGCATTTTTTGCGGATATCCACATTTCTCACACGATCATACATGGTTTTTCCTCTGCCACTTCCATGCCTCACTGCCATACACCAGGGTAGGTATCAGCACTCCGTTATGGACTGCTAGCTTCGCTTCTTTTGACAGTTTTTTATTAGCACCAACGGCATTCAGTCCTCCATTAATGGGTACTTGCATTTACCTTCTTTCAATATCTCTATCAGCCTTCCCATCTCTCGTAAACATACTACCCAGATTTGCACACCGTGCAATATATTTTTACTTCTTAGTGGAAAAAAAACTGTCCAAATAAGGGAAGCTAGCAGTCCACAACGGAGTCCTGGCACCTACCCTGATGTATGGCAGTGAGGCATGGAACTGGCAGAGGAAGGGTGAAAGTAGACTGAATGCTGTAGAAATAAGATCCCTAAGTAAGTCTAAAGTCATGGTGTTTGAAAGAGAGAGAGCGAAAATATTGTGCAACATAGTTGTGAATGATGAATACTTGGAGCAGGTGGATGAGTTTGTGTATCTGGGTAGTGTGTTTACGAGAGATGGGAAGGCTGATAGAGATATTGAAATAAGGGTAAATGCAGGTAACTCCATTAATGGAGGACTGAATGCCATTGGCGCTAATAAAAAACTGTCAAAAGAAGCGAAGCTAGCAATCCACAACGGAGTGCTGGTACCTACCCTGATGTATGGCAGTGAGGCATGGAACTTGCAGAGGAAGGATAAAAGTGGACTGAATGCTGTTGAAATGAGATCCCAGAGGCGGGTGTGGTAAAACCATGTATGATCGTGTGAGAAATGTGGAGATTCGCAAAGCATGCAAGGCTGGTGTAAGCGTAATGAGTAAGATTAAGAAAGAGACCCTCAGATGGTTTGGGCATGCAGAGCTAATGAACGAAGAAAGTAATGTAAGATGAATATAATATATGATGCAAATGTGAATGGTAAAAGAAGTCAGGGACGCCCAAGAAAGACTTGAACCAAGTGAATCGGATACTTGAGTCGAGCCATGTTAAAAGTCGGAATAATAGAAAAGTATGTATGAGACGATGTGTGAATGTGAATAAGGCAAGAAGTGTGTGCCAAGACCGAGTTGTTTGGCGGTCCGTCCTCTCTGCCTACCCCTGTGGAGAAAAGGCATGATGGTTAGTTAGTTTGTTAATTCACTAGTGGAAGATTACTGACAGTTTCACCTCTTCCTCGCATTTGATAAATTCTGGAGTACCACAGGGATCGGTTCTGGCTCCTGCTTTGTTTTCGTTGCTTCAATGACCTTTTGACATGTGCAACAATTTATTGTGAAAAGGATGACAGCACAGTTAATTTATTTGACAAACCCCCAAAGGGCACACAATCTCCAATGGCTCGGAGGGCTTTGAAGCAAAGAATGGACAGTTACCTCGAGAATGTTTTCTCTTGGGGTAAAAATAATCTCGTTGAATTTAATGTTTCAAAGACCCAGTGATCAGCTCAGACATGGGGGCTCCATCAAAGACAGAGCAAAGTTAGTGTGTACAGGACCCACAGAAACCTGCAGAGAGTACACCACTGCTGACACTGAACAATATATAGTTGGGGTGTGGCGAGTACTATGTAAAAAATTAATTCAAATGCATAGATAGATCAAATATTTTCGAAGATATATCGATTTAAAACAAATTCCATTTTCTCCAACGAGTTCCTTGTTTTTGCCTGCCTGTAGTTTATTAATGAAGTACCTAATGTTTTTATTTTGATAACAAAAAAAAATAATAACAAAAAAATATATCTTCATAAAATTCTTTCGATAATATATTTAAATGTAATAATAAATGTATGAATAAGATAAGAAATATATTATAAGCGAAAGCATTAAACAATTCTTATGCGAACTTATTGTTAGAAGTAAGAAAGAGCATTGTTCTATTCGTCACCCAACCTCTAATCTAGGGGGGGGGAAGGGGGGGGGGGGCAAACTGGGGCGCCCGCCCCGGGTGGCAGGTTTAGGGAGCGCCAAAAACGTAATTTATAATATGCATGATTGAAAAAAAACTTGATTGAACACGTTGTTCCATCGATTATCGTTTGATTTTAAATCACCCAGTTGGTTTTTAAACATATCCTAAGTTGATTTATGAACTTGGTGCATAGTGTACGTGATGTCTCTGCCAGGGGAATCCCCTAAGGGCTACACGAGCTGAGTTAAATAAACCCGAGTGGTCGAGCGAAGCGTCGATCACTCACCTCACGAGGCGGCAACTGTCGCCATTTCCGTTGGACAAAATTCTAATTGAATTCAACAACCTCCCCATTGAAATAAAAAAACCAAAGATATCAATAAACTGAAACTCAAACTGAAGCTACACTTCATCAGGAATAATTAACTAAATAATTACCTGTTTTTCTCTTTCTTTCTATTTATTTTTAATCTATATTCATCTCCAGTTTATTTAGATTTTTCGAATTTCTCGTAAGTGCACAATATTTTAGTATGTAACCGTATCCTATGTATGTACACCCTACACATCTCGTAGATGATCCAGAAGTCTCAATTGATCCTATTATATATACTTACCTATTGCATAATGTTATTCTATTTCAGTTATAATTAGTGTAACTCGCTCATCAAGCACAAGAACTAGCTTCTTCTTTGATGAGATTGCAATTTTTAAATAATTTCTGTACCGATATGTAATTTATATAACTCCACTGTACAATTACATATCTATATTAAATAAAAAAATAAAATTGAGAATGGTTTTAGTGGCACGCCTGCCTTTTCAAATATGCAAGAGCGAGACGGCAGAACGAGAGTATAAAAGGTGATGAATGTTCCTGCTCGCTCTCCTTACCTACAGACAGCTCCGTTAGCTAGCACGTAGCTTATAACTTGTATGGTGCAAATAAATGTTCATCTCGACCACGCGTCTATCATTTTAAGATCTACAAGATCACCTCACACGCCTACACTACACGAAAGTCTAAATAACAACCTCTGAATGCTAAACCATTTATTTTGCTCATTTCTATAATGAAAATAATTTTCAGAATTCTGTTTTGTATTTCTGTAGACACATGTATGAAGAGATTCGAAAATCAAGATCCATTTATTTGACAAGGTTCTAACATCACTTACACTCTCTATTTTGTTTGTATCTGAGAATTGATCGTTATTACGAGGCGCATTATGGTTCGCCACTTTGGTTGGATAGAGTTCTAACTTCGCCTTATACCATGTTCTGATGTTTCAAAGTTTGCAAAGACGAATTTTCGTAATCTAAAAAACTCTCCACATAGCATCCCCTGAGATGAAATAGAAATTATTTTCCCCAGGGCCTCCTGTGTGGAGGTAATGTAAAAAAAAGGGGAAATGTAATTAGAACCTTGTGCAATAAATTATTATGCCCTAACTGGTTGCACATGGTTCTATGTGCAAGTTTAGGTATGTTCTAAAATGGTACCTAAGTATATGTCCTGTTTAAATACTTTCCTTTAAAATATGTTCAATTAAAATACTTTACACAAGATTCAACCTCAAAATCAGAAATTGGTAAATAGATAATGAGAAATTGTCTTTGCAAACTTTCACGGAGGTACATATGGGGGGGGTTTTGGGGGTCCGAACCCCCCCCATTCATATCCATCATATTTGTCCAACAGAAAAAAATTACATGCACCGCGCCAATTGTAGAAAAGATAGTTGCTTAGTCCGCCGCAGTGCGGGGAGCGGGGGAATGGGCACTGCCGCTTCGGCGGCGCGCAAAGTTATATATTACTAGCTGGTACCCGGCATGCGTTGGTCCCCCTCCCCCCTCCCAGGTTCCCCTTCCACCTCCCTGGTTCCCCTCCCCCCTCCCGCGAACCCACTACCCGAGTTCCCCTCCCCCTTCCCCCTCCCGCATTCCATTCATTCAGTTTTCAAACAGCTCGCATGCAACCAATAGCAATTTTTTTATACAAATTTCATAATGCCACAGCTCACCAGAAGTTTTATGCAAACCTTGTCCTGACAATAACGAACACACAAAAAAAAGAATTATCCAATTTGGCGCAGTCGTTCGAAAGTTATGCGCGTACATACATTTCGGCGATTCTTTTTTATTTATATAGATAGAATAGATAACCCGCGACTATACTTGCGTGTTATAGTCGCAGGCAATGTTAAATTTGTAAATAATAGAATTAATTGGCGTTATGCAGGCGCCAGATCAAATAAGTGATCACTTCTTTGAAGACTTTGCGCACACATTTGGTCACATATTGTTGTATCTGCCAGACATGTGTCAAAGATTTGATCACTCCTTTGAGCTCACAGTTTTCAAATAGACTTCACACAACATGGACGACGATTTGGTCGACACAGTTTGCTTATTTTTTTTATTTATTTAAGGACAAATAGTCCAATTAACAATATAACAATAACACGAATAGAAAAAAAGAGAGATCACAATGAAAGGAGATTACATATAGATAAAGAGCATTGACAAAATACATATAATATAAAAGTACATAGAGAAGATATCTACAAGTAGCTTATATTATTTATGTGCATCTAATTATTTATTACATGTGCAAATAAATAAACAAAAATTTTATTTCAATTTTTATGCCCTTATATCTGGCTCTACTTGCATCAACTCTATAAACTCGAAAACGCTCTCATTATTCCACTCCATCGCTAGTTCGTTTGGCTGTTTACGCACAACAAGTCTCCACGGCGACGCTCGCACAACTGAGCTTCGCGCAGTGTGGCAGGCACGCAAACTTTGAACTTTGATCCCTTTGATGTGCGCTAAAAAACCGATACGGAACGGCAAAGCGCACTTATGTGACAACAGTGTCAAATGCCCGTGCCACACATGTGAACACTTGTTTGATCACTTCTTTGAATTCGTGTCTGGCCCCACTTGTCAAAGCTATAGCTACGTCCGTGCAAACTTTGATACCTCATATCTCAGAACAAGGTGAAGTGACATTAGAACCCTAGAATCCAAATGTGGTGACGTATTGTAGAAATTTTATAAATTAGTACAGCGCACTTGATGTGATTGCACAAAAATAGCGCTATAAAAATCATCCAAATATCATTATTATTTTTAAAAAAGGTAAATATTCCACTAACCACCGCACTTTTAAGCATAGATTATGAAAATTACACTTTGTTTTAATAATTACTAGAAGAAACAACTATTTACACACACTAAATAGGTTGTTTGTTTCCGCCTACAAAACACAATAAAATCGAGACCAGAGCTGCGTAAACATGGGTCAAATTGACAGATCCAGCACAAAGAAATGACATTTCGCATTGTCCAGAAACACCAAGAAATTAGTGTACAAAACGCTTATCAGACCAGTACTCACATACGCAGACTTGGGTACTAACTAAGAGGAATGAGCAAGCACTGGACCTTTTTGAAAGGAAAATTTTGAGGCGTATCTTCGGACCGGTTTTAGAAAATAGATTTTGTCGCAGACGTTACAACAATGAGCTACATACTCTGTTTAAGGATCTGAAAGTCACAAAGTTTATAAAACTGGGAAGACTTCGGTGTCTGGGTCATGTGGAGAGAACGACCGAGCATCAAGCACAAAGTCCCTGCTGTACTCAAGACCAATCAAAGACTTTGGATGTTAAGTAGATTACTAAATACATAAGGTAAATGTATTATTGCGGGGCAAGAATTCCAATAATCCATGCGCTTGATAGCTGCAAGACGAGTTGTTATCAGCCTCCTACACGGTTAAGTAAATTAAAACACGTACATATAAAAAGATATTTTATTTGATTTATTGGGGGGGCTGGAATTCCAACAATCCATGCGCTTGATAGCTGCAAGGCGAGTGGTTATCTAGCCCCCTACATAGTTAAGTAAATTGAAATATGTGTATAAAAAGATATTTTATTTAATTTATCGGGGGGCTAGAATTCCAATAATCCATGCGCTTGATAGCTGCAAGATGAGTTTTTATCGAGCCTCCTAAGTTAAGTAAATTCTAATGTAAAATCCATGCTAATTTGTACAGCGCTCTTGAGGCGATTTTTCGCAAAAACAGCGCTATATAAGTTGTCCAAATTTATTATTTATTATTATTATTAATAGGGCGAAGGAGTCTGGGAAGACCAAGATTAAGATGGAGCGACAACGTCCTCAAAGATATATCTACCTTGGAGCTTCCAAACTGGAGAGAGCTGGCACAAAATCCACATGAGTGGAGAAAGACTCTTGAGGAGGCCAAGACCCACCAGGGGTTGCAAAGCCAAGAGTGATGGTGATGACGAAATAGGTTATTTCAAATTGGGAGGTGGTTATGGGTACCGCCGCCCCGGGAACCATTTATTGGATAACCAACACCTCTGCCATAGGCCACCCCAAATGGTTCTCAGAGGGAGGGATGGATTCATACGTCACACTAGACACACTGACCCCCAGATTCCTATCCACCCCTCATACCCCTTATCCTTCCCAGAACTTTTTCTCATTCCTTTCCTAAAAAGACCCTACACTTAGCATCCGCAAAGATGACATAAAAGGAAAACAAAAGCAAAATAATTCCCCTCAGGGCCCTCTGTGTGGAGCTAATGTAAAAAAAAATATGCTCTTACTTTGGGTAAACAAAGTAATTCATGCGTATTTAGTTGAAACAAAACTCACGCAAATGTCAATGCATGTAAAAAAAAATCATTTAAGCAAATGGCGGCAAAGGAATCGTTTTTTTATGGAAAATTTAGAACTTTGATTGAACAAAAATGTAATTTTAATAAATCTTTTACCATCTATCCAAAAATAAATAGTTGTTTCTTGTAATAAATAGGTTAATATGTAGTGTAATTTCCTAAATCTGAGCCTAAAAGTGCGACAGTTAGTGGAATATTTACTAAAGAAACAAATAAAACAGATGTCTGTAGAACTATCAGAAACTACCATCTTCGATAAAAACATAGTAGAACTTTTACATTTAAAATTTGGTTGAAGAATATTGAAAAAATTACTCACTCATTTCAATGGATTTCTGTAAAACTTGTAGTTATTTCCTCTTCAATTCAGTATAACTTCACATTTAAAACTCACGAACTAACTTTAAATATTTAAAAATCGACAAACTTTGTATTTTACAGAAAAGCTGGTTAAAACAAGTAATATCTAACTGATCAGTGACACTTGATGTAATTAATACGATATAATAATGTTTTTATGTTTAAATAACTGTGTGACCTCCTTGAAGATTTTGCTTCAAACAAAATACTGAATCCGCGAGTCAAAACTTAAACGTCAAGCGCACAGTTTACATCCGCGCTGCGAAAGCAGGTTACCCATAGAGCGTCGGGTCATCCCGTCACAGAAAGATATAGTCGGAGATACAGTTCGAGGTCAACCTGGTGATTGCAGCACCCACTGGAGAATTACAAGTTCTGTGTTGACAATAATAATAATGCGAGAAATCAGCCGACTACACGACATATCACATTATGACATATGACTTTTGACAGTTCTACCATCTTTGCGATGGGAAAAAGTGTGGCTAGCGTTAAAAAAAACTAAATTCAACTACTTTGCGACTTGGTCGAAGACTTTGCGCGAAACATTTCACGACCGACCTGAGTAAGCACTAGGGGAGGCGTCTACTAAATTGGTCAATATCTACAGGAATTCCAAAAACTGAACAAATCGGACTAATATCTATGAGAACCAAAGTGAGGACGAATATCTACAGCACTGACAGAGGTTGGGTTAGGTTAGGTTAGGTTAGTTATTACGTAATTGGAGTAATTTATGCTTTTCCGTACAACCTCTTGCTCAGCTGCCCTCTGTAGATATTAGTCCAACCTAAGCTACATAGATATTAGTCACCACTGGGACCGTCATAGATATTCGTCCGACCTTAGCTCTGTAGATATTAGTCCTGACTCTGAAGTTCATAGATATTAGTCCAACATATGAGCTGTAGATATTCGTCCGACATACAGGCTGTAGATATTAATATCTGGAGTCAGCACTAGGTGTTCGTTTATTTTATTTATATGAATACCGCACACGTGTTACAACTGCTCCCAACCGCCTGGAGCCAATAAGACTATAGCACCCCCCACACTGATACTTCGGGGCGTGCCACGTCAGGCCACCGCGCAGAAAATTCCCACAGCTACCAGCGCTGTAAACCGTTATCCTTCTATCGGTCTTTACTTTTCTGCGCGGCGGCCAGAAGTGGCGCGCTCCGAAGTGTCTGTGAATGTAGTGAGGCTAAAGGTAATGGGGAGAGGAAGGAGATGGGGGAAAGAGGATGGGGAAGTTCCTGGCTATTCAGGTCTGACATCAAACACGGCTAAAGCCATTTCAAGCAACGTTTCAATTCTGAATGGTGGTCCACTCTGGAACTTGCCGCAAATATACTTTATATTATTTTTAATAATTAATTGTGAAACACCATAAATTGATCAAATAAATTTATTTGCGCACGCTGGATTCGAACCCGCGACGTTCGGACTGTGAGTCGAGAGCCTTACCTCGGGATCACGGAGGTCGTCGATGTCACACAACGTGCTTCTAATAATCATCGGTATCAATGACATTTATTTCAGTTAAGAATTATTTTTAAATATTCTTAAGAATTTATGGTAAATATAGAAAATATTATCTCGTGCACAGACACAACAACACCCGTTTTTTATAGATTTCTTACCGACCCGTGGGGCCACGGTCAGAGAAATTGTTAGAGAAATGGTTGAATCCATAAGTACCTCCCACACGCACACTTCGGAGTGACCGAGTCCCTCGCCACTTCAGGCCGCCGCGTAGAAAAGTAAAGACCGATAGGTTTACAGCGCAGTTCACTGTGAGACTTTTCTGCGCGGCGGCCTGAAGTGGCGCGGAACCCGGTCACTCCGAAGTGTGCGTGTGGGAAGTGCTATAAGAAGATGTATGTTGATCATGATGTTGAAAAAAGTGACTACAAAGTCACCGGGACAAAGTAACCGGAACTGTAATGCATATTACAGTTCCGGTTACTTTGTGGATACAGACCATCTCTAGCAAAGTTCAAAAATGACATGACAGCATTACCATGTCTAGGAAGCAATCCCCATATCTAGGGAGAAATTGAAAGCTCCAAGAGCATACAAGAAGAAAGTTTTCGATAAATCCAGGGAGAAATTTTACAAAATTCTGAGCAGTGGTTATTGCGTTTTGCCGGAGACTTCCGAGGAGTGCAATACGTGCCAAACTTATTAACCAGAACTTGATACGATCCATTCTCACGCAGGTATTTATGCATTTAGGCAGGGATGTGCGATATTACACTTTACTGACCTTATAATGATCGTAAGCGAAATAGAAAGGCGTCAGCTAGGAGGCATACCGCTTCCCGGACCTTAAACTCGCTTGCTGCTACGATTTATGTAATAATATCAGGTCGGTATTGAAGTTTGGCGTATTCTATACTGCCTTTTAAAAAAACTGGAGTTCTAGAAGTGGTTCCAGGTTGCGAGTTTTTGGGCTTAAATTGAGTACTGGGAGCTGTGGTCTGTGGTGGGTGCCCGGACACACTGTTCCGTTCCCAAACTCGGACCCAGACATGCACCCGGACTCGTACACGCACTCAGACTTAATGAAAATAAATATTTTTTCAAAGAATGTATACAAAACATAGCTCTACATACCCTGTATTCCCAACAGTTTAGAAACTCATTTAGATTAATCAAATATTAATTGACACTGAATATTCTTTTTTTTTTTTACTAAATCAATCTTGTTGCTAGTATTTATTCGTAAGTATCAGTCGATATTATGATTTAACCTATTAACTCATCGGTACCGAAAACAAAATCAGAGTGCGCAATTCACAAGCGGTAGAAGTGAAACGTTCAGAAAACTTAAATAGACAAGAGTGGGCAGGCTACAAATCACCACAAAGAGAGGAGACCGATAGGCTACAAAGCACCGTACAAAGAAGAGACCGATTATACTATCTCATTCTCACCTCTCTCGCAGGCTAAATCCTATAGATGTTTGTGTTTGTTTGTCTCTTTTTAGAGTCGCTTTTTCGTTTTATTGAGTTTCAACGGTGCTAAATAATTTTTCACTTAAAAAAATAAATGCAAATTTCGATAAAATTTTGTTTCGTTTTAGAGGGGGCCATTCATTTATTACGTAAGACGATTTAGGGGGGGGGGGGGGGGAGTCGACCATTTCTTAATTTTTCTTACAAGGGGGTGGAGGGAGTCTCGATAGTTCGTACGTAAGATTACAAAAATGCGCAAAGTTAAAATTATTAGTACCTTTGTAAGTACAAATAAACATTTCTAAAAATTGTTACTTAAATTAACATTAAAACAAACCAAACGTGTTTTCATTTATATTATTACAATAAATATTAAACAGGGGGGGGGGCGGCCAATTCTTATTTTTTTCTTATAATAGGGGGGGAGGGGGTCGAAAATTAGCAAAATACGTCTTACGTAATAAATGAATGGCCCCAACGGAACTTGTGGGGAATTGTTATTGTGTTATTCTCAATTTGGGAATTTCGAACATCTATTGTAGGTATTTTAGATTACATGCATTGGCAATCTTGGACGATGATCGATGACCAGGGTTGCCGATTTGTGGGTAATTCCTCAAATTGCGGGGAATTTTTAAGATTTATCAAGAATTGGGTATTTTGCGGGGAGCACCGTTTTGCGGGGAAAATGCGGGGATTTGGGGCATTTTTTGATCATCCAACCTTTTTGAAAAATATGTATATTCGGTGGATGATTTCGCAGTTTATTTTATGGCAGCATTGTAACATTTATTTCTATACAATAATAGTCAGGGGATTCCTGAAGTTAACTCTAAGGCTGGGGTTAGACTCGTAATTAAAATTTACAGATTACATAAGATTTTGACAGGTCACTCACAGGAGCGTTTACATATGCATCCGACTTGTAGTAATTAATGAGCACGGAAGTTGTTCGGAAGTTCGACCTGTGTAAATGCTCGTGCGACCATTTACATCTGTAAATTTATTTGCGGTAAAAGATAGCTTCCTGTCAACATCGACCTGCTACTGTCAAATTTACGCGATTTTGTCAACAAAGACGAAAAGGCCTAAATAAAGTATTGAAATAGATTTTGGCTTTAATTGAACAATTCTCCACGCACTTTTGTGCAGTCAAAGGCAGCAATTAATTTCGTTTCATCCGAATGACAGCTACTTGACATCTGCTGACAGCAACCGACAAAGAATTAAAAATTTCAAATACGTAAATGTTAAAACCAGAAACATTAAGATTGAAACGGATTGGACCGATAATTGAATAGAAGGATCCCGGTATTCCGGATTTTTCCCTACATGGTCTGAATGTAGATGACGATGCTGAAAATTACTGGGCTAAAATGTTTCACCTGAAAAACAATATAGGACGATGCTTGTTCCCAAATAAAAAATTGCAATAAGTTTGTTCTTTTTTTTTTTTTTTTTTTTCTATTGCTATGCAATATTTGGGCACATTGATTTTTATATACGTTATTATTTGGGCTTCAATATTTTAATTGGGTTGTATCCTATTTTTTTAATCTTACGTATGTAATAATACGTTTCAATCAATTCTATTTAAGAAAAAGTGCTATTTTCAATAGAATTTTGTTCTGAAGAAACTTGTGGGGAATTTGCGAGGAATTTGATATTATGCTCTCCCCAATTCGGGGATTTAGAACATTTATTGCGGGTATTTTAGAACACAAGCATTGGCAACCCTGTCGATGACAGCCGACGGGATTAGTATATTTATATTTATGCAGCCGACAGAGCCGAAAATAAATAATAATATTGTACAAGTCAGTGGGTGGTTTGGTATATTTATGTCCCGTCATATCCTCGTCAAAAGTCTGCAGCACTGTCGCTGTTTAGGTATGGTTATATTCCATCGTTTCAATTTATTACATGCTTTCGTTCCAACATAATTAACTTCAGTCAAAGTACTGTGAAACAATCGGCCCGCGATGAAATAAGAATAGAACTTTCACAGAACTTAAATTTTATCTTTGAAATTTAATGAATTGTTCAAATTCTGGGTAAATTTACGACTAGACGCCGCATACCACTACACTTTTAATAGGCATATATTTAAAAAAATAAACTACCCCTAAACTTAATTACCACAAGAACCATCTGTTTCAGTCGAGAACGGCGGAAAAACGTGCATTTAAATTTATATTCGTAAAAACTTTTATTCACGTAATTTTCCGTTTTGACGCCCACGCCATATTGAATCTTATCCATAGAAACCACATAGTGACGTATGTCAGTAGTGCCAACCATACAAAACAAATTCATAGTAAAATAATTTATACACATTAAATAAAGTGCCCCCTTTATACCGCCTGCTCGCGTCAAGGCAAGAAAAACATCCCAGTTTTCAAGTAGTTTAGCGGCTACGCTAGGTTTGTGTAACATGGTTTGTGATACAAAAGAAAGTGCCCCTTTATAACGCCTACTCGCGCCAATGCAAGAAAAACATCCCAGTTTTTAACTAGTTTAGCGGCTACGCTAGGTTTGTGTAACATGGTTTGTGATACAAAAGAAAGTGCCCCTTTATAACGCCTACTCGCGTCAAGGCAAGAAAAACATCCCAGTTTTCAAGTAGTTTAGCGGCTACGCTAGGTTTGTGTAACATGGTTTGTGATTCTGGCGTACAATCTCACAAGACGAAAGCTAATTTTAATTTTACGTAATCGAAATTTAGAATGAAATATTTTCCACTTCCCCCAATGCAAATAGTTGCCTTTTAATGTAATTAAGGTGAATCAAAAGGTTTTTTTTTTTTAAAAGTGCATATTAACCGTTGCCAGCGATCTCCAAAAATTACCGTGATTTTTGCCGTATCTTTTTTTAATATTATGAAAATTTGTCCTGACTGAAACCGATGTTTTTTGCGGTAGCTAAGTTTAAAAATGGTGTACTTTCCAAAATCTGTGCCTATTAAAAGTGCGGCGGCCTATCCATAAATTATTTTGAAAATTTGTACGTTAACTTT
The DNA here is from genome assembly GCA_929108145.2 of Limnephilus rhombicus. Lineage (NCBI taxonomy): Eukaryota > Metazoa > Arthropoda > Insecta > Trichoptera > Limnephilidae > Limnephilus > Limnephilus rhombicus. Next base: position 21,444,079 of record OV815290.1, on the reverse strand, counting down.
AGTTAGTACCTTCCTAGAATATGTGTGATTTTTGCCACATAGCAATCTTTTTTTTAATATTTATCGATTGGTACCCTGGAAATAGTGGAAGCTGTTCAGAATGCAAAATAAAGTAATACGAAACGTCAGCCCTAACGAGAAATTACGTACAAAATTTTTTGTTTATGAAATGTAAATTAAAATGCATCTTTTCCACCGCTCCTGACTGAAACCGATGTTTTTTGCGGTAGCTAAGTTTAAAAATAGTGTACTTTCCAAAATCTGTGCCTATTAAAAGTGCGGCGGCTTATCGTAAATTTAATAAATTCTGTATTCTACTATACCTAGTCCTTACTATACTGCTATAGATCTGTTTTGAATAATTTCTAGTTTGTTTAGATTTCCTTCATTGACCAAAATTAATATCAGTCATATTCTTCTCAAGTCAGTTCCTCATTGCTGAGGATCCATGTATCCACGGTGGACAAGGCTCCTCCAATCCTCATGGTTCCGCACTGCGTGGAGAGCCGAGGACACTCTAGTACCAGACGCCAGAGATACTTGGTCACTCCAGCGCATTGCTGACCTTCCTCTGTTTCTTTTGCCAAACTATTGCAACCAGTGACTATGAGTTTCTCCAAGTTGGAGTCTTCAGTTTGGCGAGCAACGTGTCCAAAGTATCTTAACCCCTCCGAATTTTCGATAATATTCGCTTTTGGTGTCTTTAACAAAATGACATTTTACGAAAACTTTTTATTATTACCGCTTCACAATTAAAGCTCTATAAATGAAACATTTGTGAACGTAGCCGAATAGTAAAAACTGTTTTAGAAAGGTTATAAAATAGGCTTTCAAATTATTATATTACAAATAAATATTAGCATTTGTAAATATTAAAATTTAGAACGCAAACATTAAAAATAGGTAAAAATGACTCACGTGATGTTTTTATGTGAAAACGGTACTAAAATCACAGATTATGTAAACAACAGTACTTATTCTATTGTATAAATGTGTAATAAACACCTTTGTCACCTCACTTTTTTATCATTTCATATAAAAATATTTAATAAAAATTTAAAATATGGAGCGCGGTGGGCAAATTTGCGCGGGTAAATATTTTTGTCAACTACACGACTGACAGCTGATTCCTGTTATGTATTTCCATAGACAACTTGACAGGGTTGTGCAGCTTGATCTACTATCGGCCTTTTACTTTTTGTTTTAGGGATGTAACTAAAACAATAAATGAGTTAGAACGATTTCTATGGAAACACACGCCCTGACGTATAAACACGCTTATTGTACATGACTGCTGTCCTATTTTTAACGCTTATATCTACTTACGTTGCGGAGGGGTTAAAATACATTGTAGGCAAATAGTTAAGGGCCTATTATTTCATCTTCTTCTTCTTCAATGGCGCTCACATTTCGAGCCTTGGCCTCCTTCAAGATAAGCCTCCACTGCCGTCTGTCCTCGGCCGTCGTCTTCCAATCTGCAACATGGAGTAGTCCTCTTGCATCCTTCCTGACGTCATCCTCCCATCTCAGCCTAAGTCTGCCCGCCTTTCGTTTACCTCCCGGGTGTCCTGTCAGAACCTTCTTCGGTACTCGTGTGCTTGACATTCGGTGCACATGTCTGGCCCATCTTAGTCTTTGGAGCCTTAAATGTGTAGAGAGTCTGGGAGCTTGGTAGATATCATAGAGCTCATTATTGTGGCGGATTCTCCATACCTCTCGCACTGCTCCTAAGATTCTTCAAAGTACCTTTCTTTCGAAGATGTCCAGCTGTTCCGCAGACTTTGCTGTCAGCGTTCCCGCCTCACATCCATAGGCCTATTATTTCATCACCTTTTAAAAACAGTTTTTGGATATGTTTAGAAATATTCAATTTTTCTTGGATTTCATTTCAAAGCTGAAGATGAGAGGCTAAGCCACCCCAATTAATAATATATACACATTCCAGGAAGATCCCAGGATGGATAAAAAACTGGGCAAAATGATGGTGCCATGCAAATGTCGATTATGTCTGAGAGAAATCATATCATCAGGCACACCGATATGGGGAGACTCGGGAATTCACAACTTGGTTCTCAGATGCTCCGGTGTGAATGTTCTTGAAACTGACGAGTTCCAGTTTGTGTGTTTGCGGTGCAAACGTCACCTGGACTGTGCCAATAAGTTTCGACAAATGTGTCTAAGGAGTAATAAGATATTTCTCAAAACTACCTTTATTCAAAAAGAAGTCCCTTTCTCAGACTCGTTACATCAACGTGAAATTAAGATTGAACCGCCGAATGAAGACGAATTTATGATTGAACCATGGAATGAAGACGATAATAAATCAGAAGACTTCCATTCTCATGGAGATGGTGACGCCTTTGAAAATGCTACAAAATTGGATAGTGAAGGTAAATTTTATAATACATATCGCACATCCCGTAGAAAAGGGTCGTAAGTCAAAATTTTCTGTTTTATAAAATTAAATTTTTATCTCTGAATATTAAAATGATTGTGATTATCTATGCCCCACGAAAACCGTATTTAAGTTACATCACTCGTATCTCCGCCAGATGTCGCTGTTGTCTCTTGTCACCGCTTGTTTCATCAATCATCATTTGTTTTCATTCTCCTGTAAAATTTCCTTTTTTGACTTAAAACTCTTTTCTACAAGATGTGCGATGTATCACTTATCACAAGACAATAAAATTGTATCCCACTTAGGTAATTAATTCTAATTTTACAGGGGGTACAAAAACTGTCAGAAACAATTTAAATTTTTCCTCAATTTTGATTGATATTTTATTTATTTTTTTGAATAGGAATAACACTTGTTATAATAAATTTTGAATATTATACCCAACAATGCAATATATCAGCGAAGAAGAATTTTTTTCAATGATACATTAATATAATTTGGCTTATAACCTTCAAGTGACCAGCTCAGGTACGGGGCTCCATCAATGCCAGAGTAAAGTTAGCCTCTCAAAAACTGGGCATACTGTAGAGGGCCTGCAGATACTTTAATAGTACACAACTGCTAACCCTGTACAAATCTGAATTTGGCAGCCGCTTCTGGTCTGGAGCTCTTAAATACCTGTAAAATACCCTCGACTTTGTGCAGAAACGCGCGGTCCGTTTGATAGATTCTCCCATCTTAACAGACGGATTGCAAGCTTTAGAGCACAGGCATCGGGTGGGAATGCTATCCTTGTTTTACCGGTATTACAATGGAAGATGCTCCGAGGAACTAGCGTCATTGATCCCTTCGGCACCGGTGCATAGTCATAACTGGCAGTGTGCGCTGAAGCGGCTCCTGTTCCTCGAAAGGAAGCTGGCTGCGGACACAAACCTTGTAGCGGCGTTCACCGACAAGATGGCCCAACTTGTCGCCAAATGCTACGCCAGATGCCTCTCCCAACATGAGGCGTCGCTCCCTGCCCCACAAAAGTGGTATTGAGGGAGCGGACTCCGGGTCTCGGTAGAGACGGAGGACGAAATGAAAGGCTTCAGGTCGATGTAGTGAGTCAGTCGTTTATTGGGCTACGTAGCGAAGGTCGGTGAAGCGGTAACATGATGTATGCAGGAGTGCCATAGATGAAGTGTTGCAGGTGCACGGAGGTGAGGGGGTGATGAAGGTCATTGCGTTGTGGCGGAGCAGACCTCGAGTCTTTCTGATGGCGAAAAAATAATGATGTGTCGCGACAGTATCTTCCTCACTTCGCCGTCACCAACCCTAACAAACCAGGGAAGATAAGGGTTGTGTTCGACGCCGCCAGCCGATGTAGATAGAGCAAGTCGCTGAACGACCAGCTCCTGACCGGTCCCGATCTGCTGTCCTCTCTCCTGGGAAACATCAGCATAGCCATCGCTGCCGATATCCTGGAGATGTTCCTAAGGATTCAAATCCGGAAAGAGGACCAGCCCTCCCAGCTCTACATGTGGAGGTCGCCAAACCAGAGGGGACCAGACACCTACCAGCTGGCGTCCATGATGTTTGGGGTGACCTGCTCGCCCAGCAGCGCCCAGTACGTGAGGGACAGGGTTGCCGGGCAGTACGAAGATGCCAAACGTGTGCCCAACATATGTACATGGTCGACATTTGTCACATGAGAACGGGTTGCTTCTTTGACTCAACAGCTCGGCTGTGGAACGATTTGTCGGCAACTGTGTTTCCTCCTTCCTACAACATGGGTCTCTGCAAGACCTGTGTTCATTCCTTCATCTTTTCCAAAAGACCCTCCACACAGCATCTCAGATGACATAGGCCCTGAGGGAAATTATTTTCCTCAGGGTCTCCTGTGTGGAGTTAATGTAAAAAAAAAGTCATTTTTACAAGAGTTATTCCGATAAAAATAGAATATTCATTTAGACTTGTAGAAAAGGTCTATGGCGTCCCATATAAATAAAATTGGATGTTTAGAACTTTGTAATCATTCAAAAAGATGGCAGCCGAAATATGGGAAAAATTAGTTGAATATTAATTCTGAATTTGAAATACGAAGGCTGTCCGTAAAATAAGGTCTCCAAGGCGCTGCGGTCGCGAGGAATGACATAACGCGCAATCCTGCGACACTGGCATGTAGCCTGGTTTCCCCTTGTCAAATCTCCATCACGTTGCACCCTCTGTGATGCTTCGTCTCGGCATGGCAGCCATTAACGATGGAGCTTCCACTGTTATTTAGACTTTGGTGTAGGCGTGAGATGTGATCTTGCAGATCTTAATGAAACGCGCGTGGACGAGATGGTTATTAATTTGCACAATATAAAGTCTGTGTTGTAAAGCTACGTACTAGCTAGAGCTGTCGGAGATTAAGAAGAGCGAGCAGGAACATCCATCACCTTTTATACCCTGTTTCTGCCGTTTCGCTCTTGCATATTTAAAAGCCAGGAGTACCAACAAAACCATTCTCACAACTACACACACAATAATGTACATGGCTTTAAAACACAACTGTTTTGCAGATGAAAAAGAAGTGGAATATCCTTGTGAGGAGTGTCCCATGATTTCTTATAAGGAAGACGACCATTTTATCCACCTGAAATCTCATAAAGAGAAATCTAAAGTAAGTTATTAACATTATTAATGCCACGTTCTGGTGATACGCTCATTTCGTACATCCCGTAGAAAAGAGTCGTAAGTCAAAAAGTAAATTTTACACGAGAGCGAAAAGAAATGAGTTTCGAACTAGAGGTCCCGTCGAAAAGATATACTAGCGACATCTTGCAAAGATGGAGTGATCTAACTTAAAAACTGTTTTTGTTTGGCTTAGAAATCACAATCACTCTACTTTTCAGAGATAAATTGTAAAATAGAATATTTTGACTTACGACACTTTTCTATGGTATGTGAGACATCTAATTTCACAATAAGTTAATTCTGTCTTCTCTCCAAATGAAAATCATTCGCTATGAAAATAAATAAAGTTATGAACCATCAGATAATGTTCTAAATGACAATGTCATTTGTCTTTTTAAATACATCAACAGTTTCAATGGAGATTTTAACGTAATAAATTAAATATGGGAATACTCATATTTAATTTATTCCGTTTACTCCGCTGAAACTATTTCCTCCACCCTCTACCTACTCATCTTGTAATAATTTTGTCGCCCTCTTTTCTATTTTATCTCTTTTTGAAACCAATGAGGTGTCTCTTTTCTATTTCCATCTCTTTCACTTAATGTTATTTTCTTATATATATGTATATATTTCTGTAATGTAATTAGCTTTAGTTAATACTAGCTGGGGTACCCGGCTTCACTCAGGGAGTTGATATGAGATTGAACTGGCGTTCGAACCCACAACGTATCTTGCTTTATGTACCCCTACCAATGGGTAGCCCCACCCATACTAAAGGGTTCGAATGATCCACAATGTTCCAGAACTTTCCACAACATTCGAGAGTGTTCTGGAATATTGCTATAAAGTAAATTATTTACATGGGGTAGAGCAACGAACTCCATCACAGGATAGTGGGGATATTTGTTTCTATTGAGGGAGCAAATTTATGAATGAAACAATTAGTTTTCTGACATATAAATGTATTGTAAAGAAAAGTACATACACAAAGTGTATCCAAATAACATGACAAAAGGAATAGTAACAAATTAACATACCCGATGGACCAGATGTTAAACTATGCTAATCTTTTTTTGTTACACCTTGTGAATGCGGACACGATGGGCATGACAGCTCAGAGTCTGAAGGGTGAAATGTTTCATTCCACACCAGGGGAAGGGGTCTCGAGTCCAACCTTCACGGAAACTAGACATCAGGGGAAGGCCAAGGTCATCCTTCCACGGTAAAGGTCCAGGAGCCGCTTCAATAGGCCTCCGAAACCTCACAGATACCAGGCTCCCACAAGTCCCATCCGTAACAACGGTTCCATAAACCTTTAGGGCGAGAACAACAGTTTTCTCGGGAGTCAACAAGATAGATGGTTGTAAGGATCTCTCGATCCTGACGCGTAATCGACAGGATTACCCCGATAACTTATGATTCCACAACGGACTCGGTGGGCAGGTAGCCATTAGCAAAAGACTCGGAACAAAAACATTCTCCATGAACAAAAATAAAACTCGAACACGCTCCTCAGGCGACTTAAATTATTAAAGTATTTTTGACCCGTCGAAACTGCGGCGATTCCCAAGTCGCCGCCGTTTCCAGAAGTGAAGCGGAACCGCCAAAAATTGTCTCTCTCTCGGCAAAAGCTGTAACTAAAACATTGCCATTCGAAAAAATTTGTATAAGGCTATCGACCAATAACATTACTGGCCATGTCATACAATGATGTTCCCCACTTCCGAACATTCCTGAATGTTCCAGGATGCCCTGGAAAGTTGTGGAATTCTGTCGAATGTTCTGAACTGTTCTAGAAATTTCCAGCCCTTAAATCTTCAAAAGCACACCCTTCAGATAAAAACGGGATACTTCTTCATGGATGGGGGATTGAGGGCAACCACACCATATAACTCCCTCGATCGTACTGGATTTTAGCTGGACGCACCCTTTTGTACACTTTTATAATACACAATCTCACTAATCCAGCACCATTAAATACCAGAGGGTGCCGGATTATTGGAATGTTCGGATAACTAGATTATAGAGAAAAAAATTATAATAAATAAAACAAAGCATTTCATTAAGAGAATATTAATTAATTTTGCCAATTTCCACATGTTTTTCTCTACTATCTAACTTCTTTAAAATGGTCAATTTTTTCTTTCAAATCTAGTGATCTTGTATTTCCGTTTACTTGACATTTTTAATTACACACTATTCTCACTTCAAAACAATTCAGGTAAATACGTACACTCGTGCCCATGAGATAAGTTTTGAGGTTAGACTGCTAGACGACGATGCGGCGATGGAGCGCGTAGGCGAAGGGCGAGGGAGGCACGGGCGGAGGGTGCCCGATTATTGGACGTATCGGTCTATTGAAGTGCCGGATTAGTGAGATTGTACTGTATATTGATAATAAGCCCTGAAGAAGCGTGGTGTGTTACGAAGTGTATTTTTTTCATTTAATATATAATGTCACACCCCAAATTAGACATGGGCAGACTCATTCCCAGGAGTGAATCGATTCATCGTGATTCCCTCGGCCTTTTGAATTGATTCATTTTATTCATTCCTTTAATTCCACAAAAAAAAAAAAAAAACCCTCGCTTATATTTTATGAGGCTACGAAGCCAAAGAGGAGACCAATAATGTTATCTCATTCTCTCGCAGACTACTTTATTTCTTAGTTCTCCTTTAGATGCATGTGTTTGCTCTTTTTAGTGTCGTTATTTTTCGTTTCATCGAGTTTCAAATCACAACGGTGATAAAGAAGTTTTCACTACGCAAAGCACTCTTCTTAGGGTAAATTATGTTGTTCTGAAAAATCGTAGGTACTAAAAACGACGCGCGACGAGGTTAATGAAATATTTCAATGTGTACTTAAATATTATTTTGCCCAAAAGACAAATTTTTGACAAGAAAAATGTGTTTATATTAGACTATCAATTAAATCTTAAAATTAAACAGTTTTTGTGGTTAACCCCTAAAGTCTTACTAATTTTTATTTATTTATTAATCTTAAAATTGTTTCACTTCACGTGATCTAAACTTCCCACTACCTTTAGCCTCGCAAAATATCCCAATTGGGGATTCCATAGTTTCATTAGCTCCAGACGGGACTTGGGCGGAATTCACATAAAAGCCATACTATTATCGCGCTTTCATAGGTATATCTGGACTGGTCACCTGGAATAAGCTTCAATCAAATATATATTTTAAATGCACCTACCTCAATGGTGAAGTTAATACCACGCGCCGAATAAAATCTAATTAAAAGCCCTGGCGACACGCGTCGTATAATTTGTTACCAAAATATAAAGGAACAAACCGCTCGATTATCATTTATCAGTATCACGGTTCGATAGCGATTGATGTATTGTTTACGGCTAGAGTAGACAGAGACAGATACCATAAAAAAATAATAATAATATAGATAAACATCGTTTTGTTTCTACAAGCATTGTATCACAATTTACGCACGTGTGAGGGAGAAAAAACATAGGATTAACTTTCGCTTTTAGATTTTTATTAACGTTCAGGGTCCGAAGTGGGAAGTTTCACCCTAAGATGACGGCTTGGCCGCGCGGGGACTAACGACGAACCGATTCTCGGTGGGCATCAAGAAATGAATTAGGAACTTCTGACTAATAAGTGTCTTTTGTCTTGCTGTGACTTGAATAACTTGCATTCCGCGGACCGGCCGGATCGACTCGACACGTGGGACCCGGGACCCGTGGGACTACGACGTCACAAATGAATAAGAAATAAATGTTTTGATTCCTTGAATAAGTGAAACAGAGATTGGGGTTGCGGATTGAGTTCGCACAGACCGAACAGCTTGTAGGACTATGACCACGGAGGAACGATTCCTCCGTGACTATGACTGGCGGGACAACTGTGAAACAGACGCGACTCTCGGAGCTCAGAATTATTTGGATCTTGGCTGACTCGCTTGTCTGTTGGCGGTTTTGTCACTTGGATTGGGGACGGGGACTCTGGCCTACGGGGTTTTTTGTAGGTATAAGATTTACTGCGCGGGATACTACTCGTCACACGTGATAGGCAATTTCGCGGCGCGCATCGCCTGTAGTAGGTGTACCTATCCGCGCAACAAATATCCAGAATAATATTTAATTTAATTCCTACGAAACACTACAATATTTATAGAGTACATTATTATTTTCTTACCTCAATATAACATGAAATATTTAACTGTAAAATAAATTAATCGAAATAAAAATAAATATGGTGCTGTTAAAAAATCGTAAGATGCAAGGCCAAGGGTAAGGAATAAAGATTTAATTCCTTTTGAAAATGTGAATCAAATCGAGTGTGTTACAAGATTGAATTTATTCATTTAATTCAGTCATTCAATTTTGCCCACGTCTAATACCTACCTTTCATATGATGTTTACTAGTTATTTATTTTTTATTTATTTATTCATTTCTATGCTCTTACATACAGTTAATAAATACAATAATAAATGTAATGACAATGACATAAGATGGAAGTAAAACAAAAAATATTCTATATATAAATATTGTTTTTGTTATATTTTTATAGTTTATCTTTTTTATTTAAAAACTGTCTCTGTATTATAAACTTGTCATGTAAAAGCCCATCAGGGTGTTGAAAATTAATAAATAATAATCTCTCCCTCTCTCCAGTGGCTGGCCTCCCGCAACATTAGCCTCCGATTCCTCCTGTCCTCAGCGGCTGACTTCCAGTTTGTTGCCTGGAGAAGCTGTGCTGCATCCCCTCCTACCTCGTCTTTCCCCCTCAGTCTGGGTCTTCTCACTTTTCTCCTTCCACCTGGGAGTCCAATCATAATTTTTTTGGGACACGTGTGTCCGGCATTCTCTGTACATGCCCAGCCCATCTCAACCTGAGGAGTCTCATATGGGCTGAGATGTTAGGGCCTGATGTATATCATACAATTGTTTGTCGTGCCGGATGCGCCACTGTTCCCCCTCTTTCACGGTTTCACATATTCTTCTTAACACTTTTTTTTTAAAAGTGTCCAGCATTTCAGCCATCTTTGCTGTCAGTGCCAGTGCCTCACATCCATACGCCAATACAGTTCTAGCAACGATCTTGTAAATGGTTATTTGGGTTTTCCCGTGGACACTGCGTGACTTAAACAGCCAAGTGTGACTCAATTAAGTATCTGGGCTCACTAATCCACAGAGACAGAGGATGTGCAGAGGATGTCATCCATAGAATAGGTGTGGGATGGATTAAATTCAGATCCGTAACAGGAATATTGTGTGACTCCAAAATGCCTATAAAACTTAAAGGAAAGATATACCACACCATTGTAAGACCCGCGATATGTATGGCTCCGAATGCTGGACTATGTACAACTCCTACTCTAGGCAACTCCAAAAGGCAGAAATGCAAATGCTTAGATGGTCGGCAGGAGTATCACTAAAAGATTAGATTAAAAGTTCACACATTCATGGTAGCCTGGGTGTCACAGACGTAAACAGTAAGCTGGAGAAATGACAGTTGAGATGGCACATAAGACAGAGACCACCAGACCACACAGTGAAGTAGGCTGTTCAAAAAGTGAAGGCTACTGCCATCTAGCGGCATATTTTTGTAGCTTATTGTTTTTTGTTGGTACAGATTAGCGACGTATGGCGACACTAAATTAAATGCTAGACGATAAAGCAGATTTCTCGATTTCTGCCCTGTATCGTACGATGACTCTCTTAATACGTGGATCTCCTGTAAACAGCTAGCATTATCTAGCAAGTGGTCGAAGTGACCAAAGTCAGTGTTTTGTCGGGTTGGGAACAAATTTATTGTAACATGTACTTGTGAATAAACAAGAAGAATTCTGCCTTGAAGCCAGATGTTTTCCTTGAAGTCCTTCTGCTAAATACCAAATTATAACACAGGCAATGTCTAAGGAGCTTCATCGACAGTCAGAGGAAGACTGAAGAACTCCTGGATGACTCGATGCTCCAAAATACTTCAGAGAAACGGCCTGGATGAAGGCGATACTCAGAACCGAAGAAACTACAACCTGAGAATGAGAAGAGCCCACCCCAACAGCCTACCTAGGCAATGAGTTGGGACAGCGCAAGGAAGAAAAAGAAGTAGACTACGTGACTTAAACACTGGCAGCAAAGAGAATTATGTTTTGTTGGCTGCTGTAATTCTCCTTCTGATTTCTAATAACCGAACACCCGATAAATATTAATGTTAAGAATTATGTTATATGTACGTGTTGCCCCTTTTATGTTAAGAATTCATTTTTGTGAATATAAAAAAAAAACAAAAAGTTTCTGAAATATGTAGTGTAGTCTGTCCCCACCGTTCCCCCAAAAAGAACCGCCACTGCACTAATAACTCCTTTTCATTTTCGTTATTTATTTTTGAGGTGTTATGCCATGTTGTTTAACGCGTGTAGGTGTGCGTAGAAGCGATACCATGTAGCCAGCTTCACCCCTCTACGAGCTGATTTTAAAGTTTAATTCAAAATGGTTTTCTGCATTTAGCTTTGGTGAAGCCTTCAATTACCGGATATCGTGTGTATTGAGTTTAGCTCAGTCGTCTCTATTAATATTAATGAGATTTTTATGTATTTCAATTGCCTCCGTAATTGGGCGTGCTCTATGAGTTTTGGGTCTTCCCAGGACTTTAGAAACAAATCCAGAGTAACGGACGATTTTAATTAAATGCTCGACGATTGCCGATTTTTCAGGGTGGCCGAGTTTAGATGTTCGAAAGTGTTCTGATATCCTTTTTGAGATCGTCCGCTCTTCTGGGTGGAGCTGGCAACACGTATTGCCTCTATATACATAAGCACACACTTCACCGCTATCAATTACACATCTGCCCTGATGATGGACATTGTAATGCTGTCCAAAATGTTGATATTCATTCACGGCAGATCGACCACCATACACATTCTCGTTGGTACTAGAGAGGTATCCCACATGACATTAGCGTTCTTCATATCACACTTGTTTTTATTATCATTTCTTGCAGATGCTTGCAGCATACGCAAGACGCCATTACCATGCAAGCAGCTGTCTTTTATATTTATCTGTTTTCTTTTTTTAATTAGTTTATCCCTAACTTGCTTTATATTATTCGCATTTCATATATTATGTAAGCATTTGCATACTGCTTTCTAACACCGTATGCAGGGACACTTGAGGTCTAGATTCGTTCAAACTTAAATGTAGATTCGTTCGTTTGAAAAATAGAGTCCTTGCGAGAGCCTTGAAGGAGTTTAACCATTTGGCGGTACCAGGGAGGGAAAGTGGTGGAGAACCTCCAATGTTTGAAACGTTGGCTAAAAAGAAGGTAACGCAACATGGCATAACACATCAAAAATAAATAACGAAAATGCTTTTGGCCATGAAAATCTAAAATTATATCAAACTCTTTTTCATTACAGATTTGTACTCGAATTGATTTGTGTCCAATTTGTGGAAAGGTTTTAAAAATAAAAGCCAACTTCCCAAGCCACGTTAAGTTACACACCGGCCCACCAACGAGTAAAGAGTGCGACGAGTGCGGCAAGATGCTTTCTTCAAACAATGCTCTCAGGCAACATAAACTATGCCACCGCCCCAAAGTGCTACTTGACTGCGCATTATGCGGATGCAAAGTCACAAAGAAAGGTCGTCAACGTCATATGGAATCTGTACATAACCAACAGCAAACCAGCTGCCCTTTCTGCGGCAGGAAGTTCAACTGCCGCTTCAACATGGGAGTCCATCTGCGTACACACACAGGTACACATACACAGTTTAATCTTCTTCTACAAGTATTTCAATGGAACACTAGCGTTCTTGATCCCTGGCAGCGGTGCACAGTCGGGAAAGACGCCACAAGCGCGTCCTACATTTGTGTACAATTGACGTTTTTGTAACACGGGTATGGGTACCAGCAACCATTTATTAGATAACTAACACACCACACACCTGCCCCACTCACTCCAAGTGATTAGCCAACACACTTGACAGCCGGCGTAGTCCAGTGGTAAGGTTCTTGACTGGCACTCCGAAGGTCGCGGGATCGAATCCCGGTGTGGCAAATAAATTTTATTTGATTAATTTGTGTTATTTCACAATTATTCATTTAAAAAAATAATAATTTAGTATATTTGCTGCACGTTCCAGAGTGGAAGATACTCTCAGTATCGCCCTGGTGTGAGACCACCATTCATAATTGAAACGTTGCTTGAAATGGCTTAAGCCATGTTTGGTGACCAGATCTGAATAGCCAGGTACTTCCTCACCTTCCTCTTCCATATCTCCTTCCCCTCCCCACTACCATCAGCCTCACAACATACTCCAATTGGGGATGCCATAGTCCCACTGGCTCCAGACGGGAGCAGTTGGGACTCTTGTGCGGTATTCATGTAAAAAAAAAAAAAAACTCACCCCAAGTGATTCGCTACGTTTGGTGCCTGGGTTCATGGGGTAAGGTTTGTCTAGGTCTTAACGACGATTGTGTTTGTCCACCTACTGCATGGCAGGCCGGAGAGAGGCCTAACTTAGACTTCTCGACCTATCGCCTTGCACCGCAGTGGGAGGATGGATTAATTCCTGGACACATTGACATCCAGATTCCTATCCACCCCTCACACCTTTTTCCTTTGCTCAACCTCCTCTCCTTCCTTCCTCTAAAAAGATACTCCACATCTCCAGCATCTCCAAAGATAACATAGACCTTGAGGACTGTGGAATGATTTGTCGGCTTCTGTGTTTCCTCCCTCCTACAACAATACTCTGGTCTATTCAAGACCCAGGTTTGCTCATTTCTTTAAAGAAAAAAGAATCAAGTAAATTTAAGACCACTTGTCCACATGGATACGCAAGTATCGGATACTTAAGTTGTGTTCTCACGTCGCAAACAACTTGTCACACCCAGTCCCCACTTGTCGCTACTGGAATCATGGTTAGTCAAGGTGAATGGCTTCGCCGACGAGTTTAAAAAATGTTAACAACACATGCCTGTGACGGACCTTCATGCAGATGTTTGCCGTTAATCGCTAAGACACTTAAATTTTCCAGTATCGGATACTTGCTTCCCGTGGAAGAAAGCCCCAAGAGTACATATTAACTTTCAGAGCCCGCTCTTAACTTATTATCAAAATTGTTCAACAGAGCAATGTGTACATAGCTTGAATATTCATATTAGTAATGCTGGCGTGTCGTCTGGGAGAGGATGGAACTTTTGGAAGTTTTAAAGTAATTTGTTGTTTGCGTTTCAGGAGAAACGCCGTACTCGTGCCCGGACTGTGGGATAAGTTTTGCGCACCGCGTCACCATGAAGCTGCACCGGCTGAAGGAGCACAAGGTTAACATGTTCGACCCTCCCACACAAAAAGAAGGACTCAAGAGAAAGAGAAAAAGAAGAAAAGCAAATAAAAAAGACAATTCAGCCTCCGCGTTCGAGGGATAAAGCTTTAAGACAAGAAAAAAAAAAAAAAAATCTAAGACAAGACTACGAATCTCTGCGAATTTAGATAAGCTATGAATCTGGAGGTCACGGGCAGACGTAGATGAAGGGGGGGGGCGGAGGGGCGACCCGCCTCGGGCTCCTGAACCTGGGGGCCCCCCAAACGCCTCTATATTCCATTGATCAAATCCTAAACAAGGATTTAAGGCACCAGGACACTAAAAAAAAAAAAGTAATTTTTTTAATTTCATTTTCTGAAAGATGCACTTGTTAAGAATGCTCTCTCCAAATGTTTTAAAGAAATTAAAAAAATTGACGGAGATACAGTATTTTATGTGAAACCGTTTGAAACAGTTAAATTATCCTTCAGAAAAACTTTTTTAACATGTTTTTCAACCTGCTAGACAACATATTAAACATCTGATTGGCATGCAACAATTCTTAAACTGTTTGAAAATCCAGTGTCTATGGCACCATATAGGGGAATTTTGACACGTAAAAAAATAAGAAAAAATGGCGAACCAGCGAATTTTATTTTTGATTTTTTATGGAAAATTTTTATCTTTCATAAAAATAAAAAAATAAAATAGAAAGGGTCCCTTTATAAAACAATCCCTACATGGTGTCATAGTCAGGGCCGGATTAAACGCTTATCGGACAACTCAGAATGAAACCAACTCAGAAGCACCTCAGAAATGTTATTAAGAGTGATGATAAAACATATTAACCGGTCACCAACTTAAGCAGATATATGCGTTAGAAATAGGACAGCAGTCAAGTACAATAAGTGTGTTTATTCGTCAATGCGTGTGTCTCCATAGAAACCGTTATAACTCCGTTATTCTTTTAGTGACATCCCTAAAATAAAAAGTAAAAGGTCGATAGTGGAACAAGCTGTACATCCCTATTCAAGTTGTCCATGGAAATACATAACAAGAATATTCTGTCATTTGCGCAATCTGACACATAAATTTCGGACCGGCGGCTCGACATTGTTAATTTTTATTAAATATTTTTATATGAAATGATGAAAAAGTGAGGTGACAAAAGAGTTTATTATACATTTATACAATAGAATAAATATTGTTGTTTACATAATCTGTGGTTTTAGTACCGTTTTCATATAAAAATATCACGTGAGTCATTTTTACATTTTTTTAATGTTTGCATTCTAAATTTTAATATTTACAAAAGTTAATATTTATTTGTAATACAATAATTCGAAAGCTTATTTTGTAACCTTTCTAAAACAGTTTTTACTATTCGGCTACGTTCAGAAATGTTTCATTTATAGAGCTTTAATTGTGAAGCGGTAATAACACAAAGTTTTCGTAAAATGTCATTTTGTTTGAGACATCTCAAGCGAATATTCGCGAAAATTCGGAGGGGTTAAAAAAATAGTTAAATAGGTTGAGTAAGGTTAGGGCTATGTTAAAATTATTTTTTCATAGCTTTTAATGACCTTTCTGAGGTGGTTCTGAGTTGGTTTCATTCTGAGTTGGCATGGAATCGGATTAAACATGATTGCCAGGTACTTCCCCACCTTCCTGTTCCCTATGTCCTTCCCCTCCCCACTACCTTCAGCCTCACAACATACCCCATTTGGGGATGCCATTATCTCACTGGCTTCAGACAGGAGCAGTTGGACTCTTGTGCGGTATTCATATAAAAAAAATAAAAAAACTTGTCAGGGCCCCTAGGCAATGCACGTCTCGAGACCCCTTTACCATAGGGGCTCCTAGCCAATGCGTGGCCCCTAGGCAGTGGCCTACACTGCCTTATGAACAATACGGCCCTGCCAGGGCTGGATTAAACATGTCGGGGCCCCTAGGCAATGCATGTCTCGGGGCCTTTTTACCCTAGGTTGCCTACACTGCCTTATGGATAATACGACCCTGGCCATAGTGACTGGATTTACGAACAGTTTAAGGCTGATTTTAGTCTCACACTCACCGTCAGCGCTCATAGATCAGCGCGTAGTTCGTCAGCGCTGAGCCTCAGCGTGGCTCGTTTCAGTATCGTACTGACCGCCTTACTGTACAGACGGAAATGCGGAGTGGATTAGTAATTGCTGCTTTGTACTGCCTATCCCAAAAAAATAAAAAATAAATTCGCCATGTCTGTACACCCTGACGACGTCTGCTCCACTCGACACTAGAACGATCACTGAAAGCAGAAACGCTCGTGCGATCGTCAGTGCCGATAGCTACGCTGCGCCGACGCGTGTCGCGTATGGCCGCGTAACCGTCAGCGCTGACCACCTTGCGTGCTGATAGCTACGCGTCATTCAAAAACGCTTCCTAGAAGTTCATATATCTCGAACATCAGCGCCGACGGTGCGCGTGCGGTCGGCGTAAGACTAAAATCAGCCTAAGACTTGGTGCATGGTGAAAAAATGGTGATTATTTTTCCACAGTGTCCTGGTGTCTTAAAGCCTTAGTTAGGATTTGATCAAGGGAACACGGAGGCGTTTGGAGGCCCCCCAGGATTAGGGATGTTCCAATACCATCAAAGTATCGATACCTACTCATATCATAGTACTCAAATCATTTTTCGATACTTACTCATACAAATTCTCATAATGTATCGATACTTTCTGATATCGATACTTTTAGAATTTTTTTAATGAAGAAACTAACGAGGCAAATGTTAACCGGTCAAAGCCCGTGACATTTAGCGGAAATTCGCGGAACTTCGCAAAAAAACACTAAAAAACCACCACTTTGAATTTTGAATTGAATGTTTTGTTGATAAATTTTGAGCTATTGTATATTTTATTAACTGAAACACGTTCACAACACAATAAGCTATCTACTAAAACCACATTACTTGCATTTATTACGTAAATTAATAGGTTTTATGATCGTTTTATTCGCGATACACCCATTAATTGCGACCGTTAAATTCGCAGCAAATTCTGACAGCCGATTGTCATAGAAGAAATCGTTTTTAAAATATTCCAGGGTGACTAGGTGAATGAAACTTGTAGCGTGTCCGAGAGTAATGACAGCGCAAGCGATTCTGACACTGTTCTCCATACAAATTGTGTACATAGAAGGGCCAAAATCGTGGACCAAAAGTTTTTTGTCGGATGTATTATTCAAATATTTGAATTATTTTCTCGCGCATGCGCATATGACGCGCGCGCCGGCGCGTCTCCGGCCTTTGACCGGTTAAAGGACAGTAAGTGCAAAAATTAAAAGTAAAGTAATTAATTAACAATTTTTCTTATTTAATTAACAAAAATTATGTTTTATTTAAAAGTACATTAAGCAAAATCATCATTTTTTTATACATTTTTTTCATTTTTTTTCATTTTTTTTTCATTTTGATTTGAGTACTATGATATGAGTAGGTATCGATACTTTGATGGTATCGGAACATCCCTAGCCTGAAATGGCGGCTCTCTCGGTCTCGGCTCGGATGAAGTCGGAACGATGATTCGATACTAAGTACTTTTGTTTCGATACCGAGTAAGTATCGCAAGATTGATTCGATGCTATTAGTACTTGGTATCGAATCTAAAGTATCGAGTACCTACTCGTATTTACTAGTATCGGAACGTCCCTACCCAGGATCAGAGGCCCTTGTGAACTGAATAAAAAGCTTGTAAAATTACATCAACCTCTCAAACTAGGGGGCGGCTTATTAAGCTTTGCCGCCCCGGGCCTCTGACGGGCTTGGTCCACCACCGGTCACGGGATCAAATCCTGGCATCCAAGCAAATTTTATTGAATTAATTTGTTATTATTGTAGGAAGCAACCATTTAGTGGTTTGACAAATTTAATAAAAAAAGTTGTTTTGTGAGTTTTTATTATTTTATTTACCTATCGCATTCCATTCAATTATTGTTCCAATGGGACTTAACCAGGCACACTTTGCTTTTTCATACAGAAGCCAACAACACTAATGCAGCAAAAAATTCACCGACCACTCCACGGACATATGAATATATCTGGACCTGCCCTAAGTGATAAAAACGTAATATTTCCCACTCCCCATGGAACCGGCTATAAGCTCCGCCTTGGCGCCAGCTCGCTCCATGGGGAGGGGAGAGAATCTAAAATATGTGACGTCATCATTCTTGTAGTGACCAGCGCGAAAGTAACGTCTATACGTTTTACGAAATATCAAGCCAAAAACGGCAGCTTGCGCTATACATTATAGGTACATATTATATAGACATAGCGAATGTGGGCGGTTCTCCAGTGTTTTCGTCGCTGGTTACAGGGGTAAGTAAATTATGAAACAGTGTTTATTATGTTTATTATGTAATAGTGTTTTAACTAAACACGGCAACAAAATATTGCTATGTGTATTGGGGCGAGTCTTTTTGCGGCGAGCATTTGGCCTTAGCAAATATGTTATTATCGTGGCAAGCAATTCGCGCTCCCATGTAAAAAGGTCTATTCATTCAAAGCAGATTTTGCTTTTAAGAACTAAATGGTGATATTGTAATGCGAGATGCCTATTTACTGTCAGATTGATTGTATAACGAATCACAGTCATCTTTCCCCTCTTCCCCCTTCATAGTTTGGTTTTACCCCCTCGTCTGTATCTTCTGGTCTATTGAATTCTGATGTCTATGGACCACTCGCACAATCACAACTTATACCCACTATGAAAAATTACTACCCAGTTTTCAAGACATTTTTCAGGATTATTGCAAACATACAAAACTAATTTACTAAATTTCTTTGCCTGATATAATTTATTTTTAAACTACTTACGCTTATCTTTTCATTAGACTTTTTTTTATTAGTAGGCCACTTGCATGGAGGCCGCCAAGGGAGTGACTAAAATAACTGATATATCTCTCTCTCTTCTTCACCTTTTGAGGTTACAATTAAAGGTATTTATGTAGATCATGTTTTGCTTGACAATAATTACAAGTAAATTTTGTTCCAATGGAAGTTCTTTTATTTGCATAAAGATAGTAGCTTTCTTTCTATCCCACGCAGGACCCTGAAAGGAGGCTAGCTCATGTTAACGGAATCTATTTGCTGTCCCAACGGAGCAAATACCCGTGTCAGAACTTTTCACAAAGTTGAGTCATTGAAACTGCTTTACTACTCTCTTGTGAGAACGCAGCTAGAATATATATCTCCTGTATGGTCTCCTATTTATACTTGTAACGTACACCGTACAACACACAGTACAAAGGAAGTTTCTTAGATATGTCCAATACAAATTGAGAAAACCTGTAATTGATATCTGCTACAATACTTTAATGTCTAATCTAAGTCTACCGCTACTTACTACCCGGAGAACTATTAATGATTTTATATTTTTAAAATTATTGAATAACCTCAGACTGCTCTCAAACAGACCTTTTCGATATTTTAAAAACCTCTCCATCTTGCATTAAATCAAAAATAATTAACAATTATTACAAGCAATAATTGTCAGCCTGAAACACTCATTTACATTGAAAAATCTTCCGAGAAAAGATACTTGCCGCCAACGGGACTTGAACCCGTGTCCTTTCGATTGCCGGTCGAGTGCTCTGACCACTGAGCTATGGCGGCTTATCAAATACCCGCCAAATAATTCAATATATACTAGTGTTTCATTCAACAATTACTGCTTGTTATATTTTTTCCACCTGACAACAACCAACTTTATTTTTGCGAGGAAGACATTGTTAGTGTTAAATCCCTCGCTAGGTGGCGTCGAGACAAATTATGTCTGCATTTATTGGGGAAATACTTAAACTTGTTAAATATTAATTATTATTTTTTAATTTTATAAACTAACGTTTAGACAAGATTTTTATGCATAGCACAAAGGGTAACAATTATTACAAGCAATAATTGTCAGCCTGAAACACTCATTTACATTGAAAAATCTTCCGAGAAAAGATACTTGCCGCCAACGGGACTTGAACCCGTGTCCTTTCGATTGCCGGTCGAGTGCTCTGACCACTGAGCTATGGCGGCTTATCAAATACCCGTTAACACTAACAATGTCTTCCTCGCAAAAATAAAGTTGGTTGTTGTCAGGTGGAAAAAATATAACAAGCAGTAATTGTTGAATGAAACACTAGTATATATTGAATTATTTGGCGGGTATTTGATAAGCCGCCATAGCTCAGTGGTCAGAGCACTCGACCGGCAATCGAAAGGACACGGGTTCAAGTCCCGTTGGCGGCAAGTATCTTTTCTCGGAAGATTTTTCAATGTAAATGAGTGTTTCAGGCTGACAATTATTGCTTGTAATAATTGTTACCCTTTGTGCTATGCATAAAAATCTTGTCTAAACGTTAGTTTATAAAATTAAAAAATAACAAAAATAATTAGTTGTCAATATAACTAGTGACCGACCTAAGGTTCGGTTTAACAAGTTTTTGCAAAAAAATCTACTATCGGCATCAGTTTCGGTTTCGGCAGAAAATCTGCGGAACTATGCATTTGTGAAATATCACGCATCGTTCGGCAGACTTCAGGTGAGCTCGTGGCTTGTGTGTCATTCGCCATCAGGGGGCGTTCAAGTATTACGTAACGCAATTTTTGAAGATTTTTGCCCCCCCCTCCCTCCCATGTAACGCGCCGTAACGGTTTTTCCCGTACCCCCCCCCCCCCCCCCCCCGAGAACGAAAAGGATTGCCAAGTTGGAATATTTTAATTCCTTAGTTTTTTATTTTTTATCTAAATAAAGAAAAACATGTTGCGTAACGCGTTGTTCGAACCCTCCCCCCCGTAACGCACAGTAACGTTTCACAAGACCCCTCCTCCCCCCCCCAAGTGCGTTACGTAATACTTGAACGGCCCCTCATCAGCTGACTTCGCCGGCCTTAAGTGTTGATTATTGAGAAATTTTCGTTCCAAAAAGTAGTGAACATGTTTGTTAATTTTTGTAATTCTTTTTTATTTTAAAGCAGTAATACCAAAAAAATAAATAATTATTTTTTCACATACTTCAATTATTGCTTTTTTATTTCATTTAACACATGCAATAAGAATGTTGTGATTGTAAACGCAATTAAAATTAAAATACTCAATTAATGAGGTACTTTATAATGTAAATGTTGATTATTGACAAATTTTTGTTCCGAGAAGTTGTTCATGTTTTGTTAAATTTTATAATTTTTGTTTGTTTTATAATAATATAGTTTTATGTAATATAAAAAAAATATATATATAGGCGTATATGTATATATATATTTTTTACATACATACTTTGTTTGTTTTATAATAATATAGTTTTATGTAATATAAAAAAAATATATATATAGGCGTATATGTATATATATATTTTTTACATACATACTTCAATTATTGTTTTTTTATTTCATTTAACACGTGTTAAAACTGTCTGTATGTGTGTAAAAAAATGAGACAAATTTCAGTAATTTAAGATTTTTAACATGTCTAAAAAAGTTTCAGTTTCAGCCGAATCCGAGAGAGATACCGAAGATTCGGTTAAGGTTTCGGTAGAAAGTCCTGATTCGGTCGGAAAATAAATATAACTGCTTAGCGATTCCATATTTTTTGTGAGATCGTTATTAGATAACTTGTGTGATTTTTTATTTTTTTTTACATGAGCTCCACACAGGAGGCCCAGAGGAAAATAATTTCCCTCAGTGCCTATGTCATCTTTGGGGATGCTGTGTGGAGGGTTTTTTTAAAGCAAAGGTAGGAGAGGAGAGTTCTGGGAAGGAAAAGGGTTTAAGGGGTGGGTAGAAATATGGGGTTCAGTGTGTCCAGGTCATCCGCCTCCAAGACCTAGACAAACCTCACCCCATGGACCCGGGCACCCCTGCTAAATCATCAAACGTAGCGAACCACTTGGGGTGACCTGTGGTAGAGGTGTTGGTTATCTAATAAAGGTTCCCGGGGCTGCGGTACCCATTCCCGCCTCCCAAATTAAATTTTATGACTGTTATTTGCTTATTCTATGTACAACGTACAAAATGAGTAAATAATCATGCGTACTTGCAGGAATTCATGTTTAAATCGATCTAAACTAAAATATGTGACGTAAAAATCACACAAATCTGACAGAAGATAACGTCCGTTATCCAATAACGATCTCACAAAAAATATGGAATCGCTAGGCTGATATGTTTATGTATTATGCTTGTAAAATAATAAATATTTATTGCATTTTAAATTTTTTTTAAAATAAAAACAAATATTCTCGGGTTACAAATAACATGACAATATTTGAAAATCTCCTACAACCACCAGAACAAGAGGAAAAAGTTGCTTGTGTCGTGATGGAGGACTTAGCCTGCCGAGAAATGCCTGGATGGAACCCAAACGCGATGCCAACTCAGTCACCAACCGGACCGTTGGTATTGATACTGATTGTACAGGGTGCGGCAGGGAAACTTGCTGATTTTAAAAGTCAATAAAAGAAAAAGTGCCTTATATATCGATGTAATTCATTTTGTATCGTATAGTACACATTCTGAATTTTTGTTTTAAGTAGTTTTAAAAATGACATCGGGCAAATGGCGGCCCTCATTAGTGATACACTGATTTACCCTACTAGATTTGAAGTTTCGCTCCACTCTTTCGAGAACATTGACGGGAATGTTGGTGATGGCTCAGCGGATGTTATCCTTCAGGTGTTGCAGGGTCCGGGGTTTGTCATTATAAACGATGGATTTGAGATATATCGATATAGATATCCCCGAAAAAAAAACACACGGTGCCAAATCGGGGGAGCGCGCCGGCCACGGTACATCACCCCTCAAGGAGATAAGACGCTTGTGGAAGCGTTAGAAAAGTAGGCCTCGACGGCAAACGCACGCTGTCCCTTTGTCCAACGCATGACGACAACTGGCTTGTGGTGTAACAAAACAAAACTTCAGGACCCCCTCTTTCCAATGAGACCCTCCCCACCCCTTTCTGACCTCGCCTCGCTCATCGGCGTCCAATTCAAATCAGCAAGTTTCCCTGCCGCACCCTGTATGTATTATATGTATGAATTGATGTATGTAAATAATAATATTTGTAAATGTTAGACGTATTCTTATATATATATATATATATATATATATATGTGATTTTACTGCTCTTACGGCTCTTGAGGTGATTTTTCACAAAAATGGCCCTCCACAAATTATCCAATTATTATTATCTACTAGCTGGTACCCGGCATGCGTTGCTGTGCCATTTAATAAAGAAATTGTTTCTCCCTGAGCGTCCTTTCCCATTCGTCCTGTTCACCTTCCTCCTCCCCTTCCTCCCCCGCATTCCCTTCCTCTCTCGCGTTCCCACTCCTCCTTCTCCACCTTCCCTCTTCTCACTATACTCCCCCCCTTCCCCCATCCCGCGAACACCCCCCCCGGGTTCCCCTCCCCCCTCCCGTATTCACCTCACCCTTTTAGGATGAATTGCCTACTTCAAAAAAAAAAAAACTTCATTTCCAAGGCAACAATTTGTTTGCTTTTCTTCTGACGTTTGTAATTTTGTTATTCTGAAGGAATCAACAATTACAACCATCAAAATATTTAAATTTAAATGCGCGATAATCCGAGTAATGTCGATATACGTTGTCGATTCAAAACCCTTAATTTGATACGTGCTTCAATTCGAGTGGACCCGAGTCTACCGTACCGAAGGGACGAACGTCAAATGATTGACAGGAAAGTAGGTAGAACAGTTTGTATGGGAAAATGAAATTATTGTTTTTACTATCTTCCCTGCAATGTTTCCATATTTTCTCACCGTTTAAACCTTCCCTGGATCACGACAAACATTTCAAAACCAAAATCAGCTAAATCGGCCCAGCCGTTCTTGAGTTTTAGCGAGACAAACGAACAACAATAGATCTTTATATATACAGGGTGTAACAGGACGTACCCGAGGGATTTTAACCATCGATTCCTGACATTATTTGGAGTAAAAAATGTTAATTAAATTTTCGTCTCCGGTGATATTTTTGATGTTTTTTAAATTTATTTTTTCAAGATCGAAAAATTTTCTAATCATATAAATTCACAACTAAACTGTAAACAACATGTATTGGTTCTATTTATTGATTTCTCAAAAGCTTTCGACACACTTAGCCATATACAAATAATTAAAGTACTTGAATTTATAGGTATCCGGGGTAAACTCCTCTTATTCTTTAAAAACTATTTGACAAATAGAAAAATGAGTGTGAAGATTTTAAATATAATTAGTAAATCAAGATACATCAAATCGGGAGTACCGCAAGGGTCAATTCTAGGTCCAAAATTATATATTATATATGTAATTGCTATGTGTAAGATTTTCAAAAAAGCTCGTCGATTCATTTTTGCTGATGATACTGCTCTTGTTGTATCAAATGAAAATCCTGAAATAGCTATACAAGAATTACAAAGAGATTTTAACGAGCTTCTCAAATGGGCTCATGTTGTAGGATTAATTATTAATGTAAAAAAAACCAAATGCATGTACATAAAATCACCAAGTTTGAAAATGTGGAATGTTCCTAAAATAACCGCTCATAGCTTTGACTGTATACATAGAGGAATTATTAATGTTTGTGACTGTGAAAAAATAGATTTCACAAATGAATATACTTATCTGGGTATAATTGTAGATAATAATTTTAAGTGGGATAAACAAGTGGCTAAAATTTGTAACCAGCTCAGATCCTTAGCTAGTAACTTTTACAAATAAAAATTTATTTTGCCTCATTGTACTCTTAAACTCATATATTTTTCTATGGTAGAATCCATCCTTAGATATGGTATTCGAACTTGGGGACATGCAAGCACTACTTACATTAAATATATTGAAAATTTACAAACTGCCATAATAAAAAAAATTGTCACAACAAATATTTACAAACAGAGACATAACTTAAAACTACTGTATGGCTCAGAGAGCTTACTTACAATAAAAGGTCTCCACTGGTTCACTACTATTATGGATAATATGGGGGAAAGCCCTTACAAACACCTACTTGTACACAAACATACCACAAGATTTAGAGAAGGAAAGGGCCTAAAAACTCCTCGAATATTAAACAAATATGGAAGCCGTACTCTTGAATATCTAATACCAGTGATTTTCAATAAAATCAATAAAAACATAAAATTTGAAAAAAATGAGAGACTATGTCCTAAAATGATAAAACTATGGTTAATGAGTGAAAACTCCATGTATCTTTGAATATCTTAATATAGCTGCCTACATATCTTGTTATTAGGCAGGTATATTGAAATATCTTATATATTTATGATTGTAAGTTAAATTATCTAATATTACTATGTGATCTATTCTAATGTTTCCTTAAAACTATAAATGTATTTACAAATATTTTCTTAGATATTATATTAAGAATGTTTTAATTGTTAGAACCTGCAGACAAGCTGTCATATGACAGCTTTGTGGGTCTACTCAAATTTTTTGTACAAAATGTATTCTGTAATTAAATAAATAATAAAACAAAAACATTAAAAAATGGTAGGTGTTGGACAGTTAGAGGCAAGGTGAGGGGTTGGTCGGTTACTCGGCTGAGTGACCAATGATAAAAAGCGGAAGAATTTTTTTTGCGGAAGAATGCTCAGGAATCGCTGGTGAAAATCCCTCGGTTACGTCCTGTTACACCCTGTATAGATATACAATAGAAATATATATATACATAAAAATCAAATATGTTTGTTTCTGGGTTTGTATATATGTATGTCCGCTATGCGTTGCTAAACCATTCATCCGATTGCGATGAAACTTTGGAGATTTGATTTGTGCATGCCCGCGATGGTTTCTATATACAAAAGTAAGTTCTGGCATCATGAAAAACGTTACGGCGCGTTACATGGGGGTGTCAAAAATTGCGTTACGTAATACTTGAACGCCCCCAAAGCACTTTTCTTAATCACCAGAATTCATCGTAGTACTTACATACTAGGGCTATTTTGGAACTTCTGACCTTCTTCAATTTTCAAATTGACAAAATTGCTTATAAACGAAAATTCACTATAAAAATTTACTGATAAAGGTTTTTCTCCTTTGTAAATATGACTTTTTAGATATCCCTTTGTAGCACATGAATTATTGCAGGCGGAACATGAAAAAATATTTATTCCACTGGTGATGCTTAAGACTTCCGTTTGAAGAGCATGAATAGCTGCAGTCAGGACACGAACAAGGTTTCTCTCCACTTTGAATCAGCGAGTGCGTTCTAAGACATCCCTTTTGAAAACATGAATAGTTGCATTCGGGACAAGAAAAAGGTTTTTGTCAACTATGGGGAAACATGTGATTTCTTTTCGTAGTACATGCGTAGTTACACTCAGAACATGAAAAAGGTTTTGTCCGATGTGGGTTAAAATGTGATTTTTTGGTGCCTCTTTGTAGAACATGAATTATTGTCGCAGGATAAACGTGTAAATGGTTTTATGTGACTGTGAGTCTGTGGTTCCTTTGTAAAACATGAATAATTGCAGTCAGGACATGAAATAGGTTTTTTTTCACTGTGGGTAAATAAGCGAATTTTAAGATACCATTTTGTAGCGCATGAATAGTCGCAGTCGGGACATGAAAAATGTTTTTTTATCACTATGGGCAAATGCCGCTTAGTTATTTTTGTCGAGAAGAAGAATAGTTGCAGTCAAGACATGAAAAGGGTTTTTCTCCACAGTGGTAAAACATGTGAATTTTAGATTTCTAAGTACATGAATAGTTGCAGTCGGAACATGAAAAAGGTTTTTCTCTACTATGAGCCATCAAGTGACTTCTTAGATATCCCGTTTGAGAATACGCATAGTTGCAATCAGGACATTTAAAAATCCTCTGTGAATCACACTGTGGATTTTTAAATCTCCCTTTTGATAACTTGTATAACTGCATTAGGAACATGAAAACGGTTTTTCTCCACTATGAACCAGCTTGTGAATCATAGTGGAGTAAAGTGTTGCTCCACAGGGAAGCCTTAGGAACATTATTTTCCTCAGGGCCTCCTCAGTGGAGCTAAGTAAAAAATATATGTCGTAAAATCATATTGCTTCGCGTGTGAAGCTACAGAAACAGCGGTCAGGTCCGCAACTCCGCGCGAATCTGTATTTAGAGTTCGACCAGTGTGGCCACTCATTGCGCTGCAAAGCTTCTATGCGTCGTGGATGAAAATCTGGAGTGGATGCACGAGGAGGATGTAAATACTTCTGATAACTGCCTTCCTCCACCACCATGGGCGGATTTAGGGGGGGGGGGGGGGGGTATTTTGGTGTACTGTGGAGATTCCATTACAGTACAGAAAACTGTCTTTATTAAACATTTAATTTTTCTATTGTTTTGACACTTTCATAAACCCTCCTGTACATATTTGAACTTGTAGAAATAAACTTAAAGTATGATACTTCAAGGTTATTTCTAACAGTAATTGTTGATTTTTTTGCCCGTCCGCCCCTTGTGCCACTCCCAGAAAAAATCATGGATCCGCCCTTGTACACCACCAAAAAACATGGACGTCATGGGTCCAATTATTCCAATAGAAAAAGTCCACGGAGTGGGTAAAAAAATTAAGGAAGGTGGTTCTGTTGTCTGTTTTTACTTTAATTTTATTAAATTTAAATAAATTCGCAATAATATACCTGCAAGTTGTATTATGTCTATTCTTTATGAAAATAAATGTTGTCCTTTAATGACGGTAGTGTAAATCTCACGTTATGGGGGGGGGGGGGAGGGTCAGACCAAATCTCACTTAATCTCACCAACATGGGGGGGAGTCTAAATTGTAAAAAAACAGCTCACGTAATTAATGTATGGCCCCTTACTGACCCGTGGGGCGACGGCCTTATAGAAATGGTGAACACATAGATATAAGTTGAACATATGAACATGTCATAATAGTCTCCCCCACACGTAGATTTCGGAGCGAGACGTGCCCCGCGTCACTTCAGACCGCCGCGCAGAAAAGTCTCACAGTAAACTGAGCTGTAAACCGTTATCTTACTTTCGGTCTTTACTTTTCTGCGCGGCGGCCTGAAGTGGCGCGGGGCACGTCCCGCTCCGAACTCTACGTGTAAGAGGTACTAATGTTGAAGAAAGTGACTAAAGTCACCGGGACAAAGTAATCGGAATAGTAATACCCACAGCCATCTCTAGCAAAGTTCAAAAATGACATAACAACATTACCATGTCTGGGAAGAAATCCCAAGATCTAGGGAGAAATTGAGAGCTCCAAGTGCATACAAGAACAAAGTTTTCCATAAATCCATAGAGAAATTGTACAAAATTCTGAGCAGTGGTTATTGCATTTTCCCGGAGACTTTCGAGAAGTGCAGTAAGCGCCAAACTTAAATGCTGACCTGAACTTAATACTCGAACAATCCATTCTCGCGCAGGTAGTCACTTTACAATGACCGTAAGCGAAAGAGAAAGATGCACAATACATACGTGCGACAGAGAAAGGCGTCAGCTGGGAGGCATACCGCTTTCCGGACCTTAAACATGCCTATTGCGACGATTTCTGTATAAATATCTGGTCAGTATTAAAGTTTGGCGTATTCTATACTTCCTTTAAAAAGAACTCGAGTTTTAGAAGTGGACCCACGTTGCAAGTTCTTGGGTTCGAATTGAGTACTGGGAGATGTGGTCTCGGACTCAGACACGCACCCGGACTCGTAATGTCACTCGTCCCATGTATCAGACATATGCACCCAATGAAAATATATATATTTTTTTCAAATAATGTTTACAAAACATAGCTAGCTACATGCCTTGTATTTCTAAGGCCCTCCGTTCATGGAGATACTTACAAAGTACATGATTGTGACGAAACTACAAGTACCCTGCAGATATACCAGTCTTTAATGCTGGTTTCCGTACACGGCGCTACCCGAAATATACTGAACTTGATCATTTTTCACGTGCAGTCGTGGAGTTAACACGAGGTTGTATGACTTTTTTTCCAACATCAATCTGTGCCTTCTCAACTAAATCCTTTCTTATGTATTCTGGTAAAGTATAGTTATAAATATAAACATGCATTTTTTCCACTTCCAGAACAAATCTATCATTACTTTCATATTACGACGCCATTTCTATCAAACGCCAAACGAAAAAGTATCAGACATAAATGATGCAACGCGTCACCTTCGATCAGCACCGCTGGTTGCGTGAAACTGATTTGAAATTTGCCGTGTGCGGCACCAGCAAAATCGTACGGAGTGTACCTATGATCGGCGCGTATGATACGCTCACGAGGATCGAGTAGCTTGTAAGTAGCGTCATGTACGGAGGCCAGTAGCGTAGCTAGCATGGGTGGCACCCGGGGCGGAAGTCACCCCCCGGGGCGTGGTTTCACCCCCCCCCCCTCTCGATTAAAGTTGACTTGAGAAATTCAAAACGCTAATTTCGACATAAAATTGGTGGTCCATCCTGGGGTGGCTAGAGAATTCCAGGGATAAAAATATTCCTCCATAAATATAGACTATTTTCGCCTATAAAAATAACGAGCGCCACAAAATTCGAGGCACTCCACGGGAAGCCATAGAGCTATGAAAATGTAAATAACGAACATTGTGCATGTGTACAATATTTTGGTGACAATATCCTTCGTATTTTTTCCACGGTCGGGTGTCACCCCCCGACGGGTGGCACCCGGGGCGGCCCACCCCCCCCCCCTCGCTACGCCACTGACGGAGGCACTAATAGTTAAGAAACTCATTTAGATTAATCAAATATTAATTGACACTGAATATTCGTTTTTTTCTTCTAAATCAATCTTTTTGCTGGTATTTAATTGTAAGTCCGTTCAGTCGATATTATTATTTAACCTATTAACTCATCGGTACTGAAAAAAAATCAGAGCGCACAATTCACACGCAGTAGATGTGAAACATTCAGAAAACTAAAGTAGACAAGAGTGGGGAGACTACGAAACACCGCACAGAATGGAAACCGGTAGGCTGCGAAGCACCGCCCAAAAATGGACCGATTATACTATCTCATTCCCTCGCACACTAAATCCTATAAATGTATGTGTTTTGACTCTTTTTAGAGTCACTATTTTTCGTTTGATCGGGTTTCAAATCACAACGGTGCTAAAGAAATTTGTACTTCAAAAAATAATGCTAATTTCGATAAAATTTTGTTTCATTTTAGAGGTAGAATTATAAAGGAAACTTATGGGAATTGTTTATTGTGTTCTTTCCAATTTGGGGATTTTGAACATCTATTGTTGGTATTTTAGAACACATGCATTGGCAACCTTGGACGATGATCGATGACAGCAATAGCACCTCCCAAACGCACACTTCGGAGCGACCGAGTCCCGCGCCACTTTAGGCCGCCGCGCAGAAAAGTCTCATATTGAACTGCGCTGTAAACCTATCGGTCTTTACATCTCTGCGCGGCGGCCTGAAGTGGCGCGGGACACGGTCGCTCCGAAGTGTGCCTGGGGGAGGTACTAATGACAGCCGACAGCACCGAACCACCGAGACCAATACAATAAATAATAATATTGTAAAAATCTGGGTTCTTGTCCCGTCATTGTCATATCCTCGTCAGAAGTACTATCGCCGTTTAGGTATGGTTATATTTTATCGTTTAAATTCATCATTGGCTTTCGTTCCGACATAATTAACTTCAGTCATAAGTACTGTGAAACAATCAGCCCGCGGTGAAATAAGAATACTTAGAACTTACACAGAATTTGAATTTTATCTTTGAAATTTAATGAATTGTTCAAATTCCGTATTCTACTATATATACTTCTATAGCTCTGTTTTAAATATTTTCTAGTTTGTTTAGATTTCCTTCATTGACCAAAATTAATATCAGTCATATTCTTCTCAAGTCAGTTCCTCATTGCTGAGGATCCATATATCCACGGTGGACAAGGCTCCTCCAATCCTCATGGTTCCGCGCTGCGTGGAGAGCCGAGGACACTCTAGTACCAGACGCCTGGAGATACTTGGTCACTCCAGCGCATTGCTGACCTTCCTCTGTTTCTTTTGCCAAACTATTGCAACCAGTGACTGAGTTTCTCCTTTCTTATAACGTGTCCAAAGTATCTTAAAATAAATTGTAGGCAAATAGTTGAGGGCCTATTATTTCATCTTCTTCTTCTTCAATGGCGCTACAGCCCATGGCCTCCTTCAAGATAAGCCTCTACAGCCCTCCGTCCTCGGCTGTCGTCTTCCAATCTGCAACATGGAGTAGTCCTCTTGCATCCTTCCTGACGTCATCCTCCCATCTCAGCCTAGGTCTGCCCGCCTTTCGTTTACCTCCCGGGTGTCCTGTCAGAACCTTCTTCGGTACTTGTGTGCTTGACATTCGGTGCACATGTCCGGCCCATCTTAGTCTTTGGAGCCTTAAATGTGTAGAGAGTCTGGGAGCTTGGTAAATATCATAGAGCTCATTATTGTGGTGGATTCTCAATGCCTCTCGCACCGCTCCCAAGATTCTTCGAAGTACCTTTCTTTCGAAGATGTCCAGCTGTTCCGCAGACTTTGCTGTCAGCGTTCCCGCCTCACATCCATAGGCCTGTTATTTCATCACCTTTTAAAAACAGTTTTTGGATATGTTAAGAAATATTTCATTTTTCTTGGATTTCATTTGAAAGCTGAAGATGAGAGACTAAGCCACCCCAATTAATAATATATACACATTCCAGGAAGATCCCAGGATGGATAAAAAACTGGGTAAAGTGATGGTGCCATGCAAATGTCGATTATGTCTGAGAGAAATCATATCATCAGGCACACCGATATGGGGAGACTCGGGAATTCACAACTTGGTTCTCAGATGCTCCGGTGTAAATGTTCTTGAAACTGATGGGTTCCAGTTTGTGTGTTTGCGGTGCAAACGTCACCTGGACTGTGCTAACAAGTTTCGACAAATGTGTCTAAAGAGTAATGAGATATTTCTCAAAATTATCTTTATTAAAAAAGAAGACCCTTTCTCAGGCTCGTTAAATCAACATGAAATTAAGATTGAACCCCCGAGTGAAGACGAAGTTATGATTGAACCGTGGAATGAAGATGATAATAAATTAGAAGACTTCCATTCTCATGGAGATGAGGATGCCTTTGAAACTACTGAGAATGCTACAAAATTGGATAGTGAAGGTAAATTTTATAATACATATCGCACATCCCGTAAAAAAGGGTCGTAAGACAAAATTTTCTGATTTATACGAGGGCTGTCTGTCAAATAAGGTCTCCAAGGTGCTGCGGTCGCGAGGAACAATTTTTACGCAAGATCCGGCAACACTGGCGTGTAGCCTGGTTTCCCTACGCCAAATCCCCGCCATGCTGTACTCTCTGCGACACTTAGTTTCAGCGTGGCAGCCGTTCGCGATGTGGCTTCCGCTCTATAATTAGTTTTTTTGTGCAAAGGACAAAACCCCGGTAGAAATTCATTCTCAGCGACTTGAAGTGTACGGAAAACAGTGTATGAGTGCAAAAAGCATGCCGGATGGCCATCGGTTTCAGCTGTAAAAATTGTCAAAGTGGAAAAAACAATGATTACAGATCGATGGGTGACGGTTCGGGAGCTCTGTGAGATCCCTGATGTCAGTAAGACCACTATTGACAAGATTTTGACAGATCATTTGGGAGACCACAAAGTCTGCCCAAGGTTGGTCCCAAAATGCTCACCGAAGATCACAAACAACAACGGGTTGAAGCAGTCCGCTAATTCCTTGAGTGTTACGACGTTGATGGCGAAAAATTCTTGGACTCAATTGTAACTGCGGACAAGACCCGGATACACTACACGACACCAGAGACAAATGAACAATCCCAGTGGCATCATTCAGATTCGCTGATGTAAAGTTTAAAAACGAATTACAGAGCGTAACTCACACCTGGCAGGTGCGGCGAGAGGAAGCTCCATCGCAAACGGCTGCCAGGCCGAGACTAAGCATCACAGAGAGTTCAACATGGTGGGAATTTGGCAAGGGGAATCCAGGCTACACGCCAATGTTGCAAGATTGTGCAAAAAATCATTCCTCACAATCACAGCACCTTGGAGATCTTATTTTACAGACAGCCCTATTAAAATTTTATTTTTTTCTTGAATAGTAAAATGATTCTGATTATCTATGCCCCACTAAAACCGTATTTATGTTAGATCAATCTGTCTTCGCAATATGTCGCTAGTGTCTCTTTTCGACGGTAACGCTTGTTACATCAATTTTGTTTTCGCTTTTCTGTAAAATTTACTTTTTTGACTTACAACTATACTTACTACCCTTTCCTGTATCAATCCTTATTCTTAGCAGGAATGCTCAATCTTAATACATTAGAAGCCCGCCGAAAAATATTTTTAGGAAAACATTTTAAGATAATCTCTGGAACTATACATAATCCACCTATTTTGAAAGAGATTAACTTATATGTCCCAGACAAGTATTCTCGTGAAAGGTCCCATACCCTTTTTTATGCTCCAAAAGCGAGGACTTCTGCCTATCAGAACGCGCCAGTCAACAGAGCGACTGAACTGCTCAACGAGTCTGCATTGACCATCGACATTTTTAACGTAACCTACAGGCAGTTTAACAATTATCTTTTGACGTATGTCACAAAGTAGTGAAACTGACCTTTTTATGTGTTTTGCTATACTTTTTGTCTAATTTGTAATCTTCTCCATAATGTATTGGTGAATAACCGTTTTACGGAGAACATGGAAAATAAATAAATAAATATATAAATAAACAACCCTTTTCTACGGGATGTGCGATATATCAATTAATACATAACAATAGCTTGTCTCCCATTTAGGTAATATTAATTGGTTGGTCATCTACACAATTGCGAAGGAAAATTTTGCCGCCCCCCCCCCCCTCCCTAACTTCTACAGGTACTTTTTCCGCAGATTTTCAAACGCTGACTGGGGGGGGGGGGGGGGGGGTGGTAGATATCCTATTTTTGTATACCGATTTTTATAACCCCATGTGCCGAGTACTCTTCTAATAAAATCAAGCTTATAAATTCTACTACAAATTTATACATACCTGCTCTCAGAAATCATGTATTTTTGTTATTTGTTTTTGAGGTGTTATACCGTGTTGCGATACCTCATCCTTTAGCCAACGTTTCGGACAGCGTTACAGTGTCCATCATCAGGGCAGATGTAACAACAATAAATATGCGGTGTATCAAAACTACAAACAAATAACTCAGAACAAAAAAATGGTTTTTCTTTGATTCTGGCAGCACGTACATTCTGAACACAAAACTGGTTTTAATTTAAATCTTTACGCGGTGAATTGAAACTACACTCAGAACATCGGGGCGGAGGAAAATTTTGCCGCCCCCTTATTTGGGTACTTCAAGCGGCGGGAGGGGGGGGGGGGGGGGGGTTGCATTCGGAAATCCTATTTTTTTATTGCGACCTATTTATATACGAGCCGGACATTTGATGAGTATTCTTTCAACGAAAATCATGTTTATAAATTCTACTCCAAAGTTGATTGATTGATACTGCGTTAGAGTCCCCAAATAATAGTTACACACGCAACAATCAATTTTTCAGAATTTTGCAGCATTATGTAACTCAAATGTAAAACTTCACTCGATGCACGATGAATCTGCAACTCGTTATTTAATTTATCGTACAATTCTGAACACAAAACCAGTTTGTACGCGGTGAATTAAAACTACACTCGGAACATGAACATGATTTTTCTTTGATTCTGGCATTAAATAAATAGTTTACAACTAGAATTTTATAACTGCACATCGAATAACAGAATGTTTTCCTGCGAAATGTGTCAACAGATGAATCCACCCGGAATTTTACATTCTGTAGTGGTTTAAAATAAATCTGTACCTGGCGAATTAAAACTACACTCAGAACATGAAAAAGGTTTTTCTTTGATTCTGGCAGCACATACATAGTCTGCAAATAGAATATTATAACTGAACCTCAAATAAGAGGTTGTTTTCCTTTGAAATGTGTCAACAGATGAATCCACAACTGGAAATTTACATTCTCAACACAAAATTGATTTGATTTAAGTCTGTAGGCGGCGAATTAAAATTACACTCAGAACGTGATAATGGTTTTTCTTTGATTCTAGCAGCACATACAGGATACAGAGTCTGCAACTAGAATTTTATAACTGAACTTCGAATAAGATAATGTTTTCCTTTGAATTGTGTCGGCAGATGAATCCTCAAATGGAATTTTAAATTCTGAAAACTGATTTAACCCTTCGAATAATAAGAAAAAATATCTATAAACTTTTGCCTGTCAAAATTTCCGGTTCTTCCCATGCATTTTAAATTTTCCTTTTTATTGTTTTTTTTAATCCTTTTGCAAAAGACAAAATTGTTCTAAAATCTAGATATAGTTATTTTTCCGACGTGTTTATTAGAACATTATTGTTTCGAAATATTAAAATTTTGATATTGGATATGTAGATTGGCTCAAAAATACACGCCTGCGAATATTCGAATTAAAGAACCAAAAAAAGAATAAACTTAAAATTTTAAATACAGATTCATTTTCTTAAAAAAAAATGTAATAAAACTGTATCTTAACTTTTTATCGCAATCACAAATTTATTTTAAATAAAATGTTTCGGACATAATTTCACAATTTTATTTTAAAATTAAATGTGTGGGACATTTTGCGTCTCCTGCGATTAGACGGGGTTAAATTAAATCTGTATATTGCGCAGAATATGAAAATGAATATGAATTACACGCAGAATATGAAAATGGTTTCTCTTTGATTCTGGCAGTACATACATTAACTGCACTTCGAATAAAATAATGGTTTCTTTTGAAATGTATCACCAGATCAATACAAAACTGAAATTCATTCGGTAATACATTCTGAACACAATTCTGCTTTTAATTAAGAGAGAATCTGTTTGCGAGTTATCAGCTTTAATTAGTATTACTCTCATAATATGCGTACGGTTTTCTTACAAATTGCGAAATTTGCAGGTTAAACAAATATAATTATTGATATTTTTAATAAATAATAAAAAAAAGAGTTGGATTCGTATACGACAGTATCGTTGAACATTTTTAAATAATGATTTGAAATGGTTTAAATTTTTCCAAGATAATACTATTATTTATTGTGAAAATTTGCCGCACCCCTTAAAAGTGCCGCCCGGGGCGGGCCGCCCCCCCACGCTATGCCACTGACTACACTTACTTACATACAAAGATACATAGCTACTTACCTACACACTACTTACCTACATACATCATAGACCCTGTATTTGTAGCTTGTATTGTCACATGTTTCCTTCCTACCAATTCCTGTATACCTGTCATTTTAACCTTATCCACAATCAGTCTTTAATCGACCATCGCCGTATAAACATATAATTTTCCGCTCCCGCATTCTCTACCCGCATATCACAGTAAATACCGCGATTAATAATTCTACAAGTGTAAGAACAAACCCAGAAGAATAAGGGAAGTGCCACAAGGTTCCACAGTAAGTCCCTTCCTTCCTTTCCTTGTGTGCTTTTATTTTTACTTGTGCAGTGGTCTTTCATACATTTCGAACACACGTCTGAAAACACATACAAGGTCCTTCGACATCCGCATTCACACAAAACACACATCACTAATTTTACAGGGTATTAGAAAAAAAACTGTCAATTTGAAGAAATATTTTACATTGATTATATCCTTCAAAGGTTATTATTACAAGAGTTATTCTTATAAAAATTAAATATTCATTTCAACTTTTGGAAAACGTCTATACGCATCCCATGGAAATAAAATCAGATGTTTTTCCAAGACACTATATAGGTTACGAGCCAATTCTTTAGAACTTTGTAATCATTTAAAAAGATAGCAGCCAAAAATACGGGAAAAATTAATTGAAGAAGTATTGTTAAATCTGAATTTGAAATATGAGGTCGACAGAAATGACTTATAAGAGTCCCCAAATGCTGTCTCTGAACGTAGCTATTGCTCCTGCTGAACTCCGAGCGATTAATCCAATTAATCATCGATTCTATTTAGGGATGACGAAAGTGTAAAAAAAAATCAATGTATCGATATTTATTAAAATATCAATATCGAGGAAAAAATATCGATATATCGGTCAAATTTTCAAAAGATTTTGTGTTTTAAAAAAATTGTGTATTCAGCTCAATATTATCAATAGTAATTTTTATACACAATGTGCTTTATTTTAATGTACAAAAATCTCAATAAAAATGAAGGTATTTTTATCAGTATTCATTTTTATTAGGTAATAATTACAAAAATATCGAAAACTAAAAAGCTGTCTTTTTTTTTTTTTTTACATTAACTCCACACAGGAGGCCCTGAGGAAAATAATTTCCCTCAGGGCCTATGTCATCTGGGATGCTGTGTGGAGGGTCTTTTTGAGGAGAGGAAGGAATGAACATTGGTCTTGAAGAGACCCATGTTGTAGGAAGGAGGAAACACAGAGGCCGGCAAATCATTCCACAGCCGAGCTGTTGAACATAAGAACGAGTCGAAGAAACGACCCGTTCTCATGTGACTAATGTCAACTGTGTACAAATGTTGGGCACGCGTTTGGCGTGTTTCCCGACTATGCACCGGTGCCGAAGGGATCAATGATGCTAGTTCCTCGGAGCATCTTCCATTGTAATACCGGTAGAACAAGGATAGCATTCCCACCCGACGCCTGCGCTCTAAAGATTGCAATCCGTCTGTTAAGACGTCCGTTCCGTCTTCTAACTTATATGTAAACTGAGACGCATACAAAGTTTGTATGCGTCTCAGTAACATTCTATTGGCGTATTAATCTGTCAAAAAGGACTTCGTGTTTGGAACAAGGCATAGTCAATAATCATAGACAATTGGGAACCAACACATAGGAGTGGCTTAGAAAAAAAATGGCGAAAAATAGCATACATTTCTATGTATGTACCTACACATATGAGATAGTATTAGTGATCACAAATACTAATGCAAATACAATAGATTTTTAAGCTATTAATAGTTAAAATTTCAACCGCCAGATGTCATGGTTTTGGATTCTAGTGACTTTAGTTACATAAATAAATAAAAATATCGTATTTTCGATATTGTATATTTTGTATCGATATATTGATATATTGGATCAAAATATATCGGCTAAAAATATCGATGTATTGAATTAAAAATATCGATATATCGATACTTTTTCAACAAGCCTAATTCTATTGATGTTTTGATCGTCTAGTTGTCTCAATTGTGCCCATCCTAGTACCTATAGTTAGTACATAATTATTTTTCTGTAATAAAATATTTTTTTGAAAAAAATAATAAAGTTTAAACACATTCGAAAGAATCTGAATAAAAATTAATATGTATACACAAATGTTTTTCTTTTTTTTTACCCACCATAAACTTCTCTTATTTGGGACAGCTGCTTTTTTGGGAACAAATGCTTGAGCCTGATGTGTCCCAATTAAGCAGATTCGATTGTACATTGTAATGTCCTTCAAATCCCTGTAATTGGGATTTATTCTTTATATAGTTAGGTGTTTCCAAAGAATGCTCGTAGTTCCTAACAAATATAAGTTTATTTATTTTTATTTTTAACTTTATGAGTAAAACCTCAAATTGTAATATTTAATTCAATGAAGACAATATTACTGAAACTCAATCGAAAATCTGGAATAGTGGTTCTTAGTCAGAGTGTGATACATTTAAAAATGATCGAATTGGACGTCGACACCTTGGCGCGGTTAGCGAAGTGGCCCGGAAAGCCGAAGGTCCTGGGTTCGTGTCCCAGAGGTGCTAATATCTTTTTCTGATTTTTCTGTGTCCAGATTTTCAATTGAGTTTCGCTAATATTGTCTTCATTTAATGAGATATAAGTTTATTTATATGAATAAAATTGAATTGCCTAAATGTATGTAATGCTTAACTTCCTAACGACTTCACCTTTTTTAAATTATTTTTTTTTCTTTATTTTAATTTAAACTTAGGGGATTTGACGTGTGCATGCCTGCGAAGGTTTCTGTATATACTGGTGAGCTCTGGCGTGATGAAATTTTTATAAAGAAATTGCAATAGGTGGCACGCGAGCATTTTGAAAATTGAACATACTGGGACTGAATGAATGGAATGCGGGAAGGGGGAGGGGAACCTTTAAGGGGGGAGGGGAACTTGGGAGGGGAAAGA
The DNA here is from genome assembly GCA_929108145.2 of Limnephilus rhombicus. Taxonomy (NCBI): domain Eukaryota; kingdom Metazoa; phylum Arthropoda; class Insecta; order Trichoptera; family Limnephilidae; genus Limnephilus; species Limnephilus rhombicus. Next base: position 21,404,577 of record OV815290.1, on the reverse strand, counting down.
GGAACCCGGGAGAGGGGGTTCGCGGGAGGAGGGAGGGGAACCCGGGAGGGGGAGTAGAACTCGTTAGGGGGGTTCGCGGGACGGGGGAAGCGGGTGAGTGGAGTGGGGAGAGGAAAGGCGGATTGGGAACTCGAGGAGAAGGGTACGCAGAAGAGGAAGGGGAACGGGGCGAATGGGAAAGGACACGCAGGAAGAAACAATTTCTTTATTAAGTGGCATGGAAACGCATACCGGGAACTCGCTATAATAATATAACTGGAGCGACCAATCGATTTGATTTTTATGCAAATTAACAGATGGCGGTGTGAGTTAAAAGGTTGGATAACCATCCAGTACATGGCCTTGTGTTTCGTTAGCCACAGCAACGCCGTCCGGGTCAGCTAGTTTATTATATTAATCTTATCTTATGTACAATGCACTCAGTCACAAACCTCTAAGTTTATTAGAATGGTTTTGAACCCTGACAGTGGAATGGAGTGCTGTGCCGAGAGCTACATCTGGGAACACTTATAAGTGTTAGTTTAAAAACTGAACAAGCACCATCTATTTGATGTCCCTCAACACTACAAACACAATAATGTACATGGCTTTAAAACACAACTGTTTTGCAGATGAAAAGGAAGTGGAATATCCTTGTGAGGAGTGTCCCATGATTTCTTATAAGGAAGACGACCATCTTATCCACCTGAAATCTCATAAAGTGCGAACTAAAGTAAGTTATTAACTTTATTACTGGCACGTTCTGGTGATTCGCTCATTTTGCACGTTCCATAGAAAAGAGTCATAAGTTAAAAAAGTAAATTTTACAGGACAGAAAACAAATGAATGAATGATGAACAAGCAGTCCTATCGAAAAGAGGTACAAGTGACATCTTGCGGAGATGGAGTGATCTAACTTAAACACGGTTTTTGCAGGGCTTAGGTAATCACAATTACTTAAATTTTCAGAGATAAAACGTAAAATAAATTTTTTGTACTTGCGACACTTTTCTATGGGACGTGCAATATCTAATTTCGCAATAAGTCAATACTTTCTTCTGAACTGAATTCCAAATGAGAATCCATTTGATTTGAACATAAATAAAGTTATGAACCAACAGATAATGTTCTATTACATAATCAAAATAAATATTAAAAATTTTAAGCAACCCCCGACACAAAAAAGAGCTGATGACCGTGAAACGCCTGAAGAAATTTTCATGAATAGGCCACTTGCATGGATTTCATAACGACTTGGAAAAAATCATGTGGATAGATCTTTTCACTAAGATTAAGAAAATGTTAGTAAAATTGTTTAGAAATGTACAGTTTTTTTTATTTTTAAATAAATAAATCCATTATTTGGGCTCGTGACGTCACTACATGAAAATGTCCCGTCTCCGAAAATTTTCCTATTAATTTTGTAAAATTCCACACTGATTTATTTATTTGTATGGCATCACTTTGATTTCAGGCGAATTTTTGAATTCGTTCACTAGATTTATTGTTTGTTCTCTGCGAACTTATCATTTGGTTTCACTTTTTGACAGATGTTCTGAAGAGTATGTCGGTACGTGTTTTAGAGATATAATGGTGCTGATTTTAACAAAATAAAAATTTATAATATTCTAATTATTATTATAATTTACAAGTACAAATATATTACATTGAATTTAGTAGTATACACGCTGTACATTATAATGATTTATGATCAATAAGATGGATCAAGGAAAAAAATATTTATGAGATGTAATATTTTTGGTATGCCTCGTTATTCTCCTGTGCCGTTCGTGTGGAAAATGTTTTTTTTTTTAAAAATGATTTTCGGCTATGTAGTTATCGTTTTTTCACACCTATAAAATTATGTCCCATCTTTCCGGTTTATAAAAAATGGTCTTATTTTTCGGATTGAAATTTTCAAAAAATCCCCAGGGTTTCAAAAATTCGATAAAAAAAAAAAAAAACAGAATGTCTTAGAATATTTGCCTTAACTGGAAATTTAAAAAAAAAAGTGATGCAAGTGGCCTATTGTACCTAAGAACTATCTCAATCACGTCAGCTTTCAATAAAAAAAAAACACATTGTAATCGGTCCATTCGTTTAGGAGCTACGATGCCACAGAGAGACACACATACAGTCAAACTTATAACACCTCTCCTTTTGCGTCGGAGGTTGAAAATACAAATCGCAAAGTTAAGTCTTTTTAAATACATCTTTTTGAATTTCGATTTTGTTTTCTTGAATGAATTAATGCAAATCTTGGAAGTAGAAATTAGCCCACTCCTGACATCCAATCGAGCTGAAACTCAGCAGATAGACTCAATGTGAATGACAATGCTTTCTGTCAAATTTTTGTGGCACTCACGCATACACATGCGCACACACACACATTTCTCTGAAATTGGATGACATAATAAATAAAATACAAACAACTCTTCGACATTTTAAAAATATACAACAGTTAATATACAAAATAAATCTCAGTGCCATCCAATTCGATTTTGGCTGAAGTATTAGCGGTGTTCACTCATTTTATTCAGTCCCTGGGGAGGAAGGTTCAATCTTCAGTCAAACTAAATTTTTTTTTTTAAATACATCGTTCATCCAGTTGATTATTCAGACCATAGACATCCAAATGACTAGACAAGCAGTTACAGGTGAGGGGTCAAACCAAACCATGGAGGGCGAAGAGGGGAAAGATGACTGTGATTCGTTATACAATCAATCTGACAGTAAATAGGCATCTCGCATTACAATATCACCATTTAGTTCTTAAAAGCAAAATCTGCTTTGAATGAATAGACCTTTTTACATGGGAGCGCGAATTGCTTGCCACGATAATAACATATTTGCTAAGGCCAAATGCTCGCCCCAAAAAGACTCGCCCCAATACACATAGCAATATTTTGTTGCCGTGTTTAGTTAAAACACTATTACAAATGTTTCATAATTTACTTACCCCTGTAACCAGCGACGAGCACACTGGAGAACCACCCACATTCGCTATGTGCACATTGATATGTAGATATATTGTATAGAATACGCTACCGTTTTGGCGTTGTATTTCGTTAAATGTATGGATGTTACCTTCTAGCTGTTCACGGCAAGAATGATGACGTCACACATTTTAGATTCAAGCGAGGCTCTATCCCCTCCCCATGGAGCGAGCCGGTTCCAAGGAGGAGCTTCAGCCGGCGCCATGTGGAGGGGGAAATAATACGTTTTTATCACTTAGGGCAGGTCCATGTATATTCATATGTCCATGATTCAGACATTTCCAAAGACTAAGTTTTGAGATAATGAGAAAAGCAATATTCAAATGCTCGCCATAAATAAAAATATTATTTACACATGTGTGTGTTTTACATGTTAAATTTGATTTTATTTATTTATTTATTTACGCCCTTGGAGCATTTACATAAATCCTGTAACATAGTAGTAATAGAAATAGATACAATAAAATACCAATTATTATTTCTCTTTCTTTACACTAAAAGAAAGGAAACAGAATTTTTATTTTATTTTATTTTATTTATTTGAGACACAAACAGGATATTTATAAAACATTTTTGTGGGTAAAATATAATAAATTAAAATACAAATATAAATATCCCTAGACTAATGTGTCTGCAGTAATTACATTTGAATTTTTACAGAAGCAAACACATGAAAAACAATGCAAGTATTATTTATACATAACTTTAAAAAAACTTAAATACATTATAAGTATACAATATTTATGAAGTATTTCCTGAGATATAATAAAACAACAAATTTTTATTTTTATAATTTTTTTTTTAGGTGCACAATTCGTGGAGATATTTTTTGAAACATGTTACATTATTTAGAAAAATATCTATGAAAGTGTGTATTTTAACAAGATCGTTGTATGATCGACACATTCTGGACATAGGATTAAAATATCCAGTATTATTGGTAAAAATTTCAGTCCAGAATATGTTAAGGTTTCTGGTAGATTTGGGCCTGGCGTATAACTTGATTTGGTTGACTAAGTTACTGTCTACACGATTATTCACAATTTTATAAAGCGTTAAGAGGTCATTTATGTTTCGTCTTTTAACCAGACTTTCTAATTTGAAATGTCCAAGTCTTTGTTCGTACCCGTCTAGAAGATGATAGACACCTGATCGGTAAGACAAAATCCGTGTAAATTTTCTTTGGACTGATTCGAGTCTAGATATCTGTGTAATATAATGTGGATTCCAGACTGTTGAACCGTACTCAAGAACACTTCGGATTAAGGAATTGAATAGAATTATTAGACTGTTAGAATTCTTAAACAGTTTGGTTGATCTTACAATAAAACCAAGTAATTTATTTGATTTACACACAATGTATTCAATGTGTTGATTGAATGTTAGTTTGTTGTCAAATATAATTCCTAAATCTATTATTGATTCAACTGTTTCTAGATTGTGACCACATATGCTATATGAATACAGAGTTTTGTTGGTGTTCTTGGTGAAATTTATAACTTTGCACTTAGCTATATTCAGTTCCATTTCATTGTCAACACACCAGGTAGATATTGTGTTAAGGTCTTGTTGTAAGAGTTCACAATCTTTCATAGATTTAATTGCTTTATATAATTTGAGGTCATCAGCATATAGAGAAAAATTACAGCGGAGTTTGTATGTAAGGTCGTTAATAAAGATTAAGAAAAGTAAGGGTCCAAGGTGAGATCCTTGGGGTACGCCCGACGTAACTAATATTGGGGAAGAGTTAAAACCGTTGACAGTAACTAATTGACTTCTATGTGATAAATATGATTCTAACCAATGAAGCAGATTTCCGTGAATGCCGATTTTATCCAGTTTATTCATTAAGATAGAGTGACTAACTTTGTCAAAGGCCTTACTGAAATCGGTGTACACGGCATCTACCTGTGTTTTATTATTCATCGATTTACACAGAAAGTCCATATACTCGAGTAAATTAGTATTTGTGGATCTTTTAGCTACAAAGCCATGTTGGAAAGGACTAAGTATATGTTTTACATGGTTAAAGATGGTTTTGTATACAATGGACTCGAATATTTTTCCAAAACAAGATAAAAGGCTGATAGGACGGTAGTTTGTTACATCATTTTTACTGCCAGATTTATGGATCGGAATGACGTGGGCAACCTTCCACAGATCCGGAAATACCCCATCGTTCAGACTTTTGATGAATATTTTGTGTAATGGTACTGCAAGCTGATCTGCACAATTTCGAATAAATAGTGGAGGAATTCCATCTGGGCCGGAACCCTTATTGATATCAAGAGTGTTCAATTTCTCTTTGACCTCGTCTAAAGTTATTTTGATTTGAGACAGTGGGTAATTATAGAGTGGGGAAGAAAGTTTAGAGTCACTTTTAGAATTGGATGGTGAGCTAAAAACAGAAGAGAAGTAAGTAGATAACAGTTCACATGTATCTTCTCCATTTGTTGCTGATTTGTCGTGGAGATGCATGATTTTGGGGAGAGAATTAGAAATTCTTTTCGAATTAATAAGGGTTGAAAGATTTTTGATACTGTTAGGGAGAGAATTTTCTATTGAATCTACATGGGCTTTAAGGCATTTACGTATGGATACTTTTACTCTAGCCCTCAAGATAGAAAAACTGTCTTAGTCACATTGATTTTTGTATTTTTTCCATTTCTTTCTGAACTTTTCTTTTTCTCTGAGTTGGTGGATCAGAACATTGCTGAACCAAATTGGAAACTTATTATTCCTGATTCTTAAGCGCGGAGTGTATTTTTCAATTGATAGCCATAACAAGTTATAAAAATGTAGTAGGGAGTCATTACAATTCAAGGTGTTAAGATCGTCCCAGAATTAAAAAGAAATAACAACAAAAAATATAAAAAGAATAATAATAAAATTTAAATCAGATTTTTTGAAATTTCTGATATAAATTTAGGTAAGGAATAAATAAAAATGTCAAAGGAACTGAATTTATTTCCAAACCTATGTAGTCTTTGGATTGGGGAGTTAATGAAATAGTTAGTTTTAGACGGATAAACAAAGAACAGCTCAGAAAGTCTCGTGTTACGATTTGGTACTCGGAATGTTATTAGTTTTGTTAAGTCAGGTGCGTCAAGTGATCCATTAATCAATTTGAATAAAAGAACTAAATCGCTCTTGGTTCTTCAACACGATAGTTCAGTTAAATTAAGTATTTTCATTAAGTTAACATAATTAATTTGTTCAATGGGTATGGAGAGTTTGTAATTAATGAACCTTAAAAATTTATGTTGAACTTTTTCAATTTGTTTTTGATGTGCTTTATAGTATGGAGACCAAATTGTGGAATTGTATTCTAAATTACTTCTTACTAAAGCAGTGAAGAGAATTTTAAATGAATAAAGTGACGTAAAATCTTTAACTGTTCTTAAAATAAATCCCAAAAATTTCATAGCCTTATTAGTAACTTCATTAATGTGTGGAACAAATGTTAATTTTTCATCAAATACGATACCCAGATCCTTGATATGAGACATCTTTTTAACTAACTAACTAACTAACCATCACGCCGTTTCTCCGCAGGGGTAGGCAGAGAGGACGGACCGCCAAACAACTCGGTTTAAGAGAAATATTGTTGATACTATAATTAGAAATAATAGGATTTTTGTTTCTACATTACATTTATTTTCTACATTTATTTTAAATAACACTGGGAGATATAAAGGTCTTGTAATGAAATAACCTACTAGAGACCCAGAAAACATCAACATGACTACCACAACACGGGCAATAGCCTAGTGTGGTAGTCAAAAAATACCAACAGTGTACCTATCATGTAAACATTTATTAAATAATAAAAAAAAAAAAAAAAAAAAAATTTTGTTTGATTCGCTACAGGTTTTTGTGCATTATAATTGATTTGATGGTGTTTACAAGTAATCTGAGTATTGTACCAGATAGAGGGTACACTAACACGTATAACTGCGTACTCAACGCATATTTCGATTTTTCGGAGATGTCTGACTAAAAAAAAAACGCGGCTTACCGAGCCTGCAACACATCTAGAACATCCTTTTTGTTTGACAAACCCCTAAAGGGCTCACAAACTCCAACGGCTCATAGGGCTTTGAAACAAAGAATGGACGGTTACCTCGAGAGTGTTTTCTCTTGGGGTAAAAATAATCTTGTTGAATTTAATGTTTCAAAGACCCAATCTTGTCTGATTACGTCTAAAAGGGATCAAAATGAAAATCTAGTGTCTTTCAACGGTAGCAATCTTCCGAATAGGCCCTCCATTGATATGCTTGGTGTAACTCTAAGTGACCAGCTCAGGTATGGGGGCTCCATCGAAGCCAGAGTAAAGTTAGCCTCCCAAAAACTGGGCGTACTGTACAGGACCCGCAGATACTTTAATAGTACACTACTGCTAACCCTGTACAAATCACAAGTGCGCCCCACGGTTGAATTTGGCAGCCAACTCTGGTCTGGAGCTCCAAAATACCTGAAAAATACCCTCGACTCTGTGCAGAAATGGGTGGTCCGTTTAATAGATTCTCTCATCTTAACAGACGGATTGCAATCTTTAGAGCACAGGCGTGTGGGAATTCTATCCATGTTCTACCGGTATTACAATGGAAGATGCTCCGAGGAACTAGCGTCATTGACCCCTTCGGCACCGGTGCGTAGTCGGGAAACACGCCAAACGCCTGCCCAACATTTGTACACGGTTGACATTTGTCACATGAGAACGGGTCGTTTCTTCGACTTCTCATTTCTTGTGTTCAACAGCTCGGCTGTGGAATGATTTACCTTTCTCTACAACAACATGGATCTCTTCAAGACCAATGTTCATTCCTTCCTCTCCTCAAAAAGACCCCCCACACAGCATCTCAGATGACATAGGCCCTGAGGGAAATTATTTTCTTAGGGTCCTTTGTGTGGAGTTAATGTAAAAAAAAAAATCAACTGAACGATTGATGTTTCAATGAAATTGTCTATACCCAATATATGACGCAAATTTAAATTGTAGAAGTCAGGGACACCCGAGGAAGGCATGGCACGATTAAGTGAATCATATACTTGAATCAGGCCATGTCAAGAGTCCGAATAATAGAAGAACATGTATGAGACGATGAATGAATGTAAATAAGGCAAGGAGTGTGTGCCAAGACCGAGTTGTTTGGTGGTCCATTCTCTCTGCCTACCTCTGCGGCGAAACGGCGTGATGGTTAGTTAGTTAGGGGGTGTTCAAGTATTACGTAACGCAATTTTTGACCCCCCCTCCCCCCCCATGTAACGCCCCATGTAATGTTTTTCTGAACCCCCCCCCTACCCCCTAAACGTTACGTAACGCCCAAGTGACAATTTTTACCTGAAATTCACAATTAAGTTGCGCGAAGTACTGGAAAGTTGCTTAAATACCCTTTTTCTTTTGTTTTAATCGCTCGTTTGCGGTAATAAATAAAGCAAGAGATTTCGAGAACGAAAAGGGTTGCCAACTTCGAAGATTTTAATTCCCTGGTTTTTTTTTAAGTAAATAAAGAAAAACATGTTATATAACGTGTTGTTCGAACCCCCCCTCCCCCCCTGGTAACGCACAGTAACGTTTCACAACACCCCCCCCCCCCCCCAAGTGCCCCCTTAGTTTAGTTTTGTTCATTTTTATAGTGACTTGCTAACAACTCTTTTTCATTACAGATTTGTACTCGAATCGATTTGTGTCCAATTTGTGGAAAGGTTTTGAAGAGAAATGGCGACTTCCCGAAGCACGTTGAGTTACACACCCGCCCACCAAAAACTAAAGAGTGCGACGAGTGCGGCAAGATGCTTTCTACGAGCAGAACTCTCAAGCAACATAAACTGTGCCACCGGCCCAAAGTGTTACTTGACTGCGCGCTATGCGGATGTAAAGTGACAAAGAAAGGTCGTCAACGTCATATGGAATCTGTACACAACCAACAGCAAACCAGTTGCCCTTTTTGCGGCAGGAAGTTCAACTGCCGCTACAACATGGCAGTCCATCTGCGAACGCACACAGGTACCCACATATACAATGTAACCTTCTTCTACAAGTATTCCAATGGGAGACTAGCGTCCAAAAATATTGAAATATAAGAGATATGCTATCGGCAGTTTTTACTGGGTGGGACTGTGCTTCCTGGTGTCGTCGATATTGTTAACCAATACTACTGCACACCTTAAAAAAATCAACTACTTTCTGTATTCAAACTATTCCCATTTTTAGAAAGGAATCCGCCGACAGTCGGGCGGACACTATAGCATATCGCTTGTATTTGAATATCTTTGCTTGCGTCCTTGATCCCTGGCTGCGGTGCACACTCGGGAAAGACGCCACAAGCGCGCTCTACGATACAAATGACTTTTTTTATTTCTATTAAAAAAAATTGTACTTACCTTAGTCAATCTTATTGGTGTAATTTTTTTTATTACCTTTATGTTTTTTTTTTTTTTTTTTATCGTGATACCTCACAACAGTCTCAGCTGCTCCCGTCTGGAGCCAGTGAGACTATGGCATCCCCAATTGGGGTATGTTGTGAGGCTGAAGGTAATGGGGAGGGGAAGGAGATAGAGAAGAGGAAGGTGGGAAAGTACCTGGCTATTCAGATCTGGTCACCAAACACGGCTAATGCCATTTCAAGCAACGTTTCAATTCTGAATGGTGGTCTTACACCAGGGCGATACTGAGAGTATCTTCCACTCTGTATATCTCATGTATATTTATAACTACAAAATTAATTTTGTGTGGTAGTCCTCGAAGCAATCAGGGATATGGAGGGCTACTTTGCTAGATTTTCAAGACTCGTCATTTTGACAAACTCTCAATAATGCAGCTCGCTAACAAAAATTCGTTCGTATCGGGTAAAAAACTTTAGAAACTTTTTATTGCCAATACTGCGAAATATCTATAGTGCGTTTGGCATTTAAAATTTAGGGTTTGAGGCCAATGGGCTAAGAGCCCCCTTCTATTTATTTTTTTTATAACAATGAAAATTTTCCATCAAAAATAAAATTCGTTGGTCCGCCATTTTTTTATTTTTTTTTAGATATCTAAATTCCCCTACGTGGTGCCATAGACACTGGATTTTCGAACAGTTTAAGACTTAGTGCATACAAATCGGATGTATAGTTTTTTTCAATATGTTGTCAACCAGGTTGAATAACGTGTTAAAAAAGTTTCGAGAAAAATGCATTCAAAGTTTTGCTGAAGGATAATTCAACATACAAACTGTTTTAAACGGTTTCGCATAAAATGCTGTATCTCCGTCAATTTTTCGAATTTCTTTAAAACATTTCGTGAGAGCATTATTAATCTTTCAGAAAATGAAATTTTAAAAAAAATGGCACATTTTTTTTTTTAGTGTCATGGTGCCTTAGCTTTGTTTAGGATTTAATCAAGGAAACATGAGGCGTTTGGAGGCCCCCAGGACCAGAGTCCCGGGGCGAGCCGCCCCCCCGTTCATACGCCACTGGTGCAGATATTTGCCGTTAGGCGCCAGTACACGAGAATTTTCGAGCATCAGATACTTATTTTATTTATTTGTGTACAAAAAATTTACAACATTACAGATATTTTATCTAATTCATTGTAATAGTACCATTTTCACAGTGAGAATGTAGCGCCAAAAACCTTACAAACTCATTGAATTCAATCAAACGTTCTGATAGTAAACGGATAGAGTAGATGTTACTTTCTGTTCCTTTCTTGTGCGTGAAGGGCTATGGTTTGTTGGTATGGTTTGATCTGCGAAAAACCACTCGTTTAACGAAATATGGTTTGGCCATAAGTTTGGATCCATAAATGTGGCGAATTTTGATTCCGGGATCCCGATACGGAACGAAGCGTACTCAGACCGAGACAGTAGTCTGGCAACGTCACACTTTAAAGTGTTGTCAGTATTGCGCAGGAATTTTTCAATGTCATCGGTTGAGGTGCTGGCGTCGAATTGCCAAGCATGAATGTACTTCAGCCTTTCGACGGCAACCAGACCGGTAGGTTCTTGAGCGGTACCTCGTAGAATAGGACGTCTCTTACTCCTATGCGTCACTTTCTTCTAATCACTTGCTTCCTGTGGAAAAAAGGCAGAATACACATTAACTTTCAGAGCTTATTATCAAAACTTTTCAACAGAGCAATGTGTTCAATGTATTCTTACACAAAATCGTGAACTGCCTTGTTGAAATGTTGATTCATCATATCTGTTAGAAAATATTGCATTTCGTTGCCCCAAACAAAACACCAGATCGAACGACTTATTTAGAATACCACACAGTAAATCTAAATACGCGCTAAACTCTGTAATAGTACGTATCTGTGAAACTTACAATGCCTTACGAGATGTGGACATTTTCAACCACGACTTGAAATCATATAAAATGCAGCATAAATTAATAACTTAAAATACTTTTTTTTTCTCTTTTTTGTGAAAATTACTTTATTATCAACCATAGTAAATAGTATAACCATGTTTGTTAATAATTTTACGTTTTTCTTTATTATGTTTTATGTTCTCCTTTTTTATGTTTTTATTTATTCTCTCTCTGGTTTCAATCCTGGGATTGGTTTGCAGCAATTTCATCTATTCGTTTCTTCCACTCTTCCCTGTCTTGTGCGGCTCTTTTGAATTCTGCATATGATAAGCAGCGCACGTCCACCAGCAGGTCCTCCAGGTACTCTCGGCGTGGGCGTCCCCTAGCGTTTGTCCCCTCGGTCATACCCTCCATTATGGCATGCAAGAGGCCTTCTTGTCTTATTGCATGGCCGATCCATCTTGCGCGCCTTTCGGACAAGGTCCTGAGCAGGTGCCTTCCTCCTTCGATTTTTTGGAGAACCTCCTCATTTGTGATGTGGTCTCTCCAGGAAATTCCTAGTAGTCTTCTATAGGACCACATCTCAAAAGCCTCTAGTCTCCGTTTATCTCTTTCAGATAAACACCATGTTTCGCAGCCGTACATCAAGATACTCCATACATAGGTCTTGATGAGGAGTATTCTCAGTTTCAGGTCTATATTATTCGATTCTATTATTTTCGACCTTTTATTGAATGCAAGCCTAGCCTGGTGTATACGGCTGTCGACCTCGCTCTTAGACCGACCGTCCCATGTTATTTTGCTCCCGAGGTACACAAACTCCTTGGTGTTCTTTAGTGGAACTCCTGACATCTCTACTCTCATCTGATGTTGCGTTCGGCCTACAGTCAGCAGCTTTGTTTTGTCTTTATTTATGCTCATGTTGTAATTATTTTGAAGAATGCTTTGCATGGTTGTTAAGGCCTCTTGCAGTTCTTCTTCGCTTTCAGCAACCAAAGCAATATCGTCAGCAAACCTTATCATATCCACCTTTTGCCCGTGTATCTTTACACCTTTTCTGTGACTCATTCTCTCCCTCAAGTCATCAATCGCACTTTGTATATATGCGTTAAAAAGAACAGGTGACAGAGAGCATCCCTGTCTCACCCCTTGTCTTATACTGGCTTCTTTTGTATCATTGTCACATCTAATTATAGCGGCCTCATTCTTGTATAGCGCCTGGATTATTCGTCTATCTCTATATTTGATGTCAATTCTCTTCAGAATCTCGAAGAGTCTTTTCCATTCTACTTTGTCGAAAGCCTTCTCCAGGTCTATGAATGCGATGAATGTGTTTTGGTTTCTTTTTAATCTTTTTTCTAGTAGTATTCGTAGCGACAATATTGCTTCTCTGGTTCCTACACCTCTTCTAAAGCCAAACTGGTCTCCGGAAAGGATGTTCTCTACTTTTGGTTTGATTCTTTTTAGAATGATATTAGTCAATATTTTTGAGGCATGGGATATAAGGCTAAGAGTTCTGTGTTGTTCACATTTCGTCGTGCCCACCTTCTTTGGTAATGCGACAATTAGGCATTTCTCGAAATCCTCTGGTATCTTTCCAGTCTTATACATTGTCTGTATCATTTTAAACAGGGCATCTATAGTTCCTTTTCCTGCTGGCTTAATTAGTTCAGCCGGAACGTCATCGATTCCGGGTGCTTTCCCGTTTTTGAAATTTTTAAGTGCGAGGTCAAACTCTTCTCTAGTGATTGGATATCCCAAATCATCTGCGTCTACCTCATTTTCTCTTTCTATCAATGTTTCGTTGTCATTATTTCCCTTTGCATTGTACAGTATTTCGAGATATCTTTTCCATCTCTCTCCTATTTGGTGATTTTCGAAAAGTATTTTGCCGTCTTCTCCTTCTATTGCATTACCCTTTCCAACTCTCATCCCAAAGAAGTCTTTCACCGCAGCGTGAGCTCTTTCTACATTTCCTCTCTTGAGGTCGTCATTTATCTCATCGCATTTATTCTGGTAGAATGTTTCTTTGGCTATTCTTGATTCTCTATTTATTTGGTTTCTCAGCACTTTGTATTTCTCTTGTGATTCAGCTCTTTTATCATTTTTGAGCTCTCTTCTATCCTTTATCATATTTAAGATCTCATCGGTTATCCATTCCTTCCGTGCTTGGGGTTTTTCTTTGCCTATAGTTTCCTCTGCCGTAGTTATAATCTTCGTCTTTATCACTTTCCAGATCGCATTCACGTTTTCCTCTTCCATTAGGTTGCACTCTTGCGTCTTTTCCCTAAAACTGTCGCTAATCTCTTTCATCTTTAATACTTTTGTATCCCATTTGAGATTTTTTCTCTTTTTTAATTTTTTCAGTTTTAGAAGACTTTTGGCCATTACCATATTATGGTCACTATCTATATCTGGACCGGAATAGCTTCTACAGTCTTTTATTTGGTTTTTAAATCTATGTCTAACCATTATATAGTCTATTTGCAGTCTTTGTCTGTCTCCAGGGGATTTCCAGGTGTATCGCTGTCTTGGGTGATGTTGGAAACAAGTGTTTGCTATCACTAGTTTGTGTTTTTCGCAGAATTCTGTCAATCTGTTTCCTCTGTCGTTTCTTGCACCCAACCCAAAGGGCCCAATGCAAGTTCCTTCACGTCCTTCTCCTACAACAGCATTCCAATCTCCTAGGAGAATCAGATTTTCACCTGCTTTTATCTCTAATATAAGATTATCTAGCGAACTGTATACCTCCTCCACTTCTTCTTCGCTATGACTAGATGTTGGCATATATACTTGGATAATTACAGTGTCTACAGGCTTGGTTTCTATTTTGACTAGAATAATTCTTCCGCTATATTGCACGTATTCCTTAACCCGTCTTCTCCACTCCTTGCACAGCACAACGCCTACTCCCCCTTGGCCAGGTTTATCCTTTATGCATCCTGTGTGGATAATTCTGTAGTTGCCACTCCAGAAGTCTCCGCAATTGGGCCATCTCATCTCTGCTATACCTAGGGCATTCAAATTTACGTTTTGCATTAACATTATTTATTATGTTTATTTTTTTTTCTTTTTGTCATTTAATAGATTGAGTAGGTAAAAATACTAAACCAATATTTAACATAATGGAACTTAATTGGTCTACAACATATGAAATTTTATTGTTATAAATTATTTTACTGTATGACTGTTTGTTTCCTCAATAAAAAGAAAGAAAAAAAAATAGCTTAAATATTCATATTAGTAACGCTGGCTTGTTGTCTTGGGAGCAGATGGAAGTTTTGAAAATTCAGGGAAGGTTGAAGCTAGTTTGTTGTTTGCGTTTCAGGAGAAATGCCGTACTCATGTCCGGACTGTGGGATAAGTTTTGCACACCGCGTCACCATGAAGCTGCACCGACTGAAAGCGCACAAGGTCAACATGTTCGACCCTCCCACACAAAAAGAAGGACTCAAGAGAAAAAGAAGAAAAGTGAACAAAAAAGACAATTCCGCCTCTGCGTTCGAGGGATAAGGCTTTAAGACAAGACTATAAGTCTCTGCGAAAGACTACGAATTAAGATAAGTCATGAATCTGGAGGTTGCGGGTTCAAAACCCAGTGTGCAAGCAAATTTGTGTTTTTTTGTGTAAATACTATTTCGCGTATGAACCAATGATTTCAAAATACATTTTTTTCAGCCCTTTCAGTTGAACAAGCACAAGCCATGATCGTTTCATGTCCAGTATTCACGTTAAAATAGCATAATAATATAAAACTTACCAAAAACAAAACAAAAGATTGCTTTTATTTGTGAATCAGTTCCGTACTTCACACATCTTGAAAAGAGCAAACTCACTAACATATTTAATCAGGAAAACATTCCTTGACCTAACACCGGACATGATGTTAAAAATATACAAAACATATGTGCGACCTCTCCTGGAATATGCTTTCCAAATATGGACTCCTTACTTTGCAAACGATATAAATCTGATGTCGGGAGTACAGAGACGTTTCACTAAAATACCAAGAGCTTTGAAAGATCGGCGATATGAAGATAGACTCGAGGAATTAAGATTACCAACCTTAAAAGATAGAAGAGAAAGGGGTGACTTGAACGAGTCTTTCAAAATTTTATCTGGACACTACAGCTGCCCCCCTCCCTGCCCTTGCCTGGCATCCAAGGAATCTTCACTACTAATAAAAATATAATTCTCCTTTTGCATCTAATCCCAGAAAACACTTCCTTGCAAATAGAGTGGTGGATGCTTGGAACAAACTCCCACAAAATGTCATCGATGCAACTAACATAAACCAATTCAAAGCTCTATTGGATTCATATTTGGAGAGAAGAAAGGACTAACTTAGTTACAAATTAAAAGTACTCATTTACTGTCAAACTATTGTGAAATTAGATATGAGCGCATCAGCAGAATGCTGCCTGCTCATTATACAACGTGTCCAGAAACTCATAGTACAAGCGGGAAACTAGTGAATCTACATCACGTGGAGAACCCAAAAAACTTATTTTTATATTATTTTTTAATTATTTTTCCATTTTTTCGGCAACTAAAGGGTTAAAAAAATTTTCCCCGGTTTACCCTTCGATGCATTTCAAAAGACATTACGCAGCTGAAATTAATCCCCTAGTGACCAATTTTTTCAAATTTTACCGAAAAAATTCCAACTTTGGACCCGATTTACTCGAAAACGAAAGGTCAAATCAAAAAAGTTATATTACAAATCGATTCCAAATGTGATGTAGATTTATCAGTTTCCCGCTTGTACTACGAGTTTCCGGACACCGTGTATAATAATAATCTTCACATAAGACACATTTTTTTAAAATGTAAGTGAATTTATTTTTTATGGTAGTTTAAGTTTATTTGTTTCTATTAAACAGTATATAATTTTATTAGTTTCTATTAAACAGTGTATAATGTTATTTGTTTCTATTAAACAGTATAATATTTTCTAGTTTCTATTAAACAGTGTATAATGTTATTAGTTTCTATTAAACAGTATATAACGTTATTAGTTTCAACAATATATAATTTTATTTGTTTCTATTAAGCAGTATATAATTTTAATAGTTTCTATTAAACAGTATACAATGTTATTAGTTTCAACAGTATATAATTTTATTTGTTCTATTAACCCCTCCGAAATTCGCCATTTAAGTCCTTAAACTGTCTCAAACGAAATGACATTTTACAAAAACTTTTTGTTATTACCGCTTCACAATTAAAGCTCTATAAATGAAACATTTCTGAACGTAGCCGAATAGTAAAAACTGTTCTAGAAAGGTTACAAAATAAGCTTTCAAATTATTATATCTTATATATAAAAATGAATTGCAAAATGTGTTGCTAAGCGCAAATCTCGAGATCAGCTGAACCGATTTCGCTAATTCTTTTTTTAGAATATTCCTTGAAGTACAAGGATGGTTCTTACGGAGAGAAAAATTAAGAAAATTGTGCAGAAAATTGGATAATTTCAGAAAACATCGCACGTTTGACAGTTCGCTTATTTTAGAATGACATTTTGCAAAACAATGATTGTTCAATCAGGATTCTATTTTTGAAAATCTTTAAGTTGATAAATATATTTAAAGTAGGTACTCCCCTAATAGTTTGAATCGAATCAAGAATTTTAGATATTTTAAGTAGGTACCTATTTTAGGTACCAAATTTAATATACATATACATGAAAAATGAAAATTTTAATAAAAATTGTAAAAGGTGGCACACGGGCTGTTTAAAAACTGAATGTACTGGGATTGAATATACAGAACACGGGAGGAGGGTTGGCGGGACGAGGGAGCGGGAAAAGGAAGAGGGAAGGCGGGGAAGGTGGAAGGGGAACGCGGGAGGGGGGATCTGGAAGACCTGGGAGACCTGGGAGGGGGGAGGGGAACTCGGGAGGGGGGTCACGGGACGGGGGAAGGAGGGGGAGTGGAATGGGGAGAGGAAATGTGGAGGTGACGGAGTGGGAACGCGAGAGGGGAAGAGGACGCAGGAGAAGAAGGGTAGGCGGAAGGGGAACGGGACGAATGGGGAAGGACACTCAGGGAGAAACAATTTCTTTATTAAATGGCATAGCAACGCATGCCGGGACCAGCTAGTTACAAATAAATATTAGCATTTGTAAATATTAAAATTTAGAAAGCAAACATTAAAAATAGGTAAAAATGACTCACGTGATGTTTTTTATGTGAAAACGGTACTAAAATCACAGATTATGTAAACAACAGTACTTATTCTATTGTATATGTGTAATAAACACCTCACTTTTTATCATTTCGTATAAAAATATTTAATAAAAATTAAAAATGTCGAGCGCAGACGAGCCGCCGGTAGTAAATTTGCAAGGGTAAATATTTTTGTCAACTACGCGAGTGACAGCTGATTCCTGTTATGTATTTCTATAGACAACTTGATAGAGATGTACAGCTTGATCTACTATCGAACTTTTACTTTTTGGTTTGGGGATATAACTAAAACAGTAACAGAATTGGAACGATTTCTATGGAAACACACGCGCTGACGTATAAACACGCTTATTGTACTTGACTGCTGTCCTATTTCTAACGCTTATATCCGCTTACGTTGCGGAGGGGTTAAACAGTGTATAATTATATTAGTTTCTATTAAACAGTATATAATTTTATTAGTTTTTATTAAACAGTATATAATGTTATTAGTTTCTAAAACAGTGTATAATTTTATTTGTTTCTATTAAAGAGTATATAATTTTCAAAGATATTGAAATATAAGTAGATGTGCTATCTGCTGTTTTTACTATGTGGGTCTGCGCTTCCGGGTGTCGCCAATATTGTTTACCAATTAACAAATAAACTAAGAGAACAAATAATTAACGAATAAACCAAACGAACGTTAAACTAAATGAACGAATTCTTTCCTTATTCAAAATATATTGTCAACCAATATTAATGCACATTTTCAAAAAATCAACGAAATGAACAAATTCTTTTTGTATGAAAACTACGCTAATTAGCGCGTAGTCCGGCGACAGTTGCGCGGACACCATAGCATATCTCTTCTGTATTTGAATATCTTTGATAATTTTGTTTGTTTCTTTTATCTAAATATCTATATATCTAAAATCGTATCAGTGTATAATTATATTAGTTTCTATTAAACAGTGTATAATTATATTAGTTTCTATTAAACAGTATATAATTTTTGTTATTAGTTTTTGGGGTATTATGCACGGCATAATACCCCAAAAACTAATAACAAAAATACTTTTGGCCGTGAAAATCTAAAATCGTATCAGTATATAATTTGATTAGTTTCAATGAACCCTTAAAGTCTATTTGTTCCGTTTTCGGAATAACTCATATAGGTCTCATAGAAATTGTTGTACCTCCCTTTCTATCATAGTGAGAAATATGATATAAACAGCGTTAGAAAGAGAAAAGATTTTTATTCAAATACAAAAACTAATCACAAAATAAGTCAAATGTACACCTGTATGAAACCAAAGTTTCGAATCGCAGTTTGAAATAAATTTACGAAACTTTGGGAATTTTTGATTAATTATTTTTACATGGAACGACAAAATTGAGAAAATGAGGTAATGATAACGAGATTTGTCTAATAAAATATGTATGTATTTTTATTTTTTGGTGAGCCATTTTTTAAATTTATTTATTGTTGTGTGCAAAATTTTTATATTTCAAAAATGTTTATTTCGATTTATAAAATTTGAAGGCGTATTTTATCACCTTTCAAAAACAGTGTATATTTTTCAATATTTTTATTATTGTACGAGATTTCTTTGAAGATTCCAATATACATGTATAATAAAATATAAGCAATTTGTAGGTACATGAGGAGTTCAATCCAAAACCAAGCAGACCCAAAAATTTGACTTTTATTTTTGCCTAAAAACTTCCTATACGTAAGTTTTATAAGTATACTAAGTAAGGGTTATAAGCTGATAATACGATAAAAAAAGATGTGTTTTAGTTTAATTAAAAGTGAGATTAAGTACATGAGTAAAAGTAAATCAAGTTATAACAAACCTTCATAACAAAATAAATTGTTTTTTTATATTCAATTATTTTTTTCCCCAAATATTTCTGGCTTTCACCCTTCAAGGGTGTATTAGGCAATCATTTAAAATTATGGAGAAAGGAAAAAGGATTTTTTTTTTTTTTTTTTCAATTATTTCTGGCTTTCACCCTTCAAGGGTGTTCTAGGCCATCATTTATAATTACAGAGAAAGGAAAGGTGAATTTATATATTAATTTTATTTAAATGAGCAAATTTCAGAATTTTATGGAAGATTGGAGTAGAGTTCAGACTTAGAAGAGATGAAATGTTGAATGGAGGAGAGGCAATTTTTGATAACGCTTGATAGAAGAGAGGATATTTATTTAGAGAGGGACAATCAAAAAA
The DNA here is from genome assembly GCA_929108145.2 of Limnephilus rhombicus. Lineage (NCBI taxonomy): Eukaryota > Metazoa > Arthropoda > Insecta > Trichoptera > Limnephilidae > Limnephilus > Limnephilus rhombicus. Next base: position 21,384,895 of record OV815290.1, on the reverse strand, counting down.
TATGTGATCTAAAGTTCCCACATCTAGACCACAGAATGTACAGTCTGGGGAGTCAAGCACATGAATTTTATAAAGGTGAGAAGGAACGGAACAATGTCCGATTCTCATACGAATAAGTAAGGAAATTTCTTTTTTGGAAAAATGGGGGAATTTTTGAAACCACGGTTTTGATGGGATAGTCCTTTGAATTGAGGCGTAACGGGCACCCTTGGATTGACTAGCAATGTTCCAATACTCTGTCCAAACATTGCGGGATCTATCTTTGATGATGGAAAAAATATCAGACAGGGGAATATGGTTTACGAGGGTAACGGTAGGGTTAGACGCTCCTTGTTTAGCCAAGGAATCAGCAATATCGTTACCCACTATGCCAACATGTCCAGGAATCCAAATCAGAGTGACAGTTTTTCCAGAGCTTTGAATGGAGGTTATCAATACTCGAATAAGACATACAAAGTGATCATCAGGATGAAGAAGAGGACTGGTTTTAAGTTTTTGGAGGGAACTGAGAGAGTCAGAGAGAACAAGAGAATGTTCAAAATTATTTTTTATTATATATTTGAGAGATTCAATAATCGCAATGCACTCGGCAGAAAATATTGAAAATTGGTTTGAAATTGAATAAAATATTCTTTCATTAGAATTATTGTGGTAAACGTTAATACCAATACCACAGTTAGGAGAGTCCGGAGATTTGGAGCCATCAGTAAATAAAAGAGAAGAGTTGGGCCATTTAGAAGAAATAATGTCATTGAACATATTATTGACAGTGCGGGCTGGGAGATTGGAATGACTTTTAAGGATGCCGATCCCTTCTAAAATCGTTGGGGATAGGGTGACGTGACTATATTTTAATTTGTACAAAGGAAGAAGATCATTTTTGATAATTTGAAGCTCTGAGAGAGAGCGAAAATTTTTACAGATGGCAGGGAGAGGTTTAGTTCGAGCTCTGATTGTAGATGAATGTGTTGAGTCGTTGAACAACGAGACTCTGGGAATAACCTGATGACTTTTAGAATTTAAACATTTAAGAACAAATTTGTCAGCAAATAGTTGACGCCTTAAATAAAGAGGAGGATCAGAACATTCTACTTGAAGGGAATTGATAGGCGACGATTGCATCGCGCCAGTTATTATTCGCAATGACTTAGATTGAATTTTGTCTAATTTACTGAGTGCATTTTTGGATGCAGTACTAAAAAGGGGGCAGGCATAGTCGAGATGGCTTCGAATAAGTGCATTGTAGAGCAACTTAATGCAGATAGGATGTGCACCCCACCAAACGCCAGTCAATGATCTGATAATATTTAAATTTTTTTCACATTTAGTAACTATATTATTAATGTGGGAAGACCATTTAAGTTTCCTATCAAATGTTACTCCCAAAAATTTAACTTCGGAAGCATTGGGGATTGGAGAGTTTTTAAATAAAATTTGAACAGGGGGGTTATTATGACGATTTGAGAAGGTGACACACTGACTCTTTTGTACTGAAAGTTCAAGACCATTTAAAGTGAGCCATGTGCAAAGGGCATCCATGGCTTCATTAAGATATTTGACGGCGGATGGAATGATTTTGGATGATAAGAAGAAAGCTATGTCATCTGCGAACTCAACAACTTTTACTTGAGGGGGAATGGTGACATGCATATCGTGTGTGTATATATTATACAGTAAGGGGGATAATACATCGCCTTGGGGTAAACCCTTCCAAATTGACCTACTCTGAGGAGTAACATCTGGTAGCTCAATGAAAATTTTCCTATCGAGAAAAAGATTAATAATAGATTGGACAAACATGAGGGGTAAGCCAAGGCCTAAAAGTTTTTTTTTAAGAATTGGGATGGAAACATTGTCAAAGGCGCCTTCTATGTCTATAAAGACTGCAAGACATACTTCTTTGTTAGAAATGGATAAATTAATATCAGTGCTGATGATGGCAAGGTTATCTTGTGTAGATTTCTTTTTCCTAAATCCAAATTGGGATGGAGAGAGAAGATGATTACTCTCGACAAAAAATTCTAACCGGTTTTTAATTAATTTTTCATAAATTTTACTAAGGGTGGATGAAAGAGCAATTGGCCTATAGTTGGATCCAGAATTGGGTGATTTGTTTAATTTTAGAATTGGGATGATTATTTGAGAACTCCAGTCATCAGGTATTATGCCAGTCTGGAAGATTTTATTTAAGATGCATAAAAAGTGATTTAGAACATTATCATTACTATTTTTGATAATGCTATAAGGTATACCATCTCTGCCTGGAGATGAGTCCTTGACTGTTGATAAACAATTTTTTAATTCAATTAAAGTGAATGGAGAGTCTAGCCAATGATCAGACATAGGAGTGTTGTGGATTGGAGTTATTTCATCTAAGTTAGGTACAGAAGGGGGGGCAATTTTGTCCAAGAACTCGTCTATCCATTTAGAATGAGAAGCTCGAGGAGATGTTGGACTGAAGGAGGATCGAAATCTTCGAATCATAGACCAAACTTCCGAAATTGGAGTGTTCGGAGATACTGAACTGCAGAAGTTGAACCACCCGGATCTTTTTTTTGACCTCAATACCCTTTTGGCATTGGCTTCGGCATTTTTGTATATGAGATAGTTCTCCATAGTCATATTGTGACGATAGGAAAGAGATTTAGCTTTCCGAATTCTCACTACTTTGGAACATTCCTCATCCCACCAGGGAGTCGGAGGGAGTTTTTTGAGAGATTTGGTTTTAGGGGGAGGATTTGATTTATTGATTGCAGTTACGAGCATTGATTTGAAGTTATCGTAGTCATCTTTGACAGATAATGTATCAGTATAGGATAAATTTTGTATAAACTTATCCATATGTGAGTTAAATTCGTCCCATTTGGTGTGTTTTGTTTTAATCTTTGTCGAAATATGGGACTTGTCTGAATGGAAAGAAGTTTGATAAGTGATGGTGATCGGGAAATGATCACTGGAGCAAGGGTCGGGGGACACCACCCACGAGGAGAGAGGTGCCAGATTAGTAGAGCATATGGAGAGATCCACTGCACTGGGGTTTGTGTTGGGGCGAGAGATTCTAGTAGGAGATCCGTCATTCAAAAGAAAAAGGTTGGATTCATCTAGGAAATCCATCATACTTCGACCGTCTCGATCACAGAAAGCAGAACCCCAGACGGGGGAATGGGCATTAAAATCACCCAATAAAAAGAAAGGAGGGCTTAGTTGACGGACAATTTGCAACCACGCTTGTTTATTGAAGTGCGATGTTGGGCGAAGATAGATAGAAACAAAGGAAGTGTCCTTTATTTTAGCTGCAACCATTTGAAAGTCAGCATTGGGGGGTTTGATATTAATTGGGAAAAACGAAAGGGATTTTTTAATAAAAAGGGCAGCACCACCGCCCGTACCTTCCGGGCGATCATCGCGGAGACAGGAGTACCCTCCCACATTAAAGTGGGTGGATGGAGTAAACCATGTCTCCGAGATAGCAGCCACAGAAACAAGGTTTGAATTTAATAGGTTAAGAAGGTTCGATTTGTTAGAAATAGCACTGCGGCTATTCCACTGAAGAATTCTGACATCTTGAAGAGCCATTTTGAATAAATGATTTTAATGTGGAAATAATAGAAGCAGCGTTGGACGGTAGATTAGTTTGAGAAGAAATTAGGTCAATTAGAAGCATAATAAGAGTTTGAATAAATGAAGAATTATCTTGGGAGAATTGTTCAGAAAGCTTTTGATGGTTTGTTGAGGATGAATTATAATTGTTTGCGCACCCATTTGTGGCATTTGAAAGAGGTGAACCATTGGGATTTAAGAGAAGTGAGTTGTGTTGTTGCTGATCGTATCCAGGAGCCGGTTTAGAGATAGGGTTTTTGTATGTGAATTTAGTTGAACGAGAAGATGTTGAGGAGGAGGCGGGTGGGTTAGATGAAGAGTTACTGGATAAAACCTCAGCAAATGATTTTTTGACAGGCGGGAATAGTTTAGAAGCCTGCAGAAAAGACAAGTTCTCAGAGGCCATAGAAATTTTTATATTTTTTTGGCGAGATTGTTCCGGACAAGAAGAGTTAATGGCGGAATGAGCACCTGAGCAGTTAAAACATTTAGGTGAAGAGAGAGAAGAACATTGGTCAGCCGTGTGGTTTTCTCCACATTTGAAACATCTGGGAGGGGATCTGCATGCAGCTTTGGTATGACCAAAACGACAGCAATTGTAACATTGAGTGGTGGGATAAGTATACATTTCAACTGGTAAGGAGTTGAAAAATAAATAAATATGGGAGGGAAGAGATTGTCCTTCAAATGTGATGACGACAGATTGGGAGGGCTTCCAGGAAACGATGCCCTCAGAAGAGTCCTTATAATTTAACCTCCTGGCTTTTATGGGATTGCCGATGTGTTGGGGGGTTGAAAGTGAAGACAGGATTTCTGGAATGGACAGATCGGTCGAGATACCTCTGACGAGGCCCATTCGAGTGACATTGAAAGTTGCGATGTACGCCTTGAATTTAGAATTTGATGAAATAAATATGTTTTTGATAAAGTTGTTGGCGGCTGAACCTGAGAGGAATTCAACAGAGATTCGGAAGCGACCCTCAGCTTTTACACCTCCAGGCTTAATCGAAAGGTTCTTGCTATTTGATAGAAATTTACCAAATTCAAGAGGGTGGATAGTTTTACCTTGCTCAGTTTTTTGAGCGTACACAATGAACGGGCCACAGGAATGAGGAGAATAAAAGTTTGTAGGAGGAGGTTGAGGAAGAGCAGGTGAAGACTGAGAAGAAGAAGGAGAGTCATGTTTTATTGAGGAAGAGGGACTAAACTTCCTTTTTTTTGTGGTAGTCAGAATGACAGATTCACTGTCTGAAATTACTACATTTTCACCATCTGGGGGGTCAGGGGGAGGATCTGGGGGCTTTTTAGGGTGTCCAGGGGGGTCCTCCTCCATTGTTCACAAAATTACAAAAGAAAAAATGTATGGAAAGTGACAGAAATAAAAAAGGTTATAAATATCTGGAAATCAGCGACGAAAAGTGACTCCTGGAAGATCAGAGGGGAGAAGAATCCTCAAGGAACAACACACTACACTTTTATTGACCAGAAAACATAAAAATATTAGTTAAAATAATAAAAAAAGATTATTTTTTCCTAGGCGAAAACAAAATAACTGTGACAGCCAGATGTTCAAAATTAGAATCCAAAAAGGAATTTATATATTAATTTTATTTAAATAAGCAAATTTCAGAATTAAATGGAAGATTGGATTCGAGTTCAGACTTAGAAGAGATGAAATCTTGAATGGAGGGGAGACTGTTTCAGACAACGCTTGATAGAAGAGAGGATATTTATTTAGAAAAGAACAACCAAAAACTATGTGATTAAAAGGTTCCCACTTCTAGACTACATAATGTACAATCTGGGGAGTCAAGTACATGAATTTTAAAAAGGTGAGAAACAACGGAACAATGTCCAATTCTCATCGAAATAAGTGAGGAAATTTCTTTTGTGAAAAAATGGGGGAATAGTTGAAACCGCGATTTTGATAGGATAGACCTTTATATTGAGGCATAGCAGGCTCCCTTGGATTGACTAGCAATGTACCAATACTCTGCACAAACATTGCGGGATCTATCTTTGTATTGAGGCATAGCACGCTCCCTTGGATTGACTAGCAATGTGCCAATACTCTGCACAAACCTTTGATTATATAAATGTCTAGATAGAGTGTTGCGCTGTAACTCCGAAAAAAAGAACAGGCCAGATTTGAAACGCTTGTGTGCGTCACACGCACACAAGTATAGGTAACTTATATTGTTAACGTTAAGCGCTCAACGTCACTGTAGGCGTGATGAGTGATACCAGTTCCCGAGTATTTCCCATAAAAGTGGGTAAAAAATATGTTTCGGTTTAGCGGGACCTATAATTCGTTTAATTTTGAATTCATTTAAGTAAGATAGTTTTCTACATACAAATATACATATATATAAATGAAAAGAAAATCATTGTTAAAAGAGATTTATTTTTGTTTGATTATTTTTAAAAAATAAATAAGAAATACAGAAAATAAGAAAGATACATTCATAGACGCTGCCAACTGGCCGGCAGGTATCGTTGTGTCTAAATTTAAATTTTTATCATCATCAAATAAAGAAGGTGGCCCACATCCAGGTAAATCCCTAAAAATGGTAAAACTATCTTGTCACACTAAAAAAGACAATGCAACTTTTTAAAACTAAAGCTATCGATAGTTATTATTTATTCTTAATGACCTTCCCTTTTAATTTGTTTTTTAAACAGTTTTCGTATAGATTTTACATCCCGGTTAATATTATCCAATTTTGTCTTATAGTGATATCTTAAGGCCAAATATTTTTCCACGGCCAAACTTATCAAATTAACTTGATGCAGAAGACCGTAAATCTGATCGGTTTTTACTTCGAAATAATTATCGGGAAAATTTAATTTGAAGAACAGGCAACCCTGTAAACATGGCGTCAAAACATGTGGTCAAACGGCGTTGTCCTAAGACCAAATTACACTATTAAAACCGAATAGTTTCTTTAACTGAATGGTTATTTAAAGGTTATTAACCGATGATAGGTAACATTTTTAGTTGTTTTCAATCGTCCTATGTAATTCCTGAACACAGATATAGCGCAAATCGTTATTTTCAAATGTCACACAACACGTGTTTACCGTACAACGATAGTGTCGCCACTGAGCGGACAGGCCGAGTTTAACTGCCAACATTTGGCAGATATTTTTTTTGGCACTTCGTCACTCGAGCGCTATATCTAGACATTTATATAATCAAAGGCACAAACATTGCGGGATCTATCTTTGTATTGAGGCATAGCAGGCTCCCTTGGATTGACTAGCAATGTGCCAATACTCTGCACAAACGTTGCAGGATCTATCTTTGTATTGAGGCATAGCACGCTCCCTTGGATTGACTAGCAATGTGCCAATACTCTGCACAAACATTGCAGGATCTATCTTTGTATTGAGGCATAGCAGGCTCCCTTGGATTGACTAGCAATGTGGCAATACTCTGCACAAACATTGCGGGATCTATCTTTGTATTGACGCATAGCACGCTCCCTTGGATTGACTAGCAATGTGCCAATACTCTGCACAAACATTGCGGGATCTATCTTTGTATTGAGGCATAGCAGGCTCCCTTGGATTGACTAGCAATGTGCCAATACTCTGCACAAACATTGCGGGATCTATCTTTGTATTGAGGCATAGCAGGCTCCCTTGGATTGACTAGCAATGTGCCAATACTCTGCACAAACATTGCGGGATCTATCTTTGTATTGAGGCATAGCAGGCTCCCTTGGATTGACTAGCAATGTGCCAATACTCTGCACAAACATTGCGCGATCTATCTTTGTATTGAGGCATAGCAGGCTCCCTTGGATTGACTAGCAATGTGCCAATACTTTGCACAAACATTGCAGGATCTATCTTTGTATTGAGGCATAGCATGCTCCCTTGGATTGACTAGCAATGTGCCAATACTCTGCACAAACATTGCAGGATCTATCTTTGTATTGAGGCATAGCATGCTCCCTTGGATTGACTAGCAATGTGCCAATACTCTGCACAAACATTGCAGGATCTATCTTTGTATTGAGGCATAGCATGCTCCCTTGGATTGACTAGCAATGTGCCAATACTTTGCACAAACATTGCAGGATCTATCTTTGTATTGAGGCATAGCATGCTCCCTTGGATTGACTAGCAATGTGCCAATACTTTGCACAAACATTGCGGGATCTATCTTTGTATTGAGGCATAGCAGGCTCCCTTGGATTGACTAGCAATGTGCTAAACATGAATAAAAATTTACACCATCAATAAAAAGGATAAATAATAAAGTTACATGCAAAAAAATACTCTCAAATCATCAACATAAGTTTTTTAAATATTTATTTAATATTTGTATGTTTTTTACAATAAGTATAATTTATTTTTTTATATGTTATACAGAGTGTTATAAGGATTATAAAAATAGTCTTTCATGACCATAAAGAGGCGAGGCTCTTGTGTTTGGTGAAGGAATTAATGCTCAATTATATGAAAAATCATGTAAGTAAGTAAACAATAAAATATTACAAATAATAACAAAAAGATAAATAAGAAAACTCAAGATTTATCAATAATAGATTTCAAGATAAAGAAATAATAATAATAATAGATATGGACTCTTACAGTTATTTCAAGTAATTTTTTATTTTAACCCCTCCGCAACGTAAGCAGATATAAGCGTTAGAAATAGGACAGCAGTCAAGTACAATAAGCGTGTTTATACGTCAGGGTGTATGTTTCCATATTGTTTTAGTTACATCCCTAAACCAAAAAGTAAAAGGTCGATAGTAGATCAAGCTGTACATCTCTATCAAGTTGTATATAGAAATACATAACAGGAATCAGCTGTCAGTCGCGTAGTTGACAAAAATATTTTCCCGCGCAAATTTACTACCGGCAGCTCGTCCGCGCTCGACATTTTTAATTTTTATTAATTTTTTTGGTTAAGTTGGAATTCATGATTATTTTCGATAATTTTTAGATTTAACCGGAGGTTGTTTAAATAAGTTATACATATAATAAATTAAGTTTGGTTTTAAATATTGGGATTTTAATATTATTCTGATTTCGTGTACCTAGATATTAAATACATGTTTATAATATACTAGCTGGTACCCGGCATGCGTTGCTATGCCATTTAATAAAGAAATTGTTTCTCCCTGCGTATCCTTTCCCATTCCTCTCCCGCGTCCCCTTCCCCACTCACGTTTCCACTCCGCCTCCTCCACCTTCTCTCTCCCCATTCCACTCCCCCCCTTCCCCCTCTCGCGAACCCCCCACCCGAGTTCCTCTCCCCCCTCCCAGGTTTCCCTCCCATAAGCCCCTTATCCGAGTTCCCCTCCCCCCTACCGCATTCTATACATTCCGTACAGGTACATTCAGTTTTCAAACAGCTCCCATGCCACTTATTGCAATTTTTTTAAACAAATTTAATAACCCAAGAGCTCACCAGTAGCATTACACAAACCTTATCCTGACAATAACGAACATAATAAAAAATAATTATCCAATTTGGTGCAGCCGTTCGGAAGTTATGTGCGTACATCCATTTCGGCAATTAATTTTTATTTATATAGATAGATAGATATTAGTAAAATAGATTCCTATAAATGATGGTAAAACACCGTAAAAGTGTGTAATATATGTATTTATTTAGAACTAGCTGGTGCCCGGCATGCGTTGCTATGCCGTTCAATAAAAAAAATTGTTTTTCCCTGCGTGTCCTTTCCCATTCGTCCCGTTCACCTTCCGCCTCCCCTTCCTCTCCCGCGTCCCCTTCCCCTCTAGCGTTCCCACTCCGCCTCCTCCACCTTCCCCCGCCCCGCCAACTCCCCTCCCGAATTCCCTCCCCCCCTCCCAGGTTCCCCTCCCCCTCCCTGGTTCCCGTCTTTTTCCTCCCGCGGAACCCATACCCGAGTTCCTCTCTCCCCTCCCGCATTCCATACATTCAGTTTTCAAACAGCTCATGTGCCACCTATTGCAATTTTTGTATACAAATTTTATAATACCAGAGCTCCAGTAGTTATATACAAACCTTGTCCTGACAATAACGAACACAATAAAAAAGAATTATCCAATTTGGTGCAGTCGTTCGGAAGTTATGCGCGTACATACATTTCGGCGATTCATTTTTATTTATAGAGATTAACAGCACAAGTGCGATTTACATACATGTTTGTCTGTTTTTTTAAACAGTCTGGTACAGTATAGAAACAATAAGGAAAGGAAAAATTTTAAGATTTCAGGAGTAACCAAGACAAAAGAAAAGAATATACATTATTGTTATTTATTTTTGGGGTGTTATGCCGTGTTGGGCTGCCTCCACCTTTAGCCAATGTTTCAGACAGCGTTACAGTGTTCATCATCTGGGCAGATGTGTAATTGTTAGTGGTGAAATGTGTGCTTATGTTCTTAGAAGCGATACCGTGTCGCCAGCTCCACTCCACTACAAGCTGGTATTACAGTAAACTTCACAATGGTTTTTTGTGTTTAGCTTTGGTGTAGCCGTCAATTACTGGATACCAAGAACTAAAGATGACGGAGCTAGGCTCAATAGGGCAATAGAGGCAACTTCAGAAGGAGGCCAAACAAACAGCGCAAAACAGGGACGTATGGAGGAGCCTTGTCGATGCAACGGGTCCCCAACCCGAATAGGACAAGGGCAAGAAGATGATGATGGTGATGATAATTTAAAAAATCCATAGACAATTCTTTTAATATAAAAAAAAAAATAGCTGCCTGCTAAATTCAATTTCAACAAACGCGCAAACTGTCAAACGTGCAATCATTAAGTTTTCTGAAATTATTCAATTTACTGCGCAATTTTCTTAATTTTTCTTTCCGTATGAACCTTCTACAAAGTATGAGAAAACTTTAAAAAAAAAGATGAATGAAATAGGTAAAGTCGTTCTGAAGTTATGGCGTGACCAAGGGAAACAAGGATTCATTTTTATATATATATATAGATAGAAGGTAGGGAAAAAAATTTAACCGTCTTTCGTATTTCAAACAGAACGAAGTTATTTATGTTGTTGAATGACAGTTGGCGCTACATCTGCCTCATCGAATTTTCATCCACGCATGCACAAGACATTCACGAGAAACGTCGCGTCAGTTTGATATTTCATTCGGCATTATGTGCTCGCTTGGGCAAACCATTGAGCTTATTAGTGTTGGCTAAATACGGACTGACAAAAAATATCGTACACTCAATTGCTCTTCGAAATTCATATTGATTTTCTTTATTTCATTTTCCTACTTTAGTTGGTGTTTTTTGCTTTTATCGGCGGTCATCGTCTGCAGCGCTCCATTCCCCTTTCTGTCACAGATCCCATACCCACACACTTACAATAGATTCGTTATTTTTTATTTAACAACCAAAATATTCACCAGAAATAATTTATATGGCAGAGCAACGTTTGTCGGGTCAGCTAGTTTTATATAAAAAAAATAAGATCAAAAATGTCACTAAACTTCTATTAATTTTAATGGATGTAATAAAAAATCATAATCTATTGATTCTATTATTCATTACATTAACCCCTCAGGCCTCGGGCCTATTTTTTTCAGAAGGTCAAAATATTTCCGCTTTGCAATAAAATCCAAATAAATAACCTCCCGATTCGTAGCTGTTAAGTTTGGTTTTTTGAGGCAGAAGATCTTCCATAAAGACAATATTTCTTCACTGGCGAATTCCAACTTATTTATTCACATATAAGCACATGTTACAATAATAATATTTTGCCCGACTCGACAAAACACTAAAGTGGTCTTCAGACAATTAACTAGTTGATTCTAGCTGTTTTCAAGAGATAAAAGCGTTTTTCTCTAAAGAACACATTATTTATAACCAAAAGAACTCACACAAACAAAATAAACAATAGCTGACATATCAATGTAATACTGTGATATACAGAAATCTGCTTTATCAACTATCACTTCAATCAATGCAACTATCCGTTGCAAGTAGGTAATCTGCAATAATAAACTAGCTTAGAAATGTTACGCTAGAGGTCAGTAACCTTCGCTTTTTAAACAGTAGCTTTTCTTAATTCGTAGTCTTTCGCAGAGATTCGTAGTCTTGTCTTAAAGCGAACTCAGAGGCCCTTCGAACTCAGAGGCCGAATTGTCTTTTTTGTTTGCTTTTCTTTTTCTCTTGAGTCCTAATTTTTGTGTGGGAGGATCGAACATGTTGACCTTGTGCTCCTTCAGCCGGTGCAGCTTCATGGTGACACGGTGCGCAAAACTTATCCCACAGTCCGGGCACGAGTACGGCATTTCTCCTGAAACGTAAACAACAAACTAGCTTCAACCATCTCTGTATTTCCAAAACTTCAATCTGCTCCCAACAAGACAACACGCCAGCATTACTAATATGAATATTCAAGCTATTTACACTTCGCTCTGTTGAAAAGTTTTGATAATAAGTTAACCACTCCAACTCCTAAGGGGGTTTTCAAGTATTATGTATCGCAATTTTTGAAGATTTATGACCCCCTCTTCCCCCCATGTAACGCGCCGTAACGTTTTTCCGTACTCTCCCCCCCCCCCCCCTAACGTTAAGTAAAGCCCAAGTGACAATTTTTACCTGAAAGTCACAATTAAGTTGCGCAAAGTACTGGAAAGTCGCTTAAATACCTTTTTTCTTGTTATAATCGCGTTTGCGGTAATAAATAAAACAAGAGATTTCGAGAACGAAAAGGATTGCCGACTTGGAAGATTTTAATTCCCTAACGCATTGTTCGAACCCCGCTCGTAACGCACAGTAACGTTTCACAAGACCCCCTCCCAAGTGCGTTACATAATACTTGAACGGCCCCTAAGCTTGTTTACACGACAATATAACAATAGCAGTCAAGTACAATAAGCTTGTTTTCAAGCGTGTGTTCCAACAGAAATCGTTATAACTCCATTATTGTTCTAGTGACAACCCTAAAACACAAAGATCCATATTAAATCAAACTTTAAATCTCTCTTCAAAGTTGTCCATAGAAATACATAAAAAAAAAAAACTTATTTTGTAGAAACAGTTTTCACCTGTCAAGTCGCCTATGCGCCGCCATTAGACACTGATAATTTTTTATTAAATATTCTTGTACGAAATGGTAAAAAAAAGTGAGGTGACAAAATAGTTTATTGTACATTTATACAATAGAATTAGTGTTTTTTTTATTACATAATATGTGATTTTAGTACCGTTTTCACATAAAAACATCACGTGAGTCATTTGTACAATTTTTTTATGTTAGAATTGTAAATTTTAAAATTTACAAATGTTAATATTTATTTGTAACTAGCTTTTCCCGCGGCTTCACTCGCATGGTATAAGGGGGGTTCCCACTCCGCCTCCACCTCCCCCCCCCCCCCCCTCGGTTCCTGGCCTGGGTTCAGGGGATGAGGTTTGTCTTGGTGGCGGATACGTTTGCCCAACTACTGCGTAGCGGGCTGGATCGGAGGAGACTGATTGATGGAGGCCTTTTGACCATTCTACCGACCCTTCGCCTTGCACTGCAGTGTGAGAAATAGATTCATACGTCCGTCACTCCTGGCCACACTGACCCCCCAGATTCCTACCCACCCCTCATACCTTTTTCCTTCCCATATCTTCTTCCCCTTCCTTTCCCTTAACCGGTCAAAGGCCATGACATTTAGCGGAAATTCGCGGAACTTCGCAAAAAAACACTAAAAAACCACCACTTTGAATTTTGAATTGAATGTTTTGTTGATAAATTTTGAGCTATTGTATATTTTATTAACTGAAACACGTTCACATCACAATAAACTATCTACGAAAACCACATTACTTGCATTTATTACGTAAATTAATAGGTTTTATGATCGTTTTATTCGCGATACACGCATTAATTGCGACCGTTAAATTCGCGGCAAATTCTGACAGCCGATTGTCATAGAAGAAATCGTTTTAAAAATATTCCAGGGTGACAAGGTGAATGAAACTTGTAGCGTCTCCGAGAGTAATGACGGCGCAAGCGATTCTGACACTGTTCTTCATACAAATTGTGTACAAGGGCCAAAATCGTAGACCAAAAGTTTTTTGTCGCAAGTATTATTCAAATATTTGAATTATTTTCTCGCGCATGCGCATATGACGCGCGCGCCGGCGCGTCTCCGGCCTCCCAGCGGTTAAAAGACCCTCCACACAGCATCCTCAAAGATGACACAGGCCCCTAGGGAAATTTTTTTCCTCGGTGCCTCCTGTGTGGAGCGAATGTAAAAAAAAAAATACTTGTGGCACAATATAGGGTGCGCAACTGGGCGCGCAAAATTTGTGGCGTCATTCCCGACCAAAGATATTGAAATATAAGAGATGTGCTATCCGCAGACTGGGTGGGACTGCGCTTCCAAGTGTCACCGATATTGTTTACTAATTAACGAATAAACTACATCAATGAATAATTAACAAATAAATTAAACGAACGTTAAACTAAACGAACGAATTCTTTCCGTATTCAAACTATATTGTTAACCAATACTAATGCACACCTTCAAAAAATCAACTAAATGAACAAATTCTTTTCGTATACAAACTATTCCCATTAGGTAGTAGTTTGCTGACAGTCGCGCGGACATCATAGCATATCTCTTTTGTATTTAAATATCTTTGTTCCCGACTATGCAACGCTGTCAAACATATTAAGTAAGCTAGTTCCGCGGAGCTAGTTCCATTGAAATACTTGTGGAAGAAGGTTACACTGTATAGTGGGTACCTGTGTGCGTACGTAGATGGACTCCCATGTTGAAGCGGCAGTTAAACTTCCTGCCGCAAAAAGGGCAGCTGGTTTGCTGTTGGTTATGTACAGATTCCATATGACGTCGAAGACCTTTCTTTGTCACTTTGCATCCGCATAACGTACAGTCAAAGAGCACTTTGGGCTGGTGGCATCGTTTATGTTGCCTGAGAGTATTGTTAGAAGAAAGCATCTTGCCGCACTCGTCACACTTTATAAGTTGAAGTGGTTGCGTGTGTAATTCAACGTGCTTCACAAAGTGGTGCTTTCTTAGTATAATCTTTCCACAAATTGGACACAAATCGATTCGAGTACAAACCTGTAATGAAAAAAGTTGTTAGCGACTCGTTATACAAAAATGAAGAATCAACAATACATAAAATAAAATCAGAACATAGCCTTCTAACCAGTTTTCACTTTGTGGTGGCATCATAGACATCCAAATTTAATAGACGAGAAGATACAGATGAGGGGTAAAACCAAACTATGGGGGGCGAAGAGGGGAAAGATGACTGTGATTCGTTAAAAAATCAATCTGACAGTATATAGGCATCTCGCATTATAATATCACCATTTAGTTCTTAAAAGCAAAATCTGCTTTTGAATGAATAGACCTTTTTACATGGGAGTGCGAATTGCTCGCCACGTTATTAACATATTTGCGAAGTCCAAATCCGGCAAAGTAAATTTCGCCACTTTTCACAGAGGAATATTTTATTACCGTATTTAGTTAAGACTTTTACAAATGTTTCATAATTTACTTATCCCTGTAACCAGCGACGAGCTCACTGGAGAACCGCCGACATTCGCTATGTCCACATATTTTAGGGTATAATGTATAGCACAAGCTCTCATTTTTGCCATATTATTTCGTAAAAAGTGCGATGTGAGCTCGGCGCTGGTCAGGACAAGAATGATGATATCACATTTTTTAGATTCAAGCGAGGCTCTCGTAAGCCCAATCGGCTCCATGGAACCGGTATGTGGAGGGGAAAATAATACGCTTTTATCACTTAGGGCAGGTCCATATATATTCATATGTCCATGGGTTACATTACTTTTTTTTTTTTTTACATTAACTCCACACAGGAAGTTCTGAGGAAAATAATTTCCCTCAGGGCCAATGTAATCTGAGATGCTGCGTGGTGGGTCTTTTTGAGGAGAGGAAAGAATGAACATTGTGTTGAAGAGACCCATATTGTAGGAAGGAGGAAACACAGAGGCCGGCAAATCGTTCTACAGCCGAGCTGTTAAACACAAGAAGAACGCGTCGAAAAAGCGACCAATTCTCATGTGACAAATAACAACCGTGTAAATATGTTTGGCGTGTTTCCCGACTATGCACCGGTGCCGAAGGGATCAAAGATGCTAGTTCCTCGGAGCACCTTCCATTGAAATACCGGTAGAACAAGGATAGCATTCCCACCAAACACTTGTGTTCTAAGATTGCAATCCGTTTGTTAAATTAGGAAAATCTATCAAACGAACCACCCGTTTCTGCACAGAGTCGAGGGTATATTTCAGGTATTTTGGAGCTCCAGACCAGAGTTGGCTGCCAAATTCAACCGTGGGGCGCACTTGTGATTTTAGCAGTTGTGTACTATTAAAGTATCTGCGGGCCCTGTACAGTGCGCCTAGTTTTTGAGAGGCTAACTGAACTCTTGACTTGGATGGAGCCCCCATATCTGAGCTGGTCACTTAGAGTTACACCAAGCATATCAATGGATTGAACCTTCCTCCCCAGGGACTGATTTAAATGAATGAACACTGTTAACAATTAAGCTCAATGGATAATACCGAAATCTATTTAGTAAATAAACTGCTGTAAATTCTAAAAATTAACAACACCGCCCGCTTACCAGCCTGCTCTCCACCACACACAGACATTCTCCTTTATATATTTCAACCTATTTACACAAAACCTTGACAAATTATATACCTAAAACTTCCTCATGAATCACTCTATCTGTTGGTGAAAACCGCATGAAAATCCATTCAGTAGTTTTTGAGTTTATCGCGAACAGACAGACAGACGCGGTGGAGGACTTTAATTTATAATATGTAGAGATAATGTCATCCAATTTCAGAGAAAACTTACATACACATGCGTGTGCATGTGTATGTAAGTGAGGGCCACAAAAAGTTGACAGAATGCATTGTCATCAACAATGAGTCTATCTGCCGAGTTTCAGCTTGATCAGATGTCGGGGAGTGGGTAAATTTCCACTTCCAAGATTTGCATTAATTCTTTCAAGAAAGCAAAATCGAAATTCAAAAAGATGTGCATATTTAAAAAGAGAAGTAACTTTGTTAGCTGTTGAATCATATTTTTTTTTATTTTTTTCATTTCAAATGGATTGTCATTTGGAGAGAAGAAAGTATTTACTTATTATAAAATTACATTTCGCACATCCCATAAAAAAGTGTCGAAAGTAAAATTTTTTCTATTTTACGTTTTATCTCTGAAAAGTAGCGTGATTGTGGTTTCTAAGCCAAACAAAAACAGTTTTTAAGTTAGATCACTCCGTCTTCGCAAGATGTCTCTAGTATATCTTTTCGACGGGACTGCTAGTTCGTCACTCATTTCTTTTCGCTCTTGTGTAAAATTTACTTGAATTACGACTCTTTTCTATGGGATGTACGAAATGACCGAATCACCAGAACGTGGCATTAATAATGTTAGTAACTTACTTTAGATTTCTCTTTATGAGATTTCAGGTGGATAAAATGGTCGTCTTCCTTATAAGAAATCATGGGACACTCCTCACAAGGATATTCCACATCTTTTTCATCTGCAAAACATTAATTGTTTTTGTGTTTAATTCGTAGAACTCCATTTTAATTTTTAGAAATTTAATTAAAATTAAATTTGACAATGTTATTATCGAGTTCTGCAAGTTTTTTGGTTAGTGTTTTAGTTACAGCTGTTTCGACTTGTAAGGTCATTTTCAAACTGTGGTGAAGCCACGTACGGACGACTTATTTATAGATTTTAAATGTCAATTTTTGAAGGAGTCTAAGTTGATTTATTACCGGTTAAACCAATTTGTAGAGACACTAATTGAGAGAGTGCTAATGTGGGATTCGGAGTATTTCCCTTTGGTTTGCCTTGCACTAAGTGTAAGGGTTTTCTTAATTGATTTAGAATGACGTTATTGCTATGACTCATTTAAGTGCATTATATTTTTTAGGTTTGGTAAACATACTAAGTAGTGGGGAATAAATAATTTTCCTTACTTTATTAATTAGCGTTATGTTGGGGTCATTCCTTCATTTATTGATTTCTAATTGTTCAAGCAAATTTAATCTAAGACCCTTTCCTTCTGTATGTAATGGTTTTGGCTGGTTATTTTTAAGTGGAACGTGATTATTCACTAAGAGATGTTCGGCGAATTTTGAAGAGGTGTTTTTATTTTTATAATTTTTATAATAAGTCGTCCGTACGTGGCTTCACCACAGTTTGAAAATGACCTTACAAGTCGAAACAGCTGTAACTAAAACACTAACCAAAAACTTGCAGAACTCGATAATAACATTATCAAATTTAATTTTAATTAAATTTCTAAAAATCTGCAAAACAGTTGTGTTTTAAAGTCATGTACATTATTATGTGTGTAGTGTTGAGGGACATTCATAAATGGTGTTTGTTTTGTTTTTAAACTAACACTTATAAGTGCTCCCAGGCGTAGCTCTCAGCAGAGCACTCTCATTCCATGGGAGTGCTATGCTGAGGGCTCAGAACCATTCCGGTAGGCTTAGAGGTCAGTCTTTTGTTGTGACTTGGGTGATTATTCATTGTTCATAAGTAGGGCTCATATGTATTAAAAAATTCAAAATATGTACTTATATGTTTGTGACTGTGAAAAAATAGATTTCACAAATGAATATACTTATCTGGGTATAATTGTAGATAATAATTTTAAGTGGGATAAACAAGTGGCTAAAATTTGTAACCAGCTCAGATCCTTAGCTAGTAACTTTTACAAATTAAAATTTATTTTGCCTCATTGTACTCTTAAACTCATATATTTTTCTATGGTAGAATCCATCCTTAGATATGGTATTCGAACTTGGGGACATACAAGCACTACTTACATTAAATATATTGAAAATTTACAAACTGCCATAATAAAAAAAATTGTCACAACAAATATTTACAAACAGAGACATAACTTAAAACTACTGTATGGCTCAGAGAGCTTACTTACAATAAAAGGTCTCCACTGGTTCACTACTATTATGGATAATATGGGGGAAAGCCCTTACAAACACCTACTTGTACACAAACATACCACAAGATTTAGAGAAGGAAAGGGCCTAAAAACTCCTTTGACAGCTTTGTGGGTCTACTCAAATTTTCTGTACAAAATGTATTCTGTAATTAAATAAATAATAAAAAAAAAAAAAAAAATATGGACGTAAAATATGGAGTGTAAAATAAGAATATCTTTCATATTAAGGCGGGTACAGATTGACGTAACGTAACACGCAATGAAAGAATTTGCCGTCCACATTGCCGCAATGTATCATGCAATGTAACAGAATTCCCATAGTGTGGACGCCTTGCGCGCACGAACCGCGCACACTCCGCGCGCGAACAGAGCATTTCAACTCGTGCGCGCCGCAATCCACAAAGCTTCGGTTTTTTCGCCGAATACAAAGGGGCGCGCAGTGTGCGCGGAGCGTTAGTGTGGACGGGTTGTTTGTGTCTATACGGCAGAACGCGCGCGAACAATGGAAGACTTGTTCTCGGCAGACTGAGCTATGTTCACTGCGCGCATGCCGGAAACAGCTGCGAGTAGGTACACGCTCGGTTCGTGCGCGCGCTGCATCCACACTTATGAAATGTTCCTTTCATGTTACATTGCATGTTACGTTACAGCAATCTGTACCCGCCTTTAAACATTGTTTATTGTGAAATGCTAGCAGTAACATTTACATTAAAAAAATTATAAAAAGATAGCGAAATGTTCAGGTATTTCAAATAAAAATATTTCATTTCCATAAAGGTATGTCTGCACATATCATAGCATAACACAATTCCCTTGAGAAAGTACAACTTTGAGAAGCACTTGCCATTGCGTCAGGAAAAAATTGTTGCTTGAATTTATTTTTCCTCGCAATATTTGCCGTATGTTTTGCAGTAGATACATGTTGCGATATTAAAAAACGCTGCTCAGAAGAAATAGATTTTTCACAGGCTTGACAATAAAGTACTGTGATGAATTGCATTGATCAACAGTGAAAATTAGGAAATATCGTAGCTTCCCACTTTAATTTAAAAAGAAAATATCAATTACTTATAAAACGGACACGTCTACGACATCTATCGGATTAGAGTAAAGTGAATTCATATTTACGGTAGGGATCTATAATTAGACAAGGTGAGACGAGTATTGATGAAAGGATCACAGATGGTATCAACAAATAATCAGAAACAGGGACTCCCCAATATACTTAGCCCGAGATATATTGACAGCCAATTGAATTGCAGCAAAAGCGATTAAAAACCAATTCAGCCTATCAACGGGAAGAGGGCCGAACCCATTTCTAGAACAAAGGAACGACCTTTGGACTTAGCAATTAGGAATGTGATTAATGAGTTTGACGTTCCCACCAAACCGAGAGGTGAATAAACTCCATGGGAAGAAATAATCTGTTCAGGGACAAAAGAACGATGACCCCAAGAAATGTTATCATTAACCGGTACATTCCAGGGATCAGAAACCCTAGTTCTCGAACGCATTAAAACATATCAGGTGCGGAAAAAAAGGATACACGTAAACACGATGCAAAAGTTTAAGTGGAAAATTGCAAAGCAAGTGACGAAAACGTATTGTAAGATGTTAGGGAGATTTTCATCTATAATACGATTGTTTGTGACGACCGGAGATGATCGATTCGAGGGAAAACGTGCTAAAGGAAATGGAAATGTTGAAAAAACAATGGAAAATTATTGTTATCAATTCTAGACGGAGCTAGGATATTACGATGAAAGATTTAGGGAGGAAACGTCAAAAAAAAATGAGAGTTTTAAAGAATAGGCGAGGGTACATTTCAGATGTCTAGAGCAGTAACAAGTGTTAGAGAAGAAAATAGAGTGCAGTACGGAGGGGAGTGGAAAATGCTGAAAACATTGCGATAGAAAAACTCAGGAAAAGGAGTCATTTTACGTAATTAAAATGGAGTTTATAGAGTAACATAGTACGCGATTACAGATAAAGATGAGGCATTACAATGGTTGTCGATCCCAGATGTATTTTGTTGTGATAAACAAGGAATATTCGAACATGGAAATTGTTTAGATAAGAACGATTAGCCGTTAAAAAGGTAATAAAAATTATCATGGGTCTTATGAAATATTTATATTAAAGAATTCTCATAAAAGTTAACGACACTGAAATAAAAAAGGATTTATTGCCAGGTGGGTACAGGGATTAATGTATACAACTGTCAAGACATATGGTTTATGGGATTTTGCGTAAGAACGGGACAAAATTTGGAAGGCGTTCTCTATGAAGCAATAAAAATGACAGAAATTTAAGGGCCGAAGTGGGGGTATCTCCTATAAAGATGTTAAAAAATGATATATTTATTAATAACAAATAGAAAATGAAATTTTCCAAGAGGCAGCGAACATCAAAAAACGATATGGTTATATCAGGGAAGTACAGGGAAGTGAGGGGAAAGGAGATACGACAGAGAAAAACAAAGGAAATCTTAGATTAACAGTGAATAAAATAAATACGGCTTGAAATATAAAAATTTATAGAGATATGAACAATAGCGTAAGGATAAATAAGGAAATTCATGGAAAGAGTGTCGTGAATAAAAGAAAATTCGAGAAAAAATGGAAAATTCAAATATACGACGTAAATAGAGAAAATTCGGTTTTAAATGGAAAGGTTCATATAGAATACAGAAAAACTCGAGGAAAAATAATAAAATAAAAATGAACGATTTGCGAGAAAGACTTCGACATGAAGATATCTCTGATAGGCGAATTTGGGGACAGATTTGGAACATATGGTAGATGCCGTACGCACGGACATGTTACGGAATAGATGAAAGTAGAACTTTAAAATTATTAAATTCAAGCTAATTTTGTATGAACAACAGGACAAAGGAAGTTGGGCCATTAAACATGGATCTTACTAAATCCGGATCTTGTAAGAATGAGAGTACGAGACAGAATTTAATGTATCAAACGCAAAACGTACAAAGAGACCACATTCGACAATAATGGAGAGGTTTCAAGAAATTACGAGTTGATAGTAATTAGATTGGTTTATTATAGGAGATTCAGATACGATCTTTTGGACCTGAGAGGGGTATAAAAGTCTAGACAAATGCCAGTTGAGGACAGTCTACGTCGTGGTCGAAAAGGTAGTAACTTCGCGGAACGTGACGAAACGGTGGGTGATTTAAAGTGGAAAAATTCTAAGTGATAATTATTTTGATACTTAGAAAAATTTCACATTCTAGTCAGTGATATACAAAAAAAAAATACTTTGCAGTTAGAGTCAGTGAAAAATAACAATAAAGCCAACGCATTATTTACTTGTGAAAAATAAAAGTGCTCGTGATAAATACAATTTGTTTTAGTGGAAAATTCGGATTTTATAATCACTTAATATCGTATTTTTAAACTTAGAAATTTCGCGTTTAATATTAGTGCAATAAATAACTGAAGTGATGTGATAATTTAGCGTGATGAAGTTATAATTAAATACGTGTGTTTAATCTAAGTGAAAGTGTTCTAACAAATAATAAATATTTAAATTAATTATCTTAAATAATAATAATAAAACAAAATAATATTTTATTAATACATAAAAATTTCGGAGGGATAAAAATTTAATTTAACAACAATTTACCATCTCTAAATTAATCGTGAAGTAACTATCATTTAAAGTGTTATCTAACCAACGAGTTTTGAGATAAAATACAGTTTAGAACGATAGAGTTCATACATCATTTTAATTAATTAGATTAAATGAAAAAAAAAAAAATTGAAGTCAAAAAGATTTAATTAAATTTAGGAAAATAAAAAATTAATTTAGGAAAATCGCAGCAAGGTTACCGTGTATTTCCCGGTCGGAAAAAAAACCTTGGTAGGGGTAAGTCTTTTCCGTTATAAAATTTTACAGATTCCAAGGAGAAAGCGGAATGGAGCAAACATTGGTATTTGGATTAATTATTTAACCAAGATATTACTCTCTTAATATGTGATATGTAACTATATTAAAATATTATAAGTATAATAAGTATATTTTATATATTTATATATATATGTATATAAACATATATATATGTATTTTATTGTTCCCAAGAAAATTTTTAATCAAAAAGAAAAACACTTATATAAAAAGAGGAAAAGGGTATCGATTCCTACCTCTGAATTCATCAATAACTATTAAAAGTAGTTATGTGTGATAAATTTACAAATCAATATTTTATATTTAATGTTATGTATGTATTAATATAATTTCAGAAAATCCAGAGCATTTGAAATAAGTTATGATATTAGAAATTACTTCAACCATAAAATAAATATACATATCAATATTATAAATTATTTATTGAGACAAAGTATATATAAATGAATAAATATGTATACGTAATCGGGTATCAGACTAGACAATTGCGCTAAGTACATCATTATCAAACAAAGAAAATTTTAGAGTCATCTCACACGTCTCCGGAATGTCTAAAGTAAACATACCTCATACGCTTGAATCTAGGTCACGAGGACGTAGAGAATGTTTACAAAGCTCAAATTGTTTACAAAATAATTCGGTCACTGGGGCACTAGTTCGAATACAGTAAAAAGAAAAAAAAAAAATGACCTTGATTAATGGATATCGTACTTAGGTATTAACTTCTAGGAACGGGATAATATTATTATATTGCGCAATTATTAAAGAAAAAAAAAAAAAAGGAATTAAACACTATTTTAATTTGAACGTGAAGAGGTATCTACAGACCTGAGCAATTGAAAATTAACAGATTTATTATAGCAGTTCAAAAGGGTGTATTGAAGATTTACATGAAACATTTGAAAATCACGGGATAGCTTAATAGGGTGTATTGAAGACTTACATGAAACAGTTGAAAAATCACGGGATAGCTTAATAAGGGGTAATGAGGATTTACATGCTTCAATTGAGAATCACGGGATAGCAAGAATTTATCAAAAGTTGAACATTGGAGGGGAGGGAAAAAAAAAAAAAAATACAGTTCAACCAACAGAAGGCAGTGTTCGCTTCTGTAACAAGGACCATTAATCAAACCATAGAGATGGCGGATCTCTCAAACAAAACCGTCAACAAAACCAAACAAAAGCTTGGAGTTATGGCGAATCTCCAGAACACATCGCCAGATAAGATCTTAATGTACTAATATATATTTATATTTCACACTATTCTTACGTATATATTCGGTATCAATCTGAAAATTTCGCAGAATTTGATGGGCGAGATCCGAGCTCGGGATGCGTTGCAAGTAGTTTCGCATTGCGAGTTATAAACCTTCCCAAAACGTATGTTTACATATATATCTTTTTATGTACTGTTCATTGAATGAAACGAACTCACTTACAATTAGTGCTTTAGGCCTGTCGGGTCACTCTCGTCTCATTTCTTGAACGTGGAGGGAGGATTCACGACCCGTAACTCCACACAAACCCGTGAGTATATGATTGCATATAGGACGAAACCGGTTCGCCCTAAGTAAATAGTAAACTTTGGAGGAGTAGGAATTTGGAGGTATCTGGGCTTGGAGGAAGACCTGAAGGCAGTGCATGATGGCGAAAGGAAGGTCAATTGGGACGCGATAACTTAGGTATCAATCAATTGAACCGTGCCAAAAGACTGTGCGAATTTTGGGTTGACTTCTGATCACCCGGCTTACTTGATGGAGGCAGGAGCCAAATTTTGCCAGAAAAAGGGTTATTCTGAGTTCGTCAAATATGCAATTAACTAATTACATTAACCTACTAAATCCATCTTTATATGTACCTTATAGCAGCTGAATCTAAACGGAGGGGCGCCCAGCAGATACGAGATACAATCATAATCAAATTTACTAACATTTAACCATTTGAGTTATATTTAATTATCTGT
This sequence comes from Limnephilus rhombicus, assembly GCA_929108145.2. NCBI lineage: Eukaryota > Metazoa > Arthropoda > Insecta > Trichoptera > Limnephilidae > Limnephilus > Limnephilus rhombicus. The sequence goes on along the minus strand of OV815290.1, from coordinate 21,360,444 downwards.
TCAATTAGTCATGTGTAGTTTCGATTAGTATTGCTTATTCATGAATTCATTAGGATGTAGGGAATCATAATAAACGTCAAAGGGAAGTTAGTTCATTTAGAGAAATTACTTAAGGTTAAATTTGCAAGAGAGAGACCAATACAGTTTTGAAATTCAACACTCTGTTTAGAATCAAGAGGGTACCACAAAATTTAAAGTAATTAAAGTTCTATATCATAAATCAAAAAATTACACAACGTTTGATGGAGTTTAATTACAACCTAAATACGAAAATATTTACGTTCAAAGTCGTAAATAACGTATTTATTAGTTAAGTACATATATCGCTAAAGGTATGTAGTACAAGGGAGCTTTAAGTAGCTTTCTGTAGTTATCAGAGGAAATAAGGGTCCAATTTTATAAAGGCTTGTGTGACGTAGGGGAGGAATTTTCCATCCCTACCACACATATGCAAAGCCTTAAGAATTTAAATATCGATCAGAGCCAAGAGAAAAGGCGAGAATATTACAACTGTCTTGCCGATGAAAGGAGAGTTAAATAAGTATGAAAAGACGAAACATTACGACTGGTGCCAAGTGCCCAGGAGTAAATAAAATACAGACAAATATACGAGAGTAGAGAAAAGAAAAACATCACAGTACTTATTAGCGATTGGCTTGGGAAATGTTCGATATATTTTTCCAATTTGAAACGCAAAGGTTGTTTATCCTTGGGCATTTTGAAATTAAGCTGATAGGTACCTAGACAGTAGTAGGTGACTTTAGTACGTAAAAATAAAAAGACGCGCAAGGGATGGACATTTAAAAAATACATCGATGTTTTTTTCAATGTAATTTTTATTTTTTTATTTTATTTAAGTTTTTATTCCAGCAAGACTGGGAGGGTAGTGCAATCCCAGTCTGCCATATTACATAAACAACTATAAAAGAAAAGAAAAAAAAATAGTTTAAATATTAGGTAGGTACCTAATTAAAGCATAAAATGAAAACAAAATTCATCACACAAATAACAAAAAATAAGCATAAAATTAAAATAAATAATAAGTAGACAGAACTAAAAATAAAAAGATATTTTGGGATCGTCCATCATGGAGGTCGCCTCATCATCTGCATCCACCGCTCATTTAATGGGGAACTGAGCCACTCGGATGCAGCCACGACAATGATATTGGTTGAAGTCCGTATCCTGCTCCAGAAGCTGGCTAGTCGGTGGCGAAGTAGGGCTGGGAATGAGTGCACCCTCCCCTCGGTGAACATCGTGGAGGCACTGCAGAACCTCGGTAGTTGCATAAGTTGCCTGTATGCATTATTGTAGCACACCCTCAGTTTGTCCCATTGCGCTGCTGGGTATTGTGTCCACAGTTCTGACGTGTGTAATGCATCGATGTTAATACGATGTATTGAGAAATACATTGATGTTTCCAAAACATCGATTGTTTTTCGCAACAGACATGTTTAGGCTTTAAAGAAAACCAGGTAAGTTAAGTACAAGGAAAAATATTTATTAAAATTCACAATCACACAGCAAACACAGCTTTATTTTGTTTAGAATTTCCAATATTTTTTTCAATGCTACGTAAAAACAAGTTTACTTCAACCGGTTTCTTTGCAGTCAAAAACTAGCCCTGCCTGTGAAAAGTCTTTCTTATGGTACAGATGTGCCAACAATTGTTAAATACTTAACCGCTCCGAATTTTCGAGAATATTAGCTTTTGGTGTCTTAAACGAAATGACATTTTACGAAAACTTTGTATTATTACCGCTTCACAATGAAAGCTCTATAAATGAAACATTTCTGAACGTAGCTGAATAGTAAAAACTGTTTTAGACAGGTTACAAAATAAGCTTTCGAATTATTATATTACAAATAAATATTAACATTTGTAAATATTAAAATTTAGAATGCAAACATTAAAAAATGTGAAAATGACTCACATGATGTTTTTATGTGAAAACGGTACTAAAATCACAGATTATGTAAACAACAATACTTATTCTATTGTATAAATGTGTAATAAACACTTTTGTCACCTCACTTTTTTATCATTTCATATAAAAATATTTAATATAAACTAACGTTGTCGGGCGCCCGTCGGAAATTTGGCGGGATAAATTATGTGTCAGACTGCGCGTCTGACAGAATGTTCTTTTTATGTATTTCTATGGACAACTTGAATAGAGATGTGCAGCATGATTCACTATCGACCTTTCACTTTTTATTTTACGGATGTAACTAAAACAATAACGGAGTTATAACGGTTTCTATGGAGACACACGCGCTGACGTGTAAACACGCTTATTGTACTTGACTGCTGTCGTATTTTTAACGCATATATCTGCTTACGTTGCGGAGGGGTTAAAAGCTATTTTGTACAGCTTTGGGAATTGTAATTTATAATCCCTCCGTTAATTTTATTTTATATTTAAGGTTTTATTTTATAAGTTTGACTTTACCGGCTTCGCAGCAAAGGGAACATAACCCATTCAGCCAAACCTATAAATGGTAGGCGTTTTATATTGACTGAACTGATTATTACGTTCCGATTCACGAAACGTCGTGAAAGTCACTGCAGTCGTAAGTCACTGTTGGTCATACTCATAGACACTCATCTCATAGTTTGCTTATTCGATGCATCGAATAAAAAACATCGATATGTTTTCGATGTTGAAGTATTAACAATACATCGGTTCAATACGATGCATCGGTACTATACATCGAGCGTTTACAATACATCGATGTAAATCGTCCATCCCTACACGCAAGCAACACGGCACGAACGTCCGCCCGCGCACCGCCCGCATTGGCCTCTCGGTGTCGCCGCGCAGAGAGGAAGAGAATCAAAAATCAAATTACGACGAATAATACGCGAGAGAAATGAAACACGCGCGGCCGTGTGGTGGCGAGAATGCAAACAAGTAAAATTATATCCATTTTTGTGAACTAACTCACGTTTTATGATATAAAAATCGAAAATATGGATGATTGTGATATTTTTTTGTAAAATATGGACTTAACCATGAAATATGGAAAATAGAAATTAGTTTTTCACAATCTATATATGATAATCTAGGTAAAAAACACACTCGAGACCGAAAATTGTGTAAATTAAAAATATGTATTTACATATTAGGTCCTTACATATGAAATTGGCATTTTGCCGTACTGGCAACTTTGATCTCAAATATCTTCTCTTTGGTTAGGAATGTTGTGCAGTGTGTGGTCTAGGTGACCGCTAGACCACACACTGCACAACAGACGGCTACCAAATTAGAGGAGCTTCAATTGGAATGTCTAAGACATCCACCGTACTCTCCGGACCTTGCCCCAACAGATTACCATTTTTTTCGAAATTTGGATAACTTCTTGCAAGGGAAAAAATTCAACTCCGATGGGGCAGTCCAAACCGCCTTCAAAGATTTTATTGATTCCCGTCCGAATGGTTTTTTTACTACCTATGAGATGGCAAAAGTGCACTTGATAGCAATGGTACATACTTTGATTAAATAAATATATTATATTAAAAAAAAATCGACTTTATGTTCCTCCCATACAAAACGCCAATTTCATATGTAAGGACCTAATATTTCTTTTATGTACATAGTTAAAAATTTTATCCATAAACGTTTTAATGATAGTGTTAAGTGAAAATAATTGTCTTTTATAAATTTTTTTACCGTTTTGTTCATTTGCCAATAGTTTGCGACTCCTGAAAAACGATTCCGGATTTTTTGCAATATGTTCCTCCCATACAAAACGCCAATTTCATATGTAAGGACCTAATATTAATCTGGGCCCTATTCACATGTTTAGTATTTATTTATATAGAAGCAAAAAGTGCATTGGTTACAGTGATGAGACGATTACAGATATCAAGTAATATTTCATGGTGGGTACCTATGATATGTTTCTTTGTAGTGTCTTATTGTTGGTAAATACCGGGTGATGTACGTAGTGGGTAGGTGTGTGTGTATGTGTGTGAGAGAGTATGTTTGTTAATGTGAGAAGTGGTGATATGCGAAGGGATATGAGCCGTTTAATTTCTATGTATATCCGCTATATCAACTTTCGTTGATTTGGAGAAAACTGCAAAAAACTGTCACATCTCTAGTGTAAATAAATTATTGCTTTTCAATTTTTTGAATAATGAAATGGAGTAATATAATATCAAAAAAAAATTTATGTATGTCTAGCCGAATTTACGTAATTTCGTTAAATTAAAGGGATATAGCGGATTTTGTAACTCTGTAATTTGATAGAGGCTTTTGAAACTCAACTGACCTGACGTGTGAGTTTCTAAACCCGCCATCTTGGCAAAATAACTGCTCGTGATTGGTTGAATAATTCTGATATAGCGGGTTTTGATAGTAACTTTTTGAATGATATAGTGGGTTTTGTTTCTCACTCGCAGTTTTAACGTGGTTTTTGGTCGTGCTAAGGGAGGTTTTGAAACTCAATTTTAGGTTCTTCTTGTTCCTTGCAAAAATGTGAACAAGATGTCATACTCAGATCATTTTGTCAAAAAATCGCTAATTTATTTATTTATAAACGGAAACAAAAAATCCATTGCAGTGTCTTATTTATGGTATGCATATTTTAAGTAATTACCGGGTGATGTGTGTAGTGGGAAGGTGTTTGTGCGTGTGAGTATGTGTGTATGTATGTATGCACATTAAACAATTTATATTATTGAGATGATGCTCTTTTTAAATTTGGACAGTGAATCGGAGAAAATGTCCATGTTAGAATTTAGACCAATATTATTGAACATATGAATTGTTACTGCATTTGTCTAGTAATTAAGCGTGTGGAATAGTTCTGTATGGCTACAAAATTACAGGGATTTGAAGGACATTACAGTGAGCAGTGCACAGTCAATTCCGTTTAATTGGGACATATCGGGCCCAAGTATTTGGTCCCAAATCAGCAGCTGTCCCAAATAAGAGAAGTTTTTGGTAGGTAAAAAAAAAGAAAAACATTTGTGTATACATATTGCATTTTATTCAGGTGTTTAACATTATCAAATTTCTCAAAAATATATTTAATCATAGAAAAATAATTATGTACTAACTGAAGGTACTAGTGATGGGCACAATCGAGACAATTAGATAATTGTGGTGTATCGTAAAAGCTTCCGCCTTGTAGAGACAGATGGCGGTGATATCAGCAATCGGTATATTCCGCTAGATGGCAAGCCGTAGTGCTTAATTTCTCCGGCAGGGGATCAGGGGGCTCAGAGGCTGTGTTTCAGTTATCACTGGGCAGAACCATTCTAGCTAGTTTCTAGTTAGGTAGACTACCGCAGTCCCAACTGTATACGTGAAGTATAAATAAATCCGGATACGAAGAAGAATCTATTTTATTCCTAAGTAATCTCCATCCGAAGGATTTGAGAATCTGTTAGTGTGTCCTTAAAACAACAGAACACTACAATAATAAAAAGAATCGATGATTAATTGAATTAATCGCTCGGATTTCAGCAGGAGCAATAGCTACGGTCAGAGGCAGCATTGGGACCTGTTATTTTTAACCCGTCCGATATATCGCGAATATTCACTTAAAATGTCTTAAACAAAATGTCAGTTTTACGAAAACTTTGTGTTATTACCGCTTCACAATTAAAGCTCTATAAATTAAACATTTCTGAACGTAGCCAAATAGTAAAAATTGTTTTAGAAAGGTTACAAAGTAAGCTTTCAAATTGTTATATTACAAATAAATATTAACATTTGTAAATGTTAAAATTTAGATTGCAAACATTAAAAAAATGTAAAAATGACATTGCATGAGTTTACATGAACAATTTCTGTAGAGACACACGCGTTGAAATATAAACACGCTTATTGTACTTGACTGCTATTGTCTTTTTAACGTATGTATCTGCTTACGTTGCTGACCGGTTTTAAGTAATTTCTGTCCATTTCATATTTTAAATTCAAAACTAACAATACTTCAACTAATTTTTCCCATATTTTTGTCTGCTATCTTTTCAAATGATTACAAAGTTCTAAAGAATTGGCTTGTAACCTAGATAGTGTCTCGGAAAACCATCCGATTTTATTTATATGGGACGCCTACAGACCTTTTCTAAAAGTCTAAATGAATATTCAATTTTTATTGGAATAACTCTCATAATAAAAAAGTTTTGAAGATGAAACCATGATTTTTTTTTTTTACATGAGCTCCACGCAGAAGGCCCTGAGACTATGGGGCCGTTCAAGTATTACGTAACGCACATGGCGGGGAGCGGGGGTCTTGTGAAACGTTATTGTGCGTTACGGGGGGGGGGGGGTTCGAACAACGCGTTACGTAACATGTTTTTCTTTATTTAGATAAAAAAAACTAAGGAATTAAAATCTTCCAACTTGGCAATCCTTTTCGTTCTCGAAATCTCTTGTTTTATTTATTACCGCAAACGTGATTAAAACAAGAAAAAAGGTATTTAAGCGACTTTCCAGTACTTAATTGTGACTTTCAGGTAAAAATTGTCACTTGGGCGTTACATACCGTTTAGGGAGGGGGGGGGGGGGGGAGACCTAGACCAATCTCACCCCATGAACCCGGGCACCGATGCAATGTATCATTGAAATTTTTTTTCTTCACTGATACATTACAATGGTGGGTACAATCTTAAAAATTTATTATATCAGGAGTTATTCCTTTTAAAAAAAAAATAGCCATCGAAATTGGCGCATAATTCAATATTTTCGAACAGTTTTTTTGTCCCCTGTGAAATTAATCTCTAAATATTATAAATTAAAGTACCCCGCGTCGACTGTCTGTCTGTCTGTTCGCGATAAACTCGAAAACTACTGAACGAATTTTCATGCGGTTTTCACCAATAGATAGAGTGTTTCGTGAGGAAGGTTTAGGATGTAATTTGTCAAGGATTTGTGTAAATTGGTTGATACATATCGATAATTGTTGGAAGTGTCGGAAAAAGTTAAGCCGCCTGGTAGCTTTCATCGAAAACGCTGCCTAATCCTTTTGGGATATAACAAAACAATGCATGGTGGAATATTACTCTTTTATAGATCTACAAAAAAGTCCGCGAAGGCATATATCTATCTTTTAAGGATAGCTTACTATACCCATTCTATCTTCTAAAAATCTGCGGTAATTGAAAACTTATTTAGTCGGATACAGTATTAATCCTTATTAACTTAAATACGTTAGTTACCCCTATAATCTTTCACACCATCTCTACGTATTATAAATTAAAGTCCTCCGCGGCATCTGTCTGTCTCTTCGCGATAAACTCAAAGACTGCGGTGGTTATAAAGGTTAGATAACCATCCAGTAGATGACGTTGTGTTTTATTAGCCACAGCAACGCGTGGCCGGGTCAGCTAGTATTACCTAAAAAGGACCATCCATAAATTAGTCACACCTTAAGGGGGAGGGGGGGGGGGAGTAGAGAAATGTTACAAGGTGTACGGGGGGCCATCAGCTCTATGACGTCACATGTAAAAATCTAAATTATTAAAACGAAAAACATAAATATTTTTAATAAAAATAAAAAAATAAATTTGAACTACGGTTTTGATTATTTTTAGATGTAAAATTGCAAAATATGTGACGTCACACTAGGGGGGAGGGTGACGATGTGAGACAGGGACGGAGGGGAGGGGGGTCAAAAAAATCGTGAAATTCGTGTGACGTAATTTATGGATGGCCCCTAAGTGGGATACAACTTATTATTTTGTCATGAGTGATATATCGCACGACCCGTAGAAAACAGTTACAACTCAAAAAGAGTAAATTTTCAAGGAGAGCGATTGATGCAACTAGCAGTACCGTTGAAAAGAGACACTAGCGACATCTCACTAAGATAGAGTGATCTAACTTAAATATGGTTTTCATGGGGCACAGATAATCACAATCACTTTACTATTCAGAGATAAAAATAAAATTTTATAAAACAGAAAATTTTGACATACGACTCTTTTCTACGTGATGTGCGAATTATGTATTATAAAATTTACCTTCACTATCCAATTTTGTAACAGTTTCAATGGCGTCCTCCTCTCCATGAGAATGGAAATCATCTAATTTATCATCGTCTTCATTCCACGGTTCATTCTTAATTTCGTCTTCATTCGGCGGTTCAATCTTAATTTCACGTTGATATAACGAGTCTGAGAAAGGGTCTTCTTTTTTAATAAAGGTAGTTTGGAGAAATATCTCATTACTCTTTAGACACATTTGTTGAAACTTATTAGCACAGTCCAGGTGACGTTTGCACCGCAAACACACAAACTGGAACTCGTCAGTTTCAAGAACATTCACACCGGAGCATCTGAGAACCATATCATGAATTCCCGAGTCTCCCCATATCGGTGTGGCTAATGAAGTGATTTCTCTCAGACATAATCGACACTTACACGGCACCATCACTCTGTGTATTTTTTCATCCATTACGATATCTTCCTGTAATGTGTAAATATTATTAATTGGGGTGGCTTAGCCTCTCATCTTCCGCTTTACAATAAAATTCAAATAAATGGAATTTAAGTTAAAATTCAAGTTTTGTGAAAGTTATATTCTTATTTCACCGTGGTCCGATTGTTTCACAGTACTTGGATAGTAACAGAACTAGAATAGAAACATTAACTATGGAATTTGTTTCATATCATAGTGCTTCCACACAAACGAAGTATATATATATTTAAAAAAAATGTATAATCCTTATTTATTAAGTTACATGTGATTGTGCTGTGCCTGTCTCACTAGGAGTTCCTGTGTTGAGAGCAGGTGCATTTTTAAATAAATAGTTTAAAACAAAAATAAGGATAACAAAAACAATGTTATTTACATTTAACCTGTCTGAAAATCGCCAATATACACTTATAATAATGTCTCAAACGAAATGACATTTTACGAAAACTTTGTGTAATTACCACTTCACAATTAAAGCTCTATAAATAAAACATTTCTGAACATAGCCGAATAGTAAAAACTGTTTTAGACAGGTTACAAAATAAGCTTTCAAATTGCTATATTACAAATAAATATTAACCTTCGTAAATATTAAAATTTAGAATGCAAACATTGCATTGCCCCCCAGCATTTTTATGTGAAAACGGTACTAAAATCACAGATTATGTAAACAACAATACTTATTCTATTGTATATATGTGTAATAAACACTTTTGTCACCTCACTTTTTTATCATTTCATATAAAAATATTTAATAAAAATTAACAATGTCGCGCGTCGTCGAATCGCCGGTAGTAAATTTTGCGGGTAAAAATTTGTGTCAACTGCGCGACTGACAGCATATTCTTGTTATGTATTTCTATGGACAACTTGATAGGGATGTACAGCTTGATCCACTATCGACCTTTTACTTTTTATTTTAGGGATGTAACTAAAACAATAACGCAGTTAGAACGATTTCTATGGAGACACATGCGCTGACGTATAAACACGCTTATTGTACTTGACTGCTATCGTATTTTTAACGCATATATCTGCTTAAGTTGCAGACCGGTTAAAGTAAAAGTACAAGGACAATCAGCATCGTAATGGGAAAGTATGCATTAGGAGGTTCTAAAAATATTGTTAATATATGATCTGTCTTTCCAAAAATTGGTATCTGATTTGTATTTTACGTAATTAGTGTGCTGTCTAATGAAAATATAATACATGTCTTTTTTTAAATGAAAACTTAGACAAGGGATCAAAATGCATGTCAATATTTTTAGACCTATGCAAAGCATTTGATACTATCTCACATTCCAAACTAACACAAAAACATGCACTATGTCAATCTCTAATCGAGTATGGAATCATAGCCTGGGGAGGAGCAAACGCTGCCGCCATTGATCCCATCTCTAAAGCCCAGAAACTAATTATAAAGATTATTCTAAAACTACCGATCACAAGCAGTTCGGATGAAATCTTTAGGAGAATCAGTGTTTTGGACATTAGGCAACTCTATGCCAAAAATATACTAATTTATCTATTCAAACATAGAACTGTTTTTGACAATATCCAAACTGTTCGTGATACGAGAACCAAAGGGCAAAATCTCTTACTTATCCCTTTCGCCAAAACAACGTTTGGTCAAAGAAACTTCAGGTACTTTGCAACAAAACTTTACAATACACTTCCACGTAATTAAAATCAGTAAGTCTAAACTTTAACTTTAGGGTGCATAATTTACGCTTACAACTTTTTTAGAGAAGAGCTGTGTTGGATTTCAGAAACTGCTGCATAATGGGAGCTTTTAAAATTACCACAACAACAGCAACAGTATTTAATTTTTTAAACGACTTCAAAAAAGGAGGAGGTTCTCAATTCGACTGTATTTTTTTTTAAACGTTTGTTACCCCAGAACTTTTGACTGGGTGAACCGATATTGATGATTCTTTTTTTATTTGAAAGCTGGTGCTTCCTGTGTGGTCCCATTTCAATTTGGTCTAGTTCTGACAATGGCATCCATAAGTAAACCATATATAAGTCTTAAATTTGCATTATTAAGTATGTGCGCGACAAATGGACGAATAGCTCAATATCACGACAACCGATTTCAATGATTCTTTTTTTATTGGAAAGGATGTACTTCAAGGGTAGTTCGATGAGAGTTTGGTTAGGTTTTGATTATGGGATCCATGACACAGTAACGGAACTCTTCAATTCTTAGGATCAAATTAATGATACTTGGCCGAATCTCGGGTTTTTGTAACGTCGTTATGGTCAAGTAATGTCTGTCTCATATGAGCAGTACGTTTAGTAGGTCTACCCATATTCAGACAAATTAGTTAAGTGTACTTCAGATTCACTAAAAATCAAAAAATAACAATCGTTCCTACATATTGATGAGTAGAAAAAGTAAGTTGATTATTAAGCGTTGAAGAATACGCAATTATTTTTTTACTTTTCAGTGCATATTATTTTGTTTTGGAATAGTTTTTTTTTCAAATCAGTTTTATTTTTGTTTATTTAATTAATTGGGAATAATAGCAAACATAAGAAAAATAGACCAGTCTAAACACTGTACATTCCATTATATCCTAATATAGAATAATATAATTGCTTACCGTTAAAACAGATATACCAGCCGTGCATAGATCTGTACTTAAATCTTCAGAGCAGTTATCCTGGAAAACATTATTTTCTTCCATTTCCAGAGATCTTTGATGAATTAACCTAATTAAATTAATCATAAAACAGTCAAATATCAACAAAAAATATATCCAAGACATAAAAAGATTAACAAAACAGTTCCTGAGCTCGTTTGGAGTGGAAATGTTGATGTCATTTTCCTGATTTTTTAAAATACTTCCACATGTCGTCACTGGTTACAAACAAAGATATTGAAATATAAGAGATGTGCTCTGCGCAGTTTTTACTGGGCGGGACTGTGCTTTCTGGTGTGGAAGCGGGCGAGGGGAGTGGGGAGAGGGAAGGCAACGCATGCCGGGAAATGAATGAATGCACGAATGAATGAATGAATGATTGAATGAATTAGTGAATTAATGAATGCATCGATGAATGAATCAGTCGTATTTCCACCTAATACCGTGCGAGCGAAGCCGCGGGTAAAGCTAGTGTATTCCAAACATTATCGTTGACTCATTTTCCTCAAGATCTATAAAAGAAATTTTAAATTGGGAACGGAAAATTTGGTTTCATATTTTAATTATTTTGTGGTTAACTTTCTTCATTGAATATAAAGCGTGGTGTTTTCTCTTTCTATCACATAGACATCCAAATTTAATAGAACAGAAGATACAGATGAGGGGTAAAACCAAACTATGGAGGGTGAAGAGGAGAAGATGACTGTGATTCGTTAAAAAATCAATCTGACAGTATATAGGCATCTCGCATTATAATATCACCATTTAGTTCTTAAAAGCAAAACTGCTTTTTAATGAATAGACCTTTTTACATGGGAGCGCGAATTGCCCGCCACGTTATTATCATATTTGCGTAGTTGAAATCGGCAAAAGAAAGTTCGCCCTTTTTCACACGGGAATATTTTGTTGCCGTGTTTAGTTGAGACACTTTTACAAATGTTTCATAATTTACTTACCCCTGTAACTCACTGGAGAAACGCCCACATTCGCTACATTCACATATATTAGGGCATAATGTATAGCACAAGCTCTCACTTTTGTTCGTAAAATGTGCGATGTGACCAGCGCGCTGCTCTGGACAAGAATGATGATGTCACATTTTTTAGATTCAAGCTACGCTCTCGTAAGCCCGGCTGGCTCCAAGGCGGAGCTATAGCCGGCTCCATGTGGAGGGGGAAATAATACGTTTTTATCACTTAGGGCAGGTCCAGATATATTCATATGTCCATGTTTTATTATCATATTTCTGACCATGATAGTAAGGGAGACACTATGATTTCTATGAGATATATATGAGTTGTTCCGGAAAGCGAACAAATTACCCTGAGGGGTTAGAATCGCTAGTTGCCTGTCAGGTACATCTTGATACACCCTGTATTATAGTAGTTATGTTATAAATAAGTTAAAAAATACTTACTTCTTCATTCGGACGCCGTTGAGCCGACGCCAACTTTTGTTACGCCATTTATTTCCCATATTGATATATGTATATGTAATTTAAATACTGAAAAAAAAAAAAAAAAATTGTTTTTTTTTTTAAGTGAAATCTTCTTTAGCACCGTTGTGATTTGAAACTCGATGAAACGGGAGCGAGCGACACTAAAAAGAGACAAACACATATATGTATAGGATTTAGCCTGCAAGAGAATAAGATAGTAATAAAATATTTAGTTATTGCACGGTTACTCAGTTTCAATATAATATGATAAATCCACGGTTGCACGCAAGTCTCCTTTAGTACAGTGGTATAAAGCGCCTGATGAATCTTAGAGGCCAAGACATTCGGAGAACAAGAATCAAATCCTATTAAATCCAAAAAAAAAATAAACATTTTTATTTTTGTAAAATCAATATCCAATCCTTAAACCACTCCAAAATGAACAGGCAAAAAAAACACAAAAGAAAGCGACATCTAGTGACTCCGAAGAAGAAAACAAACATTAATAAGGTGACCAAATGTATAGGAAAAGATGCACTGGGATTCAATGACAAAAATATGGAAAAAATCATCCTTCACATTGATAAAAAAAGTGCTTCGTAGTGTCCCCACTCTAGTCTACGTTAGTTTTCTGAAGGTTTCACTTCTACCGCAAATGAATTGCACACGCTGATTTTTATTTTATGCTAGTGAGTGCCAAGTATATATATCTTGGGGCCCTGGAAGAAGGAGAACCTCATGGCTGAAAAAGCTGAGACAGTGGTTTGGCCAGTCTACCGTAGAGCTGTTCCGGGCCGCAGTATACAAAGTCCGCATAGCCAACGTCCGTTGAACGGACAGGACACAAGAAGAAGAAGAAGTGAGTACCCGGCTTGTGTTGCAATGCCACTCAAAGAAAGAAAGTGTTTGTGTTTTGATTCTGTTTATTGAAGTGCTTTTGAGTGCACAACTTTATGTTTTTCCATCTGGTGCGTACACAAATAAATCAGAAGGTTTTTTCCTGCTATCCTCTACCGCTACAACCTACAACGTCTCCTTTGTAATCCCTTCCTCTGCTCTTCCCTCGTCACCCACCCCTCCTTACATGTCCTTTCCCATGCGTCTATGCAACCTATTCAAATGTCATAACGTCAGAGATCAACATTATATATATAGAGAAACCATCGCAGGCATGGGAACATCAAATCACCAACATTTCATTGCAATCGGATGAATGGTTTAGTAATGCATAAGGGACAAACAATGAAAAATTCATTTTTATATATTAAGATAATCGTTTCTTATAATATCTTTCAATGCCTCACAAGAGTCTATGGCAGGGATGGCGAACCTTTACGTATCAACATGCCATTTTTCTAAAGAAATGTTTAATGAGGTCATAGACGTGCCATCAAATAATTTGAGTGTTTATTGGGAAAATAATAATAATAAATACTTATTATCAATTAAAAACTCTTTATTTATTACAAAAAGTAGGAACATTTTGCATTATACACTTTTTTGACTAACGGATTTGTGATTTTATTATGTATAATTATATAATGAGCAGGCAGCATTCTGCTGATGCGCTCATATCTAATTTCACAATAGTTTGACAGTAAATTTTAATTTGTAACTAAGTTAGTCCTTTCTTCTCTCCAAATATGAATCCAATAGAGCTTTGAATTGGTTTATGTTAGTTGCATCGATGACATGTTGTGGGAGTTTGTTCCAAGCATCCACCACTCTATTTGCAAGGAAGTGTTTTCTGGGATTAGATGCAAAAGGCGTTTTGGTAATTTTTTTTGAGTGTCCACGGGAGAATTATATTTTTATTAGTAGTGAAGATTCCTTGGATGCCAAGGAATCTAATCTGATTTGTTTCAAAATACCGTTTCACAGACGATGTTCTACATACCACTGTTCCAGAACACAAAACACACACCGCTTTGTCACCTTTACTAATCATGGCATTTAACGAAATTCACTATTATGTCATGCATAAAGAAACTATGCGTCATTCATTAGCAATAGAAACTGGTGATGTAGATTGTAGGTATGAAAACAAACGAGTGAGCGCCGCGCTTCCATCCGCCACTCCGCGCACCGCACCGTACCCCGCGCACCGCACCCGAACATTCTGTAGTGTAGGGATCACTCGGGTTCGCTCGTTCACCTACTATTACACTTCACACTTTTTTTCGTACTGCGTAATAAATTTTGTGATCACCGACTGAACGTGCCCAAAATATTGTGTCGCGTGCCATTGGTTCGCCATCCCTGGTCTATGGCATCTCCAATAGGCCACTTGCATTGAATTCATAACGACTTGGAAAAAATCGTGTGGATAGATCTTTTTATTAAGATTGCGAAAATGTTAGTAAAATTTTTTAGAAATGTACAGTTTTTTTTATTTTTAAATAAATAAATCCATTATTTGGGCCCGTGACGTCACTACATGAAAATGTCATGTCTCCGAAAATGTTCCTATTAATTTTGTAAAATTCCACACTGATTTATTTTTTTTATATGGCATCACTTTGATTTCAGGCGAATTTTTGAATTCGTTCACTAGATTTATTGTTTGTTCTCTGCGAACTTATCATTCGGTTGGACTTTTTGACAGATGTTCTGAAGAGAACCCCGTACATTTTAGAAGTCGGTACGTGTTTTAGAGGTATAATGGATATTGTGCTGATTTTAAGAAAATCAAATTTTATATTATTCTTCTTATAATGATTTATAATCAATAAGATGGATCAAGGAAAAAAATATTTATGAGATGTAATATTTTTGGTATGCCTCGTTATTTTCCTGTGCCATTCGTGTGGAAAACGTTCTTTTTTTTTTTAAATTATTTTCGGCTATGTAATTATCGTTTCTAGACGGCAGCAGTCAGGACTCTTGTGAATTATTTACATAATTAAAAAAAACTGTGCCTAAAAGTTCAATTCAATTCAATTTATTCATTTTAAAAACATTACAAAATTACAATTTCAAAGCGCTTTTAAAAGAGAAAATATTTTAGACGAGATAAACAGATTGAAGTGGCGAACACACTTAGCTATAAAAGATCATTTGGCTTGGCCTATTTTAGCATATCGCTTGCAATATATTCCCATTGGGAATGTACGGCGAGCGATATGCCGAAATACGCCAGGCCAAATGATCTTTTATCTTTTACAGCTGTGGGTGACACATGCTTAAGACTAAAGCCGGATACAGATTGGTGTAACGTAGCATGCAATGTTACATGAAAGGAACATTTCATAAGTGTGGACGCAGCGTGCGCACGAACCGAGCATGTACCTACTCGCATCTGTTTCCGGCATGCGCGCGGTGAACATAGCTCAGTCTGCCGAGAACAAGTCCTCCATTGTTCACGCGTGTTCTGCAGTATAGACACAAACAAGCCGTCCACACTGACGCTCCTTTGTGTGCCCCCAAGGGCGGATCCAGCTTTGGCGCCAGGGGGGGGTCACATAGTCGTGGTCAAGTCACAAGAAGTTATAATTTAATTTTTATAATAATAGATACAAGGGCCACCTAGATCCTGGACCCAGCCCAGGGTGGGGTCATGACCCCCCCCCTGGATCCGCCCTTGTGTGCCCCTTTGTGTTCGGCGAATAAAACCGACACTTTGTGGATTGCGGCGCGCACGAGTTGAAATGCTCAGTTCACGGTTCGTGCGCGCAAGGCGTCCACACTATGGGAATTCTGTTACATTGCATTATACATTGAGACAATGTGGACGGCAAATTCTTTCATTGCGTGTTACGTTACAGCAATCTATACCCGGCTTAACAGCAACTAAGCTTGCAAAGTGAAGCAGTTAGTGGAATAATTACCGAATTTAAAAAAATACATCAGTAAATAATCCATAAATCGCCGTATGTCGCTACACTTTTAATAGGCATAGATTTTTAAAAGTAAACTACTTTTAAACTTAATTACCAAAAGACACATCGGTTTCAGTCGGGGTAGACGGAAAAATATGCATTGAAATTCGATTTTCATTCTTTCAAAGTTAAAAATTTCCATTGCCGCCATTTTTTGTATGAATTTGGCATTTGCGAAGTTTTATTTCAAACTAAATATGCACGAATTACCTAATTTACCTAAACTAAGAACCTTATAACCTATTTTGTGAACATAAATAGTTGTTTCTTGTAGCAATCGTAGAAATGAAGTATAATTTGCGTAATCCGTGCTTAAAAATGCAGCGACTAATGGATTATTTAATCCGAATAAAAATAAAAAACTGAGTGTGCTTTAGACCAGTGTTCCGCAAAGCGTGTGCCGTGGTCAATAGTTGGTGTGCTTCACCGCAAGCGAGCTAAAAATGAGACCCGTTATACAGATTTTGCTTCTCCGTTTAACCCTAACTACTAACCTTCGTCAAAACGACGACGCGGACTTGAAAAAAGTGGTATAAATTTTGAATTCGTCGTCGTATGCATTCCAGATTCCGGCTAATCTCAGTCGACCCGCAGCTCGCGCGGTGCACGGGTGTGTTTTTTGTGTAATGAAATGTTTTTTAAGAATCGAATTTTTAAGTCAATTCCACCAAAAGTTATTGTATATTGTTACTCAAAACCTTGATTTGATTTGACTTTGATCCTAGTGTCCGCTCGTAAAAACCCGAAGTTACAGCGATCATTCCTGAACACAAATTAAAAAGTGTCGTATTGTTTAGCTGTTTTCGTGGATCGCTGGATTTTGATTTTTCCCTATAACGTGGGGAAATTTCCCCTGAGACTCCCTCTTTGTTGATATTTAGATTTAACTGGTGAAATATAACATATATGCATCTAAAAAAAAAATTTGGCAAACATATTTTTTAATGTGCTGTTAAGTGCACACGTGACTTTGAAAACATACAAAACCATAAAATATTAAAAAATCCCTCTTGGGCTCATAACATTTTCATATTATATTGAAATTAGTATACAAGTATTATGTTTTTTTGCTTTTGAATGTAGCTATAACTTTGTGGTTATCCATTATAGATAGAAACCGGTCGGCTTTAAACAAATTTACAAGTGGTTCAAACAAAGTAACAGTGTTTCATTTTTCTTTGATGGTTTTTTTTCTTTCGTGTACCTCTAAAATTTCTTGATTCGGTAGGTGTACCTTGAACACAAAAAGTTTGCGGAACACTGCTTTAGACCACACGACTGAAGTAAAACTACAAGACAAACCTCGTCCCATGAACCCAGGTATCCCTGCTAAGTTGCCAAACGTAGTGAACGGGGTGACCTACGACCGGTGACCATCCTTATCCATATCCTTATCACTCCCCAAGTCAAGCGTGCGTAAAGGCCCAACCGCTCGCCTCGCCATCGATCACCGTTCGCATCACACTTTTCGTAACAATCACCACTTTTCGTAACACACCACCACTTTTCGTAACGCATTCACCAGCTTACCCCCCAAGTCAAGCGTGGGTAAAGAAGTTTTACTACAAAAAATATTCAATTTTTTATTGTTATCATTGGTCAATGAAGTTTTTTGGTAAATTTTTACAAAGCCGCGACCCGCTCATTTGGACAAAAAAAAAAAATATATATACCCCAGTAGATAGGTAATAATTAGATGTAATTAATTCCGTGAGCGGAAATTGAAAATAATGTATATTATCGTCAATTTTTTAAATTTAAAAATACGAAAATGTCATTTTGAAAATGACCTCCATGTTGTTATCTTTATTTTAAAAAACAGCCTAGTTTTTAAATGGTTTGTCTGGCAAGGCAGGGTTTGTATAGCGGGCTTGTGAATATTATCTTTACTTTAAAAAACAGCCTACGTTTTTAAATGGTTTATCTGGCTACGCATGGGTTTGTCTAGCGGGCTTGTGTGACAGATCGGCTGCGCCATGTTAGTTTGCGAAGACGCAAAGTGAATTTTGATTTTACGCAATTGAAATTTAAAATGCATCATTTTCCGCCTCCCCCAATGCAAAAAGTTTCCGAAATACGTAATTCTAACAATTATTCAACTTCTGCAAAGTGTTTTTTCGTGAAAAAGTGCATATTAACCGCTGTAATTTACAACATGGAGGTCATTGAAAATGACATTTTCGTATTTTTAAATTTAAGAAATTGACGATAGTATACATTATTTTCAATTTCCGCTCACGGAATTAATTACATCTAATTATTACCTATCTACAGGGGTAAAAAATTATTTTTTTGAGTGTAAAATGAGCTGGTCCCAGTTTTATATAAAATTAATATGCTAATAAATAAAATTAAAAATAGATGTATATTTACTAGAGCAAACGAATCTACGCTTCTCGAAAAAGCATAATTTATTTGTGGACGTATTAGGACAAAGACGTTACATACTTTAGACGCGGGGTAGAAATCTCAAAGTGGGAAGCCAAACGCAAGACAATAGTACTGTTCTAGATTTCTAGTTCTTTAGTACTAAACTGTCACTCGTCAAGTAAGGTCATGTCTTACCAGTAGGAAAATTGGGTTTAAAAAGCGCCAAAATGCCCCCCTGTATGATGAGAAAATGTTTCCATTACACGGCAAACATTAGTAAAAGTGAAGAAATAACATTTAATTTATATGTACACACAAATTACTTATTATTATCGATTAGGCTAAAGTTCGGTGTTTGGGCTAAATTCCTAAAAAATAAAACTAGTTATTTTTATACTAATTTTGGGTCGGGGAATCCGAATCTGAAAGAATTAGGCGGCGGCAAGCAATATTAACTGAATTACACGACTTTAAAAAATTTTATACACATACAGGAAAATAGCCATTCTGGAAGCATTTTGATTCCTAGAAAATCAAACTAGTTATTTTTATACTAACTATGGGCCGGGGAATCCGAATCTGAAAGAATTAGGCGGCGGCAAGCAATATTAACTGAATTAAACGACTTTAAAATTTTCTATACACACACACATGAAAATAATCATTTCGGAAGTATTTTGACACACGTAGTACAAAGATCATAGAAAAACAAGATAACATAGATGTTTTTACCACACAAAATTAAGTGTTGCCATTAAGCAGTAATAAATAACATGTTTATATTTTAAGTACTTATTTTTTATAAATTTTACTCACTTTTGTATCACAAACCATGTTACATAAACCCGGCATAGCTGCTAAACTACTTGAAAACAGGGATGTTTTTTTGCCGTGACGCGAGCAGGCGGTATAAAGGGGCACAAACCATGTTACACAAACCTAGCGTAGCCGTTAAACTACTCGAAAACAGGGATGATTTTTTGCCGTGACGCGAGCAGGCGGTATAAAGGGGCACAAACCTAGCGTTAGGTTTGGTTAGGTTAGTGACGCGAGCAGGCGGTATAAAGGGGCTGGAGTTTTACCGCTTAGCTGGACTCTTATATGATCCGCGTATCCGACAGGAACCCTTCGAGACAAGCGAGTTTGACAAGGATACGACGGACGAAGAAGACTTGGTCGATTTATAAGGTATGTTTTTCTGCTGTTATCTATTTTCATATTGATATAGGGATAAATATTTTTGAGAGCTGGTAACACTGCCGGCACATGTTTTTGTATATTTCTTGTTTTTCTATGATCTTTGTACTACGTGTGTCAAAATACTTCCGAAATGATTATTTTCATGTGTGTGTGTATAAATTTTTTTAAAGTCCTGTAATTCAGTTAATATTGCTTGCCGCCGCCTAATTCTTTCAGATTCGGATTCCTCGACCCCAAATTAGTATAAAAATAACTAGTTTTATTTTTTAGGAATTTAGCCCAAACACCGAATTTATTCCATCGATTATTATAAGCAATACAATTAATTTTCATGTTCCCCGTCCGACAATTTTGTACGTCATTTGAGAAAAAACACACATTCTTTAATTGTCTTATGGTACGGTCACACTGAGGTCAACTTAAACATTCGGACGATTGCGTAGAAGGGTAGTTCATGCGTTGGAAGTTTGGCTTCAGTGTGAATGTAGCATAACTTTTTTAGTATATGAATAACTTTTGAATTAAGAAATTACTGAAAACAAAAGAGTGTTGCTTACTTGCCACATTATTTTAAGAGCATGTGAGACTATGGCGAGTCTATTTATATAACTTCATTGTATTAGAAGAGTTGATTATGTGAACGAAAGTTGACGAAGTTAATTATGTCGGAACGAAAGCAAATAATAATAAATTAAAACGATAATAATATAACCATACCGGCGATAGTTCTTGCGAGGATATGGGATAGTTTGGACCCAGTTTTTTATAATATTATAATTTATTGTTGTTGGCGCCGTCGGCTGTCATAAATAAACCAACTGTCATCCGTCATCGACAGTGTTGCCAACTCGAATTTTAAAGTAGAGCTAGGCGAAAGCCAAAAAGGAGCTAAATTTTGAAAAATTTACATAAAGCAGAATTTCAAAGAAGAAAAATTCTCGCTGTAGAATTTTTGACAAAAAAACTTACCTTTCGTCCTTCTTTTTGGCTGCTTTTGAACAACTCGTAACAAACACTCACAATACACTTGTTTATTTTTATAATTTTCAATACACAATTGTTTTTGATGACATCGGAGTCTTAAGGATTTTTTATTGTTTTTTTAAATATTTTTTTGTTAGACAGCGACTAGTCCTCTAAAAATTCTAAGTAGTCATCCGGTTCCAGTTCCTGTTCCTAGACCCGGCTTCATCAGGATTTTTTCCGTATACAGCCATTGTTCCAATCCGAAGCTTCATTGCGCATTCGAATCGAATTCGAAGGAGACTGACGCAAGACGCAAAGCAATATGCAATAGCCGGCCTAGGCAAGTTACTTGTATGGAAGTTTTTGGGAATCTCTTTTTTTGGGAAGTCCTCGTCTCAATATTGCATTTTTGCATTTTTAGAATATTATTGCAAATATTATTTCAGCATAAGAGCTGAAATATCTGAAAAACGAGCTAAGAAGCTAAATGACTTTTTTTGGAGCTGACGACGTCGATTTAGAGCCAGATCTAGCTCTAAAGGAGCTGAGTTGGCAACACTGGTCATCGATTGTCACAAGATTGCCAATGTATATGTTCTAAAATACCCACAATAGATTTTTAAATCCCCAAAATAGGAAGAACAAAAAAACAATTCCCCACAAGTTAACACCTAAAATATTGAAAAAACTCTGTGCATTCTGTGCCAAAACGCATTTTTTATTTAATCAAATTCATAAAAAATGGAAATTTATTTGAAAAAAATGCTGCAGAAGAAAACTAAATTATAGTACAATACAAGATATTTTTTTATTTTTTTTATTATTTTTTTTATTATAATTTATTGAAACATTTATTATAATTACAATTTTACAACTAAATATTTTTTTTACAGGTTTTTTTTTTACTACCCTTCCATTAAAAGCATTTGCTTGTGTATGGAAGGGGATATGTATATGATATATATAAAATATGCTTTTTTTAGTTTGGTACGTCAGTTCTCATTTTGTAGAATCTCCAAATCATTATATTTTTTATGTGAATACCTCACAAGAGTCCCAGCTGCTTCTGTCTGGAGCCCATAAATATACTAACTAATCCCCTGGAGCCAGTGAGACTATCAGACTATGGCATCCCCAATTGGGGTATGTTGTGAGCAGGGTTGCCAGGTATTTTCGAAATAAATACTGAACAGTGAGCAAAAAAATTTTTCGAGGTGAAATTTCCCTAGATTTCGGTAGTAACCCTGGCAAATCAAAATCCGCTTGTCGGACTTTGAAACAATGTAAACAGTCAAATTATTATTATTCGAATAATCACATTTGCTCAAGTACGTAGTCACCTGATGTGTAACACTAATCCGCGAAATGGCTCGAAAACAGTGAGCGCGTGCACGAAGCAGCAACATTGCACAATCATATATAAAGATAGCAGCCAATAATATGTGCGTTAAGTAAATGAAGAAAATGTTGGTAGTTCTTAGTCGAAGTATGATACAGTTAAAAGTGACCGAATTAATATGGGTTCCGTAGCTCAATCGGTAGAGCTGTTGCCATGTAAGCAAAGTATACTGGGTTCGAGTCCCAGCGGAACCAATATCTTTTCTGATTTTTCTGAGTTTCGCTAATATTGTCTTCATTTTATTAAATATTATAATTTGAGATTTTACTCATAAAGTTTAAAAAATCTTAATATATAAAACAAAGTCAGGTTAGTTACACTATTATAACTCGAGAACGGCTGGGCTGATTTTGATGATCTTTGATTTGTTGGATTTGTCTCCGCCCCGGATAGGATAATAACAATTAAAACACCACAAAAGTTAACGAAATAAATAGTTATAAAGAAAATTATTTTCCCCATACATTTTGTATGGAACGAATTCTCCTATTTTGAAAGAACTGCAGCAATATTGTGAGGGGTATAAAATTGAACTGTGCATGAATTCCAAACATTCAAAAACGTCAAATGTCAATGCGTTGATTGTTGTGCATTTGTTTTTAATCATATAATGCTGCCCTTGTTTCTCACACACTCAATGTCAATAGTCGAAAATGAGACAAATGGTGAACGTATGTCTGCACACCTCTAAAGGAAAAATACAATAATTATAATAAATCTCTGAAATGAAACGCATTTTTTTACATAAGCTCCACACAGGAGGTCCCGAGGAAAATAATTTCTCTCAGGACCTATGTCATCTTAGGGGATGCTGTGTGGAGGATCTTTTTAAGCAATGGGGAGGATAGAAAGTTCTGGGAAGTTATATAGTTTGCATGATTAAGTGGTACAAACAAAAGGTCATTTAAATTTACACTTTATCTTAGCTCGACACAGGAGACGCTGAGGAAAAAAATCTCTCAGGGCCTATGTCATATTTGGGGATGCGGTGTGAAGTGTCTTTTTACGGAAAGAAAGGAGAGAAAGGAAAAGGGTATGAAGGTGGGTAGGAATCTGGGGGTCAATGTGTCCAGGAGTGACGGACGTATGAATCCATCCCTCCCACTGCAGTGCAATGTGATGGATTGAGCAAGAGAGGCAAGAAGTTCCTCAACCAGTCTCTCCCATTTCTCATTTTGGAACAATATTCCAAAAATAACCGTGTATCACCGTATGTACATCGATGGTTCCGGAGAACGTGAAGGAACCGGTTCCAAGTAACCGGGGCAGGTATTATCGACCATCTCTACTGATGACAGCAAAAAGTACATAGATATCATAAATGAAATTGAAAAGATAATTTGCTTGTAATCATGGCGTCTGAACGTTACAGTTTTTCCCTCACAACTTTCAGGTAATATTAATGTAATTTTATCAAATATCAACTTGTCAATCGACTCAGCTCACGCTATGTATTATGTTTGTTAAAATAAAAACAGAAATCACTGTTTTTCCTAAAGGTTAAAATTTGTCTGTTGACATTTGACATCAGAGTTATTTTGTTAATAATGGCGTTATTAATGCGTTAACTGCATAATTTACAGTCTTAGATGTTATAATATGATGTTTGTGAACTTAAAAATCTTATGTAAACGGTTTTAAAATGTTTTTTTCACGATTTATTTGTCGTCGACCTGATAACCTCAAAATTGTGCAATTTCGTGTATAGGAATTTTTTTGTTTGTGTTTAACAATTTAAGTGTGAAATTTATTTGTATTTATGTTTTAAGTTATGTTTATCAGTTTTATTAGTGAGATTCATTAAATATCAGTGATAATTAAAAGAATTTTGCTTCGTCATGATTTTGTAAATATTTATTTATTTGCGTATTTCTTACTTTTGGTACCGCTGTAGGGTAGTGATTGGAGGGCTGTTCAATTTGGTAATTATCGGTTCGGACTGGCCACGCTTATTACGAATAATTTTTAGATTCGCCTTAATTACTATAAAAGGAAACTTTTTGGCTTTGGGGCGGCGGAAAATAATGCATTTTAATTTTCAATTGCATAAAACCAAAATTCACTTCGCGAACCGACACAGCGAAAATCCGCGGCCGTACCTGTCACTGTTATGTTGGTATCCTTGATAAATTAACAAGAGCTAATATGACTAGCCGACTTCGTGGGATATCTACATGAAATACCGTGAAATTATGAAAACACAGCAGAATTATTATGTTAACAAACCTCTATTCGTATATATTTGTTATTACGAAATTTAGAATATTAAATGAATAAAGGCCTTTAGGCAATGACGTTATATAAACCTTTAGGCAAGTTTTTTTACATTGAAAAAATTTTGGTAATTTTTGGAGATCGCTGGCAACGGTTAATATGCACTCTTTTTTAAAAAAAACCTTTTGATTCACCTTAATTACATTAAAAGGCAACTATTTGCATTGGGGGAAGTGGAAAATATATTTCATTCTAAATTTCGATTACGTAAAATTAAAATTAGCTTTCGTCTTGTGAGATTGTACGCCAGAATCACAAACCATGTTACACAAACCTAGCGTAGCCGCTAAACTACTTGAAAACTGTGATGTTTTTCTTGCCTTGACGCGAGTAGGCGTTATAAAGGGGCACTTTCTTTTGTATCACAAACCATGTTACACAAACAAGCCCGCTAGACAAATTTCATAATTACGCGCCTTATCCCACGAAGTCGGCTACAGTCGTATTAGCTTTTGTTAATTTATCAAGGATACCAACATAACAGTGACAGGTACGGCCGCGGATTTTCGCTGTGTCGGTTCGCGAAGTGAATTTTGGTTTTATGCAATTGAAAATTAAAATGCATTATTTTCCGCCGCCCCAAAGCCAAAAGTTCCCTTATATAGTAATTAAGGCGAATCTAAAGTTTTTTTCTAAAAATTATTCGTTATAAGCGTGGCCAGTCCGAACCGATATTTACCTTCAATTTTATTATGATTACAATTATCTCTCATTAATTTTTGCTTCCGTATATCATCCTTTACTCTCATAATTAACATGTTCAAACTTAGTATTATTTTGTTATTATAAATTTAGCTGGTTTCCGGCAAGCGTTGCTATGCCATTTATAAATAATTTTTTCTCCCTGCGTGTCCTTTCCCATTCGTCCCGTTCCCCTTCCTTTCCCGCATCCCCTTCACCTCTCGCGTTACCACTCCGCCTCCTCCACCTTCACTCTCCGCACTCCACTCCCCCCCTTCCCCTATCTCGCGAACCCTCCTTGGGAGTACCCCTCCCCCTCCCGCATTCCATACATTCAGTCCCGGTACAATCAGTTTTCAAACAGCTCGCATGCCACCTATGGCAATATTTTTATACAAATTTCATAATGCCAGAGCTCACCAGTAGTTTTATACAAACCTTCCTGACACTAATGACCACAAAAAAAAGAATTATCCAATTTGGTGCAGTCGTTCGGAAGTTATGCGCGTACATATTGGCATGCACATTTCGGCTATTCATTTTTATTTATATTGAAGATTTAACGGAAGTTCGTTAATAAATAAATAAATTTCTTGGGCATATTTAAAAATAAGTTCAGAACAGAAATTTTACCCTCAATTTCATCAAAAATGACTGATATGTAATATTAGGTCCTTACATATGAAATTGGCGTTTTGTATGGGAGGAACATAAAGTCGATTTTTTTAAAATATAATATATTTATTTAATCAAAGTATGTACCATTGCTATCTATGCACTTTTGCCATCTCATAGGTAGTTCATCGATCCCTTTACTAAAAAAACCATTCAGACGGGAATCAATAAAATCTTTGAAGGCGGTTTGGACTGCCCCATCGGAGTTGAATTTTTTCCCTAGCAAGAAGTTATCCAAATTTCGAAAAAAATGGTAATCTGTTGGGGCAAGGTCCGGAGAGTACGGTGGATGTCTTAGACATTCCAATTGAAGCTCCTCTAATTTGGTAGCCGTCTGTTGTGCAGTGTGTGGTCTAGCGGTTTGTTGATTTGCTTCACTCAATTCGTGAGGTACCCACCTTTCAAGCTTTTTCACCTTCCCAATTTGCTTCAAGTGGATTAAAACAGTTTTAATCACTAACACCGCAGCCTGCAGCTAACTTGGGCGTGGTTTGCGATGGATCCGCTTCCACAATAGCCTTCAATTCTTCATTATCAACTTTGGTCTCCGGCCGTCCACGGGGCTTGTTCTGCAGGTCGAAATTTCTAGAATGAAAACGTACCAAAAACGCACTGTGTTTTCTTTTGCGGCACCGTTGCCATACACATCATTAATCCTTCGAGCCGTTTCTGCAGCACTGGTGCCACGGTGGAACTCGTACTCGTAACTAAGTGACACAAAGAAAAAAAACAATAAAGGAAAAACAAATGAATTATAATTTTCGAAACACAAATACATATAGCTGTATAAATTTGAATTTGGAATTCCTAACCAAAGAGAAGATATTTGAGATCAAAATTGGCAGTACGGCAAAACGCCAATTTCATATGTAAGGAACTAATATATATATATATTTTTCTTCTAGTCCGTCTGGAAAGTTGGTTCAAATAGAATATGCTCTGGCAGCTGTTGCAGCAGGGGCGCCCTCTGTTGGAATTAAAGGTAAATAAATTACTTTTTATTGTTGTGGATACTGTGCGGAGTTCTTACTCTCTACTGCTACCAATCATCCGGAGCCAGTGAGTCTATCTGCAGAGGTAGGCAGAGAGGATAGACCGCCACACGACTCTGTCTCAGCACACACTCTTGGCTTCATTCACATTCATACATTGTCTCGTACATATTCTTCCGTTATTCTGGTATCATGGCATTTCTGCGTCATATTATATTCTTTGTGCTTCCTTTCAACATGCCCAAACCATCTAAGCATCCCTTTCTTAATCTTATACATCACGCTTGCATCAATCTTTGACGGCCTCCGTGGTCGAGGGGTAAGGCTCGACAAGCAATCTGCAGGTCGCAGCTTGAAATTTTGGCATGCGCAATCAAATTTTATTTGATTAATTTGTTATTTCACAATTAATTCATTAAAAATAAAATATATATTAAATTTGCGGCACTACATTTTTGAACAAAAAAAACTAATTTCAACGAACACAAAATATCACTAAAAGACTAGTCAGTGCGTAGCTAGCATGGGACGCACCCGGGGCAGATAAAGTGGTGTCACCCCCACCCATTATGGTTGACAAACGCAAATTTCAACTTCATAAAAAATTGGCCCATCTTGGGGGGTTGCTAGAGAATTGTGCTCTTGGTAGGTGACACACGGTTGGGTGTTACCCCCCCATCAGGTGGCACCTGGGGCAGGCCATGCCTCCCTCCCCGCCCCCCTTAGCTACGCCACTGAGACCAGTTAAGCCTCGGATTACATTGAGCGAGTTTACAAGCTGCTAACCGGCGAATTCACTATCTGCTAGTAAACTCGCTCAGTGTGATCTTATTACTAGCTAACTAGCAGATTGTGAACAATCTACGAAAAAAGTTGAAAGGGGAGCTATTTTGCTCGCTACTCGCTAGCGTGTGCTGCGGATGGCAAGATGGCGGCCCGCCAACAGCTGATTTCGTAACTGTCAAACTATTGCTCGATCTGGATTATTCGTTGTACAATCTGTTAAGTCTCGATAACATTGAGCGAGTTTACAAGCTACTAGCTGGTAAGTAGCTAATAGAGGTGAGCTAGCTGCGAATATCTCAGTTTTCTACAAAATGTCGACAGAATTAGTTCACGCGGGAGTCGTTATTTTAGCTCTCTCATCTCGCTAGCTAGTTCGGCTAGGTAGTTCGCTACTGAGCGAGTGGAAAGTTTTATGTAGTATTTCACGATTGCACTCCCCGATTCGTCCGCTTTTAAACTTGCCGCTAGTAGTTTGTAATCGAGGCTTTAGACAAGCGTATAAAGAAAACATAAAAACTCCGACGGTAAACACAATCTTTGAACAAAGACACTACAAATACCATGCTATAATATATTCAAAAGTCTTTCACTTGGAATAAAAATTAAGAAAAACAAAAATAAATTCAGATACAAAATAAAATAATGGAAAAGAACAAATTAACAATGTTACCAAAATTTTATAATGTAAAAAAATAAAATGTATACACAAACACACGAAATAATTATAAAACATACGTCATCCAGAAACACACCATTTTTTTTCATTACCAACTTTATATATTTTATCAAAATGTATTATTAATTTTTTTTTTAGTGTAGGGAGTGTGGTGAAGCCATCGCTCTGGGAGTGGAAACACAAACCTGCAATAGCTATCCCAAGCCAAGGTGTGAGCTACCGTGCTCAGGCTGAATGTCCTGGAGAACAGCGTCACGAACGGTGCCTCCGAGAAATAAGGTCGCATCTCGGAGTATTCAGACCTTACTCCAGCACTCGGGGCTCTGTTGGAGTGGACCTTCTATTACCCTGGTCACTCGTGGGACAAAAAATTGGACCATTCGAAAACTAGGGGTCTTTTGGGAACCTAGGAGTGCTGAGGAACCAAGAGGAGAAGCCGTGGAGAGGAGAGCTGTGGCGACCTCCATGAAGTCTTCCCTTGTGGGGCTTTCAGGGAACCAAGTGGGAAGGACACTTCCAGCGCAGGGCCTTTGGTGAACCAAGGAGGAGTGAAGTGGAGAGATGATGTCCTCTTCTCATGTGGGGCCTTCAGGAAACCATGTAGGAGTGAAGAGGAGAAATGAGGCCATCTCTGTGAACTCTTCTCTTCTGGGGCTTTTATGAAAAGGAGAGATGAAGTCCTCTTCCCTCCTGGGGCCCTTGGGGAACCAAGGTGGAGTGGACTCTTCCCTTGTGGGGCCTTTAGAGAACCAAGGGGAGGTGAACTCTCCGTCGTGGAGCCTTCGGGGAACTAAGGAGTGGAGAAGAGAGATGAAGCTCTCTTCCCTCGTGGGGCCTTCAGGGAACCAAGGAGGAGTGAAGAGGAGAAATGAGACCTCGGTAGGCACATTGTCAAACCAGAAGATATTGCTTCATTTCCAATGACAATCCTGGTGAACTTTATAAAAGGGACTGGGTTATTGTGAAACGAATGACTTAAAACAGGAGATAGCACAATGGGCCTATGGTCTAAGTACTCACGGGAACTACATATATGTAAACCGTCTCCGCTCTTAAAAACAAAAAATAAAAATTTTTGTACTATAAAATGAGGGCCTCAGCACGGGTACGCCACCCAGTGAGGCCAACATTTATCAATCATACTGTAAAATGTAAATTAACAATGTATCAACTAAAAAAGCAAACAACTATATTATTATTGGCGGTTGAATGAATTTGGTATTTTTTGATTCCAGCTTCCAACGGGGTGGTGATCGCAACAGAGAACAAGCACAAGAGTCTGCTGTACTGTCCGCAGTCTGTCAACAAGGTGGAGACCATCACGGAGTGCGCCGGAGCCGTGTACTCGGGTATGGGTCCCGACTACCGGCTGCTGGTGAAGCGCGCGCGCAAGATGGCGCAACAATACAAGCTCATGTACGGCCACACCATCCCCACCGCGCAGCTCGTGCAGCGCGTCGCGGCAGTCATGCAGGAGTACACGCAAACGGGGTGAGATTTATATTACGTTAACGGACTGATGTAATAATAATAATAGTAGTTAAAAACACGCTCTGCAGGTTTTTGGCTCGGCTTTTCCCAGTTAGTGTTGGTGATAATTTTATAAATCCAATAGGAGCTGGTTCCAAGAATAGCCCGTTACTCGGATCCACTGTGATCCAGTGATTGCTAGTCACCGGGACAAAGTAACCGGGACATGCAATGACATCATATTTAATATATAGTCATTACAAGCAATAATTATCAGCCTGAAACACTCATCTACATTGAAAAAATCTTCCGAGAAAAGATACATACTGCCGACGGGACTCGAACCCGTGTCCTTCTGATTTACGGTCAAATGCTCTGACCCCTGAGCTACGTCGGCTTATCTCCCGCCCGCCAAATAATTCAATATATACTAGTGTTTCATTCAACAATTATTGTTCATTACTAGGGCCAGGATTAATATGTAAATACATATTTTTAATTTACACTATTTTCGGTCTCGAATGTGTTCTCTACCTAGATTATCATATATAGATTGTGTAAAACTCATTTTTATTTTCCATATTTCATGGTTAAGTCCATATTTTACAAAAAAATATCACAATCATCCATATTTTCGATTTTTATATCATAACTAGCTGACCCGGCCACGCGTTGCTCTGTCTAATTAAACACAAGGCCATCTACTAGATGGTTATCCAACCTTTATAACCACCACCATCTTTGAGTTCATCGCGAAGAGACAAACAGACAGACGCCGCGGAGGACTTTAATTTATAATACGTAGAGATGGTGCGAAAGATTATAATATTGTGCATGAAATGCTTGAGGTAACTAACGTATTTAAGTTGATAAGGATTAATACTGTAACAGTCTAAATAACTTTCCAATTACTGCATTGTACGTGACCATTTTTTTGACAAAATGGGTATGGTAAGCTCTCCGTAAAAGATAGATATCGCGAACAGGCAGACAGACAGACGACCCGGGGGACTTTGTAGAGATGTAGATATGTAGAGAAGGGAAGATAGTAAGCTATCCGTAAAAGATAGATATACATATGCCATCGCGGACTTTTTTGTAGATCTATAAAAGAGGAATATCCCACCATGAATTGTTTTGTTATATCTCAAAGGGATTAGGCAGGGTTTTCGATGAAAGCTACCAGGTGGCTTGACTTTTTCCGACGATTCTAACAATCGTTATTTTTCAACCAATTTACATATAACCTTAACAAATTATATACTTAAACCTTCCCCACGAATCACTCTATCTATTGCTGAAAACCGCATGAAAATCCGTTTAGTAGTTTTTGAGTTTATCGCGAACAGACAGACAGACCACGTGGAGGAGTTTAATTTATAAAATGTAGAGAAACATGAGTTAGTTCACAAAAATTGATATAATTTTACATGTTTAAATGTAACCACCAGACATCATCAAAGCAAGTTTTTACTTTTAAGAACTAAATGGTGATATTATAATTCGAGATGCCTATATACTGTCAGATTGATTTTTTAACGAATCACAGTCATCTTTCCCCTCTTCGCCCCTCATAGTTTGGTTTTACCCCTCATCTGTATCTTCTCGTCTATTAAATTTGGATGTCTATGGGTTATACGCAAAAAGTAGTTATAAATTTTATCTTGTTTCGTTATTATATTGATTTATAGCATTGTTTTGAGTCAGATGTCTAAAAAATTGAGATTTCACAGACTTAAACTACGATAACGTAAAAATTAAAAAGGTATTACAAATTAATTATTTAAAAAAAAAATATTATTTATATAGATAAAAGACTTTTTTGTTATTTGTTATAAACAATATCATGAAATATTCAGTCGTCTTCTAAAACCAGACACCTAATGTTGCGGAATCACTAACCGCGCGCGACTGCTTATGTTCGGTGCAAGGGTGCGACTACTAGAAGGTCAAATGAATTTTCTATGACTTGAAAATATCGATGTCTTTTATGATACATTTTCAAATGCGTATAAAGGTCTTTATTTATTTGCAAACTCTTTTGGATTGTATTTTTTCATGTTGGGTATGTGTTCAGATTTGTGTAGAAATAATAAAATCAGTTTATATTTGTGTGATTATATTTTTTGACAATTATTTCCAAAATGAGTGATTTTTTAATCTTTTTTTTTTTAGTTAGTTAGCTATTCTGGAAAAACCTGTTACGGTATTATTATGTAATATACATGAATAATAAGATATATTATCTGGTAAACAGAAAACATTTGCAAAACAAACAATTTGTTTGTTTTTCATGTTGATATTTGACCAGAAAGCAACAAGGTAATTTCCATATGGTTTTTCGAAATACCACCCGACATTCAACAGGTTAAGGAAAGTAATGTTTGTTGTAAAATATTGGTTGGTAATGACTGTATTTGTGTCTCTTTTCAGGGGCGTGCGGCCATTTGGAGTGTCGTTGCTGATATGCGGCTGGGACAGCGGGCGTCCCTACCTCTTCCAGTGCGACCCCTCAGGTTCCTACTTCTCCTGGAAGGCCACCGCCATGGGCAAGAACCACGTCAACGGAAAGACTTTCCTTGAGAAGAGGTGAGCCCGCATAACCGCACTTATCACAGCCTGACTGATTACTTACACCATCCGACCTGTATTCCCTTAACCAATTCACACTACACTTCAATCCCGATTCCCACGTGGAAACCGAAAGGCTAGCTTTACACTCATAGGAAAAATTTACGACTTAACGTAAGTTTTTGACAAGTTACTCACAGGAGCGTTTACATATGCCTCCGACTTGTAATTAATGCTCACGAAAGTTATTCAGAAGTTCAATCTCATGCTCGTGCGACCGTTTACATCTAAATTATTTGCATTAAGATGGCTTCCTGTCAACAACGATCCTGCTGCTGTCAAATTTATGCGATTTTGTCAATAAAGACGAAAAGGCCCAAATAAACTGTTGAAATATAATTTGGCTCTATTCAAACAATTTTCCATGCAGATACGTTTTAAGATTTTCATGATCAAAAGTATTTTCGTTATTTGTTTTTGGGGTGTTATGCCGTATTGTGCTGATGATGATGGACACTGCAACGCTGTCCGAAATGTTGGCTAAAGAAGGAGGTAGCGCAACACAGCATAACACCCCAAAAACAAATAACGAAAATTTTCCATGCGCTTTTGTGCCGTCAAAGGCGGAAATTAATGGAGTTCTTTTATTTTATCCGAATGACAGCTACCTGACAGCATCTGACTTCGAACTTAAATACGTAATGTTAAAAACAAAAATATTAAGATTAGAAACGATTGGACCGATAATTTAATAGTAGGATGCTCATTTTCAGAAAACTTAAATAAGTGGAAATAAATACTATAGGTAAAAAAAATCCTATGAAAACAACTGTCTTTTAATTTTTGATATCTCACAATGGCGCATTTTAGTACTAATTCTTGCGGCAAGTCTCTCAACTTATCAAACTGATTTTACAAGCTGTAAGTAGGCTGGAAGTCTGTGCGGACACGATTAGACCTGTCAAAAAACTCGCAAAAGAACAGCTTCTGTAAATTGCTATAAATTATGTTAAGTGACTTTTGGTGTCGTTTACAGTATTGGCAACTTGGCTGTAAATCGCATACGTGAGCGATTTACGGGAAAAAACTTATGAATGTAAAGCTAGCCTAACAAATCTTTATTTACAATTTACAAATTAATTTTTACCTTCTGATTTTATTTTTTATTATTTAATGTTATTTTATACTACACTAGCTGTCCCGGCGAACCTCGTACCGCCTCAGAATCAAAAACTGTTGTGTTAACGTATTAGCTGAATTAATTTCATTTTTTATGTTAAAATGAATTAAGAAATGTTATTCACGTGGCAGCACGGCATTTGCTTTATTAAAGCGAATCAAAATGATTCACATGGTATTATTGTACTACTTTCTGTTAAACTATTTGCTGGATGGGTTGCACTTGGGTCGATTCCCTTCATTGAAGTACCTCGTGATGTATGACATTTTTGACCTGCTGACATGCAACACGAAATGTTGGGAATACTACACCATTGACTTGTGATTCAAACAATGTTGGCCCACGAACATTCACCAGCAACAACCTAAAGTAGAAGCATTCGTCACTTTTTAGATAAACTGTGTAAATGTGACCAAGAGCATCAGTAGAACGCACAACCGGATGATCAGTAACCACATCACCGTGCTTCCGACGTGGAAATCTCTTCGACGAAGCGTTCCAAGTGTAATAACGTGGCATCTCAGAGTAGAGCAACGTTCGGGCAAACAGATCACTTTGGCAAATCGAAAAGAAACTGGACAATGTTATTGCTGGAGGTGTTTCAGCAAGTTTGGCAATATTCGATGTAATGAAATAAACTCGTTGACCATTCTCCAGATGCATCGCCAAATGTACAACAATGGAATGTCGTTCATGAATGGGGAATGAGAATATACGCCAAATCGCCTCATTGTAGCTCACCAACCTGATATATTTGTAGTTTGAACGCCAAAAACCGCCATATTGCTGACTTTTGTGACAAATTTGCAGATGTGTTTGATTTACTTCACCGAATTGCAATAGGTACCCCACGTCACAGTGCGCCTTGAATGTTTTGAAAAGAAGTGGCTGTTTTCCTGGAGTTGTGCAGACATACGTTCACCATTTGTCCCCTTTACGACTGTTGACATTTAGTGTGTAAGAAAGAAAGGCAGCATTATATGTTTAAGAACAAAACAAAAACAATCAGCACATTGACATTTGACATTTTTGAATTTTTGGAATTCAAGCAAACTGCAATATTATACCTACCTACCACAATATTCCTTCAGCTCTTTCAAAAGTTGAAAATTCGTTGCATATTAAATGTATGAGGAAATGAATTTTCGTCATAACTTTATTTTTCGTGAATTTTTGCGATGTTTTAATAGTTATTATATCCGGGGCGAAGACAAATCCAACAAATCAAAGATCATCAAAATCGGTTCAGCCGTTCTCGAGTTATAAATAGTGTAACTCACCCGACTTTGTTTTATATATTAAGATTAGAATATAAAGTAATAAGCACAATGTAACATTTCATTTGATAAATTTAAATATTTTCACAGTAAGCGTTACATTTCTTTTTTAGATTCAACTTTAGTCCTCCATACATTAGGCAGTTCTGTGATTTTTATATTAACTGTAATTTATATTTCTTGATTCGTAATTATGTACCTACATCTCTATTAACCGGTCAAGCAGATATATGCGTTAAAAATACGATAGCAGTCAAGTACAATAAGCATGTTTATACGTCAACGCGTGTGTCTCCATAGAAATCGCTCTAACTCCTTTATTGTTTTAGTGACATCCCTAAAACAAAAAGTAAGGTTGATAGTGGATCAAGCTGTACATCCCTATCAAGTTGTCCATAGAAATACATAACAAGAATATTCTGTCATTCACACGGTCTGACACATATTTTTACCCACCAAATTTCCTACGGGTGGCTCGACATTGTTAATTTTTATTAAATATTTTTATATGAAATGATAAAAAAGTGAGGTGACAAAAGTGTTTATTATACATTTATACAATAGAATAAGTATTGTTGTTTACATAATCTGTGATTTTAGTACCGTTTTCACATAAAAACATGACGTGTCATTTTTAAATTTTTTTAATGTTTGTGTTCTAAATTTTAATATTTACAAATGTTAATATTTATTTGTAATATAACAATTTGAAAGCTTATTTTGTAACCTTTCTAAAACAGTTTTTACTATTCGGCTACGTTTAGAAATGTTTCATTTATAGAGCTTTAACCGGTCAAAGGCCAGGCCATTTCACGAAAATTCACGAAAAAACACTAAAAAAGCACCATTTTGAATTTTGAATTGAATGTTTTGTTGATTAATTTTGAGCTATTGTATATTTTATTGACTGAAATACGTTCACAACACAATAAACTATCTACCAAAACAACATTACTTGCATTTATTACGTAAATTAATAGGTTTTACGATGTTTTAGTCGTGGAACACGCATTAGTTGCGACGGTTAAATTCGCGGCAAATTCTGACAGGTCAATGTCGTAGACGAA
The DNA here is from genome assembly GCA_929108145.2 of Limnephilus rhombicus. Lineage (NCBI taxonomy): Eukaryota > Metazoa > Arthropoda > Insecta > Trichoptera > Limnephilidae > Limnephilus > Limnephilus rhombicus. The sequence goes on along the minus strand of OV815290.1, from coordinate 21,324,464 downwards.
ATCGTTTAAAAAATATTCTGGGGTTGCAAGGTGAATGAAACTTTTAGGCGTCTCATAGAGTAATGTTGGCGCAAGAAATTCTGACACTGTTCATCATACAAATTCTGTATATAGAAGGGCTAAAATCGCAGACCAAAAGTTTTTGGTCGAAACTTTTATTCAAATATTTGAATTATTTTATCTATCAGGCGCGCACGTCGTATGCGCATGCGCGATAAAATAATTCAAATATTTGAATAAAAGTTTCGACCAAAAACTTTTATTCAAATATTTGAATTATTTTATCGCGCATGCGCATACGACGTGCGCGCCGGCGCGTCTCCGGCCATTAACCGGTTGATTGTGAAGCGGTAATAACGCAAAGTTTTCGTAAAACTGTCATTTCGTTTGAGACATTATAAGTGAATATGTGCCATTTTCGGAGGGGTTAAAAACAATTTATTTTGACATTTGGTTTTTCGTAACTTTATGCACAAAAATTAACATCAACCAGCAAATTTGATTTCCGGTTTTTATCCACTGGAGCGATTTTCGCCATATATTGGCGCCATTTTAAATGTCTCCGATTGCTTTTCAGATAAAACGGCAATTATGTCCCTGATTCGGTAAAAATTAAAAAAATATATATTTGTAGCTCCCACGTTTGTTATTTTAGACTTAAAAGGAAGCTATAGAAATGTTTTATCTATTATGACCACAGATGTTGCAAATCCAAACTTCATAGACTATTTTATAAAGATGTTCATAAATTATTAAAATATTTTTTTCACGTGAATTTCTGATCAGGGGTCCTCCTTTAACCTCTTATTGGCCGGAGACGTGCGGATGCGCGCGCTTCGTGCTAAAAAAATATGTTTGTCTGCGATTTTGACCCTTCTATGCTAATTTTTTTTACGGGAAATTTTTAAAAGGTAACTTTAGGTCCTACAATAATCGATTTTAGTAGGAAATCTTTCCTGATAAATAAATATGTGTTTTCTGTAGCATCTTTTTTTCACCAGAACGCATTTTAACATTTATGTAAACGACAATTGTCAAACGTCAAGTTTTTGGTGTTGTCTCAACTGCGCGGACCTAATAATACTGTCGTAATGGATGATTATTTCTATTGTGAACTCACTTGTAAATATAGTCTATTAATTTATAAATCGATTTCAGAGACACAGAAGAAATTGACCAATTCAAATCGGTATTCTATTTTTGATGTCTTCGTAATTATTTATGCACTCTAAATTCTTAATAGTAACTTTAGGTTGTACAATAATCGATTTGCAATAATCTTTCCTGATAAATAAATATCTAAATAAATAAAAAGAAAATACTTTGTTTTAAGTCACTTTATTGTTATTTTTTCCGTCTACCGGTTTCGGTACCTCCGTACCTTCATCAGGACTGAATATAAAAATACTGGACGGTAGACAGAAAAATAACAATAAAGTGACTTAACCCCTCTGTAACGTAAGCAGATCTAAGCGTTAGAAATAGGACAGCAGTCAAGTATAATAAGCGTGTTTATACGTCAGCGCGTGTGTTTCCATAGAAATCGTTCTAACTCCGTTATTGTTTTATTTACATCCTTAAACCAAAAAGTAAAAGGTCGATAGCAGATCAAGCTGTACATCTCTATCAAGTTGTCTATAGAAATACATAACAGGAATCAGCTGTCAGTCACGTAGTTGACAAAAATATTTTCCCGCGCAAATTTACTACCGGCGGCTTGTCCGCGCTCTACATATTTAATTTTTATAAATATTTTTATATGAAATGATAAAAAAGTGAGGTGACAAAAGTGTTTATTACACATATATACAATAGAATAAGTATTGTTGTTTACATAATCTGTGATTTTAGTACCGTTTTCACATAAAAAACATCACGTGAGTCATTTTTACCTATTTTTAATGTTTGCATGCTAAATTTTAATATTTACAAAATCTTAATATTTATTTGTAATATAATAATGCGAAAGCTTATTTTGTAACCTTTCTAAAACAGTTTTTACTATTCAGCTACGTACAGAAATGTTTCATTTAGAGAGCTTTAATTGTGAAGCGGTAATAACACAAAGTTTTCGTAAAATGTCATTTTGTTTGAGACATAAGTGCATATTCGCGAAAATTCGGGGGGGGTTACAACAAAGTATTTTCTTTTTATTTATTTAAAATGTAAAGTCACAATGTGTTTGCTTCTTTTGAAAAATTAAATAAATATCTATTAAAATATGTGTTTTATCTCCCTGATGCATCTCTTTTTCATCAGAACGCATTTTAATATTGATATAAATGCCAAAAACGTCAAGTGTTCATTGCGTGCGTACGCATGGACAGGTCCTTACCACGGACCACTAGCCAAATTGTGTGTGACCGCGCGAACTTCACACCAATCTTTCAACCGTGTTTCAATGAACGGAGGAAACGAAAAATGTTGATAGTGATGTTTGAGGGATTGTCACGGCAAACGTTAATGGTGGAGCTCGCTGGAGACAGGCCCTTACATTGTCGCTTAGCAGGTCGTAGCATTAAATTTATTTTCCATGGGTGGTTACCAGCTGTTTTTTGTTGATTTCAGATACAGCGAAGATCTAGAACTTGATGATGCTGTTCACACCGCTATCCTCACTCTCAAGGAGGGGTTCGAAGGACAAATGACAGCAGATAATATCCAGGTACTGTTATTTAACCAGTCAGGTCTTTTTGTTCAGTTTTCTGAACAAATCATATAGCCTCATTGAAAATGATATAGGCCACATTGCAAATCGAGCGTTACTAAACAAATCACTTAGCTGATCGGAGGCTCAGATTGATCGATAGAAAAGTTGGGAACAACGACCGTAAGTAAATCTCAATCATCATCATCAAACAGTATTAATAGCCTAGAGACTGTAAGTTTGAATTTTAAGAATCCGGCTAAGAATGCCATTCTGACGCAGCGCCTACTGCAAAATTGTTTTCGTACGTGGAGTTTGTAACAGAACTGAATTTAAGCAATGCCAAAAGATGGCGCCACTTCCGTTAACAGCTAGAATGATCCAGTAGTATATCCCATGGCAGGCTTAAGTACTACTCCACTGGATTTGTAATTTCGTGTATCTCTCCGGGTTTGGAGAGATTGATAATAATATGATTATTATTGTAACTGGCGGTTGTGAATATCATTGCCTGTCGTGGTTTTTATTTACATTAGCTCCACACAGGAGGCACTGAGGAAAATATTTCCCTCTGGGTCTACGTAATCTTAGGGAATGCTGTGTGGAGGGTCTTTTTAAGGAAGGGAAGGAAAGGAAGTTCTGGAAAGGAAAACGGTATGAGGGGTGGGTGAGTAGGAATCCAGGAGTGACGAACGTATGAATCCATCCCTCAATCCATCAGTGCAAGACGATGGGTCGAGAGAGTCCGGCTGGCAAAAGACCTCCCTCAATCAGTCTCTCGATCCGGCCTGCCATGCAGCAGGTGGGCAGACGCATCTGCCGCAAATACCTGGTCAAACCTCAACCCATGAACCCTACCACTCCTGCTAAGTCACCAAATGTAGCGAACCACTCTGCAGAGGTTTTGGTTATCCAATAAATGGTTCCATACACGCCCCTCCCAAGTTGCTTTGTCCCGGTGACTAGCCGTCACTGGATCACAGTGGACCCGAGGAACCGGCTAGTTTTGGAACCAATTCCTATCAGATTTATAAAATGGTCACCAATGAACCAAAGGTCCTAGCAGCAAAAACTTGCAGAGGGTTTTTAACTGCTAGTTATATATTACTAGATGACCCGGCGAACTTCATACCGCCTCAGAATCAATAACTGTTATGTTAACTTATTAGCTGAATTAAATTCAGTTTTTTTATGAGGTTAAAAATTACGAATTAAGCAATTATCATATTATGGTTAATTATTGTTATTATTTTTTGTTATACAGTATATTTTGCATAAATTTTCGTAAAATTTCTGGTTGGTTTCTGGCTTGAATTTCTTTGCGAATGTTTTGTTTTAGCTGTGGTATGGTCGCTGGCAAAAACTTGCAGATGGTTTTTAACTGCTAGTTATATATTACTAGCTGACCCGGCAAACTTCATACCGCCTCAGAATCAATAACTGTTATGTTAACTTATTAGATGAATTAAATTCAGTTTTTTTATTAGGTTAAAAATTACGAATTAAGCAATTATCAATGCGCAACTGTCCGTGTTTTGTCAGTGTCGGAGATGGTATTGTGTTCGGATTTATATTTTTTGTGATTTTCTTACTTTTCCACTTACTTATGGGAATTGCGTTTAATTTGCGAGGGAGATTTATTGTAATAATTGTATTTTTCCTTTGGAGAGGGGTGCAGATATACATTCACCGTTTGTCTCATTTTCGACTGTTGACATTAAATGTGTAAGAAAGAGGGGCAGCAATATATGTTTAAGAACAGAAGCAAAACAATCAGCGCATTGACATATGACGTTTTTGACTTTTTGGAATTCACGCACTATTCAATATTATACTTATCACAATATTGCCGCAGCTCTTGAGAATTCGTTCTACAGTGAAACCCTCTTAAGAAGTTCTCTCTTAAGACGTTTCGTGGCCTAAGAAGTTTGGTTTTTTCGGTCCCTCGGCCCTAAATTGGCCCAATTTTTCCCACATATAAGGTTTTCCTGCTTAAGAAGTTTGTTTTTTCCGGTCCCTTGGAAAACTTCTTAAGAGGGTTTCACTGTATACAAAATGTGTGAAAAAATTAATTTTCTTCATAACTTTTTTTTTCGTGAATTTTTCGGATGTTTTAATAGTTATTATCCTATCCGGGGCGGAGACAAATCCAACAAATCAAAGATCATAAAAATCGGTCCAGCCGTTCTCGAGTTATAAATGGTGTAACTAACCCGACTTTGTTTTATAAATATATTAAGATTGTGTAAATGTTAAATATTCTGATGTTGCATTTTTTTGTTTACAGATCGGCATTTGTGACGCCAATGGTTTCAGACGCCTGGAGCCAACGCACATTAGGGACTATTTGGCCAACATTATATAAGTGTATTTTTAATTACTTCAAAAACCCTCTCAACTTATATAAATGGAACTGGAACAATCCCTTTAAAAAAAAATTCATAAGTTGTTTTTTCATCGTTATTTTTACCAATAAAAAAACTAATTATTAATTTAAACAATTCGCACACCTGTAGAAAAAGGTCGCAAGTCAAAATTTTATTTTATCTCTGAATAGTAAAGTGATTGTTATCTATGCCCCACGAAAAGAGTATTGAAAATTAGATTAATTTAAATTAGATCACTCTATCTCTGTGAGATGTCGCTAGTGTCTCTTTTCGACGGTACCGCTCGTTTCATCAATCATCATTTGTTTTCGCTCTCATTTAAAATTTACTTAATTGACTTACGACTCTTTTCTGGGTGTGTGTAATATTTTTTATTTGTTTTTCAATTTTTGTGTTCTGAATAAGTTGTTTCGAAAAGGAAATTTAGAGTTAGGTGTTTGAATTGTCACATTTGACCATGAAAGGTGGGACCTAGACAAACCTTACTAATATGAACTCGGGCACCCCTGCTAAATTATTAAACCTAAAGAACCACTTGGGGTGACCTATAGCAGAAGTATTGGTTATCCGATGTTTCCCGGGAAGGCGATAGCCAATTGCAAACTCTTCTATTGATTACGCCCTCTCTTGTAAAAAATTCTTTCATAGGAGCAGAATCCAGAATGCACCTATGGACTAAAAATAATACGAGGCATGTTCAAAAAGTAAGTGTACAGAATTTTGTTTTTTTTTTGAAAAAGTGTATTAGAAAAAAATTAAAGGAAATTGTTGATACACTTGTTGATTATTGTTGATATTGTTTCCAAATAATCGCCAACCCGTTCAATGCATTTGGTGAGCCATGGCACAAGTTTCTTTATGCCCTCCTCGAAGAATTCTCCCGCTAGCTACTTCCCCCACTTCAGGACCACTTTCTGCAACTGCTCGTCGGTTGAAAATTTATCTTCATCCATAAATGCCTTCAGGAAGGTGAAAAGATGATAATCTGAAGACACCAAGTCAGGGGATTACGGGGGTGGTTCAAAACATCCCAACCAAATGAGTGGAAGAGCGTATTGGTGGCTAAGGCTGTCTGAGGACGGACGTTTTCGGAAAAAAAGCACACTTCTCTGGTCAGCATTCTCCTCCTTTTGTTTTGAATGCTCCTTTTGAGTATTTTTAGGGTATCACAATATTTTTATTTATTTATTTATTTATTAATTTACGGACAACAGTCCATTAAAAACATAATAATAACACGAATAAAAAAAAAAACAAACAGAGATGACAGTGAAGGGAGAGCACATAAAAATTAATAGCAATGACAATATAAAATATAAAAAGAACATATAGAGACACTACAAGTCAAAGCATGAAGAAGCATTTAAATATTGCGTAACGACTGCCGAAAGTCTTTTAGTTTTACACCAAAAAAATCAATGCTTTGACTTGCGTTGACAAGTCTCGACATTCTGGATAAGGGAGAATGGTATCCGTAATTAGTAGAATGTTGATTGAGGAACAGCAATTCATTATTTCGAAGCCTACGGGAAGGGATGTTAAACTGGATGAGTTGTAACAATGCAGGTGTATCTGTAATACTGTTGATAATTTTAAATATGCAAATTAGATCAGAGTCCTTTCTACGTTTTTCTAAAGAAGGCATGTTTAAAATGTGTTCAATTTCATCATATGAGTACTTGCCTCTTTCAAGACCCAACCTCCAAGCAATTCCTCTTAGGAAACGATGTTGTACGGATTCGATGTGACAAATGTGGACAGCGTAGAAAGGAGACCAAATGACACTAGCATATTCAAGGTGAGGGCGAACCAGCGAACAGTAAAGAGTTTTAAGTGTACTTATATGTTTGAAGTCAGAGGTAATTCTATGAATGAAGCCGAGTAGTTTAAGTGATTTATTTACGATATTATTTATGTGATCACGGAAAGAAAGTTTGCAGTCTAGAGTGACCCCAAGGTCCTTGATAGATGTGACAGTAGATAGACAAACACTATTTAGTTTATAATCAAACTGAATAGGTTTTTTGGTTCTATAAAAGGACAAAATTTTGCATTTATCAACATTAAGTTCCATGCAGTTAATTTTGCACCAATCGTTAAATGAATCAATATCAAGTTGAAATAGTAAACAGTCAAGGTGGGATTTAATAATCTTAAGAATCTTATTATCATCAGCAAATAGCCAGAAACGTGTGTGAGAAAAAACTTTTGTGATATCATTAATAAAAAGGTTAAAAAGAAGCGGGGCCAAATGGGCTCCTTGGGGAACGCCGGAAGTTACATCAATGTTAAAGGATTCAAAGTTATTTATTTTAACCCTTTGTTTTCTATTTGTCAAGTAAGAGTGAAAGAATGATGACAAAGGGTTTCTAATGCCTATAGCATAAAGTTTGGCCATGAGAATACGGTGATTAACTTTGTCGAAGGCTTTGGAGAAGTCAGTGTATAGAACATCAACCTGAGTGTTATCTTCTAAGGCTTTCACAATGGTACTTGTAAAGGAAAGTAAATTTGTTGTTGTAGATTTCGCCGATCTAAATCCATGCTGTTCCTCAATTAGAACACTTTTGAAAACAGGAGTAATTTTCTTTGTAATTATCGACTCAAATATTTTTGGAATATTAGATATAATTGATATCGGTCTGTAATTTCCAATATTCGACTTGTTTCCGGACTTAAAAATGGGTCGAATATATGAAATTTTCCATGAGTCAGCAAATGTTCCAGATGAAAGTGACAAGTTGTACAACATACAAATTGGGTTAGATAGTGTATATTTACATTCTTTTAGCAAGATTTCTGGAATGCCATCAGGTCCGGTACTTTTTTTGTTAGAGAGATTATTTAAGGATTGGTAAACCTCCTTAAGTGTAATTTGGCAATCATTTAAGTCAATATTATGGTCATAGTTAAGTGGAGGGATGTTGCATGATGCATCAGAATATACAGAGGAGAAGTGTGTTATGGGTTGCCCATATACCTATCTATCGTGCGAACATCACGAAGCCAGATCGTGTCAGGAAGCCTATCACGCGTGTCTTGCAGCCAATGAACAGGCCCTAAACATTTTTAATACCATATAAGGTCATGTATTTAGGACATTTGCACGTGTCAACGTCATGCAAATCATCACCCGTTCCCTCCGGACCAATAGGAGAGGCATTGCCCATATATGGGGTTAGCCGTCTCCCTCTACGGGGAGACGCAAGGGAAAGAGAAAACAAGCGAGTTCAACGCAGGCACCCGGAGCGAGCGGTTCTCCCCGACCAAGACGTGTTGAGCGACGGTAGTTCCCGCTCGCAACAATGTGAGCTTCGGCCAGGATTGCTGAACCACAGGAAACCCCTGACGCTCCCGTTCGCACCAGCTCAGTACAATGGCCCTGCCGCCCGCTGCGTCGCCTCCCGCTCGTAACAATGTGAGCGTCGGCCAGGATTGCTGAACCACAGGAAACCCCTGACGCTCCTGTTCGCACCAGCTCAGTGCAATGGCCCTGCCGCCCGCTGCGTCGCCTCCCGCTCGTAACAATGTGAGCGTCGGCCAGGATTGCTGAACCACAGGAAACCCCTGACGCTCCTGTTCGCACCAGCTCAGTGCAATGGCCCTGCCGCCCGCTGCGTCGCCTCCCGCTCGTAACAATGTGAGCGTCGGCCAGGATTGCTGAACCACAAGAAGCCCCTGACGCCCCTGCTACGCCCCAGCCCAGTGCGCTGGCCCGACTCCTGCCGTGCCGCCCGCTGCTTTGCCGCTGTTCACACGTGAGCCTTCATAATATCCCCCCCCTCTAGTTATTCGTGAGCCATTTAGATTCTCAGCCCAAATCACCTCTTCCTTGGCACCCGCCAGTCAGGACTTAAACTGAGCTATTGTCTTGCATTACCTTGCTTATTGTCAATAAACCTGTCTATACCAACTACCTGTTTCACTGGATATTGCCTGTAGAGAGACCGTACCCCCCCGAGACGAAGTTCGCATACTCAGAAGCTGCCGTCGGCACCCCCTGTATCACTGGCATAAATAGGTAATACGTAACACTGGGCCCAACGTGCTATAGGTTTTCCCTCCACTGAAGCATGGTAATTGGTATAATGTTAGCTTATCATTGATATATTGTGTTATGTGTGAGCATATGTTATTGTTTCTTCCCGCGCAGCAGCAGTGTGTGTGCCTCGTGTATTTTTTTCGCGTGCGTACAACCACGTAGTGTTCAAACGCGCACGGCTAGTCTGTCCAGTCTATTGCCCTAGTCCGTCCGCATTAAATTAATAACTGTCCAGTCTATTGCCCTAGTCCGTCCGCATTAAATTAATAATAAGTAATTGATGTCACGTTCCGCGACAATTAAAATTATTACATTAAATTACAGCACAGTTCGTTAACAAGTTGTGCTGTCTCGATAAAAACCCGTCAGTAGTAGTGAAACCTTCAGTAGTTGTGAGATGTGGTTTCGTTCCCTTGTCCTTGGAGAGCGGCAGTTGAATTTTTTTTTGAAAAAAGAACTAAACTTAACTGCTGTCAGGTCTAGCTTCTGCTACCTGGGGTCCCTATAATAGGACAGGTTAACGAAATAATTGAATAACTCATAAGGAATTCGCGATCCAAATTGGATAACGGGTATTTACCGGAATCGTCTTGTACGGTGTTACTTACATTAAAACCATGGAGTCCTCCACGACAAATTCGAGTAGAATTTTAAATTTCGTAAAGGCAACCGCGTCCGTGATTAATAAAAAAATGTTATCGGAGAGAGATATTGCTCCCAAAAGAGCGGGCTTGCTCGATGGTGACAGGCGAAAATGTAAATACAAAAGATGTAAATAAAAGTAACCCATTTTATGTAAATATTTATGTACATTAATTTTTTTTTTTTTTTTTTTTTTTTCTTCGGATATCTCTCTTTAAATTTCTTTTGCAATAAAAGTTAAGGATTTGGTAAAAAGAGGTACCGACGTTGCCGCCGTATCGGGTTGAACTTTTTTTTGTTGTTATTATTATTTTTGTTCATTTTCTCTCCACCCCTGGATACGTGTGATATATTATACTTAATCATTCCGTGGGCATGGTGTCAACTAATGAACCGGATAATAATAAAGGTGGTAGTTGTCCCTCCTTATATATAACCCAAGGTCGTCATGAAACCTTGTTACTACAAAGATATAACGCATATAGCTTACCTTTCATTTATTACAGAAGTTTGCAAATTCCTTCTTACTACGATACAAGTGTTGACAATCTGGAACGCTGGAGGGTCTTCACGTAATTGTTAAATTTTCCTTTTTCTTTTTCTTTTGATAAAAACTCAATTTACATTAGTAAATTATTCGCAACGTCATCAAATTCATTATGACAGTAGCAGTTTTCTGCAGAAGAGAACAATATATGGTTAGTTAGGAGAAGTAACCACTTAGGTATAATTTTTATTTATATAGATATATATATTTTAATATATATAATTCACTTTCGAAACACGACATGATTCATTGATAGAGGGCAGAGTTCAAGAACCTTAAGTTTGTGGAAGTATTCTTTATATAGGGAAGAAACCACCTTGAGTATTCAATATCCTACCCGGGACTGGAATGAAAACTTCATTTTCATTTTCATGGAACGCTTGTACACTAGAAATTACCCAAATTCTAGGTACAATAAGGGAATATGCAAGCATACCCCCTTTTTTTTCCGTTGCCAGGAGACGGCATAAAGAATTCTTGTGCTAGGGAGTGGTGGACAAGTCCTCCGTCACTCATAGTAATAGTAGCAGTTAATGGACTGGTAGGTAATAATAACTCAAGTAAATCTTGATTGTGTCATTAACCTTATATATTGTAAATAAAAAAGGCGTTAGTTGTAAAAACCCTGTTTATAAGTTTTACCGGCGACAGTTGGACGCTATCCATTGTACAGACGACCCTGCCGTATTACGGAGTACATTTTCTGGTATATTAATTGCGGCAAGGACACAAGTCAAATAACGAGGTCGTAGCTAATCGTTACCATTATTCCTTCCTTTTTTTTCTTTCCTTCTTAATGTTATACACCCGCGTGTACAATTATAATTGTGCCGCATTACCTTCAGTCGAGTCGCTCTCGAAACCTTTCATTGTTCTCGCAAGCTGACACATGTAACGAGAATCGAAGGAGCACACATACTGTCGCGGATGACTTACGGATATACCAAGGAATATTACCCTATATATATGTATTTTTTTTTTATTGTATACCCTTATCAATTGTAAATTAATTATAGGTTGTGAGTTATTGTAAGCACGTAATTGATTACTTCGGTATCAATATGGTAATCCAGCGTGTAAAGTCCTTATGTCAGGACGAATTTAAGCGATGTTAATTGTAATGGTTTGATTCCTTGTGTTAAGATGAGGTTGTATCTCTCATCGTACGAGGTATTAAAAATATTATCAGTTGCATTTAAGTCATTACGGTTTTGTCTGGTTATTTTGGTGAGAACACCTTTTGGAGGTGTTCTGAGTATTTTGGTGCAGCGCTGCACGGCTCACCTGTGGTGGGTCGATAAAGGGTTATAGGATTCATATTACGCCTGAAAATTAATATTCATGATAGGTGTTCAGTAGCGTAACCTTATAATTACACGCGAACATGAGAGGATGGTCATTATGCCTGATAATTAAATGCTAGCTGGACAAAAACCATGACAAGTTGCTATTACGGAATTAACATCTTGAATAAGAGTCGAATTATGTAAATAACTAAAAACTTTTCATTGTAAAAAACGCGAAGGTGTGTTGATTTCGGTCAATACAGGACGTCAGTCAGCGTTAATATTCTCTAACCAGAATAATGTGCATAAAGAAACCTTGTATAGTTTTAAGAATTTCATTGTAAAAAACGCGAATGTGTGTTGATTTCGGTCAATACAGGACGTCAGTCAGCGTTAATATTCTCTAACCAGAATAATGTGCATAAAGAAACCTTGTATAGTTTTAAGAATTTCATTGTAAAAAAAAAACGCGAATGTGTGTTGATTTCGGTCAATACAGGACGTCAGTCAGCGTTAATATTCTCTAACCGGAATAATAGACATAGGAATGATTGCACAGTTGCTAACATGGTAACCAATTAATTAATGTGAAACTACTGTATCCTTGGTTCTATCTCTTATTGTTACTGGGACATACCTGTACCCAACCAGTTTTTTATTATTTTAATCTTTTTTATGTTTTGGGAAACATTTTACACTATTGTTTATGAGGAGCTCCTTTTTCTTCTCTTCCCACCTTCGCTGGCGTGTCTGTACCAAACTAGGTATTAATTCTACATTTCTTGAGGAAAGGGTTGGCAACCCTTATTCAGGTTATTTGCTAGGGTTTGATAGCTTGGCTCTCAGGTAGTTAAAATTTGTTGGCTCTTAGGTAGGGAGTGTTTAATTCTTGGTGGAAGAGGTGTCTCTGTACCTCACTCACGGCAACCATGAGGAAGCATCCCTTGCATCAGCTACGTTACCTACATCCTTCATTCGTCGGCGGAGAGGGTAGTGTTATGGGTTGCCCATATACCTATCTATCGTGCGAACATCACGAAGCCAGATCGTGTCAGGAAGCCTATCACGCGTGTCTTGCAGCCAATGAACAGGCCCTAAACATTTTTAATACCATATAAGGTCATGTATTTAGGACATTTGCACGTGTCAACGTCATGCAAATCATCACCCGTTCCCTCCGGACCAATAGGAGAGGCATTGCCCATATATGAGGTTAGCCGTCTCCCTCTACGGGGAGACGCAAGGGAAAGAGAAAACAAGCGAGTTCAACGCAGGCACCCGGAGCGAGCGGTTCTCCCCGACCAAGACGTGTTGAGCGACGGTAGTTCCCGCTCGTAACAATGTGAGCGTCGGCCAGGATTGCTGAACCACAGGAAACCCCTGACGCTCCTGTTCGCACCAGCTCAGTACAATGGCCCTGCCGCCCGCTGCGTCGCCTCCCGCTCGTAACAATGTGAGCGTCGGCCAGGATTGCTGAACCACAGGAAACCCCTGACGCTCCTGTTCGCACCAGCTCAGTGCAATGGCCCTGCCGCCCGCTGCGTCGCCTCCCGCTCGTAACAATGTGAGCGTCGGCCAGGATTGCTGAACCACAGGAAACCCCTGACGCTCCTGTTCGCACCAGCTCAGTGCAATGGCCCTGCCGCCCGCTGCGTCGCCTCCCGCTCGTAACAATGTGAGCGTCGGCCAGGATTGCTGAACCACAGGAAGCCCCTGACGCCCCTGCTACGCCCCAGCCCAGTGCGCTGGCCCGACTCCTGCCGTGCCGCCCGCTGCTTTGCCGCTGTTCACACGTGAGCCTTCATAATACCCCCCCCCTCTAGTTATTCGTGAGCCATTTAGATTCTCAGCCCAAATCACCTCTTCCTTGGCACCCACCAGTCAGGTCTTAAACTGAGCTATTGTCTTGCATTACCTTGCTTATTGTCAATAAACCTGTCTATACCAACTACCTGTTTCACTGGATATTGCCTGTAGAGAGACCGTACCCCCCCGAGACGAAGTTCGCATACTCAGAAGCTGCCGTCGGCACCCCCTGTACCACTGGCATAAATAGGTAATACGTAACAAGTGTTTGGCAAAAAGGTTGGCGATATCATGGCCGTTAGTAGCATGAGTTTCATAATAATACATACTTGAAGGAAGATCATTATCAGTACGCTTTTGCGCAACAAATTGCCAAAATTGTTTAGGATTTTGCAGTAACTTTGTCTCTGTAACTTCTACAAAATATTTATAACATTTGGCTGATTCGATTTTGGACAGTTCCCTTAATTGAGAAAATTTATGATAAAAGCTTAAGTTCCCAGTGTCTTTAAATAATTTATGAGTCTTCTTTTTTTCAATTATTAACTGTTTAAGTTTCGTGCTAAACCAATTTGGAAACTTAGGTTGAGAGTAACACCCCTTAGGAACAAACAATTCTACAGCATGTGATACACATTCATTAAATTTAAGTACAGCGTCATTAATATCAGAATTTAAAAATAGTGTCGACCAATCAATCTGGGATAGATATTTGTTCATATTAAAATAGTCGCCGTTAAGATATTTGTAGTGATAAGAGACATTTGGTTTCAAGGAATCAAATTTGAAAAAATGTGTAATTTTAATAGAGAGAGGTGGATGATATTTATCCAAAGGTAACAAAGAGACATCAGCTTCACTTACTATGACATTTGGTATGATAGTGAAAATCAAATCCAGGCAAGAGCCTAGATAGTTAGTGACTGGATTTACTTGAAACATATTCAAATAGGCAAAAAAATTAACAATTTCAACAGCTTGTGGAGAAAGATTACTAGAAGGAGTTTTGACACCTTGATCGTCATTCAGCCACAATATTTTAGGTAAATTATAATCGCCACAAATAAATAGGGAATCAGCGTTTCTAGACACATGTTCAATTGAAGCAGTATGCGACTTATAGACTTCTACCGAAGAGGAGGGAGGAATGTAAACACAACCAAGTACAAGCTTTTTGGTACCAAGTAGAACACACAGGAACAATTGATCAGAAACATTGGTAAATGTTTCTAGAATATGGCAGGGGTATTTTTTGTTTACGCATATCATCACTCCACCACCTTTACACTTAACAGAAGAAGTAGAACGGTCACTGCGGAAAACGTTATAGTCAAAAAATCCAAGTCCAGCAGATGAGATATTTTCAGATAGCCATGTTTGGGTTAAAAATATAAAGTCGTAATTACATACACTGACGTTACAGCGAATAGTGTTCAGTTTCGTATTTAGGCCACGAACGTTTTGATAATACATTGAGAAGGAATTTTTTTCAGAACGATTATTCAAGTTCAACCTAAAAAATTTATCCGAGAAAGTTCACGTCTTTCAGCAGCTTGGCGGGCGGGGCAGTCATGAGCTCCAGTTTTGTGGGAAGCCGGTTTTCTGAAGAAGGTGCAGGTGGCACATACTGGAGATTTTTCCTTTTGGGGCAGGCATCACGGTTGTGGCCAACTTTGGCGCAGTGGGGACAGGTGCATTTATGCATTGATGGTCTCAACCTGAGGAAGAAATTAAAAAATGATGCCTTTTTGGTCGCAAAACACTGAGGCCATAATTTTTTTGTCCGAATTTGTGGTTTTCAATTTTTTGACAGTTGGGAATTGGTGTGACGCCACTTTGACGACTGTTTTTTTTTCCCAGGCGTGTAATGAGTCACCCACTATCATCTTTGACAGCCGGCGTAGTGCAGCGGTAAGGCGCTTGACTCGCATTCCGGAGGTCGCGGGATCGAATCCCGGCGTGGCAAATAAATTTTATTTGATTAATTTGTGTATTTCACAATTTATTCATTTAAAATAATGTATAGTATATTTGCGGCATGTTCCAGAGTGGAAGATACTCTCAGTATCGCCCTGGTATAAGACCACCATTCAGAATTGAAACGTTGCTTGAAATGTTTGTTTGTTTTTCTGCCGTGTTTGGTGACCAGATCTGAATAGCCAGGTACTTCCCCACCTTCCTCTTCCCTATCTCCTTCCCTCACCACTACCTTCAGCCTCACAACATACCCCAATTGGGGATGCCATAGTCTCACTGGCTCCAGACGGGAGCAGTTGGGATTCTTGTGTGGTATTCATGTGAAAAATAAATCTCCAGTCAAAATAGAGCTCAGAAATCCTCACCTTTTGTTCTTGTAGATGTTATTTCTTCCGTGAGTAAAAGCAGATCACAGCACTTGGCAGGATCTTTCATGCAACTGGACACTTCAACGTGAGTTTACGTACTAAAATGTTCCTGCGATGCTTGTTCTGGTCAGGAGACCGCCTCTACTACTCAGTGTTGCCAATCCTCAAAAAACTAAAATCCACCGGTCACAGTGCACTTACTTTCTGAACATGCTAAGTATAGGTGGCGCAAAACTATCGATATGGTTTGAATGTGTAATAACTTTTTTATTTAATGGTTAATTATTATTATTATTTTTTTGTTTTACAGTATATTAATGGGGAATATTTTTGGCTTAACTGTGAAAAATTATATCCCGCAAGCGGTGGCCATTTTCGGCTTCGCACATTCGTGCTCTTTCCAGTACATTGTGCATAACTTTTCGTAAAATTTCCGGTGTTATGACTTGAATTTCATTGCGAATGTTTTGTTTTAGCTGTGGTATGGTCGCTGGCTGATTTACGTATGTCCTTTCTTTCAGATAACCCCAAAGAAAACAGTCTGGCGCTGTGATATGTAGCAATCTGCTACTTCTGTTAGGGTGCTTGAGAATGCCATTAATATTGAGAGTAAGATTGAGATTCGTACAGTGTAAACCATCACAGTGGTCAGCTTAGTTTCCTGGGGAAACTTAAGGGCGCCAAACCCTGTCGGACGACAGGGTATGCTGAGCTCCGCGGTGGCCTGAGTACTCGTCCTCAGAGGTGGGCATATAGTGCTTATTCACAAGTAGCTCTACATAAATGAAAGGCAAGTTCTTTCGAAATAACAAGGTCATCTATTTCATTAATAGGATTACATATACAACTCACTTACCCCCATCATTGACCGTTTTCGAAATACCTAAACTACCTAGCTAGTTTTCTGCGGAGGAATGGAAACGCCTTCCTCCACGGGTCCGTGTCTGCTGCAGCGCGGGCGGCCAGCCTGCCAGCCCCGTCTCTCGGTCAAACCACGGCCGAGGATCGTCCAGTTCCTCACCGATCACCACCGGTGTCCATCCATCCGTGCGCTAACGCGTGTACCACGGCGCGCGCGGCAAAGTAAGTAAAGGGTCCTTCCCTCAAATACGGAATTCATCCGATTAAATATATGTCACAGCTTGTTCCCGACATTAACCAGGTTCTAAGCGAGCGAGGATTGCCGGCCGTTAGCCTCGATTACTCTCGATACGGAAGTCCACTTCCGTGTGCACATCGACACGCGTTTTTTTAATAACTTCGGGTGCGATTATAAATCACGATTACACGTATTACTTGAATCGGCCACTATATGATTATCCGACATTTTCAGGATAATATGCCTCAATCAATATTAAGGGAACATTTGTTCTGCTCGACTTTAAATAAAAGAAACTCACATCGTTTCAAACTAGGCACTGTGACGTTCCCACCGGGTCTGCGCCCAACTAGGCCCTGTGGGTAAGTAATCCCGCCGGCAAGAATAATGTTTTTCTACCTATTCGCGCCGATATATGGCTGTCAAAAAAAAACCCATTGACAATAATTAAATTAATTTTCAGTACTTGATTACAATTGTTATTTGAATATTATATATTTTCATAACAGCTGTTAAATCCGGTGAACGTGGGGGCCAATTGAAATCGCTTCTGTGCGAAATAATGCGTTCGTCAAAGAGGTCCCGTAACATAGCCATTGTGTCCATTGCAGTGTGGGCTGTGGCTTAGAAGTGTGTCGATTCACTCAATTACGGAATCAATTCCGGACCCGTATTCGACTTCGAATTCGTGGACTCGATTCACTGGACTCGCTTCTTTGATTCCGGCGATTCCGCCGGACTCGCCGAACCAAACTCATTGTAGCACTCCGCCGGAGTCGTTGAATCGGCCGGAACCAAACTCAGTTTGGCTCCTGCTGATTCAATGCAGAGAGTTGATTCCGACTCGCCGAATCAAACTCATTGTGGCGTTCCGCCGGAGTCGTTGAATCGGCCGGAACCAAACTTAATTTGACTCCTGCTGATTCAATGCCGAGAGTTGATTCAGGTGGACTTGCCGTACTCGGTGGAATCGTGGAACGTTACGGAGTTGGGGAATCATGTGTTTACGTAGCCGGGTGTGTGTTTACATTAACATGTTATTGTTTTATCTTTATATAGCTAATAATAATGTGTTTGAGATGAGTGATATCTTTGTCGGCTTTATGAGAACTGTGTAAGATATTTACCTTAAATTTGAAACTTACAAACAATGGAGTCCTTGTACCTTGTACAGCAGTGAGCCATGGAACTGGCAGAGGAAGGATGAAAGTAAACTGAATGCTGTTGAAATGAGATCCCTGAGGCGTATATGTGGTGAAACTATGTATGATCGTGAGAGAAATGTGGAGATCCACAAAGAATGTAAGGCTGATGTAGGCATAATGAGTCTGATTAAGAAGAGGACCCTCAGTTGGTTTGGGCAAGTAGAACGAATGAACGAAGAAAGTAGTGTAAAAAGAATATATGGCAAAATGTGAATGGTGGAAGAAATTGGGGACGCCCGGGGAAGACATGGCAAGATCAAGTGAATCAGATACTTGAGTCGGGCCATGTCAAAAGTCAGAATAAAAGAAGAGTATGTTTGAGACGGTGCATGAATGTGAGTGAGGCAAGGAGTGTGTGCCAAGATCGAGTTATTTGGCGGTCGTTCCTCTCTGCCTACCCCTGCGGAGAAACGGCGTGATGGTTAGTTAGGTAGTTAGTTATTTTGCGTTTTTCATAAAACTAGTAATTCACCAGAGTATCACCGGCGTGAACTTGCGGGAAGGCAAATTTGCTCCGTGATGACCGACAAAAGGTAAAAAGCAATGCTCCTTGCTTTCTTTTGTCTAAGAGATAATGCTATTTCTTTTCGGAAATGGGCTTCATCGCTCATTATCAAATTGTTGATGAAATCCCGACTTTCTTCTGCTTTTTGTCGGAATGAAACGGCATAATCAAGCCGTTGTTGGTCATCTATCAGCTTCAATTCTTGCACAAGCTGAACCTTATACGGGAACATGTGCAATGTGGCCAAAATCCTCTGAACGGACCTCCGTGATAGACCCAGATGTGCCGAACGTCTTCTTGTTGATGTTTCTGGACTGTCCTGCACACTATCCACAACACGTTGGATATTTTCTTCCGTGTGGACCGTACGTGGTCTTCCTGTACATGGAAGGTGTCTTACTGTACCATGTTGTCGAAAATTTGCAACCAGGGGGTTTATTGTTGGTGCTGAAGGTCCAGTACGCACATTAAAAAACGACGATAAGCACGCTGCGTCAAAACAATTGACCGTTGATTTTCAAAATAAAATTCAACAATTGTTGATCGCTGTTCTGTTGTGTAGTGTTCCATTTCAAATTTCCCAAGTTTTCTTCACAAAATTCTGAAATAAAAATAAAAAATATGAATAAATTAAAAAGTTATTAAACATTCAAACCATATCGGTAGTTTTGCGGTCACCCTGTATATGGAATATTTCATGCAAACAATATTCAGTCTCATAGAGTGAGATATATGTATGTACACCACCAGAGCCAAAATATTTGTATTTTGTAGCGGCGCACCTCCCACTAGCTGTTATCGTACATTGGGTGTGACATTTGAGCTTTTATATAATTTGTCAGATGTCACTTTTGGATAATGACATAATTTTGGTTATTTTTCTTGGGTGAAAGACAAACTTTAAGTTTTGAGTTATATATTAGCACCATAGAGGAATAATTTCCCTCAGGGCCTATATAATCTTAAGGAATGCTGTGAGGAGGGTCTTTTTAAGGAAGGGAAGGATAGGAAGTTCTGGGAAGGAAAACGCTATTAGGGTTGGGTAGGAATCTGAGGGTCAGTGTGTTCAGGAGTGACAGACATATGAATCCATCCCTCCAATTTCGGTGCAAGGCGACGGGTCGAGAGAGTCCGGGTGGAAAGGTCAAAAGGCCTCCCTCAACCAGTGTCTCTCAATCCGGCCTGCTATGCAGCACGTGGGCAGAAGCATCCGCCGCCAAGACCTGGATAAACCTCACCCCATGAATCCAGGCACCCCTGATAAGTCACCAAACGTAGTGAACCACTTGGGGTGATCTATGGCAGAGATGTTGGTTATCCAATAAATGGTTCCCGGCGGTACCCGTGCCCGCCTCCCAAATTGAGTTTGCATTTTGGGACTATCATACATACAGTGGTTAGAATGTGCTAATATAAAAAAATCACTTTTTATGATGGCCTTCGTGGTCGAGGGGTAAGGCTCAGACTACCAATCCAAAGGTCGCAGGTTCATATCCTGGCATGCCCAATTAAATTTTATTTGTGTTTTTTCACATCTAATTAATTAAAAATAATATACAGTATATTTGCTGTACGTTCCAGAATGGAAGATACTCTCAGTGTCACCCTGGTGCAAGACCGCCTCTCAGAATCGAAACATTGCTTGAAATGGCTCGGTTCGGGAAATGGCTAGCTGTGTTCGTCAACCAATAACCCACCTTTTTTTCCATCTGATTCCCCTCCCCACTACCTTCCGCCTCACAATATACCTCAATAAGGGATGCCATAATCTCACAGGTTCCGGACGATGGATGCAGTTGGGACACTTGGGTGGTATCCGTATAAAAAAAAATCAGAGTGCAGTTCATCGTGATAGAAATGAAATCTTCAGTAAACTAAAGTATACAAGAAGGGAGGTTATGCAGCACCGCACAAAGAGGACACCGATTATACTATCTCATTCTCTCTCAGGTTAAATCCTGTAGATGTATGTATGTGTTTGTCTCTTTTTAGTGTTGCTATTTTTCGTTTCATCGAGTTTCAAATCACAATGGTGCTAAAGAAGTTTTCACTACAATAATATATTTTTTTTGCATTAACAGGGCCTATGTCATCTGAGATGCTGTGTGGGGAGGGTCTTTTTGAGGAGATGAATTAATGAACATTGGTCTTGAAGACACCGATGTTGTAGGAAGGAGGAAACACAAAAGCCGACTAATCGTTCCACAGCCGAGCTGTTGGAACACAAGATTCGAAGAAGCGACATATTCTCATGTGACAAATGTCAACTGTGTACATATGTTGGGCACGCGTTTGGCGTGTTTCCCGACAATGCACCGGTGCCGAAGGAATTAATGACGCTAGTTCCTCGGAGCATCTTCCATTGAAATACCAGTAGAACAAGGATAGCATTCCCACATGACGCCTGATGTAAGAATCTATCAAACGGACCGTCCGTTTCTGCACAGAGTCGAGGGTATTTTTCAGGTATTTTGGAGGTCCAGAGCAGAGGTGGCTGCCAAGTTCAACCGTGGGGAGCACTTGTGATTTGTACAGAGTTAGCAGTAGTATACTATTAAAGTATCTGCGGGCCCTGTACAGTAGCTTCTGTCGCTCTCCATAGAGAGAAAAAAAATGGCCTCATATTTAAACGCCCGGGGTCTCACAAGTTTCGTATGATCTATAGCTATTCGAAAACGTAAAAATAAATGAAATTATTGTTCACTATTAGCCCGCTACAATGGCCGGAAGTTTTGAAAAAAAAATAGATTTCGTAATTTGAAAAAAAAAAATTAAACAAATTAATGGTTCATATTTTATTTTTTTTACCAAACTTATTTTTCATTCCATAACTGCAGTACAAAGAATGCAATTTTTTTTTTTTTTTAAACATATGTTGTATTAAAAATATAAAAGGGGAAAATAACACTTTTTCTGGATAAAATCAGAATTCTTGTTGACTTACTTGTATTCATAAACTTGATTTTTTTTCTTCATTTTTGTCAGTTATACTTTTTTTTTTTTTTTTTTTTTTTTTTTTAATAAAAAAATTCCTTTATTATTTATTTACAGTTTTTTACATTTTTAAATTAAGTCCCGTTAAACTGATTGATATCAGTTTGTCAACGGGTTCTTTTGACAATTACTTTTTTTTTAAATTGAGACAGGTCTTCGACCAAGTCGAAGAGACAGGTACATAAAATATACAGGTACATGAAAAAAAAAAATTGTTAATAAAATATATAAGAAATACAGAACAGAGAAAATGAAAGAAATAAAAGAAAAGACAAGAGAAAATAATAATGGAAAAAACATTAAAACGAAAAGCGGAAAATAACAGAAATTAGTACAAAAAAGTTCTTTCACTTAACCATTTTTTTAGCGCACATTTCCTTCTGAAACTCAATTCACAGCTTTTTATTGCGTTGGGTAACATGTTGTAAATTATTGGAACAAGGTATTCTAGAGTTCTTTGACCGTATTTATTTAGGTATCTGGGAATTATAAGTCCATCATTTGCAGTTAGTCTTGTATTATGAACATGAACCACTAGTTTATTATATTCAGATTGAGATGTATGCTGACTCGCAATTTTAAGCCACAATATAGCACGAACAGATAATACATTTACAGAGTTGTATAATAATGATTTTGGTATATCATGTCTTTGTTCGTATTCAGTTTTTTTTAATAATAATTTTACCAAAGAATATTGTACGTTTTGCACTGAAAGAATATTTGTTTTTGTTGAATGTCCCCATGTGGTTATTCCATATCTTATTAGGGATTCCGCCAATACGCATTGTTTAATAATAAACAAAGGTTAAAAGGTTAAATTACTGAAAAAAAAATATTTATAAAAAATTAAAAAAAAAAGATTTTAGGTATGTTTTCTGATTTTCAATGCATTTTAGCAGGCTAATAAACATTTAAAAAATATATATTAAATGCAGTTCTCATTTTCTTTGTAAGACGCAACTTTTGAGACCCCGGGCGTTTCTGAATTCAAAAGTTGAAATAATTGACACACCCTACTGTACAGTACGCCTAGTTTTTGAGAGGCTAACTTAACTCTGGCTTCGATGTAGCCCCCATATCTGAGCTGGTCACTTAGAGTTTCATCAAGCATATCATAAATAAATAAATTAAAGATGTTAGGAGACACCTGTCTCCACAAGTTCAGGGTTTCTGAGCTCGGTAACATTCAATAATATGTGAGTATTATATTTGCTTGAAACCTTATCTTTAAGTTTGTATTCATTTCCCACAGCCGGTGCAGCGCTATCAATAACTGTGAGTTTTTCTTAAAGATAATTGATTACTTATCAGAGCTGATAAGATAGTCGCCCAGGCGTTGGCAATAGTCTCACAGGAGTGGATAGTTTACCAAACCTTTGAACAAACAGTCGAATCTGTTAAAAAATTATACTAACTTATATTAATTAGTGCTTTAAATACAAGTTACTTATATTATAATACCTGATAAGTGATTGTGCTAATCCTCCCGGGAAGAATAGCTACTTCGGTAAGTCTTTATTTTGCTATCAACCTGCTTTTAACTGACTTGGCGGTGTAGTGAACAGGAAATGGTGGGTGTGTCATGGAATAAGATGATGATATGGAAGTTTGTTACGTTTAATATTATGTTTAAGGTTGACGTCTTTACACAAATGTGAACACGCACTTCTTGACGTGAATCCCATTTTCCGTCAATCCAACTTCCTAAGTATTTATATTGAGAAAGACAATCTACGATAAAAAGACATATGTGTTTTTATTGGCTTATAGGAATATTCGCGAGAATAGATTTTTGTGCTGTGAATATAAAAAGTGCTACGAGAAAACGTAATACTTGCTAACATTAGTTTAAATATATTTTTTAACATTTAATTTATAAAAAATTGTGTGTTTTTTAATTATGATGTCATCGTACGAAAATGATCTTATCTTATTTTCTTATCAACACTACTTAATCCAAGGGTGCCCAACCTATATCAACCTATATGGTAAAAAAAATATATTACTGAGCTGAGGCGGGCCACAAAGGTGGAGAGGGGGGGGGGGGGGGGGGGGGGAGGGGGCAGATTACAGCATTTTACTGGTAATAATTATTGGCATCCAAAAATTAAATTATTGTGAAAACGCAAGCAAATCTGATTTTGACCAAGTTCATAACAAGTTTCATAATATCGGTGAATTAAAAAAAAATCAGTAAAGTTGCAATTCCTACTTTTGTTGTTAAATTTACGTGACCAGAAGGTGTACTCGCTCTCTCGCTCTCTATACATGTCTATTGCACTTACCCCTTTGTCACAAATTCTTTGCACTCATCCTCCACTTATTAAAATCATGTCAGTTGCATTCGATCTTCCGAGTGTGAAAACATACACTGGTTGAAATTGATTGCGATAAGAATTTACTAGTATTTCCATGCGCCTAAGCACTTTTCAGGCAATAAATCGAAACCCCCATTGAGAGTCCGAGGTCTAATAAAAAGAAAGTTCGTATTTCACAAAATATAATATGCAATGTGATAAATTTACGAAAACCGGTTTTTCTTTTTTGTTTGAATACCAAAATCCTTAATTAAACCAATTAAACTAAATCATCATTTTAAACTAACCACCGATTATTATTTAATTTTTGTATTACCCTTTCCACCCTAAGCTTTTTTTGGTTTTTTTCCACAAACTTCAGGCCAAAATTGGGTTTTTTTAAGTTTCAGTTTTTTTGTGTAAATAAAATTGATATTATAGTTCATCTGAAAAAATAATTGAAAAAATTTAAGATGTGTAGTCCAAAATGATGATTCGTTTTCATTTAGATTTATTTTTTCGGGCTTTGGCTCGATTTATTTTTTTAGACATGACAGAATCGACGATTATTTCACTAATACACAATCAAGCTATAAAAAATAGAAATCACAAATAATCCATTTAAACGAGTGTTTGCACGAAAACAAACACGATAATGCATAGAGGGAAATAAAATGTTGACGACAGCATGATGCGATAATTACTAGTGTACCTTTCTAACATCGATTAACAAAATTCATCCATCCCTCGACCACAGTAGGTACTAAAGTATCGTGCAATTCTAGAATATGTCTTTCAATCCTGATTCAAAAATTTTTGTAGTAACATCCCTCCTATTTTAAAATTGTCATAAACATGTCGAGTGTCACTCGACATTGGAGCTCGAGTATTTGCACGAAAACAAACACGATAATGCACAGATGGAGATAAGATGTGGTGGACAGCGTGGTGCGATAATTACTAGTGTACCTTTGTAACATCGATAAACTAAATTCATCCATCCCTCCTACTATTACCTACACTAGAAATTACCCCTTACAATTCAATTCAATTCAATTTATTTATTCTTTCAAAACATTACAAAATTTAAAATTTCAATTCGTTTTTTAAATACATTTTTAACAGTATTACATTAAACATAAATATAAATGGTAGGCAAAAAAAAACTATATAAGCATTAATTGAGCTTGCCTTTTAAAGGCAGCTTCACTGACGCTAAATATGTCGTTATCCGAATTAATTCTGTTCAACAGCAAGATTGCTCTCCCGACTGGCAAAACCATTGGCAAGTTAGTTCTGCAAGCCGGGAGTAAAACAGTCTATGCTGTCGATGACGGAGATAACCATCGGGAACATAGAAACTAATGCTCTTCATGATAGCCGAGTTTTCGAACCTTCCACGAATCAGTCTGAAGAAATGTGTTGCAATGAGCACATCCCTTCTGACCCGTAGAAGGTTCACACCAAGCATGCCCAAGAGAAAGCGGGTAGGGTAGAGCCACGGATAGTAGCCATACTTCCTAAAATGAAAATTTTCAAAACTTTGAAGGGAATCTGGAGGAAAAAGATTGTATCAGATATTTGAAAAATTTTAAACACGTCGTTTTGAACCCATTTGGCATCCTTTTATCACTCTTAGAATTTAAAAATATATATTTTTTTAAATGACACCTTAACACTCCAATACACGCGCCCCCTAGTGAGACATAAATACACGCGTGTCATCTGTCAGATGACTGCTCACTTATTTGTCAAAAGTGAATAGTATAATATTTTTTTCGCTATTTTGCAGGAATGTCGAGCTAGGCGAGCTTGGGGAATACTAGGGCGGGGTGACCAGGCTCCCCTCCCTTCATCAAACTTATGACGAAAAAACAGAACTAGTCATCTGTGAGATGACACGCGTGTATTGGAGTGTTAATGTATAAAGTCATTGGAATAAATACATATTTGTTTTATTTGGTGATAAACATCTAATATTCTGATAAGAGAGAGAAGACTATTAATTCTGATAATGCTGTACCTCATCAGTTATATTGTATTTTTAAAATTAACCTTTTTATATTTTTAGACTTCGCATGGATATTAATTATAATTGAAATAAAGGCAAAAATAATATTTAAAAGTTATAAATAAAAAAAAATGGCAGTCCAAGAAATAATGTGTTTTGGTAGCTCAGTTGGTACAAGCGTGAATTTGGCAGCCACCTCTGGTCTGGAGCTCCAAAATACCTAAAAAATACCCTCGAATTTGTGCAGAAACCGACGGTCCGCTTAATAGATTCTCCCATCTTAACAGATGGATTGCAATCTTTAGAGCACAGGCGTCGGGTGGGAATGCTATCCTTGTTCTACCGGTATTACAACGGAAGATGCTCCGAGGAACTAGCATCATTGATCCCTTCGGCGCCGGTGCATAGTCGGGAAACATGCCAAACGCGTGCCCAACATTTGTACACGGTTGACATTTGTCACATGAGAACGGGTCGTTTCTTCGACTCGTTCTTGTGTTCAACAGCTCGGCTGTGGAATGATTTGCCGGCCTCTGTGTTTCATGGTTGTTGTAACATGGGTCTCTTCAAGACCAATGTTAATTCCTTCCTCTCCTCAAAAAGACCCTCCTCACAGCATCCCAGATGACATAGGCCCTGAGGAAAATTATTTTCCTCAGGGCCTCCTGTGTGGAGTTAATGTAAAAAAATCATCTTCCCGGAGAGAGGAAAATCCCTAATTCAAGTCTCGTCGTTGATTAATCTTTTTATTTTTTCTAAAAAAATCACCGTTAACTTCTGAATCATATTTTTTTTAAACCTTTCACCACTTATCCGCTCTACATGCCAAAACCATTTGAGCGTCCTTTCTTAATCTTAACTATTGAATATTTTCATGTAGGAGTATAATTTTGTAAACCTTTAAATTTTTGCTCGAAATTCTTACCGTAATAAAAAGGTTAAAAACCACCCTATTTAATTTTTCCTGCTCTAACAACCAATTAACAATCAAATTACATCACAAATCTTACTTGAAGCATATTGATGATAATAAAATTGAAAAAAAAGTACAATTAGTTTTATAAAAGTGTGTGAACCACTTGCTAGTTTTCTATCATATTATATAAAATTTTGTAATTATACTTTTGTATTTGTAAACTGATAATATTATTATCTGTATATACATATTCGATGATTGTAAACGGAAGTGGCGCTCCCTGTTATTCACAAAAACAAACCGTTGAAGTTTTGAACAGCACCCTAAATGAGTAAATGTCTAAAATGTCATTTAAAACTTTGAATTTCTCAATAAAATTTTTTTTTAATACAATTTCCCTTTCAATTTCAAAATTTTCCCTGTATAAATTTTTGAAATGTTTAAACCTTTAAAACTTCCAAGCAGAACTAAATTAAAAACTGTTGTCATAAAAATTTCCTGACTCGTATTCCCACCAATAGGCCACTTGCATAACATTTTTTAAAAAAAATTTCCGGTTCAGGCTGTTACATTCTGTTTGTTTTTTTTTTTTTAATCCAATTTTTGAAAATTTCAATCCGAAAAATCAGACCATTTTTTATAAACCGGAAAGACGGGACATAATTTTATAGGTGTGAAAAAACGATAATTACATAGCCGAAAATCATTTTTAAAAAAAATAACGTTTTCCACACGAATGGCACATGAGAATAACGAGGCATACCAAAAATATTACATCTCATAAATATTTTTTTTCCTTGATCCATCTTATTGAGCATAAACCATTATAATGTGCAGCGTCTATATTACTAAAATCAATGTAAGATTCTTGTACTTGTAAATTATAATAATAATAAGAATATCATAAAATTTTATTTTGTTAAAATCAGCACCATAATCATTATACCTCTAAAACACGTACCGACAGCATCTTTACGTTCTGAAGAGAACCCCGTACATCATTAAATGTACAGGGTTCTCTTCAGAACATCTGTCAAAAAGTCGAACCAAATGAACTTATCATTTGGTTATCAAGAAAAAAAAATATTTATGAGATGTAATATTTTTGGTATGCCTCGTTATTCTCATGTGCCATTCGTGTGGAAAACGTTCTTTTTTTTAAATGATTTTCGGCTATGTAATTATCGTTTTTTCACACCTATAAAATTATGTCCCGTCTTTCCGGTTTATAAAAAATGGTCTGATTTTTCGGATTGAAATTTTCAAAAAATCCCCAGGGTTTCAAAAATTGGATTAAAAAAAAAAAAAAACAGAATGTCTTAGAATATTTGCCTGAACCGGAAATTTTTTTTAAAAAATGTTATGCAAGTGGCCTATTGGTGGGAATACGAGTCAGGAAATTTTTATGACAACAGTTTTTAATTTAGTTCTGCTTGGAAGTTTTAAAGGTTTAAACATTTCAAAAATTTATACAGGGAAAATTTTGAAATTGAAAGGGAAATTGTATTAAAAAAAATTTTTATTGAGAAATTCAAAGTTTTAAATGACATTTTAGACATTTACTCATTTAGGATGCTGTTCAAAACTTCAACGGTTTGTTTTTGTGAATAACAGGGAGCGCCACTTCCGTTTACAATCATCGAATATGTATATACAGATAATAATATTATCAGTTTACAAATACAAAAGTATAATTACAAAATTTTATATAATATGATAGAAAACTAGCAAGTGGTTCACAAACTTTTATAAAACTAATTGTACTTTTTTTCAATTTTATTATCATCCATATGCTTCAAGTAAGATTTGTGATGTAATTTGATTGTTAATTGGTTGTTAGAGCAGGAAAAATTAAATAGGGTGGTTTTCAACCTTTTTATTACGTTAAGAATTTTGAGCAAAAATTTAAGGTTTACAAAATTATACTCCTACATGAAAATATTCAACAGTTAAGATTAAGAAAGGACACTCAGATGGTTTGGGAATGTAGAGCGGATGAGCGGTGAAAGGAGGTTTAGAAAAAATATGATTCAGAATTTAACGGTGATTTTTTAGAAAAAATACAGAAAATAAAAAGATTAATCAACGACGAGACTTGAATTAGGGATTTTCCTCTCTCCGAGAAGACGCTTTTTTTTTACATTAACTCCACACAGTAGGCCCTGAGGAAAATAATTTCCCTCAGGGCCTATGTCATCTGGGATGCTGTGAGGAGGGTCTTTTTGAGGAGAGGAAGGAATGAACATTGGTCTTGAAGGGAGGAAAATCATTCCACAGCCGAGCTGTTGAACACAAGAACGAGTCGAAGAAACGACCCGTTCTCATGTGACAAATGTCAACCGTGTACACATGTTGGGCACGCGTTTGGCATGTTTCCCGACTATACACCGGTGCCGAAGGGATCAATGATGCTAGTTCCTCGGAGCATCTTCCGTTGTAATACCGGTAGAACAAGGATAGCATTCCCACTCGACGCCTGTGCTCTAAAGATTGCAATCCATCTGTTAAGATGGGAGAATCTATTAAGCGGACCGTCCGTTTCTGCACAAAGTCGAGGGTATTTTTCAGGTATTTTGGAGCTCCAGACCAGAGGTGGCTGCCAAATTCACGCTTGTACCAACTGAGCTACCAAAACACATTATTTCTTTACTGCCATTTTTTTATTATTTATAACTTTTAAATATTATTTTTGCCTTTATTTCAATTATAATTAATATCCATGCGAAGTCTAAAAATATAAAAAGGTTAATTTTAAAAATACAATATAACTGATGAGGTACAGCATTATCAGAAATAATAGTCTTCTCTCTCTTATCAGAATATTAGATGTTTATCACCAAATAATACAAATATGTATTTATTCCAATGACTTTATACATTAACACTCCAATACACGCGTGTCATCTCACAGATGACCAGTTCTGTTTTTTCGTCATAAGTTTGATGAAGGGAGGGGAGCCTGGTCACCCCGCCCTAGTATTCCCCAAGCTCGCCTAGCTCGACATTCCTGCAAAATTGCAAAAAAACAATTATACTATTCACTTTTGACAAATAAGTGAGCAGTCATCTGACAGATAACACGCGTGTATTTATGTCTCACTAGGGGGCGTGTGTATTGGAGTGTTAAGGTGTGTCATTAAAAAAAAAAATATATTTTTAAATTCTAAAGGTGCGATTCCGTGCCACGCGGCAGTCGGCAGACGGCAACAGCAGACGGCGACTGCAGTGCCGCCGACGGCAGACGGCACTACTTAACTCTATGCACTTGTATTGGACCGTTTCCGACACACCACTACAAGTGCCGCGCGGCACTTGCCGTCGATGACTGACGCGTGGCGGCAGACGGCACTCG
The DNA here is from genome assembly GCA_929108145.2 of Limnephilus rhombicus. NCBI lineage: Eukaryota > Metazoa > Arthropoda > Insecta > Trichoptera > Limnephilidae > Limnephilus > Limnephilus rhombicus. The sequence continues at coordinate 21,294,380 of OV815290.1, read as the reverse complement.
GGTGCAAACATAGTACTGCCGTACTGCCGTCGACTTCAGACACAATGGACGTGTTGACAGACGGAGAAAGCGGGAGTCTTATTTATTTGGTGTCTAAAAATCCGTGTTTATTTGATTGCAAGAATGTTCATTATAAAGATCAAAGGATAAGAGAAAACGTTTGGAAAGAAATCGCTCAAGATCTCAATTTTATTTAAACGACAATAACTTCTGAAAATGTCTTCACTCTCATTTAGATGTCTTTTTATCAAAGTTTCATAAGCGCCTTCTTCCAATCTATTTAAGTACATTGGCAGTATAGGCTTTCAACTTGAATAATAATACAATAATAAATCATCGTCGTCTTCTTCTTCTTGCAATAACACTTGCAGCATTTTATTATTCATAATTTTAAATGGAAGACACAACCGTCGGCAGTACGCAGCGGACGCAACTGCAGTGCCGTCAATGCCGTCGACTTTGGAACCTGCGCGTTAGTGCCGCCTGCCGTCGGCGGCACTGCAGTCGCCGTCTGCTGTTGCCGTCTGCCGACTGCTGCGTGGCACGGAATCGCACCTTAAGAGTGATAAAAGGATGCCAAATGGGTTCAAAACAACGTGTTTAAAATTTTTCAAATATCTGATACAATCTTTTTCCTCCAGATTCCCTTCAAAGTTTTGAAAATTTTCATTTTAGGAAGTATGGCTACTATCCGTGGCTCTACCCTACCCGCTTTCTCTTGGGAATGCTTGGTGTGAACCTTCTATGGGTCAGAAGGGATGCGCTCATTGTAACACATTTCTTCAGACTGATTCGTGGAAGGTTCGAAAACTCGGCTATCATGAAGAACATTGGTTTCTATGTTCCCGATGGTTATCTCCGTCATCGACAGCATAGACTGTTTTACTCCCGGCTTGCAGAACTAACTTGCCAATGGTTTTGCCAGTCGGGAGAGCAATCTTGCTGTTGAACAGAATTAATTCGGATAATGACATATTTAGCGTCAGTGAAGCTGCCTTTAAAAGACAAGCTCAATTAATGCTTATATAGTTTTTTTTTGCCTACCATTTATATTTATGTTTAATGTAATACTGTTACAAATATATTTTAAAAACGCATTAAACTTTAAAATTTTGTAATGTTTTTGAAAGAATAAATAAATTGAATTGAATTGAATTGTAAGGGGTAATTTCTAGTGTAGGTAAAGTAGAAGGGATGGATGAATTTAGATCGATGTTACAAAGGTACACTAGTAATTATCGCACCATGCTGTCCACCACATCTTATCTCCATCTGTGCATTATCGTGTTTGTTTTCGTGCAAATACTCGAGCTCCAATGTCGAGTGACACTCGACATGGTGTAAATCTTCTTTTTGTGGACAATTTCAAAATAGGAGGGATGTTACCACAAAATTTTTTGAATCAGGATTGAAAGACATATTCTAGAATTGCACGATACTTTAGTACCTGCTACGGTCGAGAATGTGGTGATTATTTTATAATTGTGTGGTTTTGTGTATTATAATTTCATCCAATTTATTATTAAGCAAATGCTTTGACTATCAATTTCGATTTTTTTTTTTTTTTTTTACAGTGAATACTGCACAAGAATCTCAACTGCTCCCGTCTGGAGCCAGTGAGACTATGGCATCCCCAATTGGGGTATGTTGTGAGGCTTAAGGTAGTGGGGAGGGGAAGGAGGTGGGGAAGAGGAAGGTTGGGAAGTACCTGGCTATTCAGATCTGGTCACTAAACACGGCTAAAGCCATTTTCAAGCAACGTTTCAATTCTGAATGGTGGTCTTACACCAGGGCGATACTGATAGTATCTTCCACTCTGGAACATGCCGCAAATATACTATATATTATTTTAAATGAATTAATTGTGAAATAACACAAATTAATCAAATAAAATTTATTTGCGCATGCCGGGTTCGAACCCGCGACCTCCGGATTGTAAGTCAAGAGTCTTACCCACTGGACTACGGAGGTCGTCGATTACATCTGGTTTATGTTTATTGTAAAGTTTATTTGTTATTTGCACTGAAATGTTTTATTTCCAGCTAGTTGTTGTATATTATTTCTTTGTGTCGAATGTTAATGCTAGTTTGCCTTGTAAAAATTTATTTTCAGGTTGTTTTATAGCGTGTTTTTATGTCTAATTTTAACTCTTTAGAGGCGTTTACATATTGTGGTATGATTCCATGACAATTCAACATAGTGACAAATCTTAATTGTTTTAGGAATCTTTATGTGGTAGTCAAATTCATTTAAAACATTTTACAGCACTCGTCTAAGTCGTTAGATTGATAAATATCTAGCCATTAGATGCTTAATTCTTTTGTAAGAGAGTTCAAATGACTGAATATTTGTTTCAAATAATTATGATAAAAATATAGTATCGATATAATAACTCTTGTATAGATACAATATTTTCTTCTTCTTGTCCAAGAGCTATCTGGCATCCAACTTAAAATAGGTTTCTGGGCGACTGTCAGTCAGTTCTGTGCATCAGCCCATTTCGGTCATGGGCGACCTCTGCTCCTCTTTCCCAGCCAAGACTATTGTGGTAGTGCTAGTTGTGCCACTTGCCCGGCATAGTTCCACTTGAAGTTGGAGATTGTGGTGGCTGGTGGACTTCCTTAGACTTGCTCCTTATCCACTTGTTGATCTTTCTATCTCACAGCGAGATACCTAGCACATTGCAGGTCTGTAGACATTTTCCTCACAACGTTTTGATTGGAGTATATATTGCATGTATACGCTTGTTGAATATAAGGTATATATAAGGTGTAGGGATCTCTTCCTGCTTTTTTTCACAAATCATTTTCTTTACTCAATTTCGCTGGTCTAGTTTTTTAGTTTCAGAGCTTGACTCTAGTAAATGTATATTGATTTACGTTTTCTAATTATGTTCCTGGGACACTAATGTGCGGGACTTTGGAACACTTGTTTATCTTTAGTTCAATACTTTTAGATTATTCTCTAAGTTGGTACAGCATTGACTTCAGATCTCATTGTTGGCGCTTATGATAACAACATCATCGGCATATCGGAGGTTGATCAACTTTCTCCAATTTCCCTGAACGCCTTAATCTGGCGATTGTACAATTAAATACATCTTCGATTAATATAAATACTTTTAGGGATATTGCATCTCATTGTATAACATCTCTTCCTATTGAGAATGGTATCTTGTTATAAACCATTTTATACTGATGAATTTTGGAAACTTTTTTCTTATGTATATATATATAGTGCCGAATTAGTGAGATTCAGCTATTTACTTACCATTCCAATAGTAACTGATATTTCTGTTTCTCTCTCAGAAGACTTGAAGACTAAATCATTGCTTCGAGGTATTACATATTTTGCTTTCTATCTGTCTGTAAATGACTTGTGTAAATACAAAACCAACTTCGGCTATTGTTGTCATTTTACAGATTCAGTCTCAAATTCGTTGTCCTCCATCTCCTCGACATGCAGGCGGACACGGGCTTGGTTTATTGCAAACCCGACTGGCAGAAAACCCTGCAATCATTCGAAGCCATTGAAGATAACAATAAAAAAATGCTTCTCGAACCATTCCCTGATGAAAAAGTGCTGGCGGCCTTCGCGGGGTTATCATACACTGCTTGTATGGGAGAGCTCGACTGGCCCAAAGGGTGGAAACTTCTTACCACGGCACGGAGCAACTCATGGACTAATGCATACTTCGGCTGTGCATTTTGGAACCCTTCTGAGCAGCAGGTGGTTGTTGCCCATAGAGGGACGGACCCCAAGAAGTTGGGGGCACTCTGGGTCGATGGGAAGGGTGTGTACTGTAATAGTTACACGAAACACATGAGCTCAGGTGTAACTTTTGCGGATGATATCAAGAAGGTTATTGTTGAAACAAACCAACGACATGGCATTCGTTTCATCCTGTCCTTCACAGGACATTCCCTCGGAGCCTGGTTGGCCGGAGTCACCACCCTTACCGTGAAATATCTCGAGAGGAAGGGTAGTGGCTTCCGCAAAATCATCAGCCCACATGAAGGCCTCCACGCTCACACTCTGGCCTTGGATAGTCCGGGGGTTGAGGAGATGTTATTGAAGATTTGCAGAGACAACGACGTACGATACAACCGTTCCATGTGCGCAAAGCTTTTGGATATCACCACCATCTTTGCTGCACCAAATCTGATAAACACATCTGGCTGGCACATGGGAGATATATATCAGGTGCACATGAAACGCGACGCTTCTGCAAGATACTTGGAAAGTATTACTTCGGGGTTCAATTTAGACACCCACAGTATAGACAACTTTATCAAAGCTCTTGATGAAGGGAAGGAGAAGTATGCGGTACATGTCTGGCCACAGGGACTTGTTGAGTTGGAATATCACCACGAGCTGGAGCTAGTCAGCAATTCTTACATCTTGCATATGGATGAGACACAAGTCCCTTCTGCGAGTTCTGCGAGTTCTAGTGGCAGCGACAGGAACACACAACCAGCTGAAGGAAATACCGACAGTATGCACTCAGAAGAAACAGTAATTTCACAATACCACACTCTTCCATCACTGGGCAATACCTGCCACTTGGGGGTGTTTTCCGCAGAAGAGTTAAAATTTTTGCAGAATTGGAGTTTATTTAAAACATATGCACTGATAAAACTGACCGAAATTACAAAATTTCTAACCCAACAAAAACTTGATAAAATAGACATCCCCGAATTTACAATTGATTCTAAAAAAAATACAATCAATTGCTTATCAAAGGGGGATTTGGTGAAGACAATTGGACAAACAAAGCAATTATTACGCTGGTTTCCTATAGAAATCATGAAGGCTGTGGAACAACAGAACAGGAGGATAAAGGGAGCCCCCTTATACATGGCTGGTCAGGCTTATCTTCGTACGATGCCTGATATCCTAGACTGTGAAGACACCTTGGAGCTAAATCAATTCTTGCAATCTTCAGTACGTATTTTACTAATTGAAACAAATGATCCTAAATTCGAAGCTGCCAGATTAAATAATATCTTGCTTCAGATTAAGAACACACCCGTGAATTCAATTTATTTGGAAGACAACTGCCATACGATTCTCAGTTGGAATGATTTGACCAGTATAGCTATGGATATAGACATGGAAGGTTTAAACGAGAGCGATGTTATTATTAACAATCTGCTCGTTATTGAATTCACTTCTTCAACCGAGAACTTTAACCAAAACTATGAAATTTTGACAAAAATTCTTAAAACTTTAGAAACACGCACCCACAAAAAGCTCGTGATCATTCTATCACAAGCGATTGATTCACACTTTTCTATGGATTATAAAGAACTGTCCGTTAAAACTAAGTCTTTCAAAGAATTCGAATTAAGCGACCTGACTATTACATCTAGAGAATATATATTTGCAAGGGATTCAATAGCCTTGGGGGAAGAAATTTTCAGTCTCAATAAAATACTTGGAGATTATTGTAAATCTGACGATGTGCAAATTCGAAACAAAATTAGTGCTTTAATTTCTCCAGTTTTGAAGAAACTCGCAACAGACGCCAGTTATAAGATTTATATCCCAATCAAACTTCCCAGGCTTTGCGAATTAGAAGCTCTCTACTCCAAAGGGAACAGGCTAGTAGACAAAGAGAAGCTTACCGCACTACTAAAGAGGAGTGGGGCTGCCGGACCACTGCTGGTGATCAGTGATCCGGAGCAACGCAGCCAGAACTTCTGGGGGGAGGGGGCGGAGCCCGCGTGGCCGATGATCTTCAAGACCGAGGACGATGGACAGGACCTATTTATGGAAAAGTGTCGGGAGGAGTCCTCAGCTAGAATAATCTATTGGCTGCATTTATCCGCAGAAGGCCTCTCCCTGAGGGAAATTTACAACGGCGGCCTCTACATGCGCAGGAAGTTCCACAATCGTTTTGTAATTAAATCCATGAAAGAATTTGTTGGCTACAGCGGAAATAAAGATGTTTTTATATTCAACAATGCGAAAGATAAAATGTCACTTATTAGTTCCTTTAATTTATCCAAGGAAGAAGAAAAAAAATTTGTTTCAAAAGAACATTTTAAATTGAATACTGAAGATATATTGAAAGAGGAAACTTTCAGCAAACATAATTTCAAAATGCAGAAGATCGGGGATAGGCCGTGTGAAGCCGAGGAATCATTTGTCTCGAGAGATCACATTCAAAGTCATAATCGGTTTCATGGATTGAATATGGGAAAAAAAAATGAAGAGGAAAAATTCAACAAACATTATTTTAGAAAGCTGGAGATCAGAGGCAGCCCGCGTCTGGTCTGGCAATACTCCCACGGCTCTCTGGATGGCCTGCGTCCCTTCATCACCAGGGATGACAGCGACCCCATTGATGAAATTACCTTCAGCAACACGAGAAAGAACCTGACCATCATTGCTGATGATCCTGGCATGGGAAAGACCACCAGCCTGACGCGCATGTCCGAGCTCATCCGCGACTCTTGGGTGCTGAGAATAGACCACAATCGCTTGACTTCCGCTCTTGATAAACTGCCTTCGAAACTTAACCTGCAATTGGTTACTAAATGTTTAATTCATGCTTCGGGTTTACCTACTGATGATGATTTTCTGCACAACCTTTTACAGCATTGCCTTGAATCAGAAGGTTCGAGGCAAGTTTGTATTTTGTTGGATGCGTTTGATGAAATAACTACAGAAAATACCAAAGTCAATATGTTAGAGATTCTGAAATATTTAAAAAATATCACAAATTGTAAAACAATAGTCACCACACGGGTGCATCCGCAAGAATGGCTCGAAAATGAATTGTCAGAATTTTCCGCAGAGTTACAAAAAATAACAAAAACAGAACAGGATGAGTACATGGTGAATTCCTGGCTTTCTCACCTAGCTTTGGAATTTCCAGAGCATGGAGAGTCGGAGAAATGGAGGCTGCGCCAGTTTGCCAGAGAGCTGCGGGAGGAGGTGGAGGGAGTGCTGGGAAAAGACGTGGCTAGCTTCATGGGAATCCCGCTGCAGATCCGTATGCTGGCCGAAGTGTTCCTCCAGCAGGCCATACAATCTGTGGTGTATCCCGAACAAGCGAAGAACTTATGCAAAATCACCAATCTGCATGATTTGTATACACAATTTATCAAAGTCAAGAAATTAATATACTTTGAGCAGAAAAGAATTTTCAACAAAGGTCTTCCGGATTCTTTTCTAAATGATATAGTTATGAAAATAATGGAAAAGCATTGTGTCCTGGCTTTCCAGTCCCTCGACCCAAAGTTTGCTGCTGAATATTTCTCTAACACAATACTATCCAACCAAGACTTGGAAGACCTAAGCGGCCTAGGGCTGATCAAGGCTAGAATTGATGGAACCGTTCCGTTCATTCACCGCACGTTTGAAGAATATTTTTGTGCAGATTTTTTCGTCCAGTGGCTGAGACAGGGAAAACAAAAAAAAGAAAATAACAAACTCGTTAAAAGTGAATTTATCATTTTATTGCTCAGACCAGACTATTATTTAATCAGAAAGTTTATAGAGACCCAGCTTGCTATATCACCACCAATACCGAGCGATGCACTGGAAAGTAATCCGATATTGTACAAACACTGGTCTGAAAAACGTCTGCTATTCTTTCATGATCGTGTTAAAACACCATTGCATGTAGCGGTTGAAGAACAGAATGTGCACACATTTGCAGTCCTCCTCAGTGGCCCGAGCAGTAGGATATCCGAGGAAGACTACATCTGCTTTATGGCAGCAAGAGACAAGGTCGGCAGAACTGCACTGAACATGGCATTAGAGAAAAGAAATCTCAATATTGTAAAACAAATTGAAGGAATTGTGGAGAATTTTTCGTACGAGTCACTTCTTGAACTTATGCTTGCTTCTTTCTTAGATTTTGAAGGCGACAAAGAGCATAAATTGTTTAGCGAATGTACTTCAAATAAACAACCGTCAACTAGTTTACACCGGGCCTTAATAAGAACTGAACAGATCAGAAAACAAATCACTCCGTTTATGAAAGCGGTGAGAGAGGATGACTACAGCACCGTGAATAAGATTTTAAGTGGCATGGAAAGTGATACTGAGCGCGCTCATTTATTGATTGCCATTGATAGTCAGGGTGATACTGCCATCAATCTCGCTGCAAGTAAAGATAATCATATATTGTTTAAATTATTTGCTAAACAAGGAGTTTGTATGTCGTTTGATAAAATTGAAGAGAATCCCTTACACTGCGCAGCAAAGGAAGGAAACCTTAGTATTGTGAAATATTTACTAAATTCCACAAAAAATTCCATTGAGGAAATAAGTTTAAGTAAACACGTAATCAACAATGATAATCAAACCGGTGAAGAAGCAAATGCATTTCCATATACTGGCATATATCAAATGTTTTCTTCTACGAAATCTACAGACGGTTCTACCGCCTTGATGTTAGCTGCGGAAGAAGGGCACTACGAGATAGTATCGATACTGTTGGAGAAAGGAGCAGACATCCACATGAAAGATAATGACGGCAGGACTGCATTAATGCTAGCTGCAAGTGAGGGACATCTAGAGATCATTGAACACCTACTGTTGAATGGTGTTGAATTAAGCTCGCAGGATAACAACGGTGATTCGGCCCTTCTTCTTGCAGCTAATAATGGTCACCTTGCAATAGTATGCAAACTGTTGGAGAAAGGAGCAGACATTCATATGAGAGGTAATAACGGCTTGACTGCATTAATGGTAGCTGCAAGTGAGGGACATCAAGAGATCGTTGAACACCTACTGTTGAGTGGTGTTGAATTAAGCTCGCAGGATAACAACGGTGATTCGGCCCTTCTTCTTGCAGCTAATAATGGTCACCTTGCAACTGTATGCAAACTGTTGGAGAAAGGAGCAGACATCCACGTGAGAGATAATGACGGCTGGACTGCATTAATGGTAGCTGCAAGTTGGGGACATCTAGAGATCGTTGAACACCTACTGTTGAATGGTGCTGATTTAAACTCTCAGAATAAATATGGTTCTTCAGCCCTTCTTCATGCGGCTAATAAAGGTCGCCTTGCAATTGTATGCAAACTGTTGGAGAAAGGAGCAGACATCCACATGAGAAATAATGACGGCTGTACTGCATTAATGCTAGCTGCAAGTGAGGGACATCTAGAGATCGTTGAGCACCTACTGTTGAATGGTGCTGAATTAAGCTCTCAGAAAAACAGTGGTTATTCGGCCCTTCTTCTTGCAGTCGTAAAAGGTCACCTTGCAACAGTATGCAAACTGTTGGAGAAAGGAGCAGACATCCACATGAGAAGTAATGACGGCTGGACTGCATTAATGCTAGCTGCAGAAAAGGGACATCTAGAGATCGTTGAACACCTAGTGTTGAATGGTGTTGATTTAAGCTCTCAGAGTATAGGCGGTTATTCGGCCCTTCTTCTTGCAGCTCAAAATGGTCACCTTGCAACAGTATGCAAACTGTTGGAGAAAGGAGCAGACATCCACGTGAGAGATAATGACGGCTGGACTGTATTAATGACAGCTGCAAGTAAGGGACATCTAGAGATCGTTGAACACCTACTGTTTAATGGTGTTGAATTAAGTTTTCAGAATAAAAACGGTTATTCGGCCCTTCTTCTTGCAGCTAATAATGGTCACCTTGCAACAGTATGCAAACTGTTGGAGAAAGGAGCAGACATCCACGTGAGAGATAATGACGGCTGGACTGCATTAATGATAGCTGCAAGTAAGGGACATCTAGAGATCGTTGAACACCTTCTGTTGAAAGGAGCAGACATCCACATGAGACATACTGACGGCTGGACTGCATTAATGCTAGCTGCAGAAAAGGGACATCTAGAGATCGTTGAACGCCTACTGTTGAATGGCGCTGATTTGAACTCTCAGAAAAAAGACGCTTATTCGGCTCTTCTCCTTGCAGCTAATAATGGTCACCTTGCAACAGAATACAAACTGTTGGAGAAAGGAGCAGACATCCACATGAGAGGTAATGACGGCTGGACTGCATTTAACTTTGCTGCAGGCTACGGACATCTAGAGGTTGCCAAACTGTTATTGCTAAATGGAGCTGATTTGAACTCGCGGGATGTAGATGGTGATACTGCTTTTTTTCAGGCGGCTGCTAATGGTCATACTGAGATGGTGGTACTCCTGCTGCAGCGCAGTGTTGATGTCAACTCTCAGAATGATTATGGCAGAACAGCCTTGTCATGGGCAGCACACGAAGGACGTTTAAATGTTGTGGAGGTCCTTCTACAGCACAATGCCAATGTCTCCTGTCAGGACAAGGATGGGAAGACGGCTCTCTCCTGGGCGGAAGAAAAGGGACACAGAGAGGTGGTTGAACTCATTCGTAGCCACCAGGAAGCTAATCCCACGGAGTGAGTCTCCTCTCCTACGAGACTGCACCACCATATCGTGAGAACAGTCTTTAAGGGCAGTGCCACCAGCCCTCCATTTCACTATAAAATAAGAAGAAATAATATAAACAACAAACAATAATAACGTTTCAAATATGAGAATATTTGAAACATAATCTTTGTAAAACCATTATAAATGTTAGAACCATCAAAGTTTGATCGACATTAAAACGTTCTTAAAGTTTAAAATAATAAAACTTGTGAATACTAAATAAATAAAGTGATCTGTGGTCCAAAAGTCTAACGTATAAAAACTGTATATATTAATAAGTAATGACAATCTAATCAATTGCTCTCTTTTTACTTAAAATGACTACAAAAGTGGTTGTTGGTTAAATCACTTGTAACAGAATGGGGACGTGAACCATGCAGTAAAGTGAGGGGTTAGTATTGAGTGTAATAGTGAAGCTATGGCTACCCTGGGCAGTCTATGCAATACGCAACCCAAGCAAGAGACAGGGCAGATGTAATAGTGAATCTATGGCTACCCTGGGCAGTCTATGCAATACGCAATCCAAGCAAGAGACAGGGCAGATGTAATAGTGAAGCTATGGCTACCCTGGGCAGTCTATGCAATACGCAACCCAAGCAAGAGACAGGGCAGATGTAATAGTGAAGCTATGGCTATCCTGGGCAGTCTATGCAATACGCAATCCAAGCAAGACAAGGCAGATGTAATAGTGAAGCTATGGCTACCCTGGGCAGTCTATGCAATACGCAACCCAAGCAAGACAAGGCAGATGCAGCGCCTGCTGACTGAACACTGAACAACTGAACACATGCTCCAGGAACCTCCTCCTTTACTCACTTCAACAGGTAAACTTATCTTTCTTTAAACTGAACTGCTAAGTCACCAAACGTAGATAAACATTTAGGGTGACCTATGGCATAGGTGTTGGTTATCCAATAAATGGTTCCCAGGGTGGCGGTACCCATACCCGATCCCAAATTGTTAACAAAAACAACATGTCACATCGCCATCAAAAACCTTTCTCAGGAACAAATAGTACCAGAACCTCTCCCAATAAATCACAGATCATCCAAAATGTATCCACTTTTTATCATCAAAAGTCGTTTTGTTTAGAGTTTTGCCGGAAGTTTAATAATTTGGCTGTGAACTTTATAACAATACTGGCGCATACCAACGAACTATCATGGGATATTATAATTAATGTAGGATTGATGTAAAATTGCATGTTACCTAAAGAGCGCAAACCCTTAAAAATAGGGAGCCCATAAAAATAGGTACCGCCGCCCCGGGAACCATTTATTGGACAACCAACACCCCTGCCACAGGTCACCCCAAGTGATTCGCTACGTTTGGTGACTTAGCAGGGATGCCCGGGTTTATGGGATGAGGTTTTTCTAAGTCTCGGTGGAGGATAGGTTTGCCCAACCACTGCGTGGCGGGCTGGATTGGAGGAGACCTTTTGACCTCTCCAGCCGGATTCTCCCGACCCTTCGCCTTGCACCGCAGTGCGCGGAATAGATTCATACGTCCGTCACTCCTGGCCACACTGACCCCCAGATTTCTACCCACCCCTCATACCTTTTTCCTTCCCTTATCTTCTTCTCCTTCCTTTCCCTTAAAAGACCCTCCACAAAGCATTCTCAAAGATGACATAGGCCCCTAGTGAAATTGTTTTCCTCGGTGCCTTCTGTGTGGAGCTAATGCAAACAAAAAACGTGATTCGTCAAGATTAACTTCAAGTATTTGGTATTTCGAATGTTAAAAGAAAATTATTATAGGAAACTTAGTGATGCCATCAATATGGTAAATCCTTTAATGGGAAGGTCATCCAACATTGTTTTAGTCACAAATGATTTCATACACTCATTTATTTCATCCTTTGGACTGCTAAATCATCATTTGTTTGAATGAAACAAAACAATGACTTAGTTTGTAACCACGATTTATTTAATATTTATAATACCGACCGGTTTCGCTTCTTCAGGGTATAAAATTAAACTGATCAATAACTTATATAGATAAAGAAAGAGACAAAACATAATTGAAAGGAACAGTGAAAGAGTCGGGTGATGTTTAATGAATTACCATATTATATATTCACGATTTGTCTTTATATATTTTTTTAAATTTTTTTTTTACATGAAAACCGAACAAGGGTCCCAACTGCTCCCGTCTGGAGCCAGTGGGACTAAGGCATCCCAAATTGGGGTATGTTGTGAGGCTGAAGGTAGTGGGGAGGAGAAGGAGATAGGGAAGAGGAAGGTGGGGAAGTACCTGGCTATTCAGATCTGGTCACCAAACACGGCAGAAGCCATTTCAAACAACGTTTCAATTCTGAATGGTGGTCTTACACCAGGGCGATAGTGAGAGTATCTTCCACTCTGGAACGTGCCTCAAATATACTATATATTATTTTAAATGAATAAATTGTGAAATACACAAATTAATCAAATGAATCAAATAAAATTTATTTGCCACGCCGGGATTCGATCCCGCGACCTTCGGAATGCTAGTCAAGTGCCTTACCGCTGCACTACGCCGGCAGTCTTTATATCTTTATCTATATAAGCTCACACTATGTTTATTTTTGATCAGTTGAATTTTATACCCTGAAGATGCTTGAGTAAAGCGAAACCTGTCGGTATTATAAAAATTAAATAAATCGTGGTTACAAACTAAGTCATTGTTTTATTTCATTCAATATGTCAAACCACAAAGTGACTGCTTTCTATCAAAACATTATTTATTTGCTAGTCGTGAGCGGCTCAGTTCATTGTGCAGGCGTCGTGTGTACGAATCCACATGTTCTAACAACATTATTTGTTCACTTGCCGATATCTGGTCGCAGGTTCCATGAAGTCCAATGAAGTCTTTCGCCAGTGAGATACTGAGAGTATTATATCACACTGGAATGTGCCACAAATTCCGGAAAAAAAGTATTTCTATTTTTTTTAATATTACGCCTTTGACAACTAACATCTGTTAAAAAAACTTTTGAATCTGTCATCATTACTCATCTCCTTCCTGTCCCCACATCCTTCAGCTTCACTAAATATCACAATTAGTCATTCCATAGTTTCCCTGGTTACGAAAGTTTGGAGCAGTTGTGACTCTTGTGCGGTAACATAAATAAAATGATTTTTAATTTTCAGATCCCTGCCACCGATCAATGGGGTCCAACACACTCAACAGAGTAAAATTTCAAAAACATTCTCGACATCACTCTTGAGGGGACCAGAACTATCAAGACCGGCACATTCTATCGATGTCTCCTGACATCACTGAAGGAACCACCACTCTCAAACCAGCCACACTCTATCGATATCCCTGGACACTAGTTGAGAAGATCAGCACTCTCAAGACAACCACTTTCTATTCCTGGCCCACGACGCGACGTTCCTTGATTGAAGCAACTTTTCAAGGCAGGTTCAATAAAGTTTACGTTCATGCTCAATAATAACGGCATTAATTGTCTTAAACTAGTCACAGATGAGAGAAATAACATCGTCATTTTTCGAGTATTTAATCAAAATATTTATTGAGGTAATTCTGAGGCCACGTCAGAACAGGAAAGCCTAGTGAGGAGGTCTGTGAAAAAAAAAAGAATCTATACTTATACTATACATTATACATACATGTACAAACCTTGCTATTGAAACTAATAATAAATAAATAAATAAATACATTTTCTTCAAGATCATATCAATAAATTGTCAAATTGTCAAATTGTTGAGTAATTTGCGATATGTCAAATCAAAAAATATCGATTTTGTTTAGATAGTGTTGTGCTGTGAAATGAGTTGCCAATCAGTTTTCGGTTTCTCCGTGAGTTAAGGCCCTTTGACATCACTCTGACTTACAAATGATACAATATTTATGTACAAGCTATTGAAATGTTTTAAAATGGGTATTGCAGCAATTTGTTAAAATAAATAATGCGTATAGTGCTCATCGGTGAATAATAAATAAGCTTAAAACACAGGCTGTCAATGTGTTGATTGATTTATTTTGTTATCTGCCGTGTCTGTCTCTGCCTTTTGCAGCGGTGTTTTGTGTATGTTTTTATCGAACTTTTTATCAATGCATTTTCAAACCTGCGAATTTATTTATTTATTATATGGGTACTAATTTATTTGTTTTGTTTCACCTGCAGATACTTGTCGCCGATCATTGGGAAACAATCTCAAGCCAGCTGCATTTTGTCTCTATCCTCGACATCACTTGAGGGGACCAGCACCAAAACCACGTTAGGCTGTTTAGCCAGCACTCTCAAAGCAGCCACATTTTATCTCAGACCCCTGTCTTCACTTGACCGAACTTTTTGAAGGTAGGTTAACTTTTGTTTTTTAAACCTTCTATGTTCATGACATGTGTTATTAAAGTTTTGTGCTTCAGGTTTTCCTCATGCTCAGTAATGTTTTGGATGAAAAGATAATCAATGTCCATGACGTTTGTGTCATCTGCTATTAGAATTTTAAAAAATAAATCACTGAAAATATTTTTAATTGGGACTTTTTTTCATAGACATTTTTAACGACACCGTTTGAGAGGATGCGTACCCAAAAGCTAGCCACATTCTATCCCTGATGCATGCCTTTACTTGACAGATGTAACTTTTACAAGGCAGGTTTACTGTTATTGTTTAAACCACGCTTTATTACTTTTAAAACTCTGACGCTTTAAAAACAGGTTTTCTTTTGCCCGTTGTTTTTTAATGTGAAAAAACGCTTTAGCACTTCTACCTTTTGAGCCAACGCTTCAGACTGTCTTGCAGTGTCCATTATCAGTTCTGATGGCGATTGTATCATCTGCAAAAGAACACAAAACATTAGACTTAATCATATCATTGGAAATATTATTTATTTACAAAGAATTTTTTAACACAGATACTTTTTACAAGGACATCATTTGAGGGGACCAGCGCCCTCAATGCAGCATCTGTCTCGGGACATCGTTTGAGGGGAGCAACACTCCCAAGGCAGGTTTATTATATTTTATCAGTGGGAACTGTTTCTTTTTAATGCACGTCACACAATTAAATAATAATTGAATGCTTTTTTGATGTTAAAATCATAGATATTTAAAAAATGCACCTTCATTGATAATCATTTTAAATTCAAGTTTTCTGTCCCTCGACTACCATTGGAGAGAGCACTTCCAAAACAATTCATGATGTTTAATGAAACCTGCATATTGAATATTGTTTGGATGATATAATTATATAATTAACATTCCATAAAATCTGCAGAGTTTAGTTGTAAAGAAAAATTATTTATTTAAAATGAATGATTAATTTACTTATTTTATAATTGTGTTTTAATTTACTTAAATTTGTTTTAACTACAGATTTTTTGTTCCTGGGTATCACTGAAGAGAGGCCTACACTCAGCAATCATATTCATTCTTCAATCCCGGAAAATACTTGATCCCTCAACCAAGGCACATTCTGTGGATGCAACCAAACATTACTTGAGGCGACCAGCACTCTCAACAAAGTCACCTTCTATCGATGTCTCTAGTCACCAATCGATAGGACCAGCACTCTCAACAAAGTCACCTTCTATCGATGTCTCTAGTCACCAATTGATAGGACCAGCACTCTCAACAAAGTCACCTTCTATCGATGTCTCTAGTCACCAATCGATAGGACCAGCACTCTCAACAAAGTCACCTTCTATCGATGTCTCTAGTCACCAATCGAGAGGACCAGCACTCTCAACAAAGTCACCTTCTATCGATGTCTCAGTCACCAATCGAGAGGACCAGCACTCTCAACAAAGTCACCTTCTATCGATGTCTCAGTCACCAATCGAGAGGACCAGCACTCTCAAGCCAGGCACATTCTCTCCCTGACCAATGACGTCAGTTGATGGAAGTAACTTTTCCAAGGCAGGTTTTCTATTCATTACGTATATGTGTAATGTTCATGTGTATTAATTATGGTTTTGACCCCTCAGGCCTCGGGCGTATTTTGTTAGAAGGTCAAAATATTTCCGCTTTGCAATAAAATTCAAAAGAATTGAATATTTCCGAATGTATCCGTAAACTGAAACCTGTTTTAGAAAGATGATGAAATACGCATTCAAATTTTATTACTAGAAATAAATATAATTTTAGAAAAAAACATAAAAATTGCTCACTTCTAGTCTTTTCGAACAATAATTACTGATAAAGAAAAAAAAACAAACACATACATGATTTGACAAATTTAATAAAAAATCACAAAACTTCTTAAATTTTGGTTTCATGAACGATACACGAATCGGTTGTCATATCTGCGGACAAGGAAGTAACAACATTAATTACGCCGACGACATGGTGCTGCTTGCACCTTCGATTAAAGCGATGAGACGACTTGTGCAAATATGCGAAGAGTACGCAAACTCTCATAACCTGTTGTACAATTCTAAAAAGTCAGTCATCGTCGCTTTCAAACACAATAAGGAGCCATCACATATTCCTCCAATATATTTAGAAGGAATTGAACTGCTTGTGGCCTCACAGGTTAAGTATCTGGGACATATCCTAACCGAAGACATGAAGGATATAGAAGATATGGAACGACAAAGAAGAGCAATTAATATACGGGCCGGAATGCTCTCAAGGCGGTTCTACCACTGTAGCGAAGATGTCAGAAAATTACTATTCAAGACATACTGTACTGCCCTGTACACGTCAGAACTGTGGACACAATACCCAGCAGCGCAATGGGACAAACTGAGGTGTGCTACAATAATGCATACAGGCAACTTATGCAACTACCGAGGTTCTGCAGTGCCTCCACGATGTTCACCGAGGGGAGGGTGCACTCATTCCCAGCCCTACTTCGCCACCGACTAGCCAGCTTCTGGAGCAGGATACGGACTTCAACCAATATCATTGTCGTGGCTGCATCCGAGTGGCTCAGTTCCCCATTAAAGGAGCGATGGATGCAGATGATGAGGCGACCTCCATGATGGACGATCCCAAAATATCTTTTTATTTTTAATTCTGTCTACTTATTATTTATTTTAATTTTATGCTTATTTTTTGTTATTTGTGTGATGAATTTTGTTTTCATTTTATGCTTTAATTAGGTACCTACCTAATATTTAAACTATTTTTTTTTATTTTTTTTTATAGTTGTTTATGTAATATGGCAGACTGGGATTGCACTACCCTCCCAGTCTTGCTGGAATAAAAACGTAAATAAAATAAAAATAAAGGTGTGCATTTTAATTAAATTATTGTAAATTTTTAGTTTTGAATATAAAGCGAGGTATTTTTTTTTCCTTTCTAACACCATTCGGTTTGTAGTTTGTGAGGGAGATATAACAATTTCTGCGAGATTTATATGAGTTGTTCCCAAAGGCGAACAAATTAACCTGAGCGGTTAAGGAGAACAACTGCGTGACCGGTTTTATACAAATCTTAATTTTGGATTTGAGGCCAAAATACCCAACTAAACTGAAAACGTATTTTTGTAATCAAAAGGTACTCACATCAAATATCTAATATGGATATGTGCTTCTTTATTTGTCTTTTTAATTACTAAATATGGGCCATTATAGATTTCAATATTTCGTGATTTTAGACACAACTTGGGCAATAATTTGTGGGTAAATTATAAATATTAATAACATAACTTTAGTCTATTTATTATAAAAATATGATTAAACATAAAATAGAAAGAAAAACTGTTAAGAGAGAGCATTTTGACTGGCGTAAATTTAAATTATAAATTACCCATCTCAAACAAATATCTCGTATATAATATATATAAGTACAATCCCAAAAAAGGTATCGTTTTCGACGTTTTATTTTTTTATTACATATTATCAGAAGGTTTTTTAGTAATTAAAATTATCTATTCCAAAGTCACCTTCAAAATAAAACAAAAGTGAATTCTTTAATGACCTCTGCCCATACATTCTCCACCAGCTCCTCAACCCGGCAAACAACACTTCTAAAAACGGGAACGATTTTTTAAAAATTTTTTGCTTCACCTACAGATGACTGTCACCGATCTTCCTTATCCCCGACAACACTTGAGGGGACCAACACCAAAACCACATTTGGCTATTTCGCCAGCACTTTCAAGGCAGCCACATTCTATCTCTGGCCCCTGTCATCACTTGACAGATGCAACTTTTCCAAGGCAGGTTTACTATTGTTTTTTAAACTGTGCTCACTCTGATGCTTTAAAAATAAGTTTTCTTTTGATTAGCAGAATAGGACAAATACCATGTCGTTAAGCTTATCAGCTTATTACGATTTGATAAAATCGGTGTTTGATAGTGACTTTTCAAATGTCATAAAACAAAATGGAGCTGAATGGCCATTTGTTGACAATGACTCGTTTGAATTTGTGTGAAATAGCTGGGTTTAAGCGATTCTGTAGATCTTTCAATATCACATATCTTTCGGATATCCGAGCCCCTCGATATTCATGGATAAATATTTAAACACCACGCTTCCTAGGCGCGTTGTCGTAGTTAGTTGTGTTGGAGTCCCTAGTTCCCCACACCGCCCAGCGCAGTCCCATAACCATTCTGTTGTGGCAACTCAGCCTGTGTTTGTCAAGTCTTGAACCTTTCTAATGTCAATCATATTCAAGCCCAAGTCAGTACTGGCCGCTACCAGCTACAAGGTTTTATACTCATAGTTATCTCCTGGACAGGTTGTGCCCAAGGCCAGCGAGGTCCATCTCCCCATTCTTATACCCTCAACTGGTTTAACCGCTTCCAGGCGTTGGTACAGGAGAGAGCTGACCTCCAGTGGAGAACACAGATTCAGAGACCTGTAGTTGCCTAAAGGTGGATCCACCGTCCTCCACCATGTACTCCCTTCCATCCCTCCAATCCCCATCAGGTAGTAACTTCTCCACATTGCCACCACCCAAACGTTACTTTTTCTGATTACTGGCTTATGCGCTGCACATTAGCTTTTAAATCCTTGAACTCTCCGCCATGCGTCGTGACACTATTTTCGTAATAACTTACTTGTTTATTGCGAAATGATGTTTTTGTAAATTGTACCGTCTCACCAGGTAATGTGCTTATATACTCAAATTTATAAAAATAACATACATCTTGGGTAGCTTCTCATATTCAGTGAAATGTTTTTTTTATCTCTTTAAAAAAATATATACCTAAAATAAAGGAAAGAAACGAAAACTTAGATATAGTTTTTTTATGTTTTCCGACTAAATAAACATCCTTCACCATAAAAAATAAGTCAGGCTTTCCTGTAAATCAGTGGTTCCCGACCTTTTTTGACCAGGGAACACTATGACATTAATTGTTCTCACAGGGATCACAAGGTACAATAATGATAAACTGTTACTATAATCACTATCATTTTGCAAGTCAATGTTCTCTTCTTGGACTTCTTCAGCTACCTCCCCATCATTAATAACAAAAGGGTTACGAATCAGCTTTTGGATATCTTTCGATTCGGTTTTTTATTAAATTTAAGTAAATAAATAAATGTTTCGTGGACCACAAATTAGATCTCGCTGACCACTTGTGGTCCACAGACCACCGGTTGGGAACCACTGCTGTATATAAATACAGTACTTATTTACTTTGAAAATGATAAATTTTGAAATTTGGCACGAAACTCGTTTTCTTAGATAAAAAATTAATGTTTGCAAGTGACGAAACGAGGAGCTAGAATTATAATAATATATATTATTTCCTTGCCAAACTGATAAGATTTATTTTAGTAAATGTTAGGAGCATCTTTTAAGGTTCAAAATACCAATAAGTCGAGGCAACTGCGGTGGATTCCTAATTAAAACCGCTTCAGATTCGCTGGCGTTTCAGTTTGAATTGAAGATGTAGACTTATGTTTAATAACGCCATTGTTATTCGTTACAGATGCTATCTCCCTGGATCTGGATATCACCTGAAGGAGTTACACTTAACACAGCCACATTCTGTCTCTGTCCCTGGACATCACTTCAGGAGACGACACTTTCGAGGCACTCACTTTATTTATATGACTCTGGACAATCAGGACATCCCTTGAGAGAAAAAACATACTCCTGCTTAATTTGAATATCCGCTTAATTTATTTTTTTTAAATTCTGGCATAAAGGTAATTAATTGTTTAAAAAAATGCCTCCAGGTTTCAGTTCTTGCAATATACAAAATTAAGCAATTTTTTTTTATATGTCTGGTTTTTACCGTTCATGGGTGTTCTTGTCCATTGTTTTTTTTAAATATATATTAACTCCACACAGGAGGCCCTGAGGAAAATAATTTCCCTCAGGGCCTATGTCATCTGGGATGCTGAGGAGATGATGATGCAGAGGCCGGCAAATCATTCCACAGCCGAGCTGTTGAACACAAGAACGAGTTGAAGAAACGACCCGTTCTCATGTGACAAATCTCAACCGTGTACAAATGTTGGGCACGCGTTTGGCGTGTTTCCCGACTATGCACCGGTGCCGAAGGGATCAATGATGCTAGTTCCTCGGAGCATCTTCCATTGTAATACCGATAGAACAAGGATAGTATTCCCACCCGACGCCTGTGCTCTAAAGATTGCAATCCGTCTGTTAAGATGGGAGAATCTATCAAACGGACCGCCCGTTTCTGCACAGAGTCGAGAGGTAGAGAGGGAGGGTCGATGTTTAAAAGGATACTGAAATGGAAGGCGAATTAAAACATTTATATTCCTTATACAAACAAATTTCATTTATCTTTTATACTCAGAAGAGATGAAATGTTGAATGGAGGGGAGATAATTTTACGTAAAGCTGATAGAAAAGATTTAGAGAGGAATAACCAAAAAATATTGTGTCTAAATTTCCCACTTCTAGACGGAAGAAAGTAACATCTGGGGAGTCAAACACTGAATTTTAAAAGAATGAAAGGGAACGGAGCAATGCATTATTCTTCATTTGAATAACTTCAGGAGCGTTCCGCCATATAATCAATTTCAGCCTTGAGCGCTTGGAAATTTTTAAGTGATCGGTTTGGATATTTCCCGCCCTCTTACAAAAAATAATAATCCCGAATTTTAATACGGAGATATTTAAACGGTTTATAGTGTTAGAGAGCCATATTTTTTAATTCATAAAAAAATCATTTAAAAAATGAAGCGCATGAATTCTGTGTAGTGTTTACTTTAAATTGCCATTCGTGGTACCTACTTTGAGCAATATTAAATATTATGACTTCTGTGTGTTGTCTATGGTCTAGTTGATAATCACAGATATAAATTTAAATTCGAATGTAAATTTTTTAATATGTAAACACATGATAAATGATTTGTAAAAAAAAATATTTCAACATTATTGGTTCAAGGAATGTCAATAACAAATAATTCCGAAGAGATGCGAGACATCTTTTTTTTACATTACCCTCCACACCGGAGGCCCGGAGTAAAATAATTTCTCTCAGGGCCTTTGTCATCTTTGAAGATGCTGTGTGGAGGGTCTTTTTGGGGAGAGGAAGAAGTGAACAGTGAACATGGGTCTTGATGAGACCCATGTTGTAGGAAAGAGGGAACACAGAGGCCGGAAAATTGTTCCACAGTCGAGCTGTTCAACTCAAGAAAGAGTTGTAGAAACGACCCGTTCTCACGTGACAAATGTCCACCGTGTATATATGTTATGTGCGTGTTTGGGGTGTTTCCCGACTAAGCCGAGGGGATAAATGACGCTAGTTCCTCGGAGCATCTTGTAATACCGGTAGAACAAGGACAGCATTCCCACCTGACGCATGTGCTCTTAACATTGCAATCAATCTGTCAAGAAGATAGGAAATCTATAAAAAAAATATGACCGCCGGTTTCTGGTGTCGATGGTGTTTTTTAT
The DNA here is from genome assembly GCA_929108145.2 of Limnephilus rhombicus. Classification (NCBI taxonomy): domain Eukaryota; kingdom Metazoa; phylum Arthropoda; class Insecta; order Trichoptera; family Limnephilidae; genus Limnephilus; species Limnephilus rhombicus. The sequence goes on along the minus strand of OV815290.1, from coordinate 21,272,203 downwards.
GTATTTTGGGGCTCCAGACAGAGGTGGCTTCCAAATTCAACCGTGGGGCGTACTTGCGATTTGTACAGGTTAGCAGTTGTGTACTATTAAAGTATTTGCAGGCCTTGTACAGTACGCCCAGTTTCTGAGAGGCTAACTTAACTCTGGCTTCAATGGAGCCCCGTACCTGAGGGTGGGATCTATCTTTGAGGATGGAAAACATGTCAGATGGGGAATGTGCTTTGAGAGTAATTATGATAAAGGGGTTGACCGCTCTTTGTTATGATAATGAAAAAAATTGTGTTACTTCTACATTTTTTATTTTTACTTATCTACTCACCTGTTTCGTCACTTTTTAACTCTTAATTGATTTTGTTTTAGAAGTTTGATCACTTTTTTAAGCATAAGAAATTATTTTTATGCAGGTTTAATTATAAATTGAAAGCTGTTGCATACTTGCAAAACATTAATTTTGCAAGTATGCAACACATTAATTTTGCAAGTATTCAACAGTTGCGTTTGTTATTTTAAATTGGGAAACGTTAATTCTTTTTCTTTTGTAGAAGTTTTGTAGGTCCTTACCTATTGATTTTAAACGGCTTAACAGTTTATTATTTTAAATATTATAGCTAACGTAAAATATTTATTTGCATTGTAGGTTAAATTTTGAATACAAATTATACCGACGATTTGTCGAGTTTGTAGTTGGATGATTGGTTGTAAGATTGTAGAAAAATATTATAAGTTTGTACAGCGCCTTTGAGGTGATTTTTCATAAAAAACGGCGCTTTACAAATCTTCCAAATATTATCATTATCATCGTTAATTATAATTTGAAATAAAGGTAGAATTAGGAATGAAATGTATTTAATCCCAGCACTGTTTCTGTTATTTCTTACATTCAATACCTGCGCAGTTATTATTTGTTAAAAGTTAATATATTTAGTATTTGACCACTCTCAAGCCCTTCATGTTAATCATTTAGTTTTAGGATATTATAATACTGAATGCGAATAGTGGATGAAGTCGGGTACACCCGAGGAAGACATGGCACTATCAAGTGAACCAAATAGTTGATTTGGGGCATGTCAAGAGTCAAATAAGAGAATAGTATAAGGCAATGTATGAATGTTAACGAAGCAAGGCGTGTGTGCCGAGACCAATGTTTGGCAGTCCATCCTCTCTGCCTACCCCTGCAGTGAAACGGTGTGATGATTAGATAGTTTTAAAATACTCTATGGGGAACAGGAGAGTATTTTTAACGTAGGTACATCCTATAATACATGTACAACTCTATTAACAATGTAAGTATCAGTTTGATAACTTACTTTTAAGTATTTTATTACAATATTGTAGTTTGGTACTAATTTTATATTGTTGTAGTTAATTATTTAAAAAATAGTATTGTTTATCTACTGAAGTCTAATTATTATGAAAGCAGGATTAAATTTGGTTATCTTCAAAATTTGTTTATTTTTAGTTTTTCCCTGCGTTTGTAATGTATTACTTATTTAGTAATAAAGGAAAAGCAAATAAAGAATGTGAGTCACTAGTAAATAAGTCATTAAATATAAGTCTAAGTGATAGGGTACAGGTTATATTTTATTTTATTTTATTTTTATTTTAGTTTATTTAGGAAACAAGCAGTTATACATATTTTAATAAGAAAGTAACATATTACATGATTGCATTAACCAGCGAAGTTTCCGCTACAATTTATAATATATAAACATGGATTAAAACATTAAAGAAAACATAAAGTGGTAGAAAAAAAAATATATATACAATAGAAATGAAAGAAAAAAACACACACACAAATTAAAGCATATGGGATATATAAATCATCCAAATATTATTATTATAATAAAAAGAAGGAAAACCAACATAATGAGAATGAAAAAAATAACATGCAGCAGGGGTGGAGAGTTCGTAATTAACAATTTGTTTTAATTTTTTCTATTATGGATTTAGTAAATTGGTCTGAGGACAAATGGAAAATATCAGCGTCGTAAAAGATATCATTGTATTTTGTGCACGTCCTTCGGAGAAATGAATGTTGTGTGTAATTTGTTTTTGAGTGTGGGATGTGGAATAGTTGGTTTGACCTTGTGTTTCTTATTGGACAGTGGAAATTAATGTGTTCTAGAAGATAGTTGTTGTCAACAACGTTGTTAATGATTTTGAATAAAAATTTGAATAAAGAATGTGAGTCACTAGTAAATAAGTCATTAAATATAAGTCTAAGTGATAGGGTACAGGTTATATATGTTAATTAAGTTGTAAAGCGCATTTGAGGTAATTTTCTCATAAAAATGGCGCTATAGAAATAATCAAATAATTTATTTTATATTATATACTTTATTGGTAAAAATTAGTTATGTACATTGTTTAAATTGTATCTTTTCTATAATAAAAAAAAATAAAAAAAACTAGCAAAATAATCATTTGTAAATAATAGTTTACCAAGGTAAATGAGTCCCATTAAATATAAATGAGGGGGTGTCAGTATTGATGGCAAGTACAATACAGTGAATGTGACAGCAGGACATATGTAGCACGGATAGAAGATAGCTTATCATCATTGAGGCTCTACCGCACAAGTGTCCCGACTGGCTGGAGACAGTGGGACTATGGTATTACCAAGGTAAATGACCCCCATTAAATATAAGTGAGGGGGTGTCAGTATTGATGGCAAGTACAATACAGTGAATGTGACAGCAGGACATATGTAGCACGGATAGAAGATAGCTTATCATCATTGAGGCTCTACCGCACAAGTGTCCCGACTGGCTGGAGACAGTGGGACTATGGTATTACCAAGGTAAATGAGTCCCATTAAATATAAATGAGGGGGTGTCAGTATTGATGGCAAGTACAATACAGTGAATGTGACAGCAGGACATATGTAGCACGGATAGAAGATAGAAACAAACAACGAATAAACCACGGCCGCTAAACATTTAAACTAATACTAGACTAAAAATAAGATATTTCTAATATTCCTTACATTTTACAAGAACAAAAATATATATATTTATTTATTTATAATAATAATAAAAACCTTTGAAAACATATTTTTAACAATTACACAACAGGAAAAAAGTAGATACAAAAAAATATTTATGTAATATTTAAAACTAGGTACATATGATCAATAAAGTGCTGACTACCACAACACGGGCAATAGCCTAGTGTGGTAGTCAAAAAATACCAACAATGTACCTATCATGTAAACATTTATTAAATAATAAAAAAAAATAAAAAAAAAAAAAATAAAAAAAAAAAAAAAGTCAGAAAAATAATGATGAGGAAACTGCAATCGTTGAACTTGTTTGGAATAATATTTTTTCACTAACGGACAATGGAATTTTTTTTTACTAATGGACTTCTTTGTCATTAATGGAATCATATTTTGTTACTAACGGTCATTCTAGTTAACAACGCAATGATCTTTTTTTACTAATGGACTTTGATTTAAATCAATGAAATAATATAAATCTTTAATGATTTTTTTTATAATAATGAATTTCCATGAGTATCTTAAAAATGGATATTTCCAAATTAATTTGAAACAAAATTAGGAAGGACGTTGTTGACGTGTCTTTTAAGTTTTTGGAATTTGTTTTAATTTTCAAGATCAGACATTTATTGAAACTGCGAACAAAGATGTATCAATGACGGCCGAGCGCCAGGGTGATACTGACAGCATTAACTTTAAACTAATAATTATTATTACACACTTAACAAAAAGTAGGTACACTTCAAGAAAAAAATGCTCTTTGAAAATGTACAAGAAATAAAGTACTTATGTTATTAACAAGACCCAGAAAAGACATTGCAAAAGTAGTAATATTTAAAAACAAAAACACTCAAAACACTTAATTTTGTTTATTATTTTTTATTTATAAACTAACATTTAGACAAGATTTTTATGCATAGCACAAAGGGTAACAATTATTATAAGCAATAATTATCAGCCTGAAACACTCATCAACATTGAAAAATCTTCCGAGAAAAGATACTTGCCGCCAACGGGACTTGAACCCGTGTCCTTCTGATTGCCGGTCAGCTGCTCTTGACCACTGAGCTATGGGGGCTTATCAAATACCCGCCAAATAATTCAATATATACTACGTGATAAAAACCTAAGCCCCCCCCCCATTGTAACCAAGTGTGGTATTTTGAAGACCCCCCCCCCCTAAACGGGTCACATAGTATGGGTACGTTCCCTTACCTAATAATAAAATTTGAAATATCATTAAAAAAAGTACAACATTAAAAGCTGCGATGAAAAAAAAAATTTAGCCAACTAACTAACTAACCATCACGCTGTTTCCCCACAGGGGTACGCAGAGAGGACGGACCGCCAAACAACTCAGTCTTGGCACACACTCTTTTCCTCACTCACATTCATACATCGTATTTTAGAAAAAAATTAAGGAAAATTGTTAAAAATTAAAGCAACAAAAAACATAGAATTAAAGATTTAATTACTTATCTTAATGTAATAAAAGTTTTCTTAATGTAATAATGTAATAAATTTTCTTAATGTTATAAAAGTTTCTTGAGGAATTGTTAATTTTGTAAAATATTGTTTATGCATTAAAGCGTTCCAAAGTTCTCCAAGTACCTCTATAAGAATTTGTAATATTGGTTTGGTTTGACTGAAGAGATTAAATTAAATGTGCGTTGCATATTTGCATTCATATGTCAAATATTGGTTTATAAATGTGTAAATTCTAATTGTGCAATTATAAATGTTCTCTAAAATGGCCTGGAAAGAATCTGATCTCACTAAAGAAACCACTCATTCACTCTGAATGCAATTATTAATGTTCTCCAAAATTAACTTGAAAAAAAAATCACATCTTTGCGATTCTTTCAAAGACATAAAGTTTTTCAAAGAAATCATCCCTTCGTTCAGAATACAATTTTTAATGTTCTCAAAAGTTCTGTTGACAGAAGCAAATTCCTGTGATATCTTGAACGAAACCATTCCTTTGTTGAATATTATGAACTAAATATACAATTTGGCTGTCCTGAAACGGGTATCCTTCCCAGTTGGACAGACAAAGTATCATTTTGTAATGTATTGTAATATATATGCATATATAAATAAATAAATAAAATATCATTGTCCAGTTGATTAGTCAGACATCTCCAAATATTAAGTTTTGAGATAGTGAGGAAAGCAATATTCGAATGCTCATCGTAACTCAAGTATTATTTACATGTGTCTGTGTTTTACATATTAAATATGCTATAAAATAACACCGGGACGCGAAAAAAAATCCTACTAGTGACCCAGAAAATATGAACATTTTGTTTAATTCAGTGTAAGTTTTAGTGCATGTCTAATAGATGTTGGTGGTGTTTATTAGTTATCTGAGTTTAGTACCAGATAGAGGGGACATTAACACTAACACATATAACTGCAACAAGCTCAACTTAAATTTCAATTTTTCAGAGATGTCTGATTAATCAACAGGATGATCGACACATACACATTTATTCATTAGCTCCACACAAAAGTCCTTGAGGAAGATAATTTCCCTCAGGACCTACGTCATCTTAAGGGAGGCTTCGTGGAGGGATTTTTTTAAGGAAAGAAAGGAGAGGAAGGTTTTGGAAAGGAAGGGGGTTTACGGGATGGGTTGGAATCTGGGGTTCAGTGTGTTCTGGTCATCCGCCCCCAAGACCTCAACCCATGAACCCGGACACTCCTGCTAAATAACCAAACGTAGCGAAGCAGTTGGGATGACCTACGGCAGAGGTGTTGGTTATCGGTTATCCAATAAAGGTTCCCGGGGCGGCGGTACCTTTTCTCGCCTCCCAAATTGAAATGTGGCGTGAGTAGGAACTAGGGGTCAGTTTAACCAGGAGCGACGGACCATCCATTTCTCCAACAGCGGTGGAAGCCTATGGGTCGAAATAGTCCAGCTGCATAGGTCAAAAAGGTCTCCTCAACCAGGCTCGATGTGGGCAGATTCAATTGCCGCCAAGACCTGGACAAACCTCACCCCATGAACTTGGGAACCCCTGCTAAGTCACCAAACATTGCAAATATTGGTTAAATAATGGTTCCCGGGCCGGCGGTACCCATACGCTCCTCCCAAAGTGAGATGTGTAACCAAAGAAGGTATGCTTCTATGTGAGTGTAGGAAACTACTCGATATGGACAGTGCACTCGCCGAGGGAACTGGTAGGACTACTATACGGGACTATGTATGTTTGGTGACTAGATCTGAATAGCCAGGCACATTTCCCTCATCCCTTTCCCCTCCCCACTACATTCAGTCTCACAACAGACCAAAATTGAGGATGCTATAGTCTCACTGTCTGCGGACAGTTGGTAGCAGTTGGGATTCTTGTGTTACGTATATTCGGATAAAAAACCTTGTATTATATGTTTTTTTTTTTGTATGTTTACGCAGGTGTATATTATGTTATTACTTGAAATGGCTTTAGCCGTGTTTGGTGACTAGATCTGAATAGCCGGGTACACTTTACACATCTCCTTCCCCTCCCCACTACCTTAAGCCTCACAACATACTGAAATTAGGGATGCCATAGTCTCACTGACTCCAGAAGGTTGCGAGCAGTTGGGACTCTTATGTCATACTCAGCTAAAAAGGTTATATTATATAAAGTTATATAACCTAAAGCGGTTTTTTGCAAAGCCGACTGCACGTATAAGAATTTTGTGTTTTGTTAACACGTTTGTTAAACTCTCTTGTTAATTCTTATACGTGCAGTCGGCTTTGCAAAAAACTGCTTTAGGTTATATAACTTTTAAACTTCTTCTTCTTGTGCGCTGTCCGTTCAATGGACGTTGGCTATCATGTTAGCTCTGCGGACTTTGTTTACTGCGGCCCGGAACAGCTCTACGGTAGACTGGCCAAACCAGAGTCTCAGGTTTTCAGCCATGAGGTGCTCCTTCCAAGGCCCCGTCTTCCGGCAATCTTTCCCTGCATTATGAGATGCAGGATCTCATACTTCTCTGGATGTCTCATCACATGTCCAAGATATTGAAGTTTTCGGATTTTTATAGTTTTAATTACTTCCTTTTCTTTATTCATCCGAACCATAACATCTTCGTTTGTAACCCTGTCCATCCAGCTTATTTTAAGTATTCTTCTGTAGATCCACATCTCGAATGCCTCAAGTCGCCTAATCAATTCTTCAGTAAGCGTCCATGCTTCCATTCCATAAAATAATATCGAAAACACGTAGCATCTGACCATTCGCATTCGTAATCCAAGGTTGAGATCATGACTGCAGAACATTTTTTTCATGCGGATAAAGGTTGCACGAGCTTGCTCAATGCGGCATTTGATTTCAACTGAAGGATCCCATCTATCATTTACATTGCAGCCCAAGTATACAATACTTTGTACCTTCTCTAGTTTTGTTCCAGCAATATAAAGATGTTCATCCAATGCGTCATTTTTGCTTATGAGGTTGTATTTTGTTTTATTTATATTCAGTTCTAGCCCAAAATTCTCACAAGTCTTCACTACTTGATTCAGCAAAAGTTGTAAATCCTCAATGTTACTTGTTAGAAGTACCGTACCATCTGCATAACGCAGGTTGTTCAGAATCTTCCCATTTATAACAAGTCCTTGAGTAGCTTCTTGCTGAGCTTTATTGAATATTTCTTCTGAATATAAATAAACAAACTATTTTAATAAATTAAATAAGAATATCATCGAATATAATGTAAAGAAAATTAAATTGGTGTTCAACAAATTAAAGTTAATTTATTAGTTATATTAGTTAGCTCATATAATATATAATTTTATTATAAATCCAAAATACTCTAATTTGGTTTATGACATAATCTGATAACATAACGAACCTGTTGCTCTCCATCGCCCTTATCAGAGTTCACTATTTATACTTTATCTTATCTCTAAATACAAATAATACCAAAATGGTTAACAGTAATTAACAATAATTCCCAGGAAACATTTATAGAAAAAATATCGTCATCTTGCTTATCCACCGGAGCGTTTTTGGTCACATTTTGGCCAATTTGTAAATAATGCAAATGCAGATAGCAATATCTCTTGCTCTAATTTAGTTGAGACTCTTGATATATCTGATTGTACTCTAACTATAGATGATATTATATCCAAGCTGAAGAGTCTCGATTCCCGCAAATTCCCGCAGGACCTGACAAAGTTCCACCCAGATTCTTAGTTAATTGTATGCATACATTATCGTATCCCATACATAAGTTATTTACAAAGTCACTCTCATCAGGTGTGTTCCCTGACCTTTGGAAGTTTAGTCTTTTGACACCCATTTTTAAAAAAGGAAATAAGAGCGACGTAACAAACTATAGGCCAATATGCACCATGTCTACATTACCCAAACTCTTTGAAAGCCTGGTACTAGACAAATTGATATCCCAAATCAATCAAACCATCTCACCGCTTCAACATGGATTTATCAAAGGAAGATCAACCCTGTCCAATTTAATATTATACACGAATGACATTGTTAATGCCTTGACTTCATCACGTCAAACTGATTCCATATATACTGATTTCAGTAAGGCATTTGATAAGGTTAACCACAGACTCTTATTACGAAAACTGAAGTTGCTGGGAATGAGAGGGAGTATTTTGGAATGGTTTAAGAGTTATCTATTGGGAAGGTACTTAGCGGTCAAAGTTGATTCGTTTACTTCTTATACATTTGCTGCCTCGAGTGGGGTACCACAGGGATCTCATTTGGGCCCGATATTATTTTGCTTATTCATAAATGATATTGTTAATATTTTTAGTAATGTTAAAGTCCTATTATTTGCTGATGATCTGAAGATTTACAGAACAATTAGAAACGATGACGATCGCGCCATTCTGCAGTTAAATCTGAACAAACTATGCGCGTGGTGTTCTGTCAATGATTTACAACTAAATATTGGTAAATGCCAGATTATTAGTTTTTACAGAGGTAAAAATCCTTGTAACTTTTCTTATGATATGAATGGTGTTAATCTTCTTCGTGTATCGCAGATTCGTGATCTTGGTGTTATATTCCACGAGAGTCTACAGTTCAATGTACACATCGATGAAATAACAAGCGATGCAATGAGAATACTAGGTTTTATCTTGAGAATGGGGGCAAATTTTAAAAGTATGTTAACATTAAAACATCTGTATTGCTCACTAGTACGAAGCAGATTAGAATACAATTCCTCTGTATGGTCACCATACTACAATGTTCATTCTCAAACATTGGAAAAGGTACAAAACAAATTTCTTTGGTACTTACATCAATTTTAAAATGAAAATTTCAATCGAATTTATAAATTATAATTACTTACGCGCTGAAACCAGACTTCTTAAATTATCAGATAGAATACTGTTAATTGATTTATTATTTTTATACAAAATTATAAAATCTTTAATTGACAGCCCTAATTTGTTGGAACTAATTTGCATTAGCATACCCGTTAGACAAACTCGTAGTAAAGATATTTTTAAATGCAACAATAAACTCAACACTAATTACTCTATATACTCACCAATTCCAAGAATCCATAACCTTGCGAATAAATACTGCGAATCTATAGATATATTTAGTGTTGACAATTTTGAATATTTCAAAAATCAACTAATCTCGATTCTATCTGCTAATAATTAACTTTTATTATTTTTTTTGTTTTTCTCATAAAATATTTTCTCATCTAAACCTCCCCAGTAAAATGTATACTAAACTTTACAATATTTTTGCAGTTCTATTTACACTTTGTTCTATGTCAGGTCTTATTATTATTGTTAATAATATGTATAAATATTTACAGCTGAATTGTTTTAGTTTTTTATAAGTACAACTTGTACTATTTCATTTAATTTTTTTTTAATGTTGTAATATTCTTTACCTAACGAGTCGATTGCATTCATATTTATTCTGTTTTATTGTTTATGTAATGCATGTAATTAATATTGTTAATTATATATTTGCTTCTTTTCTTGTAAAAGCCCACTAGGGCGTTAATAAAATATAAATAAATAAATAAATATCCCCGCGCCCCTCGGAAAAGTTGCGTTCACACAGAAAGCAAAACAAATTGTATTTGCGTTTCTTTTTCCAGTGCATTTTCTTTTCTATCTTCCTTGTTTCCCTATAGCCTATAGGGAAACAAGGAAGATAGAAAAGAATGGATGGACACCTATAGGCTATAGGTGTCCATCAGTTGTCTCGTGCAGCCTTGTTGTAACCTTGTTGCAGCCTTGTTGATAAAGTTCATTTTTCTTTTTCTCTGCGCAGTCTGAGTCAAACCAATGGTTTCTTCTTATAGGGACTTCTTTACCCTGGGTTTCGAGAGCAGCTGTTGTTAAAAAGTTTTTGCAGGCCGTCCATTGTGAGTTGATATCTTGTGTGTCGCACTGCCCTATTCTGTTGAGCGTAGTTCGAAATTCCATTTTAATTTCGGGGACTTGTAATTTGTTCGTGTTAAGTTTTGTGATTATAGAACTTCTTGTTTTACCAGCATTTGATATTTTAAACCGCAGTCGACTTGCAACGAGAAAATGGTCAGAGTCAATATTAGCTCCCTTATAAGTGCGGACATCTAGTAAATTTGATTTATGTCTGGCACTAATAAGTACATGGTCTATTTGGTTATTGGTTCTGCCATTTGGGTGTTTCCACGTGGCTTTATGTATATTTTTGTGTGGAAATAACGTACCACCTATGATCATATCGTGAGATGCTGCAAAGTTTATTAGGTGTTCCCCATTCTCGTTTGAGTTTAGGTGGAGACTATGTTTTCCGATTGTTGGTGTAAAGTAGGGCTCCCTAACAACTTGCGCGTTCATGTCCCCTATTATGATTTTAATGTCACGCGGTGGGCATTCATCAAAAGCTTTCTCCAGCTTGTCATAGAAATCTTCTTTTTCATCGGTAGGTTTGTCCTCTGTGGGTGCATGGACATTTAGTATGCTCAAGTTTAAGAATCTTCCCTTAACTCTGAGATATGCCATTTATGGGCTGAGTGCCTTAAAGTCCATGATGAGATGCTCAGCTCGTTTGCTTACAAGGAAACCTGTTCCCTTTATTTGGTGCTTTTCGTGACAGCTGTAATACATGCAGTGGTCTCCTTTTACAAATATCCCATTTCCCAGCCATCTAATTTCCTGCAGAGCCGTGATGTCTGCTTTACATGTATTAAGTTGATCTATTAGTGTCTGGAGGGCGCCAGGTTGATGAAGCGTTAGAACTTTCCAAGTGCAAATTTTTAAATCGTGTGCCTTTTTACGTTTGCCGGGTCTGTTATCCTCATTCCATTCCGATGTCCGAGGCTTGTCTTGAGGTATCGTTCCAATTTTTTTTTTTTATGGAGTAGAGTTGTTAGCCCTACGCCCAACTCCCTTCTTGGAGGACCAGGGTTTTCTGTTGGGATTTTCCTTCCCTTAGCTGGTTAGTTCCCGTTTTATGGCGCCGAAATTTCACCATTCGCCCTCTCTCTATCTGCTGTGATGTTATAATGGTGGTCATCACATTGCTAAGGGTTCGCGGGATTTTTAGAATATAGAACATCTACTTGTGATTTATCTTCTAGGCCGTTGACGTTGGTATTGGTAAAGGAGAGTAAGTTTGTTGTGGTAAATTTATCAGATCTAAAGCCATGCTGTTCATCAATCAGTACATTTTTTAAAATACGGTAATTTTATTTGTGATTACAGATTCAAATATTTTAGGAATGTGAGATAAAATCGATATAGGTTAATAGTTTTCTACGTTGGACTTATTACCCGATTTAAAAATAGGTTTGATTTAAGAGTCTTTCCAGGAGTCTGTGAAATGGCAGATGAAGATGATAGTGATAAGTTGTACAAAGTTACAACACACATTGGCTTAGATATATATAATTAATATATTAAAATATTTAATTAATTTCCTTCAGTAATATTTCAGGTACACCATCAGGGCCAGTGCTTGTTTTCCTGAGTAGATTTTTTAAGGAATTGAAGACATCTATAAGTGTGATTTGGCAATAATTAAGGTCAATTGTATTAGCATAGTTAAGTGGAGGGAGGGTACATGTGGTATCAGAATAGACGGAATAGAAGAGTTCAGCAAAAAGATTAGCAATATCGATATTGTTGGTAGCGTGACTTTCATTAAAGAATAAATTTGAAGGGAGATCATTATCAATACGTTTTAGATTAACAAATTGCTGGAATTGTTGACTCAAGATTTGTAGCATCTAGAAGTGGCAGTAGTAGTGGTATTAGTGAGTTACTTTTGTTTTGTAGATTTCGTAAAGGCCTATAAAAAACAAATGCATACATTGGTCAAATAAAAATGTGTTCCTATGTGAGAATATCTAAGTAGTTTAATTGGCGCCAAATTCATTAATAGGACGTATCTGCAATAGGAAGAATTTGCCATGTTGTACAATAAAACCGTTTCCGAAAAGGAGTTTATAAGTAAGAGAATTTGCACTTAAAAGTGTTTTTTATAGACCTAATGATCGATATTTTCTAAGGCCAAGATGTGTTCTACTTGCAGTATTTAATTGAAGCATCTATAATATGTACTGTACTGTATGATATCAGAAATATCCAGCCATATTGGGCAAGAGACCTGTTCATAGTGTTCATGGCAGTATTGTCGCCTTTGTTAAACTTGTAGTTGTTTGAATGCACAACTACACCTCTGTTCCTTATTTCACGGACTCCCGTGATTGTGATTCCCAATCACAATTGGGGTTAGTTGAAGTCTTTCGTCAGAGTTTCCACTACTTGTACTACTGCAACTGCATGTACTACTACTGTTGTCATCTTTGGGGGTGATAAGTACCGCGGGTCCTGCAGGAGGAATAAGGGCCTTGTTTATAGTGTTCGGTGGATATTTAGGGTGGGTTTGGTTGGACGCAATCGAACTCCGTAATCGTAACTGTTCTGTTAGCATTTTCAGGCATTTTATTAGATGATAGATGTTTAAAGGTCTCTAATTCTCCTTCAAGGTTTCCTACTTTGACACCCATTTGACCGGCATTTGCTAATAGATCATTACATTTGGAGGCTTAGCAATTTGTTTCTCTGTGCATGTATTTGAAGTAACCATTATTATTATATTTAAAATATTCAAAATTGAAGTCACCTTTGCCAGTAATTGCTGGGCCGAGATTTCTTGATCCATTGTGATAACTATTATATTTTGACGGTGGCGTCTGTTGGCAGGCAATAACATTAACACAAGCAATGTTGTGATTTTGATGACGGGTAGGTTATGTGTTGACAAGAACGGCGATGGTTACAACAACCAAATTTAAAAAATTGATGTTTTAATTATTATTGATGAGTAATTTGGGTACTTTTTAGGTAAAGAGTTCCACTGAGGTGGTAAGTCTACTGATCTTGGTTTTGGTTAACTTTTGTTTGAAAGATCCAAACGATTTGTTTATTAACTGAATGTTTTTTCAGAGGCGGATAATGCTTGAAAGTGAAATTGTTTAGGAACATGACTAGGCACAGTCTGAGCACGATCATCGCTTTAAGGATTTAGCACTTTCAACAGGATCACTTTAACTTTTGATGTTTTTATCGTTAGTAAACAGGGAGATGACAGCCAAACGTCACTTTAGTACACAGGTTCTCAAACTTATTTCGACCACCGCCCACTTTGAGATTCAAAAAAATCTAGTGCCCCCATATTTTTTAACTTACATTTTTATATTACCATCTGTTGCGTGTCTTAAACAGTTATCGCGATTATAAGGGAACGTACCCATACTACGTGACCTGTTCAAGGGGGGGGGGGGGGGGGTCTTCAAAATACCACGCTTGGTACAAATGAGCGGCGGGGGGCTTAGGTTTTTAGCCACCGGGGGGGGGGGGGGGGGGGGGGGGTTAAAAATTGCAAAAAGTTGGTCACGTAGTATGGGTAGGTACGTTCCTAATTTTATGTAACATGCATTATTATATGAAAAGGATAAATAGTGTGTGACCATATTCTATTTCTGACATCAAATAATATTTCAATGAGAGGTATTAATACTCACCCATAATCATATTGAAAGGTTTTTTATTTAATACCTCGCAAGGGTTCCAGCTGCTCCCGTCGGGGGCCAGTGAGACTATAGCATCCCAGACTATGGGGTATGTTTTTAGGCTGAAGCTGAAGGTCGTTTTGGAGGACAAAAAGATGGGAAAGAGGAAAGTAGGGAAGTACCTGGCTATTCAGATCTGGTCACCAAAAACGGCTGTATCCATTTCAAGCAATGTTTCAATTCTGAATGGTGGTCAACACGAAATAAAATTAGGTTAATATGACTACCTTGAGGACAACAACTGTGGCAGAATATGGTTTAGATATACAAGATTTTTAATTATTATTATTTTATTTATTACTATCTGGTTTCCGGCGCATTGCTAGGCCATTTGAAGAAATAAATTGTTTCTCCCTACTTGTCCATTCTCATGCGTCCCCTCCCGCGTTCGCTTTCCCTCCTTCGTTACCCTCCCCCTCCTGCCTTCCTTCCCTGCTGCTAAAATATATGAAATACACACATGTTCAAACCACTCGCACGCTACTTGTAGTAATATTTTTATACAAATTTCATAATTTTTTTTTTTTTACAGTGAATACCGCACAGGAATTTCAACTGCTCCCGTCTGGAGCCAGTGAGACTATGGCATCCCCAATTGGGGTATGTTGTGAGGCTGAAGGTAGTGGGGAGGGGAAAGAGGTGGTGAAGAGGAAGGTTGGGGAGTACCTGGCTATTCAGATCTGGTCACTAAACACGGCTAAAGCCATTTTCAAGCAACGTTTCAATTCTGAATGGTGGTCTTACACCAGGGCGATACTGATAGTATCTTCCACTCTGGAACATGCCGCAAATATACTTTATATTATTTTAAATGAATTAATTGTGAAATAACACAAATTAGTCAAATAAAATTTATTTCCGCATGCCGGGTTCGAACCCGCGACCTCCGGATTGTGAGTCAAGAGTGTTACCCACTGGACTATGCCAGAGTTCACCATTATATATAGAAATACTCTTCTGCTAAAATGCAATGTTCTGTAGAAAATTGAGTCAATCCATCGATTAGTTTCCGAGATTTGTGGACCAAACATGTGGAACCTAAATTTTTATTTTTTATCTAAATTTCGTAACGCCAGAGCTTACCATTATATATAGAAACACTCTTCTGCTAAAATTCAATGTTCTGTAAAAAATTGAGTCAATACATCGATTAGTTTCTATATTATAAATATAAATAGATGTATATTCTATTGATTCTATTTATTCTATTACTTTAATATTTTATTTTCATTTTATGTGTAATGTATTTTTTTTAAACTTTATTTTTTGTATTTTTCGGTATTTATTTATTAGTATTTTTTTTATTATATCAGTTAAGTATAATATAAATAAGTACCAACAAAATAAAGAGAACAGAAGCGAATATGTGATGGAAATAGATACGCATAAGGAATATTATAAAGTAATTTTTTTCTGATACACTTATATATCTGGGGGTTGATGCTAGAAGTTCTTACGTCAGTTTATGTAATTCAATATAAATAAATAATAAAACAAAAAATTAAATTAAATTAATAATGTTAATTGAAATTCAAAGCAGAGCCGCTAATCATTATATTGTATTAGTCTAAAGGTCACGGGATTTTTCGTAACGATCATGGATACGGTTAGATCTACTTTTATAGTTTGTAGAGTAGTCCCCTAAGATGAATGATGTCGGTCTGCTTGCTGTCAGTGGTTGCAACTTCGAGTAACTCGAGCTTACAAGAGGCTTCATTGTTGCGAAAAAAAACGATCAGACAAATGGTCAGTTTTAGTATATATTCAAAGTATGGCGTCTCCGCAGATGAAACAAGTTGGTCTGGCGGCTCTCAGTGGTTGCATTTCAGAGTTATGATGTGCGCAAGTCACTGAATTATATACAGAAATGGTCAGTTTTAGTACCTATTCGAAGTATGGTGTCTCCACAGGTGGAACGAGTTGTTCTGCCTACTCTCAATGGTTGTATGCTGCTTTTAGTGGTTGGATAAATTTAACCAAAAACCCAAAGAAGAACACGGCAAATATGTTCCTCTCTGGAATGCAGGGAACCGACTACCAGATAAAGTATCTGATGTTACTGTAACGGAGTCAGAAAATTACAATATTTCTATTGATGTCAGTGGTAAGTTTTATACAATTGCGGGTGTATAGGTAAAAATCCTTAGAAAACGCAAAGTTTGCACATATTTGTTTCTTATAAAAGGCATATTACTTATCTAAATCAAAAATCTCATTAAGCTAGACATACAAGAGTTCTTTTCCTTATGTTTTTTACATATACATATATATATAATAATTTTTATATCATCATAATTGTAATTTTTTCTATCAAACTTTACAGTTATTTTCTCCTCGCCTACGTGCCTAAGCAGCGAAGAAGAAGATTTCAAAGATGACGAAATAAGTTAAATCTATCTAAGTTAAAAAGAAATCTAAGTTAAAGTAATGATGAACCTGTGATTTTACCCAAAAATTATATTAGAAGATATTAGAAGGAGGTAAGTAAATATTTAACTCTTTAGCAATAACTTAGCAATATTCTACAAAATGATAACCCAAAGTGATCTGTGATTTTAAGCAAAGATGAAAGTTGAATTAATAAAAATTGGATTTGTTCGATATAATTTTTTATTTTGTTGATAACTGTTATGTTTTTTTCTCTGAAACGCAACCACTGAGAGCAGACAGACTAACTCGTTTCACCTGTGGAAACACCATACTTCGAATAGGTACTAAAACTGACCATTTCTGTTATGGTTTTTTTTTCGCAACAATGAAGTGACTTACGCGCATCATGGCTCTGAAATGCAACCATTTAGGGCTGCCAGACCAACTTGTTTGACTTGACCCCCCCGGTGACTAAAAACCTAAGCCCCCCACCCTCACTTTGATCAAGCGTGATATTTTGAAGACCCCCCCCCTGAACGGGTCACGTAGTATGGTTACGTTCCCTTAGGTAGAAACCAAGAAAAATAAGAAAAAAAAATCTCGCAAAATGGCGGCTACTCAAAAAATGATGTTTTTATTTATTTATTATTATTGTTATTTTGTTAATTGGTTTTTATTGTTAATTTTTGTTGGTATTAATATTGTTTGTTTCCGATTTTCCGAGTCAATTATTAGTTTTTTGCAGCATTTAGTTGGGAGTCAGAATTTGCCCGGTTGACATAGTTCAGTATGTTAGGTCTGGTGATGCCATTAGAGGAGGCCTATGCCATTAGAGGAGGCCTATGCCAAGAGGCAAACTGAGCTTCGGGATATACTATAACAAATAAGATCATGTCTAATACATACCTAACAGAAGTCCAGGCTTATTATTATTATTATTATTATTGTTATTTTAAAAATCATAAAAAAAATATTTTTTTGGTTCCTACCATAGATGAATATACAGGGTGTTAAGGGACGTACTTGACTTACTTTAACCAGTGATTCCTGACATTATTTGGAGTAAAAAATGTTAATGAAATTTTCGTCTCCGGTGACTTTTTTGACGACTTTTTTTTTTTTTCAAATATTTTTTCTTCAAAATCAAACAAAAAAAAATTTCTTCCGTCCGTCACTGGTCACTCAACCGGGTGTCCGACGAACCCCTTACCCCGCCTCCATGTGTTCAACAACTACCATTTTTTTAATGTTTTTGTAAAGAAAAAAAAAATCAAAAATGTCACCGGATACCAAAATTTTATTTACATTTTTTACTCCAAATAGTTTCAGGAATCACTGGTTAAAGTAAGTCAAGTACGTCCCTTAACACCCTGTATAAGTCAAGTACGTCCCTTAACACCCTGTATAAGTCAAGTACGTCCCTTAACACCCTGTATAAAGATAAAGAGAATCGCTTAATTAAAACTTGAGAATTTGTTACAAACGTTTCGAAAAAAGTGGTTTCGAGAAAATGCGTTTAATGTTTGTTTCTATTTAGATTCTGGTTTAGGTTCCATCAAAACCGGTCGAATTACCACTTCTATTACTTTGAAAAGAATTAGAATTTCGAAAAATTCTTTTAATGGGATATTCTTGACAATCTAATCTACCGAAATAAGTTTTTTTTCCAGACTAGAATACCCGAATAGTACCCGTTCCGCTTCCAACTCATTTTCTCCTCCCGCGTCGCAATTTTTTATACAAATTTCAAAAAGGCAGAGCTTACTAGTATATAAGAAACCATCGCGGGCGTGCCCATAATAACTCACCAAATTAATGGCAGTCGGATGAATGGTGTAAGAAATAGTTACATGACATCAGAGCTCACTTTTTTATATGAAAACCATCGCAGGCATGCGCACCTTTTCTTCGCAATCGGAGGAATGGTTTAGCAATGCATAAATTCATGGTGCCAGAGCTCATCAATATATATATATAGAAACCATCGCGGGCATGCGCACATCAAATCCCCAAAGTTTCATCGCATTTGGATGAACGGTTTAGTAATGCATAATTTCATGATGCCAGAGTTCACTATTTTATACAGAAACCATCGCGGGCATGCGCATTGCGCACATCAAATCCCCAAAGTTTCACCGCAATCGGATGAATGGTTTAGCAACACATAAGGGGCACACAAACAAGCAAGTTAAATTCAGTAAATTTAAATAATTCCCATTTCATTTAAAATAAAAATGTAGAAAACGAAAAAAAATATGACAATCTTCAATACGCATCTGTCCTCTAACGCAGTCCGAAACGTTGGCTAAAGAAGGCGGTAGCGCGACACAGCATAACACCCCAAAAATACAAAAATCACGATAATACTTTTGGCCGTGAAAATGTAAAATCAAATAATGAAATATTAAAGTGATCGAGCTGGTCGCTCCTTGGTGTTTATCTATTGAGACAGATAAGATTAAGCAGGCGCCATTGATAGCTATTGATAAGCTAGTAACAGACTGCTGATACTGAAAATACCTGAATACATTTCTTATTATCAAGTCCATCCTTGTTAAAACACCTCACACCTTATGTCTTTCTAATATTTCCTTACGCTTAGTTAAAAATTATATATCTTCTTCAGTATTTAGTGGATAAATTAGTTACTTGTATCAAGCTGTGAGTTATCTTGTTGTGTGCAAAACATATTTCAACCAAACCTGACAATTAGTTACCTGGCTGTCTGTATTCCCAGTGTTCAGTTGTAATAATATTAAAGTTTTCAAAATAACAATAAACTAAAGTGATTTTGACTTTGCTCCGTATCAATCAAGAATCATCAACGTCTTCCGGTAAGTCCTTTTTAAACTAACTGATGCAATGGATTGTATTTATGAACTCAATAACTCGATTAAAAATCGTTTTTTTTTTCATTTTTTATGCACTTACAAATAAGTATATAATCTTTTCTCATTCGGCGACACCTTTATCTTTAGTCAGGGCCGGCCCAGAGACAAACTTCGCCTGGACAAACTCTCATTTTGGGGTCCCTTCATAAAACCAGTAGACGTTCTCACTGTAATCTCTACATTTTATAAATTTAAGTCTTGCGCCGCGTCTGTCTGTCTGTTTGCGATAAACTTTAAAACGACTGAACGGATTTTCATGCGATTTTCCCCAATAGATAGAGTGATACATGATGAAGGTTTAAGTATATAATTTGTCAAGGTTGTGTGTAAATTGGTTGAAATATATAATTAAAGGAGAATGTCTGTATGTGGTGGACGAGCTGGATGGCAAGCGGGCGGTGTGGATTTGATTTGTATGCAAATTAACAGATAGCAGTGTGCGTTAAAAGGTTGTGTAAACAATCTAGTAGATGGCGTTGTATTGCGTTAGCAACAACAACGCGTGGCTGGGTCAGCAAGTCAATAGTATTTGGATTTTAACTTAACTTTGTTTTTATTTTTAAATGAAAACTTTTTTAAGCACCGTTGTGATTTGATGCTCGATGAAACGAAAAATAGCGACTCTAAAAAGAGACATGCATCGACATCGTATTTATGTATGTATAGATACTATAGGATTAAGCCTGCAAGATAATGAGATGTTACAACCGGTCTCCTCTTTGTGCGGTGCTTCGTAGCCTCCCCACTCTTGTCTACTTAAGTTTTCTGAAGATATCACCGCACTTCTACCGCGTGTGAATTGCACAATCTGATTTTAAGAAGTGAAAACTTCTTTAGTACCATAGTGATTTGAAACTCGATGAAACGAAATAAAGCGACACTAAAAAGAGACAAACGCATACATCCATAGGATTTAGCCTGCGGGAAAATGAAATGGAATAATCGGTCTCCTCTTTGTGCAGTTATTCGTAGCCTCCCACCTTCTACTTTAGTTTTCTGAAGATTCACTCTTGTCCAGTTTAGTTTTCTGAAGATTTCACGTCTACCGCGTGTGAATTGCACACTCTGTTTAAATTAGCTCCACACATAAGTCATCTGTGTGGAGGGTCTTTTATGGAAATGAAGTACATATAGGGAAGGAATACGGTACGAGGGGGGGGGTGGTGGGTAGGAATCCGGGAGTCAGCTGAAAGAATCCATCTCTCCAACCGCGGTGCAAGGCGATGGACCAAGAGAGTCCGGTTGGAGACCCTGTCAGTCTCTCTCGATCCGGCCCGCCACGCAGTAGGTGGGCAGATGCATCTGCCGCCAAGACCCGGACAAAGCCTCACCCCATGATTTGTATATATGTAACAGCGTTTTATGAAAATTAATCTCAAGGTCAATGTGTTAGGTGTTATCAGCGCCTTTTCAATTATGCGCATTTATATTATTATTATTTTGTTTACTTATTTAGACATTATGTTGCAAGTGATAAGGTAATATCCCAGTGAGACAGGCTACGAAAAATAATTTTTAACCACTGCAGCGATTATGGTCGAAAAACGGACCACTTTTTTTTCATTCAAAATTAGACCACATTTTCCCACATTGTAATAATTAAAAAAAATTCCTTGACAGCCATTTTTTTAAAACCAAGCTATTGAAATGCTTTATCAGTTATGACCATAGATGACGCAAATCCGAACTTTGTAGACTATTTTAAAATGATGTTAAAAATAAAGTTTTAAAATATTTTTCAATCAGCTGTTTACGATTAAAATTAAGTACTTTTTCCATAGATGCACCTTTCATTATCAAGTATACCATGGACAACATACAACAATCAAAAATATAAAATATTGTTGACTCGAATAAGTACCCCTCACGGCAGTTTCAAAGTAAAAACCACGCAGGATTCGCGCGGTTATAAACTTTACAATTTTTTAAATATTTTATAAAACCTACAAATATGAGATAAATGGTAAAATACAGGTTAATTCATTGGCTATATAGTACTACAATAAGTTTTTATGTCTTAATGTTAAAATTTACAGGCATGTTTTTTTAATATGGCGAAAATTTAAAAAATGATTTTCTGGGGAATCTCGAGCAATCGAGGCAAATTTATTTATTTCGCGGGATCGCTCCAGGTCAAATTTCATATGAATAAACATGAGTGGGTAGCATTACATCTCAGTAAATCGCAACCACACGCGGTGGTAGAATTCACAATTATGAATCAATAATAAGCAATCATGGCGTCAGTTTCTGATGTCTGCGTCAGTTTCTGATGTCTGCGTCAGTTTCTGATGTCTGCGTCAGTTTCTGATGTCTGCGTCAGTTTCTGATGTCTGCGTCAGTTTCTGATGTTTGCGTCAGTTTCTGATGTCTGCGTCAGTTTCTGATAATATCTGCGCCAATCTGACAAAGTTTCATCGCCCTGCTTGTGGTCGTTAACATTCTACGAACATAACAAATATCGCTGTTTTCATGTTTGCACCAGTTTTGAGTCCTCACGCTAATTTATTCGGTTTTGGAACAACTGACATAGGTCTCATCGAAATCGTTGCTCATCCCTTACTAACGTGGTGAAAAGAAAGTAAAAAACACCAAGTTTTATATTCAAATCTAAAAGATAACAACAAAATAATTAAATTGTACACCTTTACGAAACAAGGTTTCCAGCCGCAATTTGAAAAATTAATGAATTTTCTAAAAATTTTATAATTATTTTATATGAAAGGACAAAAAAGTGAAATGACGATAATGTTTATAATACATTAATAAATATGTTGGTGTTTTCAGTTTTTAGTTATCAGTACCTAATTTTAGTTAAAAAATGTAAGTTTAAAAAATTATTCGAAAATTTTAAAACTTTTTTATGTTTGCAATCAAAATTTGTTTATTAAAAGATATTTGTCTTTATTTCGAATTATAAAATTTAAAAACATCATTAATTACGTTTTAAAAACTGTTTTTAATTTTCATATACTACGTTCATAAGTATTAAAATTATTTGGATTTTATTGCAAAGCAGAAATAATCTGACTATTTGACAAAGTATGAGTCCACAGATAGATGATTTTATAAATTATTTTTGCGAATTTGTGCAAAATAGAATGCATTTTTTTGGATTATTGACATCCCATTCCGCAGGATCGGGTACCCGGTAGTGCCCCCGATAGTGTTAACATCTTTTTTATTAAAACAAATTGTAGACCTAAAGATGGTTCGAACAAATCTTGGAATTCACCAAAGCAAATAAAGATAACTAAAGCACGCAAATACGACAGTTAAGTGCTTCACAGTTAAATAAGTAAAAAAAAAATGTTGTAATCTGAAGGCGTATACTTGTACATGCTTTTGATATCTTCAAATTGTTTTGAATAAACTGTTGTTTCAGATGGTTTCACTTGCACCAGAAATGGTTTCACTTGTATATAGGAAATGGTTTCACTTGTATGTAGGAAATGGTTTCACTTGTATATAGGAAATGGTTTCACTTGTATGTAGGAAATGGTTTCACTTGTATATATGAAATGGTTTCACTTGTATGTAGGAAATGGTTTCACTTGTATATAGGAAATGGTTTCACTTGTACGTAGGAAATGGTTCACTTGAATATAGGAAATGGTTTCACTTGTATATATGAAATGGTTTCACTTGTATATAGGAAATGGTTTCACTTGTATATAGGAAATGGTTTCACTTGTATGTAGGAAATGGTTTCACTTGTATATAGGAAATGGTTTCACTTGTATATAGGAAATGGTTTCACTTGTATATAGGAAATGGTTTCACTTGTATATAGGAAATGGTTTCACTTGTATATAGGAAATGGTTTCACTTGTATGTAGGGAATGGTTTCACTTGTATATGGGAAATGGTTTCTCTTGTATATAGGAAATGGTTTCAATTGTACGTAGAAAATGGTTCACTTGAATATAGGAAATGGTTTCACTTGTATATAGGAAATGGTTTCTATTGTATACAATAGGAAATGGTTTCACTTGTATATAGGATATGGTTTCACTTGTATATAGGAAATGGTTTCTCTTGTATACAATAGGAAATGGTTTCACTTGTATATAGGATATGGTTTCACTTGTATGTAGGAAATGGTTCACTTGAATATAGGAAATGGTTTTACTTGTATATTGGAAATGGCTTCTCTTGTATACAATAGGAAATGGTTTCACTTGTATATAGGAAATGGTTTCTCTTGTATACAATAGGAAATAGTTTCACTTGTATATAGGATATGGTTTCACTTGTATGTAGGAAATGGTTCACTTGAATATAGGAAATGGTTTTACTTGTATATAGGAAATGATTTCAATTGTATATAGGAAATGGTTTCACATGTACATTGGAAATGATGTTAAACTTTAACGATTGCCTGTTATTTGCGCTAACAAAATCTTCAATGAATCGAAGTTTAATTTCTAAACAATTACAATTACTATTCGCACATTTCAATATTTTTACCTTCGTACACGAATTAAGGGATTTTATAAAACAAAAATTTTACTGGCTGCGAATTGTACAATAAAAAATACATTATGTTGCATTTGCATGAACTTCATTTTTAGAGATTTAAGTTTTAAAATTATCCCTTTTAATGAGGCTATGCACAATGTGTCCGGACGTCCCGTTTTCACCGGGACAGTCCCGTTTCCAGGCAGCCTGACTCGGTGTACCCGAACACAGCTTCGGGGCGCCAAAATGTCACATTTTCGAAAAAAAAGCGTTAAGCGCCTTCACAACCATACCGATAATCTTGAAATACAAAAATATATAAAATAACTAACCCTAATATGACATGAAAAAACATTACTATCTTGTCAATTGTAATGCACGAAAGTGTGAGGCTAGTAAAACGAATAAATTTTTAATATAGATATTTTATTTAATTTATGAAAGGGCTAGAATTAACGAGGGTCTAGAATTCAAATCGTCCATTTGATTGGTAGCTACAAGATGAATAGTAATATAGCCTCTTACTGCAAAACATACGGCAAATATTGTGGAAAGATCTTTCAGCCAATATAAGGCTCCATTTAGACCAAATCGACAAAGTTTTAATTTCGATAATTTAAAAAAGCATGTGATTGTGTACTGCAATCAATTTAATAAAACAGATTTAGAGGAAGATGAATAAAACTTCATGTTTTTATTTGAATTACCTGAATATTTCGCTATCTTTTTCTAATTTTTTTTAATGTAACTGTTACTGCATAGTAATTTTTCAAAATAAACAAAGTTAATATGAAAGATATTCTTCTTTTATACTCCATATTTTTTCCATATTTTACATTTTTTAGTCCATATTATCATGTACTTATTTTGAATTTTTTAATACATATTTATACGAGCCCCTATAAATATGTATTAAAAAATTCAAATATACATATACATATCTCCAACTTCTTCATTTTGAGCGGGGACGGCGCCCAATACTCTAATAATGGAGGTTTGCTGAAGGCGTTTTAATTAATTCTGACGAATTCGTAACGAAACTACTTTGTTTTTCAAACCGATTTTTTTTACGTTAACTCCACACAGGAGGCCCTGAGGAAAATAATTTCCCTCAGGGCCTTTGTCATCTGGGATGCTGTGTGAAGGGTCTTTTTGAGGAGAGGAAGGAATGAACATTGGTCTTGAAGAGACCCATGTTGTAGGAAGGAGGAAACACAGAGGCCTGCAAATCGTTCCACAGCCGAGCTGTTGAATACAAGAACAAGGCGAAGAATGATACTGATCTTTGACCTAATTTTGCCAATTTTTTTTTACATGAATACCGCACAAGAGTCCCAACTGCTCCCGTCTGGAGCCAGTGAGACTACGGCATCCCCAGTTGGGGTATGTTGTGAGGCTGAAGATAGTGGGATAGGAAGAAGATGGGGAAGAGGACGGTGGGGAAGTATGTGGGTATTCAGATCTAGTCACCAAACACGGTTTAAGCCATTTCAAGCAACGTTTCAATTCTGAATGGTGGTCTCATACCAGGGTGATTTTGGGAGTATCTTTGGTGTGGCCAATGTGAAGCTAAAACTGTTATGTACCCCAATATAATACCACTGCATTACCTCACACTATGTACTTATACGCGTGTGATTACTCATCAGAGATAACCTTATTTAAATACGCAATTAACCACGCACAGGAGGATATGACTAGAACCACATCCCAGTAAAACCTTTAAATATTATTTACCACAAATCTTAAAGAAACATTTGAAACCACAAATAGTTAAACAAAGGATTAATCATATCAACAATTGTTATTGGTCTCTTTCAACTTTCAAGTGTCTTAATTGTAGAAATACCGAATACCAAGTCGTTTAAATAAACTTTGATTACTCTAAAACGACTTACTTATTGTGTGCATTCACCTGACGAAAATTCAGAAAAACTACAACCTACAACGTCTACCAAACGTCAGAAGGACATTGAAGGAGGAGCTAAAAATCTAGATCCTACCGACTTCGCACACTCAACATTGGTTGTCAGAAGTAGGATCTCAACAGAACGTTTTGACAAATTTTTCAACATAATGAGGCCAATTTCCATATCAATGGCCATATCAATAAACAAAATTGCCGGTGTTGGTCTGAGAATATCCCAGACAAAAGGATCAACATACGTTACATAGTCAGCAGTGGCGGATTTGCAGTCTTGGCCGCCCTAGGCCCCAGGCTATGAGCCGCCCCTTTCTCAGTACCTATTAGACTACATAATGAATTTACTTTATTGCCAACTTTTATCCAAATAGATTCACAAATTTAGCTGCTAGTTTTTAATACTTTCTAAGGTTTCAAGGATAATTTCACATTTAAATAAAAAATTTAAAAAGGTTTTAAGTTTTATTTATTTAACTACAGGTTTATTCTTATACAATATATAATAAGTGTCTCACAATGTGTTACAATGCCAGTTGCTTTATTGAGCCATGCAAAACATGCAATTTTCGTAGGGTTTTTACATAACCATTTTTCCCTACCGACAAAACACAAGACTCTAAGCCTGTAACAAATACCCACATGAGGAAAAAATTGCAAGGCGCATATGACTCCGTTCTATTTGAACATTAACTTTAAATTCAGTAAATTTAAATGATTCATCACTTCAAGAAATATACAATAAATAATTTGTTACAAAACTCGTCTGCACTTAAGCGCAGCAATATCACTAATTTAATCTTCGCAATCCAATTTCCTTAAAAATCTAAGTTAAGCAAAGCAAGATCGTCTAACCTTTGCTCCGTCATTGTTGTGCGTAAATATTTTTTAACTCGTCGCAAACAAGAAAATGATCTTCTTTTTCGTTACTTGTTTTTGGGGTGTTATGCCGTGTTGCGCTACCTCCTTCTTTAGCCAACGTTTTGGACAGAGTTGCAGTGTCCGTCATCAGGGACGATCCGGCAGATCCGGTAGATGTGAAAATTTAGTGGTGAAATGTGTGCTTATTTACTTGCAAGCGATACCGTGACGCCAGCTCCACTACTTTCACCGGTACAAAATAATTGTGACAAGCAGTGGCGTCATTGCCGGGGAGCGGAATAGAAAGTTCAGTAAATCGTGGTATTTATGCTAGCCAGAAGAAAATTATCGTTCTCCAGAACAGTTACTGGCGGGAATACATACACACATTCGAAGAGCAATATCCATGTTTGGGTAAATGGTTTGAAGACCTTCAGTTTGTAACAATTTCAACAAACTTATAGCACTGTTTCGATCCTCATTTTTTACACTGCAATGAGCACGAAAATGAAGACATTCTTCTTAAAAATGGGCTTCTAAGTCAGTAGAATAAATCATTTGCAATGCTTTGGCCTTTTCTTCGACTTCAGACGGGTGTAGTTTCAATTATTTAGGTACTTAAGGGGGCGTTCACGTATTACGTAACGCAATTTTTGAAGATTTTTGACCCCCCCTCCCCCCTAAACGTTACGTAACGCCCAAGTGACAATTTTTACCTGAAAGTCACAATTAAGTTGCGCAAAGTACTGGAAATTCGCTTAAATACCTTTTTTCTTGTTGTAATCGCGTTTGCGGCAATAAATAAAACAAGAGATTTCGAGAACGAAAAGGATTGCCAACTTGGAAGATTTTAATTCCCTAGTTTTTTTTAATCTAAATAAAAAAAAACATGTTACGTAACGCGTTGTTCGAACCCCCCACTCCCCCCCTCCTCATAACGCAAAGTAACGTTTCACAAGACCCCCCCCCCCACAAGTGCGTTACGTAATACTTGAACGGCCCCTAAGGAGTTACTTTTTGTTATCATCTGTGACGTTTTTTTCATGTTTGGCCGCCCCTAATATCTGGCCGCCCTAGGCCCGGGCCTACATGGGCCTTAGGGTAAATCCGCCA
This sequence comes from Limnephilus rhombicus, assembly GCA_929108145.2. Lineage (NCBI taxonomy): Eukaryota > Metazoa > Arthropoda > Insecta > Trichoptera > Limnephilidae > Limnephilus > Limnephilus rhombicus. The sequence continues at coordinate 21,244,536 of OV815290.1, read as the reverse complement.
CTGATAGCCAGAAAGTAGTTGTGTGGGCTGCAATATCAGCTAGTGGTATTATTCACTGGAGCGCTTTTTGCCACAATATGGCACTATTTAAAATACCTCGGATTGCTTTGATGCCAAATTTGGCAAATATATCCTCCATTCTTTATAATTTTTTTAAATACTTTTAATTTTCCCGCTGTATACACTTAGTAGAAGTACCTACTCGAAGCTAGAAGAACCGACTTGTTCTTATAAATAATCTATAGATATCACTGTCCTTTAGTTTTTACGAATTATTCGGGTTTACAAAAACAGTATTTGAATACCATTGTAATAATGATTGAACTAACAATGCATTCAACGTGTTTCAAGCTTCAAAATTCAGTGACTACTTGTACAGTGACTAACATAAAATTTTTCGTGGTTATATTCAGTGGTTACTGCGTAGTTGGTTTTCCGAACAGACTGTTTGATAATAAAGCAATACTCGAGTTAATTGGTATTGTGGATTTCATTATTATTATTACATAGTATAAAATGAAGTCGCTCAAAACGTATGTGCGCATAGATCTTTTAAACTACCCAACGGATTTTCATGCGGTTTTCACCAATAGTGAAAGTGATTCAATAGAAAGGTTTATATGTATAATACGTGCTTATCAGAGTAGAGAAAAGCCCAGAAATTCAAATATTTAATTCAGGCAGCGGGCAGCGGGCAGCGGGCAGCGGGCAGCTGGCAAGCGGGTGGTGTGGATTTTATAAAGGTTGGGTAATGACATTGTGTTTCGTTAGCCACAGCAACGTGTGGCCGGGTCTGCTAGTAAGATAATAAATGTATCTGCCTGACGTGTTGCAGTTATTTTTGGTGAGTTAGTAAAAAATTCAATTTTAGTGTAATGAAATATTGTCATTTATCAACTAAACTCGTATGCTGAAATTGAACAAACTCTAAACCTTTCTCCTTTAGAAGACCGTCGGATAAAATCTGATCTCATTTGTTTCTTCAAAAGTATTAACTGTTTAATCGACTCGCCTACATTACTACTTACTACAACTCATCACATTTAATATACCTTCTCGTAGACTCAGAAACAAAGACCTGCTTTTCCTCAATCAGCATTCGACTAACTATGGTTATAACTCACCACTGTCCAGAATGTGTAGACTGGTCAACTCACGTCAAGACCTTGATTTTTTTGGTATTAGCCTAAATGATTTCTGTCGCTCTACAAATGAAGATATGTCCAATTCACCCTAATTTTTGCAAGGTCTTGACGTGACTTGACACTTATCTTTTCTTCTATTTTCACTGTTTGTCTTTGCTTTCATGTACCATCTGAATTATGATCCGAATCATTACATTGTTCATTTCTATACTTCGTGATACTTTGTTTTAAATTGGACGTAAGTCCGTAAATAAATAAATAAATTTGTGTCAAAAGTTTTTAAAACGATAAATTAAACGAAATTCAGTTTTTGCACAAATATTTTATTTCATTTTATTTGAATATAAAAATACAGATACATTATAAGAAAGCTTTGACTGTCTAACTAGGATTTTTCCCGTTTTAGGACAGTCAGATTGCGTAGTTTTGTTCACATTAGATAGCTCGCAGTTATCGAATCATTTAAAATTTCACGACAATAAATAATTGCTGTTTTCAAGCACAAAAACAGTAGTCAAAAAATAATATTACATATATAAATATATTTAATTGATTTCTTGTTTTTTTGTTCTTGCTTTTGTTTTTGTATATGTCATCATGAATAATACGATTTAAAAGAAACTTCATAGAAAATGTGGACGCAAAATTCAACTTCCTACGCGAGTAAATAGCTAAAAAATCTTGAGAATATTTCCGTTTATAATGTTTATGATTTTTTATAAATCCTAAAAATAGGGCATGATTATTTAAATACAGGTGAATTTATTGGCTATATAGCACTTTATTCAGTTTATGGGTGTCTGTATTAAAATTCGGAGGCATGTTTTTTTTATGTGGGCGGAAAATATTCAAAATGAGCACCAAAAAATTACGAGAAGTCTGAAGAAAAAGTTTTTATTTGGTCTGTCGTTCGACTGGTTATCAAGTTATGGTTGACTTGTGTGAATGCAATAGGTACCAACTCCGACTGTTGTTGTCATTTTACAGATTCAGTCTCCAATTCACTGTTCTCCATCTCCTCAACATGCAGGCGGACACGGGCTTGATTTATTGCAAACCCGACTGGCAGAAAACTCTGCAAACATTCGAAGCCATTGAAGTTTTTATTTGGTCTGTCGTTCGACTGGTTATCAAGTTATGGTTGACTTGTGTGAATGCAATAGGTACCAACTCCGACTGTTGTTGTCATTTTACAGATTCAGTCTCCAATTCACTGTTCTCCATCTCCTCAACATGCAGGCGGACACGGGCTTGATTTATTGCAAACCCGACTGGCAGAAAACTCTGCAAACATTCGAAGCCATTGAAGATAACAATAAAAAGATGCTTCTGGAACCATACCCCGACGAAAAAGTGCTGGCAGCCTTCGCGCAGTTATCCTACACCGCTTGTACGGAAGAGCTCAAGCTGTTGAAAGGGTGGCAACTTCTTACCACGGCACGGAGTAGCTCATGGACTAATGCATACTTCGGCTGTGCATTTTGGAATCATTCTGAGCAGCAGGTGGTTGTTGCCCATAGAGGGACGGACCCTAAGAAGTTGGGGGCACTCTGGGTTGATGGGAAGGGTGTGTACTGTAATAGTTACACGAAACACATGAGCTCAGGTGTAACTTTTGCGGATGATGTCAAGAAGGCAGTTATTGAAGCAAACCAGCGATACGGCAGTCGCTTCGTTCTTTCCTTCACAGGACATTCCCTAGGAGCCTGGTTGGCTGGAGTCACCACCCTGACCGTCAAACATCTAAAGAGGGAAGGCAGTGGCTTCTGCAGGGTGGCCAGCCCCAGTGAAGGCCTCCACGCTCACACTTTGACCTTGGACAGTCCGGGTGTCAAGGACATGCTAATGAAGATATATAGAGATTACGATGAGAGGTACAACCGGTCTATATGCACTAAGAAATTAGATATCACCATAATTTTTGCATCTCCAAATCCTGTGAACTGTACCGGGTTTCATGTGGGAGATATATATCAGCTGGAAAATGTGAACACCCACAGCATTGATAATTTTATCAAAGCTTTTGATGAAGGGAAGAAGAAACGTGCGGTACAGAACTGGCCCCAGGGACTAGTTGAGCGCCAAGATCACGACGAGCTAGAGAGGTACATGAAGCTTTTAGATGATGTAAGAGTTCCTCCTGCGAGCTCCAGTGGGAGCCAACAGAACACGGAGTCACTTGAAGTAGATGCTGATAGTACACTCCTCGAAGAAAGTACACTCCTTGAAGAAAGTACACTTCTTGAAGAAAGTACACTCCTTGAAGATAGTACACTCCTGCTGACCTCAAGGAAGTACAGAACTACCCCCTCGCTGGGAAACATCTGTCATCTGGGAGTATTTTCTGCAGAAGAGTTTAATTTTATAAAAAATTGGAGCTTTTTTCTAAGCAATCCTTTGATAAAATTAAAGAAAATTGAAAAATTCACAAATAAACAAAATCTTCATATATTAGACATCCCACCGTTTCAAATTGATACTAAAGAAAATATTATCACTTGTAAAACAATGGAGGATTTGAGGAAGGTGATTAGAGTAACCAAACAACTGTTACGCTGGTTTCCTGAACAGATAATAAATGCTCTAGCTAAACAGAATAAGAGTATAAAGTCAGGCCCCTTATACATGGCTGGGCAAGCCTATCTCCGCACCTTGCCAGATATCCTGGACTGTGAGGACACCTTGGGGCTGGAGTCATTCCTGGCGTCTTCCAAACGTGTTTTACAAATTGAGACAAGTGATCCTAAATTTGAAGCTGCCAGATTAAACAATATTTTGCTTCTGATTAAAAACAAATCTTTAGATTCAATATATTTAAAAGACAACTGCCACACAATTCTCAGTTGGACCGACTTGACTGCTATAGCTATGGATATAGACATGGAAGGTTTAAACGAGAGCGATGTTATTATTAACAATCTGCTCGTTATTGAATTCACTTCTTCAACCGAGAACTTTAACCATAACTATGAAATTTTGACAAAAATTCTTAAAACTTTAGAAACACGCACCCACAAAAAGCTCGTGATCATTCTACCACAAGCGATTGATTCACACTTTTCTATGGATTATAAAGAACTGTCCGTTAAAACTAAGTCTTTCAAAGAATTCGAATTAAGCGACCTGACTATTACATCTAGAGAATATATATTTGCAAGGGATTCAATAGCCTTGGGGGAAGAAATTTTCAGTCTCAATAAAATACTTGGAGATTATTGTAAATCTGACGATGTGCAAATTCGAAACAAAATTAGTGCTTTAATTTCTCCAGTTTTGAAGAAACTCGCAACAGACGCCAGTTATAAGATTTATATCCCAATCAAACTTCCCAGGCTTTGCGAATTAGAAGCTCTCTACTCCAAAGGGAACAGGCTAGTAGACAAAGAGAAGCTTACCGCACTACTAAAGAGGAGTGGGGCTGCCGGACCACTGCTGGTGATCAGTGATCCGGAGCAACGCAGCCAGAACTTCTGGGGGGAGGGGGTGGAGCCCGCGTGGCCGATGATCTTCAAGACCGAGGACGATGGACAGGACCTATTTAAGAAAAAGTGTCGGGAGGAGTCCTCAGCTAGAATAATCTATTGGCTGCATTTATCCGCAGAAGGCCTCTCCCTGAGGGAAATTTACAACGGCGGCCTCTACATGCGCAGGAAGTTCCACAATCGTTTTGTAATTAAATCCATGAAAGAATTTGTTGGCTACAGCGGAAATAAAGATGTTTTTATATTCAACAATGCAAAAGATAAAACATCATTTATTAGTTCCTTTAATTTATCCAAGGAAGATGAGGAAAAATTTGTTTCAAAAGAACATTTTAAAATTAATACTGGAGATATATTGAAAGAACAAATATTCAACAAACATTATTTTGAAATGTTGGTCATTAGAGGCAGCCCGTGTCTGGTCTGGCAATACTCCCACGGCTCTCTGGATGGCCTGCGTTCCTTCATCACCAGGGACTACAGTGACCCCATCGAGGAAGATGCCTTCAGCAACACGAAGAAGAAGCTGACCATCATAGCTGATGACCCTGGTATGGGAAAGACCACCAGTCTGACGCGCATGTCGGAACTCATCCGAGACTCTTGGGTACTGAGAATCGACCACAATCACTTGACCGCTATAGACAAACTACCCTCGAAACTTAACCTGCAATCAATCACAAAGTGTTTAATTTGTGCTTCGGGTTTACGTACCGATGATGATTTGTTGGGCAGTCTTTTACAGCATTGCCTTCAATCAAATAGTTCGAGGCAGGTTTGTATTTTGGTGGATGCATTTGATGAAATCGCGAAAGAAAATACCAAAGTCAATATGTTAGAGATTCTGAAATATTTAAAAAATATCACAAATTGTAAAACAATAGTCACCACACGGGTGCATCCGCAAGAACGGCTCGAAAATGAATTGACAGAATTTTCCGCTGAGTTACAAAAAATAACAAAAACAGAACAGGATGAGTACATGATGAATTCCTGGCTTCCTCACCTGGCTTTGGAATTTCCAGAGCATGGAGAGTCGGAGAAAAGGAGGCTGCGCCAGTTCGCCAGTGAGCTGCGGGAGGAGGTGGAGGGAGTGCTGGGGAAAGACGTAGCCAGCTTTATGGGAATCCCGCTGCAGATCCGTATGCTGGCCGAAGTGTTCCTCCAGCAGGCCATACAGTCTGTGGTGTCTCCTGAACAAGCGCAGAACTTATGCAAAATCACAAATCTGTATGATTTATATGCACAATTTATCACAGTCAAGAAATCAATATACTTTGAGCAGAAAAGAATTTTCAACAAAGGTCTTCCGGGTTCCTTTCTAGATGATATGGTCACGAAAATAATGGAAAAGCATTGTGTCCTGGCTTTCCAGTCCCTCAACCCAAAGTTTGCTGCAGAATATTTCCTAAACCTAACACCATCCAACAAAGACTTGCAAGACCTAACCGTCCTGCAAGACCTAAGCGGCCTAGGGCTGATTAAGGCTAGAATTGATGGAACCGTTCCGTTTATTCACCGCACGTTTGAAGAATACTTTTGCGCAGATTTTTTCGTCCAGTGGCTGAGGCAGGGAAGACAAACCAAAGAAAATAACAAACTCGTTAAAAGTGAATTTTGCATTTTATTGCTCATGCCAGACTACTATTTAATCAGAAAGTTCATAGAGACCCAACTTGCTATATCACCACCAATACCGAGCGATGCACTGGAAAGTAATCCGATATTGTACAAACACTGGTCTGAATATCGTCAACTATTCTGTCATAATAGTGTCAAAACTCCATTGCATGTAGCAACCGAAGAACAGAATATGCACACATCTGCAGTCCTCCTCAGTGGCCCGAGCAATAGGATATCTGAGGAAAACTACATCTCGTTTATGGCAGCGAGAGACCAGGCCGGGAGAACCGCATTGAACATAGCATTAGAGAAAAGAAATCTTAATATTATACAGCAAATCGAAGGAATTATGGAAAATTCTTCGTACGAGTCGATACTTAAACTTATGCTTGCTTCTTTCATAGATTTTGAAGGTGACAAAGATCACAACTTGTTTAGCGAATGTACTTCAAATAAACAACCGTCAAGTAGTTTACACCGGGCCTTAATAAGAACTGAACAGATCAGAAAACAAATCGCTGCGTTTATGATAGCAGTGAGAGAGGATGACAACAGCAATGTGGAAAAGATTTTAAGTTGCATGGAAAGCGATATTGAGCGTGCTTATTTATTGATTGCAATTGATAGTCAGGGTGATACTGCCATCAATCTCGCAGCAAGTAAAAAAGATCATATTTTGTTTATATTATTTGCTAAACAAGGAGTTTGTATGTCGTTTGACACATCTGAAATGAATCCCTTACACTGCGCAGCAAAGGAAGGAAACCTTAGTATTGTGAAATATTTACTAAATCCCTCGAAAAATTCCTTAAATAAATTAAAAAAGACCGCACCATTTGAAAGTTTAAAAACAAAAAAAAAGATATTTAGTAAACACACAATCAACAGTGATAATCAAACTGATGAACATGCAACCACATTTCCATGTATTGGAATATATAAAATATTTTCTTCTATAAAATCGGCAGATGGTTCTACCGCCTTGATGTTAGCTGCACAAGGAGGGCACTATGATATAGTATCGACATTGGTAGAGGAACTGGCAGACATTCACACAAGGGATAATGATGGCTGCACCGCATTAATGCTAGCTGCACGGTATGGAAATCTAGAGATCGTTGAACTCCTACTGTTCAATGGTGCTGATTTAAAGTCCCAGAATAAAAACGGTTTTTCGGCTCTTATTTTTGCAGCTGATAATGGTCACCTTACGACAGTATGCAAACTGTTGGAGAAAGGAGCAGACATCCACGTGAGAGATAATAACGGCTGTACTGCATTAATGCTAGCTGCAAGAAACGGACATCGAGAGATCGTTGAACACCTGCTGTTGAATGGTGCTGATATAAACTCTCAGAACAAAAACGGTTTTTCGGCTCTTCTTTTTGCAGCTGATGATGGTCACCTTGCAACAGTACGCAAACTGTTAGAGAAAGGAGCAGACATCCAAATGAGACGTAATGATGGCTGGACTGTATTAATGCTAGCTGCGTGTATGGGACGTCTAGATGTTGTTGAATACCTAGTTGAGTTGTCGGAAGGTGTGGATTTAAACTCTCAGGAAAACAATGGTTATTCGGCTCTTCTTCTCGCAGCTTATAATAGTCACCATGCAACAGTGTACAAACTGTTGGAGAAAGGAGCAGACATCCACATGAGATATAATGACGGCTGGACTGCATTAATGCTAAGTGCAAGAGAGGGACGTCTAGACTTTGTTGAACTCCTACTATCGAAAGGAGCAGACATCGAAACATGGAATGTTTATGGCCGGACTGCATTAATGATAGCTGCAAATATTGGACATCTAGAGGTTGTTAAATTCCTAATGTTGAAAGGAGCAGACGTCCACACAAAGGACAATGACGGCTGGACTGCATTAATGCTATCCTCAAGTGAAGGACATCTAGAGGTCGTTAAACACCTGCTGTTGAAAGGCGCTGATTTAACACTAAACTCACAGAAAAAAGACAATTATTCGGCTCTTCTCCTTGCAGCTAATAATGGTCATCTTGCAATAGTATGCATACTGTTGGAGAAAGGAGCAGACATCCACATGATAAGTAATGACGGCAGGACTGCATTAATGCTAGCTGCAAGAGAGGGACATCTAAAGATCGTTGAACATCTACTGTTGAATGAGGCTGTTTTGAACTTGAAGGATAAAAATGGTGACACTGCTTTTCTTTCGGCAGCTGCTAATGGTCAGAGAGAGATGGTGGTATTCCTGCTGGAGCGCGGTGTTGATATCAATTCTCAGCGTGATGATGGCAGAACAGCCTTGTCATGGGCAGCTCTCAACGGACATGTGAATGTTGTGGAGGTCCTTCTGCAGCACAATGCTGATGTCTCCTGTCAGGACAAGGATGGGAAGACGGCTCTCTCCTGGGCGGAAGAAAAGGGACACAGAGAGGTGGTTGAACTCATTCGTAGCCACCAGGAAGCTAATCCCACGGAGTGAGTCTCCTCTCCTACGAGACTGCACCACCATATCGTGAGAACAGTCTCTAAGGGCACTGCCACCAGCCCTCCATTTCACTATAAAATAAGAAGAAATAATATAAACAACAAACAATAATAACGTTTCAAATATGTGAATATTTGAAACATAATCTTTGTAAAACCATTATAAATGTTAGAACCATCAAAGTTTGATCGACATTAAAACGTTCTTAAAGTTAAAAATAATAAAACTTGTGAATACTAAATAAATAAAGTGATCTGTGGTCCAAAAGTCTAACGTATAAGAACTGTATATATTAATAAGTAATGACAATCTAATCAATTGCTCTCTTTTTCCTTAAAATGACTACAAAAGTGGTTGTTGGTTAAATCACTTGTAACAGAATGTGGACGTGAACCATGCAGTAAAGTGAGGGGTTAGTATTGAGTGTAATAGTGAAGCTATGGCTACCCTGGGCAGTCTATGCAATACGCAATCCAAGCAAGAGACACGGCAGATGTAATAGTGAAGCTATGGCTACCCTGGGCAGTCTATGCAATACGCAATCCAAGCAAGACAAGGCAGATGTAATAGTGAAGCTATGGCTACCCTGGGCAGTCTATGCAATACGCAATCCAAGCAAGACAAGGCAGATGTAATAGTGAAGCTATGGCTACCCTGGGCAGTCTATGCAATACGCAATCCAAGCAAGACAAGGCAGATGTAATAGTGAAGCTATGGCTACCCTGGGCAGTCTATGCAATACGCAATCCAAGCAAGACAAGGCAGATGTAATAGTGAAGCTATGGCTACCCTGGGCAGTCTATGCAATACGCAATCCAAGCAAGACAAGGCAGATGTAATAGTGAAGCTATGGCTACCCTGGGCAGTCTATGCAATACGCAATCCAAGCAAGAGACACGGCGGATGCAGCGCCTGCTGACTGAACACTGAACAACTCAACACATGCTCCAGGAACCTCCTGCTTTACTCACTTCAACAGGTAAACTTATCTTTCTTTAAACTGAACTACCAACTTCATTTTCTTAAAAACTGAATATTTTTCTTAATTTGGACGCAGGGGGTAAATATATTTTAATACCCAAATTTTAAGCAAACAGTCATTTAAAACAGCAATTTAATGTGTTTCATTAATCGCCTGAAAGGCTTTTAGATAGAATACCGACCTAATTACATCTTTTAGTTTGAACGTAGGAAAAATTCGGGAATTATCAGGCTATTTGATTTTTTACATTAGCTCCACACAGGAGTCCCCGAGGAAAATAATTCCCTTCACGGTCTATGTGATCTTTGAGGAAAGGAAGGAGATGAAGTTCTGGACAGGAAAGGGTATTAGGGGTGGTTAGGAATTTGGGTGTCAGTATGTCCAGGAGTGATATCCATCCAGTATGAATCCATCCCTCTCACTGCGGTGCAAGGTGATGTTACTAGAGAGTACGGCTGGAGAAGCTAAAAGGAATCCCTCAACTATTCTTTTCCAACCCGCCTTGCCAGGAAACTGGTAGGTAGATGCATTCACTGCCAAGACCCGGACAAACCTCACCCCATGAACCCGGGCACCCCTGCTAAGTCACCAAACGTAGATAAACATTTAGGGTGACCTATGGCATAGGTGTTGGTTATCCAATAAATGGTTCCCAGGGTGGCGGTACCCATACCCGATCCCAAATTGTTAACAAAAACAACATGTCACATCGCCATCAAAAACCTTTCTCAGGAACAAATAGTACCAGAACCTCTCCCAATAAATCACAGATCATCCAAAATGTATTCACTTTTTATCATCAAAAGTCGTTTTGTTTAGAGTTTTGCCGGAAGTTTAATAATTTGGCTGTGAACTTTATAACAATACTGGCGCATACCAACGAACTATCATGGGATATTATAATTAATGTAGGATTGATGTAAAATTGCATGTTACCTAAAGAGCGCAAACCCTTAAAAATAGGGAGCCCATAAAAATAGGTACCGCCGCCCCGGGAACCATTTATTGGACAACCAACACCCCTTCCACAGGTCACCCCAAGTGACTCGCTACGTTTGTGACTTAGCAGGGATGCCCGGGTTTATGGGATGAGGTTTTTCTAAGTCTCGGTGGAGGATAGGTTTGCCCAACCACTGCGTGGCGGGCTGGATCGGAGGGACCTCTCCAGCTGGATTCTCCCGACCCTTCGCCTTGCACCGCAGTGCGGGGAATATATTCATACGTCCGTCACTCCTGGCCACACTGACCCCCAGATTTCTACCCACCCCTCATACCTTTTTCCTTCCCTTATCTTCTTCTCCTTCCTTTCCCTTAAAAGACCCTCCACAAAGCATTCTCAAAGATGACATAGGCCCCTAGTGAAATTGTTTTCCTCGGTGCCTTCTGTGTGGAGCTAATGCAAACAAAAAACGTGATTCGTCAAGATTAACTTCAAGTATTTGGTATTTCGAATGTTAAAAGAAAATTATTATAGGAAACTTAGTGATGCCATCAATATGGTAAATCCTTTAATGGGAAGGTCATCCAACATTGTTTTAGTCACAAATGATTTCATACACTCATTTATTTCATCCTTTGGACTGCTAAATCATCATTTGTTTGAATGAAACAAAACAATGACTTAGTTTGTAACCACGATTTATTTAATATTTATAATACCGACCGGTTTCGCTTCTTCAGGGTATAAAATTAAACTGATCAATAACTTATATAGATAAAGAAAGAGACAAAACATAATTGAAAGGAACAGTGAAAGAGTTGGGTGATGTTTAATGAATTACCATATTATGTATTCACGATTTGTCTTTATATATTTAAAAAAAAAATTTTTTTACATGAAAACCGAACAAGGATCCCAACTGCTCCCGTCTGGAGCCAGTGGGACTATGGCATCCCCAATTGGGGTATGTTGTGAGGCTGAAGGTAGTGGGGAGGAGAAGGAGATAGGGAAGAGGAAGGTGGGGAAGTACCTGGCTATTCAGATCTGGTCACCAAACACGGCAGAAGCCATTTCAAACAACGTTTCAATTCTGAATGGTGGTCTTACACCAGGGCGATAGTGAGAGTATCTTCCACTCTGGAACGTGCCTCAAATATACTATATATTATTTTAAATGAATAAATTGTGAAATACACAAATTAATCAAATAAAATTTATTTGCCACGCCGGGATTCGATCCCGCGACCTTCGGAATGCTAGTCAAGTGCCTTACCGCTGCACTACGCCGGCCGTCTTTATATCTTTATCTATATAAGCTCACACTATGTGTATTTTTGATCAGTTGAATTTTATACCCTGAAGATGCTTGAGTAAAGCGAAACCTGTCGGTATTATAAAAATTAAATAAATCGTGGTTACAAACTAAGTCATTGTTTTATTTCATTCAATATGTCAAACCACAAAGTGACTGCTTTCTATCAAAACATTATTTATTTGCTAGTCGTGAGAGGCTCAGTTTATTGTGCAGGCGTTGTGTGTACAAATCCACATGTTCTAACAACATTATTTGTTCACTTGCCGATATCTGGTCGCAGGTTCCATGAAGTCCAATGAAGTCTTTCGCCAGTGAGATACTGAGAGTATTATATTACACTGGAACGTGCCACAAATTCCGGAAAAAAAGTTTTTCTATTTTTTTTAATATTACGCCTTTGACAACTAAAATCTGTTAAAAAAACTTTTGAATCCGTCATCATTACTCATCTCCTTCCCGTCCCCACATCCTTCAGCTTCACTAAATATCACAATTAGTCATTCCATAGTTTCCCTGGTTACGAAAGTTTGGAGCAGTTGTGACTCTTGTGCGGTAACATAAATAAAATGATTTTTAATTTTCAGATCCCTGCCACCGATCAATGGGGTCCAACACACTCAACAGAGTAAAATTTCAAAAACATTCTCGACATCACTCTTGAGGGGACCAGAACTATCAAGACCGGCACATTCTATCGATGTCTCCTGACATCACTGAAGGAACCACCACTCTCAAACCAGCCACACTCTATCGATATTCCTGGACACTAGTTGAGAAGATCAGCACTCTCAAGACAACCACTTTCTATTCCTGGCCCACGACGCGACGTTCCTTGATTGAAGCAACTTTTCAAGGCAGGTTCAATAAAGTTTATGTTCATGCTTAATAATAACGGCATTAATTGTCTTAAACTAGTCACAGATGAGAGAAATAACATCGTCATTTTTCGAGTATTTAATCAAAATATTTATTGAGGTAATTCTGAGGCCACGTCAGAACAGGAAAGCCTAGTGAGGAGGTCTGTGAAAAAAAAAGAATCTATACTTATACTATACATTATACATACATGTACAAACCTTGCTATTGAAACTAATTATAAATAAATAAATTTTCTTCAAGATCATATCAATAAATTGTTAATTTGATTCAATGAAAACAGACTTTTAATGTATCTCATGATATCAAATGTCTAGTTAACTTTTCTCGAATAAAATGCAGTTATCTGTAATTTAATCAAAGATCACTGGATTTTTTGACAACAACATTGATATTAATGCTCTTGAGAAATTCACAAATTAAGGACTAAGGACCTGTTCTTTAAAAAAATTTGAACAATTCATCAAATTTTTGTGGTAAATTTTCACGTTCTGTGTAAGTTCTATTCAAATTCTTTATTTTACCATTGTTGGACAGCTGCTTCATAAAACTGGAATAATCACAGAACTTGAATACAACTTTCCTAGAACGTAAAAGTTAACTTAAAAAATTGTTTCAATTGTTCAAATTTTTTTAAACAACCCTTCCTTAATCACTACTTTTCAATCAAATTTTTCATTTGACCACTTAACGGAAATCGCTAACTTGAAATACAAATGTTACAGTATTCACGTACAAGCTATTGAAATATTTTAAAATGGGTATTTCAGCCATTTTGTCAAACTACTTTTAAATGAGATGAATATTATGCTTAAATTGTTGGACAGAAGGATTTACAATGACTTGGTGTTCATGTATCTAATTATAAAAAATGATGTATTTGATAGTCAAGATTCAAGAAGTCAGATTCAATTACGTAATACATACTAGACGTGGGCAAAATTGAATGACTGAATTGAATGAATAAATTCAATCTTGTGACACACTTGATCTGATTCTCAATTTTAAAAGGAATTAATTCTTCATTCCTTATCTTTGGCCTTGCATTGTACGATTTTTAACGACACCATAAGTTTTTATTTTCCATTTATTTTTATGAATGATAGGTAAAAAATTTAAATATTATTCTGTTTCGTAGGTATTTAATTATTCTATGGGCGGCGCGCCGCGCTGCGAATCAATTCAAAAGGACAGGGGAATCAGACTGAATCCATTCTCTCCTGTGAATAAATCTGCCCATGGTTCATGGTTCCGCGACTTTTCATCCCGCGACAAAATATCCTACAGAACATCTCTCGACACAATATCCCCAACATAATATCCTAACTTTACCTAACCTAATGCAACAAAACCTTTCGACGCCAAATTTAAAATTGAAACTGAAAGTTCCTTGCTCTGTCTCCTTCCTTCCTTGTCAGGGGATGTTTCTTCCGTAGGATATTTTGTCCTTGGGATATTATACGGGACGATATTTTGTTGAAAATATTTTGTTTTGTTATTAGCTGTGTTTGCCCTCCGCCGTTTGCAGTGGTGTTTTGGTGAATGTGTCTTACTAATTGCATATTGTCATACCTGCGGAGTTAGTTATTACAAATACGGATAACTACTATTTTTTTTTGTTTTCTAACAATAATTTGTTTCACCTCCAGATACCGGACACCAATCACCGGGGACCAATCTCAAGCCAGCTGATTCTGTCTCAGTCCTCGACATCACTTGAGAGGACCAGCATCAACACCACCTTAGGCTGTTTTGCCAGTACTCTCAAGGCAGCCACATTATATCTCAGGCCCCTGTCATCACTAAGAATTGATATACGCAGCTTCTGCACAGGTAGAATTACTATTGTTTTTTAAACCCTGCTATGTTCGTGTTTATTACAGGTTTTATCCTTAAAAACTGGTTTTCCTGATGCTCAGTGGTGTTTTGGATGAATGCCGACTGTCATCGATGTCCATCGGTTGACTTATGTCAACATAATACCTTTTGATGTTAGAATTTTAAATAATGTATCACTGACAATATTTTCATTTCACAGTTTTTTTCAAACATAGACATTTTAACAAGGACACCGTTTGAGGTAACCAACACTTTTAAGTCAACCACATTCATTCCCTGACCCATTCCTTCACTTGACAGAAGCATTTTTTCGATGGATTGATGGATGACACATCAATGGGGAACTATACACTCCTCAAAAACAATATCCTACTCCGTTATGCATATCACCAGCACTCCGTCATGTGTATCACCAGTAGGAGCCAGCCACTTTCTCTCCCTGACCATTCATGTACCGGACGAGAGATATAACCTCATAATACGCATAATGCAGGTACCTACATATTACAATAATGTTTTTCACATTTGACTAGCTTCAAGAACAGGTTTTCATTGTGCTAATTGGTTTAATTTGTTAATAATATAATATTTGACTAACTAACAAACTAACCATCACGCCGTTTCTCCGCAGGGATAGGCAGAGAGGACGGACCGCCAAACAACTCGGTCTTGGCACACACTCTTTGCCTCACTCACATTCATACATCGTCTCATACATACTATTCTATTATTCTGACTTTTGACATGGTCCGTCTCAATTATCTGATTCACTTGATCGTGCCATGTCTTCATCGGGCGTCCCCGACTTCTTCTACCATTCACATTTGCATCATTTGTTCTGTTTACACTACTTTCTTCGTTCATTCGCTCTACGTGCCCAAACCATCTGAGGGTCCCTTTCTTAATTTTGCTCATTATACTTACATCAGCCATACATTCTTTGCAGATATCAACATTTCTAACACGATCATACATGGTTTTACCACACATACGGCACAAGGATCTCATTTCAACAGCGTTATAATATTTGGATGACTTGTATAGCGCCGTTTTTGTAAAGAATCACCTCAAGAGCGCTGAACAAACTTATAACATATCTGTACATTCTTACTTTTAACTACAAACTAGAAAAAAAATTATTGTTTTAATTTAAGTTTATTTAGGAAACATGCAGTTGTATATAAAGTAATTGTACAATATAATATAAATCAGTTATGTTTTATTATGTTAACTGATTATGTGATTATGAATCAAGTAATCTTTTTAAATTTTTTTTTATTGTTTTTATTTCTTGCTAGAGCAATCCCGATGAGTTACAGAACTCATTTTGGGACAGGAGGAACATACAAATCATGGGTGGGAGGAAATAGTTAAAATTTTACATAAGAATTTGGATATTAAAATATAAGATTCACATACAATATAGAATTATATTAAGCTAAATGTGTGTAGCGTCAAACCGAAACACGTTGAAGAGACTCTCAACTACAAACGTGCAGATTTTGAATCTATAAATTATCATCTTTCCCGTGTCGACTGGTCTTTTTTATCGGACGTGAATACTGACAAATCCTTAGATAATTTATATTCAATATTGTCTAGCACCATAAAATCATATGTACCACTATATACTCCTAAAAAACATACATATCCGACTTATTTCTCACCAGAACTAAAAGCCTCACTTCAACAAAAAAAGAAACTTCATAAAAAATTCAAAGAAACTCGATCGATGATCGATTATGCAATTTTCAGTGAAACTAGAAAACAATGCAAAGATCTTTCTAAAATCTGTTATAAAACATATATAAACTCTATCGAAAACACAGCTTTGCACTCAAATAATCTTTGGAAATTTATCAAAACACTAAACAATGACAACACAGACTATCCACCACAAATGCATATGGATGACAAATGTGCTAACAGCACACAAGATATCGTAAATCTTTTCTCAGATTTCTTTAAAAATGTTTACGATGAGGAAACACCAGAAGAAAAAATTCCTTCATACTCATTTAAAAAAACCATACATTTAACAGACTGCTACATAACAGAAGAATCTTGCAAAAAGAAACTATGTTCCTTAGACATTAACAAATCTGCAGGCCCAGACTCCATCCCGCCAATTTTCCTAAAACATTGCTCCTCTGTATTGTCTAAACCACTAACCATTCTCTTTAACCAGCTACTATCTTCTGGACATTTTCCTGTCTACTGGAAATCCAGCTATATTATCCCAATACTTAAAAAAGGCGATGAGACTGACATTTCAAACTATCGACCTATATGCATACAATCTGTATTACCCAAAATCTTTGAATCTCTAGTTCTTGATGAAATATATCCCACGTTAACAGAGATAATAAATGACAAACAACATGGCTTCATTAGAGGAAGATCAACTTCAACAAACTTATTACTCTTTCAAAACTATATATTGGAGTCATTTTCTAAAAACAAACAAGTTGACTGTATATATACTGATTTCTCGAAGGCTTTTGATAAAGTGTCCCACAAAATACTGATCCGAAAACTTCATGCTCTGGGAATCAGAGCAAATATGTTGAACTGGCTAAGTAGTTACGTATCAGGTAGAACTTTATTTGTAAAAATAAAATCTTTTATATCCAAACCATTTTCTGCCACTAGTGGAGTACCGCAAGGTAGTCATCTTGGCCCAATTTTATTTCTTATTTTTATAAATGACATAGTCAACTGCTTTAAAGACGTCAAAGTGTTGCTTTTCGCTGATGACATTAAATTATATAAAGAGATAACTATCCTTAATCACTGTGAAAT
Source organism: Limnephilus rhombicus (assembly GCA_929108145.2). Classification (NCBI taxonomy): domain Eukaryota; kingdom Metazoa; phylum Arthropoda; class Insecta; order Trichoptera; family Limnephilidae; genus Limnephilus; species Limnephilus rhombicus. Next base: position 21,227,065 of record OV815290.1, on the reverse strand, counting down.
TCTTCAATCAAATATAGACATGCTAAAAATTTGGTGCTCACAAAACAATCTATATTTGAATGTAGAAAAATGCAAAACTTTGACCTTTTCCAGAAAAAAAACATCACTGTTATTCGACTATTCAATAAATAAAATAAATTTAGAAAGAGTATCGGAAATGCGGGATCTTGGCATAATAATGGATGAGAAACTAGACTTCACGGTTCACATTCAACAAACTGCAAACAAGGGTATGAAAACTTTAGGATTTGTGTTAAGAACAATTAAAAACTTTGAATCGTTACAAATCATTAAACTACTGTATACATCCCTTGTTAGAAGCCTAATAGAATATAACTCCATAGTCTGGTCGCCCTTCTATAAAATTCATATTCATACTATTGAAAGAATTCAAAGAAAATTTCTACGTTTTGTAAATTTTAAACTTAACATCCCTTTAGAGCACATAAATTATCCGTCGTTAATGAATACTTTAAATATTCCAACATTAGAAAACCGACGAAAAATAAACGACCTAACTTTTTTATTAAAATTATTAAACTCTAAATTCGACAGTTGTGAACTTCTGCAATTAATAAATCTACATGTACCTACACGAACAACTAGACAAACATTGACATTTTATATACGTACATCTCATTCGAACTATGATTTACATTCTCCAATACAACGTTTGCATAGTCTTGGTAACAAATACTTAAACAATCTGGATGTATTTGACAATAATTTGAACTTAGCAAACTTCAAACGCCATATGTGCCAACTATTTATTTCTACCTATCCCGTAAACTAATGAGAACAACAATTTTAAAAATTACCTACTTTATGTCAACTACTATATTTTATGGACTATATTTTGTTTCTTATATTTTATGTTACCTGTATTTTGTTAACGCTTATATTTTATGTAACCTAAATTTTTTATTTTATTTTTTTTTAACCCTTATATTTTATGTAACCTATATTTTGTTTTCAACAAATATTATGTTACTTGTATTGTGTATTGTATTTTGTAAACCCATTCTTTTCACTGTAATTAAAAAAATGTACTGCATTCTATGTAAAAGCCCTATGGGCGTTTAAATAAATAAATAAAAAATAAAAATAAAAAAATAAAATAGAAGAAAAATAAAAGACAGGTTGAGTAGAATAAACAGCAATGGAAAACAATTAAAGAAAAAGGGAACAAGGTTATACAGATATGGGTGATTACAACTTAATGGAAAAGAAAAGAAGAGAAAAGAAACAAGACAATTGAACATGACAAGAAAATTACAAAGTTTCATCCTGAAACATACTTAAAAATATTCTTTTAAAGCATTACTCTGATTTTTTTAATTTTGCTGGATTCCCTTGTACATATCTGGTAGCGAATTATATAGTGTACAGGCAACATAGTTCAGAGATTTTATCCCATATTTTGTAGTGTGTGTTTGAGGTATGCGGACTTTATTGCTATTTCGAGTATTGTGAGTGTGGATGTCTTGATTGTAAAGTGGCTTGATGATAGTGTGAGTTGATTGTTGGGTAATTTGTAGGATGGTGCTTGTGATTTCATGTTTAGGAAGGACTGTGATTGGAAGAATACCGGAAACTAAATAGATGTCTCTGACATGGGTGTCCCATGGAAGTCCTAAAACATTTCTGAGAGCTCGGTTTTGAACCACCTGCAGATCAGCTATCAATTTCTTTGAGGCAAATCCCCAGATACAGCCGAGATAAGAAAGGTGTGAATGTACCATGGCATAGTACACTGATGTTAATAAAGGTACGGGTAGTAATCCTTGGAGTCTATAAAGTACACCAGTTATGGGTGTAATTTTCTCCTTTACATGATTTATGTGGAGATCCCACGAAAGTTGGGAATCTACGATCAGGCCCAAATATTTTGTGCTCATTTTCTTTTCGAGAATTGTTAAACAATTATAGTAGGTGTATGGTGTAAGCAAGTTATAAAAAAAATATTAAAAAGAAAATAATAATCAATACAGAAATAATAGTTTCCAATAGTTATTAAAATTATAATAGTAGATAAGTTTTTTAAAAGTAAATAATACACAAGAAATAATAGTTTTCATTTAAGTATTGTAAGGTTAGTTTGATTTTAAACTATTTAAGGATACAATGGAAAATGTCAAGATCTCTTAGGGCATTATAAGATTTGCAGAAATGCCCGAGCAAGGAGTTTTGTGCATATTTCGATTTGATATGTTGTATGTAAAATGAGGGATTCGATTTGGTATTGCGTTCAGGGCAACGAAATGCAATGCTTTCCAACAGCGCTGGGGAGTCATTGAGGCAGTTTGCAATGCTTTCTAACAGCGCTGGGGAGTCATTGAGGCAGTTTGCAATCTTGCACAGAAACAGAACGTCAAAAAAATTCTCCGTTTGTGAAGAAGATAGGGTTACACTGATGATTTTCAAAGTGATATGACAGGTGTTTCAAGAGATTTGAAAGAATGTTTTCAATTTGGTTAATATACTCGTATGTTTGGTATTGAGGATTCCAAACGACAGATGCAAATTGGAGATGAGATCTTTCATATGCCATATATAGTAGTACAAGTGTAAAGGGTTTATTAAATGGTTTTGAGACTCGTAGAATGAAGCCCATTTGTTTGAATGTTATAACAACTTATGGCTGAAAATTGCATCCACCGGTCCATCGATCACCGATATGAAACTATATGCACAATGATTTGACCGATGAACGTGATGCTGGGCAAAAACGTACTGTACAGGCGTTAAATATACAGGACCATACTTACCATCACTCATTTGAGATGGACATTTTTATATGTATGCCGTGTTTGAACTATTTTCCTTTGAAGTCAATTTTTCGAGTTCTGGTGTAAGTTTTATACTAATTGTCTTTTACAACTCCTGCGGAGTTATATATTTCAACTACAGTTACTTATTTTTTTACCGTTTTGTTTTTATTTACAGATACCTGTTACTGATCATTGGGGAGCAATCTCAGGCCAGCTGCATACTGTCTCTGTCCTCAACATCACTTGAGGGGACCAGCACCAAAACCACCTTAGGCTGTTTCGCCAGCACTCTAAGTGTACGGGACGTGGCACTGTAATCGCCACCCGCACAGACGATGTAGTGGGAGGGGGACCGGCTGGCCGTTTCGACGCCTTCGGGAGAAGGGGAGAGAAAGGGTAGGTAGAGGGAAAAGTGGGGTAAATGTAGGGAGAAAGGGAGAAATCGGTAGAAAGCGGGGGAAAACGGGGAGAAATTGTAGGTAGAAAGGGAGAAACGGATCGAAGGCAAGGGAAAGGGAGGTAGAGACAAGTAGAGGGGTACCTTCGCCTTGATAAAGGCGTTTCGAAATTGTATGCGGAGTCTTCTTGGGTGGGCTGGCAAGAGGAGAGAAGAAGTCCTGCCGTAGGTAAAGGGAGAAACGGGAGAAGGCGAGGGGAAGAAGGAAGAAGAGAGCGCAGTAGAGGGGTAACCTGCGCCTTGAGAAAGGCGTTTCGAGAAATTGTAATAGGTTCTTCAGGGTGGGCGGTTCGGCCAGGGCCAAGAAGAAGTCCAAGTTTTCCAGTGGTAGATCGGAGCAGGCAGGGGCAGGCGAGATGATGTTGTGGCGATGAGATCTGGAGCTCTGCCGATCTAGCGCAAAATCGGCCGTATTTAAAGGGCTCTAAGCCGGGAGTCTGCCCAAACTAGACCCTTTTTTCATCTCAATTCTCCGAACTGAGATGAGTTCTAGGAATTTTGGCCGTTAGAGACCTTAAACGCTACTGCGGTTCGTTTTGCACTTGCCCAACGAAGCAAAAACGCCACACCGTCCAATCTCGCCTTACTCTGACTGCTTCCCCGATATTTCGTTTATTTATGAGTTTGCACAATTTCAGGACATATTTGGAAGAATGCAGCCAATTTGTGCAAATTAAAATGAAATAATGTTGCACAAAAATAGAAATAGGCTTTGCATAAAATTGTAATTTGCGCAAATGTTGTAAGTATGTACAACAGCTCAAGAAGGCTTTGCACAAATCACAACTTTATGCAAAGTAACAAAATACGTGTGTAGGTACGTACACAGAGGTGGGAAAAGGGGGTGAAGGGGTAAAGTTTTGTTTTTTATCCCTTTGGAATTACTTGACCCCGGTAGCTGATTTATTAATTAATTACAATTTAAAATACAATTATTTAATTGTCAAATCACGTCCGGTACACTAAGGCATGCACATTTTATCTCTGGTCTCTGGCCCCTTTCATTAATTGACAGAAGCAATTTTTACAAGGCAGGTTTACTATGTTTTTTAAACTTGATTTTGCCACTTTATTACCATTTTTATGATTTAAAAACAGGTCAGTTGAAGATTATGTCTTCAACTGACCTGTTGCAGAATGCAGTAGCACAATCTTTAATAAAACTAAACATATTTTTATATTCTTACATTTTTTCAAACACAGACACTTTTAACAAGGACGTGATTTGCGGATACCAGCACTCTCAAGGCAGATAAATTCTATTCATGTTGCTGAACATCACTTGAGGGAACTAGCACTCTGCCTTATGACTTTGCTTAAGGGGGCAACACTCCCTAGGTAGGTTCATTACATTTTATCAGTGAGAACTGCCTTTTTATCAATGTCGCTAGTTGAATTTAATAAATGTTTTGTATGAAAACAATATCACAGATCTTCCCTAAAAATATTCAACCTTCGTAGATAAGATTCATTTATACAAGTGGATACTCTGTCCCTGAACTACCATTGAGCGGAGGAACACTGCCAACACGTTTCATGACGTGTTTAAAATGTCATGTTTAGTATTGTTTAAATGAAGAAATGTCTGGAAACAACGTGTGGTTTATAATTTATCCTGCCTTGCTGGTTATCAAAATTATTTATTTAAACAACTGTAATAATTTATCTATTATTTTCATATATCACAGTAATTTGTTTCATCTGCAGAACTCTGTTCCCGGACATCAGTAGAAGAGATCTATACTCAATAAACGCGTTCATTTCCTTTTCACGGAAATTACTTGAGGGGACCAGCACTCTCAATCAAGGCACATTCTAGAGATGGACACTACTAAAAAAAACCAGTACTCTCAACCAAGGCACATTTTAGCCACATACCCGGACACTACTCGAAAAACCGGCACTCTCAACCAAGGCACATTCTAGCGATGTCCCTGGACACTACTAAAAAAAACCAGTACTCTCAACCAAGGCACATTTTAGCCACATCCCCGGACACTACTCGAAAAAACCGGCACTCTCAACAAGGCACATTCTAGCGATGTCCCTGGACACTACTAAAAAAAAACAGCACTCTCAGCCAAGCCACACTAGCGACGTCCCTGGACACTAATCGAAAAAACCAGCACTCTCAACCAAGCCACATTCTAGCGATGTCCCTGGAAATCATTTGAATGGACCAGCAACAAACCAGCTTTGGTTGTTTTGCCACCACTCTCAAGATGGTCACATTCATCTCTGACCCCTGTTTTCACTGGATTAAACTTTTTCAAGGTAGGTTTACTAGTATTTTTAAACCCTGCTATGTGCATGTATTATTACAGGTTTTATGCTTTAAAAACAGGTTTTCGTCAAGCTCAATATTATAGTTTTTGATGAAAAGCTACGATGACGATTATCATCTAAGTTCTTCGGATGATGTTTATGTCATTTGCAATAGAAGATAATAATTTAGGCTGTTAAAATCTTAAATAATAAATCTCTAAAGAAATGAAGATATTTTTACAAATATCTCATTAAGTGTATCCGCACTGTCAAGCCGGCCACATTTTATCCCTGACGCATGCCGTCACTTTACAGAAGCAACTCTTACAAGGCAGGTTTATTTAAGTTCATGTTCTTGTGTATTAATTACGGTTTTAGCTCCTCAGGCCTCGGGCACATTTTGTCAGAAGTTCAAAATATATCCGCTTTGCAATTTAATCCAAATAAATGGAATATGTCTAAATGTATCCGAAAAAATAAAAACTGCCTTTGAAAGATAATGAAATACACTTTACAATTTTTTTACTAGAAATAAATATGTTATTATAATATAATAATAAATGTAAATATCTTACATTTTCTATAACAGCCAGAGGGCAGCCGTCGGAGGACTTAAATCTCAAATTACACACATGCCAAGGAATTTATCAACAAAATCTAGGCTTATCATGCCTCTGTCCCACTATAGCACACTCCAAAAGCATCAAATATCTTGGAATTGAGATTGATGATAATCTCCGATGGAACTCACAAATTGACGTAATTACAAAAAAACTAACCAGGTACATATACTTCTTTAGAAACATTCGTAATATCCTCAACATAAACGATGTTAAAAAAGTATACTATGCTTTGTGTCAATCACAAATAGAGTACGGTATAACTGGATGGGGGTCTGCCTTGAGCACTCACACAGAGCGACTCAATATAGCCCAAAAAGGAGTACTAAAGACAATACTGAAAGTTCCGCTTAGAACTCCGACGGAAGAAATATTTAATAACTTTCAAGTCTTCAATGTACAGAAACTTTATTCAAAAAATATTTTATTTAAACTGAAAAAAAACATATATGTATACTCCACTGCCCAACATAAATACTCAACCAGGGCAGTAAGCAATAACATCCTGGTTACTCCCAGTTTGAACACATCTTTTGGACAGAGAAATAATAAATTCCATGCTATGAAATTATACAATGCTCTACCAGATCAAATCAAAAATATAAAGGAAATGAATATATTTAAAACAAAAGTAAAAACATGGCTGAGAGATCAAAGTGATAATAAAATTACAAACATCGTGAAGACGATATAAAGACAATCCATAACCAAATACAAATATTTAAAAAAAACTACAGGCCACCTCAGAACAGGAAATCCTAGTGAGGAGGTCTGTGAAAAAAAAAAGAATCTATACTTATACTATACATTATACATACATGTACAAACCTTGCTATTGAAACTAATAATAAATAAATAAATAAATTCTTTTAAACATAAAATATATATTTACATGAACAAAAATTCCCGGTAATGAAAAAAAAATTAACACACAAATGTTAATTGAAAAATATATTATAAATGTTACCATTGACTCACTTTTTTTGCTTTATGTAAAATAAATTTTGAAAAAAATTCATAAAACTTCATAATTTTTTTTCAAACGCGGTCGGAAATTTTGGTTTCATAAAGGTATACATTTGAATTATATTATTGCTAACTTTTAGATTTTAATATAATTTCTAACACCATTCAGATCGCTTTTCTCACACGACAGTAAGGGATATACAATAACTTCTATGAGACCTACACGAGTTGTTCTCAAAGGCGAACCAATTAGCCTGAGGGGTTAAGGAGAACAGCTGCGTGGCATGTTTTATACAAATCTTGATTTTGGTTTGAGGCCAAAATACCCAACCAAACTGAAAAATATATTTTTGTAATCAAAAGGTCCACAAATACGTAGTGATTCTTTAATCGTCTTTTAAATTACTAAATAGGCCTTTACAGATTTAACATTTCAATTAGGCAAACAATTTGTGGGTAAACGATTAATATTAATAGCATAATTTTAGTCCATTTATTAAATATGATGACCTCCGTAGTCCAGTGGGTAAGACTCTTGACTCATAATCCGGAGGTCGCGGGTTCGAACCCGGCATGCGCAAATAAATTTTATTTGATTAATTTGTGTTATTTCACAATTAATTCATTTAAAATTATATATAGTATATTTGCGGCATGTTCCAGAGTGGAAGATACTATCAGTATCGCCCTGGTGTAAGACCACCATTCAGAATTGAAACGTTGCTTGAAAATGGCTTTAGCCGTGTTTGGTGACCAGATCTGAATAGCCAGGTACTTCCCAACTCTCCTCTTCCCCACCTCCTTCCCCTCCCCACTACCTTCAGCCTCACAACATACCCCAATTGGGGATGCCATAGTCTCACTGGATCTAGACGGGAGCAGTTGAGATTCTTGTGCGGTATTCACTGTAAAAAAAAAAAAAAGATATACATTTCAAAATTTCATGATTTTAGAGGGAACTTGAGCAATTATTTAAAGATAAATTATAAATATTAAAAACATAATTTTATTATGTTTATTATAAAAATTTTATCGTATTTAAAATCTTCTTACAAATATTATAAACGCGAAAGTTTGTATGGATGTATGTGTGTTTGTTACTCTTTCACGCAAAAACTACTAAATAGATTTGAATGAAACTCTACAATAATGTAGGTAATACATTAGAATAACATGTAGGCTATAATTTATAAAGTTAGCTAAGAAGTGGACGCGGGAGGAGAAGGGGGACGCACACAAAGGTGATTCAGGGAGAAACAATGTATTTCTTTGAATATGGCATTGCAACGCATGCCGAGAACCAGCTAGTAGAAAATAAAACTGTTACGGAAAAGCATTTTGAGAGGCGTAAATTTAAATTATACATTTTTCAAACACAAATATGTCAGACAAATTTTAAAATTATTACCAAAAAAACGTTAGTTTCGGTATTTTATGTTTTATACGCAGAAAAAAGGGCAAGGAATTTTTATAATAATTAATATAAACTGACAAAAAAATTACAACGTTGCCTTCAAAATGAAGCAAAATTGAATTCTTTAATGGCCTCATTTTATAATTTAAAACCCAAATTAATAAGGTAACAAAAATTCGCACAAGATATATTTGCTATAACTTTTGATTTAAGAAAAATAATTATTCAATTTGGTGAAGTATCAAATCAAATCCAAATCTCAAATCCAAAATGAAGTTTTGTGTTAAAAAGGCCGCGCTGCAGTTCCTCTTAATGCTTTAATCTAGTCTCAGAAGAGAGATGTTCTCAGAATAATTCTTCAAAATAGTTATTATTGTAATTTTCTATGATAATCCATATATTAATACGTGAAGTAAAAACTTTGTATCCCTTTTTACAAAAAAAGCGCGGAGGAGTATGAAATTTCGCAGTTTATATAGAGGAGAAGTGCAGAATGCTAACATTTTTTTAAAATTATGCATGAAAATCATTAAAAAAAACCTTACACACACTATATAATTTAAATTAATAATGGTCGAATTTCAATCATTAAGTGACCACTAGTGTCAATAAATTGTCAATTTGGCGCAATGAAAACAAACTGTTAATATATCTTATAATGTCAAATATCTAGTCAGATTTTCTCATAAAAAATCCAGTAATATTTGATTACAACATTTAAAACAATTCTCTTGAGAAATTCATAAATTAAAGGCTTAGGCCATCCGCTCATGGATAAACTGAAAAAAAAAACAGTTGGCGACTAAATCGCTATCCACAGGAAAGGAAAGGAAATTTCACTGGTAGTCCGTACACAGGCAACTTGTTGAAGACCAATTGTCAAGGGCGATGAGGTGACTAAGGGCCTCCGCTCATGGAGAAACTGAATAGAAACCAGTTCGCAACGCAATTGCAAACAACATCCTTAACAAAATCGGCAATTTTATTATCTGACATGCAAAACTTGACAGTTCGTGAGCCGCTATCATAGCAACCTGTCTACAATGCAACTCCACTACCACGGCGACCAGAAGTGCAGGTTTTTCAGTTGAATTGTTTTCAGTTGCATTGTTGACAGGTTGCCATGGTAGCGGCTCACAACCTGTCAAATTGTTGAGTAATTTGCGATATGTCAAATCAAAAAATATCGATTTTGTTCAGATACTGTTGTGCCGTGAAATGAGTTGCCAATCAGTTTTCGGTTTCTCCGCGAGCTAAGGCCCTTTGACATCACTTTGACTTACAAACGATACAATATTTATGTACAAGCTATTGAAAAGTTTTAAAATGGGTATTGCAGCAATTTGTTGAACTACTTTTAGAGGATGAATATGTTCAAATTGTTGGACAGAATGCTTTATATTGACTTGGTGTTCATGTATCAAATTTTAAATGATGCATTTGATAGTCCTGTGAACTACTTGCATTGATAAGCTTTCGAGTTCAACTACGAAATACCAGAAGGATATCTTCAATTTATTATTAATTAATATAAATTCATTATATCAATGAGATTTTTAATGAGGCAGTTCAGTTATAAATAATATTGAATAATTGTTACTATTCGTTTGTAAATACCGTCAAAATGTAGTTAATAATTAAATAAATAATGCGTATAGTGCTCGTCGGTGAATAATTAGCTTAAAACACAGGCTGTCCAATGTGTTGGTTGATTTATTTTGTTATTTGCCATGTCTGGCCCTGCTTTTTGCAGCGGTGTTTCGTGTATGTTTTTATCAAACTTTTTATCAATGCATTTTATCAAACCAGCGAAGTTATTTATTTCAAACATGGGTACTAATTTATTCGTTTTGTTTCACCTGCAGATACTTGTCGCCGATCATTGGGGAACAATCTCAAGCCAGCTGCATTTTGTCTCTATCCTCGACATCACTAGAGGGGACCAACACCAAAACCACGTTAGGCTGTTTAGCCAGCACTCTCAAGGCAGCCACATTTTATCTCTGCCCCCCTCTTCACTTGACCGAACTTAGTAGGTTAACTTTTGTTTTTAAACCATCTATGTTCATGACATGTGTTATTAAAGTTTTTTGCTTCAGGTTTTCCTCATGCTCAGTATTGTTTTGGATGAAAAGATAATCAATGTCCATGACGTTTGTGTCATCTGCTATTAGAATTTAAAAAAATAAATCACTGAAAATATTTATAATTTAAAATAAAACAATAACTTTGTAAACACCACTTTTATTTTTATACTTTATGCCGACCGGGTTTCGCTACAACCGTAGCTTCATCAGGGCAGTATAATACTCTACTAACATTAGGTTACATTTGTGTTATAATATATATTTTACCAAAATTGGGCTGGGCTGGACTCGTCAAGTGGAGGAGGAAGAGGGAGGCATAGATGGAGAATTGGGAAGGGAACGGACGTGTTCTTTATCAATAGGGAACAATCTTAGTATGGGACTTTTATTTAAATTAAGTTGGTTATTTACTACCTTACTATTAGTGTTTATGGCTTTCCTAAGTTCAAGTGCCTCTAAATTATCCAACCTTATACCGATGTCGTTTTTATGAATAAGTTTGGCGCCAGCGTTTTTGTCAAATTTATGATCGTTTTCAATCAAGTGGTTTGCAAATTCTGAAAATCCAGAGCTGTGTAAACATCGAAGATGTTCTTTGACACGGGTGTTTATGTTGCGCTCTGTTTTACCAATATAAAAAAATGCGCAATCGCTGCATTGAAGTGAGTAAATTCCCGAGTGTGATAGACTGTCTTCCTTATCCTTACCGTTCATTAAAAGTTTGCCTATATTATTATTAGTGTAAAATGCTGGTTTGATTTCTGATGGGAGATTTTTAACACTTTTTTGAGAGAAATTAATGATGTACAGGATTCTACGCCATTGATGAGGTTGATTATTATTACTTGGTATATTATTATTATGAGGTGGACTATTGTATAAAAATTTACTAGTGGATAATTTTTTAAATTTTTGTATTTAGAATGTTGTCGACTATATTTGGGTTTTAACCGTTATTTATTGCAATTTGTTTGATCGTAGATAGTTCTATTGCAAAGTTGGTATTTGATAAAGGGACTGTAACTAATCTATGTGTCATGGAATGAAACGCTGAATGTTTATGGGAGTTGGGATGGTTAGAGGAATTGTGAATCGTTATGTCAGTGAACGTCGGTTTGCGGTAGATTTTAAATTCGATTTTATTATTTATTATTGATAACGTAAGATCTAGAAAGTTTAAGGTAGAATTGGTTCCTATTTCTATGGTGAATTTAATTTGTTTATGGAAGGAGTTTATTAGCAACAGGAAGGAGTTGAGTTGTCTCTTGGTTCCCAACCAAACTCAGAAAACATCGTCAACATATCTCTTCCATAACAATAAGTTTTGTAATAATGGTGATTTACTATTAAAAATATTATTTTCTAAATTGTCCATGAATATATCAGCGATGAGGGGTGATGTCGGTGCCCCCATGGCCAAGCCTTCTTTTTGTTGATAAAAACATTCATTGTATTGGAAATAGTTTTGGTTAAGACATATATTAAACAGGTGAGATAAATCCTTAGAGAAATTATTTGGTAACTTTGAATTTTGTAGCAATTTAGATAAAACATTTTTACTTTCAGCTACGGGGATATTTGGAAACAGGTTAACAACATCGAAGGAGACTAATTTTGCACCATTGGGGATATGTAAGTTTTCTAGCTCATCAATCAAGTCAAAAGAATTTCTAATGGTGTATTTTGGAGCAAAAACTTTTGAGTTATTGAATACATTAGTTATAAATGAAGCTATTTTGAAATTTGGGGAATTGCAACTTGATACGACTGGTCTTATTGGTTTGTGAAGTTTTAAGAAACCATATAATTTAGGGGCTTTTGGATTTTTTGTAAAAAATTTAACTTGTTGATATGAGTTGTCTTGAAAGATTACGGATTTACATGATCTTAGAGCACTTTTTATATTTTCTTGGAATTTGGTGGTGGGGTCCTTAGGTAGAATGTCAAATTTGTCCGTGTTAATAAATTCTTGCACTTTAGAATTATAATCACTTTTATTTAATATTATGACAGTATTGCCTTTGTCTGCCTTAGTTAGTATTAGTTGTTCTTTTTTTAATTTTTTACGAATGTTTATCATAGTGGAAGTTTCTCGGTTAGAACTAGCTTTAAGATTAGGAACTAGCTTTTTTATTGTTTCTGCACTTTTATATAGGGGTGGTCCGGGTTTATTGTATAACCCAGTTTCAATGTCCACGGCAACGTTTTCTACTGCACTAATTATGTTATTTTTACTATATTCTAAATTATATTTGAGGCCTTTAGATAACAGGGTTAACTCGTCTGGTTGGAATTGAACCGATGAGAGGTTCTGGACTCGATCGAAGAACTGATGGGTGTATTTCACTGTTTCATTGTTATTTGTATTTTGAGTAAGATTCAGGTTTTTCAGTTTTTTGTTCATAATTTCACGTTTCTTGTAGGCTTTAATAGAGGCGAAGGTTCGAGCTTTGTCGTCAAACAAATCCCATTCAACCGGGTGTAATTCGTTCACCAACTCTATGTGTAAAACTTTTAGTGTTAATTTGATATTATTTCGCTTTTTATAGGCACTTTTATGATCTTCTTTTAACCAAGCAAGTTTTGCTTGAAATAAAGGTGATTTTATTATGTCTGGATTATTATTCATATATTTAAACTTTACATTCAGATAATTAGGAAAAACTTTCATTTTTAGACACTGTTTATAAAAGTATATATCAACACACGTAACTCGATATTTCACAGTAAAGTTTTTATACATTTTTGCTTTAATAGCTGTACTTGCTAATAATATTTGTTCATATGAAGCGGATACTTTGTGATGTGACATTATTAATTTAAAATAAAACAATAACTTTGTTAACACCACTTTTATTTTTATACTTTATGCCGACCGGGTTTCGCTACAACCGTAGCTTCATCAGGGCAGTATAATACTCTACTAACATTAGGTTTCATTTGTGTTATAATATATATTTTACCAAAAATGGGCTGGGCTGGACTCGTCAAGTGGAGGAGGAAGAGGGAGGCATAGATGGAGAATTGGGAAGGGAACGGACGTTCCCTTCCCAATTCTCCATTCATATGAACAAAAGCTTCATATGAACAACAAGGCTTCATATGAATAACAAGGCTTCATATGAACAAAAAAAAAAAAAAAAAGAAAATATTTTTAATTGGGACTTTTTTTCATAGACATTTTTGACGACACCGTTTGAGAGGATGCGTACCCAAAAGCTAGCCACATTCTATCCCTGATGCATGCCTTTACTTGACAGATGTAACTTTTACAAGGCAGGTTTACTGTTATTGTTTAAACCACGCTTTATTACTTTTAAAAATCTGACGCTTTATAAACAGGTTTTCTTTTGCCCGTTGTTTTTTAAAGTGAAAAAATGCTTTAGCACTTCTACCTTTTGAGCCAACGCTTCAGACTGTCTTGCAGTTTCCATTATCAGTTCTGATGGCGATTGTATCATCTGCAAAAGAACACTAAACATTAGACTTAATCATATCATTGAAAATATTATTTATTAACAAAGAATTTTTTAATACAGATACTTTTTACAAGGACATCATTTGAGGGTACCAGCACCCTCAATGCAGCATCTGTCTCGGGACATCGTTTGAGGGGAGCAACACTCCCAAGGCAGGTTTATTATATTTTATCAGTGGGAACTGTTTCTTTTTAATGCACGTCACACAGTTGAATTAATTGAATGCTTTTTTGATGTTAAAATCATAGATATTAAAAAAAATGCACCTTCATTGATAATCATTTTAAATTCAAATTTTCTGTCCCTCGACTACCATTGGAGAGAGCACTTCCAAAACAATTCATGATGTTTAATGAAACCTGCATATTGAATATTGTTTGGATGATATAATTATATAATTAACATTCCATAAAATCTGCAGAGTTGAGTTATAAAGAAAAATTATTTATTTAAAATAAATGATTAATTTACTTATTTTATAATTGTGTTTTAATTTACTTAAATTTGTTTTATCTACAGATTTCTGTTCCAGGGTATCACTGAAGAGAGGCCTACACTCAGCAATCATATTCATTCTCCAATCCCGGAAAATACTTGATCCCTCAACCAAGGCACATTCTGTGGATGCAACCAAACATTACTTGAGGCGACCAGCACTCTCAACAAAGTCACCTTCTATCGATGTCTCTAGTCACCAATCGATAGGACCAGCAATCTCAACAAAGTCACCTTCTATCGATGTCTCTAGTCACCAATTGATAGAACCAGCACTCTCAAGCCAGGCACTTTCTCTCCCTGACCAATGACGTCAGTTGATGGAAGTAACTTTTCCAAGGCAGGTTTTCTATTCATTACGTATATGTGTAATGTTCATGTGTATTAATTATGGTTTTGACCCCTCAGGCCTCGGGCGTATTTTGTTAGAAGGTCAAAATATTTCCGCTTTGCAATAAAATTCAAAAGAATTGAATATTTCCGAATGTATCCGTAAACTGAAACCTGTTTTAGAAAGATGATGAAATACGCATTCAAATTTTATTACTAGAAATAAACATAATTTTAGAAAAAAACATAAAAATGGCTCACTTCTGGTCTTTTCGAACAATAATTACTGATAAAGAAAAAAAAACAAACACATACATGATTTGACAAATATAATAAAAATTCACAAAGCTTCTTAAATTTTGGTTTCATAAAGGTGTGCATTTTAATTAAATTATTGTTAATTTTTAGTTTTGAATATAAAGCGAGGTATTTTTTTTTCCTTTCTAACACCATTCGGTTTGTATTTCTCACTATGATAGTAAGTGAGATATAACAATTTCTGCGAGATTTATATGAGTTGTTCCCAAAGGCGAACAAATTAACCTGAGCGGTTAAGGAGAACAACTGCGTGACCGGTTTTATACCAATCTTAATTTTGGATTTGAGGCCAAAATACCCAACTAAACTGAAAAGGTATTTTTGTAATCAAAAGGTACTCACATCAAATATCTAATATGGATATGTGCTACTTTATTTGTCTTTTTAATTACTAAATATAAGCCATTATAGATTTCAATATTTCGTGATTTTAGACACAACTTGGGCAATAATTTGTGGGTAAATTATAAATATTAATAACATAAATTTAGTCTATTTATTATAAAAATATGATTAAACATAAAATAGAAAGAAAAACTGTTAAGAGAAAGCATTTTGACTGGCGTAAATTTAAATTATAAATTACCCATCTCAAACAAATATCTCGTATATAATATATATAAGTACAATCCCAAAAAAGGTATCGTTTTCGACGTTTTATTTTTTATTACATATTATCAGAAGGTTTTTTTAGTAATTAAAATTATCTATTCCAAAGTCACCTTCAAAATAAAACAAAAGTGAATTCTTTAATGACCTCTGCCCATACATTCTCCACCAGCTCCTCAACCCGGCAAACAACACTTCTAAAAACGGGAACGATTTTTTTTAATGTTTTCGTTTAATTTTTTGCTTCACCTACAGATAAATGTCACCGATCTTCCTTATCCCCGACAACACTTGAGGGGACCAACACCAAAACCACATTTGGCTATTTCGCCAGCACTTTCAAGGCAGCCACATTCTATCTCTGGCCCCTGTCATCACTTGACAGATGCAACTTTTCCAAGGCAGGTTTAATATTGTTTTTTAAACTGTGCTCACTCTGATGCTTTAAAAATAAGTTTTCTTTTGATTAGCAGAATAGGACAAATACCATGTCGTTAAGCTTATCAGCTTATTACGATTTGATAAAATCGGTGTTTGATAGTGACTTTTCAAATGTCATAAAACAAAATGGAGCTGAATGGCCATTTGTTGACAATGACTCGTTTGAATTTGTGTGAAACAGCTGGGTTTAAGCGATTCTGTAGATCTTTCAATATCACATATCTTTCGGATATCCGAGCCCCTCGATATTCATGGATAAGTATTTAAACACCACGCTTCCTAGGCGCGTTGTCGTAGTTAGTTGTGTTGGAGTCCCTAGTTCCCCACACCGTCCAGCGCAGTCCCATAGCCATTCTGTTGTGGCAACTCAGCCTGTGTTTGTCAAGTCTTGAACCTTTCTAATGTCAATCATATTCAAGTCCAAGTCAGTACTGGCCGCTACCAGCTACAAAGTTTTATACTCATACTTATCTCCTGGACAGGTTGTGCCAAAGGCCAGCGAGGTCCACATCCCCATTCTTATACCCTCAACTGGTTAAACTGCTTCCAGGCGTTGGTACAGGAGAGAGCTGACCTCCAGTGGAGAACACAGAGTCAGAGACCTGTAGTTGCCTAAAGGTGGATCCACCGTCCTCCACCATGTACTCCCTTCCATCCCTCCAATCCCCATCAGGTACTAACTTCCCCACATTGCCACCACCCAAACGTTACTTTTTCTGATTACTGGCTTATGCGCTGTACATTAATTAGCTTTTAAACCCTGAGCGCTCCGTCATGTGTCGTGACACTACTTTCGTAATAACTTACTTGTTTATTGCTAAATTACGTTTTTGTAAATTGTACCGTCTTACCAGATAATGTGCTTATATACTCGAATTTACAAAAATAGAATACATCTTGGGTAGCTTCTCATATTCAGTGAATTTCTTTTCCCTTTATGCTCTTAAAAAAATATCTAAAATAATGGAAAGATACGAAAACTTAGATAGTGTTTTATTATGTGTTCCGACTAAATAAGCGTCCTTCAAAATAAAAATAAGTCAGGCTTTCCTGTAAATCAGTGGTTCCCGACCTTTTTTTGACCAGGGACCACTATGACATTTATTGTTCTGACAGGGATCACAAGATACAACAATGATAATCTTTTACTATAGTCACTATCATTTTGCAATTCAATGTACTCTTCTTTTTTTTTTTACCTGAGCTCCACACAGGAGGCCCTGAGGAAAATAATTTCCCCCAGGGCCTATGTCATCTTTGGGGATGCTGTGTGGAGGGTTTTTTTAAGGAAAGGAAGGAGGAGAGTTCTGGGAAGGAAAAGGGTTTAAGGGATGGGTAGGAATCTGGGGTTCAGTATGTCCTGATCATCCGCCTCCAAGACCTAAACAAACCTCACCCCATGAACCCGGGCACCCCTGCTAAATCACCAAACGTAGCGAAGCACTTGGGGTGACCTATAGCAGAGGTGTTGGTTATCCAATAAAGGTTCCCGGGGCGGCGGTACCCATTCCCGCCTCCCAAATTGTAATTCTTGGACTTCTTCAGCTACCTCTCCATCATTAATAACAAAAGGGTTACGAATCACCTTTTGGATATCTTTCGATTCGGTTTTGTAATAAATTTAAGTAAATAAATAAATGTTTCGTGGACCACTCGCTGACCACTTGTAGTCTACATACCACCAGTTGGGAACCACTGCTGTATATAAATACAGTACTTATTTACTTTGAAAATGATAAATTATGAAATTTGACACAAAACTCGTTTTTTTAGATAAAAAATTAATGTTTGCAAGTGACGAAACGAGGAGCTAGAATAATAATAATATATATTATTTCCTTGCCAAACTGATAAGATTTATTTTAGTAAATGTTAGTAGCATTTTTTAAGGTTCAAAATACCAATAATTCGAGGCAACTGCGGTGGGTTTCTAATTAAAACCGCTTCAGATTCGCTGGCGTTTCAGTTTGAATTGAAGATGTAGACTTATGTTTAATAACGCCATTGTTATTCGTTACAGATGCTATCTCCCTGGATCTGGATATCACCTGAAGGAGTTACACTTGACACAGCCACATTCTGTCTCTGTCCCTGGACATCACTTCAGGAGACGACACTTTCGAGGCACTCACTTTATTTATATGACTCTGGACAATCAGGACATCCCTTGAGAGAAAAAAACATACTCCTGCTTAATTTGAATATCCGCTTAATTTATTTTTTTTAAATTCTGGCATAAAGTTAATTAATTGTTTAAAAAAATGCCTCCAGGTTTCAGTTCTTGCAATATACAAAAATTAAGCAATTTTTTTTTATATGTCTGGTTTTTACCGTTCATGGGTGTTCTTGTCCATTGTTTTTTTTTAATATATATTAACTCCACACAGGAGGCCCTGAGGAAAATAATTTCCCTCAGGGCCTATGTCATCTGGGATGCTGTGTGGAAGGTCTTTTTGAGGAGAGGAAGGAATGAACATTTGTCTTGAAGAGACCCATGTTGTAGGAAGGAGGAAACACAGAGGCCGGCAAATCATTCCACAGCCGAGCTGTTGAACACAAGAACGAGTTGAAGAAACGACCCGTTCTCATGTGACAAATCTCAACCGTGTACAAATGTTGGTCACGCGTTTGGCGTGTTTCCCGACTATGCACCGGTGCCGAAGGGATCAATGATGCTAGTTCCTCGGAGCATCTTCCATTGTAATACCGATAGAACAAGGATAGCATTCCCACCCGACGCCTGTGCTCTAAAGATTGCAATCCGTCTGTTAAGATGGGAGAATCTATCAAACGGACCGCCCGTTTCTGCACAGAGTCGAGGGATAGAGAGGGAGGGTCGATGTTTAAAAGGATACTGAAATGGAAGGCGAATTAAAACATTTATATTCCTTATACGAACAAATTTCATTTATCTTTTATACTCAGAAGAGATGAAATGTTGAATGGAGGGGAGATAATTTTACGTAAAGCTTGATAGAAAAGATTTAGAGAGGAATAACCAAAAAATATTGTGTCTAAATTTCCCACTTCTAGACGGAAGAAAGTAACATCTGGGGAGTCAAACACTGAATTTTAAAAGAATGAGAGGGAACGGAGCAATGCATTATTCTTCATTTGAATAACTTCAGGAGCGTTCCGCCATATAATCAATTTCAGCCTTGAGCGCTTGGAAATTTTTAAGTGATCGGTTTGGATATTTCCCGCCCTCTTACAAAAAATAATAATCCCGAATTTTAATACGGAGATATTTAAACGGTTTATAGTGTTAGAGAGCCATATTTTTTAATTCATAAAAAAATCATTTAAAAAATGAAGCGCATGAATTCTGTGTAGTGTTTACTTTAAATTGCCATTCGTGGTACCTACTTTGAGCAATATTAAATATTATGACTTCTGTGTGTTGTCTATGGTCTAGTTGATAATCACAGATATAAATTTAAATTCGAATGTAAATTTTTTAATATGTAAACACATGATAAATGATTTGTAAAAAAAAATATTTCAACATTATTGGTTCAAGGAATGTCAATAACAAATAATTCCGAAGAGATGCGAGACATCTTTTTTTTACATTACCCTCCACACCGGAGGCCCGGAGTAAAATAATTTCTCTCAGGGCCTTTGTCATCTTTGAAGATGCTGTGTGGAGGGTCTTTTTGGGGAGAGGAAGAAGTGAACAGTGAACATGGGTCTTGATGAGACCCATGTTGTAGGAAAGAGGGAACACAGAGGCCGGAAAATTGTTCCACAGTCGAGCTGTTCAACTCAAGAAAGAGTTGTAGAAACGACCCGTTCTCACGTGACAAATGTCCACCGTGTATATATGTTATGTGCGTGTTTGGGGTGTTTCCCGACTAAGCCGAGGGGATAAATGACGCTAGTTCCTCGGAGCATCTTGTAATACCGGTAGAACAAGGACAGCATTCCCACCTGACGCATGTGCTCTTAACATTGCAATCAATCTGTCAAGAAGATAGGAAATCTATAAAAAAAATATGACCGCCGGTTTCTGGTGTCGATGGTGTTTTTTATGTATTTTGGGGCTCCAGACAGAGGTGGCTTCCAAATTCAACCGTGGGGCGTACTTGCGATTTGTACAGGTTAACAGTTGTGTACTATTAAAGTATTTGCGGGCATTGTACAGTACGCCCAGTTTCTGAGAGGCTAACTCTGGCTTCAATGGAGCCCCGTACCTGAGGGTGGGACCTATCTTTGAGGATGGAAAACATGTCAGATAGGGGAATGTGCTTTGAGAGTAATTATGATAAAGGGGTTGACCGCTCTTTGTTATGATAATGAAAAAAATTGTGTTACTTCTACATTTTTTATTTTTACTTATCTACTCACCTGTTTCGTCACTTTTTAACTCTTAATTGATTTTGTTTTAGAAGTTTGATCACTTTTTTAAGCATAAGAAATTATTTTTATGCAGGTTTAATTATAAATTGAAAGCTGTTGCATACTTGCAAAACATTAATTTTGCAAGTATGCAACACATTAATTTTGCAAGTATTCAACAGTTGCGTTTGTTATTTTAAATTGGGAAACGTTAATTCTTTTTCTTTTGTAGAAGTTTTGTAGGTCCTTACCTATTGATTTTAAACGGCTTAACAGTTTATTATTTTAAATATTATAGCTAACGTAAAATATTTATTTGCATTGTAGGTTAAATTTTGAATACAAATTATACCGACGATTTGTCGAGTTTGTAGTTGGATGATTGGTTGTAAGATTGTAGAAAAATATTATAAGTTTGTACAGCGCCTTTGAGGTGATTTTTCATAAAAAACGGCGCTTTACAAATCTTCCAAATATTATCATTATCATCGTTAATTATAATTTGAAATAAAGGTAGAATTAGGAATGAAATGTATTTAATCCCAGCACTGTTTCTGTTATTTCTTACATTCAATACCTGCGCAGTTATTATTTGTTAAAAGTTAATATATTTAGTATTTGACCACTCTCAAGCCCTTCATGTTAATCATTTAGTTTTAGGATATTATAATACTGAATGCGAATAGTGGATGAAGTCGGGTACACCCGAGGAAGACATGGCACTATCAAGTGAACCAAATAGTTGATTTGGGGCATGTCAAGAGTCAAATAAGAGAATAGTATAAGGCAATGTATGAATGTTAACGAAGCAAGGCGTGTGTGCCGAGACCAATGTTTGGCAGTCCATCCTCTCTGCCTACCCCTGCAGTGAAACGGCGTGATGATTAGATAGTTTTAAAATACTCTATGGGGAACAGGAGAGTATTTTTAACGTAGGTACATCCTATAATACATGTACAACTCTATTAACAATGTAAGTATCAGTTTGATAACTTACTTTTAAGTATTTTATTACAATATTGTAGTTTGGTACTAATTTTATATTGTTGTAGTTAATTATTTAAAAAATAGTATTGTTTATCTACTGAAGTCTAATTATTATGAAAGCAGGATTAAATTTGGTTATCTTCAAAATTTGTTTATTTTTAGTTTTTCCCTGCGTTTGTAATGTATTACTTATTTAGTAATAAAGGAAAAGCAAATAAAGAATGTGAGTCACTAGTAAATAAGTCATTAAATATAAGTCTAAGTGATAGGGTACAGGTTATATTTTATTTTATTTTATTTTTATTTTAGTTTATTTAGGAAACAAGCAGTTATACATATTTTAATAAGAAAGTAACATATTACATGATTGCATTAACCAGCGAAGTTTCCGCTACAATTTATAATATATAAACATGGATTAAAACATTAAAGAAAACATAAAGTGGTAGAAAAAAAAATATATATACAATAGAAATGAAAGAAAAAAACACACACACAAATTAAAGCATATGGGATATATAAATCATCCAAATATTATTATTATAATAAAAAGAAGGAAAACCAACATAATGAGAATGAAAAAAATAACATGCAGCAGGGGTGGAGAGTTCGTAATTAACAATTTGTTTTAATTTTTTCTATTATGGATTTAGTAAATTGGCCTGAGGACAAATGGAAAATATCAGCGTCGTAAAAGATATCATTGTATTTTGTGCACGTCCTTCGGAGAAATGAATGTTGTGTGTAATTTGTTTTTGAGTGTGGGATGTGGAATAGTTGGTTTGACCTTGTGTTTCTTATTGGACAGTGGAAATTAATGTGTTCTAGAAGATAGTTGTTGTCAACAACGTTGTTAATGATTTTGAATAAAAATTTGAATAAAGAATGTGAGTCACTAGTAAATAAGTCATTAAATATAAGTCTAAGTGATAGGGTACAGGTTATATATGTTAATTAAGTTGTAAAGCGCATTTGAGGTAATTTTCTCATAAAAATGGCGCTATAGAAATAATCAAATAATTTATTTTATATTATATACTTTATTGGTAAAAATTAGTTATGTATATTGTTTAAATCTTTTCTATAATAAAAAAAAATAAAAAAAACTAGCAAAATAATCATTTGTAAATAATAGTTTACCAAGGTAAATGAGTCCCATTAAATATAAATGAGGGGGTGTCAGTATTGATGGCAAGTACAATACAGTGAATGTGACAGCAGGACATATGTAGCACGGATAGAAGATAGCTTATCATCATTGAGGCTCTACCGCACAAGTGTCCCGACTGGCTGGAGACAGTGGGACTATGGTATTACCAAGGTAAATGACCCCCATTAAATATAAGTGAGGGGGTGTCAGTATTGATGGCAAGTACAATACAGTGAATGTGACAGCAGAACATATGTAGCACGGATAGAAGATAGCTTATCATCATTGAGGCTCTACCGCACAAGTGTCCCGACTGGCTGGAGACAGTGGGACTATGGTATTACCAAGGTAAATGAGTCCCATTAAATATAAATGAGGGGGTGTCAGTATTGATGGCAAGTACAATACAGTGAATGTGACAGCAGGACATATGTAGCACGGATAGAAGATAGAAACAAACAACGAATAAACCACGGCCGCTAAACATTTAAACTAATACTAGACTAAAAATAAGATATTTCTAATATTCCTTACATTTTACAAGAACAAAAATATATATATTTATTTATTTATAATAATAATAAAAACCTTTGAAAACATATTTTTAACAATTACACAACAGGAAAAAAGTAGATACAAAAAAATATTTATGTAATATTTAAAACTAGGTACATATGATCAATAAAGTGCTGACTACCACAACACGGGCAATAGCCTAGTGTGGTAGTCAAAAAATACCAACAATGTACCTATCATGTAAACATTTATTAAATAAAAAAAAAAAAAAAAAAAAAAAAAATAAAAAAATAAAAAAAAGTCAGAAAAATAATGATGAGGAAACTGCAATCGTTGAACTTGTTTGGAATAATATTTTTTCACTAACGGACAATGGAATTTTTTTTTACTAATGGACTTCTTTGTCATTAATGGAATCATATTTTGTTACTAATGGTCATTCTAGTTAACAACGCAATGATCTTTTTTTACTAATGGACTTTGATTTAAATCAATGAAATAATATAAATCTTTAATGATTTTTTTTATAATAATGAATTTCCATGAGTATCTTAAAAATGGATATTTCCAAATTAATTTGAAACAAAATTAGGAAGGACGTTGTTGACGTGTCTTTTAAGTTTTTGGAATTTGTTTTAATTTTCAAGATCAGACATTTATTGAAACTGCGAACAAAGATGTATCAATGACGGCCGAGCGCCAGGGTGATACTGACAGCATTAACTTTAAACTAATAATTATTATTACACACTTAACAAAAAGTAGGTACACTTCAAGAAAAAAATGCTCTTTGAAAATGTACAAGAAATAAAGTACTTATGTTATTAACAAGACCCAGAAAAGACATTGCAAAAGTAGTAATATTTAAAAACAAAAACACTCAAAACACTTAATTTTGTTTATTATTTTTTATTTATAAACTAACATTTAGACAAGATTTTTATGCATAGCACAAAGGGTAACAATTATTATAAGCAATAATTATCAGCCTGAAACACTCATCAACATTGAAAAATCTTCCGAGAAAAGATACTTGCCGCCAACGGGACTTGAACCCGTGTCCTTCTGATTGCCGGTCAGCTGCTCTTGACCACTGAGCTATGGGGGCTTATCAAATACCCGCCAAATAATTCAATATATACTACGTGATAAAAACCTAAGCCCCCCCCCATTGTAACCAAGTGTGGTATTTTGAAGACCCCCCCCCCCCCTAAACGGGTCACATAGTATGGGTACGTTCCCTTACCTAATAATAAAATTTGAAATATCATTAAAAAAAGTACAACATTAAAAGCTGCGATGAAAAAAAAAATTTAGCCAACTAACTAACTAACCATCACGCTGTTTCCCCACAGGGGTACGCAGAGAGGACGGACCGCCAAACAACTCAGTCTTGGCACACACTCTTTGCCTCACTCACATTCATACATCGTATTTTAGAAAAAAATTAAGGAAAATTGTTAAAAATTAAAGCAACAAAAAACATAGAATTAAAGATTTAATTACTTATCTTAATGTAATAAAAGTTTTCTTAATGTAATAATGTAATAAATTTTCTTAATGTTATAAAAGTTTCTTGAGGAATTGTTAATTTTGTAAAATATTGTTTATGCATTAAAGCGTTCCAAAGTTCTCCAAGTACCTCTATAAGAATTTGTAATATTGGTTTGGTTTGACTGAAGAGATTAAATTAAATGTGCGTTGCATATTTGCATTCATATGTCAAATATTGGTTTATAAATGTGTAAATTCTAATTGTGCAATTATAAATGTTCTCTAAAATGGCCTGGAAAGAATCTGATCTCACTAAAGAAACCACTCATTCACTCTGAATGCAATTATTAATGTTCTCCAAAATTAACTTGAAAAAAAAATCACATCTTTGCGATTCTTTCAAAGACATAAAGTTTTTCAAAGAAATCATCCCTTCGTTCAGAATACAATTTTTAATGTTCTCAAAAGTTCTGTTGACAGAAGCAAATTCCTGTGATATCTTGAACGAAACCATTCCTTTGTTGAATATTATGAACTAAATATACAATTTGGCTGTCCTGAAACGGGTATCCTTCCCAGTTGGACAGACAAAGTATCATTTTGTAATGTATTGTAATATATATGCATATATAAATAAATAAATAAAATATCATTGTCCAGTTGATTAGTCAGACATCTCCAAATATTAAGTTTTGAGATAGTGAGGAAAGCAATATTCGAATGCTCATCGTAACTCAAGTATTATTTACATGTGTCTGTGTTTTACATATTAAATATGCTATAAAATAACACCGGGACGCGAAAAAAAATCCTACTAGTGACCCAGAAAATATGAACATTTTGTTTAATTCAGTGTAAGTTTTAGTGCATGTCTAATAGATGTTGGTGGTGTTTATTAGTTATCTGAGTTTAGTACCAGATAGAGGGGACATTAACACTAACACATATAACTGCAACAAGCTCAACTTAAATTTCAATTTTTCAGAGATGTCTGATTAATCAACAGGATGATCGACACATACACATTTATTCATTAGCTCCACACAAAAGTCCTTGAGGAAGATAATTTCCCTCAGGACCTACGTCATCTTAAGGGAGGCTTCGTGGAGGGATTTTTTTAAGGAAAGAAAGGAGAGGAAGGTTTTGGAAAGGAAGGGGGTTTACGGGATGGGTTGGAATCTGGGGTTCAGTGTGTTCTGGTCATCCGCCCCCAAGACCTCAACCCATGAACCCGGACACTCCTGCTAAATAACCAAACGTAGCGAAGCAGTTGGGATGACCTACGGCAGAGGTGTTGGTAATCGGTTATCCAATAAAGGTTCCCGGGGCGGCGGTACCTTTTCTCGCCTCCCAAATTGAAATGTGGCGTGAGTAGGAACTAGGGGTCAGTTTAACCAGGAGCGACGGACCATCCATTTCTCCAACAGCGGTGGAAGCCTATGGGTCGAAATAGTCCAGCTGGATAGGTCAAAAAGGTCTCCTCAACCAGGCTCGATGTGGGCAGATTCAATTGCCGCCAAGACCTGGACAAACCTCACCCCATGAACTTGGGAACCCCTGCTAAGTCACCAAACATTGCAAATATTGGTTAAATAATGGTTCCCGGGCCGGCGGTACCCATACCCTCCTCCCAAAGTGAGATGTGTAACCAAAGAAGGTATGCTTCTATGTGAGTGTAGGAAACTACTCGATATGGACAGTGCACTCGCCGAGGGAACTGGTAGGACTACTATACGGGACTATGTATGTTTGGTGACTAGATCTGAATAGCCAGGCACATTTCCCTCATCCCTTTCCCCTCCCCACTACATTCAGTCTCACAACAGACCAAAATTGAGGATGCTATAGTCTCACTGTCTGCGGACAGTTGGTAGCAGTTGGGATTCTTGTGTTACGTATATTCGGATAAAAAACCTTGTATTATATATATTTTTTTTTTTTTTTTTACGCAGGTGTATATTATGTTATTACTTGAAATGGCTTTAGCCGTGTTTGGTGACTAGATCTGAATAGCCGGGTACACTTTACACATCTCCTTCCCCTCCCCACTACCTTAAGCCTCACAACATACTGAAATTAGGGATGCCATAGTCTCACTGACTCCAGAAGGTTGCGAGCAGTTGGGACTCTTATGTCATACTCAGCTAAAAAAGTTATATTATATAAAGTTATATAACCTAAAGCGGTTTTTTGCAAAGCCGACTGCACGTATAAGAATTTTGTGTTTTGTTAACACGTTTGTTAAACTCTTTTGTTAATTCTTATACGTGCAGTCGGCTTTGCAAAAAACCGCTTTAGGTTATATAACTTTTAAACTTCTTCTTCTTGTGCGCTGTCCGTTCAATGGACGTTGGCTATCATGTTAGCTCTGCGGACTTTGTTTACTGCGGCCCGGAACAGCTCTACGGTAGACTGGCCAAACCAGAGTCTCAGGTTTTCAGCCATGAGGTGCTCCTTCCAAGGCCCCGTCTTCCGGCAATCTTTCCCTGCATTATGAGATGCAGGATCTCATACTTCTCTGGATGTCTCATCACATGTCCAAGATATTGAAGTTTTCGGATTTTTATAGTTTTAATTACTTCCTTTTCTTTATTCATCCGAACCATAACATCTTCGTTTGTAACCCTGTCCATCCAGCTTATTTTAAGTACTCTTCTGTAGATCCACATCTCGAATGCCTCAAGTCGCCTAATCAATTCTTCAGTAAGCGTCCATGCTTCCATTCCATAAAATAATATCGAAAACACGTTGCATCTGACCATTCGCATTTGTAATCCAAGGTTGAGATCATGACTGCAGAACATTTTTTTCATGCGGATAAAGGTTGCATGAGCTTGCTCAATGCGGCATTTGATTTCAACTGAAGGATCCCATCTATCATTTACATTGCAGCCCAAGTATACAATACTTTGTACCTTCTCTAGTTTTGTTCCAGCAATATAAAGATGTTCATCCAATGCGTCATTTTTGCTTATGAGGATGTATTTTGTTTTATTTATATTCAGTTCTAGCCCAAAATTCTCACAAGTCTTCACTACTTGATTCAGCAAAAGTTGTTAATCCTCAATGTTACTTGTTAGAAGTACCGTACCATCTGCATAACGCAGGTTGTTCAGAATCTTCCCATTTATAACAAGTCCTTGAGTAGCTTCTTGCAGAGCTTTATTGAATATTTCTTCTGATATAAATAAAGAAACTATTTTAATAAATTAAATAAGAATATCATCGAATATAATGTAAAGAAAATTAAATTGGTGTTCAACAAATTAAAGTTAATTTATTAGTTATATTAGTTAGCTCATATAATATATAATTTTATTATAAATCCAAAATACTCTAATTTGGTTTATGACATAATCTGATAACATAATGAACCTGTTGCTCTCCATCGCCCTTATCAGAGTTCACTATTTATACTTTATCTTATCTCTAAATACAAATAATACCAAAATGGTTAACAGTAATTAACAATAATTCCCAGGTAACATTTATAGAAAAAATATCGTCATCTTGCTTATCCACCGGAGCATTTTTGGTCACATTTTGGCCAATTTGTAAATAATGCAAATGTAGATAGCAATATCTCTTGCTCTAATTTAGTTGAGACTCTTGATATATCTGATTGTACTCTAACTATAGATGATATTATATCCAAGCTGAAGAGTCTCGATTCCCGCAAATCCGCAGGACCTGACAAAGTTCCACCCAGATTCTTAGTTAATTGTATGCATACATTATCGTATCCCATACATAAGTTATTTACAAAGTCACTCTCATCAGGTGTGTTCCCTGACCTTTGGAAGTTTAGTCTTTTGACACCCATTTTTAAAAAAGGAAATAAGAGCGACGTAACAAACTATAGGCCAATATGCACCATGTCTACATTACCCACTCTTTGAAAGCCTGGTACTAGACAAATTGATATCCCAAATCAATCAAACCATCTCACCGCTTCAACATGGATTTATCAAAGGAAGATCAACCCTGTCCAATTTAATATTATACACGAATGACATTGTTAATGCCTTGACTTCATCACATCAAACTGATTCCATATATACTGATTTCAGTAAGGCATTTGATAAGGTTAACCACAGACTCTTATTACGAAAACTGAAGTTGTTGGGAATGAGAGGGAGTATTTTGGAATGGTTTAAGAGTTATCTATTGGGAAGGTACTTAGCGGTCAAAGTTGATTCGTTTACTTCTTATACATTTGCTGCCTCGAGTGGGGTACCACAGGGATCTCATTTGGGCCCGATATTATTTTGCTTATTCATAAATGATATTGTTAATATTTTTAGTAATGTCAAAGTCCTATTATTTGCTGATGATCTGAAGATTTACAGAACAATTAGAGACAATGACGATCGCGCCATTCTGCAGTTAAATCTGAACAAACTATGCGCGTGGTGTTCTGTCAATGATTTACAACTAAATATTGGTAAATGCCAGATTATTAGTTTTTACAGAGGTAAAAATCCTTTTAACTTTTCTTATGATATGAATGGTGTTAATCTTCTTCGTGTATCGCAGATTCGTGATCTTGGTGTTATATTCCACGAGAGTCTACAGTTCAATGTACACATCGATGAAATAACAAGCGATGCAATGAGAATACTAGGTTTTATCTTGAGAATG
Organism: Limnephilus rhombicus; assembly: GCA_929108145.2. Classification (NCBI taxonomy): domain Eukaryota; kingdom Metazoa; phylum Arthropoda; class Insecta; order Trichoptera; family Limnephilidae; genus Limnephilus; species Limnephilus rhombicus. The sequence continues at coordinate 21,197,687 of OV815290.1, read as the reverse complement.
GGGGCAAATTTTAAAAGTATGTTAACATTAAAACATCTGTATTGCTCACTAGTACGAAGCAGATTAGAATACAATTCCTCTGTATGGTCACCATACTACAATGTTCATTCTCAAACATTGGAAAAGGTACAAAACAAATTTCTTTGGTACTTACATCAATTTTAAAATGAAAATTCCAATCGAATTTATAAATTATAATTACTTAAGCGCTGAAACCAGACTTCTTAAATTATCAGATAGAAGACTGTTAATTGATTTATTATTTTTATACAAAATTATAAAATCTTTAATTGACAGCCCTAATTTGTTGGAACTAATTTGCATTAGCATACCCGTTAGACAAACTCGTAGTAAAGATATTTTTAAATGCAACAATAAACTCAACACTAATTACTCTATATACTCACCAATTCCAAGAATCCATAACCTTGCGAATAAATACTGCGAATCTATAGATATATTTAGTGTTGACAGTTTTGAATATTTCAAAAATCAACTAATCTCGATTCTATCTGCTAATAATTAACTTTTATTATTTTTTTTGTTTTTCTCATAAAATATTTTCTCATCTAAACCTCCCCAGTAAAATGTATACTAAACTTTACAATATTTTTGCAGTTCTATTTACACTTTGTTCTATGTCAGGTCTTATTATTATTGTTAATAATATGTATAAATATTTAAAGCTGAATTGTTTTAGTTTTTTATAAGTACAACTTGTACTATTTCATTTAATTTTTTTTTAATGTTGTAATATTCTTTACCTAACGAGTCGATTGCATTCATATTTATTCTGTTTTATTGTTTATGTAATGCATGTAATTAATATTGTTAATTATATATTTGCTTCTTTTCTTGTAAAAGCCCACTAGGGCGTTAATAAAATATAAATAAATAAATAAATATCCCCGCGCCCCTCGGAAAAGTTGCGTTCACACAGAAAGCAAAACAAATTGTATTTGCGTTTCTTTTTCCAGTGCATTTTCTTTTCTATCTTCCTTGTTTCCCTATAGCCTATAGGGAAACAAGGAAGATAGAAAAGAATGGATGGACACCTATAGGCTATAGGTGTCCATCAGTTGTCTCGTGCAGCCTTGTTGTAACCTTGTTGCAGCCTTGTTGATAAAGTTCATTTTTCTTTTTCTCTGCGCAGTCTGAGTCAAACCAATGGTTTCTTCTTATAGGGACTTCTTTACCCTGGGTTTCGAGAGCAGCTGTTGTTAAAAAGTTTTTGCAGGCCGTCCATTGTGAGTTGATATCTTGTGTGTCGCACTGCCCTATTCTGTTGAGCGTAGTTCGAAATTCCATTTTAATTTCGGGGACTTGTAATTTGTTCGTGTTAAGTTTTGTGATTATAGAACTTCTTGTTTTACCAGCATTTGATATTTTAAACCGCAGTCGACTTGCAACGAGAAAATGGTCAGAGTCAATATTAGCTCCCTTATAAGTGCGGACATCTAGTAAATTTGATTTATGTCTGGCACTAATAAGTACATGGTCTATTTGGTTATTGGTTCTGCCATTTGGGTGTTTCCACGTGGCTTTATGTATACTTTTGTGTGGAAATAACGTACCACCTATGATCATATCGTGAGATGCTGCAAAGTTTATTAGGTGTTCCCCATTCTCGTTTGAGTTTAGGTGGAGACTATGTTTTCCGATTGTTGGTGTAAAGTAGGGCTCCCTAACAACTTGCGCGTTCATGTCCCCTATTATGATTTTAATGTCACGCGGTGGGCATTCATCAAAAGCTTTCTCCAGCTTGTCATAGAAATCTTCTTTTTCATCGGTAGGTTTGTCCTCTGTGGGTGCATGGACATTTAGTATGCTCAAGTTTAAGAATCTTCCCTTAACTCTGAGATATGCCATTTATGGGCTGAGTGCCTTAAAGTCCATGATGAGATGCTTAGCTCGTTTGCTTACCAGGAAGCCTGTTGCCTGTTTATGTGGTGCTTTTCGTGACAGCTGTAATACATGCAGTGGTCTCCTTTTACAAATATCCCATTTCCCAGCCATCTAATTTCCTGCAGAGCCGTGATGTCTGCTTTACATGTATTAAGTTGATCTATTAGTGTCTGGAGGGCGCCAGGTTGATGAAGCGTTAGAACTTTCCAAGTGCAAATTTTTAAATCGTGTGCCTTTTTACGTTTGCCGGGTCTGTTATCCTCATTCCATTCCGATGTCCGAGACTTGTCTTGAGGTATCGTTCCAATTTTTTTTTTTTTATGGAGTAGAGTTGTTAGCCCTACGCCCAACTCCCTTCTTGGAGGACCAGGGTTTTCTGTTGGGATTTTCCTTCCCTTAGCTGGTTAGTTCCCGTTTTATGGCGCCGAAATTTCACCATTCGCCCTCTCTCTATCTGCTGTGATGTTATAATGGTGGTCATCACATTGCTAAGGGTTCGCGGGATTTTTAGAATATAGAACATCTACTTGTGATTTATCTTCTAGGCCGTTGACGTTGGTATTGGTAAAGGAGAGTAAGTTTGTTGTGGTAAATTTATCAGATCTAAAGCCATGCTGTTCCTCAATCAGTACATTTTTTAAAATACGGTAATTTTATTTGTGATTACAGATTCAAATATTTTAGGAATGTGAGATAAAATCGATATAGGTTAATAGTTTTCTACGTTGGACTTATTACCCGATTTAAAAATAGGTTTGATTTAAGAGTCTTTCCAGGAGTCTGTGAAATGGCAGATGAAGATGATAGTGATAAGTTGTACAAAGTTACAACACACATTGGCTTAGATATATATAATTAATATATTAAAATATTTAATTAATTTCCTTCAGTAATATTTCAGGTACACCATCAGGGCCAGTGCTTGTTTTCCTGAGTAGATTTTTTAAGGAATTGAAGACATCTATAAGTGTGATTTGGCAATAATTAAGGTCAATTGTATTAGCATAGTTAAGTGGAGGGAGGGTACATGTGGTATCAGAATAGACGGAATAGAAGAGTTCAGCAAAAAGATTAGCAATATCGATATTGTTGGTAGCGTGACTTTCATTAAAGAATAAATTTGAAGGGAGATCATTATCAATACGTTTTAGATTAACAAATTGCTGGAATTGTTGACTCAAGATTTGTAGCATCTAGAAGTGGCAGTAGTAGTGGTATTAGTGAGTTACTATTGTTTTGTAGATTTCGTAAAGGCCTATAAAAAACAAATGCATACATTGGTCAAATAAAAATGTGTTCCTATGTGAGAATATCTAAGTAGTTTAATTGGCGCCAAATTCATTAATAGGACGTATCTGCAATAGGAAGAATTTGCCATGTTGTACAATAAAACCGTTTCCGAAAAGGAGTTTATAAGTAAGAGAATTTGTACTTATAAGTGTTTTTTATAGACCTAATGATCGATATTTTCTAAGGCCAAGATGTGTTCTACTTGCAGTATTTAATTGAAGCATCTATAATATGTACTTTTATTAGGCGATCAAATTTTCAAAACAAAAACACATGATTTTGTATGATTTTGCATTATTTCGTACGGCATCATCAACTGAAAAATTTTTGAAAACATGCCAAGTTGTTTGTTAATTTGAATAACTTGTGTGTTTTCTTTTTTTCAATTATCAACTGCTTAGATTTTACACTAAATCAAATAGGAAACTGGCTGGGAATGTTCCCGTGAGTTAAATTTAAATATAGCGTTGTTAAATATTGGTGTTTGATATCAGAAATATCCAGCCATATTGGGCAAGAGACCTGTTCATAGTGTTCATGGCAGTATTGTCGCCTTTGTTAAACTTGTAGTGGTTTGAATGCACAACTACACCTCTGTTCCTTATTTCACGGAATCCCGTGATTATGATTCCCAATCACAATTGGGGTTAGTTGAAGTCTTTCGTCAGAGTTTCCACTACTTGTACTACTGCAACTGCATGTACTACTACTGTTGTCATCTTTGGGGGTGATAAGTACCGCGGGTCCTGCAGGAGGAATAAGGGCCTTGTTTATAGTGTTCGGTGGATATTTAGGGTGGGTTTGGTTGGACGCAATCGAACTCCGTAATCGTAACTGTTCTGTTAGCATTTTCAGGCATTTTATTAGATGATAGATGTTTAAAGGTCTCTAATTCTCCTTCAAGGTTTCCTACTTTGACACCCATTTGACCGGCATTTGCTAATAGATCATTACATTTGGAGGCTTAGCAATTTGTTTCTCTGTGCATGTATTTGAAGTAACCATTATTATTATATTTAAAATATTCAAAATTGAAGTCACCTTTGCCAATAATTGCTGGGCCGAGATTTCTTGATCCATTGTGATAACTATTATATTTTGACGGTGGCGTCTGTTGGCAGGCAATAACATTAACACAAGCAATGTTGTGATTTTGATGACGGGTAGGTTATGTGTTGACAAGAACGGCGATGGTTACAACAACCAAATTTAAAAAATTGATGTTTTAATTATTATTGATGAGTAATTTGGGTACTTTTTAGGTAAAGAGTTCCACTGAGGTGGTAAGTCTACTGATCTTGGTTTTGGTTAACTTTTGTTTGAAAGATCCAAACGATTTGTTTATTAACTGAATGTTTTTTCAGAGGCGGATAATGCTTGAAAGTGAAATTGTTTAGGAACAAGACTAGGCACAGTCGGAGCACGATCGTCGCTTAAAGGATTTAGCACTTTTCAACAGGATCATTTTAACTTTTGATGTTTTTATCGTTAGTAAACAGGGAGATGACAGCCAAACGTCACTTTAGTACACAGGTTCTCAAACTTATTTCGACCACCGCCCACTTTGAAATTCAAAAAAATCTAGTGCCCCCATATTTTTTAATTTACATTTTTATATTACCATCTGTTGCGTGTCTTAAACAGTTATCGCGATTATAAGGGAACGTACTCATACTACGTGACCTGTTCAAGGGGGGGGGGGGTCTTCAAAATACCACGCTTGGTACAAATGAGCGGCGGGGGGCTTAGGTTTTTAGCCACCGGGGGGGGGGGGGGGGTTAAAAATTGCAAAAAGTTGGTCACGTAGTATGGGTAGGTACGTTCCTAATTTTATGTAACATGCATTATTATATGAAAAGGATAAATAGGGTGTGACCATATTCTATTTCTGACATTTAATACTCACACTTAATCATATTGAAAGGTTTTTTATTTAATATCTCGCAAGGGTTCCAGCTGCTCCCGTCGGGGGCCAGTGGGACTATAGCATCCCAGACTATGGGGTATGTTTTTAGGCTGAAGCTGAAGGTCGTTTTGGAGGACAAAAAGATGGGAAAGAGGAAAGTAGGGAAGTACCTGGCTATTCAGATCTGGTCACCAAAATCGGCTGTATCCATTTCAAGCAATGTTTCAATTCTGAATGGTGGTCAACACGAAATAAAATTAGGTTAAGATGACTACCTTGAGGACCACAACTGTGGCAGAATATGGTTTAGATATACAAGATTTTTAATTATTATTATTTTATTTATTACTATCTGGTTTCCGGCGCATTGCTAGGCCATTTGAAGAAATAAATTGTTTCTCCCTACTTGTCCATTCTCATGCGTCCCCTCCCGCGTTCGCTTTCCCTCCTTCGTTACCCTCCCCCTCCTGCCTTCCTTCCCTGCCGCTAAAATATATGAAATACACACATGTTCAAACCACTCGCACGCTACTTGTAGTAATATTTTTATACAAAGTTCATAATTTATTTTTTTTACTGTGAATACCGCACAGGAATTTCAACTGCTCCCGTCTGGAGCCAGTGAGACTATGGCATCCCCAATTGGGGTATGTTGTGAGGCTGAAGGTAGTGGGGAGGGGAAAGAGGTGGTGAAGAGGAAGGTTGGGGAGTACCTGGCTATTCAGATCTGGTCACTAAACACGGCTAAAGCCATTTTCAAGCAACGTTTCAATTCTGAATGGTGGTCTTACACCAGGGCGATACTGATAGTATCTTCCACTCTGGAACATGCCGCAAATATACTATATATTATTTTAAATGAATTAATTGTGAAATAACACAAATTAATCAAATAAAATTTATTTGCGCATGCCGGGTTCGAACCCGCGACCTCCGGATTGTGAGTCAAGAGTCTTACCCACTGGACTATGCCAGAGTTCAATATATAGAAATACTCTTCTGCTAAAATGCAATGTTCTGTAGAAAATTGAGTCAATCCATCGATTAGTTTCCGAGATTTGTGGACCAAACATGTGGAACCTAAATTTTTATTATTTATTTAAATTTCGTAACGCCAGAGCTTACCATTATATATAGAAACACTCTTCTGCTAAAATTCAATGTTCTGTAAAAAATTGAGTCAATACATCGATTAGTTTCTATATTATAAATATAAATAGATGTATATTCTATTGATTCTATTTATTCTATTACTTTAATATTTTATTTTTATTTTTTGTGTAATACATTTTTTTAACTTTATTTTTTGTGTTTTTCGGTATTTATTTATTAGTATTTTTTATTATATCAGTTAAGTATAATATAAATAAGTACCAACAAAATAAAGAGAACAGAAGAGAATATGTGATGGAAATAGATACGCATAAGGAATATTATAAAGTAATTTTTTTCTGATACACTTATATATCTGGGGGTTGATGCTAGAAGTTCTTACGTCAGTTTATGTAATTCAATATAAATAAATAATAAAACAAAAAATTAAATTAAATTAATAATGTTAATTGAAATTCAAAGCAGAGCCGCTAATCATTATATTGTATTAGTCTAAAGGTCACGGGATTTTTCATAACGATCATGGATACGGTTAGATCTACTTTTATAGTTTGTAGAGTAGTCCCCTAAGATGAATGATGTCGGTCTGCTTGCTGTCAGTGGTTGCAACTTCGAGTAACTCGAGCTTACAAGAGGCTTCATTGTTGCGAAAAAAAACGATCAGACAAATGGTCAGTTTTAGTATATATTCAAAGTATGGCGTCTCCGCAGATGAAACAAGTTGGTCTGGCGGCTCTCAGTGGTTGCATTTCAGAGTTATGATGTGCGCAAGTCACTGAATTATATACAGAAATGGTCAGTTTTAGTACCTATTCGAAGTATGGTGTCTCCACAGGTGGAACGAGTTGTTCTGCCTACTCTCAATGGTTGTATGCTGCTTTTAGTGGTTGGATAAATTTAACCAAAAACCCAAAGAAGAACACGGCAAATATGTTCCTCTCTGGAATGCAGGGAACCGACTACCAGATAAAGTATCTGATGTTACTGTAACGGAGTCAGAAAATTACAATATTTCTATTGATGTCAGTGGTAAGTTTTATACAATTGCGGGTGTATAGGTAAAAATCGTTCGAAAACGCAAAGTTTGCACGTATTTGTTTCTTATTAAAGGCATATTACTTATCTAAATCAAAAATCTCATTAAGCTAGACATACAAGAGTTCTTTTCCTTATGTTTTTTACATATACATATATATATAATAATTTTTATATCATCATAATTGTAATTTTTTCTATCAAACTTTACAGTTATTTTCTCCTCGCCTACGTGCCTAAGCAGCGAAGAAGAAGATTTCAAAGATGACGAAATAAGTTAAATCTATCTAAGTTAAAAAGAAATCTAAGTTAAAGTAATGATGAACCTGTGATTTTACCCAAAAATTATATTAGAAGATATTAGAAGGAGGTAAGTAAATATTTAACTCTTTAGCAATAACTTAGCAATATTCTACAAAATGATAACCCAAAGTGATCTGTGATTTTAAGCAAAGATGAAAGTAGAATTAATAAAAATTGGATTTGTTCAATATAATTTTTTATTTTATTGATAACTGTTATGTTTTTTTCTCTGAAACGCAACCACTGAGAGCAGACAGACTAACTCGTTTCACCTGTGAAAACACCATACTTCGAATAGGTACTAAAACTGACCATTTCTGTTATCGTTTTTTTTTCGCAACAATGAAGTGACTTACGCGCATCATAGCTCTGAAATGCAACCATTTAGGGCTGCCAGACCAACTTGTTTGACTTTGTCACCCCCGGTGACTAAAAACCTAAGCCCCCCACCCTCACTTTGATCAAGCGTGATATTTTGAAGACCCCCCCCCCCTGAACGGGTCACGTAGTATGGTTACGTTCCCTTTGGTAGAAACCAAGAAAAATAAGAAAAAAAAAATCTCGCAAAATGGCGGCTACTCAAAAAATGATTTTTTATTTATTTATTATTATTGTTATTTTAAAAATCATAAAAAAAATATTTTTTTGGTTCCTACCATAGATGAATATACAGGGTGTTAAGGGACGTACTTGACTTACTTTAACCAGTGATTCCTGACATTATTTGGAGTAAAAAATGTTAATGAAATTTTCGTCTCCGGTGACTTTTTTTTTTTTTTCAAATATTTTTTCTTCAAAATCAAACAAAAAAAAATTTCTTCCGTCCGTCACTGGTCACTCAACCGGGTGTCCGACGAACCCCTTACCCCGCCTCCATGTGTTCAACAACTACCATTTTTTTAAATGTTTTTGTAAAGAAAAAAAAAAAAAAAATGTCACCGGATACCAAAATTTCATTTACATTTTTTACTCCAAATAGTTTCAGGAATCATTGGTTAAAGTAAGTCAAGTACGTCCCTTAACACCCTGTATAAGTCAAGTACGTCCCTTAACACCCTGTATAAGTCAAGTACGTCCCTTAACACCCTGTATAAAGATAAAGAGAATCGCTGAATTAAAACTTGAGAATTTGTGACAAACGTTTCGAAAAAAGTGGTTTCGAGAAAATGCGTTTAATGTTTGTTTCTATTTAGATTCTGGTTTAGGTTCCATCAAAACCGGTCAAATTACCACTTCTATTACTTTGAAAATAATTAGAATTTCGAAAAATTCTTTTAATGGGATATTCTTGACAATCTAATCTACCGAAATAAGTTTTTTTTCCAGACTAGAATACCCGAATAGTACCTGTTCCGCTTCCAACTCATTTTCTCCTCCCGCGTCGCAATTTTTTATACAAATTTCAAAAAGGCAGAGCTTACTAGTATATAAGAAACCATCGCGGGCGTGCCCATAATAACTCACCAAATTAATGGCAGTCGGATGAATGGTGTAAGAAATAGTTACATGACATCAGAGCTCACTTTTTTATATGAAAACCATCGCAGGCATGCGCACCTTTTCTTCGCAATCGGAGGAATGGTTTAGCAATGCATAAATTCATGGTGCCAGAGCTCATCAATATATATATATATAGAAACCATCGCGGGCATGCGCACATCAAATCCCCAAAGTTTCATCGCATTTGGATGAACGGTTTAGTAATGCATAATTTCATGATGCCAGAGTTCACTATTTTATACAGAAACCATCGCGGGCATGCGCATTGCGCACATCAAATCCCCAAAATTTCACCGCAATCGGATGAATGGTTTAGCAACACATAAGGGGCACACAAACAAGCAAGTTAAATTCAGTAAATTTAAATAATTCCCATTTCATTTAAAATAAAAATGTAGAAAACGAAAAAAAATATGACAATCTTCAATACGCATCTGTCCTCTAACGCAGTCCCAAACGTTGGCTAAAGAAGGCGGTAGCGCGACACGGCATAACACCCCAAAAATACAAAAATCACGATAATACTTTTGGCCGTGAAAATGTAAAATCAAATAATGAAATATTAAAGTGATCGAGCTGGTCGCTCCTTGGTGTTTATCTATTGAGACAGATAAGATTAAGCAGGCGCCATTGATAGCTATTGATAAGCTAGTAACAGACTGCTGATACTGAAAATACCTGAATACATTTCTTATTATCAAGTCCATCCTTGTTGTCTTTCTAATATTTCCTTACGCTTAGTTAAAAATTTGATATCTTCTTCAGTATTTAGTGGATAAATTAGTTACTTGTATCAAGCTGTGAGTTATCTTGTTGTGTGCAAAACATATTTCAACCAAACCTGACAATTAGTTACCTGTTTGTCTGTATTCCCAGTGTTCAGTTGTAATAATATTAAAGTTTTCAAAATAACAATAAACTAAAGTGATTTTGACTTTGCTCCGTATCAATCAAGAATCATCAACGTCTTCCGGTAAGTCCTTTTTAAACTAACTGATGCAATGGATTGTATTTATGAACTCAATAACTCGATTGAAAATCGATTTTTTTCCATTTTTTATGCACTTACAAATAAGTATGTAATCTTTTCTCATTCGGCGACACCTTTATCTTTAGTCAGGGCCGGCCCAGAGACAAACTTTGTAACGTAAAAAATAATGATTTCTAACTGTATAGGAAAAGGGAATGTTTTACCTGTGAGCGGTATAACTAGTATTTCATGTATAGATAATATAATATGGCTAGCTACAGTCTGGAAGTAGAACATGTAATAAAAGTCAATGTAATAAAAGGAAGGAAATTAAATTATATATTTTTTTTTTTTTTTTTTTTTTTTTTTTTTTTTATTATTTATTGAAACATTTATTATAATTACAATTTTACAACAAAATATTTTTTTTTTACAGGTTTTTTTTTTTACTACTCTTCCATTAAAAGCATTTGCTTGTGTATGGAAGGGGAGTGTACATAAATGCTATTAGTTATTAGTTAGGTATAAGTTAGTACTTAAATAATGAATTGTACATAAATATATGTGAGCTGCAGTATTTATTTGATAATGGTGTGTTTTTTTTTTTTAAAGAAAGAATGTTATGGAGAACTAAGATATTTGTAAGATTAGTTGACAGTAGTTTTTTTTTTAAGAATATTTTTAAAATGTCTCTTGACAGAGAGCAGTATTTGGGTTTTATCATTGATGCTTCTGATTTCTTCTGGGAGACGATTGAAAAAAGTTCTTCCCTGATAAGTATAATGATGCTGTGCAAAAGACGTATTTAGTTTTGGGCATAGAAAAACATGTTTAAGTCGAGTTCTGTTTTCATTTAAAAATGGATATTTATCTTTTTCTTTTATTATTTGAATTACTGAATTTTTAATATATAGATCTTTAAATGAGGGAACTTGAAATTCTTCAAACAGGCGTTCAGTTGGGTAGTCTAAGGATTTTTTTAATATAATTTTAATAATTGTTCTTTGTACAATTTCTATTGGAAGAAGGTTACATTTATACGCGGATCCCCAACTAATAATAGCGTATTGTAGAGTGGATTGAACTAAGGCATAGTAGATTAAATATAGATTTTTTACCGACAGAAAATTTCTAATTCTTAAAAATATATATATTAATTTTCTGATTTTGTTTACTACTTGACATATTTGTTCCTTCCATTTCAGATTTTTATCGATAATTACGCCGAGATATTTAATTTTATTTGTTGTTTTTAATATTGTACAGTTTGATTTGCAATAATGTTGGCTGTGAATTTTAGTGTTATCGTGTATGACAATGTTAAAATTTTTGGGAGCGTCGTTTGGATGGATTGCAAATGGAATTACAAATGTCTTTTCACTATTTAGTGATAGTAAATTAGTGTCGAAAAAATTCTTAAGCGTATTGATGTCTTCTGTGGCCTGTAATTCTACATTTTCCCAAGTATTTTCACTTATTATTAAAACTGTATCATCGGCGTATGATGTAATTTGACCATGTAGATGTTGAAAAAAAATATCGTTTACATATATGGTAAAAAGGATTGGTCCAAGCACTGTACCTTGGGGGATTCCAAAGCTTGAAATCTCTTGATCACTATTAATACAATTGATTTTTACCACTTGAGGGCGGTTTTTTAAGTAGTTGGTGATCCATTTAATCGCGTTGCCTTTTATGCCAATATCATTTAATTTTTTTAATAGTATCTCATGGGATATGCTATCGAAAGCCTTTCTGAGGTCAATAAATATGCCCGCACATTTTTTACCTTTATCTAATGATTCGTAAATGTATGAAGTTACGTTAGCAATTGCATCTTGTGTGCTGAGTGATTTAATAAAACCAAACTGGTTTTTGTTTAGTATTTTATTACTATCTAGGAAATTTACCAATTGTTTTTTACTATTTTTTCAAAGATCTTTCCTATGTTAGAAATTAGACAAATTGGGCGATAATTCGTTACTTGGTGTGGATCACCAGATTTGTAAATAGGTGAGATTATTGTGTTTTTGTAGTTCATTGGAAATATTCCTTTCGTTAAACTCAAGTTTATTAAATGAGTGATGGGTTTTATTAAGTAAGATTTCATAGATTTTAACATGTGTGTCGTAATAGAATCAAAACCGGGAGACGAACCTCCTTTCATATTTTCTATTATTTTTAAGATTTCACATTCTGTTGTTATTTCAAATGTTGAAAGTATATTACGTTTCTGTAAATTTTTATTTTTATGTTTTTCCGGGTTAGAAGGTTTATGAATATTTTTTGCAAGATTTTTTCCAACATTTGCAAAGAAGGAATTAAATATGTTTGCACATTGTTTAGGCTGTAAATTGGCATCTATAATTTTTTTATCATGTTCGATGTACTTAATATTTTGAGTTTTTTTTGTATTGTCTATGGCCATATTCACAGTTTTCCACATTTGTTTATGATTATTTTCTGAAGATAATATTTTATTTTTAAAAAACTCTTCCTTACTTCTTTTAATATAAGAAGTTAATTTATTTTTATATTTTTTATAAAAATTATATGCTTTTTCATCATGGGGATTTTTTAAAGTTGTTTTGTAAAGTTTTTCTTTGTTTCTGATAGATATTATAAGTCCTTTGGTAATCCAAGGTTTTAAACATCTTAATTTTGATTTTATGTGTATTATTATTTCAGTTGTCGAATTTTTAATGTGTTGTGACAGGATTTTTTCAAAGTTAGTCGAACATATTTCAGTATCATCACTCTTTAAAACATTGTTCCAATCTTCCTTTTTTAGTTTTTCGGAGAGAATAGTCATGTCTATTGTTGATTTTTTGGGTATTAAATTATGTTTTTTATGTTTAATATTATTATTATACAGAAGTAAGCATGAATGATGATCAGTTATGTTAGTTTTCCAAACAATTGATTTTAATTTGTGAAGATCTTTAATGTTTACGTTTGTCCAAATGTGATCTAAACAAGATGGAGTATGTTCTTTTATTTCTCTAGTATTTTTATTTATGCAAGATATGAAATTTTGTTCAGTCATACAATTGATGTATTCAGTTTTGTTATTATTTTCTATTTTTTCATTAATGTTCACATTAAAATCACCCACCACGAAGCAGAGTTTATTTTTTAATTTTAATAATATGTATTTGAGGTCATTAATAAACGTAATAATACTCGAGCCATGCGTTCTATAGATAGCTATTAAATGATATATTGATTTGCCGAGTTTGAAATGTACTTCGATGCAGTTTACCAAATGTATTGGGTGTTCTATAATGTTAACAATACTAAATTTATTATTTGCTAATATTATTATTCCCGAATTTTTGTTGATATCTACTTTGGTAGAAATATAATTGTACTCAGGTAAGTGATAAGACGGTGACTCAGCGTTCGTAAATGTTTCGGTTAACACTATGAAGTCCGGCTTTTTAATTAAATTATTTATTTTTAAAATTAGTTCATCTAAATTTTTCTGAATGCTACGGATGTTTATGTGCATAATAATTATATCATTGATGTTTTTAGAAATAATTAATAAAAAGAAATAATATAAAATGTGATTTATTGAATATTGATTATAATGACATTGAAAGAATAATTAATGACTCTTATAAATTTATATTGATCCCAGGGGTGTTTGTAATTCTCGAAGAGAATTACAACAATCAAACTAATGCAATAAGAATTTAGGTTATGTGGAAGTTAAAAGAATGGTTGGACGCCAGAGCATTTTAACTACAATGCACAAGTAATAAGATTGAAAACATAAGGTAACCTTGACAATCTAAAAAAATATGTTAGGATGAAAATTAACTTTACAATTATTAATCGAGACGCCATGGTGTGTCCAATTCCTCCGCCGTAGGTACGTGTTCCCTCCTGTAGGCTCGCTCAATCCAAACTGAAGCTTGCGGTTCTCTTCGCATTAGCGAACCCCAGATGCTTACCGCGTACCAACATCAGGAACAAAAGGCGTTGTTGCCATTAATTAGGGACCAGCTGGTAGCTACCCGTTACAACTTCGCCTGGACAAACTCTCATTTTGGCGTCCTTTCATAAAACCAGTAGACGTTCTCACTGTAATCTTTACATTTTATAAATTTAAGTCTTGCGCCGCGTCTGTCTGTCTGTTCGCGATAAACTTTAAAACGACTGAACGGATTTTCATGCGATTTTCCCCAATAGATAGAGTGATACATGATGAAGGTTTAAGTATATAATTTGTCAAGGTTGTGTGTAAATTGGTTGAAATATATAATTAAAGGAGAATGTCTGTATGTGGTGGACGAGCTGGATGGCAAGCGGGCGGTGTGGATTTGATTTGTATGCAAATTAAGAGATAGCATTGTGAGTTAAAAGGTTGTGTAAACAATCTAGTAGATGGCGTTGTATTGCGTTAGCAACAACAACGCGTGGCTGGGTCAGCAAGTCAATAGTATTTGGATTATAACTTAACTTTATTTTTATTTTTAAATGAAAACTTTTTTAAGCACCGTTGTGATTTGATGCTCGATGAAACGAAAAATAGCGACTCTAAAAAGAGACATGCATAGACATCGTATTTATGTATGTATAGATACTATAGGATTAAGCCTGCAAGATAATGAGATGTTACAACCGGTCTCCTCTTTGTGCGGTGCTTCGTAGCCTCCCCACTCTTGTCTACTTAAGTTTTCTGAAGATATCACCGCACTTCTACCGCGTGTGAATTGCACAATCTGATTTTAAGAAGTGAAAACTTATTTAGTACCATAGTGATTTGAAACTCGATGAAACGAAAAAAAGCGACACTAAAAAGAGACAAACGCATACATCCATATGATTTAGCCTGCGGGAAAATGAGATGGAATAATCGGTCTCCTCTTTGTGCGGTTATTCGTAGCCTCCCACCTTCTACTTTAGTTTTCTGAAGATTCACTCTTGTCCAGTTTAGTTTTCTGAAGATTTCACGTCTACCGCGTGTGAATTGCACACTCTGTTTAAATTAGCTCCACACATAAGTCATCTGTGTGGAGGGTCTTTTATGGAAATGAAGTACATATAGGGAAGGAATACGGTACGAGGGGGGGGTGGTGGGTAGGAATCCGGGAGTCAGCTGAAAGAATCCATCTCTCCAACCGCGGTGCAAGGCGATGGACCAAGAGAGTCCGGTTGGAGACCCTGTCAGTCTCTCTCGATCCGGCCCGCCACGCAGTAGGTGGGCAGATGCATCTGCCGCCAAGACCCGGACAAAGCCTCACCCCATGATTTGTATATATGTAACAGCGTTTTATGAAAATTAATCTCAAGGTCAATGTGTTAGGTGTTATCAGCGCCTTTTCAATTATGCGCATTTATATTATTATTATTTTGTTTACTTATTTAGACATTATGTTGCAAGTGATAAGGTAATATCCCAGTGAGACAGGCTACGAAAAATAATTTTTAACCACTGCAGCGATTATGGTCGAAAAACGGACCACTTTTTTTTCATTCAAAATTAGACCACATTTTCCCACATTGTAATAATTAAAAAAAATTCCTTGACAGCCATTTTTTTAAAACCAAGCTATTGAAATGCTTTATCAGTTATGACCATAGATGACGCAAATCCGAACTTTGTAGACTATTTTAAAATGATGTTAAAAATAAAGTTTTAAAATATTTTTCAATCAGCTGTTTACGATTAAAATTAAGTACGTTTTCCATAGATGCACCTTTCATTATCAAGTATACCATGGACAACATACAACAATCAAAAATATAAAATATTGTAGACTCGAATAAGTACCCCTCACGGCAGTTTCAAAGTAAAAACCACGCAGGATTCGCGCGGTTATAAACTTTACAATTTTTTAAATATTTTATAAAACCTACAAATATGAGATAAATGGTAAAATACAGGTTAATTCATTGGCTATATAGTACTACAATAAGTTTTTATGTCTTAATGTTAAAATTTACAGGCATGTTTTTTTAATATGGCGAAAATTTAAAAAATGATTTTCTGGGGAATCTCGAGCAATCGAGGCAAATTTATTTATTTCGCGGGATCTCTCCAGGTCATATTTCATATGAATAAACATGAGTGGGTAGCATTACATCTCAGTAAATCGCAACCACACGCGGTGGTAGAATTCACAATTATGAATCAATAATAAGCAATCATGGCGTCAGTTTCTGATGTCTGCGTCAGTTTCAGATGTCTGCGTCAGTTTGTGATGTCTGCGTCAGTTTCTGATGCCTGCGTCAGTTTCTGTCGTCTGCGTCAGTTTCTGATGTCTGCGTCAGTTTCTGATAATATCTGCGCCAATCTGACAAAGTTTCATCGCCCTGCTTGTGGTCGTTAACATTCTACGAACATAACAAATATCGCTGTTTTCATGTTTGCACCAGTTTTGAGTCCTCACGCTAATTTATTCGGTTTTGGAACAACTGACATAGGTCTCATCGAAATCGTTGCTCATCCCTTACTAACGTGGTGAAAAGAAAGTAAAAAACACCAAGTTTTATATTCAAATCTAAAAGATAACAACAAAATAATTAAATTGTACACCTTTACGAAACAAGGTTTCCAGCCGCAATTTGAAAAATTAATGAATTTTCTAAAAATTTAATAATTATTTTATATGAAAGGACAAAAAAGTGAAATGACGATAATGTTTATAATACATTAATAAATAAGTTGGTGTTTTCAGTTTTTAGTTATCAGTACCTAATTTTAGTTAAAAAATGTAAGTTTAAAAAATTATTCGAAAATTTTAAAACTTTTTTATGTTTGCAATCAAAATTTGTTTATTAAAAGATATTTGTCTTTATTTCGAATTATAAAATTTAAAAACATCATTAATTACGTTTTAAAAACTGTTTTTAATTTTCATATACTACATTCATAAGTATTAAAATTATTTGGATTTTATTGCAAAGCAGAAATAATCTGACTATTTGACAAAATATGTTTGAGTCCACAGATAGATGATTTTATAAATTATTTTTGCGAATTTGTGCAAAATAGAATGCATTTTTTTGGATTATTGACATCCCATTCCGCAGGATCGGGTACCCGGTAGTGCCCCCGATAGTGTTAACATCTTTTTTATTAAAACAAATTGTAGACCTAAAGATGGTTCGAACAAATCTTGGAATTCACCAAAGCAAATAAAGATAACTAAAGCACGCATGTACGACAGGTGTTATTGAACCCCTTTTAAGTGCTTCACAGTTAAATAAGTAAAAAAAAAATGTTGTAATCTGAAGGCGTATACTTGTACATGCTTTTGATATCTTCAAATTGTTTTGAATAAACTGTTGTTTCAGATGGTTTCACTTGCACCAGAAATGGTTTCACTTGTATATAGGAAATGGTTTCACTTGTATATAGGAAATGGTTTCACTTGTATGTAGGGAATGGTTTCACTTGTATATAGGAAATGGTTTCACTTGTACGTAGGAAATGGTTCACTTGAATATAGGAAATGGTTTCACTTGTATTTAGGAAATGGTTTCACTTGTATGTAGGAAATGGTTTCACTTGTATATAGGAAATGGTTTCACTTGTATGTAGGAAATGGTTTCACTTGTATATATGAAATGGTTTCACTTGTATGTAGGAAATGGTTTCACTTGTATGTAGGAAATGGTTTCACTTGTATATAGGAAATGGTTTCACTTGTATGTAGGAAATGGTTCACTTGAATATAGGAAATGGTTTCACTTGTATATAGGAAATGATTTCAATTGTATATAGGAAATGGTTTCACTTGTATGTAGGAAATGGTTTCACTTGTATATAGGAAATGGTTTCACTTGTATATAGGAAATGGTTTCACTTGTACGTAGGAAATGGTTTCACTTGTATATAGGAAATGGTTTCACTTGTATATAGGAAATGGTTTCACTTGTATATAGAAAATGGTTTCACTTGTATATAGGAAATGGTTTCACTTGTATATAGAAAATGGTTTCACTTGTATATAGAAAATGGTTTCACTTGTATATAGGAAATGGTTTCACTCAGAATTCTTTTGTTCTATTGCTTCTAACTTATGCGGTTAAAAAGGAGAACACAAAAAAATGGCAGTGCTCATAAATGAGTTTCGATTTTGGGGAAAGCAGCTGTCAGACCATAAAATGAGTTTCTTAAAATGAGGTACATTCTCAAGTATCTTAAATAAAACAATGGCTAAATCATTGTCAGACCTCCTCACGACTCACGCGTTTATTCCAAATAATAATTATACACAGTCTTATTTTGAATAAAATGGCCCGTTAAATTATATAAATTGAATTTTGGTGTATAAAAAAACACGAAACATTTGCTTTAGGAAATCCATATGCGTTTTTAAGATCAAAAATGATATTTTCCATTTTTCCTGTCCTTATTTCTTTCTTCGCTGACAATTGCCTGTCTTTTTAAATTCTCCTCATGCTGCATTTGTTTTAAAGATGTGGGTTTGCAATCATTTCAAACTCTTCACATATATTTACATATATCTTTTTTTGCTGGTGAAAAGATAAATAAAACTGTTGATTGAACACTTTCTGGCAGATGTTTTCCTTGAGAGGTTGGGAATAAACCAATTTGTATATATTAAACATTTTTCGAATACTTAATAAACACTCTAAATATCCTCGTTTTGATTTACTTCTGCAATAGTGGGATTCCATTCTAGCGAAGGAGTTGATATGTTCTTTATTATCTTCCGTCTTCTCTACACTGGTGCTTTTGTGGCCTCACATCCCTTTTGCTGAAGTTCGCGCTAGACCAAGGGTTGTTTTGCTTGTTGCGTGAAAGTAATAAATACCTTTTGTATCCAAGGTACCGCAAAAAATTATCAAATTTTGCCAAATATTCCGATACATAAAAAAATAAAATAAATTGAATTGTCTTCTGCCAATTTCATTTTCAGTCCTTTTTCGCTCAGCTTCGTGTCGTTGGGAATATTTTTCATTAAATTGATTTTTTTAAACTGTAAAAGACATCTCCAATATTTTCCCAGTCTGCCTGATTGAAGTTGGAACTCTTGAAGTGGCATGTACCTTATGCAGGGTTCTTTGACCGTCTTTGCTGCGTGAATATTATCTGTGTTTATTGATATATTCATTTCCAGTCTCCCTAAGTGGTTTTAATTTGTTTTTGTTCCATGTTTGTGCATTTGATTTTCGTTGCCTTGCTCCCACAATTTGACGGCCGGCGTAGTCCAGCGGTAAGGCTCTTGACTCGCATTCCGAAGGTGGCGGGATTGAATCCCGGCGTGGGCAAATAAATTTTATTTGATTAATTTGTGTATTTCACAATTTATTAATTAAAAATAATATATAGTATATTTGCGGCACGTTCCAGAGTGGAAAATACTCTCAGTATCGCCCTGGTGTAAGACCACCATTCAGAACTGAAACGTCGCTTGAAATAGCATTAGCCGTGTTTGGTGACCAGATCTGAATAGCCAGGTACTTCCCCACCTTCATCTTCCCTATTCTCTTCCCCTCCCCACTACCTTCAACCTCACAACATACCCCAATTGGGGATGCCATAGTCTCACTGGCTCCAGACGGGAGCAGCTGAGACTCTTCTGAGGTATCACTATATAAAATATATATATATATATATATATATATACACTAACCAACCAAAAAAATCAACATTGGTTGGAAATTACCTTTACCGTTATTTCATGTAAATGAAGCTTGAAAAAAATATTACTTACTTATAATACTTCTTTAATGGTAGCAAATTCACTTTTTTGTGTTATTTTAATTAAATTAAAACAAATCAATAATATATATACATAATCATATAATATATATACACCAAGTATTTAATCAATATTTTGTTTCTAAACCAATGGTTCATCATAAGGGTAAACTTAAATTTTAATTTTATAAAACGAATAAAATTTCAGTTTTATCTATCTATCTATAATATAAAAATGAATCGCTAAATTTGTTGGTAAGCGCAAATCTCGAGAGCGCCTCAACCGATTTCGCTAATTCTTTTTTTAGAATATTCCTTGAAGTTCGAGGATGGTTCTTACTGAGAGAAAAAATAAGAAAATTGCGCAGAAAATTAGATAATAACAGAAAACATCGCACGTTTGACAGTTCGCGTGTTAGAGAATGACATTTTGCAAAACAATGAATGATTATGCAAACAGGATTCTATTTTTGAAAAGTTAAAAAATTTATTTAAAGTAGCTACTCCCCTAATACTTTGAATCGAATCAAGAATTTTAGATATTTTAAATAGGTATCTATGTTAGGTACCAAATTTAATATACATGAAAAATGGAAATTTGAATAAAAATTGTAAAAGGTGGCACGCGGGCTGTTTAAGAACTGAATGTACTGGGATTGAATATATGGAACGCGGGAGGAGGGTTGGCGGGACGAGAGAGCGGTAAAGGGAAGAGGGAAGGCGGGGAAGGTGGAAGGGGAACGCGGGAAGGGGGAGGGGGACCTGGGAGGGGAAGGGGAACTCGGGAGGGGGGTTCGCGGGACGGTGAAGGGGGGGGGAGTGGAGTAGGGAGAGGGAAGGTGGAGGTGACGGAGTGGGAACGCGAGAGGGGAAGAGGATGCAGGAGAAGAAGGGGAGGCGGAAGGGGAACGGGACGATGGGAAAGGACACTCAGGGAGAAACAATTTCTTTATTAAGTGGCATAGCGACGCATGCCGGGACCAGCTAGTAATAATATAAAAATGAATCGCTGAATGTGTTGCTAAGCGCATAACTTTCGAACGACTGCACTAAATTGGATAATTATTTTTTTTGTGTGTTCTTTATTGTCGGGACAAAGTTTTTATAAAACTTCCGGTGAACTCTGGCATGATGAAATTTGTATAAAAAAATTGCTATTGGTGGCACGCGAGGAAGCGGCTATTGCTATGAAAAGCCGGAGGGAGGGAGATATGAGGGAGGGGAACCAGGGAGGGGGAGGGGAACCTGGGAGGAGGGAGGGGGGAGGGGAACTCGGGAGGGGGCTTCGCAGGACGGGGGAAGGGGGGGGGGGGAATGAAGTGGGGTGAGGGAAGGTGGAGGTGATGGAGTGGGAACGCGAGAGGGGAAGAGGACGCAGGAGAAGAAGGGGAGGCGGAAGGGGAACGGGACGAATGGGAAAGGACACTCATGGAGAAACAATTCCTTTATTAAATGGCATAGCAACGCAGGCTGGGAACCAGCCAGTTATTTTCATAAAAACATGTGTAGATTATTAGAAATATTACCTTCGTAGATTATGATTTAATTAACCACCATGCCGTTGAGTAACCAAAATTAACCAAAATTAACCAAAATGAGTAGGTAAATTTGATTTAAAAAAATGAAACTCAGGTTCCAAGTTTCTATTTTCTTTTTGACATTTTCTCATCGGGGATGCTGCGTTGATTGGTAGTCACGTGTTGATTGTCATCAGCTGGTAACTTGAGATGCACTCAACATTCTAAAAAGGCCCCAGGGACTATATCGCTCATCTCGAACCCGTTACCACAAAGCCAGTAAGATAGTCGAGATCGAGGCACACGGTTGAAACCGTATCCCATAAAAAAGACCTAGTGAATTTACCAAACTGCATCAGGCGTACAAATACAAACTCAATTCTTTCAAGAAAGGCATTCAAGAACAATATTGTATTTGAATGTCTCTCTTGAAAGGATTGCGTTCTTATTCTGACAAAACTATTTATTCTGTACTTGCAACAATAATAATGGCTGTCATAATATGTTTTGTTTTGCTCCATCTAAAAATAATAATATTTTTAGAATATTTTTTGTTTTCTGGTTCAAAAAATTGAAGTGTGTTGTGCCTTGAGGATTCTTCTCCCCCTGATCTTGAGGAATTGGTTTTTGCCTCTGATTTACACATTTTATAAACCTTTCTTACTTCTGTCATTTTACATACTCTAGTTGTTGTTTATAATTTTGTAAATAATGAGGAGAATTTTCCTTCTGGACACCCTACAAAATCGCCTCCTGACCCCCCAGATGGTAATTAAATTTATTATAAAATTGAAATATCTAGTTAAGTCCCTCTTCCCCAATAAAACTAGACTCGCCTTCGTCTGCACAGTCTCCACCAGCACTTCGTCAACCTCTTTATGGTACACGCCCAAAAAATTAAGCAAGATAAAACCATTCACTGTCTTGAATTTGCTAAATTCCTCTCAAATAGCAAGAACCTTTCGATTAAGCCTGGAGGTGTAAATGACGAAGGTCATTTCCAAATCTCTTTTGAATTTCTCACAGGATCAGCCGTCATTAAAAACATCTACATTATTTCATCAAACTCAAAATTCAAGGCTTATATAGTAGCAAATTCAATGTCACTTGCATGGGCCTGGTCAGAGGTATCTCGACCAATCTATCCATTGCAGAAATCTTGTCTTCACTCTCAACCAACCAACATATCGGCAATCCCATAAAAGCCAGGAGGCTAAATTTCAAGGACTCCTCTGAGGGCATAATTTCCTGGAAGCCCTCCCAATCTGTCGTCGTAACCTTTAAAGGACAATCTCTTCCCTCTCATTTATATTCATTCTTCAACTTATTACCAGTTGAAATATATACCTTTTCCCACCACTCAATGTTTCAATTGCTGCTGTTTAGGTCATACCAAAACTGCATGCAGATCCCCACCCAGATGTTTTAAATGTGAAGAAAACCACCTAGATGGCCAATAACCTTCTGCCTAACCTAACTACCTAAATGTTTCATCTGCTCAGGATCTTATTCCGCCATCGACTCTTCTTGCCCAGAACAATCTCACCAAAAAATATTCAATTTTTTATGGCCTCTCAGAACTTGTCTTTTCCGCAGGCGTCTAAACTATTCCCAAAAATCATTTGCTGAGGTTTTATCTAGCAACTTTTCATCGTACCCTCTCCCGCTCAACAACCACTTCATCTCGTTAAACTAATTTCATATACAAATACCCTATCTCTAAACAAGCTCCAGGATACGATCAGCAACAACACAACTCACTACTTTTTAAACCCAATGGTTCATCTCATTCAAATTTCACAAATAGGTGAGCAAACAATTATAATCCGTTCTCATTGAACTCTCTAAAGCTTTCTGAAAAACTCTGCCAAGCCAATCCTTCATTCATCCAAACTCTTATTATGATTCTAATTGACCTAATTTCTTTTCAAACTAAACTACCGTTCAATGCTACTTCCATTATCTCCACAATAAAATCATTTATTCAAAATGACTCAACAAGATGTCAGAATACTTCAGTGGAAAAGCCGAAGGGCCATTTCTAATAAATCTAACTTCCTTATATTTTTGAATGTAGCTATTACTTTGTGGTTATCCATTATAGAAAAATGAAACAATACAACTTTGTATAAACCACTTTGGTTTATACAAAGTTGTATTGTTTCATTTTTCTAACTTCCTTAACCACTTGGATCCATAAGCTTGTTTACACGTTAATGCAACATTACTAGACATATTTATGACGTGGGAGGCATACCTGAGTTAAAAAGCTATTAAATTCGATCCTCGTTTCTGTGGCTGCTATCTCAGACACATGGTTTACTCCATCCACCACTTTAATGTGGAAGGATACTCCTGTCTCCACCGATGATCGCCCGGAAGGTATGGGCAGCGGTGCTGCTCTTTTTATTAAAAAATCCTTACAATAAACAATATCAAACCCCCGCAATGCTGACTTCTAAATGGTTGCAGCTAAAATAAATGACACTCCTTTATTTTAACCCATCTTCCCCCAACAGCCCACTTCAATAAACAATCTTTTTTATGCAAATTGACCATCAACTTAGCCCTCATTTCTTTATATTATTAGGTGATTTTAATGCCCATTCCCCCCTTTGGGGTTGTGCTTTCTCGGACCAAGATGGTCGAAGTGTGGTGAATTTCCCAGATGAAGCCAATCTTTTCCTTTTGTATGACAGATCTCCTACTAGAATTTCTCACCCCAACTCAAACCCCAGTGCAGTGGATCTCTCCATGTGCTTTAATAGTCTCCTCGTGGGTAGTGTTCCCCGACCCTTGCTCCAGTGATCATTTTCAGATTACCATCACTTATCAAACTTATTTTCAATCAACAAGTCTCTCATATTTCAACAAAAAATAAAATAAAACACAAAATGGGACGAATTCAACTCGCTTATTTAAACATTTATAATCATATAACATAAATCGTGTTACACTTTTTTTAGACCAATGCTTGTATTAAAAATGTGGACAAACATATGTAAATAATATTTTAACATGCATTTTTGAGAAAGAATAAGGAACAGTTGTTACAAAATATAAGTAAATGTAACAGAAAATAATAAATATAAAACAGAATGGATAAAAGAAGTAGAGATTAAATAATAAGAGAAAAAAGAGATATAAAATAAAATATTTAAAAAGAAATATTATATTATATTACTAAGTATAATAGTTGTGAAATACTATAGATAGAGTTTTTTATTGAACTTTTGAATTTTGTGTAATTTGTTTCCAAACTTATGTTAACCGGTAATTGGTTAAACCATTTAACTCAAATGTATTTATAAAAGTGCTAAGCTGTAGTGGTATTACAGCACGGGATGGTTATAGAACCAAGAACACTTGACCTAGAGAATGTTAGGTTTTCATTGTTGAAACGGTCTTTGTGGATTTGTAAAAGCGTTATTTTTGATAAATAATTTGTAGTGGAGAAACTTTAAAATTTTTAAATAGTCTGATATTTTTTTTTTTTTTTTTACATTAACTCCACACAGGAGGCCCTGAGGAAAATAATTTCCCTCAGGGCCTATGTCATCTGGGATGCTGTGTGGAGGGTCTTTTTGAGGAGAGGAAGGAATGAACATTGGTCTTGAAGAGACCCATGTTGTAGGAAGGAGGAAACACAGAGGCCGGCAAATCATTCCACAGCCGAGCTGTTGAACATAAGAACGAGTCGAAGAAACGACCCGTTCTCATGTGACTAATGTCAACTGTGTACAAATGTTGGGCACGCGTTTGGCGTGTTTCCCGACTATGCACCGGTGCCGAAGGGATCAATGATGCTAGTTCCTCGGAGCATCTTCCATTGTAATACCGGTAGAACAAGGATAGCATTCCCACCCGACGCCTGTGCTCTAAAGATTGCAATCCGTCTGTTAAGATGGGAGAATCTATCAAACGAACCGCCCGTTTCTGCACAGAGTCGAGGGTATTTTTCAGGTATTTTGGAGCTCCAGACCAGAGGTGGCTGCCAAATTCAACCGTGGGGCGCACTTGCGATTTGTACAGGGTTAGCAGTTGTGTACTTTTAAAGTATCTGCGGGCCCTGTACAGTACGCCCAGTTTTTGGGAGGCTAACTTTACTCTGGCTTCGATGGAGCCCCCATACCTGAGCTGGTCACTTAGGGTTACACCAAGCAAATCAATGGAGGGCCTGTTCGGAAGATTGCTTCCGTTGAAAGAGACTAGATTTTCATTGCGATCCCTTTTAGACGTAATCAGACAAGATTGGGTCTTTGAAACATTAAATTCAACGAGATTATTTTTACCCCAAGAGAAAACACTCTCGAGGTAACCGTCCATTCTTTGCTTCAAAGCCTTACGAGCTGTTGGAGTTTGTGAGCCCTTTGGGGGCTTGTCAAACAAAAAGCTATCATGAACTGTACTGTCATCCGCGTAGCAGTGAATTGGTGCACATGACAAAAGGTCGTTGATGTGCAACAAAAACAGAGTTGGAGACAGAACCGATCCCTGCGGGACGCCAGCATTTATCGAGTGAGAGGAAGAGGTGAAACCATCGACTACCGTCTGAATCGACCTCTCCCTCAAGAAGTCGGCAATCCACGTACACAAGGATGCGGGAAGTCCGTAAGAATGCAGTTTGTTGACAAGTCCTCGGTGCCAAACCCGGTCAAAGGCCTTGGATATGTCCAGTGCAACCGTTTGGGTCTCACCGAAACGTTCCAGGCATCGCCCCCAAACATGCGTCACATACGCGAGAAGATCACCGCACGAGCGGTTCCGCCGGAATCCGTATTGACGGTCGTTAATAATTTTGTTCTTCTCGAGGTATGTGAGCAGTTTGTCGTTGATCACACGTTCCATCACCTTAGACAGAACTGATGTGATCGCTATGGGGCGGTAGTTGGCCGGGTTGGAGCGGTCACCCTTCTTTGGAATAGGATGGATAACCGCTTTTTTCCAACCAGAGGGCACAGAGCCAGTCTTCAGGGACAGTTTAAAAAGCTTCGTCAAAATTGGAGCTATTTCTGCAGCGCACCTTTGCAGTACCAGGGCAGGTATTCCGTCAGGCCCACTAGCTTTATTAACATCAAGCCCTCGTAAAACATGGAGTACTTCCCGATGCCGGATCCTCAGCTTTTTCATACGAAAACCGCAGTGAGGAACCGACGTCGGGACAGCACCTTGGTCATCGAGGGTTGAGTTATCCGCAAACATTTTACCTAATAAGTTAGCCTTTTCGGTGGCGGTGTTTGCTAGTGAGCCGTCAGGTCTGGTAAGAGGTGGCAGACTGGATTTGCAGAAATTGCGACCTATTGAGCCCGCAAGCGACCAGAATTGCCTGCTGCCATGCGGGCATGCAGTCAGCTTTCTGCTGATCTGCTGGTCGTGCTCGAATTTTGACCTATTTATGATTCTCTTGGTTTCCTTTGCCATTTTGTTGTAAGCTGTTCTGTCTTCGGATGTTCTAGATGTGTTGTAGGCTCGGTAAGCCGCGTTTTTTCGTCGCACTGCTTCAGCGCATTGTCGACTGAACCACGGCTTTGAGCCTACACCAGTTTCCTTAACAGTAGATTGGATGAAGCCATCCATCGCGGATGTGATGACCTCACCAATTTCCTGGGCACATCTTGAGGGATCCGAAGTCCGAAAACAGACAGCTGACCATGGGAAAGCATTAAAATGTGCCCGCAGACCGAACCAATCTGCTGACCTATAGTGCCACACTTTTCTCTTCAGCCTCTCGTTTGGTGGTCTGAAGTTTACAGGGATTGATGTCGTCACCAGGCAGTGGTCGGACGATCCTAAAGGCGCTGTGACTTCAATACTGTAACCGTGTGGCACAGTAGTTAAAAAAAGGTCTAACAGATTGGAACGGTGAGTCTGGACATCAGGAACCCTTGTAGGCTCCTGAACCATTTGCTCCAATCCGTAGCAAAGGGCAAAGGATTCCGCTTGGCGTCCAGCCAAGTCTGTTGATCCTGAGAACTTCAACCAAGGTTCGTTATGAACATTGAAGTCCCCCAGGACCACAAACTCTGCCATAGGGTAGCGGGGCAAGAGGTCATCAATAGTGTCGCTTAAATGTTTGAAGAGCTCGGACGTGTCTGATTCGCTAAGGTTCGGTGAGCGGTATAAACACGCGTAGAATCTTACCGTACTGGCAAGATTGACGCGTACCCACATTACGTCGAATCTGGAGTTTTCCAGATTCAACAGTCACACACAGTTGACGTCAGCTCGACTATAGAGACAGACACCTCCTTTAGGTCTGAACTTGCTTGCGAGGGTGAAGCCCGGGCAGTCCAGATAGGAGGCGTCTACAGGCTCGGCTATCTGCGTTTCAGACAGGAATAGTAGATTGGGGCGTTGAGAGAATATGATATGGTGTGGTAATAAAATCGCTTTTTAGAAACTATTTTTGTTAAAAATTTTATATGATTTCTAAAGGCAAGAGAGAAGTTTTCAAACCACCACCCCATCCAAAAATTCCATATTGCAACACAGATTGAGTTAGGGAAAAGTATATGGTTCTTAAAAGTCCAAAATTTAATACGTTCCGTTTTCTAATAAAAAGTAACAATAATTTTTTTAACCTCTATGCAGTTGCATTGATTTGTAATTTCAATACATTACACCTTACTGTCTATAATTACACAGAAGTATTTTACATTAACAATTATTATAAGCAATAATTATCAGCCTGAAACACTCATCAACATTGAAAAATCTCCCGAGAAAAGATACTTGCCGCCAACGGGACTTGAACCCGTGTCCTTCTGATTGCCGGTCAGCTGCTGAGCTATGGGGGCTTATCAAATACCCGCCAAATAATTCAATATATACTAGTGTTTCATTCAACAATTACTGCTTATTATTTTTTTTTTCCATCTGAAAACAACCAACTTAATTTTTGCGAGAGAGACATTGTAAGTGTTAAATCCCTCGCTAGGTGGCGTCGAGACAAATTATGACTACATTGGGGAAATACTTAAACTTGTCAAATATTAATTATTATTTTTAATTTATAAACTAACGTTTAGACAAGATTTTTATGCATAGCACAAAGGGTAACAATTATTATAAGCAATAATTATCAGCCTTCTTTTCTCGGGAGATTTTTCAATGTTGATGAGTGTTTCAGGCAAATAATTAAATTAAGGTAAATAATTCCTCTCAGGGCCTATGTCATCTTTGGGGATGCCGTTTGGAGGTTTTTTTTTAGGTTAGAAGGAATTTCTGGGAAGGAAAAGGGTAATAAAGGTGGGTAGAAGGAATCTATGGGTTGGAATCTGGGGGTTAGTGCGTCCCGGAGTGACGGGCGTATGAATCCATCTCTCCTTCTGCGGTGCAAGGCGATGTTTCGTGAGAGTGCGGTTGGAGAAGTCAAAGGGACTCCCTCAACCATTCTCTTAGTTAACCATTTTTTGCCTTATTCGAGTGCTGATGCCTCCATTCAAAGCTCTGGAAAAACTGTAACTCTGATTTGGATTCCTAGACATGTGGGTATAGTGGGTAACGATATTGCGAATACCATCGTAAACCACATTCCCCTATCTGACATTATTTCTATCATCAAAGATAGATCTCGGATTGTTTAGGTAGAGTATTGGCACATTGCTAGTCAATCCAAGGGAGCTCAATCATTGCTATTATTTCATTTATTAATAGTTTCCATCTAAGGTGTGAAAAAAAATCATTTAAATTAAAAAAAAAAAAACACTAATTGACCAGGGATACCAATATCTTAAATGATAAATCCACCTGTCGTGTCTCTCTTATCAGAATATTTGATGTTTATCACCAAATAATACAAATAAGTTCTTATTCATAAAATGATTCACCATTTTGAAGGTTATTCAAATCTCTGTACTAACAGTGTTATCTTTTATTTAGAAAAGAAAAGTGGTTGTGACAATGAGTTGAAAATTGATTTTGAAAATTGATTTTGGGTTCAGAAAAGAAAATTGAACCTGTTGTGTTCAATCCAAAGTTGTATTTGTATGCCTCTCTTGAAAGAACGAGTTTTTATACTGAAAAAAAATATTTATTCATGTTCATACAAAACTATTTATTCAAATTCATAGAGGCACTAATAAACAATTGTATTTAAATTGGAAAATTTCAAAATTATATAGAAGATTGGAATCGAGTTCAGACATAAAAGAGAGGAGAAGTTGGTGAAACAATGGTTCTGGCGAGTGATAATTCAAACACACCTTCTCCGCTTCCCCGATCCCCGGAGAGCTTAGGCACTACGCTGCCTGCCATCTTGCGGATTATACCGATAGCTGATGTCGCCCCCATCTGTCGCTACAAGTCGGAAGCTTTTACGATACATCACATCTTCCCCCTGCTAACTTGGAACCTGGCTACATATTTCATTTTATGCATATAATATTTTAAAATCACGAAGCTATACAAACAGATGTCTCTAAAATAAACATAACACAATAAACTAAATATTTCACAACACTGAATTTAAATATTTCCACTTGAAGAAGCTGCATTTTTTCCTGGAGGTTTCCAGAGACGTCTGGGACGTAGCCGTCCCGCCCACGGTTGTGGCTGGTTCTGTGGTGGACTTCTGATTCCCTCTGGAGATCTGAAATCAGGAGAACACCGGTTAAAATCTCTCAAAAGGAGTGACGTCTCCAGCTCATCTGCACAGCATTCCGACATATCAGACGCGATAGGGACACCCACTGTTTTTTCCTCCCAATGCTCCGAACACGCCCTTAACTGATCTACGTGTCTTTTCCATAATATCGGTGTACCTATGACTTTAATAATATACAGTTTTTTCCCAAGTCTTTTTTCCACAACCCCTCTAGCCCAAGAACACTTATTCAAATGTCTTAAGTCCCTCGCTAAACACTTCTGACCTATCAAAAAATTCCTACAACCTACCCCACCAAAATTCCTAACCTGATTCTCTTGACCTTTCTTGATATTGGCCTTTGCTAACTTTTCCATTGAGGTCTCTTTGTTTACCTCCAACTTTATAGGAATTAAGCTACTGAAGGTTGATTTCAATCTCCTCCCAAACATAAGAACCGAGGGTTCGACTCCTGTCGTAGCACGCGGAATATTCCGATAATCACTTAAAAAAATCATACAATTTTTTCTCCTAAACTCCTCATTAACGACAAAATGTCTACACATAATGTCACTCTAATCCGTACCAAACTGAAAAATTTGTTCAACCCCAATCCTATAGCTAAAGCTCGAAGGTATCGCCATGTACCAACGCTAAGCTACAGGTGTCTTGAAATTATCGCTTAAGTAACGCCATGTACAAAAAGGTAAAATTTTCAAAATAAAAAATAAACGCATAATTTGTGAGTAACGCCATGCACCACAAATTCAAATACGAACGAGATCGGGTAGCTTGTAAGTATCGCCATGTACAAACAAATTCTACAAACAAATATGATCGGTAAAGTTGTAAGTAACGCCAAGTACAAACAACTCTAATATCAAAAATGATATCACCCTTCCTCCTATTTACTGGTACTCTCGGGGAAGCAAACTCCCTACTAATTAATCGGAGAATTTATTCCGTCTTTTACTATATATTGACTTTAATTCAGACTCAACTTACTTTTTATTGTTAATGGGATCGGCCTAGCATTGAAAAAAAAACATTGGACCCGCGTCTTTATTCACTATAAAAGACACCTAAAAATTTACAAAACACACGAAAAAAATACAACAAAAAAAACTTTAATTTTTATTTTAAATTTACCCAACTAGTCAGAAAAAACTTCCGAAAATTCGTGAATAAATTTATCCTTATCCTGGTTTCTTGAATCCATAGAATTACTGGTGTCTTGTACCGCCGCGATTTCTAACCCAAAAATATTCATGAAATCTAGCCCAACAATTAAGTCCGTACCCCCTGTGACAATAATGAAGGTAACATTGTTGTTTTTATTTTTGTACTTCACGTCAAAAATAACTTTGCCAATAACTTTTAATGCGTTCCCTGCGTAACCTGAAATAACCCGGTTGTCGGCCAATAACTTTACCGAACCGAAATAACGCTTAAAAATTTCTTCCTGCATTACACATAACGATGAACCTGAATCGACCATCACTCTAAAATGTTTGTCATTTATTAAAATATCTGCTGTGAACGGTTTAATTGTAGCTATCATATGATTATTACAACAAAAATCCTCCCCAATTGGATTGGCACTATTCATATTATTATTATTCTTAACCCAATATTTCTGTAGATGACCTACCCCATTGCATTTGTAGCATCTAGCGTTGCGAAAATTGCAGGAATTGGTACTATGACCCGTATTCTTACAAATTCGGCACAATAAATTCGCACCCGGTGGTACTGGAAATTCACTGCTCGAAGCCGCCTGAGACTTCCCGGTAAACCTGAGATTTTTAGTAGCGGTGGCCTTCGAAAAGTGCCTGTTACTAGCATCCTTCATGATGCTGTTAATCTCCGACTTTACCGAATTATTTGCAGTGTTCAACACAGACATACTGCTAGCTACCTCTTCAAGTTCATTAAGTGTTAATTTCAAACCCTCAAGATATATTTTGTCTTTAATACGACCCGGTAATAACCCAATGGCAAAAACATCTACAAGATTCTTCTCTAATCTATCTTCAAATTCACAAAAAGAAGACAAAGATCTTATCCTAACCGCAAAATCTCTCACGGATTCACCCACACCCTGTTTTTCCCCGAAAAAAACTTCACGTTCTTTAAACACCGACTGTTTTTTTGTACAATGTTTATCGAAGGTTGACAATAAATTATCAAAAGTTAAATCCGTTAATTTAAGTGGAAAACACAAATTAATCAATAAAGACAGTGTTTCTTGCTCTAAAAGAATCAACAGAAAAGCCCTTTTTTTGTTCGCGTTTAACTTATCATCATTTATGATGAAAAACTGTTCCAGTATAAGCTTAAACAACGCCCAATCTCCCACGAGATGATTAAAACTCGGAATCCTTCCCAACTCCATACCACAAAGGAAACAGACCACAATAACCACAAAAAAAACAAAGAACCCGCAACAATTCCCTCCACAAAAAAATGCAACTACTTATCTCCGGAACTCTTCCTGGTTCTGTGTCCAAGTCTTCCTTCCTGCGCCAGCTGTAGTGTTCTGTTATTTGATAGACACTAGCAGATTCTCCAACACACTTGGATGGAGATAACTTTAGGAATAAATAGAATCTGGTTCGTTATCTGCGTTTATTTATACTTCGCGTATATAATGGAATTCGGTTATCAACCTAACTAGGAGCTGGCTAAATTGGTTCTGGCGAGTGATAATTCAAACACACCTTCTCCGCTTCCCCGATCCCCTGCCGAAGAGCTTAGGCACTACGCTGCCTGCCATCTTGCGGATTATACCGATAGCTGATGTCACCGCCATCTGTCGCTACAAGTCGGAAGCTTTTACGATACATCACACTTTATATTCAAATATAAAAGTTAAACACAAAAGAAGTAAAATGTAGAACTCTATGAAACTAAAATATGGAAACGTTATTTGAAATAAATTTATGAAATTTTGGAAATTTTTATTAATTATTTTTACATGGGACAAAGTGATATTACAATAAAATTTGTATTACATTTGTCTAATAAATTTTTTACGTGTTTTTATTTTTTTTCGTTACAAGTGATTTTAATTAGAAAAAACTTAAGATGAGTCAATTTCGAAAAATATTAATGTTTGCATGGAAATTTTTTAATTAACAAATTATATGTTTATTTTGATTTATAAAATTTGAATGCATATTTTATCTAGTGAGCGACCGAAGGTTCGGTTTCGGTTTCGTTTTCGGTTTCGACAAGTTTCGGCAAAAAATCTACTTTCGGCAGCAGTTTCCGAAACCAAAAATTTTTTAGACATGTTAAAAATCGATTGTTTACTGATATCTGACTTATTTTTTACACTTATTCAGACAGTTAACAAGTGTTAAATTAAATAGATAAAATAAAAGAACGATAATTGAAGTATGTGAAAAAATTATATATTTTTTATATTACTTCTATAAAACAAACAAAATTTATAAAAAATAACAAAACATGTTAACACCACTTATTGGAACTTCTCGTTCGGCTGACTTTGGATGAGTTCATGGCTAGTATGTCACCCGCCATCATCAGCAAAATACTCAACTAAAGAGGTCCTTCCTTTAAGTATTGATTAT
Organism: Limnephilus rhombicus; assembly: GCA_929108145.2. Classification (NCBI taxonomy): domain Eukaryota; kingdom Metazoa; phylum Arthropoda; class Insecta; order Trichoptera; family Limnephilidae; genus Limnephilus; species Limnephilus rhombicus. Next base: position 21,164,283 of record OV815290.1, on the reverse strand, counting down.
TGACAAATGTTTGTTCCAAGAAGTAGTCAACATGTTTGTTAATTTTGATTTGTTTTATAGCAGTAATATCAAAATAATAAATTTTTTGTTTTTTAAATACTTCAATTATTACTTTTTTTTATTTCATTTAACACATATAAAAAGAATTTGTGATAGTAAACGCAATATAAATTAAAATACTCAATTAATGAGGTCCTTCCTTTGTAATTTAAGTGTTGATTATTGACAAATTTTTGTTACAAGACATGTTATTTAGTTAATATGTTTAATTATTTTTTATAAATTTTGTTTGTTTTATAGAAGTAATATAAAAAGAATACAATTTTTTCACATACTACGGTTATTGTTTTTTTAAATTTATTTATTTAATTTAACACATGTTAACTGTCTGAATAAGTGTAAAAAATAAGCCGAATAACAGTAAACAATCGATTTTTAACATCTTTAAAAAAGTTTCGGTTTCGGCCGAAACTGAGACAGACACCGAAGATTCGGTTTCGGTGGAAAGTCCTGTTTCGGTCGGACACTAATTTTATCACCTTTCAAAGAGAGTTTTTAGTTTTGAATACATTCAGAAATACTTATTTCATTTATTTGGAATTTATTGCAAAGCGGATGCATTTTGACCCGTTGAGGCCTGACGGGTCAAGTTGTTTAACCTTTTAAAAAGGTGTGTTGATTTGTCCGGCTACCGCAATGTCGCTAGTGCGCTGTAAGTTACATTTTACGTTGGTATTATTTTGTGTATTGAAATATTATTTTCTTCACGAATTAAGATTTTTTTTATAAATCTAGAAATGTTTTAGTTTCAGGTTATTTTGTGAATTGAACTTATTGAGAATTTGTATGTGTTAATTGAAGTATTAATGTGTTCACGGTTAAATTGGTTAGAGTATTGGAAAAGGTTTTTTGGAATGTAATATTTCATAATACAATATTATTTTATTACTATTATTTTATGGGCAGACAGCATTCTGCTGTCGTTTGTGTAACACCTCTTCCTATTGAGAATGGTTTCGTGTTATAAAGCATTTTATATTGAAGTATTTTGGAAACTTTTTCCTTATGCATATACAGAAAGTGCGAAATTAGTGAAATGTAGCTATTTACTTACCATTCCAATAATAACTGATATTTCTGTTTCTCTCAGAAAGCTTGTTTGGATAAATTATTGGATCGAGGTATTAAATATTTTGCTTTCTGTCTCTCTGACAATGACTTGTGTGAATGCAATAGGTACCAACTCCGGCTGTTGTTGTCATTTTACAGATTCAGTCTCCAATTCACTGTTCTCCATCTCCTCAACATGCAGGCGGACACGGGCTTGATTTATTGCAAACCCGACTGGCAGAAAACTCTGCAAATATTCGAAGCCATTGAAGATAACAATAAAAAGATGCTTCTGGAACCATACCCCGACGAAAAAGTGCTGGCAGCCTTCGCGCAGTTATCCTACACCGCTTGTACGGAAGAGCTCAAGCTGTTGAAAGGGTGGCAACTTCTTACCACGGCACGGAGTAGCTCATGGACTAATGCATACTTCGGCTGTGCATTTTGGAATCATTCTGAGCAGCAGGTGGTTGTTGCCCATAGAGGGACGGACCCTAAGAAGTTGGGGGCACTCTGGGTTGATGGGAAGGGTGTGTACTGTAATAGTTACACGAAACACATGAGCTCAGGTGTAACTTTTGCGGATGATGTCAAGAAGGCAGTTATTGAAACAAACCAGCGATACGGCAGTCGCTTCGTTCTGTCCTTCACAGGACATTCCCTAGGAGCCTGGTTGGCTGGAGTCACCACCCTGACCGTCAAACATCTAAAGAGGGAAGGCAGTGGCTTCTGCAGGGTGGCCAGCCCCAGTGAAGGCCTCCACGCTCACACTTTGACCTTGGACAGTCCGGGTGTCAAGGACATGCTAATGAAGATATATAGAGATTACGATGAGAGGTACAACCGGTCTATATGCACTAAGAAATTAGATATCACCATCATTTTTGCATCTCCAAATCCTGTGAACTGTACCGGGTTTCATGTGGGAGATATATATCAGCTGGAAAATGTGAACACCCACAGCATTGATAATTTTATCATAGCCTTTAAAGAAGGAAAGAAGAAACGTTCGGTACAAAACTGGCCCCAGGGACTAGTTGAGCGCCAAGATCACGATGAGCTAGAGATGTACATGTCGCTTTTAGATAATGTAAGAGTTCCTCCTGCGAGCCTTAGTCGGAGCCACCAGAACACGGAGCCACTTGAAGTAGATGCTGATAGTACACTCCCGCTGACCTCAAGAAAGTGCACAACTACCCTCTCGCTGGGAAACATCTGTCGTCTGGGAGTGTTTTCTGCAGAAGAGTTTAATTTTATACAAAATTGGAGCTTTTTACAAAGTAATACGCTGATGAAATTAAAGAAAATTGAAAAATTCACAAATAAACAAAACCTTCATCAATTAGACATCCCACAGTTTCAAATTGATACCAAAGACAATATTATCATTTGTAAAACAATGGAAGATTTGGTCAAGGTGATTAGAGTAACCAAACAACTGTTACGCTGGTTTCCTAAACAGATAATAAAAGCTCTAGCTAAACAGAATAAGAGTATAAAGTCCGCCCCCTTATACATGGCTGGGCAGGCCTATCTCTGCACCTTGCCAGATATACTGAACTGAGAGGACACCTTGGGGCTGAAGTCATTCGTGGAATCTTCCAACCGTATTTTACAAATTGAGACAAGTGATCCTAATTTTGAATCTGCCAGATTAAATAATATTTTGCTTCAGATTAAAAACCCATCTTTAGATTCAATGTATTTAAAAGACAACTGCCACACAATTCTCAGTTGGAACGTTTTGACTAGTATAGCTATTGATATCGACATGGAAGGTTTAAACGAGAGCGATGTTATTATTAACAATCTACTCATCCTTGTTTTCACTTCTCCAACCGATAACTTAAACCAAAACTCCGAAATTTGGACAAAAATTCTTAAAACTCTTAAAATACACATGCACAAGAAGCTTGTGATCATTCTACCAAAACCGATTGATTCACAATTATTTATAGAATATAAAAAACTGGCCATCGAGAAGAAGTCTTTCAAAGAATTTGAATTAAACGACCTGACTATTACATCTAGAGAAGATATATTTGAAAGGAATTCAATAGCCTTGGGAGAAGAAATTCTTAGTCTCAATAAGTTACTGGGAGATGAGTGTAAAGCTGATGATGAACAGGTTCGAAACAAAATCAATTCCTTAATTTCGCCAATTTTGAAGAAACTCGCAATGGATCCTCAATATATGGTCAAAATACCAAAAAACCTTCAGAAACTTTGTGAATTAGATGGTCTCTTTTCCAAAGGTAACAAAATAGTGGACAAGGCAAAGATTGCAGCATTACTTGAGAGGAGGGAGGCTGATGGACCACTGCTGGTGATCAGTGATCCGGACCAACGCAGCCAGGCCTACTGGGGGGAGGGTGAGGAGGCTGTGCGTGGAAAAGTCTTCACAACCGAGGACGATGGACAGGATCTGTTTTGGAAACAATGTCGGGTGGAGTCAGCCAGAGTAATCTATTGGCTACATTTATGCGCAGAAGGTCTCTCCCTGAGGGAAGTTTTCAATAGCGATCTCTACATGCCCAGGAAGTTCCACGCTCGCTTTATCATCGAATCAATGGATGAATTTGTTCACTGTAGCGGAAATAAAGATATTTTTATATTCAACAATGCGAAAGATAAACTTTCATTTATTAGTTCCTTCAATGTATCTAAAGAATGTGAGGAAATATTTGTTTCAAAAGAACACTTTAAACTAAAAACTGATGATATAAAGAAAGAAGAAACATTCAAAACCCATAATTTGACAATGCAGAAGATTGTAGACAGGCCGTGTGAAGCTGAGGAACCATCTGTCTCGAGAGATCACTCTAAAATTCTAAATCATTTTCATGGATTGAATATGGGAAAAAAAAATGAAGAGGAAAAATTCAACAAACATTATTTTAAAAAGCTGGAGATCAGAGGTAGCCCGCGTCTGGTCTGGCAATACTCCCACGGCTCTCTGGATGGCCTGCGTCCCTTCATTACCAGGGATGACAGCGACCCCATTGATGAAGTTACCTTCAGCAACATGAGAAAGAACCTGACCATCATCGCTGATGACCCTGGTATGGGAAAGACCACCAGCCTGACGCGCATGTCCGAGCTCATCCGTGACTCTTGGGTGCTGAGAATAGACCACAATCGCTTGACTTCCGCTCTTGATAAACTGCCTTCGAAACTTAACCTGCAATTGGTTACTAAATGTTTAATTCATGCTTCGGGTTTACCTACTGATGATGATTTTCTGCACAACCTTTTACAGCATTGCCTTGAATCAGATAGTTCGAGGCAAGTTTGTATTTTGGTGGATGCGTTTGATGAAATATCTAAAGAAAATACGAAAGTCAATATGTTAGAGATTTTGAAATATTTAACAAATATCACAAACTGTAAAACAATAGTCACCACACGGGTGCATCCGCAAGAATGGCTCGAAAATGAATTGTCAGAATTTTCAGCTGAGTTACAAAAAATAACAAAAACAGAACAGGATGAGTACATGATGAATTCCTGGCTTCCTCACCTGGCTTTGGAATTTCCAGAGTATGGAGAGTCGGAGAAAGTGAGGCTGCGTCAGTTCGCCCGAGAGCTGCGGGAGGAGGTGGAGGGAGTGCTGGGAAAAGACGTGGCTAGCTTCATGGGAATCCCGCTGCAGATCCGTATGCTGGCCGAAGTGTTCCTCCAGCAGGCCATACAGTCTGTGATGTCTCCTGAAAAAGCGAAGAACTTATGCAAAATCACCAATCTGCATGATTTGTATACACAATTTATCAAAGTCAAGAAATCAATATACTTTGAGCATAAAATAATTTTCGACAAAGGTTTTCCGGATTCTTTTCTAAATGATATAGTTATGAAAATAATGGAAAAACATTGTGTCCTGGCTTTCCAGTCCCTCGACCCAAAGTTTGCTGCAGAATATTTTTCAAACTTAATACTTTCCAACCAAGACTTGCAAGACCTAAGCGGCCTAGGGCTGATTAAGGCTAGAATTGATAAAACCGTTCCGTTCATCCACCGTACGTTTGAAGAATACTTTTGCGCAGATTTTTTTGTCCAGTGGCTGAAGCAGGGAAAACAAACCAAAGAAAATAACAAACTCGTTAAAAGTGAATTTAGCATTTTATTGCTCAGACCAGAATATTACTTAATCAGAAAGTTCATAGAGTCCCAGCTTGCTATATCACCACCAATACAGAGCGATGCACTGGAAAGTAATCCGATATTGTACAAACACTGGTCTGAACATCGTCAGCTATTCTTTCATGATCGTGTTAAAACACCATTGCATGTAGCGGCTGAAGAGCAGAATGAGTACACATTTGCAGTCCTCCTCAGTGGCCCGAGCAGTAGGATATCTGAGGAAGACTACATCTATTTTATGGCAGCAAGAGACAAGGCCGGGAGAACCGCACTAAACATAGCATTAGGGAAAAGAAATCTCAATATTGTAAAACAAATTGAAGGAATTATGGAGAATTCTTCGTACGAGTCACTTCTTAAACTTATGCTTGCATCTTTCTTAGATTTTGAAGGCGACAAAGAGCACAAATTGTTTAGCGAATATACTTCAAATAAACAACCGTCAAGTAGTTTAGACCGGGCCTTAATAAGAACTGAACAGATCAGAAAACAAATCACTCCGTTTATGATAGCGGTGAGAGAGGATGACTACAGCACCGTGAATAAGATTTTAAGTGGCTTGGAAAGTGATACTGAGCGCGCTCATTTATCGATTGCCATTGATAGTCAGGGTTATACTGCCATCAATCTCGCAGCAACTAAAGAAGATAATACGTTGTTTAAATTATTTGCTAAACAAGGAGTTTGTATGTCGTTTGATAAAGATGAAAATAATCCCTTACACTGCGCAGCAAAGGAAGGAAACCTAAGTATTGTGAAATATTTACTAAATCCCTCAAAAAATTTCATTGAGGAATTAAAAAAGACCGCACCGTTTGAATGTTTAAGAACAAAAGAAATTAGTTTATGTAAATACGTAATCAACAATGATAATCAAACCGATGAAGAAGCAAACGCATTTCCATATACTGGCATATATCAAATGTTTTCTTCTACGAAATCTACAGATGGTTCTACCGCCTTGATGTTAGCTGCAAAAGAAGGGCACTACGAGATAGTATCGATACTGTTGGAGAAAGGAGCAGACATCCACATGAGAGATAATGACGGCTGGACTGCATTAATGCTAGCTGCAGAAAAGGGACATCTAGAGATCGTTGAATACCTACTGTTGAATGGTGTTGAATTAAGCTCACAGGATAAAGATGGTTATTCGGCTCTTCTTCTTGCAGCTTTCAATGGTCACCTTGCAACAGTATGCAAACTGTTGGAGAAAGGAGCAGACATCCACGTGAGAGATAATGACGGCTTGACTGCATTAACGGTAGCTGCAAGTGAGGGACATCTAGAGATCGTTGAACACCTACTGTTGAATGGTGTTAAATTAAGCTCGCAGGATAACAACGGTAATTCGGCCCTTCTTCTTGCAGCTAATTATGGTCACCTTGCAACAGTATGCAAACTGTTGGAGAAAGGAGCAGACATCCACGTGAGAGATAATAACGGCTTAACAGCATTAATGGTAGCTGCAAGTGAGGGACATAAAGAGATCGTTGAACACCTACTGTTGAATGGTGTTGAATTATGCTCGCAGGATAACAACGGTGATTCGGCCCTTCTTCTTGCAGCTAATAATGGTCATCTTGCAACAGTATGCAAACTGTTGGAGAAAGGAGCAGACATCCACGTGAGAGATAATTACGGCTTGACTGCATTAACGATAGCTGCAAGTGAGGGACATCTAGAGATCGTTGAATACCTACTGTTGAATGGTGTTAAATTAAACTCGCAGGATAAAGATGGTTATTCGGCCCTTCTTCTTGCAGCTGTCAATGGTCACCTTGCAACAGTATGCAAACTGTTGGAGAAAGGAGCAGACATCCACCTGAGAGATAATGACGGCTGGACTGCATTAATGCTAGCTGCAAGTGAGGGACATTTAGAGATTATTGAGCACCTACTGTTGAATGGCGCTGATTTGAACTCTCAGAATAAAGACGCTTATTCGGCTCTTCTCCTTGCAGCTAATAATGGTCATCTTGCAACAGTATGCAAACTGTTGGAGAAAGGAGCAGACATCCACGTGAGAGATAATTACGGCTTGACTGCATTAATGGTAGCTGCAAGTGAGGGACATCTAGAGATCGTTGAACACCTACTGTTGAATGGTGCTGAATTAAGCTCTCAGAAAAACAATGGTTATTCGGCCTTTCTTCTTGCAGTCGTAAAAGGTCACCTTGCAACAGTATGCAAACTTTTGGAGAAAGGAGCAGACATCCACATGACAAATAATGACGGCTGGACTGCATTAATGCTAGCTGCAGAAAAGGGACATCTAGAGATCGTTGAACACCTACTGTTGAATGGCGCTGATTTGAACTCTCAGAATAAAAACGCTTATTCGGCTCTTCTCCTTGCAGCTAATAATGGTCATCTTGCAACAGTATGCAAACTGTTGGAGAAAGGAGCAGACATCCACGTGAGAGATAATTACGGCTTGACTGCATTAATGGTAGCTGCAAGTGAGGGACATCTAGAGATCGTTGAACACCTACTGTTGAATGGTGCTGAATTAAGCTCTCAGAAAAACAATGGTTATTCGGCCTTTCTTCTTGCAGTCGTAAAAGGTCACCTTGCAACAGTATGCAAACTTTTGGAGAAAGGAGCAGACATCCACATGACAAATAATGACGGCTGGACTGCATTAATGCTAGCTGCAGAAAAGGGACATCTAGAGATCGTTGAACACCTACTGTTGAATGGCGCTGATTTGAACTCTCAGAATAAAGACGCTTATTCGGCTCTTCTCCTTGCAGCTAAAATTGGTCACCTTGCAACAGTATGCAAACTGTTGGAGAAAGGAGCAGACATCCACATGAAAGGTAATGACGGCTGGACTGCATTTAACTATGCTGCAGGCTACGGATATCTAGAGGTTGCCAAACTGTTATTGCTAAATGGAGCTGATTTGAACTCGCGGGATGTAGATGGTGATACTGCTTTTCTTCAGGCGGCTGCTAATGGTCATACTGAGATGGTGGTACTCCTGCTGCAGCGCAGTGTTGATGTCAACTCTCAGAATGATGATGGCAGAACAGCCTTGTCATGGGCAGCACACGAAGGACGTTTAAATGTTGTGGAGGTCCTTCTACAGCACAATGCCGATGTCTCCTGTCAGGACAAGGATGGGAAGACGGCTCTCTCCTGGGCGGAAGAAAAGGGACACAGAGAGGTGGTTGAACTCATTCGTAGCCACCAGGAAGCTATTCCCACGGAGTGAGTCTCCTCTCCTACGAGACTGCACCACCATATCGTGAGAACAGTCTTTAAGGGCAGTGCCACCAGCCCTCCATTTCACTATAAAATAAGAAGAAATAATATAAACAACAAACAATAATAACGTTTCAAATATGTGAATATTTGAAACATTATCTTTGTAAAACCATTATAAATGTTAGAACCATCAAAGTTTGATCGACATTAAAACGTTCTTAAAGTTAAAAATAATAAAACTTGTGAATACTAAATAAATAAAGTGATCTGTTGTCCAAAAGTCTAACGTACAAGAACTGTATATATTAATAAGTAATGACAATCTAATCAATTGCTCTCTTTTTACTAAAAATGACTACAAAAGTGGTTGTTGGTTAAATCACTTGCAACAGAATGTGGACGTGAACCATGCAGTAAAGTGAGGGGTTAGTATTGAGTGTAATAGTGAAGCTAACGCTACCCTGGGCAGTCTATGCAATATGCAATCCAAGCAAGACAAGGCAGATGTAATAGTGAAGCTATGGCTACCCTGGGCAGTCTATGCAATACGCAATCCAAGCAAGAGACAAGGCAGATGTAATAATGAAGCTATGGCTACCCTGGGCAGTCTATGCAATACGCAATCCAAGCAAGACAAGGCAGATGTAATAGTGAAGCTATGGCTACCCTGGGCAGTCTATGCAATACGCAATCCAAGCAAGACAAGGCAGATGTAATAGTGAAGCTATGGCTACCCTGGGCAGTCTATGCAATACGCAATCCAAGCAAGAGACAGGGCAGATGTAATAGTGAAGCTATGGCTACCCTGGGCAGTCTATGCAATACGCAACCCAAGCAAGAGACAGGGCAGATGTAATAGTGAAGCTATGGCTACCCTGGGCAGTCTATGCAATACGCAATCCAAGCAAGAGACAGGGCAGATGTAATAGTGAAGCTATGGCTACCCTGGGCAGTCTATGCAATACGCAACCCAAGCAAGAGACAAGGCAGATGTAATAATGAAGCTATGGCTACCCTGGGCAGTCTATGCAATACACAATCCAAGCAAGACAAGGCAGATGTAATAGTGAAGCTATGGCTACCCTGGGCAGTCTATGCAATACGCAACCCAAGCAAGACAAGGCAGATGCAGCGCCTGCTGACTGAACACTGAACAACTGAACACATGCTCCAGGAACCTCCTCCTTTACTCACTTCAACAGGTAAACTTATCTTTCTTTAAACTGAACTGCTAAGTCACCAAACGTAGATAAACATTTAGGGTGACCTATGGCATAGGTGTTGGTTATCCAATAAATGGTTCCCAGGGTGGCGGTACCCATACCCGATCCCAAATTGTTAACAAAAACAACATGTCACATCGCCATCAAAAACCTTTCTCAGGAACAAATAGTACCAGAACCTCTCCCAATAAATCACAGATCATCCAAAATGTATCCACTTTTTATCATCAAAAGTCGTTTTGTTTAGAGTTTTGCCGGAAGTTTAATAATTTGGCTGTGAACTTTATAACAATACTGGCGCATACCAACGAACTATCATGGGATATTATAATTAATGTAGGATTGATTAAAGATTGCATGTTACCTAAAGAGCGCAAACCCTTAAAAATAGGGAGCCCATAAAAATAGGTACCGCCGCCCTGGGAACCATTTATTGGACAACCAACACCCCTGCCACAGGTCACCCCAAGTGATTCGCTACGTTTGGTGACTTAGCAGGGATGCCCGGGTTAATGGGATGAGGTTTTTCTATGTCTCGGTGGAGGAAAGGTTTGCCCAACCACTGCGTGGCGGGCTGGATCGGAGGAGACCTTTTGACCTCTCCAGCCGGATTCTCCCGACCCTTCGCCTTGCACCGCAGTGCGCGGAATAGATTCATACGCCCGTCACTCCTGGCCACACTGACCCCCAGATTTCTACCCACCCCTCATACCTTTTTCCTTCCCTTATCTTCTTCTCCTTCCTTTCCCTTAAAAGACCCTCCACAAAGCATTCTCAAAGATGACATAGGCCCCTAGTGAAATTGTTTTCCTCGGTGCCTTCTGTGTGGAGCCAATGCAAACAAAAAACGTGATTCGTCAAGATTAACTTCAAGTATTTGGTATTTCGAATGTTAAAAGAAAATTATTATAGGAAACTTAGTGATGCCATCAATATGGTAAATCCTTTAATGGGAAGGTCATCCAACATTGTTTTAGTCACAAATGATTTCATACACTCATTTATTTCATCCTTTGGACTGCTAAATCATCATTTATTTGAATGAAACAAAACAATGACTTAGTTTGTAACCACGATTTATTTAATATTTATAATACCGACCGGTTTCGCTTCTTCAGGGTATAAAATTAAACTGATCAATAATAACTTATATAGATAAAGAAAGAGACAAAACATAATTGAAAGGAACAGTGAAAGAGTCGGGTGATGTTTAATGAATTACCATATTATATATTCACGATTTGTCTTTATATATTTTTTAAAAATTTTTTTTACATGAAAACCGAACAAGGGTCCCAACTGCTCCAGTCTGGAGCCAGTGGGACTATGGCATCCCCAATTGGGGTATGTTGTAAGGCTGAAGGTAGTGGGGAGGAGAAGGAGATAGGGAAGAGGAAGGTGGGGAAGTACCTGGCTATTCAGATCTGGTCACCAAACACGGCAGAAGCCATTTCAAACAACGTTTCAATTCTGAATGGTGGTCTTACACCAGGGCGATAGTGAGAGTATCTTCCACTCTGGAACGTGCCTCAAATATACTATATATTATTTTAAATGAATAAATTGTGAAATACACAAATTAATCAAATAAAATTTATTTGCCACGCCGGGATTCGATCCCGCGACCTTCGGAATGCTAGTCAAGCGCCTTACCGCTGCACTACGCCGGCCGTCTTTATATCTTTATCTATATAAGCTCACACTATGTGTATTTTTGATCAGTTGAATTTTATACCCTGAAGATGCTTGAGTAAAGCGAAACCTGTCGGTATTATAAAAATTAAATAAATCGTGGTTACAAACTAAGTCATTGTTTTATTTCATTCAATATGTCAAACCACAAAGTGACTGCTTTCTATCAAAACATTATTTATTTGCTAGTCGTGAGAGGCTCAGTTTATTGTGCAGGCGTCGTGTGTACGAATCCACATGTTCTAACAACATTATTTGTTCACTTGCCGATATCTGGTCGCAGGTTCCATGAAGTCCAATGAAGTCTTTCGCCAGTGAGATACTGAGTGTATTATATCAAACTGGAACGTGCCACAAATTCCGGAAAAAAAGTTTTTCTATTTTTTTTTATATTACGCCTTTGACAACTAACATCTGTTAAAAAAACTTTTGAATCCGTCATCATTACTCATCTCCTTCCCGTCCCCACATCCTTCAGCTTCACTAAATATCACAATTAGTCATTCCATAGTTTCCCTGGTTACGAAAGTTTGGAGCAGTTGTGACTCTTGTGCGGTAACATAAATAAAATTATTTTTAATTTTCAGATCCCTGCCACCGATCAATGGGGTCCAACACACTCAACAGAGTAAAATTTCAAAAACATTCTCGACATCACTCTTGAGGGGACCAGAACTATCAAGACCGGCACATTCTATCGATGTCTCCTGACATCACTGAAGGAACCACCACTCTCAAACCAGCCACACTCTATCGATATCCCTGGACACTAGTTGAGAAGATCAGCACTCTCAAGACAACCACTTTCTATTCCTGGCCCACGACGCGACGTTCCTTGATTGAAGCAACTTTTCAAGGCAGGTTCAATAAAGTTTACGTTCATGCTCAATAATAACGGCATTAATTGTCTTAAACTAGTCACAGATGAGAGAAATAACATCGTCATTTTTCGAGTATTTAATCAAAATATTTATTGAGGTAATTCTGAGGCCACGTCAGAACAGGAAAGCCTAGTGAGGAGGTCTGTGAAAAAAAAAAGAATCTATACTTATACTATACATTATACATACATGTACAAACCTTGCTATTGAAACTAATAATAAATAAATAAATAAATACATTTTCTTCAAGATCATATCAATAAATTGTCAAATTGTCAAATTGTTGAGTAATTTGCGATATGTCAAATCAAAAAATATCGATTTTGTTCAGATAGTGTTGTGCCGTGAAATGAGTTGCCAATCAGTTTTCGGTTTCTCCGTGAGTTAAGGCCCTTTGACATCACTCTGACTTACAAATGATACAATATTTATGTACAAGCTATTGAAATGTTTTAAAATGGGTATTGCAGCAATTTGTTGAACTACTTTTATAAGATGAATATGTTCAAATTGTTGGACAGAAGGCTTTACATTGACTTGGTGTTCATGTATCAAATTCTAAATTATGCATTTGATAGTCCTGTGAACTACTTGCATTGATAAGCTTTCGAGTTCAACTACGTAATACCAGAAGAATATCTTCGATTTATTATCAATTTATATAAATTCATTATATCAATGAGATTTAAAATGAGGCAGTTCAGTTATAAATAATATTGAATAATTGTTACTATTCGTTTGTAAATGCCGTCAAAATGTAGTTAATAATTAAATAAATAATGCGTATAGTGCTCGTCGGTGAATAATAAATAAGCTTAAAACACAGGCTGTCAATGTGTTGATTGATTTATTTTGTTATCTGCCGTGTCTGTCTCTGCCTTTTGCAGCGGTGTTTTGTGTATGTTTTTATCGAACTTTTTATCAATGCATTTTCAAACCTGCGAATTTATTTATTTATTATATGGGTACTAATTTATTTGTTTTGTTTCACCTGCAGATACTTGTCGCCGATCATTGGGAAACAATCTCAAGCCAGCTGCATTTTGTCTCTATCCTCGACATCACTTGAGGGGACCAGCACCAAAACCACGTTAGGCTGTTTAGCCAGCACTCTCAAAGCAGCCACATTTTATCTCAGACCCCTGTCTTCACTTGACCGAACTTTTTGAAGGTAGGTTAACTTTTGTTTTTTAAACCTTCTATGTTCATGACATGTGTTATTAAAGTTTTGTGCTTCAGGTTTTCCTCATGCTCAGTAATGTTTTGGATGAAAAGATAATCAATGTCCATGACGTTTGTGTCATCTGCTATTAGAATTTTAAAAAATAAATCACTGAAAATATTTTTAATTGGGACTTTTTTTCATAGACATTTTTGACGACACCGTTTGAGAGGATGCGTACCCAAAAGCTAGCCACATTCTATCCCTGATGCATGCATTTACTTGACAGATGTTACTTTTATAAGGCAGGTTTTCTGTTATTGTTTAAACCACGCTTTATTACTTTTGACGCTTTAAAAACAGGTTTTCTTTTGCCCATTGTTTTTTAATGTGAAAAAACGCTTTAGCACTTCTACCTTTTGAGCCAACGCTTCAGACTGTCCTGCAGTGTCCATTATCAGTTCTGATGACGATTGTATCATCTGCAAAAGAACACAAAACATTAGACTTAATCATATCATTGAAAATATTATTTATTTACAAAGAATTTTTTAACACAGATACTTTTTACAAGGACATCATTTGAGGGTACCAGCGCCCTCAATGCAGCATCTGTCTCGGGACATCGTTTGAGGGGAGCAACACTCCCAAGGCAGGTTTATTATATTTTATCAGTGGGAACTGTCTCTTTTTAATGCACGTCACACAGTTGAATTAATTGAATGCTTTTTTGATGTTAAAATCATAGATATTTAAAAAAATGCACCTTCATTGATATTTATTTTAAATACAAGTTTTATGTCCCTCGACTACCATTGGAGAGAGCACTTCCAAAACAATTCATGATGTTTAATGAAACCTGCATATTGAATATTGTTTGGATGATATAATTATATAATTAACATCCCATAAAATCTGCAGAGTTTAGTTATAAAGAAAAATTATTTATTTAAAATAAATGATTAATTTACTTATTTTATAATTGTGTTTTAATTTACTTAAATTTGTTTTATCTACAGATTTCTGTTCCTGGGTATCACTGAAGAGAGGCCTACACTCAGCAATCATATTCATTCTCCAATCCCGGAAAATACTTGATCCCTCAACCAAGGCACATTCTGTGGATGCAACCAAACATTACTTGAGGCGACCAGTACTCTCAACAAAGTCACCTTCTATCGATGTCTCTAGTCACCAAGCGATAGGACCAGCACTCTCAACAAAGTCACCTTCTATCGATGTCTCTAGTCACCAATTGATAGGACCAGCACTCTCAAGCCAGGCACTTTCTCTCCCTGACCAATGACGTCAGTTGATGGAAGTAACTTTTCCAAGGCAGGTTTTCTATTCATTACGTATATGTGTAATGTTCATGTGTATTAATTATGGTTTTGACCCCTCAGGCCTCGGGCGTATTTTGTTAGAAGGTCAAAATATTTCCGCTTTGCAATAAAATTCAAAAGAATTGAATATTTCCGAATGTATCCGTAAACTGAAACCTGTTTTAGAAAGATGATGAAATACGCGTTCAAATTTTATTACTAGAAATAAACATAATTTTAGAAAAAAACATAAAAATGGCTCACTTCTGGTCTTTTCGAACAATAATTACTGATAAAGAAAAAAAAACAAACACATACATGATTTGACAAATATAATAAAAAATCACAAAACTTCTTAAATTTTGGTTTCATAAAGGTGTGCATTTTAATTAAATTATTGTTAATTTTTAGATTTGAATATAAAGCGAGGTATTTTTTTTTCCTTTCTAACACCATTCGGTTTGTATTTCTCATTATGATAGTAAAGGAGATATAACAATTTCTGCGAGATTTATATGAGTTGTTCCCAAAGGCGAACAAATTAACCTGAGCGGTTAAGGAGAACAACTGCGTGACCAGTTTTATACAAATCTTAATTTTGGATTTGAGGCCAAAATACCCAACTAAACTGAAAACGTATTTTTGTAATCAAAAGGTACTCACATCAAATATCTAATATGGATATGTGCTACTTTATTTGTCTTTTTAATTACTAAATATGGGCCATTATAGATTTCAATATTTCGTGATTTTAGACACAACTTGGGCAATAATTTGTGGGTAAATTATAAATATTAATAACATAACTTTAGTCTATTTATTATAAAAATATGATTAAACATAAAATAGAAAGAAAAACTGTTAAGAGAAAGCATTTTGACTGGCGTAAATTTAAATTATAAATTACCCATCTCAAACAAATATCTCGTATATAATATACAAGGACAATCCCAAAAAAGGTATCGTTTTCGACGTTTTATTTTTTTATTACATATTATCAGAAGGTTTTTTTAGTAATTAAATTTATCTATTCCAAAGTCACCTTCAAAATAAAACAAAAGTGAATTCTTTAATGACCTCTGCCCATACATTCTCCACCAGCTCCTCAACCCGGCAAACAACACTTCTAAAAACGGGAACGATTTTTTTTTAATGTTTTCTTTTAATTTTTTGCTTCACCTACAGATAACTGTCACCGATCTTCCTTATCCCCGACAACACTTGAGGGGACCAACACCAAAACCACATTTGGCTATTTCGCCAGCACTCTCAAGGCAGCCACATTCTATCTCTGGCCCCTGTCATCACTTGACAGATGCAACTTTTCCAAGGCAGGTTTACTATTGTTTTTTAAACTGTGCTCACTCTGATGCTTTAAAAATAAGTTTTCTTTTGATTAGCAGAATAGGACAAATACCATGTCGTTAAGCTTATCAGCTTATTACGATTTGATAAAATCGGTGTTTGATAGTGGCTTTTCAAATGTCATAAAACAAAATGGAGCTGAATGGCCATTTGTTGACAATGACTCGTTTGAATTTGTGTGAAACAGCTGGGTTTAAGCGATTCTGTAGATCTTTCAATACCACATATCTTTCGGATATCCGAGCCCCTCGATATTCATGGATAAGTATTTAAACACCACGCTTCCTAGGCGTGTTGTAGTTAGTTGTGTTGGAGTCCCTAGTTCCCCCCACCGCCCAGCGCAGTCCCATAGCCATTCTGTTGTGGCAACTCAGCCTGTGTTTGTCAAGTCTTGAACCTTTCTAATGTCAATCATATTCAAGCCCAAGTCAGTACTGGCCGCTACCAGCTACAAGGTTTTATACTCATAGTTATCTCCTGGACAGGTTGTGCCCAAGGCCAGCGAGGTCCATCTCCCCATTCTTATACCCTCAACTGGTTTAACCGCTTCCAGGCGTTGGTACAGGAGAGAGCTGACCTCCAGTGGAAAACACAGAGTCAGAGACCTGTAGTTGCCTAAAGGTGGATCCACCGTCCTCCACCATGTACTTCCTTCCATCCCTCCAATCCCCATCAGGCACTAACTTCCCCACATTGCCACCACCTAAACGTTACTTATTCTGATTACTGGCTTATGCGCTGTACATTAATTAGCTTTTAAACCCTGAGCGCTCCGTCATGTGTCGTGACACTACTTTCGTAATAACTTACTTGTTTATTGCTAAATTACGTTTTTGTAAATTGTACCGTCTTACCAGATAATGTGCTTATATACTCAAATTTACAAAAATAGAATACATCTTGGGTAGCATCTCATATTCAGTGAATTTTTTTTTCCCTTTAATGCTCTTAAAAAAATATCTAAAATAATGGAAAGAAACGAAAACTTACATAGTGTTTTATTATGTGTTCCGACTAAATAAGCGTCCTTCACAATAAAAATAAGTCAGGCTTTCCTGTAAATCAGTGGTTCCCCACCTTTTTTTGACCAGGGACCACTATGACATTTATTGTTCTCACAGGGATCACAAGATACAACAATGATAAACTTTTACTATAGTCACTATCATTTTGCAATTTTTATTTATTTATTTATTTATATCTATACAGGGTGTTAAGGGACGTACTTGACTTACTTTAACCAGTGATTCCTGACATTATTTGGAGTAAAAAAAGTAAATGAAATTTTGGTCTCCGGTCACTTTTTTGGACGACTTTTTTTTTTTTTTCAAAATTTTTTTCTTCAAAATCAAACAAAAAAAAAATTCTTCCGCACATCGTCACTGGTCACTCAGCCGGGTGTCTGACGAACCCCTTACCCCGCCTCCAACTGTTCAACAACTACCATTTTTTTATGTTTTTGTAGAAAAAATAAATAAAAAAAAACATCAAAAATGTCACCTGAGACCAAAATTTCATTTACATTTTTTACTCCAAATAATGTCAGGAATCACTGGTTAAAGTAAGTCAAGTACGTCCCTTAACACCCTGTATATTACAGTTTACACCTTATTGTTAACATTTTTACATATGTAATATATTTTTAAAACATTTTTACATATTAATATTACATTTCATTATGTTGTGTGTTTGGTAGGTTTGAGAAGGTGAAACTGTTGGTTGGTAATATTGTATGTTTCGTGAACACCTCACTAGGAGAACCTGTGCTGAGGTGTTTACGTGTTTATGATTAAGTGTGACAGGTACAGGTATTTATGTGTTGTAGTAGAAAGTTAGTTTTTTTTCATTTTTTTTTTACATTTTAATGGTAATTGTACATAGATTACTTAGAAGAAAATATATATATAATAATATATATTATATGTACATATGAATAGTTGGTAAATCCTTGATAGACATGTTTATTTATTTTGCACTTGTTATAGTTTGGTTATGTTTGGTTAGGGATTAAAGTATTTTGAATAAAGTGAATATCTTGATTTTTGATCCATATGTTTTTTTGTGGATGTTTGTAGATGTATTTGCAATTAGTTGTTGTTTCAGAGTAATGGGCATATAATTAAAAAGTTTGGTTGCATAATACTGAAAATGTCTTTGTCCGTGTGTGGTGTGTGGTGTGTGTTATTGGTATGTTCAGGGTTATATTTGTTAATGACCTAGTTTTTATTATTATTTTGGGTTGATTTGGAATATGGAGTTTGTTTTGGAGGAAGTATAGCAGAGCAGATTTGGCATAAAGTTGTTTTATTGACATGACTTCTAATGTTTTGTATATTTCGGTTGAATCTGTGTAGAAAGGCACTTGCAGAATTAGTTTAATTATCGCCTTTTGTATCTTTTGAATTGGGTCAATTGCTACATTTGTAGCACTTCCCCAAGCCAGTATTCCATATGTCGCAATGGATTGAAAAAGTGCAAAGTATATGGATCTGAGTATTGTTAGTGGGAAAATGTTTTTAATGGATTTTATTAGGTGCATGACTCCTTTTAGTTTATTTGTGATGAAAGTTATGTGTTCAGTCCAGCGTAAGAGTGTATCAATAATAACCCCTAGGTATTTTGTTTGTTTGACCCTTTCTATATGCTCGCATTGACAATTGGAAGAAGTTTGTTCACAGTCATGCAGAAGCAGGTCTATGTTTGATGGAGGTTGACCTCTTTGTGTAATACTATGTGTGATGTATTTTGTTTTGATAGTATTGACGGTAAGCGTATTACTGTTTAGCCATTTTTTGACAACTGATAAACTTTTTTCGGCATTTACGAATACATCTTTCCATGTGGCAGCTTGACAAAGAAGAACTGTATCGTCAGCGAAGGTCACGATTTTACCTTCAATTTCAAAGTCACATAGTTCGTTTATGTAGATGAGGAATAATAAAGGGCCAAGTACACTCCCCTGTGGGACTCCGTACGTAATTAAGAGTGGTTCACTTATCTTTTTATCAATTTTAACTTGTTGAGTTCGGTCAGGCATGAAGCTTTTAATTAAGTCGAATTCTACTCCGTTAATACCAATGCTTTTTAACTTCTTGAAAAGTTTTTCGTGTGAGATTGTGTCGAAGGCTTTACATAGGTCTAAATAAATTGAAATAACTTTTTTCTTAGCATCAAGGTTATGTGTGATGAAGTCCGTTACAGTAGCTATTGCATGTTCTGTGCTTCTGTTTTTCCTGAATCCATGTTGGTTTATCGACAGTATTTGTTTGGTTTCCAGATAGTGTTGAAGCTGTTTCTTAATAATTTTTTCCAAAATTTTTGAAAAAGTATTTAGTAGCGTAATGGGTCTGTAGTTGTTTATGTTATTTTTTTGTCCTGATTTAAAAATTGGAATAATAAGACCTTTTTTTAGTAAGCTGGGAAAAATTCCTTCTTTTAGACTAAGATTAATTAAGTATGTGAGTGGTTTGAGTAGTTGTTGGCTTACTGTTAAGATAGTTCACACCATCGGGTCCCGTTGTTGTGTTATTCTTTAGTGATTGAATTATTTTATTGGTGTCTTCTAGTGTAATGTTTTGTAATTTGAAGTGTCTGTTCATATTTTCATTTCTGATGTTAGTGGCAGTGTTTTGAGGTTCCTGAATATCTTGGAGAGGCTGTGATTTTTATATATTTTCAGCTAGGCTAGCTCCTATATTAGTGTAGTGCTTGTTAATATAATTGAGGATACGTGTAGGATTGTCATGGAAGTGGATTTCTACATCATCAATAAGTAAATTTTTTATGGTATCATCTTTGTTCTTCTGTGAATGCGTACTTTCCCTCAAAATTGACCATACGCTTTTAGGGTCATAGTTTGCTGCTATAAGTTTGTTTTGATAATACAATTCTTTGGCTTTACGTATTATTAGAGAACAAATGTTTCTGTACCTTTTGTAGAAGAAATAAAGCGGAGTGTCGTAAGGGTTCAGTTTAACTTGTTTGTGTAGTTTGTCCCTTTTTTTAATGCTATTTATAATGCTTTGGGTAATCCATTTTTTAAGTCTTACTTTGCGGTGCGGGATAGGTATGTATATCGTTTTGGTATTTTGGGTAATGAGAATTTGTAGATGTGTTATGAAGAAATTCCAGGCCTCTTCTGCCGTGTTAAATTTTGTAAGATGTTCCCACGTTTGTTTTTCTAAGCATTGATTTAGATTAACATAATCAATTATTTTTTTTGCTGTATTATTTTGGAACGTTGATTTTCTAGTTGGCGAAGTCAGGCCTATCATAGTTGTGTAGTGATCTGTGATTGTGGATTCGTATACAGCACTACATATTTGACTTTTTGATTTAACCATAAAGTGATCTATACATGATTCTGAGTCTTTGGTTACTCTGGTAGGAGTGTTAATGGTGCTTATAATGCCATGTTCCAGAAGCATCAGTTGGTAATCAATATTTTGAGGGTGACCATTAGGAAGTATGTTTATGTTTAGATCACCAGCTATGATGATGTTTTTGTATGAAGTGAGTTTTTTAAGGTGAGAATCTAGAGCTATTATAAATGGTGAAATGTTATGTGTGGAAGGTGATCTGTATATAGCGAGGGCACACGTGTCTGAGTCGATGATTATTTGTAGACAGTTAGTATTTATCAAGTCGATTTCTGAAACAGAGGCGTTAAGACTATCATGTATGTACACAGCAATCCCATCTTTTTAATGTGTGATACGCAGTATAATTTATTTTATGTTTTTTTGTAAAAGCGGTTGATATCCAACATTCCGTTAGGATTATAATTTTGAAATCGGTTTTAAAGTTGTTTAAGAGTATGTCAAGTTCGTCATAGTTACGATTAAGTGATCTTATATTTTGGTTAAGTAGTGTCAGAGATCCTGGATTGTTAAAAATATCATCACATTGTTTTGAGTCATTGATTTTATGATGTTGATGAGAGCTATTTAAGTTAATTGAGAGTAAATCAGCCATGATGTTATGTAAATCAGGATAGTTTTGTAATGAAGTCTGAGTGACCTTCATTAGTTACATAATTTGTTTAAGTCATTTTCATGTTTTATTTGTATAGTTTTTTCCCCCGGCCCTTTCCGGACCAGCAGTTTTCCGGATTTAAACCAAACGAATTGGAAGTTTTTGACTTTTGCTGATTGCTTCGTTTTCCAAAGTAACTCTTTGTAGTACGGTGTTAGTACTTCACCTACGTATATGGGGGAGTTTGGAATTAATGTCTTGGCCGCGTTTTTGAGTGTTAAAAAGGAATCCCTAGTTTTCAGGCTGTGGAAGGCAGCACGGAGTTTGTCCGGGGTGTTGTGTCTCCGGTCCTGTGTTGAGGTCACCATTCGCAGATCCTGCTGTAACAGGGGCATTCCCAGGGAACTGGCGACCCGAAGTATCGCTTCCACAGGTGGTTCTCCCGGCTGCAACTTTACGCCCGCCATCTCTATGCTGTCAAAATGTTTTTCCTGCTCCAATTCTGCCAGACGACATTCTAGAGAAGAGATTCTGATGTTTTTATTTTCATTTTCCTCGCGTAGGTATTTGGTCTCTTTGTGAAGGTCCTCCATTTTTTTAAATCTTGTAAGCAGATCTTCGAATTGGTTGCAGATGAAATCACTGCTTCTCTTTAGTTCATTGATTTCATCTGTAAACATAATTTTTATTTCCGTAATTTTTGAATCGAAGTGTTTCGTAAGGCGCTCATAGAGGAAGTTACTTTCTTCATTAGATTTAGGTACGTCACTCCCATTCGTATTCTGCGGGGCGTCCTTGATCTTTTGTTTGGGAGCAGTCTTGTTTGAAGGTATGTCATTTTCATCTGCGTCGCAAGGTGTCGCTGGTTTTCTTTGTCTGCTCATTTTGAATTATTGTAGTGATTAGTTTTGTAGATAGATGGTGCTATTGTTATTTCTAATTATATTAATAAATGGATTAATTCCAATTATAATAATAAAAGAAGAAAATAACAAAAATTGGTCGGATTCACTCGGGTTCGAACTGAGGTCGACAGAACCACAGTCAAATTCGATGACCACTGGACTATTTCGCTAGGTATCGATATTGACTTTTATTCACAATATAAACTGTAGTGATCTGTTGATGTGAATATGTGATTATGAATGATGTTGTATCGATCTCAATGTCACTGATATGAAATGTATGTATTTTTTCACTTATTTAATTGTTTTTTTTGCACAATAAATCTAGAATCACTGTTATTGGGATTTACTTAGTTTTTGTATGTGTTTTGAGATTTACACAGCCACAGTATAATAGTGATTTGTTGTTATTTACTTTTTATTAGTCACTGTATTCACTTGAGATTATCAAATATGAAATTATGGATTTAGGTAACGGAATCACTTTGTATTTGTACAAAAATACACGTCGTCACGCGTGGTAGTACGTTGAATATTTTCTGCACTCTTTACTATTTCACTATGGCTTCTAATTAGATTTATTTTACTTTTTTTATCTCTGTTGATGAGAGTTCGCCCGACTGTCACGTAGGTGGTTTTATCTCTGTTGATGAGAGTTCGCCCGACTGTCACGTAGGTGGTTTTATCTCTGTTGATGAGAGTTCGCCCGACTGTCACGTAGGTGGTTTTATCTCTGTTGATGAGAGTTCGCCCGACTGTCACGTAGGTGGTTTTATCTCTGTTGATGAGAGTTCGCCCGACTGTCACGTAGGTGGTTTTATCTCTGTTGATGAGAGTTTGCCCGACTGTCACGTAGGTGGTTTTATCTCTGTTGATGAGAGTTCGCCCGACTGTCACGTAGGTGGTTTTATCTCTGTTGATGAGAGTTCGCCCGACTGTCACGTAGGTGGTTTTATCTCTGTTGATGAGAGTTCGCCCGACTGTCACGTAGGTGGTTTTTTGAATGAATGTACTCTTTCAATTCACTCTTCTTTTTTTTTTACCTGAACTCCACACAGGAGGCCCTAGGGAAAACAATTTCCCTCAGGGCCTATGTCATCTTTGGGGATGCTGTGTGGAGGGTTTTTTTAAGGAAAGGAAGGGGGAGAGTTCTGGGAAGGAAAAGGGTTTAAGGGATGGGTAGGAATCTGGGGTTCAGTATGTCCTGATCATCCGCCTCCAAGACCTTGACAAACCTCACCCCATGAACCCGGGCACCCCTGCTAAATCACCAAACGTAGCGAACCACTTGGGGTGACCTACAGCAGAGGTGTTGGTTATCCAATAAAGGTTCCCGGGGCGGCGGTACCCATTCCCGCCTCCCAAATTGTAATTCTTGGACTTCTTCAGCTACCTCTCCATCATTAATAACAAAAGGGTTACGAATCACCTTTTGGATACCTTTCGATTTGGTTTTGTAATAAATTTAAGTAAATAAATAAATGTTTCGTGGACCACTCGCTGACCACTTGTAGTCTACATACCACCAGTTGGGAACCACTGCTGTATATAAATACAGTACTTATTTACTTTGAAAATGATAAATTATAAAATTTGACACAAAACTCGTTTTTTTAGATAAAAAAATAATGTTTGCAAGTGACGAAACGAGGAGCTAGAATAATAATAATATATATTATAAATGTTAGTAGCATTTTTTAAGGTTCAAAATACCAATAATTCGAGGCAACTGCGGTGGGTTTCTAATTAAAACCGCTTCAGATTCGCTGGCATTTCAGTTTGAATTGAAGATGTAGACTTATGTTTAATAACGCCATTGTTATTCGTTACAGATGCTATCTCCCTGGATCTGGATATCACCTGAAGGAGTTACACTTAACACAGCCACATTCTGTCTCTGTCCCTGGACATCACTTCAGGAGACAACACTTTCGAGGCACTCACTTTATTTATATGACTCTGGACAATCAGGACATCCCTTGAGAGAAAAAACATACTCCTGCTTAATTTGAATATCCGCTTAATTTATTTTTTTTAAATTCTGGCATAAAGGTAATTAATTGTTTAAAAAAATGCCTCCAGGTTTCAGTTCTTGCAATATACAAAAATTAAGCAATTTTTTTTTATATGTCTGGTTTTTACCGTTCATGGGTGTTCTTGTCCATTGTTTTTTTAAAATATATATTAACTCCACACAGGAGGCCCTGAGGAAAATAATTTCCCTCAGGGCCTATGTCATCTGGGATGCTGTGTGGAAGGTCTTTTTGAGGAGAGGAAGGAATGAACATTGGTCTTGAAGAGACCCATGTTGTAGGAAGGAGGAAACACAGAGGCCGGCAAATCATTCCACAGCCGAGCTGTTGAACACAAGAACGAGTTGAAGAAACGACCCGTTCTCATGTGACAAATCTCAACCGCTGCACCGGTGCCGAAGGGATCAATGATGCTAGTTCCTCGGAGCATCTTCCATTGTAATACCGATAGAACAAGGATAGCATTCCCACCCGACGCCTGTGCTCTAAAGATTGCAATCCGTCTGTTAAGATGGGAGAATCTATCAAACGGACCGCCCGTTTCTGCACAGAGTCGAGGGATAGAGAGGGAGGGTCGATGTTTAAAAGGATACTGAAATGGAAGGCGAATTAAAACATTTATATTCCTTATACGAACAAATTTCATTTATCTTTTATACTCAGAAGAGATGAAATGTTGAATGGAGGGGAGATAATTTTACGTAAAGCTTGATAGAAAAGATTTAGAGAGGAATAACCAAAAAATATTGTGTCTAAATTTCCCACTTCTAGACGGAAGAAAGTAACATCTGGGGAGTCAAACACTGAATTTTAAAAGAATAAGAGGGAACGAAGCAATGCAATGAAACTTCAGGAGCATTTCGCTATATAATCAAATTCAGCCTTGAGCGCTTGGAAATTTTTAAGTGATCGGTTTGGATATTTCCCGCCCTCTTAGAAAAAATAATAATCCCGAATTTTAATACGGAGATATTTAAACGGTTTATAGTGTTAGAGAGCCATATTTTTTAATTCATAAAAAAATCATTTAAAAAATGAAGCGCATGAATTCTGTGTAGTGTTTACTTTAAATTGCCATTCGTGGTACCTACTTTGAGCAATATTAAATATTATGACTTCTGTGTGTTGTCTACGGTCTAGTTGATAATCACAGATATAAATTTAAATTCGAATGTAAATTTTTTAATATGTAAACACATGATAAATGATTTGTAAAAAAAAATATTTCAACATTATTGGTTCAAGGAATGTCAATAACAAATAATTCCGAAGAGATGCGAGACATCTTTTTTTTACATTACCCTCCACACCGGAGGCCCGGAGTAAAAAAATTTCTCTCAGGACCTTTGTCATCTTTGAAGATGCTGTGTGGAGGGTCTTTTTGGGGAGAGGAAGAAGTGAACAGTGAACATGGGTCTTGATGAGACCCATGTTGTAGGAAAGAGGGAACACAGAGGCCGGAAAATTGTTCCACAGTCGAGCTGTTCAACTCAAGAAAGAGTTGTAGAAACGATCCGTTCTCACGTGACAAATGTCCACCGTGTATATATGTTAGGTGCGTGTTTGGGGTGTTTCCCGACTACGCCGAGAGGATAAATGGCGCTAGTTCCTCGGAGCATCTTGTAATACCGGTAGAACAAGGACAGCATTCCCACCTGACGCATGTGCTCTTAACATTGCAATCAATCTGTCAAGAAGATGGGAAATCTATAAAAAAAATATGACCGCCCGTTTCTGGTGTCGATGGTGTTTTTTATGTATTTTGGGGCTCCAGACAGAGGTGGCTTCCAAATTCAACTGTGGGGCGTACTTGCGATTTGTACAGGTTAACAGTCGTGTACTATTAAAGTATTTGCGGGCATTGTACAGTACGCCCAGTTTCTGAGAGGCTAACTCTGGCTTCAATGGAGCCCCGTACCTGAGGGTGGGACCTATCTTTGAGGATGGAAAACATGTCAGATAGGGGAATGTGCTTTGAGAGTAATTATGATAAAGGGGTTGACCGCTCTTTGTTATGATAATGAAAAAAATTGTGTTACTTCTACATTTTTTATTTTTACTTATCTACTCACCTGTTTCGTCACTTTTTAACTCCTAATTGATTTTGTTTTAGAAGTTTGATCACTTTTTTAATTTGCATAAGAAATTATTTTTATGCAGGTTTAATTATAAATTGAAAGCTGTTGCATACTTGCAAAACATTAATTTTGCAAGTATTCAACAGTTGCGTTTGTTATTTTAAATTGGGAAACGTTAATTCTTTTTCTTTTGTAGAAGTTTTGTAGGTCCTTACCTATTGATTTTAAACGGCTTAACAGTTTATTATTTTAAATATTATAGCTAACGTAAAATATTTATTTGCATTGTAGGTTAAATTTTTAATACAAATTATACTGACGATTCGTCGAGTTTGTAGTTGGATGATTGGTTGTAAGATTGTAGAAAAATATTATAAGTTTGTACAGCGCCTTTGAGGTGATTTTTCACAAAAAATGGCGCTTTACAAATCATCCAAATATTATCATTATCATCGTTAATTATAATTTGAAATAAAGGTAGAATTAGGAATGAAATGTATTTAATCCCAGCACTATTTCTGTTATTTCTTACATTCAATACCTGCGCAGTTATTATTTGTTAAAAGTTAATATATTTAGTATTTGACCACTCTCAAGCCCTTCATGTTAATCATTTAGTTTTAGGATATTATAATACTGAATGCGAATAGTGGATGAAGTCGGGTACGCCCGAGGAAGACATGGCACTATCAAGTGAACCAAATAGTTGATTTGGGGCATGTCAAGAGTCAAATAAGAGAATAGTATAAGGCAATGTATGAATGTTAACGAAGCAAGGCGTGTGTGCCGAGACCAATGTTTGGCAGTCCATCCTCTCTGCCTACCCCTGCAGTGAAACGGCGTGATGATTAGATAGTTTTAAAATACATCCTATAATACATGTACAACTCTATTAACAATGTAAGTACCAGTTTGATAACTTACTTTTAAGTATTTTATTACAATATTGTAGTTTGGTACTAATTTTATATTGTTGTAGTTAATTATTTAAAAAATAGTATTGTTTATCTACTGAAGTTTAATTATTATGAAAGCAGGATTAAATTTGGTTATCTTCAAAATTTGTTTATTTTTAGTCTTTCCCTGTGTTTGTAATGTATTACTTATTTAGTAATAAAGGAAAAGCAAATAAAGAATGTGAGTCACTAGTAAATAAGTCATTAAATATAAGTCTAAGTGATAGGGTACAGGTTATATACATTAATTAAGTTGTAAAGCGCATTTGAGGTAATTTTCTCATAAAAATGGCGCTATAGAAATAATCAAATAATTTATTTTATATTATATACTTTATTGGTAAAAATTAGTTATGTATATTGTTGAAATTGTATTTTTTCTATAATAAAAAAAAATTAAAAAACTAGCAAAATAATCATTTGTAAATAATAGTTTACCAAGGTAAATGAGTCCCATTAATTATAAATGAGGGGGTGTCAGTATTGATGGCAAGTACAATACAGTGAATGTGACAGCAGGACATATGTAGCACAGATAGAAGATAGCTTATCATCATTGAGGCTCTACCGCACAAGTGTCCCTACTGGCTGGAGACAGTGGGACTATGGTATTACCAAGGTAAATGAGTCCCATTAAATATAAATGAGGGGGTGTCAGTATTGATGGCAAGTACAATACAGTGAATGTGACAGCAGGACATATGTAGCACGGATAGAAGATAGCTTATCATCATTGAGGCTCTACCGCACAAGTGTCCCGACTGGAGATAGTGGGACTATTGCATTCCCAATAAGGGGGAATGTGGTGATACAGAATGGATGGTTGAGATATGCCTGGCTATTCAGATCTAGCCTCTTTTCCTAAGAAGTGTACAAAATTCATTCCACAACTGATTGATTTCGAAGATAGTACGTTGTGTATGAAGGGTAGGTAGGTACCTACAGTACCGGATTATCCCTAAGGCAGAGTAGGCAACTGCCTAGGGGCCCCGCATCGGCTAGGGGCCCCGCGTCCCGAGAAAAACTGACTTGCTTCAATTAGTGAGCAACGAAGTTTCGGAAAAAGTCAGCTTTCAAGATGTTTTCATTTTTTTTATTAGAAACATTTACAGGTTAATAACATTAGGTACACGCATTAAAGAAAACAACAAATTATAATAATAATTAGCTTATAACCCAATAAGTAACTAATGTTCATATCATGCACAAACAATAAATAAAAAGTCTGTAATTAAAACAAATATATAATCATAGTTTGGCCCCTTAGAGTCAAAGAAACGTATCTCACTTTTTATCGATTTTGAGTTACGGATGGTACTAGACACAAAATAACACATTACGTTAAGTGACAAAGACACGTATCTAAAGGTTCAACGGTTAAAAATTTACATCGTTGCGTATCTACAGAAAACCATTTATTGTTAATGTCAGTAGAGTGTATCGTTACTTGCGTTTTTTAAACTTGAATAAAAAGATATTTGCTTGCGAGTCAAAGAAACGCATCTTTAGTTACGTTCGATTCACCCGCATAGATTATGCAACTGTTTTACTGAAATTTCACTTACGCGTCATTCATTTACGATTTGACAGTTGTGTTTGCGGCACTTTTTATTTTAACGAGTGGTTTGAATATTAGTTTGGTTATTTTTTGTGTGTTTTAACTCAATATAAATCGAATATGAAAAGGAAAACACACAAATCACAGATTCAGTGAATAATGGAAGCGACATTGTTGAATAATAAGGAAGATTCTTCAGGTGCCACAAATATCTTATTTCAGAGGCGGGTATGGGTACCGCAGCCCCGGGAATCATTTATTGGATAACGTTTGGTGACTTAGCAGGGGTTCCCGAGTTTATGGGGTCAGGTTTGTCTGGATCTTGGCGGCAGATGTGTCTGCCATCGACAGCGTGGCAGTCTGGGTCGGGAGAGACTGAGGGAGATCTTTCGACCTCTCCAGCAGGACTCTCTCGGAACATTCTCTTGCATCGCAGTGGAAAGGATGGTCATTCATTCGTCCGTCACACTGGCCCCCAAATTCCTAACCACCCCTTATACCTTATTTCTTCTAAGAATTTCTCATCCTTCCTAAAACTAACTAACCAACCATCACGCCGTTTCCCCGCAGGGGTAGGCAGAGAGGACGGACCGCCAAACAACTCGGTCTTGGCACACACTTTTTGCCTCACTCACATTCATACATCGTCTCATACATACTCTTCTATTATTCTGACTTTTGACATGGCCCGTCTCAAGTATCTGATTCACTTGATCGTGCCCTGTCTTCCTCGGGCGTCCCCGACTTCTTCTACCATTCACATTTGCATCATATATTCTTTTTACACTACTTTCTTCGCTCATTCGCTCTACGTGCCCAAACCATCTGAGGGTCCCTTTCTTAATCTTCCTTTTTTAATCTTTCTGAGGGTCCCTTTCTTAATCTTTCCTTCCTTTCTTATCCTTCCTTCCCCTAAAAATACTCTCTACACAGCATCCCCAAAAACGAAATTGATGTTACTACAACTGCTACCAACATAAAAATAGCAGAAAATCAGGAATCACGATGCCAAAAGTCAAGACAGTTCTTCTTTAAGAGCGATTCGAGAATCCAAGAATGCCAAGAATTTTTCTTGACTACATTGGATATTACTGAAACCTTTTTTAGAAATATAATTAAAAAGAAAAGTTCTCCAAAACAAAAGGGGAAAACATTTACCTGGAGATAAAAGACCAGAAGAATCTGAGGACCACATTATGTCTTTTCCAACAGTACCGTCACATTACTGTAGGGCGAACACTTCATTTAAATATTTAGCCGCCGATTTGACATTACACATACGTAATGTACACTATGTATGTTGACTTGTGTAAGGATACAAATTTTGTTCCTGAAAAAACATGGTTAAACCGAAACATATTTAACACCTGTAACCTATAGTTTCAACAACGAAGATATGTGCGACTCGTGTGTTAAATACGAAAATGCTAATACGGAAGAAAAATATTCTTTTGGATGAGTATGATAGCCACAGACAACGCAAAATTGCTGTACAGAATTGTAAAATCCAATCTAAAGCCCTTGCTTCTGAATCCACTGTAAATTTCATCGAGTTTAATTTAGAATACGTTCGAAGATAATTTTTTATATACGACACCTGGCAGTTTACAATTTAACTTTTTTTAATGTTCAGAGTAATGAAGCTAGAAATTACATGTGACATGAATGAGTGGCTGGTCGTGGCTCAGATGAAATCGCTTCATGTATGTATAAGTATTTGGTAGCTAATGCTAATGGAAAGAAGTTCATTCTGATGAGTGATACCTGTTGATATATCGAAACTTCTACAAAGAAAATAAATATATTTGATCCTTCATGGTGGTACCCAGCAGTTAGATTAGCTTCCAGAAAATCCAAATATGATGTCATTGAGATGGGACAAGAGTATTTCTTCATTTTCATCAACTTGAGGAAACAATTAATTAAAAACAAAAAGACATAAAAATGGCATGGATGTAAACTAGTTAAAAATCACACTCAAAAGAAGATCCTGATCATATTTATTAAGTTCCTAAAACAAGGCAACGAGCTGGACTTATTTTTTTACATGCGCTTCACACAGGAGGCCCTGAGGAAAATAATTTACCTCAGGCCCTATTTTATCTTTGGGGATGCTGTGAGGAGGGTTTTTTGGAAATAAAGGAGAGGAGAATTCTGGGAAGGAAAAGGGTTTTAGGGGTGGGTAGGAATCTGGGGTTCAGTGTGTCCTGGTCATCCGCCTCCAAGACCTAGAAAAACCTCACCCCATTAACCAGGTCACACCTTCTAAATCACCAAACGTAGCGAACCTCTTGGAGTGACCTATGGAAGAGGTGTTGGTTGAAGTAAAGTGAGTGAAGCAAAGAGTGTGTGCTAAGACTGAGTTGTTTGGCGGTCCGTCCTCTCTGCCTACCCCTGCGGAGAAACGGCGTGATGGTTAGTTAGGTAGTTAGTAAATTAGTCAGGTACAACATTCCAGTTTTTTAAACAAGTTACAATATTATGTAGCATATTAAGTTTTTTTTAGCAATAGTATCAGTTGGAAAATAGTTACCTAAATATTTTATGTTTTTCTGTTATAAATAAGCTTTTCAATAAATATTTCTAGACTTGAAATATTTTTATTACTGTTCCACCACTATCCTAATTCCTATAAATCATCTTTACAAATTTTCGGGTGTAAAAAAAGTCAAATATCAAAGGAAGTTTTTCGTAACTTGAGTTCAGTGATTGCAATTTTCACCGTGGTTAGGCTCAAAGAAACGTAACTGAGATATAGCTGCACTTAAATTTAAAAAAACATATGAAAATGAATTACTATTTTATATTTAAAATATTATTTAGAAGCACAAAATACCACCCTTTAACTAAACGAGAAGAAATTATTAATATGTTCCATTTGTTTAAAAGTAGACAACATTGATTGATTGAGAACTATGTTTTTTTGCTCTCCTGTAAAGTAGAGAAAAATGAGATACGTTTTTTTGACCCTAAGGGGCCGAGTTATATTTTACTTTAACTTTCCTTCTTTTTGTTGCAACATTACTTAGTATCTGAAGTGATTGAAGGTGCCGTCTGTGGTTTATATTGGCATTTGTTTTGTTTTATTTCTAATTATATGTTTAAAATATAAATGTTGTACAAGCTTCAGTATGCACTACCTGTCTGCTTGCTAAAATTCTTTGGGAAAGGTTGTCTGGAAGATATCACTTTAATGACAAGACAGATCTTTTTATTAATTTTTTTAACAATACATATTTTTGTTTCTACATATGTATGTGTCCTTTTACGTGCAATAAAGGGTTATTGTATTGCATTCGTTTTCTTTATTAAATGGGGTGATGGCATACCTTTTGTAACGCAGTAAAAGAACAGATTAATTATGAATAAAACTACGTTTTGGTAGAAAAAAGAAAAAAAAAATTGGAAGTTAGAGAAGGGTAAAGTGCAGTGGCGGACTAAACCCATCAGAAGCCCCGGGAGGCAAAGTTGAATGAACCCCCCCTCCCCTTAGTGAAGTTGATGTAATTTTACAAGTTTTTTATTCAGTTCACACGGGCCTCTGACTCTGGGGGGCCTCTAAACGCCACCATGTTCCCTTGATCAAATCCTAAACAAGGCTTTAAGGCCACTGCAAAAAAAAATATTTTTAATTCATTTTCTGAACGATGCATTTGTTAATAATGCTCTCACTATTTGAGGAAATTGGTAAAATTGATAGAGATACAGCATTTTATATGAAACCGTTTTTAACAGTTTGTATGTTGAATTATCCTCAGCAAAACTTTGAAAGCGTTTTTCTCGAAAGTTTTTTAACACGTTTTTCAACCTGGTTGACAACATATAAAAAAAAAAACAACTATACATTCGATTTGCATGCACCAAGTAATGTAATATGTTTTCCTAGGTAGTCAGAGGGAGTCTTTATTCGATTTTTTTTTTGGCTGCATTTTGAAGTGAAAAATGCGATTTTCGCTAAAAATTTTTGGTGAATTTGTTATTATAAAATGATTAAAAAAACTCATCGCATCGGTCAAGTCAAGTCAATTTTCTGAATGTTTTACATTCAGAAAAAAAACAAAGTTTTAAAACCTTACCTACCCCTCCCCCCCCTTAAAGTTTTGTTAAGGATTTGATCAAGGGAACTAGGAGGCGTTTGGATGCCCCTTAAACCCCTCCCCCCCCCCCCGCCCTCCCCCCCCCCCTCCACCCCCCGTTAGTCCACCATTGGTAAGGGGGGCCCCGAGACGTGCGTTGCCTAGGGGCCCCGACATGGTTAATCCGGCCCTGGGTACCTACCTATACACGGTGTTGGGAAACTCATAGTACATGCAGAAAATTGGCGAACGTACGTCACATTTGGAGTCAATTTTTGGATTGGAGTTTTCATTTTCGAGTTAATCGGGTCCGAAGTTGGAATTTTTCTCTTTTAAAATGTAAATAAATAAATAGTGAAATGCTCTGATCGAAATATAAAAAGGTTCTGTGGGTTCTCTATGTGATGTAGATTCACCAATTTCCCACTGTGACTATGAGTTTCGGGACACTGTGTATAACAGTTGAGTGCAATTATTGATCTATGAAACTATTCATTAGATAACCAACACCTCTGCCATAGGACACCCCAAATGGCAAGCTACGTTTGGTGACTTAGCAGGAATGTCTCGGGGGTGAGGTTTTTCCAGATCATGGTGGCGGGCCGGATCAGGAGAGACCGGTTGAGTGAGACCCTTAAACTCTCCTGCCGAACTCTCTCAACCGTCGCCTTGCACCGCAGTGGGAGGAATCAATTCTTACATCCGTCACTCCTAGACACACTGACTTCCAGATTCCTACCCACCCCTCATACCTTTTTCCTTACCAGAACTTCCTCTCCTTAAAAAGACCCTCCACACAGCATATCTATAGATGATTGTGTGAAAATTTCAGCCTACTATAAAAAACGGCAGTAGGATAGATGTGAAGGGAATGATAAAATGAAAAAGATGAATAATAATAATAAGTATTTAATAAAATGTAAAGAAAATGACATTTTAAATGTAGAAACAAATATATGTTGTGTGTAGAGTGTACTAAAGACAGATAATGCTTGTCATTGTTCAATGTTCATCTGCAGTCACTGAACACAAGTGTGACGCAATAATGTACTCTAAAGTAAGTCTCTCCAGAGCTCATTCTCGCGGGACATTGCTGCCTCAGTTAGAACGCTGTTATTCCAAGTGGTTCATTTCATACTGGCTTTGTTATATAATATGGCAAGAGAGAATCAACATTACATCAAACAGAATGATTATCAAAATACACCAATCTTTATGGCAAACACTAAGATGGTTCTAAAGTAAAACGTTGTAACTTTAAAAATAAAGAAAAATTCTTTGCGTAATGAATGGCTTATATTACAGCAAATCCATGCGTGTATGAATATCAATCGTCCAGTTGATTAGTCAGACATCTCCAAATACTATGTTTTGAGATATTGTGGAAAGCAATATTCGAATGCTCACCATAAATCAAATATTACTTCCATGTGTTTGTGTTTTATATAATAAATATGGTTTAAAATAACACCAGGAGACATAACGGCCCAGTACAGTACCTACCGTACAATACAGTGACCTACTAGTGACCCAAAAAATATCAACATTTGGTTTTATTCACTGTAAGTTTTAGTGCATTATAATCGATGTTGGTGATGTTTATAAGTAGTCTGAGTATTGTACCAGATAGAGGGGACACTAACTGCAGACTCAACTCTAATTGTGATTTTTCGGAGATATCTGACTAATCAACTGGGTGATCGACAAGATAAAGGTTTTTCTTTTAGTTTCAAAGACAAAATAAAATAAATATTTCAAAATAAAGCCTTTTCTGTGATTTTTTTAAATGTGAATACTGCACTAATCTCAACGTCAGTGGAAATAAGGTATTTGTAATACTTGGGTTGGTCCTTTCAATTCCGTATCGATCACATTTCTAGGAAATTTCTCTTCAGTGGATTGGAACAAATCAAATGGCGAGTGAAACAAACAACGAATAAAGCACAGCAGCTAAATATTTTAACTAAAACTAGACTAAAAATAAGATATTTATAATATTCTTTACATTTTACAAGAACAAAAATATTTATATTTATTTATAATAATAATAATAATAACCTTTGAAAACATATTTTTAACAATTCAACAACAGGAAAAAAGTAGATACAAAAAAATTTATTTATTTAATATTTAAAACTAGGTACATACGATCAATAAAGTCGGAAAAATGATTATAAGGAAACTGCAATCGTTTAACTTGCTTGGAATAATATTTTTTCACAAATGGACATTCTTGTTCAATGGAATTTTTTTTTTTCACTAACGGACATCCTCGTAACTAATGGAATAATATTTTTTTTACTAATGGAGATCCTCCTTACTAATGGAATAATATTTTCTTACTAATGAACATCCTCTTTCCTAATGGAATAATATTTTTTTGCTAATGGGCATTCTAGTTAACAATGGATTTTTTTTTTACTAATGGACTTCTTTGTTATTAATGGAATCATATTTTGTTACTAATGGTCATTCTAGTTAGCAACGCAATAATATTTTTTTACTAATGGACTTCTTTGTTATTAATAGAATAATATTTTGTTACTAATGGTCATTCTTATTAACAACGCAATGATATTTTAAATTTATTATTCGCTATAAATTGATTTTTTTTAAGTAATGAATTTCCATGAGTATCTTAAAAAGTGGATATTTCCAAATTAATAAGAAACAAAATGAGGAAGTAAGTTGACGTGTCTTTTAAATTTTTGGAATTTGTTTTAATTTTCATAATCGGACATTTATTGAAACTGCAAACAAAGATGTATCAATGACGGCCGAGCGCCAGGGTGATACTGACAGTATTAACTTTAAACTAATAATAATTATTACACACTTAACAAAAAGTAAGTACACTTCAAGAAAAAATGTACAAGAAATAAAGAACTTATATTATTAACAAGACCCAGAAAAGACATTGCAAAAATAGTAATGTTTGAAAACAAATACACTCAAAACACTTACAGCCGTTACAGTTTTAGGTAAGTACTTACTTTAAGGTCATTTTCGTTTCTTTTTACTTCTCAAGTTATGAATAAACTAACAATTTATTTAAATTCCTCCAACCATAATTTTTTTTCCAGTAAATTTAAAAAGAACGACAAACATTCCATTCTCAAAGAGTGATCAACTGACAAGCGTAACATTACAGTTGTGCACTTCTGTTGATCAAAAATTGTCCAAACGCTGAAATGGATCAAGGATCGGCATTTAACGTAGATTTTTTGATCCTATTGAAAAATCAAAATTGCACTGATTTGTCGTTTGATGACAAACCTTACATTAGAATTGTTGTGAAACACACACCTAGTCTAAAATAAGTATTTTTAATGTTTTTATTTATTTTGCAATGGCTGGTCCCAGTGTCAATAATTAATTTATAAAATATATTGTTACATTGTTGTTATTTCTTTGTTTAGTTGTTGTGTGAACTCGGGCGAGGCTTTTTCTTTTTGAATAAACCAAACACGCCGCGTTTTTGCTTGTCCGGTTGTCCCCCTATCGACAGTTCGCTCTCTCCCGAACTCTCCGCGGCCGCTCTCTCTCCAGCACTTTGCTGGTATGCTGAAATAAACATAATTATTGCATTAGATACACAATTCAATTAGACATGTACACAATTCAATTAGATATATGCACAATTCAATTAGATATGTGCACAATTCAATTAGATATGTGCACAATTCAATTAGATATGTACACAATTTAATTCAACACAAGTTCAAGATTAAAGTGATTCAAACTGGTTCAGTTTGATCGCCATCATATCGAAGATTGGCACCATTTTGAATTTTCAAAGCTACCAGAGTCATAGTCAACAAGATTAAGAGAGTGGTCAACAAAGTTAAGAGCATAGTCAACAAGGTTTATGTAAGTGGAGTAGTAAAGCTTTACTTAAGTGAAAGTGGGACAAGTTTAACTTAAGTTCCAGTGGTAAAGTTTTGATTTAAGTTTAAATAGTAGGGGTTGACTTAAGACGTGATGTAACATTCACAAAAGTTTTATTGGTAAGGGTTTGACTTTGTGTTGAATCCATAACTGACAAATTTTGTCCAGTAATCGGTAAATTAAATTTTTGATAAAATCAAAAAATTTCGTAGCTGCGATAAGGGCGTGCCTCTCACAAGGGTGATTCTGAGAGTATCTTTCGCTCAGGAACGAGGTGAACTCAACCTCTGAGTCTAAAGCCAATGGCCTTACCGCAGTGCTACAAATGTTGTCAAAGAGAATTGTAGAAAAAAGTTTATGATTAATTATACAACAAATTTCACAGTGTCTTGAAATTTGTGTTTGATTCCATTCTGAATAAATTAATTCCAATTATCATCACGAATTTCCAGACGCTGTGCAAAAGATATATGTGCATTCCATACATTTAACACGGTACAGTGTGTACAAGAGATGGCTGCTCCCAGCTACAGTGCGTTAGCAAAAAAACAATACACAACCAAAAGTGAGTTAATCAGAAAGAGAAACAAATAAAAATAGTCACAAGATTGGCAGTGAACAAAACCATTTTACCTAATAATAATATTTGATATACCTTTAAAAAAATTATAACATTAAAAAGCTGCGATGAAAAAAATATGTTAGTAAAAAAATTATGAAAAATTGTTAGAAATAAAAGCAAAATAAAAACAAACAAATAAACATTTAATTATTTATCTAAATACAATAAAATGTTGTGTTTCTTGAGAGAATTGTGAATTTTGTAAAAAGCTGCATTTTAAGGCTCAGCAACCGGCCCCGAAAAGAAGAAGATGGAGAGATACGAAATTACGAATGTTAGAGGAGAGCGCTAACATTTACAGCGACAAAATCGATGCGAAAATTGCGAAAATGTTTAATAAAACACGACTCTTTTAAAATAGAGCAAAAATCTCACGGGCATTGTCTTAAACAGCATTAGAAACACTGTGATTTTTTTCATACATATAACTTGTAAAATAACTGAAACAAATGTGTTTATAATAATTTTTGGAGCATACTTTGCGATTTTTTTCTATCGAAGGAATTTTATATAATTTGCGCTTCGGCACGGGCAATGTCTAGATATTATCTTCAAGAATAACATATATTTTTTTTAAGTGTTTTAAAACTTAACGTGTTTAAGGAAGATATGTAAGAAATCGGTAGTAATTCGGGTAGCGGGCCCTTAATGTGTTCTCCAATTACCAGGGCCTGTTATATTGGTTCCATTTGACTGAATGATTTTTGAGGAATGTCTGTGTCATCTCAGGGGAGGCTGTGTGGAGGATATTTTTAATGGAAAGGTTGGAGAGGAAGGAAGGAAGGAAAAAGGCATGAGGGGTGAGTAGGAACTAGGGGTCAGTTTGTTTAGATGCATCCGCTGCCAAGAGCCAGACAAACCTCACCCCATGAACTTAGGAACCCCTACTAAGTCACCAAACACATTAAACATTGGTTATCCAATAACGGTTACCGGCAGTACCCGTACCCGCCTCCCAAAGTGAGATGTGTAACCAAAAAAGGAAAATTGATTGTGTTTTGACAAAAGAATTGACCTTATTATGTGTGATCAGACGCTTTTATAATTAACGTGACGATTCACGGTTACGGTTTGTGACGGCAAAAACAGGCAACAAACATACGTTCCTTATCGTTATAATCCTGCTGCTCTTTCTTACACATTAAATAATGGTAAGACAAAAGATGAGACACACAAAAATGCGTGTCTGTTTCTTCCAAAGTACTACTTTTCCCTTTGGAGAATCAGATATATCTTATTACGGCTCTGCCACGGCAACGGGAATTGCATTTCATTTTCTTTATACGAGTGAGGGAGATGTATGATAATGATTGTATGTTTCATTTAAGGGGGTGCAGACATGCGTTCACCATTTGTTTCATGTTCGACTGTTGTTATATTATTATTATTGTTATATTATTATTATATGTTTAAGAACTAAAGCAAAACTATCAGCATATTGACATTTGAAGTTATTGAATTTTTGGAATTCACTCACACTACAATATTATCTTTGTAACTATATTCCATACCATCAAAATTAACATCACGGATTTTTGTATTGTAAGGGTTTACGGAAACGTCACAGTGCCGTGTGTGGGAGAGATGCAAGAATTTTTGTTTTTTCCTTTGGAGGAAACAGACCTACGTGCATTGTATATCTCATATTTTGAAAGAGCTGCAGTATTATAACGATAAGGAAAGTATGTTTATTGCATTTTAATACCGTTAGGTACCGTAAGCATTAATCGTCACAGTCATTTTAAAAGCGCTCACTGACCAAGGCCGGGTTTAGACTTGTAAGTTTTTTCCTGTAAATTGCTCTTGTAAGCGATTTATGGCCAAATTACCAATGTAATCGACACCAAAAGTCACTTAACGTAATTTATAGCAAGTTTCAGAACTTATTCTTTGGGAAGTTTTTTGACTTTCCAGCCTTCTTACAGCTTATAAAATCAGTTTGATAAGCTAAGAGACTTACCGCAAGAAATAGTTCTGAAAAGTGCCGTTGCGAAATGTCAAAAATTAATAGACAATTGTTTTCATAGGATTTTTTTCCTAAAAAACAGTATTTATTTCCACAAATTTAAGTTTTCTGAAAAATGAGCATTCTTTTATTCAATTTTCAGTCCAATCCTTTCCAATCTTAATTAATGTTTCTGTTTTTAACATTTACGTTTTTGAAAATTTGAATTCGAAGTCGGTTGCTGTCAGCAGATGTCAGGTAGCTGTCATTCGGATACAACAAAATTAATTGCCGCTTTTGAATGCACAAAAGCGCGTGGAGAATTGTTTAATTAAAGCCAAAAATCTATTTCAACACTTGATTTGGGCGTTTTCGTCTTTATTGACAAAATTGCATAA
The DNA here is from genome assembly GCA_929108145.2 of Limnephilus rhombicus. Classification (NCBI taxonomy): domain Eukaryota; kingdom Metazoa; phylum Arthropoda; class Insecta; order Trichoptera; family Limnephilidae; genus Limnephilus; species Limnephilus rhombicus. The sequence goes on along the minus strand of OV815290.1, from coordinate 21,124,742 downwards.
ATTTGACAGTAGCAGGTCGTTGTTGACAGGAAGCTATCTTACCGCAAATAAATTTAGAGATGTGAACAGTCGCATAAGCATTTACACAGGTCAAACTTCCAAACAACTTCCGTGATAATTAATTAGCACAAGTCGGATGCATATGTAAACGCTCCTGTGAGTGACATGTCAAAATCTTATGTAATCCGTAAATTTTAATTACGATTGTAACCCTAGCCTAAGGATGTGAAGATTTATGTGAATATATTAGTGTAATGTTATTATGTGTTTGCAATAATTGAAGAAAGCGTATTTTGTAGGTATGTTTGAAGAAATTAAGTTATTATGTGCATTTGAATAAAGAAAACAAAAAATTTTTAATGTATGTTTTCAAGGGAAATGGTAAATGTGTTCAACAGAGGTTTTTTTTAAAGTGTGGCATTAAAATTGCACCCTGCTTTAAAAATACAAAATAATATAAACAAAATCCACCAAATTAGATAAAGGCATACTGCTGACGACTCAGTTGCAACCTCTCTTTCTTCCTCATAAAGGACACAAATAACTAATTATTATTTTTAATTTTTAAACTAACGTTTAAGACAAGATTTTTATGCATAGCACAAAGGGTAACAATTATTATAAGCAATAATTATCAGCCTGAAACGCTCATCCACATTGAAAAAATCTTCTGAGAAAAGATACAGTCCCGTTGGCGCCATGTATCTTTTCTCGGAAGATTTTTTCAATGTGGATGAGCGTTTCAGGCTGATAATTATTGCTTATAATAATTGTTACACAAATAACCACTGGAACGACAATGCGATTTTTAACTTTTTCCTCCGATTGCTCATGACTTTTTGGTGACCATTTTGAATATGTTCCGGCGACATTAAAAAAATCATACCTCTGAATTTTAATATGGAAAAATAGAAAAAAAAAATTTAATGTTCTAGGGAAAATTTGCCTAAAACTGGCAGCAAAGCAATCCGAGGTATTGTAAATGTTGCCATATTGATAACAGAAAGAGAGGTTCCAATGCAGCTCTTAGCGGCAGGACCGTACATAGAAAACAAACAATTAATTCAAAAATACAGAAAAATAAGCGTACATAAAACTAAATACAGTTTTTACAAAGTAACAAAATATAAACCACACCAACAGTGAAAAATTGCATAAAATTATAGGTCAAGCAATTAGAGTTGAGGCCAACAAAGCAAACTTAAGATTGTGTGTATTGGTGCATAATGTACCCACACTTAGATATCCCTCAGTTATGTCATCGCCAAAAGTCAAATAAGTTTTCAAATTTTATTATTAGGAATAACAATGTAATTTTTCAAATACAACATTTTTGAAAGTAAACAAAAAAATGGCTCACCTTGCGTCTTTTCTAACTAAAACTACTGGTAAGGAAAAAAAATAAAAATTCACATTTTATTAGACAAATGTATTATAAACGTTGTCGTCACTTCACTTTTTTGTTGTTTCGAATAAAAATAATTAATTCAAAAATCCCAAAGTTTCATAATTTTTTTTCAAATTGCGGTCAGAAACCTCAGATTAATATTAACCCCTTCGAATTTTCGAGAATATTAGCTTTTGGTGTCTTAAACGAAATGACATTTTACGAAAACTTTTAGTTATAACTGCTTCACAATTAAAGCTCTATAAATGAAACATTTCTGAACGTAGCTGAATAGTAAAAACTGTTTTAGAAAGGTTACAAAATAGGCTTTCAAATTATTATATTACAAATAAATATTAGCATTTGTAAATATTAAAATTTAGAACGCAAACATTAAAAATAGGTAAAAATGACTCACGTGATGTTTTTATGTGAAAACGGTACTAAAATCACAGATTATGCAAACAACAATACTTATTCTATTGTATATATGTGTAATAAACACTTTTGTCACCTCACTTTTTTATCATTTCATATAAAAATATTTAATAAAAATTTAAAATGTGGAGCGCGGTGGAGCTGCCGGTAGCAAATTTGCGCTGGTAAATATTTTTGTCAACTACACGATTGGCAGCTGATTCCTGTTATGTATTTCCATAGACAACTTGATAGAAATGTGCAGCTTGATCTACTATCGACCTTTGAATTTTTGTTTTAGGGATGTAACTAAAACAATAACAGAGTTATAACGATTTCTATGGAAACACACGCGCTGACGTATAAACAAGCTTATTGTACTTGACTGCTGTCCTATTTTTAACGCTTATATCTGCTTACGTTGCGGAGGGGTTAATTATTTTGTAATAAACTTTTAGATTTGAATATATGGCATGATGTTTTCTCTTTCTTGCCCAGTTAAGATCATATTTCTACCAGTGGCGGCTCGTGACTTTTGGGTGTGCTAGAGTGCTGATGTTACAAAAAATGGCATCATTGATGTTGTTGTACCCGAAAAAAAATAAAAATAATTTTCGCCTACGACAACATCCGCCAATGCCATTTTTTTAGTAATAACACCCTAGCACACCCAAAAGTAACATGCCACCACTATTTCTAACCATGATAGTAAGGGAGACACAATGATTTCTATGAGAAGTATATGAGTTGTTCCCAAAAGCGAGCAAACTAGCCTGAAGGGTTAATATTAAAAAAAAAAGATATATATTTAGATTGATATTTAAAACAATATTAATTTATTTCTAATAATAAAATTTGTAAGCGTACTTCATCAGCTTTTAAAAGCAGTTTTTAGTTTTCGGTTACATTCTGAAATGATTAATTTATTTGGATTTTATTGCAAAGTGGAAATAATCTGACCATCAGACGTAATACTTTCGAGTCCTGAGGGCTTAAATAAAATTAACTTTTTTTTCAGTTTCACTGGAATTTTATTTTCAAAAGTCTAATTAAAAGTTTGAAACCCGCTGTACTCAAGCAATACATCTGTGTGAGTACTGTGTTAGACTCAACTCTGGTTGCGATACCTATACGTACATAAAGAAATATGAAATATGTATAAAAATAAATATAAGTATAAAAAACTAAACCACAACCACATCTTAAATTCTACAAAGAAAATTGCTATCACATTACAAAGCCAGGATTTTAAAATTTGATTAGCTGAAATTATTTTCTTACCTACTTTTACATATAACTCTACTTAAGTTATAAAACTACATATAATAATGAATTCACTTAAGTTTCTTAATCTACTTAACTTTTTTACTGAACTTATGTTTATTAATCTACTCAAGTTTTTTTAATCAACTTACTTTTTTTAATCCGCTTATGTTTAATAATCAACTTAAGTTATTAATCTACTTAAGTTTTTTTAATCACTTCAGTTTATTATTCTAGTCTAATTATCTACTTAAGTCTATTATTAATCTACTTAGGTTAATGAATCAACTTAAGTTCATTAAACAAATTAAGTTTATTAATCGACTTATTTTTATTAAACAAATTAAGTCATAATCAACTAAAGTTTATTAAAGTAATTAATTAGACAAATATACTTAAGTTTATAAAAAAAGCAATTTACAGGTTTAAAAAAAACGGAACCATCCACTAAGTCGGTTTTATTTGTTCCACTGAACAAACAATCCCTAGAAGTATAATCTGTGTGTGATTTGAAAAAAAAACTGATGTCGCCAAATAAGACCTTTCGACTCCAAGGCCCAGACAGACTAATGAAATCGAAATGTTGAATTTACTTTACAGAACGCACATTTATTGACTTATTTCTCCAGTGCCTCGTTCAGATCTAGTCTCTAAACATAGTCTGCAGTCTGCACTTTTAAAATTTTTCCCTTTTCATTAAACGGTGATCTTTCAGCAGGGATGCTAAGAGTATCTTCCGCTCTGGATCCTTGTGAAGAGGGGACTATGGCCGGGTTTCACTCTGTCACGTTTGATGACTGTCAAATTGGTGATAAACAGCATTAAGGCTTTTTTAACATTGAAGCGGTCTCCGTGAGACCCATTCCACGTTTTGATCGAAATATCAGCCGTCAAGCATGACAGTCAAATGGTCAAACGATCAAACTGGCAAGCATAACGCTCAAAATGTCAAGCATGACGGTCAAACTGTGAAGCACAGTGGTCAAACTGGCGTAACAGTCAAACTATCAAGCATGACGGTCAAACTGTCAAGCATAACAGTAAAACTATCAAGCAAAACGGTCATGGTTTTAGGCTCCTCTGCTGATCATAATTTGATTAAAGAATCAAACAGACAGAGGATTGAGGTTTAACGGGATTGGCGTTCAAATGTAAAAAAAAAATGGCACTGATCGTTAATTTTAATGCAGTTTTAGAACGGGTTGTTTAAACATTTTTTAAGAATTCATAAAATATTTTAAGTTAATTCTCATGTTCTGTTATTAAGTTAAGTTCTGTTATTAAGTTAAGTTCAGTTGTATGAAGCAACTGCCATCTAATGATATAATAACAGAACTTGAATAGAACTTACTCAGAATGTGAAAATTTACTTAAAATATTTGATGAACTGTTCAAATTTTTTGAAAAAAACCAGTCCTTAAACACCCCAACCTAAGAAAGATGAATTGTACAGACGAATCATTTTAAAAAGCACACATTTCAATGTATTTGTGCACACCGATAGTGGTTCAAACCAGTTCGGAACACCCTTCTCAGTCCCCTCTTACCCTACAATAGTCCTTGGGTACAAAATCTCTTGAAAATGATTCTACTACACCTGGTTATCCTAGTTTATCATGACTTAGTGGATTGTTCCAGAAAACCAACGCTGTTATGCAAGACGTAAAATATTGAAGACTGCAGCGGATGAGACAATTTGTTTTAACATTGTGCTTGTGTTTGTGCGATCTTCAAGAACCCGGTTTACTTCTTTATTTCATTAAAAAGCGCCTACCCACAGCATCCCCAAAAATGACATAAGCCCAAAAGATTTCGCTAAAGGCTTAATATTATTGTTTTACCAGCACTTGCGTAAAAAATTGTTAATATTTGACAGGCCAACAAAATTGATTACGTGTTCGGTAAAGAATTTCGACACTTGCATGAATATTTTTTATAAATTTCATTAGAAGTACTGGGAACATATCACACTACGCGATTTATCTCTTCAGTGCATAAAAATAACTGTTTAGCTTGTCTCTACTCAGTGTTAAAACTGTTTATCTTGTCTTTACTCAGTTTTAAAACTGTTTATCTTGTCTTTATAACTGTTTAGCTTGTCTCTACTCAGTGTTAAAACCGTTTATCTTGTCTTTACTCAGTTTTAAAACTGTTTATCTTGTCTTTACTCAGTTTTAAAACTGTTTAGCTTGTCTCTACTCAGTGTTAAAACTGTTTAGCTTGTCTCTACTCAGTGTTAAAACTATTTATCTTGTCTCTACTCAGTGTTAAAACTGTTTATCTTGTCTTTACTCAGTTTTAAAACTGTTTATCTTGTCTTTACTCAGAAAAATAACTGTTTAGCTTGTCTCTACTCAGTGTTAAAACCGTTTATCTTGTCTTTACTCAGTTTTAAAACTGTTTATCTTGTCTTTACTCAGTTTTAAAACTGTTTAGCTTGTCTCTACTCAGTGTTAAAACTGTTTAGCTTGTCTCTACTCAGTGTTAAAACTATTTATCTTGTCTCTACTCAGTGTTAAAACTGTTTATCTTGTCTCTACTCAGTGTTAAAACTGTTTAGCTTGTCTCTACTCAGTGTTAAAACTCTTTATCTTGTCTCTACTCAGTGTTAAAACTCCTTATCTTGTCTCTATTCAGTGTTTAAACTGTTTATCTCGTCTCTAATATCTCTCCAGTGTTTAAAATTAACTGTTTGTCTTGTCTCTATTGTATCTTCAGTGTTTAAAATTAGTGGCTTGGTTTATCTCTACTTGTATGTTTCTCTCCAATGTTTAAAATTAACTGTTTGTCCTGCCACTATTGTCTCTTCAGTGTTAATAAAACTTATTGTCTTGCCTCTTCAGTGTTTGAAATGAACTGTTTAGCTAATCTCTCCTTGTATATTATAACTATTCACATACGAAGTAACCCATGTAAAATAAATGAAAATAATAGAATCCTGTCAAATTTAACTCCATAAATAGATTAGACAGAATTTACTTCTTTATTTCATCTCTTCCAACAATTATAAGATTACTCTCTTTAAATGATTTACCTACCCTTCCAATCACTTTTCTGTTTTAATTTCGGCTCAAATTAATATATATTTTACCTTAAATACTCTTGTAACTACGTTATTCATTTATATACTTGTACGCCTGTCTCGACACAGGTATATCCTAGTGAGACAGGCATAAAACAAACCCAATCTACATATAATCTTTTATAGATAAATAAAAAATACATATTAACTTACAGCCTTACTAAAAAAAAACCACAGCGCGACCGATTAACTGTGTTATTGTAATAACATAAGTAAAGCTCGTATACACTAAAAGACGTTTTATTACCAATAACGTTTCTTACGTAGTCACGCTGTTAAAACGCATTGAAGATGTGACAACGTTGTATATGGTTTTAATTTACTAGGAAACAATGTTGTTTTAATTTTTCTCCGCAAGGGGCATTATTGGCGCGCTTATGCATTAGTTCGTCGGCCCGCAAACAGCCCGTGATGACAAAACGGCTCGGTGTGTGTTTATGGCGGGATATCGAAAATTTTGTGATTTTACTTAATAATTTCTATTGTAGTGACGAATTTACTCTTCTGTTCACATAATTGATATATTTACCATGTTATTTGTGTGGTTTACATCAGTTTAATCAAGTTTTTGTACAAACGCCGTACTTTCAAAGTTGAACTGTCAGAATATTGTTTTTTATAGGTTACTTGAAAGATAAAATTTTCATTTTAAAATCTTTATTTTAAGAGAATTTATTAAAAGTGATAATTTTTTATAATATTAAAATCTAATACATGTGTTCGTAAACGTATCAAAAAAATTAACGTCTTTAGAGATGCCAGAAATCTGTTTTAAATTTCGGTATTATTTCCAAGTTATTTTTTTTGCAATAAAAAAAAACTTTGAAATTTTTTATTATTTTTTTATTGTATACACGATGAAAAAGTGAGGTGATAGTTTCCTTTCAAATTTATTACACAAAATGGCTGTGTTTTTTAAATTTTGATTTTATTTAAATTTCTCTACATTTTGGTCAAAAATGTTGTGGGAGGAAATTTTTTTCCATTTTTTTCCGAGTTTGAATCTTAAAATACGGCAGTTTTTGAAAGCTAAAGTGTATTTCAAATACTCAAATCTAAAAGGTAATTTTATCTAGTTTTCATAAATGGTATTTGTTTTTACGACACCTTCAAAAATAAGAAATATATAGAACATTCAAAATACTATGGAAAAATTACAAATATCGTTCGGACATCAATGGTTAAAACAGAGATAAACTACCCCCTCAGGCCGTGGAAACCATGTGTATTTCTTTCAAAGAACAAATTTTTAATTAGTAATGTTTTCACTTCCGCGGCCGTTTGTCAATTGAATAAAATTTTCACTGGGTTTTTTAGTAAGGCTGATAGTGTTTAAAATGAACTATTTGTCTTGTATCTATTACCTTTTCAGCTTTTAAAATGGACTGTTTAGCTAATCTCTACTTGTATGTATTTCCACAGTGAACACAAAATTAAGTGTTTAGCTTATATCTACTTGAATGTATTTCCACAGTATTTAAAATAAACTGTTTGTTTTGTATCTATAATCTCTTCTTTGTTTAAAGTGAACTGCTTAGCTAATCTCTAAATAAACTGTTAAGCTAATATCCGCTGCTTGCTTCAATATTTCACATCTCATCACAAATAGTTCTACAATACTGCTTGAAATAGAAAAGTAGACCACATCCTGGGATCGTGCAGAATGGTGTTTTGTTTCAACTGACCGTAATCACTGGCCGTATAGAAGTGCGCGGTGGACCCGTCTTGCCAGTTGTTGTTGGGGCCAGCGTTATTATTACTGGATTGCCGCTGCTCTTGATGATGATAGTGCAGCTGCTGGGCGCTCGCTCTCCTGGGCCACTCCTCGTGGGATGCCTGTCCACTTAAGTGCGACGTCTGACCACTTAAGTGCGACGTCTGACCACTTAAGTGGGACATTTGACCACTTAAGTGTGATGTCTGACCACTCAAGTGCGACGATTGACCACTTAAGTGAGAGGTATGCCCACTTAAGTGAGTCTGACCAGTTAAGTGCGACGCCTGACTGCTCAAGTGAGACATCTGTCCACTTAAGTGATGGGTGTTGCTGGGGTGGTTCGACATGTGTCCACCAGAGGACTGGATGGGCACCTGGTGGCCGGGGTTTGCGCCGTGGTGGTGGTGGTCTGTCGGCCTCCGCGGCGGTAAGGACGCTGGTAGCGGGGGCGGTCGAGCTTCTAAAAGTGGCACGGCGAAAAGGGTTCGCTCCACGTGAGTTTACATATCGATTGTTTTGAAATCTAACTATTTTGATAAACAATCAATTGATAACAGTGGCTCTACGATTGTTGTGTAATGGATATAATATAATTGGCAAATAGATATATAGTCAACCGGTTTGGAGTGTTTCAAACTTCATCACATTTGAAGACCATCAAATGCACTTCAGCTTATGATCAAATTGTGATCAACTGACAAGTATGACAGTGTATGTCTTGATAGCTTATCATAACTTGGTAAAAAGCCGAAATGGGTTGAGCATTAGCGTTTAATGGAGCCCTTTCAGTTGTCAAAATACAAAATGGCACTAATCTTTGAATTGCAATGGCAAATGTAATGAAAGTTTGAATCACCCCAACCTTAACATTTAAAGCGAACCATTTAACAAAATCACAACCATTCATTCTGCAATATATATTTATTAAATATATATAAATATTATTATGTATTATCTATCTAAGACACCACAGACAATACATAAGCTATCAGACAATCAATCAATCAATCGACAAAATGTAAATGAAATAGACCAAAAACAATAAACAACACGAAAAAGCAACTCAACGGAAAATAATCAATCAATATATTATAATACAATGCATACAATTAATTAGATGACACCCACTTATTATTCAATCAAATAATCGACATACATACAATCAATCAAAAAGTATACAATTCATCAATTTGTAGTCCAATCAATAAAAAAAACATCCAATCAATCAATAAATACAATAAATCCAAAGAAATTCAACCCATTAAAAGACATCTGATCAAATCAAGAAGCGAATAGACTTCCAATCAATAGAAAAACATTCAATTAATCAAAAAAAAAATCGAAAGAATAAAAAGTCATTAAATCAATCAAAATTCATCCAATCAATAAAGATATTTGCAATCAATCAAAAGTTATGCAAAAAATTAAGAGTTATACAAACAATCGAAAGTTATAGAAACAATCAAAAGTTATTGAAACAATCAAAAGTTATACAAACAATCAAAATTTACACAAACAATCAAAAGTCATCTAATCAAGCAAAGAACATATAATCAATCAAAAGTCATCAAATTAATCAAAAGTCACCCAATCGATCAAAAGACATACAATCAATCAAAAGACATACAATCAATCAAAAGACTTACAATCAATCAAAAGACATAGGTACAATCAATCAAAAGTCATACAATCAATCAAAAGTCATCCAATCAATAAAAAGATGTATACAATCAATCAAAATCCATCCAATCAATTAAAAGAAGTAAACAATCAATCAAATTTCATCCCTGGTGATGGTCAATCAATAGTTTTCCAATAAAAAAAATCATCCAATCAATCAATAGACACCCAATCAATCTAATTAGAAACAGTAAATGGCGTATGAATACTCACTCTGCGCCTGCGAGTTGATGAAGTCGGTGTTGATATCCCGGTTGCTACCACCGTATCGGGTCTTGCCCCAAGAGCCGGTGGAGCCCGTGGAACCAGTGGGGCCAGTTGATCCTGTTAAGGCCGTGACGGTCGAGTCGGACATGGGCCGACTGCCGTTTCCGATGGATGATTCCGTCTGACGTCTGGATTGGAAAATACAAGAACACGTTAAGAATCAGCCAATAATATTAATAGCAAACTGAATAAATATGTTTGCTTATGCATTGCTAAACCATTCGTCCGATTGCGATGAAACTTTGGGGATCCGATGTGAGCATGCCAGCGATGGTTTCTATATACAATAGTGAGCTCTGGTATCATGAAATAATGCGATGCCAACCATTCATCCGATTGCGATTAAACTTTGGGGATTGGAAAAGACACGCAGGGAGAAACAATTTCTTATTAAGTGGCGTAGCAACGCATGCCGGGAACGCTAGTATTAAATATAAATGTGGATAACAGGAATAATTAAGTGCCGATACAAACCCTGATGTATGGCAGTGAGGCATGGAACTGGCTGGCGATGGATGAAAGTAGACTGATTTTTTTGAAGAATACGAATACGACCTCCGTAGTCCAGTGGGTAAGACTCTTGACTCACAATCCGGAGGTCGCGGGTTCGAACCCGGCATGCGTAAATAAATTTTATTTGATTAATTTGTGTTATTTCACAATTAATTCATTTAAAATAATATATAGTATATTTGCGGCATGTTCCAGAGTGGAAGATACTCTCAGTATCGCCCTGGTGTAAGACCACCATTCAGAATTGAAACGTTGCTTGAAAATGGCTTTAGCCGTGTTTGGTGACCAGATCTGAATAGCCAGGTACTTCCCAACCTTCCTCTTCCCCACCTCCTTCCCCTCCCCACTACCTTCAGCCTCACAACATACCCCAATTGGGGATGCCATAGTCTCACTGGCTCCAGACGGGAGCAGTTGAGATTCTTGTGCGGTATTCACTGTAAAAAAAAAATTACTCTCACAGACTTAGAAACGGCGAACGACTTTATACACTTAAGCTCATATATAAGTGATGAAGATTATAAAACAAAATTTAAAAAACTGGAAAGACTTCGATGGCTGGATCATGTAGAGAGGATGAGCGAGCATCAAGCGCCAAAGTCCCTGCTGAAGTCCCGGCGAAGGAGCCTGGGAAGACCAAGATTGAGATGGAGCGACCAAAGATATACCTACCTTGGAGCTTCTAAACTGGAGAGAGCTGGCACAAAATCGAGATGAGTGAAGGAAGGCTCTTAAGGAGGCCAAGACCCACCAGGGGTTGTAGAGCCACGTGTGATGATGATGATAATGATAAGTGATGAAGGAGGTTGTGAAACAGAATTGAAAAGAAGAATTTGCATGACAGAAAATGCTATGAATAAAATGCAAAAGATATGGAGTGACAGAGGCATAACGAAAATTACAAAGATGAGACCCGTCCGGGCATTGATTTTCCTCATATTTCTATACGGTGTGGAAACATGGACAATTAGAGCCAGCAAAAGAAAACCGATAGACAGCCTCGAAATGTGGTGCTGGAGAAAGATGCTCAGAATTCCGTGGACAGCCATTCTGGAAGAGGGAGGCTCCACAATAGGCTTTCAACTTTTCTGCTCACATCGTATCTTTAGATACTTTGGACATGTTACTCGCTAAGACTCCAATTTGGATAAACTCATAGTCACTGGCCGCAGTGTTTGGTAGAAGAAGCAAAGGAAGGTCACCAATGCGCTGGAGTGACCTAGTATCACTGGCTTTTGATACTAGAGTGTCCTTGGCACTCCACACAGCGCAGAACCACCATGGAAATTGGAGAAGGGGTCATGATCCTCAGCAATGACTTGAGAAGAAGTCTGAACTTCACAAAACAAAGAAAGAAGTTGGAAACTACTGACCTGGGTTAAGCCTCGATCAAATTGAGCGAGTTTTCATACAACTAGCTGCAGTTTAAAGTGGGCAAATCGGCGAGTGCGATTGTGATGTTTACACATAAAACTTTCAGACATTCAATAGTGAGTTGAGCGAGCTAAAATAACGACTCCCGCCTGAAATAATTCTGTCGACATTTCGTAGAAAACTGAGATATTCGCGGGTAGCTCACAACTATCAGCTACTTTCCGGCTTGTAGCTTGTAAACTCGCTCAATGTAATCGAGGCAATCCAGATCAAGCAGTAGTTTGACAGTTACGAAATCAGCTGTTGACAGGCCGCCATCTTGCCATGGGCCACACATGCTAGCAAACAGCGAGCAAAGTAGCCCCCCTTTCAACTTTATTAGTAAATTGTTCACAATCTGCTAGTTAGCTATTAATATGATTACACTGAGCGAGTTTACAAGCAGATAGTGAATTCGCAGCTTGTAAACTCCTGTATATTTTACCTGATTAATATGTCGGCCTGATCCACTGGGGAAACTGACTGCAGCCTGGGTGGAATGGCGGGTCCGTGGGATTCTAGAAAAAAACATAATTTTTAATTAAAAAGTTAGAAATTTTCAAAAGTGGAAGAATTATTTTTTTCATTACTGGGGAAACAACAGAGTTATGCCAATATTGTAACAATAAACTGGGCGTACTGTACAGGGCCCGCAGATACTTTAATAGTGCACAACTGCTAACCCTGTAAAAATCGCAAGTGCGCCCCACGGTTGAATTTGGCAGCCACCTCTGGTCTGGAGCTCCAAAATATCTGAAAAATACCCTCGACTCTGTGCAGAAACGGGTGGTCCGTTTGATAGATTCTCCCATCTTAACAGACGGATTGCAATCTTTAGAGCACAGGCGTCAGGTGGGAATGCTATCCTTGTTCTACCGGTATTACAATGGAAGATGCTCCGAGGAACTAGCATCATTGATCCCTTCGGCACCGGTGCATAGTCGGGAAACACGCCAAACGCGTGCCCAACATTTGTACACGGTTGACATTTGTCACATGAGAACGGGTCGTTTCTTCGACTCGTTCTTATGTTCAACAGCTCGGCTGTGGAATGATTTGCCGGCCTCTGTGTTTCCTCCTTCCTACAACATAGGTCTCTTCAAGACCAATGTTCATTCCTTCCTCTCCTCAAAAAGACCCTCCACACAGCATCCCAGATGACATAGGCCCTGAGGGAAATTATTTTCCTCAAGGCCTCCTGTGTGGAGTTAATGTAAAAAAAAAATAATAATAATAATCACAGCAAATTCACAGATGTGAGGTTATGTTTGATTCCCAATTTTGATGGTTGGATTTTTTAAAACATTTTTACATCAGGGCCTGTGTTTTTTGGGGATGCTTTGGGGAGGGTCTTTTTACGAAAAAGAAGGAGAGGAAGTTCTGGGAAAGAAAAATCAATGAGTGTTAGGTGGGAATCTGGAAGTCAATGTGTCCAGGAGTGACCACTGCGGTGCGAGGTGTTGGGTCAAGAGAGTCCAGCTGGAGAGGTCTAGTTTAAATCTCCATCAAACAGTCTCTCCCAATCCGGCCCGCCGTGCAGTAGGTGAGCGAATGCCTTCGCTGTCAAGACCCAAACAAACCTCATCCTTGCTAGGTCGCCAAACATAGCAAACCACTACCAGGGGGCGACCAGGCAGGGATGTTGGTCATCCAATAAATGGTTCCCCTGACGCGGTACCCGTACCTGCTTACCAAAATGACATTTTTGGTTAAATTTTTTTTAAGCCTAATCAAAATTGGACACTTTTAAAATTTTTTATCTATACTTATATTATAAATGTGAAAGTCCTTGTGATTGTTACACTTTCACGCCTAAACCACTAAAAAGATTTTAAAAATTCTTTAACAAATAAAAAGCTACATTATATGCGAGTAAAATAGGATGTATATAATGGTAAGCTCTGGCGTTATAAAAATATAAATATTATATTTATTATACGTTTTCTGTCCCTAACAAAAAGCTAACATCAGAAGGAAAGCAAAATAAATCGTTGTCATGTCGAAACGAAGTTGATTTGCAGGACATTTTATTTCAGGCGTCGTAGTTCGTATCTATCAAATAAATCACAAATGTATGTACGCGCACAACTTCCGAACGACAGCATCAAATTGGATTATCCTTTTTTTGTGTTTGTTATTGTCAAGGTTTGTATAAAACTACTGGTGAGCTCTGGCATTATGAAATTTCCAATAGGTGGCAGGCGAGCTGTTTGAAAACTGAATGTATGGAATGCGGGAGGGGGGAGGGGAACTCGGGTAAGGGGTTCGCGAGAGGTGGGGTATTTTGAAGACCCCCCCTGAACAGGTCACGTAGTATGGGAGTATGGGTACGTTTCCTTATAGCTTAACCATGCAATGATTTTAATTACAGGCTTAAAAAATAAAGAGTTTTATTTAGAATCACCTCTTTCCGAGAATTAGAACATTTTCTCAACACCAATCAATCACATGTACTTTATGTGAAAAATATGCATTTGGCCGATAATTTTTGTTTTAAAAGTTACAATTTTTTTTTTACATTTGAACTGGTGTTACTAGAAGTGGGAACTTTAGATCACATATTTTTTGGTTGTCCCTCTCTAAATAAATATCCTCTGTTCTATCAAGCGTTATCTAAAATAGCCTCCCAACATTCTCATTCTCATCTCTTCTAAGTCTGAACTCTACTCCAATCTTCCATATAATTTTCAAATTTGCCCATTAACACATTTTACACATTTTGGGAAATGAATATGCTAACATCGGCGACATTTATTTCTTAAAATTAGCGCAATATAAATATGCACTCAAAAATTATTTTTCCATAATGTAACTTTATATATGCAATATGGACATGTTGAAATGAAATGTGATATTTCTCATTGTTCTTTTTTGTTATTTTTTGTTGTGATACACAAAATAATTGTATGTTATTTTAAAGTTTAAAACTACTATTATGTAATGATATTATTTTTCTTACTTTTGTACTCTATTATATGTTTATTTATAAAAGGCAGTATAGCCGTTTATGTATTTAAAATAAAATAAAATAAAATTAACCAGTCAAAGGCCAGGCCATTTCAAGAAAAAACACTAAAAAGCATCATTTTGAATTTTGAATTGAATGTTTTGTTGATTAATTTTGAGCTATTGTATATTTTATTGACTGAAACACGTTCCTAGAACAATTAACTATGTACCAAAACAACATTACTTGCATTAATTACGTAAATTAATAGGTTTTACGATGTTTTAGTCGCGGAACACTCATTAGTTGCTACGGTTAAATTCGCGGCAAATTCTGACAGGTCAATGTCATAGAAGAAATCGTTTTAAAAATATTCTGGAGTTGCAAGGTGAATGAAACTTTTAGGCGTCTCATAGAGTAATGTTGGCGCAAGCGATTCTGACACTGTTTTTCATACGAATTCTGTACATAGAAGGGCCAAAATCGTAGACCAAAAGTTTTTTGTCGAAAATTATATTCAAATATTTGAATTATTTTCTCGCGCATATGACGCGCGCGCCGGCGCGTCTCCGGCCTGTCACCGGTTAAGATGAAACCATACTAAATAATGCAAAATCGTACAAAATCATATGTTTTTGTTTTGAAAATTGGATCGCATACTGCGTGTAGAACATATTTGGCCCTTAAAAATATCGGTCAGTTTTTTTATAAGTCTTATAAAATAATAAAGTATGTGGTCTATAAAAAACACTTTCAAGTCCAAACTCTCTTATTTATAAACCCCTTTTCGGATATGGTTTTATTGTTTAATGTGGCAAATTCAGGTATTTTTATAATAATCGTAAAAAAAAATTATATTTACGCCCTAAGTTGACAAATTTTTTTTTTTTTTTTTTTACAGTGAATACCGCACAAGAATCTCAACTGCTCCCGTCTGGAGCCAGTGAGACTATGGCATCCCCGATTGGGGTATGTTGTGAGGCTGAAGGTAGTGGGGAGGGGAGGGAGGTGGGGAAGAAGAAGGTTGGGAAGTACCTGGCTATTCAGATCTGGTCACCAAACACGGCTAAAGCCATTTTCAAGCAACGTTTCAATTCTGAATGGTGGTCTTACACCAAGGGCGATACTGATAGTATCTTCCACTCTGGAACATGCCGCAAATATACTATATATTATTTTAAATGAATTAATTGTGAAATAACACAAATTAATCAAATAAAATTTATTTGCGCATGCCGGGTTCGAACCCGCGACCTCCGGATTGTGAGTCAAGAGTCTTACCCACTGGACTACGGAGGTCGTCATTAATATGCGTCATAAAATATGCATTTTCGCATGGTTATTTTACAATAGGGCCGGCAGTAGACGAATTTGGATTTTCAAAGTGAACTCTATGCCGTCCACCGAAGGGCTACATAACTTGTCAAGCCCGTTTTTTTCAGTTCGCCCCAGGACGTAGCGGGGAACGGACGTTAGGCTCAGCATCGCTTTTTTCCATGAAATCAATTTTAAAATTCTGTTTTATTACGATAAACAATGCTTAAAAAATGAGTTGAAAAACCTGTAAAAACAAAATCTCAAATACCTTTTCCAACCTTTCCAAAAGCTTTTTCTCAAGTATTTTTAAACTCCTCCCATAAAAGGGCGTGAATTCTGATTTCGATTTTTTCCTGGACTATTGGATCACCTTAAATCAAACTAACATATACATTTAACTTCCCTCTGATGAATTAGAAAAAAAGATTTAAAAAATGGCCATGAAAGAAACACGTTAGAGGAACACGTCACAGAAACATTTGAAGCAAAACAAAAATTAGCAGGTAGGTACTTACTTTGTTATTATTTTTATGTGATGCCGCACAAGAGTCCAAACTACCCACAGCCAGTGGGACTATGGCATCACCGATTAGGGGAACATTGTTAGACTGGATGAAGTGGAAGTATGGAAGAGGGAGAGGAAGATTGGAAGTACCTGGCTATTAAGATCCGGTCACTAAACAAAGCTCTGAATGGTGGTCCCTCACCAGGGCCATACTGACAGTATCTTCCGCTCTGGAACGAGGTGGAAATATACTTATATAGGTATATTTTAATTTCTGTGTGTTCACTGCTAATAGGCCACTTGCATGGATTTCATAATGACTTGGAAAAAATCGTGTGGATATATTTTTCAACTAAGATTTCGAAAATGTTACAAATTTTTTTTAGAAATGTATAGTTTTTTATTTTTAACTCAATAAATACGCTATTTGGGCTCATGACGTCACTCCATGAAAATGTTCCATCTCTGATAATATTCAATTAGTTTTGTAAAATACCACACTGATTTATTTTTTATATTGTAACACTCTGATTTTCGAATATGTTACGAAGAGAACCCCATATATATCATGCCGTTTGACGTTTTGACAGATGTTACGAAGAGAACCCCATACATATTATGCCGTTTGATGTTTTGACAGATGTTACGAAGAGAACCACGCACATATTATGCCTTCTGTACGTAACTTAGAAGAATAATGGTAATGGTGCTGATTTTAACAAAATCAAATTTTATAATTAATAAAATTATAATTTTTCGGACGCTGTAACACTGTCTGAAACGTTGGCTAAAGAAGGAAGTAGCGCAACACGGCATAACACCCCAAAAATAAACAACAAAAATACTTTTGGCCATGAAAATCTAAAATCATATCATTATCATACATCTCCCTCATACATGTAAACAAAATAAAATGCAAGTAAAAAGTAGTACTTTGGAGGAAACAGGTATTTTGTGTGTCTCATCTTTTGTCTCACCATTCTAATGTGTAAGAAAGAGGTGCAGCATTATAGCGATAAGAACGAGTGTTTATTGCCTTTTTTTGCCATTACGGTAATGTAACAGTGAATCGTCGCAGTTATTATAAAAATGCTCAATAAATATGTATGTAGAAATTTTGAAATCAAGAATTATATGCTCACAAATTTCTCACGATTGTTAATAAAATTTTAATGAAAAATTAAGTTAAGGTTATCCGATCTGGTTGATGGTGTAAGTGGTTTTAAAATAATTTTGTATCACGCTAAAAAGTGTAGTAAATTGATTTCGTATGTTAGCAAGGATTCATGAAAAATGTCTGAAGTATTGTAATTTTTCATAGTGGGAATATTACGTTATGATTGTGCGAGTAATTGGTGAGTTATTTGATGCATTAGTGTTGTTAGCTTCTATGTGAAGAAGCCTAGTGTGCCTGATATGCCTCATTTTAACCCGTCAAAGGCCAAGAAAAACCAGGAAATTTCCTAACAAAGCACCACTTTGAATTTTGAATTGAATGTTTTGTGTATTAATTTTGAGCTATCGTATATTTTATTGACCGAAACACATTCCTAGAACAATAAACTATGTACCAAAACAACATTACTTGCGTTAATTATGTAAATTGATAGGCTTTACGATGTTTTCGTCAAGTAACACGCATCAACTTTGATAGAAAGAATCGCGGCAAATTTGACATTTTGATGCCACAGATAAAATCATTTAAAAATATTCT
Source organism: Limnephilus rhombicus (assembly GCA_929108145.2). Lineage (NCBI taxonomy): Eukaryota > Metazoa > Arthropoda > Insecta > Trichoptera > Limnephilidae > Limnephilus > Limnephilus rhombicus. Next base: position 21,106,520 of record OV815290.1, on the reverse strand, counting down.
GGGGTTGCCAGGTGAATGAAATTTTTGCCTGTGTCATGGGTAAATGTTGGCGCCAGCGATTCTGTCGCAAACATATTTTTTTGAAATTTTTTTGCATGCGCACAAACCGCGCGCTTCCGCGCGTCTCCGGCAAATAAGAGGTTGAGAAGGCTATGTCTTGTGTATATTTCAGGATGCATTGTATTGTCAAACTTAGGATGCCTCAGCAACTAAAATCAAAACCCATATTGATATTCATGTTTGTTGCGCGCAGTTCAACCCCTAGCATGGACTCTACCAAGGAGGTACCTGCCCAAGTAGGTGTGAGGGGGGAGGGGGGGGGGTTATATTGGAAATCTGTTAGCAATTATATAGTTTAAAATTGTTGTTAAATAGTTAGGAGTAAGTACTTGGGTGTAAGATGAGATATTTGCGTGCATTTGTAAAAACAAGGAAAAACATTTTACCAGCTTTGGGCGGAGTGTCCGGGATGGTAGAAGATCTTGGAGGGGCGGGTGGTGTCACTGGCCCATCTGACGAAGCATTCGACTGGAAGAATTAAACAAAACATATTAGTAAACAAGGTTAAACAATGCAGTTCTGATACCAACCCTGATGAGCAGAGGTGTACAGTACATAATAGGCACATAAGCACTGCCTACCCGACCTTAATCCCTCGCGTAATAGAAAATATATTTATATATATATATATATATTTATTTTTTTACATTAGTTCCACACAGGACGCCCGAGGAAATGGGTCTTGAAGGACTCTTCTGAGTCTTGAAGTGGGCTTCTTCAAAACCCAGGTTCCCTCCTTTCTTTCCACACAATACCCCTAAAGATGACATAAGGAGTTAATATTTAAAATAAAAAAGTATTCAGAAAGGTTTATGGTTACCTGTCTTGAAGCCCTGTGCTGCTGCAGGATCTCCGCCTGCGTTCGCTGACGAGGTCTCGGTTCCGGAGAAGATGCCGGCGAGGAACTCGAAGATCCGTTACTGAAAGAAGAAGAGAACACATTAGATATAGAACAAGATGGCTTATAACCACTTTGGTGGAATTTGATCTCCTCCACAAGTGCTCTCCACTGGCTGCGCTCCCTGGCTCCCTCCTGCTCCAATCCTCTTCCACGCGGTCTCTCCAACTCTTCCTCAGTTCAACTCTGGCCACCCGCACTCGCACTCCAGTGCCCTGTCAACTGCCATTCTTTCATACGGTCTTTGGGATCTACAGAATCTTACAATGGTCCCATACTCAATTAGATTTAAGAGTTCATGCTTCATTTTAATTTTGTATTCATTTTCTAGCTGTCATGAACAATAATGGGTATAAATTTGCCATCACTTTAATTGAAACGATGACGAAGAAAGGTTGAAAGGCAAAGCACTAAAGTGGTGAGCAATTACTGAAGTTGTAACTTATAGCTTAAGTGGTAAGTGATAGCTGAAGTAGTTCGTGATAACTGAAGTTGTAGGCGATAGCTGATGTGGTAAGTGATAATTGAAATGGTAAGTAATAGCTGAAGTGGACGGTGAAAACTGAAATAGTTAGTGATAGCTGAATTGCTAAGTGATAGCTGAAGCGGTGAGTGATGACTGAAGTTTTAACTGATAGCTGAAGTGGTAAGTGATAATTCAAATGGTAAGTGATAGCTGAAGTGGTTAGTGATAGCCAAAGTGGTAAGAGATAGCTCAAGTGCTAAGTGATAGCTGAGGCGGTAAGTGATAACTGAAGTTGTAACTGATAGCTGAAGTAGTATGTGATAGCTGAAGTGGTTTGTTATAACTGATGTTGTAAGTGATAGCTGAAGTGGTAAGTGATAATTGAAATGGTAAGTGATAACTGACGTGGTTAGTGATAGCTGAAATGGTAAGTGATAGCTGAAGTGGTAAGTGGTGCGTGAATGATGAACAACTCACTGATGGAGCTTCTGACGCAGCGCCTCGTTCTCTCCATAGCTCAGCAGTTGCAGCGAAGGAGGCAGGCCGGCGTGGAAGTCCAACTTGGCCACCCAGTCCTGCAGCGCGGCCGCCGTGGTGCACGCAAACAGGAACTCCGCGCCATCCGCGCAGCGCAGCCGGAACACGTGCTTGCGCTTAGTGTAGTCAGACGCCCTCTCGCATTCCGCCTGAAACCATACACCAAACATTCTATTATTTATGCTTTTTAAGAAATTTTTTTATTTCAATATAGATTTGTCAAAATCATAAATCTAAGTGGAGCATGACTGCTTTTGTGTTTCCTCCCTCCTACGACATGGGCCTCTCTCTACAAGACCCAGATTCACTTTCACTTCTTCAAAAAGACCTGTAACACAACATCCCCAAAACTAACATAGGCCATATTAAAGGACTTAGTGGCGTGATGATGAGTTGACTATGGCTGACCTTGAGGATGGAGACAGGAGGGGCGGCGGCCTTGGCTTGCGAGAAGTCCATCTCATCGCGGAAGAAGCAGAGCAGCTGGCCGCACAGCACTGTGTGGTAGCCGCGCCACGACCGCACGGCCGCACGCTGCCCACCACTGCCCGCCTCGTGCTTCCGCTCCAGGTAACCTGCAAGTATATATAGTTAATACAGCTGTTACTTGCAAAAATGTTCAGCTGATACAGCTGCAACTTGTAAATATGTACAGTTAATACAGTTGTTACTTGCAAAAATGTTCAGCTAATACAGCTATAACTTGTAAATATGTACACTTAATATAGCTGTAACCTGCAAATATGTACAGATAATACAGCTGTGACCTGCAAATATGTAACCTGATGATAATATGTGCAGTAAATAAAGCTGTATCCTGCAAATACTCGTATGAACAGTTAATACAGCTGTAACCTGTAAATATGTGCAGTTAATACAGCTGTAACTTGTAAATATGCACAGTTAATACAGCTGTAACTTGTAAATATGCACAGTTAATACAGCTGTAACTTGTAAATATGCACAGATAATACAGCTGCAACCTGCAAATGTACACATTAAATACAGCCGTAATTTGCAAATATGCACAGTTAATACAGCTGTAACCTGTAAATATGTACAGTTAATTCAGCTGTAACCTGCAAATAAACACAATCAAAATATTCACAAAGTCTATTGACGTCATTTTAGAGGAGACGTTGTATGATAAGTCCTTTAGTCAGGAACAACAAAACAGACTGGGAAGTCATGTTTTGTATTGCAGTAGTATGTAGCCGGTCTACTTGTATCAACAATGTGAAGAACTATTTTTTTTTTCAGGTTCTCCATAAAACAGTTATACACCAAATTATTACGGAGAAGATTACAAAATTTAAGAGAAGAAAAAAAGTCCAAGGGGGCAGTTTCACTATGTTGAGACATATGTCAAAAGATAGTTACTGAACTCTCTATAGGTAACATTGAAGATGTCAATGCTCAATGCAGAATCGTTAAGCAGTTGAATTGCTCTATTTAATGGGGCATTCTGAAAGGAAGAAGTTCTCTCTTTCGGAGCATAAAAAAGTGCGTGGGATCTCCCACGAGTATACGCATTAAGGACATATAGGTTAATCTCCTTCAACATAGATGGATTCAGTATAGTACCGGAGATCAGCTTAAATGTTTCCCCAAAAATATTTTTCGGCAGGTATTAAGATCGAGCATTCCTGTTAAGAACAACGATGGATTCAGGAATGGGTAGTATGTATATTCCCTCATATACAGGTAACGCATAAACCTTTTTTGTACTCTTTCTATTTCTAGGATATGGTTTTGTTCAGAGGGTGCCCAAATAATGTAGCTGTATTCCAGGATGCTGCGGACAAGTGTTTTATATGTTCTTCGTACTGCAATTCCATTAGTAAATGATATAGCATTACGAAGAACAAATCCGAGCATTTTGCTGGCACGGGAGACAATGTCTGATATGTGAGATTTGCTTAAAAAATCACGCCAAGGTTTCGAATCTCGTTTTTGCATGTTAGTATAATTTTATTAATATGGTATGGGAATAAAAATGTGTCTTCTGATCTTGTAAATGTGATGACACTGCATTTCTGGATGCTGAATGGTAAGTTATTCAATTCCGACCATTTGACAAGAGAATCAAGATCGTTCTGCAGAAGAATGGAATCTCTATGACTTTTAATAGCTCTGAAAAGTTTAATATCGTCAGCGAAGAGGAGATATTTTGAGCGGTTAATGGTCCTGCCTATATCATTAATGAATAAAAGAAAGAAGAGGAGTCCTAGATTCGACCCGGAATCTCGGAGTTAGTTTTGTATTCGTGAGAAAGCTGGTGTCCGTAACTGACATACTGACGACGATTGAGTAAATAGCTAGTTACGAAAGCTAGAAAATCCTGAGAGAATCCGAGGTCACACAATTTTTTTAATAAAATATCATGGTCGACTTTGTCAAATGCTTTTTCGAAGTCTGTATAAATCAGATCGACGTGTACAAAATTTTCAAACGATTTATTTATATAGGTGGTGAGATTCATTAGGTTTGTTGAGGGTGATAGAGTGGGACGAAATCCATGCTGATTTTCGATAAGTGTATGTTTTGTTTGATTATATATTTGTGAGTAAATTATGGTTTCTAAAAGTTTTGCGGGTGCTGATAAGACAGCTACAGGTCTGTAATTATCGATTGCCGACTTTTTGCCTTTTTTGTGTATAGGTGTGACTTTCGTTAGTTTCCACATTTCAGGAAAGATATATTATGAAGTGAAAGGTTAAAAATGTGCTTTAGAGGTTGACTTAAATATAATTTGAGTATAAAATCTTTGGTGAAATAAATTGGTGGTATAAAATCTGGGCCGACGGAGAATTTTGGTTTTAGCTTGTGGAAAGCGGCAACAATATCATCATCGTTAATTTCGTGAATTTGTACAGGTAAAGCATTGTTTGATGAAGAAGCTATAGAGGAAAAGTCAAGTTTGGGAATATTGTCGCTGTATACTGACTGAAAATAATTTGCGAAACCTTCTGCGATTTCAGAATATCCATCCAGAAAATTCATGTGATTAAGTTTGTCACAGTCGCGACGTTTATCGTTCGTCTAAGACCAAAATCGAGTGTGGTCTGTTATAATACTATTCTCTGCCTCACGTGTAAATTCAGTATAGGCCTGACCAATTAACTGTTTGATCAATTTTCGAGATTTTTTAAAGATTGTTAAGGCATGTTCGGATTTAGTTTTTTTCCAAAGATTGCATTTTATTCAAAGTGCATTTTATTTTTCTCTCGTATGTGATGAATGATCTCTCCAGTAAACCATTTTGGATATTGTTTATCATCTCTGAGCATACATGTGGATCTTTTTTTAACCTTTCCCATACCATGCTAAAAATACCTTCGACAAACCGTCTTGTTACACAGCGTTACTCTATGGGATTTGGAAATTATTTCAGGTTTTTTGTAAAAATATTGTGGTGAATATTTTTTATTTGGCTTAAATTAATTTATTGTAAGAAAAAAATATTGATTTTGTGCCCTAAAACTGAAATATTAAAAAAATAATCATTCATAATAAATAATCAAATATTATTTGAAACGCCCAACAAGGCGGGCGGCTGTGACAGCGACCGCCTAGGGTCACGTTAGCCTTCAAAATAGCACCATTGTTTCAGAAAGCCACATGTGGAATGCGCTAGGTACTAGTAAGGGCTGACACCGACCTACTATCATTTTTTAAATACATTTACAAAAAATACTTTATCGTAAAGAGCTTTTTATGTATGCTGATCTAAGTTAATACCAGATTGAATGGTTTTAATACTAGTCGCGTAGAGAAATAGATTTCAAGAAAAATACAATACTTAAGAACACTTGAATTTTAATTTTTTTTACAGTTTTACGCAGAAGCAAACCACGAAAAAATAAATTTTAATTATGTAATAAGAAGTGAAAAACTTCTTTAGCACCATTTTGATTTGAAACTGGATGAAACGAAAAAGCGACACTAATAAAAACAGTAAACAAACCACGAAAAAAATTATGTTATAATTACTTTGAAGTGAAAACTTCTTTAGCACCGTTGTGATTTGAAACTGGATGAAACGAAAAAGCGGCACAAAAAAGAGACAAACACATGCATCTATAGCATTTATAAAGAATGGGTTAGAATAATCGGTCTCCTCTTTACGCGGTGCTTCGTAGCCTTCCGACTTTTTTTTCTGAAGGTTTTGCTTCTACCGGTGTGAACTGCACACTAGTATTTTTTATAATACTCATATGTTTTAACATTTTTCTGAAATTTAAAGATAACTTTTAGGATAAAATTTACTTTTATGAGTGGAAATAGTTTATATATATAGCAAATTAAAAACATTTATTTCACAGGAACATAACGACAAAAACCAATAAGGTAAATTCTTATTTAAACATTAATCCGACATGTTTATCATAACAAAACATAAGTAAAAATGTAGATGTAAAAGATTTTTACAAAAAAGCAAAACAAAGACTTTAATAATAATAATAATAATAATATTTGGCTGATTTATAAAGCGCCGTTTTCATGAAAAATCATCTCAAGGGCGCTGTACATATAATAAGCATACAATAAAATAAAATGAATACGATAGGCTTACAACTAGGATTCAAACTTATAACTAGGAACCTACATTTAAGACTTATATGTAGCTAGTGACTTACAACTAAGACTTATTACTACTGACTTAAAACTGGTGACATACAAATATTTGCAACCGTGACTTAAAATTAGAGATTTACAATTAAAATAGGTATTTACATACAACAATAAATATTTTTAGTTTTGCCAGGTATCTAATATTACCAAGTGATCAAAGACTTTGTTATTATATTTACCTACATATTATGTAATGCATTCGTCTATAGTAAATCTACATTAAATCGTAAAATGACGACCACTTGTCATCTAGTACTATACGAAACTATAAGAACTTAAGCTGTGGATACTGTAGTGCAGACATACAGTATTGTTTTTACATTAGCTTCACACATGAGGCTCTGAGGAAAATAATTCGCTTCAGGGCCTATGTCATCTTTGAGGAGAGGTCTTCCTGCTGGAGAGGTCAAAAGGTCTCCCTCAACCAGTCTCTTCCGACCTGGCCAGCCACGCAGAGCCAGTTGGTAGGCAGACGTACCCGTCGCCAAGATCCGGAACCAAACCTACCCCATGAACCTGGGCACCCCTGCTAAATCATCAAACGTAACTACTTGAGGTTACTTATGGCAGAAGTGTTGGTTGTCCAATAAATGGTTTCCGGGGCAGCGGCGTGCCGTTATTATGAAAAATATGCATTTTAGAAGATGATCGAAATAGCAAGTTAAACAAAGACAGTGAGCGTTCTAAAATAGTAAAAAAAAAATAATTCTATAAAAAAGTATTCTAAAAATCATAACATTCATTGCAAAGTGTACCTTTAATTCATTGAAACCTAACCATTTATATTTATTGCTACTTCCTTCGATGTAATAATCATTTGCAAAGATGTCACTTTGCTACTGTTTCAATGGAAAGAAAGTCCCTTTTTAAAATAATTATTTTATGGGGGGTAGTTTTGGTAATAAAATAAGTAGGTAAGATTCTAAATATTGCACCCGACCCTCACAAAAGAGTTTTATGGTGGTGCAGTAATGTTTACAATCGTATTTTGGATGAAGTATCATGCAGCAGAGAGGATATACCACCAAAATCCTCTATCTCGACAAATACTCCTTGCTTCATTCTTATTTTTAAATCATATAATACTCGTCCAGATAAATCTGAATAAATAGATGCTTGGTTGTGTTACGGTGCACTATATCGGAGGACTACCGCGAGGTAAGAGATACATTCAAACGTCCTCTTTTAAAAATGATTTATCTGTATATTTCTAATATTCTGTCTCTTGGCGTGGTCCGACTGAAAGTATTTGATTCACTTGACCATGCCACGACTGCCTTGGCTATTATTCACTTCGCGTCATATCTTCCTTTTTGAATGCCCTAACTAAACAAGCGTACCTTTTAATTCCATCCATCAAGTACACTTGACGTGACTTTGTCACTAAACGGCGCTATAAAAAGGTGGAAATTATTATAATTTTTATCGGCCTTGTATCCCTTCCAGATCTCCACAAATTAACATGGCTCTACCTATAATGTAACTAGATGGTTTTACAATACATACATTTCAGGAATCTCATTTAGAGAGCATGTCAACAATTATCCTTCCTTTGCCAGTTCAATGCCTTACTTTTCAATTTGAAGTGTTGGTTATCCAATAAATTGTTCCTAGGGCGGCGGCACCCATACCCGCCGATAATAATTTATTGGATAACCAACACTTCTACCAAAGGTCACCCCAAGTAGTTAGCTACGTTTCTCGTTTCTTCTCGTTTTCGTGACTTAGTAGGGGTGCCCGTGTTCTTGGATAGAGATTTGTCCAGGTTTTGGCGGCGGATGCATCTACCTACCAACTACATGGCAAGCCGGATCGGGAGAGAATGGTTGAGGGAGTCCTTTTGACTTCTCCAGCTGTACTCTCTCGGAACATCGCCTTTCACCGCAGTGGAAGAGATGGATTCATACGTCCGTCACTCTTGGACACAATGACACCCAGATTCCTACCCACCCCTTATATCCTTTTCCTTCTCAGAGCTTCCTAACCTTCCTTTCCTAAAAAACCCTCCACACATCATCCCAAGGATGACATAGGCCCTGAGGGGAATTATTTTCCTCAGGGCCTCCTGTGTGGAGCTATTGTAAAAAAAGCACTGCATTGTCAGTCTTAATCAAGTCTTCCACGAAGAGATTATTTGATAAAAATAAAATGAAATTAAATAAACATTTATTACTTCTGAACTAATGTGGCATGAACCTGCAAATAACCCAAAATCCATAAAACTAAACAAAAAAACATCCCCCGTCATCTGATTGTCTACAATCGTAACATTTTGTCGTTAATTTTAAGGAAATACGCAGAAAGGGATTAAAAAATGACTCTGGTTTGAGGATCAGGTGGTCGGTCGGCCGAACCTTCCGATGTGGTTCCTTATTTTTTTTGTGGCTCTTTTTTTAATGAAAACGGAATGTCAAGCAACCCAACTTTTTTGCAGCAAGATAATTAATATTGTCATCTCTGTTTTCAAACATTTCAAATTAATGAACTAGAAAGCGACGACAAACGTATTATGATGTCAACTTTGAGAAGTAAAATAGTCTCTACAGATAGGCAAAAGGTTTTAACGCTTTATTTTACATCTCTTTTTGTCATACATAACTAAAAGGAGATCGTAATATTGGACGTGTTAATGAGGTTGGAATGAATTAATGTTTTGTCTTCTCTGTTTTTCCCATAGAAATTTAAAATTTGTTGTCTCATCTGACATAGAAATGTGTCGACTTTTAGGATTTTTTTTTTAATTATTTTATACAGAATCGTCACAATTTTTTAAATATTTTTTACGGATGCAAAAATATATTTTTTAGGCATACCTAAAATGTTGATTTAATGATTGAAGAATTTGAGGAGTTACTGATGTTTTAAAGAGCGTTGTAAACTAAAATCGCATCGTGGATGCGGGAGTGTTAAACAAAAGTCGAAAATATTATTGAGCTGCTTATAGAACATTTCAACAGCCAGGTTTACATCGAGGCAGTCATAATGATTCCAAATATGTTGTTCTTAGGCATTTCTAAGTGTATGATCTGAGCTTTCATGGAAAACCCAACCCATGTTTATATCCGGAGGCAATACGTCTGATTTTTTATGTGATTTTGTTATGTAATCGAGTGTGAATGAGAGTGAAGGGTGATTAAGGTCTTTTTTGACTAGTGGAGAATCATGGCGACGAACAACAGCATTTTTAGAATTTATGTTACATAATACTAAGTCTAACATGCGTGCATTTATGTTATAAACAGTGTTTAATTGTGTTAAATCATAAAAAGAGCAAAAATAATCGTGAATATCACTCGGGTTTTTCCCTGACGAAAAGTTGAAATCACCGAAAATAATAATATTTTTTTATTGTAATTTTACACTTTCACTTAAAATTATGTACTTGAAAGTGTCACACCAAAAGACAGTCAGTTTTCTCACTGATTTTCCATCCACTCCACAAAACACAAGTGTCCTATAAGAAAAAAAAACACATGTGACAGCAAGTGTCTTATCACTAACTTATATTTTGAAAGACTGCACAACACAGGAGTTAACATAAAAACTTTATTTTTACCTTCAATCTCAACAGGCGGCAGGTCTGAAGGATCTCCTCGCTGCAACTTCCGGAAGCTCTGAGACCTCCTTCTGGTGGTGAAGGATGGAGTCCTCTTCGGCGTCTTGCCAACCACGTCCTTCAAAACATACATAAGTTACTACACATTTACAAAACAACATTCACAAATTATAAAACCCGTCGAAAAAAGCTAGAACCTACCTAACCTAAAGAAAAAATTCTTACACATATGAATATCATTATAATTGAAAGTACCCTATTCAACATTCATTCTCGGCCCGTTTCAGATTTTGATCAAATTGCATTAATCAGCTGTCAGGCACAACGGGCACATTGTTGTGTTGGCTAAATCGAGATTTTGTGTAAGATTAGCTAAAATTCAGCTTTGATATTGTTCAAAGCGATTAAACAATTCGCAAATCTATCAATTTATGAGAAGAAGATTGTTTGGGTCGGCGGCGTGGATTATATTTGTATACAAATCTATAATTTTATTCCGAGAATGATGAAATTTTGCACACTCGATCTTCAAAGTAAGAGGAAAATTACTGTCTACATTTGATTTCAAATGTTTAAAAAAAATTATGAAGATAACCTTTATTTTTTTCAAGTAGTCAGGCCCCTTCTATCTTTTTAAACAAATTTAAAATTTTGGAAAATCCATAAATTTTTCTATGTAAATTACCCAAAATTTTTTTAAAGTCCAAATTGAAAGACCTTATTGGACAGATACCAAACACCCCAATCAATATCATACTACGAATAAACCAACAAAGCCTTTTTACCAATTGGTTTAAAGTCCAAATTGAAAGACCTTGTTGGCTAGATACAAAAAAACCCTAATAAATATCATACCCCTATGAATAAACCTAAAAAGTCTTTTTACCAATTGGTTTAAAGTCCAAATTGAAATAACTTATTGACCAGATACCAGAAAACCCTAATCAATATCATACCATTACAAATACACAAAAAGCCTTTTTACCAATTGGTTTAAAGTCCAAATTGAAAGACCTTGTTGGCTAGATACCAAAAAACCCTACTAAATATCATACCCCTATGAATATACCTGAAAAGCCTTTTTACTAATTGGTTTAAAGTCCAAATTGAAAGACTTTATTGACCAGATACCAGAAAACCCTAATCAATATCATACCAGTACAAATATACACAAAAAGCCTTTTTACCAATTGGTTTAAAGTCCAAATTGAAAGACCTTGTTGGCTAGATATGGAAAAACCCAAATACCCTAAAAAATCAATAATCTTACCGCTATGTTGAACCACATATATATATACAAAGTTGAACCACCATAAATCACAAATTAATTAAAATAAATTATAAAAAGGGCAATATTAACTTAAGCCATTTTTATACAATTTTTTTGTTAATACGAAGCAAATAGTATGTTATGTTAGTGACAAAAAATATATTTACATTAAAAATTAAATAAATAAAGTCATGCATTTTCTAAGCAAATTAGATTTTATATTATCGCCTTAAGTGCGAAATAAGTTTAATTTAAGGTAAATTAAACAAATCAATAGTTAATATTTTTGTATTAAGTGCGAAGTATATTAATTTAAGGTAAATAAATCAATTTGATAGTTGATTTTTTGTAAGTGTGAAATGTATTAATTTAAAGTAAATTAAACTAATGAATAGTTGATAATTATGTATTAAGTGTATAGTACATTAATTTAATGTAAAGTAAATAGAATGTACAGTTGATAATTTATATAACGCATTAAGTGTGAAGTATATTATTTTAATGTAAATTAAACAGGATGTTTAATAGATAATTCTGTATTAAATGTGAAGTGTATTAAACAGGACGTTTAGTTGATAATTTTGTATTAAATGTGAAGTATATTAATTTAATGAAAATTAAACAGAATGTATAGTTGATAATTTTGTATTAAGTGTGAAGTATATTAATTGGAAAATTAAACAAATTAATGAATATGCAGCAATGGATGTGTATAAATAAAATTTAACTTAAAATAAATTAAACTTAAGTATCTGAAGTATATTAATTTAATGTAAAGTAAACAGAAATGTATAGTTGATAATTTTGTATTAAATGTGAAGGATATTAATTTAAGGAAAATTAAACAAATTAATGAATGTGCGGTAATGCATGTGTGTTAATCATAAAATGAATTAATTTAAGGTAAAGTTTAGAGTTTTTTTTGGATTTGACATTTATTTATAGTTAGTTTTGCCTGTCCAGGGTTAGAACAATGGAAGTAAATCATAAATCAAAATAATATTTCTAACCAAAAATTAAAAATATAATTTTTTATTTCTCAAAATGATAAAAATTGGCAATTTTTAATGCGAGTACTCCGCACAAGAGAACCAACTGCTCCCAAGAGCTAAGTCATTCCAAATAAGGGTGGATTAGCATCTGGCTATTCAGGTCAAGTCACCAAACAAAGCTAAAGCCATTTCAAGCAAAGTTTCGATTCTGAATGGTGGCCTTTAAACAAGGCGATACTGGAAGTATCTACTACTCTGTAACGAATAAATTGTGAAATGACACAAATTAATCAAATGAAATAATGTGCTTGCGAACGCCAGTATTTGATCACGCGACCTCCTGATTCATAGCCAAGGATTGAAACCTCTCAACCACGGAGGATGATGTCATAGAGTCAGAATTAATTAGTTTTAGAAAGACAAACAGACCTGATTTTGAGAAATATACCCATAAATTTGGTAAAAATAACTTTATGTAATATTATATTCATTCATTTTAACTGTGGTTGTGTGTATTTATATGAATTTGCTGTTGTTGATGTAAATATACATATTGACATGCAGTGTTGCTTCATCCGCATTCATTCGTAAACTTTCTCTAGTGTTCCCATTCATAGACATATCTATCTTCCAGTTGATTAGTCAGATATCTCCAAATATTAAGTTTTGAGATAATGAGGAAAGCAATATTCGAATTATCATAAGCAATAATTATCAGCCTGAAACACTCATCTACATTGAAAAAATCTCCTGAGAAAAGGTATTTCCTCAAAAAATGTAGACATAATTTGTCTCGACGTCACCTAGCGAGAGATTTAGCACTAACAATGTCTCTCTCGCAAAAATAAAGTTGGTTGTTTTCAGGTGGAAAAATGTAATAAACAGTAATTGTTGAATGAAACACTAGTATATATTGAATTATTTGGCGGGTATTAGATAAGCCGCCATAGCTCAGTGGTCAGAGCACCTGACCGGCAGTCAGAAGGACACGGGTTCAAGTTCCGTTGGGGGCAAGTATATTTTCGCAGAAGATTTTTTTCAATGTAGATGAGTGTTTCAGGCTGATAATTATTGCTTTTAATAATTGTTACCCTTTGTGCTATGCACAAAAATCTCGTCTTAAACGTTAGTTTATCAATTAAAAAATAATAATCAATATTCGAAATTTACATGTGTATGTGTTTTACATAATAAATATGCTATAAAAAACACCGGTCCAGTACATTAGTACGACATTTTGAAATATCCTAGTAATGACCTAAAAAACATCATGTTTAAATCACTACCAGTTTGTACACATTATAATAGATGTTGGTGGTGTTTATAGTAATATGAGTATAGTACCAGATAGAGGCTACACTAACACATACAACCAAATACTTAACTCAGATTCAGATTTATTGGAGATGTCTGACTAATCAACTGGATGATCGATATCAGATTATATTCCGGCCATCTACTTTTGAGTCACCTATTCTCAGATTGTTATACTTTCCAACCTTCATCATTCTTTTCTCCTTCCCCTAGTCTACTTTTCTGTCCTGGCATTCTCCTTGCTACCATCACTTTCATACATCATTTTCTTCAAAGTCCACTTACAGTCCAATCCAGCTGAGCGATAACAGCTACCCAAATTTGGGGGGCACCACTAATACACTAGAGCGATGGCTACCCAAATTTGGGTAGCAATACTAATACCCTAGAGCGATAGCTACTCAAATTTGGGTAGCACCACTAATACACTAGAGCGATGGCTACCCAAATTTGGGTAGCAATACTAATACCCTAGAGCGATAGCTACCCAAATTTGGTTAACACCACTATTATACCCTAGAGCGATAGCTCCCAAATTTGGGTAACACCACTAATACCCTAGAGCGATAGCTGCCCAAATTTGGGTAGCTTCACTAATATCCTAGAGCGATAGCTACCCAAATTTAAGTAGCATCACTAATATCCTAGAGCAATAGCCACCCAAATTTGGGTAGCATCACTAATATACCCTAGAGCGATAGCTACCAAATTTGGGGTAGCATAACTAATACCGTAGAGCGATAGCTACCCAAATTTGGGTAGCATTACTAATATCCTAGAGCAACAGCTACCCAAATTTGGGTAGCATCACTAATATCCTACAGCAGGGGTCACCAAATGGCGGACCGCGGTCTGGATCCATCAATTTTGTGCGGACCTTGCGTTAACAATACAAAATGTTTTACACATGTAACTTGAACACGTAATTTAATAATTTTTCCTGGGCTTTGTGTTTGCTGCCGTCGATTTGCAGTACAGTACAATAGTACAGTTTATTATTTCAATTGTTAAGCCGGGGGTGGGGGAGGGGGGGGGGGTGGCTTTTTCCCCTCAAGTTATTTTAAAGAATGGACCCCTAATGAAAGTAGTTGGTGACCCCTGTCCTAGAGCGATAGCTGCCCAAATTTGGGTAGCATCACTAATACCCCAGAGCGATAGATACCCAAATTTGGATAGCACCACTAATACCCTAAAGCGATAGCTACCCAAATTCGGGTAGCACCATTAATACCCTAGAGCGATAGCTACCCAAATTTGTGTACAAATTAAAATTAATTTTCAATTTTATTGAAATAACTTTGAAGATTATACCCATCAATATTAATTATCTAGGCTACAAATAAATTCGTTAAAACTATGTAATCATTTAAAATGATAGCAGCCAAGAATATAGGAAATATTTAGAAGATACTTCCATCACTCCTCGACACACTGACCCCCAGATTCCTACCCATCCTCCTTACCTTTTTCCTTCCCAGAACTTCCTCTCCTTTATTTCCCCAAATTGACCCTCCACTCAGCATATGCTCTGAAAGGAATTATTTTCTACAAGGCCTCGTGCACGGTTCTAATGTACAAAAAAAAAAATTAAAAATAGTATAAAAACCTAAAAAATAATCATGATAAATATTTTACTTGTATATTTTCACCATGCTTTATCCGCATTCATACATTTCTTTTGTTGGCATTATTGTTAAGAAGGTGTTGTTTGTTTGTTGCAACCATGCGGCAGTGTAGTTAGAGGCATGCTCCATGCTGTGTGCGCGGTGTGTGAGTGTGTACGTATGCGGGGCGTGTGTTTATTCTGTACCTTGTTGGAGTTTCCAGTGTCGCCAGTTCCTTCAGATATCGTCTCAGGCTGCACAAGGTGACAATAATGATATTCATCAAATATATATTATTCTACTGAACAGATAATATCCGTAGAAGACTTTATTTTTTATTAAGCATTATTTTTTGCTGTCTCATAATTTTATTTTATTTTTAATGGATATGTATTGTACAGGGTGCTATGAAACAAAATTGACTTACTTTAACCAGTAATTCTGACATTATTTTGAGTAAAAAATGTAAATGAAATTTTGGTTTTCGGTGACAGTTTTGGTTTTTATTTTTTTCAATTTAAAACATTAAAAATTAGTAGGTATTGGACAGTTTAGGGTGGGGTAAGGGGTTGGGCCGCAAGGCGATTCGCTCGTGGAGAAACTGAAAAAAAAACAGTCTGCGACCCAATCGCTATCCACAGGAAAGGAATTTGTGAATTTCATTGGCAGTCCGCACACAGGCAACTTGTTAAAAATCAGTTGGCAACGTGTCAACAAGGCAACTGAAACGCGACAGCCGCGGAGACTAGCAGTCGTCTGGTCGTCGCATTTCAGTTGCCTTGTTGACAGGTTGCCACGGTTGCAGCTCACGACCTGTCAAGTTTTCGAGTAATCTGCGATATGTCAGATAAGAAAGATATGGATTTTGTTCAGGAGGTTGATTGCGATTGCGTCGCCAGCTGGTTTTTTCATGAGTGGATGGTCTTACTCGGCTGAGTGACTAGTGAAGACACGTAGAATTTTTTTTTGGTTCGATTTTTAAGAAAAAAAAATTTAAAAAAAAAAGACAAAATTTTTTTATTCCAAGTAGTGTCAAGAATCATTGGTCAAAGTAAATCAAGTATTTTATAGAGAAATTAGTAGAATTTCTTTCTTGAACAGCGTACTTAAAGTGAAATAACACAAAACTGTACAAATAATGCAAATGTCATCAAATTATTATGTAATGATATTAACTTATAAATTTTTGGCCTGTCTGGGGCCTATGAGTAATAATGTTTTATCTAAATTGGCGACTATGGTTTTATTTCAATCGGTATGGATCGCACTACTAGAGATTATCTAATCAGTGATAACATATTATATTATATAAATATATTGTTACGCCGTTATGTCAATTAGTGATGAAACTATTTTTAGTTATATTGCAATTACACCAATTGTAAGAATTGCAATTTCAGTAATTGCAATTACACCAATATTGTATTTGCAATTAGAATTGGTTTAATACATAGCAGATTTAATAATTGCAATTAAACCAATTTTCTTTGCAGATTTTGTATTCGCGTTTACACCAATGTTGTGATTGCTGTTTTAGTAATTGCGATTACACCAATATTGTATTTGCAATTACAATTTATGTACATAATTGCAGATTTAGTCATTGCAGTTAAACCAATTGTCTTTGCACATTTAGTAATCGCATTTACACCAATATTGTAATGGCTGTTTTAGTAATTACAATTACACCAATATTGTAACTGCAGTTTTAGTAATTGCAAGTAAAACCAATTGAAATTGCCATTGTGAATTCCGTAAATTTATTCGTTGTATTCGTAATTGTAAGAGCTTTTATTGTCATTTATAAAATGGCATATAATGTTATTGGAGTTATTATATATTATAATATAATCAATTACAATAATAAAATGACCACAAATACAGCATGTGCAACAATAGCTATTAAAATGACAGCAACAATAAAAAAGAAAAAACATTTACAGTAATTACAATTATAACAATTGTATTTACAGGTATTACAATTACAGTTAGAGCAAGTGCAATTACAATAACAGCAATGGCTCTTACAGTGAAAACAAATCCAATTACAATTACAGTAATTTACAGTTACTTCACAAAGTGAGAGCACAAGTGCTATAAATAAATTAACAAAATAAATATTTTTAACTGAAAATAGTTTCATCACTAATATTAAAATAAATCAATGATTTCTAATTTATTTGGACAGAAAAAATAAATAATAATTATAGTACATACAAAAAATAAAAATTGGAAATCATTGATAAAATAAAGCAATTCAAATAAAACACAAATTTTGTAAATAATCTTTCCACCAAATCCCATTAATTTAATAAATCACTAAACATATTAATTGGACATTTTTGAAAACCTGACTGTTTTTTAAATTTCATTTTTGCTTAATTTATTTTTCAAATGGGGAAGAGGAAGCTTAGGAGGTACTTATGGATAGTCACTAAACACGGTTAAAGCCATTTTAATCATGCTTCGATTCTAAACAGTCTTTCAGCAGGGCGATACTGAGAGTATCTTCCACATGAAATATTTTTTTAATTGTTCGCAGTGGGACTTTTTTTTTTTTAGATGAGTTCCACACGCCATGAGGAAAATAATTTCCCTCAGGGCCTATGTCATCTTTTGGGGATGCTGTGTAGAGGGTTTTTTTTAAGGAAAGGAAGGAGAGGAGAGTTCTGGGAAGGAATGAGGAAAATAATTTCCCTCAGGGCCTATGTCATCTTTGGGGATGCTGTGTGGAGGGTTTTTTTAAGGAAAGGAAAGAGAGGAGAGTTCTGGGAAGGAAAAGGGTTTAAGGAGTGGGTAGGAATCTGGGGTTCAGTATGTCCTGGTCATCCGCCTTCAAGACCTAGACAGATCTCACCCCATGAACCCGGGCACCCCTGCTAAATCACCAAACATAGCGAACCACTTGGGGTGACCTATGGCAGAGGTGTTGGTTATCCAATAAAGGTTCCCGGGGCAGCGGTACCCATTCCCGCCTCCCAAATTGAAAATTTTTGGATTTGAACTGCTTTTAGAGCCAAGGAACTTGCAGCTCTGTTAAGGACGTAGTCTTTCGCTACAGTGCGTTAGTATTAATTTTGCTTTTCATACGCACACACCATACATTTATTTTTTTAACAGTCAGGTATAAAATTTCAAAAAATGTCAAAAAAATTATTAATTATTATTATAACTTAAAGCAGTCCAATTAATAAATACTCTGCAGAAAACGAATTTAAAAAATAAACTATGAAGGAAATCAAAAAAAAAAATATCCCAAATGTTAATTTTGGCAAAAAAATCTACAAAATCAACTTATTACAGATAAAAATTAAGAAAAAAAATATTTTTGGTCCGGAAGAAAAATGCCCAAAGTCAAAAATTATTTTTTTTTATATTGATATAAAAATCAAGTTCACGTTGCAAATGGCGGAGAAAAGTTGTCATTCTCAAGAAAATACTCAACGACGGATAAAAAAACACAATTAGTTAATATATAACATTTTTCTTCAAAACCAGCAACATTATTAACTTCAATAAATGTGAAGCAATTAAAATGAAGGTAAATTTTTGGGATTAGTGTCCATGGCTATTACGAATAATTTTTAGAAAAAAACTTTAGATTCGCCTTAATCACTATAAAAGGAAAGTTTTTGCATCACGGCCGGAGGAAAATAATGCATTTTAATTTTCAATGTCATTTTTTCCACTAGACAAACCAAGCAGGGTTTGTCTAGCGGGATTGTGTATGTTATCTTTACTTTAAAAAACAGCCTACGTTTTTGAATGGTTTGTCTGGCAGTCTCTGGAGTTTGTGTAGCGGGCTTGTGTATATTATCTTTATTTTAAAAAACATCCCAGGATTTGAATGGTTTACAGTGACAAAATGGCGGGCGGGCTGTCGTAGTACCGGTTCGCGAAGTGAAATTTTATTTAAAGAAATTGAATATTAAAATGCATTATTATCCGCCAGCCGTGATGCAAAAAGTTTCCTTTTATAGTAATTAAGGCGAATTTAAAGTTTTTTTCTAAAAATTATTCGTAATAGCCATGGACACACTAATCCCAAAAAATTACCAAAATGAATACATAGTAAAATTGAGTTGAATATTGAAATTGAACTGAAAATCAAAAAATCAGTCCAAGTTTAAATCTACATGCATCTGTATGTTAATGTCACCCAACATAGACTCTTTACAAAGCGACAAAACACATATATTATAGCCCCTTAATTAATCTGCAAATAAACAATGTTAAAAATAAAAACTAGATGATAAAAAAACACATCAAAATCGATCAAGAAAAACAACAAACACTATTCCCAAAAAATAAATAAAAAAATAGCAAAATTTATTCCCCGCATGAAAAAAACAGCTAAATCGAATCAAAATATCTCTAAGCAATATCGATAAATAGGTACATCAGAAGAAAATTGTATTCTAAATGTTAAAAAAAACAGCAAAATTCACCCCAAATAAATGAAAAAACAGACCTTTACCTCAATTGCAGGACTACAGTTTGTCAAATAAGAGCAGAAAACATAGAAGGGTACCACTCATGTTCAAATGGCAATACTAAAAATTAAACTCGTGGTGGTAATCTAAAGCTGTGTAACCTACATTTTTGTAAACAATTAAAAAGGCTTAACCTGTAACTGGCCGGAGACGCTCCGTTGCGTGCGTCATATGCACATGCGCGAGAAAATAATTCAAATATTTGAATAATATTGTCGACGAAAAACTTTTTGTCTGCGATTTTGACCCTTCTATGTTCAGAATTTGTATGAAGAACAGTGTCAGAATCGCTTGCACCATCATTACTCTAGGTCAAGGGTCTCCAAACTTTCCAGCCTTAGGGCCGTACTGATTACTCCAGTAACTTCCTAGGGCCAAAACCGATTTAATTTTCTTGCCATTATCATTCATGGTTCATGAGGTGGGGTTTGTCCAGGTCTTGGCGGCGGATGCGTCTGCACACCTGCTGCGTGGCGGGCCGGACCGAGAAAGACTGGGTGAGTGAGGCCTTTTATCTCGACCCATCGCCTTGCACCGCAATTGGAAGATGGATTCATACGTCAGTCACTCCTGGACACACTAACCCCCAGATTCCTACGTACCCCTCACAACTTTTCCTTCCCATAACTTCCTATCCTTCCCTTCCTTGAAAAGACCCTCCGCACAGCATCCCTTAAGATGACCGAGAAAATATTTTCCTTAAGGCCTCCTGTGCGGAGTTAATGAAAAAAAATACGCTTGCTAAATTCGCTAGTTCAGTATTTTCACGACTACAACACATGACGACATCTGGGGTCCTAGCATGGTCGATCGATATAGGTTTTATCGAAAATGTCGGTAACTTGCGATGGCTCCCGAGCACGACTGTAGACCGCTAACGAACAAACAATAGTTCGTAATGTCTAGGGGTTCCTAATATATTTGACGTAAATTGTTGTTTATTCGTTAGCGGCCTGCAGTCGTGCTCGGGAGCGATCGCAAGTTACCGACATTTTCGATAAAACCTATATCGATCGACCATGTTAGGGGGCCTGGTGGTTATACGCGGAAATAGGTACCCTCTATCCATCCCTAACAGATAGTGCTCGTACCTAGTACTTTTATGCGAATAATCTTTGTGATTCGATATTATACTTGTGATTAAGCTTTACATAGCAAGTAAATAAAACCGAGTTACTATCATTCTGTGTTATTTATCCAAATTATCACAACTATAAGCCATTAGATGTCGCGGGCCTGATTGATGACACTGGTCATTAGCTGTCGCGGGCCGGATGATGACACTGGCGGGCCGGACTTGGCCCGCGGGCCGTAGTTTGGAGACCCCTGCTCTAGGTGATGCTAAAAGTCTCATTCACCTAGTCACCCTGGAATATTTTTAAAACGATTTCATCCATGACAATGCGCTGTCATAATTTGCCGCGAATTTAACGAAGAAAACGTCGTAAAACCTATTAATTTACGTAATAAATGCAAGTGATGTGGTTTTAGTAGATAGTTTATTGTGTTGTGAACGTGTTTCAGTCAATAAAATATACAATAGCTCAAAATTTATCAACAAAACATTCAATTCAAAATTCAAAGTGGTGGTTTTTTAGTGTTTTTTCGTGAATTTTGGTGGAATGGCGTGGCAAGTCACAGGTTAAAAGTGAAAAAATATCTTTTAATTGCAATATAGATTACCCACTGATCTCAAATTAGAATTGCATATAGGTATATTATACGTTTGCAATTTTGTGTTAACATAATGAAGAATAACGACATTTTAATATAAAGCACAGTTTAGAAATTGTTCACATTTATTTAATATTAGCTTAAGTACCTAGCGTTGTCCGGGCTTTAGATCATGTTTCTAATTTTAGATCTGAATATATTTAACTCATTCAGATCTAAATGTAGTGTAACTAAACTCACCATTAGTGATTTTTCCTTTCTACCTACTGTTAAACTAAATTTATGTTAAATTAAATTAAAGCAAATCACTTTGTAAAACACCATTTAATCAAATTTATGTAATTAAGTAGGTACCTTAACCGGTCAAAGGCCAGGCCATTTCGCGGAAATTCGCGGAACTTCGCGGAACTTCGCAAAAAAACACTAAAAAACCACCACTTTGAATTTTGAATTGAATGTTTTGTTGACAAATTTTGAGCTATTGTATATTTTATTAACTGAAACACGTTTACAACACAATAAACTATCTACCAAAACCACATTACTTGCATTTATTACGTAAATTAATAGGTTTTATGATGTTTTATTCGCGATACACGCATTTATTGCGACCGTTAAATTCGCGGCAAATTCTGACAGCCGATTGTCATAGAAGAAATCGTTTTAAAAATATTCCAGGGTGACAAGGTGAATGAAACTTGTAGCGTCTCCGAGAGTAATGATGGCGCAAGCGATTCTGACACTGTTCTTCATACAAATTGTGTACATAGAAGGGCCAAAATCGCAGACCAAAAGTTTTTCGTCGGAAGTATTATTCAAATATTTGAATTATTTTCTCGCGCATGCGCATGTGACGCGCGCGCCGGCGCGTCTCCGGCCTGTCACCGGTTAAGAACAGTGCTTCTTCGATTTAATTTTTTTTTCTTTATGAACAAAAAATGTTTTTTAAAAAGTGGTTTACAGTGTTCAACAAATTCAGTATCATTGCGCTTTAAAATAGTATTTGACAGTTAAATTGGTATTGCCAGCCTACAAATTTTGTAGTTCCACTTTTAATATTTTCTACTCTTAATTAATAGACTCCCAAAAGAGCAATACAGAATTAGCTAAATATCTGAACAAAATCGTATTTCAATTATAAAACAGCCAATCGTAGAAATTTTATTAAAAACAGCAATAATTACTCCAAATGAGAAAAACAGGCAATAATTTATTAGCTAAATATCAAAGCAAAATTATTAAACCTATCCCCAAATACAAAAAAATGATAATTTTCATTTAAACAAAAAAAAAAAACAGCAAAAGAGATGGACAATTTTTTTTTTTAGTTTTTCATTTAAATTCTTACCTTCATGCTCTCCGCCCTCTTGACTCCTGTGGTGACCCGCTTGAACCTGTCTCCAAAGGCCTGAGCTGCGGAGGCAGACTTCTGTACCTGGCTGGGCTGCGGGCTGGAGTGATCAGTGGCGCTCAGGTTGGGCGCTATGGGTGACGGCTGTTGCGAGTGCTGCTGCTGGGCCTGGTTGATTATGGGGGTGGGTGTTGAAGGGGCCTGGCGGTCTGGTGTGCCTGGTTGTGGTTCCACCTAAAAATTGTTGCAATAGGAATTCCTGTCATTTTTTTTATTAAAGTTCAGCTTCTAATTTAAATCCCATTTTGTTTTACAGATGTCGAACACCACAAGCAGTGTGACAAGCCAAATCTGGAGAGGCCAGTTTGGGAAGACCCCTTGACCTCTCCAGCTGGTCCAAAATGATTTTTTTCATTCAAAATTCGTTAATTTGAAATCAATTTTTGCCCTCACACGAAAATTAGTTCGTGTAATTCGAAAAACATAGATTTTTGCAAAAAAATCTTAGAATTTCGTAAATCTGAATCTGACAGACAGCCGTGGCGGTGGAAAATGGCGGTGCCCATGAAATGTCGATTTACGCGGTTAACATTGTCCTAATTGTCATCATATTAATCGGTTACACTGGAATGTCGTATTTTTACAAATTTACTTCCGTTGTATAAGTTTAAAGGGCTGGCTGCGGCGGAAATCAGCCCCAAAATTTCTATTAACGAGGAAGTTTCTCATATTTTTACAAATTTACTTTGAATATCTGAATTCCAATTGCCGGCAATTTTGATTTTACAAATTTACCTCGAATAACTGAATTAGAATGGCCGGCTGTGACAGAAATCTGCCGTGAAATTTAGATTTATGTGGAAATTTTTTTATGAATTTATTTCGAATAGATATCTGAATTTAGAGAGCCGGCCCCAAATTTCGATTTAAACTGGTACAAGTAGTATTATTACGAATTTACTCCGAAGAATTTGAATTTGTGGCTGAGAAACTCAATTTTCGGCTATTTTTTACAATTTTTTTTTTTGATAAAATTTTTAATTACATGGGAATTTGTTAATTCGAAATTTTGTTTTTGATGTCTATGATTTACTTAAATACTTGAAAAATATTTTTAGTATTTCTGTGCAAAGGATAAATACAAAATACGTAATTTAAAAAAAATGTGAAAAATCGTTGTTCGTGGCGGAAACACAAACCATAATATGTATAATACAGAGTAATTAGGTATACGCAGCGCATCGTACCAGTCACTGACCGACACGGTGCGGCATGACGGCGGACTCTACACAACCAGTATTATACCATCGCTGGAGCTGGGCGCACGTTAATTTAGTGAACGAGAAGGATGCTTAAAATGATTATAAATTATTTGAAACTAGTCTGTAAGGATAATTTAATTGATGTTTTGTACATATTTATATAAAATAGTTATCACAATTCAATTATCCATCTGTTTAACGTGTTTTCAAGCGTTCAAACCAAAAATTTAGTGACTTTTTCAATATTTTACAATAACCGAATGTTCATTTCAAATTTCATCTGTTGATTGTGTAAATTTTCGTAAATAATAATGATGGGATTCCTGAAGTTGACTCGATCTCCAAAAACAACGCATTGGAATCTGCAACTCCCAGCCACTACTGAACAGTAATCGTTCGTGTTACCATTTAAATAATAAATAATTGCGATTTCTATGGTTTAAATTCCCATAAGACAGAAAAATGCATGAGGTCATCGGCCGACCCGCATGGTTACGGACGTTATGTTTGGCATCTTGGCCTGTCGAGAGTTAACAGAGTTCTACTGTATTATGAAGTCGTAATAATAACCAAGAGACTGTATTTAATGATATTGATGGAAATACCTTGGTTGCGTGTCTGTCCTGTTCCAAGCGTCGCTGTTGTTCAATCCTGGCGCGTTCGGCCGCCCGTCTTCCCTCCGCCCTCTCCCTCTCTTGTCGCTCCTTCTCCTCTTGACGAGCTGCAGCCTCCCTGTTGCGCAGCTCGCCGAACGCCTGCTCCACCTGCACAGATAAACATGTCATTGATGAAATGAAACACTGATAAAACAGAAAATTGAGAAAAACACCTCACAATGCAGAAGCCTCAGTTTCGCGCAAAAATTCTGAAACCGTCACTTTGGATCGAGATTGTAAAATATCTATGCAAGATAGCTTTCATATTTCAAAGACAATAAGAAGCATTATTTCGTTCTCTTTCTGGTTAAAAGAAAAATACATTTGTTTGCATGAGAGGAAGAGAGAAACAGCTTTTAAAATGTAAAGTTGCTCGGGACATTTTTGGTCATATAACGCGATTACGTGTTTTGGGATGAATTTATTCCTAAACAAGCAGACGGGTTAAAATTATGTACTATTTGTAATTATTTTACAAGTATTTATAATTTTTTAATTTTTTTTTTTATATTTATATTTTATGTATAAAAATCTGAAATACATTAGTTCATAAGACCGCAAATAAATAAACAAACTGAAGCATTTTTGTAGCTAAATACAATGTAATGTAACAATAAAAAGTAGTAAATATAATGTAACAATAAAAGGAAAGGCTAGCTTACAAGTGTGATTCTCCTGAGGGCGTTGAACCTCTCCTGCTGGGCTTCCACGGTCTTCTGGAAGTCCTCGTGCTTCTTGATCAGCTCCTCGGCCTGCGTGATGTTCTCTCCCAACTTGCCATCCCGCAGCTGGGGCTCTCTGGAAGAAGAAGTACAAGATAATGGAGTTAGAAGTCGTTCATCGAGAAGGAGAAGGTCCTAAGACAAACAGATCGGAAGTCAATGCCAAACAGTCCCAACTGCTCCCATCTGGAGCCAGTGAGACTAAGGCATCCATGTGATCCAGACCTGCCATGTTAGCAGGAAGGTGGGGAAGTGCCTGACTATTCATATATAAAAAGCCGTTTCAAGCAAAGTTTCAACTCTGCATGGAGGTCTTACACCAGGGCGATACTGAGAGTTTTTTCCACTCCAGAACGTACCGCAAATATGCTATATATTATTTTAAATGATTAAATCGTAAAAACACAAAATCAATCAAATAAAACTTACGACCTCCGGATCGCTGGTCGAGAGCCTTGCCCTTCAACCAGTCTCTCCTTTTTTTTTACATTAACTCCACACAGGAGGCCCTGAGGAAAATAATTTCCCTCAGGGCATATGTCATCTGGGATGCTGTGTGGAGGGTTTTTTTTAAGGAGAGGAAGGAATGAACATTGGTCTTAAAGAGACCCATGTTGTAGGGAGGAGGAAACACAGAGACCGGCAAATCATTCCACAGCCGAGCTGTTGAACACAAGAACGAGTCGAAGAAAGGACCCGTTCTCATGAGACAAATGTCAACCGTGTACAAATGTTGGGCACGCGTTTGGCGTGTTTCCCGACTATGCACCGGTGCCGAAAAGATCAATGACGCTAGTTTCTCGGAGCATCTTCCATTGTAATACCGGTAGAACAAGGATAGCATTCCCACCCGACGTCTGTGCTCTAAAGATTGCAATCCGTCTGTTAAGGTCCTGATCCGGAGCACCCAAGCTGTCAAGACCTAGACAAACCTCACCTCACGAACCCAGGCACCAAAGAGCTAACCACTTGGGGTGACAACGGCAGGGGTGTTAGTTAATCCAATCATTGGTTCCTGGGGCGGCGGTACCCATACCCGCCTCCCAAATTGTATATTGTTGATAGGTCTAACATACCTGTTCAGGATCCAGTTATCCAGGGTGTCGGCATCCCTCTTGAAGAGCAGTGTGTCCAGATGCTGCTCGTAGATGGTGGTTCTCCGAGTCCAGGTGTCCTGCAGCAGCTGAGCGCGACTCCGCAATGCGGCTATCTTCTCGCCCAGCTCCTCGGCCAGGAAGTGCTCCGAGTCCACCAGCTCTGCTCCTGAATATATCAAGTTACCATTATACACTAGAACAAACACTTGGAGATTACTTTTGAAGGTTTAACGTCTTAGGTGAATTTGTTCGAATTTGTAAACAAACAGCTATTACCATTAAAATCAATTTGTTTGCTTTTGGGAACAGCTCATAATATCGTCTCATAGATCTCGTTGTGTCTCTCTTACTACATACATAAATATAAATATGCTCTAGAGGTAACAAATGCAAAACTGTGAAGGGAGCTCACCTGTCTTGTAGAAGTTGGTGAAGTCTTCTTGGCGTGCGTCAATCTCGGTGCGTATTTCCTGGTGGCGCGCCAACAGCTGTTCTGCGCCCGCCACGTCGGCGGCGAGCTCTGGCGCTGTCACCCTGGCCAGCATTTCACTGGTCCATGCCCTGGAAAGATAAAAATAAATAAATTTCAGTTTCTTTCCCTCATGTATGATCGAGCATCAGAAGGTTGCGTGTTCATATCACGTCGGGGTCATCAATTATGGAAGTATGAATACTTACTCTTCATTAGCCCATAAAGGTGCTAACACTCATGTTTGAAGATTTTATTTCAAGTTGAAATAAAATTACCCACGACAATTATTATCAGAAGTTAGGGAGATTTAAGAAAAGGTACCACAAAGAAAGGCCGGAGCAGCCGGTTGAAACAAAAGTCCATAACGGAATAATGAGTTCCGCTGTGACATCTACCCGATCAGTTTCATAGTGGCGCTAGTGGGCTAGGATACCAGCGTATAAACATTGCTTGTTGATGCAAATATACATATCTTTCTCTATATATACCTTTACATTTCTCCCTATCCTATCTACCCACACAAATCTTTCCGAGCTGACGACAATACCCGGGCGAGTGAACGGAATGACAGAAAATAATTTATGTTAGTCTACTATTTTTATGTGTGCTATGCAATGGTCCACAGTGATCTCTCAATGCATTCAACTGTTAACCGGTCACCAACTTAAGCAGATATATGCGTTAAAAATACGATAGCAGTCAAGTACAATAAGCGTGTTTATACGTCAACGTGTGTGTATCCATAGAAATCGTTCTAACTACGTTAATGTTTTAGTGACGTCCCTAAAACAAAAAGTAAAAGGTCGATAGTGGATCAAGCTGTACATCCCTATCAAGTTGTCCATAGAAATACATAACAAGAATATTCTGTCATTCGTGTGGTCTGACATATATTTTAACCCGTCAAATTTCTTACGGGCGGCTCAACAGCGCTCGACATTGTTAATTTTAAATATTAAATATTTTTATATGAAATGATAAAAAAGTGAGGTGACAAAAGTGTTTATTATACATTTATACAATACAATAAGTATTGTTGTTTACATAATCTGTGATTTTAGTACCGTTTTCACATAAAAACTTCATGTGAGTCATTTTTACATTTTTTTAATGTTTGCATTCTAAATTTTAATATTTACAAATGTTAATATTTATTTGTAATACAACAATTTGAAAGCTTATTTTGTAACCTTTCTAAAACAGTTTTTACTATTCGGCTACGTTCAGAAATGTATCATTTATAGAGTTTTAATTGTGAAGCAGTAATAACACAAAGTTTTCGTAAAATGTCATTTCGTTTGAGACATTGTAAGTGAGTATTTACGTTTTCGGAGGGGTTTTAATGCACTTTACTCCCGGATACCCTGTATATTTGCGATTACATTGTTAGTGTAGAAAATAATTTAAATAGATTATTTGCAGTACCTTTCGACAGCCCCTTGAAAGTGTTCTTCCCACTGACTTTGGTTAGGAGGGAGCAGTTGAAATTCTTGGATAGTAGTTGAAATATACTCACATGAGTTCTCCATACTCGTCGAAGAGCGCCTGCAGTTGTCCCGCCTGCTTGAGGTGCTGGCGCCCCCGTGCTGCGCGCCCCAGCAGGCCCCCGAGGGCCTCCGCCACCTCCTCCAACTTCACACTGACGTGTTCCTTGGCGTCGGGGAATGCGGAACCCAAACTGTAAAAGACCAAACTATTAGTTTACCACTCAAATAATATGAATTTATAATAATAAATAAATTGTAAACATCTCAGGTAACAAAAAACTAAATACTCATTGAGTTGTGAGTCTGTCTGTGAATGGGACTCTGTTACAATGAACTCGGATTTGTTTTATATACAAGTGTCAAGAATTCAGAGAAGCTAGAAATTATAATATTTTTTTACCAGAAAAATATTTTATTTCTAAATTTTTAAGATGTTTATTTAAATTTTTAAGGGTTAATCTCAACAAGTTAAGTCAGATTTTGTAATTTTGAAGATTCTAACCAAGGTTTTATCACTTTTCTGAATTCTTGATACAATCAGTTCCAATTTTGAAAATGACTAACTTAAATTCAAAACAAATCCGAGTTACCATCACTCACTCAATCACCACGACTAAAATTAATATTTTTGTAACATGTCAACTGTCAACTACAAGATGGCGCAAAAGTCATCAACCTACCGGAAAATGCAGAGGTATTGAAATGTAAGAGTGTGCTATCCACAGTTTTTACTGGGTGGGACTGAGTGTCGCCTGTATTGTTAACTAATTAACAAATAAACTAAATGAATGAATAAACTTAATGAACGTTAAACTAAATTAACAAATTCTTTCCGTATTCCAACTATATTGTTAACCAATTCTTCCGCACACCTTAAAAAAATCAACTCAATGAACAAATTCTTTCCGTATGCAAACTGTTTCCATTAGGTCTTAGTCTGCCGACAGTCAGGCGGACATCACAGCATATCTCTTTTGTATTTCAATATCTTTGGGAAGATGTCATAATTTTTGAAAATGGCGGCAAATGTCAGTTCTGCTTTGACATTTGTACATTAAACAGATACAAAATACACCTCAACAAGACATTAATCACTATACTCCTCAAGAACAAGGAAAAGATGTTTTTTTGATTGACACCGGCCAGTTTTAGTGATCTGCACTGGCCGGTAAGATTGCCCAATTTAACCGTTCCTTCCGACTTCTTTTTGTGAGGTTTCTTGAAGTCAAGAGTCTATGTCAACCAGCCTCAGACTCTTGTAACCCTCAAAGAGAATATCCGTCGAGAATGCGAGAACCTATCGCTGGAAGTTCTGGAAAGAGTGATGGAAAATGCCATAAATCGGGCCCGCATGGTCACAATTCTGGCAGCGGCCACTTCGCCGATATTATTTTCTCGACTTAACCGGTTAAAGGCCAGACCATTTCACGAAAATTCCCTAACAAAGCACCACTTTGAATTCTGAATTGAATGTTTTGTGGATTAATTTTGAGCTATCGTATATTATATTGACTGAAACACGTTCCTAGAACAATAAACTATGTACCAAAACAACATTACTTGCATTAATTACGTAAATTAATAGGTTTTACGATGTTTTAGACGAGGAACACGCATAAATTTTGACGGCTAACATTCGCGGCAATGTCATAGATAAAATCGTTTAAAAATATTCTGGGTTTGCAAGGTGAATAAAATTTATATGCATATCACAGAGTAATGTTGGCGCAAGCGATTCTGACCCTGTTCTTCATACAAATACTGTACATAGAAGGGCCAAAATCGCAGACAAACAGTTTTTGTTCGATATTTTTTCGAATTATTTTCTCGCGCATGCGCACAATTCGCGCGCGCCCACGCGTCTCCGGCCTTGTAGAGGTTAACCGGTCACATGCCGTGACATTTAGCGGAAATTCGCGGAACTTCGCAAAAAAACACTAAAAAACCACCACTTTGAATTTTGAATTGAATGTTTTGTTGATAAATTTTGAGCTATTGTATATTTTATTAACTGAAACACGTTCACATCACAATAAACTATCTACGAAAACCACATTACTTGCATTTATTACGTAAATTAATAGGTTTTATGATCGTTTTATTCGCGATACACCCATTAATTGCGACCGTTAAATTCGCGGCAAATTCTGACAGCCGATTGTCATAGAAGAAATCGTTTTTAAAATATTCCAGGGTGACTAGGTGAATGAAACTTGTAGCGTCTCCGAGAGTAATGACAGCGCAAGCGATTCTGACACTGTTCTCCATACAAATTGTGTACATAGAAGGGCCAAAATCGTCGACCAAAAGTTTTTTGTCGGAAGTATTATTCAAATATTTGAATTATTTTCTCGCGCATGCGCATATGACGCGCGCGCCGGCGCGTCTCCGGCCTGTCAAGAGGTTAAACCACCTTTTTTCTGAGGTAAATATTTTTCAGTTAAACTTCAGTGTTTTCAATATTACAATAAATATTTAAAAATAATATTATTTAAAAGGGTTATTTATTTATTATTTTATTTTTGAAAGGGTTTAGTTTTTCCTGTGGGGAAAATTAAACCCGGACATTTAAATCTGGTGTGTAAAATTACTTATGTTATCCTCTCGAGAGATTTGGGGGTTAACGGATTCGGTCGCATTCATTACAAAAATAATACTTTCAAATATTAATATGGAAACATACATACAGGGTGCGGCAGGGAAACTTGCTGATTTGAATTGGACGCCGACGAGCGAGGCGTGGTCAGAAAGGGGGTGGGGAGGGTCTCATTGGAAAGAGGGGATCTTGAAGTTTTGTTACACCACAAGCCAGTTGTCGTCATGCGTTGGACAAAGGAACAGCGTGCGTTTGCCGTCGAGGCCTACTTTTCTAAGTAGTTCCACAAGCGCCTTATCTCCTTGAGGGGTGACGTACCGTGTCCGGCGGGCTCCCCCGGTTTGGCACCCTGCGATTTTTTTTTTATGGGGATATCTCAAATCCATCGTTTATAACGACAAACCCCGGACCCTGCAACACCTGAAGGACAACATCCGCCAAGCCATCACCAACATTCCCGTCGATATGCTCGAGTGAATATTTCGAAAGAGTGGAGCGAAACTACAAATCTAGGGTAGATCAGTGTATCACTAATGAGGGCCGCCATTTGCCCGATGTCATTTTTAAAACTACTTAAAACAAAAATTCAGAATGTGTACTATACGATACAAAAAGAATTAAATCGATATATAAAGTACTTTTTCTTTTATTGACTTTTCAAATCAGCAAGTTTCCCTGCCGCACCCTGTACTTACTGTGGTTTAAAGCCAATGAATTTAACTATATTTCACCTTTTATCCCATATTTTTAGGTTTTATACAACAATTTTGCAGCATTTGAGAAAAATTAATGAAATTTTGGGATTTTTTTTATTAATTAGTTTTACACAAAAAAAAAATTGGGGTCAAGATAACATTTATAATAAATTTGTCTAATAAAATATGTGTGTTTTTATTTTTTTTCATTATCACTAATTTTTGTTAGAAAAAAGGTGAAGTGAGCCATTTAAGAAACTTTTTATGTTTGCACTCAAAATTTCAATGTTTATTTTAAATTTTAAAATTTGATTTAGTTTTCAGATAACTTGAGAAATATTCCATTTATTTGAATATAATTTATTTAATTTAATTTGGAAATATTTTAACCTTCTTAACCCCTCTGCAACGTAAGCAGATATAAGCGTTAAAAATAGGACAGCAGTCAAGTACAATAAGCGCGTTTATACGTTTCCATAGAAATCGTTATAACTCCGTTATTGTTTTAGTTACATCCCTAAAACAAAAAGTCAAAGGTCGATAGTAGATCAAGCTGCACATTTCTATCAAGTTGTCTATGGAAATACATAACAGGAATCAGCTCTCAATCGTGTAGTTGACAAAAATATTTACCCGCGCAAATTTGCTACCGGCAGCTCCACCGCGCTCCACATTTTAAATTTTTATTAAATATTTTTATATGAAATGATAAAAAAGTGAGGTGACAAAAGTGTTTACTACACATATATACAATAGAATAAGTATTGTTGTTTGCATAATCTGTGATTTTAGTACCGTTTTCACATAAAAACATCATGTGAGTCATTTTTACCTATTTTTAATGTTTGCGTTCTAAATTTTAATATTTACAAATGCTAATATTTATTTGTAATATAATAATTTGAAAGCCTATTTTGTAACCTTTCTAAAACAGTTTTTACTATTCGGCTACGTTCAGAAATGTTTCATTTATAGAGCTTTAATTGTGAAGCGGTTATAACTAAAAGTTTTCGTAAAATGTCATTTCGTTTAAGACACCAAAAGCTAATATTCTCGAAAATTCGGAGGGGTTAAGTATAAAAGAAACACAAACCGTTCAGCCTCGCTGGTGAGGCGATCCACCTGTGACTTGACTGCTTCCAAGTCTGCCTCCATTGCATCGTGTTTCTTCACAAGGGCCTGTGAACAAAAAAACAATATTTAACAAAAGGAAAAACAAATAATCATACAACGTCTCCAATTGTATCAAACTTTTTCATCTCTTAGCCACTAACTTTGGTAAATTGATCGGTGAAACCATGAAGGGATGAAGGGGGGGAGTTAGGAATAGGAAAACTGGACACAATGCATCAAACAAACTCAACTGGGCACAATGGGGTATTTTCACAAACCATGAATATTATTAAAAATGTGTGCAAGATTTAAAGTTTATTTGGATGATTCTGATCATTGTACTAAAATGAACAATGGAAGCATCATTGGAAGCATGTAAGTGAGATAGGTAATAAGTGGTAAGTACCTGAATAGCGTGAAGGTCGTGACCTCCACCCAACTCGGTGCTGAGGGCCGATTCCTTCTCGGCGATCCATTGGATGGTCTCGTCTGCCGTGCGGTCGAAGATGTGCACCTGGCGAGCACCAGCCAGTGCCTAGAATACAAAACATTAAAAATCTCAAACCTCCGATAAGCAGATGACACTACCATTATCGCCTTTTCTGAAGAAATGAACCACCTCCTTGCTCAAATAGAGGAAGAAAGCCCTAATCAAAGTACTGATCAACAAGGCCCAAATAATACTAATGGTGATCCACAGGGCAAACACCTTTGTAAGAACAAATAATGCTCTCACAGACTTAGAAACAGTTGTGACATAAGATATTTACCTTTAATTTATTCCCACCAAGGTTGGTCATCCATCTATGTATAGAGTATTTAATCTCAGATATAGCAAGCAAGGCAATGAGGGTAGGTATGTAATAAAAAGAATGCCATGTCAGAAACATTGAATAATTTATTGTAAATTACAAACCCTGCCCTTGGGAACATACTAATATGAGCAATGAGACTCTAAAATAACAAATAAAACTACTCATCAGGGGTGGCTGGATACGATAGATCGATCCAGCTGTAAATGATCGTAAATTCTCTAACCGTGTCAATACGAATCTAGCATGCAATAATTTATAAGATTAAACTGATGGGCGCCTGTAACGTATAAACGAAACATATTTTAATCTCTAAATATATCTAAAACAATATCTCGATCTGTTAAATAATAAATTTAAATCTCACATCTCGTAGTCCGATAATGATGTATTGGGTTCCAGCAAATGACAGCCCGTGCCACAACACCACCACTCGACCCGTGGTAATTCCGTCAACTGAAGAGCCGAAGATTCTAGAAGCACGCCTGAACCATGCGTAGCCCCATTCGGTGTACAATGCAGCCATTCAGACCATGCAAAATTGCGAATAGAGACACGTTGCTAGCAGCAAATGTTACACAGTGAACCACTTTATATATCTAGGCTCATCTATGAGTGTAGAAGGAGGTTGTGAAACAGAAGTGAAAAGAAGAATTTGCATGACAAAAGACACCATGAGTAAAATGTAAAAGATATGGAGTGAGCGAGGCATAACGAAGACCACCAAGATGAGACCCGTCCGGGCATTAATTTTCCCCATATTTCTAAATGGAGCGGAAACATGTACACTTAGAGCCAGCGAAAGAAAACGGATAAGACGCCCTCGTGTGGTGCTGGAGAAAGATGCTCGGAATTCCATGGACAGCCAGATGCACAAATGTGTTCATTCTGGAAGAGCTAGGCATCCATAATAGGCTTTCAACTATCTGCCTACAAAGTGTTTAAGAAGCAAAGGAAAGTCGCCAATGAGCTGGAGTGACCAAGACAAGAACCACTGACGTCCAGTACATCGGTATCCGCAGTTCAGTTCTGCATGCAGTGCAAAACTGTGAGGAGTGTAGGAGCCTTGTCCACCGTGGAAATTGGAGTAAGGGTTACCATGAACCGACTTAAGAAGAAGTAGCATTACATTGATTAATTATAAAGTCATTTCCTAAAATCGAGTACGGAAACTTTCTTCCTTTCCCAAGATGACACCACAATTACAGTACGAATATTTGAGTTATTCACTCTTTATTTATTTATACAGGGTGTTTCATAACCCTGATGGATTTCTTTCGTGTTTTGTTCTGTTTCGCCAACGAGATCGGAAGGGATTCTGATTGTTGAATTCTGCACAATTTAAGTATACCACGCAAGTGGAACACCGCATATTATCGCCAGTCAGTCGCAAAGTCGTCAGTTATTATCAGAACGTAATTTTAATCGTAGAATAAAGTATAAACCCTATCATCTTGTTAACGTGTGCTTTGTGTAATCTCATGAATCGACTACTGACTCAGTCATTTTATCGTGGTTTTTAAAAAAACAAACCAAACAACTTGCAGCATTTAGCTGCCGGTCGCTTTGACATCGAGTTTCTACCCGGGTGAAATTGTACAATGTAGACGGGCTCCTTGTCGATGGTTCTCGAAAGACCGGAGCTTCGAAATTAAATGCCGGCCCGTTAATGAGTTTCAGGTTTCAGAGCGGACAACATGTGACAACACGCAGAGATTGACGGCGCGGAAGATATTTTCAACATGCCATCATTACGTATAATTTTATTATCTCTTGGTTTTCTTAGTTTCAACATAATTACTACTTGTCATTGATGTAGTTTGCTTTTGAAAACGACTGGCGCTCTTGTATATCTTATATTATAACATCCCCAGTAGAATCTTTTATTTTCAACATGTAAATAATTTGTCTGTTATCTTCGAGCAGACACCACCTCTGAGATTAAATATTAAACATCGCAGAATCTGTATGTCATGTAAATCTAACATTATATCTTATTAAATTATCATGTTTCATAACGGTGTTTCATTATAGATTTACTTGAGTGTTTCACATGCTACCTACCACTTGAGCTTAGCCTAAATTCATTATAACCTTCTTTACATACTTAAGAGGGCATTACCAGAGAAAGCCTGATATACGTGATTTTCAAAAAAGTTTTTAGACGTATTGACTCTTTTCCACAAAAAATTATAAATGGATTTCGAAAGATTGTTCTTTTATCTAGCATTCGTATGTAATAAATTTTTAGAATTTT
The DNA here is from genome assembly GCA_929108145.2 of Limnephilus rhombicus. NCBI lineage: Eukaryota > Metazoa > Arthropoda > Insecta > Trichoptera > Limnephilidae > Limnephilus > Limnephilus rhombicus. The sequence goes on along the minus strand of OV815290.1, from coordinate 21,070,501 downwards.
TTAAAATTTTTATTAATTTTTGGGGATCGCTGTCAACGGTTAATATGCACTTTTTAAAAAAAAAATCTTTTGATTCACCTTAATTACATTAAAAGACAACTATTTGCATTAGGGGAAGTGGAAAATATTTCATTCTAAATTTCGATTACGTAAAATTAAAATTAGCTTTCGTCTTGTGAGATTGTACGCCATTAGTAATTAGCTCATTCGCTGTCGCTGTCACTTTGGTGTTGGTATTCCTGATACACTAGAATGTATAACGAACGGCTAGAAGATTTTGAAGGTACCACGAAATCTGGAAAGGTAAGTACTAAATTATCAGAGTTTTGGGAATAAAATGACGGAAAAAAACATGTTTTTAATTTCGGTAATAATTTTTTATAAATAATACATTCACTTTTATATCAAAAACCGTGTTACACAAACCTAGCGTAGCCGCTAAACTACTTGAAAACTGGGATGTTTTTCTTGCCTTGACGTGAGTAGGCGTTATAAAGGGGCACTTTCTTTTGAATCACAAACCATGTTACACAAACCTAGCGTAGCCGCTAAACTACTTGAAAACTGGGATGTTTTTCTTGCCTTGACGCGAGTAGGCGTTATAAAGGGGCACTTTCTTTTGAATCACAAACCATGTTACACAAACCTAGCGTAGCCGCTAAATTACTTGAAAACTGGGATGTTTTTCTTGCCTTGACGCGAGCAGGCGGTATAAAGGGGGCACTTTCTTTAGTATCATAAACCATATCACATAAACTTAGCGTACGTAGCCGCTCAACATCGCAGAAATAGTTGACTTATAAAAATAAAATTTTAATGTCAAAAAAAATTCAAGCTAATAAATTTTAATCAACGCACGCAATACATGTGTATTAGGTAAGTACCTACTAATTAGGCGGAATTTTAGTTTTATAACATTAAAAAAAAACGCCCGCGCGATTTTGTCTCTAGCCGTTGGTTTCCGTTTGCAATTAACGAAAATTTTCATTATCAAATGTTTCAAAATGGACGGTCTCGTTTCACACAATGAAAGCTAATTTTAATTTTACGTAATCGAAATTTAGAATGAAATATTTTCCACTTCCCCCAATGCAAATAGTTGTCTTTTAATGTAATTAAGGTGAATCAAAAGATTTTTTCAAAAAAAAGTGCGTATGTTAATACACATACATACCGTTGACAGCCATCCCCAAAATTTACCAAATTTTTAGTATAATAAGGTTATTCCATAGGTCGTTGGCAGATTTGTTAAATTTTCAAAAAAGTTTTTGTATTATACCACACCCATTTCAAATAATGTAATCATGCAGTAAAATAAATCAATACACTATCTAGCAAAGTTATGTATTAGAATTTTAATTTTAGTTTCAATAAAATCATTAAAAAATATGTACGTACATGTGTTTCTTGACGAAAATTGGTCCATTTGTGTATTTATTTGCGCACTTACAAACTAATATATTTCAGATTTTTTTAACATTCTTATTAAATTTAGACATTATTGAAAAATGATAAATACTTATAATCAAAAAATAACTACAAAAAGTACACTATTTTAATAGTTTTATCATCACGCCTTTCAGCATTTTTGGATGAAGGTATAAATTAAAGCTAATTTGGATTATAATTATAATTTAAAAAAGCTGGTACGGAGAATAATTAATCTTTGTCATTGTAACCGTCCTGCACGATCGGAAGAACAACTTTCGACGAAATGTGGATTTTCGTCCGCTGGCTGGTTAAACGCTCTTAATGTCACACATATTTGTGTCACTCTTTTTAATACGTTACAAACTAGTTCGCGTGCCTATGGATTATATCCGTGAATCTCTAGTGCCTATGTCACCGAATCGATACCAAAGACAACAATAACAGTGAGTACATACTTAATTGTGTATACCGTATCTTGTTCGGTGATCTGGAAGTAATCGCATCGAAACCATAGGCGCTCAATTTGCTCAGAGTGGCCGCAGTGTCATTCTGACCCTGTGCGTCGAGCACGATCAATAGTTTCTACTCGACTTTAACTAAATTTTAATTTGCATCCATTTGCTGACTCTAAGGCTCTAAAGCTGGGCGTATGCCGAGACGCAGACCGTGTAGAGCAGAAATGTTGCGACACAGCTTAGTGCAGCTCGTGTCTGCTTGGGCGCTGGTCGTTTGTGAGAATGTCGAGTTCCGAGTCTGATTCTAAATTTGAAATTAAATATTAAAGATTCATAGTCTTTCAAAACGCAAATACCTGAAAAAGCGAAATTATCATGCGGAAATACTGCCTGCCTGCACAGAATCTGCGCCGCGGCCTCGACTCGGCGGAGGACAGAGCAGACACGTATCTGCGTCATTGAGTACGTTCGTACAATACAAAATTTGTCCTACTCTGCTCTTAACGGCCTGTGTCTCCGCATACGCCCAGCCTAATAGTTTCTTCTATACAGTAATTTTTGGCTTAGTTTGTATAACAGAGTTGGTGTGACAACCTATGGAGAGCAATACTGACCTCCTGGCGGGCATGAGCCAGATCCCTGAGGTCTTCCCAGAGTGCGCGGGTGTCGGCGATGTGGCGCTGGATCTTCTCCGTCTCTGGACTGCGTTCCTCCACCAGACGTTGACCGGCTTCCGCAATGGCTTCCACTCGACCCTCGTTGGCTGCAAAACAACAAAACAGTTCAGATATTTCTGTCTTTCCTCTATATGAGGCTTACCCAACTTATTAAAAGAGTGGGAAGACTACGAAGCTGAATTTGAGGGATGATTTTTTTATTTATTTTTGTTGTCAAATTCCAGTGCACCTTTTGCTGTAAATTTGGTCATCTTATTAGTATTTGTGTTTTCTTCTTCGGAGTCGCTAGATGTCGCTTTCTTTTGGGTTTTCTTTGCCTGTTCATTTTGTAGTGGTTTGAAGATTGGATATTGATTTTATAAAATTTTTTTTTTTGGATTTCGTAAGGTCCGCTGAACATCTGCTGGTGGCTAAGGTTCATCAGGTGCTTTATACCACTAGACGTGGAACCGTGAATTTATCGTATTATATTGGAACAGAGTACCTACCCGTGAAATAAATAAATATTTTATTGCTACCTCATTCTCTCGCAGGCTAAATCCATAGATATGGTGTTTGTCTCTTTTTAGTGTCGCTCGCTTCTGTTTTATCGAGTTTCAAATCGCAACGGTGCTACAGAAGTTTTCACTTCAAAAAACTTGGGGATGTGATTCCACATGACCACAACTCACCAGAGAAACCGGCCACAAAGTTATCAAAGGCCTGGATGAGTATCTCCACGTGCTCCACGTCCGTTCCGTAGTCTTCCGAGGCTGCCACGGCCGTCTGGTCGTGGATCCATTCGTGCACCTCTTCAACCTCGCGCAGGAAACTGTAACAAACAAGCGCGTTATAACGTTACTTTAAGTATTATGCGGTTAAGGAAAATGAGCTAAAAGTATGGAACGCAAAGAGACTATATCATCCCCACTTGGGGTATGTTGTGAGGCTGAAGGTAGTGGGGAGGGGAAGGAGATGGGGAAGAGTACCTGACTAATCAGATCTGGTCACCAAACATACTGGTTAAAGCCATTTCAATTCTGAATGGTGGTCTTACACCAGGGCGATGCTGAGAGCATCTTCCACTCTGAAATGTACTGCAAATATACTATATATTATTTTAAATACGTAAATTATGAAATAACACAAATTAATCAAATAAAATTTGATACGCATGCCAGGTTTTCTTACCACTCGACCATAGAGTCCGTCGTCAGGCCGATTCTGAAGAAATGTATGGCTGAAATAGGAAATGTCAAAATACCCCTAACTGTTTGGGTGATAATTTTCAGAACTGCATGCAAATTTCCTTGATGAGTTTTGTTCAAATATTGCGATTAAAAACACTTTTGGATTTTTTTTTTCTTAGCTCGACACAGGAGGCCCTGACGAAAACAAAATTATTATCTTTTGGGAATGCTGTGTGGAGGGTCTGTTTAAGGAAAGGAAGGAAAGGAGAAGTTCTGGAAAGGAATAAATAATAATAATAATATTTGGCTGATTTATAAAGCGCCGTTTTCATGAAAAATCATCTCAAGGGCGCTGTAATAAGATATGAGGGATGGGTAGAAATCTGGGATTCGGGGATTCAGATTGTTTTATGTTTACCAGAAAATGTATCTTATTATTTAGATTTATTTCGCATTTAGATTATACGACGTTTCCCCAAAATACTTGACTTTATCGCAAAACAAACAAAAAAAATCACGCATTTCGGAGACAAATGTCAAAAAATATATATTTATACCAATATATAAACTGATTTTATTATTTCTACATAAACCTGAATACATATCCAATATGAAAATTAATAATCCAAAGCGGTTTTCAAATAAACAATGACCTGTAATAATACTTTAAAAACTCTAATATATTAATTTTTGTGATGCCGTTTTACGTAAACAAATTTTGAAAATCATAGACAAATTATTTCATAAGCTGTCTAGAGGCTACATTCATCAAATAAACAGTAGAATCTATGGTGCCAGGCGATTTTAATTTTTTCCTCTATACATATTTCGAAGCATAAGGATCAAAATTCCATTCTCCATTAAATCGAAATTTGAGTTGCATAGTTATATGTGTTAGTGTCCCCTCTTTCTGGTACAATACTCCGATTACTCATAAACACCTCCAAATCTATTATAATGCACTAAAATTGTATTGAATTAAACAAAAGTTTGATGTTTTCTGGGTCACTAGTAGGATATTTAACCCGGCATCGATGACGCTGGGTCATAATGACCCGAGGCTATTTAAAACGGCCATATTATTTTTTCCCGTCAACCGTTCGACTCGAGCGCTTCAGTAGCTGGAGATACAACCCCCTTCTACCCGCACCGCCGGCGTGCTCAGTGCGACGCCGCTTGCGGAAGGAGATACACGTGTATATATTTTTTCATAGTTGATTTTGCATGTGTTTCTTACTAAGGTAATAAAAAGTTGATTTATAAAATGTAATGGTATTATTTATATTTTTTTATGAGCAAAGAACCCATAAAAAATAAATAATTTTAAAAATCAAGATAACCCTTTCAGTTTTGGTACAACCCATCGATCAAATTCGGGTCACGGTTACCCGGCGTCATTGACCGCGTAATTATTTTCACGTCATTGACGCCGGGTTAAAAAAGACATACTAATGAGTAGGACCGTTATGCCTACCGGTGTTATTTTACAACTTATTTAATAAGTAAAAAAAGACAAATGTAAACAATATTTGATTTATGGTGAGAATTTGAATATTATTATATAATGAGCAGGCAGCATTCTGCTGATGCGCTCATATCTAATTTCACAATAGTTTGACAGTAAATGAGTAGTTTTAATTTGTAACTAAGTTAGTCCTTTCTTCTCTCCAAATATGAATCCAATAGAGCTTTGAATTGGTTTATGTTAGTTGCATCGATGACATGTTGTGGGAGTTTGTTCAAGTATCCACCACTTTATTTGCAAGGAAGTGTTTTCTGGGATTAGATGCAAAAGGAGAATTATATTTTTATTAGTAGTGAAGATTCCTTGGATGCCAGGCAGGGGGGCAGGGGGGCAGCTGTAGTGAAGATTCCTTGGATGCCAGGCAGGGGCAGGGGGGCAGCTGTAGTGAAGATTCCTTGGATGCCAGGCAGGGGCAGGGGGCAGCTGTAGTGTCCAGATAAAATTTTGAAAGACTCGTTCAAGTCACCCCTTTCTCTTCTATCTTTTAAGGTTGGTAATCTTAGTTCCTTATATCACCGATCTTTCAAAGCTCTTGGTATTTTAGTGAAACGTCTCTGTACTCCCGACATCAGATTTATATCCTTTGCGAAGTAAGGAGTCCATATTTGGAAAGCATATTCCAGGAGAGGTCGCACATATGTTTTGTATATTTTTAACATCATGTCCGGTGTTAGGTCAAGGAATGCTTTCCTGATTAAATATGTTAGTGAGTTTGCTCTTTTCACAACCCCGGCGATGTGCGGTTCCCATTTTAAATCTTGTGATTTGGTAACTCCTAAGTCTTGTTGTAATGTCACTGCTTTCGTCATTATTGCAAAACTTGTTTTGTTTCACAACGATAGGTGGTTGCAAAAAATCATCAAATATTTGAAGTTGATTTTCATGTTCTGTGCAAGTTCTGTTATTATATCATTATTTGCCAGTTGCTTCATAAAACTGAAATCATCACAGAGCTTGTATAGAATTTTCACAGAATGGGAAAATTAATTTCAAGTATTTGATGAACTGTTAAAATTTTTTAAAACAATCCATTGTTAATATTTGGAGATTTATTTTATATATTTTATTTTAAATGCGGTACAAGTTTTTGTTTTAAAATACAATGAAAATAAAGAATTGACTATAGGTTATTGCCGCAAACGCGATAAAAACAAGAAAAAAGGTATTTAAGCGACTTTCCAGTACTTTGCGCAACGTAATTGTGACTTTCAGGTAAAAATTTGTCACTTGAGCATTACGTAACGTTTAGGGGGGGAGGGGGTACAGAAAAACGTTACAGGGGGGGGAGAGGGGGTCAAAAATCTTCAAAAATTGCGTTACGTAATACTTGAACTCCCCCTTACATAAAATATGAATATGAGTTGACACAGAGTAGGTAACTTAAAATTTAAGTTAAAGTAAAAATAAAAATGATAAAAAGATGTCTGACTAATCAACTGGACAATCAACATGTGTTCGAAGAAACTGGTTAATCAGTTACTAGTTGCGTAAAAAATTTCAGTAATTCAACTCACCCAAAGTACTTGTCGCTCTCCTGAAGCCGTTGCTGTCTGCGCGCGCCGAGCAGAGTCAGTTCGTCCAGTGCACGCCTCACTCCAGCAGCGCGCGCTTCTGCTCCTGCACCGTCCTCGGCCTGGCGCGCCACTAACGCAGCACCCAGCTGCTCCAGGCGGCCGCACTGCTTGTCGAACGTGGCGATCTAGAAGGAAAAATATTTTATACATATATTTTAAAAGTTAGGTAGATTTAACTAACTAAACTAACTAACTTCTTTTTGTTTTCAAATTAGCTCCACACAGGAGGCCCTGAGGTAAAAAATTCCATTCAGGGCCAATGTCAACTTTGGGGATGCTGTGTGGAGGGTCTTTTTGGGAAAGGAAGGAGAGGAAGTTTTGGGAAGGAAAAAGGTATTAGAGGTGGGTAGGAATCTGGGGGTCAGTGTGTCCAGGAGTAAGGGACGTATGAATTGAGGGAGTCCCTTTGACTTCTCCAGCCGTACTCTCTCGGAACATCACCTTGCACCGCAGTGGAAGGGATCATCACCCTTCCACTGCGGTGCAAGGTGATGTTCCGAGAGAGTACGGCTGGAGAAGTCAAAGGGACTCCCTCAATCATTCTCTCCCGATCCGGCCTGCCATGCAACTGGTGAAAAAATAAAGTATGCGTTGAGAAAAATGAAGATAATATTGGTGGTTCTTAGTCGAAGTATGATACAGTTAAATGACTGAATCGGATATCGACACTTGGCACAGTGGTTAGCGCAGTGGCCCGGAAAGCCGAAGGTCCTGGGTTTGAGTCCCAGAGGTGCCGATATCTTTTTCTGATTTTTCTGTTTCCAGATTTTCGATTGAGGTTCGCTAATATTGTTTTCATTTTATTAAATATTACAATGAGTTACATAATTTCTCATAAAGTTAAAAATAAAAATAAAGCGGTAAAGGTGTTGGATATCCATTGAAAATTCCCTAACAAAGCACCACTTTGAATTTTGAATTGAATGTTTTGTGGATTAATTTTGAGCTATCGTATATTTTATTGACCGAAACACATTCCTAGAACAAAAAACTATGTATCAAAACAACATTACTTGCGTTAATTGATAGGTTTAACCGGTCAAAGGCCGTGACATTTAGCGGAAATTCGCGGAACTTCGCAAAAAAACACTAAAAAACCACAACTTTGAATTTTGAATTGAATGTTTTGTTGATAAATTTTGAGCTATTGTATATTTTATTAACTGAAACACGTTCACAACACAATAAGCTATCTACTAAAACCACATTACTTGCATTTATTACGTAAATTAATAGGTTTTATGATCGTTTTATTCGCGATACACCCATTAATTGCGACCGTTAAATTCGCGACAAATTCTGACAGCCGATTGTCATAGAAGAAATCGTTTTTAAAATATTCCAGGGTGACTAGGTGAATGAAACTTGTAGCGTCTCCGAGAGTAATGACAGCGCAAGCGATTCTGACACTGTTCTCCATACAAATTGTGTACATAGAAGGGCCAAAATCGTGGACCAAAAGTTTTTTGTCGGATGTATTATTCAAATATTTGAATTATTTTCTCGCGCATGCGCATATGACGCGCGCGCCGGCGCGTCTCCGGCCTGTCAGAGGTTAACAATGTTTTCGTCAAGTAACACGCATCGGACTTTGACAGATAGAATCGCGGCAAATTTGACATTTCGATGCCACAGATAAAATCATTTACAAATATTCTGGGGTTGCCAGGTGAATGAAGTTTTCGCCTATGTCATGGGTATATGTTGGCGCAAGCGATTCTGAGCTTGTCCTTCATACAAATTCTGTACATAGAAGGGTCAAAATCGCAGACTAACATATTTTTTTCGAAATTTTTTCCACAGGCATGCGCACAAACCGCGCGTGGATTCGTGTCTCCGGCAAATGAAAGGTTAAATGGTTAACGGGTTAAATGGTTAATGGTTACCCAAATCCGCCTCCCAAATTTGGGAGGCGGGAATGGGTACCGCCGCCCCGGGAACCATTGGATAACCAACACCTCTGCCATAGGTCACCCCAAGTGGTTCGCTACGTTTGGTGATTTAGCAGGGGTGCCCGGGTTCATGGGGTGAGGTTTGTCTAGGTCTTGAAGGCGGATGACCAGGACATACTGAACCCCAGATTCCTACCCACCCCTTAAACCCCTTTCCTTCCCAGAACTCTCCTCTCCTTCCTTTCCTTAAAAAAAAACCCTCCACACAGCACCCTCAAAGATGACATAGGCCCTGAGGGAAATTATTTTCCTCAGGGCCTCCTGTGTGGAGCTCATGTAAAAAAAAAAAAAATGGTATTAAATTCTTCACTTTTCTTTCAAAGTTCTGTTTTGAGAGTTGCGAGAAAACCAATACAAGGTATGTTACCTCTCTCTGGATGGCCTCCAGTCTTCTCTGCAGCGCTTGCACCGAGTCCTCGTCTCGCCCGTTCTCCGTGCTCTCCAGGAGAGGGCGTCTCTCTGCCAGCCAGGCTTCAGCTTCCGCAGCCTCCGCTAGGAACTGTAAATAATGAAATTATCAGAAAAACAAAAATAAATGTGGCGGTGTGGATCAAAACAAAAGGTACACAATTCTTCCGGAACATAATAAGGACTTTTGAATCGAGCGGCAACTTTGATCAACGCGGATGATAAGCACCAGAGCGATTTTTTTCATATATTGGCACCATTTTAAATGTCTCCAATTGCTTTTCGGATAAAAAAGCCCATTATCTCTTGATTCGGTAAAAAATTTTTTTTTTTAATAATTGTAGCTCACACTTTAGTCTTTTTGGACTTAAAACGAAGCTATTGAAATGCTTTATCTATTATGACCATAGATGACGCAAATCCGAACTTCGTAGACTATTTTAGAACGATGTTAAAAATAATTTTTTTAAATATTTTTTCACGCAGAATTTTTGATCAGCTGTTTACGGATAAAATTAAGTCCCTTTTCCATAGATATACACCTCTCATTATCAAGTATACCACAGACAACATACAGAAATCGAAAATATTAAAAAAATTATCTTCAGGGAAATCTCGAGCCATTGAGGCAAATTTATTTATTTGTGGCGAAGTACAAAATAATGGTATATCAAAGTCACTTCACTCCGAAAGGTGACTGTGATCACCATGTACATATTTTGTTTTGGAATCTTTACACTTTTTTTATTTTACCACAAAAATTTTATAAAATTTCAAGATTTTATTAACAAAAACTTCATGTTCAAATATTTTAGGGATATGAACCCGCAATGTGTTGTGGTTTGTGATTTTTAGGCGAGAGCCTTACCCCTCGATCTCAAGGGGTAAGGCTCTCACTGCAGAGGTCATTTATTCTTTAACCCCTCCGAATTTACGAGAATATTAGCTTTTGGTGTCTTAAACGAAATGACATTCTACGAAAACTTTGTATTATTACAGCTTCACAATTAAAGCTCTATAAATGAAACATTTCTGAACGTAGCCGAATAGTAAAAACTGTTTTAGAAAGGTTACAAAATAAGCATTCGAATTATTATATTATAAATAAATATTAACATTTGTAAATATTAAAATTTAGAATGTAAACATTAAAAAAATGTGAAAATGACTCGCATGATGTTTTTATGTGAAAACGGTACTAAAATCACAGATTATGTAAACAACAATACTTATTCTATTGTATAAATGTGTAATAAACACTTTTGTCACCCCACTTTTTTATAATTTCATATAAAAATATTTAATAGAAATTAACAATTTCGGGCGCCCGTAGGAAATTTGGCGGGATAAATTATGTGTCAGACTGCGCGTCTGACAGAATGTTCTTTTTATGTATTTCTATGGACAACTTGAATAGAGATGTGCAGCATGATTCACTATCGACATTTCACTTTTACACATGTAACTAAAACAATAACGGAATTATAACAGTTTCTATGGAGACACACGCGCTGACGTGTAAACACGCTTATTGTACTTGACTGCTGTCGTATTCTTAACGCATATATCTGCTTACGTTGCGGAGGGGTTAAATAATGAAAAAATTTACCTTATTAAATTTCATATCTTGGTTACACACTTTGAAGAGATAAATAATATCACTTGCTCCAATTGATATTAAAAGGCAAGATAGAGGGTCTCCGAGGGCCTGGTAGGAGACAAATGTACGAGAGTGGACCGGTATTAGAAGTGTAGAGGAGCTATTCAGGGGAGCACAAGACAGAGATCCATTTACCAGAGTGATCGCCAACGTCGGGGGGACCTGATAGGGCACACGAAGAAGAAGAAGAAAATCTTACCATGTGGGTGTCCACTGCATCTTGTAACTTGACCCTGCGTACTGCGGCCTGGTCCTTGAGCGAGCGCAGCGCCTCCTGCAGTTCCTGCGCCTGCTGCTCCAGCCGCGCGCCCGCAAAGTGACCGCGCAGCTGCATCTGCGCTGAGCGCGAGGCCAGCCCACCAACGATGGGTTCCCTGAAATTATAAACATACATTAGATTTACTTGCTTGCAATTATTGTTTACTAGCTGGTTCCCGGCATGCGTTGCAATGTTATATTCAAAAAAATTATTGACTGGAGTAAAAGAAATTGGATTGAGTTCAATATATCTAAATGTTTAATTTTGTCATTCACTAGGGCGTGTCATACCTGGTATTACCGGTATACGATGGACGCCCGAAGTCTAAAATGTGTCTCCACCATGAAGGACCTTGGAATCATGTTTGATAGTAGGCTGACATTTCATAATCATATTCAGATGGCTTGTAGCACTTCATTGAGAATGCTGGGCTTTGTTCTGCGTACTGCAAGGAATTTTAGAGATACCCGGGTTCTCATAATCCTATTCAATTCCCTAGTAAGGAGTAGACTTGAAAGTGGGTCAGTAATTTGGAGTCTGAACCAAGTAAAATATTCCCTCATGTTGGAGAGAGTTCAGAAAAAATTTCTGAGATTTCTGTACATGAGGGAGTACGGCTATTACCCGTGGCTCTATCCTACCGACTTTCTTTTGGGTATGCTCGGAATGAACCATCTACGAGTCAGAAGGGATGTACACATTGCTACGCATTTCTTCAAATTGATTCGCGGATGGTTTGAAAACTCAGCTATCTTGGAGAGCATTCATTTCTATGTTCCCGATGGTTATCTTCGCCACCGACAGCATAGGCTGTTCTATCTTCCGGCCTGCAGTACCAACTTGCCAATGGTCATGCCGGTCGGGAGAGCAATCTTGCTGTTGAATAGAATTAATTCGGATATCGACATATTTAGCATTAGTGAAGCTGCTTTTAACCGGTCAGGCCAGGCCATTTCGCGGAAATTCCCGAAACATCGCAAAAAAACACTAAAAAAGCACCATTTTGAACTTTGAATTGAATGTTTTGTTGATTAATTTTGAGCTATTGTATATTTTATTGACTGAAACACGTTCACAACACAATAAAAACAACATTACTTGCATTTATTACGTAAATTAATAGGTTTTACGATGTTTTATTCGCGATACACGCATTTATTGCGACGGTTAAATTCGCGGCAATTTATGACAGCGCATTGTTATGGATGAAATCGTTTTAAAAATATTCCAGGGTGACAAGGTGAATGAAACTTTTAGCACCACCTAGAGTAATGATAGCGCAAGCGATTCTGACACTGTTCTTCATACAAATTCTGTACACAGAAGGGTCAAAATCGCAGACCAAAAGTTTTTTGTCAGAAGTATTATTCAAATATTTGAATTATTTTCTCGCGCATGCGCATATGACGGGAGGGCGCCGGCGCGTCTCCGGCCTGTCACCGGTTAAAAGGCAAGCTCTATTAATGCTTGTATAGTTTTTAGCCTACCATTCTACCACATTTATGTTTAATGTAATACTGTTACAATTGTATTTTAAAAACACATTAAAATTTTTAATTTTGTAATGTTTTTGAAAGAATAAATAATTTGAATTGAATTGAAATAGATTGTTTCTCCCTGAATCACCTTTCCCGTGAGTCCTCGTTCCCTTCCCGCGTCCCTTTCATAGCTGGCAACATAAATTATAGCCTATATGTTATTCTGATGTATGAGCTATATTATTGTAAAGTTTCATTAAAATCCATTCACTAGTTTTTGCGTGAAAGAGTAACAAACACACATACGTCAGTACAAACTTTAGCGTTATTTAAAATTAGTAAGATTTCAAATTATAAAATTTGAAAGAGTATTTTATCACATTCAAAAACAGTTTTTAATTTTCGGATACGTTCATAAATATTTATTTGAATTTTATTGCAAAGCGAAAATATTTTGACCTTCTAACAAAACATACCCTAAAGATCTGGTTATTATTGAAGATTGGAATTGCAAGTGTTTACCTTGACAGTAGTTCAGCCTCCAGCGCCGTGTGTTTCTTCTGCAGACTCTGGGCCTGCGTGAGAGAGACGGCGGAAACGGGCGCGGTGGGTCCCAGGAGCGGCGCGCGCTCGGCCAGCCAGCGCAGCTCTTCGCCCGCGTCGCGCGCCCAGCGCTGCAGCTGCTGCGCTTCCTCCAGGTTGTCGCGCCGGATCGACATCGGCTCCTGCAGTTGGCGATACCTGCAAACACATTATTTTCAGAAATAGAAAGAAAAATATATATATATTTTTTAATTATTTGTTTTATGTTCAACTATTTTAATACTACTATTCCATGGAGGCATTTTTTTTATTTTTTTTTTATTATAATCCTAATTTTTTTATGTTACATAGGTAATTATGCTGTGCCTGTCTCACTAGGAGTTCCTGTGTTGAGAGCAGGTGCATTTTAACATAAAGAGTTTAAAAATAGTGTATAAAGGATAACAACCACAATGTTATTTACATTTAAAGTAAAAGTACAAGGACAATCAGCATCGTATCAATGGGTTAGCATCAAAGATATTCAAATACAGAATAGATATGCTATGGTGTCCGCGCAACTGTCGCCGGACTACGCGCTAATTAGCGTAGTTTTCATACAAAAATAATTTGTTCATTTTGTTGATTTTTTGAAAATGTGCATTAATATTGGTTAACAATATATTTTGAATAAGGAAAGAATTCGTTCATTTAGTTTAACATTTGTTTGGTTTATTCGTTAATTATTTGTTCTTTTAGTTTATTTGTTAATTGGTAAACAATATCGGCGACACCCGGAAGCGCAGACCCACATAGTAAAAACAGCAGATAGCACATCTACTTATATTTCAATATCTTTGGTTAGCATGCATTAGGAGCTTCTAAAAATATTGTTGATATATGATCTGTCTTTGGTAGTGATCCAAAACTTGATATCTGTTTTGTATTTTACGTGATTAGTGTGCTGTCTAATGGTCAGTGGAAGTGTATTATAAAGTTTTGTTGCAAAGTACCTGAAGTTTCTTTGACCAAACGTTGTTTTGGCGAAAGGGATAAGTAAGAGATTTTGCCCTTTGGTTCTCGTATCACGAACAGTTTGGATATTGTCAAAAACAGTTCTATGTTTGAATAGATAAATTAGTATATTTTTGGCATAGAGTTGCCTAATGTCCAAAACACTAATTCTCCTAAAGATTTCATCCGAACTGCTTGTGATCGGTAGTTTTAGAATAATCTTTATAATTAGTTTCTGGGCTTTAGAGATCGGATCAATGGCGGCAGCATTTGCTCCTCCCCAGGCTATGATACCATACTCGATTAGAGATTGACATAGTGCACAGTAAATTGTTTTGAGTTGGTTCAAGGTTGGTGCATTAACCATCATGTGCTGATAGTTCACATGTGACAGTGAGAAGATTAAATCATCAATAATTGGTGGCTACCTGGCAAGGGCATCATCCACCCTCTGCTGGATCTCCTGGGCCATGAAGTGCTTCGCGGCGGTGAGATGTTGCGCCGTCTCGCGCAGCTGCACCGTCTCCTCGCCGCGCTGCGCCACCTCCTGCTCCAGGCGGGAGTGGCGCGCCAATAGCGCTGCCACCGAGGCCAGATCCTTTCCTGTACACATAAAGAAAAAGGGTTCTCTGGTGAGAAAATAATTCGAAAATTTGAATAAAATTTTCGACCAAAACTTTTTGTCTGCGATTTTGGCCCTTCTATGTACAGAATTTGTATGAAGAACACTGTCAGAATCGCTTGCGCTAACAACAAAGATGATAAAACCACTAGTTTCATTCACCTTGCAACCCCAAAATATTTTTAAAACGATTTTGTCTATGACATTGAAATGCTATTTTTGCCGCGAATTTAACCGTCACAATTTATGCGTGTTCCTCGACCAAAACATCGTAAAACCTATTAATTTACATAATTAATGCAAGTAATGTTATTTTGGTAGATAGTTTATTGTGTTGTGAACGTGTTTCAGTCAATAAAATATACAATAGCTCAAAATTAATCAACAAAACATTCAATTCAAAATTCAAAGTGGTGCTCTTTTAGTGAATTTTCATGAAATTTTTGTTAAATGTTTGAATTGCCAAAACATTGTCATCGGTTTTTATCAAAATTTGTGATCAATAGTAGATGTACTATTATCAGTGGTAAGAAAAATGTACATCTCATAAGAACAGATGTTACATATAAATTATGCAACCATGAAGGGATACCTACATTCACTTCCTTGTGTTTTTACGCACTGGTATCACCAGTTTGTTTATGGAGTTGTCAGTGACAAGAAGAGAAAACGCCATTCTTTGCCAAAAACACGGAACGACCGGAGCTCCTCGGCTATGTTTTTGCAGACGAATCAATCAATCGATGTGATTTTTTTATAAAACGAGAGGAGAAATCTAATCCAGAGGAATCGGAATGCCGGCGAGGCAATTTTCTGGCAGATTGTGATGACGATCTCAACAACACAATAAAAAGGTCGTATTTTGGAATTCTTTTCAACCCCATCTGAAATCTGGATGGAATTTTAACCTGTCAAAGGCCGGCAAATTCCAGGAAAAATACGGAAATTTCGTAACAAAACACGATTTTGAATTTTAAATTGAATGTTTTGTGGATTAATTTTGAGCTAACGTATATTTTATTGACCGAAACACATTCCTAGAACAATAAACTATGTACCAAAACAACATTACTTGCGTTAATTACGTAAATTAATAGGTTTTACGATGTTTTAGTCGAGGAACACGATCCGATTTTGACAGATAAAATTCGCGGCAAATTTGACATTTTCATGTCACAGATAAAATTGTTTAAAAATATTCTGGGGTTGCAAGGTGAATGAAATGTTTACCCATCTTATGGGGTAATGTTGGCGCAAGCGATTCTGACCTTGTTCTTCATACAAATTCTGTACATAAAAGGGTCAAAATCGCAGACAAACATATTTATTTCGAAATATTTTTTTTCGCGCATGATGACTAGTATGAGTGTATGACTTTTAGGTGTGAGAAGTCGTTTTTTATTCAAGATTAACTGCTTTGAATATAGAAAAACATTGGTAAAATGTCCACATTTCATCGCTACTGTTATTGTATTGTACCAAAGTGCAATATAGAAACAATACATCATCTTTTTCATTGCAAATACAAATGACATCTAAAGCCATCTAATTTTGTGTTCAGGCATGATTTTGTACATTCTATTATGTATAACACATACAGAAACACTGGTATTTAAAATACACTGATCATAACGATTGTGTAATAACTTGTATAAAAAGCCCTTTACTAAAAACAATTTGAAAATACATTTTTTTTTTTTACAGTGAATACCGCACAAGAATCTCAACTGCTCCCGTCTGGATCCAGTGAGACTATGGCATCCCCAATTGGGGTATGTTGTGAGGCTGAAGGTAGTGGGGAGGGGAAGGAGATGGGGAAGAGGAAGGTTGGGAAGTACCTGGCTATTCAGATTTGGTCACCAAACACGGCTAAAGCCATTTTCAAGCAACGTTTCAATTCTGAATGGTGGTCTTACACCAGGGCGATACTGATAGTATCTTCCACTCTGGAACATGCCGCAAATATACTATATATTATTTTTAATGAATTAATTGTGAAATAACACAAATTAATCAAATAAAATTTATTTGCGCATGCCGGGTTCGAACCCGCGACCTCCGGATTGTGAGTCAAGAGTCTTACCCACTGGAGTACGGAGGTCGTCAAACAAAATGTATGTACATAAACAAAATGTCAAATATGACACGACTTTAACCTCAAATAGGCAAAATTTATTGCAGATTGTCCGCAAATATAGCCCTTTTCGTTAATTGTTGAGGGCCTAAATAATGTTTCAATAAACACAACAACTATTATTTATCTAAATCTCTATAAACAGTATGAAAATAAACCAAAAACACAAAATGTTGAATTGCGTACGTGTGCACTTCAAGTCATTTTAGTCGTGATTTCAAATGTCAATACAACATTCAACAAGTTATCACCAGGTGACAGGTTAACAGTGACGTAACCATTCACCATTTCAGTAATGCCAACTTGACTCTGTGTTTTGAGGAGAGGTTTAAAAATGCACTTTTTAATAATTTTTTAAAAACTCTGCGTTTAATATTATGAAATAAAACTTATATATTCAGAATCAGCGTTTCTTGGTCTATATGAACATATTTTTTTAAAGCCATAATATTTTTCACTGGAGTTCCTTATTATGAATTATTCTTATTTATTTATTTATTTTTTTTATTTAATTTTAAATGCACATTTACAGTAACACATAACCAATAATAAACACACATTTTATTTTATTAAGTAATTTGAAATGATGAATATTTAGATTAAAAATATCTATATCAGGGGACAGGTAATTTAGTAAAAGAATCATTTTTCCGAGCGGCATTACTAATGGTAAGTTAGTTCGGCATCTCGGAACAACAAAAGTTCTGTGTCTGCGCGCTCTTGTGAAGTTGTCGGGGATATAACACTCAAATTTTTGTATTATATCGGGAATACAGATGTAACCGTTCTGCAAAGCAGTTTTCCTTCTATCGGCGAGGCTATTAATACCCAGCATGCTAGACAAAAAGGCTGATGGATATAACCAGGGATAATATCCGAAGTCTCTTAGATATAAATATCTCAGAAACTTCTTTTGCACTTTCTCAATCATTTGAGAGAATGTTAAATCCACTGGTCCCCATATTACTGAATCACTTTCCAAAATGCTACGTACTAAACTACAGTATAGCAAACGAATTGCGGCCGAGCTGCAAAAGTGACGGGAGTTGCTTAGCACAAATCCTAGCATTCTTAACCTGTAATCGGCCGGACACGCTCAATAAAAAAGTTTGTCTGCGATTTTGACCTTTCTATGTACAGAATTTGTATGAAGAACACGGTCCGAATCGCTCGCGCCAACATTACCCCATAAGATGGGTAAAAATTTCATTCACCTTGCAACCCCAGAATATTTTTAAACGATTTTATCTGTGGCATAAAAATGTAAGATTTGCCGCAAATTTTAGCTGTCAAAGTTGATGCATGTTCCTCGACTAAAACATCGTAAAACCTATTAATTTACGTAATTAACGCAAGTAATGTTGTTTTGGTACATAGTTTATTGTTCTAGGAATGTGTTTCGGTCAATAAAATATACGATAACTCAAAATTAATCCACAAAACATTCAATTCAAAATTCAAAATCGTGTTGTGTTACGAAATTTCCGTATTTTTCCTGGAATTTGCCGGCCTTTGACAGGTTAAGAATATCCAATAAGAAATCTTGTACTGTTACTCGATAAATAATCTGTTGTAAAATAAATAAATAAATACAAAACGAATATTGTCAAAATTCATCTTCAGTGGTAAGATTGGTGTCAACATTTTGGCAGGTCACTCCAGATTAGCAGTTACATTAAAATATATATTGTCTTATTACCGTGATCGGTGCTCTGAAGCTGTGCTTCCACATCCTCAGCCCAGGCCGCGAAGTCGTCCAGGCCGCGCAGGAACACGCGTGCCTGGTATGCCGCCGCCAGCCGCTCGCGTCGCCCTGCCGCCGTCTCCTGCAGCGCGCGCCATTCGCTCTCCAGCCCGTCCACGTGCGAACCTATCTCTGTTGATGCGTAGTGCTTGGATTCTGGAACATCAAGACATATATTAGTAAGAAACTACCTTGTTACATTTTGCATAGTTTTCCCACAAACGATTTTATAAAAAAATGTTATTTTTCTTCAAAGTTGAAAATTGATACACCCCATTTACAGTACCCATTTATGTAAAAAAAATTATAATATGTAGGACTTGTGGTTGGAGGTCTTGAAGCCTTTATTGAATTCTACCAAAAATTACAATTTGCAAATCAATTCACGAATGGACAGCGAAACAGATTTACGACACTACCGGCACTCAGATAAACAAAACGAACATAGTTTCTCACTGGGTCAAGGTTAACTGCGGTTGCTTGAGGCGAGCTTGCTGAACGCTATGAAAATCACCGTAACACTGAACTCTGTGTATGTTGCCGGGTGCCTTTATATAGCCCGACAAGTCAGAGTGTTGCTTTGTGCGACAGTAATTCTTTATTTGATGAATTTCTCGAAAGTGCCCGAACTGTGCATTTCAGGAGCGCAATGTTTCGAACCTTTTCTGGAACGCGTGAGAGGTATTTAGAACTGCAGCTCAGTATCGATGTGATAGGTACCTACTATTCAGTCACGTAATTACGAGCGGTGGCCGGAACGTTCTCAATGGTTCGGCGTTCGAACATTTTAAGCGAAGCTTCTGGAAAGATCAATATTTTTCATAAACAATCCAGAGCATGAGGTAGCAGATTTGCTATTTGGCTGCTATTTAGTATACATATTTGCTATTCAGTAATTGGCTGCTACAAATACTTACTAATTAGTTCTTCTCCATTCCTGACAACAGCGTGAATCCTGTCTTGATTGGCGTTCAGCTCTGACTCGAAAGCCGCATGTCGCTGGATTTTGCTCTGAAGGTTTGAAAGATCCCTGGGGAAAATGAGACAAAATGACATTGTTATATTTGTGTGTATAACTTAGAAGGATTTATTATGTAATGACAATGGTATTTATTAGAACGGTTGGTACAGCCGTAGATTTACAAGTATATTACAAATTTGAATAAATAAAATTGGAACCAATACTGATCCTTTAGGGATTCCTAGGATTTTTTCAATTTAGAGTCATAAATTCATTGCAATCAATCCTATCAATTATTAACAATCAGGTAATGTAAAGAGGTTGAAGAAACACCTATTCATTTATGGTGCCAGTCAGTGCCAGAAAAAACTGTACACATTTCATAATGCCAGAACGATGTTCTGCAGTATAGTTGAGATTGTAACATATATAATATGTACTCACTTGTAACTCTGATCGTTAGCGAGTTGTGCCTTGAGAGCGAGCCACTCGTGTTCGTGATACAGATCCCGCAGGAACTGTTGCAGCTGCCTCGACTGCTGTAGGGTCTGCGCCCTTGTCTCTGACATCTCCTGCAAACAAACAAAGTTATAATAATCATCAGCAATCATCATCGTCATCTTCAACAGTATTGTCACCATTGCATATTCAAAAACATAATTGTGAATAACATCACCATTAAACAAACATCGTCATAATCAACAATATTCAACATTGTCATTATCATAAATCTCAACTGTATTGTATATTAAAAATTCATCAATATCACTATTATAAATATCATCATTGTCAGTTTTATCGCCGTCCTTGCCATCGTTGATACTTTCGAAATCCTCAATGTCAAAAACATCATCAAACATGGTAATTGTCAACTTTATCACTGTCCTTGCCATCGATGATATATTCGTATTCATCAATGTTATCATCACTATTACCATCGCAAATAAATATCCTGATCAATCATTATCACCATTCCAAATAAACGTACTCATCATTCATCATCACCATCACAAATAAACATCCTGATCAATCATCATCACCATCACAAATAAACATCCTGATCAATCAACATCACCGTCAAAAATAAACATCCTGATCAATCATCATCACCATCACAAATAAACACCCTGATCTATCATCATCACCGTCACAAATAAACATCCTGATCAAACATTATCACTATTAAAAATAAACCTCCTAATCATTATCACCATCAAAAATAAACATCCTGATCATAATCAACATCAAAAATAAACATACTGATCATTATCGCCATCAAAAATAAACATCCTGATCAATCATCATCACTATCACAAATGAACATCCTGATCTACAATCATCACCATCACAAATAAACACCCTGATCAAACATTATCACTATTAAAAATAAACATCCTGATCATTATCACCATCAAAAATAAACATCCTGATCATTATCACCATCAAAAATAAACGTCCTGATCAATCATCATCACCATCACAAATAAACACCCTGATCTATCATCATCACCGTCACAAATAAACATCCTGGTCAAACATTATCACTATTAAAAATAAACATCCTGATCATTATCACCATCAAAAATAAACGTCCTGATCAATCATCATCACCATCACAAATAAACACCCTGATCAAACATTATCACTATTAAAAATAAACATCCTGATCATAATCACCATCAAAAATAAACGTCCTGATCAATCATCATCACCATCACAAATAAACACCCTGATCTATCATCATCACCGTCACAAATAAACATCCTGATCAAACATTATCACTATTAAAAATAAACATCCTGATCATTATCACCATCAAAAATAAACATCCTGATCATTATCACCATCAAAAATAAACGTCCTGATCAATCATCATCACCATCACAAATAAACACCCTGATCTATCATCATCCCCGTCACAAATAAACATCCTGATCAAACATTATCACTATTAAAAATAAACATCCTGATCATTATCACCATCAAAAATAAACATCCTGATCATTATCACCATCAAAAATAAACGTCCTGATCAATCATCATCACCATCACAAATAAACACCCTGATCTATCATCATCACCGTCACAAATAAACATCCTGATCAAACATTATCACTATTAAAAATAAACATCCTGATCATTATCACAATCAAAAATAAACATCCTGATCAATCATTACCA
Organism: Limnephilus rhombicus; assembly: GCA_929108145.2. NCBI lineage: Eukaryota > Metazoa > Arthropoda > Insecta > Trichoptera > Limnephilidae > Limnephilus > Limnephilus rhombicus. The sequence continues at coordinate 21,048,735 of OV815290.1, read as the reverse complement.
CCATCACAAATAAACACCCTGATCTATCATCATCACCGTCACAAATAAACATCCTGATCAAACATTATCACCATCAAAAATAAACATCCTGATCAATCATTAAAAATCATATGAAAGAGTGAGATAGATGATGCAAAAGCGTAATTGCTTTTCTGAGGAGTGTTTCGTACAACAAATATTTAACATTGTGAATGAATCGTGTTTATTTCATAAATATATTATAAACCAGAGCTGGACTTCTAATCTACCCCACCCTGGTGTAACAACATCTTCACCATTACCACAAATAAATAGACAAACAACACCATAATGATCAACAGATCAATGCCACAATCATCAACAATCTTCATCATCACTATTTCAAATAAACATCTATACAACGATCAGGCAAATCCTTCCTTAGTCTTCCATCATGACCATCAATATCCACAACCCAATAATAGCTATCAAACTAGTGAAACATACCGTTGACACAACTATATGCATTCCCTTTTAACATATGTTCCATCATTCTCCAAACCGATCTGTTATCCATCAACCGTCCCTTTCTGGCAATGCTGGAGTGCACACCTATGTAGCTGAACTTTCAACCAACATTCAGTCACTTCCGAAACCTTGTGCAGTGATCCAAGTGATTCCCCGTTGCCCGTAAGATCCATTCTCACTAAGATGTGCAGCCAAGGAATTAAGGTAGATCAAATTCCTTCCAAAATCAAATTTTTACCACGCTATTACAGTACAGAAGTATAAAAATATATGTATTGCGATCACACGTACCTTGAGTTTGTGCAGACGGCCGGCAACGTTGGCCAGCCTGCGCTCGATGTATTTGCGGTCGAAGTGTCCGTAACCAAGCAGTTCCTCAGCAAACTTCTTCAACTCCTCCACTTTGGCCTCCTGGGCGCGTACCAGTTTGTCGAACTCGGCGTGCTTTCGGATCAGCGCTTCCACAGCTGAAATGTACATAATTATTATGTGTTATTAAATAAATTATTATTTTCATCACTTCTTCTTCTTCTTTCTTGTGACTTCTAATATGATCAATACCAATTTGAAATAATACTGATTTCAGCTCGTAGGCGCCAGACGACCTCCGTAGTACAGTGGGTAAGACTCTTGACTCACAATCCGGAGGTCACGGGTTCGAACCCGGCATGTGCAAATAAATTTTATTTGATTAATTTGTGTTATTTCACAATTAATTCATTTAAAATAATATATAGTATATTTGCGGCATGTTCCAGAGTGGAAGATACTATCAGTATCGCCCTGGTGTAAGACCACCATTCAGAATTGAAACGTTGCTTGAAAATGGCCTTAGCCGTGTTTAGTGACCAGATCTGAATAGCCAGATACTTCCCAACCTTCCTCTTCCCCACCTCCTTCCCCTCCCCACTATCTTCAGCCTCACAACATACCCCAATTGGGGATGCCATAGTCTCACTGGCTCCAGACGGGAGCAGTTGAGATTCTTGTGCGGTATTCACTGTAAAAAAAAAAAAAAAGACAGTTCTGTGAAGTGGGTTTTCTGTTCAAGGGCGAATATTAATTTAGGATAAAATGAGCTTATGTCAAATTGAGTTGTGAAAAATTGAGCAGAGGTCAAATTAAGCTGATATATTGAGGTTATGAGAGATTGAGGTTATGTCAAATTGAGGTTATTTCATATTGAACCGATGTCAAATTGAGCTGATGTCGAAATGAACTTATGTCAAATTGAGTTGATGTAAAATCGAGCTGATGTCAAATGAGGTTGTGTCAAATTGAGGTTATGTCAAATTGAGGTTATGTCAAATTGAGGTTATGTCAAATTGAGGTTATGTCAAATTGAGGTTATGTCAAATTGAGGTTATGTCAAATTGAGGTTATTTCATATTGAACTGATGTCAAATTGAGCTGATGTCGAAATGAACTTATGTCAAATTGAGTTGATGTAAAATTGAGCTGATGTCAAATGAGGTTGTGTCAAATTGAGGTTATGTCAAATTGAGGTTATGTCAAATTGAGGTTATGTCAAATTGAGGTTATGTCAAATTGAGGTTATGTCAAATTGAGATTATGTCAAATTGAGGTTATGTCAAATTGAGGTTGTCATATTTCATAGTGCTTTCACACAAACGAAGTATTGAATTCCGTAAGTCAAAACTTAAACTTTACAGTTTACACCCGCGCTGTGCAAGCGGGTTCCCTACAGAGCATCGGACCATCCCATCGTATTGAGCTTATGTCAAATTGAGATGATGTAAAATTGAGCAGATGTCAAATTCATTTGCTTCAGATGTAAAATTGAGCTGATATCAAATAAAGTTAGGTCAAATTGAGGTGATGTCAAATGTGATAATGTCGAATTGAGGTAATGTCAAATGTGATAATGTCAAATGTGTTGAAGTCTGTGAAAGTCCAAGTTCTGTTATTATTTCAATATGGGCCGGTTGCTTCCCAGAACTGTAATAATAGTAGAACTTTAGAACAAAACTTGAATTTTAACTTTGAAATATGATGAATGGTTCAAATTCTGTGAAACAACCTGAACATGGGTGTGTGTCAAACGTTGTATGCTAATAATGAATTTGTACTTTTTGTTATTTCAAAGATAGGAATGGTTTTGAAGGGGAGTACTTGAGATAAAAGCATTGTTTTGAATGACTTTGAATGATAATGATAGAAGAACTAACCAGGTAAGGAATCTCCGAGGTCATCATTGTTGAGGAAGGCTTCCTTGGCAGCTAGCCAGTCCTCCGTCTGTCTGGCTTGTTCCTTGAACAGCTGCAACTGGTGAGCCTGGACAGAAAAAACCAAAAATACGTTGTATATGTATCCACAGATTCCAATGACTGATTTTTCATTTCACAGAGCAGTGACCTAGATTGCGGACACCTTGCAATTCAGGAGCTAAATATAGATGTAACAAGCGCGAGTTCAACGAAGGGCAAGTTTCCCAGTCGCAGAGATGGGAACAATTGAATTTCTTTTTTTTTTACATTAACTCTACACAGAAGGCCCTGAGGAAAATAATTTCAGTCAGGGCCTATGTCATCTGAGATGCTGTATGGAGGATCTTTTTGAGGAGAGTAAGGAATGAATATTGAATGATCTTCCATTGAAATACCGATAGAACAAGGACAGTATTCCCACCCGACGCCAGTGCTCTAAAGATTGCATTCTGTCTGTTAAGATGGGAGAATCTATCAAACGGACCGCCCGTTTCTGCACAGAGTCGAGGGCATTTTTCAGGAATTTTGGAGCTCAGGACTAGAGGTGGCTGCCAAATTCAACTGTGGGGTGAACTTGTGATTTGTACCGGGTTAGCAGTTGGGTATTATTAAAGTATCTGCAGGCTCTGTACAGTACGCCCAGTTTTTGAGAGGCTAACTTAACTCTGGCTTGGATAGAGCCCACGTATCTGAGCTGGTCACTTAGAGTTACACCAAGCATATCAATGGATGGCGTGTTCGGAAGATTGCTTCCGTTGAAGGAGACTAGATTTTCATTTCAATCCCTTTTACACATGATTGGGTCTTTAAAACATTGAAAAACTTTCTTTCCGGGATCACATTAATAACATCGTAAACAAATCACTTAAACTACTCGGCTTCATTCATAGAATTACCTCTAGACTTTAAACATATAAATACACTTAAAACTCTTTACTGTTCGCTGGTCCGCCCTCACCTTGAATATGCTAGTGTCATTTGGTCTCCTTTTTATGCTGTCCACATTTGTTACATCGAATCTGTACAACATCGCTTCCTACGAGGAATTGCTTGGAGGTTAGGACTTGAAAGAGGAGAATACTCGTATGATGAAATTGAACAAACTTTAAACATTTCCTCTTTAGGAAAACGTAGAAAGGACTCTGATCTAATATGCATTTTCAAAATTATCAACAGTATTACTGACACACCTGCTTTGTTACAACTCATCTAATTCAACATTCCTTCCCGTAGACTCTGAAATAATGAATTGCTGTTCCTCAATCAACATTCTACTAATTATGGATATCATTCTCCTTTGTCCAGAATGTCGAGACTTGTCAACACAAATCAAAGCATTGAATTTTTTGGCATAGGCCTAAATGACTTTCGGCAGTCGTTACGCAATGTGGTTTTTTAAAGTCTTTTTAAATCCATCCTCAAGCTACTTGTAGTTATCTTCTCTATGTACTTTTATATTATATGTATTTTGTCAATGCTCTTCATCTATATGTAATCTCCTTTCGCTGTGATCTCTCTTTTTTTCTTTTCTATTCGTGTAATTGTTATATTGTTAATTGGACTATTTGTCCGTAAATAAATAAATAAACTCAACGAGATTATTTTTACCCCAAAATGGGTAAAAACTGTTGTTGTTTGGTTGTATCCATGGAATTACCTGAGTGAGGTGGTCTCTCCGCTGGTCCCAGGCTCCGTGCAACTCCTTGGACAGCTCTGCGAGCCTCTGAGGCCTCTTCTCCTTGTCCTCGCCCTCGGGCAGAGGCAGCTGTAGGGCCTCTGAGGACAGGGCTTGGATGCTCTTCTGCCTGTTGTCAATCTCAGCCTAGGATCAAAAATGTCAAATAATTTAAAAAAAATGTTTTTTGATTGTTAGCATTATGTTCATTCGCTGTCGTTTTTCTCTTTGAGCTCTAGCCACCACCGAACTAGGCGCATGTTTGCATTATATTATTTAAAATGATAAGAAGCAAAGGTGGCCCACAGATGGGATGGGCAGACGATTTGAAGAGAACAGCAGGAGGATGGGTAAGAGTTGCCAGGGATCGTCAAAATATAAAAATTTGAAATTTGGGGATGCTGGCGTGGAGGATATTTTTAGAGTTAGGAAGAAAGTACTGGGAAGGAAAAAGGTATGAGGGGTGGGTAGGAATCTGGGGGCAATGTGTCAAGGAGTGACGGATGTATGAATCCATTCTTCCCACTGCAGTACAAGGCAATGGGTCGAGAGAGTACGGCTGGAGAGGTAAAAAGATCTCTCTTAACGCCAAGACGTAGACAAACATCGCCCCATGAACCTCGGCACCTCTGATAAGTCGCCAAATGAAACTTGCCACTTAGGGTGACATATTGGTTGTGTTATAAATGATTACCGGGGCGGCGGTAAGCATACCTGCCACCCAAATTGAACAGACAATTAATTTCATTGGTCTCATTGCTCTTAAATTGGCAATATCAATTCCCTTTTAAATCGAAATAGTACACATAACTTACATTAATTTTATTTGTTTTTTTTTATTTTATATGTGAGTGCCGCACGAGGGTCACAACTGCTTCCAACCTTCTGGAGCCAGTGATCAGAGGCATCCCCATGCTGTGACGCTGAAAGTAGCGGGGAGGGGAAGGAGATGGGGGGAGGAGGTGGGGAAGTACCCGGCTATTCAGTAACCAAGGATCTTGACAGAGGCCATCAGTAATATTGGCGCAATGAATGAAAGTCATCAGAAGAACACTGATTGGTCATTGAATACAGCAATAGATAGAGGTTACCTTTCTTTCCTGGTGCAGTTCCAGCAGAGCTTCTGCATCCGCCACGCTGGCCGGGGGCTCGCTGCTCTCCAACTTCTTCACCGTCTCTCCCACCCACACCTCCAGCTCCTGGAACCAACAATAGATCATTACAGCGACACATTCTTATTAGTTTATCTGCAGCTGACTATAAGTCGCCTTCTTTTTATTATTCTACTGTCCAAATCTTACTCTCTACTAACAATATATACAATCTATAATATACAATCCATTTGAACATATCCTTGGTTTGGCTCTGTGCGCCATGGCATATTATTATATTTTTATGAAAGTTGTAACTAAAAATAAAGTTTAAAAAAAATAGAAAAGCCAGACGTTGGTGGGTGATGAAAATTCATCGAAACAGAATAGGGTTAGTAATTTTTTATTTACATAATATTCTTTCATTATTATTATAATCATGTATTCTTAATATTATATAAACTGTACTCCTTAGTTTCTGTCTCTCCGCCGCTTACTAAACGGCGCTGAGACAAAACGTGAATGTAGTAGTCTTCTCTCTTCTCGCTCGAGAAATCCTTTGAGGCGGCCAAAAATACCGACAACGAAAAGAGAACAGGCGAGCCCGAGAACGAGATGGCGAGAAACTCCTCACATTCACGTTTCTCGGGTGTTCTCAGGGTTTCTCGCCCTGAATCTGGATGGGACATTAACCTGTCACAAGCCAGGAAAAACACGAAAATTCCCTAACAAAGCACCACTTTGAATTTTGAATTTAATGTTTTGTGGATTAATTTTGAGCTATCGTATATTTTATTGACCGAAACACATTCCTAGAATAATAAACTATATACCAAAACAACATTACTTGCGTTGATTACGTAAATTGATAGGTTTTACGATGTTTTTGTCAAGTAACACGCATCGACTTTGACAGAAAGAATCGTGGCAAATTTGACATTTTGATGCCACAGATAAAATCATTTAAAAATATTCTGGGGTTGCCAGGTGAATGAAATTTTTGCCTGTCTTATGGGTAAATGTTGACGCAAGCGATTCTGACCTTGTCCTTCATACAAATTCTGTACATAGAAGGGTCAAAATCGCAGACAAACATATTTTTTTCGAAATATTTTTTGGTCTCCGGCCGATTAGAGGTTAAGGAAAATGTTGTGTGTGCAATGAGGAGTACCTTGAGGTCGGCATCCAGCTTCTGCACGGTGTGTGCATCGTCCAGCTGCTGTCTCCGGGCCTCGAGCAGCTGCTGCAGGTTCACCCAGGCGTCCTGCAGCTCTCCCAACTTCTCTTTGATGGCCTTCTCCTTCGATGGATATCTGTCACAAACACACACACAATTGGATATGATTTTAGATTTTCATGGTAAAAGGAGGAGGTAGCGTAACACGGCATAACACCCCAAAAACAAACAACAAAAATACACACAATTATTTAAATAACACTGATAAGTGAATTAGTCGCTCATATGTTGTATGTAAATGAATGCTCTCACAGTTAACCCCTCAGGATAGTTTGTTCGCTTTTAGGAACAGTTCATATAGGTCTCAAAAAAAAACATTGTGTGGGATCACACTGGGGAGAAATATGATCTAAACGGCGTTAGAAAGAGAAAACACCATGTTTTATATTCAAATCTAAAAGTTAACCGCAAAATAATTAAAATTTATTACCCTTATGAAATCAAAACCTCCAGCTGCAATCTCAAAGAGAATCTTTTTATTAACTGTTTTTACATGAAATGACAAAAAAAAGGTGAGTTGACGATAACATTTATAATACATTAGCTGGTACCTGGCACCCGTTGCAAAGAAATAAGTTGTTTCCCCCTACATGTCCTTTCCCACGCATCCCCATTCCGCTCCCCTTCCATCTAACCCGTCTTCCAAATCTCCTTCGTTGCCCTCCCCCTCCTGCCTGGATTTTTTGGATTTCAATTGCTTTCATAATTAGGAGTGCTTGATACGTTTTGGGTCTTCCCAGTAAGGTATTGCTGGTTTCAATTAAGTGCCCAGCAATTTACGATTTGTCCGGATGGCCGAATTTGCACTCTCAACAGTGTTCAGAAATCCCGTTCTGTCTGACCTACATACACATTGTCACATCCCGAGCAGCTGAATTTGTAGACTCCATCTTGTCTGTTTTGCAAGCCTCGGAAGATGTCAGATATAAATAATGGATGGTTTTTATCGATGTGACTTACTTGGTGGCCAGGCGTTTGCTCTCGTTGGCGTGTGCGTCAATCTTTGCGTGCAGCGCGCTAGAGTCGCGGTGAAGCGCGTCGCGTCGCCGCTGTAAGCGCTCCACGCCGCGCAGGTCCTTGGCCTTCTCTCCGCCTGTCAGGAGTGCCGCCTTTTCGGCGGTGCGTTCCATGGTCTCTTGTACATCTCTGCAATACAAATAGAATATACATATGAATTTTGAATATGTACGATGCCGGCTTGGTCTTTCTAAATGGTGAAATATTATGGGTTGATGATTTTAGACAATTAAGTACTTGCTTATTATTTTTTTAATTGATAAACTAATGTTTAAGACAAGATTTTTATGCATAGCACAAAGGGTAATAATTATGAGCCTGAAACACTCATCTACATTAAAAAAATCTCTCAAGAAAAGATACATGCCGCCGACGGGACTCGAACCCGCATCCTTCTGATTTCTGGTCAACTGCTCTTATCCACTGAGCTATGTCGGCTTCTAGAACTTTCCGGAAGACTGTTCTATGTGTATCTACTTTTTCTAAGAATCATCTTGCTCAAAATATCAAATCTACACAAAATGTCAAATTGCCAAAATTTTAGTTTTATATACTTAATCTTTTAATTTAAAAATTTTTTCATCTCATACTCCTTTATTATAAATTTTATTATTTAAAATTTTTTATTATGCTGTTTATCAGAGATAAAGTCACAAGGAGTAAAACCATAATTGGTTTTATTTTGGCTATACAAACATGTACAAACTGGAAAAATCTAAACTGTCGATTTCCCGAAAAAAAAAAAATAAATAAAAAAATTAAAATCTACACCAAATGTCAAATTTCCCACAAATCGTCAAATTTTCTACATATTGACAAATTTTCCACAAATTGTCAAAATTTACACAAAACGTCAAATTTTCTACATATTGACAAATTTTCCACAAATTGTCAAAATTTACACAAAACGTCAAATTTTCTACATATTGACAAATTTTCCACAAATTGTCAAAATTTACACCAAACGTCAAATTTTCTACATATTGCCAAATTCCGTAAAAATGTTGAAATCTACATACATACAATTTTACAGGAACTGTCAAATTCTACACAAAAAAAAAACAAATTCTGAAGAGAAAAAAACATCCCATTGTACGCCAAATATTGAATTTGACTCAAAATTCCACTCTTTTCAAACATTAATTAAAAGTTTTTTATTATTAATTTTTTAAACTTTATGAGTAAAATCTCAAATTATAATATTTAATTAAATGAAGACAATATTAGCGAAACTCAATCGAAATCTGGACCACTATCTAGATTGCATTTAGTTCGAGTTGAATCTTGCAATCATTTATAAAGATAGCAGCCAATAATACGTGCGTTAAGTAAATGAAGATAATGTTGGTAGTTCTTAGTCGAAGTATGATACAGTTAAAAGTGACCGAATTAATATGGGTTCCGTAGCTCAATCGGTAGAGCTGTTGCCATGTAAGCAAAGGGTCCTTGGTTTGAGTCCCAGCGGAGCCAATATCTTTTCTGATATTTCTGTCTCCAGATTTCGATTGAGTTTCGCTCATATTGTCTTCATTTAATTAAAAATTAATAAAAAGATTGAAGGTGCGTACCTATTGTATTGATGTATCTCAAGTGCGGCGGCCAGATTGTCGCGGTACTCCTGCAGCGCCCCGCTGAGCGCGCGCCACTTGTTGAGGAACGCATCCCTGCGCTGCGCTACCGCAGGACCAGATGTTGGTCCCTACAACAATAAAAATAACATAAATACAACGCCAAATACATCATGTTCTTACAAATGAACACAAAATGTCGTTGCGTGCACAAAATATACTGTGTGGATTTTAGAACATTAGAACAATTAAAAAAAAACTGTTTAAAAATTAAGGACCTGTGTTTTTATTTTTTAATAATTTTTATTAATTGTACAGTTACATTTGACACCCGTTTATTTTAAATTTTCAATAAAACCAACTAATTTTTCTTTAATTTTGCATACAGGATTTTTGTGCGCACTGAATATTCCCCACATAGAATATTTTGTGTAGCATAGAATTGGAAGGCAGGTATGACCACCGTCGCCCCGGAAAAAATTTATTGGATAACCAACACCTCTGCCATAGGTCACCTCAAGTGGTTAGCTACGTTTGGTGACTTAGCACGGGTGACCAGGTCCATGGGGTGAGGTTTGTTCGGGTCTTGGCGGCAGATGTATGGCAAACCAGATCGGGAGAGAATGATTGAGGGAGTCCCCTTGACTCCAGCCGTACAATCTCGGTACAACACCTTGTGAAATGCAAGGGACGGATTCATGTCTGTTACTCCTGGACACACTGACGACCCCACCCACCCCTCATACCTTTTTCCTTCCCTTAACTTCCTCTCCTAAAAAGACCCTCCAAAGAGCATTTGATTTATTTGTTGTTTTAGATTTGATTATAAAATAGGGTATTTTCTCTTTCTAACACCGATTCAATCATATTTATCACTATGATAGTAAGGAAGACACATCAATTTCTGTGAGACCTGTATGAGTTGTTCCGAAAACCGAACACATTAGCCTGAGGGGTAAACGCATCTTACTAATGTAAATTAAGAGACATATATTAAAAGTAACAGTGAAGAGACTTGCCTGCTGCAGAAGCTTGTCAGCCAAAGCGCTGATGCTCTTGATGTGTTTGTCGTCCACTCTCATGTCGCTATCCAGGTCGTCCAACTTCCTCAGAAGGGCGCTGCAGTGCTCGTAGTCTCGCCCCGTGTCTGCTGCATTCACCTGGAAACATATACAAAACAGTTACAAAAGTGTTACCTGGAAACACACACTTAACAGTTACAAAAGTGTTACCTGGAAACACGCACTTAACAGTTATAAAAGTGTTACCGGGAAACACGCACTTAAATTTGCGGCAAATTCTGACAGGTCAATGTCATAGACGAAATCGTTTAAAAAATATTCTGGGGTTGCAAGGTGAATGAAACTTTTAGGCGTCTCATAGAGTAATGTTGGCGCAAGCGATTCTGACACTGTTCTTCATACAAATTCTGTACATAGAAGGGCCAAAATCGCAGAGCAAAAGTTTTTGTCGAAAATATTATTCAAATATTTTAATTATTTTCTCGCGCATGCGCATATGACGCGCGCGCCGGCGTGTCTCCGGCCTGTCACCGGTTAATAGTTAAAAAAGTGTTACCTATTAAGGGTCGTCCATTAATCACGTGATGTTTTTTTAGCTACTTTTTTTTAACCCCCCCTAAAATCACGTGTTATCACTAAAATAAATACACGTGATTTCTCATTATACCCCCCCCCTATTTCGAGCCTCGCTGCTCCTAGAATGGTTTCGACCAACACTCCGTCAAGTATTTTGCAGTGGGCAGCCTCATAAGCTTTAGAGGCAGTTATCCTTGCATATCGCAATTCGAACCATAAACTGCTATTTGATTGTAGATTTGTTGCAGTTTCAGCCTCACTACATGTGATTTCAGTCGTATTCGCTGAGTAAAATTGCAAAAAATCTGATATTTCGTGATTTTTTCCGAACCCCCCCCCCCGTTCGAGCCTCGCGTGATTAATGGACGACCCCTTACATAGTTATTTCTAAAATTTGAAAATATGAGATTGACAACTGTGATAGTTTATTGGAAGGTGGCAATGGGTGAATTGGTAAAAGCACACGTCCCGGTTAGACGAGAGGTTCTGGGTTCGAGTCCCAGTTGCGACTATTATCTTTTCTGTGTCTTGTTCTCTTTCACATTTTCGTTTAAATTATTGGTGTTATCTTCTTCTTCAATGATATATTACATTGATCAAAATAACCCTCAAAAGTTATAAAAAGAGAGTTGTTCTTATAAAAAATTAAAATTGACAAAATTTCATACCATCATCTCCTTGTCTCGGATCCAAGCCTCGATTTTGTCCACCTGGTTATTGAACTCCAGCATGTCCTGGGCTTCTTCCAATCCACGTCCTGAAATTACAAGTTCAAAATAATACCATAAGTGGATGGATTTTTAGGTTATGTTTTTGATATACATATCGAAAATATATAATACTTATACAGTGGAACCCCGTTAATTTGAAATCCAATTCCCACGTAATTCGAAATTTTATAAAAAAAATCCTAAAAAATCGCTGAAAAACTGAATTCCTCGTTCGGGAGAAATTCAAATTCAGGTAGGTTCTTCAGAATAAATTTGTAATAATACGATTTATTCCCGCCGTTTACCGCGGTCGGCGGTAAACGGCTGCTGTAAGAACGCGGTCGGTCCTATATTTGAAGTAAATTCATAGTAATATAATATATTTCGCGTAAATCACATTTTCGCGGCCGATTACCATTGCGGTCGTCCCTTTGAACTTGCAAAAATGTGATGTATTATTTCGCGGCACTTTGAAATGCAATTTTGACCCTTAGGTATAAAGAAAGTGTATGAAGAACAAGGTCAGAAACGCTTGCTCTATTATCGTCCTTTACCATAGCGAAACCCGCGATGCGTCTAGTCACTCGGAATAATTTATATTTAATTTGCCGTAGCGCGGGGATGGGAGCAGTTTGTGCGCATGCGCGGGGAAAAATACGTCTTTTCTACGATTTTGACCCTTCTATGTACAAAATTTGTAAAGGACAGTATCAGAATCGCTTGCGCCAACATTCCCCATGGGATGGGTAAAGATTTCATTCACCTTGCAACCCCAGAATATTTTTAAATAATTTTTATCTGTGGACAAGAAATGTCATTTCTGCCGCCGGGTGCCGCGTCACAAATTATGCGTGTTCCTCGACTAAAACATCGTAAAACCTATCGATTTACGTAATTAACGCAAATAATGTTGTTTTGGTACATAGTTTATCGTTCTAGGAATGTGTTTCGGTCAATAAAATATACGATAGGTAAAAATTAATCCACAAAACATTCAATTCAAATTGAAGGTCGTGAAATTTCCGTGTTGTTCCTCGGGCAATCAACAGGTTAATGGAGGACTGAATGCTGTTGGCGCTAACAAAAAACTTCCAAGAAGTGAAGCTAACAGGTTAAATATGACATTCCAATGTAAACCAATTCAGATTTACAAAATAATAATAATATGAATAAGGACGATGTTAACCGCATAAATCGACATTTTACGGTGTTTTACCGCCACGGCTGTCTTGTCAAATTCAGCTATACGAAATTAAGATTTTTTTTGTGAAAATCAATGTTTTTTGAATCACATGAATTAATTACGTGAGGGATCGTCCATTAACCGGTCAAAGGCCGTGACATTTAACGGAAATTCGCGGAACTTCGCAAAAAAACACTAAAAAACCACCACTTTGAATTTTGAATTGAATGTTTTGTTGATAAATTTTGAGCTATTGTATATTTTATTAACTGAAACACGTTCACATCACAATAAACTATCTACGAAAACCACATTACTTGCATTTATTACGTAAATTAATAGGTTTTATGATCGTTTTATTCGCGATACACCCATTAATTGCGACCGTTAAATTCGCGGCAAATTCTGACAGCCGATTGTCATAGAAGATATCGTTTTAAAAATATTCCAGGGTGACTAGGTGAATGAAACTTGTAGCGTCTCCGAGAGTAATGACAGCGCAAGCGATTCTGACACTGTTCTCCATACAAATTGTGTACATAGAAGGGCCAAAATCGTCGACCAAAAGTTTTTTGTCGGAAGTATTATTCAAATATTTGAATTATTTTCTCGCGCATGCGCATATGACGCGCGCGCCGGCGCGTCTCCGGCCTCCCAGCGGTTAATCACATGATGTTTTTTAGCAACTTTTTAACCCCCCCCCCCCCACCCCCGAAAATCATGTGTATTTTTTTCAGAATATTATCACGTAAAATAAATACACGTGATATCTCGTTATACCCCCCCCCCTCGTAATATTTCGTTATTTTATCCGAACCCCCCCCCCCCCCCCCCCCTTTCGAGCCTCACGTGATTAATGGACGACCCCTGAGGGCAAAAATAAATTTCGAATAAAAAAATCATTTTGTATGAAAAAAAATTTCTGGGGAATTTTTTTGGCATAAATTTCGGGGTTTTACTATATAAAGCGATCACCTCATCTGATCTGAATTTCTAGGTACTTATACCTCATAACTTCTAAACCGTAAGAGACCAAACTCAGCACAGATAATGAGCACGCAAAATCTCAATATAATACGAAAACAGTTGTTACCTCTCTGGTCAGCCCTGTCCAGCAGGTCCTTCCAGGCATCTTCCAGTTTGCTGTGCGCGGCTTGCACATCACTAGCCGCTCCGTGTCTTCGCTCCACCAGCAAACTGGCCTTCTGCTTCAGTTCTCCCACACGGCCGGCATTCGCAGCCAGCTCCGCCTTGAAGGCTTGGTGCTTCTGCAACTTCTTGATCTTGTCTTCCAGACTGGTGACTTCTCCGCCTGGAATGATTTTGATGGTGTGATTAACGTGAAAAAAATTATGAAAAATGTGTAGTGGTTATTCTATTCCTGTGGATTTTGTGAATAGCAGAGTCAAGATCAGAGTCCCAACTGCTTAATTTGTTCAGTTTTCGGAAAAACTCATATAGTTACAATAAAATAATTGGTTACGCCCATACATATACCAACACATACACATACCTACACAGCACGCATACATACTGTCACTGCTTGAGATTGGTATTAATTATTGTTGCAAGTCCTTTGTCCTACTATTCCCTACCTGTCAATCTTACCCACAATTTTAATCAGTCTGCAATATACTCCCGCCGCATATAGCCATTTTGTGCTTCCGCTCTCGGTTAATCCGCTATAAAATAACTCCACCGTGTACTATAAAAAATAACGAACATTCACGCCTATTGTGATTGTGCCTCTTGGATGGGAAAGAAATCATACAAGTGCATTGCCAGCCTACAAGTTTTATCCTTTTCCGGTGAGTCCTCTCCTTTCTATGCAACATATGTTTTTATCATTTTTAAGCAGTGATAGTAACACCAAATCAAGGTCCTTCGCCAGTCATTCTTTGACACAAACACATAAATCCACTCTCACAAAATAAAATACCATTCATTTTTTATTGTTTTTCATTTACTCACAAATAATTGCCCAAATCGCCCCTAAAACCCAGAAACATTAAAATCATTAATGGCCTATATCTTATAATTTAAAGCAAAAATAAATAAAGTAGCTCACATCCTGACTAGATATTTGATATAACTTTTGATTAAAAAAATAATTTTTCAGTTTGGTCGGGTATTTTGATCTCAAATCCAAATCTAAGATCGCGCATACGTTCCCCTTAGGTTTGGTTTTTTCAGTCCCAAAGGCGAAAATTAGCCCAATTTTTCCCACACATAAGGTTTTCCTGCAAAGTTTGTTTTTCAGGTCCCTTGGAAAACTTCTTAAGAGGGTTTCACTGTATATATAGTTGTATCCATTACAAAGAGATGTAGAATATTCATATAAAAAAAAATTACACAGCAATACCTTTCCTGGCATTCAAATAGGACTGGCGTAAAATGTAGAACTACCCTTCTTGCTCAAAGTGTGTTAATGCACAAAAAACTGTAAGACAGCAATGCATACTACTATTTACATAAAAATAAACATGCTGTTGAGAGGTATACTGACGTGGTTAGCAAAAAAACAGTGTCTTCCTTGAGATTCTCAAGGAAGGCCTTCAAAGATAGCGGCCATAAATTGTGGCCGCACGAAGTTAACTACATTATTATAATTATACAATGAGCAGGCAGCATTCTGCTGATGCGCTCATATCTAATTTCACAACAGTTTGACAGTAAATGAGTAGTTTTAATTTGTAACTAAGTTAGTCCTTTCTTCTCTCCAAATATGAATCCAATAGAGCTTTGAATTGGTTTATGTTAGTTGCATCGATGACATGTTGTGGGAGTTTGTTCCAAGCATCCACCACTCTATTTGCAAGGAAGTGTTTTCTGAGATTAGATGCAAAAGGCGTTTTGGTAATTTTTTTTTGAGTGTCCACGGAGAATTATATTTTTATTAGTAGTGAAGATTCCTTGGATGCCAGATGCCACATACTCCGGGTTAACCCATAGGTTCTCAACGTGGGCGTTTCAGACTTTCAGGGGGGACGGAAGGAGACCAAGAGAGAATTAGGGGGCGTTTCAGACTTTCAGGGGGGCGGTAGGAGACCAAGATAAACCTATCCCACCCCATCCAATCCCGTCCCATCCCATAACATTACGCCCCTCCCCCTATTGTGGTAAATATAATCGTGACAATAGCTGTTTCAGATTCTCGACGACAGATGGTAAGTAAAAGTGGTTGGGGGGAGCTAGAAGGAAAAATATTCTCTAAGTGGGTGATGGGCAAAAAAAGATTGAGAATCTATGAGTTAACCCGTTGTAAGCGGACATCACAGCAGTTGATTTGCGAACACGTATCAATGAAAAAGTGCCGCCTACAGAGACATCAAGCATCAAAACGTCACTCACGCATCTAAAGTATTAAGTGAGAAGTTGTTAAACGAGGTTCATAGTATAAATGGTTAGTACACAAAACTTGGGAGTTAGTAGTACTAAACATTGGAGGTGTGTATTACTTTCGGTACCTTGGTCCGCCTCCAGCTTCTTGCTCTTGTCCTGGATCCAGAACTGCGTCTCCGCCACGTCGCGCGTGAACTGCGCGTGTAGCAGCGCATCGGCCAGTGAGTCGCGGCGCACTGCACAAAGTTCGCGCACCTGCAAAAAGGCATTCGTTAGATCAAAGTGATAATATTACATTCAGTGGTTGCCATTTTAATATTTCTGACATTTGAAACTTTTTTTGGTAAATCAACATTTTGAAAACTCTGAAATGGGCCGAGAATCGTTTTGTAGTATTAAAAGTATTAGCCCCAGTTGATTAAACACTGACAATATTTAAATATTAACTGCTGATTCTCTTGGCCCGCCTTTTTCAGAGTGTGACCAAATTTTCAAGTACCGTTGAGCATAATGATCAATATGTTGTGAGTGACAGCTCATCACAATTTGATTAAATGCTGAAAAGGGCCAAGAAACAGCGTTTAATGGGCATCACTCGTTTGTCAAATATTCAAAATGGTGCTAATCGTCATGTGGTTAACCGGTGACAGGCCGGAGACGCGCCGGCGCGCACGTCATATGCGCATGCGCATGCGCGAGAAAATAATTCAAATATTTGAATAATACTTCCGACAAAAAACTTTTGGTCTGCGATTTTGGCCCTTCTATGTACACAATTTGTATGAAGAACAGTGTCAGAATCGCTTGCGCCATCATTACTCTCGGAGACGCTACAAGTTTCATTCACCTCGCAACCCTGGAATATTTTTAAAACGATTTCGTCTATGACAATCGGCTGTCAGAATTTGCCGCGATTTCAACTGTCGCAATAAATATGTGTTCCGCGAATAAAACATCGTAAAACCTATTAATTTACGTAATAAATGCAAGTAATGTTGTTTTGGTAGATAGTTTATTGTGTTGTGAATGTGTTTCAGTCAATAAAATATACAATAGCTCAAAATTAATCAACAAAACATTCAATTCAAAGTTCAAAATGGTGCTTTTTTAGTGTTTTTTTTGTGAATTTTCGCGAATTTCCGTGAAATGCCCTGGCCTTTGACCAGTTAAATAGAGTTTTTTTTTTTACATCAGCTCCACACAGGAGGCCCTGAGGAAAATAATACCCCTCAGGGCCTATATCATCTTTGGGGATGCTGTGTGTAGGGTCTTTTTAGGGAAAGGAAGGACAGGAAGTACTGGGAAGGAAAAAGATATGAAGAGTAGGTTGGAATCTGGGGGTCAATATGTCCAAAAGTGACGGACGAATGAATTCATCCCTTCCACTGCGGTCCAAATCCTGCTGAGAGTCCTGCAGGAGAGGTCAAAAGAACTCCCTCAACCATTCTCTCCCAATTCGGCCTGCCATGCAGCTGGTGGGCAGACGCATTCGCCGCCAAGACCCGGACGAACCTCACCCCTTTTGGATAAATGCTCCTGGTTCCCACCCATTTGTTGAACTAAGTTCTCCATCTTTGCGTAAACAACATCTTCTGCTTAGAATGACGACATTTAGAGGATTTCTAATATTTACATGTTATTTGCAACTTGCTAAATTTTGTATTTCTTTTAAAAAATAGATGGCTAGAATTTACAGAAATTATTGAAGTGAGGTTTTTATGTGAATACTGCACAAGAGTCCCAACTGCTCCGTCATGATTTGCTATGCTACAATCTGCTATGGGGTATGTTGTAATGCTGAAGGTAGTTAGGAGAGGAAGGAGATGGAGAAGAGAGGGGGGGGTGGAAAGTTCCTGGCTATTCAGATCCGAAGAGCGATTCTATATCTTTTGTGGGATCGTTATGAGATAACGGATGTCATCTCCTGTCAGATTGTGTGATTTTCTTCGGCTGTTATTTGCTTTTTCTATGGGCCGATGTCAGATTTCAGCTGTCAGATGTCACATATTTTAGTTTAGATCGTTTTAAACACGAAAATCACACAAATCTGACAGGAGATTACGTCCGTTATCTCATAACGATCCCACAAAAGATATAGAATCACTCTTCTGGTCACCAAACACGGCTAAAGCAATTTCAAGCAACGTTTCAATTTTAGATGGTGGTCTTACACCGAGGCGATACGATACTGAGAGTATCTTTCACTCTGATACATGCCGCAAAAATACTTTGTATTAAGTGATTAAATTGTGAAATAACACAAACAAATCAAATTAAATTTACTTGCCCAAGCCGGGATTTGAACCCGCAACCTTCGGATTGCCAGTCGAGAGCCTTACCCCAAGACCACGAAAGCTATCAATAGCAAATAGGCCGTACATGTTGAGGTTAGGTTAGGATGTGTGTGTTACCTTCTTGCGTTGCTGGTTGACTTTCTGCAGTTCCTCGGAGATGAGGGGGCTGTCAGGGTGGTGCTGTTGCAGTAACTTGTCTCCGTGCGTGTTGAGGGCAATCACTTTCTCCTCCTGAAATACACAATACATTCATTATTATACGGCACCGTTGTACAACAAACTTATTGCTAAGAAGAGAAAAATGAAAATTAACCATGTGGATGTCTGCTCCTTTCAACAGTAGCAGCCTTACTCATCATGAAACCGTACCACGGCTCTGTAGCGTCGCGGTAGCTTCACACTGGAGTAAGCCTACACTGCTCAGGGTAAAAATCTTTACTCATCATCATGTTTCTCGACAGCTGTTATGATTTTTTTACGGTAGCAACACTGCTCCAAAGCTGAAAAACGCAGCCAATTTAGCATTTCGCGGCGTGTTGCCAACTTCACGTTTATTCCATAAATGAACTAATACCGTTTATTCATACGTCAACATCAGTCAACACAACGTTGACTTTGGTAAATCTATATTTGGACCTAAAATCTCCTTCCGTATGTGCCGCAAATGGATCGTACCTTTTTTTTAACCTTTTCCGTAGCCGTGGTGCACGAATGCCGCAAATACGGTCAATATTTGCCAAAGCTCCGTTCAAAACGTCAAGATTCTCATAAAAGTTCGCCATTTCGTCAGTTACAACGCCGTAGGTACTGAGTTAACCCTGGTGATCGGGTGGTTTGAATTCTGACAGCTACTACAACTAGAACATGCACATGCGCGCGATTAACCCACCATGTTGAGTAACAATTTCACCTAACCCGGTCTTGCTCCGAGGTTGTATCTTATTTTGCGATGATGAGTAAGACCGTCGGAGTTTAACAATCTCTAGGTGTCCCTCACTTGCAGCTAGCATTAATGCAGTCTAACCGTCATTATTTCTCATGTGGATGTCTGCTCCTTTCTCTAACAGTTTGTATACTGTTGCAAGGTGACCATTATTAGCTGCTAGAAGAAGAGTCGAATAATGATCTTCTTCCTGAGAGTTTAAATCAGCACCATTCAACAGTAGGTGTTCAACGATCTCTAGATCACCTCCATGTGCAGCTATCATTAACCTCTTGTTTGCCAGGGTAGGCCAGCAAAAAGCACCACCAATTACGACGCGGCTCCCGGCGGCAGAAATGACACTTCGTGTCCATCGATTCTGACACTGTCCTTTACAAATTTTGTACATAGAAGGGTAAAAATCGTAGATAAACATATTTTTCCCGCGCATGCGCAAGAACCGCCCACATTACCGCGCTCCGGTAAATTATTAATATAAATTATGTGGAGTGACTAGGCGCATTGCAGGTTTCGCTATGGTAAAGGGCGATAATAGAGCAAGCGATTCTGACCGTGTTCTTCATACACTTTCTTTATACATAAGGGTAAAAATCGCGTGTAAAATCTCATGACACACCGGTGCACGAGCGGCAAACAAGGGATTAATGCAGTCCAGCAGTTATTATTTCTCATGTGGATGTCTGTTCCTTTCAACAGCAACTGGAAAGCCAATTTTTTTCCATTATTTTCATGACCATATCATTTAGAAAGGAATCTGGAAGACCTTTATTGAAAAACCTTTTCTGTTCAAAGTATATTGATTTCTTGACTTTGATAAATTGTGTATACAAATCATACAGATTTGTGATTTTGCATAAGTTCTGCGCTTGTTCAGGAGACACCACAGACTGTATGACCCGCTGGAGGAACACTTCGGCCAGCATACGGATCTGCAGCGGGATGCCCATGAAGCTGGCCACGTCTTGCCCCACCTCCTCCTGCAGCTCTCTGGCAAACTGGCGCAGAAACTCCTTCTCCGGCTCCCCGTACTCTGGGAGTTCCAAGGCCAGGTGAGAAAGCCATCCAAAGCCAGAAAGCCAATTCATAATCATTCTGTTCTCTTTCTGTAATTATTTCTAATTCTGCGGAAAATTCTGACAATTCATTTTCGAGCATTTATAATTTGTGATATTTTTTAAATATTTTAAAACCTCTAACATTGTGACCTTTTTTTTTAATCATTTCATCAAATGCAACTACCAAAATACAAACTTGCCTCGAACTATCTGATTTGGACAATGTTGTAAAAGACTGGGCAGAAAATCATCATCAGTAGGTAAACCCGAAGCATGAATCAAAATTTGGTAATGGATTGCAAGTTGAGTTTCGAAGGCAGTTTATAGAGAGCGGAAGTCAAGTCATGAAGTAAGTAAGTAAGTCAAGTCTCTGTTGAAGGAGACTAGATTGTCATTTCGATCCCTTTTAGTCGTAATCAAACATAATTGGGTCTTAACAATATTAATAAACATTAAAAATGTTACCTGTGTGTTGAGGAGTCTCTCGAAGGCCTCGTGTTTCTTCAACTGTGCATCCACCTCTTCCACGCTGCCGGGAGACGACACATCGGGAGAACCTGCCGAGCAACATCAACACTCATTATATAATGTCTTAATCCTGTATGGTCTGTCTTTGATTACACATCTGCCCTGATGATGGACACTGTAATGTAGTCCTAAATGTTGGCTAAAGAAGGAGGTAGCGCAACACGACATAAATCATTATGATAAGAGTATTTGGTGAAATTAATGACTAAAGGACTTACTAATAACATTTTTTTAAATTTTACATGTTTTACACATAAAGGGGAAAGTGTTTTGTTGTTCCATAAAACCTCTAATGGGCCGGAGACGCGCGGGCGTCATTATCATTCAAAAATCATTCGAAAATTTGAATAAAATTTTCGACCAAAACTTTTTGTCTGCGATTTTGGCCCTTCTATGTACAGAATTTGTATGAAGAACACGGTCAGAATCGCTTGCGCTAACATCATAGATGATATAGCCACTAGTTTCATTCACCTTGCAACCCCAGAATATTTGAATTTAACCGTCACAATTTATGCGTGTTTCTCGACTAAAACATCGTAAAACCTATTAATTTACGTAATAAATGCAAGTAATGTTGTTTTGGTACATAGTTTATTGTTCTAGGAACGTGTTTCAGTCAATAAAATATACAATAGCTCAAAATTAATCAACAAAACATTCAATTCAAAATTCAAAGTGGTGCTTTTTCAGTGAATTTTCGTGAAATGGCGTGGCCACTCAGAGGTTAAAGTCTATTTTAGAAGACAATATTAGCGAAACTCAATTGAAAATCTGCAAACAGAAAAATCAGAAAAAGATATTTGCACCTCTGGGACTCAAACCTTTTGTTTGGTTTTTGGAACCACTCATAGAGGTCTCATAGAAATCGTTGGGTCTCCCTTACTATCATGGTTAGAAATATGGTCTAAATGGTGTTAGAAAGAGAAAATATCACACTTTGCATTTAAATCTAAAAGTTAACTGCAAAATAGTTAAAATGTACGTCTTTACGAAATCAAAGTTTCCAACTGCAATTTGAGAAAAAAATGTGAAATTTTGGGAATTTTTTATTCATTATTTTTATACGAAACGACGTATAAAAATAAAAAAAGAAGAGTTAGAAAAAGATAGAAGTTAGAAAAAATGTAAGGTGAGCTATTTTTAAAACTTATATTTACATGCATAAATTTTATATTTAGAAACGTATATGTTTATTTCTAGTTATAAAATTTGAAAGTCTATTTCGTCGACTTTCCAAAATAATTTTTAGTTTTCGTATATATTTAGAAATATTCCGTTTTTTAATTTTATTGCAAAATGGAAATATTTAAAAATAATGACAAAATAATACAAATAATGACAAAATAAGGTCAAAACCCGAGGGGTTAAGTTTATTATTTATTGCAACAAAAATTTAGTATGGTTACCTCCCAGTGCGGCTTCGTGAGCATGGCACAGGTTGAGCAGTTGCTTGGCGTCCCTCAGGAAGAACTGCAGATCGATGAGCTGGTCCAGGGCCACTTGGCGAGCTTGCCACGCCGCTATCAGGCGCTGATGCTCCTCAAGCAAGGCGGCCATGCGCTCTTCCACCTCCTGAAATACACAAATATTAATATATATCCGTTAGTTAATCGTTGTGCGTTAGGCATCCATAATAGGCTCTCAACTATCTGCCTACAATGTACAGTGGTACATCGAGATACGAGTTTAATTAATTCTGTAACCTTGCTCATATGTCAATTTGCTCATATCTCAAAGAAATTTTCTCCATTGAAATCAATTGAAATGCCATTAATCCGTTCCAGCGGCCAAAATCTAAAAATTTCCCTTATGAGAAGATAAATACGTACAGTCATAACAAGCAAAAGGTTTTTTTACGCAATAAGTCAACATGTGGTTCGTGAGAGAACTTTTTTGATTAAACAATTTTTTACAGTCAGAACATGAAAAGGGTTTTTCTCTACTGTGTCTCAGCATATGGTTTGTCAAACATACTTTATGATTTTTTGCAGGCAGAACATGAAAAGGGTTTTTCTCCACTGTGTATTATCAGCATGTGTGTCGTCAAATTTCCCTTTTGGGAAAATGATTTTTCACAGTCGGAACATAAAAAAGGTTTTTCTCCACTGTGAATCAGCACATGGTTCGTCAAAGATCCCTTTTGAGTAAATGATTGTAGACGAATGAATACAGATGGAACATGAAATAGGTTTTTCTCCACTATGAGTCAGAATGTGTTTCGTCAATTCTCTCTTATGAGAAGATGAATACGTACGGTCATAATAAGCAAAAGGTTGTTTTACGCTGTGTATCAGCCGTTCCGTTTCTAGTATTTTAAAGAAAGATTCACTCGTTCGACGGCTCCTATCTCATATGTTAGGGCACTTGTATCTCGAGGTACCACTGTATTTTAAGATACTTTGGACACGTCGCTCGACAAACTGAGGACTCCAACTTGGAGAAACTGTCAGAGTGTTTGGCAGAATAAGGTCACCAATGCGCTGGAGTGACCAAGTACCACTGGCGTCTGAAACATCGGACGCCAGTGATACCGTCCGCAGCTCTCTAAGCTGCACAGGACCGCAAGGACTGGAGGAGCTTTGTCCAACAAGGAAATTGGAGTAGGGGGTCATGATCTTCAGCAATAAGGAACCAACTTAAGAAGAAGTTATTTGAGTCCTTCATCATTGCACAGGCAACATTTCCCCACTATTGATGAAAGTAGACAGAATTATTAGAATAGATAGAATCCGGTTATTCGTAATCTCGGAATGTTTATATTTTTTTATTGACTGAGCGTAGCGAAATCCTTTTTCAACGAGTGGCGGCTCGTGACTTTTGGGTGTGGTAGAGCTAATATTTAAAAAAAAAATGGCATTATTAGCACACCCAAAAGTCTCAAACGGGTTTCAACTCAACTGTTTTGCATTTCGTGTAACTGTAAATTTGTTTGTGCATTCCACTTCCATTTCAATGTGGTGGCCATTTAATGGTACAGTAAATATTATTTTTTTCAATGTGAAATCAATGTGTTTATTAAGGACAGGTTGTTTCACAGAATTTGAACAATTTATCAAATATCAAAGTTATAATCAAGTTCTGTGAAAGTCCTAATCAAGTTCTACTGATAGATCAGGTTAATACAAATACCGCATTTTGTAAGATTTTCATTGAGATGCTTTTAACACTGGAGCGACCACGCAAAATAAATAAATTTGCCTCTATTGCCCGAGATTTCCCAGAAGATCAATTTTAAAATTTATCGCCAACATTAAAAAAAATCATACCTTCGAATTTTAACATCGAAATATAAAAACTTATTATAGTGCTATATAGCCAATGAATTAACCTATATTTTACCACTTATCTCATATTTGTAGGATTCATAAAAAAAATATTAAAAAATCGTTAAGTTTATAACCGCGCGTATCCTGCGTGGTTGTTACTTTGAAACTGCCGTGAGGGGTACTTATTCGAGTCAACATAGAATATTTTAATGTATGTTATCTGTGTTATTCTTGATAATGAAAGATGCATATCTATGGAAAAAGGACTTAATTTTAACCGTTAGGAGCTGATCAAAAATTCGAAGGAAAATTTTTTTTAACATCATTCTAAAATAGTCTACGAAGTTCGGGTTTGCAACATCTATTGTCATAATAGATAAAGCATTTCACAACCTTCTTTTAAAATAAATGGCTGACCAAGGAAATGTTTTCAATAATTACAATAAATGTTTTACGAATGGTACGAAAATGTGGTCCAATTGTGGACCGCTATCAATCGCAGAAAAATAAAAGTGGTCCATTTTTCGACTATACTCGCTCGAGTGATTATTATAAGTAGATAATAATTATAATAAATAAATAAACAGTTTTCTTACCTGTGCCGAACGATGTCCGGTCTGCACCATAGCTCGTCCCATATCAAGCGCCGTGCGGAATGAATCTTCGCGTGCTTCAATCTCCGCCTTGGCGGCCTCGTGTTCTGCCTTCAGAGCGGCCGCGGCCGATACGTCGCGGGCCTTGACAGGCGCGGCCATGGCGGCGCGCAGCCCGCTGGACCACGAGGTCAGGTCGCGCACCTGCAACGGTAAACGTGCGTTAGCACGATTCGCCAAATCTATTCCAGGCCTGTCTTTTGCCTCATCAAAGATTCGTTAAAAAAATTAAAAACACAAATATGATTTTGTCTTCTTCTTCTTTTGAATGGTGGAGAATTTGCCATGTCGACATCATCGTTCATACCAGGGAATAAATGGAGCGGGAATAAATTCCAGGGAATTTTTTGTTACATTAGCTCCACACAGGAGACCCTGAGGAAAGAAATTTTGCTCAGGGCCTATTCCATCTTTGAGGATGCTGTGTGGAGGGTTTTTTAAAGAAGAGGAAGGAGAGGAAGATCTGAGAAGAAAAAGGGCATGAGGGGTGGGTAGGAATCTGGGGATCAGTGTGTCCAGGAGTGACAGATGTATGAATCCAGCCCTCCCACTGCGGTGCAAGGCGATGGGTCGAGAGAGTCCTGCTGGAGAGGTAAAAAGGTCTCCCTCAACCAGTCTCTCCAAATCCGGCCTGCCACACAGTAGATGGGCAGATAAATCCACCGCCAAGACCTGGACAATCCTTACTCCACGAATTCGGTCACCCCTGCTAAGTCACCAAACTCTAGGGGTGACCTACGACAAAGATTTTGGTTATTCAATAAATGGTTTCCGGGACGGCGGTATGCGCAAGAATACCGACTGGCCATTGATAGCCATGAATAGCCAGTGAGATTATGGTAACCTCAATAATTAGGTTGAGTGGGGTAGGGAAAGAGATGTAAAATAGGAATGTTGAGAATACCTGGCTATTCAGATCTATTCACAAATCACAAATAAGCCATTTCAACAATTTATGTTTACGAATCGTTGTTTTTCACACAAGTCGAAAATACACTACTTATGTACATTTCCTTAAAATTATACATGAAAAAACCAAAAAAAACCCACATAAGTAAAAAAAAATTACACCCACGCGGGGTTTTGAACCCGCTTTCTCTGGATTAGAATCCAAGGAATTTATCTCTCACATTTTTAATAAGTAATTAATTTTTAATATTCAACAAACAATTTTTTTTATTTTGTTTTTGGATATATTTCTCTTGTATTATTAATAGATTTATTGTTAAGTGAGGTTAGGTTAGGTTACCTGCGCCAGGAATCTGTGCAGGTCGCAAGCAGCGTTAAGGCGGTCGCGGTGATCAGAGGCGGCTTGGCGCAGTCGCTCCCAGTTGTCCGCCAGCGCTGTCTGCTGAAGTCCAATGTGCGATGCGTTACCGCCAGGATACAGCTGTTGTAAACGCGCTGCGTCTTCTGAGAGAACCTGACAACATTAAACAAGCGTTATAAGCGATAATAATATAACTAATTCACCAATTTTAACTCGGTCTTGTTGCTACAATCACATTCATACATCGTCTCATACATATCCTTTCGTTGTTCTGACTCTTGAAATGGCCTGACTAAAGTATTTGATTCACTTGATCGTACCATGTCTTTCCCAGGCAATCTTTCTTTAGAGCGTAGATGACAGCTAGCAAAGCTGTCCTTGTTCTACTGGTATTGTAATGGAAGATACTGCGAAGAACATCCGTCAATGAATTCGTCGGCCCCGGTGCACAGTCGGAATACACGCCAAACATGCACCCAACATTTATGCACAGTTGACATTCATCACATTCAAACAGTTCGTTTCTACGATTCATTCTTGCATTCAACAATAATGGCCCCTGTGTCCTTCCTACAAAACAGGTATCTTCATTCACTCTTGCCTTTACTTGAAAAGACTCTCCACATAGGATCCTTAAAAATGACATAGGGCTTTCTGTGTGAAAGTAATGTTAAAAAAAAAAGAATAAAATTTTAATGGTGAATTAAATTTAAATGGTTAAATGTCGCTGACTAAATAAAGTTCAGTGAATAAGTTCATATATATAGTGATTATATTTCAGTGACTAAATAAAGTTCAATGATTAACCCCTCCGAAAATCGCCAATATTAACTTAAAATGTCTTGAACGAAATGACAGCTTTACGAAAACTTTGTGTTATTACCGCTTCACAATTAAAGCTCTGTAAATGAAACATTTTTGAAAGTAGCCGAAGAGTAAAAACTGTTTTAGAAAGGTTACAAAATAAGCTTTCAATTTGTTGTATTACAAATTTAGAACGCAAACATTAAAAAAATGTAAAAATGACTCACGTGATGTTTTTATGTGAAAACGGTACTAAAATCACAGATTATGTAAACAACAATACTTATTCTATTGTATAAATGTGTAATAAACACTTTTGTCACCTCACTTTTTTATTATTTCATATAAAAATTAACAATGTCGAGACTTAACAGATTAGGTCTATTTACGTATTTCTATGGACAATTTGAATAGGGATGTACAGCTTGATTCACTATCGACCTTTTACTTTTTGTTTTAGGGATGTCACTAAAAGAATAACGGAGTTAGAACGATTTCTATGGAGACACACGCATGACGTGTAAACACGCTTATTGTACTTGACTGCTACCGTATTTTTAACGCATATATCTGCTTACGTTGCTGACCGGTTAAGTGAATAAAGTTCAGTGACGAAATTTCAGTGACTAAATAAAGTTTAGAAAATAAAGTTCAATGATTAAATAAAGTTCAGTCACTAAATAAAGTTCAGAGAATAAAAATGAGTGATCAAAGTTCAGTGTTAAATCTCAGTGACTAAACTTCCATAAATACCTGCAACTGTGCTTCCAGCGCCAGCATATCGTTCTCTAGTCCCTCGTGGCGCCTGAGCAGCGCCAGTGCGTGGTTGAGATCGCGTGGCGGCGCGTCTTCGTCGGGCAGCATAGCGCGCTTGTCTCGCACGCGCCCCAGGGCCTCGGCAGCGTCACGATGGAAGCGGTGGATGTCACCTGCCGCGCCCAGACGCTGAGCACGCGCTCCCATCTGGTCCACTAATTTTTGCCATGACTCCCTGGAAATTCATTAAACATTGTTAAACTAGTCTCGACATACATTAAGGCGGGTCACGATTGTATGGGGGAAAACAACTTGTTTTGGTTTGTCTATTAGTGATAAAAGGGTGTTAAATGAAGATGTTAAATCACGTCATTTTTTTAATAATATTTGGATATCATCTTCTTCCTCCGGATTGAGTTTGAAATTTCACAAAATAGAGAAAAACCCACCCTTGTTAAATCTCTAAAAAATATTAGATAAACAATTAAAAATTAATTTTTTTTCAATAAAACACAAATTAGAGAGAATATTCTGACTTATTTATTAAAAAAATATATGATTATAATTAACATTATCTCAAGACAGTGTATTCAAATACCAGCAAAATCCTTCTTACTCTCAAATTTCGGCATTATTTTGCAAGACTCAATCTTTGCCTTAATAAGACCTTCTCTTGCAGACTTCGTACATAAAGTAGTCGAGGCTTCAGTAACAGTCTTTACAGCTCTTTCAACTGCTTGAGTATGACATGGCAGACGCAGAAGAGGCAATTTACCTTCTCCCCCCTGTGCTACAAATAATTGAAGATCTTCATCCGATATATTCTTCAGTATTGGGGGTTCGGTTACATTTTGCTGCCAATTAATAAGGTCGTAGTAATATGATGCATCGAGGTTTATGTTTGGAAGTTGGAACAGCCTTGTTTTACTTAGTTTCTTACTGCGTGCTTTTAGAACACGACGCGCAGCTAATTCCCGGATATGCTTGTGAGGGTCAGTTAACATTGCAAGTAGTAAATTTTCGGGGTGTGCGAAGTAACTGTTTCTTTCTATGACTGGATCAATTATAGTTTTTAGTTCAGGGGATAAGTATCTAGACGCTGAAATTAGCTGCCATAGGTGACGTGCTCCATCTTTACAGGTGGGATGAGTTTTAATACTGAACCAAGTCGGAGCATAAACTTTAACAACGTACGTTGCTAAAATAATAAGATTCTCTGTAGGAGCTTCCGTTGCAACATAAAGACGAAGAATTCAGTAAGCCATCATTCAGCACGCGTAAGCCATCTGGCATGAGACATTTTTCCAGGAGATTTGTGGCCTAAATCTTCAGGTAATTCCCCCACTGTAACTGCAGATACGATTTTATACAAATATAACTGATCTGTACTTAGGTCTTTAGTTAATAATTCAGGCAACTCTCAGTCAATTTTCTGAAAATGAACAATAGGCTTTTTTTCACAGTTTTCTAAAGCTAGTCCTATTGTCCCTGAATATGTTTGAGGTCCAGATGTCTTACCGTCAAGATGTGTGAACAAATGACGAAATGGTAACTCGTTCATGTGAAGCAAGCAAATTATCCATTGCAATGGTTTATCCAAACGTTTTTCAAGCAAACGTATTATACCTCCATGTTTTCCAACGTTCACGTTCGTTCCGTCACATCCAATAGCCATTAATGGTTCAAATGGTATATCTTCCTTTAAAAAATAATCGACAACTGTTCTTTCTATAACTTTCGATGTGCCAGAGTTTGGTGCAATATAACCCAAATATACTGAATCTGGCTCTTTTATCATTGAAATATGCTCTTCAATGATTAGTTCTCTGTAATGCCTCCCCCCTTTTTCCCTGATAATTAATGTTTTATCTTTCCTGCCATCAAAATATAATGCGGGTATTTGTAAAACTATGTGTTGTGCCTTAATATTTTCCCTTGTTTTTTTTCGTTCTCTGCGAA
The DNA here is from genome assembly GCA_929108145.2 of Limnephilus rhombicus. Classification (NCBI taxonomy): domain Eukaryota; kingdom Metazoa; phylum Arthropoda; class Insecta; order Trichoptera; family Limnephilidae; genus Limnephilus; species Limnephilus rhombicus. Next base: position 21,019,069 of record OV815290.1, on the reverse strand, counting down.
GTTTACTTTTGTCAATAACTGGAATATACTTGATGTCATACAGAACTGCTGAGGCAATGGCTGCCGCTGCTCTATCCGAAACTCCATATCTATCACAAGTTTTCGACAGTGTAGAATAATCAATAGTGACTGCAGCCTGCTTCTGAGGCATTTGAGATACAACATTTGGTTTGAAAACATCATTGCAATCGGATTCATTTGATGAAGAAGACGTGGAAATATCGATTAGAGAGGTAGTTGGCTTACCTGTGCTTTCCTTTTTAGACGTACGCAAGGATTTTTGCTTCAGAAGTTTTCTTTTCAACGCAGTTTTCATTCGTTTTGTTGTAGCGGTATCCACATTTCCTATTATCATTTTTCGTGTAGTAAGTTGGTCACTAATGAAACTCTGTTCATTTACAGGTATTTTTTTATCTTTAGGACAGTCACATTTACTGAAATCTTTGCATTTGCAAGACGAAATATCAAACAGCACTTCACTTCTGCGACGGAATTCCTCCATTTTTTTCTCCGGTATTTTAGGATGTGACTTAAGAAGGTTTTTGCATTTAAAATGATATGACCTCAACATGCGTGCTACTCGCGAGTGTGTAACGATGGGAATAGAAGCCTTTCTCCATATTTCTTCAATTCGTGCTGTCACAGTTCACTCTATTTGCTGAAATTTGGGTTCTAGTTTGGTCTCTTGATTTAATTTTATTTGATGCCTGGTCCACTCAAAAAACTTCATAACATCACAATAAGTTGGTAAAACATTGTCTTTAACGTCGCAAATTTCACCAAATATGGGACTTTTTAACGCATTCCGAGTACGTTCCATTGCGAAAACTTGTGCAACGCGACCTACCGCTAAAAGAGCCGTAGCGATACTGACTCCAAACTCCGACGTCGGTTGCGCAGAGTCGCTGCGCTTAGTGCAATCGGTGCCTTCCCCGCCCTCACCTCGAGCCACTAATAATCAAAACTCGGATTTTTTGTAAATGAATTCGTAAATACGTACCATATTTTCCATAGAATATTACAAAAAATATAGTATAAAGGATTCGTAGTAACTTTTATACACACTAGAAAATACCTCTAAAAATGAAAATTTTCAAAACTTTGAAGTGAATCCGCAGGAAGAAGATCGTATCAGAAATTTAAAAAATTTTAAACACGTCGGTTTGAACCCATTTGGCACCCTTTTATCGCTAACAGAATCTAAAATTATCATTTTTTTTTAAATGACCCACCTTAACATACATATAGATAGAGAGTGCCACTATTGTTTGAATTGCACACCAAGTCCAATCGGTTCTAACATTGTTTGAGTTGTCTATGTTACATTCGGGTCACATAGTGTCGGTTACGTGCCAAAGAAAGACGAAGATAGGCAGAGTCATTCTTCACTCTACACTCTTCAGACCAAAACTAGCTTCCCAGTTACAAGGACGTGTGTCCATTTAAACAATACTTTTATAGTACGAAAAAACAATAAACAGTCACTATGATCTCAAAGAACTTACAAGTCTTTTTAATCAAAACAGAATAGTACTGAGATACTGGCCAGTAATAATAAAGCATAATATCTCTGGAGAGGACTATAGAGAAACATTACACTTTACAATGACAATTTTGCCCTGCGCACTTTGTTTTAACTTCTCTGCGCTACAGAACCATATAGTGCTTCTATCATGGGATAGTTCTGTAAGATTCAGCATTAAAAAATTATTCTGAACGTCACTATGTAATCTGCTACAAATAATTTGGCAAACCATTGATAAAAATATATGTACCTACTCCATTAACTATTGAAAAGTATTAGACTACAATATTTTGGACATAAATTCGATAATATTTGGTGGTTAGACAATCAACAATTTGAACAGTAATCAATGGATAGACAGCAATCATTTGTCAGACAATGACTGAATCGTTAAACAGACAAATATTAGCAATTGAACAGACAATTGATTAAACAAAAATAAATAAAGTGAACAGTTAATTAATGCATGTAAAACAGACAATGATCAGTGATTTGGACAGTCAATGGTCAAAGACAATGTTCAACAGTTATTAGAGATTGAACGACAGTTGGACAGAGTTCTGTCATTCAGACAATTAAGTCAATCGAGTCAAAAATGATGTTTACATGATTAGAAAGTGAGAGATGGTTGGACGGGGATCCATCATTTAGCCAGATTAGAGTACAAGGTGTTGGACAGGGTTCCATAATTTAATCAATCAAGAGATAATGTTCAACGATTAGAGAGTGATTGATGGTTAGAGAGCGTTTCATCATTTGATCAATCAAGAGATAATGTTCAACGATTAGAGAGTGATTGATGGTTAGAGAGGGTTCCATCATTTAATCAATCAAGAGATAATGTTCAACGATTAGAGAGTGATTGATGGTTAGAGAGGGTTCCATCATTTGATCAATCAAGAGATAATGTTCAACGATTAGAGAGTGATTGATGGTTAGAGAGGGTTCCATCATTTGATCAATCAAGAGATAATGTTCAACGATTAGAGAGTGATTGATGGTTAGAGAGGGTTCCATCATTTGATCAATCAAGAGATAATGTTCAACGATTAGAGAGTGATTGATGGTTAGAGAGGGTTCCATCATTTGATCAATCAAGAGATAATGTTCAACGATTAGAGAGTGATTGATGGTTAGAGAGGGTTCCATCATTTGATCAATCAAGAGATAATGTTCAACGATTAGAGAGTGATCGATGGTAGGACAGGGTTCCATCATTTGGTCAATCGAGAATCAAAGACAGTGCTTAACGATTAAAGAATGAATGATAATTGGTCAGGGTTCTATCATTTGGTCAATCAAGAGATAATTTTAAATGATTAGAGAGTAATTCGTGATTGTCAGAGATCCATCATTTGGTCAAGCCTACAAGTCTTGGAAAGTCCTAGCCATTAGAGTAAGCACTTCCAGCTTCTTCAACGCTCGTCAGCTGTTCTTGCTGTCTTCCTCAAATTTGTTCTGCCTGAGTATGTGGTGCTTGCCTCCACACTATCCAACCAACTTAGTTTAGATCTCACAACACTTACTCATCCTGCAGGTTTATCATAGAAAACCCACATTGGTGGTCGGCTATCTCACATGTTTTCTACATGACTGTTTGTTGGCTGATGTTGAAAAGCATACTCCTACATATTATTTCATGCAACAGTTGGGAGTGGAAAGTGCCAATAGCTGCAGCAAATAGTGGTGAAAATGATGAACAAAAACCCATTCACCTATGATTTACTGTAGACGCTAGTAGGATGGAAAGATACCCATACAACAAACTTGAGGCGTAAATACCCTTACCACTTGGCTCACATATATGGAGAGTTAAACCATGTTGTGGAACCAGGAGATATGGCCAAAAACCCTGTGAGAACTCCAATGAACGTCATTAAAAGGACTGGACTACTGTCAAAGGAATAAGGTGAAATACGGAAGACAACATAACAGACTACGGCTTGAACTGATGCATTGATTTGGACGATTTTATTTGATGATTTCATTTGGAAGATTGACAAATAGGCAATAATCAATGGTTATTAGGCGACAGTTAACAATAATTATTAACAGGCAGTGTTCAACAATGTGGATGAAAAGTGACCACGATTGGACATTCAATTTCAACAAAATTTTAATGATTGGACAGCGGTTAATATTTACAAAAATGTTGATAATTTTGACACGACAATAATTGATGATTGAAGACTGATTGAGGACTGATTGATGATTGATTCACGATTGATTGGTGATTGATGGTAATTGGTTTACATGACGAAATTACACAGATTTGAACTTCACATACAAATACACTGCACACACTAAAACCCTTACTTTTAACTATAAATATACTTTTTACGTGTTTCATTTTTTTCCATATTTTTATTGACTCCACAGGAAAATAATTTTCCTCAGGGGCAATTTTATCTTGGAAGATGCTGCGTCGGGGATCTTTTTGAGAAGAGGAAGGAGTGAACATGGATCTTGAAGAAACCCATGTTGTAGGAGGGAGGAAACAGAGGTCGGAAAATCATTCCACAGACGAGCTGGTGAACTCAAGAACGGGTCGTAGAAGCAATCCATTCTCATGTGTACAAATCAACTGTGAAGATCGCTATTCGCTTGTTAAAATGGGGGAATCTATTCAACGGATCACCCGTTTCTGCGTAGTCAAGAATTTTTTACAGGTATTTTGGAACTCCAGACCAGAGGTGGCTGCCAAATTCAACAGTGGGGCACATTTGCGGATGGTCAGCAGTTGTATACTATCTGCAGTATCTGCGGGCCCTGTACAGTACGCCCAGATTTTGAGAGGCTAACTTGACTCTGACTTCGATGAAATAATTGTTTTCGGTGTTTAATTTATTCAATGTGTAATTTAAAAAATTCTGACAGTGTATAATATTGGCAGCTATATGCATCTCCCTCTAAAATATGTTCCCTCATTCCCTGAACCAACCGATTACCCAATTACCTGTCCCATTCTGACAGTGTTGTAATAAATACCTGAGTGACCTTGCGACAATAGGCCACTTGCATGGATTTCATAACGACTTGGAAAAAATCGTGTGGATAGATTTTTTTACTAAAATTACGAAAATGTTAGTAAATTTTTTTAGAAATGCAGTTTTTTTTTTTTTTTTAATAAATAAATCCATTATTTCCGAAAATGTCCCGTCTCTGAAAATGTTCCTATTAATTTTGTAAAATTCCACACTGATATATTTTTTTTTATATGGCATCACTTTGATTTCAGCAAATTTTTGATTTTGACATTTAACGTTCACTAGATTTATTGTTTGTTCTCTGCGAACTTATCATTTGGTTTGACTTTTTGACAGATGTTATGAAGAGAACCCCGTACATTTTATGTTGTCTGTATGTGTTTTAGTTAGGGTGCTAATTTTAACAAAATCAAATTTTGTAATATTCTTATTATTATTATATTTTACAAGTACAAGTATATTAGATTGGATTTAGTATTATAGACGTTGTACATTATAATGATTTATGATCAATAAGATGGATCAAGGAAAAAAATATTTATGAGATGTAATATTTTTGGTAAGCCTCGTTATTCTCCTGTGCCCTTTGTGTGGAAAACGTTTTTTTTTTTTTTAAATGATTTTCGGCTATGTAATTATCGTTTCTTTCCGGTTTACAAAATATGGTCTGATTTTTCGGATTGAAATTTTCAAAATATCCCCATGGTTTCAAAAATACGATTAACCTCTGATTTGCCAGAGACGCGCCGGCACGCGCATCGTATGCGCATGCGCGAGAAAATAATTAAAAAATTTGAATAAAATTTTCGACCAAAACTTTTTGTCTGCGATTTTGGCCCTTCTATGTACAGAATTTGTATGAAGAATACGGTCAGAATCGCTTGCGCTAACATCATAGATGATATAGCCACTAGTTTCATTCACATTGCAACCCCAGAATATTTTAAAAACGATTTCGTCTATGACATTGACCTGTCAGATTTTGCCTCGAATTTAACCGTCGCATTTTATGCGTGTTCCGCGACTAAAACATCGTAAAACCTATTAATTTACGTAATAAATGCAAGTAATGTTGTTTTGGTAGATAGTTTATTGTTCTAGGATGGTGTTTCAGTCAATGAAATATACGATAGCTCAAAATTAATCAACAAAACATTCAATTCAAAATTCACAGTGGTGCTTTTTTAGTGAATTTTCGTGAAATGGCGTGGTCTTTGACCGGTTAAAAAAAAAAAAATACAGAATGTCTTAGAATATTTGCCTAAACGGGATTTTTTTTTTTTTAAATGTGATGCAAGTGGCCTATTGTACTAGTCCTCAGTCTGTTATGGAAGCCTGTGCAGTGATCTCTCAGTGTCATTACACTGACTCTTATCAAAACGTGCAGCGTGAAAAATAAGGTAAGTCAGATTCCTTCCCAATTTCACTGTTCACCATGCTATTCCCAGAGTTGTAAAAGTTTTTGATTGCAGTTCACCACGTATATATAAAAATACAAATTAATTTGCAGAAATATTGCGACTATAAGTAAAATTCACTCCTGTGTAATTTCCGTCCTGACACCTGATGATTGAAGACTGTTGATTGAAGATTTATGATTGGCGATTGACAATTGATGATTGATGATTGAAAATTGATGATTGATGATTGATGATTGACAATTGATGATTGATAATTAATGATTGACAATTGATGATTGATGATTGACAATTGATGATTGATGTTTGACAATTGATGATTGATGATTGACAATTGATGATTGATGATTGATGATTGACAACTGATGATTGATGATTGATGAATGATGATTGATAATTGATGATTGATGACTGATGATTGATGATTGGTGATTGATGATTGACGATTGATGATTGATGATTGATGATTGATGAATGATGATTTGACTATTGACGATTGATGATTGATGATTGATGATTGATGATTGATGATTGACAATTGATGATTGATGATTGACAATTGATGATTGAAGATTGATGATTGATGATTGGTGATTGATGATTGACAATTGATGATTGATGGTTGACAATTGATGATTGATGATTGACAATTGATGATTGATGATTGACAATCAGTGATGAAGCAACGATTAGACATTGAATGCCAACTCTAAACACGAGTCTGTCAGTATGTTTAAGAGTTACCGCAGGGTGGCGTTGATGGCTTGCACTTCCACAATAGTCTCCGAAAGCTGCCCTTCTTCTGGCTTCACTGTGTCGCTAAACACCAGATAAATGTTACTCTAAAATATACACTACGCAGGAGAAAATAGAGGCCAGAATGCTATACCAGTGAGATGCTACATGGGTTAATGTGTATATAAAATCAGCATTACCTTATAACGCCAAAAAATACACTGTATAATAGGAAATAGAGATTAGAATAGTATGTCAGAGATGTTACATAGATTCATAAGTACTTGGAAGTATATTTGTATAAGTTAGGATAACAGTATGTATCGTGTTACACTAATAAATATACAATATATAAGGAAATTCAAAGAAAAAAAAAAAGAATTCTGTTCACGATGTTTATGAAATGCAACATAGGTTTATAAGCAGTGGCGGTTTTCCCTAAAGTGCGTTTGTGCGGCAAAACCCTATTAACAGGTGACAGGCCGGAGACGCGCCGGCGCGAAAATATTATTCAAATAATTCAAATATTTGAATAATATTTTCGTCAAAAAACTTTTGGTCTGCGATTTTGGCCCTTCTATGTACATAATTTGTATGAAGAACAGTGTCAGAATCGCTTGCGCCAACATTATTTTATGATACGCCTAGAAGTTTCATTCACCTTGCAACACCAGAATATTTTTAAAACGATTTCTTCTATGACAATCACCTGTCGGAATTTGCCGCGATTTTAACCGTCGCAACTGATGCGTGTTCCGCGACTAAAACATCGTAAAACCTATTAATTTACGTAATAAATGCAAGTAATGTTGTTTTGGTAGATAGTTTATTGTGTTGTGAATGTGTTTCAGTCAATAAAATATACAATAGCTCAAAATTAATCAACAAAACATTCAATTCAAAGTTCAAAATGGTGCTTTTTTAATGTTTTTTCATGAATTTTCGTGAAATGGCTTGGCCTTTGACCGGTTAAAAAGGTGAGAAAATAAAACAAACTTGTTTTATAGTAATATAAACACATTTTAGATAGTGCTACCGAAAAAAATTCCCATTTTGTGCATGTTTAGAACCCACACCAAATACTCTATACAAAAAAATTCTAGCCCGTTCAAAACGCTCTGACGGTGATTTGACCGAAACTAGGTCTTTCCATACACAAATGAACCGACGGCGGTGCGTCGATCCCGAGTCACGATGTCCGAACATTGTCCGAACGTGATGTCCGATGTGACGAGTGTCACCGAAGCCCGAATCGTCGCAGACTGACCGTTGACCATAGGAATGCAAGTTAATGTTATTGGTAACATTGTTGTTGCATTAAAGGACTACTACTGATAACCTCTGTATCTGAATTTAATACCAGTGTTTTCAAATGTATATAATGATTTTTTGTATAAGTGAAAAAAAAACTAATTTTATTTCATGCACCTTGATTTGTGTTTTTTTTTTAATCTTTTAAAATATCAATTATATATTCTACGGAATTATTCTTGTCGAAAAAACAATAATAATTAGCAATGTGGATCGAGTGCTGTGAAAAACATTAAACAATTTAATTCCTCTAAGACTTTTTTCATTATCTACTAATTGTGTCGAGTGTCAAGTGATTTAAAAACAATAGTATGTAGGTACACCTCCCACTAAATTTATTTTACCACTAAAAATATGTTTGTCTGCGATTTTGACCCTTCTATGTACAGAATTTGTATGAAGGACAATGTCAGAATCGCTTGCGCCAACATTTACCCATAAGATAGGCAAAAATTTCATTCACCTGGCAACCCCAGAATATTTTAAATTTTTTTTATCTGTGGCATCAAAATGTCAAATTTGCCGCGATTCTTTCTGTTAAAATCCGGTGCGTGTTACTTGACGAAAACATCGTAAAATCTATCAATTTACGTAATTAACGCAAGTAATGTTGTTTTGGTACATAGTTTATTGTTATAGAAATGTGTTTCGGTCAATAAAATATACGATAGCTCAAAATTAATCCACAAGACATTCAATTCAAAATTCAAAGTGGTGCTTTGTTAGGGAATTTCCATGTTTTTCCTGGCCTTAAACAGGTTAAGTTGTGTGAGTGCCGCTGTATTTGAAGGACAAAATTAATAGATATATCTTCTCTTGAATTTCTGAATCCCTTGGTATAAAGACCACAAACCGCCACTGTTTATAAGTACTTACAATTTGTAAGTTAGAAGAACTGTGTTACTCTGAAATAGAAACTATGTAAAAGCAAATACATAGAGACTAGAATGTAATGTTACATAGGTTCAAGTAGAGTAATGCGTAGTACTTGAAAATATTAGCTATGTTGAAAGAATTAGAGAATAGAATGCCGTAACATGGTATTTATAATAAGGCTGAGATATTATATATATATATATTCATAAGTACTTAGAAATATTACAAGCGAGATCAAGAATTACTTTAATAAATTTTTTTTGCGGGAAGAAATTAAAATGATAATGCTACGCCGAGAAGTTTGTAATTATATAGATGGATTGATAGCAAGAAAAAAAGAGAAAGAAAGAAAGGGAGAAAAAGATAGAATAAGAAAACATACCCAAGTTGTTCTTGTTTGCGTTCAATGTCCCCAATGTATGGACTGTCTGGTGTGACCAGTTTTCTGGCCAGTTCCTCGCACTGGTTGAATCTTTCTTCTCCAGCTTCGACGCGGTGGCGCAGTTCTTCAAATTTGGAGCGGAGAATCTGGAAAAAGATATCAGTAATATTAATTTGTTGAATCAATCCAATCCATCTAATCAATCCAAACAATTCAATCAATCCAATCAATGCAATCAATCCAAACAATCCAATCAATCCAAATAATCCAACCGATCCAAACAATCCAATCAATCCAAATAATCCAACCGATTCAATCGATCCAAACAATCCATTCAATCCAAATAATCCAACCGATTCAATCGAACCAAACAATCCAATCAATTCAATTTTCTTTTTTTAAGTTTGCTTTATTCATTACTTTGATGGTTACATAATTTGTGGATTTTTCGACAACCATGCTAAGCACAAGCCCGCGTTATGGTGGTCGAGAATCAATCAATTCATCCAATCTAGAAAATCAATCCAATCATTCCAACCAATCCAATCAATCTAATCAATCCAATCCATCCAATCAATCCAATCCGTCAAATCAATACAATCTGCCGAATCGATCTGTTCTCATGCTGAAAAAGCATGCACTAATGCCAAAGAGATCAATGACGCCCAGTCTTTGGAGCCACTTCCAATGAAATGCCGGTAGAATAGACTAACCAAGAGATGTTCGTAGTCTTGTCCGTAGTCCTCACTGGAAGCTGCAGCCAATTGTTCCTGGATCCATTCCTCCAGCTCACTGCTTTCCGACAGGTATTCATGTCTGAAAAATAATAACCAATATTAGAAGTTTTCAAGGAAGGCACACGGCACAAACCAACATTAACCGGTGACAGGCCGGAGACGCGCCGGCGCATGCGCGAGAAAATAATTCAAATATTTGAATAATATTGTCGACGAAAAACTTTTGGTCTGCGATTTTGACCCTTCTATGTACAGAATTTGTATGAAGAACAGTGTCAGAATCGCTTGCGGCATCATTACTCTAGGTGGTGGTGCTAAAAGTTTCATTCACCTTGTCACCCTGGAATATTTTAAAAACGATTTTATCCATGACAATCCGTTGTCAGAATTTGCCGCGAATTTAACCGTCACAGTTAATACGTGTATCGCGAATAAAACATCGTAAAACCTATTAATTTACGTAATAAATGCAAGTGATGTGGTTTTAGTAGATAGTTTATTGTGTTGTGAACGTGTTTCAGTCAATAAAATATACAATAGCTCAAAATTTATCAACAAAACATTCAATTCAAAGTGGTGGTTTTTTAGTGTTTTTTTGCGAAGTTCCGCGAATTTCCGCGAAATGGCCTGGCCTTTGACCGGTTAAGGCATTATTATTCTTAAAAACATGTCGAAAAAACACCCCATTTTAATGAATTCAACATCAATTGCGAATGGGTGATCCGCTCGTGTCGGTCGAGCTTCGAGGATGCTGCTAGCTTAGAGCAGGCTCAATCGAAATATCTGCAAAACACACTTAGCAATTTTCTAAAAATCCGACAAAATATTAACAGCTAGCATGACCACTGCCTACATTAATTAGCGCTGACGGCTGATTCGTGCATTACAAAATTACTTGCCATCATACATAATGCATCCATGGGGAAAACGTAAATTACCTGCACATGCTTTCAACCAGTGCCTTCTGCCTGAGTGCGGCGAGTTTCTGCAACGCGGCCAGCGAGTGCGCTAGCTGCGCAGTTCTCTCCAGCAGCGGGGCGGCATCTTGACCACCGGCCACCATGGCCGTGGCGCTGTGGCCCATCTCGGAGATGATGGCCGAGTAGGTGTCCAGTTCTAGCTCCATAGCCTACAAAGAGGGATTAACCAAGGATAGAGACAAATATTTAGAAACAAGTATTTTAGATATTAGTAACTAACAATTTGGAAGGCGGGTATGGGTACCGCTACTTTGCAAACCATTTAAGAGATAACCAACACCAGTGCTACAGGTCACCCCAAGTGGTTCTCAACGTTTGGTGACTTAGATTGTGAGGTGAGGTTTGGCTAGGTCTTGGTGGGGTATGCCTACCGAGTGCGTGGCAAACTGGATAGGGAAGATGGTTGAGGGAGACCTTTTGACCTCTCCAGCAGGTCAATTTATGTTGTGAGGAGATAGATTTATACATCCGTCACCCCTGGACACATTGACCCCCAGATTCCTAACCACCTCTCATATCTTTTTCCTTCTCAGAACTACTTCTCCTTCATCCAAAGATAACAAAGGCCATGAGAGAATTTTTTTTTTCTTTTAACTTTAACCTGTTAAAGGCCAGGCCATTTCAAAAAAAAAAATTCACTAAAAAAGCACCACTTTGAATTTTGAATTGAATGTTTTGTGAATTAATTTTGAGCTATCGTATATTTTATTGACCGAAACACGTTCCTAGAACAAAAAACTATGTACCAAAATAACGTTATTGCGTTTAATTATGTAAATTGATAGGTTTTACGATGTTTTCGTCAAGTAACACGCATCGACTTTGACAGAAAGAATCGCGGCAAATTTGACATTTTGATGTCACCCGATAAAATCATTTAAAAATATTCTGGGGTTGCTAGGTGAATGAAATTTTTACCCATCTTAGGGGGAAATGTTGGCGCAAGCGATTCTGACCTTGTTCTTCATACAAATTCTGTAGATAGAAGGGTCAAAATCGCTTCAAAAATATTTTTTTCGAAATATTTTTTTCGCGCATCCGCGTGTCTCCGGCCAATAAGGGGTTAAAAAATAAAGAAAGTGATATTAACGAGATGTAGCGCGGAGGTTCATACACAGGTATAAGAAGTTCTGACAACTGATAGAAAACAGGCATGAGGGGTGGATAGAAATCTGTATATGAGTGTATCCATAAGTGACGTATGAATCCATCCCTCCCACTGCAAGGCCTTGGACAGGCTGGAAAGTTGGGCAGACCTGGACAAACCTCACCCCACCAACCCAGGCACTACTGCTAAGTCACCGGCTGTAACTTTCCATTTGGGGTGATTGACTTACATAAGTGTTGGCTATCAACGACTGGCTTCCGGGGCAGTGGTACCCATATATATCCACTTTCCAAACTAAAACTCATAAAAATGATTGCGACTGATGATAATCTAAAATCCAAGTAAACTGGAGCATTTTTTGACATGTAAGAATAAAAAATATTATACCTTGTGCGCAGTAAGTAACTGCATGGCGTGATCCCTGTCGCGTCCCTTCTCAGCTGACGCCAGAGCAGCGCCACGGTCTGCCAGCCACGACTCTACGTCCAGCGCATCGTGCAGGAACTGTTGTACGCGCAGAGAGCGCTCGAGGCGCGCCATGCGGGCCAAACCGGCTGCTTCAATGGAGGTCCAGGCAGCGCGGAGTTCGGAACAGAGCTCTTCAATCTGGAAACCCAATATGTACCCAATTTTAGTGTACAAGTTAATCATGTAGTTTAAGCATCATTCAATAGTTAGTAATATGAAGTTTTGCTATATCCCAACAGATGGCAGTTAAGTATGATATTAGAAGAGTACCATCTATCGTCGTCCGTGTAACAACATCTAAAGTTGTATTAATTATTGAAAACTAACAGATACAACAGCTCTTTCTTATACACTAAATATCAACAGTCGAAAATTAGAAGAACGGTGAACGTCTGTCTGCACCCCCCCAAAGGAAACATACAATCATTATCATACATCTCCCTCACACATATAAAGAAAATTAAAAGCAATTCCAATGGCAAAAAAGGAGTACTTTGGAGGAAATAGAGACATGTATTTTGCGTGTCTCACCATTATTTAATGTGTAAGAAAGGGCTGCAGCATTAGAGCGATAAGGGACTTATATTTGTTGCCTTTTTTTGCAATCACGACGATTATAAAAGCGCACGTTAAGTTGGATTAAAAATAAATATTTATCCTTGAGTTGCAGAAAAGTCAATAAGATGTCGCTAATAAATGCCGATTAAATAAAAATGGATAAATTTATCTAAGGAACAATCTAGGTAGCATTTAGTTCAAGCTGAATTTAGTTTTTTGCCATAATAAGAAGTTGAAGTGTGAAATTATCAAGTATCTTACCTTGTCCGCATCGGGCAGTTTCTGCGCAACGAGTTCAGCACCGCGCGCGAGCTCGCGCTCCACACCAGGCTTGTGTGCCTGCAGTTCCTGCAGCAGCTTGGCGTGCTTCTTGTGCAGGCCCTGCGCAGCGTGCAAGTCGGTGCCGAGCAGGCTGGATGACGCTGCGGCCGCGCGTTCGCTCACCCACTGCAACTCCGCATCCAGGGAGAACTTGAACTTGTGGAACCTGGAATCAAAAACATTCTATAAGTTTCAGGGACCAACGAAAACCCAATCTTAATCCATACTAATATTATAAATGCGAAAGTACATGTGTTTGTTTGTTGCGCTTTCACGCCTAAACCACTAGACCGATTTTAAAAATTCTTTCACCAATAGAAAGCTACATTATCAGCGAGTAATATAGGATGTATATAATGGTCAACTCTGGTATTATGAAATTTGCGTAAGATGCGATATTTGTGAGTTTTATTGTTTTGCAAATGAATTGTTTAGTTATTTTTTTGCAAATAAATAAGTACTGACTTGAGTCCCTCCTCGAGCAGTGTGCGTCTCCGCTGAGCAGGTTCCTGCAGATCGGTGAGTGCGCCGGCAGCCATCTTGGACTCTTGCTGAACGGAGTCCACGTCGAAGTGACCCTCAGCGGCCAGGTCCTGTCCTGAAGCCTGGAGTTCCCCGACTCTCTGCTCCCACTGGGACATCTCCAGTTCTAAAGCCTGGAGAAAGAAAAAAATAATAATTAACAAATGTTTACGATATGGACTGTGCACTCAGTGAGAGAACTGGTAAGACTACTAACGGGACACTGCCATCTCAGGAGACACATGCAGCCTTTGCGAGTGGAAAACACCAATACATGCAGGAAATGTGAAGAGAGACTCCAATTCACCTATGGTGCCAGCAGTGGCGGTCCTTCCCTCAGGTCATTTGGTCAAAAACCTCCCAAAATTATAAGGCTGGGTTTAGACTCGTAAGTTTTTTCCTGTAAATCGCTCTTGTAAGCGATTTATGGCCAAATTACCAATGTAAACGACACCAAAAGTCACTGAACATAATTTATAGCATGTTACAGAATTTATTCTTTCGGAAGTTTTTTGACAGGTCTAATCGCGCCCGTGCGAATTCCAACCTTCTTACAGCTTATAAAATCAGTTTGATAAGCTAAGAGACTTACCGCAAGAAAGTTCCAAAATGCGCCGCGCACCGTTGCGAAATGTCAAAAATTAAAAGACAATTGTTTTCATAGAATTTTTTTCCTACAAAACTAGCATTTATTTCCACTTATTAAAGTTTTCTGGAAAATGAAAATCGTTCTATTCAATTATCGGTCCAGTCTTTTCCAATTTTAATGTTTTTGTTTTTAACATTTACGTATTTGAAATTTAGAATTCGAAGTCGGTTGCTGTCAGCGGATGTCAGGTAGCTGTCATTCGGATAAAATGAAATTAATTGCCGCCTTTGACGGCATAAAAGCGCGTGGAGAATTGTTTAAGTAAAGCCAAAATCTATTTCAACACTTTATTGGGCCTTTTCGTCTTTATTGACAAAATCGCGAAAATTTGACAGTAGTTGGTCGTTGTTGACAGGAAGCTATCTTACCGCAAATAAATTTACAGATGTAAACGGTCGCATGAGCATTTACACAGGTCGAACTTCCGAACAACTTCCGCGATCATTAATTACCACAATTCGGATGCAAATGTAAACGCTCCTGTGAGTGACCTGTCAAAATCTTATGTAATCCGTAAATTTTAATTACGAGTCTAACCCCAGCCTTAGATCACAGTAAAACATCTTATGTAAGTATTATGAAATATTATGCAAATCAAAACAACAGATAATTGAAATGCGCCGCGAGATAGCAGTGACAAGCAATGCAAGCAATGACATCTAACGTCTTGATGTCCTTTAATTCTGAATGGTGGTCTTACTCCAGGGCGATACTGAGAGGATCTTCCACTCTGGAACGTGCCACAAATATACTATACATTATTTTTAATTAATTAATAGTGAAATAACACAAATTATACAAATAAAATTTATTTGCCCAAACTCGGAGTCGATCCCGCGACCTTCGGATTGCGAGTGAAGAGCCTTACCGCTAGACCACGCCAGCCATCAAAAATATATGAAGAACATAAAACATAAATAACATAGTGTCAAATAATTGATTAACACTAAAAACATACCTGATGTTTATTCAGCAACTCCTTACAAGTCCTTAGATCTCTACCAGTCTCTTTGTTCTCCAGATCTCGGCGCAGCTCCCCGAGCCTCTCACGCGCGTCCTGTGCAGACCTGGCATGCGCGCGTTGAGCAGCAGCCTGGCGCAGAGCGCGCGCACGGTCGGCTGCGGCCCCGCGCAGACCAGCCCAGCGCGTACGCAGGGAGGACAGGCGGTCATTCACCGCGTCAGAACGAGCCGGCTCTGATGCTATCAGGGCTTCGCCGGTCTGGAAAAATAACACATTATCACATTTGATTATTCAAACAATATTAAGTAGAAAAGGTATAGAAAAGAAAATAAAATAGTTGCGACCAAGAAGAACAAGAAATTTCAACAATATTAAGTGTATTAAACTGTTATATTTTGCCCTTGTTAGAAGTCAACTTGAATACAATTCTCTCATCTGGAACCCATATTACAATATTCATATACAAGCTATTGAAAGAATACGAAATATTTTCTTAGGGCTGCTTATTTTACGTCGCTTTTACTTTCTGAAAACCGTAGTTACTGTAGAGTTACTCCGCCATTTTGATATATTTGACAGTTCCGTTGGAGGTAAGGTATGACATAGCAAGCTTCAATTGCATTTATTGATTATTAAACATGATTAATATTATAGAAGATGATGATAGTGACGATGAATTCCTCATTGAATATGTGTTGTAATGAAAACCAAGAACATTTCGATCCCATGTTAATAATATGGTTATTTGGGACGATCCTGAATTTTCGGCGAGGTATCGCTGTCGAAAGATCTCATCAAATTTGTAACACAAATTTAAGCCCTCCGCAACGTAAGCAGATATAAGCGTTAGAAATAGGACAGCAGTCAAGTACAATAAGCGTGTTTACACGTCAGCGCGTGTGTTTCCATAGAAATCGTTCTAACTCCGTTATTGTTTTAGTTACATCCCTAAGCCAAAAAGTAAAAGGTCGATAGTAGATCAAGCTGTACATCTATATCAAGTTGTCTATAGAAATACATATCAAGAATCAGCTGTCAGTCGCGTAGTTGACAAAAATATTCTCCCGCGCAAATTTACTACCGGCAGCTCGTCCGCGCTTGACATTTTTAATTTTTATTAAATATTTTTATATGAAATGATAAAAAAGTGAGGTGACAAAAGTGTTTATTACACATATATACAATAGAATAAGTATTGTTGTTTACATAATCTGTGATTTTAGTACCGTTTTCACATAAAAAACATCACGTGAGTCATTTTTACCCATTTTTAATGTTTGCGTGCTAAATTTTAATATTTACAAATCTTAATATTTATTTGTAATATAATAATTCGAAAGTTTATTTTGTAACCTTTCTAAAAAAGTTTTTACTATTCGGCTACGTACAGAAATGTTTCATTTATAGAGCTTAAATTGTGAAGCGGTAATAACACAAAGTTTTCATAAAATGTCATTTTGTTTGAGACAACTCAAGTGGATATTGGCGAAAATTCGGAGGGGTTAACCCTTCAAAAATTAGGCTCTTTTTTCGGATCGTCAAAATATTTTGGCTTTACAATAAAATGCAAATATTTGGAATATTTCTGAACACATTCAAAAACCAAAAACTGTTTTAGAATGGTGATGAAATACGCTTTCAAATGATAGAATTCGAAAAATATATATATTTTTTAAATTATAAAATTTTTGCATACGAACATAAAAAAGTTTTCAAAATGGGTCACCTTATGTTTTTTCTAACTAAAGTTACTGATAATTAAAAATAATAAAAACAGATGCATATTTTATTAGACAAATGTATAACAAACACATTATTGTAACCTCAATTTTTTGTCGCTCAATGAAAATTTTTTTTTTTAAATTCCCGAAGTTTCAAATTCTTTTTTCAATTTGCGATTCAAAACTTTGTGTACATAAAAATGTACATTTTATTTTTTTGGTGGCTATTTTTTAGATTGGAATATAAAGCATGATGTTTTTCCTTTCTAACACCGATTAGAACATATTTCTAACTATGATAGTAAAGGAGTTACGGCATCTTATGTGAGACCTATGTGCGTTGGGACAAATCTGGTCTCCTGTGATTAAACGGGTTAAGAAGATATTACAACTACTGGAAAATAAATTATATTTTTTTCTATGTAATATCATATATATTGTAGACTGTCATTTATTTTTAAATATTCATACAAATATTTTTATAGGAACAAAGCTGTCAGATCCTACAATGACGCAAAACAAAATACAGCTAGATATATTGACAGTTAATCTGGTTTTCAAATTTAGTTGTGAGTTACTAGAAAATCCACAATGGATTTCTTGACACATTAGGTTACAGTCAACGAAATTAGTGGCCCACGATAATTCCTTTTTTCTCCTTATGGTGCCTTGTCACAAGCCTTTCCCAGTACGCTGCATCCCAGAATAACACTTTGCTGTCCTGTAGTTTAGCTAGCACTTGCATACAACTTCCTAACACTAAATGCAAGGACATTTGGAGGTCTAATTTCATTCATATACAATTAGAATCATTCTTTAACCTGTTATTTGCCGGAGATGTGCAGATACGCGCGGAAAAAATTTTGAAAAAAATATTTTTTAATGCGATTTTGACCCTTCTGTGTACATAATTTGTATGAAGGACAAGGTCAGAATCGCTTGCGCCAACATCATTGATGATATAGCCACTAGTTTCATTCACCTGGTGACACCAGAAATTTTTTAAATGATTTTATCTCTGGAATCGAAATGTCAAATTTGCCACGATTAAATCTGTCAAAGTCCGATGCGTGATACTCGACGAAAACATTGTAAAACCTATCAATTTATCAAATTAACGCAAGTAATGTTGTTTTGGTACACAGTTTATTGTTCTAGGAATGTGTTTCGGTCAATAAAATATATGATAGCTCAAAATTAATCCACAAAACATTCTATTTAAAATTCAAAGTGGTGCTTTGTTAGGGAATTTCTTGTTAGGCAACGGCCCTTGACAGGTTAAAAAATTAGAGTCCTCGCGAGAGCCTTGAAGGGGTAACCATAAGTTACTTATACCAGTAACTTAGGGTTAAATTAATAAAAATAAAAATAATAATTCTATAAAGTAAAGAAAGGGGCACATGCGTACGTACATTTGTCACATTTCTCAGTTGTCCTTCGTTGGCGTGAAGTTCTCGTTCAAAGGCTTCGTGCTTCTGAAGTTTTCTCTCCAAATTTGTCAAGTCCCTGAAACATTTTTATTGATTGTCAACAGATGTCACTCTTGTAAAGTTTGTGTTACAACTTACTCTAAACTTTTTCACTTTAAAACTCTAAAGTATGAATTAAAAGGGAAATTTAAGAGTTCTTCCTCTTTCCTGCCCACTTGCTTACGTTATTTCTTTATGTCAATAGAGCACAAGAGTCCCAACTGCTCCCAACCATCAAGAACCAGTGAGACTGACTTCCCCGATTGGGGCATATTGTGAGGCTGAAGAAAGTGTGGAGGGGAAGGAGGTGGGGAAGAGAAAGGTGGGGAAGTACGTGGCTATTCAAATCTAGTCAATTAATGTCTAAAGAGCAAAGTTTTTCTGCTCAACAAAAATTGTGAGCAACGTCTCAAATCTGAATGGTGGTCATTCAAAAGGAATCGCAATTAGGGAGGCGGGTATGGGTACCGCCGCCCCGGGAACCATTTATTGGATAACCAACACCTCTGCCTCAGGTCACCCTAAGTGGTTCTTAGCAGGTGTGCCCGGGTTCATGAGGTGAGGTTCGTCCACGACTTAGCGGTGGATGCATCTGCCCACCTGCTGCGTGGCAGGTCGGATCGAGAAAGACTGGTTGAGGGAGGCCATTTGACCTCTCCAGCCGGACTCTCGACCCATCGCCCTGCACCGCAGTTGGAGGGATAGATTCATACGTCCGTCACTCCTGGACTCACTGACCCTCAGATTCACATCCACCCTTCATACCTTTTTCTGTCCCAGAACTTCCTATCCTTCCCTTCCTTAAAAAGACCCTCCATACAGCATTCCCTAAGATGACATGGGCTCTGAGGGAAATTGTTTTCCTCACGGCCTCCTTTGTGGAACTAATGTAAAAAAAAAAAAAAAAAACTGATTGTGTCTTCCACTCTGGAACGTGCCACAAATATCTTATATATAAAAATGAATCGCTTAATGTGTTGCTAAGCGCATAACTTTCGAACGACTGCACCAAATTGAATAATTCATTTTTTTGTGTGTTCGTTATTGTCAGGATAGGGTTTTTATAAAACTTCCGGTGAGCTCTGGCATTATAAAATTTGTATAAAAAAATTGCTATTGGTGGCACGCAAGGAAGCGGCTATTGCTATGGAAAGCGGAAGGGTGGGAGAGATGGGGGAGGGGAACCAGGGAGTGGGAAAGGGAAAAAAAAAGGGAGGCGGAAGGGGAACGGGACGAATGAGAAAGGACAAGCAGGGAGAAACAATTTCTTTATTAAATGGCATAGCAATGCATGCGGGGAACCAGCTATTTTTATATATTATTTTTTAAATGAATTAATTGTGAAACAACACAAATTAATTAAATAAAATATATCTGTGCACGCCGGGATTTGAACACACAACCTATAGCGGTAGGAACCGCGATTGGACAGATTTGCTGCTATTGAATTAAGCTGTGCTGTTGGCATTGTTTTCATGGCGAGGTTGGTTGCCATGATCGTGGAAGGTCGAGAGGTTTCAAAGGCAGAGTACTTCAGTGAGGTCCGGGTTGCAGTGCAGAGAGGGCGTTTCACACATGTGACTCCAAACAGAAACTCGACGGGCGGTGTGTTTTTACGGAAGAATGTCAGTGTCACTCTGACGGAACATTGCCTTAAAAATACCTATTTTCAATTTGAGGGACAAATATATAAACAAATTCAAGGGGCCCCGATGGGCTCACCCCTCAGCCCGGTAATCGCTAATATTTACATGATGTACTTTGAAATAAAGGCATTAGAGAGCGCCCCTCTGAAACCTTCACTATGGCGTCGCTATGTGGATGATACCTTCATTATTTGGCAACACGGAATTGAAGAATTAAATAACTTTCTTATTCATTTGAATAGTATCCATGAAGATATTAAATTTACCATGGAAATCGAAGAAAACGATTGTCTCCCATTTCTCGATATTTTACTTAAAAAGAAAAAGAACGGCAGCCTTGGCCATACCGTATATCGTAAACCGACACATACAAATAGATACTTAAACGCCAACTCAAATCATAACCCATCTCAGTTGTCATCAGTTATAAATACCCTAGTTACCCGGTCAAAACGACTAGCGGACAAAGATCATATTCATGAAGAACTGGGTCTTCTTAGTAGTGCTCTTCAAGCAAACGGTTTCTCCAAATATTTAATAGACAAATCCATAAATAAACGCAAAAAAACTATTTCTGAAACGAAAGAAGAACCCCTTTCTATAGCAATTCTCCCATTCATCAAAGGCTCGACAGATAAAATCAGTCGAATCCTCAAAAGAAATAAAATCAAAACTATTTATAAATCAGAAAATAAAATCTCGTCTCTATTAAGAAGTCCAAAGGACCACATTCCACTTGAGTCACATGGTATTTATAAAATACCTTGTGGAGCATGTGAAAAGGTGTATATTGGACGTTGCAATAGAAAAATATCATGTAGAATTGCAGAACATAAAGTAGATGTCACTAATAAACGCTTAACTTCATCCATAGTGCAACACGTCCTTAATGAAGGTCATAAAATAGACTTTAATAATACAAAAACAATAGCTAGCATATACAATGAACCAAAAAGAATTTACCGCGAAGCAATAGAAATTTATAAACATAAAAATAATATGAATACTAGAAATGACTCAATCAGAATTCCCAACACCTGGAAAGTCTTAATCGATGAAAATACCCCAAAAACGGCATTTCCAAAATTACCAGTAGTGTCTCCAATTAGCTTAACCAATCAGGTATCTACTGTCAGCCCCGCCCCCCACCCCCTCCACCATCAATCACCTGCAACCCGGGTACTTCGTTCTAGACATAAGAAGTGACTTGCACTCACTTAAGTTTTAGCTTTTGGACCGAACAGACATGCGAAAGCTATCAGTTTGAGACAAAAACTCAAGACATAAGGCCTCTGAAGATGGACAGTGTGATCTGTCCGAAACGTCAGGAGTTAAAAAGTCCTTTTAAGGACTACGTTACGCGGGTAAACCGAGAAAATTGTTCTACATATATATATATATATATATATATTCATAAAACTAGTATACTTTCAGTTATACCACGACATTTTTTTTTACTATTGTTTAGTTGACATAATAAACTAAAGAAATGTTAACCCCTCCGCAACGTAAGCAGATATATGCGTTAAAAATACGACAGCAGTCAAGTACAATAAGCGTGTTTACACGTCAGCGCGTGTGTCTCCATAGAAACCGTTATAATTCCGTTATTGTTTTAGTTACATCCGTAAAATAAAAAGTGAAAGGTCGATAGTGAATCATGCTGCACATCTCTATTCAAGTTGTCCATAGAAATACATAAAAAGAACATTCTGTCAGACGCGCAGTCTGACACATAATTTATGCCGCCAAATTTCCTACGGGCAGCCGACATTGTTAATTTCTATTAAATATTTTTATATGAAATGATAAAAAAGTGAGGTGACAAAAGTGTTTATTACACATTTATACAATAGAATAAGTATTGTTGTTTACATAATCTGTGAGTCATTTTCACATTTTTTTAATGTTTACATTCTAAATTTTAATATTTACAAATGTTAATATTTATTTGTAATATAATAATTCGAAAGCTTATTTTGTAACCTGTCTAAAACAGTTTTTACTGTTCGGCTACGTTCAGAAATGTTTCATTTATAGAGCTTTAATTGTGAAGCGGTAATAATACAAAGTTTTCGTAAAATGTCATTTCGTTTAAGACACCAAAAGCTAATATTCTCGAAAATTCGGAGGGGTTAATGCTAATATAATACCAATATAAATTAAAATGTAAAGAAAAACAAAAATTACAATTCAATTAATGTTGTTTAGCATATTCTCGCATTCAGCTCTCCCCAAGACCAGAAGCCAATTATTTACCTGCATACGCAGAATGTTAGTACTCTTTGCCTTCCACATTATACATTGACATCTCAGATGTTTAGTACGTACACCTTTAGCAATACCATTATTATGGTACATTTGAGCACACCTCTCTTTTAATGCTATATTTTAGCAACCCTCCTTTTTAATACGCTATAAACCTACAAATTGCTAATCGAAAGACTTACCACTCAGCCACAGAGAATATAAAAGTCGTGAGTGGCGGCTTGTACAGCCATTTTTTTGTCATTGCCAAATACAGTCAATCACTGTTATAACATTCCTTAAAAAACTTCCAGTTGATTAGTCAGACATATCCGAATTCTAAGTTTTGAGATAATGCGGAAAGAGATATTCTAATGCTCACCATAAATCAAATATTATTTACACATGTCCATGTTTTACATATTAAATATCCTATAAGATAACACCGGGAGGCATAAAGTTCCGGTATATAAGTATGAAATTTTAAAATATCCTACTAGTGATCCGTAAAACATCAACATTTAGTTTAATTCAGTACAAGTTTTAGAGCATTATAATTGACTAGCTGACCCGGCCACCCGTTGCTGTGGCTAACTAAACAACGCCATCTACTGAATGGTTATCCAACAGTTATAACCACCGCCATCTTTGAGATTATCGTGAAGAGACAGACAGACGATGGGGAGGACTTTAATTTAAAATATGAAGAGATGGTGCAGACGATGGGGAGGACTTTAATTTAAAATATGAAGAGATGGTGCAAAAGATTATAATAATGTGCATGAAACGCTTGAGGTAACTAATGTATTTAAGTTGATAAGGATTAATACTGTATCCGTCTAAATAATTTTCCAATTACCGCATTGCACATGACCATTTTTTTGGAAGATAGAATGGGTATAGTAAGCTATCCGTAAAAGATAGATGTATGCCTTCGCGGACTTTTTTGTAGATCTATAAAAGAGGAATATCCCACCATGCATTGTTTTGTTATATCCCAAAGGGATATAACAAAACAATGCAAGTGACCAGCTCAGGTATGGGGGCTCCATCGAAGCCAGAGTAAAGTTAGCCTCCCAAAAACTGGGCGTACTGTACAGGGCCCGCAGATACTTTAATAGTACACAACTGCTAACCCTGTACAAATCGCAAGTGCGCCCCACAGTTGAATTTGGCAGCCACCTCTGGTCTGGAGCTCCAAAATACCTGAAAAATACCCTCGACTCTGTGCAGAAACGGGCGGTCCGTTTGATAGATTCTCCCATCTTAACAGACGGATTGCAATCTTTAGAGCACAGGCGTCGGGTGGGAATGCTATCCTTGTTCTACCGGTATTACAGTGGAAGATGCTCCGAGGAACTAGCATCATTGATCCCTTCGGCACCGGTGCATAGTCGGGAAACACGCCAAACGCGTGCCCAACATTTGTACACAGTTGACATTTGTCACATGAGAACGGGTCATTTCTTCGACTCGTTCTTGTGTTCAACAGCTCGGCTGTGGAATGATTTGCCGGCCTCTGTGTTTCCTCCTTCCTACAACATGGGTCTCTTCAAGACCAATGTTCATTCCTTCCTCTCCTCAAAAAGACCCTCCACACAGCATCCCAGATGACATTGGCCCTGAGGGAAATTATTTTCCTCAGGGCCTCCTGTGTGGAGTTAATGTAAAAAAAAAAAAAAAAAAAAAAGGCAGTGTTTCTGATGAAAGCTACCAGGCGGCTTGACTTTTTCCGACACTTCTAACAATTATCGATATGTTTCAACCAATTTACACAAATCCTTGATAAGTTATACACTTAAACCTTCCTCACGAATCACTCTATCTATTGGTGGAAACCGCATGAAAATCCATTCAGTAGTTTTTGAGTTTATCGCGAACAGATATACAGACAGACAGACGACGCAGAGGACTTTAATTTATAATATGCAGAGATGTAGAGAAGATGTTGGTGGTGTTTATGATGTCATTCCTACAAACAATGTAGTAGAACTCTACTAACTAACCATCGTTTGGCGTTTGACCGCCAAACAACTCGACTCTTGACATTGCCCGTCTCAAGTATCTGATTCTCTTGATCGTGCCATGACTTCGACTTCTTCTACCATTCACATTTGCATCGTATATTCTTTTTACACTACTTTCTTCATTCATTCGCTCTGCATGCCCAAACCATCTGAGGGTCCCTTTCTTAATCTTACTCATTACGCTTAGCACTCTACTTTAGTGAAATTTACCTGTAAGACTGATCGGTGGCTGTGCGCATCTTGTCCTGGATGAAGGCATCAAGGTCATCAGCCTCTGCGGAGAAGTGATGGTATGCCAGCGATGCTTGCAAAGCGCGACGCCTCTCTGCCGCGGCCATGCGCACGGCTTCGCGTCTTGCGCGTACCGCTTCCTTGCGCTGGAGGATCCTGCAAATTAATTCATAATTAAACTTAATGCTTTAATAATAACAACACAGAAATAATATTGTAAAGCAATTTCCTACCTTATCAGGTAAAAGAGCTCCTCTTTTCTGATAAGGTATATATGATCAAGGATGACTTTAAATATAATATTTTGTAAAAATATATTTTAAAAATTGTGATATTTCATCTTGCGCTTAACCCCTCCGCAACGTAAGCAGATATATGCGTTAAAAATACGACAGCAGTCAAGTACAATAAGCGTGTTTACACGTCAGCGCGTGTGTCTCCATAGAAACCGTTATAACTCCGTCATAGTTTTAGTTACATCCGTCAAATAAAAAGTGAAAGGTCGATAGTGAATCATGCTGCACATCTCTATTCCAGTTGTCCATAGAAATACATAAAAAGAACGTTCTGTCAGACGCGCAGTCTGACACATAATTTATCCCGCCAAATTTCCTACGGGCCCCCGACATTGTTAATTTCTATTAAATATTTTTATATGAAATGATAAAAAAGTGAGGTGACAAAAATGTTTATTACACATATATACAATAGAATAAGTATTGTTGTTTGCATAATCTGTGATTTTAGTACCGTTTTCACATAAAAACATCACGTGAGTCATTTTTACCTATTTTTAAAGTTTGCGTTCTAAATTTTAATATTTACAAATGCTAATATTTATTTGTAATATAATAATTTGAAAGCCTATTTTGTAACCTTTCTAAAACAGTTTTTACTATTCGGCTACGTTCAGAAATGTTTCATTTATAGAGCTTTAATTGTCAAGCGGTAATAATACAAAGTTTTCGTAAAATGTCATTTCGTTTAAGACACCAAAAGCTAATATTCTCGAAAATTCCGAGGGGTTAAAAAAATTGTGATATTTCATCTTGCGCTTAACTCTGACAGCGTTACTAATAAAAAAGCACTACCCAACCATTAAATGGTGTTTGAGTTATTGTTATACATTGAATAAAGACTGTATAGGTTCTTTTTTGAAATATTAGAAGTAAACACATTTTAATAACTGCAGTTAAAACACGTCGTAGTCTGGCAACGTCGCTTTTGACTCATGAACGTTTGGTTGTGGTGAGATTTATTAGTGCTATCTTCTTCTTCAGTGCGCCCTTTTATAATTACCGTGACGATTCACAGTTACGGTACCGTGACTATAATTATGCAGCTCTTTCTTACACATTAAAGATGACACACACAAAATACGTGTGACTGTTTCCTCCAAAGTATTACTTTTTCCTTGTTTTTTATTTTCTTTGTACGTGTGAGGGAGATGTATGATAAAGGTTGTACGTTTCCTTTAGGGGGTGCAGACATATATTCACCATTTCTTTCATTTTCGACTGTTGTTATTTAGTGTGTAAGAAAAAATTGCAGCATTATATGTTTAAGAACTAATGCAATACCGTCAGCGCACTGACATTTGACGTTTTTTAATTTTTTAGAATTCACCATCGACATATGAATATTAATAGACCTGCCCTAAGCGATAAAAGCGTATTATTTCCCCCTCCTCATACCGGTTCCATTGGAACCGGCTGGGATCGAGTATGGCTTCGTGTGAATCTAAGTGACGTCATCATTCTTTTGCGAGCCTGCGTCGAGCACTCATCGGTGCATTTTAGGAAACGGAAATCGGTGCGTTTTGAAAATGTGTAAAAATAGATGTGAAAAAGAGAATAAACTCAATTGTCGTATTAAATTCCATAGGCAAGCATTATTTTACTTTATTTTAAGCTTATTCAAATCACATAATATGGTCGTTTTTGTAACACACACTATCACTCGAGATACATGGCGTGTGCTCGTCGCTGTTTAGTGGGGTAAGTAAATTATGAAACATTTGTAAAAGTGTCTTAACTAAATATGTCAACAAAATATTGGACTATAAAAATAGGCGAACTTTACTTTGCCATATTTGGAATTCGCAAATTTGTTCATTACGCGGCGAGCAATTCGCGCTCCCATGTAAAAAGGTCTATTCATTCAAAAGCAGAGTGTACTTTTAAGAATTAAGTAAATGGTGATATTATAATGTGAGATGCCCATATACTCTCAGATTGAGTTATTGATGAATCACATATCACCAAATTCATCCTCCCGCTCTGCGCCCCGCTGTAGTTGGTTTCTCCCCCTCATCTTTATGTTCTGGTCTACTAGTATTCATATGTCTATCGAATTCAATCACACTTCAATATTATCCTTGCAACTATATTCCATAAAATTATCATCACGGCTAGTAGTATTGTAGGGTGTACGGAGAGTCACTGTGCGGTGTGTGAGAGAGATGCAAGAAAATTATGACTTTTTTACTTTGGAGGACACATTGTGTATCTCATCTTTTGAAAGAGTTGCAGCATTATTGTGATAAGGAACGCTTGTTTATTACCTTTTTTATGCTGTCACGGTACCATAACCGTGAATAGTCACGGTATAATAAAATAGTCGCTCTCAATAATTTATCGATGTCCATTGAAAAAAATTCAAAACAGCAATATAATAGAAATGATTTAATTAAAATTCTCACTGCGGCGTGGCGTAATGTTCCGTCTTGACCAGTCCGTCGGCTTGTTGGTAGAAAGCGCGAAGACGGTCGTCCTGTGCCGCTAGACTACTCTCAAAGTCCTCGTGCCGCTTCACCAGAGCTTCCACTGATTCTACAGAGTCCTACAACACAATTATAACAAGAAATTAGTTCAATTTATTGAGAAAGGTGAAATAATGTACAATCACATGTTTCTGGTTTGAAAATTAGATCACTTACATATATTTTAGATGCTTAAACCCTTTTTAGATGAGGTCATGTGTATACATGCCAACCGATTGCGTGCCTAAAAGACGAGCGTCATATATACATGACGTCATATATACATGAATTTGAAATACCAGTCCACGGGTATTGCAAATTCTTTAACAACATTGTCTCTTAACCTATAATCAGCCGGAGTAGCGTGGGCGCGCCCACGTGAAATTTTTTTTTTCGAAATAAATATGTTTGTCTGCGATTTTGACCCTTCTATGTACAGAATTTGTATGAAGAACAAGGTCAGAATCGCTTGCGCCAACATTACCCCATAAGATGGGAAAAAATTTCATTCAAATAAATGAAGACAATATAAGCGAAACTCAATTGAAAATCTGGAAACAGAAAAATCAGAAAAACATATTGACACCTCTGGGACTCGAACCCAGGACCTCTTGCTTTCCGGGCAAATCCGGGTAAATTTCATTCACCTTGCAACCCCAGAATATTTTTAAACGATTTTATCTGTGGCATGAAAATGTCAAATTTGCCGTGAATTTTATCTGTCAAGGTCGATGCGTGTTCCTCGACTAAAACATCGTAAAAACTTTTTTCGTTATTTGTTTTTGGGGTGTTATGCCGTGTTGCGCTACCTCCTTCTTTAGCCAACGTTTTGGACATCGTTGCAGTGTCCAGATGGCCTTTGACAGGTTAAAGGTTGATTGGGTCGTTTCATTTCTACATCCGCTATATCAATTTCATTGATTTTGAGAAAAAAAGGATCAGGCCTATAAAAACTGCTATGACCTAATTTTGCTGGCTAATTTGTTTGCTTTTGGGAATAGCTCATATAAATCTCTTAGAAATTGTTGTCTCCCAACTGTGATGGTGAGAAATATGATGCAGACGGTGTTAGAAAGAGATAACACAACACTTTATATTCAAATATAAAAGTTAAGTGCAGAAGAGTTTCTGACTGCAATTTAAAAAAAAAATTTAATTTTAGGAATTTTTACTAATTATTTTTACAGGTTTGACAAAAAAGTGAGTTGACAATAACATTTATAATACATTTTTTTTTTTTTTTTTGTTATTAGTTTTTGGGGTATTATGCCGTGTTGCACTACCTCCTTCTTTAGCCAACGTTTCGGACAGCGTTGCAGTGTCCATCATCAGGGCAGATGTGTTCACAATGTGACAGACAGAATTGCCAGGCTATTGAAAAAAGAAAGCATCAAGACTGTCTTCGGAACCACGACAAAAATACGAGACTTTTTGAGGCCTGCAAAGACCAAGTTTCCTCTGGAAACAGATGGAGTATATAAACTCAGCTGTTCCGGATGTGACAAGGTCTATGTGGGCCAGACAGAGCGGACGATCTCCAAAAGGATATCGGAACACTTTCGAGCATGTAAACTTGGCCACCCTGACAAATCGGCAATCGCCGAGCATTTAATTGAAACCGGCCATTACTTTGGATTTGTTCCTGAAGTCCTGGGAAGACCGAAAACTCATAGAGCACGCCTGATTACGGAGGCAATTGAAATTCACAAAAATCCTATAAATATTAATAGAGACAACGGAGCTAAACTCAATAGTTCTTGGTATCCGGTAATTGACGGTTACATCAAGGCTAAATGCAAAAAAACATGTTGAAGTATATTGTAGCGCTAGCTCGTAGAGGAGTGGAGCTGGCGACACGGTATCGCTCCTAAGTAGATAAGTACTAACATCACCCCTAACTATTACATATCTGCCCTGATGATGGACACTGCAACGCTGTCCGAAACGTTGGCTAAAGAAGGAGGTAGCGCAACACGGCATAATACCCCAAAAACTAATAACAAAATAAATTTTGGCTGTGAAAATCTAAAATCGTATAATTCATTTTATTTTAAAATAAATTTTCAAAGCATATGTCATCACCTTTCAAAAACGGTTTTAATTTTCGAATACATTCAGAAACATTCCGTTTATTTTTATTTTATTGCAAAGCGGAAATATTCTTATCTTCTGACAGAATAAACCCGAGGCATGATAGGTTTTAAAGTGCAAAATCTCCTACTTGAAAGCCTAAATGGTTTTATTGTATGTGGTCCTGGAATATTTACCCCTAGGTCCTGGAACTCCAGGAAAGCCTCGTGGGCCCCGCTGGAAGCGTCGATCCTGTCTGCCTCGCGGTTGAAGGACTGCAACTGAAGACACTGCGCCAGGAGAGCTTGCTTCTTCTTCCAGTCTGCAAATACATATTGTATCAACTCACTTCAAATCTGGAACACGTGTCTCATTTATGGAAATTATTAAATGGTTGAAATATGTATTGACAATAATATTATCCACTTGAGCGATCGCGTTAATGATTGCAAAACGAGTAGAGCGCGGCCATGATTTCCGAGTGTTCGATTTTGAAATTTCCCGTCCTCATTAAAAAAAAAATCATTCCTGTGAATTTTAATATGGAGATATATTAACTGATTACAGCACTGTATAGCCAATGAATACACCTATATTACACCATTGAACCCATAGGATTTATTAAAAACGAGTGTGCTTTAGACCACACGACTGAAGTATAACTACAAGACAAACCTCACCCAATGCACCCAGGTATCCCTGCTAAGTTACAAAACATAGCGAACGGGGTGATCTATGACCTAAGGGTGATATATGACATTGGGGTGAAATATGACCATGGGGTGACCTACGACCTTGGGGTGACCTACGACCTTGGGGTGACCTATGACCTTGAGGTGATCTACGACCTTGGGGTGACCTACGACCTTGGGGTGATCTACGACCTTGGGGTGACCTACGAACTTGGGGTGACCATCCTTATCCTCATCCTTATCACTCCTTGTTAGGAGGTGCTTTGTTAAGTGGTGCTTTGTTAGGGAATTTCCGTGTTTTTCCTGGCTTTTGACAGGTTAAGCTGTTAAAGACGAATGACGTTACCTTCATCTACTGCCTTTCGGTCGGCTTTCAGAAGGGTCACCTTTTCGGCAACCTCGGTCAGGGCTGGATTTCCTTTCACCAGCTTCTCTCCCAGCTCTATAACCTCGTTCAATCTGCAAAAGATAAATAAAACATCTATGAAAACATATTAATTGACTGAGCTTAGTGTAGTCCTGTTTTAACTCGACCGTTTGACATTTCTTCCACCTTTAAATTTGTTTGTGTTTGATACCTTTTTATCCCATCATTCCTGATAAACTGTAAAATCTGAATAATCAATATTATGGTACTATCTGCGTTTCGTAACGCTAACGTTCGTTATGCTTCCCGCCAATGGCGAAGCCAGGATTCGACCAGTGAAATTTGAAATTGTTACTGCACAACTCTTGCTGTTATTGGCTGCACTATCGATCGCCGCCCGCATTTTTTGTTTTGTTTTTTTTTTTTTTAACAGAAAGACAAACATTCCCGGGTTACGAATAACCCAACAATATTTGAAAATCTCCTACTACCACCACAGAAAACCGAAAATGTTGCTTGTGTTGTGATAGAGGACTTAGCCAGCCGAGGAATCGAACACGCGACGCCTGGGTGGGACCCAAGCGCTATGCCCACTCAACCACTGACCGGTCAATATGTGGAGACAGTTCACGAATAGTTCCCTTGAGCAATTAGGTCATAGCCATTGTGCTATCTCCCATTCTGCCTCAATCCATTAGCAAAAACCCAGTCCCTTTAATAAAGTTGAGCAGAGTTGTGATTGGATATGTGGCTCTACAGTGTGTGGTTCGGTGGTGCGGTGTGCCTCCCCACTACAGAATATCTGAGCCTAGTTGCCACCAGGACAGGACATTGGCACCATAATTGGAGTCTCTTCATCCTCTTCACATTTTCTACTTCTATTGGTGCATTCCACTCCCAATAGCTGCACGTGTCTCCTGAGATGGCAGTGTCCTGTTAGTAGGCCTACCAGTTCCCTCAGCGAGTGCACTGTCCATGTTGAGCTGCCCGCATTAGACCAGATCTAAATAGCCAGGTAGCCCCATCTTCCTCTTCCCCATCTCCTTCCCCTCCCCACTACCTTCAGCCTCACAACAAACCCCAATTAATCTCACTGGCTCCAGACAGGAACAGCCAGGACTCTTGTGAGAAATTCAAATTAATTTTTTTTTTTTTAATTATACACTTAATACTAGTAGAATATACACTGATTTGAATGAAAACTGATGTCGCCAGCGCTAAAACAAGACCTTACGACTCTTAGGCTCTAAACAGGATGAAGAAACAATTCGGTATTTGATAATGATGTATGTACGATCAGTAATGATGTATAATATCAATGAAGCAAGGAGTGTGTGGCAAGACCGAGTGTGTTCGACTGTCCATCCTCTGCCTACTCTTGCGTAGAAACAGTGTGGTGGTTAGTTAGTTAGTTAAGGACAATACATACTCGTCTCTGTGTGCGTTGATGTCATCCAACAGTTCATTGTGCTGCTTGCCGAGGTTTTCTGCCGTGGCTACATCCTTTGCCTTGATCTCTGCCGCAAGTTGTTCCTTCACCACCTGGAACATAGAGAATTTTGATAAGTTAACTTAATTTATAAAGGATTAATTTTAGAAGAAGAAGATAACAATAATAATCTTAACGTAAATACAAAAGAAAACAAGACACAGAAAAAAGATAATGGTTGCAACTGGGACTGAGTTCGAGTCCCAGTTGCAACCATTATCTTTATCTATTTTTCTGTGTCGTGTTCTCTTTCATATTTTTGTTTAGATTATTATTGTAAACTTTTTCTTCAATGATATATTACATTGATGGGAATATAGTTCAAAAGTTATAAAAAGAGAGTTTTTCGTATAAAAAAATTGATTAATTTTATATTTAAGAGTTTTTTTACTCAAGTTAAAATAGCTTTAAATAATATTAAACAAAATCAATAACCTAATCAGTAATGTTATCACGTCTTGTATTGTTTACAATTGACTTTTCACAAATACGGTGCTATACAAATCAGCCAAATATAATTGTTGCGTGAAGAAATGTAATATTGTGCAGCGCCATTTTTGTAGGAAAATCACCATTCTTATGGAGAGAAACACAAAATTTTCACAGCCACCCCAAGGCTAGAGCTCTCATTGCCAGACAGTCAAATTGCAGCCATGCCATTTACAGCGACTGACAACATTAGCACTCTTATGCAAGATCATTAAATTTTAGCAGCCACCTCACGGCTGGTGTTCATTACCTGGAGCCAGCTCAATAGGCTGGCGCTGCTCCTGATGAAGATCTGGTGTCCCACGGCACTCTCGAGGCGCTCCCGCCTCTCCGCCGCTTTCTTCTCGCACTCTTCCCACATGGCCTGCACCTCGCGCTGGCGTCTATCCACGTTAGCACGCTCGGCGGGGTATGCAGATTTCACGCTGGAAACCAGAAAGACGATGATTAAATGTTGTAGAATATTTGGTTTCAAATAATATACGCACTAAGCAGGTATATAGAAAACCTGAGAGATAATGTTTGTGATATTTTTGTTACATTGAATAATTGTTAACCTGAACACAGGTTGGTCCTAGTGAGGTTAAACATTGGATTATAGATTGTAATACCTAACATGTGTAGAAACAATAAATAAATAAATGTTGCAGAATATTTGGTTTTAAATAATGTGCACACTAAGTAGGTTCACAGAAAAACACGATGCTAATGTTGTGGAATATTAAGTTTAAAATAGCATACACACTAAGTAGGTACATATTACGGGAAACTAGAAAGTCACAATAATTAAATGTAGGAGAATATTTGGTTTTAAATAGTGTAAACACTAAGTAGGTTCATAGAAAACCAGAAAAACACGATGACACTGTGGAATATTAGGTTTCAAATAGTATATACATTAAGTAGGTATACATTACGGGAAACTAGAAAATCACAATAAATAAATGTGAGAGAATATTTGGTTTCAAGTAGTATATGCACAAAAAGGTTAAGAAACCAGAAAGACACAATGATTAAATATTGCTGAATTTTTTAATGCAAGAAAGAAAACTCATATTTATTCATATTATTTATAGTAATTTAATATTATACGCACTAAGTAGGTATACAGGAAAGTAAACTCATATTTATTTATATGTAGTCTGTTAAAAAAAAAAAATTAAGGGCTTCGTGATCTTTAAACGGAAACATCAAAATGGTTCAAAAGAACAACAAGTAACATTTAAAAAGCAAAATAGCCCAAGAAAATGAAATAATATTAATAATTAAATGAAACTCAAATAAGAGTTCTCACCTGTCAGCCAGCATATGAACACGGGCGACCCTATCGCGTAGCGGCGCCAGTTCGCGCTCCAGCTGCGCATGGCGGCGTTGCAAAGCACGCACCGTGTGCAGGTCGGCCCCGAGCTCCGCTCCCTCCAGTTGAAGGCTTTTCTCACTCATCCATTCCACTGCCTCGGCGCACGTGCGCTCAAACAGTTCCACTCTGAAATTAAAAACCACACATTAAGTACAAGCATGTATAAATTATAACCAGGTTACGAATAATAATTTCAAAATCTCCTACTACCATCACAGTAAGCGGAAAATGTTGCTTATGTCATGATGGAAGATTTAGCCAGCTGGCGAATTGAACTCATGACGCCTGGGTGGGACCCAGATACGATGCCAACTCAGCCACTGACCGGTCTATATTCTTAATATTATCTAAGCTGTGTGGAGGGTCTCTTTGAGGAAAAGGAGTGAGCCTGGGTCTTGAAGAGACCCACGTTGTAAGAAGAAGGAAACACAGAGGCTGGCAAATCATTCCACAGCCGCATTGTTGAAACCCATTCTCATATGAGAAATTAATGCCAACTGCTCACAAATCTTGGGCACACAATTGGTGGGTTTCCGGACTATGTACCGAAACGATCAAAGAGGCTAGTTCCTCGGAGCATCTTCCATCACCCATAGAACAAGGATAGCATTCTCAATTGACGTACATGAATAAAAAGTAATTTAAAATATATATTACGTAGAAGCGCCCTCCAAGCTCTTTTCCTTCTGTTCCTTCAGCCTGTTGAGGTTGTCCCACAGCCTCTGTATCTGGTTAGCACGCTGAGTGGCGCGCTCCAGTTGGGAGTGCTTCTGGCTGGCCAGCTCTTCAACGCCAGCGTGGACGCGAGCCAAGCGAGATCGGGATGCGGACAGATCCGTCACAAATTTCTGAAAAAGAAAATTTACAATTGTTAAATTTTTTGGTTAATGTTGGGGCGTTTCAAAATGAATCAGATTTGAAGACCGTTACATTTGGACCATCACATTTGATGGCCACCTCATTTGAAGACTATCACATTTGAAGACAGTCACATTTGATGATCACCACATTTGGCGACTGTCACATTCCACGATAGTCACTTTTGAAAACCATCACATTTGATAATCACCACATTTGAAGACCATCACATTTGATGATCACCACAATTGACGACTGTCACATTTAATGATTTCCACATTTGACGACTGTCATATTTGATGATCACCACATTTGACGACTGTCACATTTGATGATCTCCACATTTGACGACTGTCACATTTGATGATCACCACATTTGACGACTGTCACATTTGATATCACCACATTTGACGACTGTCACATTTGATGATCACCACATTTGACGACTGTCACATTCCACGACCATCACTTTTGAAAACCTTTGATATATTCATTTGATAATCACATTTGAAGACCGTCACATTTGATGATCACCGCATTTGAAAAACATTTGATGATCACCACATTTGATGATCACCACATTTGACGACCGTCACATTCCACAACCGTCACTTTTGATAACCAACATATTTTAAAATCACTACATTTGAAGACTGTCACATTTGATGATCACCACATTTGACGACTGTCACATTTAATGATTTCCACATTTGACGACTGTCATATTTGATGATCACCACATTTGACGACTGTCACATTTGATGATCTCCACATTTGACGACTGTCACATTTGATGATCACCACATTTGACGACTGTCACATTTGATGATCACCTCATTTGAAAAACATTTCATGATCACCACTTTTGACGACTGTCACATTCCACGACTGTCACTTTTGATAACCATCACATTTGATAATCACCACATTTGAAGACTGTCACATTTGATAAACACCGTCACATTTGATGATCACCACATTTGACGACCGTCACATTCCACGAACATCACTTTTGATAACTATCACATTTGATAATCACCACATTTGAAGACCGTCACATTTGATGATCACCAATGGTAAGGTGAGTTGCGCAGTACCCTTACCTCGTACTTCCTCTTGGCGGTGTCGACGGAATCGGCAGGATCGTCGGCCTTGAGCAGCTTCTCCTTGTCTTTGATCCATCGCTCCAGGTCATCGCAGTCGCCGTAGAAGCCGTACAGGCGAATGGCATCTTCCAGGGCCGCATGGCGCTCCAGGGCCATCTGCACAAGGCGCTCTGGAAGCAAACAACACATAATATAATAAAACAAATATGTAACTTATTTCCACTTTAATTTATTTGACCGTAACCGGTTTCAGCTTGTTAAAGCTATCTTCAGACTGGTACAAATTATTCTTAATATACGGTTTATATACTTAATATATGGAGACGGGGGAGAGGAGTGGTCTACAAGGATTTTATTCAATTATATGGGGTTTTTTTTACATTTGTTACTAAGTCGTCTTTTTATTTTTTTTAATGTCATGTTTATTATCGAGGCTTCTGACTCATACAATGTTAATTATAATATTATCATTATAATCTCTAATGTTTTTTAAAAGGTACTTAGTCCTTTTATATTCATTTTGCATAAAAATTCACTTTCAAATATTTTCCAGTTTACATGATCTAATAATAAATTTCCGATGAGTTCGAGGTCATTAGTATTATTGCTCTCTGTCGTTCATATTTAATGCACTTCGATAATGTGTGCTCGACATCTTCGATTTGTTCACATATCGAGCACATTGGAGAATCAGAGAGGCCTATCAAACATAATATTCTTCCCATTAATGCATGTCTGGATCTTAATCTAAAAATGTTTCTCATTTCCGATCTTTTCAGATTTACCTCAGTGACCCATGGTCTTTTAACCCAATCGCTGCCATTTACGCGGATCGGCGTACGAACGATCCGTGCCACAACTGCCATGTACGCCGTATCACGTAAATCGCCAGTATGAATGTTTCGAGGATGATATTTCTAAGTTCTAATGGTAGATGGGGCTAAATATTATTTTGTAATATATTATGAACTGTTTCTTAGCGACATCTCTTGTAAAATATGATAATTTAAATTGTTTATATTACGAAAAGCAGCATCCAAAAAAGGTCAACAGATTTCTTGGCGCAGTCGTTTGATTCTCCCGCCATCGCAGCGTTGTGTGTGTGGATGTCACGTGGTTCTTATTACGTTCTACGTAGTGTGGTTCTAAAAGTTTTTTTGATATTCGGAGGAAAAGTGGACTTGAGTTTTTATTCCCGAATTGAGAATTTAGTTTGTGTTTTTTTTTTTAATTTAGTTTGATATTTCATTTCGTGTGTACTTTTATACAAT
Organism: Limnephilus rhombicus; assembly: GCA_929108145.2. NCBI lineage: Eukaryota > Metazoa > Arthropoda > Insecta > Trichoptera > Limnephilidae > Limnephilus > Limnephilus rhombicus. Next base: position 20,981,724 of record OV815290.1, on the reverse strand, counting down.
CATTTTTGAAACTTCAATTTTAATATCCCTAAATATGTCAAGACGCGATCTCAGTGAAGAAGAGATAAGAGAATTCGTCCTCGATGTTGACTCTGAAATTGAGGAAAGTGATGATGACTCGGATTTTATAACGCAACCTAGTGACAATGAAGATGAGCCTATGGAGACTGGAGTTACCCAAAGAACTTCGTCAGGAAATTGGACTGTGAATTCCGGAAATTTTAAACCAATCATCCATCAATTTAATGATTTTCCATCTGGAATAATCGCGACCCCATTATTATCAGAAAATTCCCCGGAAATAAATTTTTTTTAACACTTTCTAAATACAAATATAATGGCTGAAATTGTCAAGGAGACAAACCAATATTATCAAGCGACTATTAGAAATAAAGTTATTTCTGAACATTCACGGCTTCGCAGGTGGAAAGATACATCAGCTAATGAACTCTACATATTTATTGCAGTGACAATGCTAATGACCAGAAATAAGCACCACACGATAGAAGAGCACTGGTCGAAAGATCCCCTTTTGACAAGTAATATATTTGGCAAGACGATGGCAAGAAATCGTTACCAGATATTGCTGAGTATGCTGCATATGTCAGACCCTGATTCTCAAATTACTGGTGACAAATTAAATAAAATTAAGCTTCTGGTCAATCACACTTGAAAAATGTTCAAGGAAACAATGGTGCCATACGAAAATCTATGCATTGACGAGAGCATCATAGAATTCAAAGGACGTCTTAAGTTTAAACAATATATTCCATCCAAACGCCATCGGTTTGGAATAAAAATGTTTGTTTTGTGCGACTCGAAGACAGGTTATGTTTTAGATATAATTATTTATTGTGGAGATGGGACGGATGTCACTGACGAACAATGTCTCGGGGCTTCAGGAGCTGTTGTCACCACTATGTTAAATGGCTACCTCGGTAAAGGCCACAAATTATATGTAGATAATTGGTACACTAGTCCAATATTATTTAAATTTTTGCATGACCACCAAACTAACGCATGTGGAACGGTTCGAAAAAACCGTAAAAACATGCCGAAATTCAATAAATTGAAGAAAGGGGAAATTACTTCTCAGTATTCCGATTCACTGATGGCATTAAAATGGCACGACAAAAGAGAAATTCACATGTTAACGACGCTTCATGATGATAAAGTTTCTCCAACTGGGAAAATAAATTTTAGAACTGGAGAAGTAGTTTCGAAGCCAAATTGTATTCAAGATTACAATAAAAACATGGGCTTAGTAGATAAAGCGGATATGATGATAACTAGTGTAAATTCCCTTAGAAAATCAATTAAGTGGTATAAATAAGTTTTCTTTCATTTAATCGATTTATATTTACTGAATTCGTACATTATGCACAAAACCGTTAGTTCCAAAAACATTACTTTTCCTGATTTCCAATTATATGTGATAAGACAATTATTAGAAAAATATCATACTACATCGCACCCTGAAGTTGGTCCATGTACGTCACAAGATGTGCCATTACGGTTATCTGTCAAAATGCTAGTAAAACATATGCCGATACCTATACCCGCAAAGGAAAAAACCCAAAACCTTATAAAAACTGTTATGTTTGCTCAAACACTAATCTTAGACCAAAAACAAGAAAAGCGACGAAGTACATGTGTGGCGAATGTAACGTACCGTTATGTGTTTGGCCATGCTCAACAATATTCCACGAAAAAAAAGAATATTAATTTTTAATCTTTAAAACATTGTGTAAATAAAATGTAATACAATCTAGTGCAATATCAAATATAAAATGTGAAAAAGTTTGAGAATCGTTGCCGAACTCGATACAATCCATAATGACATGTGAGTGTTTATCTTATATCTCTTTGTTTATTTGTGTTAGTGAGTCAGCACTATGGCCGGTTCGCCGCACTCAATTATTCTGTTGGTGTTTATTATTTATGTCGAAAATACGTTATGGGACACACTCGAGGATTCAAATATCTTATCAAGTATGTACTAAAGATATCAGTAATGAGTGTCTAATATAAACAAAGCCCTCAATGGCAAAGGGAATGCCGTAAAGATTAATTTAATTGAGAACTTAAAAAAGGCTGAAATAGCTTGGCGTGTGATAGTTGACAGAGTATATTGTTTGGGCAGCTATTGGGTTAAACAGTTCATTTTGGAGCTTTCTGTGCCATAATACCTTATTAGTAGACAGCGTTTCAAAATGATTATTCCACATATTATTACATATGAAATTTATTGTGATTATTTATAGTAATCTTCAGCATCTGGCGTCCAGTCGTAAATGATTCCATTCACACATGCTTCGTTTGCCGACAAATCCGCCTCTTCATTCCCCTGTATTCCCACATGAGATGGAATCCACTAAGTCGCCTATGACTGTCAAATTTCTAATTATTTTGGTTATTCCCAATAGCCTTAACCCCTCAGAAAATCGCCAATATGCACTTTTAATGTCTTTAACGAAATGACATTTTACGAAAACTTTGTATTATTACCGCTTCACAATTAAAGCTCTATAAATGAAACATTTCTGAACGTAGCCGAATAGTAAAAACTGTTTTAGACAGGTTACAAAATAAGCTTTCGAATTATTATATTACAAATAAATATTAACATTTGTAAATATTAAAATTTAGAATGCAAACATTAAAAAAATGTGAAAATGACTCACGTGATGTTTTTATGTGAAAACGGTACTAAAATCACAGATTAGTAAACAACAATACTTATTCTATTGTATAAATGTGTAATAAACACTTTTGTCACCTCACTTTTTTATCATTTCATATAAAAATATTTAATAGAAATTAACAATGTCGGGCGCCCGTAGGAAATTTGGCGGGATAAATTATGTGTCAGACTGCGCGTCTGACAGAATGTTCTTTTTATCTATTTCTATGGACAACTTGAATAGAGATGTGCAGCATGATTCACTATCGACCTTTCACTTTTTATTTTACGGATGTAACTAAAACAATAACGGAGTTATAACGGTTTCTATGGAGACACACGCGCTGACGTGTAAACACGCTTATTGTACTTGACTGCTGTCGTATTTTTAACGCATATATCTGCTTACATTGCGGAGGGGTTAATTACCTCGGGTTTGTAGCTTACTTTGATATTTTTTGGGGAATAACTTGCAAGTAATATGAATTATTATTAATGACCCAATTTTATTGTTGTCATGTCTATTCTTAATAAAATCGTTATTATATTATAATATACATATTCATAAACAAAACATAATATTTACAAAAGGTTACAGTTGCCTCATAATTGAGTATCTTGACCTTCTCTTAAACTTCATCTTTTAGGATGCCGTATGGACGGTCGTTTTGAGGAAAGGAAGGATTAAACACAGGTTTTTAACCTCTTATTTGCCGGAGACGCGCCGGCGCGCGCGTATTGTGCGCATGCGCATGAAAATAATTCGAAAAAAATTCGAACAAAAACTGTTTGTCTGCGATTTTGGCCCTTCTATGTACAGAATTTGTATGAAGAACAAGGTCAGAATCGCTTGCGCCAACATGCCAACACTCGGAACCATCACAAAAATACGTGACTTTTTGAGGCCTGCAAAGACCAAGTTTCCTCTAGAAACAGATGGAGTATATAAACTCAGCTGTTCCGGATGTGATAAGGTCTATGTGGGCCAAACAGAGCGGACGATCTCTAAAAGGATATCGGAACATTTTCGAGCGTGTAAACTTAGCCACCCTGACAAATCGGCAAGCGCCGAGCATTTAATTGAATACGGCCATTACTGCGAATTTGTTCCTGAAGTCCTGGGAAGACCCAAAACTTATAGAGCACGCCTAATTACAGAGGCAATTGATATTCATAAAAATCCTATTAACATTAATAGAGACGACGGAGCTAAGCTCAATAGTTCTTGGTATCCGGTAATTGACGGCTACACCAAAGCTAAATGCAGAAAACCATCTTCAAGTTTACTGTAATTCCAGCTCGCAGTGGAGTGGAGCTGGCAACACGGTATTGCTTCGAAGTACTTAAGCACACATTTTACCACTAACATTTACACATCTGCCCTGATGATGGACACTGTAACGCTGTCCGAAACATTGGCTAAAGAAGGAGGAGGTAGCGTAACACGGCATAACACCGTGTCATCAAAGTCGTGTTTTTTTACGAAATTTCCATATTTTTCCTGGAATTTGCTGGCCTTTGACGGGTTAAGAGACTTATGTTGTAGGGGGGATGAAACACGGAGGCCGGCAAATGGTTTCACAGCCGAGTTGTAGAAAGAACCCGTTCCCATGTGACAATTGAAAAACCATAAACAAATGTTGGGCATACGTTTATATATAGAGTGTTTTCCGGTGCCGAAGACACCGATGCAGAAGGGATCAATAATGCTAGTTCCTTAGAGTATCTTCCATTGAAATACTGGTAGAACAAGAACAGCATTCCCACCTGACACCTGCTCCACAGATTGCATTATATAGTCAAGAGCCTTTGTCTGGTGTTAAAATATAAAAAAGTCCTTACCATAGCTGGTGTTGATCTTTTGCCGCCTGGTATCGACAGAATCGCCCTGTTCAGGTTGTGCGCGCGGGGCGGGGCGTGCGGCCTTGCTGCGGCTGCGTGCAGCCGGCGGTGCACGGACTCGTACCACCTGCTTCGTGAGCACGGTCTTCTTGACGCGCTGAACCGAACGCACTTTCTCCGGTCTACGCACTTGCACCTGAAGAGAGAAAAATATCAGAAAAAATTAATAAGATGTAAAATATTCAAGAATGGAAAAGAGATGCAGGACAGTGGTGGTCCGTGAGTTTTCAGAGAGCTAGAGTGTTAAGATTGAAAAATACGACATTGTAGCTGAAATTGAATTTTATTTTCAGCTAGTTTAAAAAATTCCCGGATATTTCCCGGAATGAGAATCGGACATTGTTCCATTCCTTCTCACCTGCTTACAATTCACGTCCTTGACTCCCCAGCCGAGCGATTCTATATCTTTAGTGGGATTGTTATCGAGATAACGGACATGATCTCCTGTCAGAGTTGTGTGATTTATTTCCTTTTTCTACATTAACCTCTAATTGGCCGTTTACACGCGGTTGCGTGCGTCTTATGCGCATGCGCGAGAAAATAATTCGAAAATTTGAATAAAATTATCGACCAAAAACTGTTCGTCTGCGATTTTGTCCCTTCTATGTACAGAATTTGTATGAAGAGCAGGGTCAGAATCGCTTGCGCCAACATTACTCCATGAGATGCGTAAAAATTTCATTCACCTTGCAACACCAGAATATTTTTAAACGATTTTATCTGTGACTTAGAAATGTCAGATTTCCTCGACTAAAACATCGTAAAACCTATTAATTTACGTAATTAATGCAAGTAATGTTGTTTTGGTACATAGTTTATTGTTCTAGGAACGTGTTTCAGTCAATATAATATACGATAGCTCAAAATTAATCCAAAAAACATTCAATTCAAAATTCAAAGTGGTGCTTTTTTAGTGAATTTTCGTGAAATGGCCTGGCCTTTGACTGGTTAAATGAATAAATTATCACGCATACTTGCAGGAATTCGTGTTTAAAACGATCTAAAAAAATCACCCAAATCTGACAGGAGATCACGTTTGTTATCTCGATAACGATCCCACAAAAGATATAGAATCGCTCGGCAGATTGCACATTTTGTGGTCTAGATGTGGAAACTTTAGATCACATATTTTTTTATTGTCCCTCTTCTATCAAGCGTGATCTGAAATTATCTCCCCTCCATTCAACATCTCATCTCTTCTAAGTTTGAACTCAACTCCAATCTACCATATAATTCTGAAATTTGCACATTTAAATAAAATTAATATATAAATTCACCTTTCCTTTCTCCGTAATTTTAAATGATGGCCTAGAACACCCTTGAACCAGAAATACTTGAAAAAAAAAACATCAATAACATTGTATTTTTCAATGTCACTGAAAACTCGAGAACCGCCACTGATGCAGGGGTCACCGTTCACATGAAATGGTCACCGTTCACAATGAAATGGGCTGCCGATTTGAAGAAAACTGCATGCTTTGGAGGTTCTGACCTTCTTGTCTTTAACCTGTTAAAGCTCTATAAATGAAACATTTCTGAACGTAGCCGAATACTAAAAACTGTTTTTGAAAAGTTATGAAATAAGCTGTCAAATTGTTTAATTACAAATAAATACTAACATTTATAAATTTAGAATGCAAACATAAAAAAATTGTAAAAATGACTCGCATGATGTTTTTATGTGAAAACGGTACTAAAATCACGGATTATGTAAAAAAACACATATTCTACTAAATAATGTATAATAAATAATTTTGTCACCTCATTTTTTTACCATTTCATACAATAATATTTAATAAAAAATTAACAATTAACTATTTGGTCACGTAGGCGATTTGGCGGGTGAAAACTGTTTCTACAAAAGTATTTTTAACCTGTTAAGCCAGGAAAAACACGGAAATTCCTTAACAAAGCACCACTTTGAATTTTGAATTGAATGTTTTGTGGATTAATTTTAAGCTACCGTATATTTTATTGACCGAAACACATTCCTAGAACAATAAACTATGTACCAAAACAACGATATTTATTTATTTACGATGTTTTCGTCAAGTAACACGCATCGGACTTTGACAGAAAGAATTGCGGCCAATTTGACATTTCGATGCCACAGATAAATCATTTAAAAATATTCTGGGGTTGCCAGGTGAATGAAATTTTTGCCTATATCCTGGATAAATATTAGCGCACGCAATTCTGACCTTGTCCTTCATACAAATTCTCTACACAGATGATAATCACCACATTATATGGACAACTTTGAATAGAGATGTGAAGCTTGATTCAACATGGATCTTCTACTTTTGGTTTTAGGGTTGTCACTAGAAAAATAACATAGTTTTATTTTTAATTTTTAACTTTATGAGTAAAACCTCAAATTGTAATATTTAAATAAATGAAGACAATATAAGCGAATCTCAATCGAAAATCTGGAAACAGAAAAATCAGAAAAACATATTGACACCTCTTTCTGATTTTTCTGTTTGCAGATTTTCGATTGAGATTCGCTTATATTGTCTTCATTTATTTAAATATTACAATTTGAGGTTTTACTCATAAAGTTAAAAATTAAAAATAAAATATTCATCCTAGACTTGCAGAAAAGTCGATAGATGTCGCATATTAAATAAAATGGATAAAGATTTATCCAGACACTATCTAGAGAGCATTTAGTTCGGGTTTGAATCTTGCAATCATACATAAAGATAGTTGCCAATAATATATGCGTTAAAGAAAATGAAGATAATGTAGGTGGTTCTTAGTCGAAGTATGGTACAGTTAAACATGACCGAATTTCATATCGACACCGTGGCGCAGTGGTTAGCGCGTTTGCCCGGAAAGCAAGAGGTCCTGGGTTCGCGTCCCAGAGGTGTCAATATGTTTTTCTGATTTTTCTGTTTCCAGATTTTCGATTGAGATTCGCTTATATTGTCTTCATTTATTTAAATAACATAGTTATAACGATTTCTCTGGGAACACACGCGTCAGCGTGAAAACATGCTTGACTTGACTGCTATTGTTATATTGCCGTATAAACATGCTTACGGGTCAGAGTGGTCAATAACAATAATAAATTTAACTTACAGGTACGATTCTGGGTTCAATTTCCTTGACGTAGTTTGCAGGGACAAATCCATCCGTACCGTCTGCCTTGCGAACAGACCACCAGTCCGGATTGGTCTTGTTGATGAGGAACATCACTTCGCCTTTGGCCATGGTCATCCCCTGTCCATTGAAGGCATACAGAGCTTTCACCTGGAACAAACCATTACAACATAATTACCACATTAGACTATCAGGGGATTTTTCATAAATGATTCCGTGACAAAACAAAATTCTTTTAACCGCTTCATATTTCTGAACACACCCAAAAACTGGTATTTTATATGTATTTCGGCCCGGTCCGCGCGTTGGGTTTTGTTGTCTAAGGTTAACCGGTCAAAGGCCATCAAAATCCAGGAAAAATACGGAAATTTCCCAACAAAACACCATTTTGAATTTGGAATTGAATGTTTTGTGGATTAATTTTGAGCTATATTTTATTGACCGAAACACATTCCTAGAACAATAAACTATGTACCAAAACAACATTGTTTGCGTTAATTACGTAAATTAATAGGTTTTACGATGATTTAGTCGAGGAACACGCGTCGACTTTGACAGATAAAGTTCGCGATAAATTTGACATTTTCATGCCACAGATAAAATCGTTTGAAAATATTCTGGGGTTGCAAGGTGAATGAAATTTTTACCCGTCTTATGGGGAAATGTTGGCGCGAGCGATTCTGACCTTGTACTTCATACAAATTCTGTACATAGAAGGGTCAAAATCGCAGACAAACATAGTTTATTCGAATTTTTTTTTTTTTTACCCGCGCATGCGCACAATACGCGCATATCCGTGCGTCTCCGGCAAATAACAGGTTAACGGATAGAAAAAAATAAGTCTAAAGTTTTTTTATTATTATTATATTTATTATACGCCTAGAAAGGAAGGGAAGCGCAGCATCCACAGTATATATAAAGGGACCGCGCCTGATGTACATGCTTAATAACATGCCATTTCAAATAAAAAAAATATTTTCCTGATAAAGGAAATATAATAGTGTAAAACTATAAATTTACCTGTGGAACACTCCTCTCTTCAGTGACAGTCCTGTGCTCCAGTCTTTCGACAGGTTCCTCTTCCCAAACCTCGGTTGGAACCAACCTCGTCTCGTTGACCCATTCTTCAGTCGGGGCAGCCCCGTCTGCTTCTGATGTTGCTGTGTCATTCTCACTTGCCAGCTGAAAGAGGAACAAGACGTTAAAGCATTTGGTTTACTTTATATTGACTGTTTATTCATTTGAATCGAAAGGAAAGGGTGGGGTAAAGACAAGTGCAAGGTTAGTGAAAGACAATATAAAGTGTAAAAGGTGTGGTGTAAAAAGGCACAGTGCAAAGCGTAAAAGACAAGATAAAGTGTATAAGGCAAAGTGTCCAACAAGGATTAGTGTAAGGTTAGTGAAAGATAAGATAAAGTGTAGGGTAGGTTAAATAGAGTGTGAGATAAGGAATATTGTAAGATAATTTAAAGTGTCAAGTTAGGTCAGGTTGAGGTGAGGTAAAGTGTCCAATAAAGATAAGTGTAATGTATGTGACATACAAGATAAAATGTAAGGTAAGGCATAGTGTGAGATAACAAGGTTAGTGAAAGATAAGACTTAGCATAAGGTGTGAGAGTAGATAAGAGAACGTACCCATACTACGTGACACGTTTAGGGGGGGGGGGGTCTTCAAAATGTCACGCTCCATACAAATGAGCGGCGGGTTGCTTAGGTTTTTGGTCACCGGGGGTGGGGGGGGGGGGGGGTTAAAAATTGGTAACGTAGTATGGGTACGTTCCCTAAGGAATAATGTAAGATAAGTGTGAATAGTGTAAATAGTGTGAGATACGAAATATTGTAAAATAATTTAAAGTGTCAAGTTAGGTCAGGTTGAGGTGAGGTAAAGTGTACAACAAGGATTAGTGTAATGTAAGTGGAAGACAAAATAAAATGTAAAGTATGACATAGTGTGGGATAAGGAGTGTGTAGAATAAGGATAAATAGAAAGGTTAGCGAAAGCCAAGATATAGAGTAAGGTAGAGAAAGTGTAAGACTAAGTAAAGTTAAGAAAAAGTGTAAGGTTAGGGAAAGTGAATGTAAGGTATAGTATGTTAAACAATGTTAGGTAAAGTTCATCTAAAGAAAAAAGGTCTTAAGGGAAAGTTAGAACTAATAGATAAGAGCAAGTATAAGGTGAGGGAAAGTATAGGATAAGAAAAGAGTAAGTTTAAGGCAGGTGACAGGTAAGAGCAAGTGTAGGGTAAGGGAAAGAGCAAGAGTAGGGTAAGGGAAAGAGCAAGTGTAGGGTAAGGGAAAGAGCAAGAGTAGGGTAAGGGAAAGAGCAAGTGTAGGGTAAGGGAAAGAGCAAGAGTAGGGTAAGGGAAAGAGCAAGTGTAGGGTAAGGGAAAGAGCAAGAGTAGGGTAAGGGAAAGAGCAAGTGTAGGGTAAGGGAAAGAGCAAGAGTAGGGTAAGGGAAAGAGCAAGTGTAGGGTAAGGGAAAGAGCAAGAGTAGGGTAAGGGAAAGAGCAAGTGTAGGGTAAGGGAAAGAGCAAGAGTAGGGTAAGGGAAAGAGCAAGTGTAGGGTAAGGGAAAGAGCAAGAGTAGGGTAAGGGAAAGAGCAAGTGTAGGGTAAGGGAAAGAGCAAGTGTAGGGTAAGGGAAAGAGCAAGAGTAGGGTAAGGGAAAGAGCAAGTGTAGGGTAAGGGAAAGAGCAAGAGTAGGGTAAGGGAAAGAGCAAGTGTAGGGTAAGGGAAAGAGCAAGTGTAGGGTAAGGGAAAGAGCAAGTGTAGGATAAGGGAAAGAGCAAGTGTAGGGTAAGGGAAAGAGCAAGAGTAGGGTAAGGGAAAGAGCAAGTGTAGGGTAAGGGAAAGAGCAAGTGCAGGATAAGGGAAAGAGCAAGTGTAGGGTAAGGGAAAGAGCAAGTGTAGGGTAAGGGAAAGAGCAAGTGTAGGATAAGGGAAAGAGCAAGTGTAGGGTAAGGGAAAGAGCAAGTGTAGGGTAAGGGAAAGAGCAAGTGTAGGGTAAGGGAAAGAGCAAGTGTAGGGTAAGGGAAAGAGCAAGTGTAGGATAAGGGAAAGAGCAAGTGTAGGGTAAGGGAAAGAGCAAGTGTAGGGTAAGGGAAAGAGCAAGTGTAGGGTAAGGGAAAGAGCAAGTGTAGGGTAAGGGAAAGGGAAAGAGTAAATTTAGTAAAAGTAACCTGTTATTTATACTTTTTATTAACACTGTTACTAAATGTTTCATGCATTGTTTATTTCTTTTGTACGCCGATGATATAAAAATATTTGCCATTGTTAGGAATTTAAACGATTGTCTGCTCATCCAAAGCGACTTAGTAAGGTTCGAAGCATTTTGCAATGAAAACAAAATTTACCTAAGTTACAACAAATGTAAACAAATAAGCTTCACTAAAAATCACAACGCTATTATACACAATTATTGTATTGGTAACTATTTACTCGAGCGCGTTTACTGTATAAAAGATCTAGGCGTACTTTTTGATTTTAAACTCCATTTCGATGCGCACATTGAGAACATTGTGAATAAAGCTTACCGCATGCTAGGATTTGTCATCAGAAACAGCCGCGAATTTCGAAAACCTGAAACTTATCTTCTACTTTACTACACGCTGGTCCGTTCTCAACTTGAATACTGCACCTCCATATGGACACCACTTTACGGTGTCTATAAAGTCAACATTGAAAGTATTCAAAAGAAATTTCTGCAATACCTCAATTACAGAATGAGCGCACCTAAACGGGGGTACATAAATATGCTCTCGAATTATAACGTCACCACTCTAACTAACTGGCGAACATACCTTGACCTCATGACGCTTTATAAAATCTGCAATAACTTTATCGACTGTCCTGACCTACTGAAACTAATAAACTTCAAAATACCACCCAGAGTAACAAGGCTTAACCTCTGGGCGGCCGCTTGTCACCCGGTGGCCGCGGCATCTGCGCATGCGCGAGAAAATAATTCAAATATTTGAATAATATTTCCGACAAAAAACTTTTGGTCTACGATTTTGGCCCTTATATGTACACAATTTGTATGAAGAACAATGTCAGAATCGCTTGCGCTGTCATTACTCTCGGAGACGCTACAAGTTTCATTCACCTTGTCACCCTGGAATATTTTTAAAACGATTTTTTCTATGACAATCGGCTGTCAGAATTTGCCGCGAATTTAACGGTCGCAATAAATGCGTGTATCGCGAATAAAACGATCATAAAACCTATTAATTTACGTAATAAATGCAAGTAATGTGGTTTTCGTAGATAGTTTATTGTGATGTGAACGTGTTTCAGTTAATAAAATATACAATAGCTCAAAATTTATCAACAAAACATTCAATTCAAAATTCAAAGTGGTGGTTTTTTAGTGTTTTTTGCGAAGTTCCGCGAATTTCCGCTAAATGGCCTGGCCTCTGACTCGTTAACGACTTATTCCACATTAGCCGGACGCGTACAAATGCTGGTGTCAGGGATCCAATCAGAAGAATGTGCGAATCGTTTAATCAAAATCAAAACATCAAGGATTCCGACTTATTTTTTGATACACGCAGTACTTTTAGTAGAAAATTGAAGGCCGTTTTCCTACAAAGTACAATACCTTAGACATTGCTTGGTTTATAATTTTAACTACCTTTCTTTTTTTAAATTTCTGTATGACATTTTTTTTTATCTATATATATATTTGGTCTTACCATCAAAATTTTTCCAAAAACAATTTGTATACTTTTATAAGGATATTGCGCATTTTTTTTTCATCTCTCTGTAAAATAATATTTACTTATGTATATATACATACGTCTTTTCCGTATTTAACGGTAAAAATATTTGTATATGTTTTTATCTGCTGTCAATGTTAATTCGTGAGAAATAGTTTGGATGCAGGCGAATTCTCTATTAATTGTTTTGTATATTCTTGTCAATTGACGTCTGTATCTGTATTTTCTCCTTAATAAAAAAAAAAAAAAAAAAAAAAAAACATGTAAGAGAAAGAGTAAAGTAATAAAAATGTAGGATAAGAGAAAGAGAACGTGTAGGGTAAGGGAAAGAGTAAGTTTAGAGCAGGTGACAGATAAGAGAAAGTGTAAGGTAAATTAAAAGATAAATATAATTAAAGGTTAGTAAAGCAAAAGTACATAAATGCTAATTAATTAAGAAAAAATATTAAATGAATGCAAGTTAGTAATCTGACCTGCAGACAGTCGATGCCCTGCTTGAGCAAGCGGTCGGCCTGCGCGTTGAGCGTGGCGAGCTCGGTGCGGTACGCCTGCAGTTCGCCAGAGAGTGCGCGGTGGCGACTGAGCAGCGCCTGCGCACTGGGCTCGTCGCTGCCGAGGTCACTGGAGCCCGCCAGCGACAATTTGTCCTTCAGCCAGGAATCGGCTTCGTTCGCATCGGCATAGAACTGGAAATGCGCCCAAATAACACATTAGTTACATAAATTAAACTTTTTTTTAAATTTATCTATCGAAGAACTTCCTTTTTTACATTTTTCTAAAAAGCATGATATTAATTGTAAGTTTCAACAAGGTCTTGTCTCGTGCCAAACATCTGATAAATTGCAGATATTCTTTGAATCCAACCAAATAAACGTTTTTAACCACTCAGGCCTCGGGCATTATCTGTCAGACAGTCGAGTATTTCCGGTTTGCAATAAAATCCAAATAAATAGAATATTTCTGAATGCATCTGAAAACTAAAAATTGTTTTTAAAATGTGATGATACACACTTTCAAATATTATTATTAGTGAGCCAAAAAATAAATAAAAATGTCTGAAAAACCAACGTGAGTAACTAAAGGTTTAGGAATCAGGGGTGTGTTACCTGATAGGCTTCCGCAGCCTCTCTCAGCTGCTTGTCCCTCAGGTCAGCCAGCTCCCGGAGCTGCTCCCAGAGACGGGCCAGACTCTCCAGTCGGCGGCTGATCTCCACACTCTTCGGATGCTGTTCCTCCACCAGGCTGCGGGGAAACCATACAAATCAATCAGTTCATGAAATTGAGTATTAACAGCAAGAAGAAAAAATAAGTGTGCATTCCAAGATTTCAATTGTAGACTGCTTTATTATCTGAGGGGGCTCCATCGAAGCCAGAGTTATGTTAGTCTCTCAGAAGTTGGACGTACTGTACAGGGCCCACAGATAATGCAGATAATAGACAACCGCTAACGCTGTACAAATTGCAAGTGCGCCCCACACTTGAATTTGGCAGCCACCCTTGACTACCCTTGACACTATGCAGAAATGGGCGATTCCTTTGATGATTTTATTATCTTTACAAACGGATTGCAATCTCTGGAACACAGGCGTCAGGTAGAAATGAGGACCTTTTTCTACCGGTATTTCAATGGAAGATTCTCCAAAGAACTAGCATCATTGATTGCCTCAGCACCGGTGCACGTCGAGAAAAAACATTGAGACCATGATTTTTTTTACCCGAAATTGTAGTTTTGAATGTTTTTGGCAAATGGGGAATTGGTATGATGCCACTATGATGACCTTTTTTTTATCTCAGGTGAGCAATGAGCCAACCACGTTCCATCTCCAGTCAAAATAGAGCTTAGAAAATCCTCAATATTGAATTCAAGTCTCTCAAGAAACTCCCAAAAAAGGGGATTGGCGGGATTTCTTACTGACATCCTTCACACAATTGGGCACTACAATGTGAGTTTACATACTACCGTGTTCCTGCGATTCTCACTCTAGTAAGAAAATCACCTTCTATCACTCAGTTTTGCCAAACCTCGAAAAATATAAAAAATCACAGCCCTTTAAGGTCACAGTTCACTTACTTTCTGAATATCTCTTGTATTTGATAAGTATTTTAGTTGCGCTTTACCTGTTTCCCTTGCTAGTGACCTTAGCCGTGTGGCGTTCTCGCGCACGCATCTCGTGGCGCAATGCCGTGTGTTTCTGTTGCAGGCTCAGCACGGCGCGCAGGTCCTTGGCGGTGATGGCGGCGCGACAGATTCGCTGGCGGTCTGTCACCCAGCCTAGAAAGCGATAACATCATCGTCAGAATTGGATACAAAGTGATTCGGACAAAGTTAGACCCTTTTCTTATACAATCTTCACACAGGGGTATCTATGGCGATGTTGTGTGGAGCATATTGAACCACTCGAGCGATAGCCCTGCTCTTTCCAAAAATCATAACTCCAAATATTAATATGGAAATATAAACTGCTTTCTGGGGTTTAACCTCTAATGGGCCGGAGACGCGTGGGCGCGTGCGTATTATGCGTATGCGCGAGAAAATAATTCGAAAATTTGAATAAAATTTTCGACCAAAACTTTTTGCCTGCGATTTTGGCCCTTCTATGTACAGAATTTGTATGAAGAACACGGTCAGAATCGCTTGCGCTAACATCATAGATGATATAGCCACTAGTTTCATTCACCTTGCAACCCCAGAATATTTTTAAAACGATTTCGTCTATGACACTGACCTGTCAGATTTTGCCGCGAATTTAACCGTCGCATTTTATGCGTGTTCCGCGACTAAAACATCGTAAAACCTATTAATTTACGTAATAAATGCAAGTAATGTTGTTTTGGTAGATAGTTTATTGTTCTAGGAACGTGTTTCAGTCAATGAAATATACGATAGCTCAAAATGAATCAACAAAACATTCAATTCAAAATTCAAAGTGGTGCTTTTTTAGTGAATTTTCGTGAAATGGCCTGGCCACTCAGAGGTTAAAGTTAATGAACCCACCTATTTTTCACAGTTTATCCAAAGGCATTAGCGGTGCAACCCAAAATTGGGTAGCCAACACTCAAGGACATCAGCGGTACCACCCAAATTTGTGTAGTTATCACTCAAGTGCAATTCCAGTGGCACCCAAATTTGGGTAGCTATCGCTGAAGGGCAAAATGGTACCACCCAAAATTGGGTATCTATCGCTCAAGGGCAGTACGATGCCACTCAAATTTGGATAGCTATCGCTCAAGAATATAAGTGGTGCCACCCAAATTTGGGTAGCCATCGCTCAAGGACATGAGTGATGCCACCCAAATCTGGGTAACTAAAGTAAAGGACATTAGCAGTGCAATCCAAATTTGGGCAGCTATAAGGACATTAGCAGTGCAATCCAAATGTGGGTTGCTATCGCTCAAGGGCATTTCAGTGCCCCCCAGATTTGGGTAGCTATCGCTAGAGTGATAAAAGAAGTATGAACTTACTCTCTTCCTCTTCATGATCTTCCAGGAACTGATAAAGGTTCCTTGCATCTTCCAGCCTGGCTTTACGCTCTTTAGCCGCTGCCACAAGACTGGAAAAAATATTATATAATTTTAACATTATTCCAGCTGTCTGAACATTATCATCAATAAACCGTCAACGCATTTTTTGCAACCGAAAAAACGTAACTCGTCAAATGCTGTTTCTCGATCCGTCAGCTTTTGAACGAAATTCAAAAGCCGGGTTGTTTGATCAAGGTTCAAGCATAACGGTCATCAAAATTAGTTGATTATTATTACTTTACAAGTACTAGAAAAATCACGGGATATTATAAATCCTATTTTTAAAATAGACATTTGTTAAAATAATTATGTGTTCAAATATGAAATTCATAGGTAGGTACCTATTTTACCGATTGTCTAAATCTTTCATAAGATCAGTTCCAAATTTGAAAATGACACTTAAATTCAAAGCATATTTGAGTTCATTGAACCATGTAGACAACCGAAAGTATGTAGTAAAATTAGTTCATTATTAATTTACGAGCACTAGAAAAATCACGGGATATTGTTTGTAAAAAGTGTTGTTAAATTAATTTTCTCAAGAATGACAACCGAAAGCATAAGTATGTCTGATTATAGAAATATAAAAATAAATAGAGTAAATTAAAATACATCACCATAATGTTTCCTCAAATTTCTCTCCCACTCTGGGATATATACTAGAGAGTATTGCTTTAGAGTTCAATGTCATATAACAGATAGAACTTAGTTGTTCCAAGGGCACGATAATGAAGCAGAATACAGCCTAGAAACAGTACAGTGGCAAGAACACTAACTCGTCGTAATCGGCCTGCAGCTGTTCCTGTCGCTGCTTGAGCAGCGTGTGCGGCTGGGCGGGCACGCTGAGCGCGGCCCCTTGTCTAGCGAGTCGGCGCGAGGTCTCGCCCAGAGCGCCGAGCTGCAACTCCTGCAGGGCCAGTCGCTGCGACTGCTCTTCCACCCCCACCAGGTGAGGGCCCACATCCTCTGACACCAGCTGGGACTGCAAACAATCAATCAAACAATAAATCAAACAATCAATCAAACAATCAATCAAACAATCAAACAATAAATCAAAAAATCAATCAAACAATCAATCACACAATCAATCAATCAATCAAACAATCAATCAAACAATAAATCAAACAATCAATCAAACAATAAATCAAACAATCAATCAAACAATCAAACAATCAATAAATCAAACAATCAATCAAACAATCAAACAATAAATCAAACAATCAATCAAACAATCAATCACACAATCAATCAATCAATCAATCAAACAATCAATCAAACAATCAATCAAACAATCAATCAAACAATCAATCAAACAATCAATCAAACAATCAATCAAACAATAAATCAAACAATAAATCAAACAATAAATCAAACAATCAATCAAACAATCAAACAATCAATCAAACAATCAATCAATCAATTAAACAATCAATCAAACAATCAAACAATCAAACAATAAATCAAACAGTCAAACAATAAATCAAACAATCAATCAAACAATCAATCAAACAATCAAACAATCAAACAATCAATCAATCAATCAAACAATCAATCAATCAATTAAACAATCAATCAAACAATCAAACAATCAAACAATAAATCAAACAGTCAAACAATAAATCAAACAATAAATCAAACAATCAATCAAACAATCAATCAAACAATCAAACAATCAAACAATAAATCAAACAATCAAACAATCCATCAAACAATCAAACAATCAATCAAACAATAAATCAAACAATCAATCAAACAATCGATCAAACAATCGATCAAACAATCAATCAAACAATCAATCAAACAATCAAACAATCAATCAAACAATCAATCAAACAATCAGTCAAATATAGACAGACTACCAATCGGTAAATGAAGCAGCACTCAATTCATTTATCAATCAAACACAAATAGATGAATCAATCAATGATTCCAGAAATTAACAGATAAGTGCATCAATAAACAAAAAAAAATTAAATGAATTGGTTAACAAATCAAAAAAAAATTTATTGTGTTCAATTCAACATGGGCATGAGCCTAGCATGGTGGTCGAAAAATCCACAAATGATGTAACCATAATATGAAAAATTTAAAAAAAAATTAAACAATTAATCGAGAAACCAATTAGGTAATAAATCAATGAACAATGAATTCAATGAAGTAATTATTTAATAAAACAATGAATCATTGTAAATCAATCATGAAATCAAAATATCAATAAGGAATGAGGAAATCATTGGATTGATCAATCAAGAAATCATTTTACTAACCTTAATTGAATAGAGTAATCAATAGACAATGAGGAATCATGGAATGAATTACTCAAGAAATCGTTGAATTAATCAACCATTTAGTCAAGAAGTCATTTAGTCAAGAACAATGAGGAAATCATTGGGTTAATCAATCAAGGAATCAAAAATCTTTAATCGATCAATGAAACAAGAAACTGATAAACAATGAGAAAATCATTGGGTTAATCACTCAATTAATCAAAATTGTTTCAAATAATCAATCAATGAAACAAGATACCGATAAACAATGAGAAAATAATTAGGTTAATCGCTCAATGAAAACAAAAACTTTGGATTAATCAATCAATAAATCAAGAAACTGATAAACAATGAGGAAATCATTGAATTAATCAATGAAACAAAATCATCATCGGATTAATCAATCAAGAAACTGACAAACAATGAGGAAATCATTGAAATCATCAATCAATGAATCAAAATTATCATTGGATTAATCAATCAAGGAATCAAGAAACTGATAAACAATGAGGAAATCATTGGATTAATCAATGAAACAAAATCATCATCGGATTAATCAATCAAGAAACTGATAAACAATGAGGAAATCATTGAAATCATCAATCAATGAATCAAAAAATCAATAGATGATTAACGAAATCAAAAATTTGTGTTTCAATCAATAAAATAGTAAGCGGCGATAAGAAGGCACCTACCCTGAGATGCGCGATGGAGGCCAGGGTGGCGTCCACTTCGCGCATGAGCGCCATGAGCGCCGACAGGCGGCCCAGTGCCTCCTGGTGTCCGCGCAGCAAAGTGAGCAGCTCACTCCAGCCCGCCAGCACGGCGCGCTCCGAGCTCTTGACAGCCTCGGCACCGTGATACTTTTCCCGCACAAGCTCTTCGGCCATGGCGGTCAGGTCGTCAAATCGCTCCGTCCTGAGAAACATACAGACAAAACGCTATTACCAATTGGGTTCCTGGCAACACATAATAATGAAAAAAAGTGAAGACCACTTCTGAATAAACCGTCAATTAGCTACTCATCAAGTAGAGTATATTATCAATGTGATCGCCGCTGAGTATACTAAGTAAAAGTTAATGTCTGGATTACCGCCATGTTAATCTTATGTGTAAAGTAACTTTTTTTCACATTCTACACACAGGAGGCCCTGAGGAAAATAATTTCCCTAAGGGCCTATGTCATCTTAAACACGGCAAAAGCCATTTCGAGCATGAAGATGCTGTGTGGAGGGTCTTTTTGAGAAGAGGAAGGAACATGGGTTTTGAAGAGACCCATGTTGTAGGAGGGAGGAAACACAGAGGCCTATTCGTAGAAACGACCCATTCTCGTGTGACAAATGTCAACCGTGCACATAAGTTGGGCGCGCGTTTGGCGTGTTTCCTAACTATACACCCGTGCCGAGAGGATCAAAGACACTAGTTCTTCGGAGCATCTTCCATTGAAATACCGGTAGAACAAGGACAGCATTCTCACGCGACGTCTGTGCTCTAAAGATTGCCTATACGTTTGTTAACCGGTCAAAGACCAGGCCATTTCACGAAAATTCACGAAAAAACACTAAAAAAGCACCATTTTGAACTTTGAATTGAATGTTTTGGTGATTAATTTTGAGCTATTGTATATTTTATTGACTGAAACACGTTCACAACATAATAAACTATCCACCAAAACAACATTACTTGCATTTATTACGTAAATTAATAGGTTTTATGATGTTTTCGTTGCGGAACACGCATTAGTTGCGACGGTTAAATTCGCGGCAAATTTTGACAGGTCATTGTCATAGACGAAATCATTTTTAAAATATTCTGGGGTTGCAAGGTAAATGAAACTTTTAGGCGTCTCCTAGAGTAATGTTGGCGCAAGCGAATCTGACACTGTTCTTCATACAAATTATGTACATAGAAGGGCCAAAATCGCAGATCAAAAGTTTTTTGTCGAAATATTATTCAAATATTTGAATTATTTTCTTGCGCATGCGCATGTGACGCGCGCGCCGGCGCGTCTCCGGCCTGTCACCGGTTAAGTTAGGAGAATCTATCAAACGGACAGCCCGTTTCTGAAAAAAGTCGAGAATTTTTTTCAGGTATTTTGGGGCTCCAGACCAGAGGTGGCTGCCAAATTCAACCGTGGGGCACACTTGCGATTTGTACAGGGTTAGCAGTTGTGCGTTATCAGCAGTATCTGTACAGTACGCCCAGTTTTTGAGAGGCTAACTTAACTCTGACTTCGATGGAGCCCCCGTACCTGAGCTGGTCACTTAGAGTTACACCAAGCATATCAATGGAGGGTCTGTTTGGAAGATTGCTTCCGTTGAAGAAGATTAGATTTCTAATTTACTTGAAGACTTAGATTCATTAAAAGAGAAGATAGGTTACAAAAATGGGGAATTGTTGAAACAACAGTTTTGATGGGATAGTCCTTTGTATTGATGCATAGCAGGTTCCCTTGGATTGACTAGCAATCAGGCGCGGCTCGTCCTAAAGTGCACTCGTGCGCCGAACCGCCAAGAAAATTAAACAACATTTTGCAGCTCATCGTATTACATAATATTTTTAATTATAAAATTGCGCAGATTGTTTTAAATTTTAAAAAAAAATGAATTCCTATCTAAAAATACATGAATTTGGTAGAGAATAATAAATGATCGTGGCCCAAAGCATTGCTTCCCGCGCGCAAGTTATATCGCCTAGGAACCGAGGTAGGTACATACCATTCCACGCGTTTCAGCAAAGCGCCCGTTCAAGAATTATCATTTGTATGAAGCCCCCAGCAACATCTCCAGACCGTCAAAATACAAAATCGTAGCGAAAAAATGGTGACTGCCGTGCGCTGCGCGGTTGACGGAAATGCCCGAGGAATTCCGAAGTGAATCGTTCCAATGACCATTCGTAGTAGGGTTTGAATAGGATAGTAACTATATTTTTCTCTTGTAAAATGTAACGATGAGTCAACGGGTCAGCGGGTGCGATATTATCTTGATGGAGAGGGAACCGATTTGACATTGTCATTATTAGTTTTTGGGACCTTTTGTTTGTGCATTTTTGTCACATATGTATTGCAAAATTCACTCAGTAAAGGGGGGTTACTATCGCGCGGGGGGCGTGCCAAAAAGAAACGTTTACTGAGTGTTGTTATTGTGTTATTATTCGATAGATATCGCTGTTTTAAATTTCCTTGCCTTTTTAAAATTAAAAGTTATATAATAATAAATATAGACTATATTAAGAATATATGAACCATGAAAATAAAAACAGAATTATAGCCTATGGCCTGCCAAAACTACCTTTAATTATTATCAACCAAGATAGTAAATCCGCAAAGAAAACTTTTACATAAAATTATAGTAATAATAAATGGATAATTTGTATAGCGCCGTTTTTTTGTGAATAATCACCTCAAGGGCACTGTACGAGTTATGAGTTACTAGGCTCTGTCTAATTTTATTTTTTATTTATTTACCTACTTTTGTTTTAATTTTTGATGAATTACTCGGTGAACCACCAAAAATTGAGAGCACCGGCCGCGCCTGCTAGCAATGTGCCAATACTCTGCACAAACATTGCGGGATCTATCTTTGAGGATAGAAAAAATGTCAGACAGGGAATGTGGTTTACGAGGGTAACAATAGAGTTGGATACTCCTCTTTTTGCCAAGGAATCCGCAATATCGTTACCCACAATGCCAACATGTTCAGGAATCTAAGAAAATTTATAAAAAATAATAAAAAACAATAATGTTGGTGAACATTTTGTGTTTGTTTTTAAACCCCTTATATCAGGACTTACCTGGCAAGAATATCGGCAGAGATGGCTTCATGTTTCTTGACGGTGGCGTCCACTTGACTCAGGTTAGATCCGTATCTCGGATCCGACAGAACCTGGATCATCTCCTTCAGGTAGCCCCTTCTCAAGACGGCCTGCAACCAACGCAAATAATTAAACAGTGAATACGCAAATAATTAACAGTGAAATGGTTCAATAGTTCTGCTGGCCCGCTGTCGGCACAACCCAGCGATTTAGTGTCGCCTGTAAGTGTAATGTTTGGTATTATTCACATTCAAACACTATAGTTCTGTGGGCGTATTCTTCAATAATAATAGGTCCTTGATACAAACTGGTTTATTATGATTTATATATCTACTATAATTGACGGCCGGCGTAGTCGGTCGCAGGATCGATACCCAGCGTGGAAAATAAATTTTATTTGATTAATTTGTATTACAGTGGAACCCTCTTAACCTGTAATCGGCCGGACACGCTCATATGCGCGCAGCTTTGCGCATGCGCGAAAAAAATATTTCGAAATAAAAGTGTTTGTCTGCGATTTTGACCCTTATATGTACAGAATTTGTATGAAAACAAGGTCAGAATCGCTTGCGCCAACATTGATGATATAGCCACTAGTTTCATTCACCTGGCAACACCAGAATATTTTTAAATGATTTTTATCTGTGTCGAATCGAAATGTCATTATTGCCGCGAATTTTAGCTGTCAATATTGTCGCGTGTTCCTCGACTAAAACATCGTAAAACCTATTAATTTACGTAATTAACGCAAGAAATGTTGTTTTGGTACATAGTTTATTGTTCTAGGAACGTGTTTCAGTCAATGAAATATACGATAGCTCAAAATTTAATCAACAAAACATTTAATTCAAAATTCAAAGTGGTGCTTTTTAGTGAATTTTCGTGAAAGGGCCAGGCCTTTGACAGGTTAAGAAGTTTTCCAAGGGACCGGAAAAAACAAACTTCTTAAGCAGGAAAACCTTATATGTGGGAAAAATTGGGCCAATTTTGTGCCGAAACTTCTTAAAGCGAGAACTTCTTAAGAGGGTTTCACTGTATTCACAATTTACTCATTTAAAATAATATATAGTATATTTGCGGTATGATCCAGAGTGGAAGATACTCTCAGTATCGCCCTGGTATAAGACCACCATTCAGAATTGAAACGTTGCTTAAAATGGCTTTAGCCGTGTTTGGTGACCAGATCTGAATAGCCAGGTACTTCCCCACCTTCCTCTTCCCTACCTCCTTACCATCCCCACTACCTTCAGCCTCACGACATATCCCAATTGGGGATGCCATAGTCCCACTGGCTCCAGACAGGAGCAGTTGGGTCTCTGCTGCAGTAAAAAAAAAATTTAAAAAAATAAAATACTACACGTCACACGGCCTGTCTATACTAGCGGCTAATTGAATCTGAGCAGTATGATGGCGAGAAAAACTCTTGACGGCCACCACCTAGTTGCACAACGCTGTCGGAAATCGATAGAAGCACTTGGAAATGCTGCGCAATGCTTGGTACACGGTCTCCGCACACGGCAGATATCTAATAATTGTACAGTAAATTGTTGGTATTGCAGATTTCTGTTTTTGCATTTACAGCCTTTACGCTGAACTTCATCATCTTCACATCTGTCAAATAGACTAACGGGCAGGTACTATTTTGGCAATTGATTTCAGTCAAAACCTACCTTGGTGTTGAACTTGTAGTTGAGATGCTCCAGCCTCTGCTGACGCAGCAGTTCTTGCCGCAGCGCCACCTCGCGCGTGTGCTCGGCCGCCTCCAGCCGTCTCCAGGCGCGCTCCAGCTCTGCCGGCTGCTGGCCCGCTGTCGGCACAAAGGCCTCTCGACCCAGAGACTTGGCCACCAGGTTGATGTGGAAGAACAAAGCCTCGATCTCAGAGCGCTCTTTGTACCTGGAAATTAAGACAAATTATAAGTAAGCATACATTTGATTTATACGGAAAATAATGTATTTTTATGAATTTTCTTCAAATATGCGAATGACCGCGGCGGTAAACACCTGCGTAAATTCGATTTACACTGATATAAGTCGTATTATTACGAATTTACTCCGAAGAACCTACCCAAATTTGAATTAGCGGCCTTGGAACGCAATTTTTAGCAAATTTTTACAAAATTTGTTAACTCAAAATTTTATTTTTAAGGTCCCGTGGATTTCGAATTAACAGGATTCTACTGTAACTCTTATTTGTGGGTAGTTTATATGAGATATGAGGCTAAGAGAGAGGGTTCAGGTTATATATATGCATTTTAGAAATGTATTATAAGTTTGTACAGCGCCCTTGAGGTGATTTTTCACAAAAACGGCGCTATATAAATCATCCAAATATTATTATTATTATTAAGTTGCAGAGGGCCCTTGAGGTGATTTTTGCACGAAAAAGGCGCAATAGTAATTATTATTATTACAAATTTTAATACGATTCCATGACAAAACCAAAGACAATTGAAGAAAAGTTTAAAAAAAGTGAAAACAATCTTCGCAACACATTTTCGTAAAATTGGACAAAATCTACATAAAATGTCTATAAAATTAAATTTGAAACTTACTTGGGTGGTTTCTCAACGGTGCGATACTGCTTGAAGGCCAGCAGCAACTTCTGGATTCCATCCAGCGAGTTGGGGAAGTCACGATCGGCCAACTCCTCGATCTTCAGACGGATCCACTCCAGCAGGGTCGTCACCAGGCGCGAATACTGGTTCTTCTTGGCGTCGGCATCCATCAGTTGACCCACAATCTGCACACATTCATACAGACTAGTTCATAAACATAATAGTAAAGACAAAGAAACAGGGTTCTATTAGCTCAGTTGGTAGAGCATCACCCCGGCAAGACTAAGGTCCTGAGTTCAATTCCTTGATGTGACCATATGTTTTTCTCAAAGTGTAGACTGTCAATAAACTAGCAACACTGCACATCATGCACTATTGCTATGTTTATGAGGAGCTTACCAAATCCATCAAACTCAACAAGCTAGAGTCCAACAATATATATTTTTTTTATACGAAAACCTCACAAGAGTCCTAACTGCTCCCGTCTGGAGCCAGTGAGTCTATTGCATCCCCAATTGAAGTATTTTGTGAGGCTGAAGGTAGTGGGGAAGGGAAGGAGATGGGAAAGAAGAAAGTAGGGAAGTACCTAGTTTGTATCATTGCACATGCACTATTGCTAAGTTTATGAAGAGCTGTACTAAATTCATTGAACTCAAGAAGCCAGTATCCACCAATATACTGACTTACAGAATGCACTGAATGACCGGTAATGACAATGCATACATCTGAATAGAGGAATTTCCAAAGGTTGCCTTGAGTTCAATGGAGGGCGATGTAATTTGGATTAAATTCTATGTAACAATAGTGAAATAAATATCTCGCTATCTAGCTGTTATTTCCAACATAATTTATTTGATGAAGCACTGCTGGACATGTCTGTAGAAAGAATGGCAGATGACAGGACACTGGAAGTGCGAGTGCTGAGAAGAGAATGATAGAATGAGTGGAAGAGAAAGATAGACAGGATAAAAGACAGGGGGGATTTTAAATCAATAACTTACATTGGCAATTCTACGTCCAATCTTCTGTTCATTCTTCATGCGGGCGAATGTGTGGTAGTAACTTGCAACGTACGTAATGACGGACTTCTCATCTGGTCTACTTGTGTCCACATCTAGAAAATAACGCAAACATTTATAATAAAGTTAAGGTTACCGTAGTAGTTGACCGGTCAGTAGTTGAGTGGGCATCCTCCATCACAACACAAGCAACATTTTCGGCTTTCTGTGGTGGTAGTAGGAGATTTTCAAACAATGTTGGGTTATTCGTAACCCGGGAATGTTTGTCTTTCTTTTATAAAATGTATATACAGGGTGTAACAGGACTTACCCGAGGGATTTTAACCATTGATTCCTGACATTATTTGGAGTAAAAAATGTAAATGAAATTTTGGTCTCCGGTGATATTTTATATAAATATTATAGAAAATTTATTATAGAAAAATAATCATTATAGAAAATTTATTCATCAATATTAATCACTATTACATCATTATCATTTTTTTCAGAATTAAATATATTATGTAGATGGGGATATTTTAAATATGCACCTATTTCATACCCAAAAGGCAAAAATGTTCAAAAATCTATGTAAAATAGTAGTGCAAAATGTTCATTTAACTCAGCATAACTTTCAGATAAGTAGTTAAAATGTTGAAAATTTCAAAAATGTTAAAAAAAACAACCCAAAAGTTTAAAAAAAAAATTCCAAAATATTAAAAAATTTATAAAATATAAGCCAATGTTCCTTGGACTCGGCATAACTATCAGACAAATGGTGAAATGTCAAAAATGTGTAAAAAATTTCAAAAATGTGTTAAAACATTCAATAATGTCCAAGATGCTCAAAAATGTCCAAAAAGTAATAAAAAAAGTTTAAAAAAATATAAAAAATGTTAAAAATTTCCAAAAGGTATAAAAAAGTACAAAAAATATATAATTTTTTTTTTAAATATTCAAAAATATCCAAATGGGCCATGAAAAATCGTTGTTGAAAAAATCAATAATAATTTGCCTTCTGCGTCCAGCAACTTGGGTATGCCCAGCTGGTCCTCTGCCGTGTTGAAGGCGTGGTTCAGGTTGTCCATGTTGGACTGCGCGGGCAGGCGCGAGTAGTCAAACAGGTCGGGGCGGTGCGAGTGGATCAGCGCGCTGAACCCGAGCCCCGTGCGCCACGAGTCCGTGAAGTTGGTGATGTGTACGCCCTGGTAGCCGTTGGTCTTGCGCTGACACCACAGCAGCAATGCGTCCTTGGCGGACTTCTTTTCCGACGATTCATTCTCTTCGTCCTGGAAAAATTATATACATGTCGTAATTTGAGATTTCTCTATCTGAGGGATTGTGTAAAGGGCACCGTTTGTTAGGTTGATCACATATATTATCAAATCCTTTCCTTTTATAATATTAAAAACAGTAGGACGCTTCTGTCACAAGTTGTTGATAAAGTACAGTAACTTAAGGAAGTGGTTCTTTATTAGCTAGTGTCGCTCTCCATAGAGAGAGAAAAAATGGTCTTATTTTTAAACGCCCGGGGTCTCAAAAGTTTTGTATGATCTGTAGCTTTTCGAAAATGTAAAAATAAATGAAATTATTGTTCACTATTAGCCCGCTAAAATGGCCGGAAGTATAGAAAAAAAAATAGATTTCGTGATTTGGAAAAAAAAATAAAACAAAGGGGCCATATTTTATATTTTGTACCAAACTTAATTTTCATTCCATAACTGCAGTACAAAGAAAGCAAAAAAAATTTTTTAAACATATGTGATGTGTTGGTTAAAAATATAAAAGGGAAAAATAACACTATTTCTGGATAAAATCAGAATTCCTGTTGACTTACTTGTATTTATAAACATTTTTTTTTTTTCATTTTTGTCAGCTATACACATTTTTTAATAACAAACAAACATTAAAAGGTTAAATTATTGAAAAAATAATTTTATAAAATAATTTTTAAAAAAAAATTTAGGTTTGTTTTCTGATTTTCAATGCATTTTAGCGGGCTAATAACCATTTTTAAAAAAATAAATTTAAATGCACTTCTCATTTTCTTTGTAAAGGCTCGATGACACAGGGCGAGTTTACAAGCTACTATCTACTAAGTTTAAAAGCGGGTAAATCGGCGAGTGAGATTGTCATGATGACACACAAAACTGTCCACTCGTTCAGAAGCGTAGGAAACTGAGGCCGCTGCTAGCGCCAGTAACAAGAATAACGAAGCCTGCGTGAACTAATTCTTCAGATGTTTGACAGTCGAAATCAGCTGTTTATCGGAAGCCATGTTGGAAACATAAATAAACCAATCACGAGCAAGCGTGTAGGCGAGTAATGTTGACGACCTTTCAACTTTTTTTCGTAGATTGTCAACAATCTGCTAGTCACTGCTAGTTAGCAAGTAACACGATGACACGGGGCGAGTTTACTAACAGATAGTGAATTTCCCAGATAGTAGCTTGTAAACTCGCCACGTGTCATCAACGCTTAAGATACATCTTTTGAGACACCGGGCACTACTGAATTCAAAAGTTGAAATAATTGACACACCCTATTCTTCATGATTGTATAAATACAAATTATAAATATAACTTTATTCAAAATTCCACAATTGGTTGAGAGAATCTCGATTAATACTGGGAAGACAATACTCACGACATCGATCTCAATCTCCTGGATCTGGAACCGGAGAATGATGGTCCAGATCAGACCGAGAATCAGCCGAGGGTTTCCGTCCACTATATCCTCGGCTCCGATGGACTCCAGACGAACCTGATCATGGAAAATGAAGAAGAAATTAATTAAAGGGCGAAATTGAGATAAAATCATGACAACCTTTGTGGAATCCCTTTACAGTGCGAGGGACAGATTCGTAACCATTCCTCGTACCTTTTTTCTCCCAGAACTTTTCTTTCCTAAAAAACCCCTCCACATGGTATCCCCAAATATGACAAAGACCCTAAGTATAAAAACCTATGTCACCAATTTACATATTGCAGCTCACATTATAACACTGCGTATCTATCTCATTTTACAGAGGTTTTTAAGTGTAATATATCATTGAAGAAGAAGATAACACTAATAATCTAAAAGAAAATATGAAAGAGAACAAGACACAGAAATTTTTTTTTATTTATTTATCTATAATAAAATATGTTTGCAATGGTTTTATTTGTATGCCTGTCTCACTAGGGTATACCTGTGTCGAGACAGGCGTAGATAAAAATAATAAAAAGATAACGTTTGCAACTCTCGTCTTACCGGGACGAATGCCTTATCCAAGTAGGCCACTCCACCTCTTATTAAGGTTAAACGTCACGTACGTTATAATCTACGCATTCACAGATGGCGCCAATTAAATTATTTTAGGTTTCTAATACATTTTGCATGTTACGCTTTAAAATATTAAGGTTAATTAATTGTTTGCGCCCATACTTATTTATTATATCGGTGACTTAATCCAATAATGTATTTTCCAGCATTTCATGAAAGATTTGGGTTTGTTTATGGACAAAACTATTTATTTATATTCATACTAGCTGGTTCCCAGCATACGTTCCTATGCCATTTAATAAAGAAATTGTTTCTCCTGCGTGTCCTTTCCCATTTGTCCCGTTCCCCTTCCTTTCCCGCGTCCCCTTCCCCTCTCGCGTTCCCACTTCGCCTCCTCAATCTTCCCTCTCCACACTCCACTCCCTCTTTCACCCGTCCCGCGAATCCCCCTCCCGAGTTCCCCCTCTCCCCTCCCCCCTCCCCGCTCCCGCATTCCATACATTCAGTCCCGATAAATTTATTACTCTCATTTACAGCTCGCGTGCCACCTATTGCAATTTTTTTTTACAAATTTCTTGCCAGAACTCACCAATAATTTTATACAAACCTTGTCCTGACAATAACGAACACAACAATAAAAGAATTATCCAATTTGGTGCAGTCGTTCGGAAGTTATGTACATACATTTCGGGGATTCATTTTTGTTTATAGAGAAGATTAAATATGTACGGGCGCAAACAATTAATTCACCTCAATGTTTTAAAGCAAAACTTGCAAAAAGTATCAAAAACCTAAAATAATTTATTTGGCGCCATCTGTGAATGCGTAGATTATAACGTATGTGACGTTTAATCTTAAACCGTTATATTTCATATTTCAAATTTCAAATTTCAGAATTAACAATATTATCTTTGAATAATTTTTATTTTTCCATATTATTGGCAACTACCTTTTTCATTGGAAACAATTGTTAGAAGAACTGGTTACTAACTAACTAACTAACCATCACGCCGTTTCCCCACAGGGGTAGGCAGAGAGGACGGACCGCCAAACAACTCAGTCTTGGCACACACTCTTTGCCTCACTCACATTCATACATCGTCTCATACATACTCTTCTATTATTCTGACTTTTGACATGGCCCGTCTCAAGTATCTGATTAACTTGATCGTGCCATGTCTTCCTCGGGCGTCCCCGACTTCTTCTACCATTCACATTTGCATCATATATTCTTTTTACACTACTTTCTTCGCTCATTCGCTCTACGTGCCCAAACCATCTGAGGGTCCCTTTCTTAATTTTGCTCATTATACTTACATCAGCCTTACATTCTTTGCAGATATCCACATTTCTAACACGATCATACATGGTTTTACCACACATACGTCTCAGGGATCTCATTTTAACAGCATTCAGTTTACTTTCATCCTTCCTCTGCCAGTTCCATGCCTCACTGCCATACATCAGGGTAGGTACCAGGACTCCATTGTGGACTGCTAGCTTCGCTTTTGACAGTTTTTTATTAGCGCCAACGGCATTCAGTCTTCCATTAATGGAGTTACCGGCATTTACCTTGATCCAAGAAGTGGTTTATAACCTAGATAGTGTCTCAGATAAATATATCCGTTTTAATTTATATGGAACACCTTTTTGAAAAAGTCTAAATATATATTCAATTTTTATTAACCCTTCGAATAATAAGAAAATAATTTTCTGTCAAATTTTGCCTATCGAGGTTTGCACGCAAAATTGCTGGTTCTTCCCATGCATTTTAAATGTTCCTATTTATTGTTTTTTTTTTAACGCTTTTGCAAAAACAAAAATTGTTCTAAAATTTAGATAAAATAATCTTTCCGGTGTGTTTATTAGAAATCAACATTTTTGTTTCTAAATATTAAAATTTTAATATTGGAAATTTAAATTGGCTAAAAAATGCATACCTGCGAATATTCGAATTAAAGTAATTAAAATAGAAAAAACTTATAATTTAAAATACAGACTCCTTTTCTAAATAAAATTTGTAATAAAACTGTCACCTCACTTTTTATCACTTTCATACAATTTTATTTTAAAATTAAATGTGTGATACGTCACAAATTGGCGAAAAATTAAACCGTCACTTTTGATCGGATTTGTAAAATATCTGAAAAACCTAGCTCATATAATTCTAAGACAATGAGAAGCATTATTTTATTCCGTTTCTACCATAAAAGAAATCACAAATATTCGCATGACAGGAAGAGAGATATCTAACGTTTAATAATGCACTGTCGCTCTGGGACAATCTGGGTCTCCTGTTATTATAACGGCATATGATGTTTTGGGACAACTTGGGTCTCCTGTGATTAGACGGGTTAAAACAACTCTCTTTTTATACTTTTGATGATTGAATGTAAAAAAAATGTTAGGTCAAGTTCATGAATTGGGATGAGTATGGTTTCGGTTGAAAATCTAGATTCGGTCGGTCATTTGTTGTAATATATAATGACACTTACCTTGGTGTGAAGGAAGGCCAGAC
Organism: Limnephilus rhombicus; assembly: GCA_929108145.2. NCBI lineage: Eukaryota > Metazoa > Arthropoda > Insecta > Trichoptera > Limnephilidae > Limnephilus > Limnephilus rhombicus. Next base: position 20,950,379 of record OV815290.1, on the reverse strand, counting down.
TCTTGTTGACGTTCTCTATCTTGTGCACTCGCATGCGGCCATTGTTGGGCTTGGCCAACTTCTCCCCGGAGATGATCTCCAGAAGCTTCAGCAGCTTGCGACCGTCCGCCAGGTCCACAAACAGGTCCTCCACCTCCATCCGCGCCTGCAAACAAACCAACATTAACACAAGGGGACGGAGGACTATTAGTCAACAGACTTGTAATTGGTAAAGTATTCCCTAATGTTGGAGAGAGTTCAGAACAAAATTTGAGGGAGTATATGCACTCCAGATAACTCCAGTCCATTTTTTTTATTTTTTTTTATTAATAATGACTAATGACCTTCTAACCTAAATAATTGCATTTTTATTTTTAGAGTTAGTTTTAATAGTTAAAATAATTGTCAAAGTTTTAATTTTTCAAGACCCCCCGAAAACCACCGTATGTATGGTGAATCGTGTTACGTCATCACTCCTGAAAAATTACTATAGGATCGGGCAATCAGCTGATCAACTGCCGCCATTTTGAATTCCGTTGTTCGAAGTATTCTCCCTAGAAGAAGCATTACAATTTTTTTTTGTCCTAATGGATATCTTCTGTTTTATCTTCCATTCTGCAGGACTAACTTGCCAATGGTCATACCAGTCGGGAGAGCAATCTTGCTGTTGAACAGAATTAATTCAGATATTGACACATTTAGCGTTAGTGAAGCTGTCTTTAACCACTAAGATATGTAAGCGGATATACACGATAATATAACGATAGCAGTTAAGAACAATAAGCGTTTTTCACGTCAACGCTTGTGTTTCCACACAAATCGTTATAACTCCGTTATTTTTCTAGTGACATCCCTAAAGCAAAAAGTAGAATGTCGATAATAAATCAAGCTGCACATCCCTATTCAAGTTGTTCATAAAAAATACATAAAAAGATCTATTTTGTCAGATACATGGTAAATAGATATTTTACCCGCCAAATCGCCTACGGGCGCTAGACATTGTTATACTTTTTAATAAATATTTTTTGTATGAAATTATTAAAAAGTGAGGTGACTAAATTGTTTATTATACATTTATACGATAGAATAAGTATTGTTTTATTACAGAATCCGTGATTTTAGTACCGTTTTCACATAAAAACATCACATTTTTACATTTTTTTAATGTTTTCATTCTAAATTTTAATATTTACAAATGTTAATATTTATTTGTAATATAACAATTTGAAAGCTTATTTTGTAACCTTTCAAAAACAGTTTTTAATATTGGGCTACGTTCAGAAATGTTTCATTTAGAGAGCTTTAATTGTGAAGTGGAAATTACACAAAGTTTTTGTAAATCTGACATTTCGTTTAAGACGAAAAAAGTGCATATTCGAAGTAGTTAAAAGGCAAGCTCTATTAATGCTTGTATAGTTTGTATGCCTACCATTTATGTTCAAGTCATACTGTTATAAATGTATTTAAAAACACATTAAATGTTAAATTTTGTAATGTTTTTGAAAGAATAAAAATAATTCGAATTGAAGAAAATCATCACGTTAATAACAAAAGTGTTCATTGGGATGTTATCCACTAGTGGCGCTAGTGTACTGTAGGTGGTTAGAAATTGAACCCACCTTCTGCAGGAATGAGTTCATCCATTTGGTGAAGGTCTTCTTCTGTATGTGTAAGCGTTCCTCCTGCAGGGCCCGGATGCGGCCCTGCTCGAACTTCAGCACATCCTCGCGCTGCGTCATGCCGCTGCGCTGCTGAGCCTGCGCCGCAAAACCACCCGGTTCATACTGCGAGCCTGCAATGCACACAAATATAACGTTAATGTCTGGAGCTAAACAAAGGGTACACAATTTTTACAGAACTTAACAACACGGACAACACCAAACCTAATATAACGCACAGCAAAGAGAAGTATGTTTTGTTGGCTGCTGTGATTCTCCTTCTGATTTCTGCTGCCAGTGTTTAAGTCACGTAGTGTCCACAGAAAAACCAAAATAATCATATATAAGACCATTGTTAGAACTGCATTGGCATATGGATGTGAGGCGCTGGCACTGGCGGTAAAGATGGCTGAAATGCTGGATACTTTGGAAAGAAAAGTGCTGAGAAGAATATGTGGACCCGTGAAAGAGGGTGAACAGTGGCGCATCCGGCACAATACAGAATTGTATGATATATATAAGGCCCCTAGCATCTCAGAACATATGAGACTCCTCAGGCTGAGATGGGCTGGGCATGTACAGAGAATGCCGGATACACGCGTCCCAAAAAGAATTTTGACTGGACACCCAGGTGGAAAGAGAAAAGTGGGAAGACCCAGACTGAGGTGGGAAGACGAAGTAAGAGGGGATGCAGCACAGCTTCTCCGGGTACCAAATTGGAAGTCACCCGCTGAGGACAGGAGGAGTTGGAGGCGACTGTTGCAGGAGGCCAAAGCTCGATATGGGCTGTAGCGCCATCGAAGAAGAATATAACGCACAATCATTCACATTTCCACGTTTTTGGATTAGACTGAATTCAATACATATAATTGGGTGACCAGACACCTAAGAATGAAATCAACTGAACACCTTCCATGAACAGTCATCAACCCGATGGCCACAGAATTATTGAGCTGAAAAATTGGCCTTCACCACTGAATTAATTTTGTACCAAAAATTGAAAACCAGCATTGGTGTACTAAATCTATTGTAACTTTTGAAACATATATTCAAATGAATTAATTTCTTTAAGTTTGTTTACACGTTGGATTAAAATATGTGTAAATAAAGATAGAAACATAACCTTCTCTTATTTTGTAATTTTTTTCCACATTTTTATTCAAAAAGTTACAAAAAAACATAATACTCATAAATCGAACAATAATAATTTTTTGTTTTATACTAATAACTAATAAAATAATTTGGTATGATAGTCCTCAAAGCAATCAGGGACGTTCACTGTTCAGGAAACTTGGAACACAAATATTAGGAAAAAAAAATAAGAAACCTATTATTGCCAATTCTACGAAATGAATGATTACCTACAGAGCGTTCGGCATTTAAAATTTTATTCAAAAATTTCACTGTCGCGATCATTTTCCGTTTTTCGGCAGACCTACTCTAGCCCGTCAGCGTACCGGGGTTTGTGGTTAAATACCTGAGTTGCATACCCGGCCAATGGGTTAAAAGTGATGTAACAAATTGATTAAATAAAATAATAAATAATTAGGTTACGTTAGGTTAGGTTAAGGGCTATTTTTCAACTTTTTTTTCTTAGCTTCTAATGACTTTTCAATGACTTGATTTTTTTAATGAGTTGGCATGGAACCATATAATTGAACCCTTATTGGGAAAAATAGCATTACTGAAATAGGGCAGATTCATTCAAATTATGCGTCATATCCAACTATGTTCACAGCAAAAATCGTTATAAAATCTTCACCATAGATGACAGTACAAAGCCTATGGTGTCAGCCGGTAGTGCACTCTCACGGCAAGTCGGCCATTACTTCAATGAAACTGAGGGTTTGTGCGATAGGCGTGTTTCGTTATTATTTGTTGTAAAGCTTTGGAACTTTTAATTAATGGAAATTTTTGTTAACAATTATTATAAGCAATAATTATCAGCCTGAAACACGCATCTACATTGAAAAATCTTCCGAGAAAAGATACTTGCCGCCAACGGGACTTGAACCCGTGTCCTTCTGATTGCCGGTCAGGTGCTCTGACCACTGAGCTATGGCTTATCTAATACCCGCCAAATAATTCAATATATACTAGTGTTTCATTCAACAATTCGTCACTTCATTTGTATAGGGTTCTAACTTCGCTTCACCTTGTTCTGAGATATGAGGTGTCAAAGTTTGCAAAGATGATTTCTCATAATATGTTTACGAATTTCCAATTTGGATGTTGAACCTTGTGTAAAATATTTTAATTGAATATATTTTAAATGAAAGTATTTAAAGAGGACGTAAACTAACCCTTTTAGAACATATCTAAACATACAAATAGAACCCTGTGCAACCAGCTAGAGCATAATAATTCATTGCACAAGGTTCTAATTACATTACCCTACTGCTATTCCTAGCTAGGGCCAAGCCCTATTAAAATATTTTCCATTCAAATATGATAAACTAAAGTACATAAACTAAAACCCTTACATAGATTTCGAAAATTCGTCTTTGGAAACTTAGAAACCTTAGAAAATGGTAAGACGTAGTTAGAACCCTATCCAAATGATATGACGGACCATAATGCGCCTCGTATTAAAGATCAACTGTCAGATACAAACAAAATAGAGAGTGTAAGTGATGTTAGAACCTTGTGAAATGAATTATTATTGAAAAAGCTTGAAGTTAGAACTTTGTCATACTTATATCTACGAAAATACAACACAGATGGTTCTGAAAATTATTTTGGTTATAGAAATAAGCAAAAGATATGCTTTGGCATTCAAAGGTCATTTTTGAAAAAACTGTCAGTTAGAACCCTATCCAAATGAAGTGACATTACTGTTTATTATATTTTTTCCACCTGAAATTTTTGTTGTTATAGTATTACGTAAGCACTATAGTATGGGGGGGCGGGGGGTCTTTGCTTTGCTTATTTTTTATGACATGAGGGGGGTGGGGGAGTCTGGATGGTGATTACGTCAGCAGCATCAATATATTTTTTTTTACTTTTCCGGATTTTCTACAAAATTTAGTCGATTTTGGTTTGAACACATAAATATGGCAACCCTACTTGTCTATGCTCGAAAACGAAACACATTTCCGGGGATTCCCGAAACTAACAGAACGTTTACTACGGAGCTATAACTGCTGCTTATGAATCAATAAAGAAACCAGAAAATTATTTTTTTTTACATGTATACCGCACAAGAGTCCCAACTGCTCCCGTCTGGAGCCAGTGAGACTATGGCATCCACAATTGGGGTATGTTGTGAGGCTGAAGGTAATGGGGAAGGGAAGGATCTGGGGAAGAGGGAGGTGAGGAAGTACCTGGCTATTTAGATCTGGTCACAAAACAAGGCTAATGCCATTTCAAGCAACGTTTCAATTCTGAATGGTGGTCTTACAACACCAGGGCGATACTGAGAGTAACTTCCACTCTGGAACGTGCCGCAAATATACTGTATATTATTTTAAATGAATAAATTGTGAAATAACACAAATTAATCAAATAAAATTTATTTGCCACGCCGGGATTCGATCCCGCGACCTTCGGAGTGCTAGTCAAGAGCCTTACCGCCGGACTACATTGAATGCATGTACCAATGTTTACGTAAGCATGGGAGAGAGGGGGGTGGGTAAGAACTTTGCTTGCTAACTAGGGGGAGTGGGGGGTTAATAATTGCAAAAAATCTGCTTACGTAATTTTAAACTTATTTCAAAAATGAAACAATTCAACTTTGTATAAACCACTTAAATAAGTGATTTATACAAAGTTGAATTGTTTCATTTTTCTATAATCAGGGTGGCCACAAAAAACGGATTTTAAAATTCCGTGATAATTCCAGGTTTTCCAGGGCAGTTTCTACATTTTTCCCTGATATTTTTAATTTGATATAAGGGGATATCATTCGTTAGATAACTAATAAAGGGAATTCCGTCATCTATAGCATTTATTATTTCTTTGTATCACAATAATCTATTAAAAACAAAATACACTTGTTACAAATTTATGATATTTCGCCTGAAGACTTTTTTCAAGCTTTTGAAACGATAGAGAAATAATCATTAACTATCTGAAAATGGAATAAAAGGAAAGGCATGAAACGGTTCAAGGATTATTTAACTAATAGATATCAAACCACAAAGGTGGGTGAGATAATCTCCGAACCAATGAAGATTACATCGGGAGTACCACAAGGGTCTGTTCTCTGACCTATTCTTTTTATAATGTACATTAATGATATGGTAAAAGTATGGCAGACAACGCATTGATAGCAGGAGAATATTATGAACTCATAATGAATCATTTAAATGAAGACTTACATATTATATCAATATGGCTGAAGAAAAATTTATAGGATTAAAAAGTATATAGGATTGTATTAGGACATAGATAACTATGTACCTACTAATCGCAAAATAACGAATTTAGTTTTATTTTTGGAATTCCCTGATATTCTAAAAAAATTTTGAAATTCCCTGACTTTTCCCTGATAATTCCAGGTTCGGTAAAATTCCCTGATAATTCCAGGTTTTCCAGGTCTGTGGCCACCCTGATAATGTATAACCGCAAAGTAATAGCTACATTGAAAAATATTAAACTTATATATTATTTTCTAATAACATTTTTCTAGAGGTTACATCTTGGATGGCAAAAAGCGATAAAACAATATTTAAAGTGTTGCAATGTATTCATACGTTTTGTTAGTAATAAATGATAAGAAATCAATAAAAAGCGGAGCGATTAGAGAGGATTATATTATTGGAATCCAATTTTTAACTGTCGCGCTATGATTGTAAATGCTTAATCAATTTATACAAAGTTATATATAGAAGGGAACTGTTTTGCTTATCTTTGTTACTCTGTTGTGCAAGGAGTAACATGCATGTATTTTTTATTGACTACTAGCAGATTCCAAACATGCGTTGTAGTGGCACTTAAATAAAAAAAATTGTTTCTCGTTGCATGTCCTTTCTCATTCGTCCCCATTCGATTTGTCCCCTTTCCCATTTGTCCCTTCCATCTCCCGTTCCCCTTCCACGATCCACCTCCACCTTCCCCTTTTCGGCTTCCCCTGTCCCTCCCCATCACCATTATATATAGTAACCTTTGCAGGCGGGCACACAGCAAGTCACCAAAGTTTCATCAAAATCAAATGAATGGTATAGGAAATAATTTCATAACGCCAGAGCTCATAACTATATATATATATAGAAACCTTTGCGGGCATGCAACATACAGCGCCCTTGAGGTGATTTCTCACAAAATCGGCGCTATATAAATTAGCCAAGTATTATTATGAGCATGATAAATCACCAAAGTTTCATCGCAATTGGATGAATGGTTTAGGTACCGCATAAAGGACAAACAAAGAAACATTCATTTTTACATTTTAAGATTTTTTTAAAATTTATATACTTCCGTGAGACAACTGCTTTTTTTGGTTCCACGACAACTCAAACAGAGTGGCATTTCAACACCATTTGCGAACATGCGCATGACAAATCACCAAAGTTTCATAGCAATGAAACATTCATTTTTATATATTAAGTTCTTTTTTAAATTTATCTACTTCTATAAGACAACTGCTTTTTTTGGTTCCACGACAACTCAACAAAGTGGCATTTCAACACCAAAATAAGAAAAATTAAAAAATAGCATATAACCTAACCTATTTGACCAATTTTTTTTTCATCACCTTTAATGACTTTTCAAAGGGTGGGGGGGTTTAAGTTGCACGATTTTGAGTTGTCCGTTCGCCGCATTTTTTATGTGAATACCGCACAATAGCCCCAACTGCTCCCAACCGCCTGGAACCAGTGAGACTACAATATCCGCAAATGGGGTATGTTGCGAGGCTGAAGATAGCGGGGAGAGGAAGGAGACGAGGGGAGGAAGGTGGGGAAGTACCTGGCTGTCCAGATCTGGTCACCAAACACGGCTAAAGCCATTTCAATTCTGAATGGTATTCTTACACCAGAGCGATACTGAGAGTATCTTCCACTCTGTAACATGACGAAAATATACTTCATATTATTTTTAATTGATTAATTTATTGTGAATTAACACAAATTAACCAAATAAAATTTTTTGCGTACGCTGGGATTTCAACCCGCGACCTTCGGATTGTTAGTCAAGAGCCTTACTCCTCGACCACGGAGGCCGTCAACAAACCGTTTTAACAGAAAATTATTTGTGTCATTTTCAAAATTGGAACTGATTTTTCACGAATTCGTGGTTTTCACTGGTCTTCACGCTAGGAACGCAATATTATCGACGTATTTCTGTAGTTTTCTAAATATAATATATATAATACAATTATTGAATTCTTAATCTATATATGTATATAAAAATGAAAAGTGTTCATGTGAGATGTCATGCGTTGCTAAACCATTCATCCGATTGCGATGAAACTATGGGGATTTGATGTGCGCATGCCCGCAATGGTTTCTATATACAATAGTGAGTTCTGGCATCATGAAATTATGCAATGCAAACCGTTGAAACTTTGGGGATTTGATGTGTGCATTCCCACGTTGGTTTTTATATATAATAGCGAGCTCTGGCGTCTAGAATATGCATTGCTAAAACGTTCATCCGATTGCGAAGAAACTTTGGTGAGTTGTTGTGAGCAAGCCCGCAAAGGTTTCTATATATACTGGTGAACTCTGGCATTACGAAATTTGTATATGCAGTATTGAAAAGGCTACTTTTTAACCCGGAAAAAACATTTCATTACCGTGGGAAAATTCTTTATGCAGTAATTTTCCCCTAATACCATGCGAGCAAAGCCGCGGGTAAAAGCTAGTTCCTTATAAATCAGCATGCAAGTAGCTCATCCGATGTTTGCATAATGAGGTGACAGTATCGTAATTCTGTTGAAAAGATAGCATATCTTTAGTTAAATAAACCATTTGTGAAAACTCAGGAAGCGCCTTTAGATTGTAAGACATGATTAGACATTGGAAAATATGCAAACGCAGAATAAATATACAGGGTGTGACAGGACGTACATTTTGTCAATAGATAGTAGACGCAAATGGAGGGCAAGGCGACCGTTAAATGGTTTTAAAAGGCAACACCAAATTGGTTGAATGAAAAAATAATGTAACTTAAAAACAGTACTTTTTTACATTCGCTCCACACCTTAGATCCTTTTTTTTTAAGATTAGATCCACACAGGAGGCCCTGAGGAAAATAATTTCCCTCGGGTCCTATGTCATCTTAGGGGATGCTGTGTGGAGGGTTTTTTAAGGAAAGGAAGAAGAGTTCTGGGAAAGAAATAGGTATGAGGGTTTGGTAGTAATCTGGGGGTCAATGTATCAAGGAGTGACTGAATGAATAACTGAATGAAGTATGTATGAATCCATCCCTCCAACTGCGGTACAAGGCTGTGGTTGAGAGAATTCTGCTGATGAGGTCAGTCTCTCCCAATCCGGCCCGCCACGCAGTGAATTTTTTTTTTTACATGAGCTCCACACAGTAGGCCCTGAGGAAAATAATTTCCCTCAGAGCCTATGCCATCTTTGAGGATGTTGTGTGGAGGGTTTTTTAAGGAAAGGAAGGAGAGGAGAGTTCTGGGAAAGAAAAGGGTTTAAGGGGTGGGTAGGAATATGGGATTCAGTGTGTCCTGGTCATCCGCCTCCAAGATCTAGACAAACCTCACCCCATGAACCCGGGCACCCCTGCTAAGTCACCAAAAGTAGCGAACCACTTGGGGTGACCGATTGTAGAGGACTCCCAACCGTTTGCCATGCCCTTATTACTTATCTACTGTGTCTTCCTCCCAAACAGGTGCTTGTAGGATACGCTAGATACAATCACCCAGCGCTTATTACCTCGTGGACTTTCACCAACCTGTCCCATTGTCTTGTCTATATTTTGTCATACTAACACATATTGTATCTTGAATTTCCCCCTAAGCACTTGCATACTGCTTACTAACAACGTATACAGGGACATTGGAGGTCTAAATTCATTCTAAACTAAATGTAGCTTCGTTCTTTAAAAAAAAATGAGTCCTTGCGAGAGCCTTGAAGGAGTAACCATCTGTTATTTATACCTGGGCGAGTAAGTGGCGGGTAACCTCCAATGCCGCCAATACCTAGGCAAACCTAACCCCATGAACCCCTGAACATGTACCCCTGCTAATTCACCAAACCACTATGGCAGGGGTGTTGGTAATCTGATAAATGTTTCCCAGGGCGGCGGTACCCATACCCGCCTGAAAAATTCATTTGAACCGTTCAGTTAGGGAGGCAGGTATGGGTTACGCCCGTCCCGGGAACCATTAATTGGATAACTAACACCCCTACCCAAGTCACCCCAAGTAACAAGCTACAGCCTGTGACTTAGCAGGGGTGTCCTTGTTCATAGGGTGAGGTTTGAATAGGTCTTGGCGGCGGATGTGTCTACCTGCTGCATTGCGGGCCAAAACTAATTACTTTATTTATTTACATAATTGTGGCATTTACATAAGGGAACGTACCCATACTACGTGACACGTTTAGGGGGGGGGGGGGTCTTCAAAATGTCACGCTCCATACAAATGAGCGGCGGGTTGCTTCGGTTTTTGGTCACCGGGGGGGGGGGTTAAAAATTGCAAAAAGTTGGTCACGTAGTATGGGTACGTTCCCTAAAGTAGATATATTGAATCACCATACTAGGCGGCTGCCTGTATCATGGTGACCAATGGAGTAGTTACTATGTATGAAATTTAAAATTTAAAGTCAAGTGTAAACGTATGGATGTGATCAAGTGTATGGATTTAATATAAATGATGCTAAAAATTGGAAAAATTAAAATAAAAAGTTGAAAAAACACAATAGAAAGGAAAAGTGAAGTAAATTAGCATAAGATTATAAAAATGTACACTAGCTGACCCGGCCACGCGTTGCTGTGGCTAATAAAACACAACATCATCTACTGGATGGTTATCCAACCTTCATAACCACCGTCGTCTTTGAGTTTATCGCGAAGAGACAGACAGATGCCACGGAGGACTTTAATTTATAATACGTAGAGATGGTGTGAAGGATTATAATAATTTGCATGAAATGCTTGGTGTAACTAACGTATTTAAGTTAATAAGGATTAATACTGTATCCGTCTAAACAATGTACGTGACCATTTTTTTAGAAGATAGAATGGGTATAGTAAGCTCTCCGTAAAAGATAGATATATGCCTTCGCGGACTTTTTTGTAGATCTATAAAAGAGGAATATCCCACCATGCATTGTTTTTTTTATATCCCAAAAGGATTAAGCAGCGTTTTCGATGAAAGCTGCCAGGCGGCTTGACTTTTTCCGACACTTATAACAATTATCGTTATGTTTCAACCAATTTACACAAATCATTGACAAATTACATACCTAAACCTTCCTTACGAAACACTCTATCTATTGGTGAAAACCGTACGAAAATCCGTTCAGTAGTTTTCGAGTTTATCGCGAACAGACAGACAGAGAGACAGACAGGGACTTTAATTTATATTAACCTTACATTGGAAGAAACTGATTGAGGGAGACCTTTTGTCGTCTCTAACAAATAAAACCCTATATCAATACAATATTGGCTAAATCCGTCATCTATGGTCAGTTATCAATATTTGCAAACATGGTCAACAATTGATAATAGATATTCCAATCTACCATTGACAAATTTTAGCAAGACCTCATGAGTGTCAGATAAGGTGTCAATATACAAAACATTTTGAATAATGTCATTCGTTAAGCAAAATAACTGGCTTGTTAATGAATGGAGTTGAACTAACGAAGCTCTTAGATTTGAAAGGAATTGAATATGCGATCAATAGTAGTATTATGTATTTGGAAGGCGGGTGTGGGTACCACCAGCAATCATTTATTGGATAACCAAAACCGCCGCCATAGGTAACCCCAAGCGGTTTGCTACCTTTGGAGACTTAGTAGGGTTTCGCAGGTTCATGGAGGGAGATTTTTTTTTGACGAAGTTTTGACGGCGAATGCGTTTGTTCACCTACTGCGTTAGCGGGCCGGTTCGGGAGAGACTTGTTGAGGAACACCTACTATAGACACATTGGGGACACATTGGATACACTGGATACACACTCCCCCCGATTCCTACTACAGAACTCCTCTTCTTCCTTTCCTTAAAAAACCTCCACAGAGCATCCCCTAAGATTACATAGGCCCTGAGGGGAATTATTTTCCTCCGGGCTTCCTATGTGGATCTAATGTAAAAAAGAGGATCTGAGGGCATCTTTGAGCATCCCCAAATATGACATAGGCCCTGAGGGGAATTATTTTCCTTGGGCCCTCCTGTGTGGAAGTAATGTAAAAATAATCCCACAGTTATAATATTCCGTAATTTTTCACGAGTGTGCGTGAGTTGTACATAGATAAAAAAAAATTATCAATGTATTTTTGCCGGGTGCGGGATATCTCCACATGCGAGCATTTAAAAAATAAATGTTTATTTTGGCAATTTTACATATCTGCAAAATGCATTAAGATAGGCCGCACCTCGAATTTTGATAAGTGAGTCAAAGTCGATTAAATTTATAATAATATGTATACATATTATATAACTAGCGAATACACATAAAGATGATTGCAATGCCACATAAAGAGAGAAATTGTTTCTCCCGGATTCCCCTCCACCTTCCTCCTTGCGTCCTTGCTGCTAAACTATATGCAATACGCACATTTTTTCAAATAATTCAAATTTTAAATGCAAATTTCATAACACCAGTGCTCACCAGTATATATATATATATATATATAGAGACAATAAGGAACTCCAGTCAATTTTTTTTTAATGAATAATGACCTTCTAACTTAAATAACTGCATATTTTTTATTTTTAAGAGTTAGTTTTAATAGTAAAAATAATTGTCAAAGTTTTAATTTTTCAAGATCCCCAACCCACATCCCAAACCACAGAAACTGACAAAAATATCGCAAATAATAGAAATTATATTCTATTATCGGAATCTAATTGTGAATCGCTCATTTAAACGGTAAAAATGAAATGAAATTTCATACGTCACGAAAGAAAATAACCGCGAATTTATTGAAAAAAATATGGCCACCGCATGCTCCAAAAGATGGCCGCGCATGCGCAGATCAAGCAAAAACAATGCAACCAACATAATAATGTTTTTTTTTACACATCTACCGGATCTGCCCTGATGATGGACACTGCAACGATGTCCGAAACGTTGGCTAAAGAAGGAGGTAGCGCAACACGGCATAACACCCCAAAAACAAATAACGAAAATGCTTTTGGCCGTGAAAATCTTAAAACTTATCCAACATAATAATGTGATCATTTTATTGGTAAAGGTGTAAAAACGCAGGTCACCGCGAACGATCGTTAAGTCGTTTTGTTATTAGTAAGGCTTTAGATGATGTGTTATAGGACATTTTTAATCTATGTTAACAAGTGGTGTACCACCGTATGTGTAGTGAATCGTGTGACGTCATCACTTACTATAAGATGGGGCTATCAGCTGTTCAACTGGCGCTATTTTGAAATTCACAGTTCGAAGTATTCTCCCTAGAGTAGCATTACTATTTTTTTTGTGCAGTAGTTTTTGATGGACTTTACGGTGGTCTGTGACGTCACTACTAAACATTTCAATAATACCAACTTAACGGCGTGTTTTTATAACCCGATTAAAAATGGACTTTTTAACCCGTTTAATCACAGGAGACCAGATTTGTCCCAACGCACATAGGTCTCACATAAGACGCCGTAACTCCCTTACTATCATAGTTAGAAATATGTTCTAATCGGTGTTAGAAAGGAAAAAACATCATGCTTTATATTCCGATCTAAATAATAGTTTTGAATCGCAAATTAAAAAAAGAGTTTGAAACTTCGGGAATTTAAAAAAAAAAAATTTCATAGAGCGACAAAAAATTGAGGTTACAATATGTGTTTTTTATACATTTGTCTAATAAAATATGCATGTGTTTTTATTTTTTATTATTATCAGTAACTTAAGTTAGAAAAAACATAAGGTGAGCCATTTTGAAAACTTTTTTATGTTTGTATGCAAAATTTTTATAATTTTAAAAAAATATATATTTTTCGAATTCTATAATTTGAAAGCGTATTTCATCACCTCTCTAAAACAGTTTTTGGTTTTTGAATGTGTTCACAAATATTCCAAATATTTGCATTTTATTTTAAAGCGAAAATATTTTGAACATCCGAAAAAAAAGCCAAATTTTTGAAGGGTTAATAAAAAAAAAATAATTTCTGCGTTTAATATTATTTAATAAAACTTATATATAATTGGTCTATATAGAATATAGACCAATAAACGCTCATCAATATATACAGAAACCATCGCGTGCATGCGCATAGCAAATCACCAAATTTTCATGGCAGTCGGATGAATGGTTTAGAAACGCATAAGAGACGAACAAAGAACCATTCATTTTTATATAAGACTAGCGAGTTCCCGGCATGCGTTGCAATGCCACTTAAATGAAGAAATTGTTTCTCCCTGCGTGTCCGTTCCCCTTTCGCTTCACTTCGCCCCCTCCTCCCTCCTTCCCTACCTGCTAAACTATTTGAAATTCACCCATTTTTCAAACAACTCTCGCACCACTTATTGCAATATTTTTACACAAATTTCACAACGCTTTGGATCACTTTTATAAATAAAAACATTCGCGGGTGTGCGCATAATAACTCACCAAAGTATCATCGCAATCGGATGAAAGGAATGGGAAATAATTTCATAACGCCAGAGCTGAACATTATATACAGAAACCTTTTCGGACGTGCGCATAACAAATCACCAAAGTTTCATAGTAATCGGATGAATGGTATTGGAATGCATACGGGACCAACAAAGAAACTTTCATTTTTTGTATTAAGACATACAATAAATAAATAATTTCAACACTCAACCAAAAATAGTTAATAGAGCTAAACACTAAACATGCTAAATCACCATTTTCGGACAACACCGACATGTCATTGGTACCAATTATTGTGTTAAATCCAATAACTTTGAAACTATTCTCTACTATGTAATTATGTACTGTTTGTTTCTGCAAAATAAATAAATAAAAAATAATAAAAATTTAAAATAAAATAAATAAATAAAAAAAGATGATATTACCAGAGAAAACTATAAATATGTCATTTTTAAATCAGATTTTAGACGTATTGACTCTTTTCAACAAAAAAATATAAATGGATTTCGAAAGATTATTCTTTTATCTAGCATTCGCATGTTTTAAATTTTGAGAAAAAATGTTTATTTTTAGTATAATAAGGTTATACCATAGATATAGGTCGTTGGCAGATTTGTTAAATTTTGAAAAAAGATTTACAGCCTTACTAAATAAAAACCACAGCGCGACCAATTAACTGTGTTATTGCAATAACATAATTAAACCCCGTATACACTAAATCACGTTTTATTACCAATAACGTTTCTTGCGTGGTCACGCTGTTAAAATGCATTAAGATCTGACAACATTGTAAATGGTTTTAATTTGATTTTGTATTTTACCACACCCATTTTAAATAATACAATCATGCAGTAAAATAAATCAATACATTATCTGGGTATCGCATGTTTTAGAATTTTAATTTTAGTTTAAATAAAATCATTAAAGTATATAACGTACATGTGTTTCTTGACGAAAATTGGTTCGTGTGTGTATTATTTATTTGCGCACTTACAAACTAATATATTTCAGATATTTTTACATTCTTATTTAACTTAGACATTATTGAAAAATAGTATATACATAATTTTAATAGTTTTATCATCACGCCTTTCAGCATTTTTGAATGTAGGTATAAATTAAAGCTAATTTGGAATGAAAAATGGATATTGAGTTACAATTTTAAAAAGCTGGTACGGAGAACAATTAATATTTCTCACTGTAACCGCCCTGCACGATCGTAAGAACATCCGGCTCGCTCCATGGGGAGGGGATAGAGCCTCGCTTGAATCTAAAATGCGTGACGTCATCATTCTTGCCGTGAACAGCTAGAAGGTAACATCCATACATTTAACGAAATACAACGCCAAAACGGTAGCGTATTCTATACAATATATCTACATATCAATGTGCACGTAGCGAATGTGGGCGGTTCTCCAGTGTGCTCGTCGCTGGTTACAGGGGTAAGTAAATTATGAAATATTTGTAATAGTGTTTTAACTAAACACGGCAACAAAATATTGCTATGTGTATTGGGGCGAGTCTTTTTGGGGCGAGCATTTGGCCTTAGCAAATATGTTATTATCGTGGCAAGCAATTCGCGCTCCCATGTAAAAAGGTCTATTCATTCAAAGCAGATTTTGCTTTTAAGAACTAAATGGTGATATTGTAATGCGAGATGCCTATTTACTGTCAGATTGATTGTATAACGAATCACAGTCATCTTTCCCCTCTTCGCCCTCCATGGTTTGGTTTGACCCCTCACCTGTAACTGCTTGTCTAGTCATTTGGATGTCTATGGCCACCCCTTATTTAGGTTCTTCAAAACCGCGCCGGGTGCGTAGATCCAATTTTTTTAATGCGACCTCATTTTATGCAATTTTTTATATCACATGTGACGAGTATTCTTCCAATAAAAATCATGTTTATAAATTCTACTACAAATTTATAACTGCTCTCGGAAATCGAGAATGATATCCATGTAATGGGATTTCGCATCTTCATCACACAAGGCAGATTTTATCTTATGATTGATTCTGCTTAAAAGTCCCGAAGTAATAGTTATTCACGGAACAGTCAATTTTGCAGCATATGGCATGCAACTCAAATGCAAGGCTCAAATGCTTCACTCCGTACATGATAAATCGGCAACTTTTTATTTAATTTATCTTTTTTTTTTTTTTTTTACAGTGAATACCGCACAAGAATCTCAACTGCTCCCGTCTGGAGCCAGTGAGACTATGGCATCCCCAATTGGGGTATGTTGTGAGGCTGAAGGTAGTGGGGAGGGGAAGGAGGTGGGGAAGAGGAAGGTTGGGAAGTACCTGGCTATTCAGATCTGGTCACTAAACACGGCTAAAGCCATTTTCAAGCAACGTTTCAATTCTGAATGGTGGTCTTACACCAGGGCGATACTGATAGTATCTTCCACTCTGGAACATGCCGCAAATATACTATATATTATTTTAAATGAATTAATTGTGAAATAACACAAATTAATCAAATAAAATTTATTTGCGCATGCCGGGTTCGAACCCGCGACCTCCGGATTGTGAGTCAAGAGTCTTACCCACTGGACTATGGAGGTCGTCAAATTGTGAACACAAATCGTATATTGTGAACACAAAACTGGTTTAAATTAAATCTGTATGGGGTGAACTAAAACTACACTCAGAACATGGACATGGGTTTTCTTTGATTCTGCCAGTACATAAATAGTCTGCAACAAGAATTTCATGACTGCACATCGAATAAGAGAATGTTTTCCTTCCAAATGTGTCAACAGATGAATCCACAACTCGAATTTTACATTCTGAACCCAAAACTGGTTTAAATTAAATCTGTATGCTGCAAGTTGAAACTACACTCAGAACATGAAAATGTTTTTTTTTTATTCTGGCAGCACATGCATAGTCTGCAACTGAAATTTTATAACTGCAATTCGAATAAGAGAATGTTTTACTGCGAAATGTGTCAGCAGATGAATCCACAACTAGATTTTTTCATTCTGAACATAAAACTGGTTTTAAATTAAGAGTATATCTACTTGCGAGTCCCCAGATTTAATTAATATTAGGTACTCGCATAATATGCGTATGGTTTTCCTGCGAATTAAGGATTTTTGAATAATGGTTTGAAACAAGATTTAACTCAATCGAAATATTATAACAATTTTCTTCGAAATGCGTCAGCACATTAATCTGCTACTGGAAATTTGACAAATTATTCGAACATGAAACTGGTTTAAACGTTAGACTTGAAAATTGGCGGTTTTCTTGAGGCCTAATTTAGGATCAACTAAAACAAAAACTGTGAAAAGATCTATTAAACATTAATTTTTCTCGAGATCGACTCAAAAAGCACTCCCGATCGACCGGTCGATCGCGATCGACCGTTTGAGCACCCCTGCGCTAGATGCTTAGGGTGTCCCAAGGGCCCGCAACCCCGGATTTGTACCGATTTATTACATATTTCCCTTAAACACGGTAAGTTTTAAAGCTCTTAAAAATATATAAGTTATTCTTGAAGATAATATCTAGACTTTGCTCGCGCCGAAACGCAAATTATATAAAATTCCCTCGATAGAAAAAAATCACCAAGTATGCTCGTTTGTTTCAGTTATTTTACAAGTTATATGTATGAAAAATTCTTATTCTATTTTAAACGATTTTTGTTCTATTTTAAACGAGTCGTGTTTTATTAAACGTTTTCGCAATTTTCGCATCGATTTTGTCGCTGTAAATGTTAGCGTTCTCCTCTAACATTCGTAATTTCGTATCTCTCCATCTTCTTCTTTTCGGGCCCGGTTGCAGAGCCATGTATAAAAATTTAGGTTCCATATGTTTGTGTCCGCAAATCTCGGAAAGTAATCGATGGATGGACTCAAAATTTTTACGAGTGTTTCTATATATAATGGTAAGCTCTGGCGTTATGAAATTTGTATACAAAAATTTACTACAGGTGTTGAGCGAGTGGTTTGAAAATTTGTGTATTTCTATTTTAGCGGCAGGCAGGAGGGGGAGGGTAACGAGTGAGGGGGAAGGCGGGGAAGGTGAAAGGGGAACGCAGGAAGGGAATGGGACGCGGGAGGGGAACGGGGACGCGTGGGAATGAACATGCAGGGAGAAACAATTTATTTCTTTGAATAACATTGCAACGCATGCCGGGTGCCAGCTAGTTACACTATGAATATCAAAAAATACGCTTTGGATAAATTGAAGCTCTTTCTGTGTGTCTAGGAGTGACGGAGGTATGAATTAGTACTGGGCGTTGACGATAATTCTATCCAACGCCAACGTCGTTATCGTTGGCAATTTTCAACTGTTGAAAATAGCTGTTGAAAATAACGTCGACGTTGACGCAACTATAATAGGAGATCGACACGATACTAACAAAAAATATACGAAAATCGTATTAAGGAATCCCTTTTAACGGGTGGTTCCCCGAATCATTGATGTATTATTAATTATTATTATCTCTATGCCCCACGCGACACACACGTAATAATAATCCTATAATAACGTTGAAAGTTGAACTGTTGGAAGACGTTGGTGGTTGTTGAAAATATTATCCTGTTGAAGATATATTTTGCTTGTCACTGATAAATTCGCTTGTTGCTTGGCGCTACGTATCGGCCGTATTGGACGGGAAAATAAAAAAAAACGTGCAGTAGGTATGTACATTACCAAAAGACCTTGTGTAATTGGGTATAATATCGTTCACGAAGTGTGATCTCTTGACCCTTTTGACTTAATCATTCTAACACCGTTGAAAACAATAGGTACAAAACATTGACAATTATCAATAGGTTATTTTTTTGCTTGTCGTTGATAAATTTGTTTGTTCCATGGCGCTGAGTATCGGCCGTATTGGATGGGAAAATAATAAAAAAACGTGCAGTAACGTACATAACCAAAAGACCATTTAAAATATCGAGTAATGTTGTTCACGAAGTACAAACTCTTAACCCTTTTTATTTATTAGGCAGTTGAATCGTTGACTGCGTTGAATAATATTCGCATGTAGGTATTATATTTCAACTGTTGGCGCTAATTATTTTCAACAGCGTTGGACGTTGAAATAATATAACTATTGTTTCCAACGGCTAGTTATATTTTAATACAGTACTAGTATGAATCCATTCCTTCAACTGCGGTTCAGGGCGACAAATCGAGGAATTCTGGCTGGAGAGGTGAAAAGACCTCCTCAACCAGTCTCTCTCGATCCGGCCCGCCACGCAGCAGGTGGATAAACACGGCCGCCAAGATCTTGACAAACCTCACCCCATGAACCCGGGTACCCCTGCTAAGTCACCAAATGTAGCGAACCACTTGGAGTGATCCATTGTGAACCAAATCAATTCAAATGACATCATCAAAAATAGTAATTTCGGTGGAGAGTCTGTCTGTGATTCTAACTCTTGTTCAATGAACTCGGATTTTGTTTCAATATAAGTGTCATTTCCAAATTGGAACTGATTGTGTGAAGGATTCAAACAAGCTATAAAGTTCCTCAATCTATATATATATATATATATATATATATATATATATATATATATATATATATATATATATATATATATGTATATAAATGAATCCATGTTTCCTTTGGTAACGCCATAAATTCAGAACGACTTTACCTATTTTATTCATATATTTTTTTTAAGTTTTCCAATACTTTGTAGAAGGTTCTTACGGAAGGAAAAATTAAGAAAATTGCGCAGAAAATTGGATAACTTCATAAAACTTAACGACTATTTTAACTTCGCACGTTTGACAGTTCGCGCGTTTGACGAAATTGAATTTAGCAGGCAATGTTTCTTTTGTATTAAAAGAATTATTTATGGATTTTTTTTAAATACAGATATTTTAAATATGTACCTATGTTAGGTACCAAATTTGATTAATTATTCTTATAATATACAAAAATGAATATGAGTGTATACGAAAATGAAAATTTGAATAAAAAAAATTGTAATAGGTGGCACGCGAGCTGTTTTAAAACTGAATATATGGAATACGGGAGGGGGGTTCGGGAGAGGGGTGATGATGGGCGGGGAAGGTGGAAGGGGAACGCGGGAGGGGAACGGGATGCGGGAGGGGAACGGGATGCGGGAGGGGAACGGGGACGCACGGGAAAGGACATGTAGGGAGAAACAATTTATTTCTTTAAATATGGCGTTGCAACGCATGCCGGGAACCAACTAATATTATAATATTTTAACAGAAAATTATTTTAACTGTTAATAACTCAGACAAGTGATATAGTTATCTACCTAAAATACACTACTATAATTATCTTTTTCAAAAATGGAACTGATGCATCAAAATTTCATACAACCGATAATGTACGTAGGTACCTGGCAGAGGTGTTGGTTATCCAATAAATGGTTACCGGGGCCTAATCCCTATATTCGAGAACGTTTGATCATTTTCATCCGAAGTAAGATAAAATTGACCTTACTTTAGGCACATTAACACGCCCTATACACGATTCTATAGGTTTATCCCCTCCAGTGGTACCAACAGTGAGTAATGTAAGAAAACACATTAAGTGCAATCGGTGGAAATTCATCGTAATGGTAAAAAGGTCGTCATAAATATAAGATAATTGTCGATAATGTCATAAACAAGCAAAAACAATTATTCGAACGTACGTTGACCCGAAAAAATTAACAAAATTCAGAAAACATACACATATCTTCACTTCATTTGTATAGGGTTCTATGTAACTTCACTTCACCTTGTTCTGAGATATGAGGTGTCAAAGTTTGCAAAGACCTGCACTCATTATCTATTTACCAATTTCTGATTTTAATGTTGAATCTTGGGTAAAGTATTTAAATTAAACATTATTTTAAAAGAAAGTTTTTAAATAGGACGTATACTTGCCATTTTAGAACATATCTTACACAAACATGCAAATAGAATCATATGCAACCAGCTAGGGCATCATCAATCATCGTCAAACAGTATTAATAGACTAGCATCTGCGTGGTTGTATTCCAGAACCCAGCTACGGGTGCATGTCGGACGCCCCACGCTTAACGGCCGCGCCTCAAATAACATCTGTGTACGTGGAATTTCACACAAAGCTACTGTTATAATTCGGTTTCAAATTCAAAAATTCGACACAAGGTGTCACTACTTCCGTCAGCAGCTTGCATATGGATGTTTCCCCCTAGATATAAGTGCTATCGATTTTTTTTTTTACTTTAAGAATCCTTCCCGATTTGGAAAGATTGACGGCAATACTTGACGAAGTTGTTATAAAATACATATAACGTCATTGCGTATTGCGTGTCGCGGTTACTTTGAAACTGTTACTTTGTTTCGGTGAGTCGCCGACGGTGACCAGCTGTCACTGGATCGCAATGGATCCGAGGAACTGGGTATTTTAGGAACCAGGTTCCTATTTCCTGTCGGATTTATAAAATGGTCACAAACACTCAAACCGGACGAAGCCAAAGTAAAAGCCGCCCGCAGGGCCTAGTAGTAGTAGCCTGCTAATAGTAATTCATTTCACAAGGTTCTAAGGGGGCGTTCAAGTATTACGTAACTCAATTATTGAAGATTTTTGACCCCCCCATGTAACGCGCCGTAATGTTTTTCTGTACACACCCCCCCCCCCCCCTAAACGTTACGTAACGCTCAAGTGACAATTTTTACCTGAAAGTCACAAATAAGTTGCGCAAAGTACTGGAAAGTCGTTTTATTACCTTTTTTCTTGTTTTAATCGCGTTTGCGGTAATAAATAAAACAAGAGATTTCGAGAACGAAAAGGGTTGCCAACTTGGAAGATTGTAATTCCCTAGTTTTTTTTATCTAAATAAAGAAAAACATGTTACGTAACGCGTTGTTCGAACCCCCCCCCCCCCCCCCCTCTCCCCCCCTTGTAACTCTTTAACGCAAAAACTAAAATAGATTTTAAAAATTCTTTCACTAATAGAAAGCTACATTATTTGCGAGATCTATAGGCTATATATATTGGTAAGCTCTGGCGTTATGAAATTATTTTTCATACGTTTTCTGTCGTTAACAAAATCGATTTACTGCAAACGCCAATTGTCGCCTTGGAAACGATGTTTTTTTAATTAGGTTACTATGGCCATCCCTTTGATGTTAAAATTCAAATACGTATAAAATACTAATTCCTACTTTACTGAATGGATTTTAATGCAACTTTACAATAATATAAACATATAGGCTATAGCACAGAGCTCTTGCATTACGAAATTTGTATGAAAAAATTCCAATAGGTGACACGATTAGTAAGATATCTATAATTCTTTAATCGATTCAAATTATTAGGGAAGTAGGTACTTCGCTAATTTAAATGAAGGGGAAAGGGGAAGGATGGGGGAGGGTGGGGGGATGGGTAGGGGGTGGGGGGAAGGAGATTGATTGGGGGGGGAGTGGTGTGGGGAAAGGGAAAGTGAATGTGGAGGGGTAGGGGGTGAGGGGTGTGGTGGGTGGAGGGAGAGGGGGAGGGAGTTGATGGGGGGAGTGGAGTGGAGAGAGGGAAGGTGGAGGAGGCTGAGTGGAAATCCCCTAATACCATGCGAGCGAAGCCGCGGGAAAAAGCTAGTAAATTATAAATTTAACTTACACTTCTCAAATTATACCGAATCCATTAAATTTCACAATTTCAACTCCCTCCAAACACGGCCTTTAATTTTCGATCAAATCCTATTGTTTAAAATTCCAAGTAATGGCCTGGAATCACCAGAGCTTACCAATTTAATAAATTTTCACATTCCGTCAAGATCAACCCGACAAACCGATTTATTTTATTTGCCCTCGTGTATCGTGTAGAACCAATATTAGAAAAAATTCCCCAATTCCTCGTGTATGTGCACAACATAAGGTCGTCCATTAATCACGTGAGGCTCAAAAGGGGGGGGGAGGGTTCGGAAAAAATCACGAATTATCACGACGGGGGGGGGGGGTATAATGAGAAATCTCGTGGATTAATTTTTCACCAGGGGAGGGGGGGGGGGTTAAAAAGTTGCTAAAAAACATCCCGTTATTAATGGACGACCCCTAATACAAAATTTCACAGAATTGACATTTTTAGTAATAACTTTAAGAAATACCGACATGAAGTAACGCGTACGATCGATCATTAATACGAGAGTATGGAATGTATCAGGAGCATCTCTTATCCTTTTCCTATATTCCTCTTCCCCTACCCTTCCTATAATCCAAAATTAATTTTAAGATAATAAAACTTCTTTGCCAATTAACTTTAGCATAAGAAACTTCTGTGGCTTGACTTTAGTTCACTTTATATTGTATATTATCACTGTAATTATGTAAAAGCAGTTTGTTTCTCACAAATAAATAAATAAATATATCTACGGAAATACAACAGATAGTTCTGAAAACTATTTTAGATATAGAAATGAACAAAAGAAATGCTTTGGCATTCAAAGGTCATTTTTGAAAAAAAAAATCTGTTAGAACCCTATCCAAACGAAGTGACGATATGTACATAAATAAGTGCAATCATTGATCGGTTTCAGTCAGATTTTATCAACAAAAATTAGAAAACACATGGATTAGCAACAAAACACATAATATAGTATTCAATTAGTTGAAATTTGTATAGAAATATTCACTAAAATGCAATTGTGAGTACAAAAACCAAGAAACCTTCATCAAAAACCAGGAAAACTGACTGTTTCAAAAGCAATATGCTTAAAACCTAATTACCATTGCCCTCTGTAAAGTAAAAAATCAAATTCAGATTCAGAGCTTGACTAAAACCTACTGTCATTTATATTAATAACTTACTATAAGATCAACCATATATCTCTCTCTCGGTCTGTAATAAATAGTGTTATTGGGAGCTATTCGTAAACACGCTGAGAGATTTCAACAAAACACATAATAAATATTCAAATAGTTGAAATTTGTCTAGAAATATCCACCAAAATGCAATTACGAATACAAAAAGCAAGAAATCTTCATCAAAACCGGGAAAACTGACTGTTTAAAAAGCATATTGCTTGAAAACTAATTAACATTGCCCTCTCTAAAGTAAAACATCGAAGGCTTGTTCAGAGCTTGACTAAAACCTACTGTCATTTATATTTATTTATTTATTTATTGTAAGAAACAAACAGCAGTTTTATACAGGATGTTAAAAATGAAGCGGTAAAAAATGAGGTAAGCCAAAACAGTTTCTTATGCTAATGGTTATTATGATATAATACAAAATTTTAATTGGTCATAAGTCATAACCATTACATGAAAATGAAATTAGCAAAAATATATAAATGTAAGTATATTAGAAGGAAGAAGGAATAGGAAAGGACAAGAGGCAGAGGAAGATGGGATGGGGACAGGAGATGCTCATGCTGTACCTTTTCTATAGTTGTGCATTAATTTAATTAACATTTGTGGTCGTACGCTTGACTTCGTATCGGTATATCACAAGAGTATTATTAAGAATATCGATATTGTTAAATTGCGTGTTATATTGCGCGCATATGCGGGGGATTGGAGAATTTTTTCTAAGGTTGGTTCTGTACGCGGGTAAATGAAAAAAATAGTTTAGTCTGGTTGGCCTTGCAGGTATGTGAATTCTTAAATAATTTACGAGTTCAGGAGAGTCCAGGCCGTTATTCAGAATTTTGTATAAAAATATTTGATCAGATATTAATCTACGCGTTTAAAGTGGAGTAAAGTTGTGAAATTTTAAGGATTCGGTGTTATTTGCAAAGAGTAATTTGAATTTATAATTTATGTGTTTAAAAAATTTGTTTTGCACACTTTGGATTCTGTCAATATGGCATTGGTAGAACGGTGCCCAAATTAGTGTGCAGTATTCTAAGTGGGGGCGGATATACGTGGTGTAAAGGGAATACATAGTTTTAATATTGCGAAAAGGTTTAGATATGCGAATTATAAATCCCAATATCTTATTTGCTTTACTTACTATATGATCAAGAATATATCTCTCTCTCGGTCTGTAATAAATAGTGTTATTGGGAGCTGTTCGTAAACACGCTGAGAAATGTCAACAAAACACATAATAAAGTATTAAATTAAATTCATCCAGAAATATCCACCCAAATGCAATTCAGATTATTTACAACACCAAAGGCAAGAAATCTCTATCAAAAACCCGGAAAACTGACTGAAAAGCAATATGCTTGAAAACTAATTAGCATTGCCCACTATTAAATAAAAAATCAAAGGCTTAGGTTCAGAACTTGACTAAAACCTACGGTAATTTTTTAATTACTTACTATATGATCAAGCAGATATCTCTCTCTCTCTCTCTCTCTCTTTCTCAGTCGGTAATGAAGAGCATTATTGTGAGGAATTTGTAAACACGCTGTCAGTTACTTTTTAAACCCGTTTTTTTATATATGAATATCTCACAAGAGTCCCAACGTTCCCGTCTGGAGCCAGTGAGACAATAGCATCCCAAATTGGGGTATGTTGTGAGACTGAAAGTAGTGGGGAGGGGAAGGAGATGTGGAAGAGGGAGGTGGGAAGTACCTGGCTATTTAAATCTGGTCACCAAACACGGCTAACGCCATTTAAAGCAACGTTTCAATTCTGAATGGTGGTCTTACACCAGGGCGATACTGAGAGTATCTTCACTCTGAAACCCGTTGTTTATAAATACAATAGGATTCCTTGATTCCTTCTTTCTAATTCACAAGAGTGACAAGCAGTTCCTTCAGAAAATCAGGGTGGCCGAGCCCTTAGAAATAAAAATTGCAAAATCATTAAGTAAACGGAGTGCCTTTTTTACTGAATGTTACCTGAAACCTTCCCAATGACAAATAGATTCAATTGATCAATTGCCAAAAAAACACAAAAAACGTGCAATATTATCAAATAGTATAAGAACCACCCACAAAAGTACAGAGATAACAGACGTGCAATGTGTAATGAGCAAAATATGTTGTTTTTTACATTAACTCCATACAGGAGTCCCTGAGGAAAATATCTTCACTAGGGCCTACGTCATCTTTGTGTATGTTGTGTGGAGGATCTTTTTGAGAAGAGAAAGAAGTGAATATATCGTATGAGGGAGCAAACAAGAGAGTGTGACAAATCGTTCCACAGTCGAGCTGTTGAACTCGAGAAAAACTCAAAGAAATTACCCGTTCTCATGTTACAAATGTTTAGCGCATTTGGCTTGTTTTCCGGCAGATCAATGACGCTAGTTCCTCGGAGCATATTCCATTGAAAAGCCAGTAGAACAAGGCCATCATTCCCATCTGCGCCTACCTATGCTCTAAAAATTGCAATCCATTCGCTAAGATAGAGATAGGTTTAGAGAAATGACCGGTGGAAGCTTTCACACCCTAGAAAGACTCCTGCCTCACACAATAAAACGTGCAAAATTAAGAAATTGAATTATAACAATTCACCAAAAAAGACAGATAACAATTTATGAAACTAAGTAAGAAAACCTCACAAAAATATAGAAAAAAACAAAGACAAGCAAAAAAACATACAACTTGATCAAATTGAAAGGAAGTACACACATAAGCAACTGAACAAAATGATCATGAATTCTCCACCAAAAAGAAAGGAACACACAATCAAGCAAGAAAACACATGCAAAGTGCAAAATGGACTTTGCGTGTGTTTTCAAAAAGAAATAAACACACAGTCAAGCAAGAAAACACACGCAAAGTGCAAAATGGACCAGAACTCTCCACCCAAAAGACAGAAAACACATAGACAAACAACGAAAATGAATGAAAGTTTACGATTTCATAAAATTGAATAGGAAATCTACTTCATAAAGAAAGAAAACCAATGAAAGTACACAATCTCATCAAAATAGTTAAGACATCTTCGCCAAAAAGACAAGAAAATAACAAACAAAACGTGCATGAAAATGAAAATAACATGTCCACAAGACAGAAAACACATGGAAATGATTTAAATGAAATTTCATCAAAATTATCAAGAAATCTCCACCAAAAAGACAGAAAATAACAAACAAACAAGAAAGAGCTCATCACCAAAAAGACAGAACACAAAATCACATGAAAGTACACAATTCCACGAAAATGAAAAGAAAATGACAGAAAACACACAGGCAAGCAAAAAAAAAACACACAAGAAAGTAAGTAGACAATTTCAGGAAATTGAAAAAGAAAACAGCACACAAAAGATAGAAAAAAATCGTGCAAATTGGACCAGAATACTCCACCAAAGGCAAGAAAGGAGACGTGCAATGAACCAGAGATGAAATGGTCGATGCAAGAGATGCCCAGAGAGCTAGCCTACCATTCCTTCTGCCGCCCGTCTGCTGAAACTCCTGGTAGGCCGTGTTGTTGTAATGTCTTCCGGACATGGTGCCGGGATGGTCATGGGTGAAGGTCTGCCGCGGATGGTGATGATCAGCTAGCAGCTAGCGGCCCCTCCTAGTGAACACAGTATCGTTAGCATCGGCAACTCACTCATTTCAATCATCTTTAATTATTGCCAGTTGGCACACAGTTTGGAGTGGTAATAAACAATTTATGAAATAGGGTTGATTTGCTGTACAAATTTGAAGTATCGCCCAACGAAATATTCGTACTAGCGGTGAAATTACTTCGTAAATCGTGTAGAAATCTGGAGAAAACATCGCGAATTGTATAGAAAAGAAAATGGTTTGAGAATCGCACAGATTTCGGCATTTTATTCGGAGAATCGTTCACATATTTGACCAGGAGAATCGTACATGAATCTGAAAATCGATCCGAGATACAAATGATAATATAAATCCAGAAAATACTTCGAATACTGTATAAAAGTGAGTATATTATTAAAATTCGACAGTCTACGAAAATTGAAAATTGTTAAGAAATTTCATAAAATTAGAGATTGTTACGAAATTTGTAAATTACTTCGAGAATCGTTAAGAGATCTACAAACTACTTCAAGAAAAGATTGTAATTTTAAAAATGTTGGAAACACTTCCGAGAAACGTGCATAAACAATAAAAATAGAACATGAATAAAATATGTACCTATAACAATTTGTGAATCATATAGACTTCTTGAAAAAACTTACGACGGGTTATTTCATAAAAATTCAAATGTGACATGTCATCAAATTCAGGTCATTTTGTTTTTTTTTTGACATTCGAAGCAGGGGTGTTACGGATATTCTCATCCGCATCCGCAAATGCGGAATATTCGCATTAATTCAGACATCTGCATCCGCATCCGCAGATGTGAACCTCTAATAATCCGCATCCGTGGATGTCAAAATTTTGAATATAAGGGGTGTTATGGATATTCGCATCCGCATCAACGTATGCGGAATATTGGCATTAATTCAGACATCTGCATCCGCATCCGCAGATGTGAACCTCTAATAATCCGCACCCGTGGATGTCGAATTTTTTGCATCCGTAACGACCCTGATTCTAAGGAAAGGTTGTTCAAAAAAAAATTAACAATTCATTAAATATTTGAAGTTAATTTTCACGTTCTGTGTACCTAAGTTCTATTCAAGTTCTGGTATTGTATCATTATGGGCCAGTTGCTTCACAAAACTGAAATAATCACAGAACTTGAATAGAACTTTCACAGAACGTGAAATTTAACTTCAAACATTTAATGAATTGTCAAAAAAAAATTAAACAACCCATTCTTAGACCGTTTCAGATTTTGAAAAATTGTGATCAACGGAAGAAGACAACCATCGTGTTTTTAAGCTTGTCAGCTTATTACAATTTGATAAAACGCACCTACAGGGTGTTAAAGGACGTACTTGACCAGTGATTCTTGACATTATTTGGAGTAAAAAATGTAAATGAAATGTTGGTTTCCGGTGACATTTTTGATGATTTTTTTTTTTTTCTACTAAAACATAAAAAATGGTAGTTGTTGAACAGTTGGAGGCGGGGTAAGCGGGGTTGGTAGGACACCCGGCTGAGTGACCAGTGACGACATGCGGAAGAAATTTTTTTTTGTTTGATTTTGAAGAAAAAAATTTTGAAAAAAAAAAAAGTCACCGGAGACCGAAATTTCATTTACATTTTTTACTCCAAATAATGTCAGGAATCACTGGTTAAAGTAAGTCAAGTACGTCCCTAATACCCTGTATAATCGGCGTAACAGTGACTTTTCAAATGTCGAAAAAAATGGCGCTGAATGACCATATGATGACTTGTAAATTTCTGTGAAACAACTCAGCCTTAGTGAATCATAAAATATAAGATTGTAAAATATAAAACTTTTCACAGGAGACCGGAAATTATTCATCGAAACTTTGTGGTTACCAATCACAAATCAGGTAATCTAAGTATTAGGTATTTATTTTCTAAAATTATTAAAGTCATATAGTAAATCGGTAAGTGGTCATAAATACGTACAACGAAAATTTGTGTGATTTTTACATATTTTCTGTCACATATTTTAGTTTAGATCGTTTTAAACACGAATTCCTGCAAGTGTGCACGATTATTTATTCATTTATTCGTACATAGAAAAAGCAAATAAATCACAGAAATCTGACAGGAGATCACGTCAGTTATCTCATAACGATCCCACAAAATATGTAGAATCGCTCTTCTGGATATAATGACCCCCTAGATTCCTATCCACCCCCCCTTACCTTTTCCTTCCCAGAACTTCCTATCCCTCCTTTCCTTAAAAAGACCCTCCACACAGCATCCCCAAAGATGACTCCTGTGTGGGGCTAATTTAAAAATAAAAAGAATAAAAGTGCGACATTTTCAAAACTTTTTTTTTATGCGAATGGATTGGCGGATGCGTCTGCCCACCTACTGTGTGGCGGGCAGGATTTGGGAGGAAGGAATTCAAATGTCTGTCACTCCTGGACACACTAATCCCCAGATTCCTACCCATCTCTCATACCTTTTGCCTTCGTTGCAATGTTGATAGTTCTTAAACGATGTATGATCAGTAAAATATGATCGAAGGGGATAGGGTCCCGTTAGCTCAGTGGTAGAGGCAAGCCTAAGGTTCTGGGTTCAATTCCTAGATGTCTTCTTTTTCTAATTTTTCTCTTTCAAATTTTCGATCGAGAGTCATTAATATAGCCTTAGTTATTAACACTTAAGAGGGCATTACCAGAGAAAACCAGAAATATGTCATTTTCAAATCAGATTTTAGACGTATTGACTCTTTTCCACAAAAAAATTATAAATGGATTTCGAAAGATTGTTCTTTTATCTAGCATTCGCATGTAATAAATTTTGAGAATTTTTTTTTAATTTTTAGTATAATAAGGTTATTCCATAGGTCGTTGGCAGATTTGTTAAATTTAAAAAAAAGATTTTGTATTATACCACACCCATTTCAAATAATATAATCATGCAGTAAAATAAATCAATACATTATCTAGCAAACGCATGTTTTAGAATTTTAATTTTAGTTTCAATAAAATCATTAAAAAATATGTACGTACATGTGTTTCTTGACGAAAATTGGTCCATTTGTGTATTTATTTGCGCACTTACAAACTAAAGTGTCGCCTAAACCTCTAACGGTGTTGGACGCGAGTGAGCGGCGATAAATAAAATAACACTTTCAAACACAGACAAACTTTAAAAGTATATAAATTAACCGAAAATAAAATAATTCATAACCAGTGAAAATGGAGGAAGCGGTTGATCCGCATGCCTTCATTACTAAGGCGAAACAAAACATAAGCGACTTACATACAATCATAGAAGAAAATAAACTTACCAAAGAAACCAAATCAAAAATGATGAAAGAAATAAATAACATCATGGAAATGATATCCCACATGGCAATAGAATTAGCTAAATTACAAGAAAAATGTGAAATTCAAGAAAAAAACCAAACACAAAAAAACTCATTTTCATACTCTTCGGCAGTAAAAAACTTAATACCACAAACGCAAGAAAAACGATTTCCTATAATTATAAAAAGCTTAAAAGAAGAAGACACTGAAAAAATAAAAGAGAAAATACAAAAAATCAAAATATCGCAGTTGGGAATTCGAGTAAGTGAAATAAAAAAACAAAAAAAAACATTATAATAACATGCCCAGAAAAAGAAGAGGCAAAAAAATTAAAAGATAAGATAAATGAAGTCGACAAAACCATAATAGCGGAGGTACTTGTGAAAACGGATCCATGCGTAATATTTAAAGGACTTGACAAAGACTATACCGAAAAAGAATTCTTAGAAGACATAATTGAACAAAACAACGACATCAAAATGATATGTGAAAAATACCAAGATAAAAACATATTACAAGTTAAAGCCATCATTACGAACAAAAAAACTAACAACAAAAACTTAATTCTCCAAACAAATCCAGAATTGAGACTACATCTTATAAATAGAAAAAAAATTCATCTAGGATTCATGAGAATCTATGTAACCGATTGTAACGTTCTTACCCAATGTTTCCATTGTCAAAGATTCGGACACACAGCACAAAAATGCTACAATAAAATGAATAAACCAACATGCAAGCACTGTTCAGAAGATCATCCCATCTCCGAGTGTAAATCCCTGGAACTATCGCCCAAATGCGCCAACTGTCACGCAGCTAACAAGAAGAAAGAAATAAACTCCTTCAACAGTAAAATGAATGAAATAGACCACCGAACAAACAGCGAAACATGTAAGTTTCGTTCTTACATGCTTAAATTAGCCAAAGAAAGAATAAACTTCGACATTGAATAAAAAAACTTATATATAATATTGCAAAATACAACCAAATATGCATTAATTAAATGGATGATTTCGTAAATAGTGAATTAGAATTAAATATTAAAATTCAAGAATATGAATGTATTTGTACTGATTCATGTAACAAAATTATTTCTAAAAACATCAATGATATAATTATTATGCACATAAACATCCGTAGCATTCAGAAAAATTTAGATGAACTAATTTTAAAAATAAATAATTTAATTAAAAAGCCGGACTTCATAGTGTTAACCGAAACATTTACGAACGCTGAGTCACCGTCTTATCACTTACCTGAGTACAATTATATTTCTACCAAAGTAGATATCAACAAAAATTCGGGAATAATCATATTTGCAAATAATAAATTTAGTATTGTTAACATTATAGAACACCCAATACATTTGGTAAACTGCATCGAAGTACATTTCAAACTCGGCAAATCAATATATCATTTAATAGCTATCTATAGAACGCATGGCTCGAGTATTATTACGTTTATTAACGACCTCAAATACATATTATTAAAATTAAAAAATAAACTCTGCTTCGTGGTGGGTGATTTTAATGTGAACATTAATGAAAAAATAGAAAATAATAACAAAACTGAATACATCAATTGTATGACTGAACAAAATTTCATATCTTGCATAAATAAAAATACTAGAGAAATAAAAGAACATACTCCATCTTGTTTAGATCACATTTGGACAAACGTAAACATTAAAGATCTTCACAAACTAAAATCAATTGTTTGGAAAACTAACATAACTGATCATCATTCATGCTTACTTCTGTATAATAATAATATTAAACATAAAAAACATAATTTAATACCCAAAAAATCAACAATAGACATGACTATTCTCTCCGAAAAACTAAAAAAGGAAGATTGGAACAATGTTTTAAAGAGTGATGATACTGAAATATGTTCGACTAACTTTGAAAAAATCCTGTCACAACACATTAAAAATTCGACAACTGAAATAATAATACACATAAAATCAAAATTAAGATGTTTAAAACCTTGGATTACCAAAGGACTTATAATATCTATCAGAAACAAAGAAAAACTTTATAAAACAACTTTAAAAAATCCCCATGATGAAAAAGCATATAATTTTTATAAAAAATATAAAAATAAATTAACTTCTTATATTAAAAAAAGTAAGGAAGAGTTTTTTAAAAATAAAATATTATCTTCAGAAAATAATCATAAACAAATGTGGAAAACTGTGAATATGGCCATAGACAATACAAAAAAAACTCAAAATATTAAGTACATCGAACATGATAAAAAAATTATAGATGCCAATTTACAGCCTAAACAATGTGCAAACATATTTAATTCCTTCTTTGCAAATGTTGGAAAAAATCTTGCAAAAAATATTCATAAACCTTCTAACCCGGAAAAACATAAAAATAAAAATTTACAGAAACGTAATATACTTTCAACATTTGAAATAACAACAGAATGTGAAATCTTAAAAATAATAGAAAATATGAAAGGAGGTTCGTCTCCCGGTTTTGATTCTATTACGACACACATGTTAAAATCTATGAAATCTTACTTAATAAAACCCATCACTCATTTAATAAACTTGAGTTTAACGAAAGGAATATTTCCAATGAACTACAAAAACACAATAATCTCACCTATTTACAAATCTGGTGATCCACACCAAGTAACGAATTATCGCCCAATTTGTCTAATTTCTAACATAGGAAAGATCTTTGAAAAAATAGTAAAAAAACAATTGGTAAATTTCCTAGATAGTAATAAAATACTAAACAAAAACCAGTTTGGTTTTATTAAATCACTCAGCACACAAGATGCAATTGCTAACGTAACTTCATACATTTACGAATCATTAGATAAAGGTAAAAAATGTGCGGGCATATTTATTGACCTCAGAAAGGCTTTCGATAGCATATCCCATGAGATACTATTAAAAAAATTAAATGATATTGGCATAAAAGGCAACGCGATTAAATGGATCACCAACTACTTAAAAAACCGCCCTCAAGTGGTAAAAATCAATTGTATTAATAGTGATCAAGAGATTTCAAGCTTTGGAATCCCCCAAGGTACAGTGCTTGGACCAATCCTTTTTACCATATATGTAAACGATATTTTTTTTCAACATCTACATGGTCAAATTACATCATACGCCGATGATACAGTTTTAATAATAAGTGAAAATACTTGGGAAAATGTAGAATTACAGGCCACAGAAGACATCAATACGCTTAAGAATTTTTTCGACACTAACTTACTATCACTAAATAGTGAAAAGACATTTGTAATTCCATTTGCAATCCATCCAAACGACGCTCCCAAAAATTTTAACATTGTCATACACGATAACACTAAAATTCACAGCCAACATTATTGCAAATCAAACTGTACAATATTAAAAACAACAAATAAAATTAAATATCTCGGCGTAATTATCGATAAAAATCTGAAATGGAAGGAACAAATATGTCAAGTAGTAAACAAAATCAGAAAATTAATATATATATTTTTAAGAATTAGAAATTTTCTGTCGATAAAAAATCTATATTTAATCTACTATGCCTTAGTTCAATCCACTCTACAATACGCTATTATTAGTTGGGGATCCGCGTATAAATGTAACCTTCTTCCAATAGAAATTGTACAAAGAACAATTATTAAAATTATATTAAAAAAATCCTTAGACTACCCAACTGAACGCCTGTTTGAAGAATTTCAAGTTCCCACATTTAAAGATTTATATATTAAAAATTCAGTAATTCAAATAATAAAAGAAAAAGATAAATATCCATTTTTAAATGAAAACAGAACTCGACTTAAACATGTTTTTCTATGCCCAAAACTAAATACGTCTTTTGCACAGCATCATTATACTTATCAGGGAAGAACTTTTTTCAATCGTCTACCAGAAGAAATCAGAAGCATCAATGATAAAACCCGAATACTGCTCTCTGTCAAGAGACATTTTAAAAATATTCTTAAAAAAAAAACTACTGTCAACTAATCTTACAAATATCTTAGTTCTCCATAACATTCTTTCTTTAAAAAAAAAAAAAAACACACCATTATCAAATAAATACTGCAGCTCACATATATTTATGTACAATTCATTATTTAAGTACTAACTTATACCTAACTAATAACTAATAGCATTTATGTACACTCCCCTTCCATACACAAGCAAATGCTTTTAATGGAAGAGTAGTAAAAAAAAAACCTGTAAAAAAAAATATTTTGTTGTAAAATTGTAATTATAAGAAATGTTTCAATAAATAAAAAAAAAAAAAAAAAAAAAAAAAAAAAAAAAAAAAATATATTTCATATTTTTTTAACATTCTTATTAAATTTAGACATTATTGAAAAATGATAAATACTTATAATCAAAAAATAACTACATAAAGTACATTATTTAAATAGTTTTATCATCACGCCTTTCAGCATTTTTGGATGAAGGTATAAATTAAAGGTAAGTTGTATTGTAATAAATTCGATATTGAGTTATAATTTTTAAAAGCTGGTACGGAGAATAATTAATCTTTTTCATTGTAACCGCCCTGTACGATCGTAAGAACAATTTTCGACGAAATGTGGATTTTCGTCGGCTGGCTGGTTAAACGCTCTTAAAAGTATTATTACTAATTCTTCCCACTAAAAAAATGAACGCCACGGAATGTACGGAGATTGTAACAACATGAAAAACTGCAACATGGTGGATTAGAGACGATGATGTCATTTTTCCGACAATATTATAATGAACTGTGACGACCGGATGACATAATGACTGAATGTGGATATACAGAAATACACTCGTGACTAGGTATTATACATATATAGGCAGATGTGCACAAATACACTTAAGGTGAAGCATTACTAAGTACCTATTGCAAAATCATGTGATTTAAAAATTAGATCGCTTAAAATATTTTAGATGCTTTAAGAGGGTATTCTAGTAATTTTAGATGCTTTAAGAGGGTATTCTAGTAATTTTAGATGCTTTAAGAGGGTATTCTAGTAATTTTAGATGCTTTAAGAGGTCCCGTTGGCGGCAAGTATCTTTTCTCGGAAGATTTTTCAATGTAAATGAGTGTTTCAGGCTGACAATTATTGCTTGTAATAATTGCTTTAAGAGGGTATTTTAATAATTTTAGATGCTTTAAGAGGGTATTCTAGTAATTTTAGATGCTTTAAGAGGGTATTCTAGTAATTTTTTCTTCATATTTCGATAGTTTAAATATTCAACAAAATCTCATTAAAGGGATTTTTCAAAATTCGAATTATTTTAAAATTTACAGCCATTTTAGTTCGACCGGTTTATAAGGAATCTAAATAAGAGTAAAATTTAAGCGCGTTTTTTTCGAAACGTTTGTCACAAAATCTCAAATTCTAATCGACCGATTTTATTGAAAATTGCCATGATTTTTTTTATATATCCCTCCATGGTACGAACCAACAAAAAATCAAAAAATTTAATTTTTACTATTTTTAAAAATTCGGAAAAATTAAAAAACAACTGAAAAACATTTTTTGGTTGAAAAACCGCCGTTTTGCGAGATTTTTTTTCATTTTTCCTGGTTCATACCATAATGATATTTGTACTGATCCATTGATCTGAATCTACCTTTTTGTATTTTTCAGACGACCAGAAGCACGGACATATGAATATACATGGACCTGCCCTAAGTGATAAAAACGTATTATTTCCCCCTCCACATGGCGCCGGCTGAAGCACCTCCTTGGAACCGGCTCGCTCCATGGGGAGGGGATAGAGCCTCGCTTGAATCTAAAATGTGTGACGTCATCATTCTTGCCGTGAACAGCTAGAAGGTAACATCCATACATTTAACGAAATACAACGCCAAAACAGTAGCGTATTCTATACAATATATCTACATATCAATGTGCACATAGCGAATGTGGGCGGTTCTCCAGTGTGCTCATCGGTGGTTACAGGGGTAAGTAAATTATGAAACATTTGTAATAGTGTTTTAACTAAACACGGCAACAAAATATTGCTATGTGTATTGGGGCGAGTCTTTTTGAGGCGAACATTTGACCTTAGCAAATATGTTATTATCGTGGCAAGCAATTCGCGCTCCCATGTAAAAAGGTCTATTCATTCAAAGCAGATTTTGCTTTTAAGAACTAAATGGTGATATTGTAATGCGAGATGCCTATTTACTGTCAGATTGATTGTATAACGAATCACAGTCATCTTTCCCCTCTTCCCCCTCCATGGTTTGGTTTGACCCCTCACCCGTAACTGCTTGTCTAGTCATTTGGACATTTGGATGTCTATGACCAGAAGGGTGGAAATCGTGACAAGATGGACACTATCTTTTCCCCCCCACTTCAACAGCGTGTAACTTCGTAATATATTTACTTACATATATATTTTTTTTTTATTTTTTTTTTGTGAATTCTTAAAATATAAATAAACAAATTATAAAAAAACGTAGATATGGTTAAAATATTATTTTTTTATCGACCGTCAAAAAACGCCCGAAATTCGGGGTTCTAGACTTGAATACCCCCTTTAGGCTGGGGTTAGACTCGTAATTAAAATTTACGGATTACATAAGATTTTGACAGGTCACTCACAGGAGCGTTTACATTTGCATCCGAATTTGGAAATATTTTTTTCTCTCTATACTTAAACATTTCTTGTTTTTAACTATAAACACAGTCTTTATCGCTAAATCTGTATTTAAAATTCCCTGTGTTCCACGTATACTTTTAACCATCGCTTCCGATACTTATTTATATACTCCTAATTTTAAAATAACCCGGTATAAATTATATCTTCACACTTTGTCTCTACAACAACTTAATCCCTGCATTACTTTCAAAGTCACCACTATTACTGCCTCTCTACAATTACCAACTAACGCAAAGATAAAAAAAATATATAAATGGAAGACTTAACAACCAACTTTTTAACGACTTTTGCAACCAACTCTACATATATATATATATACTTTTTTACTTACTATATTATTAATTTGCTGTTACCTATACCGAACTACATTTTTGGCACATTATTAGTTCATACTTTAGTAATTTAAAAAAATGGAAGACATAACAAATGCATTAGACAATATCTCACAGATTCCATGTACCGAAACAAATAATGCTACAGAAGTCCGACAAATCTTAAATCAATCTAACCTTAAAATATTCTCCATGAATATCAGATCAATTAATAAAAATTTCAATGAACTCATTATACTACTCACAGACCTTGATTCAGATTTTGACTTACTTATTCTGACCGAATGCTGGATCAAAGATAACTTTATTCCAAAAACTATAAAAGACTATAACCAATACAACACACAGAATAATAAATCTCAAAATGATGGCGTAATCATATACATCAAAAATCACTTACAACACTCTGTTAAAGAAATCTCAATCACAAATTCAAATTGTCTTAAACTCGAAATAGAAAATAGCGTAACGATATTATCTATATACCGATCACCGAGTGAGTCTAATATAACACCATTCTTAAACTCACTTAATCAATCCTTATCGTGTATGAGGGATTGTGAAAATGTACTTGTTATTGGTGACCTTAATATTAATATCATAAATACGATGCATCCCCAAGCAAATGAGTACATGAACTTACTAACTCTACAAGGTTTTATTCCAGCTATTACGGCCCCCACTCGGGTAACAGAATTATGCGCCAGTTGCATTGACCATGTCTTTGCTAAATGTAAATTGAATACCAAATCTCTCGTATACCAATGCACGGTTACAGACCATTATGCTACTATCACCTCCCTTTCACATTTTACTAAAAAATTACCTACATCTAAAATACCCACGAAGAAAATCTGCTATGACACGCTATTCAAACTGGTTTCCAAGGAAAACTGGTCAAATTTCTATAAATTCACCGATCCAAACATAGCGTGCGAATTTCTTATCGACACCATACATAAGCATTTAAAAAGTTCCACATCCAACACTAACAACAACCAAAGTAGTCGCAAAATTAAACTTAAGCCTTGGATAACAAATGGCATTCTACACTGTATTCACAAGCGTAATAAACTTCACAAATTTTGTAAAAACAATCCCAATAATCACGAATCTCTCCTATTTTACAAAAGATACAGAAATGCTTGTAAAAAAATAATCTGTAGAGTTAGAGACGAATACTATAGAAAACAGATCAAGGAAGCTGCCAATGACAATAAACAAATCTGGAATATTGTCAAAGAGATTTGCTATACCAACAAAACTACCGCACCTATAAATAAAATAAACATTGCAGACCAAACACTAGATACAACAAATCATCCAGAAAAAATCGCAAATCATTTCAATAAATTCTTCTCCACAGTCGGATCAGACT
This sequence comes from Limnephilus rhombicus, assembly GCA_929108145.2. NCBI lineage: Eukaryota > Metazoa > Arthropoda > Insecta > Trichoptera > Limnephilidae > Limnephilus > Limnephilus rhombicus. The sequence continues at coordinate 20,911,018 of OV815290.1, read as the reverse complement.
TAGCAAATAATATTTTAAATAAAAACGGAATGTCAGAATTTAACCTTGCAAATAATATATCGATCGATAATCTTAGCTATGATCCATTTAATCTCACTCCTACCACAGAACAAGAAATCACTGAAATTATTTCATCACTCAAAAACACACATTCAACTGGAATCGACAATATATCCACTAAATTGATTAAACACCTCAAACCAATCATCACTAAGCCCCTTAAACATATCATAAATCTAAGCTTTCAAACTGGCCTCTTCCCAAATTCTTTAAAACACTCAACAATTATTCCTATCTATAAATCAGGGGACAGATCATCAGTGAATAACTATAGACCAATATCCTTGCTGAGTCCGATATCAAAAATAATTGAAAAAACGGTAAAGCGAAGGCTATACAAATTTCTTGAAGACAATGACATTTTGTCAGGAAATCAATATGGCTTCCGCAAAGATCGTAGTGCCGCAGATGCAATTGCAACTTTTACAAAAGCAATCTCTGATAACCTTGATAAAGGCCGCAAGCCCCTCGCTGTTTTCTTGGATCTAGCCAAAGCCTTTGATACTGTCTCTCACCGCATACTTTTGAAGAAACTCCTTCAGGTAGGAATAAAAGGTACTCCCCTCAAATGGTTTGAGAACTATCTAACAAATAGGTCACAATCGTCTCTTGTAAATTCTGCTAAAGAATACAGAAGTACAAGTTTACCAATCACGTACGGTGTGCCTCAAGGCAGTGTATTAGGCCCACTTCTTTTTCTAATATATATTAACACTTTATGTAACTTGGAAATTGATGGAACTATAATATCTTTTGCCGATGATACGGTAATCATCTTTGAAGCTGAAAATTGGAACTCAACTATGGAAAAAGCAAATAAGGGCCTTAATAAAGTAAAACATTGGTTAGATGACAACCTTCTGACTCTTAATGTTGACAAAACAAAATATTTACTTTTCTCCATACGTAAAGTCACTCCTCCTCAAAACTGTCCTAATCTTATCATTCACTCATGCTCACAGAACCATATTACCCCTACGCCTCCCCACAATAATTGCTCATGTACCAACCTAAAAAAATCTGACCAAATTAAATATCTGGGGATTGTTATAGATGACCAACTGCGTTGGGAGGACCATGTCAATTTTACAACAAAAAGACTCCGCAAATTGTGTTATATATTTCTCTCTCTCAGATCAATCCTGAAACTTCAAACAATTAGATGCATATATTTTGCACTATTCCAATCAATAGCAACATACGGTATCGTGGGATGGGGAGGCTGTGCAGCTTCAATTATATATCCCATGATCTTAATTCAAAAGCTGCTACTAAGGATTATATTAAAATGTCACCCATCTCACCCATCAGAGCCACTATTTAAAAAATTCGCAATCCTAGACATTAGACAATTATACGTTAAGACAATTCTCATACACTTAAGGAAAAATGATCTAACACTCAAAACTCAACAAAATATTTACACCCGCTATTCATCACACCAAAAATGCAAAATTCCTCCAACAAAAACAGCTTTCGCCCAACGACAGTTCTCTTACATCGCGCCTAAAATGTTCAACTTACTGAGTATTGATATTAAGACATCGAAAACTGCTGATCTTTATGCCATTAATATACAGAACTGGTTATTTACTCGGGGAAGGAAATATTATAAAGAATGCCTTACATCTTAAAAACTGTTCTTATTTTTTCATATTTCTAGAGTAAAAAATCTTATCTCTAAAATCTTATCTCTAAATTAATTTTCAACCAAAACTTTATTTTATGCTGATGCTTTTTTTCATATTTTTTGACATTGTTTCGTCCATTTCACATGCTGCTTAGGAATACTTGCTTTTGTTTTTTGGGGTCAAAGACTATCATTGTTCATCTGTATAGATGATTTACATACTTATTCTTATTTTGTATTTCTATTCTTATTTTGTATTTCTATTATCCTTAAAATATTATTATTTTGTTACTTTTATTTTTATTTGTTATTCTATTTTATTTTTATTTATACAAGATTCACCTAGTTTAACTCCTTTCCTGTATGTGATCATGTACCTAATACTAGTATAATAGATATGCTATATGTTTGTACTTTCATCTACATATATATGGATGATTATTAATATTACATACTTAATATCTTATGAATCTCGACTACCATAATACGGGCATTTGCCTAGCTTGGTAGTCGAAATACCATGTAAAAAAATCCTGTAATAAACATAATGAATAAAGAAAATTAAAAAAAAAAAAAAAAAAAAAATTGTGGTAATTAATGATCGCGGAAGTTGTTCGGAAGTTCGACCAGTGTAAATGCTCATGCGACCGTTTACATCTGTAAATCTATTTGCGGTAAGATGGCTTCCTGTCAACAACGACCTGCTACTGTCAAATTTACGCGATTTTGTCAATAAAGACGAAAAGGCCCCAATAAAGCGTTGAAATAGATTTTGACTTTAATTAAACAATTTTATCCTAATTTCGTTTTATCCTAATGACAGCTACCTGACATCTGCTGACAGCAACCGATTTTGAATTCAAAATTTCAAATACGTACCTAAATGAAAACAAAAACATTAAGATTGGAAAGGATTGGACCGATAAATGAATAGAAGGACGCTCATTTTCCAGAAAACTTAAATAAGTGGAAATAAATACTAGTTTTGTAGGAAAAAAATCCTATGAAAACAATTGCCTTTTAATTTTTGATATTTCGCAACGGTGCGCGGCGCATTTCGGAACTATTTCTTGCGGTAGGTCTCTTAGCTTATCAAACTGATTTTATAAGCTGTAAGAAGGCTGGAAATTTGCGCGGGCGCGATTTGACCTGTCTAAAAACTTACGAAAAAAATAAGTTCTGTAAATTGCTATAAATTACGTTACGTGAGTTTTGGTGTCGTTTATGTTGTAATCTACTGAGTTAATAAAAAGAAATGTAACACTTTTAATAACTGGTTTTATTTTAAGATGTACGTATTACATGAAAACAAGAGAAGAACCTTTTATTATATAAATGTCTAGATATAGCGCTCGAGTGACGAAGCGCCAAAAAAAATATCTGCCAAAGGTTGGCAGATAAGCTCGGCCTGTCCGCTCAGTGGCGACACTATCGTTGTACGGTAAACACGTGTTGTGTGACATTTGAAAATGACGATTTGCGCTATATCAGTGTGCAGGAATTACATAGGACGATTGAAAACAACTAAAAATGTTACCTATCATCGGTTAATAACCTTTAAATAACCATTCAGTTAAAGAAACAATTCAGTTTTAATAGTGTAATTTGGTCTTAGGACAACGCCGTTTGACCCCATGTTTTGACGCCATGTTTACAGGGTTGCCTGTTCTTCAAATTAAATTTTCCCGATAATTATTTCGAAGTAAAAACCGATCAGATTTACGGTCTTCTGCATCAAATTAATTTGATAAGTTTTTAAGATATCACTATAATTGGATAATATTAACCGGGATGTAAAATCTATACGAAAACTGTTTAAAAAAACAAATTAAAAGGGAAGGTCATTAAGAATAAATAATAACTATCGATAGCTTTAGTTTTAAAAAGTTGCATTGTCTTTTTTAGTGTGACAAGATAGTTTTACCATTTTTAGGGATTTACCTGGATGTGGGCCACCTTCTTTATTTGATGATGATAAAAATTTAAATTTAGACACAACGATACCTGCCGGCCAGTTGGCAGCGTCTATGAATGTATCTTTCTTATTTTCTGTATTTCTTATTTATTTTTTAAAAATAATCAAACAAAAATAAATCTCTTTTAACAATGATTTTCTTTTCATTTATATCATTATATGTAGAAAACTATCTTACTTAAATGAATTCAAAATTAAACGAATTATAAGTCCCGCTAAACCGAAACATATTTTTTATCCACTTTTATGGGAAATACTCGGGAGCTGGTATCACTCATCACGCCTACAGTGACGTTGAGCGCTTAACGTTAACAATATAAGTTACCTATACTTGTGTGCGTGTCATGCACACAAGCGTTTCAAATCTGGCCTGTTCTTTTTTTCGGAGTTACAGCGCAACACTCTATCTAGACATTTATATAATCAAAGAGAAGAACACATGGAGCATAGAGAAAAAAAACAAAAGAACTTGAAATGGGTTGCCACATACAAAATGTTGCCAACCCTTAAAACAACATTATTATTGTTAAAATAATGTATTACATTGTATATTTTAACAGTTTACATTGGTAATTTGGCCATAAATCGCTTACAAGAGCGATTTACAGGATAAAACTTACGAGTCTAAACCCAGCCTAAGGCTTTGAAGTGTTCAAAAAGAAGATGATTTTAAAGAGAGATATGTAATTATGAATGTTAGAGGGAGCGCGCTAATATTTAAAAAAAAAAGATAATAATTAAGCGAAAATTGTAAAAATATTTTTTTTAAATGTAGATCAAAACTCTCCCAGCAAGGTAGCATTTAAACAGAAATTTTTCATACACATAACAGGTTAAATAACAGAAAAAATATATTTTTATAATTTTTCTCGCGATTAGGAAATTTCATATAATTACCGCTTCTAAACATTTATTTATTTTATTTTATTTATTTATTTTAGTATATAAATGTTTAGATATTATCGTCAAGAATAACAATTTTTATTAAGATGAAGCCATAGTAAATAATGCAAAATCATACAAAATCATATGTTTTTGTTTTGAAATTTTGATGGCTTAGAAGTATTATAGATGCTTCAATTAAATACTGAGTGTAGAACACACCTTGGCCCTTAAAAATATCGGTTATTTCTTTTAATAAGCCTATAAAAAAATAAAGTATAAGTTCTATAAAAATCACTTTCAAGTCCAAACTCTCCTATTTATAAAACGCTTTTCGGATTTGGTTTTATTGTATAATGTGCAAAGTTATTTTCTTTTATTATAATCGCAAAAAAAATTATATTTACGCCCAAACTTCACAAAATAAAATAAAACACGTATTTTCTCGTTGTTATTTTTGACATCAATCAATACGGCCCGCGCTCTACTAATTTGGATTCTTGAAGTGACCCTTATGGCATAGGCACAAGAACCATGCACTGGGTACAACTATTTCGTATCAGTCACGCGGTCGCGCCCCGTCTGGAGCGGGAGACAGTTGCGTGACTCCGCGTCGCTTAGTTTCGAGAAATCAATTTTAAATTTCCGTTTTCTTACAATAAACAATGCGTAAAAAAGAAATTAATATTTTTTACAGGTCTTTACGAAATCAACCTGTAAAAAACATCTCAAATACCTTTTCCAACCTTTCCAAAAGATTTTTCTCAAGTATTTTTTAACTCCTCCCATAAAGGGCGTGAATCCGATTTCGATTTTTTCCTGAACTATTGGATCGCCTTAAGTGCTCAAAGAAAGTATGATATAAATTGTACGAAATTCGGAATGCCGAATCTTAAACAGTGCAGTTTGAAATTCTAAATAATACGTTTATTACATCTATAAATTACAGATAAGAAAAATTAAATAACGTTATTTGTAGAATAATCACAAAAAGCGTAAATTGCTATTAGTGATGTTAATTTAGATAAAAATCGTTAAATTCTTTATCGTCTACGCAATTCGCTCTAAAAGATTGTTAGATTATTTAATAAATTATTATTTACTAGCTGACCCGGCCGCGCGTTGCTGTAGCTAACTAAACACAACGCCATCTACTGGATGGTTATCCAAACTTTATAACCACAGCCATATTTGATAGACAGACGCCGCGGAGGACTCTAATTTATAATACTCTAATTTATAATAGAGATGGTGCGAAAGATTATAATAATGTGCATGAAATACTTACGGTAAATAACGTATTTAAGTTAATAAGGATTAATACTGTACTCGTTTAACACTCCAATACACGCGCACCCTAGTGAGACATAAATACACGCGTGTCATCTGTCAGATGACTGCTCACTTATTTGTCAAAAATGAATAGTATAATTGTTTTTTCGCAATTTTGCAGGAATGTCGAGCTAGGCGAGCTGGGGGAATACTAGGGCGGGGTGACCAGGCTCCCCTCCCTTCATCAAACTTATGACGAAAAAACATAACTGGTCATCTGTGAGATGACGCGCGTGTATTGGAGTGTTAAATAACTTTCCAATTACCGCATTGTACGTGACCATTTTTTAGAAGATAGAATGGGTATAGTAAGCTGTCCGTAAAAGATAGATATATGCCTTCGCGGACTTTTTTGTAGATCTATAAAAGAGGAATATCCCACCATGCGTTGTTTTGTTATATCTTCAAAAGGATTAGGCAGTGTTTTCGATGAAAGCTCCCAGGCGGCTTGACTTTTTCCGATACTTATAACAATTATCGTTATGTTTCAACCAATTTACACAAATCCTTGACAAATTGCATACCTAAACCTTCCTCACGAAACACTCTATCTAGTGGTGAAAACCGCATGAGAATCCGTTCAGTAGTTTTTGAGTTTATCGCGAACAGACAGACTGATAGACAGACAGACGACGCGGAGGACTTTAATTTATAATATGCAGAGATTTGTACTATGACTTGCTGCAGGAAAGACTGCACAGACAATAAATTATGAGAAAAAAATTAATCGTATTTTAAAAATCGTTGCAATTTCTTTTAATATTTTTATTATATGCATCACATTATACTTAATTAATGAAGACAATAATACAAGCGAAACTCAATCGAAAATCTGAAACAGAAAAATCAGAAAAAGATACGGTCGCATCTGGGACTCGAACCCAGGACCTATGACTTGCCGGGTCAGTGCTCTACCAACTGAGTAATGTTTCTTCATTAATTAAATTAATTAATTAAACCAGACATTTGCTTAAACATTACAATAAACATTGGAAACGTGGTTTATAGTAATGTGTAAGCAAAAGTCTGTGTCTGAGGTCGCATGAGACCGGGCTTACAGTGAAATAAAAAATAAGTAATTACTTGATGTACGAAAGAGATAAAAACATATAATGATTAATTTTATCTGTGTGCTAATTGACAGCCGCTATCTTTCTGAAAATCATGATAAGGAAATACTTTAACCCTTTCAAAGCTGAAATGAAACTGGCAGTGGTACAAAAAGCGTAAAGTTTCTCTATTCCGCTCATAGACATCCAAATTTAATAGACGAGAAGATACAGATGAGGGGTAAAACCAAACTATGGAGGGCGAAGAGGGGAAAGATGACTGTGATTCGTTAAAAAATCAATCTGACAGTATATAGGCATCTCGCATTATAATATCACCATTTAGTTCTTAAAAGCAAAATCTGCTTTTGAATGAATAGACCTTTTTACATGGGAGCGCGAATTGCTCGCCACGTTATTAACATATTTGCAAAGTCCAAATGCGGCAAAGTAAAGTTCGCCACTTTTCACAGACGAATATTTTATTGCCGTATTTAGTTAAGACACTTTTACAAATGTTTCATAATTTACCTACCCCTGTAACAAGCGACGAGCTCACTGGAGAACCGCCCACATTCGTTATGATCGACATATTTTAGGGTATAATATATTGCACAAGCTATAATTTTTGCCGTGTTATTTCGTAAAATGTACGATGTGAGCTCGACGCTGGTCAGGACAAGAATGATGACGTCACATTTTTTAGATTCAAGCGAGGCTCTCGTAAGCCCAGCCAGCTCCATGGAACCGGTATGGGGTGGGGAAATAATACGCTTTTATCACTTAGGGCAGATCTATATATATATATAGGGTGTTCGGGGGTAAAGTGCATTAACTTTGGGAGGTAATTCTACATGATGGTAGGAGTAAAAAAGATTAACAAGTTTTCCGAAATTCCAACATTTTTTTTCCCATACAAAAAGACGTACCTACTTAAAATCCTTAGTGTGCGGTACGATCTTATTTGCTGAGAGCCTGCCGGGCTATTTGGACTCGATTTTAATTGGCCCGTATTGTAACAGCGGAAAATAATAAATCTGGCCGCACACGCCGGACAAAAAAGTTATTTATCTTTTTTACTTGTACTATCATGTAGAATCACCTCCCGAAGTTAATGCACTTTATCCCGGGACACATCGTATATATTCACATGTCTATGACTCCGCTTAATTCGGTGATGTTCTAATAAGTAATGCAAAATCGTGTGTTTTTGGTTTGAAAATTAGATAGTTAAAAATTATTTTAGATGCTTAAATTAAATACTACGATTAGAACACATATTTGCCAAGTCCAGAAAAAAAAGTATCAGGACAATAAAAACGACTTTAAAGTTCAAAATCTCTTACTTGCGAACCCCTTTTCGTATATGGTTTTATTGTATAGCATGGTATAACATATATTATATAACATGGAAAATTAAATAATTTAACAATTATTATAAGCAATAATTATCAGCCTGAAACACTCATCAACATTGAAAAATCTTCCGAGAAAAGATACTTGCCGCCAACCGGACTTGAACCCGTGTCCTTCTGATTGCCGGTCAGCTGCTCTTGACCACTGAGCTATGGGGGCTTATCAAATACCCGCCAAATAATTCAATATATACTAGTGTTTCATTCAACAATTACTGCTTATTATATTTTTTCCACCTGAAAACAACCAACTTTATTTTTGCGAGAGAGACATTGTAAGTGTTAAATCCCTCGCTAGGTGGCGTCGAGACAAATTATGACTACATTTATTAGGGAAATACTTAAACTTGTCAAATATTAATTATTATTTTTAATTTATAAACTAAATAATTTACGTTAGTTTATAAATTAAAAAATAATAATTAAATAATTTAGAAGATGATCGAAAAACATTTAAATAATTGCCCCAAAATTTCTCAAAATAAAATAAAATACGCTTTTTGGCGATGTTTTTTTCTATAATAAATCAAAAAAGGTGATGGTGTTAAAGGGGAATTCACACCTTATCGCCATCTGCGTAAGGAGTGTTATTGCCAGCGGCTTGATCTTGAATGCAAAACTTAAAATTGGTTTGAGGCCAAAATATCTAACCAAGCTGAATAATTCTATTTTTTATTTATATATTTATTTGTTATATTATACGCCCAGAGGGCTTTTACATAAATAAATAAAGGCAGTACATCTTTAACATGAGAAGGAAATAATATAAATAACATTACAATAGATATAAAAAAGAAGGTACATTAGTTGAATAAAAATATAAGCAACAAAAATTTAAATTACAGTAAGATATAATAACGATAAGTTACGATAAAAAAATACATACATGATATAAAAATACAAACAACAATTTTTTTTAAGTAAGGTGATCAGAGGTTTACAAAATTGCAACATTAACCATGTCTAATAAAACCTAAGTATTAGTTTCGAAGAATGGTACCTCCAGTACCTCTGCAAGTTGCAGGAGTTCGGAACTTCAATTTGGATTTTAACCCCTCCGAATTTTCGCGAATATTCGCTTTTGGTGTCTCTAACAAAATGACATTTTACGAAAACTTTTTGTTATTACCGCTTCACAATTAAAGCTCTATAAATGAAACATTTCCGAACGTAGCCGAATAGTAAAAACTGTTTAAGAAAGGTTTAGGTTTTTAGGCTTTCAAATTATTATATCTATAATATAAAAATGAATCGCTAAATTTGTTGGTAAGCGCAAATCTCGAAGGCGGCTGAACCGATTTCGCTAATTCTTTTTTTAGAATATTCCATGAAGTTCGAGGATGGTTCTTACGGAGAGAAAAATTAAGAAAATTGCGCAGAAAATTAGATAATAACAGAAAACATCGCACGTTTGACAGTTCGCGTGTTAGAGAATGACATTTTGCAAAACAATGAATGATTGTGCAATCAGGATTCTATTTTTGAAAAGTTGAAAAATTTATTTAAAGTAGGTACTCCCCTAATAGTTTGAATCGAATCAAGAATTTTAGATATTTTAAATAGGTACCTATGTTAGGTACCAAATTTAATATACATGAAAAATGGAAATTTGAATAAAAATTGTAAAAGGTGGCACGCGGGCTGTTTAAAAACTGAATGTCCTGGGATTGAATATATGGAACGCGGGAGAAGCGTTGGCGAGACGAGTGAGCGGGAAAGGGAAGAGTGACGGCGGGGAAGGTGGAAGGGGAACGCGGGAGTGGAAGGTGACGTGTGAGGGGGGAGGGGAATTCGGGAGGGGGGTTCGCGGGACGGGAGAAGGGGGAGTGGATTGGGAAGGTGGAGGTGACGGAGTGGGAACACGAGAGGGGAAGAGGACGCAGGAGAAGAAGGGAGGCGGAAGGGGGATGGGACGAATGGGAAAGGACACTCAGGGAGAAACAATTTCTTTATTAAATGGCATAGCAACGCATGCCGGGACCAGCTAGTTATAAATAAATATTAGCATTTGTAAATATTAAAATTTAGAACGCAAACATTAAAAATAAGTAAAAATGACTCACGTGATGTTTTTTTATGTGAAAACACTACTAAAATCACAGATTATGTAAATAACAATACTTATTCTATTGTATATATATGTGCAATAAATACTTTTGTCACCTCACTTTTTTATCATTTCATATAAAAATATTTAATAAAAATTTTAAATGTGGAGCGCGGAGGCGCAAATTTGCGCGGGTAAATATTTTTGTTAACTACACGACAGCTGATTCCTGTTATGTATTTCCATAGACAACTTGATAGGGATGTGCAGCTTGATCTACTATCGACCTTTTACTTTTTGTTTTAGGGATGTAACTAAAACAATAACGGAGTTAGAACGATTTCTATGGAAACACACGCGCTGACGTATAAACACGCTTATTGTACTTGACTGCTGCCCTATTTTTAACGCTTATATCTACTTACGTTGCGGAGGGGTATTTTAGTTAAGAAAATTAAATATATATTTTTTCAATATAACTAAATAATACTACAGGTTATGAGGTTTATAATACATATTTCAATGATTTTACTAAGACATTAATGGGATAGGTAGAGATAGTTTAGCAAATTTGTCGATGAACGATGAATTTAAAGGTATGGTAGGTAAGTATGGATATGCGCTATTTTATTTATTTTCTTTTTAAATCATGATGTATAATCCATTAAGCTACGAACCCGCATGCTCATTAGTCGCATGCTATCTTACTACTAATTAGCAAATGATTCCTAGTAGTGCGTGTGTCACGCCCAATTGAGCATGCTCACAAATCTACCGGCTGTTGATTTGTGAGCATGCTCATTGAGTGGAAGGGGAAGTGAGCATGCTCATTTATGAGCATGTGTGTCAGTAACAAAAGAAATCCATATTCACGATTTTGGAGGCGAATTATTTTCCTAAAAATACCCTCCACACAATATCTCCAAAGCTGACATTGGCCCTGAGGGAAATTAATTTTGAGAGTTAGTGTAAAAAATACATTAGTTCGAATGTTACATCACGTCAAAAAAATATTTAAAAATTAAACAAAACATTTAAAGCAATCATCAAAAAAATATTATAAATTTTAAAAAAATGAGTGTGCTTTAGACCACACGACTGAAGTAAAACTACACATACTTATATCTCCCTCTCAACTTCCGTTCGCCTCGCCAAATTTCACTTTTCGTAACGCTTTCGTCACGCATTCACCAGTTTACTCCCCAAGTCAAGCGTGCGTACAGAACTTTTACTTTAAAAAAAATATTAAAAAAACTAATGTTTTTAAGACCACACGACTGAAGTAAAAGTGCTTTAGTTCCATCTATATGTACAGACAATAGTTAACAATTATTACAAGCAATAATTGTCAGCCTGAAACACTCATTTACATTGAAAAATCTTCCGAGAAAAGATACTTGCAGTGGTCAGAGCACTCGACCGGCAATCGGAAGGACACGGGTTCAAGTCCCGTTGGCGGCAAGTATCTTTTCTCGGAAGATTTTTCAATGTAAATGAGTGTTTCAGGCTGACAATTATTGCTTGTAATAATTGTTACCCTTTGTGCTTTGCCTAAAAATCTTGTCTAAACGTTAGTTTATAAATTAAAAAATAATAATTAATATTTAACAAGTTTAAGTATTTCCCCAATAAATGCAGACATAATTTGTCTCGACGCCACCTAGCGAGGGATTTAACACTAACAATGTCTTCCTCGCAAAAATAAAGTTGGTTGTTTTCAGGTGGAAAAAATATAACAAGCAGTAATTGTTGAATGAAACACTAGTATATATTGAATTATTTGGCGGGTATTTGATAAGCCGCCATAGCTCAGTGGTCAGAGCACTCGACCGGCAATCGGAAGGACACGGGTTCAAGTCCCGTTGGCGGCAAGTATCTTTTCTCGGAAGATTTTTCAATGTAAATGAGTGTTTCAGGCTGACAATTATTGCTTGTAATAATTGTTACCCTTTGTGCTTTGCCTAAAAATCTTGTCTAAACGTTAGTTTATAAATTAAAAAATAATAATTAATATTTAACAAGTTTAAGTATTTCCCCAATAAATGCAGACATAATTTGTCTCGACGCCACCTAGCGAGGGATTTAACACTAACAATGTCTTCCTCGCAAAAATAAAGTTGGTTGTTTTCAGGTGGAAAAAATATAACAAGCAGTAATTGTTGAATGAAACACTAGTATATATTGAATTATTTGGCGGGTATTTGATAAGCCGCCATAGCTCAGTGGTCAGAGCACTCGACCGGCAATCGGAAGGACACGGGTTCAAGTCCCGTTGGCGGCAAGTATCTTTTCTCGGAAGATTTTTCAATGTAAATGAGTGTTTCAGGCTGACAATTATTGCTTGTAATAATTGTTACCCTTTGTGCTTTGCATAAAAATCTTGTCTAAACGTTAGTTTATAAATTAAAAAATAATAATTTACAGATAATAGGCCTGCACCGTGTCTAAGAAACGTAACTGGCTATGAGAGAAAGAGAAAATATGTGCTCGCACCTTTCTCTCTTGCCCTACAATAAAATACGAAACGTAACTCTCTCTCTTTCTGTCTTCACTAACTTATATCTCCCTCTCAACCGTTCGCCTCGCCAGATCTTACTTTTCGTAACGCTCTCCCCACGCATTCGCCAGCTTACTCCCCAAGTCAAGGGTGCGTAAAGAACTTTTACTTAGAAAAAAACTAATGTTTTTAGACCACACGACTGAAGTGAAACTTCTTTAGTTCCATCAGTATGTACAGACAATAGGCCTGCACCGTGTCTTAGATATACGAAACGTAACTGGCTATGAGAAAAAGAGAGAAAGAAACTGTGTGCTCGCACCTTTTGCCCCTACAGTAAAATACGAAACGTAACTCTATCTCTTTCTATCTTCACTAACTTATATCTCCCTCTCAACCGTTCGCCTCGCCAGATCGGTTCCATGGCAACTCAGAATGAAACCAACTCAGAAACACCTCAGAAAGGTCATTAAAAGCTACGAAAAAATAATTTTAAATTAGCCGGTAACCCTAACCTAACTTAACCTATTTAACCATTTTTTTATATTTTTTTATCATCACTCTTAATAATGACCTTTCTGAGGTGCTTCTGAGTTGGTTTCATTGTGAGTTGTCTGGTCACCGCCAGATCATACTTTTCGTAACGTTTCGCCAGCTTACTCCCCAAGTCAAGAGTGCGTAAAGAAGTTTTACTTAAAAAACAAATTAAATGGTGCGGAAATCTAAGAAACACAAACGCCATCTTTTAATATATGTATAAAAACATGGTTATCGCCTGTACGAAAATACATGCGTTCGGTATGAAAGGGTTAAGACTAACGGATTATCTAAAAATATTTTCATTATGTGATTACCGTATGAGACTCTCAACCCGGAATCGGTGTGTCTATGTCAACCTTGTATAGATTACATCTGGAAAACATAAAAAATATTTTTTGAACATCTATCTGTTCAACCAATTTCATTTTGAGGTTAAGTTAGGTTAGGTTAGTAGGCAGGTTTTCGATTAAAATAACAAAATTTCAAACCTTTTTTTAACAGCTAGATATTCCTAATACACAATAAACAAACGTTTCGAAATTGTCACAATCTCCAACTTCAAACTTTTATGTACTAAGAACGTCACACAGCACTTAGAACTTCGCGGTCTAGTGGAAAAACGCTGTGCTTAGTAACCGGAGGTTACGAGATCGTAATCCGGAGGTACAAACGAATCACTTTATTAAAACGGTGAATTTTAAAAATGTGAAACGAAGAACAGTATTCCGACTAACGCCATAGTCAAAACACTACTGAGGAATATATATTTTTTAATTTTTCTGCAAGTCAACTTTAGCCGGTAAATCTGATAACTGATAACGTATATCTGTTACCAGATAATATATCTATTTTATTATCGCTATCATGTTTTCGCAGTTGGAAGTTGTCTTACACATCGAAATTATATTTTATTTTTAAATATCATATTAATCCCTCAGGCCTCGTACATATTCTTTCAGAAGGTCAAAAACATCGATCATCCAGTTATTTACATATTAAATATGCTATAAAATAACACTGGGAGGTAAAACGGTCTGGTACATTAGTATGTCATTTTGAAATGCATTTCTGGTAACCATGATTTTTATATGTTTATTGTTTGTTGTTTACTACAAGTTTTTGTGCATTATAATTGACTAGCTAGTTCCCGGCATTGCTAACTAACTAACTAACTAACCATCACGCCGTTTCCCCGCAGGGGTAGGCAGAGAGGACGGACCGCCAAACAACTCGGTCTTGGCACACACTCTTTGCCTCACTCACATTCATACATCGTCTCATACATTCTCTTCTATTATTCTGACTTTTGACATGACCCGACTCAAGTATCTGATTCACTTGATCGTGCCATGTCTTCCTCGGGCGTCCCCGACTTCTTCTACCATTCACATTCGCGTCGTATATTCTTCTTACACTACTTCCTTCGTTCATTCGCTCTACATGCCCAAACCATCTGAGGGTCCCTTTCTTAATCTTACTCATTATGCTTACATCAGCCTTACATTCTTTGCGGATATCCACATTTCTCACACGATCATACATTGTTTTACCACACATACGTCTCAGGGATCTCATTTCAACAGCATTCAGTTTACTTTCATCCTTCCTCTGCCAGTTCTATGCCATTAATAATGCCATTAATATGCCATTTAATAAAAAAATTGTTTCTCCCTGTGTGTCCTTTCCTATTCGCCCCGTTCCCCTTCCGCTTCCAATTCCTCTCCCGCGTCCCCTTTCCCTCTCGCGTCCCACTCCGCCTCCATCACCTTCCCTCTCACCACTCCACTGCCCCCCCCATCCCGCGTTCCCCCCCCTCCCTACCCGAGTTCCCCTCCACCTCCCCTCTTCCCCCTCCCGCATACCATACATTCATCGCGGTACATTCAGTTTTCAAACAGCTCGCGTGCCACCAATTGCAATTTTTTTATACAAAATTCATAATGCCAGAGCTCACCAGTAGTTTTATACAAACCTTAAACACAAAAAAAAAACAATTTGGTGCAGTCGTTCGGAAGTTGTGTACTTACATATATTTCGACGATTCATTTTTATTATACCTATTTAAGAAGATAGATAGATAGATATACTTGGTCGATGAGATAGATAGATAGATAGATTTGATGATGGTTATGAATAATCCGAGTATTGTACCAGAGAGAGCAGCGGTCGTCACACTTTTCTATTCAAGGGCCACACACTCGTAGGACAATGTGAGGTATCACCGCGGGTCGCACGGAGGGGGGGGGGGGTGGAACTATCACGGAAGCTATACTGGTGAGCTCTGGCATTAAGAAAATTGTATAAAAAAATTGAAATAGGTGGTACGCGAGCTGTTTGAAAAATAAATGTACCGGGAATTAATTTATGGAACAATGGGGAGGGGAAATAAGGAAGGGGAGTGGAACCTGGGAGGGGGGAAGGGAACTCGGGAGGGGGGTTTGCGGGACGGGTGAAGGGGAGGAGTGGAGTGGGGAGAGAGAAGGTGGAGGAGGCGGAGTGGAAACGCAAGAGGGGAAGAAGACGCGGGAGAGGAATGAGGGGGAGGATAACGGGACGAATGGGAAAGGACACGCAGGGAGAAATAATTTCTTTATTAAATGGCATAGCAACGCATGCCGGGTACCAGCTAGTTACATAATAAAAATTTCATGTCATCCAATTTTGAGTAGATCTAAATGTAACGAAATCTTTCAGTTTAATTTTCATCCACAATACATACAATAACAAAAGTAAAATTATTATGTGTTTAGCGTATTTTTTGTCTTTTTTAAACCATATTTTTTTTACCTGTCCACGTCCTAATTGTGACATCTAAACGCCCCATAATTTTCTCTGGGTTTTCTACTGCCCCCCATTTAAGCCTCAAACGCCCATAAGGAAGCGTTATGGCCCACATAGAAAATCTATGTCGTAGGTACATATGCGCGCGTTCAAAATCGACTTGGGGCGTTTTAAAATAAAAGTCAATTAATTATAATTTATAATCAACTTTTAAAATCATAAGGGTATTCATACACAAAATATTTAAAAAAAAAATAAAAAGCAGGTTAATATAATTGCACCTTAAAAAAAATACAAAAAAACGAAAACAAAGAAAATGGCAGATATCTGTGCGGGCCGCACGAATACCTGCCGCGGGCCGCAGTTTGAGGACCACAGCGATAGAGGGTGCACTTTTACATGTAACTGCATACTCGACTCAAATTTCGAGTTTTCGGAGTTGTCTCACTAATGAACTTAGACGATCGATATTTTCGCTTGCAATAAAATCCAATATTTTTTTTTTACATGAGCTCCACACAGGAGGCGCTGAGGAAAATAATTTCCCTCAGGGCCGATGTCATCTTTGGGGATGCTGTGTGGAGGGGTTTTTTTAGGAACGGAAGGAGAAGTGAGTTCTGGGAAGGAAAAGGGTTTAAGGGGTGGATAGGAATCTGGGGTTCAGTTTGTCCTGGTCATCCGCCTCTAATACCTAAACAAACCTCACCCCATGAACCCGGGCACCCCTCCTAAATTACCAAACGTAGCGAACCACTTGGGGTGACCTATGGCAGAGGTGCTGGTTATCCAATAAAGGTTCCCGGGGCGGTGGTACCCATTCCCGCCTCCCAAATAAATGGTATATATTTGTGAACGTATCCGAAAACAAAAATTGTTTATGAAAGGTAATGAAACACCCTTTCAAATATTATTATTAGAAATTAAAATTAAATATAAATTTAAAAATATTAAAATTTTGAATGTAAACATAAAAAAGTTTTGAAAATGGTCCAACTTTTTCAAACTAAAACTAATGATATGAAGAAAAAAACACACATATCATCATAGTATAAAATGAAGTCGCTCAAAATGTATGTGTGCATAGATCTTTTAAACTACGCAACGGATTTTCATGCGGTTTTCACCAATAGATAGAGTGATTCAAGAGGAAGGTTCATATGTATAATACATGCTTATTATAGTAGAGAGAAGCCGATAAATTCAAATATTCAATTCAGGCAGCGGGCAGCGGGCAAGCTGGCAAGCGGCTGGTGTGGATTTTATAAAGGTTGGATAATGGCGTTGTTTCGTTAGCCACAGCAACGTGTGGCCGGGTCTGCTAGTGTATTATAAACGTTATAATCACTTCCTTTTTTTGGCGTTTCATGTTAAAATACTTTGTTAAAAATTCACAATATTCATTTTTTTGGTTTCACATAGGCGAACATTTTAATTATTTTGAGGGTAATTTTCAGTCTGAATATAAAGGGTAGAATTTTCTCTTTCTAACACCATTTATATCATATTACCAACCATAATAGTAAGGGAGACATAAACAGACCTATACGAGTCCTATATAATAATAATATAATAACATAATATTTGTATAGCGCAGTTTTGTGACATTTCATTTCAAGTGCGCGTGAAACCAACAAATTAGGCTTATAAGAATCCGAACGAGAGATGGGAAGGCTGATCGACATATTGAAAGAAGGGAGAACGCTGGTAACTCTATTAATGGATGACTGAACGCCATTGGCACCAACAAAAAACTGTCCAAAGACGCGAAACTAGCCGTCCATAATGGAGTACTGGTACCTACCCTGATGTATGTGAGGCATGG
Source organism: Limnephilus rhombicus (assembly GCA_929108145.2). Taxonomy (NCBI): domain Eukaryota; kingdom Metazoa; phylum Arthropoda; class Insecta; order Trichoptera; family Limnephilidae; genus Limnephilus; species Limnephilus rhombicus. Next base: position 20,892,988 of record OV815290.1, on the reverse strand, counting down.
AACTGGCAGAGGAAGGATGAAAGTAGACTGAATGCATGTGTGGTAAAACCATGTACGATCGTGTGAGAAATGTGGAGATCCGCAAGGCTGATGTAAGCGTAATGAGTAAGATCAAGAAAGGAACGCTCCGATGGTTTGGGCATGTAGAGCGAATGAACGAGGAAAGGAGTGTAAGGAGAATATATGACGCAGATGTGAATGGTAGAAGTCGGGGAAGCCCGAGAAAGACATGGCATGACCAAGAAAATCAGATACTTGAGTCGGGCCATGTCAAGAGTCAGAATAATAGTAGAGCATGTATGAGACGATGTATGAATGTGAACGAGGCAAGAAGTGTGTGCCAAGACCGAGTCGTTTGGCGGTCCGTCCTCTCTGCCTACCCCTGCGGGGAAACGGCCTGATGGTTAGTTAGTTTAGAATCCGAACAAGAATCCCAACAGCTCCCAACCGTCTGGAGTCAGTAAGATTATGACATCCCCAATTGGGGTATGTTGTGAGGCTGAAGATAGCGGGGAGGGTGACGAATGAGGAAAGGAAGATAGGAAAGTACCTGGCTATTCAAATCCGGTCGCCAAACACGGCTTTTCAAGCAACGTTTCAATTCTGAATGGTGGTCTTACACCAGGGCGATACTGAGAGTATCTTCCACTCACTTCAACTCACAAATCTCTACATATTATAAATTAAATTCCTCCGCCACGTCTGTCTGTCTGTTCGCGTTGGTTTAAGTATATAATTTGTCAAGGTTTTGTGTAAACTTGTTGAAATATGTAAATAAGGGCTGGCAAGCGGGCGTTGTGGATTTTTTTTATTTTATTTTTTTTTATTCCAGTTAAAAGAAAATTACATTTTCACTCATTTAACTAGAAATAATTATACAAATTAAAATAAAGTAAATATTTCAATACAGCGCTATTCAACATCATTATTTTGTTTATCAAGAATAAATATTAATAATTTTTTTTAAATTTACCCAGCTTCTTTTCGTTTTTAATGTCGTTTGGGAGGCAATTATATAAGTTGCCTCCCTCGTAACCAATGGATTGTTTACCATAGTTAGTGTGGATGGTGTTTAAATGTATGTTATCGTGTTGTCTCGTAAAGTTTTTGTGTACTTGGGACGTTTTAATGAATTCGTGTTTGTGTGTACGAGTTTATTGTTTATTTTGTATATAAGGAGACATGTATTGTATTCATATAGTTTTCTTAATGTTAGTAGTTTTGTTTCCATACATATTTTTTTTTGTGGATGTTCTGGGCTTGTAGTTAAATAGTCTTTTGATTACCTTGTTTTGTATTACCTGTAATTCATTTATGTGTGTTTCAAATGCGTTTCCCCAGATTTCAATCAAGTAATTTAAATGTGAGTGTACGAGACTCTAATATAAACCTTTTTTAAATTTATTTGGCAACAGATATGATATCCGGCTAAATACGCAAATTAAGGGGATGATTTTATCTTTAATACCTTGTATATGTTGTTTAAATGTCAAATGCTCATCAATGCACACCCCAAGATATTTTTCCTGGATCAGGATTTGAAGTTCGTTGTTTTCAATTTTTAAGGGTACATGAGGAGGAATTATTTTACGGGGTGAGCTTAAGATCATGTATCCTGTTTTTTTAACATTCATTGTTAACATATTTGATTGGAGCCAACTGTTGATTTTTTCTAGATCTGTATGTGCATTTTCTAGTAAGATATCTAAATCTTTACCCAAGTAAAAAATTGCTGTATCATCTGCATATAAAAAGATTTCACCATTTAAAATTAATTGCGAAATATCATTTATGTAAATTTGGAACAGTAGTGGACCCAGTAAGGATCCCTGCGGAGCTCCATAGTTTATTGGAACGTATTTGCTATTTTGATTGTTAATGCTAACAAATTGCTTTCTATTGCTAAGATATGATTTGAGTAGATTAAGAGCAGGACCAACTACACCAATTTTCTTGAGTTTCTTAAGAAGTATGTATGATTTGATTTAACAGGTGGCGTTGGTTTTAAAGGTTGGGTTAGGTTAGATAATAAAGGTTGGGTAATGGCGTGGAGTTATGTTTCGTTAGCCACAGCAACGTGTGGCCGGGTCTGTTAGTAGTATATAAAGGAGAATGTCTGTATGTGGTGTACAAGCGGGCTGGCAAGCTGGCGGTGTGGATTTGATCTATATGCAAATCTACAGTTTTATGCCGAGGTTGATGAAATTTTGCACAAGTGACCTTTAAAACAAGAGGAAGGTCATTGTCTACATTTGATTTCAAAAACTCTGAATAAAGCCCGGGCATCGCCCGGGACTTCAACTAGTGTATTATTAATTTAATATTTCAAATGACTAAATAAAAATTCTGTGTAAAGCCCGGGCATCGCCGGGGACTTCAACTAGTGTACTATTTAATATTTTAAATGACTAAATCTGTACCCGAGAAGCATACGGATACAAGTCCAAAATTTGAAGAAATGAAACTTGAAGTAAATTATCACATTTATCAGTGGCAGTAAGATACAAGTCACAACATGAAGAAAAACAGGATTTTCAAAAATGTATACGGATGCAACTACCTTTGACGCAACAACTATCTTAGAAGCAGAAAGATGTACATGGACTTGCATCTTTATGATTTAGTTGCATTTTGAGTATAATGACTCAAATCCATTTGCATCCTTCTGCCTCTAACATTACTACGCTTTCTACGGAAGTAAACAATTTTCAAACATTGATCCTTTCATAATACACCACATGTCATAACAAAATATTCCGTTGCATTTTGAAGCAGAAGGACTCAAGTCCGTGTTTTATGTAGCGTTTTTTTAACAATATTTTTAAAGGCTTAACATATAAAATATTTCGTTTTATTTGCTGGTTTTTAAAACAAAACTAATTGCATGGATATCCGAAGAAGTTATGAGACCATAGTTACAGAAAAAAAAGTTTTTTGGCTCTCCTGAACATTTACCTTTTTGGACTTGCATCCGTTTGCTTCCCGGGTACAGAAATTAATCAAATAAAATTTACGAGCGTACGCCGGGACTAGAACCCGTGACTTTCAGATTGCTAGTCGAGGACCATTCCCCTCAACCACAAAGGCCGTCAAAATACGAGTAGATTCACCCTTGAACCACTAATTTGCAAACACCATTTTTAAAAAAATATTTTTATTGAAAGAATAATTAATACATATCAACAAACAAGTCCTGCTAAGCCAATTGAATTGGCTTGTCAACAGATGCTCATAGTTTAGTTACATACACATTTTAAAAGTTATAATTTACATCTTATATCTACAGATTCAACATTTTTTCATACATATGAATATAATTTTTTTTCCGATAACCAATTTTTCACCATATATTTAACCTTATTCATAGAATTACATTGCTTTATAGTATCGGGTAAAAAATTAAATATCTTCGGTGTGTTGTATTCAAACGGTCTCTATTATTAAATTTCGGAACTATTAACCGGTCGTTGCGCGTGAATCTAGTGCTGTATTTACGTTCTAATTTATCTTTATGCTGCGGGGTAAATATATGCTGAATTATAATTTTGTGCCATAGTATTGCCTTAACAGATAAAATTTTGGCACTCTGAAACAGCAATGGTGTATTATGTCTCTGTTTGAAAATATTAGGGACGACTAATAATTTTACAATAGCGTTTTTTACAACTTGGACTTGTTTCAGATTGGTTATAGTAGTATTTCCCCATATTGTTAATATCCATATCTTAAAATTTTTTTTTTTTTTTTTTAAGTTTCTTTATTCATTGAAAAAATCTTTTTTTACAAAAATTGGGGATTTTTCGACCACCATGCTAGGCACATGCCCGTGTTGTGGTGGTCGATTTTTTATACAGTAAATTATCATATGCAATATAAAGAATGTGTGAGAGTATTAAGAAAATATACATATGCATAAAATAATATAATAGAATACAAAATAGTATAAAATAATTTAATTTAAAAGAGTTACGAGTATAAAATCAAAGTGAGTACTATATGGTAAGCACATGAGAAAGGATTTTTATGTTGAAAATCTACATTATCTTTATTATTTAACACCAATTTTAGTACAATTAAATGTTGGGCTTTATTCTTCAAGTCCGGTAAATTATATTGTACAGCTGTACAGTAGTATGTAGTATATAGTACAGTTGTTCATGTTTCAATCCGACGAATACTAAATAATAATTATTGTTACCATGGTTTAGTGCTGGGAAGTACACATGGGACTTCGTCGGATTCGATACACAGTGGTGCCAAACAGTTTTAAGTAAATAGTTTAAGATTATTTAAAATTTCAGCTAATTACATATAGTTCTTTACAGACAAAAAACTTGTATTGGTGGTGTATAATCAATTATCAATTTTATTTATAAAATGTAACTAAAACTTGAATACACAATTTCGTCGTGGAGCTGGTGAAATAAAACCAAGAAAGAAAGAAGAAAAAAAAATTAATTAAAAAAAGGCTTGGAGTGGAAAGGGCTAAGAATGTTAAGTTAAGTTAAGTTTATTAAGTTAGTTTAGGTAATCAAGTTAATTTAAGTTAAATTCAAGTTATCCTCATGAATTATCATTCATGATTCATGAATTATCTGATTTTTTAATTTATATGAATTATTTTCATTTCTCGTGTTAAATATTTTGCTAAAGGTTCGTAGCTAAGTTTGGTTTATAACCATTGATAAAAAGCAGAGAGATTATTGAATAAGATAACGAAATTCTAGGAGCTGATAACTTCGGTAACGTGCAATATCAGTTATCTCTAACATACAGTCAAAATAAAAAAAATATGTACATTGGAATTCGCGATCACTGTTAATTGATAACATCATATTTTTATGGTTCATTTATAATGTGGATAAGTTATAAGTATAAAATGTTATGACCCTTTTCATTTATTAGATTCGTACGAAATTTTATTTGTTCGGTTTTCATTGTTTCATATCGTTGTGTCTCCCTCACTATCATGGTTAGAAATATGATTTTTTTTTTTTTTTTACATTAACTCCACACAGGAGGCCCTGAGGAAAATAATTTCCCTCAGGGCCTATGTCATCTGGGATGCTGTGTGGAGGGTCTTTTTGAGGAGAGGAAGGAATGAACATTGGTCTTGAAGAGACCCATGTTGTAGGAAGGAGGAAACACAGAGGCCGGCAAATCATTCCACAGCCGAGCTGTTGAACATAAGAACGAGTCGAAGAAACGACCCGTTCTCATGTGACTGATGTCAACTGTGTACAAATGTTGGACACGCGTTTGGCGTGTTTCCCGACTATGCACCGGTGCCGAAGGGATCAATGATGCTAGTTCCTCGGAGCATCTTCCATTGTAATACCGGTAGAACAAGGATAGCATTCCCACCCGACGCCTGTGCTCTAAAGATTGCAATCCGTCTGTTAAGATGGGAGAATCTATCAAACGGACCGCCCGTTTCTGCACAGAGTCGAGGGTATTTTTCAGGTATTTTGGAGCTCCAGACCAGAGGTGGCTGCCAAATTCAACCGTGGGGCGCACTTGCGATTTGTACAGGGTTAGCAGTTGTGTACTTTTAAAGTATCTGCGGGCCCTGTACAGTACGCCCAGTTTTTGGGAGGCTAACTTTACTCTGGCTTCGATGGAGCCCCCATACCTGAGCTGGTCACTTAGGGTTACACCAAGCAAATCAATGGAGGGCCTGTTCGGAAGATTGCTTCCGTTGAAAGAGACTAGATTTTCATTGCGATCCCTTTTAGACGTAATCAGACAAGATTGGGTCTTTGAAACATTAAATTCAACGAGATTATTTTTACCCCAAGAGAAAACACTCTCGAGGTAACCGTCCATTCTTTGCTTCAAAGCCTTACGAGCTGTTGGAGTTTGTGAGCCCTTTGGGGGCTTGTCAAACAAAAAGCTATCATGAACTGTACTGTCATCCGCGTAGCAGTGAATTGGTGCACATGACAAAAGGTCGTTGATGTGCAACAAAAACAGAGTTGGAGACAGAACCGATCCCTGCGGGACGCCAGCATTTATCGAGTGAGAGGAAGAGGTGAAACCATCGACTACCGTCTGAATCGACCTCTCCCTCAAGAAGTCGGCAATCCACGTACACAAGGATGCGGGAAGTCCGTAAGAATGCAGTTTGTTGACAAGTCCTCGGTGCCAAACCCGGTCAAAGGCCTTGGATATGTCCAGTGCAACCGTTTGGGTCTCACCGAAACGTTCCAGGCATCGCCCCCAAACATGCGTCACATACGCGAGAAGATCACCGCACGAGCGGTTCCGCCGGAATCCGTATTGACGGTCGTTAATAATTTTGTTCTTCTCGAGGTATGTGAGCAGTTTGTCGTTGATCACACGGTGTTAGATAAACGGTGTTAGAAAGAGAAAAAACCACGCTTTACATTCAATTCTAAAAGTTAACTACAAAATGATTAAAATGTACACCTTTATGAAACCAAAGTTTCTGATTGCAATTTGAAAACATATTATAAAATTTGAGAAATTTTTATTTAACATTTTTACATGAAACGACAAAAAAGTGAGTTGACGATATTCATTTGCCTAATAATTTTTTTTATTTATTATTATCTAGTTATCAGTAATTTTAGTTCGAAAAAATGTAAGGTAAGCAATTTTTTAAATTTTTTTGTTTGCATTCCAAAATTATATTTTTATTCAGAAGTAGCGAGTTCCCGGCATGCGTTGCTAGGCCACTTCATAAAGAAATTGTTTCTCCCTGCATGTCTTTTTCCATTCCCACTTCCCATTCCACTTCCCCTCAAGCGTTCCTTCTCCGTATTCCCTCTCCCCACCCCCCCTCTCCCGCTTCCGCCGTCCCGCGAACCCCCCTCCCGACTTCCCCTTCCGCCTCCCGCGTTCCATACATTCAGTCCCGGTACATTTAGTTTTCAAACAGCTCGATGTTATTCTGATGTAGGAGCTACATCATTAATTAAAATCCATTCAATAGTTTTTGCGTGAAAGAGTAACAAACACACATACATCCATACAAACTTTGGCGTTTATAATATTAGTAAGATTCGAAAATTTGATAGCGTATTTTATCGCATTTCAAAAACAGATTTTAGTTTTCTGATACATTCAGAAATACTACATTTATTTGGATACTAGCAGACCCGGCAACACTTGCGGCTTACCCAACCTTTATAACCGACGCCATCTGTTAATTTGCATACATATCAAATTCACACCGCCCGTTGCCAGCTGCCCGCTGCCTGCAATTCAATTTCAATTCCTGCCTGCAATTCCTTGCAATTCCGCGTCATGGAGTCTCATGAATGAGTTTTTCTTTTGCCCTGTTTAATTTATCTTTGTCTTACTAACCTATTTTTTTGCATTTTGTTTTTCCTGTTAAGCACTTGCATACTGCTTACTAACAACGTATGCATGGACACTGGAGGTCTAGATTCGTTCAAAATAAATAAATGTAGCTTCGTTTAATCAAAAAAATTAGAATCTTGCGAGAGCCTTGAAGGAGTAACCATCAGTTACTTATACCAGGGCGGGTAAGAGGTGGATTACCTCCACTGCCCGCTGCCTGAATTGAATATTTGAATTTCTCGACTTTTTTCTACTATAATATGCGTGTATTATGCATATAAATTTCCCTCGTGAATCACTATCTATTGGTGAAAACCGCATGAAAATCCGTTGCGTAGTTTAAAAGATCTAAGCGCACATACAACGGGAGCGACTTCATTTTATACTATGTAAGGAAGATTATAGCAAAGAGGATAATATATTTTGTCCTTCCGACAAAATAGGCCCGAGACCTGAGGGAAAAGAAATCGTCAACAAAATTACTCGATGTGAATGCCATTTTTAAGCTTTTTTTTTAAATTATATAAATATCCTGTTAAAAAAATTATATACCCGTACAGATGTACCAGCATGTACCCGAAGCAATTTAATTAAAGCAGTGATTTCTGAGCAAATTTGAGTCGAGCCAAAAACCGGAATAACAGAATACGATTTATGAATGTGAATGTAGCAACTTGTGTGGCAGTCTATCATCTCTGCCTACACTTGCGAGTTAGTTCCAAGCATACAGAAAATCTATGCCAAAAACATTCTAGTACATCGAGTACATCACCTCAAAAACCATTCAGAGGCAGACACCCCACAAGTTCATAAAACCAGAGCCAAACAGTATACCAAAGTGTAACTCTTCGTTTGGACAAGGAGGTTCTGAATTTTCGGCAGTAAATTTGCATAACAAACTCCCACTTAGTATCAAGCGAATTAAAACAAAAAATAACTACATTAAGGACAATTAAATGTTGGCTGAAGGAACTATCGGAAAATGAACTTACTAGTAGATATACTTAAAACATGGTCGTAGAGGTTTCTGAAAAACCTTATCCAAAACCATGAAGTTAAACCATAGAAGTCGCTGAAAACTTATCCAAAGTATAGTCCCCCTCAGCACAGAATCTCCTAGTGAGGAGGACTACGAATATAATTTCTATTTTATATATATACCTAACGTGTTTCATATAAAAATGTAAAAAAATAATCCTACTAATATTATAAAGGTGAAAGTTTGTATGGATGTATGTTTGTTAAGCGCATTTGAAGTGCGCTATATAAATACTACGTTATTATTATATTACTCTTTCACGCAAAAACTGCTGAATAGATTTTAAAAATTCTTTCACTAATTTTTTTTTTTACAGTGAAAACCGCACAAGAATCTCAACTGCTCCCGTCTGGAGCCAGTGAGACTATGGCATCCCCAATTGGGGTATGTTGTGAGGCTGAAGGTAGTGGGGAGGGGAAGGAGGTGGGGAAGAGGAAGGTTGGGAAGTACCTGGCTATTCAGATCTGGTCACCAAACACGGCTAAAGCCATTTTCAAGCAACGTTTCAATTCTGAATGGTGGTCTTACACCAGGGCGATACTTATAGTATCTTCCACTCTGGAACATGCCGCAAATATACTATATATTATTTTAAATGAATTAATTGTGAAATAACACAAATTAATCAAACAAAATTTATTTGCTCATGCCGGGTTCGAACCCTCGACCTCCGGATTGTGAGTCAAGAGTCTTACCCACTGGACTACGGAGGTCGACTAATAGAAAGCTACATTATTTGCGAGATCTATAGGCTATATATATTTGTAAGCTCTGGCGTTATGAAATTATTTATCACACGTTTTCTGTCGCTAACAAAATCGATTTATTGCAAACGCCAATTGTCGCCTTGGAAACGATGTTTTTTTTTAAAATTAGGTTACTATGGACATCCCTTTGATGTTAAAATTCAAATATGTATAAAATACTAATTCCTACTTTACAGAATGGATTTTAATGAAATTTTACAATAAAATGAACATATAGGCTATAGCTCAGAGCTCTGGCATTACGAAATTTGTATGAAAAAATTGCAATAGGTGGCACGATTAGTAAGATATCTATAATTCTTTAATCGATTCAAATTATTAGGGAAGTAGGTACTTCAAATAAATTCGCTTAAATATTTTCTAAAATAGAAATTTTATTTAAGAATTTTTGTTTTGCAAAATGTCGTTCTCAAATTTTGACATAATGTCACATAACAATTATTGTTTTAATTGGATAGACAGTAGTTATCGCATTTTTAAGTATAAAACTGGATTGTACTGGATTTTTTGGTAGAATATAAAAAGAAGAATAATAATTCGTACTTAATAACTATCTATAAAAATGAATCACCAAAATGTATGTATGCGCATAAACCCGAACGACTGAACCAAATTGGATAATTCTTTGTTTTGTTCGTTTTTTTTTTTTGTATAAAACTACCGTTGAGTTCTGGCATTATGAATTTTGTATAAGAAATTATAACAGGTGGCATGCGAGCAGTTTGAAAACTGAATGTATCGGGAATGAATGTGTGGAATGCGAGAGGTGAGTGGGGGGAGTGGGGAGGGGAGAAAGGGAGGGGGAGGAGGGGGAGGGGAAGGGGTTAGGGGAGGGGGAGGGGGGAGGGAGAGGGGGAGGGGGGAGGGAGAGGGGGAGGGAAGGAAGAGGAAAGGGGAAGGATGGAGGAGGTTGCGGGGAGGGGTAGAGGGTGCGGGGAAGGAGGTTGATGGGGGGAGTGGAGTGGGGGGAGGGAATGTGGAGGAGGCTGAGTGGAAATCCCCTAATGCCATGCGAGCGAAGCCGCGGGAAAAAGCTAGTAAATATATATAAGACAATTTATCTATTGGTTGTACTTCTTTATTGGTAATGACAAAACAAATCATGTGTTTCTCTGTTAACAAAGAAACTACATTTGAAGTTTATTTGTCGATCTTAAAAACATTATAACACTTTAACACTTATTTTTCTGACATCTTGATTACTTGAATCTCTGCTACATAGCTCGTCAATAAACAAAAATTTTAACAAAACAAAAAAACGATTTCAAAAAATGAACTAAAAAGTAAAAAAATATTTCGTATTCTTCTACAACTTTAATCAACTTACTTTTTCTACTCATCAATATGTAGGTACGATTGTTATTTTTGGAGTCGGTGTCAGCCAAGGTAGGTTTGTAACTACATACATAGTTATAGGTGAGACGTGCTTGTGTCGCACGAGTGACTTGACGAGGCGAGAGGCGGGAGGGGAGCTGTTGTAAACACGCCGCCGGGCCGGGTACCTTTGCTGACACCGACTCCAAAAATAACAATCGTACCTACATATTGATGAGTAGAAAAAGTTATTAATAAAATTCCTTTATTATTTATTTACAGTTTTTTTACATTTTTAAATTAAGTCCCGTTAAACTGATTGATATCAGTTTAACGGGACTTAATTAGTAAGTTGATTATTAAGTTGTAGAAGAATACGAAATTATTTTTTTACTTTTTAGTGCATTTTTTGAAGTCGTTTTTTTGTTTTGTTAATTTTTTATTTATTTTTGATTTTTAATGAATCTGAAGTACACTAATTTGTCTGAATATGGGTAGACCTACTAAACGTGCTGCTCATATGAGACAGACATAATTTCACCATAACGATGTTACGGTCAAATTAAGAGATTCGGCCGAGTATCGTTAATTTGCTCTTAAGAATTGAAGAGTTCCGTTACTTTGTCATGGATCCCATAATCAGAATCTTACCAAATTCTCATCAAACTACCCTTGAAGTACATCCTTTCCAATAAAAAAAGAATCATCGAAATCGGTTGGCTTGATACTAAGTTATTCGTGCATTTGTCGCGCAGATATTAATGAAAATTTAAGACTTGTGAGGTTTTCTCATGGATGCCATTGTCAGAACTAGAACAAATTAAAATGGGACCACACGGGAAGCACCAGCTTTCAAATAAAAAAAGAATCATCAATATCGGTTCACCCAGTCGAAAGTTCTGAGGTAACAAATATAAAAAATAAAAAAAACAAAAAAAAAAACAAAAAACAGTCGAATTGAGAACCTCCTCCTTTTTGAAGTCGTTTAAAAACAATAATAATGTGTTTGTATGTCACCATGACAACACATCAATGAATGACATTTGAAAAGTAATTCATCATTCGAATACGAAGGAATCCCTATGCATTCCTATACATATATAGTTACTAAAATAAATAAAAAAGTTAGTATTCGTGAGTCTACAGCAATAGATCGTAATGAAAATCTAGCCTCCTTCAACGGAAGCAATCTTCCGAACAGGCCTTCCATTGATATGCTTGATGTAACTCTAAATGACCAGTTCAGGTATGGGGGCTCCATCGAAGTCCCTCAAAAACTTGGCGAACTGTATAGGGCCCGCAGATACTTTATTAGTACACAACTTCTAACCCTGTACAAATCGTAAGCGCGCCCCACTGTTGAATTTGGCAGCTACCTCTGGTCTGGGGCTCCAAAATACCTGAAAAAAATCCCGACTCTGTTCAGAAACGGTTCGTTTGATAGATTCTCCCACCTTAACAAACGGATTTCAATCTTTAGAGCACAGGAATCGGGTGGGAATGCTATCCTTGTTCTACTGGTATTTCAATGGAAGATGCTCCGAGGAACTAGCATCATTGATCCCTTCGGCACCGGTGCATAGTCGGGAAACACGCCAAACGCGCCCAACATATGTAGGTACACGGTTGACATTTGTCACAAGAGAACGGGTCGCTTCTTCTAATCATTATTGAGTTCAAGAGCTCGGCTGCGGAAATATTTGCCGTCCACTGTGTTTCCCCCTTCCTACAACATGGGTCTCAAAGAGACCCACGTTCATTCCTTCCTCTCCTCAAAAAGACCCTCCCCACAGCGTATCAGATGACACAGGCCTTGAGGGAAATTATTTTCCACAGGGCATCCTGTGTGGAGTTAAATGTAAAAAAATCGAGTGCAGTTCACACGCGGTAGAAGCGAAACTTCACCAAAACAATCTCAACCAATAGGAGCCTTAAAAGTGAGATCATAATCAAAGCGGCCAATGAGCGCAGCTTGATGCTTCGTATTAAGTAAACGTTTCATTCTCTCGCAGGTTAAATCCTATAGGTGTATGTTTTTGTCTCTTTTTAGTGCCATTTCTGTTTCATCCCAATTTAAAATCACAACGGTGCCAAAGAAGTATCACTTCTAAAAAATCAATCCATAGTGAAAGTGATTAGTTTAAAACCCGATTAAGGACAGACCTACACAATAGATGTAACATAATATACATTCATATAATAAACGACTATGGTTCGGTTGTTCGGCCTATAGAAAAATAATGATGGTAGGTACCTGTAGCATTATATTCGTTAAGTTTGGGCAGGAGAGACGACCTTCAGTTGGTACCTGAGCCGCTCCGAACACTAGAACGGCAAGGAATGTGTAAGATAGGAGTCGACAAACTCGGTACATGCGAGCGTATTTATTTGTTAAAATATATAAAACACTAACGAGTTCCCGACATGCGTTGCATTGCCACTAATAAAGAAATTGTTTCTCCCTATGTGTCCTTTCTAAGGGTCGACCGAGATCTCGGTCTCGGTCTCGGCATTCTCTTTTCTTCTAAGTTTTCTACCGAGAACTCTGTCTATTTTGGGCCATAACCGAGACCGTTTTAAGTAGGTACGGTATAGGATTCAAAACTATGGGATTCAAAACTACCGTACGCGCCCACATTCGTCACTTGGTGAGAGAGCTGTCGATTGTGATTGGTCGGCTGGCAGCGAGGCGGGTTTTACTTACCGCTGCTGCCGCCGCCGCGCCGCGCCGTTCGTTCATTTCACTACTTTTGCAAACAAACAATAATTGTAGTTGAAGGAAGTTTGTGTGAATTTTGTTCGTAGTAGAAAAAAATAAGTTATTTTATGTGTTGTTGTGATTAATTATAATTACTAGCCAGAATAACTACATAAAGTGAACATCAAGATCATTACGTATTATTTTATACGTACGTTGGAAAGCTGGTAAGTGTACGAACATTCAGTGGCCACAGTCATCAGAACTAGTCCTGGGTCGATCGTGAAAGACCTGATCGTCGAAACCCGCTCACGAGCCACCAAAGAGCGAGCGGGTTATTTATTCGTCAGCACCCGGGTCTTCCGGGACCCGTGAACCGCGACACACTCGCGCAACCTACCAACTACGACAGATTCCTGCACCCCGTGACTCACGGACCGATCGCCGGGTGCCCGTGTGGCGAGTGGCGAGACGTGTCAGCTCCGGAACTCTCGAACTGCAACTGCGACACACTCGGTCGCCGATTACCGATCAACGCACACACGTGCGTGACTGTATCCTGCTTCCTACCCGTGTGTCACTTCATAGCAGGATTGTTTAGTAGATTCGATTTTTGAATATTCGACTAGACACGGAGACGTTTTTAATAAGAGCGTATCTTGGTATTGTTAATCAAAGTGCTAAGTGCTGTTTTCATAAAAACTTTTCATTTTTCGTGTGGGTGTGAATGTAATTGTGCATTATGTCTGACCGTAATAAAAAGAAATTATAATAAAGCATTACAGCTTACAGCTAATTTACTTATTTAAATTCTCAATAAAAGCTTCAGAACAACACGTTTTTACAAGGTTTTTATATCCTTAAAAACATTGTTTTTTTAACCCCTGAAGCATGTCTTTTTTAAAATTTATTTCTGGGACATGAAATTACTAGTTACGGGTGTGAGCTGTGAGAGGACGTTCACACAATTATAACCTGGGTTTCGTGCCGCGTATGACTTGACCGATCTGGGCGGCGAGCGTCTACCGCGCGGCACGCCCGTAGAAAGTAACTGGGTGATGAGTAATCGAGTTTCGTATTTTGTGTCGCGAAAAGAGCGGGTCTTCGCGACCCGCTCGTGACGCCAGTGGGTCGTGAGCGACACGGGTCGTGTAATACGATCGATCGACCCAGGACTAATCAGAACACATCGATTCTCTAATTTATACATTCTTAAAAATACTATATTATGCAAAAATAGCGCATTTTAATTTTTTTCCCAATTTATCAATTCTCTGTCTCGGCCGAGAACGAAAAACCTGTCTCGGTCTACCCTTAGACTCCTTTCCCATTTGTACCGTTCCCCTTCCGTCTCCGCTTCTCCTCCCAAGTTCCCCTTTCCTTTTTCGCTTCCACCCAACGAAGATAATGTATAATGTAGCTCTCAGTCGAAATACGATAGGTTAAAATTACATAACTTGATATTGGTTGAATTAGCTCAGTGATCAGAGCACTTCCCCGGCAAGGAAGAGCTCCTGGGTTCAATGCCTAGATGCAACTGAATCCTTTCCTGTCTTTTCTGTATTACATTTTTTTTAGGCTCGGTAGTCCCCCTTCAACAAGAAGAAGGACAGATATGTCAATACGAATGTTTGAGAGTGCGGGCTAATATTAAAAAACGATAATATTTAAGCGAAAATTGCTAAAATGTTTAATAAACATTAACCGACTCGTTTAAAATAGTTCCATGCCAACTCAGAATGAAACCAACTCAGAACCACCTCAGAAAGTTCATTAAAAGCTATGAAAAAATAATTTTAACATAGCCCTAGCTTACGTAACCTATTTAACCATTTTTTATATTTTTTTATCATCACTCTTAATGACTTTTCTGAGGTGGTTCTAAGTTGGTTTCATTCTGAGTTGACCGGTCACCGTTTAAAATAGAGCAAACATCTGGTAAGGAATGCCTAAAATAGCATTTAAAGAAACACTGCCAATTTTTTTCATACATATAACTAGTAAAATAACTGAAAAAAGTGTTTATAATAAGTTTCGGATCATACGTCGCGATTTTTTTTCATCGAGGGAATTTCATAAAATTGCTGTTTCGGCGTGGGGAATGTATAGTTAGTTATATTCAAGAATAACATATATTTTTAAGAGCTTTAAAACTTAAAATTTTTAAATAAAATATGTAATAAATCGGTAGAAATACGAGAAGCCGGGCCTTAGTTAGAGTCGTTAATATTGTCTTCATTTCATTTTTTTAATTTATAGAAATAAAAAAGGTTGTAGACCCCTTATTTAAATGACGTCACATAGTAATTTATGCAGACAATATGGATTCGCATTACCTCATCGCTGTGTCACGCGTGGGTATGCAGATGTTCCATGAATTCATCTTCTTTTCATGTAATTTTTCATGCTATCGAAGGTCAGACATCGTCCACAATGTATTATTTCATCAATGATTGATTTATTTACTTAAGGTAAGGTAAAATCTTTAGAGCAAAGGCGTCAAGTGGGAATGCTGTAGTTGTTCTACCGGTATTATAATTGAAGATGCTCCGAGGAACTAACGCCTCGGCACCAATGCATAGTCGGGTAACACGCCAAACGCGCGCCCGACATATTATAATATGTACACGGTTGACATTTGTCACCTAAGAACAGGTCGTTTCTTTAACTCGTTCTTGAGTTTAACAACTCGGCCGCGGAACAATTTGCCAGCCTCTGTGTTTCCTCCTTCCTACATCATGGGTCTCTTTAAGACCAATGTTCACTCTTTCCTATCCTTAAAAAGACCCATCACACAGTATCTTAGGTGACATAGGCCTTGAGGGAAATTATTTTCCTCAGGGTCTCCTGTGTGGAGTAAATGTACAAAAAAAGGATAGTTAGGTTTTGTAGTAGACCTGAAAGTTTCGTGCCTGCGATAACGCGAATGTCGCCATTTTAACAAGAATAGAGCGAAATTCGCCATTTTAACAAGAATAGAGCGAATGTCGCCATTTTAACAAGAATAGAGCGAAATTCGCCATTTTAACAAGAATAGAGCGAATGTCGCCATTTTAACAAGAATAGAGCGAAATTCGCCATTTAAACAAGAATAGAGCGAAATTCGCCATTTTAACAAGAATAGAGCGAATGTCGCCATTTTAACAAGAATAGAGCGAAATTCGCCATTTTAACAAGAATAGAGCGAAATTCGCCATTTTCGGGCAGAAAAGCGATTTTTTTAGGCGATTTTGTGGTGGTAACTACGGTAACCGACGAGTTCATCGCAATTCAATTCATCGAAAACGAGTTCATCAAAACTGAGTTCATCGAAAACGAGTTCATCGAAAACCAATTCATCGAATACCAATTCATCGAAAACGAGTTCATTGAAAACCAATTAATCGAAAACCAATTCATCGAAAACCAATTCATCGAATGATCAATTCATCGATTCGCCAATTCATCGAAAAAAGGTTAGGTTAGGTTAGGTTAGCTTCCTTGTTCAAAGTTTTATTATCAATTTTTTTATATATAAATTTATTTTCAACTTTTATTGACCAATGTTTTTTTAACTTCCCGGTCCGCTCGGCATTTCTCTCAAATATCTACAATATATTTTTTCGAGAGATGGGAAGGCTGATAGAGATATTGAAAGGAGGGTAAATGCCGGTAACTACATTAATGGAGGACTGAATGCCGTTGGAGCTAATAAAAAACTTTCAATAAAAGCGAAACTAGCAGTCCACAATGGAGTCCTGGTACCTATGAAAGTAAACTGAATGCTGTTGAAATGAGATCCCTGAGACGTATGTGTGGTAAAACCATGTATGATCGTGTTAGAAATGTGGATATCCGCAAAGAATGTAAGGCTGATGTAAGTATAATGAGCAAAATTAAGAAAGGGACCCTCAGATGGTTTGGGCACGTAGAGCGAATGAACGAAGAAAGTAGTGTTAAAAGAATATATGATGCAAATGTGAATGGTAGAAGAAGTCGGGGACGCCCGAGGAAGACATGGCACGATCAAGTAAATCAGATACTTGAGACGGGCCATGTCAAAAGTCAGAATAATAGAAGAGTATGTATGAGACGATGTATGAATGTGAGTGAGGCAAAGAGTGTGTGCCAAGACCGAGTTGTTTGGCGGTCCGTCCTCTCTGCCTACCCCTGCGGGGAAACGGCGTGATGGTTAGTTAGTAAGTTAGTTATTTTTTTCGATGAATTGGCGATTCGATAAATTGATCATTCGATGCATTGGTTTTCAATGAATTGGTTTTCGATGAATTGGTTTTCGATGAATTGGCTTTCGATGAATTGATTTTCAATGAACTCGCTGTGAACCCATTAAACATACTAATTTCCGTCGCGTATGTGAAATCCATGATCTCAAATTTGCTTTGAATTTAAGTGTCATTTTGAAATTAGGAAATTATTGTGTGAAGAATTCAGACAAGCGATTAAGTAGGTAGGTACCTACGCACAATACAATATTGACCATATTGAAAGTACCAATTAGAACGCCTTCAATTGAAATTTTCAATAACTGTGACGTACCAAATGTACAACAAATATATTCCAAAAATATATTATTGAAGCTCTTCAAAAATAATGAATCCTCTACTAGACCGTGTATGCATAACACTAGATCGAATAAAAATGATATCAAAAATATTCCAAGTTATAAAACCACATTTGGACAAAGAAACTATACATACTTTGCAACAAAACTCCATAACATCCTTCCCCAAGACATAAAACTAATAAAAAAATCCAATTGAATACAAATCAAGAATAAAAATATGGCTTAAAGAGGTCAATGAGAAAACCCTAGCGAAGACGCTAAAAACGACATAGAAGACAAATGAACTATATTTAAATAACTTTAGTCCGCCTCGGCACAGGACCCCCTAGTGAGGAGGACTAAGAAATACAATATTTTGTACTTAATTTCACATTGCATTTTGTATGTAAAATTGTTTTATATAGTCGCTATTATAAAAAAAAAAATGCTTTACAGAAAATATGTAGAAAAGTACAATAATAATATTTGGGTGATATTTATAGCGCCGTTTTGGTGAAAAAAACATCTCAAGGGCACTGGGAGATGCACAAAAAATCAATACGTAAAATACAAAGCTTTTCTACTACAATACGTGTATTTTCAAGTATCTTTTAAAGCAAAAAAATATATATAAATTGGTTTGACTGAGTATTGAACCTTTCTCCCCAGAAACTGGAACTCAACAATGCTATTAAATGAGCTGCTATATCCACGGACATATGAATATACATGGACCTGCCCTAAGTGATAAAAACGTATTATTTCCCCCTCCACATGGCGCCGGCTGGAGCTCCTCCTTGGAACCGGCTCGCTCCATGGGGAGGGGATAGAGCCTCGCTTGAATCTAAAATGTGTGACGTCATCATTCTTGCCGTGAACAGCTAGAAGGTAACATCCATACATTTAACGAAATACAACGCCAAAACGGTAGCGTATTCTATACAATATATCTACATATCAATGTGCACATAGCGAATGTGGGCGGTTTTCCAGTGTGCTCGTCGCTGGTTACAGGGGTAAGTAAATTATGAAACATTTGTAATAGTGTTTTAAATAAACACGGCAACAAAATATTGCTATGTGTATTGGGGCGAGTCTTTTTGGGGCGAGCATTTGGCCTTAGCAAATATGTTATTATCGTGGCAAGCAATTCGCGCTCCCATGTAAAAAGGTCTATTCATTCAAAGCAGATTTTGCTTTTAAGAACTAAATGGTGATATTGTAATGCGAGATGCCTATTTACTGTCAGATTGATTTTATAACGAATCACAGTCTTCTTTCCCCTCTTCGCCCTCCATGGTTTGGTTTGACCCCTCACCTGTAACTGCTTGTCTAGTCATTTGGATGTCTATGGCTATATCCCAATTGGACATGACCGACATGTAGATATTTCGTATAAATTGTCCCTTAATTTCTTCGAATTTCAGAGAAATGTGCGTATAATGAGAAATCAGCGTATATTGATTGCCGTCGATGACATT
Source organism: Limnephilus rhombicus (assembly GCA_929108145.2). Classification (NCBI taxonomy): domain Eukaryota; kingdom Metazoa; phylum Arthropoda; class Insecta; order Trichoptera; family Limnephilidae; genus Limnephilus; species Limnephilus rhombicus. The sequence continues at coordinate 20,873,820 of OV815290.1, read as the reverse complement.
GTTATCGACAACGAATCTGTCTGCCGAGTTTCCGCTTAATCGAATGTCGGGAAGTGGGTTAAGGGCCATTAACCAGCCAGCGGCCGACAATTCGTATTTCGTCGAAGGATGTTCTTACGATCGCACAAGGCGGTTCCAATGAAAAAGATTAATTATTCTCGGTACCAGCTTTTTAAAATAATAACACAATATCAATTTTATGTCTTTCAAAATTTGCTTAAATTTATACAATATATATATATATACATTCAAAAATGCTGAAAGGCGTGATGATAAAACTATTAGTAGTCCAGTGGGTAAGACTCTTGACTCACAATGCGGAGGTCGCGGGTTCGAACCCGGCATGTGCAAATAAATTTTATTTGATTAATTTGTGTTATTTCACAATTAATTCATTTAAAATAATATATAGTATATTTGCGGCATGTTCCAGAGTGGAAGATTCTATCAGTATCGCCCTGGTGTAAGACCACCATTCAGAATTGAAACGTTGCTTGAAAATGGCTTTAGCCGTGTTTAGTGACCAGATCTGAATAGCCAGGTACTTCCCAACCTTCCTCTTCCCCACCTCTTTCCCCTCCCCACTACCTTCAGCCTCACAACATACCCCAATTGGGGATGCCATAGTCTCACTGGCTCCAGATGGGAGCAGTTGAGATTCTTGTGCGGTATTCACTGTAAAAAAAAAAAAAAAATTAAAATTATGTACTTTTTGTAATTATTTTTTGATCATAAGTATTTATAATTTTAAATAATGTCAAAGCAAAATATGAATGTAAAAAAAAACTTAAATATTATATTAGTTTGTAGGTCCGTAAATCAACAGACAAACTGAAGTATTTTCGTCATATAACACGAGTGCAGATTTTTTAAAATTATTTTATTTAAACTACAATTAAAATTCTGAAATAGGGCCTACCCAGATAATTTATTGATTTATACTGCATGATTATAAGATTTGAAATGTGTGTTGTATAATACAAAATTTTGTTTGAAAATTTAACAAATCTGCCTACAACCTACGGTAAAACCTCATTGTACTAAAAATAAACATATTTTCTCAAAATTTAAAACATGCGTTTACTAGATAAAAGAACAATCTTTCGAAATAAATTTATAATTTTTTTGTGGAAAGGAGTCAATACGTCTAAAATTTGATTTAAAAATAACATATTTCTAGTATTTCCCTGTTAATTTCCGCTTGCAAGATATCATTTCCTTCATACATTCATTCAATCAAGAAAATAAAAATAAAATTCAAATAATAAAAACCGAATGAAACGCAAATTAGTAACATTTTTGGTTACCAACTTTTGGCAACTAACTGACCACTTAGTTTCTGAACTCACAACTTTTATAGCGCAAATTAGAAAGTTTCCAGTTATAAACAATTGTTTTTAAATTACACTGTGGGAAAAATATTACCTAAACGCTGCGTGAGAAACATAACAATAAATTTATTTATAGACAGTATAGCATATATAGCTTATTGCACCGAAACTTGCCAAGCAAAAATCACGTTAGCAGTATTCGAATTTATAAGACACTAGCGAGGGAGGCGTCTACTAATATCTACAGGAATTACAAAAACTGAACAAATCGGACTAATATCTATGAGAACCAAAGTGAGGACGAATATCTACAGCTCAAACTGCTGACTAATATCTATGAGAACCAAAGTGAGGGCGAATATCTACAGCTCAAACTGCTGACTAATATCTATGAGAACCAAAGTGAGAGCGAATATCTACAGCTCAAACTGCTGACTAATATCTATGAGAACCAAAGTGTGGACGAATATCTACAGCACTGGCAGAGGTTGCGATTTGCAATTATGTATGGCATATTGGAATAACGTAATACAGGAATAACGTAACGTAACAGTTTAAAAAACTTAATTTGTGTATGTATGTATGTAAAAATCCGTAATATCGGACTATTGGACACATTTAGCTGATTATTAAGGATTTGGGTTTTTGTTTTAACAGCTTTCTTTATTTCGAGTGCTTCTAAATTATTTAGTCTGTGCCCATTACCATTTCTATGTCAGTTAGGTTAGATTAGGTTAGGTTAGGTTGTGGTGCCGTGTGTTTCGAAATAAATAAATATCTTTTTATTATGACCTCCATATTTGTTCAATAAATTATTATTGTCTTCGTAAACAGCAAAATACGCAATATTATGCAAAAACTTCATGTACGTACTTTAAACGTTTAAGCCTTTACGTAATTAGTAATTACGTAATTGAAGTAATTTATGCTTTTCCGTACAACCTCTTGCTCAGCTGCTCTCTGTAGATATTAGTCCAACCTGCGCTCCATAGATATTAGTCACCACTGGGATCGTCATAGATATTCGTCCGACCTTAGCTCCGTAAATATTAGTCCTCACTCTAAAGTTCATAGATATTAGTCCAACATATGAGACATACAGGCTGTAGATATTAGTATCTGGAGTTGGAGTCCTAGCGAGTACCCGACATGCGTTGCAATGCCACTTAAGGTGATCCAATAGTCCAGGAAAAAATAGAAATCGTAATCCACGCCTCTTTTTGGGAGGAGTTTAAAAATGCTTGAGAAAAAGCTTTTGGAAAGGTTGGAAAAGGTGTTTAAGATTTTTTTACAGGTTGATTTCGTAAAGGCCTGTAAAAAACATTAATTCCTTTTTTACGCATTGGTTATTGTAACAACAAGGAAATTTATTAATTACGGAACCAAGCGACGCGGAGTCTAGGACGTCTATTCCCCGTCGCAGGCGGGGCGTAACTGACACGAAATGGGTGTGCCAAGTTTGTAGTACTTAGGTGCACGGCCTAAGGTTCACTTTAAAAATCCAAATTCGTCGAGTGCCGGGCGAATTGATTGATGTCAAAAATAACAACGAGAAAGACACGATTTTAGATTTTCACGGCCAAAAGTATTTTTATTGTTTGTTTTTGGGGTGTTATGCCGTGTTACGCTACCTCCTCCTTTAGCCAACGTTTCGGACAGCGTTAAAGTGCCAATCATCGGGGCAGATGTGTAAATGTTAGTGGTAAAATGTGTGCTTAAGTACTACGAAGCAATACCGTGTTGCCAGCTCCACTCCACTGCGAGCTGGAATTACAATAAACTTGAAGATGGTTTTCTGCATTTAGCTTTGGTGTAGCCGTCAATTACCGGATACCAAGAACTATTGAGCTTAACTCCGTCCCGAATAATATTAGTTTCAAATGACAGCCGCGCTAAAGAAGTTTTCACTTCTTGAAAGGCCAATATGTATGTGTAAAGGCCAATACTAAAAACATACGTTAAATTAAATGAAGACAATATTAGCGAAACTGAATCGAAAATCTGGAGACAGCAAAATCAGAAAAAGATATTAGCACCTCTGGGACTCGAACCCAGGACCATTTGCTTACATGGCAAGTGCTCTACCAACTGAGCTAATGTGCCTATATCCAATTCGGTCACTTTTAACTGTATCATACTTCGTTAAGCGTTAATAAAATGTTGAAAAAAATGCGGCGTTAAGAAAATGTAGATAATGTTGGAAGTTCTTAGTCGAAGTATGATACAGTTAAAGTGACCGAAATGGATATAGACACCTTAACTCAGTTGATGGAACACTTGCCGTGTAAGCAAAGGGTCCTGGGTTCGAGTCTCAGAGGTGCCAATATTTTTTTTCTGATTTTTCTGTCCCCAGATTGTCGATTGAGTTTCGCTAATATTGTCTTCATTTATGTCAATATTACAATTTGAGTTTTTACTCATAAAGTTAAAAATAAAAACATATAATTTAGATAAGTTTTAAGATTTTCACGGCCAAAAGCATTTTCGTTATTTGTTTTTGGGGTGTTATGCCGTGTTGCGCTACCTCCTTCTTTAGCCAACGTTTCGGACATCGTTGCAGTGTCCATCATCAGGGCAGATCCGGCAGATGTCCGAAACGTTGGCTAAAGAAGGAGGTAGCGCAACACGGCATAACACCCCAAAAACAAATAAAGAAAACATATAATTTAGCATTAATTCGTAGTGCATTGTCAAGTCCACTATCTCAGTTTGGCATATTTGACACACCTATGGCAATCTAGTTGAGGGAGTGCTGTGAACGCATACGGTATATGTTAGTAGGTATGCCTATACACCGTGTGTATGTATGCATATATGCGCACAACGGTAAACCCGCTTCCAGCGTCTCGGACGTGTCTACGTATAATGTTGCAGCTTGCTTTGAACTTTGAAGCGACCGCCGCAGAAAGGTGACAAGTCTGTTTTTGAAAGAAAAAGATAATCGTATATCTTTTGTAAATACATTTACTTGTATTTTACTTTTGTTTTCTTGTTTGAGTGAATGATTGTCGCGGAATCTTGGAAGTGGAAATTAACCCACTTCCAGATATACGATCAAGCTGAAACTCTGCAGATAAGACTCGTTGACGATGACAATGCATTCTATCAATATGGCAATCACTCACAAACACACGGAAATATACGCATTTTTTCTGATATTAAAATAAAATAAGGCATTAAGTAATAAATATCGGTTTTAAAAATCGGAATTTAACATTTCAAAAAAATACCATCGGTCAGCAAAATTATATCAACGTTTTTTTTGTCCAGTATGCTCAAGAATAGCTAGTTAAAATCTTTCGGTTACGTGCTGTTACAGCCTGTATATATAGAAGACAGATTATAATTTATATATTTTTTACATTAGCTCCACGGTGACCAGACAACTCAGAATGAAACCAACTCAGAAGCACCTCAGAAAGGTCATTAAGAGTGATGATAAAAAAATATAAAAAATTGGTTAAATAGGTTAAGTTAGAAGGGTTAGCGGCTATTTTAAAATTATTTTTTCATAGCCTTTAATGACCTTTCTGAGGTGTTTCTGAGTTGGTTTCATTCTGAGTTGACATGGAACCTAGCTCCACACAGGAGGCTCTGAGGAAAATAAGTTCCCTCAACTTATGAGATGCTGTGTGGAGGAAAGGAAGGAGAGGAAGTTTTGTACGGACGTATGAATCCATCCCTCCAACTGTAGTACAAGGCGATAAATCGGGAGATTCTGGCCTGGAGAGGATAAAAGAACCAGTCTCTCTCGATCCTGTCCACCACGTAGCAGGTGAGCAGACACATCGGCCGCGAAGACCTGGACCAACCTCACCCGCATGAACCTGCTGAGTCACCAAATGTAGCGAACCACTTGGGGTGACCTATGGCAAAGGTGTTGGTTATCCAATAAATGGTTCCCGGGGCAGCGGTACTCATACCCGCCTCCCAAATTGTATAAAATAGAGAATAGAGAATATAAGAAAAAAGTAGTAAAAAGTACAAATTCAAATAAATACGAAACAGATATGTGTGAATTTTAAAGGTGAGTTGGTTGGGGAATATATCCATTTCATTTATCATATAATGTTCGTTATACAAACGATACATGTAAGAGAGGGAGAGAGAGAGATGGATAAAAATAAGAACTGAGAACTAAAAATTAATGTTCACGAGTATCAAAATGATTAGAACTAGATTTAAGGCCCGGCTTCCCGCATTTCTACAGATTTATTCCTTAAATACTGTAAGTTTTAAATCTCTAAAAAGTAAGCTCCGAAAATTATTATAAACACGTTTTTTCAGTTATTTTACAAGTTATTTGTATGAAAAAATTCAGTGTTTCTTTAATAGCCATTTTAGACAACCCCGCTAGATTTTTATTCTATTTTAAACGAATAGTGTTTTGTTAAAAAAAAAATCACAATTTTCCCTTAAATATTATCGTTTTTAATTCTCCATCTTCTTCTTTTTCAGCGGGTTCACAGCGCCTTATTTTTTTTTTAAATTGTTAAAAATTAAACACGTTTCCATTCGAGTATGGACTCTTGGCTGTTATTTAAGCCCATAATATAATACATTTATACGAAGTGGCAACCGGCAACATTAACTTGGGAAGTGGCACAACTTTTCATAATGAACGGAATAGGTTAGGAACGAAACGAACAAGCACGTTATCACATCGTAATCTGTTTAATGCGAGGTTTTCGTCCAGAAGTAAATTTCATCCAGAAGAAGCGATAAATTTTTAAGTAAAACTTCTTTGCGCACGCTCGACTTGGGGTAAGCTGGTGAATGCGTTACGAAAAGTGGTGATTGTTACGAAAAATGCCATGCGAACGGTAATCGACGCGAACGGTGATCGATTGCTAGGCGAATGGTCGGGCCTTTACGCACGCTTCACTTGGGGAGTGATAAGGATAAGGATGGTCACCCCAAGATCGTGGGTCACCCAAGGTCGTAGGTCACCCCAAGATCGTAGGTCACCCCAAGGTCGTAGGTCACCCCAAAATCGTAGGTCACCCCAAGGTCGTAGGTCACCCCAAGGTCGTAGGTCACCCCATGGTCATATTTCACCCCATTGTCATATGTCACCCCTAGGTCATAGGTCACCCCGTTCGCTATGTTTGGTAACTTAGCAGGGATACTTGGGTTCATTGGACGAGGTTTGTCTTGTAGTTTTACTTCAGTCGTGTGGTCTAAAGCACACTCGTTTTTTTTTAATACTTAATATTGATTCTCTCAACAGTTGATTGTCTTTTTTATATTGAGTTTTAGAATATTTATTAATGAATGTAGCAAATCTAATTCTTTCGAGCGTATATTGATAATTATTCAATCTCGAATACCTTCTCTTTCCCATCGCTTCCTCTCTTACTAGTTACGGACGATTCAAAATATCATCAATTATAGCATAATTGGTGATAATTTGAATCCCGCCGCTCAGGCTTACATTGACCGATATACGCTAATATTCCAACTCTAGAAAGGACGTTGCCTTCCTGGACTACCGCGCATCTTCAAGAGAAAAAATCTCTGGCAGGTCTGACACAAATTCAGCTAACCCGGTGGGACTAATACTTTATTAAAAGGTTTAACAAGCGGTTGAGGGAACAATTGAGTTTTTGTTAATACCCATAAAGTTACTGTTATAGTTTTGTACTGTTTTACTATAATTGAACTGTGTCATACTTGCAAATTGATTGTACCTGCTCCAAAGAAAGACTATTTGTGAAGTAATTGTGGATTTTATTTAATTACCATCACTACATGAACACATTTTTTTTTCATTAACTCCACACTGGAGGAAACTAAACTGAAGTTCATAACAATAATTTCTCACAGGGCCCATGACATCTTAGGGTATGCTGCCTGGAGGTGGAGGGTCTTTTTGTGGAGAGGAAGGGGTGAAACTGTTCTAGGAGGAAGGAAACACAGAGGCCAGCAGATTGTTCCACAGCCGAGCTGTTGAACTCTATAACGAGCCGTAGAAACGACCTTACGTGACATATGTCAACTGTGTACAAGTTTTGGGCGAGCGTTTGGCTTGTTTTCCAACTGTGCCTGACGAATCAATGATGCTAGATCCTCAGGGCATATTCCGTTAAAATACCGGTAAAACAAGCACTAAAGATTGCAATCCATCAATCGGTTCCACGATAACTCGACAAAGAGACATTTCAACACCCCTTAGAAATCAATAAAAGTTATGACTTTTTTTTAAATAGCCCATAACCTAACCTAATGTAACCTATTTAAGACCTGTGCCACACACACAGTTATAAGAAATTAAAGATCATTTGGCTTCGCCTATTTCAGCATTGGGAATGTACGGCGAGCGATATGCTGAAATACACATGATCTTTTATCTGTTATAGCTATGTGTGGCACAGGTCTAACCATTTTTTTGGGTATGTGGTGGATAACCTCCAATGTGTGTGGCACAAGTCTAACCATTTTTTCATCAATTTTAATGACTTTTCAACGGAGGCGATGAAGTTGCATGTTGTTGGGTTTTCAGGTCACCCATCGATCAATAAAAAATTGTTTATAAATAAAAATATCACACATGGTCAACGAATGCCCGCTCCATTTATTCCCCGGCGGGATTGATGAGATCCACAGGGCAACGCCTGAGGCCCTAGACTGGCTCGCAGACCTTGATGTCCCCCTCTGACCCCCCACCATACGAAAGAAGAAGAATAAATAAATAATATTATTTTACCAGGCATAGAATATAGAAGAAATTGTTATCCTCAGATAAATAGTTTCTCCATGTGTGTCCTTTACCTCCCTCCCCTTTCCTCTGAATCCCCCTCCCCCCTCTCGGGTTCCCTTTCCACCTTCTCCGCCTTCCCTCCTCCCTACTCCACCCTCCATCCTTCGTTTCCTCCCCCCTCCCTCCAGCCTTTCCTCACTGCCGCTAAACTATATGAAATGTATCTCCGTATTACAAAAATTGCCGTAAAAATCTGGGTAGTATGTTTACGAGAGATGGGAAGGCTGAAAGAGATATTGAAAGAAGGGTGAATGCCGGTAACTCCATTAATGGTGGACTGAATGCCGTTGGCGCTAATAAAAAACTGTCAAAAAAAGCGAAGCTAGCAGTCCACAATGGAGTCCTGGTACCTACCCTGATGTATGGCAGTGAGGCATGGAACTGGCAGAGGAAGGATGAAAGTAAACTGAATGCTGTTGAAATGAGATCCCTGAGACGTATGTGTGGTAAAACCATGTATGATCGTGTGAGAAATGTGGATATCCGCAAAGAATGTAAGGCTGATGTAAGCATAATGAGTAAGATTAAGAAAGGGACCCACAGATGGTTTGGGCATGTAGAGCGAATGAACGAAGGAAGCAGTGTAAGGAGAATATACGACGCGAATGTGAATGGTAGAAGAAGTCGGGGACGCCCGAGGAAGACATGGCACGATCAAGTTAATCAGATACTTGAGTCGGGTCATGTCAAAAGTCAGAAGAATAGAAGAGAATGTATGAGACGATGTATGAATGTGAGTGAGGCAAAGAGTGTGTGCCAAGACCGAGTTGTTTGGCGGTCCGTCCTCTCTGCCTACCCCTGCGGGGAAACGGCGTGATGGTTAGTTAGTTACAAAAATTGCCTTTACCATAAATAATCAGGTAACAACGTAATTTGTTGAAAAAATAATGTTTCCGCGTTTGCAACAAACATCAGTCACTTTAGCAACATTCCGATGTTTGTACTTTACGAACGTGAAGCATCTGACTACATCAAGTATATTTATTTATTTTAATTATTAAACACTAACTAAGTATACGTAATTTGTTTTATTTTGCAATGTGTTGACCCAACTGCGATGTGATACAATGCGATACAAGTGTGTTATGGGCGTGTTCGTAATTTCGTAATCGTAACCATTGTTAAAATATCTCGGCGATCGTATTTCCTCTTAATTTAGGAAGAATTTATTTATTTTAAATACATAAACGGCTATACTGCCTTTTATAAATAAACATAGTATAATAGAGTACAAAAGTAAGAAAAATAATATCATTACATAATAGTAGTTTTAAACTTTAAAATAACATACAATTATTTTGTGCATCACAACAAAATATAACAAAAAAGAACAATGAGAAATATCACATTTCATTTCAACATGTCCATATTGCGTATATAAAGTTACATTATGGAAAAATAATTTTTGAGTGCATGTTTATATTGCGCTAATTTTAAGAAATAAATGTCGCCGATGTTAGCATATTCATTTCCCAAAATGTGTAATCGACTGATTGGTGAGTAATAATGTGATAATGTATGTGTGTTATTATAGTAGAACGGTAGAGTCAGTCTATTGTTAGCGCGACCAGCGCAATGAAATCGTATTAGTTCTATTAAATCAGGGATATCCAGGACCGAGGGAATTATTTTATATAATATTAATAGATCAAAGATTTTTCTGCGATCTGATAAATTTACGAGATTAGTCCAGTTTAATAACAAATTATATTCCACGGATTCTCTTGGAATACCTAATTTAAAATTAATATACCTAAGGAATCTATGCTGGACTTTTTCAATCGCTTGAATATGGATATTGTAATGTGGAGCCCAAATCGTAGAATTATATTCTAAAATGCTTCTCACTAGCGTTATGTATAAAATGCGAATAGTATCAATGTTACAAAATTGTTTCGTTATTCTAATAATAAATCCTAAAATTTTAAGATCATCGGCGCAAAAAGCATATTCCCAGTTTAATTTTGAATTTATTGAAATTAGAAAGAGCAGGGGGCCAAGATTCGAGCCCTATGGTACACCAGAATTATTACAATTGTTATAGAGGATAATTTGATCCAATTTTAATGATGAATACTTGGATCAGTTTGTGTATCTGGGTAGTATGTTTACGAGAGATGGGAAGGCTGATAGAGATATTGAAAGAAGGGTGAATGCCGGTAACTCCGTTAATGGTGGACTGAATGCCGTTGGCTATGCTGAAAAATATCAAAAACGCGATTAAAAATGGGAGGGTGAGAGTAGAAGTTAAAATTTGGGATTATAGGTATTTTTTTATGCCAAATAAAAAAAATACAATAACAAAATTTTTTTTCAGAAAACTAGAATTTTTTTTCTGGATAGGGACGCCCTAATCACCTAGCGGTATGAAATATACTTTAAAACCTATCCTCATTCCTATAAAAAATTTCATAAAAATCGTTCAAGCCGTTTCGGAGGAGTGCGACCACAAACACCGTGACAGAGATTTTTATATATAAGATTTATTTAGAATTATAAAATTTGAAAGCGTATTTCATCACTTTTCAAAAACAGTTTATAGTTTTCGGATACGTTCAGAAATATTCAATTTATTTGGATTTTATTGCAAAGCGAAAATATTTTGACCTCCTGAAAAAATATGCCCAAGGCGTGAGGGTTTATGACAGGGGAATCCATCACAGAGATATTTGTTAGATTAATATAAATTTGTTTTATGAATGATAACCCGAAAGCATTGACACGATAATTATCACCTTTTCTGGCATATGGCCACAAGCTGTACTCGGTTGAAGTTGCGATTGTATATTGTACCAAATATGGTACGGATTTCGTATGACATCACTTCTGGTGATAGAATTCCGATGTTATTTCTAGCACTGCCGAACGCCGCAGCACAGTGGAGACGGAATCAAACAAACATGACCAAAAGTATTTTAACTAATAATGACTTTATTTGTTTTTTTAAGCGAAAACTTCTTCATCATTGTTGTGATTTAAAACTCGATGAAACTAACAAGAGACAAACACATCAGTGGCCGTCCGTGAGTTTTCAGTCAGCTAAGAGTGCTAAGATTTAAAAATACGACTTTATTGATGTTGTTAAAACCGGTCAGCAACGTAAGCAGATATATGCGTTAAAAATACGAAAGCAGTCAAGTACAATAAGCGTGTTTATACGTCAACGCGTGTGTCTCCATAGAAATCGTTCTAACTCCGTTATTGTTTTAGTGACACCCCTAAAACAAAAAGTAAAAGGTCGATAGTGGATCAAGCTGTACTTCCCTATCAAGTTGTCGCGCGGTTGACACATATTTTTACCCGTCAATATTAACGCATATTTTTATGGGCCGCTCGACATTGTTAATTTTTATTAAATATTTTTATATGAAACTAGCTGGTCCCGGCCTGCGTTGCTATGCCATTTAATAAAGAAATTGTTTCTCCCTGAGTGTCCTTTCCCATTCGTCCCGTTCCCCTTCCGCCTCCCCTTCTTCTCCTGCGACCTCTTCCCCTCTCGCGTTCCCACGCCGTCACCTCCACCTTCCCTCTCCTCACTCCACTCCTCCCTCCCTTCCCCGTCTCGCGAACTCCCTTCCCGAGTTCCCCTCCCCCCTCCTGCGTTTCCCTATCACCTTCCCCGCCTTGCCTCTTCCCTTTCCCGCTCCCTCGTCCCGCCAACCCTCCACCCGCGTTCCTTATATTCAATCCCAGTACATTTAGTTTTTAAACAGCCCGCGTGCCACCTTTTACAATTTTTATTCAAACTTCCATTTTGCATGTATATTAAATTTGGTACCTAACATAGGTACCTATTTAAAATATCTGAAATTCTTGATTCGATTCAAAATATTAGGGGAGTACCTACTTTAAATAAATTTTTCAACTTTTCAAAAATAGAATCCTGATTGAACAATCATTCATTGTTTTGCAAAATGTCATTCTCTAACACGCGAACTGTCAAACGTGCGATGTTTTCTGTTATTATCTAATTTTTTGGGCAATTTTCTTAATTTTTCTCTCCGTAAGAACCATCCTCGCACTTCAAGGAATATTCTAAAAAAAGAATTAGCAAAATCGGTTCAGCCGATCTCGAGATTTGCGCTTACCAACACATTTAGCGATTCATTTTTATATTATAGATGATAAAAAAGTGAGGTGACAAAGGTGTTTATTATACATTTATACAATAGAATAAGTATTGTTGTTTACATAATCTGTGATTTTTAGTACCGTTTTCTTAGCTTCTTTTGTAGCTGAAAACAATTTCAAATTTTCACCATTTTGTATGAAGATTTTCAGTATTCTACGGCGCATCCACATTTCAGTATATCATCATAGAAAAAGCTTTCTTCTACAACAACATCAATAACGTCGTATTTTTCAATTTTAGCACTCTAGCTCACTGAAAACTCACAGACCGCAACCGAAACACACATAGCCTACAGGATTTAGCTAGCGTTAAAATGAGATTGACCAATCGGTGTACTCTTTGTGCGGTGCTTCGTAGAATAAAATGTAAAATAATTTCTAAACTTGGTAACTATATTATAATAAATCAGCCCTTCAATTATCTTAAGGCCTGACTAAACCGGCACGTTCATTTGGCGTGCACGGGTGGGTCTAAGAGCGTGCAGAAACCGTTCACACCAAACTAGCGATCAACTAGAGTCCGTGGTATGTTGATGTCGTCAATCGTGCGGTATAGCTCGGAGGGTAAATCTTTAAATAATTATGTTTGGAGACGAAAGCTTTTGGATTAAGCTCAAGTCTGATGCGTCCATTCCATACAGGCAATCAAGATATGACCCGATAATATCGAATTACAATTATGTAAGGCAAGGCGTGTGGTGGCAAATGCTTTCGGCATATTAGCTCAAAAATGGCGAATTTTTTTTAGACCTTTGGAGGCAAAAACATCAAAAAAAAATATACTTCGATAGTATGTGTGTTGCATAATTGTTTGAGATCGAATAGCGGAAATGTGCATTACGATAATAATTTACTAACTCCATTGGATGAGAGCGCAAACGGTTATCTCAATATGGAAATCAATAATCGTAGAAGTACAAACTACGCATTCAATGTACGTGAACAGTTTGTTCATTACTTTAATTCATAAAAAGGTTAGGTATATTTTTTTCTGTATTTGTGCAATAAAAGTGTACATTAAATGTTAATTCATAAAAACTTAAATATTTTTCTGTAGTACAATAGCTGCGCGTGGCGTCCGAACGCGATCTGGCCGCGGCCGCCGCGGTTTGAACAGGTCGCTACAAGTTCGTACACAACAACTTTCAAAAACTATCGCAGCGCCAAGCGCGCCGTACCGACCGCAGACTATGTGCCTAAGATACTCGATCCTCGTGCGCGTATCATACGCGCCGATCGTAAGTACCCCCTGTACGATTTTGCTGGTGCCCGTTCACGGCGCTACGCGGTGGCTGTCGGATTCCAATCAGTATCACGATACCGATAAGCACTGATCGCACGCGACGCTCGCATCATTTGTGTCCGATACTTATTCGTTTGACGTTTGACAGAAATGGCGTCGGAACATGAAAGTAATGTTAGATTTGTTCTGGAAGTGGAAAAAATGCATGTTTACATAACTATACTTTACCAGAATACGTAAGAAACGATTTAGTGGAGAAGGCATGGATTGATGTTGGAAAAAAGTCATATAACATAGCATGACAGCGTGTTCACTCCACGGCTGCACGTGAAAAATGATCCAAGTTCAGTACATTTCGGATAGCGCCGTGTACGGAGACTAGCATTAAAAAGTGGTATATCAGCAGGGTACTTGTGGTTTCGTCACAATTACGTAGATTGTAAGTATCTTCACCGCGCACGCCACCGCGCACGCCACCGCGGACGCAAAATGAACGCGCCGGTTTCGTCAGGCCTTTAATCCTGATACTCTGCATTCATCTCATTCTCTCGAAGTCAATTTTCTGAAGGTTTTACTTCTACCGCAAGGGAACTGCAGACATAACGTGACCATTTATATTTCCACCAAACCAGGAAACTGAAAAATAAGGTAGGTACTTTTACATTAGCTCCACAAATAAAAATTATTAATAAAATAATTTCTCTCGGGACCAGGGTTGAGAAACCTTTTTGCCGTCGAGGGCCATTTGAATATTTGTATTATCGCCTGCTACCGAAAAGCGAGAATGGTATCCTTGAATTGCATGAAAAATAATTTCACCAAAATAAAAAATAAATTAAAGAATCTATCATTTCCATCTCTAATACAAACAGCGAAAGTCTTTAAAATTGATTTGTCCAGATTTTAAGGATTTTTCAGCTCTGTGCAGCATTTTAGAGGCCTTCTACAGAAACGTGCACGCTCAACATAATGACCTAAGCTTGAGTCATAAATGGAAAATGTTGACTTCTGAGCTACGTCATCGCCACACTGGCGATATATATGTCATACTCTCAGAATCGCCCTTTTTTATTCTTTTTGCATTAACTCCACACATTTTTGAGATTTTCTTTTGTACATTAGCTTCACACAAGGGGGGGCCTGAAGAACATAATTCCCCTCACGGACTATCTCATCTTTGGGGACGCTGTGTATAGGGTATTTTATGGAAAGGAAGGAGAGGAAGTTGTGGGAAGGAAAAAGGGTATTAGGGGTGGGTAGGAATCTGGGGATCAAAGGGACTCCTTCAACCATTCTCTCCCGATGCCATGCAGTTGATGGGCAAACGCATCCGCCACCAAGACCCGGACAAACCTCACCCCATGAACCCGGGCACCCCTGCCAAGTCACCAAACGTAGCAAACCACTTAAGGTGAACTATGGCAGGGGTGTTGGTTATCCAATAAATGTTCCCAGGGCGGCGGTAGCCTTCAAAATTGAAATGGATCCATGCTGTAGGAGGGAGGACACACAGAAGCAGGCAAATTATTTTACGGAGCTGTTGAAATCAATACCGAAAGTAGAAACGAGCCGTTCTCATGAGACAAATCTCAAGTGCGTGCAAATGCTTTAATGTTTCAAAGACCCAATCATGTTTGATAACGTCTAAAAGGGATCGAAATGAAAATCTAGTCTCCTTCAACGGAAGCAATCTTCCGAACAGAACGTCCATCGATATGCTTGGTGTAACTCTAAGTGACCAGCTCAGGTACGGGGGCTCCATCGAAACCAGAGTTAAGTTAGCCTCTCAGAAACTGGGCGTACTGTACAGGGCCCGCAGATACTTTAATAGTACACAACTGCTAACCCTGTACAAATCGCAAGTGCGCCCCACGGTTGAATTTGGCAGCCACCTCTGGTCTGGAGCTCCAAAATACCTAAAAAAAACCTTGACTCTGTGCAGAAACGGGCGGTCCGTTTGATAGATTCTCCCATCTTAACAGACGGACTGCAATCTTTAGAGCACAGGCGTCAGGTGGGAATGCTGTCCTTGTTCTACCGGTATTACAATGGAAGATGCTCCGAGGAACTAGCGTCATTGATCCCCTCGGAACGGGTGCATAGTCGGGAAACACGCCAAACACGCGCCCAACATTTGTACACGGTTGACATTAGTCACATGAGAACGGGTCGTTTCTATGACTCGTTCTTGAGATCAACGGCTCGGCTGTGGAACGATTTGCCAGCCTCTGTGTTTCCTCCCTCCTACAACATGGTACAATTAGGCGGGTACGGGTAAAAGTCACCTCAAGTGGTTCGCTAAGATTTATGGATTGAGGTTTGTTCTGGATGCGGCGGATCCGTCTGCTGTAAATAAAATAAATAAATACCGGTTCAGTCGTGGTAGAGACACTATGTTGGTTATTTTTTATCACTTTGCAAAAACAAAAAATGTTCTAAAATCTAGATAAAAAAATCTTTCCAATGTTTATATTAGAAATTAATAATTTTATTACTATATATTTAAATTTTGATATTGAAAGTGTAAATGAACCAGTTTTTATTTTATTTATTGCTTCTTCACAATTTCAGGCGGTACACCAACCCAAAAAGGTTTTTTTTTTTTTTACTTTAACTCCACACAGGAGGCCCTGAGGAAAATAATTTCCCTCAGGGCCTATGTCATCTAGGATGCTGTGTAGAGGGTCTTTTTGAGGAGAGGAAGGAATGAACATTGGTCTTGAAGAGCCCCATGTTGTAGGAAGGAGGAAACACAGAGGCCGGAAAATCATTCCACAGCCGAGCTGTTGAACACAAGAACGAGTCGAAGAAACGACCCGTTCTCATGTGACAAATGTCAACCGTGTAGAAATGTTGGGCACGCGTTTGGCGTGTTTCCCGACTATGCACCGGTGCCTAAGGGATCAATGATGCTAGTTCCTCGGAGCATCTTCCATTGTAATACCGGTAGAACAAGGATAGCATTCCCACCCGACGCCTGTGCTCTAAAGATTGCAATCCGTCTGTCAAGATGGGAGAATCTATTAAACGGATCGCCCGTTTCTGCACGGAGTCGAGGGTATTTTTCAGGTATTTTGTAGCTCCAGACCAGAGGTGGCTGCCAAATTCAACCGTGGGGCGCACTTGTGATTTGTACAGGGTTAGCTGTTGTGTACTATTAAAGTATCTGCGGGCCCTGTACAGTACGCCTAGTTTTTGTGAGGCTAACTTTACTCTGGCTTCGATGGAGCCCCCGTACCTGAGCTGGTCACTTAGGGTTACACCAAGCATATCAATGGAGGGCCTGTTCGGAAGATTGCTTCCGTTGAAAGATACTAATTTTTGTTTGCTCAAAACTCACATTTTAATTATTTTCGGCGAATTCGTAACTATAATAACTTTTTTATTTCCATACCGCACAAGGAATGCGAATTATTTATATTTTAGATTAATAAAAACAGTACCTTACCATTAATATATTTTACGTACAACGATTTTAAAACTTTATAACCCGTTTTTCAACTATAAAGTTAGCGGTAAGCACCAGATTTAACTTTTCTAGACGATGAATTAATAATTTTGGGAGGATAACATGGAAACACATTTTAAATATTTGTAACACTTTCTTCAGAATTAATTAAAATGAACGCGGCAGAAAGGTCGAATCTCCAGGCCTGCCAGGGTGAATTCGACCGTACGTTCGTACAATACGCCGTGCCGCGGCGAATATTTGTTTACCCGCTTTCTTTACTAATATCGTTAGAATTCCCACACAATTTTTCTTGTTCTTCTTTTCTTTGATACGGCAAATTCGACAGTAGGTCTGTCCAATTCACGGGTCGCAATTTGTATACACGGTTTCTTTACTTACGTCGTTAAGATTCTGAATATATTTTAGGGTATATTGTCGTCTTAAACACATTTTTGAGCATGTAATTATTAACCCCACTAGGGTTCGCCTGTATCGGGGTATGAGTTTTGAAAATACGCGTCCGGAAGAGACCGGTTGAGGAAGACCCTTTGACCTTTTCAGCCGGACTCTCGACCCATCGGCTTGCACCGCAGTGGGATTGATGTATTCATACATCCATCACTCCTGGATACATTGACACCCAGATTCCTACCCACCCATAATTCCCAGAACTTCTTCCCATTCTTTCCTTTGAAAAACCCTCCACAAAGATGACATGTCATAGGCTCTGAGGGAAATTATTTGACTCAGGGCCTCACGTGTCCTGTGTGGAGTTAATGTAAAAAAAACTAAGAATACACGAATTTTCGAAGAGATACTTCTTTAGCCCCGCTGTAATTTTGATTTCGGATGAAACGGAAATGACGATTACTGCACCTGCGACGCATCAACTGCGCTCATTGGCCGTTTTGATTACGATGTCACTTTTAAAGGCTCCTATTGGTTGAGTTATGAAACGGAAATTACTCTAGGTCTGCACTTATTGGTCGCTTTGATTATGACCTCACTTTTCAAGTATGGTTAAGATTGTTTTGGTAAAGTTTCGCTTCTACCGCGTGTAAACTGCACTCGAATTAATGGATTGTGTTCCTCTTCAGATTAGAAACGTTGCATTAAATAACTTTAACTATTCAATTTTTTTATTGGAACAACTCTCTTTTTATGACTTTTGAAGGTAATTCCTATCAATGAAATATATCATTGAAGAAGAAGATAACAATAATAATCTAAACGAAAACATGAAAGAGAACAAGACACAGAAAAGGATAATAGACGCAACTGGGACTCGAACCCAGAACCTCTCGTCTAACCGGGACGTATGCTGTTACCAATTCAGCCATTTCCACTAGTACTGGGGGCGTTGACGATAATTCTATCCAACGCCAACGTCGTTATCGTTGGCAATTTTCAACTGTTGAAAATAGCTGTTGAAAATAACGTCGACGTTAACGCAACTATAATAGGAGATCGACACGATACTAACAAAAAATATATCAAAATCGTATTAAGGAATCCCTTTTAACGGGTGGTTCCCCGAATCATTGATGTATTATTAATTATTATTATCTCTATGCCCCACGCGACACACACGTAATAATAATCCTATAATAACGTTGAAAGTTGAAACTGTTGGAAGACGTTGGTTTCGGTGTTGAAAATATTATCCTGTTGAAGATATATTTTGCTTGTCACTGATAAATTCGCTTGTTGCTTGGCGCTACGTATCGGCCGTATTGGACGGGAAAATAAAAAAAAACGTGCAGTAGGTATGTACATTACCAAAAGACCTTGTGTAATTGGGTATAATATCGTTCACGAAGTGTGATCTCTTGACCCTTTTGACTTAATCATTCCAACACCGTTGAAAACAATGGGTACAAAACATTGACAATTATCAATAGGTTATTTTTTTGCTTGTCGTTGATAAATTTGATTGTTCCATGGCGCTGGGTATCGGCCGTATTGGATGGGAAAATAAAAAAAAACGTGCAGTAGGTACGTACATAACCAAAAGACCATTTAAAATATCGAGTAATGTTGTTCACGAAGTACAAACTCTTAACCCTTTTTATTTATTAGGCAGTTGAATCGTTGACTGCGTTGAATAATATTCGCATGTAGGTATTATATTTCAACTGTTGGCGCTAATTATTTTCAACGGCGTTGGACGTTGAAATAATATAACTATTGTTTCCAACGGCTAGTTATATTTTAATACAGTACTAATTTCCACCGTCATATTTGTCAATCTCCTATTTTCAAATTTTAGAAAAAGCAATATTATCTTTGACTATTTTTTTCCATACCATTGCAAACTACCCTTTTCATTGGAAAAATCGTTCTAAGAACTGGTTTGTAACCATAGACATGAATATTAGTAGACCTGAAGTGATAAAAGCGTATTATTTCCCCCTCCCCATACCGGTTCCATTGGAACCCGCTGGGGTTGAGTATGGCTTCGCGTGAATCTAAAAAATGTGACGTCATCATTCTTCTGCGAGCCAGCGTCGAGCGCTCATCGGTGCATTTAACGAAATAACACCGCAAAAAACATGGTTTGTGTTTTGAAAACGTGTAAAGATATACTATCACTCGAGATACATGGCGTGTGCTCGTCGATGTTTACTGGGGTTAAGTAAATTATGAAACATTTGTAAAAGTGTTCTAACTAAATACGGCAATAAAATATTGAGGTCTGCAAATAGGCGAACTTTACTTTGCCGTATTTAGACTTCGCAAATTTGTTCATTATGCGGCGAGCAATTCGCGCTCCCATGTAAAAAGGTCTATTCATTCAAAAGCAGAGTTTACTTTTAAGAATTAAATGGTGACATTATAATGCGAGTTGCCTATATCCTGTCATATTGAGTTACCGACGAATCACAGTAGTTTTCAAGTTATTAACGAAAAACTGAAAAAAGGGACCTTTAGACCCTCCCCCCCCCCCTTAGCTCCACCCCCACCCCCCAGTACTTTTAGTATTTTGTTAAGGACACCTTCCCCTACAACTGTGCCAAAATTGGCTTCTACATGAATTATTTCCACTATTTTTCATTCGTTGCCTGGACTATATCTCCAAAGTCATCTTCCCGCTCTGCGCCCCGCTGTAGTTGTTGTCTACCCCTCACCTTTATGTTCTGGTATAGTAATATTGATATGTTTGTAACCTAGATTGACAATTATGGCGGTTTAATGGCAGCTGACAATGGCTGAATTGGTTAAAGCGCACGTCCCGGTTAGACAAGAGGTTCTGGGTTCGAGTCCCAGTTGCGACCATTATATTTTTCTATGTCTTGCTCTCTTTTAATTTTCGTTTAGTTTATTAGTGTTATCTTCTTCAATGAAAACTCCAACTATGTTTAGTGACTAAATCTAAATAGCCAGATACTCTCCAAGCTCCTATCCACGCTCTTCAATTTTACTGCAACGGTATTATAGATTTCCAAACAAACCACAGTTGCAGCATAAAATTACATATTATATTGTTTTGTATATTTTAGCATAATAAAGACGTTTTATATAATGTATTACATTTATACTACAGTAAGACGTACACCACAGAATAAGAAAACATGTAGAAATGGCATTACAATAATATGTTTATTTTGTTTGTTCGAAAATTTAATTAAACATATTTATATCACAAGAATGGTAGTTAGGTACTCTTTGGATTTAATAGACACCTGAAATGTTTTGAAAATGTTTTGAAAATAGTATTCGAACAGTGAATAACTGTCATCTGTTGTTTTGGAAAATTTTGCTGTTTATTTTTCTTTGTAAAAACTAACTAGTTGTGTATGGTTGACAACTAACTACTTGTGCATATTTCAAAGTCACAAAAGAATTACTGATCTGGAATTTAAGTGGACAAATTTACGGAGGCCTCCCCAGCTACAAAAAAACTGCATACAAGGTTGGTGAATCTGTTATTTTCCCTGGAGTTTTCGATTGCCATTCTTTGTGATATATATTTGTCCGCGCAAGTAGATTTTCATAATCATATCAGTGAGTATTAAGCTCAGAGGGTCTGGGGTTATTTACACACCTCAGGCTCGTATATTATAATGAACCCACTATTTTTCGACATAGTCCCCGTTATGATAGATGCACTTGGTGAGCCGTGGCACTAGATCCTGGACTCCCTCCACGTCCTAGTTAACAGCGTGGTATTTAAATCCCACTCGGGCGGTGCGGGTTCTTAAAAACTTACTTTTTATTTTCTTCGAAGAACTAGTTATGAAAAAAAAATATTATTGTGACTGTGTTGGTGCACCAAGTATGGTATGAAGGAATGATCGTACCTCCAGGGACTCTCCCTTCCGGCCTCGCGGGCCAGAACTGGTCCGCGGGCCGCCAATTGCTTATCGCTGCTGTATAGGGCAATGGTAGATGGGTTGTTCTTTTTAACATACAAAAAGTTGTCTCCACCAGTTAGTGGAGAAAAATTCATCAGAATTACTAATATTATTATTTTATAATTACTTTAAAATGTACTATACTAAATATGTAGTAACTAATGTTTATGTTTTTGTAGTAATAATTACGTTACAGAGTTGTAAATCACCGTGACAGAAGTGTATTTCATACAAATCACAGTTGTCTCTCGACTCGCGTATATTCTATAATGTTATATAAAAAAAAAGGTATGACGACATAAAATATAAAAGTTTTTTTAAACTCAAAAAGGTTTAACCTATCAAGTAACAGCGATTATTATTTTATGTTTAATCAAATATTTTTAAAAATCTCAAAAACTTGTCTCCTACAATTTTTATGTCGTACGTCAACTCTGTCACGTACGTTGTCATTCAAAATAGGTGTACACGCAGCTCGTGTTTGTCACCCCCGATAGGCATTTTAGGCCTCCTTCCCCCTTGCTACAATTTCCCCTCTGAGATCCAGAGAGAATTCATTTATAGTAAAAACAAATGTGACGGAGGGGTTAAAATGTGACAGAGTGGTAAAAGTTATATGTATAGGTTAAAAAGAAGAACGACACAGTTACCTTTTAAGCATCTTGCTTTTTCAACAGACCATAGTTCACAAAACTACTATTTATTGGTAAGGGAACGTACCCATACTACGTGACCAATTTTTGGCAATTGCTCATTTGCATGGAGCGTGACATTTTGAAGACCCCCCCCCCCCCCTAAACGTGTAACGTAGTATGGGTACGTTCCCTAAGTATTAAAGTATTAATAGATCCCATTTCTTGGCGTTATTAATTCAGTGCTTTGTAACAATTCGGATGAAAGTGAATGTGTACAGATCAGACAACATATTTATATTATCTACGGTCTGATGAGTCTTTGTTATTTAGCGGAAACGGAAGTTAACCAATTCGGAATAATCATTACGAGTTTTAAATTAGTGAGTGTTGCCATTTTTGGACACTGACAACTTGCACTTTTTATGTATAATTACCGCACAAGAATCATTGTTACAACTGCCCGAATCTAGGGGAACAACTATGGGATGGGATGGAACACCATTGAGAATTTCGATTACATGACAGTTAAGAGGGTACCAGAGAAAACCAGAAATATGTAATTTTTAAATCAGATTTTAGACGTATAGACTCTTTTCCACCAATAACTATAAATGGATTTCAAAAGATAGTTCTTTGATCTAGCATTCGCGTGTTTTAAATTTTAAGAAAAAATGTTTATTTTTAGAATAATAAGGTTATACCATAGGTCGTTGGCAGATTTGTTAAATTTTCAAAAAAGATTTTGTATTATACCACACCCATTTCAAATCATATAATCATGCAGTAAAATAAGTCAATACATCTATCTAGGTATCGCATGTTTTAGAATTTTAATTTTAGTTTAAATAAAATCATTGAAAAATATATGTACATGTGTTTCTTAACGAAAATTGGTCCGTTTGTGTATTTATTTGCACACTTACAAACTAAATTTCTGATTTTTTTTTAACATTCTTATTTAATATAAACATTATTAAAAAATGATAAATACTTTTAAGTAATCAAAAAATAATTACAAAAAGTACATTATTTTAATAATTTTATCATCACGCTCAGCATTTTGAATGTTGTTACAAATTAAAGCGAATTTGGAGTGAAATAAAATCGATATTGACTTATAATTTTAAAAAGCTGGCGCCAAGAATAATTAATCTTTCTCATTGTAACCACAACTTTCGACGAAATGTGGATTTTCGTCCGCTGGCTGGTTAAACGCTCTTAATTCCCCGACAGTTGAACTCCCGGCATTATTATATATATATATATACAACATATTAAAAAAGTGTAAACTTATGTTTATATTTAAATATATAAAAAAGAATGTTGCTTTGTTTGTCCCTTATGCGTTCCTAAGCCATTCATCACATTGCGATGAAACTTTGGTGATTTGTTGTGCGCGTGCCTGCGATGGTTTCTGTGCATAATAGTGAGCTCTGGCGTTAAGATATGATTTAATATACTATTCATAATTCATCCGATTTAAATGAAACTTCGGTGAGTTTCTATATACACTGGTGACCTCTGGCATTGTGAAATTTGTATAAAAAATGCAATATTATCGTCAGTTTATTATTACTTTTGTTTTTCAAATAAATGAATTTTTAAGTTTGAAACACTTGAAACAGTTGAATGTATTATTAATTCAATCATTATAACACTGGTATACAAATGTGTTTGAAGAAAAATCCACTAAAACACGATAAAATGCCGCATTTGACATTCTGACAGTTTTAATCTTTTACAGAAATCTAGGCTGATGTAAGCATAATGAGTAAGATTAAGAAAGGGACCCTCAGATGGTTTGGGCATGTAGAGCGAATGAACGAAGGAAGTAGTGTAAGAAGAATATACGACGCGAATGTGAATGGTAGAAGAAGTCGGGGATGCCCGAGGAAGACATGGCACGATCAAGTGAATCAGATACTTGAGTCGGGTCATGTCAAAAGTCAGAATAATAGAAGAGAATGTATGAGACGATGTATGAATGTGAGTGAGGCAAAGAGTGTGTGCCAAGACCAAGTTGTTTGGCGGTCCGACCTCTCTGCCTACCCCTGCGGGGAAACGGCGTGATGGTTAGTTAGTTAGTTAGTCAGAAATCTACCAAACACGAATTTTCGTTTCCAAATATTTCTTACAAAACTAGAGTAGACTGCCATCTGTTGTTACGAATATAAGTAGTATTTTTTGCACCTATTAAAAAACCTCAAAATAAAACCGTTGTCGTATTTGAAATATTACTAAAAAAAATTATGCATTTAGGGAAAATTTGCTGAAATTCAGCAACTGAGCAAACCCAGGTTTTGTAGGTGGTGCTGAAATTCAGCAAAAAGTGCTTCAGTGGTTAAGGCACCAGCCCACGGTGCGTGGGTATTTTTCGTAAATATTTTCAAGCAAATGATGAATGGATATTTTTTAATTAATATAATTTATGTAAAATTTTGTACACGAATCTAAAGCATGATTTGCGGTATGCGCCGCTTTCGACAGGACACTCCGACGAAATTGCTGCTCAGTTGTCAGCGATTAAGCCATACGATTCGTCAGAAAAATAAAATAAAAATATATTTAGAAACTAGACATATTAGGCACCACGTAGGGGAATGTTGATATCTAAAAAAAATGAGGGACCAACGAATTTTATTTCCGGTTTTGATGGAAAATTTTCATCGTTCATAAAAAAATAAAAAAAAATAGAAACTTTATTAAAAAAATCCTACGTGGTGCCATAGTGACTGGATTTTCGAACAGTATATAAGACTCGGTGCATGCAAATCGGATGTATAGTTTTTTTTATTACGTAGTCAACCAGGTTGAAAAAAGTAGTTTCGAGAAAAACGCGTTCAAAGTGTTGCTGAAGTTATAGTTCAACGTACGAACTTTTTCAAACGGTTTCACATAAAATGCTGTATCTCCATCAATTTTACGAATTTCTTTTTAAAAAATTGTGAGAGCATTCTTAAAAAATGCATCTTTCAGAATTTTTTTTCAGTGCGTTGGTGCCTTAAGAGGAATATAAACGCTAGAAATATTTCGATTCTCATGCCTTCAAAATTTACAATCGAGCGTCTTATTTGCACGAGGTGCGAAAAAGTGGTTTTTATTTATTTTATGCAAATTTTTATAAGAATGAAGAAAACTTAGAACATAGAAAACCTCAAAAATAGTCTTAGCCATAAAGGGGTATTTAAAAAAAATGTTTCGTACATTACTTCATGAAAAAACATATTTTTTAGTGGTTTACGCTTATATTTTTCGTTATGTAAATAATAATTTTATTGTAATTCCAATACATAGAAAAGCTAGTAAAAGCTTCAATTTATCCGTAGCATATTTTTATGTTCATACTGTAAACAGATTCGTCGTAAAGATTAATCTAAATAGGATCTCTAGGACGTTATATACATAAATTTAGTGAATCCATTTACAAACAGGTTGGCATACCTATGCAAATTAGATATGCAATTCTGATGTTAGCGTTTTATAGACATTTATGATTCATCTATTGCATCGTACTTAAAATTGCGAAATGCTGTCCACTGTAGACCTAACATTATATTAATAAGTTTATTTATTTATTTATTTAAACGCCCATTGGGCTTTTACATACATTGTTATTAGTATTATTACATTAACTATATGGCATATAAAAGTTTAAGTACATATATGAATAAAATAATTATTATATGTGTAGTACCTACATAAATGTTTTACAAATAATATAGAATACCA
The DNA here is from genome assembly GCA_929108145.2 of Limnephilus rhombicus. NCBI lineage: Eukaryota > Metazoa > Arthropoda > Insecta > Trichoptera > Limnephilidae > Limnephilus > Limnephilus rhombicus. Next base: position 20,848,185 of record OV815290.1, on the reverse strand, counting down.
TTATGGAGAACAGTTTTTTTTTTTTGTACTTACAAACAAAAATAACGGGATTGAAATTAATCAGCATTAGTAGGGACTTAAGCATAATCGAAATATAAATTAAATTACAATATTAATTTGTAAAGTTACATATATATATTAAAGTTTAAAAGTCTAAAAGAAAAGAGTGAAATAAATAGAAGCTAAAAAGGGTTTTTCACTATGGAATGGTGAAGTCATACATTTCAGCAAAGTGTTTATGTAGATTTCGTTTAAGCACTGCTACGGAATCTCTAAATATATCAACGACATTACCAAATTTATTACCAAAATTTTGTATTCGATTTAGGGATATGTGCGCTTGATAATTTGTTTTGAAATTGTCACAGAAAAACGTGGAATTTTGTCTCGTATTTTTGGAAGGTACAAATAATTTTATTGTGGCCAGAATTTCAGGGCTGTCGATTCTATAATTAATAATTTTATTTAGTAGAACAAGGTCGGAGATAATTCGCCTATCTGACAGCGTAATCAAATTTAGTTGGTGCATCAGCTGGATATAATTTATATTTTGGATTGGAATATTTAGTTTAAAGTTAATAAATCGTAGAAATTTGTGTTGTACCCTTTCAATATTGTTGGAATGTATTTTATAAAAGGGGGACCAAATAGGCGAATTATACTCTACTTGACTTCTTACTAAAGATGTGTACAGTGTTTTCAAACATTCTAATGACTTGAAGTCGCAGTTTTAGCAATTGTGCAATATATTAACTGTATCGTAGGTAAACCATACAAAATGCACTGTTCAAAATTTATAAGATGCAGAAATTATTATTTAATTAGACGCCCCCTGTGGCGGAGGGGTAACCCTCGACTCTGTGCAGAAACGGGCGGTCCGTTTGATAGATTATTCTCTTAACTTAACAAACAGATTGCTATCTTTCGAGCACAGGTGTCGGGTGGGAGTGCTATCCTTGTTTACCGGCATTTCAATGGAAGATGCTCCGAGGAACTAGCGACATTGATCCCTTCGGCACCGGTGAATAATCGGCAAACGGTTGACATTTGTCTCATAGAACGGGTCGCTTCTTCGACTCGTTCTTGTGTTCAACAGCTCGGCTGTGGAATGATTTGCCGGCCTCTGCGTTTCCTCCCTACTACTACATGGGTCTCTTCAAGACCATTGGAGGGGACCCCACCACTTTCCCATAATAAGGAAACATATGGTTTCCTCCTTCACCGCACACGTCAAGACTCTATTTTATTGAATGAAGCTAAATTTATTTGAACGACTCTAGACCCTCCAATGTCCATGCATTAGGGGTTAGAAAGCAGTATGCAAGGACTTGCATTAACATTATACAAAAGAATCATAAATGTGGCAGCCCGTCTCTTCAATTAATGTTCATTCCTTCCTCTCCTCAAATAGACCCTCCACCCAGCATCTCAGATGACAGGCCCTGAGGGACGTGATTTTCCCCAGGGCCTACTGTGTGGAGTTAATGTTAAAGAAACCTATTGCGTACCAAAGATCGTGGGTTCAAAACCCGCCACGCGTAATTTTTTTATTATGTGTAGGTACTTATAGTATATTAATTTACAGCACGTTCCAGAGTGGAAGATACTCTTAAGTGTAAGACTGGTGTAAGACCACCATTCAGAATTGAAACGTTGCTTGAATAGCGATGTTTTGTGACCAGATCTGAATATCTAGGTACTTCCCCAACCTTGCTCTTCCCCATTTCCTTCCACTCCCCGCTACCTTTAGCCTCGCAACATACCCCAATTGGGGATGCCATGCCAGGGTGTAGTTGGGATTCTTGTGTAGTGTTCGTGTAAAAAAACTAACTAACCACCACGCCGTTTCCCCGGAGGGGTAGGCAGAGAGGACGGACCGCCAAACAACTCGGTCTTGGCACACATTCTTTGCCTCATTCACATTAATACATCGTCTCATACATACTCTACTATTATTCTGACTATTGACATGGCCCGTCTCAAGTTTCTAATTCTCTTGGTCGTGCCATGTCTTCTACTAGATGGTTGACAATTGGTCCGGCCGAAACTGTATTCATTCAGAATTGTAACGTTACTTGACGTTTACGACCTCCGTAATCCAGTGGGTAAGACTCTTGACTCACAATCCAGAGGTCGCGGGTACGAACCCGGCATGCGCAAATAAATTTTATTTGATTAATTTGTGTTATTTCACAATTAATTCATTTAAAATAATATATAGTATATTTGCGGCATGTTCCAGAGTGGAAGATACTATCAGTATCGCCCTGGTGTAAGACCACCATTCAGAATTGAAACGTTGCTTAAAAATGGCTTTAGCCGTGTTTGGTGACCAGATCTGAATAGCCAGGTACTTCTTAACCTTCCTCTTCCCCACCTCCTTCCCCTCCCCACTATCTTCAGCCTCACAACATACCCCAATTGGGGATGCCATAGTCTCACTGGCTCCAGACGGGAGCAGTTGAGATTCTTGTGCGGTATTCACTGTAAAAAAAAAAAAAAAATGGCTTTAGCCGTGTTTGATGACTGTATCTGAATAGCTAGGTACATTTTCCATACCTCCTTCCCCTCCCCACTACCTTCAGCATCACATCATACCAAAATTGGGGATGCCATAGTCTCACTGGGTCGAGACGGTTGGGAGCAGTTGGGACTCTTGTGTTATATTCAGATATAAAAGTTATATTATATGCACGTAGGAATCCTTAGCGTTTTTTTGCTAAGCCGACTGCATGTATAAGTATGTCGTATTTTGTGATTGCCGCATGCTACGAGAGCCGAAATTATTAGAAAAAATATTTTTACAGCGGATTTTCACTCAAGATGCCTTCAGATATAAGTATATCGACTTTGTACAGCCAAATATCCTCTTTGCATACTTACTTGACGAAAACATCTTCTAAACTTTCGGCCGGACCAATTGTCGCCGGACCAATTGTCACCGAACCAAATGTCGGCCGGACGAGCTGTCGGCCGGACCAATTGTCATGGAACCGTGGTGTATGTACAGCCAAATATCCTGTTTGCATACTTACTTGACGAAAACATCTTCTAAACTTTCGGCCGGACCAATAATTGTCGCCGGACCAATTGTCATGGAACCGTGGTGTATTATGAAAGGATTAATGTTTGAAAATTTTTTTCTTCCATAGAAAGCGCATTAATGTTAGAGGTAGATGGATGCAAATGAATTTGAGTCATAACACTCATAATACAACTAAATCATAAAGATGCAAATCCATGCACATCTTTCTGCTTTTATAAGATAGATGTTGCGTCAAAGGTAGGTGGTTACATCCGTATACATTTGTGAAAATCCTATTTTTCTTCATGATAGGACTTGTATCTTTCTGCCATTGATAAACATGATATTTAATTCAAGTCTGCATCGAAAACTCAATTCTTCAAATTTGGACTTGCATCCGTATGCCTCTCTGGTACAAAATATACATATAAGCAAACATATTTTGAGTTATATATATATAGAATAAAATATTAGAAACATACTTTTTTGGACGAGAAGTCTACAGTTCACAGAACTACAATACTAGTATACCATTGCAAAAGAAACTTGGCACGAAATGACATTCCTCAGAGAAGCCTTATATGAACACTGTCGTTGGTACATTGCACGAAGTCGATAAGGCTGTGTTATTTATTTCCATGTAGGACAGGCTCTCTCTAGGTGCCAGCTCATGTAATAATAATAATAAATTTGGACAACTTATATAGCGCTGTTTTTGCGAAAAATCGCCTCAAGAGCGCTGTACAAATTAGCATGGATTTTACTTTAGAATTTACTTAACTATGTAGGAGGTTAGATAACAACTCGTCTTGCAGCTATCAAGCGCATTGATTATCATTATTCTTTTTTTTTTTTTACAGTGAATACCGCACAAGAATCTCAACCGCTCCCGTCTGGAGCCAGTGAGACTATGGCATCCCCAATTGGGGCATGTTGTGAGGCTGAAGGTAGTGGGGAGGGGAAGGAGGTGTTGAAGAGGAAGGTTGGGAAGTACCTGGCTATTGAGATCTGGTCACCAAACACGGCTAAAGCCATTTTTAAGCAACGTTTCAACTCTGAATGGTGGTCTCACACCAGGGCGATACTGATAGTATCTTCCACTCTGGAACACGCCGCAAATACACTACATATTATTCCAAATGAATTAATTGTGAAATAACACAAATTAATCAAATAAAATTCATTTGCGCATGCCGGGTTCGAACCCGCATATTGCTGTCGGCTATTTGTAGCCTCTTTATTTACGCATCATTGTTCGCGACAAAGCTTCTGAAGTCGTTTTAGAGAATTTCATAAATACAGCCACAACTTGAGTGCGGTCATGTCAAGCGTTCACGATGGAATACTGGTACTCACGCTGATGTATGGCAGTGAAGAAAAGGAAGGATTAATTTAGACTGAATTTACCCTTTTTCTTCCCAGAAATTCCTCTCCTTCCTTTCCTAAAAAGACCCTCCACATAGCATCCCAAGATGACATAGGCTCTGAGGGGAATTATTTTCCTCGGAGCCTCCTGTTAGAGCTAATGTAACTAAAAAAAATAATGCTGTTAAAATGAGATCCCCGAGGCGTACGTGTGGTTATAATACATTTTAATAAAATCACTGAGAAATACATGGCACGAAGCGTTTTTTTATGTGAATATCTCACACAAGAGTCGAGGCTGCTTCCGTATGAAACAAGTGAGACTATGGCATCCCCAATTGTGGTAAATCGTGAGGCTGAAGGGAGTAGGGAGGGGAAGAAGATGGGGAAGAGGAAGGTGGGGAATTACCTGGCTATTCAGATCTGGTCACCAAACACGACTAAAGCCAATTCAAGCAACGCAACGTTTCAATTCTGAAAGGTGGTTTTATACCAGGGCGATACTGAAAGTGCCTTCCACTCTGGAATGTGTGGCAAATAAACTTTATATTATTTTTAATGAATTAAGTGAAATAACACAAATTAATAAATAAAATTAATTTGCCCACACCGGGATTCGATCCTGCGACCTTCGCTTTGCGAGTCAAGAGCCTAAAACCTTGACTACGGTCGCGTATGTATGATACAATGTATGAATGTGAGTGAGGCAAAGAGTGTGTACCAAGACCGAGTTTTTTGGCGGTGTATCCTCTCTACCGATCCCTGCGGGGAAACGGCGTGATGGTTTTGAGTTGGTTAATTTACTGAAAAATAATACGAAGCATAATTTTTACTTGTGTTTTTTCCTCGTTTAATAAAAGTTTTCACTAGTGTCCAAAATCGGGAGAGGAAATTGGAGAATACGTTTGTATGGACTTAACGCCACCATGTTTCCCCTTAAGAGGAATATAAACGCTGGAAATATTTCGAATCTCATGCCCGCAAAATTTAAAAATCGATCGTCTTTTTGCACGAGGCTAGTAAGCGAAAAAGTGGTTTTTATTTATTTTGTGCATAATTTTATAGGAACGAAAAAAAGTTAGAACATGGAAAACCTCAAAAATAGTCTTAGCCATAAAGGCGTATTTTTTAAAAATTGTTTATTGTATTACTTCATAGTTAAGTCATGAAAAAATATTTTTTTTGGTGGTTTACGCTTATATTTTTTGTTACGTAAATCCAGAACTTGGCTGAATTCAAAAGAGCTTTAAAAACAAATTTATTTAAAAAATCATACCTTTCATGAATTTTAACTCCTTTTCAATCTACTATAATAAGCCATTTTCCTCAAGTTTCTGGTAATTGTTTGGTTTCGATTACCTCTTTACTATAGTTTTATGTGCACTCTGAATTTGTATTATTTCTAAATGTTAACTGCCTCCTGTTCTATATAATTTAGTTTAAATGATTCTTGTTGAATGGCACCGTGATGGTTTATCATTATATATTGTCCTGTGCCAAAACATCACTCACTATTGTTGTTAATATTGTTTTTTAGGAATTGCTTTGTTTATTTTTGTATATTCGTTATTTCACATTATTTAATTAATTTTTTTAAGGACTCGTAAGGAACATTGTAGGTTAATTTTAAGTTTATTATAATTAAGCGCACTTGAAGTGAAACATCACAAAACTGCGCTACATAAATACTACGTTATTATTATTATTAATAATAATTTTATTGTAATTCCAATACATAGAAAAGCTAGTAAAAGCTTCGATTTATCCGTAGCATATTTTTTGAAGTCCGTACTGTAAGCCGATTCGTCGTAAAGATTAATCAAAATAGTATCCAAATAGGATTTATATATATATATATATATATATATTCATCTTTTCCACGGTGTCGTCATAACTCCAACGTTTTATAAATTATTATATTATAACGATAGGGCAGCACCTCATAATGAAAGCTTTTATTCAAAAAACATATTTCGACATCAAATTATTAATAAAAAATTCGCCATACCACAACCAAGGTCATTCTTAAGACGATGATATCATCTCTAACACCGAACAGTCAATCTTTAGAAGGGTCATAACTAGTGACCGACCGAAGGTTCGGTTTCGATTTCGGCAAGTTTCGGCAAAAAAATCTAGTTTCGGCATCAGTTTCAGAACCTTCGGCCGCACCGAGACTCTGCGTTCGTGAATTATCGCGCGTTGCGTCGTTTGGCTAACTTTCGGTGAATTTGTGGCTCGTGTGTCGCCCGACCAGTCGAGTTTGCCGGCCGGTCCGGCGTGATTGTGTTATGAGTTTATGTGTTATTTCTCGGGCATAGTGATTAACATTTTTGATAATTTTATAGCAAAAATATCAAAAATAAAGAACTATTTTTTCACATACCTACTTCAATTATTATTATAATATTTTTTTTCATTTAACACATGTAATAACAATGTTGTGATTGTAAACACATTTAAAAATAAAATACTCAATCAATGGGGTCGTCCCTTTATAATGTAAGTGTTGATTATGAACAAATTTTTGTTCCAAGAAGTAGTTAGTTAAAAATATCGAAAAAAAAAAAATATTTTTTCACATAAACTTTTTCGTAAACTGTCTTATAAGTGTAAAAAATAAGCCAAATTTCAGTAAACAAAAGACATTTAACATGTCTAATAATGTTTCAGTTTCCGTTTCGGCCGAAACTGAGGCAGATACCAAAGATTCGGTTTCAGTTTCGGTAGAAAGTTGTTTCGGTCGGACGCCATAGTCTCACTAGCTAGAGACGGATGTAGTTGGGATTCTTGTGTGGTGTTCACGTAAAAAAACTAACTAACCATCACGCCGTTTCCCGTAGGGGTAGGCAGAGAGGACGGACCGCCAAACAACTCAGTCTTGGCACACACTGCTTGTCTCATTCACATCGTCTCATAAATACTCTTCTATTACTCTAACTCTCCCCACTTAAGTATCTTTTTTTTACATGAATACCGCACAAGAGTCCCAACTGCTCCCGTCTGGAGGAATTGAAGTAGTGGGGAGGGGAAGGAGATAGGCAAAAGGAAGGTCGGGAAGTACCTGGCTATTCAGATCTGGTCACCAAACACGGTTAAAGCCATTTCAAGCAATGTTTCAATACTGAATGGTGGTCTGATTTACTTGATTGTCCCGTCTCTTCCTCGCCGACTTCTACCATTCTCTCTATACTCCTTTCTTCATTCATTCGCTCTACATGCGCAAACCATCTATGCGTCTTTTTCTTAATATACTAATGAGAAACTAACTAACCATCACGTCGTTTCCCCGCAGGGGTAGGCAGAGAGGACGGACCGCCAAACAACTCGGTCTCGGCACACACTCCTTGCCTCGTTCACATTCATACATCGTCTCATACATGCTGTTCTATTATTCCGACTCTTGACATGGCCCGACTCAAGCATCTGATTCACTTGGTCGTGCCATGTCTTTTTCGGGCGAAGGGTAATATAATATATAGTATATTTTAATTTAGCAGGCAGGTATGAATCAGCAAATCATGCCATCCACTAACAGTTAGGTCAGGATAGGTTAGTGACTAACCCCACCTAATAAAATATAATAATTTCTGTACTTGTAATTATGTAAGTTAGTTTTAAGCAGATTAATAAAAATTAAATAACAAATGTACGTGCGAAATAAAAGTCTTCAAAGCACTTCTATGAATTTATTTCTTCAGTGGTTATTGAAGGAGTACATATTAGCAAATTATTGCTCATACATTTTTTTTATACAACTAAATGAGCATAAAACCGTTGATGATTGTAAACATGTCGTCATTTCGGTACAAGAAACTGATTAAGTGACAAATTAATAAGGATGACAAATTTTACTAAAGTGCTATTTAACCCCTCAAGTCTCGGCCTATTTTGTTGAAAGTTCAAAATATTTCCGCTTTGCAATAAAATACAAATAAATGGAATATTGCTGAACGGATCCGAAAACTAAAAACTGTTTTTGAAAGGTTGTGAAACACTTTTTCAAGTGTTATTATTAGAAATAAAAATATAATTTTTTTAATACAAACATAAAAACTGTTTTAAAAGCGGCTCACCTTGTTTTTTCTAACTAAAATTCCCTCACACATTTTTCCTAATCAGAACTTCCTCTCCTTCGTTTAAGTCAAAGAAATTTTCGAACAGCATCTCCAAAGATGATATAGGCCTGGAGGATTTTTTTTTTGAGGAGGTAATAATAAAATAATAATAATAATAATTGGATAATTTATAAAGCGCCGTTTTTGTGAAAAATCACCTCAAGGGCGCTGTACAATTTATTAGGAAAGCTTAGGTTCTGACTAATTTTACTATTTACAAATGGATACAGAAACATACTTACCTGGCAGGTCACTTCCAATAAACACACTTTAATTAGGAAGTTTATGCTTGGAGAAGATACGGCTTTGCACGCGGAGGACATTACAGTTAACACACTGGACATTACATGATTTTACATTATTTGCTACCCTCATCACTGTTATTTATTTATTTTAAAATACTGGAGAATTTAGGACTATTGGAGATTAGTGGCAAAAGTATAGTTGATATTTATTTTAAAATACTGGAGAATTTAGGACTCTTTAGGGCTGGAGAATGTTCATGAAATGGCCTTCACAAACGCTAAAACATCATTTTATGCAACATTTCGATTTTGAATGCTGTTTTATAAGAGTACAGAATCGAAAAATCGCTTGAATTGGCTTTAGCAGTAATTTGTGAGTAGATCTGAATAGCCAGACACTTTACCCATCTCCTACCCCACGGGTCTGCAAACTTTCAAGTGAGAAGAGCCAATTTGTGAAAGAAACAGGATAACAAACATAAATCAGAGAACCATCGAGGGATGGGGTTGTAATCGTACTGTTAAAAAAAATAAATCAATTAGATTAGAAAAATATTTTATAAGTTTAATAGCAATAAAGGCTAATGTGGTGGGACGATAATTACGATTTGCTTTGTGTTATCTACATTCATACTGTAATATTACACTTTTGCCCATTTAAATGTTTCTATCAACAGACTCGCGCATAGGTTCCTTATTAAAAAATTAAGACCAGTTTCGTGTTCGGAATGCAATAAAATAATTTCTGAAGAGCCGCAGACCAGTGGCGGTGGGTGACTTTTTGTATAGGGGATGCTTAAGTATATACCTACCTTATATCAAATATAAATACCTACAGACTAGCCCGCCAACAAGATGCAATTGCTGACAAAAATAATATGTCAAATCTAAAGCATTTATGCTTCACATCAATTATTACAGTTCTAAAATTAAATTAATTATTCGGCTTCTGTGTCAAAATGGTCGCGCGAACGAATTCTCTAAAACGTACCGAATTAATCCACGCGCTTTGTTATGCTATTCTGTCCAGTATGCCTACGCGTATTAAGTCGTTTTCTGCGCGTCGGATGCTCCCATCGAATGCGTATACAGCTTCAGGCAAAACTTGGCAGGCAGAACTAAACGCGCATGCGCAAATATCAAACTTTTTCTAATATCGTGGATGCGGAATAGAGCAGAGAATCCACTGTTGCTGGTATTGGCCCGTTTTCGCGACATTACACACACTAGCATCGAGAATGGTGTTGTTATTGTGTATTTCGGTCCGGTCCGCGCGCGTTTTTCATCGTCTTTCTTTTATCAATCCCTTCAGCCTAACAACACACTCCAATTGGCGATCCAATAGACCCGCTGACATTGGACTTACGGGACTCGCACATTCGCATTTAAAAAAATTAAAAATAACTCTCAATAATGAAAGTGGTGACGCCACAAGCAACAAAATTTAGCGTGAAGATCAGTGGATAAGGAAAACAATGCAAAGAAAAAAATAAAGATAAAGATATAAAACAGATTAGCGATAAAAAGAGACAAAGATCTCGATAGTATCTTCAAACAAACTAGATCAATTTGCCGAAATGAATCTTTACAACTGGCGAAGTCATTTCGATCATTGATTATGATTTAAATGTCCGGGTTAAATTTTCCTTACAGGAAAAACTAAACCCTTTCACACACTTCCCCAAATGATTATCTAGTCAATCCACGCTATGCAATTGCACTATATAAGTATTATAAATACAAAACAATACACGAACAACATGTCAACCTACCAGAGACCAAATGGGAAAATAATTCACCGACTCCAGATATTTTCACATCAGAGGGTTCGGCTCTGTGGAATTCCTAATTGAACCTATAAATCCTACTGATCCCTCAATATAAATATTTTAAAAATCTTTTGTAATCCGACACGTATTTAAAATGACTGATTTTTGCATTTTTATATATAAATTCTTCGACAAATCTAATATGCCTAAATTTTGAATCAAAGACCTAGGTATAATGCCAGTAGCCGAAATAACAAATGGTAATATTTTTATAGTCTGAGAATACCAAATTCTTTTAATCTCATTTCCTAAATCTGTATATTTTCTAATTTTTTCAGAAACAGTTTTTTGAATATTACAGGAATTTGGAATAGCTACATCAATGATATAAGTACTTTTTTTTAATTTTGTCATGTTAAACTATAACAGGTCTATTATGACTAATTGTTCTATCTGTTAGTATAGTTTTATCATAATATATTTTATAAAATTCATTTTCTAAAAATGAATTTGGTTCATATTCATAATATGGCACTATATTACGACAGTTAATCAAGTTATGTTTAATTACCAAACTTTGGTGAATTATTTTTGAAACCTGATTGTGCCTAAATGTATACTCGGACGGCGCTAATACAGAACATACCGATATAATATGTTCTATAGTTTCCGTATTTTTTTTTATTTATTACAATCATAAAGGTACTTAAATGAACATGATAATATATATTTCAAATTATAAACTAGACATATTTACCTTTACAAAAGTTAAAAAGTCGTGTGAAAAAAAGGGGGAAAAAAATTAATAAATAACTAAAAATTATAACTTAACATTAAGTGTGAAGAAAAAAAAAATTTGTACATAAAAAAGTGAAAAGAAATTATTTAAAATAAAAATAAAAAGTACTAGATGCACTAAAAAGTAATAGAATAAGAAAAAATAAGATGTCAATTGATTCTAATAAGCTAAATTATTTATGATAGAATAGTTTATTTTATTTTTATATTTATTATGATCAAGTTCTAACCTCAGCTCTGTCGCTAGTTGATTGAACCATGTTATTGCTGTGTAAGTGTAGTAATATATTTATTATGATCAAGTTCTAACCTCAGCTCTGTCGCTAGTTGATTGAACCATGTTATTGCTGTGTAAGTGTAGTAATATATTTATTATGATCAAGTTCTAACCTCAGCTCTGTCGCTAGTTGATTGAACCATGTTATTGCTGTGTAAGTGTAGTAATATATTTATTATGATCAAGTTCTAACCTCAGCTCTGTCGCTAGTTGATTGAACCATGTTATTGCTGTGTAAGTGTAGTAATATATTTATTATGATCAAGTTCTAACCTCAGCTCTGTCGCTAGTTGATTGAACCATGTTATTGCTGTGTAAGTGTAGTAATATATTTATTATGATCAAGTTCTAACCTCAGCTCTGTCGCTAGTTGATTGAACCATGTTATTGCTGTGTAAGTGTAGTAATATATTTTAAAATTTTATGAGAAAACCTCAAATTGTAATATTTTTTTTTTTTTTTTACATTAACTCTACACAGGAGGCCCTGAGGAAAATAATTTCCCTCAGGGCCTATGTCATCTGGGATGCTGTGTGGAGGGTCTTTTTGAGGAGAGGAAGGAATGAACATTGGTCTTGAAGAGACCCATGTTGTAGGAAGGAGGAAACACAGAGGCCGGCAAATCATTCCACAGCCGAGCTGTTGAACACAAGAACGAGTCGAAGAAACGACCCGTTCTCATGTGATTTAATTAAATGAAGACAATATTAGCGAAACTCAATCGAAAATCTGGGAACAGAAAAATCAGAACGAGATATGGGCACACCTGGGACTCGATACCAGGACCTTCGGCTTTCCGGGACGCAACTCTACCAACTGAGCTGATGTGTCCCTATCCGATTCGGTCATTTTTAACTGTATCATACTTATATACGATACAGTTAAAAATGATTATATTTATACTATACTATAATTATACAAACCTTCACGGGCATGCGCACAACCAATCACCCAAGTTTCACCGCGATCGGATGAATGGTATAAGAAATAATTTCATAACGCCATAGTTCACCATTCTAATTAGAAACCTTTGCGGGCATGCACACAACAAATCACCAATTTTTCATCTCTTTCAATGGTTTAATATTAACGCACAAGAAACAAACAAAGAAACACTCGTGTATAATAATAATAAATTTGGACAACTTATATAGCGCTGTTTTTGCGAAAAATCGCCTCAAGAGCGCTGTACAAATTAGCATGGATTTTACTTTAGAATTTACTTAACTATGTAGGAGGTTAGATAACAACTCGTCTTGCAGCTATCAAGCGCATTGATTATCATTATTCTTTTTTTTTTTTTACAGTGAATACCGCACAAGAATCTCAACCGCTCCCGTCTGGAGCCAGTGAGACTATGGCATCCCCAATTGGGGCATGTTGTGAGGCTGAAGGTAGTGGGGAGGGGAAGGAGGTGTTGAAGAGGAAGGTTGGGAAGTACCTGGCTATTGAGATCTGGTCACTAAATACGGCTAAAGCCATTTTCAAGCAACGTTTCAACTCTGAATGGTGGTCTTACACCAGGGCGATACTGATAGTATCTTCCACTTTGGAACATGCCGCAAATATACTATATATTATTTTAAATGAATTAATTGTGAAATAACACAAATTAATCAAATAAAATTTATTTGCGCATGCCGGGTTCGAACCCGCGACCTCCGGATTGTGAGTCAAGAGTCTTACCCACTGGACTACGGAGGTCGTCTAGTCGTATTCTAGCCCCCCAATAAATTAAATAAAATATCTTTTTAAATGTACGCATTTCAATTTACTTAACTATGTAGGAAGCTAGATAACAACTCGATGTATCTAGATTAATGATGCATGTATGTAAAAACGTCCTTGAAATGCGACTTTTGACGTAAATGATGCTATAAAAATTATACAAACGTAAAATTATTATTGCCTACCTCGTGCAGTGTAAAATGAAAACAAATATAAATGTTTTATTCATCTGCTTATTAATTTCTCTTTGTGTACATAGAATCCCCGTTACCGTAAAGGTCCAAGCACACGATACGGGAAAATGCTCAGTCAAATTATCTTATTTAACTATTAAAATACCTGTGTGACTTGCAGTGGCGGCCGGTGGTCAAAATATGTCAGAGTCATTAAGTTAAACAATAAATTTAGGAAAGGTACATACCTACTTATAAAGAAGTTCTATTCTCCGTTCCGTTAAAATGGAAACATATACTTACAACACAGTTTAAAATACAATTTCAACAATACATTTAAAAAAATACTGTAGGAACACTGAAGTAACAACCAAAGGAAGTTTCTCACTTGTACTTTTGTTCCAATTACGGGTCCTGTTTTCCCAATTTTCATTCGAACGCGAATTCCCAAAATTCATATTCGTAGTTATTGCTTCGGAAATATAAATATCAAATGAAAATAAACCAGAGAAATGCAACGACAAATAAAAGATTCCTATTGGTGGATGTAGTAGCCGGGGACCATAAACAAACCAAAGTGGACTTATGATTAAGTGCCTCCGTTCACGGAGATACAAGATACTCGATCCTCGTGCGCGTATCATACGCGCCGACCGTAAGTACCCCCCGTACGATTTTGCTGGTGCCCGTTCACGGCGCTACGCGGTGGCTGTCGGATTCCAATCAGTATCGCGATACCGACAGTGCTGATCGCACGCGACGCTCGCATCATTTGTGTCCGATACTTATTCGTTTGACAGAAATGGCGTCGGAACATGAAAGTAATGTTAGATTTGTTCTGGAAGTGGAAAAAATGCATGTTTACATAACTATACTTTACCAGAATAAGTAAGAAACGATTTAGTGTAGAAGGCATGGATTGTGATGTTGGAAAAAAAGTCATATGACATCGCATGACAGCGTGTTCACTCCACGGCTGCACGTGAAAAATGACCAAGTTCAGTACATTTCGGATAGCGCCGTGTACGGAGACTAGCATTAAAAAGTGGTATATCAGCAGGGTACTTGTGGTTTCGTCACAATTACGTAGATTGTAAGTATCTCCATGAACGGAGGGCCTTACGATATTACACAAAGATTTTGCATCGGAGTTATGCCCGCCTGTTAACAACTAATCAGCTAATCACTTATTATCATTATAATATAGTGACATGCCTTGACTTGAAGAGAAGACCGCGCTGAACATTCGTTGAAAATAGTAGCTCTGCTGTTAAATTGAAGACAAAATGTGGACAAAAACATTACATATAAGCGTTCTCGTTTAACACACCACTGTACGAACCGCTCCTTTCGATGTGGGGGTAAAATTCGGAGCGGCGTTCGCGCTTTCGTGAAATTTGCAAAGAATCGTATGTACCCACGCTTCCGACTGTTGACGGGATTTGCTCACAAAGTAGTAAGATTCTGGACCGCTATCGAAAACGAACTGCTATGAAGATGGGCGCAAGGGCTGGCTCTCGTCGCTCAGATAGCACGTATAATAGGTACCTACCTACGTACTGTACGAGATCTTGAGAAAATATTACAATAATTTAAAACCGAACCGCTTTTCATATTATGATCTTCAATTTTTGTGGGTTGTGCGGCGATCGGGAGCTCTTATGAACTAGCCGCCACTGGTGACTTGCCACTTGCTATCAACGATCATTTTAATAGTGGCACTGGCACTTTACTTGGTGTTGCTTATTTGTGATTGCGTGTTGGTTGTATTTGGCAATAGTTGACGTTAGTGGTGGTACCTTAAATGGCTATATTGGTACTATGTTTGCATGTGTTAGAAGTCAACTTGAGTACAATTCTCCCGTCTGGAACCCATATTATAATGTATATGTACAAGCTGTTGAAAGAATACAAAACAAATTCTTACGTTTTCTAAATTTTAAAATGGGTATTCCAGCAATCATGTGAATATGCTCAAATTGTCAGACAGAAGAATTTTCACTGATTTGGTATTTCTGTATAAAATTCTAAATAATTTAGTTGATAGTCCGGTATTGCTTGAATTGATAAGCTTCCGGATTCCACTACGTAATACCAGAAGTCGGGATTTATTTCAGTGCAGAAATTCTGGAACTAACTACCATATGTATTCCTCTTTGCCCAGAATACTGATGGAGGGAAATAATTATACCAAGTCAGTGGACATCTTCAATTTATCTTTAAACATATACAAAATACTGTTACTAAGGCAGTTCAGTTGTGTACAATAAATACTATGTATTTCGTTGCAAAACACCTATTATATTTCTTTGTTTAAGAAATATATAGTATTTATATATTATTTAATCATAGTGTAATTTTTAAATTTCATACTTATGTTATAGCCCCGTAAAAGGGCGTAAATAAAAAAAATAAAAATAATACATATATACTTTAAATATCGTATTGGCGTATTTGGCATAGTTAGCAAACAATATGCATGTGTGGACAGTATGTTTATCAAAATATTGGCCAATGGTGACATTTCACTTAACTAACTAACTATCACGCTGTATCTCGGAGGGGTAGGCAGAGAGGACGGAAATCGCCAAACTCGGTCTTGGCACACACTTTTATATGAATACCTCACAAGAGTGCCAAATTCTCCCGTCTGGAGCCAGTGAGTCTATTGGATCCCCAATTGCAAACACGTTCGCCTCAGGGATCTCATTTCAACAGCATTCAGTTTACTTTAAAACTCCCCAACGTTAATTTTAATATATCTCATTTTTAATGATCGTTTTTGAGACAAGAATCTGGGTTTAGTAATTATATACCTATCGTATACGATCACCTTAAGTGAACGAGTCATAAAAAATGTATTGAAACACATTATTCCATAGAACATAGATTTTTTTATGATCTATTGTTAATGTTACGCTACAGTGCGCTCAGATATTCATGCATAAAACATTTGAGTTATGGATACAGAATAACAGTCTGCGTTGTATGTTGTATGTAGTGGTACGCACACCAGATTCAGATGCGATATTTCAATGTTGTATATACTCTCAGTAACGCCCTGGTTAAAGATCACCATTCAGAATTGAAATGTTGTTGCTGTTTGGTGACCATATCTGAATAGCAAGGTGCTTCTCAGCCATTCATTGTTTAACCTACATCATCTCTGCCGTAGGTCACCTTAAGTAGCAAGATACGTTTGTTAATTTAGCAGGGATGCCCAGTTTCATGGGGTAAGGTTTGTTCAGGATTTGGTGGCGGATGTGTCTGCCCACCAGCTGCTTGGCAGGCCGGATCGGACAGAATGAGTGAGTACCTTTGACTTCTCCAGCCATGATCTATCGGAACATCGTTTTGCACTGCAGTGGGAGGGATGGTTTCATACCACAGACGACCTCCGTAGTCCAGTGGGTAAGACTCTTGACTCACAATCCGGAGGTCGCGGGTTCGAACCCGGCATGCGCAAATAAATTTTATTTGATTAATTTGTGTTATTTCACAATTAATTCATTTAAAATAATATATAGTATATTTGCGGCATGTTTCAGAGTGGAAGATACTTGAAACGTTGCTTGAAAATGGCTTTAGCCGTGTTTGGTGACTAGATCTGAATAGCCAGGTACTTCCCAACCTTCCTCTTCCCCACCTCCTTCCCCTCCCCACTACCTTCAGCCTCACAACATACCCCAATTGGGAATGCCATAGTCTCACTGGCTCCAGACGGGAGCAGTTGAGATTCTTGTGCGGCATTCACTGTAAAAAAAAAAAAAAAAATACGTCCATCACTCCTGGACACACTGACCCTCAGATTCCTACACATCCCTCATACACTTTTCCTTCCCAGAATTTTCTCTCCTTCCGTTCCTAAAATGACTCTCCACACAGCAGTCCCAAAGAAGACAAAGGCCCTGAGGGAAATTATTTTCCTCAGAGCCTCCTGTGTGGAGCTAATCTAAAAAAAAATCTGAATAGCCAGGTACTTCTCAACCATTCATTAGATAACACAAGTATACAAAAAAATAAAAATTGAGAGCTGTTTTTGTTTTTTTTTTGCGTAATTCTTATGTTTTTGGGTGTGCTGAATCCGAAAATGGCTTTCATTTTGTCACAGAACGTCACGTTTTCTGACAATGTAGATATCTACGTTAAACAAGTTATCATCTTAAAATAAAAGAGAAAAGACAAAAAAAATATATACATATATATTTATAATTGCTTAACAAAACTTTTTTTTATCTAAAATACATTGATTAGTAAGCACTAAACACATTTCTTTTTCCCAGTGAGACTCTTTTTGGTACATTTTCGCTTGTAGGAAGCATCTGGAAGGCCTCTCTGAAGCGTCTAACGGTAGTCTGCAATCATTGAGATGCTCATCTTCCCTGGTATCTTTTTTCCATCTCCTTAATATCTTGGTGAAATCGTTCATTTTGCTCTTCACTCACATATCCTAAATTTTCTGGAGAGTAGTCGAGGTGGGAATAGATAAAATGTTCTTTTAAGCTTATTTGGCAACCTAAAGCTTGAAATGCTTTCAACGATTTGTTTGTAGTTAGGATCTTTGTTATTGCCTAAAAATTCAGGTTAAACCTCCCCGATCCCTAGTTCACCCCCCCCCCCCCCACCCGGGAGACGACGTACTTTAACCAATGATTCCTACATTATTTGGAGAAAAAATGTAAATGAAATTTTGGTCTCCGGTGACTATTTTTGTTTCTTTTTTCAAAAATTTTTTGTTCGAAATCTAACAAAAAAAAATTTCTTCCGCATGTCGTCACTGGTCACTCAGCCGGGTGTCCGACGAACCCCTTACCCCGCCTCCAACTGTTCAACAACTACCATTTTTTTAATGTTTTTGTAGAAAGACAAAAAAAAATCATCAAAAACGCCACCGGAGACCAAAATTTCATTTAAATTTTTTACTCCAAATAATGTCAGGAATCATTGGTTAAAGTAAGTCAAGTACGTCCCTTAACACCCGTATAATGAGTAAATCCGACCGGTTTCGTAACGACCGTTCCTTCTTCAGGGCAAGCGTATACTAATTTGACAGTTTTGAAATATGGATGGGGACCACGGACATATGAATATATCTGGACCTGCCCTAAGTGATAAAAACGTAATATTTCCCCCTCCCCATGGAACCGGCTATAAGCTCCGCCTTGGCGCCAGCTCGCTCCATGGGGAGGGGAGAGAATCTAAAATATGTGACGTCATCATTCTTGTTGTGACCAGCGCGAAAGTAACGTCTATACGTTTTACGAAATATCACGCCAAAAACGGCAGCTTGCGCTATACATTATAGGTACATATTATTTAGACATAGCGAATGTGGGCGGTTCTCCAGTGTTCGCGTCGCTGGTTACAGGGGTAAGTAAATTATGAAACATTTGTAATAGTGTTTTAACTAAACACGGCAACAAAATATTGCTATGTGTATTGGGGCGAGTCTTTTTGCGGCGAGCATTTGGCCTTAGCAAATATGTTATTATCGTGGCAAGCAATTCGCGCTCCCATGTAAAAAGGTCTATTCATTCAAAGCAGATTTTGCTTTTAAGAACTAAATGGTGATATTGTAATGCGAGATGCCTATTTACTGTCAGATTGATTGTATAACGAATCACAGTCATCTTTCCCCTCTTCCCCCTTCATAGTTTGGTTTTACCCCCTCGTCTGTATCTTCTGGTCTATTGAATTCTGATGTCTATGATGGGGACAATGTTTTATTATGGAGAAGGAACGGTCGTTCCGAAACCGGTCGGATTTACTCATTATATAAGTAGTTCAAACAAAGTTAAATTGTTTCATTTATTTTTTTATAATTTTTGCTTAATGTATTATCGTTTTTAAACATTCGTGTTTACATATCTCCCTTCTTCTTCTTTTTGGACGCTCACTGCCGGGCCTTTTAGAGAATTCAGCCGCTGGCGCTGTACGGAGAGGGCCGTTAAGTACATAATATGAAAGAACAAATAGTAAGAGTAGTTGTGACTTTGTTTGTTCAGATGATACTGTTCTATTTTAGTGAAATTCTTTAGCTAATGATAACTAAACTGAAATATTTCTGTAAAGGTGTAGTGTAGTGTCTATAGAACATTTAGCAAATAACAAATCATCATATACTACTCCCAGAGACAGATCGTTGTAACCATAGACATCAGAATTCAATAGACCAGAAGATACAGACGAGGGGGTAAAACCAAACTATGAAGGGGGAAGAGGGGAAAGATGACTGTGATTCTTTATACAATCAATCTGACAGTAAATAGGCATCTCGCATTACAATATCACCATTTAGTTCTTAAAAGCAAAATCTGCTTTGAATGAATAGACCTTTTTACATGGAAGCGCGAATTGCTTGCCACGATAATAACATATTTGCTAAGGCCAAATGCTCGCCGCAAAAAGACTCGCCCCAATACACATAGCAATATTTTGTTGCCGTGTTTAGTTAAAACACTATTACAAATGTTTCATAATTTACTTACCCCTGTAACCAGCGACGAAAACACTGGAGAACCGCCCACATTCGCTATGTCTATATAATATGTACCTATAATGTATAGCGCAAGCTGCCGTTTTTGGCGTGATATTTCGTAAAACGTATAGACGTTACTTTCGCGCTGGTCACTACAAGAATGATGACGTCACATATTTTAGATTCTCTCCCCTCCCCATGGAGCGAGCTGGCGCCAAGGCGGAGCTTATAGCCGGTTCCATGGGGAGGGGGAAATATTACGTTTTTATCACTTAGGGCAGGTCCAGATATATTCATATGTCCGTGGTTGTAACCTTTCTATCGTTGCAATCGTTCTAGTTATCTTAAGAGCGTTTAACCAGCCAGTAGACGAAAATCCACATTTCGTTATTACGATCGTGCAGAGCGGTTACAGTGAGAAAGATTAATTATTCGCCGTACCAGCGATTTGAAAATAAAACTCAATATCGATTTTATTTCATTCCAAATTTGCTTTAATCAGGGTGGCCACAAAAAACGGATTTCAAAATTCCCTGATAATTCCAGGTTCCAAGCTCCAACAGCTCGTAGGGGGCTTTGAAGCAAAGAATGGACGGTTACCTCGAGAGTGTTTTCTCTTGGGGTAAAAATAATCTCGTTGAATTTAATGTTTCAAAGACCCAATCTTGTCTGATTACGTCTAAAAGGGATCGAAATGAAAATCTAGTCTCTTTCAACGGAGGCAATCTTCCGAACAGGCCCTCCATTGATATGCGTGGTGTAACCCTAAGTGACCAGCTCAGGTATGGGGGCTCCATCGAAGCCAGAGTAAAGTTAGCCTCCCAAAAGCTGGGCGTACTGTACAGGGCCCGCAGATACTTTAATAGTGCACAACTGCTAACCTTGTACAAATCACAAGTACGCCCCACGGTTGAATTTGGCAGCCATCTCTGGTCTGGAGCTCCAAAATACCTGAAAAATACCCTCGACTCTGTGCAGAAACGGGCGGTCCGTTTGATAGATTCTCCCATCCTAACAGACGGATTGCAATCTTTAGAGCACAGGCGTCGGGTGGGAATGCTATCCTTGTTCTACCGGTATTACAATGGAAGATGCTCCAAGGAACTAGCATCATTGATCCCTTCGGCACCGGTGCATAGTCGGGAAACACGCCAAACGCGTGCCCAACATTTGTACACGGTTGACATTTGTCACATGAGAACGGGTCGTTTCTTCGACTCGTTCTTGTGTTCAACAGCTCGGCTGTGGAATGATTTACCGGCCTCTGTGTTTCCTCCTTCCTACAACATGGGTCTCTTCAATACCAATGTTAATTCCTTCCTCTCCTCAAAAAGACCCTCCACACAGCATCCCAGATGACATAGGCCCTGAGGGAAATTATTTTCCTCAGGGCCTCCTGTGTGGAGTTAATGTAAAAGGTTTTCCAGGGCAGTTTCTATATTTTTCCCTGATATGTTTAATTTGATATAAGGGGATATCGTTCGTTAGATAAATAATAAAGGGAATTCCGTCATCTATAGCATTGATTATTTCTTTGCATCACAATAATCTATTAAAAACAAAATGCACTTGTTACAAATTTATGATATTTCGCCTGAAGACTTTTTTCAAGCTTTTGAAACGAAAGATAGAGATATAATCATTAAAAAACTATTTAAAAATGGAATAAAAGGAAAGGCATTGAAACGGTTCAAGGATTATTTAACTAATATATATCAAACCTCAAAAGTGGGTCAGACAATCTCCGAACCAATGAAGATTACATCGGGAGTACCACAAGGGTCTGTTCTCGGACCTATTCTTTTTATAATGTACATTAATGATATGGTAAAAGTATGGCAGACGACGCATTGATATATATGGCAGGAGAATATTATGAACTCATAATGAATCATTTAAATGAAGACCTACATAATATATAAATATGGCTGAAGAAAAATAAACTAAAATTGAATGTAAACAAAACTAACATTGGAAAACGGGTAACGCAAACAAAAAAGACATATTGATAGACGGTGAAGTTTTGAAAGAAGTATTTGAAATTAAATATTTGGGAGTAATAATTGACTCCAAATTGACTTTCGCTCAAAATACAAAACCAATTATTAAAAAAATTGCCAAAAAATTTTCGCTATTGGGAAGAATAATAAGATTCCTTGACATAGCCTCCAGTAAAAATGTGTACAACGCATTCATTGTACCACACATAAATTACTGTAGCAGCATTCTATTCTTAGCCAACGACGGATTAATGAAACAAACGACAATTCAACAAAACAGATCTATGAGAACTATATTGAAGAAAAATAGGTACACTTCAGTCAAGAAAATGTTGAAGGAGTTAAATATCTTGTAATTTAAACAAATTATTTACTTCAATACTATATTGTTAATCTACAAAATAATCAATGGCCATACGTCTATTGAATTCCTAAGAAAAATTGATAAACTACAAAGCAACAACATGAGACGAGGAAAAGAAATGAACTAAGACTCCCCGGGAAAAAAACATAGAGTCAAAAGTCATTAATGTACGGAGCATTGAAGATATTTGGAGAATTACCAGAAGAAATAAAATTGGAAGAGAGCATAAAGGCATTTAAAATTAAATTGCGAAGATATGTGATTGATTTGGAATAGATGTGTTATTTTAAGTGTATGTATATACGAGGATTGTATTAGGCATAGATAACTATGTACCTATTTAAAATAACGCAATAAAACAACTTTGGGGTTTCACAAAG
Source organism: Limnephilus rhombicus (assembly GCA_929108145.2). Classification (NCBI taxonomy): domain Eukaryota; kingdom Metazoa; phylum Arthropoda; class Insecta; order Trichoptera; family Limnephilidae; genus Limnephilus; species Limnephilus rhombicus. The sequence continues at coordinate 20,825,465 of OV815290.1, read as the reverse complement.
CGAAAAATAAAGAATTTAGTTTTATTTTTGGAATTCCATGTTGTTATAATTTTTTTTTAAATTCCATGACATTTCCCTGATAATTCCAGGTTCAGTTAAATTCCCTGATAATTCCAGGTTTTCCAGGTCTTGTGGCCACCCTGTTTAATGTATACCTACTTCCAAAAATGCTGAAAAGCGTGATGATAAAACTATTAAAATAATGTACTTTTTGTAATTATTTATTGATTATAAATATTTATCATTTTTCAATAATGTCTAAGTTAAATAAGAATGTTAAAAAAATCTGAAATATATTAGTTTGTAAGTGCGCAAATAAATACACAAACGGACCAATTTTCGTCAAGAAACACATATACGTATATATTTTTAATGATTTTATTTAAATTAAAATTCTAAAGCATGCGATGCCCAGATAATGTATTGATTTATTTTACTGCATGATTATATGATTTGAAATGGTAGTGGTATAATACAAAATCTTTTTTGAAAATTTAACAAATCTGCCAACGTCCTATGGTATAACCTTATTGTACTAAAAATTAACATTTTTTCTCAAAATTTAAAACATGCGAATGCATGAATAAAAGAACAATCTTTCGAAATCAATTTATAATTTTTTGTGGAAAAGAGTCAATACGTCTAAAATCCGATTTAAAAATGAAATATTTCTGGTTTTCTCTGGTAATAAATACCCTCTTAAATTGATTAAAATACTGACCTATAATTTTATTTATTTATTTATTGCTTCTTCACAATTTATATACATATATTTTTAGCATGTAATTATTAAACCCACTAGGGTTCGCCTGTATCGGGGTTAATAATTTCACAATTTAATAAAAATAACACACGCAAATATCGGTCATGCAAAACAGTTAAGTAAAAGCAAAATAATAAAATTTAAAAATAAAATGATAAACAGAGAAAATAATAAGTGATAAAAATATGAATTAATAACAAAGTGTTAAGAGATCAGACAAAATGTTCTCATTCATTATATCATTAGTTCATACCATTTTCAACAACAGATAAAATTTTAAAAAATATATATCCTTAGGTTTTTTTTTTAAATATGTGTAAAAAAATAAAAAATGAAACAAAACAATGATTTATAAGCGATTACATTAGAGCGAATCTTTCTTATGCAATATTAAAGTGACTATCAAATAATTATGGAATAAATATGAAAGAAACCGTTTTGATCACAATATTATTGTTTTCATTCCATTCCCAAGTGACCGTTTTCATTAAAATATGATTGTATTTTATAGTGTAAGTGACACCTTAGAAATGCCACCGTGTGATCTTTTAGTTTTGACAAAGTTATGGGATACGATAACCCATATATATTTATTTATTTATTGTTTCTTTACCTTTTTAATTTAGGTGTTATTGTTTAACTTGAAATTTTGAACTTCTTTTTGACTTAAGATTAACAATTTTATAGAGTACACAAAATAATGTGTTGAGAGACAATATTGTTACAATAATATTTCTCACAGAATGGGCCTCTACTGCACTATAGGAACAAATACATTATAACGTAAAACATGTAGGGTGACCATATGTTGAAATCTAGCTTTGAAATAACATTTTTTTTTTTGCAAGTTGTTTAATCTATAATATTTAAAATTAGGTTCGGTTAGAAAATTAATATGTAATGGTAAGTTAATAAGAAAATAAAAAATAATATATTAACAGTAAATATACTGTAATAAATAATCAATATGCTATGAATTTAGAAATGACAATGTAGAAAAAATCAATTGGCAATCCTCGGCTAATATGAATAATTTAACCATTTTTTTAAAAGTGCACAAGGAATTAGATGACTTAATATGTTCTGGAAGGCTATTAAATATGAGTGGAGCCTGATAGAAGTAATTTCTTTGACCAAAAGAAGATTTAGTTTGAATTGCCACAAAGTTAAGACCAGACCCAATTCTAGTAGTACGAATTTGCTGAGTTCTTTCTGCAATACTAATATTATTAAAAAATTTACAAAGTGTTTGTGTAATATACAGCTGTTTTACATTCATGACATTACATTCCTTATAAAGTATATGAGTTGGATATCTAAACTTTTTCTTGAACATAACTTTAAGGATCAGTTTTTGGGCAATGTTAAGTGGTTCTATATAAGACTTTTGGCAAGATCCCCAGCACACTATATTATAAGAAAGTAGAGACTGGATTATTGCAAAATAAACCGTCTTCAATTTTTCCTTGTCTAGTATATGTCTGAGTTCTTTAAAGATATAGGTAAGTCTCCTAGTATTATTTACCAACATATTAACATGATCGTTCCATCTTAAAAATTTATCTATTTTTACGCCAAGGTATTTGATGCTGACTACATTTTCTAAAGGATTGCAGTTACAGGTTTGCAAACAATTGTGTATTATTAAATTATGAGTGGCGGAAGGTTGACTTTTACTTGAAATGCTAAAAGTGATATATTTGGTTTTTTGTAGGTTCAAAGTTAAAATACTATTATTTAACCAACTATTTACCACTCTTAAACCTGTATTACATTTGTTAAATGTTTCATCCCAAGTTTTACCCTCAAATATTAAGGTAGTATCATCTGCAAAACTAACGATGTTACCAGGAATATTCAGATTACATAAATCATTTATATATATTAGAAACAATATTGGCCCAAGCACACTACCTTGCGGGACTCCAAAGGAGATTGATTTACCATTGCTTAATATTTTATTTATCTCTACTTGCTGCGTTCTATCACTAAGATAAGATCTGAACCAACCCATTGCTGTACTATCAATGCCTAGAGATGATAATTTTTTAAGGAGCAATTCATGGGAAACTGTATCAAATGCTTTTGATAAGTCCAAAAACACCGCTAAAGCTTTGTTGCCATAATCCAGCGAGCTTATAACTTTGGTCAGTACCTTCAATACAGCATCACTCGTACCTTTATTCTCTCTGAAACCGAATTGATTGTCGGAGAGTATTTTGTGCTTTTCTAAGAATGAAACTAATCTTGACTTTACCAATCTCTCTATTACTTTTGAGAGAGTATTGAGCAAGGATATGGGTCGATAATTGTTAACATCTAGCTGATCTCCACCTTTGAAAAGAGGTATAACCTTAGCAATCTTACAATGAGAGGGAAACACGCCATTTTTAAAACTAATGTTAACAATATGTGATATGGGACCAGCCAATACAGAAACGTTTTGTTTATACACCATTGTACTTAAGCCATCAATACCACAGGAAAAAGACATTTTTAATTCATGTATCACTTTTGTAACTTCATAAATGTTAGTAGATTTAAATTCAAATGTGTCTTCTGTTACTTGAGTACTAGGTATAAAATTGTTTACAAGACACATTTCGGTAGTTTTGTTTGCGCTGCACAAATTTTTGGCGAATCTAGGACCAATATCGCTGAAGAAGTTATTTACGTGATTGGTGATTATATTTGGATTCTCCTCCATTGAGATAATATTGTTATTGATTTTTAATTTTTTTATAGACAATTGTTCCTTTCGTATATTTACAGCCTCCTTTATAATCTTCCACTGTTGTTTGGTATTTCCATTGACGTTATCCAATTTTCTTCTGTAATATGCTTGTTTTGTATATTTTATAATTTTTGTACACCAGTTTCTATATCTTTTGTAATAGTTCAGCAATTGAATATTATTTAACTCTTCTCGACATTTGTAGTGCAATTTGTCACGGGTTCTGAGGCATTTAATAATTCCATCATTTATCCAAGGTTTTAAGTACTTCATGTTATGTTTTTCACTTTGTACAGACAAACAATTTTTCACATGCATTTTTAAACACTTTATAAAATTTTCAGCAGCTGAATTAACGTCTTGAGATGATAGGACTGACTGCCATGATTCCTCCTTTAATCTGTCCTTCAAAAGATTGTTATCTATGACGGTTTTGATTTTCACTTTATCCTTTGCTATTTTCTTTAGTGTAAAGCTCATAAATCTCAGCAATATCACATCATGATCTGTTATGCCAGTAGTAAAGACAGCTCCTTGTGGTTCGAATTTAGATTTCACCATAATGTGATCGATGCAGGTTGAACTGGTAGAAGAAACTCTTGTAGGTGAATTTATGATTGGTTTCAAACCATGAAAAGCCATAAGTGAGAGGTATTTCTGAGTTTTCATATAGCTCAAATCCAAAGTATTAATATTTATATCCCCACATAAAATGATTTCCTTATTTTGGATAGATGTAGAGTCAAGCAGTTCGCTCAGTGATTCAAGGAAATAATCTGTTTGAGCCTGGGAAGGAGATCTATACACAGCTATTACACACAAGTTACTCGATATCTGCATGCTTAGGCAGTTTGCGCCAGGGAGAACAACTTCATCAACGGTCGCGTGAACATTTTGTTTTATATAGGCAACTACACCATCATTCTGCAAACAGTTTTTATTTGTGTTGTAAACAGTGTATCCAGGGATGTTAGGTATATTGGTAATTTTTTTTAGCCAAGCTTCTGTAAACACTAGTACCTCAGGACGGTGTTCAATCCCATCCAGCATAGTTATGGTTTCATCAATCATAATTTATTTAATCATAATTGATTAAAATACTGACCTAAAATTGAATAAAACACGGACCTGTATTTAATTAAACTACTGACCCAAAATTGATTACAATACTGACCTAAAATTAATTAAAATACCCATCTAAAACTGATTAAAATACGGACCTAAAATTGATTAAAGCATATGCCATATATATAATAATTGAAACAATGACCTAAGAGCAATTTAAATACAATCTAAAAAATGAATTAAAATTGATTAAAATACACCCTAAATTGGTACCTACCAAAAGTTCATTAAATTACAGACCTTAAATTGATTAAAATACTGACCTAAAATTGATTAAAACACGGACCGGAATTTAATTAAACTACTGACCCAAAATTGATTACAATACCGATCTAAAATTGATTTCAAAACTGAAATAAAATTGATTAAAATACTGTCTAAACTGACGTATTCGTAATATACTGACCTAAAGAAGAGAGCTGATTATTTTTGGCGAGGGTCAACCACGAAGAAACGCCACTGTTCTGGTGTATATATGTCAATGGTATGGAGGTACAAATTTTACACATAAATTACAGCATTTAGTTCGACCAGCTGCATTTGTTCGCCATAGCTTTGCTTTTATTTGTTAAACTTTCTAGTAATAAAATATTCTAGATGTGATGCGATTCGTGACGTTTCGTTGCCAATTTACCAATTGATGTCGATAATAAATAACACTATACTTTCAGTATCGCCCTAGTGAGCGCTCAGCGTTCAGAATCACAACGTTGCTTTATTTATTTCTAATTTGTATTTATTAGCTCCACACAGGAGGCCTTGAGAAAAATAATTTCCTTCAGGGCATATGTCATCTTAGCTGTGTAGCAGGACTCTCTCGCAACACCGCCTTGCACCGCAGTGGGAGGCATTAATGTCCGCAACCCCATAGGAAAATAATTCCCCTCGGGACCCAGGACAGAGCGGAAGATACTCTCAGTATCGCCCTGGTATAAATCGACCATTCAGAATTGAAACGTTGCTTGAAATGGCTTTAGCTATGTTACGTGACCACTTCAGCTAGGCACTTCCCCACATTCCTCTTCCCCTTCCCACTATCTTCAGCCTCACAACAAACCCCAATTGGGGATGCCGTAGTCTCAGGTATTCACATAAAAAATATCATCTTTGGGAATGCTGGGTGGACGGTAAGCAAGTTCTGGGAAGGAATAAGATGAGGGATAGGTAGGAATCTGGGGATCAGTGTGTCCAGGAGTGACGGACGTATGAATCCATCCCTCCCACTGGTGTGCAAGTCGATGGGTCGAGAGAGTCCGACTGGAGTTTAAAAGGTCTCCCTCAATCAGTCTCTCCCGATCCCGCCTAATATGCAGTAGATGGGCAAATGTGTCCGCCGCCAAGACCTAGACAAACCTCACCCCCATGAAACCGGGCACTACTGCTAGTGAAAAACCCAAATAATCCAAACGTAGCGTACCACTTGGGGTGACCTAATACAGAGGTGTTGGTTATCCAATAAAGGGTTCCTGGGGCAGTGGCAGTGGTACCCATACCGCCTCCCAAATTGATAATTAAGATGGCGGGTTCAAATCCCGGCCTGCGCAATAAATTTTGTAAAATTTAAATACAATAATTTAAAATAAATGTATATGAAATATTCGGTTCCATGCCAACTCAGAATGAAACCAACGCAGAAATACCTCAGAAAGGGCATTAAAAGCTATGAAAAATAATTTTAAAATAGCCGGTAACCCTACCCTAGTAACCTAGGTACCCTACTTAACCTAGGTATTTAACCTTTTTTTTTTATCATCGCTCTTAATGACACCTATCTGAAGTGCTTCGGAGTACAGGTTTCATTCTGAGTTGTCCGGTCACCGGAATACTCACAGCTCGTTCCAAAGTTTAAGATGCTTTCAGTATCGCCCTGGTGTAAGACCGCCGTTCAGAATTGAAACGTAACTTTAAATTGCTTCAGCCGTGTTTGGTGACCAGATCTAAAATGCCAGATGCTTCCAACAACCCTCTTCCCCATCTCCTTCCCCTCCCCACTACCTTCAGCCTCATCACATTCTCAATTGGGGATGCCAAAATATAAGATAAAGATGGAAGGGGAGCAAGTACCTGGCTATTCACAACTAGTCACCAAACGCGGCTAAAGCAATTTCAAGCAAACGTTTATATTTTGAATTGCTGGATTTCACCAGGGTGATACTGAGAGTATCCACCAATCTTGTAGCGATATCACAGCAAGCTGCAAATTGACCAATCTCTTATCGCTAGCAAAAGGAGATTAGAGTCATTCTGCGGCGTGCCTTATCTACAGACGAATGAAATAAATGGACGACTAAATGCATTTTATTAAATACATCCGAGTATTTGAATTTTCGATTCTTGAATGCATTTCTTAGATGTGGAATTTAACCCACCTAATCCGATCGAGCTGAGACTCACCAGATAGACTCGATGTCGATGACAATGAATTCTATCAACTTTTGGTGGCAATCACGCACACGTACGTGGACGTATCGATTGTCCAGTTGAAGAGTCAAACATAAGTGGTTCACGACGTTTGTTGACTTAGCAGGGGTGCCCGGTTTAATGCGGTGAGGTTAGACCGGTTCTTGGCCGCGGATGCGTCTGCCTACCAGCTGCATGGAAGGCCGGATCGGGAGAGAATCGTTGAGGGAGTCCCTTTGACTTCTCCAACGTACTCTCTCGGAATATCGCCTTGCACCGCAGTAGGAGAGATGGATTCCTAACCACCCCTTATACCCTTTTCGTTCTTAGAACTTCCTTTCCTAAAAAGACGCTCCACCCAGCATCCCCAAAGATGACATAAGCCCAGAAGCGAATTATTTTCCTCGGGGCCTCCTGTGTGGAGATAATATAAAAAAATAATAACAGAAGAGAATCTGCGACGATGTATGAATGTGAATGAAGTCAGGAGTGTGCACTGATACAGAATTTTGTGGCGGTCTGTTCTCTCCGTCTACCCCTGCGAAGAAATGGCGTAATCATTAGTTTTAAAGTGAAACTTCTTCGGCACCGTCGTGATTTTAAACTCGATGAAACGAAAAAGCGACACTAAAAAGAGACAAACACTTACATCTATAGGATTTAGCCTGCGAGATAATGAGATAGTATTATCGGTCTCTTCTTTGTGCGGTGCTTCGTAGCCTCCTCACTCTTGTCTACTTTTCTGAAGGTTTTACTTCTACCGTATGTGAACTGCACTAGATTTTTTTAAAGTTTATATTGAACTAGCTGACCCGGACACACGTCGCTGTGGCTAACGAAACACAACGCCATCTACTGGATGGTTATCCAACCTTTATAACCACCGCCATCTGTTAATTTGCAAACAAATTAAATCCACACCGCTCGCTTGCCAGCCCGCTCGTCCACCACATACTGATTATAAATTTCAACCAATTTACAAAAAACCTTGACAAATTATATACCTAAACCTTCCTTACGAATCACTCTTATCTGTAGGTGAAAACCGTATGAAAATCCGTTCAGTAGTTTTTGAATTTATCGCGAACAGACAGACGCGGCGGAGGACTTTAATGTATAGTACTAGCCAAAGATATTTAAATATAAGTAGATGTGCTATCTGCTGTTTTTACTATGTGGGTCTGCGCTTCCGGGTGTCGCCGATATTGTTTACCAATTAACAAATAAACTAAAAGAACAAATAATTAACGAATAAACCAAACGAACGTTAAACTAAATGAACGAATTCTTTCCTTATTCAAAATATATTGTTAACCAATATTAATGCACATCACATTTTCAAAAAATCAACGAAATGAACAAATTCTTTTTGTGTGAAAACTACGCTAATTAGCGCGTAGTCCGGCGACAGTTGCGCGGACACCATAGCATATCTCTTCTGTATTTGAATATCTTTGGTACTAGATGACCCGGCCACGCGTTGTTCTGGCTAACGAAAAACAACGCCATCTACTGGATAGTTACTCAACCTTTATAACCACCGCCATCTGTTAATTTGCATTCAAATCAAAAACACACCGCCCGCTTGCCAACTCGCTCGTCACCACATACAGACATTCTCCTTTACATATCAACCAATTTACACAAAACTTTGACAAACTATATATCTGAACCTTCCTCATGAATCACTCTATCTATTTGTGAAAACCGCATGAAAATCCGTTCAGTAGCTTTTGAGTTTATCGCGAACAGGCAGACAGACGCGGCGGAGGACATTAATTTATAATATGTAGAGATGCTAGGGACTTCCGCGGTACTCTAAATTCCGTATTATTTCTTATCACAGCTGTTAAAATAACCACCTGGAAAATAACCAAGGTAAGAATTTTCACTATTGGATTGCCATTTCACATTAGGGCCGAGAATATAGGTAATAGAAACATTTGTTCAAGAAAGAATTCAGATTCAGTTGAATCCGCTTAATCGATACACCGGTTTATCGGGACAGCCGGTTATTTGGGACAAAACCCTATCTAACTAACATTTCAATTTGAGAGGCGGGTATGAGAAAATTTATTGGATTATCAACACCTGTGCCACAGGTCGCCCAAGTGGTTCGCTGCGTTTGGTGACTTAGCAGTGGTGCCCGGGTTCACGGGGTCAGGTTTTTCCGGGACTTGGCGGAGGATGTGTCTGCCCATGGCAGGCCGGATCGAGATAGAATGGTTGAGGGAGTGCCTTTGACTTTCAAGCCGTACTCTCTCGGGACAGCCTTGCACCGCAGTGGGCGGGATGGATTCATACGTCTGTCACTCTGGACACATTGACCCCCAGATTCCTACCCACCCCTCATCCCTTTTCCTTCCCAGAACTTCCTCTTCTTCCTTTCCTAAAAATACCCTCCACACAACATCCCATAGGCCCTGAGAGGAATTATTTTACGCCGTTTCCCGCAAGGGTAGGCAGAGAGGACAGACCGCCAAACAATTCGGTCTTGGCACACACTCCTTGCCTCGTTCACATTCATACTTCGTCTCATACATGCTCTTCTATTATTCTGACCCTTGACTTGACATGGCCCGACTCAAGTATCTGATTCACTTGCCATGTCTTCATCGGGCGTCCCCGACTTCTTTTACCATTCACATTTGCGTCATATGATTCTCCTTACACTCCTTTCCTCGTTCATTCGCTCTATCCGCCCAAACCAGCGTCCCTTTCTTAATCTTACTCATTGGCTTACTTCATCCTTGGATTCGTATATGGTTTTACACACATTCGCCTCAGGGATCTCATTTCAACAGCATTCAGTCTACTTTCATCCTTCCTCTGCCAGTTCCATGCCTCACTGCCATACATCAGGGTAGGTACCAGTACTCCATTATGGACGGCTAGTTTCGCTTCTTTGGACAGTTTTTTTGTTGGCGCCAACGGCGTTCAGTCTTCCATTAATGGAGTTACCTGCATTTACCCTTCTTTCTCTATCATTCTTCCCGTCTCTCGTAAACATACTTCCTAAATACACAAACTCATCCCCAAGTAAATAATAAATACAATTGTTTTCGATTATCCGGGACACTACCCTTTTAATTGAGACAAACATCTGAAGATGATGAAGGTATTACCAGAGAAAACAAGAAATATGTCATTTTTAAATCAGATTTTGGACGTATTGACACTTTTGCACAAAAAATTATAAATGGATTTTGAAAGAATGTTCTTTTATCTAGCATTCGCATGTTTGAAATTTCGAGAAAAAATGTTTATTTTTAGTATAATAAGGTTTATTTATACCATAGAACGTTGGCAGATTTGTTAAATTTTCAAAAAAGATTTTGTATTATACCACACCCATTTCAAATCATATAATCATGCAGTAAAATAAATCAATATCTGGTAAGAACTGGGTATCGCATGTTTTAGAATTTTAATTTTAGTTTAAATAAAATCATTAAAAAATATATACCTACCTAGTCACCTACATATGTTTCTTCACTAAAATTGGTCCGTTTGTGTATTGCGCACTTACAAACTAATATATTATTTCAGATTTTTTTAACATTCTCATTTAACTTAGACATTATTAAAAAATGATAAATACTTATAATCAAAAAAATAACTACAAAAAGTAGATTATTTTAATAGTTTTATCATCACGCCTTTCAGCATTTTTGGATGTAGGTATAAATTAAAGCAAATTTGGAATGGAATAAAATCGATATTGAGTTATAATTTTAAAAAGCTGGTAAGGAGAATAATTAATCTTTCTCATTGTAACCGCCCTGTACGATCGTAAGAACAACTTTCGACGAAATGTGGATTTTCGGCCGCTGCTGGCTGGAAACGTTCTTAAGTTTAATTAAAAAGAGCGGAATGTTTGTGCAGAGTTCTGGAGCATTGCTAGTCAATCCAAGGTAGCCCTGCTATCAATACAAAGGACTATCCCATCAAAACTGTGCTTTCAACAATTCCCTCATTTTCCAAAAAAAACAAATTTCCGCACTTATTCGAATGAGAATCGGACATACTTTCATTCATTCTTACCTATTTAAAATTAATGCCCTTGACTCCCCATATCCCATATTGTATATTCTGTGTTCTAGATGTGGGAACTTAAGATCACAATTTATTGGTTTTCTGTCTCTAAATAAATTTATTTTTTTATTTTATTTAAAAAAAAAAGACAAACATTCCCGGGTTACGAATAACCCAACAATGTTTTAAAATCTCCTACTACCACCACAGAAAGCCGAAAATGTTGCTTGTGTTGTGATAGAGGACTTAGCCAGCCGAGGAATCGAACACGCGACACTCGGGTGGGACCCAAGCGCTATGCCCACTCAACCAGTGAGCACTGACCAGTCAAATATCCGCTCTTCTGTCAGCTTTATCTAAAATTGCCTCACCTCCATTCAACGTCTCATCTCATTTAAGTCTGAACTCGACTCCAATCTTGCATGTAATTCTGAAATATAAATTTTATATACATTATACATACATAAGTATATATATAAATCAAAATATGTTTGTTTCTGTGTTTGTATGTATGTGTGTCCGCTATGCGCTGCTAAATCGTTCATCCGATTGCCTTGAAACTTTGGGGATTTGTTGCGTGCTTGCCCGCGATGGTTTCTGTATACAATGTGAGTTCTGGTATCATGAAATTATGCATTGCTAACCGTTCATCCGAATGCGATGAAACTTTGGGGATTTGATGTGTGTCTAGAACACCCTTGAAGGGTGAATGTCAGAAATAATAGAAAAAAAGGGCGAAGTTAACCAAAAATATCACATTTTTTGGCAAATTAGGTGTTAAAAATAATTTTCAATGAACAAAAGCTGAGGGTTTTTAGCGAGCGGTTTTTTTTTTCAAATTTCATCTAAAAATTCAAATTTTATTCTTAAACGAAAGCATAATGAAAAAAATGTTTCACCGACTCCAAATGTGATGAAGATAGATAAAGTTTTATATTTGGGAGGCGGGTACGGGTTCCACCGCCCCGGGAACTATTTATTGGATAACCAACACCTCTACAGGTCACCCCAAGAGACAAGCTACGTCCGGTGGACTAGCAGGGGTGCCCGGGTTCGTGGGGTGAGGTTTGCCGGGGTCTTGGCGGTGGATGCATCTGCCAGCCAATTGCGCGGCAGGCCGAATCAAAAGACACTTGTTTGATTTCAAAAGTAATGAAAAAAATTGTTTTAATAGGTTACGTTAGGTTAGGTATATGGACTTTTCAAAGCAGTGTTGAGTTGACTTAATTCTGAGTTGACATGAAACCTTACGGAACACCGCCTTGCACCGCAATGGGAGGGATGAATTCATACGTTCTTCACTCCCGGACACACTGACACCCAGTTTCCTACCATAGTACCTTACTTCTTCGTCTCCTTAAAAAGACTCCACAAAACATTCGCAAAGGCATGCCCTGGCCCTCAGGGGAATTATTAACCGCAGGGCCTTAGCGTAGGGCCTTCGCAAATGTAAAAAATAACAACGAAAAATTATTAGAGACACCTTTTTTCTTTCAAATCTGCATAGATCTGCATACTTATAAGAAGTATCCATTCAGACGTATTTAATATTATCTACTTGTATAATAAGGCATAAATTTATTACAAATAAGTAATGAAGTACTGTCATAATTTATAAATAAATTTATAAGAAGATGAATACCTAGCAATTACTTCATATAATGTGTATATATACATAGTTGATGACCTCCTTGATCGAGCCGTTAAAACAGGGCGGATTTAGGGGGGGGGGCGGGCACGGTATTTTTGTGTACTGTGGAGGTTCCATGACAGTACAGAAAACTGTCTTTATTAAACATTTAATTTTTCTATTGTTTTCCGACACTTTCATAAACCCTCCTAATACTTGAACTTGTAGAAATAAACTATTTCTAACAGTAATTGTCGATTTTTTTGCCCATCCGCCTCTTGTGTCCGCCCAGAAAAAAATCCTGACAGTAATTGTTGATTTTTTTGCCCGTCCGCCCATTGTGCCCCCCCCCCCCAGAAAAAAATCCTGGATCCGCCCCTGACCACACATGCACCTCAGAGATCTCGTATGTACAGCGTTCAGTCAACTTTCATGTTATATTTCATGTCTCACTGACATACATCAGGGTTGGTACCAGCACTCCATTGTTGATTACTTTTTGATACTATTAACCTTAGAATATAATATTATTAACTCGTTTATAGGTTTTATCATATATACTAGCTTAAGTCCCCGGCGATGCCCGGGCTTTACACTGAATTTTCGAAATCAATGTAGACAGCGACCTTCCACTTGTTTTGACGGTCATATGTGCAAAATTTCATCAACCTAGATATTAAACTGTAGATTTGCATACAAATCAAATACACTATATACCTACTCGCTTGCCAGCTCGCTCGTCCACTACAAACAGACATTCTCCTTTATATATTATATAATTTAAACAATTTACAAACCCATGACAAATTATATACCTAAACCTTCCTCAAGAATCACTCTATCTATTGGTGAAAATCGCATGAAAATCCGTTCAGTAGTTTTTGAGTTATCGCGAACAGACAGACAGACAGACGCGGCGGAGAACTTTGTTTTATAATATGCAGAGATAGTAATAAATTATTGTATGAATATTTGAAGAAAGCATTAATAATTTTTTACAATTATTGGAGTATTTATACAAGTCTTTTTGCAATTTATTTTATAAATTAGCCACGATTTTCTTTCAAATATAGCTGTAAATCACATAATTACACTATTTTTTGTATCGCCGACCTGTTGCATTCAAAAAGGCAACAGGTTTCATTTAAAAAAAACACAGTGCATCGAAATCACAATATTTGGCATAACCCTGTTTTTGAAACTTCGTAAAAATGCCGAAGTTATAACGAATGAAGCTAAGAATGGAAGCTATAGAATAGAAAGGTTGATAAATAATGTTTGAAACATTTCAAGGCGGGAGTCGATTTTGAAATTCCAACATCAAACAACAATATATCTGGCAAAGGAGAATGTACCTATTAGCAAATGGGAGGGGCTTAGTAAAACTCAGTCTATAGACAGTTAGATGAACTTTAAATGGTGCTAGCGACCACATATCTGTTCTAATTTAGAGATTTGAAACACAGAAATCACTGCAAAGGCATCCGCTACAATACATTTCAAAAACAATTTACAATTTTTTCACAATTTGGCGGTAATGTGGCAAAACATGCATGCACGCCGTGGTAAAAGTCAGCCAAACCGTATGTTCGTTACGTTCGCCGGAATGTCGTCACACGGCGTGCTGTACGCTTTAAAATTGTTTAAACAACGATAAAACAATGTGTAATTCACCTACCTATAACGGTGTTTTGTGTCTCCCGTGCTTGCTCCTTCTTGTAATCCCAATTAGATGTTTTTTATCAGTCACTCAACAACACACCGGTCAAATAACAGCGAAACGTTGACACAACAATAATAAAGTAATTTTAATTGCCGCGGCACACAGACACATATAACGTTGTATTTTATGTTCAGTCCGCCATGGATTTGAACTTATTTACGCTAATTTAGACGGCAAATCGAAAGTTTAACGTTTAATAATGTATTAATTCTTGTTCGCACACCGCGCGACCGTCTCCCATAGAGAAATCTCGCATTAACTTTAGAGAAGATTGTTTTTTCAAGAAGTACCTACTGCTTAAGTCAAATAGCGGCCGACAGATGGCAGTGCTCTACATATCGGCGCCAACTTTCAAAGTTTTGAATTTAAACGTGGAATTGAGAAATGAAAACTTTATTTGAGTGAATATTACAGATAGAAATTGCTAAAATTGAATAGTATGGTCAGATCCATCTTCCTCTTCTCCATCTCACTTTACTGCCATCATCCTGACGAAATACCCCGACAGATGGCAGTGGGCTTCCATTTGGCGCCAATCGGCATTATATTCGATTTTGCAATAACTAACTAACTAACTAACCATCACGCCGTTTCTCCGCAGGGGTTGGCAGAGAGGACGGACCGCCAAACAGCTCGGTCTTGGCACATACTCTTTGCCTCAGGGGCCGTTCAAGTATTACGTAACGCACTTGGGGGGGGGTCTTGTGAAACGTTACTGTGCGTTACGGGGGGGGGGGGGGGGTTCGTACAACGCGTTACGTAACATGTTTTTCTTTATTTAGATAAAAAAAAACTAGGGAATTAAAATCTTCCAAGTTGGCAATCCTTTTCGTTCTCGAAATCTCTTGTTTTATCTATCACCGCAGACGCGATTAAAATAAGAAAAAAGGTATTTAAGCGACTTTCCAGTACTTTGCGCAACTTAATTGTGACTTTCTGGTAAAAATTGTCACTTGGGCGTTACGTAACGTTTAGGGGGGGGGGGGGGGGGGCGGTGGTGATACGGAAAACCGTTACGGCGCGTTACATGGGGGATTGGGGGGGTCAAAAATCTTCAAAAATTGCGTTACGTACCTAATACTTGAACGCCCCCTCACTCACATTCATTCATTGTCTCATACATACTCTGCTATTATTCTGACTTTTGACATGGTCCGACTCATATCTGATTCACTTGATCGTGCCATGTCTTCCTCGGGCGTCCCCGACTTCTTCTACCATTCACATTTGCGTCATATATTCCTCTTAGACTACTTTCTTCGTTAGTTATTATTTGTGTAAGTACCGTATTTTTCCCTAAACCGACTACACATTGTATGTAAGTACGCCGGGGCAACAGTCAGCGGATCAACTGTTATGGGACCCCTCAAAATATTTCGGTATTTTAGTGAATTAGACGTTACGTAATTTTAAAAAATTATCGAGGTTTGTAAGTAGATACCTACTTAATTCATTTTTTTCAACAATGTTGTTGACCGTGAATGGTCAATATTGATATTTTGGATACGTTTTTAGATTTTCACGGCCGATGTGTGGATCGGCCGGATCTGCCCTGATGATGGACACTGCAAACTACAACGCTGTCCGAAACGTTGGGTAAAGAAGGAAGTGGCGCAACACGGCATAACACCCCAAAAACAAATAACGAAAATATTGGTATTTTGTATTTGAATACCTTTGCTTACACCCAGTGGCGTAGCTAGCATGGGTAGCACCCGGGGCGACCCCCGGGGCGTAGTGTCACCCCCCCCCCCCCCCCTATTAAAGTAAACTTGAGAAATTCAAAAAGCTAATTTCGACTTCATAAAATTGGTCCATCCTGGGGGGGGTGGCTAGAGAATTTCAGAATATAGGCTGTTCCGCCGACCGACGTAAAAGACCGACCGACACTGAAAATTCGGGGCACTCCATGCAATATCTTGGTCGAGTGGGGTCCGGGGCGGTCCGCCCCCCCCCCCCCCCCCCCCCCACCCCTCGCTACGCCACTGCTTACACCTCTCTTTCATCTGTCTCTTACCAAGGGAGGAAACACTTTTAGGCTGGGTTTAGACCTCAGAGTAACTAGTTTTTTTTCATGTAAATCGCTCTTGTAAGCGATTTATGGCCAATGGTAAGTTACAGAACTTATTCTTTCGGAAGTTTTTTGACAGATCTAATCGCGCCCGCACGAATTTCCAGCCTTCTTACAGCTTATAAAATCAGTTTGATAAGCTAAGAGACTTACCGCAAGAAATAGCACCTAAATGCGCCGTTGCGAAATGTCAAAAATAAAAAGAATGATTGTAATATAATGGAACCGAGTACCCGTGAAATAAATAAATATTTTTTTGTTTTCTCATTCTCTCGCAGGCTAAATCCTATAGCTGCCTTTGTTTGTCACTTTTTATTGTCGCTCGCTTTCGTTTCATCGAGTTTCAAATAACAACGGTGCTAAAGAAGTTTTCCCACAAAAAAGTAAACTGTCGATTTCCCGAAAATGAATACACAATAAATGAATTTCACATCCGATATTATATTCGTCAAATTGTTACTAAATTTCGGTTACTTCCTTTTTTTTTTTTTTTTTCATTTACTAGATTCTTATATATCTTGAAGAGATGAATCATTTAAATTTACTGAATTTAAAGTTAATGTTCTTTATAAATAGAACGGCGTCATTTGCGCCTTGCAATTTTTACCTCATGTGGGTATTTAAAAATGTTACCTGGCTATTATAGTCTTAAAGGTCTCGTGTTTCATCGGTAGGGAAAAATTGTTATCTAAAAACCCTACTAAAATTGCATGTTTCGTCCAGACTCAACATCAATCTTCATCATCAGAGCAGCGGCGGTCGAATGCCATATATACATACGTGTCTGTTTGTGTTATGTTGGGAGTGGGAAGGAGGCGGTCATGTCCTTTTAAATTTGGAGCTCTTCCGCATTTGCCTTTGGGAATGAGGAAACCATGAAAAACCTCATCCGGGAAGAGTCGGCCGACAGTCAACATGAAACTGGTCGGCCTTCAGTGATTTCAGTATATGAAATCCTGCATTTTGTGGTGTGGGGTGTATGTGTCTGTTTTTATGTGAAATATATACTTTATGGGAAATTTTTAGAATAAACATACATAAACATACATATTATACAATATTATCTAGATATATAAATAGATATGTAAACATAAGTTACAGGGGGGGCGTCTGGTAGTTAGGAATACCTACTGCTCGCTCACTCGTCCGCGTCTGAATCTGGTTCATACCAGATGTGGTTCAGGTCCATCAGAATATGTTTAGGTAGTCTGTGTGTATATCTGAAAGTAAAGTCACTAGGTGCATTGTATTGACCGATTTCCTTTATAAGTCTATTTTTACTGTGTCTCAGAGATTTGTAAAATCGGTCTGTCAGTCGGTGTGTGTATTCGAATAATGTTGGAATGTCTTCTCTTGCATGTAGTCTTTTCAAATTCGTTCTGATTCTAGTGTTGTATGCGATTTTAATGCAGAGATTTTGTAGCGTCTGTAGTTTCGAGTGGTCGGAGTGAGAAATACTACTCCACACGGGAATAGCGTATGTCAGTACCGGTCGAATGAGCGAGTAGTAGATCAGGAGCTTGGTTCTGGGAAGTAGCGGACTTCTTCTGTTGAAGATGGGCTTCATCGCGCCGACTGCCTTTCTGGCTCTTGCGTGCATCTTGGCTATGTGAGATTTCCAGTTGAGACGTGAGTCCATTGTCAGGCCCAGGTATACGACTTCATCTTTCCATTCTAGGACGTGCCCTCCCATTTCGATGTTGACATCTGGTGATCTTCTTTTTCGTTTCCCTCGTGTACATGATGACTTCGGTCTTCGCCTCGTTTAGTTTGAGTCGCCATTGCTTGTAGTACTCTACGAGTGCGTCGAGCGCTCTCTGTAGGTAAATGGCCGCCATGTCTGATTTCAGCGAGGAAACGTAGAGTTTGACGTCGTCTGCGTAAATAGATAGCTTGCATCTCTCGTCACGGGGGATGTCGTGTGTGAATATATTGAATAGATGAGGTCCGAGTAGACTTCCTTGCGGCACGCCCTTTGGAATCTCACGTATCGATGACAGCGCGTTCCTGATGAAAACTCGGAAGGATCTGTCCTTTAGGTATTCTTGAATCACTCTCGTTAGGTATATGGGCGTGTTTGTTTTGTGCAATTTGTGCAGTAGCCCTTTGATCCAAACGGTGTCAAATGCCTTCTCCAAATCTAGCAGTGCAGCGGCGATGTAGCGATGTTCGTTAAATCTTCGGGCGATGAATTCCGCTACTCTGGTAAGTTGATGGGTAGTGGAGTGCCTCTTTCTGAATCCAAACTGCTCGTCTGGCAAAGTGTTGTTTTCTTCGTGGTGTGGAAGCAGCCTGTTGAGTATAACCTGTTCAAATACCTTGCTCAGCGTGGAAAGTAGACTGATCGGCCGATAGTTTGTCGGCTGCTTCTTGTCCTTGTTTGGCTTGGAGAAGGGCAGCACGGTCGCCGTTTTCCAGATCTGAGGGAAATGTCCGATGATGAGGCAGGCATTGAACAGCTTTGTGATGTAAATGATGGCTTTCTGCGGTGGTTACTTCCTTCAAGAAATAGGTGTGAGGTACGTTGAGGACAATTTCCTGGAAACGGAATTAGTCAGAGACAACCAACGGCCATTAGATCTGCCAGGGGTCGGGAACCAGGTGAACTTATTCTGCAAAATATCAGTAAAACTAACTAACTAACTAACCATCACGCCGTTTCCCCGCGGGGGTAGGCAAAGAGAACGGACCGCCAAACAACTCGATCTTGGCACACATTCCTTGGCTCATTCACATTCTTCTATTATTCTGACTCTTGACATGGCCCGAGTCGAGTATCTGATTCACTTGATCGTGCCATGTCTTCCTTGGGCGTCCCCGACTTCTTCTCCATTCACATTTGCGTCATATATTCTTCTTACACTACTTTCTTCGTTCATTCGCTTTACATGCCCAAACCATCTGAGGGTCGTTTTCTTATTAATCTTACTCATTACGCTTACATCAGCCTTATATTCTTTGCGGATCTCCACATTTTTCAAACTATCATACATGGTTTTACCACACATACGCCTGAGGGATATTACTTTCATATCGGAGGAGTTACTCAAATTCACAAATTCGTAGAGCTTATACCTAGAGGGGAAACGTCTTCATGCGAGCTGCTGACGGAAGTGGCTACATATTTTGACGAATTCTTGAATTCGAAACCGAGTTACAGCGGTTGCTTTGCTTGAAATTTCAAGTACACGGATGTTTATATGGTGCGGCGGGTACGGTGCGGCGGCAGACACGCATTCGAAGCCGGGTCTTCTACCACGCAGACGCAAGACTATTAACTAAACAAAATAGATCGAACAGGCCCTCCATTGATATGCTTGGTGTAACCCTAAGTGACCAACTCAGGTGCGGGGGCTCCATCGAAGCCAGAGTAAAGTTTGCCTCCCAAAAACTGGGCGTAGGTACAGGGCCCGCAGATACTTTAATAGTACACAACTGCTTACCCTGTACAAATCACAAGTGCGCCCCACGGTTGAATTTGGCAGCCACCTCTGGTCTGGAGCTCCAAAATACCCGAAAAATACCCTCGACTCTGTGCAGAAACGGGCGGTCCGTTTAATAGATTCTCCCATATTAACAGACGGATTGCAATCTTTAGAGCACGGGCGTCGGGTGGGAATGCTATCCTTGTTCTACCGGTATTACAATGGAAGATGGTCCGAGGAACTAGCCTCATTGATCCCTTCGGCACCGGTGCATATTCGGGAAACACGCCGAACGCGTGCCCAACATTTGTACACGGTGGACATTTGTCACATGAGAACGGGTCGTTTCTTCGACTCATTCTTGTGTTCAACAGCTCGGCTGTGGAATGATTTGCCGGCCTCTATGTTTCCTCCTTCCGACAACATTTGTCTCTTCAAGACCAATGTTCATTCCTTCCTCTCCTCAAAAAGACCCTCCACACAGCATCCCAGATTACATAGGTCCTAAGGGAAATTATTTTACTAAGGACCTCCTGTGTGGAGTAAATGTAAAAAAAGATGGCAGCACTTCCATTTGTAAATAGAGTGTGTAAGCAGTCGCAAGAGTATTAATACTGTTTGATGAGTCGTGTATGAAAAGCGGGAGCGAACAAGTAGCGATTTACAAAGCTATTATGTCTTCGGCAGTCTGGAACAGAATGGTTCCTTTTAATTTGTCCCGGCAGACGGTGACTATGTGGAAATGTTGAAGTATCGCTATTGCTAAAACAACCAAAAAACGGATCAGACGAGACTGGTTGAGAACGCTTTTTTTGAACTCGGACTCTCTTGACCCTCGCCTTGCACCGCAGTGGGAGGGATGTAATCTTACGTCTGGACACATTGAACCCAGATTCCTACCCATCCCTCAAACCTTTATCTTTCCTTTATCTTTTCTCAAAATTACCCTGCCCGCAGCATCCCCAAAGATGACCTAGGTCCTGAGAAGAATTATGTTCTTAGGGGGAGGCGGACGTGTTAATTCATTGCTCCCTCTGCGGTACAAGGCGATGGTCCGAAAGAGTCCTGCTGCAGAGGTATTAATCAACCGGTATGTCCCGATCTAACCTGTCACCCAGCTGATGGGCATATGAATCCACCCCCAAGAACCGGACAAACCTCACCCCGCCTAGAATACTAATGAGGAGAAACAATTATACCAAGTCAGTGGACATCTTCAATTTATTTTGAAACAAATTTAAAATATTGTTTTTGAGGCACTTCAATTTTGTACAATAAATACTGTATTTATCTTACTATTCACACGTAAAAGCCCCGAAAAAGGGCGTTAATCTTCTATAATATAAAAATGAATCGCTAAATAAGCGCAAATCTCGAGAGCAACTGAACCGATTTCGCTTATTCTTTTTTTAGAATATTCCTTGATGTACGAGGATGGTTCTTACGGAGAGAAAAATTAAGAAAATTGCGCAGAAAATTGGATAATTTCAGAAAACCTAACGACTATCGCACGTTTGACAGTTCGCGTGTTTGAGAATGACATTTTGCAAAATAATTCTATTTTTGAAAATCTTAAGTTGATAAATTTATTTAAAGTGGGTACTCCCCCAATAGTTTGAATCGAATCAAAATTTTTAGATATTTTAAATAGGTAGGTACCTATGTTAGGTACCAATACATATATGAAAAATGGAAATTTGAATAAAAATTGTAAAAGGTCTGCGGGCTGTTAAAAAACTGAATGTACTGGGATTGAATATATGGAAAGCGGGAGGGAGGGAGGGAGAGATGGGGGAGGGGCGGTGAGGGGGGGTGAGGTATGGGGGCCGGGGGGTGGGGGGGGTGGGGCGAGAAGAGGTGGAGGGAGGGGAGGGTGGTGGAGAGAGGGGGCGGAGAGAGGGGGGAGGGGGTAGGGGGAAGTGGGGCGGGGGGAGGGGTGAAGGAGGGCGGTAAAGGGGGGGGGGAGGTGGAGGAGGCGGAGTGGGAACCCCCCTTACACCATGCGAGCGAAGCAGCGGGAAAAAGCTAGTAAATAAATAAAGAAATAAGTACCTAGCATAAATGTAAAGGAAATATATTCCATTTAAATTTGAATCCTGTAGTGTCAGTTAGATTGCAATTATCAATTGTCATTTGTTTGTTTTTTCTATTATTTGATTTAAAATATGAGATTTTGATAGGAGAAAACATTCAAAGGAAAGTGATATAAATAAACATAAATGTCGTTTCTTTGAAAACTTTGCAACAAAAGTGTTGTATTTAGAAATTAATAAATAGGAATTAAACGTCTCAACCTATTATATAAATATAATATATCAACGACCATGACAAATTTTCGGTAAATTGTTTTTGTAAATGAATAAATAAATTTTTGAAGCTAAAAATACACATTTTAAAAAAAGGTCTCCAATCCCTTTTTTTAAACTAACACATATGGTCGCCAGGCGTCGCATGGACATGAATTTGGAACACATTATTATTTGAAAGCAAGCAAAAACAAAGCTATTTAGGGAGAACGAGCAGTGGCGGTATGTGGAATTTTTCCCCTCGTTAATTTTTATCTCCATATATACAAATTAAAGTCCTCCGCCGCGTCTGTTCGCGATAAACTCAAAAACCACTGAACGGATTTTCATGCGGTGTTTACCAATAGATAGAATGATTCATGAAGAAGATTTTGGTATATAATTTGTCAAGGTTTTCTGTAAATTGGTTGAATATAAAATTAAATTAGAATGTCTGTGTGTGGTGGACGAACAGACTGGCAAGCGGGTTATTAACAGATGATGGTGTGAGTTAAAAGGTTGGGTAACCATCCGGTAGATGGCGTTGTGTTTCGTTAGCCACTAGTCATAAATAAAGTAAGCCTGCTGAAGTTTACGCAGAGTTATTCTTAATGATGTTTGGGAGGCGGGTATGTGTATCGCCGCCCCGGGTACCATTTATTGGATAACCAACACCCCTGCCATAGGATGCCCCAAGGGGTATGCTATGTTTTGCGATTCAGCAAGAATTCCCGGGTTCCTGGATTGGGGTTTATCTAGGTCTTTGTGGCGAATGCGTTTGGCTATGTACTGTGTGTCCTACAGATTCCTACCCATACTTTTTCCTTTCCAGAACTTCCCTTTCTTAAAAAAACTCCTCCACACACCATTCCCCTAAGATGAAATAGGCCCTGAGGAAAATTATTTTCCTCAGGACCTCCTGAATGGAGCTAATGTAAAAAAAGAGGGTAAAAAAACCACGAGAAACTGTAATAGGTACTTACATTAAAATAAAATGTTATTTGAAAAGCCGTTCCTGTCAGTAATAAATAAATACTAAAAAGATTGTTGTATAAAAGAATATAAATGTGCAGCTCAGTTTCCAGTGAAATTAAAATTGTACCAAAATTGCATATTTAACTGTTGGAGCGTTTTGGCCACATTTTGGCTAATTTGCAAACACCAGCGAGCGCTATCTGGCCAATATACGGTAAATTTGAAGAGATATCTTAAAACATTTTCTGATATATTTCAAAAGATCTCGCCACATAAGGCTAACTCAATAGGATCACATTTTATCAAGAGATTCGCATCTCTTCTGAATTATTTGTTATTGACATACCGAGAACTATTACTACGAAATATTTTTTCTTAATAATAAAAATAATATTTGGATGATTTATATAGCGCCGTTTTTGTGAAAAATCACCTCAAGGGCCTTATATTGATAATGTGTTTAAATTTTAAAAATTGGATGTTCGAATTTAAATTTGTATCTGTGATTATCAACTAGGTCATAGACAACACACATAAGTCATAATATTTAATATTGCTTTAAGCTCTAAGCAGATACCATGAAGGGAAATAATATTTATGCAGAATTCACGCGTTATAATTTTTTTATGAAAACTTAAAATATTGGAAAAACGCTCCAAAATAGGTGTATTCAATTTCTCTCTAACACTATAAGCAGTTTACATGTCTCCACATTAAAATAGGTGTATTCAATTTCTCTCTAACACTATAAGCAGTTTATATATCTCCACATTAAAATAGGTGTATTCAATTTCTCTCTAACACTATAAGCAGTTTACATATCACCACATTAAAATAGGTGTATTCAATTTCTCTCTAACACTATAAGCAGTTTACATGTCTCCACATTAAAATAGGTGTATTCAATTTCTCTCTAACACTATAAGCAGTTTATATATCTCCACATTAAAATAGGTGTATTCAATTTCTCTCTAACACTATAAGCAGTTTACATGTCTCCAAATTAAAAAAGGTGTATTCAATTTCTCTCTAACACTATAAGCAGTTTACATGTCTCCACATTAAAAAAGGTGTATACAATTTCTCTCTAACACTATAAGCAGTTTACATATCTCCACATCAAAATAGGTGTATTCAATTTCTCTCTAACACTATAAGCAGTTTACATGTCTCCACATTAAAATAGGTGTATTTAATTTCTCTCTAACACTATAAGCAGTTAACATGTCTCCACATTAAAATAGGTGTATTTAATTTCTCTCTAACACTATAAGCAGTTAACATGTCTCCACATTAAAATAGGTGTGTTCAATTTCTCTCTAACACTATAAACAGTTTACACATCTCCACATCAAAATAGGTGTATTCAATTTCTCTCTAACACTGCAAGCAGTTTACATGTCTCCACATTAAAATAGGTGTATTCAATTTCTCTCTAACACTCTAAGCAGTTTACATATCTCCACATTAAAATAGGTGTGTTCAATTTCTCTCTAACACTATAAACAGTTTACACATCTCCACATCAAAATAGGTTTATTCAATTTCTCTCTAATACTTTAAGCAGTTTACATATCTCCACATCAAAATAGGTGTATTCAATTTCTCTCTAACACTATAAACAGTTTACATGTCTCCACATTAAAATAGGTGTATTCAATTTCTCTCTAACACTATAAACAGTTTACATGTCTCCACATTGAAATAGGTGTATTCAATTTCTCTCTAACACTATAAACAGTTTACATGTCTCCACATTAAAAAGGTGTATTTAATTTCTCTCTAACACTATAAGCAGTTAACATGTCTCCACATTAAAATAGGTGTATTTAATTTCTCTCTAACACTATAAGCAGTTAACATGTCTCCACATTAAAATTTGGTGGTAGATATGATTTTATGAAAGAGGGGGAGACATTTCTAAACCGAACGCGTAAAAATTTCCGAGTAGTGGGCTGAGAGTAATTATGTAAAAAATACGTAATTAGAAATAAATCAAGTCTAATTAAAAAAAAACGTAAAAATTTAAATGGAAAAATGTGTGTTTGTATAAGAAACTATTTTAAGATTAATAAATAAATAAATATGATAATATGCGTTCTTGACTTAGATGTTATAAATCTATATATATATATACAAATCAAAATATGGTTGCTTTTATATTTATGTAAGTTGTTTACGTATTGCTACATATTTTAAGCATAGGAAATGTTTGAAACTGTCAATTAGTTAATTGTCTTCTTTCCACCCTTTCTTCTTTCTTTACACGAAACCGTCAAAAATGTCACAATTTGAGAATGACTTTTTTCAAATTTAGATTTCGCAAACCATCAATTGTTCAATTAAAATGCTATTTTCGAATAAACTCTTTAAATTGATACGTTTTTACATTTTCACGGCCAAAAGTATTTTCGTTATTTGTTTTTGGGTGTTGCGCTACCTCCTTCTTTAGCCAACGTTTCGGACAGCGTTGGCTGAAGAAGGAGGTAGCGCAACACGGCATAACACCCCAAAAACAAATAACGAAAAAAAACCCTTTAAATTAATAAATTTACTTGAAGTACTAAGTAAGTACGAATTGTAGGTATTTTAAATAGGTACCTGTGTTAGGTAACAAATTTGATTGATTGTTTTTATAATATAAAAAAATGAATGTTTGTAATATATGAAAAATTAAAATTTGAATAAAAACATTGTAATCGGTGTCGCGCGAACTTTTGGAAAACTGCATTACTGGGACTAAATATATATGGAACGCGGGAGAGGGAAGGCGGGGAAAATGGAGGGGGAACGCGTGAGTGGAAAAGGACGTGGGAGGGGAAGGGGCGGCGGAAGACGAACGGGACTAATGGGAAAGGATACGCAGGGAGAAACAATTTCTTTATTTAGTGGCATTGCAACGCATGCCCGGAAATCGCTAGTAGAATATATTTACTTAAAACTTACCATTCTGAAGATATGGATGAATGTTGCAAGATGAAACTGGTTCATCAAAAATAAATTAGTCCAAAAAAATCATGTGATTTAGTTGTACGCCACTGACTTGGGATGTTCCAGTGTTTATATTTTAGAGTCTTTACACATTGGTTTACAGATGGAGTTTGTTCCGTTAAACGTTAAACAAAACAATGCCCTCAAAAATAATGCCATTACAATGATTTAAAAACGTGTGAATTTAAAAAAAAACCTCTAATAAAATCAGTGATAAAATCGGTGATGAAATCGGTAATAAAATCGGCGATGAAATCAATGATGAAATCGGTGATAAAATCGGCGATGAAATTTCAATGATGATTTCGGTGATAAAGTCAGGGATGAAATCGGTGATGAAATTTTGAATGAATATTGACAAATTGAAAATGATTTATTTTTCTCTGGTGCAATCTTCACTCATGTACGGAATAATAGGATGGGGTGGTGCGCTTGATGCTTTTAGTAAACCTTCACAAACAACTCAAAATTATATTGTCAAAGTTATGCAAACTTAATAGAAACAAAACATTTTCGACAGATGCGCTATTCACATAGAGATATATCAATGGCTATTCAGAGAATCTAAACTATTCAGTCTGCAACTATTTAACTGCAAACAGTGAAATATATCTAAAACAAACAAATTCGAAAAAAATGGAAACGGAATCAATATTAGAAATAATAATAATACTCCCAAACAAACACAAAACAAATGCAAACACACAGCAGCTATAAAGGGAATGGAAATAATTCCACTTGTAATTTATTATAGGTATGCATGCACTCTTGCCGTCACGCAGCAAGCGCCGCGCCGTATTAACAAAGACAAATATAAGAAAATATATATGTTTTTTTTATTTTTTGTTAGAAATGATTCAAAACTATATTTATGATTTACTACGTGAAAACTGTAGGGGGAGGGGGGGGGGGGGGCTCTTGGAATGTACTACACGTGGTCACCGAGGGGGAGAGGAGGGTTAAAAATTTGCAAAAAGTGGGTTACGTAGTATGGGTACGTTCCCTAAGGAGCATTTACGACAGTTTTAAATCGATTTATCGCAAAAGGCAGGTTAACTTTTGTACATTAGCTCAACACAGGAGGCCCTGAGGAAAATAATTCCCTCAGGGCCTATTGTCATCTTTGTAGATGTGTAAGGTATTATTTGGAAAGGAAGGAGAGGATGTTCTGGGAAGGATAAAGGCGTGAGGGATAGGTATGAATGTGTGTCCAGTAATGACGTAGGAATCCATACCTCACTCTCTCGACCCAACCCACTGCGGTGCAGGACGATATGTCGAGAGAGTCCTTTCGGAGGTAAAAGAATCTCCCTGAACCAGTCTCTTCCGATCCGGCCTGCTACGCAAAAGGCTGGCCGCCCCCGCCTATTGCGTAGCAATATAGCTTGATATTCATTTCTAGGACGGTGTTATTCAAATAGGAATTAATCTAGTAAAAATATCGTTACTGCCATCTATCGACGAATATTGTGGGTTATGATATGAATAGTAAAAACATCGTTACTGCCATCTATCGACGAATATTGTGGGTTATGATATGAATAGTAAAAATATCGTTACTGCCATCTATCGACGAATATTGTGGGTTATGATATGAATAGTAAAAATATCGTTACTGCCATCTATCGACGAATATTGTGGGTTATGATATGAATAGTAAAAACATCGTTACTGCCATCTATCGACGAAGATTGTGGGTTATGGTTATGCTAAGGTGGGTGATCGACGTACGAGCCTATACCGCGGTTTTAAAAACCGTCGGTTTTACTCGCGGCTCGTTGGTGCTGATCTACTAGCGAGTAAAACAGTCGTATCGTAGTCGAATTGAGGTTACATGTCTTGTTCGGAGTCTGAAGCTTTGTGTTATCTTGGTATTATAGCATACCACGAATTAAAAATTATTATTAAATAAAAAATAAAAAATTTAATAAATAAAAAGAAAAATTAATTTTATAAATTAAGAATTTTTATTAATAAATTTTTTTCATAATTTTTTTTTTTATTACTTATTTCCCTGGTTTTTGTATTCGCATGATTTAATTTGCCATAAACAGGGATGCTCTCGGAAGCCATTTATAAATTCTACGATGAAATCGTCACTGTGAATTCGCAGATTCATTATTACGTGACGTCCGTCCTTGTCAGTCCTCTAGCGCTGTCGCCGATAACTGGCGGCGGCGGCTTGGCTCGCCGGCCGTGATCGACACGCAGTTTTGAACGATGAGCCGAGTAAAAAATCAAGCATACAAGACGAGCCACGAGCCTGGCTCGTCAACTCACAAAACCGCGGTTTTGCAATGATACACCGGCGAGCTTTACCGACGAGCCATAAGACCGCGGTTTTACTCGCCTGTCGATCAGGGCATTCAGGGCTAGCGAGACTTTTGGTAAGCCCACACAGCGGCCAACGTTCCAACTTCAAACGTTTGGACGATCGTGTGGAGGGGTGTTCGTGCGTTGGAAGTTCTAGTTGGAAGGTTGGAGTTCGAGTTGGCCTGGGATCGCCCTCGAGGCGATCCCGACGGCCAACTCACACTAACCAGCCTGCCGCAGCTGTCCACACATCAGTCTGCGAACTGCAGGCGATCAAGACGCGCGGCCGCGTACTATTAAAATGAAAATATTATTTCGGAGAACATGTCGTGTATATACGTATATAATTATACGTGCGTAATAATTATAGGCAACTGATATAAGATACAGCGTAGCTACAGCTGTTCAATGTCCGCCATTTTGGGTTCGGAATTCGGGGTTGGAGGGTTGGCCGCAGCCACCACACGATCGGCCAACCTTCCAACTCCAAACTAATGGGGGTATGACACGACATCTTTTTTCAGCCCGATTCCCGTATCGAGACCAGGGACCAAATTTTTCGCAATACACGATCTCTATTTTCATCAATATTTCAGTTGGCATCACTGCAAACAACACACATGATCAGCTGTCACCTGTCACCTGTCACGAGAATTTTATATCGCGCACCATTAGGAGGAATTGGTTTATTTATGTTGTCAGTTGTTGTTCGTTTGCATTTGAACCCTCATAATGATGAATGGATGAATGCATGCTGAAATGAGGTAATAGACTTGAGACGCGTCAGTTCTCAGACAATGAAAAATTCGTACAGTGCTCAAATAACATCGGAAATACAATGCGCAGCTCAAGTGAAGAAAAAATGTAATATTTGCGGTCTGTTTGCACAACAGAACATTGAAAGAAAATATTCAAGAGCTTCCACGTCAAACGTGAGTGAAAATATTAAACATTTTAATTTCGAGTGCAATATTTATTAATTATAATAGAAATTTAGAAGACAAACCAGTACCTACACATCTATTCACACTTTTGACTGTGTATAAACAATTATGTTGGAAATACATTCTATGTAATTACATAATTTAAAAACTGTTTCATAAATCTTTATTGTATATATTTTAGGAGGCTGTGGTCACACCTGCTACCTACTTCTACTTCAAACCTATATAATTTAGGGCGACTACCTCCAACATAGAAATGGAAATTCAGGCAAATTCGCAGTGCTTGATTTACGCTGATAGTGAGATTATCTGGGAAAATACTGGTAATTTTTTATTTTTTTTTTATTTTTTTATTTTTTTTTTTATTATTACATTTATTACATACAAGATATAACAATATAAAAGGAAGCTTTGACTGTCCAACTAGGAAGGTTTCCCGTTTTAGGACAGTCAATTTAAATTATTATTATATATTTAATGAAATTAATTACATGCATTTCAACAATATTATCACAATCTACTTTGGGCTGAGTTGGTTAAACAGTATTGTCAAGATCTACTCTAATTGAGTAATCTGAAAGTATGTTGCCCGTCGTATGCTGATGATGCCTTGCTGATTTGTATGGAAGATCTACAGTCTTTCGTGTCTAGGATGAACAAATATGTATGAAGAATCAGTTAATGATAATAATAATGATGAATGTAAGTCTAAAGTGATGGTGTTTAAAAGAGAGAGTAAAAAAACAGTGTTTAATATAGTAGGTGGATGAGTTTGTGCATCTGGGAAGTTTGTTTACGAGAGATGGGTAAATGCAGGTAACTCCATTAATGGAGGACTGAACACCGTTGGCGCTAACAAACAACTCCAAAGAAGGGAAGCTGGCAGTCCACAATGGAGTGCTGGTACCTGCCCTGAGGAGATTACTTGTACCTGGCAGAGAGAGGCATGGAACTGGCAGAGAAAGGATTCAAGTAGACTGAACGCTGTAAAAATGAGATTCCTGCGAATGTGTGTAAAAACCATGTATGATTGTGTAAGAAACTTGGAGATCTGCAAAGAATGCAAGGCTGCTGTAAGTGTAATATTATGATAAAAATAAAAGTGGTCTTAAACAAATTTATGTGTTTTTATTGTAATATTATGAGTAAGATTATAAGTATAGTATATATAATTATTGTAGCATGTAGAGCGAATGAACGAGGTAAGGAGTTTAAGAAGAATATATGCCGCAAATGTGAATGGTAGAAGAGGTCGGGGATGCCCGTGGAAGACATGGCACTACCGTGAAGCAAGGAGTGTGTTTCAAGACCGAGTTGTTTGGCGGTCCATCCTCTCGGCGAAACGAAGATGGTTAGTTACTCTGGGGTGTACTTGATGCAACGTTCTTAGTCATGCCAACACTTTTAATCTTTTTTTCAGGATTCAGTGGAACATAGGCCATTAAGCCATCAGCAATAGGTTGCAATGGACCATCACAATCCTAAACCAGCTGCGGCCAGGCAGCCACACAGCAACATATGTACATATTCTGGTATTTTAAATTGAATTCATAAATTGCATACTATTATCACAATAATATTATATTAAAACAATTTAAAACTTTTTTCCACTTAATTTATTTCTGACTGTAAACGGTTTCAGCCTATTAAGGCCCTCTTCAACTATGGTTTATACGCATAACATTATAAAGTTTGTAATTTGTAATCTTTTTTTTTAGGAATCAGGTGGAATGTAGATTATCAAATGCCATATAACATAATCCTAGACCAGCTGCGGCCAAACACAGCAGCGTAATAAGTTATTACTTTTGTACATTTATGCATCTTTACAAATTTGCTAATTATTATAGCCTGGTTGATTACAAACTTTTTCTTTTATTTTTTTACATTACAAATAACATTCAATGTAATAAATTTACAATACAAACAACATTCACAACACTGCAATTCATGACGATATCCCTGTATCAATGCAACAACTTCACTGAAGGACGCAAAGTACAATCAAATTCCATAGGGCCATTTATCACCTCAAGGGGACTTTAAAATATGCTTTATCTTTATCTCTAAAACTTATTAAAAAAAATTATAAGAAAAATTCTCTTTTTATAACATTTGAAGGTTATTCCCATCAATGTAATATATCATAAAACTTATTAATATTATCACCCTATCACGCTTTTATACGGAATTCCACATTTATATATTTACAGTATGTAAGTATAATAACAGTATATCAAGTATGAAAAGATACATTGCGTTACAGCAGATAAGTACCTCTAATAAAACTCTTAACAAATAAGAAATATAATAAAACTGTGATGGGTATTGATTTTAAATAATAAGATCTGAACTAGTTAATACCAAGTATAATAGACAAAAGCAAGTTAATAGGAACTTATAAGCCTACAATGTTCATTCATGTGGTAAAAACTGTATCATACATAAGTAACATAACATAATATGTTATTTATGAGACAAGATTTTAAAACAGGAGAAAACTACTGAACTTATCCAATAATTGGCACATCCGATTGGAATTACTTGCTTTTCCGAGATTAGCAAATTAAATTACCCAACAAAAATGTCTGTGCAATATATTTGTTCAAAAAAGGTTAAAAAAATTCTAATTTAGAGCAAAAATTTATAGTTCTATAGGTTCAATACTACTGGGTGGAAAACTCATTCATTTCAGAAAAGTATTTGACTTTGTTTCACCACTGATAAGAAATCTCTTGGAATTAGGGCTTTTACAAATATACATAAGAATACAATATATATATATTCATGAAAATAGCGAAAAAGAAAGACAGAATTTAAAAAAATTTATCAGCCTTTTAATAAAATTTTATCAACGCTCTTTTGCACATCCAGAGTTAAACATTTTCTCTATATAAATCAGCTGTATTCGATGACGAAAACGTAAAGAAGCCAGCTTGTATTGTAATATTGTTGAACTGAATGTATAGCTGAACTATTGTTGAAATAAAACCATACGCCCAACTCATTAATTTCCAATACAGAAACTAACGAAATATTCATCATCATCATTCTTGGCTCTACAACCCCTGGTGAGTCTTGGCATCCTCAAGAGTCTTCCCCCACTTATCTCGGTTTTGTGCCAGCTCTCTCCAGTTTAGAATCTCTAAGGTAGATATATCTTTGAGGACGTTGTCGCTCCATCTTAATCTCGGTCTTCCCAGACTCCTTCGCCTTATCGGTCTAGAGTTCAGCAGTGACTTTGGTGCTTGATGCTTGGTCATTCTCTCCACATGACCCAGCCACCAAAGTCTTTCTAGTTTTATAAATTTTGAGACGTTTAGCTCCACAGAGTATATAGCTCATTGTTGTAACGTCTGCGCCAAAATCCATTTTCTAAACCCAGTCCGAAGATACGCCTCAAAATTTTCCTTTCTAAAACGTCCAGTGCTCGTTCATAGGAATAATAATATGTTCATAGGAAGGATTAATAACGAAATATTACTAATGGAGTAATGAAAATGGATTCATTATTCAGCAAAATCTCATAATGTGACATTTGTTTATGTTGGATTGTAAGCTATTATCTTGACACCATGTAAAAAGTTTGAACAAGTAATTGGACAATATACGGCAATCATTAACATTTCTTATTGCCTTGAATAATTTTAGAAGCGTTACAAGTTAGTACAATACGAATCAGATGTCAGATTTCAAAAATACCGCCGAAATATAAATACCAAACAGTATGAAAATCAGCACTACCAACGTGCCAACAATTGGTGGTTGGGTAGTTCTATGATATTCATAGTTTGTCTATGCCTTCGGGATGAAAAAAATACGAAAATCGGCACTACCAACCACCGGTGGTTGGTAGTGCCGATTTTCGTCTACGTTTTCATCATGCAGCTAGTTGCCGTTAGAGAAAAAGTAATAATATTTTGAGACGTTAAAACGTCAAAAAATGGCAACACCTTTTAAAAATGTCATCCGTCAATCCGTGTCGAACACTCAAAATCAAAATATTGTTATAGCGATAAACAACATCATAATTTGCAGTTTCTGTGCGCAGTTGTTTGTCATTATATCGCGAATCGTTGGTTTTTTGGACCATTATCATAATGTCTTGCTCTCAAACTTGGTCAAATGAGGTAATTGAGTTATTATAAAAAGCAAAAATGGTGCGCGCTTGGTTGACAGATAGTTTTGTAAACTCCAAGCAGTTGGAACGCCAGAGGAACCCTCCTGAATTCCTCAACCTTGATGAACTTTTCAAACAGACTGTTGAATATTTCAAGGTAATACAATAGCTTGTATTAATTTGTACCTAAAATATAATATTATTCTTTTCCAATTTTAAGCTGTCACCATATTTTCTCCACAGATCAACTGCGATACTTACAAAACTGATGGAGTTCTTCATAACTTGCTCCAAGGACTGTCTGCCAAATTACGAGGAGAAGTCATTCTTCAAAGAACATTTGCACACGGATGAAGAGATCCATTTTGTCTTGGATGGATCAGTCTACTTTGATGTGAGATATGGAAAGGATGACTGGATCAGGATTGAGGTGGTTGCCGGAGACATGAATATTACTAAGTGGAATCTATCAACGCTTTACTCTTGACACAAAAGTAAGTAACCATTAATTTTTTCAAGTGAGTGCTTGCTTCTGCGAATGGTTTCCTTCTATATTCAATTTGGGAGGCGGGTATGAGTACTGTCCCATTTATTGGAAGACCAACATTTCTGCCATAGGTCATCCAAGTGGTTCGCTACATTTGGGGACATAGCAGGGGTGCCCGGTTTCATGGGGTGAGGTTTGTCCGGATCTTGGCGGCGGATGCGTTTGTCCATTTGTCCATCAACCTTGCACTACAGTGGTAAGAATAGATTCATATGTCTGCCGCTATTGGATACACCGACCCCAGATTCCTACCTTCTTTCCTTCTAAGAACTTTCTCTCCTTCCTTTTCCTAAAAAGACCCTCCACACAGCATCCTCAAAGATGACATAGGCACTGAGGGGAATTATTTTCCTCAGGGCCTCCTGTGTGGAGCTATTGTAAAAAAAAATATTATTAATGTAATGAAATTATATATGTGTTTTTACAGTTTTTTAATCAATGTTGCATATTTAATTACTCATGATTATGTTACATGTGTATGTATATAAAAACCAAAAAAAAAAAAATTACCAGTGAAGTCTCATTTAAAAAAAAATCTGTTCAGGAAGACAGGAACTTCAAGGATAACCTGGTATCTACCTAATATTGTTTACTATGGAATAATCTTTCTAACTAAATGTAAAAAAAACTATACTTCACTGGCAGGAATGAAATCTCCAAGAACTTCCCTGTGAAAAAACACTTAAATACTTTATGATAATACATATTGTGATTTTTAATACAGTCATTAAGTGCGTGAAACATAAAGGGTATCTTCTTTGTTTCAGAATTTCATAGTTGCTAAAAGATTTTTTGCGGCAGAGGAGGTGTGGATTCCCCACAACAGCCCGGCCGGAAGGAGGTCGAAAACTATATGTGGAGGAGCTAAAGGAAGGATTCGCCGCTCCAGTTGCCTAAAGATTTCATATCAATACTGCATTGGCAAGACTTCTGAAAATGTTGACTATTCCTAATATGTATTTAACTATATAATATATGTACTTATTGTATTGTATTGATTGTTTAATATTGATAATTGATAAAGTATAGAAAAATTAAGTATGTTGGTATTTATTATGAATTTCATGAAAACAGTTGTTATACCTTCCAAATTATGATAAATTAAAATAAGAATTTCACAAAATTGATATGTTCAATGAAAAATGTTTTAAAAATATCGGAAAAGGATGCTGACTAACTATTTGGATTAATGGGGCAAAGGAGCTTTGAAACTTATTATATCTTACCCACAACTTATACTTTTTTCACATTAGCTCCACACAGGAGGTCCCGAGGAAAATAATAGCCCTCAGGGCCTGTCATCTTTGGGGATGCCGTATGGAGGGTCTTTTTAGAAAAGGAAGGAGAGAAAGTTCTGGGAAGGAAAAGGGTATTAGGAGTGGATAGGAATCTGGGTGTCGTGTGTCCAGGAGCGACAGACTTGTGAATTCATCTCTTCCACTGCGCTGCAAGGCGATGTTCCGAGAGAGTATGGTTGGAGAAGTCAAAGGGAAAAAGGGACTCCCTCAACCATTTTCTCTCGATCCGCCCTGCCAGGCAGCCAGTGGGCAGATGCATTCACTGCCAAGACCCGGACTAACCTTGCCCCATGAACCCGGGTACCCCTGCTAAATCACTAAACATAGAAAACCACTTGGGGTGACCTATGGCAGAGGTGTTGTTATCCAATAAATGGTTCGATGGTCCGATATCTGCCTCCTAAATTTATTACAACTAAAGTAAGTAGTGCTTTAAGATTTAGACTTATAGGTACATAGACATTATTCAACATCTGCCAGGGAACAGGGTGAAGAAATCTATGAAAAGATCCCAAAAGTGTGAAGCACTTGCTGGAGGTCTGTTGCTGCCTACTGCTCAACGTTCAACAACGGATCCCAATAAGTTTGGTGCCCTTGCTCCATAATTTCCACGCATGCTGCTATTTTCTCTTCTAAGAAAGTTGTGAAGCGCACACACTGTCCACGTAATGGATTCAACTTTACCCATGCCGAAGTTGATTGGAGCTAGGATTCTTAACCTGTTTGCCAAAATCCCAAGGGCATTTTCAAGCACGCGTCTTGGTCTGCCTAGATGGTAATTGAAAATCCGCTTTCAGGGGGCAAACCCCTCTGTGCCTGTTGTTTCATAATATAGTTAGACAATTGTTGTAGCGAGATTCAGTGAGCATTGATGGTATACCTCACCAACAGTCTTGCACCAATGCAAGACTGTTGGTGGGGTATACCGTCACTAAATTACTAGGCGCCATTAAAACAATGCTGTGTTGGCCTTTATTATTAAAAAAGAAGAGCCATCACATCTTTTGGCCCTGAAGACAATGTGCTTCCCATCTAGAGCATCCAGACAGCTTGGGAAATTCAATTTTAATTGAAATTTTTTGGCGATCTCCAGCGAACACCGCGTCTGGCAATCTCAAATACATATTTTTAAAGAAACCGGACGATGTTTTAGACGAAGTTCATTGTTTTGAGCATATTTAGTGCGCCGTGTTCGTTACGCCGAAGAAGCCACGGTTCTCTCTACAACTTCCGATCTATTCTGTGAGTCACTCGCCTTTTTTAAATCACTGCAGCGCCGGTAAAACTGCCGCAGATGCCAAAGCAATAGCTTTCAAAACCTCGTTTCTATCCGTCTTATAAGAATGCATAAATAAACCAATCCCTAAAAATGTTACAACACGTAAATGACAGATGAGTATGACAGATGTCAAAGTCAAAAGTACCGCCACCAATCTGTACGAAAATCGGCATTACCAACCGAAAATAGAGCAGACCTCCTTTTTCAGCCCGAATCTACAAAAACGATGAAAAAAGATGTCGTGTCATACCCCCATTAGTCTGTGCCTAGACGATTTTTCATTCGAGAGGCACTTGAACATTTTACTCCTTTGTCTATGGCTTCCTGTCATTTTAAGTAGTTGAAAGTGGTTTTTTTGCGAGATGGAATCTAGTAAAGAAAAATAATTATTTGTTCTGTTATAATAAATGTTATATATTAATATTTTAATAAAACATTAACGAAATAACATTATTATATTATATTTTCATTAATTTAAAAGAAAAATCCGATGGATTTGTACACATTAAACACAAAAACAATTAATACCTATTTTGTAATAATTTAATCTAATTTTTATAAACGTTTTACGTGATACATAATATCTAAAACCACCACTCAGGTACTTATTTGTCTATGATTTGTTGTCTACGCTCGAAAAATATAAATTCGCTTCAAGCGTTGCGCAATAACGTAGATTATTGCGCAATGCTTGACTCAAGCGTCAAGCCACCTCTGGAGACGGTCAAAATGCGGTCAAAACCCTAGCCATAGACAAAAAACTACGTGATTGAGCCAAGCCGCTTGATATGGTACTTCCACACCAAAGCCAACCTTCCAACTCCGAACTTATGGGGGTATGACACGACATCTTTTTTCATCGTTTTTGTAGATTCGGGCTGAAAAAGGAGGTCTGCTCTATTTTCGGTTGGTAATGCCGATTTTCGTACAGATTGGTGGCGGTACTTTTGACTTTGACATCTGTCATACTCATCTGTCATTTACGTGTTGTAACATTTTTAGGGATTGGTTTATTTATGCATTCTTATAAGACGGATAGAAACGAGGTTTTGAAAGCTATTGCTTTGGCATCTGCGGCAGTTTTACCGGCGCTGCAGTGATTTAAAAAAGGCGAGTGACTCACAGAATAGATCGGAAGTTGTAGAGAGAACCGTGGCTTCTTCGGCGTAACGAACACGGCGCACTAAATATGCTCAAAACAATGAACTTCGTCTAAAACATCGTCCGGTTTCTTTAAAAATATGTATTTGAGATTGCCAGACGCGGTGTTCGCTGGAGATCGCCAAAAAATTTCAATTAAAATTGAATTTCCCAAGCTGTCTGGATGCTCTAGATGGGAAGCACATTGTCTTCAGGGCCAAAAGATGTGATGGCTCTTCTTTTTTAATAATAAAGGCCAACACAGCATTGTTTTAATGGCGCCTAGTAATTTAGTGACGGTATACCCCACCAACAGTCTTGCATTGGTGCAAGACTGTTGGTGAGGTATACCATCAATGCTCACTGAATCTCGCTACAACAATTGTCTAACTATATTATGAAACAACAGGCACAGAGGGGTTTGCCCCCTGAAAGCGGATTTTCAATTACCATCTAGGCAGACCAAGACGCGTGCTTGAAAATGCCCTTGGGATTTTGGCAAACAGGTTAAGAATCCTAGCTCCAATCAACTTCGGCATGGGTAAAGTTGAATCCATTACGTGGACAGTGTGTGCGCTTCACAACTTTCTTAGAAGAGAAAATAGCAGCATGCGTGGAAATTATGGAGCAAGGGCACCAAACTTATTGGGATCCGTTGTTGAACGTTGAGCAGTAGGCAGCAACAGACCTCCAGCAAGTGCTTCACACTTTTGGGATCTTTTCATAGATTTCTTCACCCTGTTCCCTGGCAGATGTTGAAT
This sequence comes from Limnephilus rhombicus, assembly GCA_929108145.2. Lineage (NCBI taxonomy): Eukaryota > Metazoa > Arthropoda > Insecta > Trichoptera > Limnephilidae > Limnephilus > Limnephilus rhombicus. The sequence continues at coordinate 20,786,906 of OV815290.1, read as the reverse complement.
AATGTCTATGTACCTATAAGTCTAAATCTTAAAGCACTACTTACTTTAGTTGTAATAAATTTAGGAGGCAGATATCGGACCATCGAACCATTTATTGGATAACAACACCTCTGCCATAGGTCACCCCAAGTGGTTTTCTATGTTTAGTGATTTAGCAGGGGTACCCGGGTTCATGGGGCAAGGTTAGTCCGGGTCTTGGCAGTGAATGCATCTGCCCACTGGCTGCCTGGCAGGGCGGATCGAGAGAAAATGGTTGAGGGAGTCCCTTTTTCCCTTTGACTTCTCCAACCATACTCTCTCGGAACATCGCCTTGCAGCGCAGTGGAAGAGATGAATTCACAAGTCTGTCGCTCCTGGACACACGACACCCAGATTCCTATCCACTCCTAATACCCTTTTCCTTCCCAGAACTTTCTCTCCTTCCTTTTCTAAAAAGACCCTCCATACGGCATCCCCAAAGATGACAGGCCCTGAGGGCTATTATTTTCCTCGGGACCTCCTGTGTGGAGCTAATGTGAAAAAAGTATAAGTTGTGGGTAAGATATAATAAGTTTCAAAGCTCCTTTGCCCCATTAATCCAAATAGTTAGTCAGCATCCTTTTCCGATATTTTTAAAACATTTTTCATTGAACATATCAATTTTGTGAAATTCTTATTTTAATTTATCATAATTTGGAAGGTATAACAACTGTTTTCATGAAATTCATAATAAATACCAACATACTTAATTTTTCTATACTTTATCAATTATCAATATTAAACAATCAATACAATACAATAAGTACATATATTATATAGTTAAATACATATTAGGAATAGTCAACATTTTCAGAAGTCTTGCCAATGCAGTATTGATATGAAATCTTTAGGCAACTGGAGCGGCGAATCCTTCCTTTAGCTCCTCCACATATAGTTTTCGACCTCCTTCCGGCCGGGCTGTTGTGGGGAATCCACACCTCCTCTGCCGCAAAAAATCTTTTAGCAACTATGAAATTCTGAAACAAAGAAGATACCCTTTATGTTTCACGCACTTAATGACTGTATTAAAAATCACAATATGTATTATCATAAAGTATTTAAGTGTTTTTTCACAGGGAAGTTCTTGGAGATTTCATTCCTGCCAGTGAAGTATAGTTTTTTTTACATTTAGTTAGAAAGATTATTCCATAGTAAACAATATTAGGTAGATACCAGGTTATCCTTGAAGTTCCTGTCTTCCTGAACAGATTTTTTTTTAAATGAGACTTCACTGGTAATTTTTTTTTTTTTGGTTTTTATATACATACACATGTAACATAATCATGAGTAATTAAATATGCAACATTGATTAAAAAACTGTAAAAACACATATATAATTTCATTACATTAATAATATTTTTTTTTACAATAGCTCCACACAGGAGGCCCTGAGGAAAATAATTCCCCTCAGTGCCTATGTCATCTTTGAGGATGCTGTGTGGAGGGTCTTTTTAGGAAAAGGAAGGAGAGAAAGTTCTTAGAAGGAAAGAAGGTAGGAATCTGGGGTCGGTGTATCCAATAGCGGCAGACATATGAATCTATTCTTACCACTGTAGTGCAAGGTTGATGGACAAATGGACAAACGCATCCGCCGCCAAGATCCGGACAAACCTCACCCCATGAAACCGGGCACCCCTGCTATGTCCCCAAATGTAGCGAACCACTTGGATGACCTATGGCAGAAATGTTGGTCTTCCAATAAATGGGACAGTACTCATACCCGCCTCCCAAATTGAATATAGAAGGAAACCATTCGCAGAAGCAAGCACTCACTTGAAAAAATTAATGGTTACTTACTTTTGTGTCAAGAGTAAAGCGTTGATAGATTCCACTTAGTAATATTCATGTCTCCGGCAACCACCTCAATCCTGATCCAGTCATCCTTTCCATATCTCACATCAAAGTAGACTGATCCATCCAAGACAAAATGGATCTCTTCATCCGTGTGCAAATGTTCTTTGAAGAATGACTTCTCCTCGTAATTTGGCAGACAGTCCTTGGAGCAAGTTATGAAGAACTCCATCAGTTTTGTAAGTATCGCAGTTGATCTGTGGAGAAAATATGGTGACAGCTTAAAATTGGAAAAGAATAATATTATATTTTAGGTACAAATTAATACAAGCTATTGTATTACCTTGAAATATTCAACAGTCTGTTTGAAAAGTTCATCAAGGTTGAGGAATTCAGGAGGGTTCCTCTGGCGTTCCAACTGCTTGGAGTTTACAAAACTATCTGTCAACCAAGCGCGCACCATTTTTGCTTTTTATAATAACTCAATTACCTCATTTGACCAAGTTTGAGAGCAAGACATTATGATAATGGTCCAAAAAACCAACGATTCGCGATATAATGACAAACAACTGCGCACAGAAACTGCAAATTATGATGTTGTTTATCGCTATAACAATATTTTGATTTTGAGTGTTCGACACGGATTGACGGATGACATTTTTAAAAGGTGTTGCCATTTTTTGACGTTTTAACGTCTCAAAATATTATTACTTTTTCTCTAACGGCAACTAGCTGCATGATGAAAACGTAGACGAAAATCGGCACTACCAACCACCGGTGGTTGGTAGTGCCGATTTTCGTATTTTTTTCATCCCGAAGGCATAGACAAACTATGAATATCATAGAACTACCCAACCACCAATTGTTGGCACGTTGGTAGTGCTGATTTTCATACTGTTTGGTATTTATATTTCGGCGGTATTTTTGAAATCTGACATCTGATTCGTATTGTACTAACTTGTAACGCTTCTAAAATTATTCAAGGCAATAAGAAATGTTAATGATTGCCGTATATTGTCCAATTACTTGTTCAAACTTTTTACATGGTGTCAAGATAATAGCTTACAATCCAACATAAACAAATGTCACATTATGAGATTTTGCTGAATAATGAATCCATTTTCATTACTCCATTAGTAATATTTCGTTATTAATCCTTCCTATGAACATATTATTATTCCTATGAACGAGCACTGGACGTTTTAGAAAGGAAAATTTTGAGGCGTATCTTCGGACTGGGTTTAGAAAATGGATTTTGGCGCAGACGTTACAACAATGAGCTATATACTCTGTGGAGCTAAACGTCTCAAAATTTATAAAACTAGAAAGACTTTGGTGGCTGGGTCATGTGGAGAGAATGACCAAGCATCAAGCACCAAAGTCACTGCTGAACTCTAGACCGATAAGGCGAAGGAGTCTGGGAAGACCGAGATTAAGATGGAGCGACAACGTCCTCAAAGATATATCTACCTTAGAGATTCTAAACTGGAGAGAGCTGGCACAAAACCGAGATAAGTGGGGGAAGACTCTTGAGGATGCCAAGACTCACCAGGGGTTGTAGAGCCAAGAATGATGATGATGAATATTTCGTTAGTTTCTGTATTGGAAATTAATGAGTTGGGCGTATGGTTTTATTTCAACAATAGTTCAGCTATACATTCAGTTCAACAATATTACAATACAAGCTGGCTTCTTTACGTTTTCGTCATCGAATACAGCTGATTTATATAGAGAAAATGTTTAACTCTGGATGTGCAAAAGAGCGTTGATAAAATTTTATTAAAAGGCTGATAAATTTTTTTAAATTCTGTCTTTCTTTTTCGCTATTTTCATGAATATATATATATTGTATTCTTATGTATATTTGTAAAAGCCCTAATTCCAAGAGATTTCTTATCAGTGGTGAAACAAAGTCAAATACTTTTCTGAAATGAATGAGTTTTCCACCCAGTAGTATTGAACCTATAGAACTATAAATTTTTGCTCTAAATTAGAATTTTTTTAACCTTTTTTGAACAAATATATTGCACAGACATTTTTGTTGGGTAATTTAATTTGCTAATCTCGGAAAAGCAAGTAATTCCAATCGGATGTGCCAATTATTGGATAAGTTCAGTAGTTTTCTCCTGTTTTAAAATCTTGTCTCATAAATAACATATTATGTTATGTTACTTATGTATGATACAGTTTTTACCACATGAATGAACATTGTAGGCTTATAAGTTCCTATTAACTTGCTTTTGTCTATTATACTTGGTATTAACTAGTTCAGATCTTATTATTTAAAATCAATACCCATCACAGTTTTATTATATTTCTTATTTGTTAAGAGTTTTATTAGAGGTACTTATCTGCTGTAACGCAATGTATCTTTTCATACTTGATATACTGTTATTATACTTACATACTGTAAATATATAAATGTGGAATTCCGTATAAAAGCGTGATAGGGTGATAATATTAATAAGTTTTATGATATATTACATTGATGGGAATAACCTTCAAATGTTATAAAAAGAGAATTTTTCTTATAATTTTTTTTAATAAGTTTTAGAGATAAAGATAAAGCATATTTTAAAGTCCCCTTGAGGTGATAAATGGCCCTATGGAATTTGATTGTACTTTGCGTCCTTCAGTGAAGTTGTTGCATTGATACAGGGATATCGTCATGAATTGCAGTGTTGTGAATGTTGTTTGTATTGTAAATTTATTACATTGAATGTTATTTGTAATGTAAAAAAATAAAAGAAAAAGTTTGTAATCAACCAGGCTATAATAATTAGCAAATTTGTAAAGATGCATAAATGTACAAAAGTAATAACTTATTACGCTGCTGTGTTTGGCCGCAGCTGGTCTAGGATTATGTTATATGGCATTTGATAATCTACATTCCACCTGATTCCTAAAAAAAAAGATTACAAATTACAAACTTTATAATGTTATGCGTATAAACCATAGTTGAAGAGGGCCTTAATAGGCTGAAACCGTTTACAGTCAGAAATAAATTAAGTGGAAAAAAGTTTTAAATTGTTTTAATATAATATTATTGTGATAATAGTATGCAATTTATGAATTCAATTTAAAATACCAGAATATGTACATATGTTGCTGTGTGGCTGCCTGGCCGCAGCTGGTTTAGGATTGTGATGGTCCATTGCAACCTATTGCTGATGGCTTAATGGCCTATGTTCCACTGAATCCTGAAAAAAAGATTAAAAGTGTTGGCATGACTAAGAACGTTGCATCAAGTACACCCCAGAGTAACTAACCATCTTCGTTTCGCCGAGAGGATGGACCGCCAAACAACTCGGTCTTGAAACACACTCCTTGCTTCACGGTAGTGCCATGTCTTCCACGGGCATCCCCGACCTCTTCTACCATTCACATTTGCGGCATATATTCTTCTTAAACTCCTTACCTCGTTCATTCGCTCTACATGCTACAATAATTATATATACTATACTTATAATCTTACTCATAATATTACAATAAAAACACATAAATTTGTTTAAGACCACTTTTATTTTTATCATAATATTACACTTACAGCAGCCTTGCATTCTTTGCAGATCTCCAAGTTTCTTACACAATCATACATGGTTTTTACACACATTCGCAGGAATCTCATTTTTACAGCGTTCAGTCTACTTGAATCCTTTCTCTGCCAGTTCCATGCCTCTCTCTGCCAGGTACAAGTAATCTCCTCAGGGCAGGTACCAGCACTCCATTGTGGACTGCCAGCTTCCCTTCTTTGGAGTTGTTTGTTAGCGCCAACGGTGTTCAGTCCTCCATTAATGGAGTTACCTGCATTTACCCATCTCTCGTAAACAAACTTCCCAGATGCACAAACTCATCCACCTACTATATTAAACACTGTTTTTTTACTCTCTCTTTTAAACACCATCACTTTAGACTTACATTCATCATTATTATTATCATTAACTGATTCTTCATACATATTTGTTCATCCTAGACACGAAAGACTGTAGATCTTCCATACAAATCAGCAAGGCATCATCAGCATACGACGGGCAACATACTTTCAGATTACTCAATTAGAGTAGATCTTGACAATACTGTTTAACCAACTCAGCCCAAAGTAGATTGTGATAATATTGTTGAAATGCATGTAATTAATTTCATTAAATATATAATAATAATTTAAATTGACTGTCCTAAAACGGGAAACCTTCCTAGTTGGACAGTCAAAGCTTCCTTTTATATTGTTATATCTTGTATGTAATAAATGTAATAATAAAAAAAAAAATAAAAAAATAAAAAAAAAATAAAAAATTACCAGTATTTTCCCAGATAATCTCACTATCAGCGTAAATCAAGCACTGCGAATTTGCCTGAATTTCCATTTCTATGTTGGAGGTAGTCGCCCTAAATTATATAGGTTTGAAGTAGAAGTAGGTAGCAGGTGTGACCACAGCCTCCTAAAATATATACAATAAAGATTTATGAAACAGTTTTTAAATTATGTAATTACATAGAATGTATTTCCAACATAATTGTTTATACACAGTCAAAAGTGTGAATAGATGTGTAGGTACTGGTTTGTCTTCTAAATTTCTATTATAATTAATAAATATTGCACTCGAAATTAAAATGTTTAATATTTTCACTCACGTTTGACGTGGAAGCTCTTGAATATTTTCTTTCAATGTTCTGTTGTGCAAACAGACCGCAAATATTACATTTTTTCTTCACTTGAGCTGCGCATTGTATTTCCGATGTTATTTGAGCACTGTACGAATTTTTCATTGTCTGAGAACTGACGCGTCTCAAGTCTATTACCTCATTTCAGCATGCATTCATCCATTCATCATTATGAGGGTTCAAATGCAAACGAACAACAACTGACAACATAAATAAACCAATTCCTCCTAATGGTGCGCGATATAAAATTCTCGTGACAGGTGACAGGTGACAGCTGATCATGTGTGTTGTTTGCAGTGATGCCAACTGAAATATTGATGAAAATAGAGATCGTGTATTGCGAAAAATTTGGTCCCTGGTCTCGATACGGGAATCGGGCTGAAAAAAGATGTCGTGTCATACCCCCATTAGGCTTGGCTCAACGGCTTGAAGCGCGCATCAAGCTGTTGAGGCAAGCATTCATAGACAATAATGGAAAATAAATTTACGTGCTGGCCGTCAAGCCGCTTGATAGTCTCCAAGCGTTCTGGCAAGCATTTGTCTATGCTTAGATGTGATTTTCGATAGTTTGTTTGGTTTATTTATGGTTGATAGTGAATTTTGTGCGGCTGAAATAAAATGGAATGTAACGGAGACAAAGCATTTTTAGCTCTTGGGTTAACTTTGTATTTTAATAAAAATAAACGAATCTGGTGTCAAGAATGGTACAATTTGTAATACCGCTTTACTCATAAGCATTTACAAAGCGTATTACAGGCACGGCACCAAATGATTACTTACATGCATTTTATCAAAATAGATGATCGTACTTACGAAGCATTGTTGTATATTTCCGTTGATATTATGAATAAATGTTATAATTAATATTTGAATATAACATTGATTGATAAAGTTAATAAGGGAAAATTATTTATTCCCTATTTCTCAGATGTTCACAGGACCTAAATCAGTCAAAGCAGTTACATTATTAACAAGAAAACAAAAAAATACTTGCAGAACTGAATAATAACATTAATAGCAGTTACAATATTATTAAACAATAAGAGAACAAAAAATAAAATACTTGCAGAACTTAATAATATATAATACTAGCTGATACCCGGAATGCGTTGCAATGCCATTCAAAGAAATAAATTGATTCTCCCTGCATGTCCTTTCCCGTGCGTCCCCGTTGACCTCCCGAGTCCCTTTCCGAGAATACCGCACAAGAGTCCCAACTGCTCCCGTCTGGAGCCAGTGAGACTATGGCATCCCCGATCGGGGTATGTTGTGAGGCTGAAGGTAGTGGGGTTGGGAAGGAGATAGGGAAGAGGAAGGTGGGGAAGTACCTGGCTATTTAGATCTGGTCACCAAATACGGCTTATGCCATTTCAAGCAACGTTTCAATTCTGAATGGTGGTCTACCAGGGCGATACTTAAGAGTATCTTCCAACCTGGAACGTGCTGCAAATATACTTTATATTATTTTAAAAGATAGAAATGTGAAATAACACAAATTAATCAAATAAAAATTATTTGCCACGCCGGGATTCGATTCGGTTTGCGAGTCAAGAGCCTTACAGCTGGATTACGCCGGCCTTCAATTTTTCTTTCCGTAAGATCTTTCCACAAAGTATTGGAAGACTTAAAAAAAACTTTCAATTCCTTCCCCTCCCTCCAATGTTCTTACTTTTTCTTTCCAGCTACAAAGTATTAGAAAACTTTAAAAAAAAGATGAAAGAAATAAAGTTGTTCCGAATTTACAGCGTGACCAATGGAAACAGGGATTCATTTGTAGAAATCCATCTGATTTTTCTTTTAAATTAATGTAAATAATATTTACATTAATTTAAAAGAATTTATAGCATGACCAATGGAAACAGGGATTAATTTGTAGAAATGCATCTGATTTTTCTTTTAAATTAATGTAAATACTATTTACATTAATTTAAAAGAAAAATCAGATGGATTTCTAGAAATGAATCCGTTTCCATTGGTCACGCTATAAATTCAGAACCACTTTATTTCATTCATCTTAAACACAAAAACAATTAATACTTATTTTTTATTTATTATTATTATTCGGAAAACTTTTTATCCAAACAGTTAGATTTAGGTTTATTATTACGAAAAGTGAGTATTTATGTCGGGGGAGACCAAAAAACATGCAAAAAATATGCATTTAACATTTTAATTTTGTTAAAATTAATTGACTAGCGCGGTAACGCCATGTTTATTCATCGTTTTTATTTTAACATTTCATCAATGCTGCCAATCATAGAAAAAATATTTTTGCGTAAAACAAAGTGAATGCATCATTGACAAGTTTGTACCTGTATTTATAACTGATTGGTACTTCCGACATGTTCCGACAAAAATGTCATATTTGATTGTCTATTATTAGTTAAAAAAAGGTGCATCAAACTTCGACAACACGAACGTTCCGTGTTATCCGTGAGGAGGACTAACTGCATATTTACCGAATTGTTTCATGATGCGTAAAAAATGTAACAAATTTTGAAAAAAATCTGTTCTTTTATGTCGAAGAACGCTATTGGGCTCTCCACACGACACTGCATGTAGTGACTGCGGCAGTGACTGCAGAGAGCGTGGAGTTGAGCAAACTAGCGCTGTTTCGTTTGTTAAGATGGTACGAGAGATTTTTCAATATTTAATGAATTTTGCGCGTTTTCGAAGTCGCCTACGTCCATAACCGTACAAACAAAAGAAAAGTTATACCAAAAGAATGATAGTTACATTTACGTTCTATCCCTAGAAATATAATTAAATATTAACAAAAAATATTTTTCATACTTTATTACTGTTTGAAAAATAGTTGTTTTCAACAAATCTCAATCGACCTGCAAATATTTTTCTTATGTTGTCGTACGCATAAAGGAAAAAAAATAAAAAATATATTTTTAGATAGAAAACATCTCAACGTATGCCGCTTCATTTTTTAATTTTTTAATTAAAGAGCCTTTTTAGCTAAATTACGATGTGATATTATTAAAAAAACTGCATAAATCAGTCAACTTTAGAATCGTTTTAATGTACCAAAAAACAGGTTAGTTAATAAAATAAAAATATCATCCAATAAAACAGTATTTTAAGAATCTCAATTTAAGATGGTACGAGAGATTTTTCAATATTTAATGATTTTTGCGCGTTTTCGAAGTCGCCTACGTCCATAACCGTACAAACAAAAAAAAAGTTATACCAAAAGAATGATAGTTACATTTACGTTCTATTCCCGGAAATATAATTAAATATTAACAAAAAATATTTTTCACACTTTATAACTGTTTGAAAAATAGTTGTTTTCAACAAATCTCAATCGACCTGCAAATATTTTTCTTATGTGTCGTATGCATAAAGGAAAAAAAAAAAAAATATTTTTAGATAGAAAACATCTTAACGTAAGTAAAAGCTGAATCACCCAAAAGATCAGTCATTTACTAGACCTGAATACATTGTCGGAATTATTAAATGGCCCTTTTTACAAGTTCTTCTTTAATTTACTATCTACTCAATCGCACGGCCGAGCTGTGTCGGTGCTGTTCAGGGATATTCAAAGTTAACATAATATTATATGTTTATGATAATTAAATAATGTTTTTGATAATTAAATAAATGTATATGATAATTAAATAAATGTTTCCGACATTTAAATAGGAACAAATAATATGAAATGCGAAATATCTATTCGATGGCAAATAACTATTTTTGAAAAAGCTTAATGAAATTTTATTAAATTATTCACATAAAATTAATCACTTATACCTTAGTTTTGTTCACGTTTACAAATCTTTATTTATAATATATTTTTTTCATTTCTAGTTTTGTTTTTTTCGATAAGGCTCTCGACTGGCGTTCCGGAGGTCACGGGTTCAAATTCAGCATGCGCAAGTAAATTTTATTTGATTGGTTTGTGTTATTTCACAATTTGATCATTAAAAAATATTATAAGGTATACTCTTATTTGCGGCACGTTCCAGATTGGAAGATAGTTTCAGTATCGCCCTAGTACTTCTTTTTTAACGAAACCATTACAAACACTTGTTCGAGATGTTTGTGAAGGCACTTCAGTTTCTTTGAAACCAGTTTGGTTGACACTGACAATAGTACGCCGCCACCTCGTGTTTTATTGCCGGAACTTTGATATCTGTCGTTTCTGTAAATGAAATGATCAATAAACCCCAGTTCTTGGTCGTTTATATCAGAATTTAGCCATGTTTCAGTAAGGGCATAAATTACGTAATCCATTGGTGGTAATGTAGATTTTAGGTCTTGAAGTTTCGTTCTCAGTCCTCTTACATTTTGATAGTATATTTTTAGTTTGTGGGTCAGTTTTTTGGATTAAATTTTACAATTGGTGGGTGATTATTGATATACTTGATTGTAATGTCTTGTTCACCCGATGATTGCCTATTTTTTAGCTCGATTCTTAAATTATTATTAAATGAAAACTATTAATTCTTGTTTATTATTTTCTTCTTAATAACTTTTTACTTAACACTATGTACTTTTATTTAAAAAAAAATTATTTAGTAATTTTATTTAAATAACTACTCGAAACTATTATTTCTGTTTTGATTATTACCACTTTTTGATAATTTTTACAACGTGCTTACAATTTATACCTACTATAATTGTTTAATAACCACTTGATTTCACTGAACTTAACTGGTTTAAATTATATTCACTATTTATTGTACAATTACTTTACAGACAATTGTATGCTTCCTAAATAAACATAAATAAATAAAATAAAATATATGTATTGTATTAAAATCAATATATTTTATATGTATGCAGCACTAGGACTGCATATATACCTACAGGGTTTTAAGGGACGTACTTGACTTACTTTAACCATTGATTCCTGAAATTATTTGGAGTAAAAAATGTAAATGAAATTTTTTGTCTACAGTAACATCTTTGATTTTTTTTTCTACAAAAAACATTAAAAAAATTTAGGTGTTGGACAGTTAGAGATGGGGTGAGGGGTTGGTCGGCTACTCGGCTGGGTGACCAGTGACGACATGCGGAAAAAAATTGATTTTGAGGAAAAAAGTTTTGAAAAAAAAGTCGCCGGAGACCAAAATTTCATTTACATCTTTTATTCCAAATAATGTCGCGAATAACTGGTTAGAATACGTCAAGTACGCCTAATAATACCCTGAATATATAATATTGTATTATACTCGTAATATAGGTATGCACATTTTGTAGTAATAAAAATTCTTGGTGCATAATTCCACAAGAAAATGCTTTTAATGGAGGAAAAGTAACACTGTAACATGTTCCATTTTTTAAGATAAATAAAATTATTAAAATTATAATCGTCTAATCAACCGTTATTATCAATTTTGTTAAGTTTTCAAATAAAACAATGACAACAAGAGGTTTTTTTCTTTGCGATGATATTAATAACAAAAATAATTATCGATTCATTAAAGTAACCTTAATTTACCTTTTGTGTTGAAAAAGTAATAATTTACATTGGAAAAATTATCATTTTTTTCACTTTCTGCAAAATTTTAAATACAACTGCTTTTATACCCCTGATATCACCAAATGCTCGCTGACCAAAATTACATACGAGTTTCATGGTAAAGTCGAAGCCCTAGAGCTTGACGGGAGGAGGAAATCGGGGAATTAGATTACAAGTAGCGTTGTGAAATTATGTACAACTTTAAAACACAATACCGAAGTTAAAATATCTAAAAACTACACGGGCGACGTTACGACGAAACAGCAAACTAATATCACCAAATTTGAAAATACATAAAGGACTGCTAGGCTCTTAAAGGGCCGCTAGAACGAGACAGCGCTAGTTCGCTCAACTCCACGCTCTCTGCAGTCACTGCCGCAGTCACTAAATGCAGTGTCGTGTGTAGGCCGCTTAACTATTAATGTACATGGGTTCCTATTTTATGATTCTGCGATAGTTTCGAAATGTAATTAATTTCAAGAAATGGCCAAGATCACCAAGAGTGATGGCCAAATAAATAATTTAAAAAATATAAAAGTCCTTGAGTTGTCTACGCTAAAAATAAATCAATTCGCATCAAGCTCGCCGCCAGCACGTAGATTTTGAAGCAAGCACAAGCTTCCTCCTCTGTAGACTGTGAAAACGCTTGGCTCAAACAAAAACTACGCGCAGTGTTGCCAACTTAACAAAAAACTAAGTGCTTGAAAGAAATTGCTATCGATAGTGTCTGAATCCCTTTTTAAAATTACAAATTAATAGGAATAGTAAAAACATCGTTACTGCCATCTATCGACGATGATTGTGGGTTATGATTGTGCTTTGTTAAAATTACAAACAGGAATAGTAAAAACATCGTTACTGCCATCTATCGACAAATATTGTGGGTTATGATTGTGCTTTGATAAAATTATAAAAAATAGGACTAATTAATCATCACGCCGTGTCCCGCAGGGGTAGGCAGAGAGGACGGACCGCCAAACAACTCGGTCTTGGCACACACTCGGTCTTGCCTCATTCACATTCATACATCGTCTCATACATACTCTTCTATTATTCTGACTCTTTACATGGCCCGTCTCAAGTATCTGATTCACTTGATCGTGCCATGTCTTCCTCGGGCAACCCCGACTTCTTCTTCCATACACATTTGCGTCATATATACTTACATTACTTTCTTCATTTTCGGTTGTGTTTATAGGAATTATACAAAAATAGGAATTTACTATTCAATAGTAAAAATATCGATACTGCCATCTATCGATGAATATTGTGGGTTGTGATTGTGCTTTGATAAAATTATAAAAAATAGGACTAATTAATCATCACGCCGTGTCCCGCAGGGGTAGGCAGAGAGGACGGACCGCCAAACAACTCGGTCTTGGCACACACTCTTTGCCTCACTCACATTCATACATCGTCTCATACATTCTCTTCTATTCTTCTGACTTTTGACATGACCCGACTCAAGTATCTGATTAACTTGATCGTGCCATGTCTTCCTCGGGCGTCACTTAGGGCAGGTCCATATATTCATATGTCCGTGTATTATATTAATTTTGTTAAAATGTATGGGCAAAATTCAAAACTATACCTCTGATTAATGTTGATTTTGGACTAAAATTAAAAAAAAAAACAATACAGTTTTCGTACCCTCCCTTTCAAACATCTGGACTTTTAGACTTATTTAAATTCATCACTCATCTAGGCACGAGAGACTGTAGAACGTCCCTTGGAAAAAGTATTTTACTGTAGACACCAGCGTTATACCCACCAGAAGAATTCATATTCTACTTTTCGTACATGTCGCGCGTATAATTATTTTACGGAATAACGCCCTTTACAAGTTATGCTTTAAAATATTCAGAATAATTAATTGTTTGCGCATGAATGTGAATAAATAGTTTTGTCAATAAAAAGCTAAAATCTTTCAAGAAATGCTGACAAAAATACAATATTGCATCGGTGATTCAATCCAATATTAGATTTCGTCACTTCATTTGTATAGAGTTCGTACTGACATTTTTTAAAAAAAATGACCTTTGAATGCCAAAGCATTTTATTTGCTCATTTCTTTTCCCAAAATAATGTTCAGAACCATCTGTGTTGAATTTTCGTAGATATAATATGTAATATGTAGGACAGAGTTCTAACATGAAGCATTTTCAATAATCATCCATTTTACAAGGTTCTGTCATCACTTACACTCTCTAGTTTGTTATCTGGCAGTTGAACGTAAATACGAGGCACATTAAGGTTGTCATTTCAATTGGATAGGGTTCTAACTACCCCTTACCATTTTCTAAGGTTTCTAAGTTTCCAAAGACGATTTTTCGGGCGTTTTATTCGCTTATTTTTCGAGCGGCCGAAAATCCACATTTCGTCGAAAGATTTTCTCACGATCGTACAGGGCTTCCAATGTATTCTCCGTAACAGCTATTTAAAATTATAACTCAAAATCGATGTTATTTCATTCTAAATTTGCTTTAATTCATACCTACATCCAAAAATTCTGAAAGGCGTGACGATAAAACTATTAAAATTATGTAACTAACTAACTAACCATCACGCCGTTTCCCCGCAGGGGTAGGCAGAGAGGACGGACCGCCAAACAACTCGGTCTTGGCACACACTCTTTGCCTCACTCACATTCATACATCGTCTCATACATTCTCTTCTATTCTTCTGACTTTTGACATGACCCGACTCAAGTATCTGATTAACTTGATCGTGCCATGTCTTCCTCGGGCGTCCCCGACTTCTTCTACCATTCACATTCGCGTCGTATATTCTTCTTACACTACTTCCTTCGTTCATTCGCTCTACATGCCCAAACCATCTGAGGGTCCCTTTCTTAATCTTACTCATTATGCTTACATCAGCCTTACATTCTTTGCGGATATCCACATTTCTCACGCGATCATACATTGTTTTACCACACATACGTCTCAGGGATCTCATTTCAACAGCATTCAGTTTACTTGCATCCTTCCTCTGCCAGTTCCATGCCTCACTGCCATACATCAGGGTAGGTACCAGGTCTCCATTGTGCACTGCTAGCTTCGCTTTTTTGACAGTTTTTTTATGTACTTTTTGTAATTAAAATTATGTACTTTTTGTAATTATCTTTTGATCATAAATAATGTTAATTATTTTTCAATAATGTCTTAGCAAAATAAGAAGGTAAATATATTAGTATATCTGAAATATATTAGTTTGTAAGTGCGCAAATAAATACCTACTCCGCTGGCTGGTTAAATAGCGTTTAACCAGCCAGCGCGCAGCGGACGAAAATCCACATTTCGTCGAAAGTTGTTCTTACGATCGTGCAGGGCGGTTACAATGAGAAGATTAATTATTCTCCGTATCAGCTTTTTAAAATTATAACTCAATATCGAATTTATTTCAATCCAAATTAGCTTTAATTTATACCTTCATCCAAAAATGCTGAAAGGCGTGATGATAAAACTATTAAAATAATGTACTTTTTGTAGTTATTTTTTGATTATAAGCATTTATCATTTTTCAATAATGTCTAAATTTAATAAGAATGTTAAAAAAATCTGAAATATATTAGTTTGTAAGTGAGCAAATAAATACACAAATGGACCAATTTTCGTTAAGAAACACACGTACGTACATATTTTTTAATGATTTTATTGAAACTAAAATTAAAATTCTAAAACATGCGTTTGCTAGATAATATATTGATTTATTTTACTGCATGATTATATTATTTGAAATGGGTGTGGTATAATACAAAATCTTTTTTGAAAATTTATCAAATCTGCCAACGACCAATGGAATAATCTTATTTATTAAAAATTAAAAAAAATTCTCAAAATTTATTACATGCGAATGCTAGATAAAAGAACAAACTTTATAAATCCATTTATAATTTTTTGTGGAAAAGAGTCAATACGTCTAAAATATGATTTGAAAATGACATATTTCTGGTTTTCTCTGGTAATGCCCTCTTAAGAAACACATGTACTTACCTACGTATATATTTTTTAATTATTTTATTTTGATAGCCTTTCTTGAAAGATTTGGGTTTGTTTATGTACAAAACTATTTATTTATATTCATATTAAATACTTAGGGGCGCAAATAATTAATCTACCTTAAATATTTCAAAGCGTAAATTGCAAAAAAGTATTAAAAACCTAAAATAATTTAATTGGCGCCATCTCGTCGCTTTAGTTCGTATTTGTCCAACAGACCATTTAAAAATTTTACAGGAGAAGGTTTTCTTTCATTATTTCAATAAAACATTGGTGTTTAAGGTAAAGCCATTTTCCTAAAGGTAAAGGTCTCAATAGTTTAATAATTCTTAGATAAGTGATTAACTTTAATTTTTTTGTACTTTATTTTTAATTTTAAAGTGGAGATTGAACAAAAACTAAAATGGTCTGTTGGACAAATAAGAACTGAGGCGACGATCTGTGAATACGTAGATTATAACGTACGTGACGTTTAACCTTAAATTTATTATATTAAATACGTACTACGTCTTAGAAGTATTCACAATCTGCGCTTTCATAGATGGCAGTAATTTAATTATTTTTGGAGTAACACCCTTTGCAATAATAATTATGCTTCGAAGTATCAAGAGAAAACCGGACAGCGTTTAGTCCATATAAACACTTTCTCTAATTTCCTCTCTCGATTTCGAAACTAGTGCAAATATTTTTTTAATATTATAATTTGTATATCTGAGGGAGCGGGCCGGATTGGCAGAGACGGGGCGTGAAATAAAAGTCGTCAGTCGTGTAATGAGTCAGTCTTTATTGAGCTACGTAGCGAGGGTCGAAGCGGAGCGGAGTGACAATGGTGCCGTGAATGTTGCTGCTGCGTTGCTGATGAGTGAAGAAGGTCAGGTGACTACGGCGGTGAAGATCACTGGTCTTCAGGGAGCCGGCGTGTTGCTCTACACCATGGCGGTGTAGAAGTGACCTTGGTCCAGGCGGTCGACCGTCGTCGTGCTGACGAGATATGGCAGCTGTGTGTCCTTTGAGTCGGCTCACACACGTGATGCAGGAAGGAACCTTAAGAGGCGATGAGGATGATCTCTGGCAGCGGAACGCGATGGGTTTCGATTTGCCAGAGAACGGGTTGCATCCCAAGCAGAAAGCACGGCGGGCTTTATGTGCTGCGGACGGGGGCATCTCATGTCGAGGCGCGAATGGGCCGGACAGCGGATGGTGGTTGGAGAAGGAATCCTCGAAGGTGTTGGAAATGTTCCTAGAGTCACACTGGACAAACTTTATTCACTTGTTGCGAGACGGGCAGCCCGCGTGGGCTGATATGGCGTAGCGGCACTGATCGGACTGTGTTGCTTACTCGACCGATGAATGGGAACTAGACTTGAGACTAGGTACTGACTGACTGGCTGGGACTTTTTTTTTTTTTTTTTATTTTTTTTATTTACTAGATTCTTATGTATCTTGAGGAGATGAATCATTTAAATTTACTGAATTTAAAGTTAATGTTCTTTATACAAATAGAACGGCGTCATATGCGCCTTGCAATTTTTACCTCATGTGGGTATTTAAAAATAGTACCTGGCTATTATAGACTTAGAGGTCATGTATTTTGTCGGTAGGGAAAAATTGTTATGTAAAAACCCTACTAAAATTGCATGTTTTGCATAGCTCAACAAAGCAACCGGCATCAAGCAAGGGAAATATATACATACGTGTGTGTTTGTGTTATGTTGGGAGTGGGAAGGAGTCGGTCATGTCCTTTTATTTGGAGCTCTTCCGCATTTGCCTTTGGGAATAAGGAAACCATGAAAAACCTTATCCGGGAGGAGTCGGCCGACAGTCAACATGAAACTGTGCGGCCTTCAGTGATTTCAGTAGATGAAATCCTGCATTTTGTGGTGATGGGTGTGGGTGTCTGTTTTTATGTGATATATACTTTATGGGAATTTTTAGGATAAACTTACATACATATAGATAAAATAAATATTATTATATAAATATATACATAGATATATAGACATAAGTTGTGGGGAGGGGTCTGGTGATTGGGAATACCTACCGATCGCTCAGTCATCCGCGTCTGATTCAGGATTGTGCCAAATGTGATTATGGTCCATCAGAATATGTTTGGGTAGTCTGTGTTTGTACCTGAAAGGGAGATCGCTAGGTGCATTGTATTGACCGATTTCTCTGATGAGTTTATTTTTACTATGTTGAAGTGACTTGTAAAATCGGTCGGTCAGTCTGTGTGTGTATTCAAATAAGGTCGGTATTTCTTCTCTTGCATGTAGTCTTTTCAAGTTTGTTCTGAGTCTTGTGTTGTACGTGATTTTAATGCAGAGATTTTGTAAAGTCTGTAGTTTTGTGTGGTCAGAGTGGGAGATGCTGCCCCACACGGGGATAGCATGAGTCAGTACCGGTCGAATGAGCGAATAGTAGATCAGGAGTTTGGTTCTGGGAAGTAGCGGACTTCTTCTGTTGAAGATTGGCTTCATCGCGCCGACTGCCTTTCTGGCTTTCACGTGCATCTTGGCTACGTGAGATTTCCAGTTGAGACGTGAGTCCATTGTGAGGCCCAGGTAGACGACCTCATCTTTCTATTCTAGGACGTGTCCTCCCATTTCGATGTTGACGTCTGGTGTTCTTATTTTATTTTTCCTCGAGTACATTATGACTTCGGTCTTCGCCTCGTTCAGTTTGAGTCGCCATTTTTTGTAGAACTCTACGAGTGCGTCGAGCGCCCTCTGTAGGTATATGGCTGCCATGTCTGCTTGCGTCGAGGAAACGTAAAGTTTGACGTCGTCTGCATAGATGGAAAGGTTGCATCTCTCGTCATGGGGGATGTCGTGCGTAAAGATGTTGAAGAGGTGAGGTCCCAGTAGACTTCCCTGTGGCACGCCTTTTGGAATCTCACGTAGTGTCGACAGCGCGTTCCTGATGAAGACTTGGAAGGATCTGTTCTTGAGGTATTCTTGTATCACTCTCGTTAGGTATATGGGCGTGTTCAGTCTGTGTAGTTTGTGCAGGAGCCCTTTTATCCAAACGGTGTCAAATGCCTTTTCCAAGTCTAGCAATGCAGCGGCGGTGTAGCGATTTTCGTTGAATCTTCTCGCGATGAATTCCGCTACTCTGGATAGCTGATGGGTGGTGGAATGCCTTTTCCTAAATCCGAATTGTTCGTCTGGTAAAGTGTCTTCGTGGTGTGGTAGAAGTCTGTTGAGAATCACCTGTTCAAATACCTTGCTCAGCGTGGAGAGTAGGCTAATCGGCCGATAGTTTGTCGGCTGCTTCTTGTCCTTGTTTGGCTTGGAAAAGGGCAGCACGGTCGCCGTTTTCCATATCTCGGGAAAATGTCCGATGGTGGGGCAGGCATTGAACAGTTTGGTGATGAAGATGATGGCTTTCTGAGGTAGATGTTTCAGTAGGATGTTATGTATTTGATCGCTTCCCGGCGCCTTATTTGTTTTCAATCGCCTGATAATGACGGCTACTTCGCTCGGTGTGCTGAAGTGGATATCGGCGGCGTTCGTCTGCTCGGCTTGTTCGAGGTTTCGTAGAGACTCTTCTACTAGTCGATCCGTTTCCGGGTCCGATAGGCCGTCCGTGGCTGCGTAGGCTCTCTCGAATCCATCGGCGAGCGCGTTTGCTTTTTCTTCGAGTGAAAGTGCCAGCCCTGATCCGTCTAGCTTTTCTAGCGGGGGAATCGCGTGATCCTCGTGTCTCAGCGCTTTTGCCATTTTCCATAGGCTGTTGTCCTTTGGCGTGAGTGACGTAACTTTCTTCGTCCAAAGTTCGCGTCTGAGGTCGGTGATCTCTTGCTTGATTTCCCGCTGTAGTGTGTTGTAGGCCGTTTTGAAGTAGCCGTCGCGCGTGTGATGGTAGATGCGTCGCAGGCGATTTTTCTCCTTAATGAGCGATAAGACGTGCTCGGGAAGCTTGATCGTGAATGTCTGTTCGTCTTTGAGGGGGATGAAAGTGTCTTGTGCAATTTGGATGATTTCGGTCAGAGTGCTTGCGGCTTCGTCGATCTCTTCCTTTGAGCGCAGAGTTGCCGACGTGAGATGTATCCGTTCGTTAATCTCTTTTTTGAATCCTTCCCAGTCGGCGTCCTTGTAGTTTCGCCGCTTTCTGGGGCTCCTTGAAGTCGTTCCTCCTATACTGAAGCTCACGGGCAGGTGGTCCGACGACAGTTCGTCCAGCGTGCGCAATGGCGAGATGGTCTTGGCGTTCTTCTCAAGTACTATATCCAGAGTACTTGGGTACATTGCGTGTGCTGAGTGGTAAGTCGGTTTGTCCGGCGCCAATATCGTGTAGTTGTGCGTCTGCATATGTGAAAAGAGCGTTTTCCCATTCGCGTTGCCTCTGTAGTTGTTCCAATAATTGTGCTTGGCGTTCAGATCTCCTCCTAGAATGACAATAGGGCGCAAATTAAGTAATTTATCGAGATCTTCTCTAACCAGTAGGTTGGGATGGTTGCAGTAGGCGGCGATGAAGGTATGCGCTCTATCCTCTATGGTGACTTCGATAATCGTGGCTTCGGTATGCTTCAACTTCGGAGTAGGGATTCTTGTAGATGTAATGGTTTGTCGAACGAATATGGCGGTGCCTCCGCCTGCGCTCTCCGGTCGGTCGTCTCGGTGTACTTCGAAGCCGGGCACTCTCAGGGGAATGTCGGGTTTGAGATGAGTTTCTGTAATGAGAAAAATGTCAATGTTAGTATTGTTTGCCAGAGCGAGCAATTCGTCAATTTTGAAACGGATGCTGTGGGCATTCCACAGGAGGACGTTCACCATCTGGGGATTAGACATTGATGGTGGACGTGATGAGATCCATCAGGATCCATGCCCTCTCCAACTCGTTGGATCCAGCTGCGGCCAACTGCGGTTGCACCCGTCTCAATCCCTGTAGCAGGGCCATCATCAGTTGTGCGTCTCCTGCGCCGGTGTATGCCTCTCCTGCGGGCTGCTGCGGGCGGGGCTGCGAGCGGGGCTGCTCCTCGCGCTGTTGGGGGCCTGAGGCTCCTCCGGCTACTTGGGCCCAGGTGCGTCCATCATTCCTCGTCGTCTGATGCGCATGAGGATGTGTCCTGCTTCCTGGCGCCTCTGTCCTGCCTCCTGGCGCCTCCCGGCGGAGCTGTTGCTGGTGTTGTTGCAGTGAGGCGACGTATGCCACCCTCTTCGGGCAGCCCCTATAGTTGGCGGGATGGGGGCCTCCGCAGTTGCAGCACGCGGCGGGCTCATCCCTGGTGGTCTTGGGGCACTCGGCGGAGGCGTGCTCCACTAGGCATTTCACACACCTCGCGGTGTGTGAGCAGTTGCGGGACCCGTGCCCGAAGTTCTGGCAGCGGTAGCACTGTGTCCCGTGCTGCAAGTGGTTGCTGCGATGTTTTTGCAGGCGGATCCTGCAGTGGCATAGGTATTTGACGGCCGCCCTCAGCTGGCCCATGTTAACTTCCTTGTTGAAGTGTACCAAGTACATTGGGTACTCGGCCGTGGTGGTCGTCATCTTGGTGACCTTGACGGGGGCGAAGCCTTGGCTCGTAAGGTCTTCGGCTATTTCCTCCGTGGCCACGTTAGGCAGGCCCTTTATCACTGCCTTCTTCATTTTGTCTGCCTCCGCCGTGTAGGTATGGAAGCCGCGTGCTTCCGCTCGCAGCCCGTTGGTGAGGGCGCGGTGATCTGCCATGCTCTGCAGGAGGATGTTGACCTTTCCCCCTGGTCTGTACCGGATCTCGAAACGCAGGTGCCCGATGTGGCCCTGCACCGCTGAGGTGACCTGTCCATGCGATAGGGTCCCCAGGGTCATCACGACTGGGGGGACGCGGTCCTTCCTGGCGGCGCCCGTGGTACCTGTGGAGGAAGTAAATGAATTATTATTTGCGCGTTTCGCCTGCGACGCGCCGCCGCCTTCGGATACTTCCCTCAAGTTGCCGAAGCGGTTGCCGACAACAACCGCCCGGGGTTCCTGCGGGGATCCTGGCCTCTTGATGGGGTTGGTCGGCCTCGTCCAACCTTCCTCCTCTCTTGTCATCTCCATGTCCTGATGGGGCTGGAATCTGGGGGGCGGAACGTAGCCTGAAGCTGGGCCTACTGGAGGGCGGCTGGGCCCGGCTGCGGTGGCGGTTTCGGGCATCTTCGGGGGCGGTAGGGGGATGGCTGCCGGCTTTGTCCTCGGGTCAGCGGGATGGGGCTGCAGTGGTTGGGAGTTAGGGACCTTGATGGTCCCAGTCTTTGTTCGGTAGGTGGTGGTATCCTCTGGGATGGCAGAAAGGAGCCGCGCGGGAATCATCCGCACGGCAGGTGTCCTATATTTCCGCTTTAGGATTGCGGGGGTGTTCTTGGGGGCTTCTTCTCTCGGTGGGGCCAGGTCGTCCTTCTTGTTCTTCTTTGCCTTGAAAAAGGCAGTTGGCGGCGCGGTGGCCTAAGCAGTGAGCCGGTCGGGGTCCGGCCGGCTGACAAATAGCAGGTGTCTGGCCGTGTAAACACGAGCCAGACAGAGCGGTTCGGGAGCGAAAAAATCTGTTGTCACAGAAGCGACTGTCGCTGGCGGCAGTCACTGAGCGAATCTTCCAGTCAACTGGCTGGGACTGAGCGGATCTGCTGCTTATATAGCCGCGCCGAGTAATTACTCTCACGGTTGGTAATGCGTGCCACTCGGCAGTTGGCGAGAATATTCGGCGCCGTACAGATATTGTACGGTGCTATCTCGAGACCTTTCTAGGCGGTGGCGATATTATTAACCGCTGTTTGTAGCAAAGGTAGGTATGCCGTAGTAATTCTCGCGCGTTCCATAGAGTCCAGTGGCGCAGCGGTAGATTTTATCAGAGCGGGTTAAGTGACCGCTACATATCGACCACTAGCTTGGTACGTTTTACTTGTTTTGATAAGTTACATCTTATAGGAGTTAGGACCCTCCAAAAATCGTCAACCTTGCCTGCTTTGAACGCCATCAACAGACGTTCAGTATACAAACTAGAAAATGTATTTAAAAAAAATGCAAAACATACTGAATATTGTCTTCTCATACAGTTGTTGGTAAAAACAATCTTAAAACCGGTCCAGTTTTGGAGGAGAAAAATAAGGAATAAAAAACTTGGATTTTGATGTTTCTATTTAGGTATTATAAGACAATCGAAATGGCGTTAGAAAGAGAAAACACCACGCTTTATATTTTAGAATGAAACCAAAGTACTTATCTGATCGTAATTTGAAAAAAATATGGAATTTAATGATTTAAATTTTTTTTATTTTTACATGGGTGAGGTGAATATATCGTTTAGTGGTCGTCCATTAATCACGCGATGTTTTTTAGCAAATTTTTAACCCCCCCCCGGGTTATAAGTGGTAAGATTTTAGGCTAACCCCCCCCCCCCAAAATTAAGTGTATTTGTTAAGTACAAAGTATTTTAAAATTTTCAGAATATTATCACGAAAAATAAATACACGTGATATCTCGTATACACAGGAGGCCCTGAGGGAAATTATTTTCCTCAGGGCCTCCTGTGTGGAAAATAATTTCCCTCAGGGCCTATGTCATCTGGGATGCTGTGTTGAGGGTCTTTTTCAGGAGAGGAAGGAATGAACATTGGTCTTGAAGAGACCCATGTTGTAGGAAGGAGGAAACACAGAGGCCGGCAAATCATTCCACAGCCGAGCTGTTGAACACAAGAACGAGTCGAAGAAAGGACCCGTTCTCATGTGACAAATGTCAACCGTGTACAAATGTTGCGCACGCGTTTGGCGTGTTTCCCGACTATGCACCGGTGCCGAAGGGATCAATGATGCTAGTTTCTCGGAGCATCTTCCATTGTAATACCGGTAGAACAAGGATAGCATTCCCACCCGACGCCTGTGCTCTAAAGATTGCAATTCGTCTGTTAAGATGGGAGAATCTATTAAATGGACCGCCCGTTTCTGCACAGAGTCGAGTGTACTTTTCAGTTATTTTGGAGCTCCAGACCAGAGGTGGCTGCCAAATTCAACCGTAGGGCGCACTTGTGGTTTGTACAGGGTTAGCAGTTGTGTACTATCTGCAGTACCTGAGGGCCCTGTACAGTACGCCCAGTTTCTGGGAGGCTAACTTTACTCTGGCTTCGATGGAGCCCCCATACCTGAGCTGGTCACTTAGGGTTACACCAAGCATAAGCACCCCTCCCTCGTGATTTTTTCCGAACCCCCGCTATTTCGAGTCTCACGCGATTAACGGGCGACCAGGGCCGGATTAACCATGTCGGGGCCCCTAGGCAACGCACGTCTCGGGGCCCCCCTTACCAATGGTGGACTAACGGGGGGTGGAGGGGGGGGTGGGGGGGGGGGGGGGGGGGGGGGGGGGGGGGGTTGAAGGGGCCTCCAAACGCCTCCTAGTTCCCTTGATTAAATCCTTAACAAAAGTTTAAGGGGGGGGAGGGGCAGGTAAGGTTTTAAAACTTTATTTTTTTCTGAATGTAAAACATTCAGAATATTGACTTGACTTGACTTGACCGATGCGATGAGTTTTTTTTTTCATTTTATAATAACAAACAATATCAACTTCACTAAGGGGAGGGGGGGGGGGGGGTTCATTCAACTTTGCCGCCCGGGGCTTCTGACGGGTTTAGTCCGCCACTGCACTTTACCCATCTCTAACTTCCAATTTTTTTTTCTTCTTTTTTCTACCAAATCGTAATTTTATTCATAACTAGCTGGTCCCGGCATGCGTTGCTATGCCATTTAATAAAGAAATTGTTTCTCCCTGAGTGTCCTTTCCAATTCGTCCCTTCCCCCCTCACGCGTCCCCTTCCCCTCCCGCATTCCCCTTCCACCTTCCCCGCCTTCCTTCTTCCCTTTCCCGCTCCCTCGTCCCGCCAACCCTCCTCCCGCATTCCACATATTCAATCCCAGTACATTCAGTTCTTAAACAGCCCGCGTGCCACCTTTTACAATTTTTATTCAAATTTCCATTTTTTATGTATATTAAATTTGGTACCTAACATAGGTACCTATTTAAAACATCTAAAATTCTTGATTCGATTCAAACTGTTAGGGGAGTACCTACTTTAAATAAATTTATCAACTTACAGATTTTCAAAAATAGAATCCTGATTTAATTCCATCATTGTTTTGCAAAATGTCATTCTCAAACACGCAAACTGTCAAACGTGTTAGGTTTTCTGAAATTATCCAATTTTTTACGCAATTTTCTTAATTTTTCTCTCCGTAAGAACCATCCTCGTACTTCAAGGAATATTCTAAAAAATGAATTAGCGAAATCGGTTCAGCCGCTCTCGAGATTTGCGCTTACCAACAAATTTAGCGATTCATTTTTATATTATAGATTAATCTGTTCTTTTACTGCGTTACAAAAGGTATGCCATCACCACATTTAATAAAGAAAACGAATACAATACAATAACCCTTTATTGCACATAAAAGGACACATACATATGTAGAAACAAAAATATATATTGTTAAAAAAATTAATAAAAAGATCCGTCTTGTCACTAAAGTGATCTCTTCCAGACAACCTTTCCCAAAGACTTTTAGCAAGCAGACAGGTAGTGCATACTGAAGCTTGTACAAATTTTATATTTTAAACATATAATTAGAAATAAAACAAAACAAATGCCAATATAAACCACACACGGCACCTTCAATCACTTCAGATACTAAGTAATGTTGCAACAAAAAGAAGGAAAGTTAAAGTAAAATACAACTATGATTATATATTTGTTTTAATTACAGACTTTTTATTTATTGTTTGTGCATGATATGAACATTAGTTACTTATATATAAGCTAATTATTATTATAATTTGTTGTTTTCTTTAATGCGTGTACCTAATGTTATTAACCTGTAAATGTTTCTAATAAAAAAAATTAAAACATTTTGAAAGCTGACTTTTTCCGAAACTTCGTTGCTCACTAATTGAAGCAAGTCAGTTTTTCTCGGGACGCGGGGCCCCTAGCCGATGCGGGGCCCCTAGGCAGTTGCCTACTCTGCCTTAGGGATAATCCGGTACTGCGGGCGACCCCTTATAATATATTCATTTTGTTTAATAAAATATGTGTGTGTGTATAACTGTATTTGTGCTGTTTTTTCGTTACCGATAATTTTAGTTACAAAAAACGTAGGATGAGCCATTTTTAAAACTTGGATAACCAACATCTGCCATAGTGGTTCGCTACGTTCGGTGACTTTGATGCTTCCCCCCATCAACTGCGTATCAGGGGAGACTGGTCGAGGGCGACATTTACATTTACATTACTCTCTCGGAACATCGTCTTGCACCGCAGTGGGAGGGGATGGATTCATATGTTCATCACACCTGGACAAATTGACCTCCAGATTCCTGCCCACCTCTCATACCCCTTTCTTTCCCAGAACTTCCTCTCCTTCTTTCATAAAACGGCCCTCCACACAGCATCCCCAAAGATGACATAGGCCCTGAGGGGAAATATTTTCCTCAGGGCCTCCTGTGTGGAGCTAATATAAAAATAATCATCATTAATAAGTCGCTCAAAATGTATGTGCGCATAGATCTTTTAAACTACGCGACGGATTTTCATGCGGTTTTTAACAAATGGAGAGAGTGATTCAAGAGGAAGGTTTATATGTGTAATACATGCTTATTATAGTAGAGAATAGCCTAGAAATTCAAATATTCAATTTAGGCAGCGGGCAGCGGGCAGCTGGCAAGCGGGTGGTGTGGATTTTATAAAGGTTGGGTAATGGCGTTGTGTTTCGTTAGCCACAGCAACGTGTGGCCGGGTCTGCTAGTAATTAATATAATGAAACAAATATAAAACTTACTCGTATTTCCAATTTAATTTATTTGTCCGTAACCGGTTTCAGCTTGCTAAAGCCATCTTCAGACTGATACAAATTATTCCTAACCTATAGTTTACATACTCAATATATGGGGGCGGGGGAGAGGGGTGATCCACAAGGATTTTATTCAATTTCCAAAAAAATAATTTTAAATTCGACAGTCCGGTAGTAATAATTGTAAGAAAACCCGTATAATTGATTAAAACCACTTGACCACCGCTCTCCTCCTTTCCCATATATTATGTATATAAACCATATTATGCATGTAAAGAATAATTTGTACCAGTCTGAAGATGACTTTAACAAGCTGAAACCGGTTACGGTCAAATAAATTTAAGTGGAAATAAGTTTCATATTTGTTTTATTATATTATTAGTAGCTGACCCGCCTCTACCTAGATTATCATATATAGATTGTGAAAAAATCATTTTTATTTTCCATATTTTTCCATATTTCATGGTGAAGTCCATATTTTACAAAAAAATATCACAATCATCCATATTTTCAACTTTTATATCAAAACTAGCTGACCCGGCTACGCGTTGCTCTGGCTAATTAATCACAACGCCATCTACTGGATGGTTATCCAACCTTTACAACCACCGCCGTCTTTGAGTTTATCGCGAAGAGACAGACAGATGCCGCCGAGGACTTTAATTTATAATACGTAAAGATGGTGTGAAATATTATAATAATGTGCATGAAATGCTTGGGGTAACTAACGTATTTAAGTTAATAAGGATTCATACTGTATCCGTCTAAATAACTTTTCAATTACCGCAATGCACGTGACCATTTTTTTAGAAGATAGAATGGGTATAGTAAGCTATCCGTAAAAGATAGATATATGCCACTACGGACTTTTTTGTATAATATCCCACCATGCATTGTTTTGTTTTATCCCAAAAGGATTAGGCAGCGTTTTCGATGATAGCTACCAGGCGGCTTGACTTTTTCCGACACTTCTAACAATTATCGTTATGTTTCAACCTATTTACACAAATCCTTGACAAATTACATACTTAAACCTTCCTCACGAAACACTCTATCTATTGGTCAATACCGCAAGTAAATCCGTTCAGTAGTTTTCGAGTTTATCGCGAACAGTCAGACAGACAGACGACGCGGGGGACTTTAATTTATAATATGATGAAGAAATAATGGAATTCCACCAAGATTTATTGTCAGTTTCAAAAATTGATGTATTAAAAATATATACCTATTGTTAGGTACATTCCACAGAGGGCTGGGCAGTATTTGAATTACTTGTAATTGAAATATGTATTTGAAATATAAATACGTATTTTGTATTTGTATTTCAATTACTTACTAAAAATGTTTTTTGTAATTGGTATGTCAATTACCCGCAGCTGAGGTATTTTGCAGTTTGTATTTCAAATACTTATGACTTCAAAATACATTTTCAAATACATTTAGCGATCTTAATGATGATAATGAAAAATAAACTTACATAGATAAAATACATAGACTAAACGCTAGAATCCTGTACTATTTATTGTCCTGTTGTCCTGTGCTATAGCACTCTTACTAATGATTATTTGTAGTACTATTGATTATTTGTACAAATCACAAGTACGACCCACGGTTGAATTTGGCAGCCATCTCTGGAGCATGGTCTGGAGCTCCAAAATACCTGAAAAATACCCTCGACTCTGTGCAGAAACGGGCGGTCCGTTTGATAGATTCTCCCATCTTAACAGACGGATTGCAATCTTTAGAGCACAGGCGTCGGGTTGGAATGCTATCCTTGTTCTACCGGTATTACAATGGAAGATGCTCCGAGGAACTAGCATCATTGATTCCTTCGGCACCGGTGCATAGTCGGGAAACACGCCAAACGCGTGCCCAACATTTGTACACGGTTGACATTTGTCACATGAGAACGGTTCGTTTTTTCGACTCGTTCTTGTGTTCATCAGCTCGGCTGTGGAATGATTTGCCGGCTTCTGTGTTTCCTCCTTCCTACAACATGGGTCTCTTCAAGACCAATGTGCATTCCTTCGTCTCCTCAAAAAGACCCTCCACACAGCATCCCAGATGACATAGGCCCTGAAGGAAATTATTTTCCTCAGGGCCTCCTGTGTGGAGTTAATGTAAAAAAAAAAGTTCTCTTATCATTGCTTTATAATGTACTGTACATTTTTTTATGTCATGCTAATCATTATTATTGTCCTGTGCTATAATAGCGCTGTTATTGTACATTTTGTTTCATATTATATTATACTTGTCATTGCTTTATATTGTACATTTTTGTATCATAGTATTAGATCAAGCACTGTTGGAATAATTTGACTGAATACTAGATTATTTTTAAGTTAATTACTGTAGAGCGCATGACTTGAAGTGAAATAACACAAAACTGCACTACATAAATGTCATCTACATATTATGTAAAAATGAATCCTTGTTTCCCTTGGTCATGTTTTTTTTTTTGTAACAAAAGAATTGTCTATGGATTTTTTAAATTATAGATATTTTAAATAAGTACCTATGTTAGATTCCAGATTTGATTGATTGTTCTTATAATAATATACAAAAAATGAATATTTGTAATATGTGAAAAATTAAAATTTGAATAAAATAATTGTAAAAGCTGGCACGCGAGCTGTTTGAAATCTGAATGTACTGGGACTGAATATATGGAAAGCGGGAGGGGGGTTGGCGGGACGAGGTAGCGGGAGAGGGGAGGGGGTTGGCGGGGAAGGTGGAAGGGGAACGGGGACGCGGGAGGGGAACGGGGACGCACGGAAAAAAACATGCAGGGAGAAACAATTTATTTCTTTGAATATGGCATTGCAACGCATGCCGGGAACCAGCTAATGTTATTATTATAATTATGCTTGTTATCTGACATCTAAGTCCTCTACCACAAAACTTTACAAGTGGAGCGGAGACGAGATATGTCTTCGGGGTAATATGATTGGTCAATTTTTGCACGTCTCTGTTTCACTCCGCTCAGCTTTGCTTCTTTGGAAACGCATCCTTAGATTGGTCAATTTATTGCAACCAAAGGTTCTAGCAAAACCAAATGTATTTTGTAATTTGTATTTTGTATTTGAAATTAAAAAATGGTTAAAATAGTGTATTTTGTATTTTGTATTTCAAATACACGACTTGAAAGTATTTTGTATTTCGTATTTTAAATACATGCGAAAAAGTATTTTGTAATTTGTGTTTTAATTACAGCAAAGCATGTATTTTGCCCAGCCCTGATTCCACAGAATATCGAGTAAAGAAACAATGCTTTTCGGTATGTAGGTACAGGAAACGGGGAGACAGGTTCCATTGGATTACAATCACTCCGGGATGTGGAAAAAACGCTAATTTTCAGTTTTTTAATCAATATTTTATTTAAAAAAAAATTATATAAAGGAAATTATTTTAACCAATGTAATAACTAAATGACACAATTATTCCTAATAACAAGTCGAAATTCTTAAAAAGGTTAATGTAATTGAGTAGGTATTTTGACATTCGTAATTCCATTTGCAAACACATCAAAAAATCTATTGTTTTTGGTACAACGACGCGACGTTACAATATTGTATACTGGCTGGTTCCCGGCACGCCTTGCAAGGCCATATTCAAATAAATACATTGTTTTTCCCTGAATCACCTTTCCCGTGCGTCCCCGTTCCCCTCCCGCATCTCCTTCCTAGCTAGTTATATACATTATAGCCTGTAAGTAGGTATATTATTCTAATGTATGAGCTATATTATTGTACAGTAGTTTTTTGCATGAAAGAGTAACAAACACACGTACATCCATAAAAACTTTCGCGTTTATAATATTAGTACAATGTGGCAAGCAAAAGTACGTCAATTGTAGTGCTTTCGATGTCATAGTTTCGGTACTAAACTATCACGCGTCGCGTAAGATCGTGTGCTACCTCTAAGTAAAATGTTTTAAAATGGTGCGGAGATGCCCTCTTTTTTAATAAGGAAAACTACTCGTCAAACACCAGTAAAAGCAAAAGAATGACATTTCATCTGTAAATACAAAATTATTTAATATTTGTTTATTTAAACGCCCAAAGGGTTTTTAATATTTAATGATGTAGGTCAATGTTTTTTTTTCAAATTAACGTAAAATATTAGAAATAAAATACAGATTAATTATTACAAATTTATAAAGAATTAATACAAAATATAGATTAGGGGCCATCCATAAATTACATCACACCAATTTCACGATTTTTTTAACCACCCCCCCCCCTCCGTCCCTATCACACATCGTCACATTTGTGAGACCCCCTCCCCCATAGTGCGACGTCATATATTTTACATTTAAAAATAACCAAATAGTAGTTTGTGTTGACACAAAGTAGGTAACATAGAAAGTCAAGTTAAGTTAAGTAAAAGAAAATAATCTGCCGAAATCCTCCAAATCAACAATAATATTTAAAAAAATATTCAAAAGTGGTGTTCACAAAATAGTTTATGAATTTTTTAAGTTAATTTTCACGCTCTGCGTAAGTTCTATTGAAGTTTTCTTACAATATCATTATTTATAGATCAGTTGCTTTATAAAACTGAAATGATCACAGATCTTGGATAGAACTTTCACAAAGCATGAAAATTAACTTAAAAGTATTTTATGAATTGTAATTTTTTTTTAAACAATCCATCCTAAGTCTTCATCATATTATACTTATTCATAACATTTTTCAGAATATACGTAGCTATTCCGGAGGGATTGCATAGGATAGATTTATAGATTTTTTTAAAAATATATAAAAACATTTTGTGGTAAGACAGAACAATTTACAAAAACATAATTATGTGTTTAATTAGGACCTCTAATAACTCATTTTATCAACATTTTTTAAGCACAAGCAGTGACCCAGATGAACTTAAAAGTAACATCATTAGACCAATTTACAAAGGTGGCAAACATTCTAGAAAAACTACTTGAAAAATACATTTGCACAAAACTTAATATTTTTTTAGAATTCTTCTCTTTGTTAGATCCCAACTAGTATGGATTTCAATAGAAAAAAGGTCGGAAATGCTGCTTCAGGAATTTTCAAATCATATAAACTATGTCTTAAATGGAAAACACATTTTTGTGAAGTTGTCAAAAGAATTAGGAAATGTATTTGTATACGAGTATTTATAAGATTTAGAAATATTCTTATACTAGAAAACCTAAAAAGAGTGTACCATGCAATTGTTCAATTTATATTACAATACGGTATTATAGGCTGGGGAGGAACAAACGATGTTATTTTAAATCTTCTCAATATAGTTCAAAGATTGATAATCAAGGTTATCCTGATAAAACCATCTATATTTTCAACTGAAAAAATCTTTTCAATTTTCAATGTACCTACAATAATAGACAAAATATATAAACATGTTCAAAACTACAAACTTTCAAAGAAATACATACAGCTAAATAACTAACGTTTTAATACATCAGCAAGATATCAGAATAATATATAAATGCAAAATTTTAACACCAAGCCCTTACAAAATACCTATCTGTATCTAGGAATAACTTATTTCAACAATTATCGAAAAATTTAATAATCATGAATTCCTACTTAAAAATAATAAAGAAATTACCTCAAACCACTGAAAGAGTTCATATTTATTATTTTTTAAATTGATTTTTTTCTTTTTGTATTGAGTTTTTCTTTCTTACCTTTTTGTTATAATTTGAAATATTTTATTATTTATTTATTTCAAAAACATACGGCACAACATGTGCCATTGACATAATTATATTTATATATATTATAATACAATAACATAAGAAAGTGACATATAAATATAAAGTTAAATATAAAAACAAAAGGTAAAAGAAAGGAATAAAAGAAAGAAAGAAAATAATAAAAGAAAGGTCGATTCAATTCACGATGGAGATAGGAGGAGATAGAATCAACTTTTTAGATGTAGGAATTAGGATCGTTAATAACAAGTTGGAATTTTCGATATACAGGAAGCCAACATATAGTGATAATATCATCCACAGCTCTTCGAGACATCATATCTCACACAAATTATCAATATTCCATTGTCTAATCCATAGACTGTTACATGTACCATTGAATGATGTAGATTACAATGATGAATTGAATGTTATCAAAGCTATTGCGGTAAATAATGGTTACGATAGCGGAATGATAGACAATTTAATAAAAAAGAAAAATAAAAAAATCACTGTAAATTCAATTACATATGGCCTTACGCCAGAAAATGAAGTTGAAACAAAACAATGGAGTAAAATACCATACCTTGGGAAAGTATCAAATAAAGTTTCGAAATTGATAGACAGTGACAAGAATTGTAAGACAGCTTTTTGTAGCGTGAATTCTTTGGGTAAGATATTAATAAACAATAAGGATAAGAGAGATAAATTGGAGAACTCTGGAATTTACCAAGTGAATTGCTCGAATTGCCCTGCATGTTACGTGGGACAGACAGGAAGAGCAGTGTCAACCCGTATAAAGGAGCATTTCGCATGTTGGGTAAATCAAAAGGGAGATTTATCGAACGTAGCCTTGCATTTGCTAGAGAACCAACATACTTTTGACAAGGATAGAGATGTCAAGGTTCTTCACATTTGTGAAAAGGGACAGAAATTAGACAGATTGGAATTACTAGAAATTAATCGCCTAACGAAGAAAATTGATCGTAAATATGTCATGAATAAGCAGTTGGAACATGGTGCTCAGTCACCATTAATATATCCATTGTAATTACTTGGAATAATGTTACCTTAGACTATAAGGTAACATTTTATTCTAATTGATTTGCGATGTATGTATTAATGATTCTTGAACATTTTGTTCCGGATGCTTATTCATGACATATTTACCTTAGCGAACAGTTGTGTAGTTTAATTATGTAATTTTTTAATCTGACAAATTTTTTTTTTTATTTTTTTTTATTTTTTGATTTGCCCAATTAGTGAGGAGTTCTTTTGTGCAGTTTGATTCTTCTTTTCCGGTTTGTCCTACGTGATATGCTGGACAATTCATTATTTTTAATTTATTTAATTGTCGATTATTTTGCTGTAGTGACCATTGTTATATTATTATTTCATTTGATATTTTTTCCCAATGTAAATATTATTTAATGTAATAACCAAAACATATGTACCTACTCTAATATTGTGTACCTGCCTACCAAATTTTATAAAAATTCTCTAACAAAAGAATGTCAATTGCCAGCCTGAAGATGTCCATAATAGGATGAAACCGGTACTGGTTAAATAAATATGTGGAAATAAGTTTAAAAAATTGTTTTAATTTCAATTTTAAAAGAAAGGAGTTAAGGTTTAGTAGTAAATAGAATTATGATGTATAAAATGAAAGTATAAAGTAAAAGTGTAAACTATAAAATATAAAGTATAATGTAAAAGTAAGAAGTTAAGATAAAAAGTTGAAAGGCAGGAAATAATATAAACTATAAGTTACCTTTGTAAATAATATAAATTACAAAAGGTATAAATAAAAAAAAGTATGACAAGTAAACAGTAAGAAATGCTCTTAGGAGCCAAATATTGAAGATAACCAAAAATTTCAAAAAAATATATAATAAATAAAAGGAAGGTATTACGGAGTATACAAAGCGATATGAAAAGTAGGTAACTATGATATGTTTCTAAGCCATAGGTATTAGAGTGCATACTGGTAGGACATAATATTATGGTTACATGATTATTTATTTATTATGATTACGTGGTAGTACTAGCAGATAAATTTTGTCTAATGCATCTTTTGTATGATGACAGACTTTCGGCATGATCGATATGAGCAAATTCATTACTTAAAGTGTGTAATCGATGTATTATTGAATTTTGTTCTGCATTACTGAGAGTGTTGTTGCAATAATAAGGTGTTTTGAGTCGAGTTGTTCTACTAGGTACATGATAATTTATTAACGATACCAATTCAGGGGAGTCAAACCAGTTATTGTTTATTTTAAATAAAAAAATAAGATCATTGAGTATTCTTCTATCTTTTAACGATAAGAGTCGCATTTTTTGTAATAGAGAATCATAGTTTATGTTATCCGCGGGAATTCCGAATTTGAAATTAATAATTATATAATTACTTACATGACTAGGTAAATATATTTGAGCATAAATTCTCTCACCAAACACAAAAGCCTTCTCTCTATATTATGGTGAGGAAAGGCTATTTTTGTATTAATTTAAAACACTGTTTAACATGTAAAAAAATATACTTATTCTAAAAACCTACTAATATACCTAAATATAAATTTAATGAAATAAAAAAAAAAAAACAGCAAACTTTTGTTTTGGAAGCCATTTTATTTAAAAATTATTGGAATTATATACACGATTTTAAGAACCATTAACCAGCGGCCGAGAATTAAATTTTTTTTTAAATATTTTTCGATCGGACCCTTGCGGTTCCAATGAGAAATATTAATTATTCTTCATACCAGCATTTTAACATATTATCTCAACATCGATTTTATTTCATTTAAAGTTTGCTTTGAAAAATACCTACATTCAAAAATACTCAAACTAGTGATGTTAAAAATGTTAAAATGATGTACTCTTGGAAATTATTTTTTTTTATTACAAGTATTTTTAATTTTTTAAATGTCCAAGCAAAATAAGAATGTAATTCTTTTTAAATATATATATTTGTAAGACAGTAAATAAACAGACAAACTTAAGTATTTTCGTCACAAAACAAGGGCGCGGATTTTTTTTTTGTAATTTTATTTGAACTAAAATTAAAATTCTCAAAGGCGGCGACTGACATGAGCATTTGGCCGTATCGTAACATTCGAGGCGAGCGTGTTAAGTTACGGCATTACCTGACTGATCTGTACCCTTGCTCGTGGCGCTCTATGGCGTGGCGTGGCGCACTATGCTCGACTGCGCTCCGCCACTCGTAATCAAAATGTCAATTATTTGTATTTAATAAACACTGACCTTTTCCTGTTCCTGAGGATTTTTTTAAATTTTTTGTTTTTCCCTCCTCAAAGAAGCTAATAAACTGGTGATTTTTTTCTAACAAATTTCTATTTCAGTTTCTAATAATAAAGCCAAATCGACCCACGCGTCTTGTTTTTTTTTTAAATTTTATTATAATGTTGTGGATGAGAGGGGTCCCATAAAATAGTCATTTCTTTATATTTTTCAATGAACAACAGAGTTTTATCCTGGTCCATTCCATCTTCAACGCTCGTCAATAAACACTTCGAAACTATTGACACATGCGCTCGCGACGACGCGACGCTTGGGGTTGTACTGACCTAAAATTAAAACGTAACGTAGCACTCAAAGGGATTTGCGAAAATACCGACAACAGGGTGGAGCACGCGGCGCTCGCTGATCTGTAAGATTTTGTCGTAACCTAACGTTACGTTACGATCAAATGTTACAGGTCAGTCGCCGCCTTAAAAGTAGCAAACAAATAATTTATTGATTTATTTTACTGCATGATTATTTTTATGTTTTGAAATATATGTTGTATAATACAAAATTTGGTTTGAAAATTTAACAAATCTGCTTACGACCTACGGTAAAACCTTATTGTATTGAAAATAAACATATTTTCTCAAAATTGAAAACATATCTTTACCAGATAAAACAACAGTCTTTCGAAGTCAATTTATAATTTTTTGTGGAAATGAGTCAAAACATCTAAAATTTGATTTAAAAGTGACATATTTCCCGTTTTGTCTGATTATTCCCTTTTGATATTGAGTTACTAGATACATTGTAATTTAAATGGTTTTTAATCAGACAAATTAAAAATCTTAGAAATTAAAAGAGCGTAAATATTAATTTAAATATTACAAATAATTCAAAAATATTTTTCATGACACTTGTTCCAACCAAAGTGACAACTGTGATGTGTCTCGTAATAACGGTCAACGGTCAGATACAAACAAGACACAGAGAGTGTAAGTGATAGTAGAACCTTGAAATGGAGCTTGATTTTAGAATTTCTTCATACATGTATCTACCTAAAAATATAACATATAGTCTGTCAAATAAGAGTAGAAAAAAAAAATGGAACTACAAAATTTGTAGGCTGGCAACACCAATTTACCTGTCAAATATTGAATGATACTGATGATACAGAACACTGTATACACATTAAAAATAACATTTTTTGTTCTTAAAAAAATATCGAAGAAGCATTGTTGTTAAGTTACCTACTTAATGACATAAATTTCATTAAATTGTGTTTTACAAAGTGATTGGCTTTCATTTAATTTAACATAAATTTGAATTTAACGTAGGTAGAAAGGAAGAATCATTAATGCTGAGTTTAGTTACACTACTTTTAGATCTGAATGAGTTAAATATATTCAGATCTAAAATTAGAGACATGATCTAAAGCCTGGTCAACGCTAGTAGGTGCTTAAGCTAATATTATGTAAATAACTGTGAGCAGTGAGCAATTTCTAAAGTGTGCTCTGTATTTTATTACAAAATCGTTATTCTTCATTATTTTAACACAAAATTTTAAAGATATAACAATAAAATACTTTTATGCAATTCTAATTTTGAGATCAGTGTAAGGAATTTTTTTTTTTCACTTTTATGCCTTTTTAATCTATAATATAAAAATGAATCGCTAAATGTGTTGGTAAGCGCAAATCTCGAGATCGGCTGAACCGATTTCGCTAATTCTTTTTTAAAATATTCTTTGAAGTGCGAGGATGGTTCTTACGGAGAGAAAAATTTAGAAAATTGCGCAGAAAATTAGATAATAACAGAAAACATCGCACGTTTGACAGTTCGCGTGTTAGAGAATGACATTTTGCAAAACAATGAATGATTGTGCAATCAGGATTCTATTTTTGAAAAGTTGAAAAATTTATTTAAAGTAGGTACTCCCCTAATATTTTGAATCGAATCAAGAATTTTAGATATTTTAAATAGGTACCTATGTTAGGTACCAAATTTAATATACATGAAAAATGGAAATTTGAATAAAAATTGTAAAAGGTGGCACGCGGGCTGTTTAAGAACTGAATGTACTGGGATTGAATATATGGAACGCGGGAAGAGGGTTGGCGGGACGAGGGAGCGATAAAGGGAAGAGGGAAGGCGGGGAAGGTGGAAGGGGAACGCGGGAAGGGGGACCTGGGAGGGGGAGGGGAACTCGGGAGGGGTGTTCGCGGGACGGTGAAGGGGGGGGGGAAGTAGAGTAGGGAGAGGGAAGGTGGAGGTGACGGAGTGGGAACGCCAGAGGGGAAGAGGACGCAGGAGAAGAATGGGAGGCGGAAGGGGAACGGGACGATGGGAAAGGACACTTAGGGAGAAACAATTTCTTTATTAAGTGGCATAGCGACGCATGCCGGGACCAGCTAGTTTTTAATAAAAATATTGGTTACACAGCTTTAGATTATAACCATGATTATATTTTTAGTATTGCCATTTGTACAACAGTGGCACCCTCCTATGTTTTCTACTCTTATCTGACAAACTGTATTTGGTTCCGAAAATTATTTTGGTTGTAGAAATAAGCAAAAGAATTAGTTTTGCATTCAAATGTCATTTTTGAAAATAATGATAGTTAGAAAGTCGTTGGAAGTCGTTGAAGTCGTCGAAAGGACGTGATTTTTAATTTTGGGCAATTTTAGACATTTATCACTCTTCCGTTAGTTCTATTTCAGCAATATAATTGTAGTTTGTCACCAGGTTCATCAAGATTGGTGAAATGAATTGATTGAGTTCATCAGATCCACCAGCACCTCCCAATAATATTTTTAAGCTCAATGTTTCTTCCCCTAAGACTATTGCGTCTCTTGTCAGTATTTCTTCTCTAGATGCAAGAGTCAGGTCACTTAACTCAAATGCTTTCAAGGGCTTAACCAAGGGCTGGGTTAGAACCAAACCTTCATTATCATTAAATAATTGCAAATCACAAGCTTTGGAAACTATCATAACGAGCTTCTTTCTGCATGTTTCTAGACTTTTAATATATTTTTTTAATGTATCGTAGTTTGGGAGTGAGTCATCGATTGGAGAATCGAACTCGAGAACGAGCAGGTTATTTATAGTAACATCGATCTTGCCTAAAGCTTCCATGTCTATATCCTTAGCCATGTCAGCCAAATCGTTCCAGCTGAGGAATGTGTGACGGTCGATTTTCAAATACAGTTCATCCAACTCTGTATTTATAATTCCCATCAATATATTGTTTAATCTGGCAGCCTCAAATTTTAAATCTGTAGTTTTAATTATTAAAACATGTTCTGAAGACCCCAGGAAAAACTCAAGTTCCAAAGTATCCCCACAGTCCATTATGTCCGGTAAGTTTCGGAGATAGGTTTGACCAGCCAAGTACAGGGGGGATATTTTTATGCTATTGTTCTGTTTAGCCATAGCATCCATAATCCCAGGATACCAGCGCAACAATTGTTTGACTTGTCTAAGCACTGTTCTCAAATCTTCTCTTGTTGTGCAAGTGATGGTGTTTCTCACAGTATCTATCTTAAATTCTGGGAATTTTATTTGTCCGAGATTGTGCTGTGATGTGAAATTATCGATTTCGGTCAATTTAAGTAGTTTCTCTCGTTTAAATAAGCTCCAATTATATGCAAACTTAAAATCTTCTTCAGAAAACACACCCAGCTGGCGGGTGCATACCTTCGATGAAATAATTCCGTATCGTACAGTTGGTGTTTCTTCTGAGTCCATACTGCCGGCACTTCCTTCAACGGGCTCGGGCTGTGTTGCCGTGCTCCTGTGACTGCCATCAGAACTCTCAGAAGGAACTTGATCATCATTCGGCTGTAAGGTGTGAGAATTGACAAACTCTTCCAACTCTTGAAAACATTCGAGCTCATTTAATCCTTTGGGCCAGTCCAGTACAACATATGTCTTATTCCCATTTTTAAAGGCTTCAATAAATTTGTCTACATCGTGCGTGTCGA
This sequence comes from Limnephilus rhombicus, assembly GCA_929108145.2. Taxonomy (NCBI): domain Eukaryota; kingdom Metazoa; phylum Arthropoda; class Insecta; order Trichoptera; family Limnephilidae; genus Limnephilus; species Limnephilus rhombicus. Next base: position 20,747,265 of record OV815290.1, on the reverse strand, counting down.
GTTTGAACTTCCACCAGCGGGGAGGGTCACGTTTCACATTCACCTGAAATATATCACCTTCGTGAAAGCCGGTGCAGTTTACGGGATTTGGGGCGATAAAGTAGGTTGTAATGTCCAATTGTTTGGAGTTCATAGAGCGGTTATACCGCTTGCCAAATTCTCTGCATATCTTTATCAAGATATCCTCCACGCCTGGACTATCTAAGGCCAGAGTGTGAGCGTGGAGTCCTTCCTTAGGGCTGGCGACCTCGCAGAAGCCACTGCCTTTCTTCTTCAGGTATTTTACGGTTAAGGTTGTGACTCCTGCCAGCCACCCACCCAGGGAATGTCCACTAATAGACAATACGAAGCGACATAATTTTTGTTCATTTTTTTCCAAAAATGCTTCCTTTATATCATCTACGAAAGTGATCGCGGAGTTCATATGGTCGGTATATTTGTTCAAAAAAATACCTTTGATGTCAACCCATAATGCTTTAATCTTCTGAGGCACCGTTCCCCTATGGGCTATTATGACCTGCTGCTGCAATCTGTTCCAAACGGCACAGCCATAGTATCCGTTATTCAAGGAGTTGTTCTGTACCGTGGTAAGCAGTTCCCAATCTGGAGGCAGTTTTAGATCCTTTGAAGTACAATCGGAATAGACCAGCTGAGCTAAGCAGGCCAACACTTGCTCATCTGGGAACGGTTCAATCTCTAGTTTGTTGACATTATGTTCAGGAATGAATGATGCAAGGGTTTCACGCCAGTTGGACGGGCTGTATTTTAAACCAGTATCTGCCTGCATGTTGTGGAGATGTGGTTCAATGAAACAAATGAAGTCGAATCTGCAACATAGATAACAAACAACAGAATTAGTAGTGTATTTTTTTTTTTTTTTTACAGTGAATACCGCACAAGAATCTCAACTGCTCCCGTCTGGGTGAGTGAGACTATGGCATCCCCAATTGGGGTATGTTGAGAGGCTGAAGGTAGTGGGGAGGGGAAGGAGGTGGGGAAGAGGAAGGTTGGGAAGTACCTGGCTATTCAGATCTGGTCACTAAACACGGCTAAAGTCATTTTCAAGCAGCGTTTCAATTCTGAATGGTGGTCTTACACCAGGGCGATACTGATAGTATCTTCCACTCTGGAACATGCCGCAAATATACTACAAGTCTTATCCACTGGACTACGGAGGTCGGATGCTTTTTTGCTTGTAGGTAAATCGTCCCTGTCACACATCATCACATTTGGGAGACCCCCTCCCCCTAGTGTGATGTTACTTTTGCAATTTTTCATCTAAAAAAGTTATGCGTTTTAATAATTTAGATTTTTACGTGTGACGTCACAGAGCTGATGACCCGCCCATACTCCTTGTCACACAATGTCACACTTCTCTACTCCCCTCCCCCCTTAAGGTGTGACGTAATTTATGGATGGCCCCTAACGTGCTTTAACATTCAATTTTCTAAGTTGTTTGTGTCACTGTTATTGCAAATACTTAAACATAAACAATAATCGGGTGGGGTGGGACTTTCAAAACAAACCTCTTACCTGTAAGGGTACATAGGTGGATTTTGAAAGTCATCTTACGAAAACCATCTGTATTTCCAACAACACAGCTATTTGACTCTTTTAGGGTTCTCAGTCTTAATAAAATTTTCAAAAAGAACTCATTATTGCAAACTCATAAAGATCATTTCAATCCATCAACAACAACATTTACAAATATAAACAACCGACCACGATCACAGGGCAATTTAGAAATTCCAAAATTTAAAACGAGTGCTTCCCAACACCATTATGCTTATCAAGGTATAAAATTTTTCAATGCTCTCCCATATAAAATCAAGTCTGAAAAAAATTATAAAGTTTTTAAATCCCAAATAAAAACACTAATAGACCAACCCGACACTAATTATAAGTTTTAAATTCATCATCACAATAATAACAACAACAAAAAAATAAACTAGAACATAATCTCTAAAAATATTTCATCACCATATCAAATTGAAAGCAAGTACATACGCATTATTTGCAGGCACCAAATTGTTACAACTTTATTATATGTACCTACTCTGACAATACTGTCAGTTATTATGTCCACTTGTCTTCATGAATATATATTTTATTAATATAAGTACTTGTAATAACATACTCTGTGTAACTATGCATTTTACAATGGCACTCCTAAATTCAAGCACGAGAAATGTTTTCTCTTTTGAATTGGGAAGTTTCATTAAAAAGAAATTTACATATTGTTATTAGCTTTAAGAACCAAATGTTTTACTATGAATCTGTATACGTATGTATTTTTTTAAATAAAAAAAAAGAAAATAATATAATGAAAAATGTAATAACAAATAAAATAAGTACATAGGTTGTAAAATAAACAAAATTTGGGTTCCATGACAGTTGATCCACCGACAGTTGGCCCCCCTGCCTACTTAAATACAATGTGCAGTCGGTTTATAAGTAACCCTAACTTTAGTGGACTTAATTTGCAGTAGGGGATCTATCTTGTGTTTTCACATTTATTTATTTATTTATTTATATCTATATATTACAGTTTACACCTTATTGTTAACATTTTTACATATGTAATATATTTTGAAAACATTTTTACATGTTAATATTACATTTCATTACGTTGTGTGTTAGGTAGGTTTGAGAAGGTTTTTTTAAAGTTTTTTTCATTTTTATTACAGTTTGATGTAAGTAATAGTTCCAATATTTTTTCTAGTTTCAGTAGGTAGGTGTAGATATACATAATATTTACTTTAAAAAATGTTTGTGCCTCCCCACTTTTCAATCCCACAAACCGTAATTTAGATACTGTAATGAAGAAACATCAGACTTTGGAATCCCCCAAGGCACTGTACTTGGACCGGTGTTATTTACTCCGTAATGTGCAAATGACATTTTTATTCAAACATTGCTTGAAAAAATGATCTCATTGTAATGATGACAGAGTTCTATTAAATAAAATGACTTAAAAATGTAAAATAAAAAGAACAAATAAAAGTAAAAACATTTATTTTTATCAATGAGTAAAAAAAATTGCTTGACACGGATAACCTTGCTGGCGACCAGCTTAAAATATTTTGATTTGTGGTTCTCCTAACTTCTTCGTTTTAATTTTTATGATTTAAAGCGACACGAATGGGAGAACTCAATAACATTGTTCTTATGGTTGTGGCATTCAGGGACTTATAACACACTGCAAACTTATTTGTGTCAAGCGATATTGTCCATTTGTAAAACATATATTCAAATGATACTCGAATAAACATTATTCGAAAACATAAACATGGACATAGTTCTGGATTAAGTATTACAGCCACATGAAAATACATGAAAATACATCTGAAAAGTTTTGAAGTCATCACAAAAACTTTTACCAAACTGTCAAAAATGTCACAATTTGAGTTTGACATTTTGCAAACCATCGATAGTTCAATCAAAATTCAATTTTCGAATAAACTTTTTGAGTTAATGAATTACTTGGGGTAATAGTACAGTCTGACAAATAAGAGTAGAAAAAATATGAGGGCGCCACTGTAGTTCAAATGGCAATACTAAACATTATAACTCATGGTGTTGATGTAAAGCTGTGTAACCTACATTTTTATTAGAAATTAAAATTTTCATTACTATATGATTACCCACTGATCTCAAAATTAGAATTGCGTATAGGTATATTATTATTATACCTTCGCAATTTTGTGTTAACATAATGAAGAAAAACGATAATGTAATAAAATATGAAGCACAGTTTAGAGATTGCTCACATTTATTTAATACTTGATTAAGTACCTAGCGTTGCCCGGGCTTTAGATCGTGTCTCTAATTTTAGATCTGAATATATTTAACTCATTCAGATCTAAAAGTAGTGTAACGAAACTCAACGTTTGTGATTCTTGCGTTCTACCTACTGTTAAATTCAAATTTATGTTAAATTAAATGAAAGCAAATCGCTTAATAAAACACATTTTAATCAAATTTATGCTTCGATCAAGTATTGTCTAGATATGCCCTATCTTAGTAGCGAGCCAGTAAAATTGACGCCGTGTAAGTAAATGTTAACAATGCAACTCTTGTACATATTCCAGCGCCTCGCTTCGAAGTTCGTAAATCCGATCACAAAGTTCATTCTCAAATCCCATTATGTAGTTTTATCATTCATCAACCAATTACATGTCGCGCGTGACGTATTATGGAGATGAATTTATCAATCCTACTTGGTATAAACTAGCCGTACACGCTGTGTGACAAGAGGTGTTCTTTTAATTTTAAACAAACGTCGAGAAGATACGTCACGAAACCAAAGAAAGGGCTGAATTGGGAGAGGATTAATAAATAACATGAAACATTTTAGTTTTCATTTTTAGTGTTTACATTCTGAACAGGTCCTCTAGAACCAAAAACGGTAGGTAAACCTACATTTTTATTATTGGGCACAGGTTTTATCTTAGTGAAAAATATTTGGTAAATAAATAGTAAATAACCACTTGGAAAGACCCATTGCAGGCGTGTTAGTTATCCAATAAATGGTGGTTATGGGTTTCTCCCAACCGCCTGGAACCAGTTAGACTATGGCATCCCCAATTGGGGATGTGAGGCTGATTGTAGTGGGGAGGGGAAGGAGATGGGTTAGAGCAGCCGTATTTCTATTTAGTCCAGTCAAGGAAGGAGGTGTAGAGTGCGTGAGCAGGAACCTAAGCGATTCCTTCAGAAACTTGTTCAGGGTGCTTAGGGTGTGAACATATTAATAGTCCTGACGTCTAGGTGGTGAGCTAGGGGAGGGAGGAGGGGGGGGGGGGGGGGGGGAGAAGGTCCCAATTTTCGGATGTGCGCTTATATCTCGAAAACGGTGCGTCGCAGAGGACAATTTTCTTATAATAAGTAAAAGCTCATAAAATTATGTACAACTTTTATTCTATACGTAATTTTCTAAATCCAAGCTAAAAATAAATTAAATCCAAGTCTACGTCCCACAATCTGTTACAAACAAAAGTGATGTGTCAGTAATAAGATAAAAACAGCTTTTTCTGAAAATGACGACATTTTACTAAAAAACTTAAAATTGCTGTAAATATTTACTGGTTAGAGATTAATTTGCATTTGTATATTCTAAAAGGGAATTAAATTCTTTACAACTTCTTTCAAATAAATTTCTTTCATTGATGAATATTTTAGACGATATGAAGGAATGTTTGATTCAAAATGTGAGGTAAAATGATTTTTTTCGAAAATATCTACATTTATATATCTACACTCTACAACACCAAGAAACTTTTTTTTTTTTCAAAGTAAGTTTTCAGCTAAAAATAGTTGATACTTAGTCTTCTCCCACCAGCTCAATCGGAGAGTTATTTGCGGTGTTTTCAGTTTGTTGATGATCGATTTGGGAAACCACCAAACAAGGTTGGAAAATGAAAAGATTGGTACATAAAATAAAGAAATGTTTATTAATAAAACCATGTCTTTTGATATACAAATGCCCCTTTAGAGACATTGCAGCAAATGATTTTCTGACGCTTCTAGGAAAAGTTTTAATCTCTTTATGGACGGATCTAGAAGCTTATTTACTGATTTTAAAATTTATTTTATCGGAAGCAGATTTTTGAACAAACCAAAGCTTGTAACAAGAATTAAATTTACGTTACCCATCGCGTAATTCGGCGAAATTTGACTTTGATCCTTTTTTGAAATACATACTAACTAATATATTTTTTTTTAATCTACACGAATCAATCATAATATTATTTCATAACCTTTTTTTTAATTAAGTAAACGCTGAGGAAGTGAGCATTGCTCAGGAAATATGTCGGTTTTTTATAAACAATAAACGTGGTTAAAACTAAGAAAATTATTAATTGTGAAAAAGAAATTCATTCAGCAAATAATACGTAATGGGCTATTATATTTTGTGCTTTAAATACGAAAAAAAAAAACTGAGAAACGTTTTTAATTAAAAATAAATTAATTAATGAGCCCATTACCAGTTCGGCCCTTCCCTGTAAAGCGCTCACCCTCCCCCCGCTCGCTGAGCGGTAACCCCGACCACTCCCCGCCGCGTGAACGAGTCGAAGCGCGAATGACGTCAGAAATATTGCTTGACAAATTTTAAAAACTATAATTTTATTCACTTATATGAATGCGGTGTGTAAATGCGATCTGTAACACATATATTTTCTTCTGTATTCTGATAGCTGACTACGTTTTCAAAAATAAAGTCCGCGGCGTGTACCTTGTAAAGTATTCGGTAGTGGTATATTTTTGTGTTTGAAAAAATTTACGCCCGTCTGGACGGCTGGCAATGCAAATTAGTTTCAGTGTAGACCTTACAGTTCGATAAAAGATACAACACTAAGAACTGTGCGATCTGAACGATGCAATACGATGCATATACTTTTTCATAAATGGGCCGTGAGCCAATTTTATTCTGGTTTCGGGAGTTTGGGGGGCCATGATGAATTTGGTAGGGCCTGTCTAGATATCATAGGTCAATGAATTTATGTCATGAACAAAAAATGTTTTTTAAAATGTGGTTTACTGCGTTCTATACATTCAGTGACATTGCACATTGATTTCTTCATTTACCGAGACTGCTAAATGCAATGCTAATTGTAAAAGTAAACGATCGAAATTTAAAAATTTCTATGCATTTGACCGTTTACTTTTACAATTAGCATTGCATTTAGCATTCTCGGTAAATGCAATGCTAATTGTAAAAGTAAACGGTAAAATGCATAGAAATGGGTTTTTTTCATTTGACATTTACCGTTTACTTTCACCTTACATTTTACAGGCCGACAATGGTGCTGCAAATGCGAAAGGAAAGGTAACCAAAATGGCGGCCGTTGTCTAAATGTCACTTTGGTGACAGTTCAGAGATTTTCTTGCTATCTATTTTACGGTATTTGCTAGTATTTTATCATTATGTTCGCAACAAGTGATGATTCATCAGGTTCTGACGATGAACTAATAATTAATTTATGACACGACGTGTAAAGCGACAAAATAAACGCAGGAATTTCTATCTAATGGAAGACGTAGATTTCGCGTTAATAAAGAAACTGCCCGACTTTTGACTCCATTAATTGCAGATATGATATGATATGTTATTTGAAAGAATTACTCATTGCTAATAATTTTATTACAATTTAAAACGTGATCCCTGAGACGTATGTGTGGTAAAACAATGTACGATCATGTGAGAAATGTGGATATCCGCAAAGAATGTAAGGCTGATGTAAGCATAATGCGTAAGATTAAGAAAGGGACCCTCAGATGGTTTGGGCATGTAGAGCGAATTAACGAAGAAAGTAGTGTAAGAAGAATATACTACGCGAATGTGAATGTTAGAAGAAGTCGGGGATGCCCGAGTAAGAAATGGCACGATCAAGTGAATCAGATACTTGAGTCGGGCCATGTCAAAAGTCAGAATAATAGAAGACAATGTATGAGACGATGTATGAATGTGAGTGAGGCAAAGAGTGTGTGCCAAGACCGAGTTGTTTGGCGGTCCGTCCTCTCTGCCTACCGCTGCGGGGAAACGGCGTGATGGTTAGTTAGTTAGTTAAAACGTGAAACAAATAACAACGCAACCATAGATGAAGCAATTCGCACACAATGTTTGACATTTAATGTGTGGGTTTCCACGTGAAAAAAATATATACACAGTTCCCAATACGAAAATGTGGGGATTAGGTTAGTTTTTATGTTGTCATCCCTATTTACTTTTACCTAAGCAGTTGGCATCGTGAAAAACCCCATTTTACCGTAAATGTCAAATGCACTGCGAAAGGAACTGTAAACTGCTAAGGGAACGTACCCATACTACGTGACCAACTTTTTGCAATTTTTAACCCCCCCTAAACGTGTCACGTAGTATGGGTACGTTCCCTAAGCTAAAGTAGAGTGCAAATGAAGAAACCCACCCTAAGTATATTTGACAGTTAAATTGGTGTTGCCAACCAACAAATTTTGTAGTTCAATTTTTTATATTTCTTACTCTTATTTGACAGACTCTAAGTAAGAATTATAGCTATTACGTAGGTACCTATGTTACGTACCAAATTTGATTGATTGTTCATATAATATACAAAAATAAATGCTTGATATATGTGAAAAATTAAAATTAAAAAAAAAAAAGTAACATGTGGACTAAATATATACAACTCGGTAGGTTTTATTTATTTATTAAATGGCATTGCAACGCATGCCGGGAAATAGCTAGTTTTAAATACGTTTTAATAACTTTTCTGTGAAATCTACATACCTAGCGTATATGTATATAATTTAAATATATTTTTGGATTTTTTAAGTAAAATTAAGTATGTAGATACATAATTATGCATATTATGGTGTAAATATATTTTAATGAGCCTGGGTTCGAGTCCCAGGTGTGCCCGTATTTTTTTCTGATTTTTCTGTTTTAAGTTTTTCGATTCAGTTTTGCAAATATTGTCTCCATTTAATTAAATGTCATAAGAAGTAAGCTGGAGTATGCTAGTGGTGTGTGGACTCCGCACCAAGCTAAATATATTAATATGCTGGAACAAATTCAAAAAAAGTTCCTTAGGTATGTCTATATGCGGATGCATGGAACGTACCCGAGATTCATGCACCATATGGAATTACTTGAGGCAACAAATAGATTTAGCTTGGAAACTAGACGTTATGCAAATCTTGCAATTATTAGTTTTAACATAATCCATAACTTCCGTTATTCCGTTTACATAAGTTCCGTTGCAATAATTGAAATATAACAACGTTAGTATAAATTATCAAAGAGAAGTGTAGATATATAAGTTTGAATAAACACTTGTTTGTAAATAATGTAGTCTGTCATTGGCAACGAGAAAAGTTAATTGCCTAACCATACTTTTGGACATCCGAAATCTGACAAGAGAATCCATCTCTTCCTATGGAAAATGATCGGTTCGTGGTTTAATTCCTTATTTTACCAATTTCCTATATATTCTAATCAATTGATTATCATAACCCGGGTTATCAAGACATTTTTATTATTATTTTCCATTCAAATTAACACTTACACAATAATTAACACTTGTTTGTAAATAATCTAATAATAAAGTGTTGACATTGGCAACAAGTAAAATTAATTGCCTAACCATACTTTTGTACATCCGAAATCTGACAGCAAAATCCATCTATTCCTGCGGAACATGATTGGTTAAATTAATTCATTCTTTATGTTACCTATTTCCTATATATTCTAATCAATCAAGACATTTTTAAAAATTATTTTCCTTCAAACAATATTTCGTTCCTTGGTGACAGATGACAGCTCTGACATCTTTACCAAAATCTAACTTTAAACTCCCAAGATCGCTGGGTTAAATAAAAGTAACTATTTTGTAACTATTTAGTTAACTTTTATTTAAACGAAGTTGAAACAACCCATTTTTGTAAGAAATTACAAAAAAGTTACTTTTATTTAACTTTAACTAACTTTAACTATTTTCGATGCAACTGGCCCTGTTAGTAAATTCTAATGTAAAATCCATGCTAATTTGTACAGCGCTCTTGAGGCGATTTTTCGCAAAAACAGCGCTATATAAGTTGTCCGAATTTATTATTATTTATTATAACTGTATTGACAGCCCATTCCTCTTGGAATGTTATGGCTTATACGTGCCTGAAAATTTCAGCCGTAGTCGTCGACACGACTTGTTCAAAATACCATATATACGGCAGAACAGATGTTCTAGCCCAGCATAGCATGACAAGAGGAATGGTGCTGTTGAACGAAATATCGGAAACACTAGATATATATATATATATAACTCTTCTTTAGATAGCCTTAAGATTTTTTTGTATAATAATCATCTTCCTAGGTGTTAAGACTGTCAAAATGAGAAAATTGTTCAGTGATTGGATAATAATCTGTTGTACAATTTAAAAATATATATATTTTTTATTTTTTTTTATTTAATTATTTTCATATTACATTTGGTTATAAAATGACGTATTGCCCATCTCACTAGGTGTGAAACGCCTGTGTTGAGATGGCAATTTACAGAGTGGTTATCTAAGATTTTGTAGTAATATTATGAAAATGGCAGGTTAATATAATTTTTTTTTCTTTAAATATACAATTCAAGTATGTTACATATATATATATATATATATATATATATATATATATATATATATATATATATATATATATATATATATAAGAGAAGATTGCAGTAGGTACATGGTTACATATATACACACAGTAGGTATAAAGGTAAGTCTGTTATTAAATACTTGTGATGGATATGTTTATTTGAGGTGATCAATGATTTTACTTTTAAATGTACTTTTGGTTTGCGTGTTTCTAATTTCAGGAGGTAGAGAATTGAACAGCTTTGTTGCATTATATTTAAAACTTCTTTGCCCATAAGAAGTTTGACAAACTTGGATGTTGAAAGATTTTACATTTGACTCTCTTAAGGCTCTTGTGTTCATTCGTTCTTCAAACATGTGTGTATTTTTAAATTGATGAAGCAGGATATTTTTTTAATACAATTTTTGGAGGTTCGGAACATTTAGTGTCTTAAAAATAAAATCAGTGCTCGTTCTCAACGGGACTTGAATAATAACCTTCAAAATTAGTTTTTGAATCTTTACTAAAGGCTCTAGGCAAGTATTTGTGGCACTTCCCCAGCTGATAATACCATATTCAAGTGATTAATGAATTAATTAATTATAAGAGCACAGTAAACTTGTTTCAGTTGTTTTCTATTTAAAATATCTCTAACATTTTTAAAGAAATAGACGAGTTTCCTCAGTTTTGTCGTTAGGTTTGTAACATGTACGTTCCATTTAAGAAGATCATCTATTTGAATACCAAGATATTTAATACTGTCAACTCTACTTATAGAAGGACAGGTACATGGAGTTAATAGGGGGTTACAGCTGTGGAGTTTAAGGCTTTGTTGTGAAGGCAAGAGCTTATTTGAAATTCGAAATGTTAGGAATTTAGTTTTGTCTGTATTCAGGGTTAATATGTGATCATTAAGCCAATTTTAAACAATACGAAAGCCATTTTCTGCCGTTTTAAAGACTTCATCCCAAGATTTGGCGTGAAATAGCAAGACCGTATCATCGGCAAAAGTTGTGATTTGTCCACAAATTTGTAGGTTACATAGATCATTAATATAGATTAAGAATAGTAAGGGTCCTAGGATGCTATCTTGTGGAACGCCACAAAATGATTTTTGGGAACTACTATAGGTACTGTTTATTTTAACACATTGCGTTCGATCAGTTAGATAACTATGAAATAATTGAAGAACTGTAAGTTAAAATAATTATTCATCCTAGACTTGACATTAAAAAAAAAGATTAAATTTATTCATGACACTAAAGCACACTAGAAACGCCTTTCTTACAGGTTTCAATGGAAACCGATGTCCTATCCACTTAATACCTGCTAGTTCTAGTCCAATGAAATTAAAAATAAAAGCAACAAATACAAACATTTTAAAAATTAGTTATTAAATTAAATAAACTAATGTTTAATCAAAATACCGACCGTCCAGTTGATTAGTCGGACATCTCCAAATACTAAGTTTAGAGATAATGAGGAAAGCAATATTCGAATGTTTACCATAAATTAAATATTATTTACGTGCAAGGGCGGATCCAGGATCTTTTTCTGGGGGGGGGGCACAAGGGGCGGACGGGCGAAAAAATCAACTATTACTGTTAGAATTTGTTTGTTTCTGGGGGGGGGGGCAAAAGGGGCGGATCAACAATTACTGTTAGAATTTGTTTGTTTCTGGGGGGGGGGCAAAAGGGGCGGATCAACAATTACTGTTAGGATTTTTTTTCTGCGGGGGGCACAAGGGGCGGACGGTCAAAAAAAAAATCAACAATTGCTGTTAGGATTTTTTCTGGGAGGGCACAAGGGGCGGACGGGCAAAAAAATCAACAATTGCTGTTAGGATTTTTTCTGGGAGGGCACAAGGGGCGGACGGGCAAAAAAATCAACAATTACTGTTAGAAATAAACTTGAAGTATCATACTTCAAGTTTATTTCTACAAGTTCAAGTATGTATAGGAAGGTTTATGAAAGTGTCAAAACAATCGAAAAATTAAATGTTTAATAAAGACAGTTTTAGCTTCTAACTATATACTGTGATGGAATCTCCACAGTATACAAAAATACCGTCTGGGGGGTGCACGTGCCCCCGTGCCCCCCCCCCCCCTAAATCCGCTACTGTTTACGTGTGTCGGTGTTTTACATATAAAATAACACCGAGAAGCATAACAGTCCGATGCATGAATTAGAATGACTTTTTGAAATAGCCTATTAGTGACCCAGAAAACATAACATTTAGTATAATTCAGTACAAGTTTTAGTGCATTATAATTGATGTTGGTGGTGTTTATGAGTATTGCACCAGAAAGAGGGTGCTTGCACTTTTACATATAACTGCATACTAAACTCAAATTTGGTTTTTTGGAGATGTCCGATCAATTGGACGATCGAAATGTCAAATAAAATTAAAATAATTAAATTTAAAATATAATATATTATAAGATGAAAACACTGTAGGTATAATGGTTTTAAAAAAAGGTTTTTTTATAATCTTCTCTTCTCTACATATTATAAAGTAAAGTCCCCCGCGCCGTCTGTCTGTCTGTTCGCGATAAACTCGAAAACTACTGAACGGATTTTCATGCGGTTTTCACTAATAGATAGAGTGTTTCGTGAGGAAGGTTTAGGTATGTAATTTGTCAAGGATTTGTGTAAATTGGTTGAAACATAAGTATAATTGTTAGAAGTGTCGGAAAAAAGTCCGGCCGCCTGGTAGCTTTCATCGAAAACGCTGCCTAATCCTTTTAGGATATAACAAAACAATTAATGGTGGGATATTCCTCTTTTATAGATCTACAAAAAAGTCCGCGAAGGCATATATCTATCTTTTACGGATAGCTTACTATACACACTATATCTTCTTATCTTATTATTCTTATCAATTGCTTTTCGTTTGTCTCGCTAAAACTCGAGAACGGCTGGGCCGATTTATGTGATTTTAGTTTTGAAATGTTTGTCGTAGTCCAGGGAAGGTTTAAACGGTGAGATAATATGAAAAAATTGTTAGGAAGATAGTAAAAACAACAATTTCATTTTCTCATATAAACAGTTCTACTGTTCCTACCTACTTTCAAAAGCACAACGTTATCTAGAATTGTAATGCAAAAAAAAGAAAGAATTCTGATTGTCATATTTCAGTCGCTGTCAAACGTTAAATGTCATTCTGTTAAAATTCAAAATCTTCTATCATCAGTTTGTCAGTGCGTGAGAACTTTATTTACTTTATTAACTTTATTTATGCCAAGGAAAAGACGAGCTGACATAGATCGTCGAAGTCAATCAAATGGGCCACGAGCTACGAGTACCTCACGTGCAAACCGCACTGATGATCTCTACGCGATGAACTCAAAAAAGACGGCGGTGGTTACAAAGGTTGGATTTTACAAAGTGTTTTATTAGCCACAGCAACGCGTGGCCGGGTCAGCTAGTAATAATAAAAATAATCAATGTAACAAGATTTGCAACATTTATAACTGTGCAAGTACAGGTTCAGTAGCGTGGGTCACGACTGAATGAGGAAAAAATCGTGTTTTGATTTGTCTAATAATAGTGACAGAAGGGTGTTCAAATCACGTAATTTTTTAAATAATATATGGATATCTTCTTCTTCCAGACTGACAGTGAAATTTCACATAATAGAGAAAAACCCACCCTTGTTAAATCTTAAAAAAATGTTAGATAAACCATTAAAAATGAACAATTTCTAATAAAACACGAAATGAAGGGAATATATTGATTTATTTATTGAAAAATATATGAATATAATTCAAATTATCTCAAGGCAGTATATTCAAATACCAGCAAAATCTTTCTTACTCTCTAATTTGGGCATTATTTTGCGTGACTCAATCTTGGGACTTTTTGTAAATGATTTCGTAAAAATATACTATATTTGCTATGGAAGATTACAAAAATATGGTTTAAAGGATTCATAGTAACTTTTAAAAACACTAAAATTAAAAATAAAATGAAAATTTTCAAAACTTAGAAATGAATCCGGAGGAAGAAGATCGTATTAGAAATTTGAAAAATTTTAAACACGTCGCGTCGTTTTTAATCCATTTGGAACCCTTTTATCACTCTTAGAATTAAAAAATAACAGTTTTTTTAAATGACCCACTTTAATGTTTTTTTTAAATTTTTTTACATTAACTTCACACAGGAGGCCTTGAGGAAAATAACTTCCCTCAGGGCCTATGTCATCTTTGAAGATGCTGTGTGAAGGGTCTTTTTGAGGAAAGTAAGGAGTGAACACGGGTCTTAGAGACCTATGTTGTAGGAGGGAGGAAACACAGAGGCCGGCAAATCGTTCCTCAGCTGAGCCGTTGAACTCAAGAACGAGTCATACGTTCTCATGTGACTAATGTCAACCGTGTACAAATGTTGGGCGCGTGTTTGGCGTGTTTCCCGACTATGCACCGGTGCCGAGGGGATCAATGACGCTAGTTCCTCGGAGCATCTTCCATTGTAATACCGGTAGAATAAGGACAGCATTCCCACCTGACGCCTGTGCTTTAAAGATTGCAGTCCGTCTGTTAAGATGGGAGAATCTATCAAACGGACCGCCCGTTTCTGCACAGAGTCAAGGTTTTTTTTAGGTATTTTGGAACTCCAGACCAGAGGTGGCTGCTAAATTCAACCGTGGGGCGCACTTGCGATTTGTACAGGGTTAGCAGTTGTGTACTAAAGTATCTGCGGGCCCTTGACAGTACGTCCAGTTTCTGAGAGGCTAACTTCACTCTGGTTTCGATGGAGCCCCCGTACCTGAGCTGGTCACTTAGAGTTACACCAAGCATATCGATGGAGGTCCTGTTCGGAAGATTGCTTCCTTTGAAGGAGACTAGATTTTCATTTCGATCCCTTTTAGACGTTATTAAACATGATTGGGTCTTTGAAACATTAAATTCGACGAGGTTATTCTTATCCCAAGAGAAAAAGTTTGGTGTAGTTTACAAAGGTTTATAAATTACATTAGTACAAAAAGTTGATGAACAGAAAATAATATACTTATGAACAGATTAAAGAATAGAATTTTGTAGTTATAAAGTTGAGGTTTATCACAACCCGCCTCACTGGGCTAGCAACACAGTGTGTTGAGGTAGTCATTTTGTAAATCAATTTATAGTACTTATTAATTAACATGTACGTTCATATTTAAATACGTTGGTAGCATTAGTACATACATTTGTAAAATACGTTGCATTTGTATTAAAATATGTTGGTTGCATTTAGAATAATAACCAGTACATTTGTTTCATTAATAATTTCAAATTTGGGTGAGTGCACCGGTAAAGGTCCTATCATTACTTGTATTCCAAATTTTAATGATTTCTTTGAAAATTTATTTAGGGGGAAGGGGGTTAGGGGAGTGAGAGGGGAGAGGGAAGGAAGGGGAAAGGGGAAGGATGGTGGAGGTTGTGGGGAGTGGAGTGGGGAGAGGGAAGGTGGAGGAGGCTGAGTGGAAATCCCCTAATGCCATGCGAGCAAAGCCGCGGGAAAAAGCTAGTTTATAATATTTTGCGGAAAAGAGTCGGTACGTCTAAAATTTGATTTAATAATGAAATTTCCGGTTTTGTCTGGTTATTCACTCTTAATAGTCGGGCCATGTCAAGATGTCACTTCAGTTGGACAAGGTTCTAACTGATTTTTTTTTTCAAAATTGACATTTGAATGCTACTGGAAACTATTTCTTTTGTTTATTTATGTAACCAAAACAATTTGCAGAACTAAGTGTGTTATATTTCCGTAGATACTTGTATGAAGTATGATACTTGTAGAAACTTGTATTGTACGAAGAAATTCAAATCAAACCCCATTTATTTTATAAGGTTCTAACGCCACTTACACACTCTATTTTGTTTGTATCTGACAGTTTATGGTTGTTACAAGGCGCATTATACATACAGTTCGTCACTTTAGTTGGATAGAGTTCTAACTTCACCTAACCATGTTCTGAGTTTTCAAAGTTTGCAAAGACGAATTTTCGTAATCTGCCCGTTGAATTACACGTGACCATATTTGTCCCACATAAATCGTTGTGTCTCCCTCACTCCATTGTGAAAAGTGTGAACTAAACGGTATTGAAAAGAGAAAACAACACGCTTTATATTCAAATCTAAGAGTTAACCACAAAATAATTAAAATGTACACCTTTATGAAACTTTATAAATTATAAACGACAAAAAGTGAGTTGACGATAACGTTTATAACTCTTTTATCTAATAAAATATGTGTGTGTTTTATTTTTTGTCGTTATCAGTAATTTTAGTTAGAAAAAACGTAAAGTGGGCCTTTTTTAAAATTATTTTAAAGTTAGCATTTAAAACGTTTATATTTAAAAAAAAAATACATGGCTATTTCCAATAACAAAGTTCGAAAGCATTTTTCATCATCTTTCGAAAACAGTGGTTTTTGGATATGTTCAGTTTTGGATGTGTTTGTTTTTTTGGATGTGTTTATTTTTTAGTTTTTGGATGTGTTCACAAATATTTTGTATTTTTAAGTACTTTTACCACCTACTGACAAAATACACCTGAATTTTGAAGGGTTAACAATTTTTGATTTTGGCATTCAATGTATTTTGATTTATATTATTTTATAGGAGCATATTTAGATAGGACATGGCCCTATCTTGGAATAGCATTAATAAATGTAATGAATAATGAATTATTGTACCCTATCTGGTTGCATATGGTTCTATCCAGTGGCGGCTCGAGCACTTCTTTAGTGGTGGGGATCGATATTTTTTTTACGTACTGTACCGCAATCTCACCACCCGTAGAATATAATATAAAATTTCTCAAAAAAAAAATTTATGGTCTAATCATGCTAGTCGGATATCTACACACAA
This sequence comes from Limnephilus rhombicus, assembly GCA_929108145.2. Classification (NCBI taxonomy): domain Eukaryota; kingdom Metazoa; phylum Arthropoda; class Insecta; order Trichoptera; family Limnephilidae; genus Limnephilus; species Limnephilus rhombicus. The sequence continues at coordinate 20,730,310 of OV815290.1, read as the reverse complement.
AATAATATAAAATATCCAAAGATATATGCCAATTTACAATATAGTATGATAAAAATAAAGCTTTATCTTGCAAGATTATTATCAAACTAATTTGAACGCGAGCGATTCCCGCCCGAAACTTCCCAAACAAATGTTTCTGTGGGGATCCAAAGAATTGTCCCCGCGGGTATTTGAATTCACATACGAGTGCGCATGCGCAGTTGCATACGATCGCGAAACAACGCAAGGAAAGTATGGGGATACTTCGGATCGTCCCCCAAGTGCGCATTAGATTCTGCGCACTGAGAAATTGACCCGCTGTTTTGTGCTCCGTACATTGTTCTTATTAAAATCATCCGGAATAATTATTTGCATTTTAATTCTGCAAACGTTAATTACTTTTATGTTTAAAGAATTCATTCATTTTGGTGAAGACAACGCATCGACTGTTATTTCCTTTAGTGTAACTGGCGGGGACCGTCCCCATTGTCCCCCTGTGAAGAACCGCCACTGGTTCTATCTGCACGTTTAAGTACATTCTAAAATGGTACTTTTAAGTAGACTATATTGGTATTTTTAGGTATATTCTAAAATGGTCCTATTTTTTTTATTTTTTTATTTTTATTTATTTTTTTATTGAAATAATAGATAATACATAATATAATCAACAAACAAGTCCTACTAAGCCAATTGAATCGGCTTGTCAACAGGTGCTTATATTTTAGTTACATATTTATACATTTTTTAAATTTAAAATTTACATCTTATATCTACAGATTCAACATTTTTTCATACATATCAAAATCAATATAAATCTTTTTTTTTCCTATTCCCAATTTTTCACCGTATATTTAACCTTATTCATAGAATTACATTGCTTTATAGTGTCAGGTAATAAATTAAATATCTTCGGTATGATATATTCAAACGTTCTTTGTCCGTACTTATTGTTAAATTTCGGAACTATTAACCCGTCGTTACGCGTGAATCTAGTGCTGTATTTATGTTCTAATTTCTCTTTATGCTGCGGGGTAAATATATGCTGAATTATAATTTTGTGCCAAAGTATTGCCTTAACAGGTAAAATTTTGGCACTCTGAAACAGCAACGGTTTATTTTGTCTCTGTTTGAAAATATTAGGGACGACCAATAATTTAACAATTGCGTTTTGTACAACTTGCACTTGTTTCAGATTGGTTATAGTAGTATTTCCCCATATTGTTAATCCATATCTTATAATAGATTCTGCTAGTGACATATAAATTATTTTAAGTGTTTCAATTGATAGGAAAAAATTTAATGTGTACATTCTGCCAGCAATCGATCTGAGTCTTTTACAGGTTTTTTTTATATGTTTGTCCCATTTAAAAAAAACAATCTACTGTAACACCAAGATACACGTATTCCAAAACTAATTCTAAGCTTTCACATTTACAATTAGTTGGAATATTTTTATGGAAGCAATTAAAATTATGAGAAATAATATTAGGATTAAATTGAAATTTGGCATTAGGTGAACTTATATGCATTACTTTGGTTTTTTTAGCATTTATTAATAGTCCTGCATCATGTGACCATTTACAGAGTTGATTAAAGTCAATTTGCATGAGTTCAATTGCAATTTTTAGATCTTTATGTGATATGACCAATGCCGTATCATCTGCGAATACAAAATGTTTCACAAAAGAGAAAAGTTTTTTCATTATGGTTACATAAATTATATATAGTGTAGGTCCTAATATGGAACCTTGTGGAACTCCTGCAGATAAATTTTTTGTTTTACTAAAAGTATTATTTATTTTGGTACATATTTTTCTATATCTAAGATAATCTTTAAATAAATTTAACACATTTCCTCTATTAAAATATTTTCCTTTAAAATATGTTCAATAATAATTTATACAAGATTAAAATTAAAATCATAAATTGTAAAATTCGATATCGTATTTGCAAAAATTGACACTTCATCTCTCAGGGTGACCCAACAGTTGATCCGTCGACAGTTGACCCGAAATGATATTTCCTATAAAATTATTTTTTTGTGCATTATTTACAAATTTCAAACGTAAAATCAACCTTTAAATACCTTTAATAATAAATTGGTAAGAATATCAAATGAATTTACAGTGTCGATTTTTTGTACTTATGTGCTGGTATACACTGTAAGGTGTGTCATTTAAAAAAAACGTGTAAGGTGTGTTATTTTTTTAATTCTAAGAGTGATAAAAGGGTGCCAAATGGGTTCAAAACGACGTGTTTAAAATTTTTCAAAATTTCTGATACGATCTTCTTCCTCCGAATTCACTTCAAAATTTTGAAAATTTTCATTTTAATTCTTTTAGGTTATTTCTAGTGTAGGTATATAAAAGTTACTATGAATTCTTTAAAACATATTTTTTTGTAATCTGCCGTAGCAAATATAGTATAATAATTACGAAATAATTTACAAAAAGTCCCAAAATTGTGTCTCGCAAAATAATTTCGAAATTTGAGAAGTAAGAAGGATTTTGTTGGTATTTGAATACACTACCTTGAGATAATTTGAATTATATTTATATATATTTAAAATAAATCAATCAAAATATTCCCTTTATTTTGTGTTTTATTGAACAATAGTTAATTTTTAATGGTTTTATCTAACATTTTTTTAAGATTAAAAAAGGGTGGGTTTTTCTCTATTATGTGAAATTTCAAAGTCAATCCGGAGGAAGATGTTGAATATTATAAAAAAATGACGTGATTTTATATCTCAATTAAACACCCTTTTATCACTATTAGACAAATCTAAACAAGAATTGTTTTCCCACATACATTCGTGACCCTTAATATAGAGAAGTAGACTTTTCCTTGATACATTTGAATGAAAATATGTTTTATGCTTTGTTATTCACTTGGTTATATTTTGTGCATATTGTATATATAAGTATATCGACGGATCAACTGTCATGGAACCATATCGTCACTTCATTTGGATAGGGTTCTAACTGACATTTTTTTTAAAAATGACCTTTGAATGCCAAAGCATTTCTTTTGCTTATTTCTATAACCAAAATAATTTTCAGAACCATCTGTGTTGTATTTTCGTAGATATAAGTATGACAAAGTTCTAACTTCAAGCTTTTTCAAAATTAATTCATTTCACAAGGTTCTAACATCACTTACACTCTCTGTTTTGTTTGTATCTGACAGTTGATCTTAAATACGAGGCACATTATTTATTATTTATTATTTTATTTAAGTTTTTATTCCAGCAGGGCTGGGATGGTAGTGCAATCCCAGTCTGCCATATTACATAAAAAATGAAAATAAAATACGAACATAAATAATAATAATAAAAAATTAATCACAAAATTAAAAACAAAATAAAATTAAACAAAAATTAAAATTTAAAAAAGAAATATTGCATATTATTATGGTCCGTCATTTCATTTGGATAGGGTTCTAACTACGTCTTACCATTTTCTAAGGTTTCTAAGTTTCCAAAGACAAATTTTCGAAATCTATGTAAGAATTTTAATTTATATATTTTAGTTTATTGTATTTTAATGGAAAATATTTTAATCGGACTTGGCCCTAGCTAGGAATAGCATCAGGGTAATGTAATTGGAACCTTGTGCAATGAATTATTATGCTCCAGCTGGTTGCACAGGGTTCTATTTGTATGTTTAGGTATGTTCTAAAAGGGTAAGTTTACGTCCTCTTTAAATACTTTCATTTAAAATATGTTCAATTAAAATACTTTACACAAAGTTCAACATCCAAATCGGAAATTTGTAAACAGATTATGAGAAATCATCTTTGCAAACTTTGACACCTCATATCTCAGAACAAGCTGAAGCGAAGTTAGAACCCTGTTCAAATGAAGTGACGATATCGCAGAACATGTTAAAATTGTGTTAGAATCTATCCAAATGAGGTGACGAAGAGTCAGAATAATAGAAGAGTGTGTATGAGACGATGTATGAACGTGAATGAGGCAAGGAGTGTGTGCCAAGACCGAGCTGTTGGCGGTCCGTCCTCTCTGCCTTCCCATGCGGGGAAACGGCGTAAGTTAAGTACTTCAGCGACATACAGGTCAGGCGACTTTACAATACAAAATCTATTGTTTACGGATGTTTTATTTTATGTTATGTTATATGTTTTATTTTAGCCACACATACATTTTTGTTTTTCTTTGCAAGTTTCACTACAATGGGCGAAATAAAAGTATTAATTTTTCTTTGATAATCTTTGTCGTGGGAGTTAAATGCAATTCCGAAAAATGTATTAAGGTTCACCGTCTTATTCCCTAAGGCTATTGTACCACTCGCGAGGATTTCGTCTCTAGGAAGAGTCAGGTCACTTAAATCAAATAGTTTCAAGGGTTTAGTATCAATTCTAAGATTATAAAATATAAAAAATTCAGGAATAATTGCTTTCTCTAGAATGATGATGAGCTTCTTGTGCCTGCACCTTTCGAAATTCCTTAAAATTTTACCCAACAGATCATACTTCGGGTCGTAGTAATCGGTTGGAGAAGTGAACTTAAGAATGAGTAAGTTATCGTTGGTAACATAGTCGTTCAAGTATCCGACGTCTAAATCATTCGACATGTCGTTCGAATCAATGAAAGTGTGGCAGCTCTTTTTCAAATATAGATTATCCAAATCTGTGTTTTTAATTCTTATCAATATTTTTTTTATTCTGGCCGCTTCGAAATTAAGATCACTGGCCTCAATTTGTACGACTTGTTGTTCTTGAGATAGCAGGAATGTCGCCACTCCCAAGGTGTCCTCGCAGTCGAGGATTTCAGGCAAGCTGCGGAGATATCTCTCGCCAGCTAAATATAGGGGTGCTCCCTTTATGCACTCCTTTTGTTTACCCACAGCATCCGTTATTCCAGCAGGAAACCATCTGAATAAATTTTTGGTTTGTCTAATCACCTTCCTTAAATCGTCTCCTGTTTCACAAGTAATTGTATTTTTTTCAGTAACCACCGTAAAGTCAGGGTATGTTATTTTTCCAAGCTTATGATGAGATAGAAATTTTTCAATTTCGGTCAACTTAATAAATGCATTGTCTTGAAACGATTTCCAATTTTGTAAAAACTTTAGTTCTTCTACGGAAAAAACCCCCAGCTGGCAGAAGTTTCCCTTCCATAGTTCACTGTTGTACGGTATTCTAGGTGTACTTTCTGTAATGCCTCCTGAACTGGTAGGAGAAGCATCCAGAATATAACAGTCGGGGTTCTGCACTACCCGGCTGACTTTATAGAACTGTTTGTGTCCCTGGGGCCAGTTGTATACTACATTTTTCTTCCTCTCTTCATCAAAAGCTTTAACAAAGGCGTCTATACTGAATGAATGAATATTACCATAGATCTGCCTTAATATCCTCGGAATATATTCACGTTTCACGTGCAGCTGATATAGAATTCCCACATGCGAGTTTAAAGTGTTTAATTTATTTACTGCGATAAAGACATTGGTAATATCTAATTGTTCAAGGAACATGGATTTGTTGTATGGTTCATCATAATCACTGCATATCTGTATTAGCATATTCTTGACGCCCCAACAGTCCAACGACAGGGTGTGAGCGTGGAGTCCCTCCCCAGGGCTGGCGACCTTGTAGAAGAAACTGCCTTCCTTCTTCAGGTATTTTACGGTCAAGGTTGTGACTCCTGCCAGCCATGCTCCCAGGCCATGTCCACTAATAGACAATACGAAGCGACAGAATTCTTCTTTATTTTTTTCCAAGATTGCTTCCTTTACATCGTCTACGAAAGTGATTGCAGAGTTCATATGGTAGGTATATTGGCACGAATAGATACTTATGCCTATAACCCAAAAGCTTCCAGGATTGGTAGGGATCGCTCCCCTATGGGCTATTACGACCTGCTGCTGCAATCTGTTCCAAAAGGCAAAGCCATAGTACCCATTTAAGACGGAGTTGGTCCGTGCCATGGTAAGCAGTTCCCAATCTTGAGGCAGTTTTAGATCCTTTGAAGTACAAGCGGAGTAGGTTAACTTAACTAAGGCCACCAACACTTTCTCTTCTGGGAACGGTTCCATCTCTAGTCTGTGGTCATTATCAAGAGGAAGGAATGATTCAAGGGTTTCACGCCAGTTGGCTGGGTTGTATACTAATTTTCCATCTACTTCCATATTGAGAAGATGGAGATGAAGTCCAAGGAGATGTAGACTGAATCTGCAACATGGTAAAAAGCAGCCAGAGTTAGTATGGTACCAGCGCAGACCCATCAAAAGTAACGAGTTATTATAATACTTAGAAATACAGGGGGTTCTTATTAATTAATTTTTGAAAAACCGTATTTTTATAACTTTTGATGGTTATTCCTGTAAATGTTATATATCATTGAAGAAGAAGATAACAATATTAATCTAAACGAAAATATGAAAGAGAACAAGACACAGAAAAGGATAATGGTCGTAACTGGGCCTCTAACCCAGAACCTCTCATCTAACCGGGATGTGCGCGTTAACCAATTCCGCCATTGCCACCTTCTGTCAAACCGTCATATTTGTCAATTTCAAATTTAGAATTAATAATATTATATTCAACTATTTTTTTTTTCTTCATATTTTGGGCAACTACCTTTTTTTATTGGAAACAATCATTCTAAGAATTGGTTTGTAACCTGGATAGCGTCTCGGAAAAGTATATCCGTTTTTTATTCATATGGAACTATTGACTTTTTATGAAAGTCTAAATGAATATTCAGATTTTTCTAGAAAAAAACCTTCTTTTTATGTGTTTTGAACGTTATTCCCATCAATGTAATATAGCATTGAAGAATAAGACAACTAATAATTGAAACTAAACTATTAAAGAGAACAAGACGCAGAAAACTAGAAAAAGATGATGGTAAAAATAAGTTAGTTAATTCTAAAATTTGAAATATGAGATTGACAAATATGAGGGTTTGACATAAAGTGGCAATGGCGGAGTTGGTAAACGCGCACGTCCTGGTTATACGAGAGGTTCTGGCTTCTAGTCAGAGTTGGCCAGTGACAAAATTTGCCAGCAGTGCATTTCACAAAAAATTGTAACATTAATACGGGAAAATATAATTGATTGATTCACAGATTCGCGAAAACCATTATCAAGTTGTAATTGTGTACCTATCTACTCGATCTAACAAACTAAATAGCAATACGTTTTGTATGTATACTGGGAGTATGAATGTTTATTAACTTTTCAGTAAAATAAAGGCTATCGTTTACACAACTTTCACTCAACAGGTTATCATCACCCATGAAAATTGTTCACAGAAAACAAAAAAAAATGTGTTGTAACGATCACATTCACAAAGCCAAGATGCGTTTAGAATATTTAATACTTTGTTTTAAAAAATCTATTCATAGTTTTTTCCCTTAGCCTTACTTGTATTCTACATTATTATATTGTTATACATTATCAATCGAGGGCCATTAATATAAAAGATATGAAGACAACTTCAAAATACCAAAATTTAATACAAAACTAATGCAAAACAATTATATCTATTTAGGAATAAAGTTTTTCAACAACCTTCCGATTGAAATAAAAAAACCAAAGACATCAATAAACTGAAACTCAAACTGAGCTACACTTCATCGGGAATAATTAACTTAATAATTACCTGTTTTTCTCTTTCTTTCTATGTATAATCAATCTATATTCATCTCTATTTTATTTAGATTTTTCGAATTTCACTTAAGTGCATAATATTTTAGTATGTAACCGTATCCCATGTATGTACACCTACACTTATAGATAATCCATAAGTTTCAATTGTTCCCATTATGTACTTACTTTTTGCATAATGTTATTCTATTTCTGTTATAATTAGTGTAACTCGCTCATCAAGCACAAGAACTAGTTTCTTCTTTGGTGAGATTGCAATTTTAAATAATGTGTGTACCGATATGTAATTTATATAAAACCACTGTACTATATATCTATATTAAATAAAAATAATAAAAAATAAAAAAAAAATAAAAAAAAAATAAAAAAATCGAAAATAAAGTAATGGACTGGTTTTTGATCTTATGAAGTCAATACAGTACTTATTACTGAATGTGGAATCATTAATTGTTTGCTTTTATAGTAAGTAGCATGATATAAATAACAATGGAATTTCCAAAGGATTTAGTCGTATAATTCACGGGAATAACCGCCAATGGAATTTCTAAATTTTGTTTCGCCGCGTGTAATAATTAGGTATCGTCTGAAATATTGTTTTTAGAATCCAGTTTAATGAATTTTCGAAAATAGGAATTTACGAGGGACTATAAATATACTAAGAAATGAAAAGTATAAAAATATTAATAATATAATGGTGGAGTGCCTTTCGAGTTTGGGTTTTTCGGAGTTTTGACTGTACGTTAATCCCCGTGTGAAATTTTGGGAGTGCATTTGGTATCTGTTCGACAGTAGCAAGTTTGCTACAGAGTAGCAAATGATGAATTTACTGTCACTTATCATGTTGTACCTGACATTATCTTGAAACATCCTATTCTCCCTGGAACAGATTTTTTGGATCAAGTCGAACTTCGCGTACGACATGGGGAAGTTAAGTTTTTGAAGTTAAATAACGATAGTCGCGTTGACGTGAACGATCCGGAAAGATCTCACATTTTCCGGATTAATCTAATTAATAAAGCCAATGAAGTAGATTTATCTCATATCACAGAAAAACAATATCGGGAGAAATTACAAAGATTATCACAAATAAAAGCGAAAATAATATTAGAGTCAGATGAACTGGTTGTTTCGCGACCGCGACACGAATTAAATGAAATTTTGAACTTGTGGACAGAGGAGGGCATCATCCGATCCTCAATTCGGAGGACGCGAGTCCAATCGTTCTCGTGAGAAAGAAAGACGGATCAGTTCGGTTTTGCGTAGATTATCGTAAATTAAATATAACGGATTGTCAAGCTTTTATAGCCACAATGAAAAAAGAGAAATTTTACCTACGAGTAGATAGATGGGCTTTATTATTGGAACACTTCAATGATGAAATTCATCATAGACCTGAAAAAAGTATGTTGCATGTAGACGCGTTAAGTAGAAGTCCATTAACATCAGTTTTAATTGGGTGTGTATGAGAAGTACGCAAGAAAGAGATAATGATATAAAAAATGTATTCGAGAAAAGGTATGATGGAGTGAATGAGTATGTAGTGCGGAATAGGTTAGTTTATACAGATGTAAATTGTAATTGTAGCGCCTAAGTATTTGCAATATCAAATAATAAGGCGAGCTCATGAGAAGGGATATTTTGGTGAAAATAAAACTGAAGAAATTCTCAAGAAGGACCTTTGGTTATATCCGATGAAGTCGACTGATACAGTTGATGTACTTAATCGATTGCAAAATGAGTCAGCTGTTTTTGGAAATCCTAGGAGGATCATTTCCGACATAAGAACAGCGTTTACTCCTTACGATTTCAAACAGTACTGCATAGAAGAGAATATTCAACATTCACTCATTGCAATGGGAGTACCGCGAGGAAATGGCCAAGTCGAAAAGATACGCCTTAAAGAAGATTTACATTTACCGGAGCTGTTAGAGGATGAATGGGCCACTCGATTCGTTAAGGATCAAGAAGAATTTCGAAGAGAAGCCAAAAAACAAATTGAGACAACACAGGAAGAGAACTGTCGGCGTCGAAAGTTTAGTAAAAAGCGGAAACCAGCGAGGAGTTACCAGGTCGGGGACTTGGTGGCCATTCAACGAACACAGTTTGGCCCTGGATTAAAATGAAAGGGTACATTCTTTGGGCCGTATCGTGTAACAAAAACTTTGAGAAACGAGCGTTATTTCGTGGAGAAAGTTGGAGAACATGAATGACCGCAGAATACATCTACTTCAGCCGACGACGAGCGTGTCACCTAATCAAGAAGCCGACCGACCCGAAGATAACATCCAGTGCTGCACCTAATCTGACAACGTGGGAGTTATCAGCTACAATGGACCCCGGCCGTCTGCTCCTATAAAAGAGATCACCAACTGCTAACGAGGGCTTATCTTCAACTTATCATTAAAGGGACTACACGTCCCTTGTTGCTAGATTCTCCAATTGAAACTGTTGTACTGTACTGTTTATTATTTAAATAAATAAATTAAGTTCACCGAATATTCATTTAACGTGTCTGGTGTTTAAAGAAAATCATCAAAAGTTAACTGGCGCCCAACAAAGGAGGCTTCTAGAACTATCCCAAGCGTTCCTGATACCTGGATCTGGCTAAGAAGTTCTGGATGATATCATTTCATCCCGTTGAAGTCTCGAACCCACAAATTGTTAACACCATCAAGATACTATGAAGAAAACGCTGAAAATTTACATGTGAGTACACTTTTTCAAATTTTCGTCTATCCCATAGCCCGATAGATCCTTACCCTTCCTTATCCACAAGGACAGAGTGTATGTTTTCTTTCTCATCCATGAGCAAGTTATATTTGTAGTGTTAGGTAATTCGAACTTTTTTTGCACTGTTAAATTATATTAAATTAAACAAATTAATTAAAAAATGGCACTAGCAAGTCAGTGTATTTCCGCGTCATGCTCGGACTCCATCTTTGAGTACCATGGGTCTCAAGATGAACTATATTTTTTTATTAAGTCGGCTAAAGGCTTTTTATCAAGAAATGGTGATACGTCGGATAATTTAGAAAAAATTATTTCCAAATTGAAAGGTAAAGCCCTTCAAGTAATTTTAATGCACGACCATGTTCTTACCGTAGAAAATATATTTGAAATCTTAAAAAAAGAATGTGGCGATAGTAAGACAATTTCGTTATGGCAAACGGAACTTATCAATTTTCAAAAAGGAAACCGAAATTTCTCGACCGTTATACATGAGGTCAAGAAGATATTATTTATGATAAAAATAAAGATAACGGAGTCAGTCGGTGCAACTAATGCACCGGTGATCTTTGCCGCATATCAAGATACGGCACGTAATACATTACTTAATATGTTACCAACGCACATCAAATGCACAAATTTGAATAAAGATTTCGATACTTTATGTAATGAAATTCGAACTTTAGTCGCGTATGGCGAACTCGATAAAAATAATAAAAACTTTAATGAAAACCTCAAACATGGACAAAGTAATTCGTATTCGCCGCGTCAGCCCTATTATGAACCCCGCTTTGGTAATAAAAATAATAATTTTGAACCGCGCCCATATAATAATTATTATAGACATGAGGATGTCAGCATGCGCACTGCACCTCATCGTCGCCAAGATGGAGGACCCATCGATAATTTAGAAAATAGTCGCATGGCTCAGGAGTTATTCCACCCGGAATATCCTGAGGATTTTCACGAGGTAGAAGGAGAAACTACACCCCCATAATTCATTTATACAATGTAAATTGTGGTTTGCCGTTTGTTAAAGCACCCCTAGGAATTAAAATATTAATAGACACCGGCAGTACGAAATCATTCATGACTCGCGATTTGTATAATAAACTATTTTTTGACTGCAAATACTTAAAAGAATCTTTTACGGTACAAACAGCGCACCAAAGGACTTGCCATGAAGGAACCGTCATAACCCCTTTCTGGAAGAAAGTTTTTGGTGAAAATGATAATGAAATGCGCTTTCACGTTTTCAATTTTTCTAATAATTATAATGTTGTAATAGGTATGGATTTGTTAAGTTTAATGGGAGCAACTCTTGAATTTAAAAATAAAACGATGCGTACGCCAAATAAAATTATAAAGCTCTTTCATACGGAAGAAGCTGACGACTTAAATAATATTTTAAATAAAAATCGGAATTTGTTATCAACAAAGTTAAATTGTGCGCCCCGAGACGAACGTAAGATAACGCCTCTAACAGAAGCGCCGGTCTATCGCCAGACTTATCGCATCCCCCATAATAAACGCGACGAAATAGATTTACAACTCAAAAAATATGATTTACCCATTACCCATAAAAAGGATTGTACTAATTATGCAACCACCAGCTCTACGATGGTAGAAGTTGCCACGTGCTCCCGAAGTACTCTAGTTGATAACTTTCATAGTAATATCGACGATAACGAACCAGGCATTCCAATTAGGTATGAACACCCTGCCCCTAGAATGAATAGGATATTTATCAAAACGGCAAAAAGCGCAACACGAAAACTACGAAATAAAGAAAACGGAACGGACCATGTCTGGTACATACCCCCAGATGATGCAAGCAATACGTTCGTCCAATTTATAGAACAATGTTGCGATAAGAATAAATACGCCGTAATAATCGAAGACAATTGTTTGTACGAAATGTTAAGCGAAAGCTATAGGAAGAACATCGATAAGAGTTCCTTGAAATTAATCCGTTACACTAATATAAAAATTGAACCTGCCAGTAAAGAAGAAGAAGATAAAATAATACATTTAACTCATGTAGAAAATCAACGACACATCGGATTAAAAGCTCTTTTGACAAAAATTAAAAGACAATATTATTTTTCACAAATGCGCTACAAAATTATGGAATATCTCAAAACATGCATAATGTGTCAACAAACTAAATATAATGGATACCCGGTTTTTGAACCCTTAGAATCCACTACCACTATCACTCAAGATTATGTAGCCCAACACATTAGGGATCGTAAAACTTTACAAGAAATGATCTACAAAGGTCGAAATAAAATAAAAAATAAAAGTCTAGCCCGTATAAACAGAAGTCGTAAGCAGCGACAGATAAATATTGATTGTGTAATCTAAGTAAGTGAACGAAGTGAGGACTCGTTAAAGTCTATTATCAACGCCCTTACTGGTAATTTAGAAGATAACGACTTAAGGGAGTTAAAAAATAAAATAAATTTTAATAATCATAGGTTATCTCTGACCTCTTGTATAATGCAAGACTATTATTCAAAACTCAAAAATGTTTCCGATAACCAAATGGGCTTATCATTATAGTACGTTATTTGTATTGTACCAAATTGTCTTATCATCATCATAAAAATAATTAAAAACATTAATAGGCGACAAGTGCCGTCTGCCGACTTTAACTTGCTTCAGCGCTTACTACATGTAAAACTAGTTCGATCAGAAAGAAAATAGGCGACAAGTGCCGTCTGCCGACTTTAACTTGCTTCAGCGCTTACTACATGTAAAACTAGTTCGATCAGAAAGAAAATAGGCGACAAGTGCCGTCTGCCGACTTTAACTTGCTTCAGCGCTTACTACATGTAAAACTAGTTCGATCAGAAAGAAAATAGGCGACAAGTGCCGTCTGCCGACTTTAACTTGCTTCAGCGCTTACTACATGTAAAACTAGTTCGATCAGAAAGAAAATAGGCGACAAGTGCCGTCTGCCGACTTTAACTTGCTTCAGCGCTTACTACATGTAAAACTAGTTCGATCAGAAAGAAAATAGGCGACAAGTGCCGTCTGCCGACTTTAACTTGCTTCAGCGCTTACTACATGTAAAACTAGTTCGATCAGAAAGAAAATAGGCGACAAGTGCCGTCTGCCGACTTTAACTTGCTTCAGCGCTTACTACATGTAAAACTAGTTCGATCAGAAAGAAAATAGGCGACAAGTGCCGTCTGCCGACTTTAACTTGCTTCAGCGCTTACTACATGTAAAACTAGTTCGATCAGAAAGAAAATAGGCGACAAGTGCCGTCTGCCGACTTTAACTTGCTTCAGCGCTTACTACATGTAAAACTAGTTCGATCAGAAAGAAAATAGGCGACAAGTGCCGTCTGCCGACTTTAACTTGCTTCAGCGCTTACTACATGTAAAACTAGTTCGATCAGAAAGAAAATAGGCGACAAGTGCCGTCTGCCGACTTTAACTTGCTTCAGCGCTTACTACATGTAAAACTAGTTCGATCAGAAAGAAAATAGGCGACAAGTGCCGTCTGCCGACTTTAACTTGCTTCAGCGCTTACTACATGTAAAACTAGTTCGATCAGAAAGAAAATAGGCGACAAGTGCCGTCTGCCGACTTTAACTTGCTTCAGCGCTTACTACATGTAAAACTAGTTCGATCAGAAAGAAAATAGGCGACAAGTGCCGTCTGCCGACTTTAACTTGCTTCAGCGCTTACTACATGTAAAACTAGTTCGATCAGAAAGAAAATAGGCGACAAGTGCCGTCTGCCGACTTTAACTTGCTTCAGCGCTTACTACATGTAAAACTAGTTCGATCAGAAAGAAAATAGGCGACAAGTGCCGTCTGCCGACTTTAACTTGCTTCAGCGCTTACTACATGTAAAACTAGTTCGATCAGAAAGAAAATAGGCGACAAGTGCCGTCTGCCGACTTTAACTTGCTTCAGCGCTTACTACATGTAAAACTAGTTCGATCAGAAAGAAAATAGGCGACAAGTGCCGTCTGCCGACTTTAACTTGCTTCAGCGCTTACTACATGTAAAACTAGTTCGATCAGAAAGAAAATAGGCGACAAGTGCCGTCTGCCGACTTTAACTTGCTTCAGCGCTTACTACATGTAAAACTAGTTCGATCAGAAAGAAAATAGGCGACAAGTGCCGTCTGCCGACTTTAACTTGCTTCAGCGCTTACTACATGTAAAACTAGTTCGATCAGAAAGAAAATAGGCGACAAGTGCCGTCTGCCGACTTTAACTTGCTTCAGCGCTTACTACATGTAAAACTAGTTCGATCAGAAAGAAAATAGGCGACAAGTGCCGTCTGCCGACTTTAACTTGCTTCAGCGCTTACTACATGTAAAACTAGTTCGATCAGAAAGAAAATAGGCGACAAGTGCCGTCTGCCGACTTTAACTTGCTTCAGCGCTTACTACATGTAAAACTAGTTCGATCAGAAAGAAAATAGGCGACAAGTGCCGTCTGCCGACTTTAACTTGCTTCAGCGCTTACTACATGTAAAACTAGTTCGATCAGAAAGAAAATAGGCGACAAGTGCCGTCTGCCGACTTTAACTTGCTTCAGCGCTTACTACATGTAAAACTAGTTCGATCAGAAAGAAAATAGGCGACAAGTGCCGTCTGCCGACTTTAACTTGCTTCAGCGCTTACTACATGTAAAACTAGTTCGATCAGAAAGAAAATAGGCGACAAGTGCCGTCTGCCGACTTTAACTTGCTTCAGCGCTTACTACATGTAAAACTAGTTCGATCAGAAAGAAAATAGGCGACAAGTGCCGTCTGCCGACTTTAACTTGCTTCAGCGCTTACTACATGTAAAACTAGTTCGATCAGAAAGAAAATAGGCGACAAGTGCCGTCTGCCGACTTTAACTTGCTTCAGCGCTTACTACATGTAAAACTAGTTCGATCAGAAAGAAAATAGGCGACAAGTGCCGTCTGCCGACTTTAACTTGCTTCAGCGCTTACTACATGTAAAACTAGTTCGATCAGAAAGAAAATAGGCGACAAGTGCCGTCTGCCGACTTTAACTTGCTTCAGCGCTTACTACATGTAAAACTAGTTCGATCAGAAAGAAAATAGGCGACAAGTGCCGTCTGCCGACTTTAACTTGCTTCAGCGCTTACTACATGTAAAACTAGTTCGATCAGAAAGAAAATAGGCGACAAGTGCCGTCTGCCGACTTTAACTTGCTTCAGCGCTTACTACATGTAAAACTAGTTCGATCAGAAAGAAAATAGGCGACAAGTGCCGTCTGCCGACTTTAACTTGCTTCAGCGCTTACTACATGTAAAACTAGTTCGATCAGAAAGAAAATAGGCGACAAGTGCCGTCTGCCGACTTTAACTTGCTTCAGCGCTTACTACATGTAAAACTAGTTCGATCAGAAAGAAAATAGGCGACAAGTGCCGTCTGCCGACTTTAACTTGCTTCAGCGCTTACTACATGTAAAACTAGTTCGATCAGAAAGAAAATAGGCGACAAGTGCCGTCTGCCGACTTTAACTTGCTTCAGCGCTTACTACATGTAAAACTAGTTCGATCAGAAAGAAAATAGGCGACAAGTGCCGTCTGCCGACTTTAACTTGCTTCAGCGCTTACTACATGTAAAACTAGTTCGATCAGAAAGAAAATAGGCGACAAGTGCCGTCTGCCGACTTTAACTTGCTTCAGCGCTTACTACATGTAAAACTAGTTCGATCAGAAAGAAAATAGGCGACAAGTGCCGTCTGCCGACTTTAACTTGCTTCAGCGCTTACTACATGTAAAACTAGTTCGATCAGAAAGAAAATAGGCGACAAGTGCCGTCTGCCGACTTTAACTTGCTTCAGCGCTTACTACATGTAAAACTAGTTCGATCAGAAAGAAAATAGGCGACAAGTGCCGTCTGCCGACTTTAACTTGCTTCAGCGCTTACTACATGTAAAACTAGTTCGATCAGAAAGAAAATAGGCGACAAGTGCCGTCTGCCGACTTTAACTTGCTTCAGCGCTTACTACATGTAAAACTAGTTCGATCAGAAAGAAAATAGGCGACAAGTGCCGTCTGCCGACTTTAACTTGCTTCAGCGCTTACTACATGTAAAACTAGTTCGATCAGAAAGAAAATAGGCGACAAGTGCCGTCTGCCGACTTTAACTTGCTTCAGCGCTTACTACATGTAAAACTAGTTCGATCAGAAAGAAAATAGGCGACAAGTGCCGTCTGCCGACTTTAACTTGCTTCAGCGCTTACTACATGTAAAACTAGTTCGATCAGAAAGAAAATAGGCGACAAGTGCCGTCTGCCGACTTTAACTTGCTTCAGCGCTTACTACATGTAAAACTAGTTCGATCAGAAAGAAAATAGGCGACAAGTGCCGTCTGCCGACTTTAACTTGCTTCAGCGCTTACTACATGTAAAACTAGTTCGATCAGAAAGAAAATAGGCGACAAGTGCCGTCTGCCGACTTTAACTTGCTTCAGCGCTTACTACATGTAAAACTAGTTCGATCAGAAAGAAAATAGGCGACAAGTGCCGTCTGCCGACTTTAACTTGCTTCAGCGCTTACTACATGTAAAACTAGTTCGATCAGAAAGAAAATAGGCGACAAGTGCCGTCTGCCGACTTTAACTTGCTTCAGCGCTTACTACATGTAAAACTAGTTCGATCAGAAAGAAAATAGGCGACAAGTGCCGTCTGCCGACTTTAACTTGCTTCAGCGCTTACTACATGTAAAACTAGTTCGATCAGAAAGAAAATAGGCGACAAGTGCCGTCTGCCGACTTTAACTTGCTTCAGCGCTTACTACATGTAAAACTAGTTCGATCAGAAAGAAAATAGGCGACAAGTGCCGTCTGCCGACTTTAACTTGCTTCAGCGCTTACTACATGTAAAACTAGTTCGATCAGAAAGAAAATAGGCGACAAGTGCCGTCTGCCGACTTTAACTTGCTTCAGCGCTTACTACATGTAAAACTAGTTCGATCAGAAAGAAAATAGGCGACAAGTGCCGTCTGCCGACTTTAACTTGCTTCAGCGCTTACTACATGTAAAACTAGTTCGATCAGAAAGAAAATAGGCGACAAGTGCCGTCTGCCGACTTTAACTTGCTTCAGCGCTTACTACATGTAAAACTAGTTCGATCAGAAAGAAAATAGGCGACAAGTGCCGTCTGCCGACTTTAACTTGCTTCAGCGCTTACTACATGTAAAACTAGTTCGATCAGAAAGAAAATAGGCGACAAGTGCCGTCTGCCGACTTTAACTTGCTTCAGCGCTTACTACATGTAAAACTAGTTCGATCAGAAAGAAAATAGGCGACAAGTGCCGTCTGCCGACTTTAACTTGCTTCAGCGCTTACTACATGTAAAACTAGTTCGATCAGAAAGAAAATAGGCGACAAGTGCCGTCTGCCGACTTTAACTTGCTTCAGCGCTTACTACATGTAAAACTAGTTCGATCAGAAAGAAAATAGGCGACAAGTGCCGTCTGCCGACTTTAACTTGCTTCAGCGCTTACTACATGTAAAACTAGTTCGATCAGAAAGAAAATAGGCGACAAGTGCCGTCTGCCGACTTTAACTTGCTTCAGCGCTTACTACATGTAAAACTAGTTCGATCAGAAAGAAAATAGGCGACAAGTGCCGTCTGCCGACTTTAACTTGCTTCAGCGCTTACTACATGTAAAACTAGTTCGATCAGAAAGAAAATAGGCGACAAGTGCCGTCTGCCGACTTTAACTTGCTTCAGCGCTTACTACATGTAAAACTAGTTCGATCAGAAAGAAAATAGGCGACAAGTGCCGTCTGCCGACTTTAACTTGCTTCAGCGCTTACTACATGTAAAACTAGTTCGATCAGAAAGAAAATAGGCGACAAGTGCCGTCTGCCGACTTTAACTTGCTTCAGCGCTTACTACATGTAAAACTAGTTCGATCAGAAAGAAAATAGGCGACAAGTGCCGTCTGCCGACTTTAACTTGCTTCAGCGCTTACTACATGTAAAACTAGTTCGATCAGAAAGAAAATAGGCGACAAGTGCCGTCTGCCGACTTTAACTTGCTTCAGCGCTTACTACATGTAAAACTAGTTCGATCAGAAAGAAAATAGGCGACAAGTGCCGTCTGCCGACTTTAACTTGCTTCAGCGCTTACTACATGTAAAACTAGTTCGATCAGAAAGAAAATAGGCGACAAGTGCCGTCTGCCGACTTTAACTTGCTTCAGCGCTTACTACATGTAAAACTAGTTCGATCAGAAAGAAAATAGGCGACAAGTGCCGTCTGCCGACTTTAACTTGCTTCAGCGCTTACTACATGTAAAACTAGTTCGATCAGAAAGAAAATAGGCGACAAGTGCCGTCTGCCGACTTTAACTTGCTTCAGCGCTTACTACATGTAAAACTAGTTCGATCAGAAAGAAAATAGGCGACAAGTGCCGTCTGCCGACTTTAACTTGCTTCAGCGCTTACTACATGTAAAACTAGTTCGATCAGAAAGAAAATAGGCGACAAGTGCCGTCTGCCGACTTTAACTTGCTTCAGCGCTTACTACATGTAAAACTAGTTCGATCAGAAAGAAAATAGGCGACAAGTGCCGTCTGCCGACTTTAACTTGCTTCAGCGCTTACTACATGTAAAACTAGTTCGATCAGAAAGAAAATAGGCGACAAGTGCCGTCTGCCGACTTTAACTTGCTTCAGCGCTTACTACATGTAAAACTAGTTCGATCAGAAAGAAAATAGGCGACAAGTGCCGTCTGCCGACTTTAACTTGCTTCAGCGCTTACTACATGTAAAACTAGTTCGATCAGAAAGAAAATAGGCGACAAGTGCCGTCTGCCGACTTTAACTTGCTTCAGCGCTTACTACATGTAAAACTAGTTCGATCAGAAAGAAAATAGGCGACAAGTGCCGTCTGCCGACTTTAACTTGCTTCAGCGCTTACTACATGTAAAACTAGTTCGATCAGAAAGAAAATAGGCGACAAGTGCCGTCTGCCGACTTTAACTTGCTTCAGCGCTTACTACATGTAAAACTAGTTCGATCAGAAAGAAAATAGGCGACAAGTGCCGTCTGCCGACTTTAACTTGCTTCAGCGCTTACTACATGTAAAACTAGTTCGATCAGAAAGAAAATAGGCGACAAGTGCCGTCTGCCGACTTTAACTTGCTTCAGCGCTTACTACATGTAAAACTAGTTCGATCAGAAAGAAAATAGGCGACAAGTGCCGTCTGCCGACTTTAACTTGCTTCAGCGCTTACTACATGTAAAACTAGTTCGATCAGAAAGAAAATAGGCGACAAGTGCCGTCTGCCGACTTTAACTTGCTTCAGCGCTTACTACATGTAAAACTAGTTCGATCAGAAAGAAAATAGGCGACAAGTGCCGTCTGCCGACTTTAACTTGCTTCAGCGCTTACTACATGTAAAACTAGTTCGATCAGAAAGAAAATAGGCGACAAGTGCCGTCTGCCGACTTTAACTTGCTTCAGCGCTTACTACATGTAAAACTAGTTCGATCAGAAAGAAAATAGGCGACAAGTGCCGTCTGCCGACTTTAACTTGCTTCAGCGCTTACTACATGTAAAACTAGTTCGATCAGAAAGAAAATAGGCGACAAGTGCCGTCTGCCGACTTTAACTTGCTTCAGCGCTTACTACATGTAAAACTAGTTCGATCAGAAAGAAAATAGGCGACAAGTGCCGTCTGCCGACTTTAACTTGCTTCAGCGCTTACTACATGTAAAACTAGTTCGATCAGAAAGAAAATAGGCGACAAGTGCCGTCTGCCGACTTTAACTTGCTTCAGCGCTTACTACATGTAAAACTAGTTCGATCAGAAAGAAAATAGGCGACAAGTGCCGTCTGCCGACTTTAACTTGCTTCAGCGCTTACTACATGTAAAACTAGTTCGATCAGAAAGAAAATAGGCGACAAGTGCCGTCTGCCGACTTTAACTTGCTTCAGCGCTTACTACATGTAAAACTAGTTCGATCAGAAAGAAAATAGGCGACAAGTGCCGTCTGCCGACTTTAACTTGCTTCAGCGCTTACTACATGTAAAACTAGTTCGATCAGAAAGAAAATAGGCGACAAGTGCCGTCTGCCGACTTTAACTTGCTTCAGCGCTTACTACATGTAAAACTAGTTCGATCAGAAAGAAAATAGGCGACAAGTGCCGTCTGCCGACTTTAACTTGCTTCAGCGCTTACTACATGTAAAACTAGTTCGATCAGAAAGAAAATAGGCGACAAGTGCCGTCTGCCGACTTTAACTTGCTTCAGCGCTTACTACATGTAAAACTAGTTCGATCAGAAAGAAAATAGGCGACAAGTGCCGTCTGCCGACTTTAACTTGCTTCAGCGCTTACTACATGTAAAACTAGTTCGATCAGAAAGAAAATAGGCGACAAGTGCCGTCTGCCGACTTTAACTTGCTTCAGCGCTTACTACATGTAAAACTAGTTCGATCAGAAAGAAAATAGGCGACAAGTGCCGTCTGCCGACTTTAACTTGCTTCAGCGCTTACTACATGTAAAACTAGTTCGATCAGAAAGAAAATAGGCGACAAGTGCCGTCTGCCGACTTTAACTTGCTTCAGCGCTTACTACATGTAAAACTAGTTCGATCAGAAAGAAAATAGGCGACAAGTGCCGTCTGCCGACTTTAACTTGCTTCAGCGCTTACTACATGTAAAACTAGTTCGATCAGAAAGAAAATAGGCGACAAGTGCCGTCTGCCGACTTTAACTTGCTTCAGCGCTTACTACATGTAAAACTAGTTCGATCAGAAAGAAAATAGGCGACAAGTGCCGTCTGCCGACTTTAACTTGCTTCAGCGCTTACTACATGTAAAACTAGTTCGATCAGAAAGAAAATAGGCGACAAGTGCCGTCTGCCGACTTTAACTTGCTTCAGCGCTTACTACATGTAAAACTAGTTCGATCAGAAAGAAAATAGGCGACAAGTGCCGTCTGCCGACTTTAACTTGCTTCAGCGCTTACTACATGTAAAACTAGTTCGATCAGAAAGAAAATAGGCGACAAGTGCCGTCTGCCGACTTTAACTTGCTTCAGCGCTTACTACATGTAAAACTAGTTCGATCAGAAAGAAAATAGGCGACAAGTGCCGTCTGCCGACTTTAACTTGCTTCAGCGCTTACTACATGTAAAACTAGTTCGATCAGAAAGAAAATAGGCGACAAGTGCCGTCTGCCGACTTTAACTTGCTTCAGCGCTTACTACATGTAAAACTAGTTCGATCAGAAAGAAAATAGGCGACAAGTGCCGTCTGCCGACTTTAACTTGCTTCAGCGCTTACTACATGTAAAACTAGTTCGATCAGAAAGAAAATAGGCGACAAGTGCCGTCTGCCGACTTTAACTTGCTTCAGCGCTTACTACATGTAAAACTAGTTCGATCAGAAAGAAAATAGGCGACAAGTGCCGTCTGCCGACTTTAACTTGCTTCAGCGCTTACTACATGTAAAACTAGTTCGATCAGAAAGAAAATAGGCGACAAGTGCCGTCTGCCGACTTTAACTTGCTTCAGCGCTTACTACATGTAAAACTAGTTCGATCAGAAAGAAAATAGGCGACAAGTGCCGTCTGCCGACTTTAACTTGCTTCAGCGCTTACTACATGTAAAACTAGTTCGATCAGAAAGAAAATAGGCGACAAGTGCCGTCTGCCGACTTTAACTTGCTTCAGCGCTTACTACATGTAAAACTAGTTCGATCAGAAAGAAAATAGGCGACAAGTGCCGTCTGCCGACTTTAACTTGCTTCAGCGCTTACTACATGTAAAACTAGTTCGATCAGAAAGAAAATAGGCGACAAGTGCCGTCTGCCGACTTTAACTTGCTTCAGCGCTTACTACATGTAAAACTAGTTCGATCAGAAAGAAAATAGGCGACAAGTGCCGTCTGCCGACTTTAACTTGCTTCAGCGCTTACTACATGTAAAACTAGTTCGATCAGAAAGAAAATAGGCGACAAGTGCCGTCTGCCGACTTTAACTTGCTTCAGCGCTTACTACATGTAAAACTAGTTCGATCAGAAAGAAAATAGGCGACAAGTGCCGTCTGCCGACTTTAACTTGCTTCAGCGCTTACTACATGTAAAACTAGTTCGATCAGAAAGAAAATAGGCGACAAGTGCCGTCTGCCGACTTTAACTTGCTTCAGCGCTTACTACATGTAAAACTAGTTCGATCAGAAAGAAAATAGGCGACAAGTGCCGTCTGCCGACTTTAACTTGCTTCAGCGCTTACTACATGTAAAACTAGTTCGATCAGAAAGAAAATAGGCGACAAGTGCCGTCTGCCGACTTTAACTTGCTTCAGCGCTTACTACATGTAAAACTAGTTCGATCAGAAAGAAAATAGGCGACAAGTGCCGTCTGCCGACTTTAACTTGCTTCAGCGCTTACTACATGTAAAACTAGTTCGATCAGAAAGAAAATAGGCGACAAGTGCCGTCTGCCGACTTTAACTTGCTTCAGCGCTTACTACATGTAAAACTAGTTCGATCAGAAAGAAAATAGGCGACAAGTGCCGTCTGCCGACTTTAACTTGCTTCAGCGCTTACTACATGTAAAACTAGTTCGATCAGAAAGAAAATAGGCGACAAGTGCCGTCTGCCGACTTTAACTTGCTTCAGCGCTTACTACATGTAAAACTAGTTCGATCAGAAAGAAAATAGGCGACAAGTGCCGTCTGCCGACTTTAACTTGCTTCAGCGCTTACTACATGTAAAACTAGTTCGATCAGAAAGAAAATAGGCGACAAGTGCCGTCTGCCGACTTTAACTTGCTTCAGCGCTTACTACATGTAAAACTAGTTCGATCAGAAAGAAAATAGGCGACAAGTGCCGTCTGCCGACTTTAACTTGCTTCAGCGCTTACTACATGTAAAACTAGTTCGATCAGAAAGAAAATAGGCGACAAGTGCCGTCTGCCGACTTTAACTTGCTTCAGCGCTTACTACATGTAAAACTAGTTCGATCAGAAAGAAAATAGGCGACAAGTGCCGTCTGCCGACTTTAACTTGCTTCAGCGCTTACTACATGTAAAACTAGTTCGATCAGAAAGAAAATAGGCGACAAGTGCCGTCTGCCGACTTTAACTTGCTTCAGCGCTTACTACATGTAAAACTAGTTCGATCAGAAAGAAAATAGGCGACAAGTGCCGTCTGCCGACTTTAACTTGCTTCAGCGCTTACTACATGTAAAACTAGTTCGATCAGAAAGAAAATAGGCGACAAGTGCCGTCTGCCGACTTTAACTTGCTTCAGCGCTTACTACATGTAAAACTAGTTCGATCAGAAAGAAAATAGGCGACAAGTGCCGTCTGCCGACTTTAACTTGCTTCAGCGCTTACTACATGTAAAACTAGTTCGATCAGAAAGAAAATTGCACTTCGTTATAACGCTGACTCTAGTGGAAGAGCTATTTTATGGCTATTATGACATTTTACCTATTATTTCCAAACCTTCCGATAATAACTGCCTTATACCCGCATCCCTCCCAAGACGAATTTTGAAGAATGGAAAAGATGTATTTTTAGCCGACAGATGCCAAGAGATGACGGACACCATGAGTATATGCAACAAGGAGATCATAACCTTAGATGACTGCACCACGGAAAAAACTACATGTTTTAAAACTTCAACCAATTCAAATGCAAGAACTTTCAAAAATGCAAATAAATGCATGAACTAATTATTCCTTTCGCAAATCCACTTGAAAGGAGGCTACACATATCACTGACCAGTGACTGCATTATCGCCGTAGCTGCACTCGTCGTATGAAAAACTATCAAACCCCTCGTCAAAAAGAAGAGGAGTTTGAATTTAAGGGGAGGAGTGTCACCTAATCAAGAAGCCGACCGACCCGAAGATAACATCCAGTGCTGCACCTAATCTGACAACGTGGGAGTTATCAGCTACAATGGACCCCGGCCGTCTGCTCCTATAAAAGAGATCACCAACTGCTAACGAGGGCTTATCTTCAACTTATCATTAAAGGGACTACACGTCCCTTGTTGCTAGATTCTCCAATTGAAACTGTTGTACTGTACTGTTTATTATTTAAATAAATAAATTAAGTTCACCGAATATTCATTTAACGTGTCTGGTGTTTAAAGAAAATCATCAAAAGTTAACTAGCGCGAGTCTATTGGCGACATCTGAGGGCAGATGTCATAGCAGGATGGCCGAATGTAGAGGCAATAATAAAGTAATAAGGTTGGGTACCTACTCGGGGAAGTGGCTAAGCAGAGCTAGTTAAGAATAGGTAGTTAAGCTTTTTTCAAAATTAGAACTACATAGATTTAGATCGTAAAAACAAAAGAAGGTTGTCATGTCATTGTTTTCTTGAAAATATAATATGTAATATTGTCTGTCCTGTTGTTTTATTGAATAGAATATAATACATAAAATTTATAATTCTACATCTTTGATTATATAAATGTCTAGCTTTGATTATATAAATGTCTAGATATAGCGCTCGAGTGACGAAGCGCCAAAAAAAATATCTGCCAAAAGTTGGCAGATAAGCTCGGCCTGTCCGCTCAGTGGCGACACTATCGTTGTACGGTAAACACGTGTTGTGTTACATTTGAAAATGACGATTTGCGCTATATCAGTGTGCAGGAATTACATAGGACGATTGAAAACAACTAAAAATGTTACCTATCATCGGTTAATAACCTTTAAATAACCATTCAGTTAAAGAAACAATTCAGTTTTAATAGTGTAATTTGGTCTTAGGACAACGCCGTTTAACCCCATGTTTTGACGCCATGTTTACAGGGTTGCCTGTTCTTCAAATTAAATTTTCCCGATAATTATTTCGAAGTAAAAACCGATCAGATTTACGGTCTTCTGCATCAAGTTAATTTGATAAGTTTGGCCGTGGAAAAATATTTGGCCTTAAGATATCACTGTAAGACAAAATTGGATAATATTAACCGGAATGTAAAATCTATACGAAAACTGTAAAAAACAAATTAAAAGGGAAGGTCATTAAGAATAAATAATAACTATCGATAGCTTTAGTTTTAAAAAGTTGCATTGTCTTTTTTAGTGTGACAAGATAGTTTTACCATTTTTAGGGATTTACCTGGATGTGGGCCACCTTCTTTATTTGATGATAATAAAAATTTAAATTTAGACACAACGAAACCTGCCGGCCAGTTGGCAGCGTCTATGAATGTATCTTTCTTATTTTATGTATTTCTTATTTATTTTTTAAAAATAATCAAACAAAAATAAATCTCTTTTAACAATGATTTTCTTTTCATTTATATCATTATATGTAGAAAACTATCTTACTTAAATGAACTCAAAATTAAACGAATTATAGGCCCCGCTAAACCGAAACATATTTTTTACCCACTTTTATGGGAAATACTCGGGAGCTGGTATCACTCATCACGCCTACAGTGACGTTGAGCGCTTTACGTTAACAATATAAGTTACCTATACTTGTGTGCGTGTCACGCACACAAGCGTTTCAAATCTGGCCTGTTCTTTTTTCGGAGTTACAGCGCAACACTCTAACAACAACAACACGCAACATCTAGACATTTATATAATCAAGAATGGTTATTTAAAGGTTATTAACCGATGATAGGTAACATTTTTAGTTGTTTTCAATCGTCCTATGTAATTCCTGCACACTGATATAGCGCAAATCGTTATTTTCAAATGTCACACAACACGTGTTTACCGTACAACGATAGTGTCGCCACTGAGCGGACAGGCCGAGCTTATCGGCCAACATTTGGCAGATATTTTTTTTGGCGCTTCGTCACTCGAGCGCTATATCTAGACATTTATATAATCAAAGTTCTACATATATATGTAGTGAGTTCTGGCATCATGAGATTTAAATATAAAATTGCAATAGGTGGCAAGCGAGCTGTTTAAAAACTGAATGTATGCTATGCGGGAGGGGGAGGGAAAGTCGGCAGGGGGGTTCGCGAGACGGGGGAAGCGTGAGAGGGGAGTGGGAACGAGTGCGGGAAAGGGACGCGGGAGAGGGAGGGGAGGCGGGAGGAGAACGGTTCGAATGGGAAAGGACACGCAGGGAGAAACAATTTATTTATTAAGAGCGTTTAACCAGCCAGCGGACGAAAATCCACATTTCGTCGAAAGTTGTTCTTCCGATCGTGCAGGACGGTTAAAATGAGAAAGATTAATTATTCTCCGTACCAGCTTTTTTAAATTATAACTCAATATCGAATTTATTTCAATCCAAATTAGCTTTAATTTATACCTTCATCCAAAAATGCTGAAAGGCGTGATGATAAAACTATTTAAATAATGTACTTTATGTAGTTATTTTTTGATTATAAGTATTTATCATTTTTCAATAATGTCTAAATTTAATAAGAATGTTAAAAAAATATGAAATATATTAGTTTGTAAGTGCGCAAATAAATACACAAATGGACCAATTTTCGTCAAGAAACACATGTACGTACATATTTTTTAATGATTTTATTGAAACTAAAATTAAAATTCTGATACATAACTTTGCTAGATAATGTATTGATTTATTTTACTGCATGATTACATTATTTGAAATGGGTGTGGTATAATACAAAAACTTTTTTGAAAATTTAACAAATCTGCCAACGTCCTATGGAATAACCTTATTATACCAAAAATTTTTAAAAAAATCTAAAAATTTATTACATACGAATGCTAGATAAAAGAACAATCTTTCGAAATCCATTTATAATTTTTTGTGGAAAAGAGTCAATACGTCTAAAAACTTTTTTGAAAATGACGTATTTCTGGCTTTCTCTGGTAATGCCCTCTTAAGTGGTGTAGCAACGCATGCCGGGAACTCGCTAGTGCCATACAAATGCCAAACGGACAATCTTCATCAATAATTATGAATTTATAATCTAAAACCCACTGTTTGAAGGAGGAAAACCTCTAATCAATTTTAAATTGTCACCACATTAAATGATATCAAAATAATGCCAAAATTGAACTTTTGCAAAAAACTGTAGGAATTTCAACTTCCGCTTGATAGCTTATCACTTCTTATATAAACGTACATTTTTCCTTTTTAATTTAAACTTCGCTTATTTCTATGTTTATTACATACATAATTTCAACCTTTTTTTGAAATATTTAATCTAGATACAAGTTCAATTTCACTGGGAACTAAGCTATAGGCATATTGACGCATTTATACAGTTAACAATAATTGTGTATTGTTGATTTGGTCAATCTTGTCAGTGTAATATTTTCTTTATTGCTAAGAGAAACTAATTCCAATATAAATATCGGTAATTATCGGTTCGGACTGGCCACGCTTATTACGAATAATTTTTATAAAAAAACTTTAGATTAGCCTTTATTATTATAAAAGGAAACTTTTTGGCTTTGGGGCGGCGGAAAATAATGCATTTTAATTTTCAATTGCATAAAACCAAAATTCTTTTCGCGATCCGACACAGCGAAAATCCGCGACCGTACCTGTCACTGTGATGTTGGTATCCTTTATAAATTAACAAGAGCTAATACGACTGTAGCCGACTTCGCGGGATACCTACATGAAATACCGCGAATCACAAACCATGTTACACAAACCTAGCGTAGCCGCTAAACCACTTGAAAACTGGGATGTTTTTCTTGCCTTGACGCGAGTAGGCGTTATAAAGGGGCACTTTCTTTTGTATCACAAACCATGTTACACAAACAAGCCCGCTAGACAAATTTCATAATTACGCGCCTTATCCCACGAAGTCGGATACAGTCGTATTAGCTCGTGTTAATTTATCAAGGATACCAACATAACAGTGACATGTACGGCCGCGGATTTTCGCTGTGTCGGTCGCGAAGCGAATTTTGGTTTTATGCAATTGAAAATTAAAATGCATTATTTTCCGCCGCCCCAAAGCCAAAAAGTTTCCTTTTATAGTAATTAAGGCGAATCTAAAGTTTTTTTCTAAAAATTATTCGTAATAAGCTTGGGCAGTCCGAACCGATATTTACCTAAATATCCAATAAGGGTTCCCGGAGCGGCGCACTATAGAATGGCCCGGAACAAGACCGTCACACAAATCGAAAAAAGGGCCATTTTTTTTTCAAATATACCAAAGCGGTTTTAATAATACAAATGATCGCAGAATTTTGATCCATTGGAAATTTTTTTTTTGTACTTTTGTATTCTTAAAATAATGTCAAAGTACGGGTTAAGGCCGAGACGTTTAGATGTTTAGCGTGTTTTGTGGTACAAATTTAAAGCATTTGCGCTAGTTTATATATAGCTTATTAAATATCACCATATATATCAAAGGTTGTTTTTTAATCATTAATAAAATGTATTTAAAATATTTTATTTTTAAATAATAATGATTTATAAGCAAATAATACCGAAACCAGATTTTGTCAAAGTTCAGTTAAACTTTCAACTAGTAGCAGGGTTCAGCCCTGTAGATATTAAAAAAAATATTATATAATTTAAACCTTTTTTTTTAATGTGTTCATTGAAAAAAGTTTGCGGATTTTTTGCGTTTTAGCGTCAAAAACGGTTTTGCCGCTGCTCCTTTTTATCAGAAAATTATCTTGTCACAACGATAAATTGTTTTTGAAATGTCCCCTTAGTCAAAATATAAACAATTCAATAAATAAAAATATGTAATATAAAGATTGTTTTGTTCTTAATTAGCGCACCAAGAAATATGATTAAGAATTATGATTAGAAAAAAATAAGTTACAGATTATTTAGACGATAATGAGCATTTGCAACCACTGTCATTATGGAATGGCCCCGATTAAGACCGTCTCATAAATCGAAAAACCGTACTTTTTTCGTGTATACTTAGAGTGGTTTTGATTAAATAAATAATCGATAAAATTTTATTTCATGGAAATTTTTTTTTTGTTCTTTTGTATATTTAAAATAATGTCGAAGTACGGGTTCGGGCTCAAATATTTAATTGAATCAAAATGTAGAATGTTTCGTGGTAAAAATTTAAAGCATTTCAGCTACTTTATATGTAGTGTATTATATATTATCGCAAATATTGATTTTTAAGCTTTAATAATATGTATTTAAAATATTTTAGTTGTGAATAATAATGATTTATAAGATCCCTTTAAGCAAATGATACCTAAACCGGATTTTAACAAAGCTCAGGTAAACTTTCAACAGGTCGCAGGCTTTGCCCTTGTAAATATTTAAAAACCATTTTATAAAAAAAAAACATTTCTTTAAAGTGCTCATTAAAAAAAATTTGCGAAATTTTTGCGCAACAGCGTCAAAAACGGTTTGGCTGCTGCTCCTTTTTATCAAAAAATTACCTTGTCGCAGTACTAAAAAAGAATAAATTGTTTTTGAAGTGACATGTTTAATATTGTTTAATATCAAAATATTAAGAATTCACTAAATAAAAATATGAAACATAAAGATTGTTTAGTTTTTAATCAGCATACCAAATTTTATTGTTTTATGACAAGAAACAAATAAGTTACAGATTTATGAGACGATAATGAGCATTTGCAACCACTGTGCAGCGGTACCCATTCCCGCCTCCGAAATATTAAGATCTGGTCATCAAACACGGCCATTTCAAGCAACGTTTTACATTGGAGTTGGATTAATCTTATAATGGTAATTATAATACAACATGTCCTGAAACTCGTAGTACAAGCAGGAAACCAGTAAATCTACATCACGTAGAAAACCCATTTTCGCATTTCGATTTTTATATTATCACATTACACATCTGATATTGACCCCGTAGTGACCAATTTTTTCAAATTTGACCAAAAAAAATCCAACTTCGGACTCGATTTACTCGAAAACGAAAGCTCAAATCAAAAAAATTATATCACGAATCGACTCCGAATGTGATGTAGATTGGACCAGTTTTCCGCTCGTACTACAAGTTTCCAGACACCGTGTATAAACAAAATACATATTACAATGGATACAAATTACAATGGATATAGAAGCGGAGTTTTTGCAAATGATTCTAATTGTTTATTCATTACAAAGTTAGGGTCTATTTTTTTAGTTAGTCGGGTGAATTCTAAGGATGCTAGCCTGTGTAGTTTACAAAGGCCATAAGCTAGACAGGCTAGAATCCTTAGAAATCACCCGCCTAAAAAATAAATAAATGGAGTAATTCCACCATGAATTAGCACTCTCAAAAATGGAAATAATATTATATTAATATTATTAAACATGATACACTTCCATATCATTATCTTATTCTGTGACACACCCGACAACATTTCCTGTTCCTGTTCACTATACCGCCAAGTCTATTAAAGCAGGTTTATAGCAAAAATAAGAACTTACCGAAGGGTCTTTTCTTCCCAGGAGGATTTGCACAACACTGACTAGTCAAGTATTATAAAATACGTAACTTGTGAGGCACTAAACAATTGAGGTTACTGTGAAAATGATGGATTCGACTGTTTATTCAAAGGTTTGGTGAGATATCCACCACTGTAGGAGCTCAGCGGAAGAGTGGGCAAATCATAAATAAACCAACGCCAAACCACCAAAATTCGCAATCAGCGAAAAAGTCATGTTACTAAGGTTAAAAGACACGTAAGTTATAATCTAACTAGCCTCCCACACGCACACTTCGGAACGGTGGAGTCCCGCACCACTTCAGGCCGCCGCGCATAAAAGTAAAGACCGAAAGGTTTACAGCGCAGTTCATTGTGAGTCTTTTCTGCGCGGCGGCTTGAAGTGGCGCGGGACACGGACGCTCCGAAGTGTGCGTGTGGGAGGCGCTATTCACAGATGGCGCCAATTAAATTATTTTAGGTTTTTAATACTTTTTGCACGTTACGCTTTAAAATATTAACTTAAATTAATTGTTTGCGCCCGTACATATTTAATATGAATATAAATAAATAGTTTTGTCCATAAACAAACCCAAATCTTTCAAGAAAGCCTGAAAAATACAATATTGGATTGAGTCAACGACACAAAATTGAATTTTTCAATCTTTCTTGGAAGTTTTGGGTTTGTTTGTGGACAAAACTATTAATTAATATAACTTAATATTTTAAAGCATAACGTGCAAAAAGTATTAAAAAACCTAAAATAATTTAATTGGCGCCATCTTTGAATGCGTAGATTATAACGAACGTGACGTTTAACCTTAACCCGCCGGTACGAAGAAGGGTATACAAAAACCCCATGGTACACCTCTCGCACGATAAACTCAACACGACGTTTTCGATGATTTGGCATTGATTTATTTATGAGCAGCCCATTACTTTGATAATTTTAAAGTAATAACTTGGTACGTTAGATTTTTTTTTTAATATAATTTATTATTATTATAGGTAAATGAATTATATTTTTTCCATCAGAAATCGACTAAAAGCTTAATGATTAAAATAAAAATAAAAATATGATATCAGTCTGATTAATAACAAAGAGGAAGAAATTTGTGAAGCTGTTATCCGCAAAAAAAATTAAAAAAATTAAAAAGGAGAAGGAAAATTTCCTCCAAATCGTATAATAGGCCACTTGCATTGACTTCAAAACGACTTGGAAAAATTCGTGTGAATAGGTTTTTTTACTAGGATTACTGGTTACGCCCATACACATACCTACACATACACATACCTACATAGCACGCATACATACTGTCACTGCTTGGGATTGGTATTAATATTGTTGCAAATCCTTTCCTACCTATCCCGATTGCCTACCCGTCAATCTTACCCACAGTCAGTCTGTAGTAAACTCCCGCCGCAACATATAGCATTGTGCTTCCGTTATCGGTTAATCTCCATTAAAAATATCTCCGCCGTGTATTATAAAATAAACGAAATTCACGACTATTGCTGTTTTGTGCCTGTTGGATGGGAAAGGAAGCAGACAAGTGCATTGCCACCTGTACAAGTTCATTTACCCCTTTCGGTGAGTCCTTTCCTTTCTATGACACATGTATTTTATCATTTCAGGCAGTGATAGTAACACAAAATCATGGTCCTTCGCCAGTCATTTTTACACAAACATATTAATCCACTCTACACAATCATAATATCATTCATCTTCATTCATTCTTCGAGCCGGATATTTTGAACTAAAATATTAGTAAATCCAGCAGAGTGTGATTACGTTTTATAACATCGCATATAAATAATTACCCACCTTCAACGGCTTGATATACCTACATGAGTAATTTTGTTTCCTATACCTATTTATTATGGTTGGAAATAAAGTATATAATTCTAATTCATGTAATTGTATCTTGCTAATAAATTACCTACATTACCTACATGCCGCATTACCTACCCTATTTATCATTACAAAATAGAATTATACAGTCGCAATATTTATAATTTGTTAATGATAAAAAAACGCAAATAAAGTAATAAAAATAACTTCGTTTACCCGCACAGTGTATGGAGTATCTGTTAACCTTTACACCGCGCAACATTCAATTTAACCCGTGAGCGGTGTTATGTTCGCACATACGACAAAACAGTTAAAGAAGCGTCGCCTCTCCCACAGGTTGACAATCAAGTGTTCCTGTCGATGGATTCGCAAATTATCGTAATGGCGCGACCATCTCCTAGCAATACCGGAGAAAGAAAGCTATAAAAGGGCTAACGCACTTAAATTGGCTCTCTTTCTTCTCGCCTAGCTCATACTAGTAACATCGTGTACCTAGTTCTCGCCCGAGGCGATAGTCTCGTGGGCACCCCGTTTGTGTACCTGAGACAATGGCGTTGCATTGGCCGTAGATTCGGTATATTAAGTGACTGTGATCCTGGAGCCCTGATCCTGGAAGTGGAGCAGCATGTCCATCTTCACCCTGGTTGAATGCTGGCCCGCGATGTCCAGCGACTGATTCCTGTCTACGGCTAAGGACTCTGCCCGGCAGGCATGAGCTTAGCCGGCACCTTCCACCGCACAATCCCTCAAGATGACCAAGGTAGTCTCCTAATTATAACTGTAGATATTCGAGCCATTAACTTCCAGTTTAGTATCATTTGAAGTACCTATCTTCCGTTCTAAAAGCTATCATTTAGGTCTTAAATCGTAATGTCCTATTGTACAAATTGAACCCCTTTATTGTAATAAATATGCTATGTAAAACCGACTTTCAATTACATTCATTCATCTTGTCAAGAGTGCACGAACCCTAACCCTGAGACGAGTCCATGTGAGATGTGAGAGGTACGTAGTGAGGCGTTCGAGCCGCTCACCGTATGTTAATCTCATCTCATCTCGTAGTATATTACAGCGGATCACAATGAAATAATTGAATAAATTAAATATTAACTAATTAATTCCGCATAAATAATACAGACACATTATTTTAACCGCATTTTTAGTTGTTTTACTTTTCATATTTTGTAAAATATAACCAGAATAAAGAAAATGGCTACGAGCGCGTTATCCGGGTCGTCTCGGGACGAAAGACGTCTTAAACGTTTAAAAGCTAAACTATCAGCTAGCTTTGCGAGCTCACAGTCGGTGTATGACAAGATAAGGAAAGCTTCGGAAAGCATTAATGATCGCCAATCTTTTTTATCAGGCGCAACTACTGTTGAAAAAATTCGTTCTGAATTTATAACAATATTAGATGAAAAGGTGGATTGCGAACTGGAATTGAATCCGGAAGCAATCGCTGAATACACTCAATTGAATGCATTTGAAGAACTCTTCGGTTTTATTAAATATACCGAAGCAAATATGCTGTCAAATCCAGTTGCGAAACCTCGCCGTCAAATTAAGCTACCCGCATTGGAAATAGCGTGCTTTGACGGGAATTTAGATAGTTGGTCTCTTTTCTATGAAACATATAATTCGGTTATACATTTGAATGATCCTCTGGATGATACGGAAAAATGCAGTATCTGATGTCTAAATTAACCGGAAAAGCATTAAGTATTTGCAAAGCTATTACGCCTACAGGTAAAAATTATCAAGTTATTTGGGACGCATTGTGTACTAAGTATAATGATCAACGTGTTCTTGCTGAATTATACTTTGACCGATTGCTGAAATTACCTCCATTTAACTCGGCCACGCCCGCTTCTTTAGAGAATTTTGCATATGCATACTCCACTAACATCGCCGCGCTGAAGCAATTAAAAATAAAAGACCTCGCAGAATTCATATTGCTGCAACTGGGTCTTAAACGTCTTGACATAGAGACTGTAAAGACTTTCGAATCTTCTATTAAAAATAATTAAAATTTACCGTCCAGCGCGGAACTAATCGACTTCGTAAGAGTACAGCAACGAATTCTTAATCGCGCACAAATCACGCAACCGACATCGAGCCGCCTTGGCTCAAATAATAATTATACCGCTAAACCGCAAAAAACTAATTCCGCAAAGGCATTTATTAATGTCGAAAAAGTCGATAATCACTCCATCGAAATTTGTTTTTGCTGTCAAAAGGGATCGCACCCTTTATACCAATGTTCTAAATTCACAAGTCTAGAACCACGCGAGCGATTCAACTGTATTAAATCATCAAATATTCGATTTTGTGTGAACTGCCTCAGTACTAGGCACATCACGAAAGCTTGTAAATCAAAGAGTACATGCAAAACATGCGCGCTCAACCATCATAGTTTTTTGCATTTCAAACAAACTGATGGGCGGAAGTCACAAACGGACCCAATACCGTCTCCCGCATCACAAACAGATGCCGATAATGATAACTTAAATTCTTCGAATCCGGTTTCGCTATGTGTAACAAATTCATGCCCTAGTGCAAATACTATTGCACTCTTAGGAACGGCTGTTTGCACTACCAGAGACGCTAAGGGCCAGGTACAGACGATACGGGCTCTAATAGATAGCGGCTCCCAAAGGGACATAATTACGCGCAAATGCTGTTCACGCTTAAATCTTACGGTGCGGTCATCTCCAAGTACTTACGAAATGTGACAAA
Organism: Limnephilus rhombicus; assembly: GCA_929108145.2. Taxonomy (NCBI): domain Eukaryota; kingdom Metazoa; phylum Arthropoda; class Insecta; order Trichoptera; family Limnephilidae; genus Limnephilus; species Limnephilus rhombicus. The sequence goes on along the minus strand of OV815290.1, from coordinate 20,695,102 downwards.
TGGCATAACTTGCTTAAAATTATTCTCCCGCTATGACATTACTCAGTCGTATACGATTAAACCATATGTAGTAGAAACCATAACCAGCGAGTTGCCTACTGTTAACATTAACCGCTCCTCTTTGTCGTATCTTGACAATTTGCCCTTAGCAGACACAACATTCTGTACGCCCGGTGAGATTGATATTATCTTGGGATGTGACATGTTTGCTCGCATTCTAAAGGTAAACAAAATATCAGGTTCTCTCGGCCAGCCATTTGCTATTGAAACTACTTTGGGATATCTCATCTTGGGTACTGCCCCAACGATGGTTGAAAACCCAAGTATAAACGCCACGCAATCATTTTGTACGTTCACGCAAAATGATGAATTTTGCCTTTCGCGCTTCTTCGAATTCGAAGACATTCCAGATGAGAAGTTTTTAACGCCTGAGGAACAAGAGTGTGAGGACATGTTTAAACTCACTACTTCTCGTGACACGGTAGGTCGTTTTTTTATTATTGAGTTAAAAGAAACATAATATTTCGCTTTCTTAACTTAAACTTAAATTATATATCGTCGCGTTGCCGTTTCGAAACAGTCCCTCTGTTCTCGGTGAATCGTTACCCACCGCCGAACGCAGGTTTCGATCTCTCGAACTCCGCTTAATATCCCAACCCACCATCAAAATTGAATATGACAAAATATTGCGCGAATTCCTTCAGAAAGGGTACATTTCCCCAGTTGACAATTCTGATTTTCCGCATTACGTAATCCCGCATCACATCGTAGTTCGCGAAGATAAATTGACCACCAAAATCCGGATGGTGCTGGGCGCGAGTATGAAATCTAATTCTGGTTACTCGCATTATACTGTTCTATACACTGGTAATAATTTATAAGGTGCTCTATTTCGCATTATCCTCAATTTTCAACTATTCGCCGCGAGAGGATTCAATCTTGTAAAATTCTCTGGTAATTTTCCAAACTTTTTGTCCACGATGCCTTCAGATCGCCGTGTCAAGGAACATGTGGAATTTAATCCCGATGAAAACCTAAAAATATTAGGTCTTCATTGGATACCCGCTTCTGATAATTTTATATTTGTTGTAAACTCTGATGAAATAACTTGTACTAAACGAAACATTCTCTCGACGAGCAATCGTCGAGAGAATGTTTGTATTATTAGAATAGTTGTATTATTGGCTAAGCTGATAATTAAATCTCTATGGGAGCATAACCTGGATTGGGATGATACTCCTCCTGAAACAGTTTTCACACTTTGGCGACAGTTTAAAAAAGAATTGCCATTACTGCAATCTATTAAAATTCCTCGTTTTTTAGGAATCGATCCCCAGTGTGTATTAACGCTTATCGGGTTTTCAGACGCAAGCGAAGGCGCATTTGGAGGTGTTATTTACCTACATGTTTACTGTCCGAATACTGATAAAATGACAATTAATTTATTATGCGCTAAATCCAAGGTCGCTCCGGCTAAGACGATTTCACTTGCGCGATTAGAACTATGTGGAGCGCTAGTACTTGAACGATTAATGCATACGGTCAGTAATAGCTACACATCAAATTCGAAAGCTCATATGACTTTAGCCTTTTGTGAGGGCACGGTTGCGCTAGCATAGATAAATTCACTGCCCGCTAAATGGCAGCCCTTCATTGCTAACCGCGTATCACAAATACAAGATCATCTGGAGGCTGAATGCTTCCATTATAAAAAAAGGTGAAGACAATCCCGCTGACTGCCTGTCGCGTGGTCTTACGCCCTCTCAGCTAATCGAGTCGAAAGTTATGCCCAAGTCACTAATTTCTGCGACAGAGGTAAGGGTAGAGTTGTTAAGTTCATAAGGATGAATAATTGGTTGACTTATTCTGTAAAAACTTATTGATTAACGGTATAGGTTAGTTTCATTGTTAAATAGGTACCAAACCCTACTTCTAGTTTTATCTACCACAGGTTCAGTATTATTTATTGAATCCTTTCAAATCATATTTTTACGTTTCAATGTTTTTTATTTTTTATTTTCCTTGCTATATTGGTCAATTTGACCATTTGGTAAAAGCATTTATATAACTTACATAAATATTTTCATAACTTTTACATAATTAATTACATTTTACCGCGTGTTACAATTTTGTTTGCGCATTGAAACGTATTGGCACTCTTTTGGTTTATGGAAGTGGATTCTTTCATCCCCTTACAGGCGGGGGGCATGGTTACGCCCACACACATACCTACACATACACATACCTACATAGCACGCATATATACTGTCACTGCTTGAGATTGGTATTAATATTGTTGCAAATTCCTTTCCTATCTATCCCGATTGCCTACCCGTCAATCTTCCCCACAGTCAGTCTGTAATAAACTCCCGCCGCAAAATATAGCATTGTGCTTCCGCTATCGGTTAATCGCCATTAAAAATAACTCCACCGTGTATTATAAAATAAACGAAATTCACGACTATTGCTGTTTTGTGCCTGTTGGATGGGAGAGGAAGCAGACAAGTGCATTGCCACCCCTACAAGTTCTTTTACCCTTTTCGGTGAGTCCTTTCCTTTCTATGCCACATGTAGTTTATCATTTCAGGCAGTGATAGTAACACAAAATCAAGGTCCTTCGCCAGTCATTTTTACACAAACATATTAATCCACTCTACACAATCATAATAACATTCAATTACGAAAATGTTACAAATTTTTTTAGAAATGTACAGTTTTTTTTTTTAAATAAATAAATCACTACATGAAAATGTCCCGTCTCCGAAAATGTTCCTATTAATTTTGTACAATTCCACACAGATTTTTTTTTTTTTTTATGGCAACACTTTGATTTCAGGCGAATTTTTGAATTTGACATATAACGTTCACTAAATGTATTGTTTATTTGTTTTCACTTTTTGACAGATGTTATATAAAGAAACCCGTACATTTCATATTGTCTGTACGTGTTTTATAGGTATAATGGTAATGGTGCTGATTTTAACAAAAACAAATTTTATAATTTTTACGCACCAGATTTAAATGTTCGAGTTAAATTTTCCCCACAGGAAAAGCTAAACCCTTTCACACACTTCCCCAAATGATCATCTAGTCCAGGGGTGCTCATACTTGAACTGCTGGCGATCTACCTTAATATTACTAGACTCCGATCGATCAACTCTGGCATGGTGACGCCGGAGGGGGGGGGGGGGGGGAAACTGATAGAAATCCGTTTTTTATTGTGACCTTATTTTATGCTGATTTATAAATCACATGTGACTCTGTATTCTTCCAATAAAAATCATGTTCATTAATTCTACTCTTATTTATGACTGATCTCGGATATCGGGAATGGTACCCAGGGCGGGTTTTAATTTAAAATCGCTTCTGCGTAAGAGTCCCGAAACAACAACTATACACGGAACAGTCAATTTCTCAGAATTTGCGGCATAAGGCATGCAACTCAAATGCAAAGCTTCATTCAGTACACGGTGAATCGACAACTTGTTATTTAATTTATCATTATATTGTGAACACAAAACTGGTTCAAATTAAATCTGTATGCTGTGAATTAAAACTACACTCAATACATAAATAGTGTGCAATTAGAATTTTATAATTGCACTTCGAATAAGAGAATGTTTTCCACCAAAATGTGTCAGCAGATGAATTCACAACTGGAATTACACTACATTTTGAATACAAAACTGGTTTAGATTAAATTTTATGTGTGGTTAATTATAACTACACTCAGAACATAAAAATGATTATTCTATGATTCTAGCAGTACATAAATAGTCTGCTACTAGAATTTTATAACTGCACTTCAAATAAGATAATGTTTTTCTTTCGAAATGTGTCAGCAGATGAATCCACAGCTGGAATTTTACATTCTGAACTGGTTTAAAAAAATTTTACATTTTGAACTGGTTGGTCATCAAACTGGTTTAAATTAAATCTGTTTGCAGTGAACTAAAACTACACTCAGAATATGAAAATGTTTTTTCTTTGAATCAGTACATAAATAGTCTGCAACTAGAATTTTACAACAGCACTTTGAATTAGAGAAGGTTTTCCTTCGAAATATGACAGCAGATGAATCCACAACTCGAATTTTACATTGTGAACACAAAACTGGTTTAAATTTAATATGTGCGGCAAATTAAAACTACACTCAGAACAAGAAAATGTTTTTTTTTTATTCTGGCATCACATGCATAGTCTGCAATAAAATTTTTATTACTGCACCTCGAATAAGATAATGTTTTCCTTCGAAAATTTTCAGCAGATGAATCCACAACTGGAATTTTACATTTTAAACACAAAACTTGTTTAAATTAAATCTGTGTGCGGCAAATTAAAAACACACTCAGAACATGAAAATGGCTTCTCTTTGATTCTGGCAGCACATACATCTGCAACTTTAATTTTGTGACTGCACTTCGAACAAGAGAATGTTTGCCTTCGAAATATTACAACAGAATTTTTTTGCATTATGAACTGGATTAAATTAAAACTGTGTGCGGCGAATTAAAACTACACACAGATGAAAATGATTTTTCTTTATTCTGTTAGCACATACAGAGTCTGCAACTAGAATTTTATACGTCGAATAAGAGAATTTTTTCCTTCGAAATATGTCAGCAGATGAATCGAGAACTGGAATTTTACATTCTGATCACATAACTGGTTTTGATTTAAGAGTGAATCTATACACCACCCTCATTTTGAATTATTTATTAATAAACTTCGTATCGCCTTCAAGTTACAACTCGGACTGACTGACTCATAAATAAACCAAACCACACACTAGAAACTAGATCGATAACTTCGGGCCTTTGAAGGGAGCAATTTACAACAATATTTTACCACGAATAAGATGACATAGGTCCTGAGAGAAATTATTTTCCTCGGGGCCTCCTGTGTGGAGCTTATGTAAAAAAATGCGTTTCATTTCAGAGATTTATTATAATTATTGTATTTTTCCTTTGGAGGTGTGCAGACATACGTTCACCATCTGTCTCATTTTCGACTATTGACATTGAGTGTGTAAGAAAGAAGGGCAGCATTATATGATTAAAAACAAATGCACAACAATCAAAGCATTGACATTTGACGTTTTTGAATGTTTTGAATTCTTGCACAGTTCAATATTATACCCCTCACAATATTGCTGCAGTTCTTTCAAAATAAGAGAATTCGTTCCATACAAAATGTATGGGGAAAATAATTTTCTTTATAACTATTTATTTCGTTAACTTTTGTGATGTTTTAATAGTTATTATCCTATCCGGAGCGGAGACAAATCCAACAAATCAAAGATCATCAAAATCAGCCCAGCCGTTCTCGAGTTATAAATAGTGTAACTAACCCGACTTTGATAAGTTTTAAGATTTTCACGGCCAAAAGCATTTTCGTTATTTGTTTTTGGGGTGTTATGCCGTGTTGCGCTACCTCCTTCTTTAGCCAACGTTTCGGACATCGTTGCAGTGTCCATCATCAGGGCAGATCCGGTAGATGTCTACCGGATAAACATCTCGTGAAGAATCTCCAGACGGCCAGGATTCCGCGCCAGATGGATCCATCAAGCACGTACCGGGATGAGGGCGCTAAAGGCCAAAGGCGAAGTTATTTCCTACAGGCGCGAGGGACGCCATCTTGATGCCAGAGCGTGGTTATTTTTGCGAGGCTGTTTCCTCCGACGGTGGGCCACAAAAAAATCGTTAGCGTCGCAGTTTTATAGCGCAGTTTTGCGCGGAATTTATCATCTCCAAAGCAGATGATTTGCGATTTTTCCGGGATCTCAGCAAGATTCCCCGAGCCACATGGCGTACTTTAAATTCAAACAACCCAAAAGGTTACACATGCGGAGAATGCGAATTCACCATTTCACAAGCGGCACAAACATTATTAACCGAAAATCCAGCCCGACAAAGTTAAATAATAAACTCAAAACATCTTGAGTGACCTCGTCAAAAATTCACCGGTTCCCTCCCGGTAAATTTTCAAGAAAGTCCATGGAAAAAGACCCGGTTCAAAAACCAGAGAGGAAAAGTGTTGCCAATCCAATACGGGCTGTTCAAATTACCAGGTTAGTGGTCAGGTAAATAATTATACCACAAATTGATAATTATTTACGTGACAATTCCCCCCTTCTCACGAAAATGTTTGGCCCCAAACATGAAATCCACGGTTCCGATGTAAAAAAAATAAATAAAAAATAAAGGTACACTAACTTACTAACTAACTAACTAACTAGAAGATAGGTCCATCAGGTATCTAGAAATTTTACAAAAAGTAACCATTAGCAATCATAAACAATTAATCATATAAATCTGGATAGATTGAAAGAACAATGAGAATAGGATGGTACGAGAATAAGGAGTTCACAACACCTTCAGCAACGATGGAGCTGGGTGCTGGCATTACTGGCTGAAGCCCAGACCTGTTATTCTCATGTCATCATAACAACGGGAACATCTTAAAAGTAAAGAACACAAACAGTGAAAAGAAAAAAATTATGCACAAGGCATCACTTTTCCTTCAGCAGGAAATTATGCCATTAAAAAGGCTTCACTTTAGGGTGGTCAACCAGCCCTCACTATCACTGAATTTAGGCTATTCATCAGTAGCGAAAAGGTAACTATTCTATCTACCTAGGTCCAACAGGTCTAATAGGTTAACATAGAAGTTTATTCAACAAAATGCAGAACAGACAATAAACCTAGAATGAGGAATATCTTTCAGAGATATTCAACTATCAGTTTAAAAAAACAGATTTATAACAATGTAGAACCATAAGTATATGAGTAGTACTTGTGTATTAATGAATTAGTTAGACCAAGTTTGCAAAACTTGTCTACTAAAAGTGGTTAGATTAGGGTTTACATATTTAGAAATACCTATCCGTACAGGTGGTTACAATAGGGTTTACATAATAAGAAATACCTATGTTTCAAAAATAAAAATTAGATCAGGTTTTACAATATCAAAGATATACCTGTCTATAAGTGGTAACAATGAGTATCAGTAGGAACACAAAGACAAGCAAAACAGAATCTAGAATGTTTAGCTGAATGCATAGGGATTACAATTTAACAAAAAAAACCTAGCTAATAGTAGTGATCAGTATGATCAAATATATAGAGTACAAGCCATTTTAATAACTAACACAGTGTATATAGTTTGCACAAGAAAATAGACTGAGATCACACCGTAGACGGAGATCCTTCAAAATATTACTTCAAAAGTAAGCAAAAGGCAAAATTTCTTGAACAGACAATATGTATTGGTGATCGATCATATCCATGTGATAATCGACACTATTTAAACTGGTGATCATCAAAACATTTGAATGACACTAGGTACATAATTGTGTAGAGAAACACTGGTGTTTCAGCAGTGAGACTAATACAAATATTTTACTTGTAACTATAAGCTATACAAAAATACGCTCTCCTATGCTAGAGGTAGAGTATTGTATATTCCATGCTGGAATTACTTAATAGGAAAGTACGCCGAAGCACTACTACCTTTGTTAGAAAGACATAACAATGTTCTTAATAAACTATGACTTAATATTATTCACTTTAAGGAAAGCTAAACCAAACTTAAATGTAGCAAATACCAGCTAAATATAAGCTATTTATTTATATGAAAATTTACACATTATGTATACCGGAAAGTTGCTCAAATCTCTGTTACACAAAGAACTACACTTAAGAATATATTTTGTTCTCTAGCTCCTTGGAGGATCTTTGGTTATAAGGTATGTCGGAGGGACGACAAAATGGAAAGAAAGCTCCACTGAACTAGAGAAAAAATGGATTTAGAGTAGAGATGCGATACCAATGTGTGTGCGTGTGTGCATTGAATTGATAATACTGACAGAATAATATAGACAGGGTGTCTACTAAAAAAACTAGAAATACTCATATCTTATCTAATATTATATATCACTCGAAAAAGAATAAGTCATGTGAAGGAGAGAGAAAAAAAATGACTTAAGGTTTGGGCGCCACTGATCATCAGATCAGATTCTAGTTGAACGAGGGTAAATAACCGATTTATCTTCAATAAACTAGAATATTGCGTTTATTCCGACCACATGCTTTGGAGGTACCAAACTCCAAGACACATAACCTGAACAAACACATAAAGAAAAGTGTTAAAATGACCGACCCCAAGTGCCGAAACGACCGACCCCAAGTGTTGAAATGAAGATTTTTTTTTCAATATTCTTTTGGCAGAATATTTGATTGATTGGTGTACAGACCATGATTCTTAGTAAGAATCCAACATTTGAGTCGTTTCGGTCTCATAGGGCCGATGTTATGACCGACCCCATGTGTTAAAACGATGATTTTTTTAAAATTAGTCTTTTGGCAGATTTTAAGATTGATGTGTGTACCGATCATTATTCTTAGTAAGAATCCAAAATTTCAGTCGGCTTGGTTCCATAGGGCTGAAGTTATAAGTGTTAAAACGACCGACCCCAAGTGCTACAGACAATGATTCTTAGTTAAAAACCAAAATTTCAGTAGGATCGGTGCCATAGTGCCAAAGTTATGACTGACCCCAAGTGTCAAAACGACTGATCCCAAGTGCTGAAACGACTGAGCCCAAGTATTGGTACGATGATTTTTTAAAGAAATATTCTTTCGGCAGTGTTGAAACGATGTTTTTTTTTAAATTTTCTTTTCGCAGAATTTTTGATTGATACTTGATACATAAGTACAGACTGTGATTCTTAGTTCTTACTATTAGGATTCCAAACTTTCAGTCGGTTCGGTGTCATAGGGCCGAAGTTATGACCGACCCAAGTGTTAAAACGACCGAGCCCAACTGCTGAAACGACCGAGCGCAAGTGTCTAAACTATGATTTATTTTTAAATATTCTTTTGGCAGAATTTTTGATTCATTTGTGTACAGACCATGATTCTTAGTAAGATTCCAAAATTTGAGTCGGTTCGGTGTCATAGGGCTGAAGTTATGACCGACCTCAAGTGTTAAAACGACCGATCCCAAGTGCGGAAACGACCGAGCCCAAGTGTTGAAACGATGATTTTTTTTTCAAAATTCTTTTGGCAGAATTTTTGATTGATTGGTGTACGGACCATGATTCTTAGTAAGAATCCAACATTTGAGTCGGTTCGGTCTCATAGGGCCGATGTTATGACCAACCCCATGTGTTAAAACGATGTTTTTTTTTTTAAAATTAGTCTTTTGGCAGATTTTAAGATTGATGCGTGTACCGATCATTATTCTTAGTAATAATCCAAATTTTCAGTTGGCTTGGTTCCATAGGGCTGAAGTTATAAGTGTTAAAACGACTGACCCCAAGTGCTACAGACAATGATTTTTAGTTAAAATCTAAAATTTCAGTAGGATCGGTGCAATAGTGCCAAAGTTATGACTGATCCCAAGTGTCAAAACGACTGATCCCAAGTGCTGAAACGACGGAGCCCGAGTATTGGTACGATTATTTTTTAAAGAAATATTCTTTCGGCAGTGTTGAAACGATGTTTTTTTTTTAAATTTTCTTTTCGCAGAATTTTTGATTGATACAAATTGATTGATACACACATACGTTGATTGATACTTGATAGATAAATACAGACTGTGATTCTTAGTTCTTACTATTAGGATTCCAAGCTTTCAGTCGGTTCAGTGTCATAGGACCGAAGTTATGACCGACCCCATGTGGTAAAACGATGATTTTTTAAAATTATTCTTTTGGCAGATTTTAAGACTGATTCGTGTAACGATCATCATTCTTAGTAAGAAACCAAAATTTCAGTCGACTCGGTTCCATGGGGCCGAAGTTATGACCGACCCTAAGTGTTAAAACTACCGACCTCAGTGCTATAGACAATGATTCTTAGTTAAACTCCAAAATTTCAGTCGGATCAGTGCCATAGTGCCAAAGTTATGACTGACCCCAAGTCTGACAAACGACCAACCCCGAGTGCTGAAACGACCGAGCCCAACTTGAAACGAAGATTTTTTTAAAGAAATATTCTTTTAGTAGAATTTTTGAGTGATTCGTGTACAGACCATGATTCTTAGTTCTTACTATTAGGATTCTTATCCAAAATTTCAGTCGGTTCGGTGCCATAGGGTCAAAGTAATGACCGATCCCAAGTGTTAAAACGACCGACCCCAAGTGCTGAAACGACCGAGCGCAAGTGTCGAAAATATGATTTATTTTTAAATATTCTTTTGGCAGAATTTTTGATTCATTTGTGTACAGACCATTATTCTTAGTAAGAATCCAAAATTTCAGTCGAGTCGGTTCCATAGGGCCGAAGTTATGACCGACCATAAGTGTTAAAACGACCGACCCCAAGTGCTGAAACGACCGAGCCCAAGTGATAAAACGATTTTTTTTTTTCAATATTGTTTTGGCAGAATTTTTGATGATTGATGATCATGATTCTTAGTTCTTACTATTAGGATTCCAAGCTTTCAGTCGGTTCGGTGTCATAGGGCCGAAGTTATGACCGACCCCATGTGTTAAAACGATGATTTTTTAAAAATTATTCTTTTGGCAGATTTTAAGATTGATTCGTGTACCGACCATTATTCTTAGTAAGAATCCAAAATTTCAGTCGAGTCGGTTCCATGGGGCCAAAGTTATGACCGACCCTATGTGTTAAAACGACCGACCCCAAGTGCTACAGACAATGATTTTTAGTTAAAATCCAAAATTTCAGTCGGATCGGTGCCATTGTGCCAAAGTTATGACTGACCCCAAGTGTCAAGACGACCGATCCCAAGTGCGGAAACGACCGAGCCCAAATGTTGAAATGATGATTTTTTTTTTTCAATAACAAAAATTTTTCTTCGCTAACAAATCTGACCTAATTCAATTACTCGACGAACACGACGTTTCAGTAGCCGCCATTTCTGAAACGTGGTTAAAACCCTCCTTTCACTTAAGAATTCCAGGATATTATTGTCTCAGACACGACAGACCGGATGGTAAAGGCGGCACGGCTCTGATAATCCATAATTCTATCCCGTTTAAACAAATTAATATTCATAATCCCTCCGACGATATCCAGATAATAGCAGCTGTCTTATCTGATATCACAATATTATCAATATATATTCCTCCCTCTACGACTTTTATTGAAAATGAATGGGCACCAATCTTAACCCAGATTTGTTCCCCTTATATGATCCTTGGAGATTTTAATGCACATTCCCCTTCTTGGGGTAGCAAAATAACAAATCGTTCTGGCCGCAATCTTTTAGATTTTATTGATACCCATAACCTATGTTTTTTAAATGACGGATCTCCAACCAGATTCACCCCCCCTCATCAACGGAAAAGTGCTGTTGATTTATCTCTTTGTTCGTATTGATCTTGATTGTCTGTAGCACTGAGGTCGGTCGTTTTAACACTTAGGGTCGGTCATAACTTCGGCCCCATGGAACCGACTCGACTGAAATTTTGCTTTCTTACTAAGAATGATGATCGTTACACGAATCAGTCTTAAAATCTGCCAAAAGAATAATTTTAAAAAAATCATCGTTTTAACACATGGGGTCGGTCATAACTTCGGCCCTATGACACCGAACCGACTGAAAGCTTGGAATCCTAATAGTAAGTAAAAACTAAGAATCATGATCATCAATCATCAAAAATTCTGCCAAAACAATATTGAAAAAAAAAATCATCGTTTTAACACTTGGGCTCGGTCGTTTCAGCACTTGGGGTCGATCGTTTTAACACATAGGGTCGGTCATAACTTTGGCACTATGGCACCGAACCGACTGAAATTTTGGATTCTTACTAAGAATAATCATCGGTACACGCATCTTAAAATCTGCGAAAGAATAATTTAAAAAAAAATCATGGTTTTAACACATGGGGTCGGTCATAACTTCGGCCCTATGGAACTAAGCCGACTGAAATTTTGAATTCTTACTAAGAATAATGGTCTGTACACAAATCAAGAGAATATTTCTTTAAACATCATCGTTTCAACACTTGGGCTCAGTCGTTTCAGCATTTGGGGTCGGTCGTTTTAACACTTGGGGTCGGTCATAACTTCGGCCCTATGACACCGAACCGACTCAAATTTTGGATTCTTACTAAGAATCATGGTCTGTACACAAATGAATCAAAAATTCTGCCAAAAGAATATTTAAAAATAAATCATAGTTTCGACACTTGCGCTCGGTCGTTTCAGCACTTAGGGTCGGTCGTTTTAACACTTGGGGTCGGTCATAACTTCGGCCCTATGACACCGAACCGACTGAAAGTTTGGAATCCTAATAGTAAGAACTAAGAATCACAGTCTGTACTTATGTATCAAGTATCAATCAACGTATGTGTGTATTAATCAATTTGTATCAATCAAAAATTCTGCGAAAAGAAAATTAAAAAAAAAACATCGTTTCAACACTGCCGAAAGAATATTTCTTTAAAAAATCATCGTACCAATACTTGGGCTCCGTCGTTTCAGAACTTGGGATCAGTCGTTTTGACACTTGGGGTCAGTCGTAACTTTGGCACTATGGCACCGATCCTACTGAAATTTTGGATTTTAACTAAGAATCATTGTCTGTAGCAATTGGGGTCGGTCGTTTTAACACACAGGGTCGGTCATAACTTCGGCCCTATGGAACCGACTCGACTGAAATTTTGGATTCTTACTAAGAATAATGATCGGTACACGAATCTTAAAATCTGCCGAAAGAATAATTTAAAAAAAAAAATCATGGTTTTAACACATGGGGTCGGTCATAACTTCGGCCCTATGAAACTAAGCCGACTGAAATTTTGAATTCTTACTAAGAATAATGGTCTGTACACAAATCAAGAGAATATTTCTTTAAACATCATCGTTTCAACACTTGGGCTCAGTCGTTTCAGCATTTGGGGTCGGTCGTTTTAACACTTGGGGTCGGTCGTTTTAACACTTGGGGTCGGTCATAACTTTGACCCTATGACACCGAACCAACTGAAATTTGATTTCTACTAAGAATCATGGTCTATAATCTAAAGCACTTGGGGTCGGTCGTAACTTCGGCCCTATTGAACTAAGCCGACAGAAATTCTGGATTCTTACTAAGAATAATGGCTGTAATGTTTTTTTTTTAAATCATCGTATCAACACTTGGGCTCGGTCATTTCAGCACTTGGAGTCGCTCATTTTAACATTTGGAGTCGGTCATAACTTTGGCCCTATGGCAACGAACCGACTGAAATTAATTGATAGTTCGTTTTCGGCAATCGCGTCTCTGTATGAGGGAAGCGTTGCTTGTATTAGGGTGAACGGCGATTTTCCGGGATGGTTTGACATCATAAAAGGTGTTTAACAAGGCTGCGTAATGTCACCATGGTTAATCAATCTATACATGGTTAATTGTATGCAAGAATTGAAAAAGATGGGATTGGGGGCGAAATTGAGTAATCTGGAAGTGTGTTGTCTGTTGTACGCTCATCATTACCATCGTTAGAAATCAGCACTGCATCATCAAGCGGTGGTGATTTCTAACAGTATGGAAGATCTACAGTTTCTCGTGTCTAGGATGAATGAAGTATGTATGAAGAATGAGTTAATGATGAATATAAGTTGGTTTAATTTCGTGGTATTTGAAAGAGAGAGTATGAAAACAATGTGCAACACAGTTGTGAATGATGAGTATTTGGAGCAGGTGGATGAGTTTGTTTACTTGGGAAGTATGTTTACGAGAGATGGGAAGGCTGATAGAGATATCGAAAGAAGAGTAAATGCAGGCAACTCTATTAATGAAGGACTGAATGCCGTTTTTTTTCTTTAACTCCACACAGGAGGCCCTGAGGAAAATGATTTCTCTCAGGGCCTATGTCATCTGGGATGCTGTGTGGAGGGTCTTTTTGAGGAGAGGAAGGAATGAACATTGGTCTTGAAGAGACCCATGTTGTAGGAAGGAGGAAACACAGAGGCCGGCAAATAATTCCACAGTCGAGCTGTTGAACACAAGAACGATTCGAAGAAACGACCCGTTATCATGTGACAAATGTCAACCGTGTACAAATTTTGGGCACGCGTTTGGCGTGTTTCCCGACTATGCACCGGTGCCGAAGGGATCAATGATGCTAGTTCCTCGGAGCATCTTCCATTGTAATACCGGTAGAACAAAGGATAGCATTCCCACCCGACGCCTGTGCTCTAAAGATTGCAATCCGTCTGTTAAGATGGGAGAATCTATTAAACGGACCGCCCGTTTCCGCACAGAGTCGAGGTTATTTTTCAGGTATTTTGGAGTTCCAGACCAGAGGTGGCTGCCAAATTCAACCGTGGGGCGCACTTGTGATTTGTAGAGGGTTAGCAGTTGTGTACTATTAAAGTATCTGCGGGCCCTGTACAGTACGCCCAGTTTTTGGGAGGCTAACTTTACTCTGGCTTCGATGGAGCCCCCATAGCTGAGCTGGTCACTTAGGGTTACACCAAGCATATCAATGGAGGGCCTGTTCGGAAGATTGCTTCCGTTGAAAGAGACTAGATTTTCATTTCGATCCCTTTTAGACGGATTGGGTCTTTGAAACATTAAATTCAACGAGATTATTTTTACCCCAAGAGAAAACACTCTCGAGGTAACCGTCCATTCTTTGCTTCAAAGCCCTACGAGCTGTTGGAGTTTGTGAGCTCTTTGGGGGCTTGTCAAACAAAAAGCTAACGTGGTCTGTACTGTCATCCATGTAACAATGAATTGGTGCACATGACAAAAGGTCGTTGATGTGCAACAAAAACAAAATCGGAGACAGAACCGATCCCTGCGGGACGCCAGCATTTATCGAGTGTGAGGAAGAGGTGAAACCATCGACTACCATCTGAATCGACCTCTCCCTCAAGAAGTCGGCAATCCACGTACACAAGGATGCGGGAAGTCCGTAAGAAGGCAGTTTGTTGACAAGTCCTCGGTGCCAAACCCGGTCAAAGGCCTTGGAAATGTCCAGTGCAACCGTTTGGGTCTCACCGAAACGTTCCAGGCACCGCCCCCAAACATGCGTCATATACGCGAGAAGATCACCGCACGAGCGGTTCCGCCGGAATCCGTATTGACGGTCGTTAATAATTTTGTTCTTCTCGAGGTATGTGAGCAGTTTGTCGTTGATCACACGTACCATCACCTTAGACAGAACATATGTGATCGCAATGGGACGGTAGTTGTCTGGGTTGGAGCGGTCACCCTTCTTTGGAATAGGATGGATAACCGCTTTTTTTCAGCCAGAGGGCACAGAGCCAGTCGTCAGTGACATTTCTGCAGCGCACCTCTGCAGTACCAGGGCAGGTATTCCGTCAGGCCTACTAGCTTTATTAACATCAAGCCCTCGTAAAACATGGAGTACTTTCCGATGCCGGATCCTCAGCTTTTTCATACGAAAACCACAGTGAGGAACAGACGTCGGGACAGCACCTTGGTCATCGAGGATTGAGTTATCCGCAAACATTTTACCTAATAAGTTAGCCGTTGACGCGAACAAAAAAACAGTTCAAAGAAGCGAAGTTAGCCGTCCATAGTGGAGTGCGCTGGTACCTACCCTGATGTATGGCAATGAGACATGAAACTGGCAGAGGACGGATGAAAGTAGACTGAATGCTGTAGAAATGAGATCCCTGAGGCGTATGTGTGGTAAAACCATGTACGATCGTGTGAGAAATGTGGAAATCCGCGAAGAATGCAAGGCTGATGTAATAAGTAAGATTAAGAAAGGGACGCTCAGAAGGTTTAGGCATATAGAGCGAATGAACGAGGAAAGGAGTGTAAGGAGAATATACGACGTAAATGTGAATGGTAGAAGAAGTTGGGGACGCCCGAGGAAGACATGGCACGACCAAGTGAATCAGATACTTCAGTCGGGCCATGTGAAGAGTCGGAATAATAGAAGAGTACGTATGAGACGATGTATAAATGTGAACGAGGCAAGGAGTGTGTGCTAAGATCGAATTGTTTGGCGGTCCGTCCTCTCTGCCTACCCCTGCGGGAAACGGCGTGATTAGTGAGTTAGTTTAGTTTGCTTTAAAAAAAAACTGAAAAAATAAGTTTTCAGTATGATTTCATGATAAGATTGTCACTGAGTTAATTGTAATTACCTCTTCGTAATGGAAAATGCATGTTGAATAACAGTGGATATATTAGCACGGCAGTCTGCGTGTTACCTCGCGGAACATTGCAGAACATTACCGAACAAAGTGGAACGACTCAACGACATAGCCACTGAATTTAAAAACCTCTAGAACGATAATAGGAGACTAGCAGTTAAAAACTCTCTCCGCAGGTTTTTGCTGCTAGGCCCTGCGGGCTGTTTTTAGTTTGGCTCCGCCCAGTTTGAGTGTAGGTAACCATTTTATAAATCCGATAAGAACTGGTTAAAAAAAATAGCCAGTTCCTCGGATTCACTGCGATCCAGTGACCAGTGACAGCTATTCACCGAGTTAAAGTAACCGCGACAGTCAATGACGCCATATGTAATCTCTCCAAATCCGGAAAGATACTTGAATTTTATAAATCCCTAGTACTTCTACCTAGGGAAGAAACGTCCACATGCAAGCTGCTGACGTAAGTGGCGACATCTTGTGACGAATTCTTGAATTTTAAACCGAATTACAACGGTAGCTTTGTTTGAAATTCCACGTACACAGATGTTATTTGTGGCGCAACGCGTACGGCGTGGCGTCAACATGCACTCGAACTGGAAGGACACACAAGGAAGAGCGGATTCTCGCACCTCACGTCAGTTAAATCCTATAATTTGGGAGGCGGATTTGGGTACCGCCGCCCCGGGAACCATTTATTGGATATCCAACATCCCTGCCATTGCCGCCATTGATCGCGCCAAATGGTGCTACGTGGGTTATTTCGCCAAGCGGCAAAACCATGTATACATTCCATAAATCAACAAAGAGTATTATAATACTGACCAGGTACTCACAGACTTTATCCTTAAGGAAGCGCCAATTCTGGACGGGATATGATCCCGCCGAGAATATCTGTGGATCCCGTTAATGCTCAGGGGGTGGATCGTAAACCACGATATGTGTCATACTTTAAAAGGGTGGTATGCAGGGTACATAATTTAAATACGGAGATTGTGAGTTAATACATATAATTTTAAAATATTAAACATATGTCGAGGCCTCACTCGACAGGTGGTTATAAATATTACATTGGATTTACCCCCATGGAACCGACCTTTTTTTACTATGAGAACTACCGATAGCTACATAACTTATAAATGACCGTCTAGCAATGCTCAGGCAACATTTCCTCCTGCAGGATCCGGGAAGCTACCGCCGAAGCCAGGACATGGAGTCAGTTCCGCCGTCAGTGGAGGTCATCAAGCGGGCTTTTGCCGCGTCCAAAATTAGCAAGAAACCCCGCCGGGGGGTGTTTTCCAATGATGTAGGTTTGGCATGTGGTGGTGCCTGCCCTCGGGCCAGACGAGTGTCAAGGTCGGCGGAAAATTACGTTCTCGCCACAAAGAACTGTGAATAACTTCACGAGCAAACAGGGCACAGATAATCAATCAATTCGGAGCTCTGTCCCAAGTATGATCGGTCGATTTAGCACGCATTAATCTCTCAGGCTCTACACATCGCATGGCCGCCGTACAAGTTTCCTTTTTTGAAAGAAACACAACTATTCCCACTAAGGGGTTTCCAAATTACCGATCACACATAACGTACTCGTTATAAACTTAAAACGTCCGGCATTATCTACATAAAAAGGGAATTTTTTCCCGTACAAACTCCAAATTCACAAAATACTCCGTGACTGTCGCGTGTGTAGGTCTCGGGGCCAACCTCTCCGAAATCTACCCACGCAAAAAGTGTCGTATTGCCGCGGAACTGATCCAGGTCTCGCCTCCGGTCGTAGACAAAATCAGAGCTGGAACTCTAATAAATAATAAGCTAGTTCCTACCTAATGATGATTTCGACGGGTAGAGACGTCAGGATGAAGTACAAATGATAAAGATATTAATAATTATATTTAAAGGAATAAGGATTTGTACTGCATCATAACAATGGTTCGATACGTTTGGGATTTAGCACGGATTCACGGGGTGAAGTTTGTCCAGAGCTTGCCGACGGATGCGTATTTCCACCTGATGCGTGGCAGGCCGATTCAGAAGGGATCGTTGGGGAAGACCTTTTGATATCTTCAACCAAACTCTCTTGATCCATGGCAAGATAATGGATCGAGAGAGTTTGGCCCCGGATTCCTGCCCCACCCCTTACACTTATCCAGAACTTTCTCTTTTTCCTTTCTCTAAAAATATCCTTGACACGGTATCCTCAAAGATGACATAAACGTCAAAGAAAATTGTTTTCCTCGGGGCCTCCTGTGGAGCTAAAGTAAAAAGAAAATACACGACCTCCGTGGTCTCTAAGACTCTCTATTAGCGATCTGGAGGTCAAGGGTTCAAATTCCGGCGTCCGCGAGTAAATTTTATTTGATTGATTTGTGTTTTTTCACAATTCATATAAAAATTATATAACAAATACT
This sequence comes from Limnephilus rhombicus, assembly GCA_929108145.2. Lineage (NCBI taxonomy): Eukaryota > Metazoa > Arthropoda > Insecta > Trichoptera > Limnephilidae > Limnephilus > Limnephilus rhombicus. Next base: position 20,676,615 of record OV815290.1, on the reverse strand, counting down.
CTCTGTATGAAGATGCTCTCAGCATCGCCCTCGTGTGTGGTGCTATATCGATCACTAAATGGCACGTCCTCATACAATTCTTTCTATCTCATCCTATATATATAAAAATGAATCCCTGTTTCCCTTGATCACGCCATAACTTCAGAACGACTTTTCATTCATCTTTTTAAACGACTTCAAAAAGAAGGAGGTTCTCAATTAGAGTGTATTTTTTTATAGAAAAATGAAACAATACAACTTTGTATAAACCACTTATATAATGCGTAAATCCGACCGGTTTCGGAACAAACGTTCCTTCTTCAGGGAAAGCTATTGTATTTTTTTATGTTTGTTACCTCAGAACTTTCGACTGGGTGAACCGATATTGATGATTCTTTTTTTATTTGAAAGCTGGTGCCGTTTGTGTGGTCCCATTTCAATTTGGTCCAGTTCTGACAATGACATTCATGAGAAAATCACATAAGTCTTAAATTTGCATTAAGTATGTGCGCGACAAATGGACGAATAACTGAATATCACGCCAACCGATTTCGATGATTCTTTTTTTATTTGAAAGGATGTGCTTCAAGGGTAGTTTGATGATAGTTTAGTAAGGTTCTGATTATGGGATCCACGACAAAGTAACGGAACTCTTCAATTCTTAGAAGCAAATTACTCGGCCGAATCTTTTATAGGCTTTTAAGTAGCTTACATTAGTGCCCGCCGCCCGTTGCAAGATTACGGGCGATGATGAGCTGCTACACAACACAGTACATTTGCCAATAAGCTTATTTTAATGCTTATTTTAGAAGAGTTGGAAGAATAAATTAGTAAGAAGAAAATAAATAAACTACGAACACGAAGAGAGATTAATAGCAGCATAAATAAATAATTTTAGGGTAGCATCTTCGCTCTATCGCCGGTTCGCGCATTTCAGTGCGCAGGCACGCTGAGGGGGTCCTTACTCACCCGATAAATAAAAAAAATTAACAAAATAAAAAAACGACTTCAAAAAATGTACTAAAAAGTAAAAAAAATAATTTCGTATTCTTCTACAACTTAATAATCAACTTACTTTTTCTACTCATCAATATGTAGGTGCGATTTTTATCTTTGGAGTCGGTGTCAGCCAAGGTAGGTTTGTAACTACATACATAGTTATAGGTGAGATGTGCTTGTGTCGCACGCGCGACTTGACGAGGTGAGAGGCGAGAGCGGGCCGCGGCGGGAGGGGAGCTGTCAAGTGAACACGCCGGGCCGGGTACCTTGGCTGACACCGACTCCAAAAATAACAATCGTACCTACATATTGATAAGTAGAAAAAGTAAGTTGATTATTAAGTTGTAGAAGAATACGAAATTATTTTTTTACTCTTTAGTGCATTTTTTTAAGTAGTTTTTTTGTTTTGTTAAAATTTTTGTTTATTTTTTGATTTTTAGTGAATCTGAAGTACACTGACTAATTCGATTATAATTCGGCCCAGTATCGTTAATTTGCTCTTAAGAATTAGAGAGTTCCGTTACTTTGTCATGGATCCCATAATCAGAACCTTACCAAACTCTCATCAAACTACCCTTAAAGTACATCCTTTCCAATAAAAAAGAATCATCGAAATCGGTTGGCGTGATATTCAGTTATTTGTCCATTTGTCGCGCACGTACTTGATTAATATTTAAGACTTATATGATTTTCTCATGAATGCCACTGTCAGAACTGGACCAAATTAAAATGGGACCACACGGAAAGCACCAGCTTTCAAATAAAAAAAGAATCATCAATATCGGTTCACCAAGTCGAAAGTTCTGAGGTAACGAAGATTAAAAAAAAAAAAAATACAGTCGAATTGAGAACCTCCTCCTTTTCGAAGTCGTTTAAAAAATAGAACGAAATTGATTGAATCTACTAAAGAGCTGACTAAACCACTCTACTAAAATTACGGTGCTTGGACGAGTTTATTTACTACTATACTGTCCACTCGACTAAAATACTTGGCGTGTCCGAACGGCTCTTTAGTCGTTGTGAACTGTTGTTTGTTCGTTAGCGGCCTGCGGTCGTGCTCAGGAACGATGACAAGCTACCGACATTTTCGATAAAAACTATATCGATCGACCATACTAGATATCCTGGTGGCTTATGTTAGACCCTGTTGTTGTTTTTGAACGGTGGAGGTTATCCACCTCTTACCCGCCCTGGTATAAGTAACTGATGGTTACTCCTTCAAGGCTCTCGCAAGATTCTAATTTTTTTTTTTGTTAAACGAAGCTACATTTATTTATTTTGAACGAATCTAGACCTCCAGTGTCCTTGCATACGTTGTTAGTAAGCAGTATGCAAGTGCTTAACAGGAAAAACAAAATGCAAAAAATAGGTTAGTAAGACAAAGATAAATTAAATAGGGCAAAAGAAAAACTCATTCATGAGACTCCATGAGGCGGCATTGCATCTGTAAAAACCTGCAAGCAATAGAGAACATAAGTAATACAATAAATCTCAAATCAATTGGCACGTACCAACAAAAAATGTGAATGACGTTTTTGAACAGCGGATAAAGTGCTCCCATGGTCGATATGGTGGTGGGCCTTAAAGAGTCGGTCTTGTGTGCTGTGAGGTGCACCCTACCGAATATGTGGTTAACGAATGCCCGCTCCATTCTTTTCCTGCAACTTCCTTAAAAATCGTAAATTCAAAATCAAACTAGACAGAATTAGATCAGTCTATCAGATCACTCACAGCAGGAGTCCCTGAGGGATCCATTCTCTCACCAGCCCTCTTTAACATCTACCTAAGCAATATCCTCCGCCCCAGAATCAAGAACCATCGCACAAAAATAGGCAAATTCGCAGACGACACTGAAGTCATGTAGACTTCATTAAGTCCAAACACTGCCACCCGTCGAGTTCAATCCGACGCCACAAAGTGTGAAATTTTCTTCAAAGAATGGCGAATAAGCATAAACCCCACCAAGAGCGCAGCTTGCGTCTTCTCACGTAAACGCTCTATCCGAAGGCCACCCAATATCCAACTGGTCGGAGAAAACGTCCCCTTTGTAAAAAATATTAAATCCTAAACCTCGGTGTAACCCTCAACAGTTAGCTCACCTGGAAAAAACATATCAATGAAACCTTAGCTTCAGGAACTATAACCTTTGCAGCCCTATGCCCCATGCTATGCAAAAAAACAACGAACTTTCAATCATCATCATTACATAGTATAAAATGAAGTAGCTCAAAATGTATATGCGCATAGATCTTTTAAACTACGCAACGGATTTTGATACGCTTTTCACCAATAGATAGAGTGATTGAAGAGGAATGTTTATATGTAATACATGTAAATTATATTAGAGAAAAGCCGAGAAATTCAAAGAAAACATATTTTTGTGCGATTCAAAACGGCTGGCGGGCCGTACTATAGTCACTTTTGAAATTCGTTCTACGGAAGAAATTGGAAAATAGATGTCCTAGAGTAAGTAGGTATTTGATTTTCCCTTTTCAAATATCCAGTGTTGCATTGCAAGCATTGTATAATTAGTGGCGATCGCTAACTATATTATTATATAAATAAAAAATTATAATTATAGTTGATTCAAGAGGAAGGTTTATATCTATAAATACATGCTTATTATAGTAGAGAAAAGCCGAGAAATTCAAATATTCAATTCAGGCAGCGGGCAGCGCGCAGTGGGCAGCGGGCAGCGGGCAGCAGGCAAGTGGGTGTGGATTTCATAAAGGTTGGGTAATGGCGTTGTTTTTCGTTAGCCACAGCAACGTGTGGCCGGGTCTGCTAGTTTAATTATAAACTCATGATGAAAAAGGAAGGAGCCTTTTTGGCTCGGAGCTCTGTACGCCAGTGTATCAAAAGTCAAAAGTAATTTCCCATAAGGTATTGATGATGTCCACAGGTCGATTTTAAAGGGGAAATATTTAAGAGCTCGTGCGTCACGCCCACAATCAATTTCTATTTATTTATCTCTTCTGTGGAATTAACCAATTAAACTACAGCGGTTGTCAAAATGCGAGAATATAAAAATGAATTGACATTTTGAAAATGGTATCTTTGCAGGCGGTAGATACTTTCAGTAAAAAACTCACTCACTATCGAAACTTCGCACCGCGTAAAATGACCATCAAATATGGCAAAAGCCTTAAAAGCAACGTTTTGTCAGTGTTAAAAATAACATGGCATGTAAGTAAATGAACAATAATTAAGATTCATAGGAATTCCAAAAAATATATATATATATAAATAATACCAGTAATATTGTCATATGTAATAAAATTTTTGCCAGAGTTCGAAATTTCCCTAGATTTTGTCCTGATTTCCCTTATCCCTAAAAAATATTTTTCTCCCCTAGATCTAGGGAAATTTCCCTCGACATGACATCACTGATTCAAAATGACAACTTAAAAAGTAAAAAAACTAACGGTGGGTGAAGTCCACCATAGATACGGTGCGTTTCTGGGAGTCTTTAAAAATTAAAACTTTGACAATTATTTTAACTATTAAAACTAACTATAAAAATAAAAATAAAAATGCAGTTATTTAAGTTTGAAGGTCTTTATTCATTAAAAAAAATAAAAAAAATTGGACTGGAGTTCTCTATTATGTATAGCATAATGGAATAACGTAATATTGCGTATGCAGTTTAAAATAAAAATTTAATTTATGTATGTGTGTAAAAATCACTAATATCAGACTATTGAACATATTTATCTGATTATTAACCCATAAGCTGCGGAATTATTCTGCAGTATTATTTTGGCTGATTACTCGTTTTTGAGGAAACTCCGGAATGTCATAAAACATTACATTGTCAATGTTTACAAATAACTATACCAAAAGCTTTAGTAATTTCGTTCTTACACATAATTATTTACAAAAACGAGTATACATGCAATCAGCAGCTTACGGGTTAAGTATTTGGGTTTTTGTTTTAACAGCTTTCTTTATTTCGAGTGCTTCTAAATTATTTAGTCTGTTACCATGACTATTTCTATGTCAGTTAGGTTAGGTTAGGTTAGGTAAGGTTATTTTGAAATAAATAAATATCTTTGTATTATTACCTCCATCTTTGTTCAATAAATTATTGTCCTCGTAAACAGCAAAATACTATATATAACTTCATGTACTTTAAACGTTTAAGCCTTTACGTAATTAGTAATTAGTAATTACGTAATTGAAGTAATTTATGCTTTTCCGTACAACCTCTTGCTCAGCTGCCCTCTGTAGATATTAGTCCAACCTACGCTCCATAGATATTAGTCACCACTGGGACCGTCATAGATATTCGTCCGACCTTAGCTCTGTAGATATTAGTCCCTGAAGTTTGTGGATATTAGTCCAACATATGAGCTGTAGATATTCGTCCGACATACAGGCTGTAGATATTAGTATCTGGAGTCGATGAGAGTATCATGTAAGGTGACCACAATTTTTTTACTTTATTTTTTACTAGCGATTTCAATGCATGCGTTGCAATGCCACTTAATAAATAAATTGATTCTCCCTGCGTGTCCTTTCCCATTCGTCCCATTCCTCTTCCGCCACCCCACGCCTTCACGCGTTCCCCATCCACCTTCCCCGCCTTCTTTCTCCCCTCTCCCGCTCCCGTCCCGCCAACTCCTCTCTCGTGTTCCATATATTCAGTCCTAGTACCTACATTCAGTTTTCAAACAGTGCGCCAAATATTACATTTTTTTTATTCAAATTTTTATCTATCTATCTATCTTCTATCATCTTCTTCCATCTATATATCTATATATAAATGAAAATGAATCGCTGAAATGTATGTACTCGCAAAAGTTCCGAACGACTGCACCAAATTGGATAATATTTTTTTTGTGTTCGTTATTGTCAGGACAAGGTTTGTATAAAACTACTGGTGAGCTCTGGCACTATGAAATTTGTATGAAAAAATTGCAATACCGGGACTGAACGTATGGAATGCGAGAGGGGGAAGGGTAACTCGGGTAGGGGGTTCGCGGGAGGGGGGTGGGTAACCAGGAAGGGGGGAGGGGAACTAGGGAGGGCGGAGGAGAACCTGGGAGGAGGGATGGGAACTCATTGATATAGCAACGCATGCCGGGTACCAACCAGCTAGTAAAATACAAATGTGAAAATAATTTTGCCCAATGTTGAGAAACATTGGATAATATTAATTGAAAGAAAATTAATGTACAATTATAAATAAGGGTAAAATCGTCGTTTTTCGTCAGTAGAAATGCGCCAGTCATCAGGTCATTTCAATTCTTGCTCGAAATCTGATTTTATAAATATTAGGTAAGTACCTAATATTTATTATGGTATCAGGACTTAAATTTCATATATCGACCAATTACCAATCAAGGGCGGATCCAGCTTTGTCGCCAGGGGGGGGGGTCATATAGTCGTGGTCAAGTCACAAGAAGTTATAATTTAATTTTTATAATAATAGATTAGAGTAAAAAGTAGGTAGGTAATTTTGAAAATAATAGATACAAAAAATATTTAAAAACGTTAAGTTTTAATTAGTGGTCCACCTCGGTCCTGGACCCAGCCCAGGGGGGATCATGACCCCCATGACCCCCATGACCCCCCCCCCTGAATCCGCCCTTGTTACCAATGTCAAATTACAAAAGGACGTAACAAGAACTCAAGCTCATTTTTAATAGTGACATTATAACTTAAATAACAGCATTTTTTATTTTAATCGTTAGTTTTAATACTTTAAATCACGGTTTCCCAAACTGTGTTCCGCGGAACACCAGGGTTCCGCTGAACCTGAGTAGGGGTTCCGCGACAATTTGTCGGAAGAATTTCATTTAATATAATACACACATGTTCATATTTCAACCTTACTGATACTATTCACAAGAAATTATTATTTATATAAATATTTCACAATACCTACTTCTTAAGTTAGGTACCAGACCCTTCTAGGTAAAATATCAGCCTTTAAATGATTTCTGGAAGAGTTTGTCATAAGAGTATTTACATAAATTTATCAAAAACCAGCTATTGTTGTTTTACATCAGTTTTCTACAACCGATTTATGTGAAGCGGGATTTTCTAATTATGCTGTAATGAAGTCAAAATGCAGGCACCGGCTCGACGCCATACCAGATAATAGAATCAACATACCAATAATGCCTGATATAAAGAAGATATCAAGATCAAGAAGATCGGTGACCGGACAAATCAGAATGAAACCAACTCAGAAGCACCTCAGAACGGACATTAAGAGAGATGGTAAAAAAATTGGTTAAATAGGTTAAGTTAGGTTAGGGTTACCGGCTATTTAAAAATTATTTTTCCATAACTTTTAATGACCTTTATGAGGTGTTTCTGAGTTGGTTTCATTCTGAGTTGGCATGGAACCATGCAATTCACTGGCTCAAAATCATCAAAGTCATTAGGTGCTTTATTTATTCAATTTTTGGTTTGTTTGTATGCAATTTTTTTGTTTATATTATATACATTAACCAAAAATGGAATATAAATGTTTAATAATAAATAATGTGCTTATTAACTGATTTTTTTAAAATTTTAACATTAGGAATTATCCAACCTCAAAAATAAGCTAAGTGTTCCGTTAAAATTTACGGGTTTACAAAGGGTTCCACTGCGGAAAAAGTTTGGGAAACCCTGCTTTAAATAATTATAATAAATCGAATATAAAACTTCCACTTTTTTTACATGAGCTACGCACTGGAGGCCCTGAGGAAAATAATTTCCTTCGAGGCCTATGTAATCTTTGGGGATGCTGTGCGGAAGGTTTTTTTTAAAGAAATGAATAAGAAGTTCTGGGAAAGTCAAGTGTTTAAGGGGTGGGTAGGAGTCTGGGGTTCAGTATGTCCTGGTCATCCGCTTCCAAAACCTAGAGCAGAGGTCGGCAAAGTGCAGCTCTTTGGCCCGTTAAGTGCGGCTCTGGCACAAATGTCCATGGACAGACGCGCAAGACGGTTTTTACAAAGATTTTGAAAGGGATTTATTAAAAGTTATTTCATTTTCCGAGTCTGCTGAATTACGCCACATAAATAATTCCTCAATTGACACTATTTCAAAACAACCATTTTCAAAATAAGGGATGCATTTCTCACCAGGTTTCAGGTATTTAAAAGCAGCATAGCAACCTTAGCCATTCTTCAACCCATGCAACCCATTCTTCATCCCATGCAACCCATTCTTCATCCCATGCAACCCATTCTTCATCCCATGCAACCCATTCTTCATCCCATGCAACCCATTCTTCATCAAACACGCTCTTAATGCTTCGATAAAAGATTTGATTTCCCTTTTCGGGTCTACATATTCATGCGAACAATCTTTTTCAAGCATGAACTTTATCAAGAGTAAACTGAGAAGTCATGAGAACCTGAAATCGTGCCTAAAATTAAGAATAACAAGATAAAAACCTGACTTACTCAAACTTTCCAAGGAGGATTCAATGACAAGTGTCAGTCATTATCATGATTTAAATTTATGAATTCCTCATTAACCCTCTTCTTGGCACCGATAGAATTAAGCAACCTAAAAAATATTTTTTTACATATTTGAAGTTTGTTAGGCTTCAGAATCACAAAAACAAATGAAAAATATTTTTATTGTTTTTTATATAGGTTATTTGTAGCTGTATCCTATAGTATACATTGCCAGGTTGTTAGAAATCAACTTTAAAATATTTTATTATGGAAAACAAAAAAAATTATGTCTTAAAAGCTCATTAAAACTATTACTTTGTATGAAATGATAGGAAACAATTGCTCTAATCAGTAAAGAAAAGCCTTATGCCACATTTTATGCAAAATACAGACGTCTGTCCAGAATTACAAAGTCGGCATCTTCCTTTTTCTCTATGCTCCGGAAAATATCCTAAGTTATCAAACCGGACTTCATCATCCGGCCTTGCTTTTACCGGATTCTTTATTTTGTTTGGTTGCGTTTTCATTTTTCCGATAGGACGGCCACTTTTTCAATTTCTATGTCTATGGAAAAATGAAAAAAATACAATATACAGATTTTAAAGGGGGTTACTACATTAGACAATAAACTATAAATAACTTGACTATAATAAACAATTAATAACTTGGCATTATATCTTAGGGGATACACATTTATTCAAATGTAATTCACTGCATACTTGGCGGTGTATATCAAAGGATACACACCATTTTGGAATGCAATATAAACAAGATTTGTCACATATACGACTCAATATTATTTTTTTATTATTCACTGAACCCTTATAAACACGCATTTATTTCTAAAATAACTATATATCTAATGATGCAGGTAATAAATACAGATTACTTACAGACAAATTAGTCAAGCGTCTTCTGTTGGCAGAAATATTGTAGCGGTGTGAATTTGAACTGTCACTGTTCTTCTTATTTGAACAGTAGATGGCTCTAGTGGTACTAATTATCAAGTCAAGAATACGGTAAAGCAGTTTTTATTAAAGTCCGCTTTGCCCATTTACCAGTTTAAGAGGGAAAAATATACAAAAACTATGTATCCTATAGGATACATTGCCAAGAAGAGGGTTAAGATACATATTATGTTTTAATCAATGAATAAAATCTTTATTAAGTGCGAAATCAAGTTTTATTCAGCGAATCCGCAATTTAATGAAGTACAATAATAAGTTTTTTTTTTTATTTTTAATTTTAAACTTTATGAGTAAAACCTCAAATTGTAATATTTAAATAAATGAAGACAATATTAGCGAAACTCAATCGAAAATCTGGAAACAGAAAAATCAGAAAAACATATTGACACCTCTGGGACTCGAAGAGGTAAGAGCAAGAGGTCCTGGGTTCGAGTCCCAGAGGTGTCAATATGTTTTTTCTGATTTTTCTGTTTCCAGATTTTCGATTGAGTTTCGCTTATATTGTCTTCATTTATTTAAATATTACAATAATAAGTGTTTGCTAAATATATTAACAGATTTGGCTCCCAGATTCTTTTTGAATCGTTGTAATGTACATATTATTCAGTCATTATCATTATTTCCAACAGAGTGCATGTCATAAATTGCTCCACAAAAATATACAAAATTTAGTGTCTAAAATTAAAAAAAACCATATAACTCATTGTTAAACGTGTCCCTGAAGTGAAACCCGTACGTGTGTTACTTAATCGCTCTAAACTTACTGTGTTTTATAGTGTTTAGATCAACTTTGAAGTGTGTCAATATTGTTGCAGTAAAATTAACCCTTTATAATCTCCAATAATATACCTGTGCAAAGACAATTTATAATACACATAATTCCCACTCAGTTTCAAAGGGCTGACAGCAGAGTGGAGAGAACATCTGCCTAGAGATCCGATGATCCACGGTTCGAATCCTAGTAATACCAAAGTGTTTTTTTTTTCTTCTTTTTTCTGCAACATTATTAAAAAGTACTGTGAAAATTATTTTGAAGACTAATTAACACATAATTCTGAAATAAGTGAAAATAATTTTGAAGACTAACCTTAGCAGTAAAATTGACTTTTAATAATCTCCGTAAATATACCTATGCAAAGGCAATTTATATTACACCTTACTCCCAGTTATTTACAACTGTCTGGTAGCAGAGTGGCGAGAGCATCTGCCTTTAGATCCGAAGGTCCGTGGTTCGAATCCTAGTAATACCAAAGTGTTTTTTTTTTCCCTTTTTTCTGCATCCTTATTTAAATCACTGTGTAATAAGTGAAAAGAAATTTGAAGATCTTACAAATTCAGGCGCAATTACATACAAAGTACGAAATAACAACAACGTTAATAATGGCTACTTCTAGTAAAGTGCAAACACGATCAAAACCTATTGAGTCACCACTACCAACCGATGCCGGTGAAGTGCACTATGATAAATTTATCAAATATGTAGACAAAAAGATGGACGAAATAAAGCAGCAACTCTTCAAAAAAATGGAACAAGAGACACTAAACATTAAGAAAAATCTAGAACATGAAATTTTAGAAATGAAAAAAAGTGTAGATTTTATAAGCCAGCAATATGATGATATTTCAACCAAGGTTGACACAATCCTACAATTAAACAAAAAAGTAGATATTCTTGAAGAAGCAAACAACAGCAAAGAAATCAGAATCAATAACCTAGAAACTCGACTGGCTGAAATTGAACAGGTCAGTATGAGCCACAATTGGGCGGAGTTTGCGGGTGTAGTTACCCTTCCTAATGAAGAACCGCCGGACACCATAAACAGATTATTCAAGGAAATACAAGTTAATGTCGAATCACAGAAGATAAAAAGAATAATCCGTTATCAAGATCGTACACAGAAACTGGAGGGCGGAACTTACAGATACAAAGTACAACTCCAAGATGAGGAAGCCCAGCAGAGAGTCTTGAACTCCCGCAAGAACGCTAGAGAGAAGAACATATTTGTAGGCGAACTATTAACCCCTTACTTTAAAGAGCTGCTGTGGAAGACAAAACAAAAAGCTAAAGATAATAATTATATGTATACTTGGTTCAAAAATAATAAAATCCTCACAAAAAAGAACTCTGATCATACTTCAAAAATAATAAACGTAAAACATGTCAACGACTTACAGCTCATAATCTAATTGGTTACATTATTTTTAACTGTCTACTGTATAGGTAACTCCATCTATTACAAATGGACTCACTACTAAACATTGATTTTGAACCACCCTATCATGAAGAACATATATTCAAAAATTCTCAAGATTTCAAAGTATTCCACACAAATAACTCTTTAAATATAATATCCCAAAATATTAGAAGCATTCGCAAGAACTTAGACAGTTTTACAATTCTTTTACAAGACCTCGACTCCCGCTTTGATATAATAATTTTAAGTGAATGCTGGACAGATGACTCTTACACCGATATCTACTTACCTGGATATTCGACATTCCATACTACTACTAAACTCAACCAAAATGATGGGATAGTTATCTTCGTAACAGAATCGCTGAATCCCTTTATCTCTGAAATAAATTTAACGGAAGCAAATTGCATAAAAATATCACTTGGTTCTGATTTATCTGTATTTGCGATTTATAGACCTCCTTGCTTTAAAAATCTTACACCTTTCCTAAATTCTCTACAAAAACTTCTGAATGATAACACAAATACCCAACAACTCATCTTAGCGGGTGATCTGAACATAAACATTTTGAATTGCAATCCTCAAACTAACGAATATCTAAGTCTTTTAAGTCATTATGGCCTTAAATCAACTATTAATTCTACCACAAGAATAAGCCTTGAGTCCAAGTCTTGCATTGATCACATTTTTGCTAAAACCAAGAAAATAACCATCTCATCCATTATTCACACAACGGTCACCGATCACTACACTACTTCACTCGGCATTAGATCGAACTTCAAAAATAAAACGAAAATGCCTACAAACACCACACAACACGTCATAGACTTCAAATCACTTAGGGCAGAAATTAGTCATGAATCCTGGACTTCAACACTAAAAGAAAAAGACCCGAACAAAGCTCTAAATGCTTTCCTAATAACTATGGAAAAGTACACTAACAAGCACACTACAATAAAAACACATAAAAACAAAGCTCACAAAACATTGCAAATTAAACCATGGATCACTGCAGGGCTAGTAAAGAGTATTCACAAACGAAACGCAATGCACATGAGAGTACATAAAAACCCACATGACGGTAAACTAAATCATGACTACTTATTATATAGAAATCTATGTAACAAATTAGTTAAGCAGGCCAAATACAAATTTTATAGGAACGCAATTGAAAATGCCAGAACGGATCCAAAAAAAACTTGGAAAGTCATTAATGAAGCAGCATATTTAAAACCCAAGAAGAATAATAATATCAAGAAACTGTCAATTAATGGAGAAATCCTTGAAACTAAGAACGAACCATTTAAACTAGCTAATTATATTAATTCTCATTTTTCCAACGTAGGCCTAAATCTAGCAAGCAAAATCCTCAACAATCACCACACTGCAAAAAAACTTTCATCTAAACACAGCCCTACCAAGCAACCATTACACTCTTTTAATATATATAAACTCAATAAAACAGAAATTTCCGACTTTATTTTATCTCTCAAACCACATTGCGCTCCGGGCCCGGACAAAATCTCAAACCAAATTCTGATTAATCTGCGAGAATTTTTTGTTATACCTCTTCTACACATATTCAATCAAAGCTTTAGCCAAGGGATTTTCCCGGATAAACTAAAAATTGCCATTATAACTCCAATTCACAAGTCAGGGGACAAATCTCTCATATCTAACTACAGACCTATCTCACTATTAAATTCTTTATCGAAAGTTTTGGAAAAAGCAATGAAAAAAAGGCTAATATCCTACCTCGATAAACACAACTTACTCTCAGATTGTCAATTCGGTTTTCGAGCTAAAATGAGCACAGAACAGGCTATATCCGAATTAACTGATTACATTGTCAAAAATACAGATGTAGGATCCAAAGTCATCGGAGTTTTTCTAGATCTGGCTAAGGCTTTTGATACTATCTCTCATGACATTCTGTACGAAAAACTTAAAAATAATGGTATCAACGGTCCGCCGCTCGAATGGTTTATTAGCTATACTAAAAATAGGAAACAAATAGTTGAACTTAATAAATGCTACAGTGATCCGGAAGAAATCAAGTATGGCGTCCCTCAAGGTAGTGTACTTGGTCCCCTTCTATTTCTCATTTACATAAATGAACTTACCGATATCAAAATGGCATCTATCGACTACAAGGTAATCAGTTACGCAGATGACACGGTAATTCTATTCAAAGCACCGAGTTGGGAAAAGGCCTTCAAAAGTGCGGAAACTGGTATGTTAGAAATAAAAAATTGGCTGGACGAAAATCTTCTTACCTTAAACATCTCCAAAACAAAATACTTAACATTCAGCAAAACCACTACCGGGCAACCAAAAATCACTCCGCCTTTATACCTACACCCTGATATTACCTCAAATCCCTCAAACCACAACTGCGAAAAAATAGAACATACTGATAATATCAAGTATCTAGGCTTAACAGTGGATTGTAAATTAAACTGGGAACTTCATATTAACTTACTAACTAAAAAAATCCGTAAACTAACATTTATTTTCAAAACTATTAGAAACATTATGCCACTAAAACAATTAAAAAATGTTTACTACGCTCTTTGTCAAAGCCTCCTAACTTATGGAATTTCTGCTTGGGGGGGAGCTGCCGACAAGTACATTAAACCGCTTAACACAATTCATAAAACATTAATTAGGATCATGTTCAAAAAACCTTATCTTCACCCGACGGAAAACATACTTATTACTAATAACATACTAGATATCAGGAAGCTGTTCATTAAAAAGATCATACAAATAAACTGCGTAAATTCCTCTCCATGCCACATAACTCACCCGAAAAACACAAGAGCTAAATCGTGTAACCTACTTCTAGTGCCTAAAACTAAATCAACTTTTGCCCAAAAACACGAATCTTACCTCGCACCTCACATTTTCAACACCTTCCTAAAAGAAACCACCTACTGTACCACAAAAAACAACCTAAACTGGTTATACAAACATTTCAATACATGGTTACTACACAAAAAAAGGGCAAGCATCACCAAGTTATTAGTAATCTCATCTTAGTCTTTAATCCTCACTCTTTATTTACTTATATGTGTTGGTTACTTATAGAAATTTTATCTTAATTATTAATACTGCTTTTGTATTACGAATGCTTTTATTATTAATACTGCTTTTGTTTTGCGAAAGTTTATATTATTATTACCTCATATGTATATTATTTTGTTGAAATCTTATAGTTCTAGATTTAGACGCTAGCATTACTATGTGTACTTGATGAATTTTTGGTTTTATGGAAATTTGTCAATTCCTTGATAACTGTATTTCAACTCCCAATAATTCTTATTTGATTATATGTATTTAGGTTTTAATATATATCTATGAGTTTGATTATGTACACGTATGAGAATACCTGTGTGTAAGTATGTGCGCATATGCGTGTATGTGTGTATGAACATAATTGTGTATATGCATGTATATATATGTAAATGTATATGTGTCTAAGTTTATGTATATATATATATATGTACCCGCCTCGGAACAGACTTAGTCTAGTGAGGCGGGCTACTAACTTGTGTGTATATGATTAGTATTACAATAAACGACCGGGTTGCCGGCATTAAAAAAAAAATAAAATAAATAAAATATTTGGCTCTTTGGCTAAAAAGTTTGCCGACCCCTGACCTAGACAAAACAGTCTCGGCCGAAACCGAAACTTTTTTAGACATGTTATAAATCCCCTCGGTCTCCCCTACTTGAATTATTGTTTTTTTTTAATTTCATTTAACACGCATAAAAAGAATTTTGTGATTGTAAACGCAATAAAAATTAAAATACTCAATAAGGAACTCCAGTGAAAAATATTATGGCTTTAAAAAAATATGTTCATATAGACCAAGAAACGCTGATTCTGAATATATAAGTTTTATTTCATAATATTAAATGCAGAGTTTTTAATAAATTATTAAAAAGTGCATTTTTAAACCTCTTCCCAAAACACAGCGTTAAGTTGGCATTACTGAAATGGTTAACGGTGACGTCACAGTTAACCTGTCACCTGTGTATTGTATTGTATTGACATTTGAAATGACTTGAAGTGCACACGTACCTATGCAATTCAACATTTCGTGTTTTTGGTTTATTTTCATACTGTTTATAGAGATTTAGATAAATAATAGTTATTGTGTTTATTGAAACATAATTTAGGCCCTCAACAATTAACGAAAAGGGCTATATTTGCGGACAATCTGCAATAAATTTTGCCTATTTGAGGTTAAAGTCGTGTCATATTTGACATTGTATTTTCAAATTGTTTTTAGTATAGGGCTTTTTATACAAGTAACTACACAATCGTCATGATCATTGTATTATAAATACCAGTGTTTCTGTATGTGTTATACTTAAAACAATGTACAAAATCACGCCTGAACACAAAATTGAAGAATGATGTCACTTGTATTTGCAATGAAAAAGATGATTTATTATTTTTATATTGCACTTTGTTAAAATACAATAGCAGTAGCGGTGAAATGTGGACATTTTACCAATGTTTTTCTATATTAAAAGCAGTTAATCTTAAATAAAAACGCCTCAATTTCTTACACAAAAGTCATTGAGTCATCCTATATTAATTTTATTCCGCCATTTTCTTAAATTCAAAATCAGGGATGCTCTGCCCAAGAAAATTATTTCCCTAGATTTAGAAGTGAAATTTCCCTAGAATATCACATTTACGCAATTACCTAAGTAGCCACCTGATTGTGTAACACTAATCCTGTTATATGTTAATTAATATGATTAATTAATTGGAAAGATATCGGAACTTGGTAAATATACTTTTAATACTGTGCTTTTCCAAATAAAACACTTTTTGCTACGTGAAGTAATAATTTAAAAGTACGAATACACTCACCACTGAATTAGAAACTGAATTCCAAATTAAAAAAAAAAAACACTTTGCAAAATTAAAATCAACCGCAATCACCGAAAAAATAGAACTTAAAACATAAATTAAATTTTTTTTCAGAGGTCCCATTTATCTTTTTAGATACATATAATATCATTTTGAGTTGTCAGTGTTAAAAATAACATTGCATGGTAAGTACAACAATAATTAAGATTCATGGGAATTCCAAAAAATATATATTTATATACAAGGTGTCCGAAAACTCGTAGTACAAGCGGGAAACTGGGGAATCCTCATCACATTTGGAGTCGATTTTGTGGTATAATTTTTTTTGATTTGAGCTTTCGTTTTCGAGTAAATCGAGTCAGAAGTTGATTTTTTTTTTGGTCAAATTCTTATAAATTATTACTGACGTTCATAGTACCTAACTAATAAAAACTAATTAAAAGAAAACAAACAAAGAAATCCGGATTTAAAGCATTATTTTGAAATTATCCATAATTTTATTCCGTGTAGTACGGTCGTTTCATGGTTAAAAACAGCTGTTCATTATTTTCGCGCTTTCAAGTCAAAGTGCAATGCGAAATTTGCTGTCCCTTTCTGCGCTCGGTTCTATCAACACAATAGAAGGGGTAAGCTACTAATCCGAATGGCTTGACCTTGAACTGTGAACTTGCGAACCAAATTCTGTACCCGAAACATACGGAAGCAAGTCCAAAAAGGTAAATGTTCAGGAGATGTTGTATGATAGATAAGAAAAAAACTAATTAATAAATCAGTTAGTTTTGTTTTAAAAAGGAGCAAATTAAACTAAATTTTTATAGTAAAGCCTTTAAAAATAATTGTTTAAAAAAAAACGCTGACTTGAGTCAACTTTTCAATTTGGGAGGCGGGAATGGGTACCGCCGCCCCGGGAACCTTTATTGGATAACTAACACCTCTGCCATAGGTCACCCCAAGTGGTTCGCTACGTTTGGTGATTTAGCAGGGGTGCCGGGTTCATGGGGTGAGGTTTGTCTAGGTCTTGCAGGCGGATGACCAGGACATGCTGAACCCTAGATTCCTACCCACCCCTTAAACCCTTTTCCTTCCCAGAACTCTCCTCTCCTTCCCTTCCTTTAAAAAGCCCCTCCACACAGCATCCCCAAAGATGAAATAGGCCCCGAGGGAAATTATTTTCCTCAGGGCCTCCTGTGTGGAGCTCATGTAAAAAAAAACAAAAACATGGACTTGAGTCCTACTGCCTCTAAATGAAGTGGACTATTTTGTTATGACATGTGGTGTATTATAAAAGGAATAAAGTCCATGGTACACCCTTCTGCTTCTATGATAGTTGTTGCATCATGGTACTTGCATCCACATGCAATTTTGAAAATCGTATTTTTTCTTCATAATGGGACTTTCATCTTTCTGCCACTGATAAACATGATAATTTACTTCAAGTCTACATCAAAAACTCATTTCTTAAAATTTCGGACTTGGACCGTTTTATCCTCGGGAACGAAAATAAAAATGGTTGCTTAGTGGCACACAACGCAACAAACATGGCCGCCATTTGACTACAGTCGTGTTCGAACCAATTTGAACAAGGTTTTTTTATTATTTTTTTATAATGTAATAAAATTTATCAATTTAGAAGGCGGGTATGGGTACCGCCACCGCGGGAACCATTTATTGGATAACCAACACCTCTGCCGTAGGTGACTCCAGGTACTAATATCTACAGCCTGTATGTCGGACGAATATCAACAGCTCATATGTTGGACTAATATCTACGAACTTCAGAGTGTTGACTAATATCTACAGAGCTAAGATCGGACGAATATCTATGACGGTCCTAGTGTTGACTAATATCTACAGAACGTAGGTTGGACTAATATCTACAGAGGGCAGCTGAGCAAGAGGTTGTACGGAGAAGCTTAAATTACTTCAATTACGTAATTACTAATTACGTAAAGGCTTAATTGTTTAAAGTACATGAAGTTTTTGCATAATATTACGTATTTTGCTGTTTACGAGGACAATAATTTATTGAACATAATTTATTGGTCATAATACAAAGATATTTATTTATTTCGAAATACACGGCACCTCAACCTAAACTAACCTAACCTAACTCACATAGAAATAGTTATGGTAACAGACTACATAATTTAGAAGCACTCGAAATAAAGAAAGCTATTAAAACAAAATCCAAATCCTTCAAATCAGCTAAATGTGTCCAATAGGTCGATATTAGGGGTTTTTACATACATACATAAATAAAGTTTTTTT
This sequence comes from Limnephilus rhombicus, assembly GCA_929108145.2. NCBI lineage: Eukaryota > Metazoa > Arthropoda > Insecta > Trichoptera > Limnephilidae > Limnephilus > Limnephilus rhombicus. Next base: position 20,657,915 of record OV815290.1, on the reverse strand, counting down.
TAAACTGCATTATTACGTTTTCCAATATGGTATACATAATTGCAAATCCAACCTATGCCAGTGCCGTAGATATTCGTCAACTTTGGTTCTCATAGATATTAGTCAGCAATTGAGCTGTAGATATTCGTACGCACTTTGGTTCTCATAGATATTAGTTAGATTTTTTCAATTTTTGGAATTCCTGTAGATATTAGTGGACGCCTTCGTCGTAGATCACCTCAAGTAGTGGTGACTTAGCAGGGGTCCCCGAGTTCATGAGGTGAGGTTTGTCCGAGTCTTGGCGGCTTTTATTTGTCTGCCTACCAGCTGCATGGCAGGAGATCGTGAGAGTGGTTGAGGCCGTACTCTCTCGAAACTCGAGCTAGTTTATACTTCCATTCAATAAATAAAGTTATAGATTTTAAACTGAAATACTCTGGCATTTTTAGTTGCTGAAACTTGAACTGATACCAGTAAGCATAATTTCACTTCTTCAGTATAACCAAAATTTAAAACAATTGACAAAAAATACAATTAATGAGTATAAACATCATACATGAATAGTGCGGTAAATCGGCTGCCGCGGAGCGACGCAGAGATGGTGCACCAAGCATTCACGGTTGATATCTGATGTTTTCTAGCCATAACATTAAAATTTATAACTTTACAGCTCATAGAAAGGGCTACAATCTTTGTAGGAAACATTTTTTCATAAAATGTCGGCCTGAAAAGTTCTGTGACAAAATGTAAAATTACATGCCAAAAAATATACAAATTTTTACCTTTTCATACGAATTACAAACAAACGGTAAAAGTTACGACGAAAGTTAAATGAATATTAATTGTAGACAATGTTACAGCAAAGAGAATAAAAAAAAATTCAACCCGATATGTTGTTTAGTAATCGAGATAGACGTGATTTACAAAACCCTTACACTTTTCATGTTTGGGCGGGCACAGGCGGGGAAGCAAGGGGCGTAGGAGCGGGGACTTTTGGCTAAACACTTGTCTAAATGGTAGTAATCGATGGTGTTTCAATTGGTGTTCTACGACTTAGGCTGACTGGACTATTAAAATCATATTCCACAGCCATGGGAGGAATGAATTCATGCGTCCGTCACTCCTGGATACACTGACTCTCAGATTCCTACCCATCCCTCATACCCTTGATAGGTATACCTATTTTTGTTTGATGTCCGCAATAATTAACTCTGCAAAAATCATACCTATGCTGCTAAAATAAATTAAATAATATTCCCAGTGTTCAGCGATAATTTAATAGGACTGACCGGATATTTGTCTTCGCCACAAATTTATTTTTTATTTTTCGTCAGTTTGTTTTGTCTCTTGTTGATTGCGGTCGTTGACGTATGATGAAGATTGCGGTCGATTGATATCTTTTCTTATTGAACGGCGTACAAACCCTTCATTTAACAAGGTTTAAAATAAACTGTGTGTTATTTTCATATTTAAATGTGATTAATTAAATACCCCAGATACGATTTTAGTTTTCACGGCCAAAAGTATTTTTGTTATTCGTTTTTGGGATATTATGCCGTGTTGCACTACCCCCTTCTTTAGCCAATGTTTCGGACACTGTAACGCTGTCCGAAACGTTGGCTAAAGAAGGAGGTAACGCAACACGGCATAATATCCCAAAAAGTAATAACAAAAATTAAATACCCTTTCATTTAACAAACATTAAAACAAAGTTTGTGTTACTTGTGTGTTATTTTCATATCTAAACGTGATTAATAATACTTGTGCGAGATCAATCAAACACCATTTCATCATAACAAACTCTAAAACAAAGTGTGTGTTATTTTCATGTTTAAACATGATTAATTATTGTGCATTACGATGGAATAATACCAATGCTGTTGGACGCTCACATGCTCCGTTCGGGGCTACTATCTACATAACAAAATAAACAGGTACGCTAATTAACCATATTGTTTAGAAGAGAAGAGGTGGGAGAATAAATATTATTTTTTATGCATTAAACCGCTTACTCGTTAATACGGAATAATTTTTATCCAAACAGTTAGATTAAGCTTTATTATTACGAAAAGTGAGTATTTATGTCGGGGAAGAACAAAAAACATGCCAAAAATATGGATTTAACATTTTAATTTTGTTAAAATTAATCCACTTGCGCGGAAACGCCATGTTTCATCGTTTTTTTTTTAACATTTCATCAATGCTGCCAATCATAGAAAAAATATTTTTGCGTATAACAAAGTGAATGCATTATTGACAAGTTTGTACCTGTATTTATAACAGTAGAACATGGAAAGAAATTTATTAGAATAATTACACAAACCCGCCAGACAAATACTGCTTTGCCAACAAACCATTCAAAAACCTGGGATGTTTTTTAAAATGATGATGAAATGCGAGTTTATTTTAGATAATTTATTTTATAAGATTGGTAGGTACTTCCGACAAACGTCATATTTGATTGTCTATTAGTTAAAAAAGGAACATTCCGTATTATCCGTGCAACGTTGAACGTTCCGTATTATCCGTGAGGTGGAACATCTTCCATCTGTCATCATGACATTTCCGCCTTTTTAAAATTTTAACCCTAAATAAGCCGAATTTTTTTTTAAAATATTTTTTTTTTTTAATTTTAAATTTGAAAATGCTTAAATTGAAAATCTTTATGTTTATTTGGGTTGTCTATGTGATGTAGGTTCACCAGTTTTCCGCTTGTACTACGAGTTTCCGGACACCGTGTATAATACTACTGATATTACTGATTTCCCTTATCCCTAAAAAATATTTTTCTCCCCTAGATCTAGGGAAATTTCCCTCGACATAACATCACTGATTCAAAATGACAACTTAAAAAGTAAAAAAACTATCGATGGGTGAAGACCACCATAGATACGGTGCGTTTCTGGGAGTCTTTAAAAATTAAAACTTTGACAATTATTTTAACTATTAAAACTAACTATAAAAATAAAAATAAAAATAAAAATGCAGTTATTTAAGTTTGAAGGTCTTTATTCATTAAAAAAAATTTAAAAAATGGACTGGATTTCTCTATTAATACGGTTCTTCCTTTGTTTTGTTTGTTTGTTTTTGTAACTTTATTTAGATGTAAGCAAATTTTTTCATACATCTAGTATTAAAAAAAAAAAAAAAAAAACATATAAAATACATAATAAAATAAATATAGTCATAAAATTATAACGGAAAGAATACAGTTTTAAAAAGAAATACAGTTACTCCAGTTAGAAATACAAAAAATAGGGTTTAAGACATACAGTTAATACAAATAAATACAATTCATAAATTTTTCTTAATGTATGTAGCACATGTTTTACGAAAAGTGCCAAGACTTGAGGCTTCCTTTATGGAATTTGGTAGGTTATTATAAAGTTTTTGACCTTTATAAAACACGCTGTTTTGTGTACACGTCAGTTTAGTTTTGGGAAGCCTGAAGTCTCGGCAAGTGTTGATTAGGTATTCAAAATTTTTGTTCCATGAAGTAGTTAACATGTTTTTTTTTTAATAAATTTTGTTTGTTTTATAGATTGTTATTAATTATTAATTGTTAATTATTGTTGTTGATTGTTTTATGTTTTTTGTTTGTTTTATATTACTACTTGTAAAAAAATATATTTTTTCATAAGTTTCAATTAATGCTTTTCAAAAATTTATTTAATTTAACACGTGTTAACTGTCTGAATAAGTGCAAAAAAAAGAAACAATCGATTTTTAACATGTCTAAAAAAGTTTCGGTTTCGGTTTTTCGGTAGTGTTTGGCAGATTATCTGCCAAAACCGAAACTGATGCCGAAATTAGATTTTTTTGCCGAAACTTGCGGAAACCGAAACCGAAAGCGAACCTTCGGTCGGTCACTAATTGTATTATTCACTTTTAAATGACAATTTATAAATTCTACCTATAATCAAATACAATAATATATACGCATATATATTCAGAATCTTTATGCGTATGTATTTGAAAGCTATAATATTGTTCACTCAAGTTATTTAATACATGTGAACGAAATTACACACTGAGAGTACTACTCATACTTAAATTACACCTACATACTCGTACAGATGGGAATAGTTGAGGATAATATTAGTATCTGATATTAAATTGATATACGGGATCGATAAAAATTATATCGGTAAATAAGCAGATTTCAGTAGCTCAGTGGTAGAGTGTCCTTCCGATAAGACAAAGATCTTGGGTTCGATCCCAGGTTGAGAAATTATCTGTATAACCCTCTAAAGTTATTCGTTGAAGACATGGACATATGAATATATCTGGACCTGCCCTAAGTGTAAAAGCGTATTATTTCCCCCTCCCCATACCGGCTCCATGGAGCCGGCTGGGCTTACGAGAGCCTCGCTTGAATCTAAAAAATGTGACGTCATAATTCTTGTCCTGACCAGCGTCTAGCTCACATCATACATTTTACGAAATAACACGGCAAAAAAACGATAGCTCGTGCTATACATTATACCTACCCTAAAACATGTGGACGTAACGAATGTGGGCGGTTCTCCGTGAGCTCGTCGCTGGTTACAGGAGTAAGTAAATTATGAAACATTTGTAAAAGTGTCTTAACTAAATACGGCAACAAAATATTCCTCTGTGAAAATCGGCGAACTTTACTTTTCGGCATTTGGACTTCCCAAATATGTTAATAACGTGGCGAGCAATAGAGAACTCCGGTCCAATTTTTTTTATGAATAATGACCTTCTAACTTAAATAACTGCATTTTTATTTTTATTTTTAGAGTTAGTTTTAATAGTTAAAATAATTGTCAAAGTTTTAATTTTTCAAGACCCCCGAAAACCACCGAAAATATGGTAAATCGTGTGATGTCATCACTCCTGAAAAATTTGTAAAGGACCGGGCAAACAGCTGATCAACTACCGCCATTTTGAATACCGTTGTTCTCCCTAGAAGAAGCATTACTATTTTTTTTGTGCAATAGTTTTTCAATATTTAAAATAATAGAGATACCTCTATTTTTGATACTGAATTATTTAGGCTTAAATATTGTTTCAATAAACACAATAACTAAATCTCTATAAACAGTATGAAATAAAGAATAACATGAAATGTTGTTAATACTGATGGCTTGTGCCATACCTACATTTCAATTGATTTCAATAAAATGTGATACAATGACTGATGACGCGTGACGTCAGCACTAACCATTCAATCGTACCAACTTAACAGTGTATTTTAACGAGACATTAAAAAATGCACTTTTTAATAATTTTTTAAGAACTCTACGTTTAAAATTATGAAATAAAACTTATATATTCAGAATCAGCGTTCACTGGTCTGTATGAACATATTTTTTTAAAGCCATAATATTTTTCATTCAAAAGCAGATTTTGCTTTTAAGAACTAAATGGTGATATTATAATGCGAGATGCCTATATACTGTCAGATTGATTTTTTAACGAATCACAGTCACCTTTCCCCTCTTGTCCCCCCATAATTTGGTTTTACCCCTCATTTGTATCTTCCCGTCTATTAAATTTGGATGTCTATGGTTGAAGATTATATCGAGTTGCCGCTATGAGTTTCGAGTACGAAGATTCGACGCATCCTCCGTTCTGCAATAGATACAACCAGAAAGCTGGAGTCACTTTTCCCAGAGGGACCATACACCCAGGTAAAATATACATAACACTGTGTCACGTTCGTACCGCGAAATTTATATAAATACTAGCTGATACCCGGCATGCGTTGCAATGCTATTAAAATAAATAAATAGTTTCTCTCTGCTTGTCCATTCCCATGCGTCCCCGTTCCCCTCCCGCATCCCCTTCCCTTCCTGCGTTCCCCTTCCACCTTCCCCGCCTTCCACCTCCTTCGTTACCCTCCCCCTCCTGCCTGCCCTCCCTGCCGCTAAAATAGAAATACACACATTTTCAAACCACTCGCGCACCACATGTAGTATTTTTTTAATACAAATTAATAACTCCAGAGCTTACCATTATATATATATATATATATATATTTTTTTTACAGTGAATACCGCACAAGAATCTCAACTGCTCCCGTCTGGAGCCAGTGAGACTATGGCATCCCCAATTGGGGTATGTTGTGAGGCTGAAGGTAGTGGGGAGGGGAAGGAGGTGGGGAAGAGGAAGGTTGGGAAGTACCTGGCTATTCAGATCTGGTCACCAAACACGGCTAAAGCCATTTTTAAGCAACGTTTCAATTCTGAATGGTGGTCTTACACCAGGGCGATACTGATAGTATCTTCCACTCTGGAGCATGCCGCAAATATTCTATATATTATTTTAAATGAATTAATTGTGAAATAACACAAATTCATCAAATAAAATTTATTTGCTCATGCCGGGTTCGAACCCGCGACCTCCGGATTGTGAGTCAAGAGTCTTACCCACTGAACTACGGAGGTCGTCAATATATAATAATACTCTTCTGCTAAAATGCAATGTTCTGTAAAAAAATTGAGTCAATCCTTCGATTAATTTCCGAGTTTTGCGGACACAAACATACGGAACCTAAATTTGGGACACCCTAATCACCCAGCAGTATGAAATATACTTTACGACCTCTTCTTATACCTACCAAATATACTTAAAAATATTCATAAAAATCGGTTCAGCCGTTTCGGAGGAGTTTGACTACACAGTGAAACGAGATTTTTATATATAAGATAGATGCACCAACAATGCCTAAATAGGCAGTGACAAATCCTTATATGACTGAGAATGCCTAAATATACACTAACAATGCCTAAATTAGAACGATAATGCCTAAATATGCAGTGACAGTGTATCAGCAATGCCTAAATATGCAGTGATAATATCTAAATATATACTAACAACGCCTAAATTAGCACTGACAATGCCTAAATAGGTGGTGACAATGCATATTTATGTTCAGCAATGCTTAAATGTGCACTGATCTCGCCTAAATATGCACTGTTAATGCCTAAATATGCAGTGACAATGCATAATTGTATACCAGCTATGTGATGTCTAAATATGCACTGACAATAATGCATAATTATCTACGTACTCAACAATACCTGATCAGTTAGGAAATCAGTTTCCTTTTAGGAAAGCTTAGATTATTAGGGTAGATTTAAAATGTATATTGGGGTAGCAGAGTTAAATTTAAAATTAGGTTAGGGTAGAGCGGAGTTAAATTTAAAATGTGTGTTAGGGTAGCAGAGTTAAATTTAAAATGTGTGTTAGGGTAGCAGAGTTAGATTTAAAATGTGTGTTAGGGTAGCAGAGTTAAATTTAAAATGTGTGTTAGGGTAGCAGAGTTAAATTTAAAATGTGTGTTAGGGTAGCAGAGTTAAATTTAAAATGCATGTTAGGGTAGCACAGTTAAATTTGAAATATGTGTTAGGGTAGCAGAGTTAAATTTAAAATGCATGTTAGGGTAGCACAGTTAAATTTTAAATGTGTGTTAGGGTAGCAGAGTTAAATTTAAAATGTGTGTTAGGGTAGCAGAGTTAAATTTAAAATGTGTGTTAGGGTAGCAGAGTTAAATTTAAAATGTGTGTTAGGGTAACAGAGTTAAATTTAAAATGTGTGTTAGGGTAGCAGAGTTAAATTTAAAATGTGTGTTAGGGTAGCAGAGTTAAATTTAAAATGTGTGTTAGGGTAGCAGAGTTAAATTTAAAATGTGTGTTAGGGTAGCAGAGTTAAATTTAAAATGCATGTTAGGGTAGCACAGTTAAATTTGAAATATGTGTTAGGGTAGCAGAGTTAAATTTAAAATGCATGTTAGGGTAGCACAGTTAAATTTGAAATGTGTGTTAGGGTAGCAGAGTTAAATTTAAAATGTGTGTTAGGGTAGCAGAGTTAAATTTAAAATGTGTGTTAGGGTAGCAGAGTTAAATTTAAAATGCATGTTAGGGTAGCAGAGTTAAATTTAAAATGCATGTTAGGGTAGCAGAGTTAAATTTAAAATGCATGTTAGGGTAGCACAGTTAAATTTGAAATATGTGTTAGCAGAGTTAAATTTAAAATGCTTGTTAGGGTAGCACAGTTAAATTTGAAATATGTGTTAGGGTAGCAGAGTTAAATTTAAAATGTATGTTAGGGTAGCAGAGTTAAATTTAAAATGCATGTTAGGGTAGCAGAGTTAAATTTAAAATGCATGTTAGGGTAGCAGAGTTAAATTTAAAATGTGTGTTAGGGTGGCAGAGTTAAATTTTAAATGTTTGTTACGATAGCAGAGTTAAATTTAAAGTTAAATACCTCAAACTACAGACCCATCTCAATCTTACCAATTTTATCTAAAATTTTTGAACGTGTAATTTACGATAGATTAAACAATTTTCTGCTAAAAAAAAAATTCTTATATAAAAAACAATACGGCTTTAGGAAAAAATCGAACACACTAGGAGCAATAAACGACTTAATCAGTAAACTTAGAAGTGGCATTGATGGTGGAAATTATATTTTATCTATATTAGTTGACCTTCAAAAAGCCTTTGATACAGTTAGTCATGACATACTTCTCAAGAAACTCGATAAAATTGGTGTAGTTGGTCCTGCTCTCAATATACTCAAATCATATCTTAGCAATAGAAAGCAATTCGTTAGCATTAACAATCAAAATAGCAACTACGTTCCAATAAACTATGGAGTTCCGCAGGGGTCCATACTAGGTCCACTACTGTTCCAAATTTATATCAATGATATATCGCAATTAATTTTAAATGGTGAAATCTTTTTATACGCGGATGATACAGCAATTTTCTACTGGGGTAAAGATTTAGATATCTTACTAGAAAATGCACAAACAGATCTAGAAAAAATCAATAGTTGGCTCCAATCAAATGTTTTAACAATGAATGTTAAAAAAACAGGATACATGATCTTAAGCTCAACCCGTAAATTAATTCCTCCTCATGTACCCTTAAAAATTGAAAACAACGACTTGCAAAACCTGATCCAGGAAAAAATATCTTGGGTTGTGCATTGATCAGCATTTGACATTTAAACAACACATACAAGGTATTAAAGATAAAATCATCCCCTTAATTAGCGTATTTAGCCGGCTATCATATCTGTTGCCAAATAAATTAAAAATAGGTTTATATTATAGTCTCGTACAATCACATTTAAATTATTTGATTGAAATCTGGGGAAACGCATGTGAAACACACATAAATGAATTACAGGTAATACAAAACAAGGTAATCAAAAAACTATTTAATTACAAGCCCAGAACATCCACAAAAAAATTATATATGGAAACAAAACTATTAACATTAAGAAAACTATATGAATACAATACATGTCTCCTTATATACAAAATACAAAATAATCTCGTACACACAAACACAGAATTCATTAAAACGTCCCAAATACACAAACACTTATGTACCATTATTGTTAATTATTATTGAATCCATTAATGTGATATTATGTACACGCAACCTGCCAATTTGACTGTCCTAAAACGGGAAACCTTCCTAGTTGGACAGTCAAAGCTTCCTTTTATATTGTTATATCTTGTATGTAATAAATGTAATAATAAAAATAAAAAATAAAAATAAAAATAAAAAACTTTACACGACAACGCGATAACATACATTTAAATACCATCCACACTAACTATGGTAAACAATCCATTGGTTACGAGGGGGGCAACTTATATAATTGCCTCCCAAATGACATTAAAAATGAAAAGAAGCTGGGTAAATTTAAAAAACGATTATTTATATTTATTCTTGATAAACAAAATAATGAAATAGAATAGCGCTGTATTGAAATATTTATTTTATCTTAATGTGTATAATTATTTCTAGTTAAATGAGTGAAAATGTAATTTTCTTTTAACTGGAATAAAAAAAAAAAAAAAAATTAAAATATGTACCAGGGAACAGAGTTCAATTTAAAATGCATGTTAGGGTAGCAGAGTTAAATATAAAATGTATGTAAGGGTAGCAGAGTTAAATTTAAAATGTGTACTAGGGAACAGAGTTAAATTTAGAATTTGTGTTAGGGTGGCAGAGTTAAATTAAAAACGTACGTACGAGTATGTTATGATAGCAGAGTTAATTTTGAAATATGCGCTAGGGAACAAAGTAAAATTTAAAATGTATGTTAGGTTATCAGCGTTAAATTAAAAATGTACCTACGAGTATGTTATGATAGCAGAGTTAAATTTAAAATATGCGCTAGGGAACAGAGTAAAATTTAAAATGTACATTAGGGAACAGAGTTAAATTTTAAATGTATATTATGGAACAGAGTTAAAGTTAAAATGTATGTTTTGGAAAAGTTAAAATTAAAATGTGTATTAGGGCCGCAGTGATAAATGTTTTTTTTTGAATTTATAATTATTTATTCCTGGCTTAAATTTTGGATTGAATCACTATACTCTATATTTAAATACCTGCATTTACGCGTTTTTTGTGGCTCATAAAAGGTTTGTTGTAACTCAGCAGATGCCTGGAACGCACCAGAAAAACTGTCAAAGGCTTCGAGCGAAGTGGACAAAGGAAAGAAAGGGCTCGTTAACATGCTGTGGTCCTGTTTTCCCAGCAAGTTTTTCGAGGACTTTTGCAACGAGACTTCCATACACGGCTTCAACCACATTGTTACCCCCAAAAGGCATTTTTTGGAAAAGTAAGTTATCTCTTATAAACGATATGATTGTCGGGCCGCACAACTCGACTCCCAACTAGCAAATAAATAATTGATTCTCGGGCTTATCTTTTCGCTCATGAGAACAACTCATATAGATCTCATTGAAATAGTTGTCTCCTTCCTGATATCGTGGTAAGAAAATTGCAACTCATAAACTTACGATTATCCAAAGTACACTATTCTACTGCAGCATTCATATGCGTAATTGCCCACTCTCCGATGCAACAATTTCATACAATCGAAAATCAATACTTAGGTGAGGTTGACATATTCAATATCGACCTGGCGAGTTTTGTGGATCATATAAAATATTTATTCAAAAACTATTCTAAACACATCTTGTATTTTTGTAAGCATATCTAACTCCTCACATATATAAATAAAATGACACGCAATTCCCGTCACCGTGGCCATAGGCGGATTTAGGGGGGGGGGGGGCACAGGGGCACGTGCCCCCCCCAGGACGGTATTTTTGTGTACTGTGGAGATTCCATCACAGTACGTACTTAGAAGCAGAAACTGTCTTCATTAAAAAAATTTCTATTGTTTTGACACTTTCATAAATCTTCATATACATACTTGAACTTGTAACCCCCCCCCAGAAAAAAATCCTGAATTGTTGATTTTTTTGCCCGTCCGCTCCTTGTGCTCCCCCCAGAAACAAATCCTGGATCCGCCCTTGACCGTGGCCGAGCCGTAATAAGACATCTGTTTCTTCCAAAGGAAAAAAAAGTAGTTCTTTGGAAGAAACAGATATTTCTTTTATGTATCACGTTTTTGTCTCACCATCGTGTAATAAAGGGCTGCAGCATTATAACGATAAGGCACTTATGTTTGTTGCCCTTTTTACCGTCACGGTCACGGTAATTATAAAAGTGTTTTATAATTTTTTTTTTTTTTTTTTTCCTTGTGTACCTGTGTGTATTTTTTATCTAATGTAATTCTATTTTATTATTTCTTTCTTAAGTTTCAAAATTATCTGTCATCTTAAAATTGTACATCCAACACGTAAAAGCTACCAGGGCATTAAATATGTATATAGTCTCTTTCAACGGAAGCAATCTTCCGAACAGGCCCTCCATTGATTTGCTTGGTGTAACCCTAAGTGACCAGCTCAGGTATGGGGGCTCCATCGAAGCCAGAGTAAAGTTAGCCTCCCAAAAACTGGGCGTACTGTACAGGGCCCGCAGACACTTTAAAAGTACACAACTGCTAACCCTGTACAAATCGCAAGTGCGCCCCACGGTTGAATTTGGCAGCCACCTCTGGTCTGGAGCTCCAAAATACCTGAAAAATACCCTCGACTCTGTGCAGAAACGGGCGGTCCGTTTGATAGATTCTCCCATCTTAACAGACGGATTGCAATCTTTAGAGCACAGGCGTCGGGTGGGAATGCTATCCTTGTTCTACCGGTATTACAATGGAAGATGCTCCGAGGAACTAGCATCATTGATCCCTTCGGCACCGGTGCATAGTCGGGAAACACGCCAAACGCGTGCCCAACATTTGTACACAGTTGACATTAGTCACATGAGAACGGGTCGTTTCTTCGACTCGTTCTTATGTTCAACAGCTCGGCTGTGGAATGATTTGCCGGCCTCTGTGTTTCCTCCTTCCTACAACATGGGTCTCTTCAAGACCAATGTTCATTCCTTCCTCTCCTCAAAAAGACCCTCCACACAGCATCCCAGATGACATAGGCCCTGAGGGAAATTATTTTCCTCAGGGCCTCCTGTGTGGAGTTAATGTAAAAAAAATATATATATATATACCAAGCCGGGTTAGTTACACCATTTAAAACTCAAGAACGGCTGGACCGATTTTTATGATCTTTGATTTGTTGGATTTGTCTCCGCCCCGAATTGCAGAATAGCTATTAAAACAACAGAAAAATTCACGAAAAAAATAATTGTGAAGAAAATTCTTTTCCTCATACATTTTGTATATTGTGGTATTGACGTTGATGAAGCTAATGCTTGCTGCTATATTTTAGGTTAGGTTGGTTCCTGGCGACGTTCATGGCTGTGGTCGGGGCGGTCCTTCTATGTCTTCAACAGTGGATGCGTTATGACGCCAGCCCCACGGTGGTGGCCCTGGAGAAGGACTACAGGTGAGTCTAATTGTCTAATATCTATTAGAATTTTTATGTGTTTAAGTACACGCCAAACTTTAATACCAACCTACGTTGATAAATAAATCTTCGCAAAAAGTGAGTTTAACCGGAAAGCGAAACGCCTCGGCGCCCACGCCTTTCTCCGTCGCACATTGTTTTTTTCTCTATTGGGGTCTACACACACGACACTGCATGCTGGCCAGCAGGCAGTGACTGCAGAGAGCGTGGAGCGCTAGTTCGCTCAAACCCACGCTCTCTGCAGTCACTGCCTGCTGGCCAGCATGCAGTGTCGTAGGAGAGCGCTTATCGCTTATGGGTCCCCGAAACGATCAAGTACACGTGCTTGACGATTTCACTTGACGAGGGGCTTGAGGCGACTTGAAGGTGCCGTCAAGTCCACGTGCCGCAGTCGTTTACCGCCCTGTGTCCAGGAAAGTGGTTGTCGCAAAAATTAATAATGGTTTCCAACGCAGACAAGGCATTCCATCTTCGATGTTCCGGCCGCAAATGAATAAAAACTTGTCAAGTCGCGTCAAGTCGCATCAAGCGCAAGGTGGTTCAAGTGCCGTCAATCAAAATTTTCAAAGCAATCACTTTGTGGTTTGACATATTTAATAAAATAAAATACTTTTTTGCTTAAAAACACGATATTTATTAATTTTTTAACCGACCGGTTTCGCTTAACTTAAGCATCTTCGGGGTACAAATTAATACTAAACAAGAAGTACATAATGTGTGCTTATATATAACAAAATATAGAGGGAGACAACACTATACAAATATTACAAACAAATAAACGGTCATAAAATACATTAACATAACTACTCAAGTAATGGGAAAAAACCTTCGACCAAGTATTATCTAGACAGGGCGTGAAGGTCTTAAAAATGACACCGGAACCAAAAATATTGGTTTACGAAAACATTTATCAAAAAGAAAGTCTATTATCTCACAGTCAAAAGATCGCAAGAAGCATTGGTTTGTACCTTTAGTTGGCCTGCGTGGAGCTCATTTGTTTTCCAGCAAGTTCCCGGTAACGGAATTACTAGCTTTGTTAAGATCATTTTTAAAACACAAATTTCAGGCAGTTAGAAATATTTTAGGTATGGGCTATCATGGACTTTATTATTGACAATTTAATCAGTTATATGAATATCTAAAAAAATATGTACATAACATATGAATTCGAGGCAGCGTATCGAGAAAAGTAACATTTGATAAAAAATGTTTAATTTCTTCCTAGTAAAACAACTACGTCCCGCAAGAGATGCAACGGAATTCGATGGGTAGTAGTTGTATGAAATTTCTCGTAGGTGGTGTCACTTTGGGATTGGAATTAAGTATGGGAGGGCTTATCTATAGTTAATATATCGATGGAAAAAACAGAAAGATAATTATGTAGACTAATGGGTTATAATAATAATGATTTTAACATATTTCGTAAACCCTCTTATACTGACATTGTCATACATAGCACCTCCAATCACCCTATTTCACATAAACACTCCGCATTCCATTCAATGGTCCATCGTTTGGTCACAATTCCAATGTCCGATAATAATTTTGCTAATGAACTAAAAATAATTAAAAAAATTGCGGTAAATAATGGCTATGAATCACATTTTATAGATTTAATCTTAAATAAAAAACTAAAACAAATAGCCGTTAATCGCTTCTTATTTACTAGTCCTTGTCCTCAAATCAATGATAATAATATTAATCATCAATGGCGGCGAATTTTATTCATTAATAATTTTTCTACCTCAAGTGTAAAAAATCTTCCTTCTGAAGTCAGACCGGCCTTTTATACTAATAACAATCTAGGTAAATTTCTAATTAATTCTAAAGATAAGGACGACAAATTAAATCATTCGGGAATTTATAAATTAAATTGTAATAATTGTTCGGCTTTCTATATCGGTAAGACAACACGTAATGTCAATATTAGGATAAAGGAACATCTCCGTTGCCTCAATAATAACGGTTTTTCAGAATTCGCAAATCATTTGATCGATAAAGATCATACGTTCTGTCATAGCACCGGTGCTAAAATCTTACACAAAAACGGGCATGGTAACAAACTAAACACTCTAGAGGCGCTAGAAATAAAAAAGCTGTAAAAACCAAAAGTCATATACTTAATAATCAATTAGACATATCAAGTAGTCCTATATTAGGTCTGTTTCCAATAAACCCTTAAAAATAAAAATTCCCAGTGCTCCTTACCACCATGCCAGTTGATGCTTTGTTTCTCCAAATTTATTATTATAACCCATTAGTCTACATAATTATCTTTCTGTTTTTTCCCATTACTTGAGTAGTTATGTTAATGTATTTTATGACCGTTTATTTGTTTGTAATATTTGTATAGTGTTGTCTCCCTCTATATTTTGTTATATATAAGCACACATTATGTACTTCTTGTTTAGTATTAATTTGTACCCTGAAGATGCTTAAGTTAAGCGAAACCGGTCGGTTAAAAAATTAATAAATATCGTGGTTTTAAACAAAAAAGTATTTTATTTTATTAAATATGTCAAACCACAAAGTGATTGCTTTCTACAATAAGATCAATATTCACTTCAAGCACGTAGAATTGTCAAGTGCACTTGATCGTTTCGGGGACCCATTAAGTCGCCACAGGAGCCTAAAAAAATATCGGGTTCGGGCATTTCCGAAGACGGAATGGGTGGAGTTATGGACAACATTATCTCTCGGGCCCGCCCCCGTTTTAGCGCCCCGGTTTATAATACTGCACAGTGCACCATGTCTTTATTTAATTTGAACAAATTTACATAAATTTCAGAATTATATATTTTACTACGCTTGTGAAAATAATTATTATTTTTAGTAATAGTAATAAAATGTACTTTACACGTTGTTCAGAAAATCGTGGTACCTGCATCTGTAGCACATAAGAGATCCTAACAAATTATTAAATCTTTCTGGGTGTTGTTGGTATTTGTTTAGTATAAGTACATTTCAGATAATGTCCAATAAAATTCTAAGAAAAAGGGTGTTTTCACAACTAATTAATTATTTATGTTTTATTTACGGCAAATATTTGGTTACCTATTTATCAAACTGGTTTTTCGCGGTGGAATAAAATAAAACGATTTTTAACTTCTTTCCACTTTAGTTTGTAGAACGATCGCGTTACGGTCATTTTTAGACTGGTAGGTACAGGTGAACCATTTTGAAGAGATTATTGCTTGTGTGTTTGGTGTAAAACTTAATTCAACAAGCAATTATCATTATACATTTTTTTTGCATTAGCTCCACACAGGAGGCCCTAAGAAAAATAATTCTACAAGGCCTATTTCATCTTTGGGGATGCTGTGTGGAGGATCTTTTTAGGAGAAGGAAGGATAGGAAATTCTGGGAAGGAAAAAGGTATGAGGGATGTGGAGGAATTTGGGGATTTCTTTAATTAATAAATATGCAATCAATAGAACTTTCCTGCCATTTTAGAGATACTTCTGAATGTTATGTTGGTAAATCTACTATTAGTAAAAACTCCTCCAACTAGTACCTACTGTTCCTCCATGAAACCTAACGAAGAATCGTCTCAAGTACTGTTCATACCCTAATACGTTGGAGTTCGGAAGCGGCGCACAGCTATATATAAATAACTTATTAGTTGTATGTATGTACATGATGTCCTGAAAATAGTGGTATAAATAGGTGAATCTACATCACATTCTGGTGAATCTACATCACATTTAGAGTGGATTTTGTAGGTTAACTTTTTTGATATGAACTTTTGTTTTCTAGTTTATCGATTTCGAATTAAGAATGTTTCGGTCAAATTTGAAAAAAATCGGTCGCGACGGGGTTACGTTACCATCAGCTGTTATTTTAAGTGCGTTGAGCATAGAACCGGCTCCAAAAGCATTATTGCATTAAAAAAATCGAAGCGCTCAGATCTAAAAAAATGTTTCTTTTTCTCTACGAAGAAAACGTAACGCCAAATCACAAAAAATATACCACAAAATCGACTCGAAATATGATGGAGATTCATTAGTTTCCCGCTTGTACGATGAGTTTCCTGATACCATGTACCTACATTATGAGATGGTTTAAGATAAGTTGTGAAGTCGAAGGGAGTGCCGCCTTAATGTTATTTTCACCTTCAAACCGAGTTAAATTTCGACAAAATACATTACATTTCCGAAATGTACGACGTGTAGTTAGAAATGAGTTAAAAATGTTTAAATATTTAATTGACGTAAGTATTCCTATTATTGGTTCGCTCTACAAAGATGACACAGGCCCTGAGGGGAATTATTTTCCTCAGGGCCTCCTATATGGAGATTTTTTTTTTAAACCAGTTGGAACCAAAAAAAATTTAAAACATGAGTATTCTGAATAGATAAAATATTTTTTTTTAATTGAAAAGATTTTATTATACAAATAATAAAATAATAAATTATTATTATAAATGTTCTACGTTGACGTGTAGCATTTCAGAGTCATTTGGTTGGCTTTGTGGTGTTTGTTTCGTGTTGGAAGTCAATAATTTACGTAGGTACTTCTACTCATTCTAAATACGTTTTATATGAAAAGGTTCTACTGATGTGATTAAGAATTAAAAAAAGAGTTCTAAACTTTAAAAGGTATAGAAAAAAAAACATTGATGTCAATGTTGATCAATGTCCATATTACTCTAAAAATTCACCACCGTGCATATTGAAAACACAAATTTAAACTAAGAAAATACATTTTCTTTTAAATTGGGGAGACGTAAAAAAAACCTTTATTTACTTGTAGAAGAAGTAAATGTATAAAAAACGAGAGATTTCTCTAATAGATTAAAAATTATTCGCCTAGTTAAATTAAAAAAATACGTAAAAAAATCACTGTACAGACCGGCCAGAAAGAATAAGTCCTTACTTACCGATACCCTATCGGTAACTGAATAACAATGGCTAAAGTGCATCTCTTCCTGCATAGAAACATAATGGCGGGCACTGCCGCATTTTGAAGTAACTACGGTTACGTATCTCTTATCAGGCCCAAAATTTGATTTTTCCAAGTGGTAGATTTTAATTAATTCTGATGAACATATTAATAAAATCTAAGATGTATTGAGATTAAACACTAGGGAACACATGAATTCATCGCATAAAAAAATAAAATTGATCTTAACGCAAAAGTTGTAGTTGTACAACGTATTATAATTTTTTAAAGGCGTTGTACGTTAAAAAAACTGATGGTGACATACTGTTTTTATTAATCTAAAATATAAAAAACTCACATTCCTCGTGCGACATGAGAATTTTTTTTAAAAATTCAATTACAATTTCGCCGAAATAAATTAAAATGTTAGCCTCGGGCAAAACCTCGGTGAACGAGGTTGTGTCTCGCCTTAAGTTGAAGTCACATGGTTCACTCGGATGAAGGTTTACTCGATGAAATGTTCCATTCTCGTTTCACCGCGTATTCAGACGGTTCCTTCGAAGGAAGAGTTCACTCGACATTCTCGCTACGAAGTCTTCGAGCGTGGTCGCGGCGCGCATTGGAATTCGTCCGGCGCTGACGGCTAAGTTCGGGAATATTTACGATTTCAATTGACATTTCCGATAACGTCGAACTAAATTACGAGAAATTGGCGATTCTTGTTAACATTAAATAAATTTCAGCACCATAAAATGAACATATGGTTAAATAATAACCTGAAAACTGATATCTACCAGTATTTTTGCACCATGAAAATTTTTTTATTCCAAAATAGGACTCGGCTTGCAATAAAATCCATATAAATGGAATATTTATATTATATCCAAAAAACTGTTTGGAAAGGTGAAATAACCACGTAATTTTTTAAGTAGAATAATTTTTTATGTAAACATTTAAAAGTTTAAAAAATGGCTCTCCTTGCTTTTATTCTAACTAAAATTACTGCTAACAAAAAAGTATAAAAACACACACTTATTTTGTTAGACAAATAAATTATGAACGTTTCTGTCACCTCACTTTTTTTTCGTTTCATATAAAAATAATTCATAAAAAATTCACAATGTTTCATAAATTTTTTTGCAAATTCGATCAGAAACTTTGGTTCCATAAAAGTGTACATTCGTAATATTTTGTGGTTAATTGTTATATTGAATATATAGAGCATTATTTTCTCTTTCCAATACCGTTTAGATCATATTTTTCACTATGATAGTAAGGGAGAAACAACGATTTCTATAAGACCTGTAGGAGTTATTTCGAAAAGCGAACTAAACGGGGCATTTTGACGTTTAAGCCGCTCCGGCTACTCGTCCTCACGCCAGAACATTCTCGGCCGACTAATTCGCGAGTGAAAGACTGTTCACTTGAGTGTTCACACACATCATTTGCGTCACGTGATGTTAAATTCCAGTTGCGAGTGAACAGTGCCGAATGAAGCATTCCAACATTGATGGAATGCTTCATTCGGCACTGTCTCTCTTCACTTTCGTGTTCACATGGTTCATTTCGAGGGAAAGAGGCGGAATGAAATCACGAAATGAAGGATAAATGAACCATGTGAATGGGCTATTATGGTAATATCAGACGGTCCACTATTCACTCGTTTTGTGACGTCATTCCGCCTCTTTCCCTTGAAATGACCCGTCTGAACATGCGATGAAACGAAAGTGATGAGTGACAGAGCCGAATGAACCATTCCGACAATGTTGGATATCGGTCTTCATTCGCAACCGGAATGACGTCACGATACGACGTGAGTGAATCAGTCGACCGGGCATTTTGTGCTAGGAGGTCGTCTCTACGGAGCGCGCGAGACGTCAAAATACTTGCGTACGGCTATTTCTTTGTTTTTCGAAATAACTCATACCCGTCTCATAGAAATCGTTGTTTCTCACTTACTATCATGGTGAAAAATATGATCTAAACGGTATTGGAAAGAGAAAACAACACGCTATGCATTTAATCTAACAATTAACTACAACATAATTTAAAAATACTCTTTTATGAAACCAAATTTTCCGACCAAAATTTTAAAAAAATTATGAAACTTTGTGAATTTTTTATGAATTATTTAAATACGAAACGACAAAAAAGTGAGGTTATAAAAACGTTTATAATTCATTTGTCTAATAAAATATGTGTGCGTTTTATTTTATTTTTTCATTACCAGTAATTCATCATCACCCTGCGTTTATTTAGAAAAAACGCAAGGTGAGCCACTTTTAAAAGTTTACATTAAAATTTATTCTATGTAAAAAATTACATACTTGCTTATTTCTAATACTTAAAATATACGAATATATAAAATTTGGAAGCGTATTTCATAATTTTTCAAAAACAGTTTTTAGTTTTCGGATACTTTCACAAATATTCCATTTATATGGATTTTATTGCAAGTCAAGGCCTATTTCAGAATAAACATTCATGGTGCAAAAAATACTGGTTTTAGTTTTCAGGTTATTATCTAAGCATATGTTCATTTTATGGTGTTGACATTTATTTACTATTTATAAAAACCACCAGTTTTTCGTTATTTAATTCGACGTTATCGGAAATTTCAATTTGCAATCGTAAATATTCCCGAATTGAATTTTCGCCGTCGGCGCCGGCCAACGCGCGACTTAACTTTTGATGGTTTTCTTTAAACACCAGACACGTTAAATGAATATTCGGTGAACTTAATTTATTTATTTAAATAATAAACAGTACAGTACAACAGTTTCAATTGGAAAATCTAGCCCCAAGGGACGTGTAGTCCCTGTAATGATAAGTTGAAGATAAGCCCTCGTTAGCAGCTGGTGATCTCTTTTATAGGAGCAGACGGCCGGGGTCCATCGTAGCTGATAACTCGTACGTTGTCAGATTAGGTGCAGCACCGGATGCGTTGCTCGTTCAGTGTTATCTTCGGGTCGGTCGGCTTCTTGATTAGGTGACACTACACGTGCGACTGCGCTCGGCTACATTGTAGCGGGAATGGCGAGTGAACATTTATTTCCAGGGAACCGTATGAACTGAACATGCAGTGAAACGAAGATGAAACATTTGCTCGAGTATGACGTCACGAAACGAGTGAATGGTGAACCGTCTGATATTACCATTATGACTTGTTCGCATTGAAAGAATAGTTTGGTCATGTTCATGTTTCAGCATTTTCAGCATTTGCATTACTTTCAAGTAGAAGTAGAGTAATTAGTGCCCGCCTCCCGTTGCAAGATGACGTACATACCGTAATTTATAGCAAGTTACAGAAGTCGTTCTTACGTAAGTTTTTTGACAGGTCTAATCGCGTCCGCGCGAACTTCCAGCCTTCTCACGGCTTATCAAATCAGTTTGCTAAGTCAAGACGTTTACGTTAAGAATTAGTACCAAAATGCGCCGATGCGAGATATTAAAAATTAAAAGACAGTTGTTTTCGTAGGATTTTCCCGAAAAAGAAACGAAAATAACACTAGATAAAACTCAAACAAACCCCTCTCACGAAAACGGATGTAAACGGAAATAAAGTTTTCTGATTCCAAAAACAAGATATCGTTTGATAGGTTTTAAGATTTTCACGGCCAAAAGCATTTTCGTTACTTATTTGTTTTTGTGGTGTTATGCCGTGTTGCGCTACCTCCTTCTTTAGCCAACGTTTCAGACATCACACATCTACCGGATCTGCCCTGATGATGGACACTGCAACAATGTCCGAAACGTTGGCTAAAGAAGGAGGTAGCGCAACACGGCATAACACCCCCAAAAAAATAACTTATTTAAGCCGCTATAAATCTCTTTTCGTGTCCATTTTTTATTTACTTTCATCTCACTAATTTATTCTTCCACCTCTTCTAAAATCAGCTTAATTCGCATATTTACTTTACTGTGTAGCAGCCCGTCATCTTGCAACGGGCGGTGGGCAATAATGTACTCTACTTGAAAGTAATGCAAACAGTTTTCGGCGAGTCAATTAGCAAGTATACTCTCTACTTGACTTACTACTTGTTCAATGCGAACAAGCCCCAAGTGAGATCTGATGGGACCCCCCCCCCCCTCCCCCTCATGTGAGATTTCTACAATTGTTAAAGTAAAGGACTTCATTTTAAAAAAGGTGGAATTCCGGCCAAAGAAAATAACCAATATTGTCTCTACAATTTTTTTTCTTTTAAAAACTCTGAACGTTTTTCTTTTACTTTTTTACTTGCTCAAAAAATAAATGTTTTCCATTATAGCTATTAGATTTTTTTTAGCAGGCAAAATGGGACACTTCAAAAAAAGTGAAACAATTTAATATATATTTTTTATTATCTCTATAACAGGGTTTCCCAACCAGTGGTCCGCAAGAGGCTAGAAGATGGACCACGATGGTCCGCCGGTCAATAAGCGAGCCAGTGCGCGGGCGGTCCCTGGTCGAGAAGTCTGAATAAAAAAAATGGGGTCAATATTCTGTTTATCATTAGTGTGCCATGTGGTCAGTGGTCAATATGGTTTTCCGTTTCGCCCCACCCCATCCTACCCTGTTCTACCCGCTCCCCTATGGTATATATTCTGCTAGAACCCGTCCCCCCCTATCCCATTACACCCCTCCCGTTGTATCCGTCCCGGGTGCCACCCATGCTAGTCTACGCCACTGCCCAGTGGCTTAGGCTAGCATGGGTGGCACCTGGGACGGGACGGATAGGGCGGATAACGTGGTGTCACTCCCCCCCATTGAAGTTGACAAATGCAAATTTCATTTATGAGATTTGATGAGATTTTGAGGTTACGTAATTAATGTATGCCCCCTAAGGACACGATAACGTGAACGCACTAACGAACAATGGACAATGGTATATACGCACCACTGGTGCCACAACCCTGGGCCACGAGATATTTTTAAATATTAGGTCCTTACACATGAAATTGGGGTTTTGTAGGGGAGGAACATGAATTCGATTTTTTTAAATATAATATATTTATTTAATCAAAGTATGTACCATTGCTATCTATGCACTTTTGCCATCTCATAGGTAGTTCATCGATCCCTTTACTAAAAAAACCATTCAGACGGGAATCAATAAAATCTTTGAAGGCGGCTTGGACTGCCCCATCGGAGTTGATTTTTTTCCCTTGCAAGAAGTTATCCAAATTTAGAAAAAAAATGGTAATCTGTTGGGGCAAGGTCCGGAGATTACGGTGGATGTCTTAGACATTCCAATTGAAGCTCCTCTAATTTGTTAGCCGTCTGTTGTGCAGTGTGTGGTCTAGCGGTCAACGCGCGTTTGTTGATTTGCTTCACTCAATTCGTGAGGCACCCACCTTTCAAGCTTTTTCACCTTCCCAATTTGCTTCAAGTGGATTAAAACAGTTTTATCACTAACACCGCAGCCTGCAGCTAACTCGGACGTGGTTTGCGATGGATCCGCTTCCACAATAGCCTTCAATTCTTCATTATCAACTTTGGTCTCCGGCCGTCCACGGGGCTTGTTCTGCAGGTCGAAATTTCCAGAACGAAAACGTTGGAACCAAAAACGCACTGTGTTTTCTTTTGCGGCACCGTCGCCATACACATCATTAATCCTTCGAGCCGTTTCTGCAGCACTGGTGCGATGGTGGAACTCGTACTCGTTTGGTGAATGTGGTTTGGCGATCCATGGCGGCCAATACTTACGTGGACTCCAGACACGTTATCAAAAGGATGGTCGGTGTATTTAAATGAATAATATAATAAACGATTGACTTTCATTTATTAGCTTCACAAAACCGACAGAGGTTATTACATTTATCAGAAGGGTTCAACATATGTAGAAAAGGTAGCGTACGAAAAGCGACTCGACGATCGGGCCGTGAAATCAGAATGACAGGCAAGTTCGCCGTGCGTCTAGCGCGGGGTTTTTAGTGTTGCCTGTGCAATAAAATATTTAAAAGTCTATTCAATGCGTACGCTACACTCACAAATAACGCGATATTTCAAGTTTTCCATTTTGTAAACTAAGTGACGCAAAGAAAAAAAACAATTAAGGAAAAAACAAATGAATTATAATTTTCGAAACACAATTAAATGAGTAAATAGCTGTATAAATTTGAATTTGGAATTCCTAACCAAAGAGAAGATATTTGAGATCAAAGTTGCCAGTATGGCAAAATGCCAATTTCATATGTAAGGACCTAATATTTAGCGACAACAAAAGCGTTTCATAGCTAGCTCTGGCGGGACCGTCGTATAGGAGCCTTTTTTATAAACATTTCACGTTAAAATGTTTTTTTTTTTTTAAATCGGCTACTTTGTTGCAGGAGTTGGAACAACTCCTTCCTGGCCATAACCATCTGCACAGTTGTCCGGTACCCCGAGAACCCTAAGGACTATATCCTGAAAACATGGGGCATTCAGGAGGACGATGACACTTATCAGTAAGTGTTGTAACCTAACTTAACCTGAACATCTGCACGGTGGTACGGTACTCTGAGAACCCTAAGGACTATATCCTGAAAACATGGGGCATTCAGGAGGACGACGACATTTACCAGTAAGTCCTGTAACCTAACCTAACCTAACCATCTGCACGGTGGTACAGTGCCCTGAGAACCCTAAGGACTATATCCTGAAAACATGGGGCATTCAGGAGGACGATGATACTTACCAGTAAGTCCTGTAACCTAACCTAACCTCACCATCTGCACGGTGTGATGAACCTGCTTTGTTGGATAGCTGGCGAATAATTTTTTTTTTAAATAACAAATATGAGCATACTACCGACAGCTGTGGGGTAGATTCGAGAGCGAAATTAAAGGAATGTGGAGCAATTGGGGCTGGCCTTTCGAGGAAGGATTTATCTTCTAGGGTAACGAAAGCATTCAACAAATCAGAATAGGTATCGAACCATATTAGGGGCGTCCCATCAATCACAGGAAAAGGCGAGTTCTGATGCCTCTTGGTGGATTTAGTACAAAATATTGTCCCACGTTTTAGGGGATAGTAATGTTAAGTGGAAGGAACCACTTCGCTCGGGTCATAAATCGCGTTTTGTAGGAAAGAGAACGGAGTCGGCAACGATTGGCTTCACGTTGAAATCGGCGAGTTTTGCAAGTAATAGGTTACGCTAGTGACAAAAAGGTTAAGGTTTCGGATTGGATTTTGTATCTTTCAGATAACGCAGATGAAAAATGTGTTCGATCACTTATATTTGAGTGGGTTATCAAGATCAAGATACGGCCGACATGTTCGTTGTAAATGAGATATCATTAAAGCTGAATTTATCTCTTGATTTTACGTGCACGAGATTCAAGAAAGTAATTAGTGAAACTAATAAAAATTAATGTCCTGTCAGAACTTTAAATTATGTGCAAATTAAAGTGTTTTTGCTGAGTGCAGTTCGCATAACTCCGAGAAATTATGAGTGATAAATTAATGAAAAAAAAACGTTAGAAAGTAGGTTTGAGATGGGACCTACGAGATGGGAAGAGGGAAGAAGGGACAGACAGTTTCGAGTCGTTAAGGGGGTTGGTCGCGAAGTTCGGAAGGTGAGAGAAACGGAAAGTGTTGTGGTGGACTTGGGACTTTAGTTTAAACTAGCTTCAGTGAAAATTTAGCAGTAATTTATTGTGTAAAATAAAAAGGTTCGGTGTTGTGTTACTTACTAAAAAAGGAATAACCGTTGTTAAACTTCGCGATTGCCGTGCGATAAACATTTAAATTTGGGAATAGAGACTTGATTAAAGTGTTGGACTCCCGTCATAATTAATAATAATAATATATCTCTATTGAACGAGATCTGCGAGATTATAACACAAAATACAGACTCAGTGTAAATGCTTACAGTGGTTTTAAAATTACATAAGTACAAGGGGATATCAACAGAAAACATAAACATTAACAATAGACGAATGAAAATTAGGAAATATTTATTAAATCTAGGCTTCTAAAAAAATCCGCCACTGGACTAGCCCGTGTTAAGGACGTAACTTTTAAGTCGATCTATTTATTTCTCTATGCAACTTTAAGTCGACTCGTAAACATGGCTACACTTTTATAAAAATGTAATCACATAATAGATTGGTTACATTAATAATAATTGCGACGCATCATTCATTATGTAGAGAGAAAAATATAACAGTAAATATTTATCTTGAGTAACGACGATGGTCCCGGATCATAATAATAATCGCGTAGAAAACTTTCCATCCTTTAGTTAAAAGACAGTGCAACGATTATAATAATGATATTAATAAAAATAGTGGAAAAATGGTGTTAATTCGGTTGAAGAGTTTTATCCAGAATAATTTGAGTTTGATAATAAATGTACAGTCAGTCGAGAGCAAAAATTCAGTCTAGAAACGAGTTTTTTTTAATTTGAAGTATGTCCGACGTTACCGTGTATAGTCAGGGGGGGGGGATTATAAGTTACAATTGCGCAATATTCTGATAAGGGGCCACAGGACGTGAGAGAAGATCTTCCCACAAATGCAGCTTAGGAAAAAAGGAGGTTTTAAAATTGCAGTACCTACATTAAGACCTTGTATGGTGAAAAGGAAAGCAAGTAGGGAGTTTGATCCTTTATAGGGAGGACGCGTGGTTAAGACGCGGGGTCGCGTTAACCCGACCGGGAGTCGCGATTTTAGCAACCACGTTCTTGGTAAGTCAAATAACTTTAATCTTTATTACAGGACCTCACAGATTGCAGGATGGTGTGAATAGAATGCGAATCCTGGACAGTTAATTGCATGAGCGCCTGCGGCGAGTAGATTGCTGTACTATTTATCCCAGAATAGGTACTAGGCATAATTCACAGATGTTGACCTTTTCTCGGCAGACAACTGATGCCGAGCTAGAAAAAAAAGGGTAGACACGTGCGGAACCAGCGTAGAAGATACCTGGCTCTCACCCAGGATGCTCGGGTTCGATTCCCGGTACCGGGACCCAGAAATCTATAATTGAATTACAGGTACTTGTTTGCAGAGTCTCGTGAATGGAACGCTAACCCTGGGCAGTAAATATCAACAGCTCCAGCGCCGATAAAAATTAATATTATTGCAGAGCTAATATGAATATGTTTAACCGTTATTATCATTTAGGGCAGTGACGTTTTCTCCCAGACAGCCGATGCCGGGCGGTCGGAGGAACACACATACAAAAAAAATGAACGAGCAAGCGAGGTACCTACATCTCGGGGGTGTTGTACACTCAACCAAATGGAGGGCGTTCCGAGAGTACGACATATCAAATTGAAGGCGATTACCTGCAACCCGAACAGCTGAACATCTTTAGACAAGAGGGCAGAAGAGCAGAATCACGATATTAAATATGAAACAAATAAAACTAACAGGTACTCTCTGAATTCCTAATTGTTGAATTGCGATTTTAAGTTCTTCATGATTGACGAATGTGTTGGTGACACCGAGGCTACACATTATGTGAGAAATTGGTGGTCGAGTGGTAAGGGTCCTTCCCACATTGTCATGTTAGGGAGGAGGAGGGTTGCCCCTCCATAGACTGATCGGGTCTCGCGAGGTGCTGGAAGCAACTCCCTTCCGCGGGACTATGTCGAGCGGATGGGCGCGACAGGTCGTATGAAATGAGATGCCAACGGTAAGACAGGGCATGGTTCGCTGACGGAGGCGTTTTGGCCAAAAGCATCTCGCGTTGCCTGCAAGGTAGTGTGGAAGTGCGCCAGCAGGTCACCTGTGGGACGGAATCCTGTAGCATCATCACATTTTTTAGTCCTGTCGACCCAGAAGCAAACGTAGTGCCCACAAGGTGGGGATTATGTCAGCTCCTGGAGGTGGTCTGTAACGCTAGGTCGGTCACGTGGGAGGAAGGATCTGCCTGTCACAAGCTTACGCCACTTTGTACCGTGAGTAGAGTCTTGATAAGGGACGAAATAGATTACCCCTTCTAGAGCCAGTAAAGTAGTTCCGGAGGTGTTCGATACTGGAGTTGATCAGGAAAGGTTTGAAGGCATGTCGTTCTTCTTTTGTTATGGAGGGGTCCGGGTATCTGGTTTATCGTCAAGAGATTTTCCGGGTGCCATGGGTATAGCCTCATCATGCATTGGTCGAGGGGTCGTGTCCTGAGAGCTGACCACCTAGTCAATTTGGTCAAGTGGAGGAGCCAGTACTAGTTTGCAAAGAATTTCTTCCCCATCACCATCCATCCTATCCTCTATCCCGTCTTTATACTTCCATCCTAGGTATAAATTTGTGTTTACTAACAACAGAACGTATTATCACGATTATGTATAGGATCTAGCCATGGAAAGCGGTGCAGAGAATTCGCCAATTATCCGAGTGAAACATTCAAGGTATGTACATTAAAAAATCATTAGGACGTAGAGGGAGAGAGATCAATTTTATAGCCTAGCGAGAGTAATAGCAACCGTGCTCATTAGGTGAATATTGTAGCAGTGTATATCATTAGGATCATAGTGGGGACTAATTTAGGATAGTTTAGACCGGACGTGTCCTTCAGACGGTTAAGAGATACAGAGAAATTCTTCCACACCTTACCTAAAAGAACCGAAAGTTACCACGAAATACATTAAATACCTATCCTAGATGTCCTAGGTGCTCCGAAGCAAAAAATCACACAACGTGGAGAAAAGGGTTTATTGTAAGAATTTCCCGGAAAACTACCTTTTACTGTGTTCAGTCACAGGGGTGGGAAAAACGAGTTATGATTCAAACATTATTGGCGAATCATCCAGTAGGTACGAGAGAAAGATCTACCAACCGGAGATCTGAACGCGCGAGAGAGAGGGGGGGGGGGGGTATAAAACCCGAGGAAAAGGGTTGCAACATCACAAGTGGTTCTGTGACCGAGGAGAGAGCGTCACCACCGATCTTTGTTGTAAATCTTCTAATTCAAATTCGAGAAGAAAGAATATTGTAAACATTTCATTAGGGGAGGGGTGTACCATTACAACGGTGGTACGGTATCCTGAGAACCCTAAGGACTATATCCTGAAAACATGGGGCATTCAGGAGGATGATGACATTTACCAGTAAGTCCTGTAACCTAGCCTAACCTAACCATCTACACGGTGGTCCGGTACCCTGAGAACCCTAAGGACTATATCCTGAAAACATGGGGCATTCAGGAGGACGATGACATTTACCAGTAAGTCCTGTAACCTAACCTAACCTAACCATCTACACGGTTGTCCGGTACCCTGAGAACCCTAAGGACTATATCCTGAAAACATGGGGCATTCAGGAGGATGATGACATTTACCAGTAAGTCCTGTAACCTAACCTAACCTAACCATCTACACGGTTGTCCGGTACCCTGAGAACCCTAAGGACTATATCCTGAAAACATGGGGCATTCAGGAGGACGATGACACTTACCAGTAAGTTCTGTAACCTAACCTAACCGAGCCATCTGCCTGTTGGTCTGCTATCCAGAGAAACCCAATCACCCCATTCTGACGACGGAGGCATTCACGACGACTCCAATTACCAGTAAGTCCAGTAACCTAACCTAACTGAGCTATTTGCCTGTTTGTTACCCAATCAATGAACACTGAGGACGTGCGGTGTTCAGTAGAACTACCCGCTTATCAGCGAGTCCAGTACACACTACTTGCTACGACGACTGACTGATGACTGGCGGCTAGCGATGGCTAATCTATTACATAGTATAAAACAAAGTCGCTTCCGCTGTCTGTACGCTTAGATCTTTCAAACTACGCCACGGATTTTATTTCAGTTTTCACTAATAGATAGAGTGATTCATGAAGAAGGTTTAGGTATATAATTTGTCAAGGTTTTGTATAAACTGGTTGAAATATAATATATATATATATATATATATATATATATATATATATCGTGGAGCGGGCTGGCAAGCGGGTGGTGTGGATTTGATATGTATGCAAATTAACAGATGGCATTGGTTATAAACGTTGGGTAATGGCGTTGTCAGTAAGCGGCATTGTGTTTCGTTAGCCACAGCAACGTGTGGCCGGCTCAGCTAGTGAATTGATAAATCTGATAAGCAAATTAGGCAAAGCACGCAACATCTGTCGATTATATCTTATTCTTCTTCTTCAGTAATGATTCGTCAAAAATTAAATGTAGATTCGTTCATTCAAAAAAATTAGAGTCCTTGCGAGAGCCTTAAAGGAGTAACCATATGTTACTTATACCAGGGCGGGTAAATGTTATCTTCCTTCTGCCAAACACTTTGCCAGCATTCATGAGTCTCTCCAGTTTGGAGTTATCAGTTTGACGAACAACATGTGCAACGTATCTAAGGATATGCTCTGGGCTGACAATTGGTATCCTACTGTGGACGCTTAGCTCCTCCAGATTTTTTAAAATTTATATTTTCATTGACTCCACACAGGATGCGCTGAAGAAAATAATTTCTTTGGGGATCCTGTGTGAAGGGTTGTTTTGAGGAGAAGAATGAATGAACATGGATCTTGAGGATTCCCATGTTGTAGGAGGAGGAATGGAAAAAAAAATCGTTCCACAGCCGAGCTGCTGAACTTAAGAATGAGTCGTATAAACGACCCTTCGAAATCATTGTGACAAAAATGTCTACTGTGTAGGTAAAAATGGGGTGCGCCTTTTGTGTTTCCCGACTATGCACCAGTGCCGAAGGGATCAATGATGCTAGTTCCTCGGAGTATCTTCCAAAGTAGAACAAGGACAGTATCCCTATCTGATACCTGCTCTAATGATTTAAGATAAGGGGAATCAATCAAAGAGACTGCCCGTTTCTGCATAGTCAAGGGTTTTTTCAGATATTTTGGGAATCCAGAGCAGAACTGGCTGATAAATTCAACACTGGAGCGCACTTGCAATCTGTACAAGGTCAGCAGTTGTGTACTATTAAAGTACTGCGGGTTAAAGTACTCCCGTACCTGAGCTTGTTACCTAGAGTTACACTAAGCATATCAACGGACTGTTGCGAAGACTGCTTCCATTGAAGGAGAGTTGATTTAAAATGGATGTATTAGTGCTTATGGTATGGGCGTAAGCACGGTGGGGAATGGTGCAACGTTTACTGGGATTATAGACCGAGTCGCGTTTTCAAATATACAGCACTTTATAGGATGGATTTTCCTTCTTCCATTCATATTCTTTGTATTCACAGAGCCTAAAGAGCGAATATATTGTAGAAGCCTACTTTTTTCGTTACCTACTCTAGATTTTTACTTTTTGCCCCACCCTAAATCAAAACGTGGCTACTCCCATGGCTTCTGACTGTCTGTAGAATCCAAAATGTTCTTTCGCATCACCGCATTTCTATGATGCTGCTATTTTGGCGACTTGTTAGGTACAACCTGAACCTCCATCAATAATTGTTTGCATTTCAGATACTACGCGAGGTTTGTGCAGGTTGTTGCTAACGCCACGCTTCTGGACCTTGGCGGTTTCGAAGAATTCGCCGATGACCCGAATTTAAAGGACGTGGACCTTTTCCAAATGGCTATAGAAGTGAGTTTTAAATACAGTTTGATAATAAAATGTAGATTTCTTTTACCCGCCTTGGAACAGACTCTTGTCTAGTGAGAAATCTATATGAATAAATGAAAATAAAATAAACGCCCGGGTTACCGGCACTGAAACTGAACTGGGAAATACATCAATCGGTAATTCAATCCAATATCGAATTTGTTAGCCGTTCTTGAAAGAATTGAGTTTTCATACTGAAAAAACTATTTCAATTTGAGGGTACCGCCGCCCCGGGAACCATTTATTGAATAACCAACACCTTTGCCGTAGGTCACCCCAAGTGGTTTGCTACGTTTGGTGACTACGTTTGGGTGCCCGGGTTCATGTGGTGAGGTTTGTCCGGGTCTTGGCGGTGGAGGTGCCCACCTGTTGGAGGGATGGATTCATATGTCCGTCACTCGAGGACACACTGACCCCAGATTCCTACCCACCCCTCATACCTTTTTCCTTCCAAAACTTCCTTTCCTTCCCATCCTTGGCAGCACTGCTGGTCGCCGCGGCAGTCGCATTTCAGTTGCAGTGTTAACATGTTGCCATGTAGTGACTCACGAACTGTCAAGTTTTCGAGTAATCTACGATATGTCATATCAGAAAAATATGGATTTTGTTCAGGAGGTTGATTGCGATTGCGTCGACAACTGGTTTTTTTCAGTTTCTCCTTGAGCAGATGGCCTTAGTAACCGAATTTGATAGCTTTATATTTGGGCCTTTTTTCGGTTTGCAGATATATCCGGTCAGCGCAGAGAGGTTGGCCTGGTATGATAAATCCATTAATGTGAGCCTGGTGAACGTCATGACGGAGCTGGGACTGTGCCAAACCGTCAACTCTTTAGTGTCGCGGGATCAGCGTGTCAGGTTTGAATTTCAAGATCTAAATTGACATCACATATACTAAAAACAATCCGATACTATTACCACTGACAGGTTTGACCACCGTTGAACTCGGTTCCTTGGTCTATAAGTCGGTTCCTCATAACGAAGGATCTGGACCCCTACTCCAATTTCCATGGTGGACAAGGCTTCTACACTCCTCACAGTTCTGCACTGGGTGGAGAGCCAAGGACATCCTAGTACCAGACGCCAGTGATACTTTGTCACTCCAGCTCATTGATGACCTTCCTTTGCTTCTTTTGCCAAACATTTTGCCGTGACTATGAGTTTCTCTTAGTTGAAGTCCCCAGTTTGGCGAGCAAAGTGTTCAAAGTATCTTAATATATGTTGTAGGCAGACAGTTGAAAGCCTATTGTGGATGCCTAGCTCTTCCAGGATGGACACATTTGTGCGTCTGGCTGTCCATGGAATCCCAAGCATTTTTCTCTAGCACCACATTTATAGGGCGTTTTCTTTCACTGGCTCTAGGTGTCCATGATTCCAGACCGTATAGAAGAAATATGGGGAAAATCAACTTTTTACTAATCACTTTTGATTCGAAATATTGTTGCAGACTCCCCAATGGCGCAAACAACGGACCAGCTAGTGACATGGTGTCCTGCATGTACACAACACATCCGTGCTACGTGCGTCTTGAACATAACAATGTCACTGTCACGGTAAGACCCATTATCCATTTCACGCTTGCTAACGTAATATCCATTTTAAATTTTTTTTTTTTTTTATTAAGTTAAAAGAAATATAATATTTCGCTTTCTTAACTTCAGTACAGAGCGTATAATATAGTGGTACAAGTATAGTAGTAATGTTTTTAATTTTGTTCCAACATCTTAAGTTTAAATAGTTCTTTTTTAAAGGTTTTTATATTCTTTTCCGTTTTTAGGTTATCTGGAAGGAGATTATATATGTGAACTCCCTCCTTCTCTTGCCACTTTCAGTCTTGACAGTATTTGTGTACAATTTATTGTGTTGTCTAGTATAATGTTTGTGTACTTGTGATGTTTTTATAAATGTTGTGTTTGTGTGTATAAGTCCATTTTGTATTTTATCGATTAAAAGCCATATGTTATATTCGTACAATGTTCTTATTTTCAGAAGGTTCATTTCCTGGTATAGTTTTTTTTTGTGGGAGTGTCTGGGTTATAGTTGAAGAGTTTTTTAATAACTTTGTTCTGTATTATTTGTAAGTCGTTTAAGTACATAATGTGTGTGTTTCCCCATGTTTCTATTAAATAATTTAGGTGGGACTGGATTAAGCTAAAGTATAAGCCCCTCTTTAGGGGCCGTTCAAGTATTACGTAACACACTTGGGGGGGAAGGGGGTCTTGTGAAACGTTACTGTACGTTACGAGGGGGGGTTCGAACAACGCTTTACGTAACATGTTTTTCTTTATTTAGATAAAAAAAACAAGGGAATTAAAATCTTCCAAGTTGGCAATCGTTTTCGTTCTCGAAATCTCTTGTTTAATTTATTACCGCAAACGCAATTAAAACAAGAAAAAAGGTATTTAAGCAACTTTCCAGTACTTTGCGCAACTTAATTGTGATTTTCAGGTAAAAATTGTCACTTGGGCGTTACGTAACATTTAGGGGGGGGGGGGGTGATACGGAAAAACGTTACGGCGCATTACATGGGGGGGAGGGGGGGTCAAAAATCTTCAAAAATTGCATTACGTAATACTTCAACGCCCCCTTACCTCTGTTGGTAGAAGATGAGAAATTCTACCAAATACACCAATTAATGGGATGATTTTTGTTTTTAGTTTTTCTACGTGTTGTTTAAATTTCAAATGTTTAAAATTATCCATTTCACATTGATGCCATGGTATCTAGCATGGTCAATCGATAAAGGTTTCAATGATAATGTCACATTATCCAACATTATCGATGAAATCTCATCAATCGACCATGCAAAAAACCCTGGTCATAATACTATGTGATAATTGTTCACTTGTGATATGAGATGCACTCATTTATAGGCTGCGACTATTGGGTGTGATCGTCTTCTAAAGCAGTCCAGAGAGAGATCGTAGTCCATAATCATAGTAGGTCATAGTACAAAAAAAGACAGAATATACTAAAACAATGATATCGCTTACATCCTCTCTCTGAATAGGAGAAAATCATGTGCATGATTTTATGATGGCATATATTTCCAGTACTATACGCACTCCCCCTACGACCTGGCAGACGTGTCGTCGGAGCGGCTGGTGACCATGCGGCCGGGCAAGTCTATGGACTCCAACTGGAAGGTGCTGGAGACCAAGTCCACGCGCGACGTCAGGAAACTGTCGGTGGAGCACAGGAACTGCCGATACCACGAGGAACCCATCTCCGACCGATACCAGGTGTAGTAGCAGATGTATTGACTGCAATTCAATAGTGTTGCATCCGTATCTGTTTACAAATTACAGCTTCAGATGCACTTGGAAATGAATAAAAAATGAAACGAAATGGTGTTTGCTGGAATTGGGTGATAATACGTGTATGGGAAAAATAATGGATTACAAGGGAAGCAAGGAAGAAGGTATAACCAATCACTTACCTCTGCAGAGCCGCACACAACACAATCACAAATGTACGTTACATATATACATTGCCTAAGGTACAATAAATGTCTAAATAACAGCCTCATTTATGTGTAATTACGCACCGATTATTGAATACATAAAATGTTCATATTTTTTTCTTTAAATAAACACACAATATTACGAAATGAAGCCAACATAATGTAATGTCTTCATTTCATTTGTTATACTAATTAACAGTGTCACCAAGAGATGGCAGCTCACACGCACTCTTCTTACGACCAGGCCCCCTAGCACAGTCGATCGATAAGGATTGACAGGATAACTTTCGGTAACTTCTCATTGTTTCCTAGCATGATTGCAGATTGCTAACGAATAAGTTACAGTTCACAATGACTGAATTTTCTTAATTTATTCGACGTTAACTGTCGGTAACTTCTCATCATTTCCTAGGATAACTGCAGATCGCTAACATTCGGCCCTCCGTTCATAGAGGTACTTACAGACAACGTGATTGTGACGCAGCCACAAGTAACCTAAAGACGTACTACTCTTTAATGCTGGTTTCCATACACGGTGCTACCCGAAATATATTTAACTTGGTCATTTTTTACGTGCAGCCGTGGAGTTAACACGATGTCAAGCGATGTCAAATGACTTTTTTTACAACATCAATCCATGACTTCTCCACTGAATCCTTTCTTACGTATTCTGGTAAAGTATAGTTATATAAACATGCATTTTTTCCACTTCCAGAACAAATCTAATATTATTTTTTATGTTCAAACGCCATTTCTGCCAAATAGTAGTAGATACAAATGCTGCAAGGCGTCGTGTGTTACCAGCACCATCGGTAGTGTGCAACTGACATCAAACCCACAGCCGGCGCTTAGCGACGTGTACGAACACTAGCAAAATCGTACGGTGGGTACTCACGAGCGGTGCGCGTGCTACGCGCATGAAGCTCGAGTCGGTTGTAAATAGCTTCATGTACGAAGGGACTTAGCGATCTGCAGTTGTCCTAGGGGATGATGAAAAGTTACCGAAAGTTATACTATTAATCCTTATCGATCGACCGTGCTAGGAGGCCTGATGAACGCGTCCTAGGAAAGGCTGCTGATCTGTTTTGCCACTGTCTGTTTTGTCATGGAGCCATTTATAAATAACATATGTTTTCTGTGTGCTTTAGGTGTACAGTGGAAGCATCTGCCGGAGAATTTGCAAAAGCAAAGTGTCCATCAAGCTATGTGGCTGCAGACCTTTTTTTTACTTCCAAGAAGGTAACCAGCACACCTATAATATTGTATTTTTTTAAATATACTAAGGGGATATTTCACCAGCCTCTCCATAGATTAGCCATATGATAACGTACATTTTCGTTTAATTTAGTTTAGTTTACTATTCGGTGGCTATGTATAGGATAAGTTTTGCAATGGTTCCCTGGAATCATTTTTTGGAAAACCAATACCCTTGCCATAGGTCACATCTAGTGGTTCGCTATGTTAACTGTTTTAGCAGGGGTGCTCGGGCTCATGGGGTGAGGTTTGTCTAGGTCATAGCGGCGGATGTGTTTGCCCACCTACTGCGTGGCGGGCCGATCGGGAGGACTGGTTGAGGGAGATCTTTTGACCTTTCCAGCCGGACTTGCTCAACCCATCGACTTGTACCGCAGTGGGAAGGATGGATTCATACGTCCGTCACTCCTGGACACACTGAACCCTAGAATCCTACCCACCCCTAATACCCTTTTCCTTCATAGAGCTTCTACCCTTCCTTTCCCAAAAAAGGCCCTCCACATAGCATTCTCAAAGATGACTAAGACCCTGAGGTGAATTATTTTCCTCAGGTCCTCCTGTATGGAGCTAATGTAAAAAAAAACTGCACCAATTAAAGGGTTTCATCGCTTACTCTGACGGGGAGCTTACTAAGGAAGCGTTTTTAAAAATGTTTTAACATTAAAAAATAATCTGTTGTCATTTTCAGTGGAAACATCAAAGGATAATGTGTGTATTATTGGTTACAGCTGGGCATGCGTGCGGACCGGCGGGCATGGCTTGCCTATCGCGACGCAAGCAGGAATTGCTGCGGCTGCCGGGCTGCAGCTGCATGCCGCACTGCGAGGATGCAACCTACGAGAGCATCAACCAGAAGATATCTGACCTGTTAGTTCATACAATCAGCTAAAGGGAGTGTGAATGTTGAATTTTGAGAATTAAAAGTGATGAGATATGAATCCAGAGATCGGTGAGTCCAGGAGTGACGAGCGTATGAACCAATCCCCAAAGGGTCTCCCCAAACAGGCCTCTCCCAATCCGGCCCACTACGCAGTTGGTGGGCAGATGCAAGCGCCGCTAAGACCTGGAAAAACCTCATCTTAAGAACCAAGTCACCAAATGTGGCGGACCACAGTGGCAGAGATGTTGATTATTCAATAAATGGTTCCCGGTGGGTCAGTACTAGTGATGTGTAGGTTCAGCTGGAGTGGGCTCTTGAACTCGGGTTCTTCACGGGAAGCGGATCCTACTCCTACTCCTTTTTCAAATCGACTACTCCTAGAAAACCCAGTCCAGAACTTGGCCCCAAGACCGGAAGTCGGACTCGGAGCCGGTACCCAAATGCCTCCACAGACATCCTCGTTTCCGCGGTCCGAGCCACTCGCGAGTCGTGAGGGTTCTTGTCTGAGTTCGAGTTCTTGTGCGGGTTCTGGCTCTAAAGCCTGGATCACAAGGACCGAGTAGAGTGGCGAGATAGTAAAACGATACTAGGCCGAGACAGTTGGATGGACGAGTAGGTAATTTTTAATTTGGCACTGAGTCAGTCAGTCAATAGGCCACTTGCAACACATATTTTTTTTTTTTTTTTCGGTTTAGACAAATATTCTAAGACATTCCGTATTTTGTTTTAATAAATCTAATGAATGTTAAATGTCATATTCCAAAATAAAATTCGCCTGAAATCAAAGTGTTGCCATATAAAAAAAAAATCAATGTTGAATTTTACTAAATTAATTTAATATTATCAGAGACGGAAAATTTTCATGTAGTGACGTCACGAGCCCAAATAACGGATTTATTTATTTAAAAAAAAACATTGTAAATTTCAAAAAATTTTTAATAACATTTTCATAATCTTAGTAAAAAAAAAACTATGCACACGATTTTTTCCAAGTCATTATGAAATCCATGCAGGCGGCCTATTCAGTTGCAATGCGCGGGAAAAGGTGGCGTGGTGCGACCGACAGTGGCGAGTAGGCAGCAAGTGTATGTTTATACCAGCTGAGTGGACAAGCGAGTCAATGCGGGGAAGTGCGAGGAGGTGCAGGGGTGGGCACTCGGCCCAGTAGAACAGGGTCCGAGTGACTGTCTTGCCCTTTTACTGGGCCCAGTACTCGGTGATGTGTTTACACGTACCGAGTACTCGACCGAGAACACTTCTCGCCCATCTACTCGCTCTGTGTGATCCACGCATTAGATTCGGCTCCGGCCAAACCCGTGCGTCCCAGAGAAAGGTTGGTAGCAACAGTACCCAATACCCAGTTCGCACCCAAGAACCCTGACCCAGGACCTGCTCATAGAACTCGAGTACTTAAAGTAAAAAAAGTACGCCCTGGAGCAGGGCCGGACTAACCATGTCGGGGCCCCTAGGCAATGTACGTCGCGGGGCCCCTTTACCAATGGCGGACTAATGGGGGGGGGGGGTTGAAGGGGCCTCCAAACGCCTCCTTGTTCCCTTGATCAAATCCTTAACAAGGCTTTAAGTGGAGGGGGGGGGGTACAAACTAACGAAGGTACAGCGTTTCAAGCGACCGGCCCTCATGCTCGATTCAAGTATATTTCAAGCAGGTATAAAAAAAATTAAATCCATTTTCTCACAAACAACATTTCTGAAGTTTGTGAACATCTCAAAAACTTAACTTGTATTTTACTTATATTTTGTACACTATTTCTTCACATAAATCAACAGGTACTCAGAGGAAATTATTTTAAACATATAATTAGAAATAAAACAAAACAAATGCCAACATAAACTACACACGGCATCTTCAATCACTTCCGATACTAAGTAATGTTGCAACAAATAGAAGGAAAGAAAAGTAAAATACAACTATGTTTATATATTTGTTTTAATTATAGACTTTTTATTTATTATTTGTGCATGATGTGAACATTAGTTATTTATTGTGTTATAACCTAATTGAAGCAAGTCATTTTTTCTCGGGACGCGGGGCCCCTAGCCGATGCGGGGCCCCTAGGCAGTTGCCTACTCTGCCTTAGGGATAATCCGGTACTGCCTGGAGGCCTCCGGCAAAATGCAGAACCCATTCATCTCTAGTCAGTACCCATAACCGGCTCCCAAATTGTGGCACTGGGAGAGAGGTTGAGGGGTTATTGAGAGGTCTGTAGTATAAATACTCAAGAATGCCAAATGATGAAAATGTCTAAGAATGTCAAAAGAAGAATAGGTTGAATTGTAACTTAAAGGATTTGGCAATTCAATTTGTAAATCTAGGGTAGAAATGAAACCAATCAATCATCGTTATCATTTATTGGATTCTATAACACGGAAAATGTTGTTTCTTAAATTAGAGACTCCTATCATTAAGTGATCAATCTAAATATAACTCAGCTCGTGGTCCAAGGTTCCTTGTGAGAATCTCTTGGGATGATGAAGCTAACAAAATAATCTTTAAGAAGAAATAAAGGTAAGTTTTTGAGATCGCTGGCAATGGTTAATACGCACTTTTTTGAAAAAATCTTTTGATTCACCTTAATTACATTAAAAGACAACTATTTGCATAGGGGGAAGTGGAAAATATTACATTCTAAATTTCGATTACGTAAAATTAAAATTAGCTTTCATTCTGTGAAACGAGACCGTCCATTTTCAAACATTATTTTCAAATGTCATTTTGTTATGTTGGTATTGTTGTTACTGTATGAAAAGATGCTAGAGCAAAGCGTAGCAGACTTCATGGGAATTCTAGGTTTGTGTAACATGGTTTGTGATACAAAAGAAAGTGCCCCTTTATAATAACATAAATACTCAAAGAGCAAAGCGTAGCAGACTTCATGGGAATTCTAGGTTTGTGTAACATGGTTTGTGATACAAAAGAAAGTGCTCCTTTATAATAACATAAATACTCAACCAGGGTCTCTATTCCCGAGCAAACGATCAAACGTTACTCGTTATGCGCCTCGCAGCGACCAAAAATTACTCGTCGTCGCGACCAACTTTGTCGAATCCTTCAATTTTACGTATTCTTGAACGTCGAACGATCGAAGAGATGATTATATTGGCAGCCCTGTGAATATTGTCTATGTTCTTGATGTTTTTGAGATTTCTATGGTGTGAATGTCAAACGTCAAACAGTTGATATTAGTCAGGTTTAGCATATTTATGAACTGATATGCTGATAATATTTGAAATGGCTGCAGGATACAAATGATTGGTTTATTTATGCATTATAAACAGCCAAAAGCAATTTCCAATAATCGAATTAGTAAGTTCGGAAAGTTTTTGTCGTCACTCACCTTCGGCGAATCTCGACGGAATTCAAACACTGGAGAAAGGTTAGTATTTATTCATGTCCATTAATTTGTGTGTAAAGTACATTTAAAATGTCTACTTGTTATCCTAAAGCTTCGTTCGGATGAAGCTCCGCCTTTGACGAATTTCTATTCAACAAAACGAACAAGATGCTCACTCAGAATGAAGTCAACTACATCTCTTTAAGAAGTCATTAAAAGCTATGAAACAAATTATTTTGAAATAGCCCTTAACCTATTTTTTATATTTTTGTATCATCACTTATGACTTCATCGCTCACATGATGTTCGTTTTAAGTCTTAATTTGTATGTTAAATATCACAATATTGAAAAGAATTATAATGGGGCTACGTTACTTCAAAGCCAATCGTTTCAAAATTCAAGTAAAATTGTGTGATCTTGATGTTGTCCTTCTTTTTGAATACTCTACGATATAAGAAAGTCTCTTTTCACTAATATTTAGTGTAAATAATTAATATGATTCAAAAATATTTTCAGGCATGGCAAGATTTACGCTAAAAGGCCGAAATAAAGAATGCCTCCTTGAGGCGGCTTGCGGCCGAGACTAGAGGCGGACCACCGCCACCGGCACGCGGTGCCAGCAGCAGATGTGATGGGCTGATACTACAAGCAGTCAACCCAGTGTGATTACTGTTTGGGCTGTACGGAGATCAACTTGGACTTTTCCTTTCTCGGAAGACCCCAGCCTGTTGCTGGCTGCAGCAGCTGACAGTCTGCCAAGGAGCCCTGGAGGTGCTCTTGAAGGCCACACCTCCCCTTGTGGAACTCCCTACCATTGATCCTCCACCCGTACAGACTCCGAGGTGTACTGAATCTCTTCAATACCCTCATTTTAAATTTAATTAAAACCAAAATCATACTTTATTGTCAGTACATGTATTCTTCTTCAGCTTATAATACAAAATATGTTGAAATAATTTCAATTGTAATTACAGTTGTTAGTATTAGTTTTATCGTGGATAAATATAATATTTTTCTTTAAATTTAACATTGAAGATAATATTTAATAGGCAATATCAGACTTGTTTCTTATTCTTTAGCTTATAATACAAAATATGTTGAAATAATTTCAATTGTAATTACAGTTGTTAGTTTTATCGTGGATAAATATAATATTTTTCTTTAAATTTAACATTGAAAATAATATTTAATAGGCAATATCAGACTTGTTTCCTATTCTTTAGCTTATAATACAAAATATGTTGAAATAATTTCAATTGTAATTACAGTTGTTAGTTTTATCGTGGATAAATATAATATTTTTCTTTAAATTTAACATTGAAAATAATATTTAATAGGCAATATCAGACTTGTTTCTTATTCTTTAGCTTATAATACAAAATATGTTGAAATAATTTCAATTGTAATTACAGTTGTTAGTTTTAGTTTTATCGTGGATAAATATAATATTTTTCTTTAAATTTAACATTGAAGATAATATTTAATAGGCAATATCAGACTTGTTTCTTATTCTTTAGCTTATAATACAAAATATGTTGAAATAATTACAATTGTAATTAAACAACTGAAACTGTAATGTTTTCTGTGTTATACGATAAAAATTGGGATGCTATCTAGAAGCAGATACGTTTTTAGATTTTCACAGGCAAAAGTATTTTCATTATTAGTTTTTGGGGTGTTACGCTTTGCGCTACCTCCTTTAGCCAACGTTTCGGACAGCGTTGCAGTGTCCATCATCAGGGCAGAGCCGGCAGATTAGACATATCTGCCCTGATAATGCAACACTGTCCGAAACGTTGGCTAAAGAAGGAGGTAGCGCAACACGGCATAACACCCCAAAACTAATAACTAAAATATTTAGAAGATTTTTAGTTTTATCGTGGATAAATATAATGTTTTAATTTAAATTTAACAATGAAGATATTTAATAGACAATATCAGACTTGTTTATCATTCTTTAGCTTATAACACAAAATATGTTGAAATAATAATTGTAATTGAACAACTGAAACTGTAATGTTTTCTGCGCCATGTGATAAAAATTGTGATGCTATTTATTAGTAGCATTTTAATTTTATCGTGGATAAATATAATGTTTTCATTATCATCGTATCAGCGTAATGAATGAGAGTGTTTTATTTCTATCATGGATAAATATAATGTTTTACTACTTAACACCAGAGTTGTTTTTTAATTTACTAGAAAATATCATACTTGATTATTTCATCAGTGTACTAATTCTTTATTTTTAGCTTGTTTTACAAAATATATTGACATTGTACATTGAAAACTGTCTTGTTTCTATATTATTTGATAATAATTATAATATACTTAATATTAAATACATTTTTTATGATCACACCATTGTTTTCTTACATTTTACATCACTATATTATCACAAAATATATAAAACCTTGTTGAAATTCACTTTTCAAATTACACAAATATACTGCACATGGGGCGAGACCCACCCACAAGAGTCTGGCGTCTACCGTTGGTGATGGGGCTTATTATTTTGTACAGCAACAACTTAGATGGTATTTTGTTGGCCTTAAATAAATCAGTTGGCTTGCAACCAAAATAAGGGGATGCTTTCAAAATTACTTATAATAATAAAAAAAACTGGGCGTACTGTACAGAGCCCGCAGATACTTTAATAGTACACAACTGCTAACCCTGCACAAATCACAAGTGCGCCCCACCGTTGAATTTGGCAGCCACCTCTGGTCTGGAGCTCCAAAATACCCTCGACTCTGCAAAAACGGGCGGTCCGC
This sequence comes from Limnephilus rhombicus, assembly GCA_929108145.2. Taxonomy (NCBI): domain Eukaryota; kingdom Metazoa; phylum Arthropoda; class Insecta; order Trichoptera; family Limnephilidae; genus Limnephilus; species Limnephilus rhombicus. The sequence goes on along the minus strand of OV815290.1, from coordinate 20,615,088 downwards.
TTAATAGGTTCTCCCATCTTAACAGATGGATTGCAACCTTTCGAGTACAGGCGTCGGGTGGGAATGCTGTCCTTGTTCTACCGGTATTACAATCGAAGATGCTCCGAGGATGATGATCCCTTCGGCACCGGTGCATAGTCGGGAAACATGCCAAACGCGTGCCCAACATAATGTACACGGTTGACACTTGTCACATGAGAACGGGTCGCTTCTTCGACTCGTTCTTGTGTTTAACAGCTCGGCTGTGGAACGATTTGCCCGCCTCTGTGTTTCCTCCTTCCTACACCATGGGTCTCTTCAAGACCAATGTTCATTCCTTCACACAGCATCCCATATGACATAGGCCCTGAGGGAAATTATTTTCCTCAGGGCCTCCTGTGTGGAGTTAATGTAAAAAAAAAAATCATGGGTATTGAAGTATTTGTTGTAACGATTTGTATTTGAAGTGTTTGTTATAACGCAGCTTCATGTAGCCTCACCCCTCACCTCACCACTCATTATTTGTGTGTGGCTAATATCATTTAATAATATGATCTAGACACTTTACAAATGATGTACAGTGAACAGAACAACAAAAGGATAAAAAGACTAGGTACTTAGTATAAACACAGAAATACTTTTGAACTATCCTATTTCGAACAGCTCTACCAGCCACTAAATCTGGGTTTCTAAACAGCCTCGGGCTCAAGTGGAGCCATTCCTCCAGCAATCAGACCTAAATCTAGATTATGATCGGTCAGGTATTCTGGAAGATCAAATTTATCTTTTACACACATTTTGTGAAGCACCAAACATGCATTGATAAATAATCGAATTGATCTGACGAAACATTCTTGTCAGTCTCGAAACAGTTGTTTCTTGACAGTCGACATGGTTAAATCAAGCCAACATCGCCGGTAAATCAGCCATTCTAAAATTGCAAAATGACTTTACAAAAATAGACGATGTCTCTGCGGGTGCGAAAGTTCGCGCGGGAAAACAATAATGCCAGATTTTGACAGCTAATTGCGTAGATACGCTAACAACCTACCACTCGCTGCTCGTTTCGACTGGTATACCCCACTCGTTATTGTGTGGAATGACTTTTGACGTTTTGCGTCTAAGAATGTTCCTTCGACCAAGCTCAAGAATAACCAAGTCGACCAACGGACGTACTTTCGACGGCGATTACGAGCGACGACGCTTGGAGAATAGAGACCCAGGGCAGTAAGCAATAACATCCTGGTTACTCTCAGTTTGAACAGATCTTTTGAACAGAGAAATAATAAATTCCATGCTATGAAATTATACAATGCTCTACCAGATCAAATCAAAAATGTAAAGGAAATGAATATATTTAAAACAAAAGTAAAAACATGGCTGAGAGATCAAAGTGATAATAAAATTACAAACATCATGAAGACGATATAAAGACAATCCATAACCAAATAAAAATATTTTAAAAAACTACAGGCCACCTCAGAACAGGAAATCCTAGTGAGGAGGTCTGTGAAAAAAAAAGAATCTATACTTATATTATACATTATACATACATGTACAAACCTTGCTGTAAGCGACGTTTCCCGCCACTCACATAGACTGTAAAATAGGGGCGCCGGGTAGTCCTGGGTAGCCGCCAAGATGCTCGTCAATAATGCCCCGGTAATGGCCCACAAGAGGAAGAGGCAGCGTCCAAAACGGGGGGGGGCAGAAATGAAATCCAAGTTTTCAAGTCAAGTCCGGGGAGGGGTCCTTAGGTCAGGCAGAAGAGGCGGAGAAGAGCTTGAGACGGTACCAGATCGAGTTTGTCAAGTGCGTGTGTGCGTTGGAAACGCTTCTTGTCGAATGCTGAATGCTCTTTTTTTTTTTTTTCATTTACTAGATTCTTATGTATCTTGAGGAGATGAATCATTTAATTTACTGAATTTAAAGTTAATGTTCTTTATACAAATAGAACGGCGTCATATGCGCCTTGCAATTTTTACCTCATGTGGGTATTTAAAAATAGTACCTGGCTAATATAGACTTAGAGGTCATGTATTTTGTCGGTAGGGAAAAGTTGTTATGTAAAAACCCTACTAAAATTGCATGTTTTGCATAGCTCAACAAAGCAACCGGCATCAAGCATGGTAAATATATACATACGTGTGTGTTTGTGTTATGTTGGGAGTGGGAAGGAGTCGGTCATGTCCTTTTATTTGGAGCTCTTCCGCATTTGCCTTTGGGAATAAGGAAACCATGAAAAACCTTATCCGGGAGGAGTCGGCCGACAGTCAACATGAAACTGTGCGGCCTTCAGTGATTTCAGTAGATGAAATCCTGCATTTTGTGGTGATGGGTGTGGGTGTCTGTTTTTATGTGATATATACTTTATGGGAATTTTTAGGATAAACTTACATACATATAGATAAAATAAATATTATTATATAAATATATACATAGATATATAGACATAAGTTGTGGGGAGGGGTCTGGTGATTGGGAATACCTACCGATCGCTCAGTCATCCGCGTCTGATTCGGGATTGTGCCAAATGTGATTAAGGTCCATCAGAATATGTTTGGGTAGTCTGTGTTTGTACCTGAAAGGGAGATCGCTAGGTGCATTGTATTGACCGATTTCTCTGATGAGTTTATTTTTACTATGTTGAAGTGACTTGTAAAATCGGTCGGTCAGTCTGTGTGTGTATTCAAATAAGGTCGGTATTTCTTCTCTTGCATGTAGTCTTTTCAAGTTTGTTCTGAGTCTTGTGTTGTAAGTGATTTTAATGCAGAGATTTTGTAAAGTCTGTAGTTTTGTGTGGTCAGAGTGAGAGATGCTGCCCCACACGGGGATAGCATGAGTCAGTACCGGTCGAATGAGCGAATAGTAGATCAGGAGTTTGGTTCTGGGAAGTAGCGGACTTCTTCTGTTGAAGATTGGCTTCATCGCGCCGACTGCCTTTCTGGCTTTCACGTGCATCTTGGCTACGTGAGATTTCCAGTTGAGACGTGAGTCCATTGTGAGGCCCAGGTAGACGACCTCATCTTTCCATTCTAGGACGTGTCCTCCCATTTCGATGTTGACGTCTGGTGTTCTTATTTTATTTTTCCTCGAGTACATTATGACTTCGGTCTTCGCCTCGTTCAGTTTGAGTCGCCATTTTTTGTAGAACTCTACGAGTGCGTCGAGCGCCCTCTGTAGGTATATGGCTGCCATGTCTGCTTGCGTCGAGGAAACGTAAAGTTTGACGTCGTCTGCGTAGATGGAAAGGTTGCATCTCTCGTCATGGGGGATGTCGTGCGTGAAGATGTTGAAGAGGTGAGGTCCCAGTAGACTTCCCTGTGGCACGCCTTTTGGAATCTCACGTAGTGTCGACAGCGCGTTCCTGATGAAGACTTGGAAGGATCTGTTCTTGAGGTATTCTTGTATCACTCTCGTTAGGTATATGGGCGTGTTCAGTCTGTGTAGTTTGTGCAGGAGCCCTTTGATCCAAACGGTGTCAAATGCCTTTTCCAAGTCTAGCAATGCAGCGGCGGTGTAGCGATTTTCGTTGAATCTTCTCGCGATGAATTCCGTTACTCTGGATAGCTGATGGGTGGTGGAATGCCTTTTCCTGAATCCGAATTGTTCGTCTGGCAAAGTGTCTTCGTGGTGTGGTAAAAGTCTGTTGAGTATCACCTGTTCAAATACCTTGCTCAGCGTGGAGAGTAGGCTAATCGGCCGGTAGTTTGTCGGCTGCTTCTTGTCCTTATTTGGCTTGGAAAAGGGCAGCACGGTCGCCGTTTTCCAGATCTCGGGGAAATGTCCGATGGTGAGGCAGGCATTGAACAGCTTGGTGATGAAGATGATGGCTTTCTGAGGTAGATGTTTCAGTAGGATGTTATGTATTTGATCGCTTCCCGGCGCCTTATTTGTCTTCAATCGCCTGATAATGACGGCTACTTCGCTCGGTGTGCTGAAGTGAATATCGGCGGCGTTCGTCTGCTCGGCTTGTTCGAGGTTTCTTAGAGACTCTTCTACTAGTCGATCCGTTTCCGGGTCCGATAGGCCGTCCGTGGCTGCGTAGGCTCTCTCGAATCCATCGGCGAGCGCGTTTGCTTTTTCTTCGAGTGAAAGTGCCAACCCTGATCCGTCTAGCTTCTCTAGCGGGGGAATCGCGTGATCCTCGTGTCTCAGCGCTTTTGCCATTTTCCATAGGCTGTTGTCCTTTGGCGTGAGTGACGTAACTTTCTTCGTCCAAAGTTCGCGTCTGAGGTCGGTGATCTCCTGCTTGATTTCCCGCTGTAGAGTGTTGTAGGCCGTTTTGAAGTAGCCGTCGCGCGTGTGATGGTAGATGCGTCGCAGGCGATTTTTCTCCTTAATGAGCGATAAGACGTGCTCGGGAAGCTTGATCGTGTATGTCTGTTCGTCTTTGAGGGGGATGAAAGTGTCTTGTGCAATTTGGATGATTTCGGTCAGAGTGCTTGCGGCTTCGTCGATCTCTTCCTTTGAGCGCAGAGTTGCCGACGTGAGATGTATCCGTTCGTTAATCTCTTTTTTGAATCCTTCCCAGTCGGCGTCCTTGTAGTTTCGCCGCTTTCTGGGGCTCCTTGAAGTCGTTCCTCCTATACTGAAGCTCACGGGCAGGTGGTCCGACGATAGTTCGTCCAGCGTGCGCAATGGCGAGATGGTCTTGGCGTTCTTCTCAAGTACGATATCCAGAGTACTTGGGTACATTGCGCGTGCTGAGTGGTAAGTCGGTTTGTCCGGCGCCATTATCGTGTAGTTGTGCGTCTGCATATGTGAAAAGAGCGTTTTCCCATTCGCGTTGCCTCTGTAGTTGTTCCAATAATTGTGCTTGGCGTTCAGATCTCCTCCTAGAATGACAATAGGGCGCAAATTAAGTAATTTATCGAGATCTTCTCTAACCAGTAGGTTGGGATGGTTGCAGTAGGCGGCGATGATGGTATGCGCTCTATCCTCTATGGTGACTTCGATAATCGTGGCTTCAGTATGCTTCAACTTCGGAGTAGGGATTCTTGTAGATGTAATGGTTTGACGAACGAATATGGCGGTGCCTCCGCCTGCGCCCTCCGGTCGGTCGTCTCGGTGTACTTCGAAGCCGGGCACTCTCAAGGGAATGTCGGTTTTAAGATGAGTTTCTGTAATGAGAAAAATGTCAATGTTAGTATTGTTTGCCAGAGCGAGCAATTCGTCAATTTTAAAACGGATGCTGTGGGCATTCCACAGGAGGACGTTCACCATCTGGGGATTAGACATTGATGGTGGACGTGATGAGATCCATCAGGATCCATGCCCTCTCCAACTCGTTGGATCCGGCTGCGGCCAACTGCGGTTGCACCCGTCTCAATCCCTGTAGCAGGGCCATCATCAGTTGTGCGTCTCCTGCGCCGGTGTATGCCTCTCCTGCGGGCTGCTGCGTGCGGGGCTGCGAGCGGGGCTGCTCCTCGCGCTGTTGGGGGCCTGAGGCTCCTCCGGCTACTTGGGCCCAGGTGCGTCCATCATTCCTCGTCGTCTGATGCGCATGAGGATGTGTCCTGCTTCCTGGCGCCTCTGTCCTGCCTCCTGGCGCCTCCCGGCGGAGCTGTCGCTGGTGTTGTTGCAGTGAGGCGACGTATGCCACCCTCTTCGGGCAGCCCCTATAGTTGGCGGGATGGGGGCCTCCGCAGTTGCAGCACGCGGCGGGCTCATCCCTGGTGGTCTTGGGGCACTCGGCGGAGGCGTGCTCCACTAGGCATTTCACACACCTTGCGGTGTGTGAGCAGTTGCGGGACCCGTGCCCGAAGTTCTGGCAGCGGTAGCACTGTGTCCCGTGCTGCAAGTGGTTGCTGCGATGTTTTTGCAGGCGGATCCTGCAGTGGCATAGGTATTTGACGGCCGCCCTCAGCTGGCCCATGTTAACTTCCTTGTTGAAGTGGACCAAGTACATTGGGTACTCGGCCGTGGTGGTCGTCATCTTGGTGACCTTGACGGGGGCGAAGCCTTGGCTCGTAAGGTCTTCGGCTATTTCCTCCGTAGCCACGTTAGGCAGGCCCTTTATCACTGCCTTCTTCATCTTGTCTGCCTCCGCCGTGTAGGTATGGAAGCCGCGTGCTTCCGCTCGCAGCCCGTTGGTGAGGGCGCGGTGATCCGCCATGCTCTGCAGGAGGATGTTGACCTTTCCCCCTGGTCTGTACCGGATCTCGAAACGCATGTGCCCGATGTGGCCCTGCACCGCTGAGGTGACCTGTCCGTGCGAGAGGGTCCCTAGGGTCATCACGACTGGGGGGACGCGGTCCTTCCTGGCGGCGCCCGTGGTACCTGTGGAGGAAGTAGATGAATTAGTGTTGGCGCGTTTCGCCTGCGACGCGCCGCCGCCTTCGGATACCTCCTTCAAGTTGCCGAAGCGGTTGCCGACAACAACCGCCCGGGGTTCCTGCGGGGATCCTGGCCTCTTGATGGGGTTGGTCGGCCTCGTCCAACCTTCCTCCTCTCTTGTCATCTCCATGTCCTGATGGGGCTGGAATCTGGGGGGCGGAACGTAGCCTGAAGCTGGGCCTACTGGAGGGCGGCTGGGCCCGGCTGCGGTGGCGGTCTCGGGCATCTTCGGGGGCGGTAGGGGGATGGCTGCCGGCTTCGTCCTTGGGTCAGCGGGATGGGGCTGCAGTGGTTGGGAATTGGGGACCTTGATGGTCCCAGTCTTTGTTCGGTAGGTGGTGATATCCTCTGGGGTGGCAGAAAGGAGCCGCGCGGGAATCATCCGCACGGCAGGTGTCCTATATTTCCGCTTTAGGATTGCGGGGGTGTTCTTGGGGGCTTCTTCTCTCGGTGGGGCCAGGTCGTCCTTCTTGTTCTTCTTTGCCTTGAAAAAGGCAGTTGGCGGCGCGGTGGCCTAAGCAGTGAGCCGGTCGGGGTCCGGCCGGCTGACAAATAGCAGGTGTCTGGCCGTGTAAACACGAGCCAGACAGAGCGGTTCGGGAGCGAAAAAATCTGTTGTCACAGAAGCGACTGTCGCTGGCGGCAGTCACTGAGCGAATGAGTCATGCTGAATGCTCCCGGGGTACCTCTCTATTTATAGCCCGCCCCCCGCCCTTGCCGCCGGCGCAGGCGGGCCCGAACTTTTTGCCCATTTTTCCGGTGGTTCGAGTTTTGGCGGGCTATAGCCTCTGCTGTGTGCTACACAGCAGAGTTCTCTGTTGTCCCAGCTCTTCCCCTTATCCTTCTCTCCTGACTGACCCGCATGACCTTTCCCCTAGTAATTTATTTGATTTTATTATGACATGTTAGGTAACTTACATTGGGGTCCCTGCACCCACATTTTGTCAGGGAAACTTAGATATCTAATTTACAGTTAATTGGACATGTATTACAGATATTTATTCACATAGAGGAGAGTCCGGTCTATCTGTCCATATCATTTATTCGGTGATAGATTAGACCGAACTCTCATAATTTGACGAAACATTCGGAATTTTACGTGTATTTCTGATTAAAAAATACCTACTCCCCCAGACGGAGCGTTCCTATTGGTCCGCCCGGTGGGTAGGTGAGGGGAAGGGTAGGAAGCAGTGTCCGCCCGTCCACGCGGGGGGATTTCGCCCCCGGCCAAGGCGACCGAGAGCTGCCCGTTCTTGGGCCAAAGAGTGCCTTATCTTTATTCAAACGGGGTGCATTACAATTATGAACATAATTATCATTATATCAGTTGCCTTAAGCCTACATTTAAGGAGACGAGGACGGCCTGTGAGGGAACTCATCCTCGTCTTAGTTTACAAATATTTTTAGTTCTTCTTAAAAATAAAGGAAGAAGATGTCCGGAAGGGAATCTTCTTTCCCTCGTCGACACGTCCGGTACACTCCCCCCGGTGCAGCGTCAGCTGTGCCCTACTCAGCTAGGACGGGTGCGGCGACGTCGGTGTCCCTGGCGGCCGGATCCTCTGTGGCCCGCTGGTGCACGTGGTCTGCCTGCCGCTGGAAGCTGCGTCGGAGGTAGCGTGGCTGATAGGAGGACGATGATCTTCACTGCAGGCCTTATGTACTCGCCCGTGCTCGTTCTCTCGGGACCGCCTCCAGGGCTCGTTTCATGGACTTTACTAGTCTCTCCCAAGCTCCCCCCATATGGGGTGACATTGGCGGGAGAGAGTGCCACTCTGTTCCTTGCGTGGAGAGATGATCCTGCAGTCGGGGGTCCTCTTGGAGCTCTTTTAGCGCCCCCCTTATCTTGCGGTCCGCCCCGCGAAAGTTTGTTCCGTTGTCCGAGTAGATCGCCTCGGGCTGTCCTCTCCTCGCGGTCATCCTTCTGAGGGCCAAAATGGCGGAATCTGCTGACAGCGAGTGGGCGATCTCCAGGTGTATCGCTCGGGTGGAGAGGCAAGTGAACAGGGCCCCGTATCTTTTTTCCCGCCGCCGGCCGATGGTAACGTCAATCGGCCCGAAGTAGTCCAGCCCGCAATTGGTAAACGGGCGTACATGGTGGGCTAGTCGGGCTGCCGGTAATTGACCCATTAGCGGCGGGTGGGGCCTCCCTCTTCGTATGCGGCATTCGGGGCAGGTGTGCGCAATTTTCTTTCCGGCGAGGCGAGCCGGTTTATTGCGCACTGCCGGTTGTCGGGCAGCCAGGCGTCGTCCTCCCTCCATAGTAGGCCGGTCTCCTACCGGTTTGCCCCTGCTAGGCGGGTGGTGCTCTTCGTTAGTGCCTCTCCTCGTTGGATGTCCGCGGACACCCGGATCGCGGCGGTCACGCCCAGCGAATCCGCGGCGAAATGCTGCTTGACCAGCCTGTCCACCCTGTTGTCCGGTGTATGCGTAGTCCGCAGGGAGGTCCGCTTGCTCCCCCTCGTTCCGCTATTCCTGCGTTGATACGGGTTACTGTTGACCCGTCATCGAGCAGCGCGTGTGTCCTCACTTGCCCTTTCGGGCCACAAACTTTCACTGGCACCCCTTTTCATGAACACGTTACTTGGCCCGTGGGCCACCGTCGTATTCACGGTGTCACTGCTTGCGGGGTACCGCAACCCGTCGTGCAAAGGTCTGTGGTGGGCGAAACGGCACGTGCCCACTCCACAGCTCACTTTAGATTTGCAATAACGGGTATAGTGGCCATTTTTTTTTTTTTTTTCATTTACTAGATTCTTATGTATCTTGAGGAGATGAATCATTTAAATTTACTGAATTTAAAGTTAATGTTCTTTATACAAATAGAACGGCGTCATATGCGCCTTGCAATTTTTACCTCATGTGGGTATTTAAAAATAGTACCTGGCTATTATAGACTTAGAGGTCATGTATTTTGTCGGTAGGGAAAAGTTGTTATGTAAAAACCCTACTAAAATTGCATGTTTTGCATAGCTCAACAAAGCAACCGGCATCAAGCAAGGGAAATATATACATACGTGTGTGTTTGTGTTATGTTGGGAGTGGGAAGGAGTCGGTCATGTCCTTTTATTTGGAGCTCTTCCGCATTTGCCTTTGGGAATAAGGAAACCATGAAAAACCTTATCCGGGAGGAGTCGGCCGACAGTCAACATGAAACTGTGCGGCCTTCAGTGATTTCAGTAGATGAAATCCTGCATTTTGTGGTGATGGGTGTGGGTGTCTGTTTTTATGTGATATATACTTTATGGGAATTTTTAGGATAAACTTACATACATATAGATAAAATAAATATTATTATATAAATATATACATAGATATATAGACATAAGTTGTGGGGAGGGGTCTGGTGATTGGGAATACCTACCGATCGCTCAGTCATCCGCGTCTGATTCGGGATTGTGCCAAATGTGATTAAGGTCCATCAGAATATGTTTGGGTAGTCTGTGTTTGTACCTGAAAGGGAGATCGCTAGGTGCATTGTATTGACCGATTTCTCTGATGAGTTTATTTTTACTATGTTGAAGTGACTTGTAAAATCGGTCGGTCAGTCTGTGTGTGTATTCAAATAAGGTCGGTATTTCTTCTCTTGCATGTAGTCTTTTCAAGTTTGTTCTGAGTCTTGTGTTGTACGTGATTTTAATGCAGAGATTTTGTAAGGTCTGTAGTTTTGTGTGGTCAGAGTGGGAGATGCTGCCCCACACGGGGATAGCATGAGTCAGTACCGGTCGAATGAGCGAATAGTAGATCAGGAGTTTGGTTCTAGGAAGTAGCGGACTTCTTCTGTTGAAGATTGGCTTCATCGCGCCGACTGCCTTTCTGGCTTTCACGTGCATCTTGGCTACGTGAGACTTCCAGTTGAGACGTGAGTCCATTGTGAGGCCCAGGTAGACGACCTCATCTTTCCATTCTAGGACGTGTCCTCCCATTTCGATGTTGACGTCTGGTATTCTTATTTTATTTTTCCTCGAGTACATTATGACTTCGGTCTTCGCCTCGTTCAGTTTGAGTCGCCATTTTTTGTAGAACTCTACGAGTGCGTCGAGCGCCCTCTGTAGGTATATGGCTGCCATGTCTGCTTGCGTCGAGGAAACGTAAAGTTTGACGTCGTCTGCATAGATGGAAAGGTTGCATCTCTCGTCATGGGGGATGTCGTGCGTGAAGATGTTGAAGAGGTGAGGTCCCAGTAGGCTACCCTGTGGCACGCCTTTTGGAATCTCACGTAGTGTCGACAGCGCGTTCCTGATGAAGACTTGGAAGGATCTGTTCTTGAGGTATTCTTGTATCACTCTCGTTAGGTATATGGGCGTGTTCAGTCTGTGTAGTTTGTGCAGGAGCCCTTTTATCCAAACGGTGTCAAATGCCTTTTCCAAGTCTAGCAATGCAGCGGCGGTGTAGCGATTTTCGTTGAATCTTCTCGCGATGAATTCCGCTACTCTGGATAGCTGATGGGTGGTGGAATGCCTTTTCCTAAATCCGAATTGTTCGTCTGGCAAAGTGTCTTCGTGGTGTGGTAGAAGTCTGTTGAGAATCACCTGTTCAAATACCTTGCTCAGCGTGGAGAGTAGGCTAATCGGCCGATAGTTTGTCGGCTGCTTCTTGTCCTTGTTTGGCTTGGAGAAGGGCAGCACGGTCGCCGTTTTCCAGATCTCAGGGAAATGTCCGATGGTCAGGCAGGCATTGAACAGTTTGGTGATGAAGATGATGGCTTTCTGAGGTAGATGTTTCAGTAGGATGTTATGTATTTGATCGCTTCCCGGCGCCTTATTTGTTTTCAATCGCCTGATAATGACGGCTACTTCGCTCGGTGTGCTGAAGTGGATATCGGCGGCGTTCGTCTGCTCGGCTTGTTCGAGGTTTCGTAGAGACTCTTCTACTAGTCGATCCGTTTCCGGGTCCGATAGGCCGTCCGTGGCTGCGTAGGCTCTCTCAAATCCATCGGCGAGCGCGTTTGCTTTTTCTTCGAGTGAAAGTGCCAGCCCTGATCCGTCTAGCTTCTCTAGCGGGGGAATCGCGTGATCCTCGTGTCTCAGCGCTTTTGCCATTTTCCATAGGCTGTTGTCCTTTGGCGTGAGTGACGTAACTTTCTTCGTCCAAAGTTCGCGTCTGAGGTCGGTGATCTCTTGCTTGATTTCCCGCTGTAGTGTGTTGTAGGCCGTTTTGAAGTAGCCGTCGCGCGTGTGATGGTAGATGCGTCGCAGGCGATTTTTCTCCTTAATGAGCGATAAGACGTGCTCGGGAAGCTTGATCGTGAATGTCTGTTCGTCTTTGAGGGGGATGAAAGTGTCTTGTGCAATTTGGATGATTTCGGTCAGAGTGCTTGCGGCTTCGTCGATCTCTTCCTTTGAGCGCAGAGTTGCCGACGTGAGATGTATCCGTTCGTTAATCTCTTTTTTGAATCCTTCCCAGTCGGCGTCCTTGTAGTTTCGCCGCTTTCTGGGGCTCCTTGAAGTCGTTCCTCCTATACTGAAGCTCACGGGCAGGTGGTCCGACGACAGTTCGTCCAGCGTGCGCAATGGCGAGATGGTCTTGGCGTTCTTCTCAAGTACTATATCCAGAGTACTTGGGTACATTGCGTGTGCTGAGTGGTAAGTCGGTTTGTCCGGCGCCATTATCGTGTAGTTGTGCGTCTGCATATGTGAAAAGAGCGTTTTCCCATTCGCGTTGCCTCTGTAGTTGTTCCAATAATTGTGCTTGGCGTTCAGATCTCCTCCTAGAATGACAATAGGGCGCAAATTAAGTAATTTATCGAGATCTTCTCTAACCAGTAGGTTGGGATGGTTGCAGTAGGCGGCGATGATAGTATGCGCTCTATCCTCTATGGTGACTTCGATAATCGTGGCTTCAGTATGCTTCAACTTCGGAGTAGGGATTCTTGTAGATGTAATGGTTTGACGAACGAATATGGCGGTGCCTCCGCCTGCGCCCTCTTGTCGGTCGTCTCGGTGTACTTCGAAGCCGGGCACTCTCAGGGGAATGTCGGGTTTGAGATGAGTTTCTGTAATGAGAAAAATGTCAATGTTAGTATTGTTTGCCAGAGCGAGCAATTCGTCAATTTTGAAACGGATGCTGTGGGCATTCCACAGGAGGACGTTCACCATCTGGGGATCAGACATTGATGGTGGACGTGATGAGATCCATCAGGATCCATGCCCTCTCCAACTCGTTGGAGCCAGCTGCGGCCAACTGCGGTTGCACCCGTCTCAATCCCTGGAGCAGGGCCATCATCAGTTGTGCGTCTCCTGCGCCGGTGTATGCCTCTCCTGCGGGCTTCTGCGTGCGGGACTGCGTATGGGGCTGCGAGCGGGGCTGCTCCGCGTGCTGCTCCTCACGCTGCTCCTCGCGCTGTTGGGAGGCCGTGTTTCCGCGGGCCACGTTGGCCCAGCTGCGTCCGTCGGTCCTCGAGGTCTGCTGGGCATGTGGCCCGCTGGTTCCTGGTGCTTGGCGCCGGTTCTGTCGCTGGTGCTGCTGTAGCGAAGCGACGTAGGCTATCCTCTTCGGGCAGCCCCTGTAGTTGGCGGGATGGGGGCCTCCGCAGTTGCAGCACGCGGCGGGCTCGTCCCTGGTGGTCTTGGGGCACTCGGCGGAGGCGTGCTCCACTAGACATTTCACACACCTCGCGGTGTGTGAGCAGTTGCGGGACCCGTGCCCGAAGTCCTGGCAGCGGTAGCACTGTGTCCCGTGCTGCAGGTGGTTGCTTCGGTGTTTTTGCAGGCGGATCCTGCAGTGGCATAAGTATTTGACAGCCGCCCTCAGCTGGCCCATGTTCACTTCCTTATTGAAGGTGGCCAGGTATATCGGATATTCTGCTGCGGCGGTCGTCATCCTGACGACTTTCACCGGGGGGAAGCCTTGTTCAGTAAGATCCGCTGCGATCTCCTCCGTCTCGATGTTTGGCAGGCCCTTGATGACCGCCTTTTTGAGCTTTTCCGCCTCCGCTGTGTAGGTGTGGAAGCCACGCGCCTCCGCACGCAGCCCGTTGGTAAGGGCACGGTGGTCCGTCATGCTGTGAACGATGATGTTCACTTTTCCGCCCGATCTGTACTGCACTTTAAATTTAGAGTGCCCGATGTGGCCCTGCACCGCTGTGGTGACCTGCCCGTGTGAGAGTGTCCCCAGGGTCATCACGACCGGGGGAACACGGTCCTTCCTGGCGGCGCTCGTGGTACCTGTGGAAGAGTGAGAAAAGTTATTAATATTTTGGCGCTTTGGTTGCGACGCGCCGCCGCCTTCTGTTACTTCAGTTAAGTTACCAAACCGGTTGCCGATTACAACCGGTTTCGATTGCTGCGGTGAAAGGGGCCTCTTCACTGTGTTGGTCGGCCTAGTCCATCCTTCTTCCTGGCGGGTCATCTCCATCTCTTGGGCGGGCTGCTGGAATCTGGGGGGCGGCACATAGCCCGAAGCTGGGCCTATTGGGGGGCGGCTGGACCCGGCTGCAGGGGCGGTCTCAGGCATCTTGGGGGGCGGTAGGGGGATGGCTGCCGGCTTCGTCCTCGGGTCAGCTGTGTGGGGTAGCAGTGGCTGTTCTGGTTGGGAGGCTGGGACCTTGATGGTCCCAGTTTTGGTCCGGTATTGATCGAAGAGCCGCGCGGGGATCATCCGCACGGCAGGTGTCCTGTATTTTCTCTTGATAATTGTTGGGGTCTTGTGTTCTTCCTCTCTCGGTGGGGCCAGGTCGTCCTTCTTCTTCTTCTTCTTCTTTGCCTTGAGAAAGGCAGTTGGCGGCGCGGTGGCCTAGGCAGTGAGCCGGACGGGGTCCGGCCGGCTACCAAGTTAGCAGGTGTCTGGCCGTGTAAACACGAGCCAGACAGAGCGGTTCGGGAGCGAAAAAATCTGTTGTCACAGAAGCGACTGTCGCTGGCGGCAGTCACTGAGCGAATCTTTTTCAGTCTGTGTCTGTGTCAGTGATCGTGATCGGGTATAGTGGCCCTTTTCTAAACACTTAAACACTTGTTATACACACGCACTACTTTCGCGAGTTCCCACCGAGCGGGAACATCTATTGCGGCGAACTGCGGGCACTCGCCCGATGTGTGGGCGCCATTACACTTTGCACACTTCACACTTTTTCACTTCTCACACTTTTCTCTGCTGTGGGATGCCCCGGGAAGTGCACCGAGCCAGCTGTGGGCCCGGTGGGTACTGAAGCTGCGGGCGCCGCCGGCGGGAGATCGGGCGGCGTTGGGCCGGCCCCGGTGTCGGCGGCGGGCTTCGGCTGTGCTTCCCCGGCATCGCTGGTGTGCCTCGGCTGCGCTTCCCCGGCCTCGCCGGTGTGGCTCGGCTGTGATGCCCCTGCATCGCTGGTGTGCCTCGGCTGCGCTTCCTTTCCGCCCGTAGCTCTCGTTGTAGCAGGCGGAGGGTGTCTTCTGTGGAGGGCTCGCTGTCCGAAACAGACTGCTCTTCCGCCGAAGCGGAGGCGCTCTCCGGAGCGGGGGCGTCTTCCTGTGCTCTTGCCTGCTCCGCGACACCTTTGTCGCCCCTTTCACTTTTGGGCCTGCGTAAAGCAAGGCTGTGTGCTAGCCGTGCTAGCCTCTGGTTTGCGAGCAGCGCTCGGTCTCGAATGCTGCTTCGTCTTGGCTGGGGAGAAGATACTGCGTGACCGCACCCTCCGGGCAACGGTCCTTCTCCTTCATTGAGCTGCATCTCGTTCGTGAACAGCGCTCGGCCACGAGGCGTGTTCTAATGCGGCTCTTTCCCTCCTTCGCCAGAGCTCTTGGCGGGGAAGAAGATACTGCGAAACCGCACCCTCCGGGCTGCGATCCCTCTCCTTCCCAATTGAGCGGCATCTCGTTCGTGAACAGCGCTCGGTCGTGAGGCGCGTTCTAATGCTGCTCTTTTCCTCCTTTGCCAGAGCTCTTGGCGGGGAAGAAGATACTGCGAAACCGCACCCTCCGGGCTGCGATCCCTCTTCTTCCCGCTCGAGCGGCATCTCTTCTTCTGGGCCTGCGTAAAGCAAGGCTATTTGCCAGCTGCGCTGGCGACGCGCAGCACCGGACACTTCGGGGTCGGGTGCTGTGAGACCGCACCCTCCGGGCTACGGTCATTGTCGCTGTTTGGTGTGGCCCGCCTAAAGCAAGGACCGGGGCTGGCTGGGCCAGCTTTGGTACGCGCATGTGCCGCACGTGTTCCTCCGATGCACGTCGCGCATCTCCGACATGGAATACTGACTGAAGCCGGTTTGTGGGACACGCTCGGTCCCGATGCGCGCTCTCCCCATCGAGGCTATCCGCTGAGATGAATGGCCGCCCGGCGGCACGCGTTCCGGATTATGCGTAGCGCCGGACTGCATTGTAGAGCCAAGCTCCATCCCTTCCTCGGTAGGTGGCGGTGCGTACGTTCCGTTCTCCGCGGTAACGCACACCGGTGCGTAATGTTGCTTGTCTGTAGCCATAGATGGCGCTGGCATCGTGCGCCCTCCATCTTCTGCAAATATGGCCGGAGGGGGAAGCTTCGTCCCCTCGTCAATAGATGGTAGCGCGCGGGTTATGTTCCATTGCTCGGGCCCGAGGCTTGCCGAGCCGTCGGGGATTGGCGGAGCGGGGGGCGGGGGGCCACGGTCTAGGTGCCGGTGGCCGATGTCATCTCTTTCGGGCGCGCTGTCATTCTGTCCGAGCGCTCCGCGGCCGCGTACTTCGGTATAGCGGCCGGCGTTCAACGTCCCCGCATGCTCTCCGTTGTGTGAGGGAGAGCCTACCGGCCCGGTAATCTTCTCATCTGCCGGGGTGGCGAAGGGGCTGCGCTCGGCCAAGCGGCGGCCGACATCTTTCTGCTTGGGGGCGTATGCGGCCAAACTGGCGGGAATCGTGCCAGGTACCGCGGGAGCTACGGGGAGCAAGCGGCCGCGCTCTACGGGCCCGATGTCTATTCGGTCGGGCGCGCGGGCAATGCTCTCCCCGTCATTTCGGCCGGGCGTTCTGGGTCCGGGCGATGCGGTGTCGCGTTCTTCGTCTGGCTCTGCATGGCCGGACACCTCCTTGTCAGGTCCTGTGGTGCCGGTGGGGGGTACGGGGGGCAAGCGGCCGCGCTCTACTGGCCCGATGTCATTTCGGTCGGGCGCGCGGGAAATGCTCTCCCCGTCATTTCGGCTGGCGTTGAGCGAGCCGGGGCCGTCTGGTTCTGCATGGCCGGACACCTCCTTGTCAGGTACTGTGGTGCCGGCGGGGTAGCAGGCGGCCTTCCTAGTCTCCGCAAGCTCTCCATTGTCTGAGAGCTTTGCCTGGCCAGGCACTGGTGCGGGCGACTGATGTGCGTCGAGCGGCGTCGATTCTGGTGACACCCCGGGCGCTGTAGGTACGGTCGTGAGCCGCCGCGATGGTTCGAGCGGCGGTGCTGTCTCGAGCGACCGTGTCATGTGGAGGGGCCGCGCCATCTCCGTGTGTGTTGCCTCGGGCAGCCGTCGGGACTCAGGCGGCTGTGCGGGCTCGGGAGGTGGCCATGAAGCTCCCAGCAAGGCGATTAACTGCCCTATCTGCCGGGCGGAGTCTCTCGCTTGCTGCTCGTTCCGCTTCCTCATTTCGCGCAGCTCTTCTCGTAGCTGGCGAATGGTGTCCTCGGTACGCCGCCGAGGCCGGTGAGTGGCGGTGGCTAGAACCGCTGCTGGGGCAGCTCGTGATCTAGCCTCGTGTGTGTCCGCAGCTGGTCCGGCAGGATACAGGCCAGGGGCTGCGGGCGGTGCGGTGGCTAGAGCCGCTTCTGGGGCAGCTCGTGCTCTAGCTTCATGTGTGTCCGCAGCTGGTCCGGCGGGGCTCGGGCCGGGGCGATCGGCACCGTCTTCTTCTCCACCTCTTCCTGACCGCAAGGACCTGGGCATCGTAGCGGCTGGTGACTGGATCCGGCTCGAAGGACCACTATGTAAGCGACGTTTCCCGCCACTCACATAGACTGTAAAATAGGGGCGCCGGGTAGTCCTGGGTAGCCGCCAAGATGCTCGTCAATAATGCCCCGGTAATGGCCCACAAGAGGAAGAGGCAGCGTCCAAAACGGGGGGGGGCAGAAATGAAATCCAAGTTTTCAAGTCAAGTCCGGGGAGGGGTCCTTAGGTCAGGCAGAAGAGGCGGAGAAGAGCTTGAGACGGTACCAGATCGAGTTTGTCAAGTGCGTGTGTGCGTTGGAAACGCTTCTTGTCGAATGCTGAATGCTCCCGGGGTACCTCTCTATTTATAGCCCGCCCCCCGCCCTTGCCGCCGGCGCAGGCGGGCCCGAACTTTTTGCCCATTTTTCCGGTGGTTCGAGTTTTGGCGGGCTATAGCCTCTGCTGTGTGCTACACAGCAGAGTTCTCTGTTGTCCCAGCTCTTCCCCTTATCCTTCTCTCCTGACTGACCCGCATGACCTTTCCCCTAGTAATTTATTTGATTTTATTATGACATGTTAGGTAACTTACATTGGGGTCCCTGCACCCACATTTTGTCAGGGAAACTTAGATATCTAATTTACAGTTAATTGGACATGTATTACAGATATTTATTCACATAGAGGAGAGTCCGGTCTATCTGTCCATATCATTTATTCGGTGATAGATTAGACCGAACTCTCATAATTTGACGAAACATTCGGAATTTTACGTGTATTTCTGATTAAAAAATACCTACTCCCCCAGACGGAGCGTTCCTATTGGTCCGCCCGGTGGGTAGGTGAGGGGAAGGGTAGGAAGCAGTGTCCGCCCGTCCACGCGGGGGGATTTCGCCCCCGGCCAAGGCGACCGAGAGCTGCCCGTTCTTGGGCCAAAGAGTGCCTTATCTTTATTCAAACGGGGTGCATTACAATTATGAACATAATTATCATTATATCAGTTGCCTTAAGCCTACATTTAAGGAGACGAGGACGGCCTGTGAGGGAACTCATCCTCGTCTTAGTTTACAAATATTTTTAGTTCTTCTTAAAAATAAAGGAAGAAGATGTCCGGAAGGGAATCTTCTTTCCCTCGTCGACACGTCCGGTACACTTGCTATTGAAACTAATAATAAATAAATAAATAAATAATGCCTACTCGCGTCAAGGCAAGAAAAACATCCCAGTTTTCAAGTAGTTTAGCGGCTACGCTAGGTTTGTGTAACATGGTTTGTGATTCAAAAGAAAGTGCCCGATACCTTCAAAATCTTCTAGCCGTTCGTTATACATTCAAGTGTATCAGGAATACCAACATACCAAAGTGACAGCGAATGAGCTAATAGCTAATGGCGTACAATCTCACAAGACGAAAGCTAATTTTAATTTTACGTAATCGAAATTTAGAATGAAATATTTTCCACTTCCCCCAATGCAAATAGTTGTCTTTTAATGTAATTAAGGTGAATCAAAAGGTTTTTTTTTAAAAAAGTGCATTTAACCGTTGCCAGCGATCTCCAAAAATTAATGAAATAAATCTGTGATGTGTGACATTAATGTTCAAACACGGGCACTAGCCTTGAATATTGAGAATTTGTCGGGATTGTCGGGCGCCAGGTCAGTCTAGTAAACATGAGCATTATATTAGAACATCGTAATCTATACATTCTAAAATATTATACGACCTGTTCTTATGTATGGTTCGGAATGCTGGACAATCAGTAAGGGTGATGAAGGAGCCCTAGAAAGTTTTGAAAGGAAGGTGCTGCGAAGGATTTACGGCCCAGTCTGTGATAATGGAGAATGGCGTATCAGATACAACCAGGAGCTATACGATCTTTACGAGGACCCTAATATCTCCAAGGAAATCAAAACTGGAAGACTCAGGTGGGCTGGACATATCCAGAGAATGAGCGAAGGAGATATTCCAAAGCGAATTATGGATGGTGCACCTGGGGGTCGGAGAAGAGTTGGAAGACCAAAGCTTCGATGGCTGGATGGTGTGGTGAAGGATGTAAGCACCATCGGCATCCGAAACTGGCGCAACGCAGCACAACACCGACAGTCATGGAGGCAGGCTCTGCTGGAGGCCAAGACCCGACCTGGGTTGTAGAGCCACAGATGATGATGATGATGATGATGATGTGTGACATTAATGTTCAAACACGGGCACTAGCCTTGAATATTGAGAATTTGTCGGGATTGTCGGGCGCCAGGTCAGTCTAGTAAACATGACCATTATATTAGAACATCGTAATCTATACATTCTAAAAAACCAGTATCAGGTAAAAATAACTTACGCCTCACGATGTCAGCCGGAGATTTTCAGGAACCACCTTCTTCTTCTCGCAAAATCCGTTGAATGCCCCCGTCGTTCCCATTCACCAGATGTCGCCACTGTCTCCAGTATGAACATAGAGAGTAAAGCCCCGTATTCATGGTAAATATTAGTTTAGTAACAAAGTTGAATCAACGTGTTGGGGGGGTTGCTGTCAACATGTTGCGGAGTTGATAACGGCATGTTGACAAGCTCTCGCCCGACGAGCGTAAACATCAGTTTAGCAACAAATGTTGACGTGTGTGAATGTGTTTGCAACAGTTTATAAACATGGCAGTAGTGTGGAGCAATGATAAAATAATGCAATTAATAGAATTGTTTCAATCTAAACCATTATTATGGGTTCTTCTATAAAAGAATACAAAGATAGAAACAAAAAGAACGATGCATTCGAAGAAATTTCTCAAGCCCTAAATGTACCCAAAAAAGACGTGGAAAATAAAATACATGTACTGCGTACCAATCATTTCCAGAAGATGTTCGAAATCACTTTTTGACATTCTCGTAAAGTTAATAAATGATCCATCTGTCATTCTGAGGTCACTCATCAAATTTTCTCTTTGCAAAAGATAGTTTCGATTCCACCATCTTTTTCTCTTTTTTTAATTGAAATCCTATTCATCAGATACAGAAAACACAACAACACTACTTCCTCAGACAACATTTTAACGCAGACTGGTGTGTGGACAACCTGTATTTATTTCAACAAAGTTTCCAGCAACATTCTCTCCGCTCATCAACAATGTTGATCAAATGTTGCTAAACTAATGTTTACCATGAATACGGGGCTTAACACGAATGCGTCAACATTCAAACGCACACTTCTTACGTGTCAACATTGATAATTAATTGGGGTAACAAGTAAAACTGTTACAGAATGATAATGTAGAAGTCATAAGAATGATCTGTTAGTTTATTAAAGGAAGTGAGAAGGTTCAGTAGAGTGCCAAATTACTGTAACTGTAGACGAAAATGTCTAAGAATGGCAGTGGTAGAGTGAATAGAAATGGAAAAGATTGGCAAATAAGATGAAGAAGAATGAAAATAGAGAAGAGTAACTAAAAAGGTCTAGGGTGAATATAAGGTAATATTAGTGATAAAAAGGAATGTTTGAGATGAAACTGGCAAGAAAGGTGAAATAGGACAACGGTGAATAAAGATGGACACAAAATACAAACAAGGATGAGGTTGAATGAACATGGGTAAAATCTACTAAAAATGACAAGGTTTTATGACAATGGGTATATAATAATGACATGAGTGGGTAGAGATTGACAAACAGTGGATAAAAATGGATGAAATTAATGAAGAATAACAACGGTACATGAAAATTGACAAAAATGACAGCAAAGAAGAAGAGTGGATGCAAGTGATCATAGAAAACGAAAGATATCAAGTAACTGACCGGTCAGTGGCTGAGTGGGCATCGCGTTAGGGTCCCACCCGTGCGTCACGTGTTCGATTCCTCGGCTGGCTGACACAAGCAAAATTTTCCGCTTAGTGTGGTGGTAGTAGGAGATTTTCAAACGTTGTTGGGTTATTCGTAACCCGGGAATGTTTGTCTGTCTTTAAAAAAAAAAGAATGAAAATGGAAATGAAACACAAAAGAAAAGAAGATTTCTATATAAGGACTACAAATACAAATGTCAAAAGAAAAGGTAATTGGGTAAAATGATTGACTATTTACAAGGATGGTAAGAAAGGATCAGGGAGAATTAAAAAGGACAAGAAAAACCAACAAAGAGAAGGATGAAAGAAAGAAGTCAAAGTGGGGTTAAAACTTTCGCAAGAATGAATAGCGGATTAGTGAAAGAATCAAGAACATTTAGGGCAAGAGTGCACAATAAAAAACAAGAATCCAGAGAGACTATGTTCTGTCACTAATATTTTGGTTTGATTTTCACCAGGACCGGTCCCTTCAGGTACCAGTCGGCGCTGAAAGTGTTCATGCTCCCGCCGAGGTCCCGCTACCGTCGTCAGATCCTCTTCTACTTCGAGGACTTGGTCGGTGAGTTGATGGTTCGCAGGTAAAAGCACGCTACTTTTACAAAGCAATGTCCAAGTGCATTTTTCCCATTGTCTAAACACGATTTTCACTATATGTTCATCATATGTTCTGGTTAATTATCACGAGAAAAAATAATGAAACGGAAGAAAGTGTCTCTCCTTCCTTGCGCTGTCCCAACTCATTGCCTAGGTAGGCTGTTGGGGTCGGCTCTTCTCGTTCTCAGGTTGTAATTTCTTCTGTTCTGAGTATCGCTTTCATCCAGGCCGTTTCTCTGAAGAATTTTGGAGCATTGAGTCATCCAGGAGTTCTTCGGTCTTCCTCTGGATGACTGTCGATGAAGCTCCATAGACATTGCCTGCTTCACTGTGTGATCTGATGGTCTCCGTCTTATGTGCCCATACCATCTCAACTGTCGTTCCTCCAGCTTACTGTTTATGTTTGTGACACCCAGGCTGCCACGAATGCGTGAACTTTTAATCTTATCTTTTAGTGATACTCCTGCCGACCATCTAAGCATTCGCATTTCTGCTGTTTCGAGTTGCGTAGAGTAGGAGTTGTACATAGTCCAGCATTCGGAGCCGTACATTATCGCGGGTCTTACAATAGTCTGGTATATCTTTCCTTTAAGTTTTATAGGCATTTTGGAGTCACACAATATTCCTGTTACGGATCTGAATTTAATCCATCCCACATCTATTCTACGGATGACATCCGCTGCACATCCTCCGTCTCTGTGGATTAGTGAGCCCAGGTACTTAAATGAATCACAATAAAGAACTCCAGTCCAATTTTTTTTTTTTTTTTTTTTAATGAATAATGACCTTCTAACTTAAATAACTGCATTTTTATTTTTATTTTTAGAGTTAGTTTTAATAGTTAATATAATTGTCAAAGTTTTAATTTTTCAAGATCCCACTAAGACCACCGTATGTACGGTGAATCGTGTGACGTCATCACTCCTGAAAAATTACTATAGGATTGGGCATTCTCCCTAGAAGTAGCATTACTATTTTTTTGTGCAGTAGTTTTTCAATATTTTAAATAATAGAGATAAACTAATAGAGATACCTCTATTTTTGATACTGAATTATTTAAGCTTAAATATTGTTTCAATAAACACAACAACTAAATCTCTATAAACAGTATGAAATAACGAATAACATGAAATGTTGTTAATACTGATGGCTTATGTCATACCTACACAATCAAAGATTTCAATACAATGACTGCTGACGCGTGACGTCAGCACTAACCATTCAGTAATACCAACTTTACGGTGTGTTTTGACAAGAGGTTTAAAAATGCACTTTTTAATAATTTTTTAAGAACTACGTTTAATATTATGAAATAAAACTTATATATTCGAAATCAGCGTTTATTGGTCTATATCAACCATACTCAAGCCATAATATTTTTCACTAGAGTTCCTTATTGGCTAATGTTACTCCATCCAGTTGCATCGAAGGAGTTACAGCATTTGTTTCTTCAAATAGGTCAATAGCAAATACAAATATTCAGTCTTTTTCCTGCTAGTTTTTAGGCCATTATCCTCCAGGATCTTTCTCCACCTTTCCAGGCTATTCTGTAAGTCACAATGATTATCTGCTATCAGTACTACATCATCTGCAAAAAGCATAGTCTTGAGAATACTGTTGTTCATTTCTTGTCTTGTTAGATAATTCATGACCATTATGAATAGTAGTAGGCTGAGGACAGATCCTTGGTGTTCCCCCACTTTAATTGGAAATTTTGGTGATGTCCCTGATGTGCATCTTCCTTGGGTATCAACGTGTGTATACATATCTTGTATGGAGAACACATATCCTTCTGGTACATTGTGGGCTCTCAATGCCGCCCATATAAAGATAAATTTTGAAGTCGAGAATTATATGCTCACTAAAATTTTAATCAGAAATGAAGTGTAAGTAGTTTCAAAATGGTGAGTTATTTGCTGCGTTAGTGTTGTTGGCTTCTATATGAAGAAGCATAGTGTGCTTGGCACGCCTCGTTGGAACATTTAAACCAATGACGGATAGCAACTCGGGACTATCAACTTTATTATTTAGCAGATTATATACATAGAAACAATAGATCTGACAATGTGAATCTTTTTTGTAAATTCAATATTTTGTTTGAAGTTTTGATGTTTTGCTTACGTAAATGTTTCAAAAATTTATTCTGTATGCTTTCCACTAAATCTGTGGATTCCATATTTTGGAAGCATTTGATGTGCTTATCAAAAATTAATGTCTAATGTAGGTTTTACACCATCTCTTTTTTCAGCCCGATTCCTGTATAGACACCAAAGACAAAAAAAATTCTTTTTACGTGATCACTATTTTCATATGTACGATTTCAGTTGGCATCACAGCAAACAACATGGTTCATGTGTTGTTTGCGATGATGTCAATTGAAATCGTAGATATAAAAATAAAGATGAAAAAAGCGATCGTGTATAGTGAAAAATTTTGTCTTTTGTCTCTGTTCGGTAATCGGGCTGAAAAAAGAGATGGTGTAAAACCTACATAATTAATGTGATTGTTTTCCAGTTTCTTTCGGAGGTGCAGCAGGTCTCTTCCTCGGGTTCAGTTTTCTGAGCGGAGTGGAGATAGTCTACTTCGTGCTGAGTCGCCTCCTATCCTCTGTGTCGAGGATGCTGTGCCGAGGGACCGGGGCCGCCAGACCCGGCCGGGGCGGGCAGAGAACTAACTACTCCAGGGACCAGGACACCAACCAAGAACTGTTCGTCTTTAGGAAGATGGGGCAACCTCGAATCAGGGTGGAATAATATAAGCCGTGTCAACATTGTAAGCAATGTAAGCAATGTAAACAATGCAAACAATGCATTGAATTGAATATGAAGGTCGGCAATTTAAGCAATGCAAGCAATGTTTTGGCGGTAAATCTAAAATGGCACATTTTAAATCGTAATAGAAAATTTATTCATTAAGTAACAGAATAATAATTCCTTCAATACCATAAGTATTTTTTTTTTAATAAAAATACCCTATTTTTCGAATTCAGTGAAACTACTATCATGTACTTTACTTATTTATTATAATTAACTTATTATACTATTAAAAATACTACTAAACTACGTTTTTGACAAAACAAATGTCAACAAACACAAACTATCATTAATAAATCAGTTAAGACATGTTTACAAAAAAATATAAAAACTCCGATGGTAAACACAAGCTTTGGACAAAATCACCGCAAATCCAGGCAATAAAAGCATTCAAAAATCTTTCACTCGATATAAAAACTCCGATGGTAAACACAAGCTTTGGACAAAATCACCGCAAATCCAGGCAATAAAAGCATTCAACAATCTTTCACTCGATATAAAAACTCCGATGGTAAACACAAGCTTTGGACAAAATCACCGCAAATCCAGGCAATAAAAGCATTCAACAATCTTTCACTCGATATAAAAACTCCGATGGTAAACACAAGCTTTGGACAAAATCACCGCAAATCCAGGCAATAAAAGCATTCAACAATCTTTCACTCGATATAAAAAATGAGGGAAACAAAAAAAATCAGATACAAAATTAAAAGATGGATTAATGGTCTGGTCCAGCTGGTCCAAAAAAATATCGACTTTATTTTACTGCCTAGAAATCTTCCTATACATGCAGGTGCCGCGCCTTAACGGGTACGCATGCGCGGCCCATTTCTGCACGTTTCATACAAATCTTAGATTTGGATTTGAGATCAAAATACCCAACCAAACTGAAAAATTATTTTTGTAATCAAAAGGTATATCAAATATCTAGTTAGGATGTGAGCTACTTTATTTATTTTTGCTTTAAATTATTAGATATAGGCCATTAAAAATTTGAATGTTTACGGCGGAATAAAAAATAGTCATTTATATATTAAAATTACAACCCAAAAATTGCATTTTTAATAATGTTTTTTGTGTTTTTCTTTTACTCACAAATAATTGCCTAAGTTGCGTCCAAAATAATGAAACACTAAAATCTTTAATGGCCTATCTAATAATTTAAAGCAAAAATAAATAAAGTAGCTCACATCCTAACTAGATATTTGATATACCTTTTGATTACAAAAATAATTTTTCAGTATGGTTGGGTATTTTGATCTCAAATCCAAATCTAAGATTTGTATGAAACGGGCAGAAATGGGCTGCGCATGCATTCCTCTTAAATTGTTGGTGGTTCACCAATCCGTAAAAAAAAAGGTAGGTAAAAAACGTAAAGTAGACATTATATTTTTAAAAAATCTAGACATCATGCATGATTTCACATTATTCACTATGTAAAAATATCATGTAACTGTAATAACAGTAAAAATATTGTGCAATGTCTAGAGTTTTTAATATCGTATCCTATGCTTTCAAAGTCATATTTTCTCCAATCATAAAAATTCGTATATGGAAAGTGACTTGCCAGGTAAGTATATTTTATGTTTCTGTTTGTAAATTTAAATAATAAATAGATAGAACTTAGGAACTCATAATAAATTGTACAATGGCAACATAACTAAAACGGCGCTCTAGAAATTATCCAAATATTACAGAATTATTCTGGTATCGGTAAGTATCAATATTTTTAGAAGCATTTTACACTCCATTACTATTGATATTACATCTATTAAAATATTAGTGGAAAGGGTAGGTTTGATATCAATTTAAAAAGACCCAACCTTCCAATAATAATAATATTAACGCAACAATCCAATAATTAACACACAAGAAATGTTTCACTCAGCGGCGTGGATCGCCAATGGTCGCATTTACTGTCTGATACTGACCTATGAAGTTCGCAATAAGTGGCAAACAAATAATAATATCAAAAAGGTAAATCCCAAGGGCTCGAACAAGATAATATCACACGAGATGCATAGCTGACCCTTTGACTAATGTTTGCATTTTAGAAGAGAAATATTATTACTTAATACGGTGCAGCAACAATAACTTCCTTTTTTCAAAACTTAATAAAATCCATTGTATGAATCAGAAAAAATTTATTTGGTTTTTATATTGTAGGCACATACCTAAAGTTTTGTATTACTTAGTTTTGAAGATCAAATCAGGTAGGTGACGTCCCCCATTCTACATATACTGAGTAAACCGATTTCTCATGTTTGTCATGACTCTTGCCAGCATATCATGCGTTATCCTGGCAATTTCTTCCTGGTTGTTGGTCTTCAAATCTTGTGGGGTCCTTGGACGGTTCACATAAACATGGGATTTCAAAAAAATCACAAGGGAACTAATCGGAAGAGCGGACCGGCCACTCCAAATCCCCCCTAATAGAGAACTCCAGTTCAATTTTTTTTTTTTAATGAATAATGACCTTCTAACTTAAATACCTAACTGCATTTTTATTTTTATTTTTAGAGTTAGTTTTAATGGTTAAAATAATTGTCAAAGTTTTAATTTTTCAAGATCTCCCTAAGACCACCGTATGTACGTTGAATCGTGTGACGTCATCACTCCTGAAAAATTACTATAGGATTGGGCAATCAGCTGATCAAGTGCCGCCATTTTGAATACCGTTATTCAAGGATTCTCCTTAGAAATAGCATTACTGTTTTTTGTGCAGTAGTTTTTCAATATTTTAAATAATAGGGATAAACTAATAGAGATACCTCTATTTTTGATACTGAATTATTTAGGCTTAAATATTGTTTCAATAAACACAACAACTAAATCTCTATAAACAGTATGAAATAACGAATAACATGAAATGTTGTTAATACTGATGGCTTATTTCATACCAACATAATCAAAGATTTCAATACAATGACTGGTGACGCGTGACGTCAGCACTAACCATTCAGTAATACCAACTTTACAGTGTGTTTTGACAAGAGGTTTAAAAATGCACTTTTTAATAATTTTTTAAGAACTCTACGTTTAATATTATGAAATTTAACTTATATATTCAGAATCAGCGTTTATTGGTCTATATCAACCATACTCAACCTGCGGCCCGCCAAGCTTTTGTGTGCGGCCCTAAACACTTTACCATCAGGAACTTGATTTAAAAAAAAACTATCATTCTAAATTTCGTATATCTTGAGATTCGTTTCGACTTTGACGCACAGATAGACACCCGAAAAGGATTGTCATTATGGTCCACATGATTTGGTACAAGAGTAAAGTACGACACGTTGTTTAGATTTTCACAGCGAAAAGATTTTTTGTTATTTGTTTTTGGGGTGTTATGCCGTGTTGCGCTACCACCCTCTTTAGCTAACGTTTCGGACAGCATCACAGTGTCCATCATCAGGGCAGATGTGTAAGAGTGTTGCTATTTACACACGCTAGATTTATTCCCAAAAAACAAATATTTGACACAAACGCGCGCAAGTAATTTATAAATAAAAGTGCCACTTCTAGAAACAACCGCATCAATTATAATACATAAAAACTGGTTAATGTCACTGGTTCGTCAGGTACCTACTAATTTTATCAGCATTTCTTGCTGTCGTATAAAGTACTGCTTCGTTATAATTTAAATACGCATAATGAGGTGATTTTTCACAAAAAACGGCGCTCTACAAATTATACAATTATTATTATTATTAATGGCGGCGGGAGTGTCTTCAAAATGTAATCGAAAAATGTTCGACGAAAAGAGAGTGCTTCAAGACAAATAATGGGAAGAAGAATATTTCTTTGTTGGGGGGGGGGGTGATGATTTTTTTCGTCATACCAGTATAGTGTTGCGGCCCGCGTTACTTTACAAATACATGTATGTGGCCCGAAGAGAAAAAAAGGTTGAGTATCGTTGGTCTATATGAACATAATTTATTAAAGCCATAATATTTTTCACTGGAGTTCCTTATTGAGATGAGGCGCTCTGGGAAGTGTTCCCTCAAAACAGTCATTAATGCTCGATGATCTAATGGGACAAGGGACTCCAGTTCTTCCTCTTGTCGCACTTGCAGTTTGTCTGAACCATATAACAATTGATAGATAACAGTGACCCATATAACAATTGATATCCGGTCCAGAACAGAAGCTAAATTAAAGCGATTAAGAAAGGCGCGCTGAAAAGTAGGCTTCAACGGCAAACGTACACTCCTCACTGTTCCAACGCATGATGGCGACTAAGCTGTGTCAGGCAAAAACTTTAAAACGTCCTCTACACTACTCGCTTCGACGAAGTCCTCGACGAAGTTAGCCGAAGTTCGAAGCGCGTGTTTACACTACTCGCTTCGAACTTCGGAGCACTTTGAGTCCTTTGACTCGGGCCAAATACCGACAATTATCGGAAGTCAGGCGAAGCGAAGCGAAGTTGGACGAAGCGAAGTGAAGTTCGTGTCTACACTATCGTATTCGATTAACTTCGATCAACTTCGCGAGTAGTGTAGTGGAGCTTTAAAGTTCCCCCTCTCGAACGAGATTACTAGCGCTCCGCTACGACATCAACCGACTGAATGGCGCGCATTTAAAGTTCCGCCTCTCGAACGAGATTACTAGTGCTCCGCTACGACATCAACCGACTGAATGGCGCGCATTTAAAAAAAAAGTTACGCTGCCGCACCCGTATTATCTTGTTCAAACCCTACTTTCAAATCCTACTTTGGCTGGAAGCAAAGCTTCGGAATATTTCCGAAGAAGGCTGAAGCTCTTCGGGTCGTTGGACCTATCAGTCTTTACTTTTCTGCACGGCGGCCTGAAGTGGCGCGGGACTCTGTCGGGATTGGTATATTTATGACTCTGTCGCTCCGAAGTGTGCGTGTGGGAGATGTCATTAGTCGGAGTGTGGGTGATGGTCGGAGTGTACAGATGCCAATGCACCATGCACCTAAATAATATAATTATGCATAAATATAAGCATGCATTGTTTGCACCAATTCTAATTTTGGTAAATATCGGTTCGGACTGGCCACGCTTATTACGAATAATTTTTAGAAAAAAACTTTAGATTCGCCTTAATTACTGTAAAAGGAAACTTTTTGGCTTTGGGGTGGCGGAAAATAATGCATTTTAATTTTCAATTGCATAAAACCAAAATTCACTTCACGAACCGACACAGCGAAAATCCGCGGCCGTAAAAATCCTGTCACTGTTATGTTGGTATCCTTGATAAATTAACAAGAGCTAATACGACTGTAGCCGACTTCGTGGGATAAGGCGCGTAATTATGAAATTTGTCTAGCGGGCTTGTTTGTATAACATGGTTTGTGATACAAAAGAAAGTGCCCCTTTATAACGCCTACTCGCGTCAAGGCAAGAAAAACATCCCAGTTTTCAAGTAGTTTAGTGGCTACGCTAGGTTTGTGTAACATGGTTTGTGATGCTGGCATACAATCTCACAAGACGAAAGCTAATTTTATTTTACGTAATCGAAATTTAGAATGAAATATTTTCCACTTCCCCCAATGCAAATAGTTGCCTTTTAATGTAATTAAGGTGAATAAAAAGGTTTTTTTTTTTAAAAGTGCATATTAACCGTTGCCAGCGATCTCCAAAAATTACCAAAATTTTTGCAATGTATAAAAACTTGCCTAAAGGTTTATATAACGTCATTGCCTAAAGGCCTTTATTCATTTAATATTCTAAATTTCGTAATAACAAATATATACGAATAGAGGTTTGTTAACATAATAATTCTGCTGTGTTTTCATAATTTCGCGGTATTTCATGTAGGTATCCCACGAAGTCGGCTACAGTCGTATTAGATACCAACATAACAGTGACAGGTACGGCCGCGGATTTTCGCTGTGTCGGTTCGCGAAGTGAATTTTGGTTTTATGCAATTGAAAATTAAAATGCATTATTTTCCGCCGCCCCAAAGCAAAAAAGTTTCCTTTTATAGTAATTAAGGCGAATCTAAAGTTTTTTTCTAAAAATTATTCGTAATAAGCGTGGCCAGTCCGAACCGATAATTACCCTAATTTCGAAAAGAAACCAAAATATATCACTGATTATAGTGATTACACAACATCTAGAAATATTAAGTTATAAAAAACATGTTAGGACATGAACATGAACAGTGACATCACCGGTGTTGTTTGTACAAATTCAAACATGAACAAACTTCACCGCGAATTTTTAGATCCAACACTCAAAAAAAAATTACAACTCTTTTAACACAAAAACAAAACATTATTTACTATTAGAGAACTCAACAACCATTTACGGAGTAGATTAATATTTTTGGTTTTTAAATTATCAAGCTAAAATAACGATTTCTTGATTATAATTAAAATATTATGTTATAATAATATTCATTGAGGGTCATTTTTGAGTTCCAATACGAAAATATGGTCTTCGCTCGTATTTATTTCAGTCCGTCAACCTAAGATGACAACACAAGAAACTGCATGGTGAAATATGGAAACGTTTCAACTCTAGCGGCAGAAATAAACACTACAAGAAAGATTGTGTATACACGAAAATCAGTTGTATGATGTGTAACATTTGGGGAAATTTACCCATTTCTGGGAAAAATAAAAAATGTCACTTTGGCACAACCGTAAATGTTGCAATATATTATTTTAGATTACGCCATTAAAGTTGAATTAAACAACACAAGCATGGGGTACTGTGTATTGATGCGTACAAATACACTCCGTAACATAAACGTTAATATTTTGTCTTGTCACACCCTGTTTAATCCAGATTGTTAAAATATGTACTATCGCTAGTTAATTAAAGTTGAACAACGTGAATTTGAAATTGTATGTATTGGTGCATATGTTTATTTATTCACGATTTTGATTTCCATGCTAAACGTCACTGAGAAACAGTTCTTCTTTGTCTTGTTTATTTTGAAACATGTTACGCCAGAAATTCACTTGTGTGAACCGATACTGAAAAAGGCAATCACCGAACTGTCCCATGATTCGATTTCTTGATAATTGGATTTCTCCCAAGATTTAGGGAATTCATGTAGACATGGTAACACTACGGTAGTTGTAGTTTCCTCTGCTAGATGCCAGTAGCTTACTTCGTGAATTTAAATTTGTATGGAAATTTTGAGAGCTTCTCCGATTATCTTTTGTCTGTAATACTGTAGAGATGGAGATTTAAAGGGAACCAGTTATTAAACCAGTTAGTTTGGAACCAGTTCCCGGTGGCGAAGCTTCCTTGCGATCAGTCTTGGCAAAATTGTGCAAATGGTGAAGACCGGCTCTGGCAAACAAGAGAATGCGCCTATTAGCAGATGCGCATAAACCAATTTTGGTAGGAGTTGGGGTCAACCGGAAAAAAATCATCCATCACCATTTTGGATTCCCGAATAACTAAGGCAAAACTGTGCAGTACGCGAAAAGCAAAGTGCAATATTTTGTTTGCCAAGCTTTAGCTGAGTGAAAGAATATATTGGGTTCCCACACAGGCTTCGCGGGTTTAATTTCTTTGTTTATGATCATGGCAGTAGGAGAATTTCAATTAATGTCAGGTTTTAAAACTATGTTTCAAATTTCGATTACTCTAGTATAGCGATGATCAATCTTTTTAGACGGAAGACCATTTTTTACATTTTTAATTTGTTCACAGGTCGCGGGGTAATTTGTGTATTATAAAGTGTTTTTTTTTTATTAAAACAATTAAAGAACGCCAAAAAGAAAACGCCGCAAGCGAAAATTTTATGTCTCCAAGGCCATACCAATAAATAATAAGTCGATTTTTATCATTCTGATATAATAATAAAAAATCCGTGTGCAGCCCCTAGACGCTACAATAATATTGTACAATATATTTTATCGTACAATAAGATTGAAAGGCGCTAAGAGTCCAAACGATCAAATATTGCACAATAAACGAACTGCGCAATGTTTTCGAGTAAGTATTTTTATTTTAGTATTTTCAAGTAAATATTGCGCAATACTGAACCTATACAATGCAATAAAAAAATATGGTGCAATAAAAATTAAACTTGCTCGAACTTTCGTTCAATCATTGCGCAATCTTCAATATTAACCCCAAACGGTCAATAATATTGCACAATTCGTAATATTGCTCAATATAATTGATTGTCTAGGGGCCGCCTAAGTGAAATCTTCAGAAATCTAAAGAAGACAAGAGTGGAGAGGCTACGAAGCACCGCAAAAAGAAGAGACCGATTATTCTATCTCATTCTCTCGCAGGCTTAATCCTATAGATGAATGTGTTTGTCTCTTTTTGGTGTCACTTTTTCGTATCATCGAGTTTCAAATCACAACGGTGCTAAAGAATTTTTAGCTTCAAAAATACCTACTTTCAATTTTGGGAAACTTTTGATTTTATTGTTCGGATAGTAAAATTTATTAAAGAAAAAAAAAAAAAATTTAAAAAACGGATACCTCTAAAATGTAACAAACACAGATCCCATCAAAAGTGAAAAAAAAAATTCTACACCTAAGGTCGAATCACGAAATATTGTCTTTTAAAGAAGAGGTAAGAAAAATTTATTTTTTATTTTGAGGGGCTGATCTAAAACTTTGAAGAAAGACTGAAGTTTTACGCTAAAACCCTCCGTAAAACAGAACAGAAGAAAGGATTTTCCATACCTCATTTTTAAAAATCTTTTATTTAGCCAAATGGGCAGTACTAAAGGCTCGCGGGTTGCTTATTACTGCTCTACTAATCAAAACCAAAATTTCCCCTGAAATCAAAAGATTTGAAGGTAGGTACATTATTATGAGCAAAGCTTTCTTCAGCCATGTACCTATGTACCAATATTGAAAAAAAAAAATAAAAAACAGGACTTCACTAAGCTGAGTCAGCAACATCAAAGAAAATAAAATGATTAAAAAAACATGTCAGTTCTTGAATTCAATGTCATCTCTTCTTTGTTTGCGAAAATATTCGAAAATTGAACCGTTTCTAAAATAACTGGTTACCTTAAAGTAATCGTGACATTAATAACTACCGTCTCCCTCTGTAATACATCACTAGTGCATAAGCCTAAACACAAACGTGGGATTGAGAATAGATGCATTCTCAATTTATTTTCGCAATATTGATTAAAAACACCTTAGCGGTTCAGTTTTAATCTTCCAATTTATTAATTGCATTAAAAGAGCCAGTTTAATGTGTTAACACAAGTGTAAAACTCCCTTTTGAAGGGGCCTCGAAAGAACAGTGTTATTTTTTTAGGTTATCTTCCTGCTTTTGTAATTTTATGATATTAAAATGGACTCGCAGCCGTCGCAGGAGGTGACGGACCTCCTGAAGCAATGGGAGGAACAACACCCGACGACTAATTATGATCCAATTCCGACATTAACGAGGTAATTGCAAATAACACGCTTTCAAAAATTCGTCCCTGCCAGTTGTCAAAATCTGGGTGGACTTTGTAAATAAGAATTTAAATGTCGTCTCAAATGAACCTAAATCTGTCAAGTACTGTAATAATGTTTATTCTGCTTTTATCAACGAAATGCACGTATTCATTTGTGTTATTAACAATTTTTTGTCATTTTTTTGTCCAGGCAGGGGGTAATCTAAAATTAAATCTGTCAAAAATGTAAGACACGACGTCTGTGGTTGAGAGGTTAACATCCTCGTCCCCAGAGGTCGCGGGTTGAGTCTGGAGTGCGCCAATAAATTATATTGAATTATGTTTTATTTCACTTCTATCTAAAATCAAATATACTGATGGTCCCACCTTTTGTTCTTAACATACACCGAAAGAGATTGTCCTAATTCCACAGGCTCCAAACAGTAAGAACTGTTGTGCTATAATCTCCAAAAATCTGACAGCTGTGGTTGCTTACTGCACGCATTGTTAAAACATTGAATTTTCAAAATTATTTGTGACTCAGAGCAAAAATTTTCTGGGTAAAAATGTATAAGCCCACCTCACGAATATTATGGAACGTTCGTGTTGTCGAAGTTCGATACACGGATAATACGGAGCATTTCTTTTTTAATTAATAGACAATCAAATATGACGTTTGCCAGAAGTACCTACTTATAAAATAAATTCTCGTCAAAATAAAAACAAAAAAGTACCTACTTTGTTCAGTCGGTTGAGGTTCAAGCTACGAAAGCTGCATGTCATCATCATTTAGATATACATCCCAGGTTTTGAATGGTTTGTTTGGCAAGCACGGTTTGTCTAACGGGTATGTGTAATTATTCTATCTTTCTTTCCATGTTCTTCTGTTATGGTTTATGTTACGTTATGGTTTTCAAATGTAAAAACTAACTCATCCAAACACCCTCAGTACGGCTAGATGAAAATAAAATGGAAGTTAGTCATAGCGTAAAGTACCTGGGACATATTATCACCAACGTCCTTAAAGACACCGAGGATATGAAAAGGCAAAGAAGAGCGATATCAGTTATAGCAGGTATGCTATCAAGACATTTTCACTTCTGCAGTCCAAATGTAAATAAGAATACATCGTTCTATACTTCAGAACTGTGGGTTGACTACTGCATCCCAATGGCATAACACTTTTCGCCAAATTTTCCGCCTACCAAGATACGAGAGACCAGACCCTAGGCTAGATGAATC
The DNA here is from genome assembly GCA_929108145.2 of Limnephilus rhombicus. Taxonomy (NCBI): domain Eukaryota; kingdom Metazoa; phylum Arthropoda; class Insecta; order Trichoptera; family Limnephilidae; genus Limnephilus; species Limnephilus rhombicus. The sequence goes on along the minus strand of OV815290.1, from coordinate 20,580,169 downwards.
AGGCAACTTCTCAATACGGTCAGAAACTTACTGAGGGAACTGGTAGCACTTTTTTTTACATTTTGGGAGCCGGGAATGGGTGCCGCCGCCCCGGGAACCTTTATTGGATAACCAACACCTCTGCCATAGGTCACCCCAAGTGGTTCGCTACGTTTGGTGATTTAGCAGGTGTGCCCGGGTTCATGGGGTGAGGTTTGTCTAGGTCTTGGAGGCGGACGACCAGGATACACTGAACCCCAGATTTCTACCCACCCCTTAAACCATCTCCTTCCTTTCCTTAAAAACCCTCCACACAGCATCCCCAAAGATGACATAGGCCCTGAGGGAAATTATTTTCCTCCGGGCCTCCTGTGTGGAGCTCATGTAAAAAAAAACCACACAGGAGGCATGTCATCTTTGAAGATGCTGTGTGGAGGGTCTTTTTGAGGAGAGGAAGGAGTGAACATGGGTCTTGAAGAGACCCATGTTTTAGAAAGGAGTTTGTTTCAGTAGCCGGCAAATTGTTCCACAGCCGAGTTGTTGAACTCAAGAATGAGTCGTAGAAACGATCCGTTCTAATGTGACATGTCAACCGTGTACAAATGTTAGGCGCGGGTTTGGCGTGTTTCCCGACTATGCACCGGTGCCGATGGGATCAATGACGCTAGTTCCTCGAAGCATCTTCCATTGTAATACTGATAGAACACGGACAGCATTCCCACCTGACGCCTGTGCTCTAAAGATTGCAATCCGTTTGTTAAGTATCAAACGGACCGCCCATTTCTGCGCAGAGTCCAGGCTTTTTTTTTTTAAGGTATTTCGGGGCTCCAGACCGGAGGTGGCTGCCAAAAATTCAACCGTGGGGTGCACTTGCGATTTGTACAGGGTTAGCAGTTGGCAGGTCTGCAGTATCTGCGGGCCCTGTACAGTATGCCCAGTTTCTGAGAGGCCAACTTAACTCTGGCTTCGATGGAGCCCCCGTACCTGAGCTGGTCACTTAGAGTTGCACATCGATGGAGGTCCTGTTCGGAAGATTGCTTCCATTGAACTACTAGGACTACTAGCGGGACACTGCTTTCTCAGGACACATGCAGTTTTTGGGAGTGGAAGACACCAATAGATGCAGGAAATGTGAAGAGGATGAAGAGACTCCAATGTCCCGCCCTGGTGGGAAGATGGCTCAGATACCTGGAAGACATTTTGTAGAACCAGGAAACAACCAAATATCCAATGACGACCCTGGTGAACTTTATAAAATGGAGCAGTTTACTGTTAAAAGAATGAGGTGAAATGGGAGATAGCACAGTGGGCCCATCGCCCGGGCTCACGGGAACTATCTGTACAGCTTTAATAAATAAATACGAGAGTACGCACACATGCTTGTAGAATACGAACATAAACAACAAGCCAGATCGGGCAAAAAGTAAACTAAAGTACAATTCTTAATCTACAACATCATACAATTATTTTTCAAAATATTCACCATAAGACCCATAAGTTTGTTTTCAAGACAATTTAATGTTGCCAGACGTACGTATGACATAGGAGGCTTAACCAGTCGGCAACTGAAGCAGATATATGCATTAAAAATACGACAGCAGTCAAGTACAATAAGCGTGTTTATACGTCAACGTGTGTGTCTCCATAGAAATCGTTCTAATTCCGTTATTGTTTTAGTGACATCCCTAAAACAAAAAGTAAAAGGTCGATAGTGGATCAAGCCGTACATCCCTATTCAAGTTGTCCATAGAAATATGTAAACAGACCTAATCTGTCAAGTCACACGGTCGACGTGTATTTTACCCGCCAAATTTCCTACGGGCGGCTCGACCGCGCTCGACATTGTTAATTTTTATTAAATATTTTTATATGAAATGATAAAAAAAATGAGGTGACAAAAGTGTTTATTCTACATTTATACAATATAATAAGTATTGTTGTTTACATAATCTGTGATTTTAGTACCGTTTTCACATAAAAACATCACGTGGGTCATTTTTACATTTTTTTAATGTTTGCATTCTAAATTTTAATATTTACAAATGTTAATATTTATTTGTAATATAACAATTTGAAAGCTTATTTTGTAACCTTTCTAAAACAGTTTTTACTATTCGGCTACGTTCAGAAATGATTCATTTATAGAGCTTTAATTGTGAAGTGGTTATAACACAAAGTTTTCGTAAATCTGTCATTTCGTTTAATAAGTGAATATTAGTGATTTTTGGAGGGGTTAAGGCTAATACATTTCACCCAACGTGTGACAAGTTTTTTCATTTGGTCGCTCAAAAATTCTTCCGATTTTTCTCAAATCCAGGACTTGACAGCTGCCTTCACCTCAACTTCCGAGGTATGAGGTCCCTTGAGGTCTCTCGTGAGAAAAATAAGAAAATAAAAATAGCAAGATCGGGGGAGTAAGGGCCGGTTTTATAAACGAAGTACCAAATTTCAGTTACGTAACGAACCGTTTTTCGTAAACGGACCGCTAACCGTTCGTTATCTTATTTTCCGTATTATAAACAAATGTGCATTACTAGCGGTCATCGGTTACATTTAGTCCCAAAGTTTTATTACTTGGGTCACTCTACGAATAACAATGCACTACTTGCATTGTTATACGGATGCGTCGACTTAGAGATTCCTGTAAAATCGCCAGCTGCTTGCAGCATTGATCCCAGAGCTTAGAAACGTAGTGTTAATAATAACTCATTTGTTGTTAAGTTTAATTTGTGGAACCCCATTTTAATTTTAATTTCTTTTATATATTCTAATATTATTGTTCATTTAAAAAAAAACGTTATTCTATTTAAAAATACAGTTTATAAACAAGTTCTTCAAGAATCGGTTCAAATTTCTGGTTTCGCAGAGCCTCTACAGTTGCGAGGTGTGTGGACGAGCGATGTCATGTTATAACCCATCGTGCACAGTATCCGGTATTGTATTTTAGGTTATCCCAATTATTCAATAATGGGTTGTGATACGCGAGTGATTCGCCGGTCATTTTGAATCAAATGAGTTTGCGGTGTTTATCGTCTGCGGCAGTGTTCGGAAGTCCGTGGCGTGTTTCATCTCGCAACAAGGCTTGCAATCACGAAATTTTATTACTTATCGATTTATACAGGATGCAGCAGCACCACTTCCTTTTTTAAACTGCGCGCCATTCAGTCGGTTGATATCGTAGCAGAGAGCTTGTGATCTCGTTCGAGAGGCGGAACTATAAAGTTTTGTCCCGACGCAGTTAAGTCGCCATCATGCGTTGGAATAGTGAGGAGCGTACGTTTGCCGTTGAGGTCTACTTTTGTTACATGTTTGTGATCCAACCCAGAGTGCGACAGCATAATTATATGTTTATATGCGGAAGCATGGAACCTATCCAAGGTTCATGCACCATATTGACTTACTTGAGGAAACTGATTCTGTAGGTCTAGAAACCAGACGGAAAGCAAGTCTTGCTATTCTGTCTTTCAAAATTTGGAACAATTTCATCGATAGCCCATTTCTCTTGGGATGCTATGATTTATATGTACCAAACCACTACAGCCGAAGTCGACATCATGACTTATTTAAAGTACTGAACGGCAGAACAGACGTCTTGGCAAAGCATAGCATGACGAGGGGAGTGGTGCTATTAAATGAAATTGCAAACCATTTGGATGTAAGTGACTGTTTTTTATATGCCTTAAAAATATTATTGAAGAGTCACTTGCCTAAATGCTGATAGGGTAACTAAATTGTACTGTAATTGGAAATATTCTGTTGTACAATAATAATAAAATAAAAATAAAAAATAACTTCCTTTTGTCAAAACTTAATAAAACCCATTGTATGAATCAGAAATTTTTTATTTGTTTTTTATAATGTAGGCACATATCTAAAGTTTTGTTTTACATTGTTTTACTTAGTTTTTGAAGATCAAATCAGGTAGGTGACGTCCCCCATTCTCTGTACACTGAATAAACCGATTTCTGGCATTTGTCATGACTCTTGCCAGCATATGAGGCGTTATCCTGGAAATTTCTTCCTGGAATTGGTCTTCAAATCCTCTAGGGTCAGGACAAAACTTTATAGTTTCGCCTCTCAAGCGTTCCACTACGACATCAACCACCTGAATGGCGCGCATTTAAAAAAAGGTGCTGCCGCACCCTGTAGTAGAGCTATCAACAGCATTGTCATCATACACATCCTTTAAATGTCGATGAATCTCAGTAGGAATCACTTTTTCAGCAGTTAAAATTTGACAACAGTACGCTGCTTAACTTGCATTGACATAGCACTAGAACACGTCTCCATACTTCCGCTTCTCCAAATACACTGGATTCAACGACCTCAAACCTGCACACGCGTGTAGAGGGGAAATGTCACTTCCACATTCCACCTCGCGCGCTTCTGAAGGTCATTTTGTTCACGCTTTACAAGCATGTGTCCATTACTTTTCAGCCTACCCTCGTATATCGAAAATTTAATTGAATATGAGACTATTGTTAGGTTCTGTAGGTCTCAACAACTTCTGGGCTGGACATGTCTGTAGAAAGACTGGCAGATGACAGGGCACAGAGAGAGTGCGGGGTGGCAAGAGTTGGAACGAAGGAAGACGTGGAAGAAAGCAGGTGCAGAACGGGAAGAAATGGAAGGGAATGGTAAAAAACCGTAGCATTTGTGGCAGAAGATACATCTCACCCATAGTTTTACACAGTTATCTTTCTAATACTATAAAGAGGAAAGATTTGGTTGTTTGTTTGTATTGAATAGGTTCCGAAACTACTGAATTAGAGATGAAACGGATAGTTGTTTAGCCGGATACCGGATATCCGGCGAGCTGCGAGGCCGGATGGCCGGATATCCGGCGGCCGGATATTCAGCCCATATACGATACACGATATACGAAAACAAGCGAAATCGCTTGTTGCCTGCGAACGCTGAAAATTTAGTCTTTATTCGCCATAATTAAACACTTGTTAATTTTGAGTATTAATTCAAAATATTCTCTTTGATAAGAAAAAGAACAAGAGATATATTATGGTGCTTCAAAGTCAGTATTTAATAATTTCAATAATCTCTGTGTTTTTTACGATTTTTTTAGTTCACTGTAATGGTGATAGTGATTAGTTAATCATGTTAATTTAAGTTTTCGCTAGTCTGCGAGGTTTTTGTAAGTTTTTACTAAAAGTTTTTAGTTTAGATATTTACTATTTATGTATTTATCATTAGAGTGAATATCTCAGAAGAAAATTTTAGTTTTTTGGAAGGCCTTATGGCTTTTTTGTAACTTTTTCGACTTTAAATAAAAGCCGTCATAATTTTAAGCCATTTTATTGATATTTACCTCACAAAGATTAATGTATTGCATTTTATTATAGGAAATTGTCATAGTTTTTGAATATCCGGTGTCTGGCCGGATAGGCCGGATACCAGATAGTTACCGGATATCTGTTTCATCTCTATACTGAACTCATTTGAAAATTTCTTTTACCAATAAAAAGCTACATTATCAGCGAGTAACGTAGGCTGTATATAATGGTAAGCTCTGGCATTATGAAATTTGTATAAATGAAAATGTGTGTATTTCATATATTTTAGAGGCAGGGAGGAAAGGCAGGGGGAAGGTGGGGTTTGCGGAGAGGGAAGACACGAGGGAGGGGGAAGGTAGGGAAGGTGGAAGGGAACGGGGATGCGTGGGAAAGGACATGCAGGAAGAATCAATTTATTTCTTTGAACGGCATAGCAATGCATGCCGGGTACCAGCTAGTATATAAATATTACTGTAATTTCATATTGTGTGTTTCATATTTTTAATGGTTGAAAAGAAAACAGTTTGTTCAATTGGGGGTGAACGTAGTGACTTTTAGTTGCTTATAATGTATTTATTTATTTTCCAGGCTGGCGGAGATCATAGAAGCAGAGACGGAGAACTTCATGAAGAAGGATCCGGATCCCTTCGATGAGCGCCACCCCTCTCGCACCGATCCCACATGCGCCCTCGGCCACGCACTCAAAGTCATGTTCAAGAAGGACAACTTCATGACCAAGGTATACTCCGAGCTTCCTACGACCACTCCTCATACTCATTTGTACATGTCATTTTGGGGGGCGGGTATGGGTACCGTTCGCTGGTTCGCTATGCTTGGTGATTTAGCAGGTGTGCCTGGGTTCATGGGGTTAGGTTTGTCCGAATCTTGGCTGTGGATGCAGTGGAAGGCCGGGTCAGGAGAGACTGGTTGAGGGAGATCGTTTGATCTCTTCAGCAGGACTCTCTCGATACATTGCCTCGCACCACAGTGGGAGGGATAGATACATACGTCCGTCACCCCTGGACACACTGACTCCCAGATTCCTACCCAACCTTCATACCTTTTTCCTTCCGAGAACTTCCTCTCCTTCCTTTCCTTAAAAGACCCTCCACCTACCCTGCGTTAGTTTATAAATTAAAAATAATAATTAATATTTGACAAGTTTAAGTATTTCCCTAATAAATGTAGTCATAATTTGTCTCGACGCCACCTAGCGAGGGATTTAACACTTACAATATCTCTCTCGCAAAAATAAAGTTGGTTGTTTTCAGGTGGAAAAAATATAATAAGCAGTAATTGTTGAATGAAACACTAGTATATATTGAATTATTTGGCGGGTATTTGATAAGCCCCCATAGCTCAGTGGTCAAGAGCAGCTGACCGGCAATCAGAAGGACACGGGTTCAAGTCCCGTTGGCGGCAAGTATCTTTTCTCGGAAGATTTTTCAATGTTGATGAGTGTTTCAGGCTGATAATTATTGCTTATAATAATTGTTACCCTTTGTGCTATGCATAAAAATCTTGTCTAAACGTTAGTTTATAAATTAAAAATAATAATAAAATAAAAAATTATGCACACAAATAAATATTTCAAAATGAGATATTTTTTACAATCCAACTGAATATTACTCTTTTTTTCATGAATACCGTACAAGAGTCCCAACTGCTCCCGTCTGGAGCCAGTGGGACTATTGCACCCCCAATTGGGGTATGTTGCGAGGCTGAAGGTAGTGGGGGAGGGGAATGAGTTAGGGAAGATGAAGGTGGGGAAGTACCTGACTCTTCAGATCTGGTCACTAAACACGGCTAATTTCAAGTAACGTTTCAATTCTTCCACTCTAATGGCAGTAAAATAAAATGAAAAAACAAAAACCAAAATATTAAAAAAAATATAACAAATTGTTTTTTTTTTGTGTAGGTATCTACTTTATACCTACTGTGTTTCTGTATCTATTTATGTCTATGCACTTCGATACACAAATTACAAATAACTACTACTAATTAAAATTCTGGAAGCGAGAATTCAACATCTTCATCTGAACCTTACTGTAGGCCCAGCTCCGCGTGAACAATAGGTACGTGAAACCCGGCTTGCGGCGGAACGAAATCTAGTTCCAAAAACGTCCGCTCGCGACCGCTGATGTGTGAGCGCTGTAGTCAGAATCGGAATTATGATTTGCTGGTATGACAGCCTTAAATAATAACAGAACGCAAAAAGAACTTTCACAGAACTTGAATATTTTCAGAACTTTTTAATTTGATGGAATTGTTCAAATTCAATGAAATAACACGTCTTTAAGTTTTGGGTTTTCACTCAGACGTCGTGGGTTCAATTTCGTTTATAATGTTGGTAGTACAGGGTGGCCACAAGACCTGGAAAACCTGGAAAACCTGGAATTATCAGGGAATTTTACCGAACCTGGAATTATCAGGGAAATGTCATGGAATTTCAAAAAAAATTAATAATATCAGGGAATTCCAAAAATAAAACTAAATTCTTTATTTTGCGATTTGTGAAACCCCAAAGTTGTTTTATTGCGGTATTTTAAATAGGTACATAGTTATCTATGTCCTAATACAATCTTTATATATACATACACTTAAAATAACACATCTATACCAAATCAATCACATATCTTCGCAATTTAATTTTAAATGCCTTTATGCTCTCTTCCAATTTTATTTCTTCTGGTAATTCTCCAAATGTCTTCAATGCTCCGTACATCAATGGCTTTTGACTCTGTGTTTTTTTTCCTGAAGGGGAGTCTTAGTTCATTTCTTTTCCTTGTCTCGTGTTGTTGCTTTGTAGTTTTATCAATTTTTCTTAGGAATTCAATAGACGTATGGCCATTGATTATTTTGTAGATTAACAATATAGTATTGAAGTAAATAATTTGTTTAAATTACAAGATATTTAACTCCTTCAACATTTTCTTGACTGAAGTGTACCTATTTTTCTTCAATATAGTTCTCATAGATCTGTTTTGTAGAATTGTCATTTGTTTCATTAATCCGTCGTTGGCTAAGAATAGAATGCTGCTACAGTAATGTATGTGTGGTACAATGAATGCGTTGTACACATTTTTACTGGAAACTATGTCAAGGAATCTTCTTATTCTTCCTAACAGTGAAATCTTTTTGGCAATTTTTTTAATAATTGGTTTTGTATTTTGAGCGAAAGTCAATTATTACTCCCAAATATTTAATTTAACGTTTTCCAATGTTAGTTTTGTTTACATTCACTTTTAGTTTATTTTTCTTCAGCCATATTGATATATTATGTAGGTCTTCATTTAAATGATTCATTATGAGTTCATAATATTCTTCTGCTATACAGGGTGTCCGGGAGTAAAGTGCATTAACTTCGGGAGGTGATTCTACACGATGGTAGGATTAAAAAAGATTAACAACTTTTTCCGAAATTCCAACATTTTGTTCCCATACAAAAAGACGTACCTACTAAAAATCCTTAGTGTGTGGTACGATCTTACTTGCTGAGAGCCTGCCGGGCGCCCGACTCGATTGTGATTGGCCCGTATCGTAACAGCGGAAAATAATAAATCTGGCCGCACACGCCGGACTAATTTTACCTTTTTACCTCAAAACTACCCCTAAAAGTTGGAATTTCGAAAAAAAGTTATTTATCTTTTTTACTTGTACTATCATGTAGAATCACCTTCCAAAGTTAATGCACTTTACCCCCGACATCCTGTATATATCAATGCGTCGTCTGCCATACTTTTACCATATCATTAATGTACATTATAAAAAGAATAGGTCCGAGAACAGACCCTTGTGGTACTCCCGATGTAATCTTCATTGGTTCGGAGATTGTCTGACCCACTTTTGTGGTTTGATATCTATTAGTTAAATAATCCTTGAACCGTTTCAATGCCTTTCCCTTTATTCCATTTTTAGATAGTTTTTTTAATGATTAACAGCCTTACTAAAAAACCCCGTGAAAATTTTATTCAATTGACAAACGGCCGCGGATGTGAAAACAATACTAATTAAAAAAATTGTTCATGAAAAGATATATACACTGCTTACACATCCTGAGGGGGTAGTTTATCTGTTATGTACGACTGTTGTATTCATAATTTCTCAACGAAGTTTGGAATTTTTCCAACGTATTTTAAATGTCTTGTATATTTCTTATTTTTGAAGATGTCGTAAAAGCATATACCGTTATAGAAACTAGATAGAATTGCCTTTTAGATTTTTGTATCTGAAATATACGATTGTGTTTGAAAATTACAGTATTTTAAGTTTCAACATGAAATTTTTTTAAAAAAACAGCTGACTCTAAACATATTCTATTAAATGATCGTTCATACAATTAAAAAGGATAAAAAATATAAAATAATAATTTCGAAAAAATAACAGAAAAAATCTGACATCTTGGATTCATTTTTACGCAATTAATACGTCGATTTCTCGAATTTGTATTTATTTGCACATGTATGAGGCTTTTAAATTAGTAAATACTAGCTTTTGCCCCCGGCTTCGCTCGCATAGTATTAGGGGGGTAACCACAGCGTCTCCTCCACCTTCCATATCCCACTCCAATCCCCCCCCCCCTCCTCCTCTGCCCCCCAAATCCCCAAATCCCCAATCACCCCTCCCCCTCCCCCCCCTCCGCCCTGCCCCCACATCCTATCCCCCCCCTCACCCCTCCTCCATACCTGTTACATTCATTTTTCAAACAGCTATTGTAATTTTTGTATATAAATTTCATAATGCCTTTAGAGATCTAAGCTATAGCCTATAGCCTATTCTGATGTATGAGCTATATTTTTGTAAAGTTTCATTAAAATCCATTCAGTAGTTTTAGCCTGAAAGAGTAACAAACATACATCCATACAAACTTTCACCTTTATAATATTAGTAGGACTATTACTTTTGGTTCCATGGCAACTCAGAATGAAACCAACTCAGAAACATCTCAGAAAGGTCATTAAAAGCCATGAAAAAATAATTTTAAAATAGCCGGTAACCCTGTCCTAACTTAACCTATTTAACCTTTAACTACTGTCGTGCGGTCTTACAGGCCCCGGCAGGTAATTGACTTGCTAGTTTACCCCTTTCCCCGCGTAACACCGATCCCCACTTTTAAGTAGCTGCAAGTTCAGTACGCACATTGACGTGGGAGCAGAAAGTAGTGTCTTCATGCGCGCATTTGGTGAGTAATTACGATTTGAAATTCCGAAGCGGCCTCTCAGGCCTCACGTCAGTAGTTACGTAAGTTTTTTGTTTTATTTTATTGTTTGTTATTTTTACAGATATTGTTAACTATGGATGTACCAGGGACTTCAGGAAGTAAAATAAATAGTTCTGCGACAGATTTACCGCATCCAAAGAGATCTCGGATATGTGTAAATGAATCCAATCCAAATTTTGTGCAAGTGATTGAGAACTGGATCGCGGATGAAGATTCCAGCGGATCCGAGGTTGACGACGTTGGCGAAGATTTTTGTCCGGAGCACATTGAGCATGATACGGATACTATCACTGATATTTCTGATACCGAAGAAACTCAACCTGAACACCTGGACGCGCCGTCATCGTCAAGCGAAACAAGTGTGCCCTGACTGTGCTTAGAATTTAAGGTGTAGTTCGACTGTGGACATTTTTTTTTTCAGAAGGTGTATGTACCTACTCTATTTTTTTTCTAAAATTTATATTAGTCTTATGTAAGAAATACAATTTTTTGTTATTCTGTGAGGAGTTTTTTTTGTGTTTTGATCATTTATATCTAATAGTCAGATTTTTCCCCAAAATTCAAGCAAATTTTTATTGTAGTCTTATATTTAAAAATTTAATAAATTTTATTTTCTTTCTATGCATAGTTTTTGTTATAACACTTCATTTAACATCCTAATGCAAAGACAGATATTTAAATCATCATTTTCTTTATAAAACACTGCATAATATACGCGGCCTATCAGGCCTCACGTCAGTACTAACGTTACAAAAAATGCACGACGCTAGTTAAAGGTTAACCATTTTTTTAAATTTTTTTTTTATCATCACTCTTAACCCCTCCGCAACGTAAGCAGATATAAGCGTTAAAAATAGGACAGCAGTCAAGTACAATAAGCGTGTTTATACGTCAGCGCGTGTGTTTCCATAGAAATCGTTATAACTCCGTTATTGTTTTAGTTACATCCCTAAAACAAAAAGTCAAAGGTCGATAGTAGATCAAGCTGCACATTTCTATCAAGTTGTCTATGGAAATACATAACAGGAATCAGCTGTCGTAGTGTAGTTGACAAAAATATTTACCCGCGCAAATTTGCTACCGCCAGCTCCAACGCGCTCCACATTTTAAATTTTTATTAAATATTTTTATATGAAATGATAAAAAAGTGAGGTGACAAAAGTGTTTATTACACATATATACAATAGAATAAGTATTGTTGTTTGCATAATCTGTGATTTTAGTACCGTTTTCACATAAAAACATCACGTGAGTCATTTTTACCTATTTTTAATGTTTGCGTTTTAAATTTTAATATTTACAAACGCTAATATTTATTTGTAATATAATAATTTGAAAGCCTATTTTGTAACCTTTCTAAAACAGTTTTTACTATTCGGCTACGTTCAGAAATGTTTCATTTATAGAGCTTTAATTGTGAAGCGGTTATAACTAAAAGTTTTCGTAAAATGTCATTTCGTTTAAGACACCAAAAGCTAATATTCTAGAAAATTCGGAGGGGTTAATAACCTTTCTGAGGTGCTTCTGAGTTGGTTTCATTCTGAGTTGTCCGGTCACCATTACTTTTATGGAAGTTTTATTAAATTCACGCAGAAAAGTCATTAAAAAAATAAAATTTCAGAAATAACCTAAAACCTATTGTTAACGAAACTAAATCATCAACAAAACATTATTTAAAGGACTAAAACTGAAAAAAAGTAACGCCAGCGTTGGTAATTATGTTGAATTACTCTAATATCACAGTGAATTGATCATTTAAACGAAAATTATCTTCAAAAACATAAAATTAACTGCAAGTACAACTGAACATTGTCAAACATTTTTTTACCGCGAAGTTTATAAAACAAGATGGCCGCGGCGCCTGCGCAGATCTATGTGAGATTCAAGGGGACCAACATAAAAATCATAAAATATGTGATAGTGTTATTAGTAAAGATGTAAAAACGCAGATCACCGCGCAAGCAACAAATATGCAGTTGACCGCTCGTTAAGGGATTTTGTTATTAGTAAGGCTGTTAATCTCTATCGTTTCAAAAGCTTGAAAAAGTCTTCAGGCGAAATATCATAAATTTGTAACAAGTGTATTTTGTTTTTAATAGATTATTGTGATGCAAAGAAATAATAAATGCTTTAGATGACAGAATTCCCTTTATTATTTATCTAACGAACGATATCCCCTTATATCAAATTAAACATATCAGGGAAAAATGTAGAAACTGCCCTGGAAAACCTGGAATTATCAGGGAATTTTGAAATCTGTTTTTTGTGGCCACCCTGTAGTAGGATTTTTTCAAATATTTACCAACTATTTACTATATAGCATTTGTTAAAAATCATTTCATTACAGGCGTCACTCAAGGACGTTCTTTAAAAATCGTTTTCCATGGCTAAGACTCGGAACTACCTGAAATTTTGGATTCTTTCCAAAATCTATTTTTATAGGAATCTTTATAGGGTATTTATAGGAACCAATAAAAAAAATATGCAAGAAGTGACATTTGCGGTAAAATCACCATTTTTACCGGCATAATGTAAGGCGGCTTGGGGTCGAACTTAAAGTCGTTTTCTCAGACCCTATGCCACCGAACCGGCTGAAATTTTGGATTCTTGAAACTGTGATCTTTATAGGAATCAATCGAAAAATCTGCAAATGTTTGTCTTTCTTTAAATAACCAAATTTTTCCTCAATGCAATATTTACGTTAGTTTTGAACATTCCAGTTGGTGAACGATTACGTCCGCGACACTTACTACAGCCGCCTGAACATTAGCGGGCGGGATGTTCGCAAATTAAACATCGCAGCCTGCCGCCTTACGCTCGATCTGATGCCCGGACTTGAGATGTCCGTCGTGTTCCAGGTAAACAAACAAACCAGCATGTATTATATATATATTTTTTCTCTTTATGTCACCTAATATTCGCTGACTTATCACTTTGATCAAAAAGACCAGCCACCGTGTGGCGCTGTCAGTCACCCAATTAGAATTTTTTTTCTTCATTACGTTACCACACTTCCCTACAAATTTCAGTGTCATAGCTTGACATTTGCAAAAGTTACGCTGCACTGAGTACATCTAACTTTGTGTTCTTGTTTTCAATTTTTGCAAGTTTGAAAATGGGGTCAATTTTGCACCATGATAACGCACCGTTGTACAATGCGATCCTCGTCCGTGAGTTTTGACGTAAAACAACGCAATCGAAGGGGAACGGGATGAATGGGAAAAGACACGCAGGGAGAAACAATTTCTTTATTAGTGACATTGCAACGCATGCCGGCAGCTCGCTAGTCTCTAAAAAACCAGATTGTTTATCGTGAACCTAAGATTATTTGAGAAGTCCCCCACAGATCTAAAGTGTTTGAGTATAAGGAAATACCCAACATTGCCAAAAGGTTAATTGTTTGTTTGTTTAGGATAATGAGGGATTAATCCATCGTCTGTACGGGTGGGCAGAAAATTCAGTAGAGCCTCTTCAGACGTACGCCACTGGACTGCTCGCCGCTGCCATGGAGGTACAGGATATCGCTGCACAGTTCAGGTAAGTGACGCTTATCCGTCCTATCTTTGGGTTATTATTATAAATTGTTAGGTAAAAAAACATCAGGTTTTTTAAATGGTTATATAAACCGCGTCACTTGCTTAGGAAGTACCACTGACTAGCGGCGTGACTTGTATGGGAGAGATGAAAATACCTGAACACATTCCTTAGCTCTGCGATAACATGATAATGTAAACGAACATATCACGAATGCTTTGTGGATTTCAGGTATAGTTACTTTTTTACCTGAATGTACGGGATATGGCTTGTTAGGGCGATTAAAGGGTTTATCATGTTCAGCAAGGTTTGCCATGTAGATTTTGTTTGCCATGTCATAATGTTGGCCATGTTCGCCACGTCACAATGTTGGACACGTCCGCCAAATCACAAGTCATGTTGGCCGTGTTCACCAATTCACAAGGTTTGCTGTGTTGGCCATGTTAGTCAAATCCAATGTTGACCATGTTAGCCAATTCACAAGGTTAGCCATATTCCCCAATTCACTAGGTTTGCCATTTTGGCCGTGTTAGCCACGTTTGCCAAGTCACAATGTTGGCCATGTTCGCCAATTCAGAAGATTAGCCCTGTTCCCCAATTCACAAGGTTTGCCGTTTTGGCCGTGTTAGCCATGTTTGCCAAGTCACAATGTTGGACATGTTCGCCAATTCACAAGGTAGGCCCGGTTCCCCAATTCACAAGATGTGCCATGTTGGCCGTGTTAGCCATGTTTGCCAAGTCACAATTTTGACCATGTTATCAATTCAAAGTTTTGCCGTGTTGGCCGTATTAGCCATGTTTGCCAAGTCACAATGCTGGTCACATTCCCCAATTCATAAGGTATGCAGTGTTGGCTGTGGCCAAGCTCACTTGTTTATCATCTTGACCATGTTCATCAAGTCACAATGTTTGTCATGTTAATTTGTAAGCCAAAGTACATGACAAATCACAAGCCGTGTTAGCAATGTTTTCCATGTCACAATGATGGCTATATTCGCCAAGAACATATGTTGATATTTTTTATCATGTTCACCATATTAACTCACTTTGTTTATAGTCTTGACCATGTTATGCTCAATGTAAACCATTTTCGCCGTTTATTGTACATCCGAAAGCTTCTCTTGTCTGACTGTCCTGTAATTGTCACCTTAGCATATAAATAGTACGATTGATTGATTTTTGAGTGTTGTGTTGGCAGGGAGCAGAATGCCAAGCTGGTACCTCTGATGCTGCAGCGCCTGCATAAACTGCGTCGGCGTGGACAGGAAGCAGCGCAGCCGCCCGCGCAGCAACAGGCCGCCGCAACCAGACACTTTGCGAGATTCGCTCCAACGCCGCACCAGCCTCAACAAGAGGAGGGCACGCGAAAACGGCGTGAGTATAATTTATTTCTATATTCGGCTTTGAACACAGACTTGCTTAAATTTTTGCCTACGACAGAGACTGAATCCAAGGGTCATCTGTATGCCACTTTCCCAAAGTTCTATTATAGAGTACTACATGGGAATCCTATATCTATTTTTTTTAAGGGTTCTATTGAAATAATCTATGACCCGCTCTGCAGGTTTTTGTTGCTAGCAGGCGGCTTTTGGTTCGTGTCGCCCACTTTGAGTATTGGTGACCATTTTATAAGTCCGATAGGAACTGGTTCCAAAAATAGCTGGCTCCAAAAATAGCCGGCTCATCGGATTCACTGTGATTCAATGACACTTAGTCACCGGGACAAAGCATAATCACGACAGGCAATCACGTAATATATAGCGGCGTGGTACTATTATTTACAACTGCCAGTTACAATAATAATCATATTATTGACATTCTCTCCGTATCCGGAGAGACACAAAATTATAAATCAGTAGTACTTACGCCTGTTAAAGTAAGTGGCGCCATCTTTTGGCATTGCTTTAATTTGGTTCTATTACAAAAGTAGACTTGTATACAAACTCCTCACACGAAAACGGTTTTGTGTAAGGCGCGGCATCAGAGTTGCATTTTTAACATCTGACTCGCCGGAAACGCGCAGATGCGCGCGGAAAAATTTTTGAACAAAATTTTTTTTATTGCGATTTTGACCCTTCTGTGTACAGAATTTGTATGAAGGACAAGGTCAGAATCGCATGCACCAACATCATTAATGATATAGCCACTAGTTTCATTCACCTGGCGACACCAGAATATTTTTAAATGATTTTGTCTATGGCATCAAATCTGTCAAAGTCCGATGCGTGATACCTGACGAAAACATCGTAAAATCTATCAATTTATCAAATTAACGCAAGTAATGTTGTTTTGGTACATACAGTTTGTCAAATAAGAGTAGAAAATATATGAGGGCGCCACTGTTGATCAAATGGCAATACTAAACACATAACTCATGGTGTTAAAGTAAAGCTGTGTAATCTACATTTTTATAAAAATTTAAAAAGGCATAATAGTGGAAAAAATATTTTTTCATTGCAGTATAGATACTCGCCGATCTCAAAATTAGGATTGCATGTAGGTATATTATTATTATACCTTTGAAATTTTGTGTTAACATAATGAAGAATAACTATAATGTAGTAAAATATGAAGCACAGTTTAGAAATTGCTCATATTTATTTAATACTAGATAAAGTACCTAGCGTTGCCTGGGCTTTAGATCATGTCTCTAATTTTAGATCTGAATATATTTAACTCATTCAGATCTAAAAGTAGTATAACTAAACTCACCATTAGTGATTCTTCGTTTCTATCTATTGTTAAATTCAAATTTATGTTAAATTAAATTAAAGCAAATCGCTTTATAAATCACCTTTTAATCAAATTTATGTCATAAAGAAAAAATGTTTTTTTAAAATGTGGTTTACTGTGTTCTATACATTCAGTGTCATTGCACTTCAAAAAAATATTTGACAGTTAACCCCTCCGAATTTTCGAGAATATTAGCTTTTGGTGTCATGGTGGTGAAATGACATTTTACGAAAACTTTTAGTTATAACCGCTTCACAATTAAAGCTCTATAAATGAAACATTTCTGAACGTAGCCGAATAGTAAAAACTGTTTTAGAAAGGTTACAAAATAGGCTTTCAAATTATTATATTACAAATAAATATTAGCATTTGTAAATATCAAAATTTAGAACGCAAACATTAAAAATAGGTAAAAATGACTCACGTGATGTTTTTATGTGAAAACGGTACTAAAATCACAGATTATGCAAACAACAATACTTATTCTATTGTATATATGTGTAATAAACACTTTTGTCACCTCACTTTTTTATCATTTCATATAAAAATATTTAATAAAAATTTAAAATGTGGAGCGCGGTAGAGCTGCCGGTAGCAAATTTGCGCGGGTAAATATTTTTGTCAACTACACGATTGACAGCTGATTCCTGTTATGTATTTCCATAGACAACTTGATATAAATGTGCAGCTTGATCTACTATCGACCTTTGACTTTTTGTTTTAGGGATGTAACTAAAACAATAGCGGAGTTATAACGATTTCTATGGAAACACGCGCTGACGTATAAACACGCTTATTGTACTTGACTGCTGTCCTATTTTTAACGCTTATATCTGCTTACGTTGCGGAGGGGTTGAATTGGTGTTGCCAGTCTACAAATTTCCAGTTTTTATTTTTACTACTCTTTTTTGACAGACTATAGTTTATTGTTCTAGGAATGTGTTTCAGTTAATAAAATATATGATAGCTCAAAATTAATCCACAAAACATTCAATTCAAAATTCAAAGTGGTGCTTTGTTAGGGAATTTTCGTGAATTTTCGGAAATTTCCTGGCCTTTAAGAGATTAAACAGGGGTTCATTAATGAAATACCCTAGTTAAAAACCACCATTTAAAATTATTTAATTATTCTGTATCTCACATCCCTCAGCTTCACAACATTGCCCAAATTGAGCAGTTTGGACTCTTGTATGGTATTCAAGTCAAATTCAAGCAGCTAATATCTAATTATGTGTGTGTTTCTTGCGTAGTGCGATACAGTGACGGGGCAGGGGCCACCGCCAGTGATGAAGAAGCCGGAGGTACGCCGTCCAAACAACCAGCGCCAAACGACAATAGTTTTAACACGACCGCTTCCAGTAAGTACATTATTACCAGCCACATTTCAGTGACTTGAAATGCGTAGTTCTGACTTTTACCAAAGTATTTAATCTCACCCACCATAGGTATATACTATGCTCGGTCATAATCTCAAACGAGTTTCCAATATAAAGGATCTTGGGATTATGTATGAAAGTAATTTGACATTTCGTCCTCATATCGAAGGAGTGTGCCAGTCGGCCATAAAAATGTTAGGTTTTGTTCTCCGAACCGTCAGAGTTTTTCGTGATACCCGTGCTCTGAAGATTTTATGCTTCTCCCTGGTCCGCAGTAGGCCGGAAAGTGGTTCGCTTATCTGGAACCCTCATGAGGTGGGATGCTCCCTCATGTTGGAGAGGCTTCAAAAGAAGTTTCTAGGCTCTCTAGGCTCTACCCGACGAACTTTCTTCTGGGCTGGGAGTTCACTCCCTGCACCTCAGAAGAGAGGGGTATGACGCCACCCACTTATTCAGACTGCTGCGAGGCTATATTGAGAACTCCGCCATTTTGGAGCGCATGAGTCTCTATGTTCCAGATGACTATCTTAGACAGCCTCATCATAGATTACACAGGTCTACAACAAAAATGCTGTCTGGATGTTTTCAACTGATTTCTATGTACACATTTAGGTGTTCTGAAAACTAGAAAAATATTCAAAAAATTCCAGAACGTCAGGTTATTTTGCAAAACGGTATACATATATATACAGATATAGATAGTATATATACAATAGTGAGCTCTGGCAATAAACATTTCATTGTTAAACCATTCATCCGATTGCGATGAAACTTTGGGGATATGATGTGTGCATGCCCGCGGTGGTTTCTGTATACAATAGTGAGCTCTGGCATCATGAAATTACGAAAAATTAATTAATTAAATAAAAATGAATCACAGAAATGTATGTACGCGCATAAATTTTGAACAACTGCACCAAATTGGATAATTCTTTTTTTTGTGTGTTCGTTATTGTCAAGACAAGGTTTATTTAAAACTACTGGTGAGCTCTGGCATCATGAAATTACAAAAAATTAATTAATTAAATAAAAATGAATCGCAGAAATGTATGTACGCGCATAACTTTTGAACAACTGCACCAAATTGGATAATTCTTTTTTTTGTGTGTTCGTTATTGTCAAGACAAGGTTTATTTAAAACTACTGGTGAGCTCTGGCATTATGAAATTTGTATAAAAAAATTGCAATAGGTGGCACGCGAGCTGTGAAGACTGAATGTACCGGGACTGAATGAATGTATGGAATGTGGGAGGGGGGAGGGGAACTCGGGTAGGGGTTCGAGGGAGGGGGGGAGGGGAACTAGGGATCGGGGAGGGTAACCTGAATTTTTAGGCAATAACAAAGACCCTAACTACAAACAAATTGTTAAAAGCATTTCAAGCTTTAGGCTGCCTAATGAGATTAAAAGTACATTTTTTTTCATTCCCACCTCGACTACTTTCGAGAATATTTAGGATATGTGAGTGAAGAGCAAGGTGAACGATTTCACCAAGATATTGAGGAGATGGAAAAACAATACCAGGGAAGATGGAGCCGGAGCATCTCAATGATTGCAGACTACTGTTGGACGCTTCAGAGAGACCTTCCAGATGCTTCCTTCAAGCGAAAATGTACCAAAAGGAGTCTTACTGGGAAAAAGAAATGTGTTTAGTGCTTACTAATCAATGCATTTTAGATTAAAAAAAAAGTTTTGTTACACAATTATAAATAAAAAAATGATTTTTAGTCTTTTATTTTAAGATGATAACTTGTTTAACGTAGATACCTACATTGTCAGAAAACGTGACGTTCTGTGACAAAATGAAAGTCATTTTCGGGTTCAGCACACCCATAGACATATGAATATTAATAGACCTGCCCTAAGCGATAAAAGCGTATTATTTCCCCCTCCCCATACCGGTTCCATTGGAACCGGCTGGGATCGAGTATGGCTTCGCGTGAATCTAAAAAATGTGACATCATCATTCTTCTGCGAGCCAGCGTCGAGCACTCATCGGTGCATTTTACGAAATAACACGGCAAAAATAGTGGCTTCTGTTTTGAAAACGTGTAAAAATAGAAGTGAAAAAGAGAATAAACCCAATTGTCGTATTACATTCCATAGGCAAGCATTATTTTACTTTTTTATAAGCTTATTCAGATCACATAATATGGTCGTTTTTGTAACACACACTATCACTCGAGACACATGGCGTGTGCTCGTCGCTGTTTTGTGGGGTAAGTAAATTATGAAACTTTTGTAAAAGTGTCTTCTAAATACGTCAACAAAATATTGGACTATGAAAATAGGCGAACTTTACTTTGCTGTATTTGGAATTTGTAAATTTGTTCATTTCGCGGCGAGCAATTCGCGCTCCCATGTAAAAAGGTCTATTCATTAAAGAGCAGAGTTCACTGTTAAGAACTAAATGGTGATATTATAATGCGAGATGCCCGTATACTCTCAGATTGAGTTATTGACGAATCACATATCACCGAATTCATCTTCCCGCTCTGCCCCCCGCTGTAGTTGGTTTCTTCCCCTCACCTTTAAGTTCTGGTCTATTAATATTCATATGTCTATGAGCACACCCAAAAACAAAAGAATTACGCAAAAAAACCAAAACAGCTCTCAATTTTTATTTTTTTGTAGACCTGTGATTATTCTATCTTCCTGCCTGTAGGACTAACCTGCCAATGGTTCTACTGGTAGGGAGGAGTATGTTGCTCCTGAACCAAATCTCCTCCCAGATTGATGTATTTGGTGTCGGTGAGGAGAGATTCAAAAGGGAAATTCTTGTGATTCTTGAAAGAGTCTCTCCACACTGACGAAATCTTCATCACTGCCTGAGATTTTTATTTTTAAATTGCTAAATTTCTTTTATGTATAAATATTTGTAAACATTATTATATGGCGTTATTTCTTACATGTACTAAATTAAAATTTGTAATTGAGTAAGAAATTTAAAAAAAAGAAGATTATAACCCCTCCGAATTTTCGAGAATATTAGCTTTTGGTGTCTTAAACGAAATGACATTTTACGAAAACTTTTAGTTATAACCGCTTCACAATTAAAACTCTATAAATGAAACATTTCTGAACGTAGCCGAATAGTAAAAACTGTTTTAGACAGGTTACGAAATAAGCTTTCGAATTGTTATATTACAAATAAATATTAATATTTGTAAATATTAAAATTTAGAATGCAAACATTAAAAAAATGTGAAAATGACTCACGTGATGTTTTTATGTGAAAACGGTACTAAAATCACAGATTATGTAAACAACAATACTTATTCTATTGTATAAATGTGTAATAAACACTTTTGTCACCTCACTTTTTTATCATTTCATATAAAAATATTTAATAGAAATTAACAATGTCGGGCGCCCGTAGGAAATTTGGCTGGATAAATTATGTGTCAGACTGCGCGTCTGACAGAATGTTCTTTTTACGTATTTCTATGGACAACTTGAATAGAGATGTGCAGCATGATTCACTATCGACATTTCACTCTTTATTTTACGGATGTAACTAAAACAATAACGGAATTATAACGGTTTCTATGGAGACACACGCGCTGACGTGTAAACACGCTTATTGTACTTGACTGCTGTCATATTTTTAACGCATATATCTGCTTACGTTGCGGAGGGGTTAAGTATTATTATTCTATTTGGGAGGCAAGCGCCCCGGGAACCATTTATTAACTAACCAGCGAGTTCCCGGCATGCATTGCACTTCCACTTAATAAAGAAATTGTTTCTCCCTGCGTGTCCTTTTCCATTCGTCCCATTCCCCTTCCGCCTTCCCTTCCCCTCTTGTGTTCTCTTCCCCTCATGCATTCCCTCTCCACTTTCCCCGCCTTCCGTCACCCCTCTCCTGCTTCCCCGTCCCGGTATATTCAGTTTTCAAACAACTTGCGTGCCACCTATTGTAATTTTTTTATTCAAATTTTCATATAAGTACTTAGTACATATTACAAACATTTATTTTTGTATATTATAAGAACAATCAATAAAATTTTGGTACCTAATAGAGGTACCTATTTCAAATACCTATAATTCTTGATTAGATTTGAAGTACAGTACAATCTCAACTAATCCGTCACTTCAATAGACCGATACGTCCAATAATCCGGCACCCTCCGCCCGCGCCTCACTCGCCCCTCTACTCTATTGCCGCGTCGTCGTCTAGCAGTCTATCCTCAAAACTTATCTCACATGCATGTGCGTACGTATTTACCTGTTGTTTTGAAGTGTATGCTTTGAATTATTATTAAATGCTTTGTTTTATTTATACTGATTTTTTTCTCTATAATTCAGTAATCCGAACATTCCAATAATCCGGCACCCTCTGGTTTTTAATAGTGCCCCATTTTGCTTAGTATCATAGATGAGAACTTCAATTAAATTAATTTATTTAAAGAGTTTATTCGAAAACTTAATTTTGATTGAAAAATCAATGGTTTGTAAAATGTCATTCTCAAATTGTAACATTTTTGACAGTTTCGTAAGAGTTTTTGTAACGATTAAAAAACTTTTCAGATGTATTGTCATGTGGTTGTAATAATCCAGATAACTTCGCGAGGGTGGAAAGAAGATATTTTGAAAGTTTCAAACATTTTCTACGCTTAACCTCTGATTTGCCGGAGACGCGCCGGCGCGCGCGTCGTATGCGCATGCGCGAGAAAATAATTCGAAAATTTGAATAAAATTTTCAACCAAAACTTTTTGTCTGTGATTTTGGCCCTTCTATGTACAGAATTTGTATGAAGAACACGGTCAGAATCGCTTGCACTAACATCATCGATGATATAGCCACCAGTTTCATTCACCTTGCAACCCCAGAATATTTTTAAAACGATTTCGTCTATGACAATCCGCTGTCAGAATTTGCCGCGATTTTAACCGTCGCAATAAATGCGTGTTCCGCGACTAAAACTTCGTAAAACCTATTAATTTACGTAATAAATGCAAGTAATGTTGTTTTGGTAGATAGTTTATTGTGTTGTGAACGTGTTTCAGTCAATAAAATATGCAATAGCTCAAAATTAATCAACAAAACATTCAATTCAAAGTTCAAAATGGTGCTTTTTTAGTGTTTTTTTGTGAATTTTCGCAAATTTTCGCGAAATGGCCTGGCCTTTGACGGGTTAATTTAGCAATATATAGACAATAAACATACAAGCAAGCAAGCAAACATTAATTTATATATATATATATGTAGAACAATTTTCTCAGTTTACCCGCGTAACGTAGTCCTTAAAAGGACTTTTTAACTCCTGACGTTTCGGACAGATCACACTGTCCATCTTCAGAGGCCTTATGTCTTGAGTTTTTGTCTCAAACTGATAGCTTTCGCATGTCTGTTCGGTCCAAAAGCTAAAACTTAAGTGAGTGCAAGTCACTTCTTATGTCTAGAACGAAGTACCCGGGTTGCAGGTGATTGATGGTGGAGGGGGTGGGGGGCGGGGCTGGCAGTAGATACCTGATTGGTTAAGCTAATTGGAGACACTACTGGTAATTTTGGAAATGCCGTTTTTTAGGGGATTTTCATCGATTAAGACTTTCCAGGTGTTGGGAATTCTGATTGAGTCATTTCTAGTATTCATATTATTTTTATGTTTATAAATTTCTATTGCTTCGCGGTAAATTCTTTTTGGTTCATTGTATATGCTAGCTATTGTTTTTGTATTATTATAGTCTATTTTATGACCTTCATTAAGGACGTGTTGTACTATGGATGAAGTTAAGCGTTTATTAGTGACATCTACTTTATGTTCTGCAATTCTACATGATATTTTTCTATTGCAACGTCTAATATACACCTTTTCACATGCCCCACAAGGTATTTTATAAATACCATGCGACTCAAGTGGAATGTGGTCCTTCGGACTTCTTAACCTCTTGTTTGCCGGAGTAGGCCAGCAAAAAGCTCCACCAATTACGACACGGCATCCGGCGGCAGAAATGACACTCGTGTTCAGCGATTCTGACACTGTCCTTTACAAATTCGTAGGGTCAAAGGGTCAAACTCGTAGATAAACATATTTTTCCCGCGCATGCGCAAGAACTGCGCACGCTCCCGCGCTCCGGTAAATTATTAATATAAATTATTTGGAGTGACTAGGCGCATTGCAGTTTTCTCTATGGTAAAGGGCGATAATAGAGCAAGCGATTCTGACCGTGTTCTTCATACACTTTCTTTATACATAAGGGTCAAAATCGCATGTAAAATCTCATGACACACCGGTGCACGAGCGGCAAACGATGGGTTAATAGAGACGAGATTTTATTTTCTGATTTATAAATAGTTTTGATTTTATTGCTTTTGAGGATTCGACTGATTTTATCTGTCGATCCTTTGATGAATGGGAGAATTGCTATAGAAAGGGGTTCTTCTTCCGTTTCAGGAATAGTTTTTTTGCGTTTATTTATGGATTTGTCTATTAAATATTTGGAGAAGCCGTTTGCTTGAAGAGCACTACTAAGAAGACCTAGTTCTTCATGATGGACAGTGTGATCTGTCCGAAACGTCAGGAGTTAAAAAGTCCTTTTAAGGACTACGTTACGCGGGTAAACCGAGAAAATTGTTCTACATCTTACACCCGTGAAAACCTTAATCATAACATATATATATATATATGTATATAGATAACTAGCAGACCCGGCCACACGTTGCTGTGGCTAACACAACCTTTAGGGAACGTACCCATACTACGTGACCCATTCGGGGGAGGGAAAATTGCAAAAAGTTGATCACGTAGTATGGGTACGTTCTCTTATAACCAAAGCCATCTGTTAAATAAAATTCACACCGCCCGTTTGCCAGCGACTTCATTTTATACTATGTAGAGATGATATTTGTTTGATTTGTATAGTGCTGTTTTTGTAAAAAAAAATCACTTCAGAGGTGCCGTACAAATTTATAATATATTTCTACAATCATACTTCTAACTAAAGAGTAGACAAACCATTATAACAACTTATGGCTAACAGATTGCATCCATTTTCGGTTCGTCCGTCACTAATACTAAACTATATGTACAATGCATTTGACCAATGAACGTGATGCTGCGTTAAAATGTTTGTGTATTGTTTTATTTATATTATGTACAGTTAGAATATAACGGTCGTCCAGTTAATTAGTCAGACATTTCTGAAAAGTCGAAATTTGAGTTGAATATGCAGTTACGTGTAAAAGTGTACCCTCTATCTTTTTTTTTTTTTTTTTTTTTTTTTTCATTAACTCGACACAGGAGGCCCTGAGGAAAATAATTTCCCTCAGGGCCTATGTCATCTGGGATGCTGTGTGGAGGGTCTTTTTGAGGAGAGGAAGGAATGAACATTGGTCTTGAAGAGACCCATGTTGTAGGACGGAGGAAACACAGAGGCCGGCAAATCATTCCACAGCCGAGCTGTTGAACACAAGAACGAGTCGAAGAAACGACCCGTTCTCATGTGACAAATGTCAACCGTGTACAAATGTTGGGCACGCATTTGGCGTGTTTCCCGACTATGCACCGGTGCCGAAGGGATCAATGATGCTAGTTCCTCGGAGCATCTTCCATTGTAATACCGGTAGAACAAGGATAGCATTCCCACCCGACGCCTGTGCTCTAAAGATTGCAATCTGTCTGTTAAGATGGGAGAATCAATCAAACGGACCGCCCGTTTCTGCACAGAGTCGAGGGTATTTTTCAGGTATTTTGGAGCTCCAGACCAGAGATGGCTGCCAAATTCAACCGTGGGGCGTACTTGTGATTTGTACAAGGTTAGCAGTTGTGTACTATTAAAGTATCTGCGGGCCCTGTACAGTACGCCCAGCTTTTGGGAGGCTAACTTTACTCTGGCTTCGATGGAGCCCCCATAACTGAGCTGGTCACTTAGGGTTACACCAAGCATATCAATGGAGGGCCTGTTCGGAAGATTGCTTCCGTTGAAAGAGACTAGATTTTCATTTCGATCCCTTTTAGACGTAATCAGACAAGATTGGGTCTTTGAAACATTAAATTCAACGAGATTATTTTTACCCCAAGAGAAAACACTCTCGAGGTAACCGTCCATTCTTTGCTTCAAAGCCCTACGAGCTGTTGGAGGCCTTTGGGGGCTTGTCAAACAAAAAGCTATCATGAACTGTACTGTCATCCGCATAACAGTGAATTGGTGCACATGACAAAAGGTTGTTGATGTGCAACAAAAACAAAGTCGGAGACAGAACCGAATCCCTGCGGGACGCCAGCATTTATCGAGTGTGAGGAAGAGGTGAAACCATCGACTACCGTCTGAATTGACCTCTTCCTCAAGAAGTCGGCAATCCACGTACACAAGGATGCGGGAAGTCCGTATGAATGCAGTTTGTTGACAAGTCCTCGGTGCCAAACCCGGTCAAAGGCCTTGGAGATGTCCAGTGCAACCGTTTGGGTCTCACCGAAACGTTCCAGGCATCGCCCCCAAACATGCGTCACATACGCGAGAAGATCACCGCACGAGCGGTTCCGCCGGAATCCGTATTGACGGTCGTTAATAATTTTGTTCTTCTCGAGGTATGTGAGCAGTTTGTCGTTGATCACACGTTCCATCACCTTAGACAGAACTGATGTGATCGCTATAGTTGGCCGGGTTGGAGCGGTCACCCTTCTTTGGAATAGGATGGATAACCGCTTTTTTCCAACCAGATGGCACACGGCCAGTCTTCAGGGACATTTTAAAAAGCTTCGTCAAAATTGGAGCTATTTCTGCAGTGCACCTCTGCAGTACCAGGGCAGGTATTCCGTCAGGCCCACTAGCTTTATTAACATCAAGCCCCCGTAAAACATGGAGTACTTCCCGATGCCGGATCCTCAGCTTTTTCATACGAAAACCGCAGTGAGGAATCTATCTGGTACAATACTCAGAAAACCGCAGTGAGGAATCTATCTGGTACAATACTCAGAAAACCGCAGTGAGGAATCTATCTGGTACAATACTCAGAAAACCGCAGTGAGGAATCTATCTGGTACAATACTCAGAAAACCGCAGTGAGGAATCTATCTGGTACAATACTCAGAAAACCGCAGTGAGGAATCTATCTGGTACAATACTCAGAAAACCGCAGTGAGGAATCTATCTGGTACAATACTCAGAAAACCGCAGTGAGGAATCTATCTGGTACAATACTCAGAAAACCGCAGTGAGGAATCTATCTGGTACAATACTCAGAAAACCGCAGTGAGGAATCTATCTGGTACAATACTCAGAAAACCGCAGTGAGGAATCTATCTGGTACAATACTCAGAAAACCGCAGTGAGGAATCTATCTGGTACAATACTCAGAAAACCGCAGTGAGGAATCTATCTGGTACAATACTCAGAAAACCGCAGTGAGGAATCTATCTGGTACAATACTCAGAAAACCGCAGTGAGGAATCTATCTGGTACAATACTCAGAAAACCGCAGTGAGGAATCTATCTGGTACAATACTCAGAAAACCGCAGTGAGGAATCTATCTGGTACAATACTCAGAAAACCGCAGTGAGGAATCTATCTGGTACAATACTCAGAAAACCGCAGTGAGGAATCTATCTGGTACAATACTCAGAAAACCGCAGTGAGGAATCTATCTGGTACAATACTCAGAAAACCGCAGTGAGGAATCTATCTGGTACAATACTCAGAAAACCGCAGTGAGGAATCTATCTGGTACAATACTCAGAAAACCGCAGTGAGGAATCTATCTGGTACAATACTCAGAAAACCGCAGTGAGGAATCTATCTGGTACAATACTCAGAAAACCGCAGTGAGGAATCTATCTGGTACAATACTCAGAAAACCGCAGTGAGGAATCTATCTGGTACAATACTCAGAAAACCGCAGTGAGGAATCTATCTGGTACAATACTCAGAAAACCGCAGTGAGGAATCTATCTGGTACAATACTCAGAAAACCGCAGTGAGGAATCTATCTGGTACAATACTCAGAAAACCGCAGTGAGGAATCTATCTGGTACAATACTCAGAAAACCGCAGTGAGGAATCTATCTGGTACAATACTCAGAAAACCGCAGTGAGGAATCTATCTGGTACAATACTCAGAAAACCGCAGTGAGGAATCTATCTGGTACAATACTCAGAAAACCGCAGTGAGGAATCTATCTGGTACAATACTCAGAAAACCGCAGTGAGGAATCTATCTGGTACAATACTCAGAAAACCGCAGTGAGGAATCTATCTGGTACAATACTCAGAAAACCGCAGTGAGGAATCTATCTGGTACAATACTCAGAAAACCGCAGTGAGGAATCTATCTGGTACAATACTCAGAAAACCGCAGTGAGGAATCTATCTGGTACAATACTCAGAAAACCGCAGTGAGGAATCTATCTGGTACAATACTCAGAAAACCGCAGTGAGGAATCTATCTGGTACAATACTCAGAAAACCGCAGTGAGGAATCTATCTGGTACAATACTCAGAAAACCGCAGTGAGGAATCTATCTGGTACAATACTCAGAAAACCGCAGTGAGGAATCTATCTGGTACAATACTCAGAAAACCGCAGTGAGGAATCTATCTGGTACAATACTCAGAAAACCGCAGTGAGGAATCTATCTGGTACAATACTCAGAAAACCGCAGTGAGGAATCTATCTGGTACAATACTCAGAAAACCGCAGTGAGGAATCTATCTGGTACAATACTCAGAAAACCGCAGTGAGGAATCTATCTGGTACAATACTCAGAAAACCGCAGTGAGGAATCTATCTGGTACAATACTCAGAAAACCGCAGTGAGGAATCTATCTGGTACAATACTCAGAAAACCGCAGTGAGGAATCTATCTGGTACAATACTCAGAAAACCGCAGTGAGGAATCTATCTGGTACAATACTCAGAAAACCGCAGTGAGGAATCTATCTGGTACAATACTCAGAAAACCGCAGTGAGGAATCTATCTGGTACAATACTCAGAAAACCGCAGTGAGGAATCTATCTGGTACAATACTCAGAAAACCGCAGTGAGGAATCTATCTGGTACAATACTCAGAAAACCGCAGTGAGGAATCTATCTGGTACAATACTCAGAAAACCGCAGTGAGGAATCTATCTGGTACAATACTCAGATTACTCATAAACAATATATTTTTATTTTATTATAATCTTAATTTTTTTATGTTACATAGGTAATTGTGCTGTGCCTGTCTCACTAGGAGTTCCTGTGTTGAGAGCAGGCGCATTTTAACATAAATAGTTTATAAAGGATAACAACAACAATGTTATTTACATTTAGAGTAAAAGTACAAGGACAATCAGCATCGTATCAATGGGTTAGCTGCATTAGGAGCTTCTAAAAATATTGTTGATATATGATCTGTCTTTGATAGTGATCCAAAACTTGGTGTCTGTTTTGTAGTTTACGTGATTAGTGTGCTGTCTAATGGTCAGTGGAAGTGTATTATAAAGTTTTGTTGCAAAGTACCTGAAGTTTCTTTGACCAAACGTTGTTTTGGCGAAAGGGATAAGTAAGAGATTTTGCCTTTTGGTTCTCGTATCACGAACAGTTTGGATATTGTCAAAAACAGTTCTATGTTTGAATAGATAAATTAGTATATTTTTGGCATAAAGTTGCCTAATGTCCAAAACACCGATTCTCCTAAAGATTTCATCCGAACTGCTTGTGATCGGTAGTTTTAGAATAATCTTTATAATTAGTTTCTGGGCTTTAGAGATCGGATCAATGGCGGCAGCGTTTGCTCCTCCCCAGGCTATGATACCATACTCGATTAGAGATTGACATAGTGCATAGTAAATTGTTTTGAGTTGGTTCAAGTTAAGAAAGTTGCGAGTTTGTCTAAAAAGGTTTATAGATTTTCGAAGTTTGTTTGCTGTAGTGATAATATGTTCTTTCCACTTTAAATTACTGTCAAAAATAATACCCAAGTATTTGATTTTTGTAACACGTTCTAGATAGCAATCACATCAATTGATCTCTGGGCTGCTGACAGTTTGTTTGATTGAATTGATTACAGGTCCCCTGGCCGAGGGCATGATGTCGCCTCCTCGGGGAATCCCCCTGCCCCCCACCACCAAGATTCACCTCCCCCCTCCCCCCGACACGGCTTCTAACAGCTCCTGGGCAGAGATGGAAACATATGTTATAGGTATGTATATACTATGCATTACTCAGAATAATTTAACGTAGTCCTTAAAAGGACTTTTTAACTCCTGACGTTTTGGACAGATCTCACTGTCCATCTTCAGAGGCCTTATGTCTTGAGTTTTGTCTCAAACTGATCACTTTCACATGTCTGTTCGGTTCAGAAATCAAAACCTAAGTGAGTGTTTATCAATTCTTATTATGTCTAGGACGGAGTATACAGCTTGAAAGTGATTTGACGGGGGTGGGGGCGGGGCTCGCTATATCAGGCGGTTTGCGTGTAGGGACCTGTTTGGATTGCTTTAACTAATTGGAGGTACTTCTGAGGATTTTGGAAATGTCGTTTTTGGAGGATTTTGATCAATTATGACTTTCCAGGTGTTGGGAATTCTGATTGAGTCATTTCTGGTATTCATATTATTTTTATGTTTATGAATTTCTATGGCTTCGCGGTAAATTCTTTTTTACTCATTGTATACGCTAGCTATTGTTGTAGTATTATTAAAGTCTATTTTATGACCTTCATTAACCGGTCAAAGGCCACGCCATTTCACGAAAATTCACTAAAAAAGCACCACTTTGAACTTTGAATTGAATGTTTTGTTGATTAATTTTGAGCTGTTGTATATTTTATTGACTGAAACACGTTCACAACACAATAAACTATCTACCAAAACAACATTACTTGCATTTATTACGTAAATTAATAGGTTTTACGAAGTTTTAATCGCGGAACACGCATTTATTGCGACAGTTAAAATCGCGGCAAATTCTGACAGCGGATTGTCACAGACGAAATCGTTTTAAAAATATTCTGGGGTTGCAAGGTGAATGAAACTAGTGGCTATATCATCTATGATGTTAGCGCAAGCGATTCTGACCGTGTTCTTCATTCAAATTCTGTACATAGAAGGGCCAAAATCTCAGACAAAAAGTTTTGGTTGAAAATTTTATTCAAATTTTCGAATTATTTTCTCGCGCATGCGCATACGATGCGCGCGCCGGTGCGTCTCCGGCAAATCAGACTTTAAAGGTCATTATTTTTTTTTAAATACCTCTTGATTAGTGTTTTTCGTTTAGGGTAGGGTAAAAAAAAACAAATCATTGTTTTTATTCCAATATTTGAGCAAATCTCATCAAGGTGCTTTTCGCGCAGTTCTGCAAATTCTCAGTTGACAGCCATTTTAAGGATTTTCTTCTCAAGAGGTTAATGTAAAAATAAAATAAAATGAGGACCGTTCAGATGTCAAATGTTAAAATTGGTTCTGATCGATGATTGTGATGCTTTTTAAAACACCTCGTCCTCAGTAATGAGTGATTATTCTATTATTTTTGCAGGAAATATTCAAATTCACCCGCCAACAGACGCTACTAGACAAATGCTGATCCTGCGATACCTCACTCCCATGGGGGAGTACCAGGAGGTATGTATATATTAATATATACCTACAAATTCACCCGCCAACAGACGCTACTAGACAAATGCTGATCCTGCGATACCTCACTCCCATGGGGGAGTACCAGGAGGTATGTATATATTAATATATACCTACAAATTCACCCGCCAACAGACGTTACTAGACAAATGCTGATCCTGCGATACCTCACTCCCATGGGGGAGTACCAGGAGGTATGTATATATTAATATATACCTACAAATTCACCCGCCAACAGACGCTACTAGACAAATGCTGATCCTGCGATACCTCACTCCCATGGGGGAGTACCAGGAGGTATGTATATATTAATATATACCTACAAATTCACCCGCCAACAGAAGCTACTAGACAAATGCTGATCCTGCGATACCTCACTCCCATGGGGGAGTACCAGGAGGTATGTATATATTAATATATACCTACATACTTGTATACTATTCAACTCCACTATATTATTAATATAAAAAGTTCTTTTTATACCTGCTTATATATATTATTTATTACTTTTTATACTTATACTTTTTTGCTGTTGTTGTGATTTTATACTTTTTACACTTTATACTGTATCTTTTACCTAATTAATATATAACGTGTCTGCTATATTATTAACCGGTCAAACGCCAGGCCATTTCACGGAAATTCATGAAAAACACTAAAAAAGCACCATTTTGAATTTTGAATTGAATGTTTTGTTGATTAATTTTGAGCTATTGTATATTTTATTGACTGAAACACGTTCACAATACAATAAACTATCTACCAAAACAACATTACTTGCATTTATTACGTAAATTAATAGGTTTTACGATGTTTTAGTCGCTGAACACGCATCAGTTGCGACGGTTAAAATCGCGGCAAATTCTGACAGGTGATTGTCATAGAAGAAATCTTTTTAAAAATATTCTGGTGTTGCAAGGTGAATGAAACTTCTAGGCGTATCATAGAGTAATGTTGGCACAAGCGATTCTGACACTGTTCTTCATACAAATTCTGTACATAGAAGGGCCAAAATCGCAGACCAAAAGTTTTTTGTCGAAAATATTATTCAAATATTTGAATTATTTTCTCGCGCATGCGCATACGACTTGCGCGCCGGCGCGTCTCCGGCCTGTGACTGGTCAATATAAAAAGTTCTTACTTTTTATACCTGCCTTTATATATTACTTTTTATACTGTATCTCTTACCTTCTTTTATATAATTCATCTTCACTATGTTATTAATATGCATAAAAATTATTACTTTTTATACCTGCCTTTATATAACATTTATTTCTTTTTATACTTATACTTTTTTACTGTTGTTGTTTTATATTTTTACACTTTATACAGTATCTCTTACCTTCTTATATATAATTCATCTCTACTATATTATTAATATTTAAAAAATTCTTCCCATTTATATCTACCTTTATGTATTACTTACTACTTTTTATACTTACACTTTTTATGTTGTTGTTTTTCTATACTTTATACTTTGTTACTCTTTATACTGTATCTCTTACCTTATTTTATATAATTCATATCCACTATTACTACTTTTTATTCTTCACTATATTATTAATATAAAAAATATTCCCTTTTATACCTACCTATATATATATATATATATATATATATATACAATACTTATTACTTTTTATACTTATACTTTTTAAAAAGTTATTTTATACTTTATTCTTTTTTACACTTTATACTTGTAACTTTTTATGCCTACATACCTTTATATATTATTTAATGGTTGTGCCATACTACGCTATAAGCTCAAAACGTTTTTTTTTTAAATTATTTTCCTCAGGGCCTCCTGATAGGAAATTAAAAAAAATATATATATATTTTTGAAATAAGTCTACCTTACATTTTTCTGCCTCAAATGAATTATATCTATATATAAATGATTGTTTGCCCTTATGCAGTTCCTGAGCCACGTGTTCGCAGAGAACGCCCTGGAACTGATCTTGGCGTATGTCAATTTGCGTGAATCTCGGGACTCGCGTCTGGCATTTGAGGCACTCAAATACCTCGCGGCGCTGCTGTGCCACAAGAAATTCTCAATAGAGTTCATCAATATGAACGGACTGCAGGTATGTCAAATTATAATTTCCAATTAAAAATATTCTGGGGTTGCAAGGTGAATGAAATTTTTACCCATCTTATGGGGTAATGTTGGCGCAAGCGATTCTGACCTTGTTCTTCATACAAATTCTGTTCATAGAAGGGCCAAAATCGCAGACAAACATATTTTGTTCGAATTTTTTTCAAATTATTTTCTCGCGCATGCGCACAATACGCGCGTGCCCACCTGTCTCCGGCCAATAAGAGATTAATGGTTCACTTTTACTCTTACTAATACCTTCACCTTATTCACCAGATTCACCTTACCATTATAATCCTGCAGCTCTTTCTTACACACTAAATAATGATAAGACACATAAAATACAAGTAACTGTTTCCTTCAAAGTACTACTTTTTTCGCTACAGGAATTGCATTTAATTTTCTTTATATATGTGAGGGAGATGTATGATAATGATTGTATCTTTCTTTTGGGGGGGTGCAGACATACGTTCACCATTTGTCTCATTTTCGGCTGTTGTTATTTAATGTGTAAGAAAGAGCTGCAGAATATTTAAGAACAAAAGCATTTGACGTTCACTTCAATATTATCCTTGTAATTGTAGGCCATACTTTCAAAATTATCGTCATGACTAGTAGTATTGTAGGGGTCTACGGAGACGTCACGGTGCAGTGTGTGAGAGAGATGCAAGAAAATGATGACTTTTTTCCTTTGGAGGGAACAGACCTACGTCATAGTGTATCTCATCTTTTGAAAGAGCTGTTGCATTATTGTGTTAAGAAATGTATGCTTATTGCCTTTTTTATGCCGTAATAATAAAAGTGCTCATGGTCAAGAAATAAAAGTATAAAATTGAATTAAGACTGTAATCTTCTGTTTGCAGAGGTTCCTAGAAGTTCCGCGGCCGAGCGTGGCCGCCACCGGAGTGTCCATCTGCATGTACTACCTGGCGTACTGCGAGGAGGCCATGGAACGCGTGTGCCTGCTGCCGCGCCGCGTGCTTGCAGACCTAGTGCGCTACGCCCTGTGGCTGCTCGAGTGCTCGCACGACTCGGGCCGGTGCCACGCTACCATGTTCTTCGGCTTCTCCTTTCAGTTCCGGGTTATCCTGGAAGAGTTTGACAACCAGGTACGGCCAGCCAACCACCTTAACCCCTCAGGCTAATTTTTTCTGTTTTCTGAACAACTCTATAGAAATCGTTGTGTCTCCCTTATTATCGTATGAAATATGATTTTTTTTTGTTTTGCATTAGCTCCAGGCAGTAGGCCCTGAGGAAAATAATTTCCCTCAGGGCCTATGTCATCTTAGGGGATGCTGTGTGGATGGTATTTTTATGGAAGGGAAGGATAGGAAGTTCTGGGAAAGAAAAAGGTATGAGGGGTGGGTAGGAATCTGGGGGTCAGTGTGATGGACATATGAATCCATCCCTCCAACTGCTACGGAAGGCGATGGGTCGAGAGAGTCCGGCTAGAGAAATCAAAAGGTCTCCCTCAACCAGTCTCTCCCGAACCGGCCTGCTACGCGGTGGCCGACACATCCGCCACCAAGATCTGGACAAACCTGACCCCACGAACCCGGGCACCCCTGCTAAGTCACCAAACATAACGAACATAACGAACCACTTGGGGTGATCTATAGCAGAGGTGCTGGTTATCCAATAAAAGGTTCCCGGGACGGCGGTACCCATACCCGCCTCCCAAATTGAGAGTGTTTAATGGCTAAATAGTCTCGTGATCTTTGAAGCTTGTTTGCTTTTGATCAATATATAATACGTTAAATCTGTTTTCAGGACGGCCTGCGCAAGCTCTACAACGTGATCTCCACTCTGCCCATCCTGTCGGTGGAGGACGACGTGCGGTTGTCTGAGGACGAGTCGTGCGCTGCGCGGCAGATCGTGCGACACGTGTGCGTCGCGCTCAAGCGATACCTCGAGAGCCATCTGCATCACCGCGCCAACGCTCTCAAAAGGCAGGGGCGGCCCGGCGAGGCGCAGGCACAGCAACCTGCATACAAGGTAATAAAGTCATCCGTCCTGACGATGGAAGC
This sequence comes from Limnephilus rhombicus, assembly GCA_929108145.2. Lineage (NCBI taxonomy): Eukaryota > Metazoa > Arthropoda > Insecta > Trichoptera > Limnephilidae > Limnephilus > Limnephilus rhombicus. The sequence goes on along the minus strand of OV815290.1, from coordinate 20,544,362 downwards.
TGCGAGGCTGTTTGAAATGTTTGCTGAATGCGAAGCAAACATTATTATTTAATGAACAGACAGCATTCTGGTGATGCGCTCATATCTACATAATTTCACAATAAGTCGATCCTTCTTTCCAAATGAAAATCTAATAGAGCTTTATATAAGTAGCATGGAAGACTTGTTGTTTTAGCCACTGGAGCGCCTTTTACCACAATATGGCACCATTTAACGTGTAATCGGCCAGAGACGCGCGGGCGCGCGCAGCTTGCGCGAAAAAAATATTTCGAAAAAATTATGCTTGTCTGCGATTTTGACCCTTCTATGTACATAATTTATATGAAGGACAAGGTCAGAATCGCTTGCGCCAACATTTCCCCATAAGACAGGTAAAAATTTCTTGCAACCCCAGAATATTTTTAAACGATTTTATCTGTGGCATGAAAATGTCAAATTTGCTGCGAATTTTATCTGTCTAAGTCGATGCATGTTCCTCGACTAAAACATCGTAAAACCTATTAATTTACATAATTAACGCAAGTAATTTTGTTTTGGTACACAGTTTATTGTTCTAGGAATGTGTTTCGGTCAATAAAATATACTATATATTAAAATTAATCCACAAAACATTCAATTCAAAATGGTGGTTTTTTAGGAAATTTCCGTATTTTTCCTGGATTTTGATGGCCTTTGACAGGTTATAATACCTCAGATTGCTTTGCTGCCAGTTTGATGCATAATTTTTTTTTTTCAATTTTTCATAATGGTCACCAAAAATCACCAGCAATTGAAGGAAAAAGTTAAAAATCGCGCTGTCACTCGAGTGGTTAGTTTGTTCCATGCTTCCACTATTCTATATTATCTAGAAAATTATTTTCCCCATACATTTTGTTTGGAACGAATTCTCCTATTTTCAAAGAACTGCAGCAATATTGTGAGGGGTATAATATTGAACTGTGCATAAATTCCAAACATTCAAAAACGTCAAATGTCAATGCTTTGATTGTTGTGCATTTGTTTTTAATCATATAATGCTGCCCTTCTTTCTTACACACTCAATTTCAATAGTCGAAAATGAGACAAATGGTGAACGTATGTCTGCACACCTCCAAAGGAAAAATACAATAATTATAATAAATCTCTGAAATTAAACGCACTTTTTTACATTAGCTTCACACAGGAGGCCCTTAGGAAAATAATTTCTCTCAGGACCTATGTCATCTTAGGGGATGCTGTGTGGAGGATCTTTTTAAGGAATGGGGAGGATAGAAAGTTCTGGGAAGGAAAAAGGTATGAGGGGTGGGTAGGAATCTGGGGGTCAGTGTGTCCGGGAGTGACGGACGTATGAATCCATCCCTCCAACTGTGGTGCAAGGCAATGGGTCGAGAGAGTCGGGCTGGAAAGGTCAAAAGGCCTCCCTCAACCAGTCTCTCTCTCGATCCGGCCCGCCACGCAGCAGGTGGGCAGGCGCATCAACTGCCAAGACCCGGACATAAGTCATATATTGCCATAATATTTGCTCTTTTGAAATATTTGTGAAAAAAAAAAATACAGATTTTATTTAAATAAATGATTATAGAAGAACAAAAATATGCTCAAAAATCAGTTTATAAGAATAATTTCGTCAAAATGGTCACCAACTCGCCAACCAGATTTTAAAAAACTTTTCGACATAAAACTCAGGGTTGTTGACCATTTATTGACGGATGTTCTCCTTTAACCTGTCAAAGGCCTGCAAATTCCAGGAAAAATACGGAAATTTCGTAACAAAACACGATTTTGAATTTTGAATTAAATGATTTGTTGATTAATTTTGAGCTATCATATATTTCATTGACTGAAACACGTTCCTAGAACAATAAACTATGCACCAAAACAACATTACTTGCGTTAATTACGTAAATTAATAGGTTTTATGATGTTTTAGTCGAGGAACACGCGTCAATATTGACAGCTTCAATTTGCGCCAAAAATGACATTTCAATTCCACAGATAAAAATCATTTAAAAATAATCTGGTGTTGTCAGATGAATGAAACTAGTGGCTATATCATCAATGATGTTGGCGCAAGCGATTCTGACCTTGTTTTCATACAAATTATGTACATAGAAGGGTCAAAATCGCAAACTTTTTTATTTCGAAATATTTTTTTCGCGCATGCGCGAAAGCTGCGCGCAAATGAGTGTGTCCGGCCAATTACAGGTTAACATGAAACATGTAAACTTATTATAGTGTTATATAGCCAAAGAATTAACCTGTATTTTACCATTTTTCTCATATTTGTAGGATAAAAAATGTTGTAAAGTTTATAACCCCCGTGAATTCTGCGTGTTTTTACTTTTACTCACAGATGGGTCAAAATCGCATTCAAAAATATTTTTTTCGAAATTTTTTCCGTGCGCATGCACACACATCGCTCGCGTCCTCGCATCTCCGGCGAGTCAGAGGTTAAATAAAAAAAAAAAATATTTCTTCCTTCAAGTCCTTTCCCATTCGTTCCCATTCCTCTTACTCTCCTGCTGCCCCTTCCGTATTCTCCCTCCACTTTCCCCACTCCCCCTTTCTGCTTCCATCCATATCGTACGAATCATACGATCATACGAATCCCCCTCCCTCTTATACAATTTTCATAATGCCAGAGCTACACCAGTATATATAGAAACCTTTGCGGGCGTGCGCACGACAACTAACCAAATTTCATCGCAATCGGATGAATGTTTTAGGAATGCATTAACGCATTGCGATGCCATAAATTCATTCTCCCTGCATGTCCTTTCCTTTGCGTTCCCGTTTCCTTTCACCTTCCCCGCCTTCCCCCTCCCCCATCTCTTCCCTCTCCGCGAACCCCACCTTCCCCCTGCCTTTCCTCCCTTCTGATAAAATATAAAATGAAATGCACACATTTTCATTCATACAAATTTCATAACTTTCGTATAGTGACACAGAGAGCACATTCAATTTTGCGCTCAATACTAATTAACAGTCTACAGTTGTTTTAAACAGTGAAACAGATAATATAACGAGCCAGTGACTTATTGCAAGTTTAAAGAAGTTGTAGTGCAAACCTGCTGGATTCTAAAATCATAACTGAGTGAGCATTTCAATATTAATAAAAGTCAAAACAATAAGTATTATTGTTACCCAAGCTACTACCGCCCGACCCGGCCCATACTTTCAAGTAGTTCAAGTCACTCCACCTTAAATCCAGGCTTAACCATCGTCCATTTTTCAAAAAAAAAAAAAAAAATTTTTTAATTTTAACAAAATGGACTCCCAGGGATTTATCAGTCAGGCGAGAAACGCGGTTGAGGCTCTAACCGATCTAATAATAGACCCCAGTAGCAAACTGAACAAAGATCAAATTGCGAAAATGATTCCAAAAACTAATGCTATTCTTGGAACCATAGCGCAAATGGCTACAAAAATGGCAGCACTCGAGGGTGAGCTAATAGCTTTTAAAGCATTAACCAACAAACCTAACCCATTAGAATCTACATGTGAAGCGGCCGATGAGCTTGAAGAGAGGAAAAACAGAGCAAATAATCTCATAATTATAAACGTTCCCGAAAGCACACAATTGAACCAAATTGAAAAAATCAAGGATGATAATTTACAAATTACAACCATTCTGAAGAAAATAGACAACAATATAGAACCAAATTCCATCAACACATTCCGTCTTGGAGCAGTGAGGCCTGATAAATCGAGGCCCATTAAAGTGATCTTAAGAAACTCAACTGAAGTAATGAATATTCTCAGAAAAAAAAACTTTTATCTTAACAACTCCCCTGTCAAAATTTTTTCCGACCAAACTCCGAACCAAAGAAAATATTTATCAGACCTACGTCAATCAATGGAAAGTAGGATACAGGGAGGAGAAGTTGGACTAACAATCAAATATATCAACAGCAAGCCGACAATAGTTAAGAAAAATCCAAAAAACTCAAACACATCAATGGATACGGCCAAAACATCCGCGGCTGCCGAACCAAACTCTTAGAGTTGCAAACTTCTATTCCTTTACTTCAAAACGTAGATGTATTTCTCCTTACTGAAACCTGGCTTGATCCTGATATTCACACCGAGGAACTTGGATTCTCATCTTATAACACCTACCGCCTTGACAGGAATCCAGCCACCAGCAATAAAACCAGAGGAGGAGGAGTTCTCATATCCGTCAAAAAATCACTGCCATCCACTCGATTAATTTGCAAACATCTAGACGTAGAACAGGTATTTGTATTACTAAAAACTAAATCAAGTAAAATTTTACTGGGATGTGTCTACATTCCTCCTGGATCCAACATCACAGTCTACCGAAACCACATTGATGACCTCGAAACCTTTAAAAATAAATACCCTGATGCCAGAACAATTTTATTTGGTGACTATAATACCCCTAGCATTGATTGGATGAATAAAAACTCTTATAACAACTTAAGCCTACCAGAAAATGCTCGTGAAATAATAGATATGACGAACTTACTCGCTCTACATCAAGTCAATCAAGTCTACAATACCAATAACCGGCTGCTGGATTTAGTGTTCTGTAGTGATCTCTCAATTCACATTGTTAAATCAGTTGACGAGCTCCTCCCCCTTGACTCCCACCACCCCGCTTTAAGCATAACCATCTTGATGAATAACTCACCAGACGACACAACTATTCTTCCTAACTTTACTTATAATTTTTCCAAAGCTGACTATCCTAATATGAACCAATATCTTACAAATGAAGACTGGTCATTTCTTCACCTCAACAATAATATTAACTACAATCTTGAAATTTTTTACACAATTATCAACAGGGCCATTGAAAACTATGTACCACTTTCACATTTCAAAGAAGCGAAGTTCCCGAAATGGTTCAACAGCGAGTTAATCAACCTGATTATTTGCAAAAAAACTGCACACAAAAACTTTAAAGAATCTAAATCCCTTAATGACTATAAGTTATTTCACAATTACAGAACTCAATGTAAAAAACTGTCAAAAAAATCATATTATAATTATATAAATGGAATCGAAAAATCTATACCCTCTAATATACAAAACTTTTTCACACATGTAAACTCTCTTAGAAAAAACAAACAAGGTTTACCCATTTCAATGCACTTCAAAGATAAGAGTAGCACTGATATGAAAGTTAAGGTTAACTATTTTGCTGATTACTTCAAAAGTGTATATGACGAAGATATCCCAGAAAATTACATACCACCACCTTCCCTTATTGAGAGCATGCATATCCCTGCTGTACACATCAATATAAACGATGTTAAATCTAAAATTAAATCTCTAGACAAAAACAAAAAGGCCGGACCTGATAACGTGCACCCCAATATTCTCATAAATTGCATTGCTTCACTGGCTGAGCCGATTTGTCTTTTGTTTAATCAATCGCTTGATACAGGTTGCTTCCCGGACATTTGGAAACGTTGTTATCTAACGCCTATACTAAAAAAGGGTAATAAAAGTGATGTCACTAACTATAGACCTATATGTAAGCTATCTATAATTCCGAAACTTTTTGAAAAATTACTTCTTGATAAAATTTCCCCATATATTAACCGTCTCATTGTTCCAAATCAACATGGATTTTTGTCTGGCAGGTCAACTCTGACAAATCTCTCATTATATGAAAACTTTATATCAAATGCATTAGCTAACAAAACTCAAGTCGATTCCATATACACAGATTTTATCAAGGCCTTTGACAAAGTGTGCCATAAAATTCTACTGGTTAAACTACGTAAGCTCGGTATTGACGGAAAACTTTTAGACTGGTTTGCAAGCTATCTATCTGATAGAGTTCTACTTGTAAAAATTAATTTGTTTTATTCCAATCAATTTATAGCTACCAGTGGTGTACCTCAAGGGTCCCATTTAGGCCCAATTTTGTTTTTACTGTTCATAAATGATATTGTTGACATATTTGATAAAGATGTGGATGTATTGCTTTTTGCAGATGATTTAAAAATATTTAAAATCATCAAAACCGCTGAAGATTGTGCCTGTCTACAAAATAATTTAAACAAATTAATTAGTTGGTGCTCTTTTAACAAACTTTATCTGAACATAAATAAGTGTTATTCAATAAGTTTTTACAGAATAAGTCAACCAATTATTCATCTTTATGAACTTAACAACTCTACCCTTACCTCTGTCACAGAAATTAGTGACTTGGGCATAATTTTCGACTCTAAATTAAACTTCATATCGCATATAAACTCAATCTATAATAAAGGTATCAAAATGCTTGGCTTCGTTCTTAGAAATTCCAGAGGTTTCAAGAATATTTCAACTTTAAAAATTTTGTATACATCCTTAGTACGTAGTCAAGTCGAATATAACTCCTCGATCTGGTCCCCCCATTTTAAAATACACTCAGATTCAATCGAAAAAATTCAACACAAATTCTTAAGACACATTAATTTTAACCTCGGTATTCCCATTGAAAACATAAATTATAATTACTTGATGAAAGAATTAAATTTACTAAGACTGTCAGATCGAAGAATTATATCCGACTTAATATTAATGTTCAAAATTGTAAATGGTAGAATAGACAGTCCTGATCTAACTAAGCTCATTGAATTTCATATTCCCACGAGAACTACTCGTTCTAAAATCCTTTTTAAATGTAACAATAATCGGACTGAGTATACGAAACACTCACTTTTACCTAGGTTGCATGAAGTTACTAATAGATATGCTGATGTGATAGATCTATTTAACTGCACGGAACATAGGTACAAGACGGCTATGCTATCATATTTTTTTAATGACTATTAATTTTATTTGTATTATAGATTTTTGCATGTAAATGTATCTCTGGTGTCACTTCACAATGTATCGTCACAATTAACTGTTATACATACACTGTTTTACCATTACTAATATTTTGAATATGAATTTGTGACATGTAATTAATGTTTATGGCATACTTATGCCGTTTGTATTAAATAAATAAATAAATAAATAACGCCAGAGTTTACCATTATACACAGCCTTGGTTACTCGCAGATAATGTAGCTTTCTATTGGTGACAGAATTTTAAAAATCGGTTTAGTGGTTTAGGCGTGAAAGCGTAACAAACAAACTCACGCAGTTTCGCATTTATAATATTAGTATAGATAGTATGTAAAAACAATTTATTAAATATATAATGTTCTGTGTGCTCAGGCCTGCAAGTCGTCTCCGGAAGAGATCCAGGAGCAGATCGAGAGGCTGCAGGCGGCGGCCTGGACCCGCTGGGCCCCGTGCGATCAGCTGCTCCGGCTGGGCGGGGTCACCCTGCTGCTGCAGATCATCGCCTTCTCCTACGAGTGGAACTTCAACGGAAGGTCAGTCAATGATAACCGATTCAATCCGTTTAATGCATCAATACTGTAGTATAGTGTCTCACTTGTGTACGTTAGTTTTTCCATGCACGGTGTCTGGAAACTCATAGTACAAGCAGGAAACTAAATTACATCACAAAGAGAGCCCGAATTTTTTTTTTTTAAATATTTCTTTTATATTGTCCCCACTCTGGAGGCTCTATGTCATCTTTGGGGATGCTGTGTGGAGGGTCTTTTTAAGGAAACCAAGAAGAGGAAGTTCTGCCAAGGAAAATGTGTGAGGAGAGGTCAAAGGGTTTTCCCAAACCGGCCTATTTCATTTTCACACCATCGTACATGGTCTTACCACACATTTGCCTCAGGGATCTCATTTCTACAGCATTCAGTCTACTTTCATCCTTCCTCCGCCAGTTCCATGCCTCACATTGCAATCAGAGTAGGTACCAGTACTCCACTGTGGACTGCTAGCTTCGCTTCTTTGAACAGTTTTTGTTAGCGCCAATAGCGTTCAGTCCTCCATTAACCTGTCAAAGGCCTGCAAATACCAGGAAAAATACGGAAATTTCGTAACAAAACACGATTTTGAATAGAATGTTTTGTTGATTAATTTTGAGCTATCGTATATTTCATTGACTGAAACACGTTCCTAGAACAATAAACTATCTACCAAAACAACATTACTTGCGTTAATTACGTAAATTAATAGGTTTTTACGATGTTTTAGTCGAGGAACACGCATCAATATTGACAGCTAAAATTCACGGCATAAATGACATTTCGATTCCACAGATAAAAATTATTTAAAAATATTCTGGTGTCGCCAGGCGAATGAAACTAGTGGCTATATCATCAATGATGTTGGCGCAAGCGATTCTGACCTTGTTTTCATACAAATTCTGTACATAGAAGGGTCAAAATCGCAGACAAACACTTTTATTTCGAAATATTTTTTTCGCGCATATGAGCGGCTTCGGCCGATTACAGGTTAATGGGTTTACCTGCTTTTACCCTTCTTTCCATGTCTTTTTCAACCTTTTCCAATGTAAAAAGCGAGAAAATGTAAAACTGTTTTGCTGTTTATATTTCTACATATGTATTATAAATGAAAGTCCTCCGCCGTGTCTGTCTGTCCGTTTGGGATAAACTCAAAAACTACTGAACGGATTTTCATTCGGTTTTCACCAATAGATTGAGTGATTCATGAGGAAGTTTTAGGTATATAATTTTCCAAGGTTTCGTGTAAATTGGTTGAAATATATCATTAAAGGAGAATGTCTATATGTGGTGGACGTGCGGGTTGGCAAGCGGGCGGTGTGGATTTGATTTGTATGCAAATTAACAGACGGCGGTGTGAGTTAAAAGGTTGGGTTAACAGTAGATGGCGTTGTTTTTCGTTACCAACAGCAACGCCTGGCCGGGTCAGCTAGTAATTAATAAAAAAATCCACATTGGCATGGTCTGTGCTTGTGTATACTTCCGGGTCAGTTATTTCAGCAGTTAAAATTATGAGTTAATTTATAAAAACAGTTTTTTCTCTCACAAATTTGAATGGTTATTGTGATTTGATATGCAGGGCGGAGACTGTGCGCTCGGCGCTGGACGTGATCTCGGCGTGCTGCGTGGCGCCACGCACCCAGCTCACGCTCTGCGAGAAGGTGGACATGCCCGAGGATGGGCTCACGGTGGGCACCAACATCGTGCTGGGCGCGGCTGAGGGCGAGATCGTGGGCGATGCTGAAGTGCAGAAGGCCGCGCTCAAGGTGCTCGTCAACTGTGTCTGCGCACCCGTGCATAGGGTGAGTAGCATGCTTGCAGCCTATATTACTATTCAACGTCACTGCCTTTAGTCACTGGAGCAAACATGCGGAATAAATAAATTTGCCTCGTTTGTTCGTGATTTCCCAGAAGATCATTTTTTAAATTTTTTGCTAAAAAAAAATCATACCCTTAAATTTTAACATGGAGACATAAAAACATATTATAGTGCTATACAGCCAATGAATTAACCTGTATTTTACCGTTTATCTCATATTTGTAAGATAAAAAAAAATACAAAAAAAATCGTTAAACTTTTAACCGGTCAAAGGCCACGCCATTTCACGTAAATTCACAAAAAATCACTAAAAAAGCACCACTTTGAATTTTGAATTGAATGTTTTGTTGATTAATTTTGAGCTATCGTATATTTCATTGACTGAAACACGTTCCTAGAACAATAAACTATCTACCAAAACAACATTACTTGCATTTTTTTACGTAAATTAATAGGTTTTACGATGTTTTAGTCGCGGAACACGCATTCATTCCGACGGTTAAATTCGCGGCAAAATCTGACAGGTCAATGTCATAGACAAAATCGTTTTAAAAATATTCTGGTGTTGCAAGGTGAATGAAACTAGTGGCTATATCATCTGTGAGATAGCGCAAGCGATTCTGACCGTGTTCTTCATACAAATTCTGTACATAGAAGGGCCAAAATCGCAGACAAAAAGTTCAAAGAGATGTTGAACTGGATGAGTTGTAACAATGTAATATACAAAACAAACAGAACTGGACCCAGGACTGAGCCTTGAGGAACACCTATATTTATACACCGAATGGTCTTGGTTTGTTTGTACGTTAACATCATTGTTGGTTTGTTTGTTTGTTTGCAGACGGGGAGTTCTTCAGCCAGATTCTCTGCCACGGGATCCAATAAGAAGAAGACAAACATGAAGTCTTACGAGGACGTCATTCAAAAAGTTTGGGAGAGTGTCCGGACTAATAATGGCATTATGGTGAGTTCTCTCATAATATCCACAGTTCCTTGTCTCATAGGCACAATTTTTCAAATTTTTTTACAATAACCCGTCTGCTTGTTTAGGAATAAATACATCCCAAAACACATAATCGCGTTATACTTTCATAAGACCAAAAACATCCCGAGCTACCTTACATTTTAAAAGCTATATATCTCTCTTCCTCTCATGCAAACATATGTATTTTTCTTTTAACCAGAAAGAGAACGAAATAATGCTTCTTATTGTCTTTGAAATATGAAAGCTATCTTGCTTAGATATTTTACAAACTCGATCCAAAGTGACGGTTTCAGAATATAAATTCCTCCTCCGTCCAATCCAATTCCAATCCGGAAGCCTCAGTTTTGTGCATAAGCGCGAAACTGAGGCTTCCGGATTCTAAGTTGCGAATATATTGAACCAAGCAGACGGGTTAACCTGCCTAATCGCAGGAGACCCAAGTTGTCCCAAAACATCATATGCCGTTATAATAACAGGAGACCCAGATTGTCCCAGAGCGACCGTGCATTATTAAAAGTTCGATATCTCTCTTCCTGTCATGCGAACATTTGTAATTTCTTTTATGTTAGAAAGTGAAAGAAATAATGCTTCTTATTGTCTTAGGAATATACGAGCTATACAGGGTGTAACAGGACGTACCCGAGGGATTTTAACCATCGATTCCTGACCATATTTGGAGAAAAAAATGTAAATTAAATTTTGGTCTCCGGTGATATTTTTGATGTTTTTTTCTTTATTTTTTCTACAAAAACTTTAGAAAATGGTAGGTGTTGGACAGTTGGAGGCGGGGTGAGGGGTTGGTCGGATACTCGGCTTAGTGACCAATGACAACAAGCAGAAGAAATTTTTTTTTGTTTGAATTTGACGAAAAAAAAAAAAAAAGTCATAAAAAAAGTCACCGGAGACCAAAATTTCATTTACATTTTTTACTCCACATAGGCTCAGGAATCGCTGGTTAAAATCTCTCGGGTACGCCCAGTTACACCCTGTATTGTTCAGATATTTTACAAACCTGATCATAAGTGACAATATTATTTTGCGCCAATTTGTGACGTAAACTTAATTTAAAAATAAAATTGTATGAATGTGGCAAAAAGTGAAGTGACAGTTTTATTACAAATTTTCTTAAGAAAGGGAATCTATATTTAAAATTTTAAGTTTATTCTGTTTTAAATGCTTTAACCCGTCAAAGGGCATCAAAATCCAGGAAAAATACGGAAATTTCCTAACAAAACACCATTTTGAATTTTGAATTGAATGTTTTGTGGATTAATTTTGAGCTATCGTATATTTTATTGACCGAAACACATTCCTAGAACAATAAACTATATATACCAAAACAACATTACTTGCGTTAATTACGTAAATTGATAGGTTTTACGATGTTTTCGTCAAGTAACACGCATCGACTTTGACAGAAAGAATCGCAGCAAATTTGACATTTTGATGCCAAAGATAAAATCATTTTAAAATATTCTGGGGTTGCAAGGTGAATGAAATTTTTACCCATCTTATGAGGAAATGTTGGCGCAAGCCATTCTGACCTTGTCCTTCATACAAATTCTGTACATAGAAGGGTCAAAATCGCAGACTAGAGGTTAAGAAAGGGAATCTATATTTAAAATTTTAAGTTTATTCTGTTTTAAGTGCTTTATTTTGAATATTCGCAGGTATGTATTTTTAAGCCAATTTATATTTCCAATATCAAAATTTTAATATTTAGAAACAATAATGTTGATTTCTAATAAACACATTCGAAAGATTATTTTATCTAGATTTTAGAACAATTTTTGTTTTTGCAAAAGGGTTAAAAAATAATCGATAAATATGAAATTTTTTCTTGAAGTTTTCTGTAATGCCAGCTCGTAGCGGAGTGGAGTTGGCAACACGGTATTGCTTCTAAGTACTTAAGCACACATTTCACCACTAACATTTACACATCTGCCCTGATGATGGACACTGTAACGCTGTCCGAAACGTTGGCTAAAGGAGGAGGTAGCGTAACACGGCATAACACCCCAAAAACAAATAACAAAAATACTTTTGGTCGTGAAAATCTAAAATCATAACCACTAAAAAGGAACATTTAAAATGCACGGGAAGAACCGGGAATTTTGCGCGCAAACCTTGACAGGCCAAAGTTCATAGATATTATTTTCTTATTATTCGAAGGATTAACCGGTCAAAGGCCGGAGACGCGCCGGCGCGCGCGTCATATGCGCATGCGCGAGAAAATAATTCAAATATTTGAATAATACATCCGACAAAAAACTTTTGGTCCACGATTTTGGACCTTCTATGTACACAATTTGTATGGAGAACAGTGTCAGAATCGCTTGCGCTGTCATTACTCTCGGAGACGCTACAAGTTTCATTCACCTAGTCACCCTGGAATATTTTTAAAACGATATCTTCTATGACAATCGGCTGTCAGAATTTGCCGCGAATTTAACGGTCGCAATTAATGGGTGTATCGCGAATAAAATGATCATAAAACCTATTAATTTACGTAATAAATGCAAGTAATGTGGTTTTAGTAGATAGCTTATTGTGTTGTGAACGTGTTTCAGTTAATAAAATATACAATAGCTCAAAATTTATCATCAAAACATTCAATTCAAAATTCAAAGTTGTGGTTTTTTAGTGTTTTTTTGCGAAGTTCCGCGAATTTCCGCTAAATGTCACGGCCTTTGACCGGTTAACTTCACACAGGAGGCCCTGAGGAAAATAATTTATATCGTCTTTAGCAATGCTGTGTGGAGTGTCTTTTTAGTGTAGTGGCAGGCGATCAATCGAGGGAGCCCATCTGAAAACCTCACTCGCAAAGTGATCTGTATTATACAGTTATTGATTTAACATTTGGATTGTCCATGCTTAGGTCCTGCTGCAGCTGATGTTTGTGAAGCTGCCGATAACAGACGCGGACTGCCTGCGCGGGCTTGCGTGCCGCGCACTGGCCGGTCTGGCGCGCTGCCCCACCGTGCGCCAGATCATCAGCAAACTGCCGCTCTTCACCATGGGGCAGATACAAAGTAAGTCACTTGTATTCTATCTCACTAACAAAAAGTAAGCCACTTGTGTTCTATTTATCTCACTCACAAAAAGTAAGTCACTTGTTTTCTATACAGGGTGTAATAGGACGTACCCGAGGGATTTTAACCATCGATTCCTGAGCATATTTGGAGAAAAAAATGTAAATTAAATTTTGGTCTCCGGTGATATTTTTATTTATTTATTTTTTCTACAACATTAAAAAAGTGTAGGTGTTGGAGAGTTGGAGGCGGGGTGAGGGGTTGGTCAGTTACTCGGCTGAGTGACCAATGACAAAAAGAGGAAGAATTTTTTTTTGTTAGAATTCGAAGACAAAAAATAAATAAAATGTCATCAAAAAAGTCACTGGAGACAAAAATTTCATTTACATTTTTTACTCCAAATATGCTCAGGAATCGCTGGTGAAAATCCCTCGGGCACGTCCTGTTACACCCTGTATATCTATCGACCCAAAAAGTAAGTCACCTGTATTCTATCTCACTCATAAAAAGTAAGTCACTTGTTTTCTATGTATCTATCGACCCAAAAAGTAAGTCACTTGTATTCTATCTCACCGTTTAGTAGCGTCTAGCAGTGGCGACATATTATTATTAGCATTCTGATGTGCTCTATTGAATATCACAATAATCAATCCTTTCTTCTCTCCAAATGAGAATTTGATTCATTGAGCCCTGTTTTGTCATTGCAGATTGCAGATCCATTCAAATTAAGCGTCATATATCCAACTATGTTCACAGCAAAAATTGTTTTAAAAACTCAACCACAGATGACAGTACAACGCTTATAGTCTGCCGAAAGTCTGTGGATCTCAGTTAGGGTTTTAGATTTTCACGTCCAAAGTATAATCTTTATTTGCAAACACACAATGCAGTTGATGATTAAATAGTTTATCCATGATTTCAAGAGTTTAATCTGTATGGATTTTTTTTGTCAAAATTGTCGTCATCATCATCATCACACTTGGCTCTACAACCCCTGGTGGGTCTTGGCCTCCTCAAGAGTCTTTCTCCACTCATCACGGTTTTGTGCCAGCTCTTTCCAGTTTACAATCTCCAAGGTGGATATATCTTTGAGGACGTTGTTGCTCTATCTTAAATTTGGTCTTCCCAGGCTCCTTCGCCCTGTCGGTCTTGAGTTCAGCAGGGACTTTGGTGCTTGATGCTCGGTCATTCTCTCTACATGACCCAGCCACCGAAGTCTTCCCAATTTTATAAATTTTGTGACGATTAGATCCTTATACAGAGTATATAGCTCATTATTATAACGTCTGCGCCAAAATCCATTTTCTGAAACCGGTCCGAAGATACGCCTCAAAATTTTCCTTGCAAAAACATCCAGTGCTCGCTGATTCCTCTTAGTTAGTACCCAAGTCTCAGCTCTACACTAATATCTTGGTGTTTCTGGACAGCAGTCTGGATTTTATTTGGTTTTGTAGGCGGTAATACCAGCGATTTGCGTTCACTATGCGCTTCTGGATCTCCTCTGTGGTATTATTCTCGTTTGTTATCAGAGAGCCTAGGTAGGTGAATCTTGTTTCAAAATTTTGACTTCCACATGAGAGAATTGGGGTTTGTTGGGCGCATCCTACGGCCATATATTTCATCTTCTGCTGGTTTACTATGAGACCCATATTTTTAGCAGAACTTTCAAGATTTATGAAGGCGTCACGTAAAGCATCGGGAGTTTTCGCGATTATGTCGATATCATCAGCGTAACCCAATAGTTGCACAGAGTTGTCAAATATCGTTGCTCTCATCTCAATGCCTGAGTCACGAATAACTTTTTCTAAGGCTATGTTGAATAAGAGGCAGGCCAATCCATCTCCTTGTCACACCCCGTGGAGCGCTTCAAAGGACTCGGACAGATCACTGCCAACCCCGACTCTACACGTTACTGGGGACGTTGTTAATTTCAATTTGATCAGCTTACACGGTATTTCAAACTCACTCATTGCATTGTACAATGCATTCCTATTTATATTGTCATACGCGGCTTTGAAGTCTACAAAGAGGTGACGTGTTTCGACATTGTGTTCTAACGTCTTTTCCAAGATCTGTCTTAAGGATAAAATTTGATCAATGCATGATTTGCCTGGCCTGAAGCCACATCGGTAGTTGCCAATGATTTCCTCGGACATTGGGAGCAATCTTTTGTACAATATGTTGAACATAATTTTATAGCCGGTATTTAATAACGTTATTCCCCTGTAATTACAGCACTCGAGTTGGTCGCCCTTCTTGTGTAGTTGTCAAAATTGTAGTATTATTAATTAATTTTTCAAATCCATCTTCGGAATCTTTTATTTGGAAGAGCTCTTGTCGAGATTTATTTTTAATAATGCTTTTTAAATTGTCAAAATTAATATTATTGTATACGATTGACTGATCTCTTTTATTTGTTGTGGTGTAGGATTGCGATGTGAATATTGTGGTGTTCTTCCTTTGCGTGCCCTGTCAGGTCCCTCTGACATTTGTGATCACTCTGGTAAATGTATCTCTATCTCGCGCCGCCCGGAATAGCTCCTCCACACTTCTAATACCGGTCCACTTTCGTACTCGCCCTCAGCGACCCTCTACTTGCTTTTTAATATTAATTGTTATGTTATGATCGTAGCTTGTAAGTATCCCTTAATATGCATATGCATATTAACCATCACCTGCCTTGACCTGTTCCAGATCTGATGAGGGTGCCCATCCTGCAAGAGAAGCGCCAGGAGCACGTCATGTTCCAGAAGTACGCGCTGGAGCTGATGGAGCGTGTGAGCGGCAAGACTAAGCCGCTGGGCGCCGAGTTCGAGACCTCCCTCGCCAACATACACAGGGTGAGGACTCCTTTTACGTCTTATGGCCTAGGATCGTACTACATTTTGTGGTGTGTCAAACACCATCAAATCGAGTCAAGAAGAACGGTGCCATTTTTAGTTTTTGTAATTCGAGCAGTCCGTTAAACGCCGATTCTCGGTCCGTTTCAGCTTTCGATCAAATCATGAGTATCAAATTAAAAAAAAAAATATGTGAATAACGCACAATATCTGCTCCCGACCTTCTGAATCCAGTGGTTCGACGGCATCCCCTTTTGGTGTTAGAGGGGTTAAGACCTAGAATAGTGTGCAGATAACGTTTTTTGACTTTAACCCGTCAAAGGCCAGGCCATTTCGCGGAAATTCGCGAAAATTCACAAAAAACACTAAAAAAGCACCATTTTGAACTTTGAATTGAATGTTTTGTTGATTAATTTTGAGCTATTGTATATTTTATTGACTGAAACACGTTCACAACACAATAAACTATCTACCAAAACAACATTACCTGCATTTATTACGTAAATTAATAGGTTTTACGATGTTTTATTCGCGGAACGCATATTTATTGCTACAGTTGAAATCGCGGCAAATTCTGACAGCCGATTGTCATAGACGAAATCGTTTTAAAAATATTCCAGGGTTGCAAGGTGAATGAAACTTGTAGCGTCTCCGAGAGTAATGATGGCGCAAGCGATTCTGACACTGTTCTTCATACAAATTGTGTACATAGAAGGGCCAAAATCGCAGTCGAGTATTATTCAAATATTTGAATTATTTTCTCGCGCATGCGCACATGACGCGCGCGCCGGCGCGTCTCCGGCCTGTCACCGGTTAAGACCTAGAATGGTGTGCAGATAGCGTTTTTTTACTTTAAGACCTAGAATAGTGTGCAGATAACATTTTTTTTACAAGACCTAGAATAATGTGCAGATAACGTTTTTTGACTTTAAGACCTAGAATAATATGCAGATAACGTTTTTTTACTTCAAGACCTAGAATAGTGTGTAGATAATGTTTTTTGACATGTGTTTCGACAAGACGTATAATAGTATGCAGATAATGTTTCTTTGACTTTAAACCTATAGAATAGTGTGTAGATAACATTTTTTGACTTAAGACCTAGAATAGCGTTATGTTCTTTGTAGATATTGTTATTTGACTTGAAGCCCTTGATAAAATTTTTTTTTTTTCCTTGAATACCGCACAAGAGTCCTAACTGCTCCCGTCTGGAGCCAGTGGGACTATGGCATCCCCAATTGGGGTATGTTGTGAAGCTAAAGGTAGTGGGGAGGGGAAAGAGATAGGGAAGAGGAAGGTGGGGAAGTACCTGGCTATTCAGATCTGGTCACCAAACACGGCTAAAGCCATTTCAAGCAACGTTTCAATTCTGAATGGTGGTCTTACACCAGGGCGATACTGAGAGCATCTTCCACTCTGGAACGTGCCGCAAATATACTACGTATTATTTTAATTGAATAAATTGTGAAATAACACAAATTAATCAAATTAAATTTATTTGCCACGCCGGGATTACCGCTGGACTATGCCGGCCGTCATCATTTATCGTATTATCATTGTAATCTGTTCCCGTCACTTAACCTGTCACAAGCCGTAAAAAACACAGAAATTCCCTAACAAAGCACGACTTTGAATTTTGAATTGAATGTTTTGTGGATTAATTTTGAGTTATCGTATATTTTATTGACCGAAACACATTTCTAGAACAATAAACTATGTACCAAAACAACATTACTTGCGTTAATTACGTAAATTAATAGGTTTTACAATGTTTTAGTCCAGGAACACGCATCAATTTTGACAGATAAAATTCGCGGCAAATTTGACATTTTCATGCCACAGATAAAATCATTTAAAAATATTCTGGGGTTGCCAGGTGAATGATATTTTTACCCATCTTATGGGGTAATGTTGGCCCAAGCGATTCTGACCTTGTTCTTCATACAAATTCTGTACATAGAAGGGCCAAAATCGCAGACAAACATGTTTTGTTCGAATTATTTTCTCGCGCCTGCGCACAATACGCGCGCGCCCGCGGGTCTCCGGCCAATAAGAGGTTAAGACCTATAGAATAGTGTGTAGATAATGTTTTTTGACTTAACCTGTCAAAGGCCCGCAAATTCCAGGAAAAATACGGAAATTTCGTAACAAAACACGATTTTGAATTTTGAATTAAATGTTTTGTTGATTAATTTTGAGCTATCGTATATTTCATTGACTGAAATACGTTCCTAGAACAATAAACTATGCACCAAAACAACATTACTTGCGTTAATTACGTAAATTAATAGGTTTTATGATGTTTTAGTCGAGGAACACGCGTCAAAACTGACAGCTTCAATTTGCGCCAAAAATGACATTTCGATTCCACAGATAAAAATCATTTAAAAATAATCTGGTGTTGTCAGATGGATGAAACTAGTGGCTATATCATCAATGATGTTGGCGCAAGCGATTCTGACCTTGTTTTCATACAAATTCTGTACATAGAAGGGTCAAAATCGCAGTCAAACTTCTTTATTTCGAAATATTTTTTTCGCGCATGCGCAAAAGCTGCGCGCAAGTCCGCGGCTCCGGCCGTTTAGAGGTTAAGACCTAGAATAGCGTTATGTTCTTTGTAGATATTGTTATTTGACTTTCAGCCCTTGATATCATTTATTGTATTATGATTGTAATCTGTTACCGTCACTTAATATATAAAATAGTATTTGTGATACATACCAAACGTCGTTCTCATTTACAACACAAAATATTATATGTGCCAATGTGTGTTGTGTTGATTGCAGGCGAACGTGGTGGCCCAGACGCACATAACTTTCAATGACCGACAACTGTATCAGCTGTTGTATCAGCACCTCACTGCCCGGGGGCTGGCGGGGGCTGCGGAGGCCCTGCGGGTGGAGGCGGGCCTGGCCCCCATCGCGCCCGCACCTGCGCCACCGCCTCCACCCGTCTACCAGCCCGTCACGCCGCTCAGGGTAATACTACCTGCTTATCTACTAACATATTTTAGCAATTTGTTTTTCCTGCCAAGCATTTGCATACTGCTTACTAACAATGTATGCAGGGACACTGGAAGTCTAGATTCGTTCAAAATAAATAAATGTAGCTTCGTTTAGCAAAAAAATTATAATTTTACGAGAGCCTTGAACGAGTTACCATCTGTTACTTATACCAGGGCGGGTAAGTGGTGGATAACCGGTAATGCTTAAGACCATTGTTTGCCGGCAACCGAACTAGATCTTCAATATTCTCATGTCTTTCGTTTGTCCCTTTCTAACGAAATATTGTATTTGCGGTGTGTAGCGGGGAGGCGGGAAGGGAAGATTTCTATGTAGTGGTATTTAGTTGCAGCGCTAGCGAGCAAAATATGGTGTTATAGAGTTTTAAAGAAAAGGGCGCGTAATTATTATGTAACATCATTTTATCGGAGAATACGAGGAATGATCTTTTTGTGTAGTGCCTTGAAATTAACGGAGATATTATATTGTAATAGGAGATACGGGAATCGGATGCATGACGTAAAATTGTAAATAAGTAATATAGAGCGTTTAACAAAATACAGCATTTGTTTCCATGCCCGAATACTTGCACGAAGACGGTGCAATACCCCTTTTGTTGATAATATCTTTAGCGACACGTCATATAATATGGGAGACTCCCGACATATTTCGTAATTCCGGTGTCCGGCGTTTCGACGTGTATACAGTAAAAACGCGAGAAACCACCGAAACAAAATTTTTATTTTATATGTCAATATATTTTCGTCAAGATGAGAAATCACCCATTTGCTTAGTTCATTCAATATTAGCTGAGACATGTATTGTTAGAAGAGCTCCGGAAATAATAATGATAATATTATACTAAAGTCATGGTGTTTGAAAGAGAGAGTACGAAAACAGTGTGCGATATAGTAGTGAATGATGAATACTTGGAGCAGGTGGATGAGTTTGTTTATCTGGGTAGTATGTTTACGAGAGATGAGAAGGCTGATAGAGATATTGAAAGGAGGGTAAATGCCGGTAACTCCATTAATGGAGGACTGAATGCCGTTGGTATCAATGGTTGGAGCCAATAAAAAACTTTCAATAAAAGCGAAACTAGCAGTCCACAATGGAGTCCTGGTACCTACCCTGATGTATGGCAGTGAGGCATGGAACTGGCAGAGGAAGGATGCAAGTAAACTGAATGCTGTTGAAATGAGATCCCTGAGACGTATGTGTGGTAAAACCATGTATGATCGTGTTAGAAATGTGGATATCCGCAAAGAATGTAAGGCTGATGTAAGTATAATGAGCAAAGTTAAGAAAGGGACCCTCAGATGGTTTGGGCACGTAGAGCGAATGAACGAAGAAAGTAGTGTTAAAAGAATATATGATGCAAATGTGAATGGTAGAAGAAGTCGGGGACGCCCGAGGAAGTTTCACGATCAAGTAAATCAGATACTTGAGACGGGCCATGTCAAAAGTCAGAATAATAGAAGAGTATGTATGAGACGATGTATGAATGTGAGTGAGGCAAAGAGTGTGTGCCAAGACCGAGTTGTTTGGCGGTCCGTCCTCTCTGCCTACCCCTGCGGGGAAACGGCGTGATGGTTAGTTAGTTAGTTATACAATTCTGCAAGGAACTCTAGGAAACATCTATGTATAAAAATCAATGTATGTTTGCTTGTATGTATGTTTGTTCCATACGCGTTGCTAAACCAATCATCATATTGCGATGAAATTCTGGGGATTTGATGTGCGCATGCCCGCGATGGTTAATATATATAGTGGTGAGATTTTTTTTATATGAATACCGCACAAGAGTCCTAACTGCTCCCATCTGAAGCCAGTGAGATGCCTCACGGCATCCCCAATTGGGGTATGCTGTGAGGCTGAAGGTAGTGGGGAGGGTAAAGAGATCGGGAAGAGGAAGGTGGGGAAGTACCTGGCTATTCAGATCTGGTCACCAAACACGGCTAATGCCATTTCAAGCAACGTTTCAATTCTGAATGGTGGTCTTACATCAGGGCGATACTGAGAGTATCTTCCACTCTGGAACGTGCCGCAAATATACTAGGTATATAGCTTTAAGTGGCACGCGAGCTGTTTGAAAACTGAATGTATCGGGACTGAATTTATGGAATGCGGGAGGAGGGAGGGGAGTTAGCAGGACGGGAGAAGCGGAAGATGGGAGTGGAGAGAGGGAAGGCAGAGTGGGAAAACGTGAGGAGAAGGGTACGAGAGAGAGGAAAGGGAACGGGACGAATGGGAAAGGACACGCAGGGAGAAACAATGTCTTTACTAAGTGACATTGCAACGCATGCCGGGAACTCGCCAGTAAGAAATAAAATATTGTACCATTAGAAAACTTAAATTCAAAATAATAACAACTTCAATTCTCAGCGAGTTAATTCCAAGGAAAAGTTTATCAATATAATGTCGTAGAAGACGTAGAATATTTTTGGAATAAAAAAAACAGCAATAAAAACGCCTATAAAAATTTGAGTGTTAATACTCATTTTGGGAGACAGGTATGGGTGCCGCAGCCCAGGGAACCATTTATTGGATAACGAACACCTCTGCTACAGCTCACACCAAGTGGTTCGCTACGTTTAGTGACTTAGCAGGGGTGCCCGAGCTCATGGGGTGAGGTTTGTTCGGGTCTTGGCGGCGGATGCGTCTGCCCACCAATTTCATGGCAGGCCAGATTGGGAGAGACTGGTTGAGGGATACCTTTTGATTTCTCCAGTAGGGCTCTCTGGGAACATCGCCTTTCACCGCACGGGGAGGGATAGAATCATTCGTCCGTCACTCCTGGACACACTGACCCCAGATTCCAACCCACCCCTTCTACCTTTTTATTTCCCAGAACATCCTCTCCTTCCTTTCCTAAAAATACCCTTCACTCAGCATCCCCGAAGATGACATAGGCCCTGAGGAGAATTATTTTCTTCCTGGGCATGTGTGGAGCTATTGTATAAAAACATAATCTTGTCCTTTGTTAATATGTCAGATTTGAAAGTCAAATAATATGTGTAACTTCACATTCAATTATTCTGTAAAGTTCCAAAATCGGCGTCTCGGAATTTACTATGTATATACATTTGTTTTCTATACATACGCCTCAGGGATCTCTTTTTACAGCTTTTTTTAACATTAGCTCCACACAGGAGGCCCTGAGGAAAATAAGGGTTCTTTTTAGGAAAGGAAGAAGAGGAAGTTCTGAAAAATAAAAGGGTAAGTATTGCGGATGATTAGGAATCTGTGGGTCAGTGCATCTAGGAGTGACGGATGCAAGAATCCATCCCTCCCACTGCGATGCAAGGTGATGTTCAGAGAGAGTACTTACGGCTGGAGACGTCAAAGAGTTTCCCTCAACCATTCTCTCCCGATCCGGCCTGCCATGCAGCTGGTGGGCAGACGCATCCGCCACCAAGACTCAGACAAACCTGAACCTGGGCGACCCTGCTAAGTCACCAAACGTAGCGAACCATTTGGGATGACCTATGGCAGAAGTGTTGGTTATCCAATAAATGGTTTCCGGGGCAGTGGTACGCATACCCGCCTCGCATTCAGTCTAGGTACCTACTTTCATTCTCCTCTGCCAGTTCCCATGCCTCACTGCCATAAATACCTAGGTAGGTAGGTACCCCGATATCGTAGAAAATATTTAAAAAATAAAAGCTGAACTGCAAAAAATGATAATCGTACTACCTACCAAGAAACACAAATACGTTGAATATGGTTCTTTTTTGGTTTATTTTTTATGGTTTATTTTTTCGGTAAAAATTAAGAGTTTTAAAACAACGAACACCTGCATATTGTCAACAAACAAAGACATAGATACACCCATTGTTAATGTATGGCGATTGAGTTATGTATGTATTAGTTTGTCTGGCGCGATTTTACTCCTTCCCCCGGCCCGCGCAAGCTCCCCCGTACAAGCTGCCCCGTCCGGCTGGCAAATGAGTGGATGAGACAACAACAAAAAACCTAAGTAATTTTACTACAAATCTGCGCGTATCTAAATTCGGTATTTTACACGAATAAAACTGTTTTCAGTGCAGAATAAAATTTTGTCGTATACTTCATCATATTCCTGACTCAGGATGTGAGGAGTTTTTTTTTTAAATTGCGTCCATATGCCCAGAAAAAAATTCCAAAGTTGCCTCATAAATTTATGGATAAATCGTCATCTTTTGGGGCCTATATTTTATAATTTAAAGCAAAAATCGAAAATCGGATTCACATCCTAAATGTATACATGCCTAATTTATCATTTTAAAAAAAGAAAAAAACAATTAATTTGATATTTTAGCCGTAAATCCAAAACAAAATTTTGTATGAAACAGGCCACGCATGCGTTCCTCTTAACCTAACCTAACGCAAACCTTTTCAGTGTCATTTGTCCACGTCATTTCATGTTTTGAATTTGGGAGGCGGGTATGGACCTGGAACTCATTGAACTATTAATTATTAATCATTAACTATTTAAACTCCTGGAACCATTCATTCACCCCTGCTGTAGGTCACTGCAAGTGGTTCGCTACATTTAGTGACTTAGCAAGGGTGCCCGGGTTCATGGGGTGAGGTTTATTAAGGTCTTAGCGGCGGGTGTTTACTCACATACTGCGTGGTAGGCCGGATCGGGAAAGGCTGGTTGAGGGAGACCTTTTGACGAGATTTTTAAAGATATTCTTGCTTTTTTTTACATTAGCTCCACACAGGAGGCCTGCAGGAAAATGAGTCCCCTCAGGTTCTATGTCATCTTTTGCGATACTGTGATGAGGGTTGTTTTTAGAAAATGAAGGAGTGGAAGTTCTGGAAGGAAAAATGTATGAGAGGTGGGTAGGAATCTTAGGGTCAATGTGTCCAGGAGTGAGAGACATATGAATCCATCCCTCCCACTGTGGTGAAGAGACTCCCTTGATCATTCTCTCCCGATTCGGCCTGCTGTGTAGCTAGTTGACAGCCACACCCACCGCCAAGACCTGGATAAACCTCACTCCATGAACCCGGGCACCCCTGCTAAGTCACCAAACACAGCATCCCCTTGGGGTGACCTTTGGCAAAGGTGTTGGTTATCCAATAAATTATTCCCGGGGTGGCGATACCCATACCCGCCTCCCAAATTTATTTTTGGGTGTTATTTACTTTCAACACTATTAGTTCTGTGGGGGACTTCTCAATAACTTTAGGTTATAGATAACTAACTGGTTTATTATGAGTTTACATATTTACAATAATAAAGCTGCAAGTCACAAGACCTGTCTACACTAGCGATCTGTAGGATCAGCTGGAGTGGGCTCTTAAACTCGGGTTCTTCGAAGCGACTCCTACTCCCTTTTCAAATCGACTACTCCAAAAGAATCCGGCCCAGTACTTGTAGTCAAAACTCGGCGGGCCGAGCCACAGTCAGGTGGCCGGCGGCACGGCGTGGTGGCAGTTCGCACTCGTCAAACCCGTGAGTCACGGTCCGAGCTGCATGTGCGAGTCGGGAGTAGGTGGCGCGTTCGAGTTCTTTTGCGTGCGGGCTCCTGCTCCGAGGTCCTGCTAGGGTGGAACCCGAGCGTCTCGATTCCTGCCGTTCAGGAGTAGGTTGCGCGTTTGAGTTCTTTTGCGAGCTCCGGCTAGGGTGGAACCCGAGCGTCTCGGTTCGAGCCATTTGCGAGTCGGAAGCAGGTTGCGCATTCGAATTCTTTTGCGCACTCGGGCTTGTGGCTTCCTGAAGTACTTTTAAAAGGAAGCACGTCTCGGAGGCCTCCGAAAAAGTGCAGCACTTACCCAACACTAGTGGCTAGTTGTATCCCGTCCGTAGGCTTGTCAGAGCCAGTCCCTGCTGGCATCTGACGGCATCAATTAGAAGCTTTTTTCGATACATACATCACACCTGATAGAGCTACTGTATTTTAATCATTTTTCTGCATTGTTAGTGCTTATAATTGTTGATTTTTTCCTCGCAGACTCGACTCCTGAGCCACACGAGGGCTGGCTCCAGCAGCAGCGGGGGCTGTGGCCTCGGACAGGCGGAGACCAGCTCACCCTGTCGGGAGCAAGTCTCTGTCCCGCAGATCAACGGCTGCCTGCCCTCCCTCGAGGAGGCCAACTGTTCCTCAACACCCAACTCGCATTCCATCAAGATACGGTAGGTCTATTGTTATAATGGGCCCCTTGCATCATATTTAATTTTTTTTTTCCAGTTTAGGCAAATATTCTAAGACTATTTTATTGAAACCCTGGCAATTTTTTGAAAATTTCAATCCAAAAAATTGGAACATTTTTTTATAAAACCCGACATATTCCACATGAATGGCACAGGAGAATAACGAGGCATACCAAAAATATTACATCTCATAAATATTTGTTTCCTTGATCCATCTTATTGATCATTAATCATTATAATGTTTAACATCTAAACATGACTAAATCCAATGTAATAAACTTGTACTTGTAAATTATAATTATATAAAATATAATAAAATTTCATTTTGTTAAAATCAGCACCATTACCATTACGCTTTTAACCCGTGAAAGGCCATCAAAATCCAGGAAAAATATGGAAATTTCCTAACAAAACACCATTTTGAGTTGCATGTTTTGTGGAATAATTTTGAGCTATCGTATATTTTATTGACCGAAACATATTCCTAGAACAAAAAACTATGTACCAAAACAAAATTACTTGCGTTAATTACATAAATTGATAGGTTTTACGATGTTTTAGTCAAGGAACACGCATCGACTTTGACAGATAAAATTCGCGGCAAATTTGACATTTTGATGCCACATTTAAAAATATTCTGGGGTTGCAAGGTGATTGAAATTTTTACCTGTCTTATGGGAAAATGTTGGCGCAAGCGATTCTGACCTTGTCCTTCATACAAATTCTGTACATAGAGGGGTCAAAATCGCAGACAAACATATTTTATTCGAATTTTTTTTGAATTTCATTCGCGCGTCTCCGGCAAATATGTACGATGTTCACTTCATAACATCTGTCAAAACGTCAAACCAAATGACAAGTTCGCAGGCAGCAAACAATAAAGCTATTGAATTTTAAGTGTCTTATTAAAAAAATTCGCCAGAAATCAAAGTGTTGCCATATAAAAAAAAAAACATCAGTGTGGAATTTTACAAAATTATTTGAATATTATCGTAGACGGAACATTTTTATGTAGTGACGTCTAATTTTAGCGGCCTCCACAGACAAACTAAACAATGAATACAGCTGACAATTTTATCC
Source organism: Limnephilus rhombicus (assembly GCA_929108145.2). Classification (NCBI taxonomy): domain Eukaryota; kingdom Metazoa; phylum Arthropoda; class Insecta; order Trichoptera; family Limnephilidae; genus Limnephilus; species Limnephilus rhombicus. Next base: position 20,518,143 of record OV815290.1, on the reverse strand, counting down.
AACATAAAGAAAAAAAAAATTGACACTCGGACTCTCCAAACCTGCGAAATTTAAAAATTCCCGTTACTTTTTGAACAAACCTCGTTATACATGAAATATGTATGAATAATATAGATACATTATCTGGTTAATAGAAAACAATCGAAAAAATATAAAAATCATTGTTTTTAGTCCGAATAATTGAACGAATCCATCAAGGTAATTTTCAGGCCACTGTGTGGATTTTCGTTCGGCAATTAAGTATATGCTGAGGACTTTCTTCTCCAGCAGGTTAATGGAGGACCGAATGAGGTTGCGCTGGTATCAATCCTGATATATGTTAGTACAACATGGGACTGGCAGAGGAAGAATGAAAGTGAACTGATTGTTGTAGAAATGAGATTGTTCATATTCAAACTAATGTTGTGTTTCAGACGGTGCCAGGCGACGTCGTGCACCCCGCTGCCAGTGGGTGTGGGCTCAGTGTCTGCGCCGTCGCGCTGTCTACAGAAGGCGCACAGCTACGGCGCGGCGGGGGCCGGACATCCCGCCGCCGGCGCGCCTCCCCCGCGCGTCTCGTTGGACGCCATCATCACAGAGTACCTGGCTAACCAGCACGCGCTCTGCAAGAACCCCATGGTCACCTGTCCACAGTTCAACCTCTTTGAGTGAGTCCTATTTATTATACACTTTACACTTGCACTCCTTATTAACCTGTTAAAGGCCAGGAAAAACCTGGAAATTTCCTAACAAAGCACCACTTTGAATTTTGAATTGAATGTTTTGTGGATTAATTTTGAGCTATCATATATTTTATTGACCGAAACACATTCCTAGAACAATAAACTATGTATATACCAAAACAACATTACTTGCGTTAATTATGTAAATTGATTGGTTTTACGATGTTTTCGTCAAGTAACACGCATTGACTTTGACGGAAAGAATCGTGGCAAATTTGACATTTTGATGCCACAGATAAAATAATTTAAAAATATTCTGGGGTTGCCAGGTGAATGAAATTTTTGTCTATCTTATGGGTAAATGTTGGCGCAAGCGATTCTGACCTTGTCCTTCATACAAATTCTGTTCATAGAAGGCTCAAAATCGCAGACAAACATATTTTTTGCACGCGTGCACACAAACCGCGCGCAGCCGCGCGTCTCCGGCAAATAAGAAGTTAACAATACCTTACACTTACGCTCTTTATGCATACTTTACCTACACTCCTTGTACACGCACTTATTACCACATTTTACACTAAAACTCCTTATGCACACACTTATTAACACAATTTACACTTACATTCCTTTTGCACACACTTAATAACACACTTTACACTTACACCCCTTACGCACACACTTATTATCATACTTTACACTTAATTGCCTTATACATATATATATATATATATATATATATATATATATATATATATATATATATATACACTTATTAACACACTGGTAATGTGCGCAGACCTGTTTTAACTCAACCGTTTGACATTCCGTCTCCCTAAATTTGTTTGTGCGTTCCGGTTCAAGATGGTAGCAGTGTTGGATACTCTCTTTTTATTCCGAAAGAGTATGCACAAGCGTGGATCCTTCTATGAGCTGTCAGATGTACCTGACAAAAGTTGTAAAGAGAATTGTCAATGAGATAGTTATGTTTCTTTGGACAAATTGTATAATTCCTTTTTTGTAAAAAAGTTACATAAAATAATATTTTTTTTTTTTTTCATTTATTAATTAAATAAGATACAATAAGAAAAATTATTTTTTGGACGTAAGGTCTGTGTTTTACAGAACTTCAAGTGCATTGATTGTTTTAGATGGGTGCTAGCATTGTATATACTGTTTGAATATGTTGTGTTCTATCTATAATGTATTGTTTCTGATCCAGACCGCACAAGTGCCCCGACGGAGCGGGCTCGCGCCGGGCGCCGCCCACCAACGCCTGTGCGCGCGCACCACTGCGCCAGGCCGGGCTGTGCGCGCCGCGCTCGCGCCTCGACTGCCGCCTGCTGCACTCGCACTTCTTCCCTGTGCGCACCTTCCGCCTGCCCGATGACGACAGCTACTTCACCTGCTGCATGTTTCACGTGAGACAATCACTATCTTTATCCACTGGAGCGATTACGGTCAAAAAATGGACCACTTTTATTTTTCTGCAATTGATAGCCGTCCAAACTTGGACCACATTTTCCTAAAACATTTAAAACATTTCCTTGGCCAGCCATTTATTTTAAAATGAAGTTATTGAAATGCTTGATCTATTATGACCAAAGATATTGAAATATAAGTAGATGTGCTATCTGCTGCTTTTACTATGTGGGTTTGCGCTTCCGGGTGTCGCCGATATTGTTTACCAATTAACAAATAAACTAAAAAAACAAATAATTAACGAATAAACCAAACGAACGTTAAACTAAATGAACGAATTCTTTCCTTATTCAAAATATATTGTTAACCAATATTAATCAACGAAATGAACAAATTCTTTTTGTATGAAAACTACGCTAATTAGCGCGTAGTCCGGCGACAGTTGCGCAGACACCATAGCATATCTCTTCTGTATTTGAATATCTTTGATTATGACCATAGATGTCTCAAATCCGAACTTTGTAGACTATTTTAGAATGATGTTAAAAATAAATTTTTAAAATATTTTTTTATCAGCTGTTTACGGTTAAAATTAAGTCATTTTTCCATAGATATGCACCTTTCATTAACAAGTATACCACAGACAACATACAGAAATTGAAAATATTCTATGTCTATGTCTAGCCGGAAATGTATAAATGTCTCCTTCAACCAGTCTCTCTCGATCCGGCCCGCCATACAGTGGAAAGGCAAAAGCATCCGCCGCCATGACATGATAAAAACCCGGGACCCCTGCTAGGTAGTGAGCCTACGGCAGGGGTTATCCAATAAATGATTCCTGGGGCGGCAGTACCCATCACAAATTGTCAATAAAAAAAACATTTTCTTTTCAATAAGCAATTATAAATAAATTCTATCAATGAAGATGTTGTGCAACTGACTGTGCAGTCAGCAACGATTTGCCGCAGAGCTTCTTGAAGCACTGTAACGATGTCGATATTTAAATGGACAGTGGTATTACATCCCAAAGTTTGATGGGAAGAATAGCTGAAACTATCTTCAAATACAGCAGTTTTATGATTGGGGAGAATGAGTAAATGGTCTCTTTATAGTGTACTGTGTGCATAAGATTCACAGGACTACTGCAGTGTGTCAAACAGATAGGAAGGAACCTTCTAATTCATCAAATTATATATTTGATGTAACCTACTTTTGTTGGGACATATTTAGTATGTCGAAAGAGGTTAGGTGAGATATGCGCATCTCAGAACATTAACCTGTCATATTCCGAATATTTTTTGCTTTTTTTTTTTAAATGCGATTTTAACCCTTATGTATGAAGAAACTGTATGAAGGAGAAGATCAGAATCGCTTGCGCCAATACCATTCTTGACGTAACAGATGGTTTCGTTAATCTGGCTACTCTAGAATATTTTTAAATGAATTTTCTATGCATTTTTGTTTTGAAGAGTTTTAATTTTCAATGTTCATTTGTTACTTTAATTTTAGATTTTTTGCGACCGGTTTCGACACGTCCGTATCAAACTTAAAACTAACTTAAAAATTCTATACAAGTACACAAATTAATTAGGCGGGGGTAATGGGAGTGGGGAATTTGGTGGAGGGGGAGAACGGTGGGAGGAGTCAAAATTACATGGAAACATCGTAAGCGGAGGTGATTTACATGGTGCTATTATTTTATTAACTAAATTAATATTCGATTTAATTTTTTTTACTTTCTATGACTTGGCGGGGCATTTTTTGCAACCGTCAAAGGCGAAAAATTGAAATTTTACAATTTCAAATGTGTATAAGGTCTTTATTTATTTGCAAACTCATTGAATTGTGTTTATGTTGGGTATGTATTCAGATTTGTGTAGAAATAATAAAATCAGTTTATATTTGTGCGATTATATTTTTTGACAATATTTCCAAAATGGGAGATTTTAATTTTTTTTTTAGTTAGCTATTCTGGAAAAACCTCTTACGATATTATCATGTAATATACATGAATAATAAGATATATTTTCCGGTAAACAGAAAACAATTGCAAAACAAGCAATTACTTTGTTTTTATATAGTTGTTGAACCAGAATGCAACACGGTAAAATCTGCGCAGTTTTTCGAAAATCGCTCGGCTTTCAACAGGTTAATAGCATACTGGACACGTTGTACTTGCTTTTGGGTTTTAAAGAGCGGATGGACGAAGAAAAATATATGGACGCTGGAAAGGAAAAATGGCTAAAATGCCATACAGCTGTGACATTAACCTGTTACGGGCCGCCCTGAAACAAGGAAATTATGCAAAGCATTACTTTGAATTTTGAATTGAATGTTTTATGGATTAATTTTGAGCTATCGTATATTTTATTTACCGAAACACATTCCTCGAACAATAAAATATGTATCAAAACAGCATTACTTGCGTTAATTTGGTAAATTGATAGGTTTTACGATGTTTTTGTCAAGTATCACGCATCGGACTTTGACAGTTTAAATCGTGGCAAATTTGACATTTCGATTCAACAGATAAATCATTTAAAAATATTCTGGTGTCGCCAGGTGAATGAAACTTGTGGCTATATCATCAATGATGTTGGCGCAAGCGATTCTGACCTTGTCGTTCATACAAATTCTGTACACAGAAGGGTCGAAATCGCATTCCAAAATATTTTTTTCGAAATTTGTTTCGCGCGCATGTGCACGCCCGCGGGCATCCGTGCGTCTCCGGCAAATAAGAGGTTAAGGATGAATTCACAATTAGCTGTATTGTTTGTTTGTGCTTGTATTCATCAAATCAAATTTTCTAGAGTTTCTTAGAACATGTAATAAAATATAACTTGTCAGAAAAACAATATAATGTATCAGCTGTATGGCGTTTTAACCATTTTCCCTTCCCAGCGTCGATATGGTGCGGAAGTTAATCATAGAAGTCAGGGACGTCTGAGGAAGACATGGCACGATCAAGTGAATCAAAATTGTGTGTTTGTGTTTTGCAGCCCACGCAGCAGACGCTCCTGGCAGGCACTTCCGCCGGAGACGTGAAACTCTTCAACCTGTCCATCGGCCAGGAGGAGAGCACCTATCAGCTGCACGACTCCTACATCTACCATATGCAGGTAGACTTCATCACCACATCCCACATTACTCTATACCCCTTTGTGATGATCAACTATAAGCTCATCTATTTATTATATACTATACACGAGGATTGTCCAAGAATTAGAGACCTTTCCAAATTAAAAAAAAATCAGGAAGAATTGATATTTACAAAAATCATTTTAGGTATAAATCCCCATTATTTTTCAACAAAGTCCCTGTTATGATTGATGCACTTGGTGAGCCTTGGCACACTAGGTCCTTGATTCCCTTATCCTAGAAATCCGCCGCCAAAAAAGCTTTTTCCTCTCTCCCACATCCTCGTCGGTCTCCAAAGGTTTTTCGGCCAACTGTTGCTTCAGGTGAAGAAAAAGAGGCAAATCATGTCATTGATTCATGGGATGAGGTTTGTCTAGGACTTGGAGGTGGATGACCAGGACACACTGAACCCCAGATTCCTACCCACCCCTTTTCCTTCCCAGAACTCTCCTCTTCTTCCTTTCCCTAAAAAAACCCTCCACCCAGCATCCCCAAAGATGACGCCCTCAGGGAAATTATTTTCCTCAGGGCCTTCCTGTTTGGAGCTCATGTAAAAAAAAAAATTGATTGCCTTTTTTATTCCTGGGTTAGGTGGTGAACACATGTTTCAACCTAAAAAAAGCCTCGCCTTGAGCGTTTTCCATGCGATTTTGCTCTTCAATATTTTGGGAACCCAACGAGCACGCACTTTGCGTATGCCATTTTTCCCTCAAAATCGTTGTGTGGTAACTTACTGATGCCTGGGATCAAAATTGCAAGCTTATGAACTTCAACAGGGCGGACTCCCACTTAGTTGAAAAAGCGAATAATTGAGAGTATCTTGCAGGTGGTGAGATTTGACAGCAGAGCATCCAAGATTGCACTGAAGCAGTTACCTAGCCAGATCACCCCTCGTTTCCTATTTTGTGTATATTTACGGAAACCACCGTAGCCTGTGCTGTAATAATGAGTGTGTGGATGCATTCTATCCTCTGTATTGATGTATTTCAGGCCAACAGGGAGGGTTCACTGCTTCTGGCTTCGTCCAGCACTTGGAGAAGACCCATCTCTGCTCTCTGGAATATGAAACACTACAACATACAGTAAGTAGGATGTATTGACGCAACTAATACGGGGACCCAAAAGTAAAGAAATTTTCTTTATAACTTTTTAATTTTTCATTATTTTTACACAAAAATTTGGTAGTCTTTAAAGTGTTTACCTTTAGAATGTATGCACTTGTCCAACCTTTTTTTCCACTGTTTAAAACAATTTTGACACCCACTGATTGGAACGTCCTTTATGGCCTCCAGCGGTTTTTGTTTCACTTTTTCAAAAGTATGAAAACATTTCCCTTTCAAGTCCCTTTTAATCCTAGGGAGCAGAAAGACGTCACAGGGAGATAGATCAGTGAATAGGGCGGGTAAACAAACAGGGTCATTCCATGCTTGCTTAAATACTGCTTCACAGACAACACGGTGTGAGCAGGTGCGTTGTCCTGGTTGAAGAACCATTCCCCTTGCGTCAAAGATTCAACCCTTTTCGACGATTTTTCCTGATGCCCTCTCGTAACCTCTTTAGTACCTCTATGTAGAACTGTCGGTTAACTATTTAGCCTGGAGGAACAAACTCTGTGTGCACAACATCTCTGAAAAAAAACCAATGCGCATCGTCTTAATGTTCGATTTCACCTGACTTTTTTCTGAAGAGGAGAGAGAGCACTCTTCCATTGGCTTGACTGTTACTTGTTTTCAGGATCGTACCCATAACACCATGATTCATCACTCATCACCAATAATTATCTGGGTCCTCTTCTAACTGATTTTTCAATTTGTGGTAGGCTTGAATCTTGATTTCCTTAAAATTAAACTTCGGTCGAACGCATGGACCTACAGCGACGCGGCTTTGCACACTAACCGAGAAAGAGTTTCTGTACAACAGGCGACCACACAAAACCCGTTCCTCCTCCACTTCTCCACTCTACCGCCCGATTCTCATTACATTTGGGTCCCCCTACGTATGTACATCTCCCCTCCTCTACACACCCTACTACCCATGTGTCTATCCTCTGGTGAAGTATGTGGCCAATATTACCTACAAGGGACATTTGGAACAATAACTCGAGGAGCAAGCAGTCTATTGAAGTAGCCTGTGCAATAATCACCTCCTATTGTATCTCGGTGACTTTAATATCGATTCTTATGAAAACTTAAAGTTTAAAGGTCGGTGGTCAGTGGTTGAGTGGGCATAGCGCTTGGGTCTCCTTGGGATTCCTCGACTGGCTAAGTCCTGCATCACAACACAAGCAATATTTTCGGCTTTCTGTGGTGGTAGTTGGAGATTTTCAAACATTGTTGGGTTATTCGTAACCTGGGAATGTTTGTCTTTCTTTTTTTAAAAAAAAAAGGTGTAATTATCAAGCTGGTGATCCTCCAGTGCCGTAACATCGATTCTTACAGAGGCTTGTGCAGTGATCAACCCAGTAATCCTTCAGGGCAGAGGTGTTTTTATCCAATAAATGATCCCCGGGGCAGTGGTATAGGTCTCGCAAGTTAAGTTGACTTCATCACAGTACTCACATAGATGCAAAACTTTCATACAGCGTGTTTCGTTTTAGGCTTTTAACAAAAAAGCAATTAATAATTATTTCACAATTGAGAATTCGAAACCAAAGCATGTTTAAATCGGTAACATAAAACTAATGTTGTTTTACAACATTTTTTATGGAAATACTGAAGGTTTAGGAAGAAAAATAAGTTTATTAACTAAATGTGATAATCTTCAGGATTGAATTCAAATGGGTATTCATAACTAACAATAAAGTTAAAAAAGATATTCTGTTATTTAAAAAGATTAATTTATTATAATATTCATACTTATATAGATAATATTTTATAAAGTAAATAATCTACAAGCCGCCACATGCCGCTACACGTTTAATAGGCATAGATTTTGAAAAGTTAACGACTGTTAAACTTAATTACCAAAAGAAACATCGGTTTTGGTCGGGATGGAAAAACATGAATTAAAATTCCGTTTTCAAAGTTTAAAATTTCCCATATAAAACATCTCTATTGCCGCCATTTTTTTGTACGGATTTGACATTTGTAAAGTTTCGTTTAAAACTCAATACGCATGAATTACTTGGTTTACCTAAACCAAGAACCTAATGTTGAAATGAAGTGTGTTTTCCAAATTCTGTGCTTAAAAATTTGGCTGCTTATGGATTATTTATTTTTTATAATTATGCGTTAGCAATCATCAGCAACAGTAATTATTTAATTATGTATCAGTCATCATCAGCAACTATCTATACGTCTATTATCTAAAATATAGCAGATTACTAACACAAATGTACTAAAGATTAACTGTTGAATAGGTACTAGTCTGTGATACTCCAGTTGCCTTAGACGTCAAATCATACAAGTCATTTATGCATAACCCGTCAAAGGCCAGGAATTCCAGAAAAAATACGGAAATTTCGTAACAAAACACGATTTTGAATTTTAAATTGAATGTTTTGTAGATTAATTTTGAGCTATTGTATATTTTACTGACTGAAACACGTTCACAACACAATAAACTATCTACCAAAACAACATTACTTGCATTTATTACGTAAATTAATAGGTTTTACGATATTTTACTCGCGGAACACGCATTTATTGCGACGGTTAAAATCGCGGCCATTTCTGACAGCGCATTGTCATAGACGAAATCGTTTAAAAAATATTCCAGGGTTGCAAGGTGAATGAAACTTTAAGCGTCTCCGAGAGTAATGATGGCGCAAGCGATTCTGACACTGTTATTCATACAAATTCTGTACAAAGAAGGGCCAAAATTGCAGACCAAAAGTTTTTTGTCGGAAATATTATTCAAATATTTGAATTATTTTCTCGCGCATGCGCATATGACGCGCGCGCCGGCGCGTCTCCGGCCTGTCACCGGATAATAGGCCACTTGCATCACATTTTTTCAAATTTTTTTCCCGTTCAGGCAAATATTCTAAGACATACTATTTTTATTTTTTTTTTTTTAATCGTATTTTTGAAACCCTGGGGATTTTTTGAAAATTTCAATCCGAAAAATCAGACCACTTTTTATAAACCGGAAAGACGGGACATAATTTTATAGGTGTGAAAAAACGATAATTACATAGCCAAAAATCATTTTAAAAAAAAGAACGTTTTCCACACGAATGGCACTGAGAATAACAAGGCATACCAAAAATATTACATCTCATAAATATTTTTTTTCCTTGATCCATCTTATTGATCATAAATCATTATAATGTACAGCGTCTATATTAACAAATTGAATGTAATATACTTGTACTTATAAATTATAATAATAATAAGAATATTATAAAATTTTATTTTGTTAAAATCAGCACCATAATCATTATACCTCTAAAACACTTACCGACATCATCTTCACGTTCTGAAGAGAACCCCGTACATTTAATCTCTTCAGAACATCTGTCAAAAAGTCAAACCAAATGTTCCAAGAGAACAAACAATAAATCTAGTGAACGAATTCAAAAATTCTCCTGAAATCAAAGTGATGCCATATAAAAAAATATATCAGTGTGGAATTTTATAAAATTAATAGGAACATTTTCGGAGACAGGACATTTTCATGTAGTGACGTCACGAGCCCAAATAATGGATTTATTTATTTAAAAATAAAAAAACTGTACATATCCAACAATTTTTGCTAACATTTTCGTAATCTTAGTAAAAAGATCTATCCACATGATTTTTTCCAAGTCGTTATGAAATCGATGCAGTAGCCTATTAGTAGGAAATTTCAAAATATCATTATAATGTACTGGATTGTTGTGATTCCCGGTCTTATTTTATAGCATATTACTAAACACAGACATGTGTAAATAATATGTATTTGATTTCTGGTGAGCATTAGAATATTACTTTCCTATTATGTGGAGATGTCTGACTTATCAACTGGACGACCCTGCTAAGTGTGTTTGTGTGTTCTGCGGGCAGGCTGACGCTGAACGACGAGGAATATGTGGAGTTCAGCAAGGTGGCAGAGGACCGCGTCATCGGCACCAAGAGCGAGCAGGCGCGCGTCTACGACATCGCCACCGGACAGATCGTCAACAAGCTTCAGCCTGTCCTGAGCAACCAGTACACCAAGAACAGGGCCACCTTCAGTCCCAGCGATGAGCTGGTCCTCTCCGGTGAGTCCTGCACCCTTCTTCTACCTCTCAATCCACCATTCTGAATCCAAACAAACTGTTTAACGTCCGAGAAAGAAAAAGTCAAAAACCTTCCAACTGCTAAAATCAACAAAAATTAAATTTAATTATACATATGGCAATGGTGTTCGTTATCCAATAAATGATTCTCCGGGCAGCGGTATCCATACCCGCCTCCTAATCTGCAGTATATATGCACTGTAATCCACTGATTGGACTATTGTATTGGATTGCCAGGTTTTTGGAGCGGCGAATTAGTGAGAGAATACAGTATAAGTATTGTTACCAATCCACAAACAAAAATAATTATTGTTGAAAATAATTTTTTAAATATTAACCCTAAATTCATAAACATACGTCTCTCATACACCCTGAAGTAGTAAAACACTCGTAGAGCGCAGCGCGAAAGAGATGACAATACATGCGTCTCAGTACCCTCCCGACATGGTTAGAGCTCAGTGTGGCGCCAGGGATCTTGGCGCGTAAACGTGTAGTTGCGCAAATACTACGCCTAAGGTGTTTGAGGTACACATGTTTATGAATAGTGTAACAATTTTTTTTAACAACTTTCAAACCAAATAAGAATAAAAATGTTCTTCTTCGGTCCACAACTCATGGAACTGGCACTTTAGCACCATCTGGTAAGCCAGATTGTAACATATCTATTTCGTGAGCAGGTACTGCGCAAAGTAGGTACTGTTTATTGTCTATGCTTTATTTATTTTTTCTTTCTTTTTTAACTTTGTTGGTTGGCCAAACTGGAAGGGGGACCGGAAACGTCATTCGAGGAAAGATGCCGGGAGACATCACGTAGTTTTTTGGGGCGAGAGGAGATTTTTTGAAGAGGAGTTTTGTTATGTGAGATTCTAGTGCGATGTAGCCTAGAAAGAGATTTTATATTCGTTATGTGAGTGTGTGACGACTCAAATGGCATAGAAGCCTTTTTTATTTTGTTTAATTCCTCGCCGGATGCCGTGTGATTGCTTTATCCGCGTGCGGAAGTGAATTGAGACCGTAATCAACGGGCGATGTATTGCGTGCAAGGATTACTTTGCTGTTCCTTTGGCCGGTGAGATTTCGGCACGCCGCTTGATGGGTGCAGATCAGCTGTGCCTGTTTTGTTGGGTGGATTCCCTTTAAATGAAGCGGCTTTTAGACTCTGGTAGGATACGCCGATATTACCTACTTTGCTGTTCCTTTGGCCGGTGAGATTTCCACACGCCGCTTGATGGGTGCGGATTTGCTGCGCCTGTTTTTGTTGGGAGGTTTCCCTTTAACCAAGTGGCTCCATGACGTGCTGGACGGTGTCTTGGGGAATGCTGTTGTCGTTTGGAAGAGAATCACGGCGACGGGACGTATGCGGTTTTAATAACTAACCGTAATTTTGTTAACTCTCTCTTTCCAATCCTTCATACAAATTCTGTACATAGAAGGGTCAAAATCGCATTAAAAAATATTTTTTTCGAAATTTTTTCCATGCGCATGCGCAAACCGGCAAAGAGGTTAATCCATTAATTACCACAAATCGGATGCATATGTAAACGCTCCTGTGAGTAACTTGTCAAAAACTTACGTTAAGTCGTAAATTTTACTTATGAGTGTAAAGCTAGCCTAAGTCTGAACTCGACTCCAATCTTCCATATAATTCTGAAATTTGCACATTTAAATAAAATTAATTTATAAATTCACTTTTCCTTTCACAGTAATTTTAAATGATGGCTTAGAAAACACCCTTGAGGGGTGAAAGCCCAAAATAATTGAAAAAAGTTGTGATCACGTGAACTGTATGAATCCATGCTAATAAGGTGACTTCCCCTGACAGACGGTGTACTGTGGGACCTGAAGGCGGGCAAGGAGATTCACAAGTTTGACAAGCTAAACCAATCCTTAAGCGGCGTCTTTCACCCCAACGGACTAGAAGTAAGTCACCTTTTTTTTCACATATCAGGTCCTGTCAGTGTGGCCTTGTGATCAGTGGCGACTTGTTTAAAATTGTTTAAAAATATTGTTAGTGTATAAAGAATCAATTTTGAAGATTTGCCGACTTGCAGGAATTATCTATATGCGAACTAAATTGATACCAGTGTGCATATCAGTGTGACAAATAAATGTACATATTGTGTTTTTGAGTATTAGTCTCGCCGAAGATATCCGAGGCTTAAAAACTAAAAAAACAACTTAGGTATTGCACCAAATTCTCATTTGAGGTATGTATGTTGCCCCCTCAGGGGCGGGAGGGTTGCCCATAACCAATTTTTTTCATTATTTTATCCCCTCTGTGTACAAAATAAATAATAAAAACGATAAATACATACGAGGGTCATCCAAAAACTAAGGTTTCAACATTTTATGTAGGATCGAATAATTCTCTTTTTTTTTTACATTAGCCCCACACAGGGGACTCTGCGGAAAATAATTCCCCCCTCAGGGCCTATGTCATCTTTAGGGGTGCCGTGTGGAGGGTCTTTTGAGGAAGGGAAGGAGAGGAAGCTCTGGGAAGGAAAAGGTATGAGGGGTGGGTAGGAATCTGAGGGTCAGTGTGTCTAGGAGTGACGGACGTATGAATCCATCCATCCCCATCCACCGCGGTGCAAGGCGATGTTCCAAGGAGAGTCCTTCTAAAGAGGTCAAAAGGTCTCTTCAATAGGAAGGTGGCAAGTTAATAGGATCTCCCTCAACCAGAGTCTGGTTGAGGGAGATCCTATCCGGCCTGCCACACAGCTGGTGGGCAGATACCAATATCGGGACAAACCTCACCCCATGAAGTCGGGGACCCCTATTAAGTCACCAAACGTAGCGTGGGGTGACCTATGGCAGGGGTGCTTGTTATCCAATAAATTGTTCCCAGGGCGGCGGGGTATTTAATTGAAATTCACAAGATATTTTTTCAAATACAAGAAAGACAAACATTCCCAGATTACGAATAACTTGACAATATTTGAAAATCTCCTACTACCACCACAGTAAGCGAAAAATGTTGTTTGTGTAGTGATGGAAGACTTAACCAGCCGAGGAATCGATCACGCGGAGCCTGGGTGGGACCCAAATGCGATGCCAACACAGCCACTGACCGGACATTCACGGATGCTGAAAAAATTCACGCGCGGCCATCGTCTATGACATTAATTAGCCTACAAAAGCTGGTGCCCGAATAAAAAAAAATATCGATCTCGATGGCGATTACGTTGAAAAATAGTTTAATATGTTTGCAAAGTATCCTGTGAATTTCAATTAAATACAAGCATTTTTCGATCTTACATATACACGGTGTCCGGAAACTCGTAGTACAAGCGGGAAACTGGTAAATCTACATCACATTCGGAGTCAATTTGTGATATAACTTTTTTGATTTGAGCTTTCGTTTTCGAGTAAATCGGGTCCAAAGTTGGAATTTTTTTTGGTTAAATTTGAAAAAAAATTTCACTGGGGGGTTGATTTCAGCTGTGTAAAGTCTTATAAAATGCATCGAGGGGTAAACCGGGCTCGAAAATTTTTTAACCCTTTAGTTGCCGAAAAAATGGAAAAATATAAAAAAAATAATATTAAAATCGAAATGCTCAGATCGAAAAAATAAGTTTTTTGGATTCTCTATGTGATGTAGATTCTCCAGTTTCCCGCTTGTACTACGAGTTTCCGGACACGTTGTATATATATATTATAACCTTTCTTTCTGGATGACCTTTTTGATGATATTTTTTTTTTCAGATAATATCCAATACTGAAGTTTGGGATCTAAGGACCTTTCATTTATTGCGGACAGTTCCGACATTAGACAAATCAGAGGTGAGACTTCTTCATCCTTATTTTCACATTGCAGGGAAAGGTCAGAAAGATAGACTTTCACTAGTCTGTCAATCGCTAACCACTGCCTTCTTGGTAGAGGGGTAAGGCTCTCGACTAGCGATCCGGAGTTTGCGGGTTCAAATCCATAATTAAGTAATATAAATACAGTACGTTTGTGGCACATTCAAGAGTGATAGATACTCTCAGTATCGCCCTGGTGAAAGACCACCGTTCAGAATAGAAACATTATTATGTATTATTTTTCATTTTTTGCAATTGCAGTAAATACATTTTTTTCTTAATTAAATGAAGACAATATTAGCGAAACTCAATTGAAAATCTGAATACAGAAAAATAAGAAAAATATAACGGCACCTTTGGGACTCGAACCCAGGACCTTTGGTTTTCCGGGCCACAGCTCTAACCACTGAGCTAAGGTGTAATAATAATTATCTTAATTTATTTATGCATATTTTATTGGTTGCTTGCTATCTTTATGTATGATTGAAAGATTCAAACACTATCCAGACACTATGTATATAGTATTTAGTTCCGAACTATCTACATAGTGTCTGGATAGTGTTTGAATCTTGCAATCATATATAAAGATAGCAGCCAAAAAATATGAGTTAAGAAAATGAAAATAATGTTGGTAGTTCTTAGTCGAAGTATGATACAGTTAAAAATGACGGAATCGGATAGAGACACCATAGCTCAATGGTTAGAGCTGTGGCCCGGAAAGCTGAAGTCCCTGGGTTCGAGTTCCAGAGGTGCCAATATCTTTTTCTGATTGTTCTGTCTTCAGATTTTCGATTGTTACCATAAGAAACTCCAGTCCAATTTTAATTTTTTTTTTAATGAATAATGACCTTCTAACTTAAATAACTGCATATTTATTTTTATTTTTAGAGTTAGTATTAATAGTTAAAATAATTGTCAAAATTTTAATTGTTCAAGATCCCCTGAAAACCACCGTATGTGTAGTGAATCATGTGACGTCATCACTCCCGTAAAGTTATTATAAGATCGGGCAATCAGCTGTTCAACTGGCGCCATTTTGAAATTCAGAGTTCGATGTATTCTCGCATTACTATATTTTTTGTTCAGTAGTTTTTGAATATTTTTAATAATAGAGATAAACTAATAAGAGATACCTTTATTTTTGAAACTGAATTATTTAGGCCTAAATAATGTTTCAATAAACACAACAACTAAATCTCTGCAAACAGTTTGTAAATAAACGAATAAGATAAAACATTGTCATTGGCTTGCGTCATACCTACATTCCCATACAATGACTTTACGGTGTTCAGTGACGTCACCACTAAACATTTCAATAAAACCAACTTGACGGCGTGTTTCTATGACCCGATGGACTTTTTAATAATTTTTAAAAAACTCTGCATTTAATATTATTAAATAAAACTCATATATTCAGAATCAGCGTTTATTGGTCTATATGAACATATTTTTTTAAAGCCATAATATTTTTCACTGGAGTTCCTTATTATAATTTGTGGTTTTACTCATAAACTTAAAAATATATTTTTTTTCATTGGCTTCTTGATTCTGGGACGGAAAAAGGTATGGGCAAGAATCTGGGGGTCATTTTGTCCAGGAATCCATCCCATTGGGGTGCAAGGCAATGGGTTGAGAGGTCAAAGAAACTCCTTCAAATGGCCTTTCCCGATCCGGCCCGCTACGCATATCGTGATTACGTGACTACGGCATCCGTCAACCTCACCCCACAAACCCAGACACCCTCTTAAATCAACAAACTTATCTTGCCACTTGGGCAGAGATGTTGGTTGACGAACGGCGGTACCCATTACTTACACATTATTTTTTTTTAATATATATTATGTTTTTACCATTTCAGGTCATATTTTCCCCTCTAGGAGTTATCTATTCTGTGTGTATGGAACAGGACACTGATGATAAAAGTCAATACGAATCTAGTTTCAAGACATTGGATTCCTACGATTATTCCAGCATAGGTGAGAGCCAATCCTTTGTCTATTGTGTTCATTTAGGTCTATATATAATTTGTGTTCATTTAAGTCGTTAATCAGTTGTTCGTGGTGTATTTGAGGGTTGGCAAAGAATGTTGTATCACCTGCGAAACAGCTGAACTTTGATTTTATTATAGTATGCAGATCTGTGATGTACAAAATAAACAGAACTAGACCCAGCTCTAATCCTTGAGGGACACCATTGGTTGCAAAATTAGTTTGAACAGCAGAAGTCTGATTTTATTATGGTATGCACATCTGTGATGTACAAAATAAACAGAACCGGACCCAGTTCTGATCCTTGAGGGACACCAATTCCTTGCCAGTTTGAACAACTGGAGTCTGATTTTATTATGATATGCAGATCTGTGATGTGCAAAATAAATAGAAATGGACCCAGTTCTGACCCTTGAGGGACACCACTAGGTTGTCATTTTGAACAGCTGGAGTCTGATTTTATTATGATATGCAGATCTGTGATGTACAAAATAAACAGAACTGGACCCAGTTCCGATCCTTGAGGGACACCACTAGGTTGCCAGTTTGAACAGCTGGTGTCTGATTTTATTCTGGTGTGCAGATCTGTGATGTAAAAAATAAACAGAACCGGACCCAGTTCTGATCCTTGAGGGACACCAATTGGTTGCCAGTTTGAACAGCTTGTGTTTGATTTTATTGTGGAATGCAGATCCGTGATATACAAAATAAACAAAAATCCTGCACTGATCCTTGAGGGACACCATTTGGTTGCCAATTTGAACTTGCTCTTAGTGGTTAGTGATTTTATACATTATGCATGTGTCACACACAGCTTTAAAAGATAGAGGATTATTTGGCTTGGCGTATTTCGGCATATCGCTCGCCTACATTCCCAATAGGAATATACAACTAGCGATATGCTGAAATAGGCCAAGCCAAATGATTTTTTATAGCTAAGTACGTTCGCCGTTTTAATAATAATGCATAATATATTTGCAGCAATATCACCCTGGTAAAAGACCACCATTCTGAATCGAAACTTTGCTTAAACATACTATTGCCTTCCATGTGGATATGAATAGAAACTAATGTCGTCATTTACTTTTAGTCCATTTTGCACATGCTGTCTCTCTTACACTTACCTCATTGTATATTGCCATCCCATTTGAATTTCATTTTTTAATGATGAACAAATGCAGTCTTGCAGTTTGCAGTTAGTTATCCAATTAATGATTCCCGTGGAGTGGCGGTACCCATATCCGTCTTCCAAATTGAAAATATTAATTTTTTCAGACGATAATGCAACACAACTTCCAAGTACATTAATTTAACTTATAAAACCATAATTAATCAGAAATTTTCAAATTTGAAGTCGAATAACAAATAAGCTGTATTCAAGCAATTGCTTTAACTGTAATTTGAATATGTATTCTTGAAACTGTTTATTTGTTTGTAGCCACGATCGACGTGAAGCGCAACATTTGCGCTCTGGGCGTGGCAGGCTGGGGCGGGCAGGTGGCGCTGGCGGAGAACCTTGGGGAGTACGACGCCGTGCAGGAGAGCGTGCTAAAGCTTTACGACGTGGGACGGCGCAGGGACCAAGACGACGAGGCCGTAAGTACCACAACCAACCGGTGGCAGCTGCCCCTTGCGGTCATATGGTCATTGACCACCCAAAAAAAAAATTTAAATCTGATTTATAAACGGATTGGTAGTCATTAATTTATTGATCGAGTAATTAACTTGTGAAAGGCCATCAAAATCCAGGAAAAATACGGAAATTTCCTAACAAAACGCCATTTTGAATTTTGAATTGAACAGATGTGGATTAATTTTGAGCTATCGTATATTTTATTGACTGAAATACATTCCTAGAACAATAAACTATGTACCAAAACAACATTACTTGCGTTAATTACGTAAATTAATAGGTTTTACGATGTTTTAGTGGAGGAACACGTATCAAGTTTGACAGTTAAAATTCACGGCAAATCTGACATTTTCATGCCACAGATAAAATCGTTTAAAAATATTCTGAGGTTGCAAGGTGAATGAAATTTTTACCCATCTTATGGGGTAATGTTGGCGCAAGCGATTCTGACCTTGTGCTTCATACAAATTCTGTACATAGAAGGGTCAAAATCGCAGACAAACATGATTTATTCAAATTTTATTTGAAATTTTTCCCCGCGCCCGCGCGTCTCCGGTCGATTACAGGTTAAGATCCTCGATTACGGATGCGGAGGTCGCGGGTTCAAATGTGGCTAAGATTAAGAAAGGGAAGTTTAAATGGTTTCGCATTTATTGGAGATGAACAAGGAACGGAGTGTAAGGAGATTATTTGATACGAATGTGAATGGTAAAACAAGTTAGGGACACCCGAGGAAGATATTGCATTATCAAGTGAACCATATACGAGTATAAGGACTAACTTAGTTAAAAATTAAAACTACTCGTTTACTGTCAAACTATTGTGAAATTAGATATGAGCGCATCAGCAGAATGCTGCCTGCTCATTACATAATAATATATTTGAGTCAACCATATCACTCGAATAACCATATCACTCGAATAACAGAAGGGTGTTTATGATACGATGTACGAATGTGTCAATATCATCGACCAACAAAGTGTAGGCTGGGCGTGTGCATGATAAAAATGACATTGAAGCCAAAATTGTTGGTTCTAAAATGCAGGTTACGAAAACATTTTTCAAAAAGAAAGTGCATTATTTCGCTATCAAAGATTGCTATAAGCATTGCTTTTTATATTTTGTTGCTCTGCAAGGACCAAATTTGTCTCCCAAGATGTTATGCTTTCGAAGCGATCAGATGGGGAATTTGGTTATAAAATTACTCTTGGGTGGGCAGAATTATTCATTCGAATTTGTAAGACACGCCATATTTAGTGTTGATACATCAATGGTCAGGATGAATCGAGGAGCGTGTGTCAAGATCGAGTTATTTGGTGGCCCATTCTCTCTATCTATGTCCATAATGGTTAGTTTGTACGCAAGTACAAGGTTAGTTTTTCCAATACGTAGAACATTGCATTTTTCAACGAGAGTTTTAGAAACCGATTCTTTGTCTATTGATATAATTTTATCTAAGTCGTTTAGCAGTTGTTTGTGGTCTACATGTGGGTTGGCATAGAATTTTGTATCATCTGTGCAACAGCTGGAGTCTGATTTTATTATGGGATGCAGATCTGTGATGTACAAAATAAACATAACTGGACTCAGCTCTGATCCTTGAGGGACACCACTGGTCACGAAAGTTGGCTGCCAATTCGAACTTGTGATAATTGCTTGTAATTACAATTTCTTTCAGTGGTTAAATGCTTCCTAACCTTCATCTTTCATTTGTCCTTTCTCTACCCAGTTCAGCCTCACAACATACCCAAGTTGAGAGTGCGTTAAACAACCCAGTATCAATATTGTATTTTTGTTTCTTTCAGGAAGAAGATGAGGAGGAAGAAGTTGGAAATTCAGACAACGAAGGGTCGGATTCCGGTTCCGATAATGAAGGTAACATTCTTTCTTTTTCCAGTACGGAAATCATTGATTGGACAACCAAAAATTCTGCCATAGGTCACGCTAGGGGACTTAGCAGGGGTGCCCGGATCCATGGAGTGAGGTTTGTCCAGTTCTTGGCGGCGGATCTGTCCAACAACTGCGTGGCGGGCCGGATCAGGAGAGGCCGGTTGAAGGAGCCCTTTGACTTCTAAAGCCGGACTCTCTCGATCCTTCGCCTTGCACTGCAGTCGGAGGGATGGATTCATAAGTCTGGCACTCCTGGACATACAGACCCCCAGATTCCTACCCACCCGTCATACCTACTTCCTTTCCAGACTTCCTCTCCTTCTTTGCCTTTAAATGTGTGATAATGTAAAAAAAAAAACGACTGAAGTAAAACTTCACTAACTTTTATCTCCCTCTTATCCTTACCCTCCTTATGCTTATCCATTTTCGTAAAGTATTCACCAGCTTACTCCCCAAGTCAAGCGTGCGTAAAGGCCCGACTGTTTGCCTCGCCCGATCACCGTTCGCATCGATTACCGTTCACATAACACTTTTCGTAACGCATATCACACTTTTGGTAATCCATATCACACTTTTTCGTAGAGCATTAACCAGCTTACCCCCCCCAAGTCGAACGTGCGTGAAGTTTTGCTTCAAAAGAGACATTTCCAGATTCTGAATAACCTGACAATATTTGAATTCCTCCTTCTACCATTATTGCAGTGTGAATGTGTTGCTTGTGCGGTGATGGAGGACCTAACTAACAAAAGATTAAAGTTACTATCTATGCAGAGTGCATTGATCATTTGGATCGTCTTAAACCATAGTGAATTCACTCCAAATCGTAATCTAGCTCTGCCAAAGAGAACCAATTAGAGAAAAATTATGTTTTGTCAAGACAGTATTTCTCTGATTGGTTCTCTCTGATTAGTTCACTATGGTTTAACGCGTCGCTGGCGCACACGGTAAAAATTCTCAATTATTTTTTTAAAATGCGATTTTAACCCTTATGGATAAAGAAACTGTATGAAAGACCAGGTCAGAATTGCTTGGGTCATTCTAGTTCTTGACGTAACAGGTACCCAAACATATAAAAAACATAAAAACACCTGTATTAAATTTTGTTTGAATTATTCAATGGATGCGCGCCATAAAATATATTTAAATACATTTGGGCATTAGTCTTATTTAAATTAATAATTTATGCTATGGGACCATGGGGGAGCCATCTATGGTGGTTGTATTATATTGAATTTACCTATGTGACATTGAAATTCAGTATATTCATGCATTTTCTTACCTCTATGGAGCAAGCAATTACTTCCGACGTGAGTGTTGGTGAAAGCCAAGAGATGTCAGGCATAATCAAATGATTCACCCATAATTGAATTATTGTTGTACCTAAGATTTTTGGCACTTATTATTAATTTTGCAAATTTATATTTTTTTGTTTGAACTTCCTTCCTGTGATAAACACATGTTGAGATTGTGCACTTACCACCTTGGCGAAATCAATATTTGAAAGAAACTAGTGTCGTTTGTCTGGACATCGTGCGAGAGCTGCATTCTCTGAGTGAGTTTTTGTTTTGTTTTCACTGAGGATTTGGGAATTGCTGTATAATCTGTTTTGTGTCACATAGGGAAGAGTTCATCTTTCATTAATTACATAGGGTAGTATTCCCTTGTGTCTGGGGCTACTTACATGCCCCTACAGTCAATTTTCATTATTCCAAATATTAACTTGATTAAATAAATTTATACAGAGGTCGTAGGTGCCTTTAATGACATAGATCTTACTTCCTTCACGATTTGAAGTAAAATGGGATCAGAAAACAATTGTAAAACCGAGAGTTGACGCCAGTGGCGGCATCTATTGATTGTGGACTGAAATTTATAAAAATTGTTATTTGGCCAATTTGTGGAATTAATTTACAACCTTTTTCAATTCTTGTCACATCACCTTATTTTTATTTTTTGCATTAGCTCCACACAAGAGGCCCTGAGGAAAAGAATTCCCTCAGGGGCGATGTCATATTTGGGAGGATCTTTTTAGGGAAAGGAAGGAGAGGAAGTTGTGAGAAAGAAAAAGGTACAAGGGGTGAGTAGGAATCTGAGGTCAATGTATTCAGGAGTGACGAATGCATAACTCCATCCACTCCCACTGAGGGTGTGGACTGTGGATCGAGAGAGTCCGGTTGGAGAGGTCAAAAGGTATCCCTCGATCAGTCTCTCTGGATCCGGCCCGCCACACAGTAGGTGGGCAAAAGCATCCAACCATTTGGGGTGACCTGTGACAGGGGTGTTAGTTATCCAGATATGGTTCCCAGGGCAATAGTACCCATATGTGAGTGTTTTGCGGAAATTTAAATTAAGCGTTGTCGTCAAATAATGCCATATGACACCATTTTTTTTGTTTTATATTTGAAAGGTCTCTTAGTCCCTTAGGTTTAATGAAAAACAATGGCAGTGTTTGGTCATGTTGCATTTGAATTTTTGTTTAATGCCCCATTGACCATTGGCGGGCTGTGATAACTAAGTGTCTGTCGCCACTTGCAGGTTCGGTGGTGTTTGATGGTGACGCTCTGGCAGAGCTGGTGGCGGACGGCGACGCGTCCACCGACGAGGCGGGAGCCGCCAGCCACTCCGACGGCAACGCCAGTGACGGCAGCTCCAGCAGCAGCCCGGACTCGGCAGACGGCGAGGACGACCGCAACTGGCTGCCTCCCATCTTGCGGCAGAGGGGCTTCCGGGCCATGGCCACGGGCCGGCGGGCAGCCAGGCGCCGAGGCCGCCGCCGACGCAGCGAACCTAACAATCACAACCAAGACGAGGCTAATGATAATGACGAGGCAAACGATAACGACGAGGCAAATGACAATGATGAAGCAAACGATCACGACGAGGGCAATGAAGACAGTGATCACCTCGCCCAATTTGTCTTCCCCGACACAGATTGAAGTCTTCTTTTAGTGAGGCCTGCAAACACTTTGCTCACTTTGTCTTCTCGACATGGAATAAAGTCTTCTATCTAATGTGGTCAGTGAGCACTTTGCTCATTTTGAAGTCTTCTTTCTGATAAGGCCAATGAACCCTTTGCTCACTTTGAAGTCTTCTTTCTGATAAGGTCAATGAACACTTTGCTCACTTTGACTTTTCATGCACAGAATGAAGTCTTCTTTCTAATGAGGCCAATGAACAATTTGCTTTTCTGGCATGGAATGAAGTGTCCTTTCTAATGAGGCCAGTGAACACTTTGCTCACTTAGCTTCTCCTTCACAGAACGAAGTCTTCTTTCTAATGAGGCCAGTGAACACTTTGCTCACTTAGCTTCTCCTTCACAGAATGAAGTCTTCTTTCTAATGAGGCCAGTGAACACTTTGCTCACTTAGCTTCTCCTTCACAGAATGAAGTCTTCTTTCTAATGAGGCCAGTGAACACTTTGCTCACTTAGCTTCTCCTTCACAGAATGAAGTCTTCTTTCTAATGAGGCCAATGAATACTTTGCTCACTTTGACTTCTCATGCTCGGAATAAAGTCTTCTTTCTCTCTGTGTCCCCAATTCGAATTGAGTAATGTTCTTAAGGTTCAGAATTCAGAATCATTATGAAATGTTTTATCACGGAAGCCTATTTCATCTCTACTGTCAAATCATTTGAGGAATTGACAGTAGCATGAAATGGAAAGGTTGC
Source organism: Limnephilus rhombicus (assembly GCA_929108145.2). NCBI lineage: Eukaryota > Metazoa > Arthropoda > Insecta > Trichoptera > Limnephilidae > Limnephilus > Limnephilus rhombicus. Next base: position 20,494,741 of record OV815290.1, on the reverse strand, counting down.
TTGTGTGCAGTATATCTGTCCTGGTGAGCAATGACTTGACAGCTGCCCGGAGACTGTCGTGGGATTAAAAAATAAATAATGATTCTGTTGTCTGGATTCACCAATCATTTGCCTTTCTGTTCTGATAATAAAGTAATTATTGTTGTACAAAGATGTATTGAATAGCCAAGTGCAATTGATTTATAATATATTGTTTTAAAGACAGTTTTTCAACATTTGTGGTTCTTTTTATTTTATTACATACTAGCGGCATGCGTCGCAATCCACTTCAATGAAGAAATGGTTTCTATCTGCATAACCTTTCACTTTCGTCCCCGTTCCCCTCCGCCTCCCCTTTCTCCTTCCTTCCTCGCCGCTAAACTATATGTAATACACCCATTTTTCAAACAAGTTCTGCGACACATATTGCACAATAACTCAAAAAAGTTTCACCGCAATCGGATAAATATTTCAGGAAAAAATTTCATAATGCCAGAGCTCACTATTATTTGTAGAAACCATTTCAGGCATGCACACATCAAATCACCAAAGTTTGGTTTGGTTCTGCGACTTTTCATCCCGCGACCAAATACCCCCGTCAAAATACCAAAAAAATGACAAAATATCCCCGACAAACGATCCTACGGACAAAACATCCTCCGACAAAACATCTGCTAAAACCTAACCTAACAAAAAAATGGGACAAAAATACATTTTTTTTTTCATTTAGTAGATTCTTATATTTCCTGAAGAGATGAATCATTTAAATTTACTGAATTTCAAGTTAATCTTTTCACCGCGGCGGCTGACCTAAGTCATTTCATCAAGTGGCTCACACTGCGCGGCGGCTGACTTCAGTCATTTTCAAGTTTCGACTTCGTTTTCTAAGCACATGTATGCCGTATACGATCGAAATTTATATTAAAAATTAGAATATTCATTTGTGGTGCGACCTCTCTGAGAATGTTTATCAATTACTTCATTGTTGATCTTGGTAAATGAATAAAACCGAGAGCGCGGCCCCAGCCGCCAGTCACAGTTTTGAAAATGCGCGCGAATCTGATTGTCTCTTTCGAGCGGACCCCGTCCCGTATTAGTAATAATACTTGTGCGTCGATATCCACTTTGAAATCTACTTTATTTTTGTGTACATAATTATTTAATTGTTGTATTATTTAAAAAATTGACTAATTCAATTTTAAAAACATCTTGTTTTGTGTGTTTACGTATGAATTTTAAATTTTTTTTTAACAACACTCAAATTGTCGACACGTGGCTTATCTGAAATTGATATTGAAGCGATGTTAGATTCGGAAAGTGTTTTTGAAGTAAGTGATGACTGATGACGATACAGATATTGTTTTTGTTGGGCGTTATGAAAGTTATGTCTCAATCCCGTCAGTTCAGCCAACAACTTCTTCTGCTGAACCTTTGACTTTGCCATCTCAGCCCAGCCGGCCCTCTAAATCCAGAAACCTATTCGTAATAAATTTGCAAAAATACCGAATATTTTCTGCGTAAACCAAATTTTTGCGGTTGATTGCCGCCGTGACCGGTTCTTAAAATTTAGATATTCGTAGTAAATTTGTAAAAATACTATATATTTCCACGTAAATCGAAATTTCGCAACCGAATCCCATCTCCGCCGCCCCACCAAATTTAGATACCTATTTGAAATAAATTCACAAAAATACCATATTTCCGCGAAAATCGAAATATCGCACCGGATTTCCTTCGCAGGCGGCCATTCTAATTCGGGAATTAGAAGTAAATTCGTAAAAATACAAAATATTTTTGCGTAAATCGAAATTTCGCAGCCGAATCACGTCGTGGCTGGCCCTCTAAATTTAGATACCCGTTTGATTCACAGAAAATATGATATTTCTGCGTAAATCGAAATTTCGCGGCAGATTTCCATTGCAGGCGTCCATTCTAATTAAGATGTTCATAGTATTCGTAAAAATACCCACCATTTCTGTTTAAATCAAACATTTGTGGCCGTTTCCACAGAGGCCGGCCCTGTGAATTCAGATATTTCGAGTAAATTTGTAAAAATATGGTAAATTTCCTCGAAAATAGAAATTTGCGGCCGATTTCCGCCGCAGCCGGCTCTTTAAATCCATATAATCGAAGTAAATTCGTAAAAATACGGCATTCCGGTGTAAACCAATTTAGATTTATAAAATAATAATACGAATTAGGTCGATATCAACCGCATAAATAAACGTTTTAGGGGTCGTCCATTAATCACGTGAGGCTCCAAAGGGGGGGGGGGTGGTTCGGAAAAAATCACGAAATATCACGACGGGGGGGGGGAGGTAAAATGAGATATCACGTGTATTTATTTTTCGTGATAATATTCTGAAAATTTCAAAATACATGTGATTTTGGGGGGGGGGGGGGTTAGTCTAAAACCTCACTACATATCACCAGAGGGGGGGGGGGGTTAAAAAGTTGCTAAAAAAATATCGCGTGATTAATGGACGACCCCTTACGGCGATTTACTGCCGTAAAATGTCGATCTTATTAATGCAAATTTATCAGTGAAAACAATATAAAATAATTTCACAACATAAATATCAATAAAATGTTAACTATAGAAGTATCTATAAACTAAAACATCTTTTTAAATTCGATAAAATTAAAGATGTTAATGTTATTATCAAGCTCTGCAAGTATTTTAGTGTGTATTTTTGTTACAGCTGTTTCAGTTTACAGTTTGAAAATGGTTTTGATATATATTATTATCTATAACATTATCAAATTAAATTTTAATTAAATTAAAAAAAAAACAAAAAATTAAATGGAGTTCTACGAATTAAGCACAAAAACAATTAATGAAAATAGAGCATCGGCGCAGTGGCCCTTCTTGACGCGTCTCGTATTTCACTACACGAGCAAGTAGGTATCTATATGTTACGTCATACGTCGCTAGCAGCCATGTTAGAGATTGCTTTGTTTGTTGATATTCACGGCGTGTTTATATTAACGCAATTATAACGTTATCTTCATTTCAGTTGATCTCAAATGAATGTTTATTGATACTTCGATATTGGAGGATGATGTTATCAAGATTTATTCATGTTTTTAGGATTAATCCAGACAATGATTTTGTTTTCTAAAAGGGTCTATGTAAAAATGATATTCGAAAAGAAAGTGCCGCGTGGGGGCGACTGCTTAGGTATATTTTTTTAGCGGTTAAAAGGTTAATGTTCCTTACACGTAGAACAGCGTCATAAGCACCTTGCAATTTTTACCGCATGTGGGTATTTAAAATAGTACCTGGCTGTTATAGGCTTAGAGGTCTTGTGTTTTGTCGGTAGGGAAAAATTGTTATGTAAAAACCCTACGAGGGACAAAAATACAGATAACCTGTAAATACAATAAATTATTGTCAAAAAAAAAAAATAGTAAAATGTAAAAAAATGTAAATGTAAAATGATAGTGTTTTCAACTTGTTTCACATACTTAGATAGTGATATAAATGTATTATTTATTCTTTTTTATTTTATTTAAAACCGAGACGTGCAAACATAGAATGCCTATATTATAACTTTATAACACAGGCGTATGTATGTATAAATATCATGCAGTATTATCTTGTATTGTTCTTGTTTTTGCCACTATTTGCTGACGGTTTGTTCCTGCCATCAAACTTAAGTGTGTATGTAGGTATATGTATGTATATATATGAATATACATGTATGTGTGGGTATGCATAAATACATGTTTATGTAAGTATATATATGTATGTATGTGTGCGTGTGTGTGTATGTATGTGTATTTATGTACATACATATCAGCACCTTACTTATTTGTGTTTGTTTTCCAGGCAACTTTGGCAATTTGTGAGTTATTGGAAACATTTTTACCAATTTTCTAATTTTTTTATTATAATTTTACTTAAATATGTTTACCTACACTTACTAGACTTCATTTCAATATAACTATCCTCCATTGGTCACCATGATACAGCCAGCTGCATAGTATGGTGACCTAATGTATCTTCTCAAGTAAATGTATTAATCATGTAACATGTACTTATAAAAAAAAAAAAAATAATAAATAAGGTTAGGATAGGTTTTAGTGGATGTTTTGTCTGTAGAATATTTTGTCCTTGTGATATTGTGTCGGGGATATTTTGTCGCGGGATGAAAACGCACGGTACCGAATGGTTTAGTAACGCACGAGGGACAAACAAAGAAACATCCATTTTTATGTGTTAAGATTAAATACTTTCTTCCAAACTTTAATCTTAAAATAAGTAGGAGATCCAGATTGTATATCGCAAACCAGAGTCCGGTAGGGAATATGTAAGTATCCGTATAATTTCTTAACCCTGTAACATGATAAGAAATTAGTGCAACTACCTACGGCTCACGCCGGCGAGTTGAAACAGTAGGCACAAATATTGATAAATAATAAGTCTGGAATTGAAAAAGGACATTTATTGTTATGAAAAATTATAAATAATCATGGTAGAGCAAGACTATAATCTCGGGGCGTGACAGGTGTATAACCTGTTAGAGATAAAACGGATTAAGATTGCTGTCAGAAAGATTAGTTAATGCCGACAAAGCTATTGTGAATTTAAATTAAATAGGGCGCCAGCCAGGGAAAACATCCTGACATAATTTACAAAGAGTGATCCCATAAAGCTAAAATATATTCATTTGCCTCACACGTAATACGAAGAATCCAGAGTTCCACCCAACTCGGCGCCGCCATGAGCTGCCAACACCTCTCAGCACGGTCTCCCACAAACTGCCGCTTGCGGTTAAATCTAGTACTAGCGAACCCATATGCTAACGGCGTACCAACATCGGGAAACAAAAGGCGTTGTTATCATTTTTAGGACGCAGCTGGTAGCTACCCGCTACAATATCCCCCCACGAATCCGAAATTTCCCAGGGGAAATAACTCGGTTCACTGAGGAGAACTGCAAATGTGTGCGTATTTTGTTCTTCCGCCGCTATATGTAATGGAGTTTTGACAGTATCATGAAAGAATATAAGACGATTTTCAGACAAGTGTTTATACAATATTGGATTATTTTCCAGTGCATCGCTCGGTATTGGTGGTGACATAGCAAACTGGGTCTCCATGAATTTTCTGATTAAATAATAGTCTGATCTGAGCAAAAAAAGGCAAAATTCATTTTTAAGGAGTTTATTATTTTCTATGGTTTGTCTTCCCTGCCTCAACCACTGGACGAAGAAATCTGCGCAAAAGTATTCTTCAAACGTATGGTGAATTAATAGAAATGTTCCCCCAATATTAGCCCGGATTAGCCCTAAGGCGCTTATGTCTCTCATTTGTTGGTCGGATAGTATTGGGGTTGAGAAATATTCTGCAGCGAACTTTGGGTCAAGGGACTGGAAAGCCAGGACACAATACTTTTCCATTAAGTTTTGTGACCATATCATTTAGAAAGGAATCCGGAAGACCTTTGTTGAAAATACTTTTCTGCTCAAAGTATATTGATTTCTTGACTTTGATAAACTGTGTGTACAAATCGTACACATTGGTGATTTTGCATAAGTTCTGCGCTTGTTTAGGAGACACTACAGACTGTATGGCCTGCTGGAGGAACACTTCGGCCAGCATACGGATCTGCAGCGGGATTCCCATAAAGCTGGCCACGTCTTTCCCCAGCACTCCCTCCACCTCCTCCCGCAGCTCTCTGGCGAACTGGCACAGTCTCCCTTTCTCCGACTCTCCGTGCTCTGGAAATTCCAAGGCCAGGTGAGGAAGCCAGGAATTCACAATGTACTCATCCTGTTCTGTTTTTGTTATTTTTTGTAACTCTGCGGAAAATTCTGACAATTCATTTTCGAGCCATTCTTGCGAATGCACCCGTGTGGTGACTACTGTTTTGCAATTTGTGGTGTTTTTTAAATATTTCAGAAACTGTAAAGTTTTGGCTTTAGAATGTTCTTTAGTTATCTCATCAAAAGCATCCACCAAAATACAAACTTGCCTCGAACTATCTGATTCGAGGCAATGCTGTAAAAGGCTGCGCAGAAAATTATCATCAGTAGGTAAACCCGAAGCATGAATCAAACATTTAGTAACCGATTGCAGGTTCAGTTTCGAGGGTAGTTTGTCTATAGCGGTCATGTGATTGTGGTCGATTCTCAGAACCCAAGAGTCTCGAATGCGCTCCGATACGCGAGTCAGGCTGGTGGTCTTTCCCATGCCAGGATCGTCGGCTATGATGGTAATTGAAGTACCCACCACTGTCCCGCCCCGGTATAGGCGACTTATGGTCGCCCCTTCGGAGCTCTCGCAAGAATCTAATTTTTTTTAATGAACGGCTCTACTATTTAATGAACGAATCTAGACCTTCAATGTCCCTACATACTTTGTTAGGTGGCGGAAATGTAGGATCGCCTACAGACTGTACTGTAATGGTCAGTATACTAATACTACAGGTGTTAGTGGTACATAAGAAATACGATATGGAAAACAAAAAAATAATATTTCAGCAACCATCATGAGTTATGCATGCAGTTGCTGATGAACGGAGGGAGACCACACACTCCAGAGCTGCAGGCGTCTGTATATGGAAAAGAAAAAAAGCAATGAAATAAGTGTAGATATACAAAATTGAAACAGAAATGGTGAAAGTAACCAACCGGCGACCGGCAGTCCCCGTGAGAATGAAGAAGGTCGTGTGTCCAACGTTACGACATCCAAAGGAGTCGTCCTTTAGCCAGCTAGCCGGTGGTGCCTAGATGACGTAATTGGACGACCATTCAGAAGACCCTAGGGAGGAAAGCGTCGGGTAGCCGGAGGCGGGCCGGACAACCTTCGGACGCCGCTCAGTCTGGCTATGATGGTCAGCTTCTTCCCCGTATTGCAGAAGGCATCTTCCTCAATGGGGTCACTGTAGTCTCTGGTGATGAAGGGGCGCAGGCCATCCAGAGAGCCGTGGGAGTATTGCCAGACCAGACACGGGCTTCCTCTAATCTCCAGCTTTTCAAAATAATGTTTGTTGAATATTTCCTCTGTATTTTTTTTCCGTATTCAATTCAAGAAAAGGATTTTGATTTTTAGAGTGATCTCTCGAGACAAATGATTTCTCAGTTTCACATGGTCTGTCCCCGATCTTCTGTATTTTGAAATTATGTTTGTTGAATGCTTCGTCTGTCATTATATCGTCCGTTTTTAATTTAAAATGTTCTTTTGAAACAAATATATTCTCTTCTTCCTTGGATAAATTGAAGGAACTAATAAGTGATAATTTATTTTTCGCATTGTTGAATATAAAAACATCTTTATTTCCGCTGTAGCCAACAAATTCATTCATGGATTTAATAACTAAACAAGTATGAAACTTTCTGGGCATGTAGAGGCCTCTGTTGTAAACTTCCTTTAGGGAGAAGCCTTCTGCGCATAAATATAGCCAATAGATTATTCTAGCTGAGGACTCCTCTCGACACTTTTCCATAAATAGGTCCTGTCCATCGTCCTCGGCCTTGAAGATCCTTTCCCGCGCGGGCTCTGCCCCCTCCCCCCAGTAGTCCTGGCTGAGCCGCTCGGGATCACTGATCACCAGCAGTGGTCCGGCAGCCCCACTCCTCTCTAGTAGTGCGGTAAGCCTCGCTTTGTCTACTAGCCTGTTCCCTTTGGAGTACAGGGCTTCTAATTCGGAGAGTCTGGGAAGTTTAATTGGGATATTAGCCTTATAACTGGCGTCTATTGCGAGTTTCTTCGAAATTGGCGAAATTAAAGAATTGATTTTGTTTCGAACCTGCTCGTCGACAGATTTACAGTCAATACCGAGTAATGTATTTAGGCTTAGAATTTCTTCCCCTAGTGCTATTGCATTCCGTGCAAATATGTCCTCTCTAGATGCTTCAGTCAAGTCGCTTAATTCAAAGGCTTTCAAAGGCTTCGTTACAACGGTCAGAGTGAAGTCCTTAAATAATTGATTTTTATTTTGTGGCGGTAGAATGATGATGAGCTTCTTATGACTGCTTTCAACTAAATTTGTTAAAAGTTTTTTTAAAAGGATCGTTCGGAAGTGAGTTATCAGTTGGAGAATCTAACTCAAGAATGAGCAGGTTATTAATAGTAACACTCCTCTTCTTCAAGGCTTTGATGTCAATTTTCTTAGCTACATCATTCCAATTATTCCAACTAAGGGACGTGTGATAGTTGTCGTCTTTCAAATACTTTTCATTATCGCATGTGATTTCAGTATTAAGCAAGATATTGTTTAATCAAGATGTTGATTTTAACACCACATTCTATGTTATTTTTAAACTTAAAAATTTCAAAAGTCAAAAAGTTTACCAACTTCTATAAAAATCTGCTTCTTTTCAATATTTATTTATTTATTTATTTATTGTTCTTATACGCCCGTAGGGGCTTTTACATAGATTATAAAATAATATTTAAGATATCGAGGATTACACATACATAGAATTTATATCAAACGTTATAAAAGTAAAAAAACTTAGAATATACAAGTAGTTTTTAAAGAAAAAACCACTTGTATATTCTTGCTTAAAACTGTGAAATATTTTAAACAATGTAATATTTAACAATAACATAGAACAAAATATAATATAAAACATTACAATAACACAAAATCAAATCGTTAAATATATTATACCCACGTTACAATAATTTGTAGGATTCCACAAAGTGTTGGTTTAAATTGCATTTTAGAATGTAAAGGGAATCAGCGAATACATCTACAATACCACCAAACTTGTTGCCTAAATCATGCATCCTATTGGTAAGTGAGTGTGATTGATAGTTGGTTGTGTGTGTGTTGCAAAAGAATGTTATATTTTGTCTAGTATTCCTTGTCGGTACATGGAGTTTAATACTAGAAACGATGGCAGGGCTGTCAATTAGGTTGTTCATAACTCTGTACAATAAAATTAGGTCTGAAATAATTCTTCTGTCAGACAGCGTAATTAAATTTAGTCGATTCATTAAACTTAAATAATTAATGTTTTCTATTGGAATTTTGAGTTTGAAATTTAAGTACCTAAGAAATTTGTGTTGAACACGTTCTATTTTGTTAGAGTGTACTTTATAGAAAGGGGACCAAATAGGTGAATTATATTCTACTTGACATCTAACTAATGAAATGTAGAGTGTTTTCATGCAATCCATGGACTTAAAATCAGTTAGGGTTCTACAAAGGAAGCCAAGAATCTTTAAAGCCTTATTAGTTATATCATCTATATGTGCTGTGAATGTTAAGTTTGAATCGAATATAACTCCCAAGTCGCGAATTTGTAATACTGGTGTTAATTTAACATTATTTAAATTATATTCATGTAAAATGTGAGAATGAGTTCTGGAAAATCGTATTACTTGACATTTCTCAATATTCAAAAATAACATATTTTGTTCGCACCATTTAAAAAATTCATCTAAATTAGCTTGTAAAATTAGGCAATCATATATATTTCGTATTCTTTTAAACAATTTTAGATCATCTGCAAAAAGTAGGACTTGTACATCTTTAAATATGTTTACAATGTCATTAATGAATATTAAGAAGAATATTGGGCCGAGGTGGGACCCTTGCGGGACACCACTTGTGGCCTCGAATACATAGGATTCTATAAAATTAATCCTGACACTAAGCACTCTATTACTGAGGTAACTGATAATCCATGTCAATAAACTTCCTTTGATGCCTAACAGTCGGAGTTTGGATATAAGAATGTGATGTCGAACCTTATCAAATGCTTTACTGAAATCGGTGTATATAGAATCCACTTGTTGTTTCAGACTAAGGGATTCGGATATGTAATTATTATAGATAGTTAAATTACTTAAGGTAGATCGACCTCTGATAAAGCCATGTTAGTTAGGAACAATAATATTGTTGATAGGTTTTACAATGGTATCTAATACTAATGACTCGAAAAGTTTGGGTAAAGCAGACATAATACAAATAGGTCTATAGTTTGATATATCGCTTTTGTCACCTTTTTTATGAATAGGCGTTAAATAAAAAGGCGTTAAATATAAAGTTAAAATTAGAGGGGTATTGATTTATTCCACATTACTAATTTTCCCACATCTCACGTGTATTGTACATAATTTTCCCTAAATATTGGGAATTTTTATGACTCTCAACCCCGAACACCTGCTTAGCGTGTCCATCATTGTCTGTGCAAATTGTTAGGGGCTGTCAAAACATGGAAATATAAATCACCGTTGAAATATTCATTTATTTATTTAAAAGTTTAGGTTGTTTGCAAAATAGAATAAAATAGTTTTTATAACACGAAGAAAAAAAAACTTCAATACATCACTATGATTATTGCGATCACGGCTTGACGCGTTTTTCAAGCTCTTCGGTTTTTAGTGAATAACCCTGTTAGATTTGGTTCAATCGGTCTAAAAATTTGTCAAAATACATATTTTAATTAATAGATTCAGTTTTCAATCTTGAAATTGTGCTTTTTTTTGCGTAATTGACCTGCAATTTGCAATTTTTTAAAAGTTTTTATACCGATTAATTTGTGTTATTTCACAATCAATACATTTGAAATAATACATAGTATATTTGTGGCACGTTCCAGAGTGGAAGGTATTTTCAGTATCGCCCTGGTAAGACCACCATTAAACGTGAAACTGTGCTTGAAATGGCTTTACCGTGTTTGATGAATAAGAAACATGTATGTTCATTTCATAAAGAGTTCTAAATTCTCCAGTCTTTCAATATAAATATTTACTTTTGCCACTAATCTTCCCATAAATGGAAAATCAACAGTAATGGGGATAGCAAATGTAAAATCATGCCATGTCCAGTGTTTTAAATGTAGTGTATCCGCGTGCACATCGCATCTTCTCCAAGAATAAACTTTTTTCTTTATAGGAAGTGACCTGCCAGGTAAGTATGTTTTCTGTATCCTTTGTAAATGATAAAATTAGATAAAGCCAAAGAAATCTAAAACTAGCAGCGAAAGCTTTTTTGTTTGTTTTTTAGTTTGTTTTAAAAAAATCTGGTAAAAGTCGTCGGATACGTCTATATACAACCCGTAGTATATATGGTACTAGCAGACCCGGCCACACGTTGCTGTGCCTTGCAAATATGTGCCTTATAAAATCCATACCACCGCTTGCCAGCTGCCCGCTGCCCGGTGCCTAAATTGAATATTTGAATTTCTCGGCTTTTCTCTACTATAATAAGATTGTATTTAAACCTTCCTCTTGAATCACTCTATTGGTGAAAACTGCATGAAAATCCGTTGCGTAGTTTAAAAGATCGATGCGCACATACATTTTGAGCGACTTCATTTTATACTATGTAATGATCTGGAGGACCTGCTGGTGGACGTGCGCTGCTTATCATATGCAGAATTCAAAAGAGCCGCACAAGACAGGGAAGAGTGGAAGAAACGAATAGATGAAATTGCTGCAAACCAATCCTAGGATTGAAACCAGAGAGAGAGAATGATAAATAGGTTAAAAATCATGCTTTTTCATTCGGAGGTATTGAGCTGACGCCATGTTTTGGAACGCCGAAAATAGCAAGATTAAATACTTAAATGATTATAATATTTAATCATTTGTTTGCACAGCTCTTACACTTTTGTCAAATGTAACAACATGATATCTGCGAATAACGTTTCAATAATGTATTGTTACTGTGGTCTCGCTCTGACATACCCACGGCGCCGCGCTTAGAGAAAGAAACGACAATACAATTAAAACTTCCTTTGTTGTTCCGAGTGATGATGTACCCTGTGTGAGGCTATTTGAAGGTAACGCGTGAGAAGGTACAATATATATGTGAACATTCGTATCGTGGATATTCTAGTTATTTTGTCCCTTTCTACGTGCTCCGTTTGAAAAATAAAGCGCGCAGCTACCCTGTGCGAAGCTAACTGAAGGTAATATGTGCAAAGGTACAAAATATATGAACATACGTGTCCTGGGTATTCTAGTTATTTTGTCCCTTTCTACGTGCTCCGTTTGAATCGTGCACAAAACAGCCTACACATCAGAAGTTACAATATACAAGGAAAGGCCGCGTCCTGGCCACTTCCGTTAACTAATTCCTTTTGACATGTTAATTATTAAATGATAAACGGGTACAATGTTAAAAAGTTTAAGCATACTATGATCGTATGTCCCTTGCTACGCACGTTTTAGAAATCCTTTTTGACAGGCTTCCTTCAAATTACATGAACACATTATACAGTTTGGTTTCATTCATTCAGAGTATATGTATTACATCTCAATAACTATACACTTATATTTTTCAACACAGCTTCACGGAATAGAGCATCACAGACGACCACTCTGGCGGAGAGACTTCCGCGTTATGACCAGAATATCGAAAACACCATAGTTTTTTTGTATTTTGTATGCTCAGGAAAATTGAATATAATCAAATAAATCATTAATTTTTTTTACATTAGTTTATACATTATATAGGTAAAATACTGTTTTATTGGGTAATATTTTTATTATACAGAAAAAAAAGGTTTTTAAGTACAAAAAAATGATTTTAAAGTACATTGATTTACGTAGTTTAAAAAATTTAAATACGTCATAATTAAGCTACATAATAAAAATATACAAATAGGCGGGTATAGGTTGATATGTGTCCTATAACAAAATATTTTTCAATATTATTTTTCTTTTCGTATATGACGACAGATGGAAAAAAATCAGTGGTACATTGACGATTTTTTGAAAACTGATCTTTTATAAAGAGTTATAAAGTAAGAAAAAATATTTTTTTAAATATTTAATTTTAACCCGTTTAATCACAGGAGACCAGATTTGTCCCAACACACATAGGTCTCACATAAGACGCCGTAACTCCTTTACTATCATAGTTAGAAATATGTTCTAATCGGTGTTAGAAAGGAAAAACATCAAGCTTTATATTCCAATCTAAAAAATAGCCACCAAAAAAATAAAATGTACACTTTTATGTACACAAAGTTTTGAATCGCAAATTGAAAAAAGAATTTGAAACTTCGGGTATTTAAAAAAAAAAAATTTCATAGAGTGACAAAAAATTGAGGTTACAATAATGTGTTTGTTATACATTTGTCTAATAAAATGTGCATCTGTTTTTATTTTTTTTTTATTATCAGTAACTTTAGTTAGAAAAAACATAAGGTGACCCATTTTGAAAACTTTTTTATGTTTGTATGCAAAAATTTTATAATTTAAAATTTTTTTTTTTTCGAATTCTATAATTTGATAGCGTATTTCATCACCATTCTAAAACAGTTTTTGGTTTTTGAATGTGTTCAGAAATATTCCAAATATTTGCATTTTATTGTAAAGTGAAAATATTTTGACGATCCGAAAAAAAAGCCAAATTTTTGAAGGGTTAACTTGAGGCATCGAAAATGCATGTATCTAAAAAAATATAATGACAAACTTTTTTTTGAGGTGCTGTTATCGACACAGATGACTTCGAAAATACGCAAAAATACGAAAAAAACATTAAATATTGAAAAATCCCTCTCGAGCTCTTAACAGAGCACGAGAAGAAGAGGTTTCATAAAGCTGTAGGAAGTTCTAGAAGGTTCGATAGGGCTGTACAAAGTTCTGAAAGGAGTGGCGGAGTATGTCGGTGAGTCTAAAGGGTTCTGGAAACTTCTAGATAGTTTTTTAAGGCTGTAAAAAGTTCTGAAAGAAGTAGAGAAGTGTGTTGGTGTGTCTAGAAGGTTCCGGAAAATTCTAGAAGATTCCACAATGCTGTAAGAAGTTCTAGAAGGTTCGATAAAGCTGTACAAAGTTCTGGAAGATTCCATAAGTCTGTAGAAAGTTCAGAAAGGAGTGGAGGAGTGTGTCGGTATGTCTAGAAGGTGCCGGAAAATTCTAGAAGGTTCCATAAAGCTGAAAGAAGTTCTAGAAGGTTTGATAGGGCTGTACAAAGTTCTGGAAGGAGTGGCGGAGTATGTCGGTGAGTATAGAAGGTTCAATAAAGCTGTAGAAAGTTCTGGAAGGTGTGGCGGAGTATGTCGGTAAGTCTAAAAGGTTCCGGAAAGTTCTAGAAGGTTTGATAAAGCTGTAGAAAGCTTTAGAAGGATCTATAAGGCTGTAAACAGTTCTGAAAGGAGTGGAGGAGTGTGTCGGTGTGTCTAGAAGGTCCCAGAAAATTCTAGAAGGTTCCATAAAGCTGTAGGAAGTTCTAGAGGGTTCGATAGGGCTGTATAAAGTTCTGGAAGGAGTGGCGGAGTATGTCGGTGAGTCTACAAGGTTCCGGAAACATCTAGAAGGTTCGATAAAGCTGTAGAAAGTTCTGAATGGAGTGGTGGAGTACGTCGCTGAGTCTAGAAGGTTCTGGATGGTTCGCAAATGATTTAGAAAATTGTGGAAGGAGAAAGCTCTAGAACCTTTCAGAAATAAGTGGCGATGTGTGTCGGTGAGTATCAATATATATTATAATAAAAGTTTTCGAGAGCATTCCACAACATCCCGGAACATTCTGGAATGTTGTGAAATGTTTGGGAATAGGGAATCGAAAATATCATTGGGGAACTTCCCAGAACACTCGAATATTGTGGAATATTCTGGAACGTTGTGGACCCCTCGAACCTTTTCTATTTATGGGTGGGGCTACCAATTAGTAGGGTATATAAAGCAAGATCCATCGTGGGTTCGAACGTCAGTTATTATCAGTGAAGTGCAGTGAGTTAATAAAACAAACAGTAAAGTGTGAGTGGTCAAAGTGATACGGTAACTGAATATAAATCGAAAATAAAATGTGAAAGTATGTAAAGAGAACAGAGGGTATTTCTTAATAAAAAGTTCACTGGATTTATATGTTCATAATGCCCAAACGTAAACAAGGAGTAGATCTTGCCAGTTCTAAAACTAAACGAAAAAAAAAGAACAGCTAAAAAACAAAACAGTCGAAGAGCGCGAAGCACGTTTAAGTTCCCAACAAATAATGAGAATGAGCACTTTGAGAAGGACGCGATCAAGTAAACAGTACATCCTAACAAATGAAGCATTCCACTACGACCCTACGAATGAATATAACAAACACAAACACATCGTAATCGGTAAAATGGATAATATCTGCCAATTTTGCAATGCGAAAAAATTCATTAGGGAAACATCACGAATCTGTTGCATGAATGGAAAAATTAGATTACCTCCACTGGAAGCACCTCCACTGGAATTTCTACATTATATTACCGGGGAAATTTCAGAATCAAAACACTTTCTTCAAAATATAAAAGCGTACAACGCCTGCTTCCAAATGACTTCTTTCGGTGTCACTTCAATCAACACTAATAGAGATAAAATCGAATATGTTTTTTCCATCCAAGGACAAATCTATCACAAAATGGGATCATTACTACCACTACCCAACGAAGACTATACATTTCTGCAAGTATATTTCATCGGAAATGAAGAAAGAGAAACCGATCAACGATGCAAACATATCAGTGGATTAAGACGAAACGTAATCCAAGATGTACAGAGGATCTTACACAAATACAATCAACTTATTTACCTATTCAAAACAGCTCTAGACCGGATGATTTCTGATGACTATAAAGTTATAATTCGAGCCGACAAGAGACCACCTGGAGAACACGAACGTCGATTCAATGCACCTCAGATAGACGAAGTGGCCATCGTAATTGTGGACAATGAAAACACAAGCCGTGATATAATTGTACAACGAAGAATAGAAGGACTGCAACGCATATCAGAGACACACCGTTCATATGATGACCTCCAATATCCTTTAATATTTTTATACGGTGAGGATGGATATCACTTTAATGTGAAACAAATCCAACTAGAAACAGGCATAGAAACAAACAAAAAAGTCACTTCCAAGGAGTTCTATTCTTACCGCTTAATGATCCGAGATAATGAAACATACAATCACGTTCTCAACACCCGCCATTTATGGTGGATATGTAAGCAAAAAATAGAAGCGGAACGGATACTTTACATAAGACTGAATCAAAAGAAACTACGCACGGAAGAATACATCCACCTTCGAGACACGATCATAAATGAAGGAAACATTGACGACATTGGAACAATGGTAATCTTACCCTCATCTTACATAGGAAGTCCGAGACACTTGCACGAATACACTCAAGATGCCATGACTTACGTAAAAAAATATGGACGATCTGACCTCTTCATAACTTTCACATGCAACTCATCGTGGCCAGAAATCAAAGAACAACTAAGATATGGACAAGCCCCCATGGATCGGCACGACATAATAGCCCGAGTTTTTCGACAAAAACAAATGAGATTTATTGAAGTCATCACAAAATACCACATTTTTGGAACCGTTAGATGCTGGATGTACACAATCGAATGGCAAAAACGAGGACTACCTCACTCACACAATCTCATATGGCTACACGACAGAATTCATCCCACGGATATCGACAAAATCATCCAAGCTGAATTTACCAATTCACAAGAAGATCCAGAATTGTACGACATAGTTGTGAAAAACATAATTCACGGACCATGCGAGCCATTAAACCCCAATTAACCGTGTATGAGTGATGGAAAATGTACAAAAAAATACCCAAAACCATACTTGGACGACACCCAAACCGGAGATGATGGGTATCCCAAATATAGAAGACGATCACCCAAAAATGGTGGCTTCACTGCAAAAATACGAGTACGAGGCAGAGAAGAACTGGAAATAGGTAATCAATGGGTAGTACCATATAATCCACTACTTTCCAAAATTTTCCAAGCACACATAAACGTAGAATACTGCAATTAAGTAAAATCCATTAAATATGTCTGTAGGTATGTGAACAAAGACAGTGACATGGCAGTATTTCAAATAGCAAAAGATAACGAACAACAAAACAGAAACGACGAGATCCTCATGTACCAAATGGGAAGATACATCAACAGTAACGAAACAGCATGGCGGATTTTCGGTTTTCCCATACACGAACACGAACCAACTGTGCAACATCTAGCAGTACATTCGGAAAATGGACAGAAAGTTTACTTCACGAAAGACACCGCCAGTAAAATTGCAAGTGAACCACCTAAGAACACAACATTAACCGCTTTTTTCCAACTGTGTCAAATGGATCCATTCGCTAAAACATTACTGTATGTCGATGTCCCTACCTATTATACGTGGAACACAACAAGAAAAATCTTTCAACGACGAAAACGAGGAATTCCAGTAAAGGATCATCCAGGAATCATGAAAACTAACGCACTAGGACGAGTATACACCATACATCCGAACAACGCTGAATGTTTCTATCTCCGGATGTTGCTACACGAAATACCAACAAGTTTCACCGATCTCAAGACTATTAACGGTTACCAATGCCAGACGTGCAGAGAAGCATGTCATCGTTTAGGACTACTAGAAAACGACAACCACTGGGAATTAACACTACAAGAAGTCTCACTCACAGCCTCAGCTGAACAAATCAGAGACATAATTCTAACAACGTGTAACCCATCGAATGCAAAACAGCTATGGGATTCCTTCAAAGAGAGTATGAGTGATGACATACTGTACCAAATCCGACAAGTTCATCCAGAATTGGCCATCGAATTCAACGACGACATCTTTAATGAAGCACTTATTCGCCTAGAAGATAAATGTTTAGCAATAAAAAACCAGACCTTAGTACAACTTGGGATGCCAGCACCACGACAAGATGCTTTCAGTGTACCAAACTTCAATATTACAAAGGAAAAAAGCTACAAAATCAACGAACTACTTCAATACATTGCTCACAACAAACCACTCCTCAATGACAATAAAAAAAATGTACAACATTATCATGGACCGGATCAACAATAACACTGGCGGAATTATTTACTTAGACTCACCAGGCGGCACTGGGAAAACGTTTCTAATAAATCTATTGCTGGCAGAAATACGTGCTAAACAACACATCGCACTTGCACTGGCATCATCCGGCATCACCGCCACACTTATGGAAGGGGGACGAACTGCCCATTCCGCCCAATCCTGTAGGCGCGCCTGCATACCGCCCTCTAACAACGTATGCGGGGACATTGAAGCTCTAGATTCGTTATACAAATGTTAAATGTAGAGTCGTTTATAAAAAAAAAAGGTAGATTCTTGCGAGAGCTCCGAAGGGGCGACAATAAGTCGCCTATACCGGGGCGGGACAGTGGTGGGTGCTTCAATGCCCATTCCGCCCTACAACTACCGTTGAATATAGCTGAAGAACAATTCCCGGTATGTAAAATCTCAAGAGCATCTGGACGGGGTGAACTTCTAAAACAAGCTAAAATTATCTTCTGGGACGAAAGCACAATGGCACATAAAAAATTACTCGATGCCGTAGACAGAACATTACAAGACTTGCGAGGAAACTATGAAGTGATGGGAGGAACTCTACTCATACTCTCAGGAGATTTTTGACAAACACTTCCAGTTATCCCCAATTCAACACCAGCAGACGAAATCAATGCATGCTTAAAAAAATCACATCTTTGGCCACACGTACAAATACTGCGACTAACAAAAAATATGAGAGTTGAACTATCGAAAGACGAAACTACAGCACACTTTGCTCAAAAACTTTTACAAATAGGCGAAGGCACATATCCTACTGACCAAACAACCGGCCTAATTGAATTCAAAAGTGATTTCTGCAACATAGCAACTACTGAAGACGAGCTCATCGACCAAATTTATCTAAACATTGTTCATAACTATACCAATCCGGAGTGGCTATTTCAAAGGGCAATTTTGGCAACTAAATATAGTATTGTCGACGATATCAATTTTAATATTCAAAAGAAAATTCCCGATGAACAGAGAATATACAAATCGATCAACACGATGGTAAACGTTGAAGAAAGTGTCAATTTTCCTACAGAATTTTTAAACTCTTTGCAAGTACCAGGAATGCCGTTACACTGCCTTCGACTGAAAATTGGATCTCCGATCATACTACTCAGAAATCTCAACTCACCAAAACTATGTAATGGAACGAGGATGGTCGTCAAACAGCTATCGAATAACATCATCGAAGCCGATCTTATGACTGGAAAGGACAAAGGACACACAGTATTTATCCCCAGAATACCACTGATCTCTACTGAACTGCCATTCCAATTTAAAAGACTGCAATTTACAATCAAATTAGCCTATAGTTTTACAATTAACGAAGCGCAAGGACAAACTTTAAAACATTGCGGCATCAACCTCAAAGATTCCTGCTTTTCTCACGGTCAGCTATACGTAGCTTGCCCTCGAGTAGGAAATTCAAAAAATTTGTGCGTATATACCCCGGACAACAAAATGAAAAATATTGTTTATAAATAAGTATTGTCAATAGTTGAATATGTTTACAATAAAAAAATTATCTCTTATATTTTGAAGTTTATCCTTTATTCCAACTACCATACAATCTCATATCAACTCCCTGAGCGAAGCCGGGTATCCCAGCTAAAGTGTTTGAGAGCATTCCACAACATTCCAGAACATCCCGGAACATTCTGGCATATTATGGAATGTTCGGGAATAGGAAATCAGGAACATCATTGTGGGACATTCCAGTACACTTTCGAATGTTGTCCTGAGCGAAGCCGGGTACCCCAGCTAGTAACAATTATAATCGCTGTTTAGTACTGAAGTGAGTTTTATGTTTTTTTTCTTCATGTTATAAAAACTGTTTTTTGAAGTGAAACTTCTATAGCTCCGCTGTGATTTGGATTTCGGATGAAACGGAAATGACGATTACCGCATCTGCAACGCATCAACTGCGCTCATTGGCCGCTTTGATTATGATGTCATTTTTAAAGACTCCTATTGGTTGAGATATGAAACGGAAATTACGTTAGGTCTGCGCTCATTGGTCGCTTTGATTGTGAACTCACTTTTCAAGTATTGGTTGAGATTGTTTTGGTATTAAAGACCAAAATAGACAATACTACCAAAATATCATAGCATAAAATAACAAAACATATAAGTAACACACAAAACCAATATAAAACACAATCACCCACAAACATACAACACGTATTAAAAATATCGTTTTTAACCTTATATAATATTATTTATTCTTAATTTTACGTTAATTCTAAATCTCTAATTTTTAAGTTTAATTTATCTTAATTGTATGTTTTTTATCTACTTTTTTCCTTTTTTTCACCAATATTATGTATATAGATATTTATATGTATTGTGTATAATTTTGTATATGAAATGGAGGCCTCAGCACGGGTAAACCACCCAGTGAGGCCAACATCATTGAATTATGTAAAAAATGTAAATAATATTGCATCAAATAAATAAATAAATAAATAAATAAAGTTTCGCTTCTACCCCATGTAAATTGCACTCGAATTTTTTCTATGGCTACCTACTGTAAAAACCTAAACTTTCAAATAAATAAATTTATTTTTCCACTGTGTTTATATTTCCATGGTGTGACAGACCTAACAATCCAGCAGTGGAGAGACATTTTTTCTCGCTAGGCGAGCATATGCACGTGTCTTTCTGGGTTGGAAACCTTTAAAAAAATCCCAGAATTTATGGATTATTGCGTACATATTGTAAAATGTGGGAATATTAGTATACATGTAAAATAAATCAATACACCTCCAATATTAATGTCATGTTGAGAAGATGTAGATTATTAAAGAACTTGATTAACTTTTTATCGTTTATATTTTTTAAATTAAAAATAAACAGATTTTAGTATTGAAACCTCATAAACAAATGGCAATTTACTTTTAAAACCATACTATTTGAATCGTTAATATCCGTCAGTTTTTAAAAAGCAATTAATTTTATTTTTGTAATTATTTTTCATCACAATAGGGAATCTCAAGGGAAATTTCCCCACGTTATAGGGAAAAATCGATATCTTGCAAGTAACGAGATATATTTGTTCTTTTTTAATTTGTGTTCGGGAATGATCGTTTAACTTGGGATTTTTACGAGCAGATACTAGGGTCAAATCCATGTCAAGTAACAAAGTTTAATAACATTTTGCGGAATCGACTTAAAATGCGACGAGGGCGACATAAGCGAAATTTTTTTTAACTATTTTGGCAAATTTCGACAAAATCCATTGCCCTGCTTGGCTCATGAATCGATTCCTCCCACTGCGTTGCAAGGGGACGGTTGAGGGAGAGGTCGAAGGAGAGAGAAAGAGAGAGAGAGAGGTCAAACTCAACCGGCGTCTTCCGAACCAAGATCTGGAAAAACTCATCCCCCGGGCATTCCTGCTAAGTCACCAAATGTAGCTTACCATTTGGGGTGACCTGTGGCTGAGGTTTTGGTTGTCTAATGAATAATTCCATAGATCAATAATTGCACTCAACTCTTATACACAGTGTCCGGAAACTCGTAGTCAAAGTGGAAAGTTGGTGAATCTGCATCACATAGAGAATTCACAAAAACTATCTCTATTCAGATCTGAGCATTTCGCTATTTATTTTATTTTAAGTTTTTAATTTTTTTCCGCAACTTAAAAAAAAAAAAAAAAATATTATTTAAAGTTGGTCTACCCACGCTTCGACTCGTTTTAAAAAATTCTAACTCCTAGTCTAATTTACTCGAATGTTTCACTGAAAAATGTTTCACCCAAAAATTTACTCCAAATGTGACGTACCGTCACCAGTTTTCTGCCTTTACTACGAATTTTCGAATACCATGTAGGTATAGTATGGGTAGGTACCTACCTACCGTTCAAACTAACCCATTGTCTTCGAAATCAATCAGTTGTGGAATTAATTTTGTTTATTTCCTAAGTAAAAAGGCTAGATCTGAATATCCAGGTATTTCTCAACCATCCATTCCATATCACAGAATTCCCTTAATGGTAATACCATAGTCCCACTGTACGGGACGTGGCACTGTAATCGCCACCCGCACAGACGATGTAGTGGGAGGGGGACCGGCTGGCCGTTTCGACGCCTTCGGGAGAAGGGGAGAGAAAGGGTAGGTAGAGGGAAAAGTGGGGTAAATGTAGGGAGAAAGGGAGAAATGGGGAGAAAGCGAGGGAAAACGGGGAGAAATTGTAGGTAGAAAGGGAGAAATGGATCGAAGGCAAGGGGAAGGGAGGTAGAGCGCAGTAGAGGGGTTACCTTCGCCTTGAGAAAGGCGTTTCGAGATTGTATGCGGAGTCTTCTTGGGTGGGCTGGCCAGAGGAGAGAAGAAGTCCAACTTGCCGTAGGTAAAGGGAGAAACGGGAGAAGGCGAGGGGAGGAAGGGAGGTGGAGCGCAGTAGAGGGGTAACCTGCGCCTTGAGAAAGGCGTTTCGAGAAATTGTAATAGGTTCTTCAGGGTGGGCGGTTCGGCCAGGGCCAAGAAGAAGTCCAAGTTTCCCAGTGGTAGATCGGAGCAGGCAGGATAAGGCGAGATGCTTTTGTGGCGATGAGATCTGGAGCTCTGCCGATCTGGCGCAAAATCGGCCGTATTTAAAGGGCTCTAAGCCGGGAGTTTGCCCATACTAGACCCTTTTTTCATCTCAATTCTCCGAACTGAGATGAGTTCTAGGTATGTCGGCCGTTAGATACTTTAAACGCCACTGCGTTCGTTCCGCTGTTGCGTAACGAAGCAAAAAACGCCACAGCGTTCAATCTCGCCCTACACTCTACGCTTCTCCGATATTTTGTTTATTTATGAGTTTGCATAGACATGGTAGATTTTATGAAAATAACAAATTCAAGTGTGTAGGTATGTACACAAATCATGAAACTTTGCACAAAATAGAATTAAGTTACATAGAGCCAATTTGTGCAGGATAAAAATACATAGTTTTGCACAAATTGGGTACATAAAGAGATATGAATGACTTTGCATAAATTTGAATTTGCGCAAAGGTCAAAGGGTTGTAGGTATGTACAACAGACCAAGAAGGCTTTGCACAAATCACAAATTTATGCAAAGTAACAAAATACGTGTGTAGGTACGTACACAGAGGTGGGGAAAGGGGGTGAAGGGGTCAAGTTTTGTTTTTTTATCCCTTTGGAATTACTTGACCCCGGCAGCTGATTTATTAATTATAATTTAAAATACAATTATTTCATTGTCAAATCACGTCCGGTACATCCTCCCTCCGGTGCAGTCACGGCTGCGCCTAGCTGTCAGGACGTGCATTTGTCGAATTGTTGCTGAAGGGTGGCAGAGCGGCTGTATGTAGCGCTGCGTCTGCACTCTGGTTGCATCGTTGTCATCGTCTCCGTGTGGTCTCCGTTGTCTGAGGGAGGCCATATCGGCACGGAAAGCTGCTCATCCGCAGCGGTGGAGGTCGGGCCGCGCTGTATCAGGTAGCGCCCGATGTCCTTTTGTTTGGTTCCATGTGCCGCCGAACAGGCGGGGATGGTGCCAGAGAATGCGGGGGGTGCGAGGGGTGAAGGGCCACGCACAACCGCCCGGCGGCCGATGTCATTTCGGTCGGGCACGTGGGCAAGGCTCCCCCCGTCCTTTTGGCCGGGCGTTCGGGCAAGGCTCCCTCCGTCATTTTGGCCGGGCGTTCGGGCAAGGCTCCCTCCGTCATTTCGGCCAGGCAGTCTGGCGCCAGGAGATACCATAGGCTGAGCCGCAGGGTAGGCGCCAGTTCGCGCTTCAGGCTGCGCTTCGGGAAGGGTAGCAGGGAGCGCGCTTGGGTGCGCGCCAAGAAGGGCACCAGAAAGCGCGCCATGGTGCGCGTTAGGGGGCGCACGCGGCAAGACATCAGAGAGCGCGCCGGGATGCGCTTCAGGGGGCGCACGAGGGAAGACATCAGGAGGCGCGTCTGGGTGCGCGTCAAGAAGGGCACCAGAGAGCGCGCCGGGATGCGCTTCAGGAGGCGCATGAGGCAAGACATCAGAGGTCGCGCCTGGGTGTTTGTCAAGGAGAACACCAGAGAGCGCGCCAGGGTGCGCGTCAGGGGGCGCACGAGGGAAGACATCAGGGGGCGCACGAGGTAAGACATCAGAGGGCGCGCCTGGGTGCACGTCAAGAAGAGCACCAGAGAGCGCGCCAGGGTGCGCACGAGGGAAGACATCAGGGGGCGCGCGAGGAAAGACATCAGAGGGCGCGCCGGGATGCGCACGAGGGAAGACGTCAGGGGGCGCGCCTGGGTGCGCGTCAAGAAGGGCACCAGAGAGCGCGCCGGGATGCGCATCAGGGGGCGCACGCGGCAAGACATCAGAGGGCGCGCCTGGGTGCACGTCAAGAAGAGCACCAGAGAGCGCGCCAGGGTGCGCACGAGGGAAGACATCAGGGGGCGCGCGAGGAAAGACATCAGAGGGCGCGCCGGGATGCGCACGAGGGAAGACGTCAGGGGGCGCGCCTGGGTGCGCGTCAAGAAGGGCACCAGAGAGCGCGCCGGGATGCGCATCAGGGGGCGCACGCGGCAAGACATCAGAGGGCGCGCCTGGGTGCGCGTCAAGAAGGGCACCAGAGAGCGCGCCAGAGTGCGCACGAGGGAAGACATCAGGGGGCGCACGAGGAAAGGGCGCGCCTGGGTGCACGTCAAGAAGAGCACCAGAGAGCGCGCCAGGGTGCGCACGAGGGAAGACATCAGGGGGCGCGCGAGGAAAGACATCAGAGGGCGCGCCTGGGTGCACGTCAAGAAAAGCACCAGAGAGCGCGCCGGGATGCGCACGAGGGAATACGTCAGGGGGCGCGCCTGGGTGCGCGTCAAGAACGGCACCAGAGAGCGCGCCAGGGTGCGCACGAGGCCAGACATCAGAGGGCGCGCCAGGGCACGCGTCAAGAACGGCACCAGAGAGCGCGCCGGGATGCGCTTCAGGGGGCGCACGCGGCAAGACATCAGAGGGCGCGCCTTGGTGCGCGTCAAGAAGGGCACCAGAGAGCGCGCCAGGGAGCGCGTCAGGGGGCGCACGAGGGAAGACGTCAGGGGGCGCGCGAGGGAAGACGTCAGGGGGCGCGTCTGGGTGCGCGTCAAGAAGGGCACCAGAGAGCGCGTCGGGAGGCGCACAAGGGAAGACGTCAGGGGGCGCGCCAGGGTGCGCGTCAGGGGGCGCACGAGGGAAGACATCAGGGGGCGCACGAGGTAAGACATCAGAGGGCGCGCCTGGGTGCACGTCAAGAAGAGCACCAGAGAGCGCGCCAGGGTGCGCACGAGGGAAGACATCAGGGGGCGCGCGAGGAAAGACATCAGAGGGCGCGCCGGGATGCGCACGAGGGAAGACGTCAGGGGGCGCGCCTGGGTGCGCGTCAAGAAGGGCACCAGAGAGCGCGCCGGGATGCGCATCAGGGGGCGCACGCGGCAAGACATCAGAGGGCGCGCCTGGGTGCACGTCAAGAAGAGCACCAGAGAGCGCGCCAGGGTGCGCACGAGGGAAGACATCAGGGGGCGCGCGAGGAAAGACATCAGAGGGCGCGCCGGGATGCGCACGAGGGAAGACGTCAGGGGGCGCGCCTGGGTGCGCGTCAAGAAGGGCACCAGAGAGCGCGCCGGGATGCGCATCAGGGGGCGCACGCGGCAAGACATCAGAGGGCGCGCCTGGGTGCGCGTCAAGAAGGGCACCAGAGAGCGCGCCAGAGTGCGCACGAGGGAAGACATCAGGGGGCGCACGAGGAAAGACATCAGAGGGCGCGCCTGGGTGCACGTCAAGAAGAGCACCAGAGAGCGCGCCAGGGTGCGCACGAGGGAAGACATCAGGGGGCGCGCGAGGAAAGACATCAGAGGGCGCGCCTGGGTGCACGTCAAGAAAAGCACCAGAGAGCGCGCCGGGATGCGCACGAGGGAATACGTCAGGGGGCGCGCCTGGGTGCGCGTCAAGAACGGCACCAGAGAGCGCGCCAGGGTGCGCACGAGGCCAGACATCAGAGGGCGCGCCAGGGCACGCGTCAAGAACGGCACCAGAGAGCGCGCCGGGATGCGCTTCAGGGGGCGCACGCGGCAAGACATCAGAGGGCGCGCCTTGGTGCGCGTCAAGAAGGGCACCAGAGAGCGCGCCAGGGAGCGCGTCAGGGGGCGCACGAGGGAAGACGTCAGGGGGCGCGCGAGGGAAGACGTCAGGGGGCGCGCCTGGGTGCGCGTCAAGAAGGGCACCAGAGAGCGCGCCAGGGTGCGCACGAGGGAAGACATCAGGGGGCACGCCTGGGTGCGCGTCAAGAAGGGCACCAGAGAGCGCGTCGGGAGGCGCATCAGGGGGCGCACGCGGCAAGACATCAGAGGGCGCGCCTGGGTGCACGTCAAGAACGGCACCAGAGAGCGCGCCTGGATGCGCATCAGGGGGCGCACGCGGCAAGACATCAGAGGGCGCGCCTGGGTGCGCGTCAAGAAGGGCACCAGAGAGCGCGCCAGAGTGCGCACGAGGGAAGACATCAGGGGGCGCACGAGGAAAGACATCAGAGGGCGCGCCTGGGTGCACGTCAAGAAGAGCACCAGAGAGCGCGCCAGGGTGCGCATTTGGAAGCACGCTAGGGAGCGCGCCGGGATGCACGCCAGCAGGGGGACCAGGGGCGTCAGTGTATACGCCAGGCTGGGCACCAGGAGGGGCATCAGGGAGCGCGCCAGGAAGCGCGCCGGGATATTCAGCAAGGGGCGCGCCAATCCAGTAACCAGGGAGCGCGCCAGGGTATGCAGCAGGGGATGCGCCAGGGTAGGTACCAGGGGGGGCGTGAGTGTGCACGCCAGGGTAGGTACCAGGGGGCGTACCAGGGCTGGCACACGGGGGCGCGCCAGGGAGCGTAGCAGGACTGGCACCAATGGGCGCGGCAGGGCATGCAGCAGGGGGCGCGCCAGGGTAGGTACCAGGAGGGGCGCGAGTATGCACGCCAGGGTAGGTACCAGGGGGGGCGCGAGTATGCACGCCAGGGTAGGTACCAGGGGGCGCGCCAGGGAGGTACTGCGTCGCGGAGGGGATGAACGAGAGCAACGCAGCAAGCTGCCTGCTCATCGCTCGGTTCTCCCTCCGGAGTTGCCTGACCATGGCCTCCGTGGTGAAGTCCTCGTCGGCATCAGAGGACGGTGTGTTGCCAGGGCCGGTAGTGTAAGGGCCGGCAGGGCTGGCAACGTAGGGGTCGGCAGGGCTGACAGCGTTGGGGCCGGCAGTGTAAGGGCCGGCAGGGCTGGCAGCGAGAGACGTCATCTCAGGAAGTGAAGGCGTGAAGACGGTGATCCGGCTCGAAGGACCATGTACGGGACGTGGCACTGTAATCGCCACCCGCACAGACGATGTAGTGGGAGGGGGACCGGCTGGCCGTTTCGACGCCTTCGGGAGAAGGGGAGAGAAAGGGTAGGTAGAGGGAAAAGTGGGGTAAATGTAGGGAGAAAGGGAGAAATGGGGAGAAAGCGAGGGAAAACGGGGAGAAATTGTAGGTAGAAAGGGAGAAATGGATCGAAGGCAAGGGGAAGGGAGGTAGAGCGCAGTAGAGGGGTTACCTTCGCCTTGAGAAAGGCGTTTCGAGATTGTATGCGGAGTCTTCTTGGGTGGGCTGGCCAGAGGAGAGAAGAAGTCCAACTTGCCGTAGGTAAAGGGAGAAACGGGAGAAGGCGAGGGGAGGAAGGGAGGTGGAGCGCAGTAGAGGGGTAACCTGCGCCTTGAGAAAGGCGTTTCGAGAAATTGTAATAGGTTCTTCAGGGTGGGCGGTTCGGCCAGGGCCAAGAAGAAGTCCAAGTTTCCCAGTGGTAGATCGGAGCAGGCAGGATAAGGCGAGATGCTTTTGTGGCGATGAGATCTGGAGCTCTGCCGATCTGGCGCAAAATCGGCCGTATTTAAAGGGCTCTAAGCCGGGAGTTTGCCCATACTAGACCCTTTTTTCATCTCAATTCTCCGAACTGAGATGAGTTCTAGGTATGTCGGCCGTTAGATACTTTTAACGCCACTGCGTTCGTTCCGCTGTTGCGTAACGAAGCAAAAAAACGCCACAGCGTTCAATCTCGCCCTACACTCTACGCTTCTCCGATATTTTGTTTATTTATGAGTTTGCATAGACATGGTAGATTTTATGAAAATAACAAATTCAAGTGTGTAGGTATGTACACAAATCATGAAACTTTGCACAAAATAGAATTAAGTTACATAGAGCCAATTTGTGCAGGATAAAAATACATAGTTTTGCACAAATTGGGTACATAAAGAGATATGAATGACTTTGCATAAATTTGAATTTGCGCAAAGGTCAAAGGGTTGTAGGTATGTACAACAGACCAAGAAGGCTTTGCACAAATCACAAATTTATGCAAAGTAACAAAATACGTGTGTAGGTACGTACACAGAGGTGGGGAAAGGGGGTGAAGGGGTCAAGTTTTGTTTTTTTATCCCTTTGGAATTACTTGACCCCGGCAGCTGATTTATTAATTATAATTTAAAATACAATTATTTCATTGTCAAATCACGTCCGGTACACCCACTGTCTCCAGCGTGTCGGGACACTTGTGCGGTAGAGCCTCAATGATGATAAGCTATCTTCCATCCGTGCTACATATGTCCTGCTGTCCCATTCACTGTATTGTACTTGCCATCAATACTGACCCCCCCTCATTTATATTTAATGAGGCTCATTTACCTTGGTAATACCATAGTCCCACTGTCTCCAGCCAGTCGGGACACTTGTGCGGTAGAGCCTCAATGATGATAAGCTATCTTCTATCCGTGCAACATATGTCCTGCTGTCACATTCACTGTATTGTACTTGCCATCAATACTGACACCCCCTCATTTATATTTAATGGGGCTCATTTACCTTGGTAATACCATAGTCCCACTGTCTCCAGCCAGTCGGGACACTTGTGCGGTAGAGCCTCAATGATGATAAGCTATCTTCTATCCGTGCTACATATGTCCTGCTGTCACATTCACTGTATTGTACTTGCCATCAATACTGACACCCCCTCATTTATACTTGATAGGGCTCATTTACTTTGGTAATACCATAGTCCCACTGTCTCCAGCCAGTCGGGACACTTGTGCGGTAGAGCCTCAATGATGATAAGCTATCTTCTATCCGTGCTACATATGTCCTGCTCTCACATTCACTGTATTGTACTTGCCATCAATACTGACACCCCCTCATTTATATTTAATGGGGCTCATTTACCTTGGTAATACCATAGTCCCACTGTCTCCAGTCAGTCCGGACACTTGTGCGGTAGAGCCTCAATGATGATTAGCTATCTTCTATCCGTACTACATATGTCCTGCTGTCACATTCATCACATTCACTGTACTGTACTTGCCATCAATACTGACACCCCCTCATGTATATCTAATGGGGCTCATTTACCTTGGTAATACCATAGTCCCACTGTCTCCAGCCAGTCGGGACACTTGTGCGGTAGAGCCTCAATGATGATAAGCTATCTTCTATCCGTGCTACATATGTCCTGCTGTCACATTCACTGTATTGTACTTGCCATCAATACTGACACCCCCTCATTTATATTTAATGGGGCTCATTTACCTTGGTAATACCATAGTCCCACTGTCTCCAGTCAGTCCGGACACTTGTGCGGTAGAGCCTCAATGATGATAAGCTATCTTCTATCCGTACTACATATGTCCTGCTGTCACATTCATCACATTCACTGTACTGTACTTGCCATCAATACTGACACCCCCTCATGTATATCTAATGGGGCTCATTTACCTTGGTAATACCATAGTCCCACTGTCTCCAGCCAGTCGGGACACTTGTGCGGTAGAGCCTCAATGATGATAAGCTATCTTCTATCCGTGCTACATATGTCGTGCTGTCACATTCACTGTATTGTACTTGCCATCAGTACTGACACCCCCTCATTTAAATTTGATAGGGCTCATTTACTTTGGTAATACCATAGTCCCACTGTCTCCAGCCAGTCCGGACACTTGTGCGGTAGAGCCTCAATGATGAAAAGCTATCTTCTATCCGTGCTACATATGTCCTGCTGTCACATTCACTGTATTGTACTTGCCATCAATACTGACACCCCCTCATTTATATTTAATAGGGTTCATTTACCTTGGTAATACCATAGTCCCACTGTCTCCAGCCAGTCGGGACACTTGTGCGGTAGAGCCTCAATGATGATAAGCTATCTTCCATCCGTGCTACATATGTCCTGCTGTCACATTCACTGTATTGTACTTGCCATCAATACTGACACCCCCTCATTTATATTTAATAGGGTTCATTTACCTTGGTAATACCATAGTCCCACTGTCTCCAGCCAGTCGGGACACTTGCGCGGTAGAGCCTCAATGATGATAAGCTATCTTCTATCCGTGCTACATATGTCCTGCTGTCACATTCACTGTATTGTACTTGCCATCAATACTGACACCCCCTCATTTATATTTAATGGGGCTCATTTACCTTGGCAATCTATTATTTACAAATGATTATTTTGGTAGTTTTTTTTTAAAACTTTTTATTATAGAAAAGATACAATTAAAATAATATGCATAACTTATTTTTACCAATAAAGTGTATAACATAAAATAAATTGTTTGATTATTTCTATAGCGCCATTTTAGTGAGAAAATCAACTCAAATGCGCTTTACAACTTAATTAATGTATATTACCTGTACCCTATCACTTAGACTTATTAAACGACTTCAAAAAGGAGGAGGTTCTCAATTCGACTGTATTTTTATTTTATTTTTATGTTTGTTAACTCAGAACTTTTGACTAAGTGAACCGATATTGATGATTCTTTTTTTATTTGAAATCTGGTGCTTTCTGTGTGGTCCCATTTTAATTTCGTCCAGATCCAACAATAGCATCCATGAGAAAACCATATAAGTCTTAAATTTGCATTAAGTATGTGCGCGACAAATGGACGAATAACTCAATATCACACCAACCGATTTCGATGATTTTTTTTTTATTGGAAAGGATTTACTTCAAGGGTAATTTGTTGGGAGTTTGGTTAGGTTCTGATTATCGGATCCATGACAAATTAACGAAACTCGGCCGAATCTCTTAATTTGAAGTTATGGTCAAATTATGTCTGTCTCATATGAGCAGCACGTTTAGTAGGTTTACCCATATTCAGACAAATTATTTAGTGTACTTCAGATTCACTAAAAATTAAAAAAAAATAAAAAAAATAAACAAAAATTTTAACAAAACAAAAAAAAGACTTAAAAAATGCACTAAAAAGTAAAAAAATAATTTCGTATTCTTCTACAAATTCATAATCAACTTACTTTTTCTAATCATCAATATGTACGATTGTTATTTTTGGAGTCGGTGTCAGCAAGTCGCTTGTTCGACACAAGCACATCTCACCTATAATTATGTACATATGTAGTTACAAACCTACCTTGACTTGTTTATATTTAATAACTTATTTACTAGTGACATAACATTCTTTATTTGCTTTTCCTTTATAACTAAATAAGAATACATTATAAACGCAGGGAAAAACTAAAAATAAGCAAATTTAGAAGATAACCAAATTTAATCATGCTTTTAAAATAACAAAACTTCAGTAGATAAATAATACTATTTTTTAAATAATTAACTACAACAATATAAAATTAGTACCAAACTACAATATTGTATTAAAATACATAAAACTAAGTTACCAAACTAGAACTTACATTGTTAATAGAGTTAGTACATGTAATATATGTACCTACGTAAAAAAATACTCCCCATAGAGGTATTTTAAAACTTACTAATCATCACGCCTTTTCACTGGAGGGGTAGGCAGAGAGGATGGACTGCCAAACATCGGTCTCGGCACACACTCCTTGCTTCGTTAACATGCCCCCACTCTTGACATGCCCCACAGTATTCGGTTCACTTGATAGTGCCACGTCTTCCTCGGGCATACTTGACTTCTTCCACCATTCACATTCAGTATTATAATATCCTAAAACTAAATAATTAACATGAAGGGCTTGAGAGTGGTCAAATAATAAATATATTGACTTTTAACAAATAATAACTGCGCAGGTATTGAATGTAAGAAATAACAGAAACTGTGCTGGTATTAAATACATTTCATTCCTAACTCTACCTTTATATCAAATTATAATTAACAATGATAATGATAATATTTGGATGATTTGTAAAGCGCCGTTTTTGTGAAAAATCACCTCAAAGGCGCTGTACAAACTTATAATATTTTTCTACAATCTTACAACCAATTATCCAACTACAAACTCGAAAAATCGTCGGTAATTTGTATTAAAAATTTTACCAACAATTGAAATGAATATTTTACAATAGCTTTAATATTTAAAACATTAAACTGTTAAGCCATTTAAAATCAATAGGTAATACATAACAATAAAAGAAAAAGAAAAGAAAAATGTTTATTTTTTATTTAAATAATATACGTACTAAATTTTTACTAAATGTGCCGTTAATAGGCCATGTAAAATTTTAAGTGACGTTATTTAATAGTTTTTCAGATTCCACCCTACCTAAGCCAATCAACCATTTTGTTATTATTGAACTGACGTGGGACATTTTGCAAGCTTTAATATTTAATTATAGGGGAATTTTATTATATATTTTTGGTTCAACATACGTACATGTTTTTTGATACTTTGCCGTATTGCTCCCTGGGACCACAAGATCCTTTCTGCTGTGACTTCTTGTGATATATTTATGATCAATTTTTTGAATATTATCTAGATTTTTATGTACGTGGATAATAATCCTTTTTATATAGTTTTGACGAATATCAAGTACATAAAAGTTTTTGTATAGCTGATCGCTAGAATACCTAAAGCGTTTACGCAAAATTACTCTAATTATGGATTTCTGGGCCTTCACAAGCGGATCTAAAATTGTTCTATCCGACGCTCCCCAACCAATGCAACCATACGTTAAGATGGGGTTGTACAATCCGAAATATATTTTTCTTAGGTCTTGTTGTTTAATTATGTTCCGTAATGCAAAGAATATGTGAATCAATTTTCTTACCCTTATTGAAAGGTTTTCTATGTGATATTTCCATTTCAGATGATTGTCTATAATAACACCTAGATATTTGATGTTTTCTACACTTTCCAAAGCTTCAAAATTACAGTTTGAATCAATATTAACAGAATTACAAATACAGTACCGGTTTCATCCTATTATGGACATCTACAGGCTGGCAAATGAACAAAAGAATGTCAATTGCCAGCCTGAAGATGTCCATAATAGGATGGAACCGGTACTGGTGAAATAAATAAGTGGAAATAAGTTAAGAAGTGTTTTAATTTCAATCTTATGTATTTAGTTTTTGCTATATTTAGTGTTAGTAGATTTTTATCAAGCCACTGTTTTATCGCATTTATTCCACTTTCAGCACGTTTATGAGTTTGAGTCCAATCCTCTTCTTCAAATATAGCTACTGTGTCATCTGCAAAAGTAATAACTTTTCCGCCTACTGTTAGCTCGCATAACTCATTGATATACATTATAAATAGAAGAGGTCCCAGTGTGCTTCCCTGTGGCCTGTGGTACCCCAAAATTAGTGTCTAGTGAGTTACTCACCGTTTTTCCCGTTTTGAGTTGCTGGCTTCTACCCGTTAAGTAACTCTTTAACCATTCGTAGGGCATATCTACAATACCAATATTTTTTAATCTTTTGAGGAGTAATTTATGAGAAACTGTATCAAAAGCCTTGGCTAAGTCTAAGAACAGTGCTATGTTTTTCTTTCCGCGATTTATATTTCCAGAAATATGTTCTGTAAGTTTTGATATAGCGTCGTCCGTTCCTCTCCCCGGCCGAAAGCCAAACTGATTTTTACTTAAAAGTTGTCGACTCTCTACATAGTTACTTAATCTATTTTTAAAGATTTTTTCTATAATTTCAGAGATAGGACTCAACAGGGATATTGGCCTATAATTGCTCACTTGGTTTTTGGGTCCACTTTTGTGGATTGGTACTACTAATGACCTTTTAAGATGGTCGGGAAAAATCCCTGAAGAAAAAATTTTATTGAAAATGTTTGATAAAGGTGATACAATTTTGTGTTTAATGATTTTTAATTTGACTCCACATATGTTACTTTTTATGTCTAGAAGTGAGAAATTAGATGCAAATTTTTTGGTTATCTTTCTCTAAACAAATAACATTTTTTCTAAAAAGCTTTTCTTATAATTGCCTTCCTTCCATTCAACAATTCCTCTCTTCTGAGTCTGAACTCGACTCCAATCTTTCATAAAATATTTATGAAATTTGTTCGTATAAATAACTAGCTGGTCCCGGCATTCGTTGCTATGCCATTTAATAAAGAAATTGTTTCTCCCTGAGTGTCCTTTCCTATCGTCCCGTTCCCCTTCCGCCTCCCCTTCTTCTCCTGCGTTCTCTTCCCCTCTCGCGTTCCCACTCCGTCTCCTCCACCTTCCCTCTCCCCACTCCACTCCCCCCCCCCCTTCACCGTCCCGCAAACCCCCCTCCCGAGTTCCCCTCCCCCCTCACACGTCCACTTCCCCTCCAGCGTTCCCCTTCCAGCTTCCCCGCCTTCCCTCTTCCCTTTCCCGCTCCCTCGTCCCGCCAACACTCCTCCCGCGTCCCATATATTATATCCCAGTTAATTCAGTTTTTAAACAGCCCGCGTGCCACCTTTTACAATTTTTATTAAAATTTCCATTTTTCATGTATATTAAATTTGGTACCTAATATAGGTACCTATTTAAAATTTGAAAAATTCTTGATTCGATTCAAACTATTAGGGGAGTACCTACTTTAAATAATTTTATCAACTTTTCAAAAATAGAATCCCGATTGAACAATCATTCATTGTTTTGCAAAATGTCATTCTCTAATACGCGAACTGTCAAACGTGCGATGTTTTCTGTTATAATCTAATTTTCTGCGCAATTTCTTAATTTTTCTCTCCGTAAGAACCATCCTCGAACTTCAAGGAACATTCTAAAAAAAGAATTAGCTAAATCGGTTCAGCCGCTCTCGAGATTTGCGCTTACCAACAAATTTAGCGATTCATTTTTATATTATAGAAGATATAAATGTTTTAATTCGCCTTCCATTTCAGCATCTATTTTTAAATAATGGACAAGAACACCCATGAATGGCGAAAACCAGAAAAATTAAATAAAATTAATTCAATTTTTGTATATTGCAAGAAATGAAACCTGGAGGCATTTTTTAAAAACAATTAGTTACCTATTCCACAGAATTAAAGGAAGTAATTAAGCAAATATTCAAATTAAGCAGGAATATGTTTTTCCTCTCAAGAGATGTCCTGATTGTCCAGAGTGATATAAATAAAGTGAGTGCCTTGAGAGTGTTGTCTCCTGAAGCGATGTCCAGGGACAGAGACAGAATGTGGCTGTGTTAAGTGTAACTCCTTCAGGTGATATCCAGATCCAGGGAGATAGCATCTGTAAGGAATAACAAAGGCGTTATTAAACATAAGTCTACATCTTAATTTCAAACTGAAACGCCAGCGAATCTGAAGCGGTTTTAATTAGAAACCCACCGCAGTTGCCTTGACTTATTGGTATTTTGAACATTAAAAAATGCTCCTAACATTTACTAAAATAAATCTTATTAGCTTGGCAAGGAAATTATACATATTAATATTTTTATTCGTTTTTGGGGTATTATGCCGTGTTGCGCTACCTCCTTCTTTAGCCAACGTTTCGGACAGCGTTGCAGTGTCCATCATCAGGGCAGATGTGTAATAGTTAGGGGTGATGTTTGTACTTATCTACTTAGGAGCGATACCGTGTCGCCAGCTCCACTCCTCTACGAAATGCGCTACAATATACTTCAACATGTTTTTTTGGGTTTAGTCTTGATGTAACTGTCAATTACCGGATACCAAGAACTATTCAATTCAAATTCAATTCAATTCAAATTATTTATTCTTTCAAAAACATTACAAAATTAAAATTTTTAATGTGTTTTTAAAATTCAATTGTAACAGTATTACATTAAACATAAATGGTAGGCTAAAAACTATACAAGCATTAATAGAGCTTGCCTTTTAAAAGCATCTTCACTAACGCTAAATATGTCGATATCCGAATTAATTCTATTCAACAGCAAGATTGCTCTCCTGACCGACATGACCATTGGCAAGTTAGTCCTGCAGGCCGGAAGATAGAACAGCCTATGCTGTCGGTGGCGAAGATAACCATCGGGAACATAGAAATGAATGCTCTCCAAGATAGCTGAGTTTTCAAACCATCCGCGAATCAATTTGAAGAAATGCGTAGCAATGTGTACGTGTACACCCTTCTGACTCGTAGATGGTTCATTCCAAGCATACCCAAAATAAAGTCGGTAGGATAGAGCTTAGCTCCGTTGTCTCTATTAATATTTATAGGATTTTTGTGAATTTCAATTGCCTCCATAATGCAACGCTGTCCGAAACGTTGGCTAAAGAAGGTGGTAGCGCAACACGGCATAATACCCCAAAAACGAATAAAAATATTTTTGGCCGTGAAAATCTAAAATCGTATCATATTAATATTATTCTAGCCCCTCGTTTCGTCACTTGCAAACATTAATATTTTTATCTAAAAAAACGAGTCTCGTGTCAAATTTCATAATTTATCAAAGTAAATAAGTACTATATTTATATACAGCAGTAGTTCCCAATCGGTGGTCTGTGGACCACAAGTTTCGATATTTCAAGTTTTCCATTTTGTAAACTAAGTGACGCAAAGAAAAAAAAAACAATTAAGTAAAAAACAAATTAATTATAATTTTCGAAACACAAATACATGAGTAAATAGCTGTATAAATTTGAATTTGGAATTCCTAACCAAAGAGAAGATATTTGAGATCAAAGTTGCCAGTACGGAAAAACGCCAATTTCATATGTAAGGACCCAATATCAGGAATTTATAATGTATTACAAGCCAAAATTAAAAAACTAGCACCTACCACTTGCCATGTTCGTCCCTTGAGCAGCTCTTTCATTAAATTTGGTGGGAACCTCGGCTGCTGAGTCTTGTACAGAAGCCTGTCAAGACTGTTATTATTCATGTTAGAAGAGGTGTATACTCTCTTTGTGAAGTCAACCGAACGTTGTAAAAAAATGGTTTGTGAAATAGGATGAAGAAAGACACTCAAGAGAGTGTGACGAATCAAATTTCGTCACAAATAAATTTTAATAAATAATTTTGTGTTATGAAAGAGTCTCGCTCTGTGCAGCAAAGACAAAGAAAGTGATGACAGATTTGGGTGCAAGGACTAAAACGGAAGAAGAAAGAAGTGCGGGGTAGAGCCACGGGTCCTACGAGTTCATAGGGCACGCCGAGACAGACAGTCAAGATCTAGACGGGGAAGAGAGGGGGAGGGGACACGAGTGGCGGTGCAACACCAAGTACGGGTTCTCCCCCCAGCAACGTGGTGCTGGGCGGTGGATGAAGAAATTATAGGAGTTGAAGAAAGTGATTCGCAAGATGTGTATTTCTCCACCCGGTGACCTAGAGCGGCGACCAGGCGCGAACAGTGGCCAACGTACGAAGACAATGGTGCAGGCTGTAGGAGACTCGACTCGGCTAGGAGGGCCTGAGCTGCTGAACTGGAGGAGCTGCCATCGAGGACCTCGACCTTACCAAGGCACCCGCAGAGAACTCAGTGATATGAAGGTAGTTTCAGTGAACAATTAACTTTGACGTGTGAACAGTGGAGAAGCAACCCCGAACCATATGACAACTAAATAAGATTTAGAGATAAGTAGATCTAAGTATAATTAAGATCATGTATTATCAACCTAATTAAAATCCTAACGTATAAAATCTCTATAATTAAATTCATCCCCCCTTTGTCCCAACCCAAGCGACCCGAGTGGGTGAGAAGGCGGAGAAGGCAGATTGGAGAACCTTTTTTTGGTCATCCTAGATAGACTAATAGCTGAATTAGAGAGAAGGCATCATAATGCGTACGTAAACTTAAAAGAAAATTTTCGTTTTTAAGAGGAATGGGTGAACTTTAAACCCAAAGAGTCTCAGAAGAAGCTCAGTCTGTTATGATAAAATATTTGTCAATATATCTCGCAGTTTATTTTATCATAGATTTAGGCAAGCAGGTACCTCATTTCAAGAGGTGATTAAATAATATTTAAAAAATAATATCATCAATTTATTTTTTGAATTTTGGAAGTAAAATCATTCAATTATTTCTTTTTGAATAAGGTATAAAAATCGAAAAATTTGCTTAGAGCGCACTTCTCAGTTTATAGCCCGTGGTGGTGGACTATTTACTAAAGTCAAACGTGA
This sequence comes from Limnephilus rhombicus, assembly GCA_929108145.2. Classification (NCBI taxonomy): domain Eukaryota; kingdom Metazoa; phylum Arthropoda; class Insecta; order Trichoptera; family Limnephilidae; genus Limnephilus; species Limnephilus rhombicus. The sequence continues at coordinate 20,456,693 of OV815290.1, read as the reverse complement.
TTCTTATTTTACGTGTTATTTCGTTTAATATTTTAAAAGAAAAATGATTTTTTATTTAACCGAAATGGTTTATTATTAAAAGGCCGCGACCAGTATTAATCGTGGTGCCGATAAAGTGTTAATACACATTTCTGAGACCGAAATAACCGCAGAACTATTACCAAAGGATATAATTTGTATTTATTTGCCGAGTATCAAGGCGATTCATTTAAAAATATGGAAGTTTATTAAATCACAAGGAGACCAGCCTGTCTAATGATGATGGAATTATAGCCTCGCCTGGATATACAAATATTCCATGGTTGGAGTGAAATTTTGAAGCAAAAACTGTTTTTCAGCCGACTACAGTTCAAGGTAATTTGTCAGACTCTACATCATGAGAAAAACCAGAGGCTCAAGATTTGTTATTTAGTTAGTTTAGTTACTTGAATTTTGGGTCGATCCAAGGGAGGTGAGTTTAAGAACTATAAATATGTTTTAATCTTGTAATTACTATCTTAGTAACAATTTGGCCGCCTTCAACGTGTTGGGTTTCGTTTTATACTTTATGGTTAATTTACAAGGATTTTAATGTATATTTTCTTTTTCATTGAAAATATGTCTGTTTGTATAATATGTTTTAATGTTCCAATTATGTTTTCTATTATGTTTTAATAAATCTATTAATTCTTATTTCATATCAATACTGTCTATTTTATTTAAAATTCTTCTATTTTAACCTTAAAGTTTGTATACCAAAGGCCCTGAGAGAGGATTATTGCTTTCCCATCTGCTAGCCTGGTTAATCAACCAGACTCCTTTAAAAATAAAGCTGGCAGATGTTATTTACCTTTAACAACATACCTTTTAACATTTTATTATACCTGTGATTTGATATTTATGTGTTAACTTCCTTATGTACTAAGATCACGGTGTATTTGCGTAACAATTTGACACACTCTTATCTATCTTAGTAACAAGTCTCTTGTGCAATATTATTATAATAATTTAGAAGACGATTTAGTTCAGAAATGTACACTTTCACGATCACATTTCTTCTAATAAGATGGCAGTGAAACCTGAATCTACATCATTACTGAATCTTTGTAAGTTTTTGATGAAACAATCCCTGTGCAACGTTTACCTGAACTTGGATATAGCTCTCTACATCGCACTTTGCACTCCTGAGTTTTTCCTGTTTAAAGCGAGTGTTACCAAAGGTCTTCGTTGCCGCAAGAAAAAAAAAACTCTTTGGATTCTCTATATATAGAACTAGATGTATACTATATTTCTATATACTATATACTTCTCTATATACTATATACTTCTCTATATACTTCTCTATACTATAACCAGAGAAGAGAGGCTAGAGAATTTCAGATTTCTCCACAAATATAGGCTATATTCACCTAAAAAAAGACCAAGATACAAAATTCGGGGCACTCCACGGGAAACATGAAAAAAAAATAACAGACGTTGTTCATGTATACAATACTTTGGTGACAATATCCTTCGTAAAAAATTTTCCACGGTCGAGTGTCACCCCCCTGTCGGGTGGCATCCGGGGCGGACCGCCCGCCCCCCCCCCCTGAGGGGATGAGGAATACCTGATTTAAAATCATAAAAATATATTAATAAACTTACCTTGAAAAGGTGTCATCAATAAATTGTGTCTGCCTTGAAAGTGCTGGTAAAACAACCTAAGCTGCTTTGGTGCTGGTCTCCTCAAGTGATGTCCAGGGACACCGATAGAATGTGGCTTGGTTGAGAGTGCTAGTACCCTCGTGTCCAAGAACATCGCCAGAATGTCTCTTGGTTAAGAGTTCTGGTCTTCTCAAGCGGTGTCCAGGGACGATTATAGAATGTGGCTGCCTTGAGAGTGCTGTTCTGTGTACTTGTAAAAACGTCTCTGAAAAAAAAGTGTTAATGAAAAAAAATTCTGTGATAAATTACAGCCAAAAGTATTGTGTTCTATTGCAAACAACATAAACGGCATCCGGTGGACATCATGAATGGATGATAATCGTCATGGCGGTTTTTCATCCAAAACAATATTAAGCATGAGAAAAAACTGTTTTTAAAGCGTAAAACCTGTAATAGTACATGAACATAGCAGGGTTTTAAAAATAATAGTAAGCCAACCTTGAAAAAGTTCTGTAAAGTGAAGACAGGGGTCAGAGATAAAATGTGGCTGCCTTGAGATTGCTGGCAAAACAACCTAATCTGGTTTGGTGCTGGTTCCCTCAAGTGATGTCCAGGGACATCGATTGAATGTCCTGGCTGAGAGTGCTAGTCCTCTTAAACGGTGTCCAGGGCAACGGTTGATTTGGCTTTCTTGAGAGTGTTGGTATCCGTAAATGACGTATTTGTTAAATGTGTCTGTGTTAAAAAAAAAGTAAGTTATTAAAATTATTTTCAGTGATATAGGTATTATTAAAGATTCTGACAGACAAAAGTATTATGTTGTACAGATGTTGTCATCTGATGACATAATCGTCATCTGACTTAACGATAGATGCCACAAGGCAGTCTGAAGCGTTGGCTCAAAAATAGGAAGCGGTATTGCGGCTTTTCACCCAGAAAAGAGATGGGCAAAAGAAAACCTGTTTTCAAAGCGTAAAATTTTTAAAAAAGCGTTAAAAAAATCCGTGTTTAAAAATCACTAGTAAACCTGCCTTGTAGAAGTTGCTTCTGTTAAGTGATGACAGGGGCCAGAGATAAAATGTGGCTGTCTTGAGAGTGCTGGCAAAACAGCCTAAAGTGGTTTTGGTGCTGGCCCCCTAAAGTGATGTCGAGGACAGAGACAGAATGCAGCTGGCTTCAGATTGCTCCCCAATGATCGGTGACAGGTATCTTACAAGTGAAACAAATAATTATTACAAAACTACAAATTATTAACAAAAAAAAAAACAAATTGACAATTTATTGCTATTATCTTGAAGAACATTACGAATGAAGTATTTTTAATAAATAATTGAAAAAGGATGAGGTTTCATCTTTCGTTTGTGATTAGTCTAAAATAATTAAATCCGTTATTATTAAATATGAACATAAACTTATTGAACCTGCTTTGAAAAAGTTTCTTCTATCAAGTGACTTCTTGGGCCAGGAACAGAAAGTGGATGTCTTGAGAGTGCTGATCATCTCAACTAGTGTCCAGGGACGTCAAAAGAGTGTGGCTGGTTTGAGAGTGATGGTTCCTACAAGTGATGTCCGGTGACATCGATACAATGTGGCTGGCATGAGAGTGCTGGTCCTCTCAAGTGGTGTCCAAGGACATCGGTAGAATGTGGCTAGTTTGAGAGTTCTGGTACTCTCAGGAGCGATGCCCAGAATATTGTTGAAATTTGACTTTTTTTAGTGTGTTGGTCCCACATTGATCAATGGCAGGGATCTGAAGACAAAAAAAAACATTTTTAAATATATTTTTATATGAGTACCGCCAAAGAGTCACAACTGCTCGAAATTTTCTGAAACCAGTGAGACTATGGCGAGCCTGATTGTGATATTTAGTGAGGCTGAAGATAGTGGGGACGGGAAGGAGATGAGTAATTATGCCGGACACAAAAGTTTTTTTAACAGTTTTTAGTTGGCAAGAAAGGCATAATTTAAAAAAAATATTAGGAAAATTCATTTTTCGGAATCTTCGTGTGAATCAGAATGTGTGAAGAAGTTATTTTCACTAAATAATAAAAATTTATTGTCATATTTCACAATTAATATGAACAAGATAATATGACATTATTATTAAAGTAGATACCTAAAGTTATTAATTTAGTGTTAAGTGCCCTGAATATACATACGTATACTACATAAATTCATTATTTTCATGTTTAATATAATGTATTTGTGGCACATAATATTACACGGATTACACGGAACCCACGACCTGATATCGGAAATACGGAAAGTGAACAAATACGTTTTGAAGTTAGTACCTGTGCTCCGTACACATGACGCCTGCACAATAAACTAAGCTGCTACTGACTAGCAAATAAATAATGATCCTGCAGTCCAAAGGACGAATAAATTAGTGCACGAAATCGTGACTTTAATAGTGTTGGATGGCCTTCCCATCAAAGGATTAACCCTTTTGACGGTATCACTCTATAATGATTTTTTTAAAATTTAAAATACCAAATAGAGTTAATCTTGACGAGTCACATTTTATTTTTAAGGGTTTGCGCTCTTTAGGTAACATGCAATTTTTTATCAATCCTACATGATTTTTCATTGGTACGCGCCAGTATTATTATAAAGTTCACAGCCAAATGATTAAGCTTCCGGCAAAACTATAAAAAAAAGACTTTTATGATTAAAAGTGGATACATTCTGGATGATCCGTGAATTATTGGAAGAGGTTCTAGTTTTATCAGTCCCTGAGAAAAGGTTTTTTTTAATGGTGATATGATATGTTGGTTTTGTTTACTTTTAAAGGTGGCTATTGTGATTATTAAGTGGGTATTTTGTTGATAGTTTTGGCAATTATTGTGACATTTTGCTTTTTTGTGACCAAATTGAAAAGCCAGGTAATTCCCTCATTCCCTTATGTTCAGACTAAAAGATATAATTAGTTATTCTATCTAAAATGCTTTCGGGCGATTCAATGAAAAAAACAAATTATTTTTTTACATTAACTCCACACAGGAGACCCTGAGGAAAATAATTTCCCTCAGGGCCTATGTCATCTGGGATGCTCTGTGGAGGGTCTTTTTGAGGAGTGGAAGGAATGAACATTGGTCTTGAAGAGACCCATGTTGTAGGAAGGAGGAAACACAGAGGCCGGCAAATCATTTCACAGCCGAGCTGTTGTACACAAGAACGAGTCGAAAAAAAGCACCCGTTCTCACGTGACAAATGTTAACCGTGTACAAATGTTGGGCACGCGTTTGGCGTGTTTCCCGACTATACCGGTGCCGAAGGGATCAATGACGCTAGTTCCTTGGAGTATCTTCCATTGTAATACCGGTAGAACAAGGATAGCATTCCCACCCGACGCATGTGCTCTAAAGATTGCAATCCGTCTGTTAAGATGGGAAAATCTATTAAGCTGTCTATTTCTGCACAGAGTCGATGGTATTTTTCAGGTATTTTGGAGCTCCAGACCAGAGGTGGCTGCCAAATTCAACCGTGGGGCGCACTATATACAGGGTTAGCAGTTGTGTACTATTAAAGTATCTGCGGGCCCTGTATAGTATACCTAGTTTTTGGGAGGCTTCGAAGGAACTTTACTCTGGCTTCGATGGAGCCCTCATACCTGAGCTGGTCACTTAGGGTTACACAAAGCATATCAATGGAGGGCCTGTTCGGAAGATTGCTACCGTTGAAAGATACTAGATTTTTATTTCGTCTTTGAAGCATTAAATTCAACGAGATTTTTTTTACCCCAAGAGAAAACACTCTCAAGGTAACCGTCCATTCTTTGCTTCAAAGCCCTACGAGCCGTTGGAGTTTGTGAGCCCTTTGGGGGCTTGTCAAACAAAAAGCTATCATGAACTGTACTGTCATCCTCTACTAAATTTAAAAAAATAAAATAAAGTTGGTACGCAAGTTTAAAGAAATATAAGTTTACCTGTTAAAGTGAACTAAGCGGAGGTTCCTGGAGCATGTGTTCAGTTGGTCAGTGTTCAGTCAGAAGGCGCTGCATCTGCCTTATATCTTGCTTGGATTGCGTATTGCATAGACTGCCCAGGGTAGCCATAGCTTCACTATTACATCTGCCTTGTCTCTTGCTTGGATTGCGTATTGCATAGACTGCCCAGGGTAGCCATAGCTTCACTATTACATCTGCCTTGTCTCTTGCTTGGATTGCGTATTGCATAGACTGCCCAGGGTAGCCATAGCTTCACTATTACATCTGCCATATCTCTTGCTTTTGTTGCGTATTGCATAGACTGCCCAGGGTAGCCATAGCTTCACTATTACATCTGCCTTGTCTCTTGCTTGGATTGCGTATGGCATAGACTGCCCAGGGTAACCATAGCTTCACTATTACATCTGCCTTGTCTCTTGCTTGGATTGCGTATTGCATAGACTGCCCAGGGTAGCCATAGCTTCACTATTACATCTGCCATATCTCTTGATTTTGTTGCGTATTGCATAGACTGCCCAGGGTAGCCATAGCTTCACTATTAAATCTGCCTTGTCTCTTGCTTGGATTGCGTATGGCATAGACTGCCCAGGGTAACCATAGCTTCACTATTACATCTGCCTTGTCTCTTTGCTTGGATTGCGTATTGCATAGACTGCCCAGGGTAGCCATAGCTTCACTATTACGTCTGCCATGCCTCTTGCTTGAATTGCGTATTGCATAGACTGCCCAGGGTAGCCATAGCTTCACTATTACATCTGCCATGTCTCTTGCTTGGATTGCGTATTGCAAAGACTGCCCAGGGTAGCCATAGCTTTACTATTACATCTGCCTTGTCTCTTGCTTGGATTGCGTGTATCATAGACTGCCCAGGGTAGCCATAGTTTCACTATTACACTCAAAACTAACTTGCCACCTGACTGCATGTTTTATGGGGACATTGCGTTACAAGTGATTTAACCAACAACCACTTTTGTAGGCAGCTTGTTTTGATTATCTTAACTTATGAATATGTATGGTTCTTATATGTTAGTCTATTAGAAAATGGCTCACTTTATTTGTTTAGTATTCACAAGATTTTTTATTTTACCAGTAGATAGGTATTTTAAATATTAAAAACACCTAACTTTGATGGTTCTAACATTTATAAATGTTTCACAATGATTATGTTACTTTAAAAAGGTATTATTGTTTGTGTTTATTTTATTTCTTCTTATTTCATGGTGAAATGGAAGGCTGGTGGCACTGCCCTTAAAGACTGTTTCTTGTAGGAGAGGAGACTCACTCCATTGGATTAGCATCCTGGTGACTGCGAATGAGTTCGACCACCTCTCTGTGTCCTTTTTCTTCCGCCCAGGACAGAGCCGTGTTTCCATACTTGTCCTGACAGGAGACATCGGCATTGTGCTGCAGAAGGACCTCCACGACATTTACATGTCCTTCGTGTGCTGCCCATGACAAGGCTGTTCTGCCAACATCATTCTGAGAGTTGACATGAACACCGCGCTGCAAAAGGAGAACCAACATATCAGAATGACCGTTAGCAGCCGCCGTGTGAAATGCAGTGTCACCGTCTTTATCCCGCAAGTTCAAATCAGAACCATTCAGTAATAACAATTCAGCAACCTTTAAATGTCCTCTGGCTGCAGCATAGTTTAATGCAGTACAGCCGTCATTATGTCTCAAATGGATGTCTGCTCTATTTAACAGTAGGAGTTCAACGACCTCCAGATGTCCCTTACTTGCAGCTAGTATTAATGCATTCCAGCCGTCATTATGACTCACGTGGATGTCTGCTCCTTTCTCCAACAGCTTGCATACTGTTGCAAGGTGACCATTATTAGCTGCAAGAAGAAGAGCCGAACAACCATCTTTATTCTGTGAGTTTAATTCTGTACCATTCAACAGTAGGTGTTCAACGATCTCTAGATGTCCCTCATCTGCAGCTGACATTAATGCAGTCCAGCCGTCATTATTTCTCATGTGGATGTCTGCTCCTCTCTCCAATAGCTTGCATACTGTTGCAAGGTGACCATTATTAGCTGCAACAATAAGAGCCGAATAACCATTTTTTTCCTGAGAGCTTAATTCAGCACCATTCAACAGTAGGTGTTCAACGATCTCTAGATGTCCAACACTTGCAGATAGTATTAATGCTGTCCAGCCGTCATTATTTTTTATTTGAATATCTGCTCTTTTCTCCAACAGTTTGCATACTGTTGCAAGGTGACCATTGTTAGCTGCAAGAAGAAGAGCCGTATAACCATCATTTTTATGAGAGTTTAATTCAGCACCATTCATCAGTAGGTATTCAACGATTTCTAGATGTCCCTCATCTGCAGCTGCCATTAAAGCAGTCCAGCCATCATTATTTTTCATGTGGATGTCTGCTCCTTTCTCCAACAGTTTGCATACTGTTGCAAGTTGACCTTTATTAGCTGCAAGGATAAGACCCGATGTACCATTTTTTTCCTGAGAGTTTGATTCAGCACCATTCAACAGTAGGTGTTCAACGATCTCTAAATGTCCCTCTTCTGCAGCTAGCAATAATGCAGTCCATCCGTTATTTTCTCTCACGTGGACATCTGCTCCTTTCTCCAATAGTGTGCACACTGTTGCAAAGTGACCATTATTAGCTGCAAGAAGAAGGGCCGAATAACCATCTTTTTTCTTAGAGTTTAAATCAGCACCATTCAACAGTAGGTGTTCAACGGTCTCTAGATGTCCCTCACTTGCAGCTAGTGTTAATGCAGTCCAGCCGTCATTATTTTTGATGTGGATGTCTGCTCCTTTCTCCAACAGTTTGCATACTGTTGCAAGGTGACCTTTATTAGCTGCAACAATAAGACCCGTAGTACCATTTTTTTCTTGAGAGTTTAATTCAGCACCATTCAACATTAAGTGTTCAACGATCTCTAGATGTCCCTCGTTTGCAGCTAGCATTAATGCAGTCCATCCATCATTTTCTCTCACGTGGACATCTGCTCCTTTCTCCAACAGTGTGCACACTGTTGCAAAATGACCATTAGTAGCTGCAAAAAGAAGAGCCGAATAACCATCTTTTTTCTTAGAGTTTAAATCAGCACCATTCAACAGTAGGTGTTCAACGATCTCTAGATGTCCCTCACTTGAAGCAAGCATTAATGCAGTACAACTGTCATTTCCTATCATGTGGATGTCTGCTCCCTTCTCCAATAGTTTGCATACTGTTGCAAGGTGACCAAAATAAGCTGCAAGAAAAAGAGCCGAATCACCATTTTTTTCCTGGAGGTTTAAATCAGCACCATTTAATAGTAGGTGTTCAACGATCTCTACATGTCCCTTACTTGCAGCTGTCATTAATGCAGTCCTGCCATCATTATTTCTCATGTAGATGTCTGCTCCTTTCTCCAACACCTTGCATACAGTTGCAAAGTGACCAAAATAAGCTGCAAGAAGAAGAGCCGAATGACCTTCGTTTTCCTGAGAGTTTAAATCAGCACCATTCAACAGTAGGTGATCAACAATCTCTAGATGACCCTTACTTGCAGCTAGCATCAATGCAGTCCAGCCGTCATTTTTTCTCATGCAAACGTCTGCTCCTTTCTCCAACAGTTTGCATACTGTTGGAAGGTGACCATTATTAACTGCAAGAAGAAGAGCCGAACAACCATCTTTATTCTGACAGTTTAATTCAGCTCCATTTAACAGTAGAAGTTCAACGATCTCTAGATGTCCCTTACTTGCAGCAGTCATTAATGCAGTCATGCCGTCATTATTTTTTACGAGGACATCTGCTCCTTTCTCCAACAGTTTGCATACTGTTGCAAAGTGTCCATTATTAGCTGCACGAAGAAGAGCCGAATCACCATCTTTTTTCTGAAAGTTTAAATCAGCACCATTTAACAGTAGGTGTTCTACGATCTCTAGCTGTCCCTCATTTGCAGCTGCCATTAATGAAGTCCTGCCGTCATTTCCTATTATGTGGATGTCTGCTCCTTTCTCCAACAGTTTGCATACTGTTGCAAGGTGACCATAATAAGCTGCAAGAAAAAGAGCCGAATCACCATTTTTTTCCTGGAGGTTTAAATCAGCACCATTCAACAGTAGGTGTTCAACGATCTCTAGATGTCCCTTACTTGCAGCTGTCATTAATGCAGTCTTGCCGTCATTATTTCTCACGTAGATATCTGCTCCCTTCTCCAACAGTTTGTCTAATATTGCAAGGTCACCATTAAGAGCTGCAAGAAGAAGAGCCGAATTACCATTTTTTTCTTGGATGTTTAAATCTGCACCATGCAACAGTAGGTGTTCAACGATCTCTAGATGTCCCTCGCTTGTAGCAAGCATTAATGCAGTCCAGCCGTCATTATCCCTTGTGTGAATGTCTGCCAGTTTTTCTAACAGTATCGATACTATCTCATAATGCCCTCCTTGTGCAGCTAACATCAGGGGGGTTGAACCATCTGTAGATTTTATAGAAGAAAACATTTGATATATTCCAGTATATGGACATGGTCTTGCCTCTTCATCGGTGTGATTATCATTGTTGATTGTGTGTTTACTAAAACTTATTTCTTTTGTTTTTAAACGTTCAAATGGTGCCGTCTTTTTCAATCCCTTAAAGGAATTTTTCGAGGGATTTAGTAAATATTTCACAATACTAAGGTTTCCTTGTTTTGCTGCGCAGTGTAAGGGATTCTTTTCATATTTATCAAATGACATACAAACTCCTTGTTTAGCAAATAGTTTAAACAACCTATGATCTTCTTTACTTGCTGCAAGATTTATGGCAGTATCACCCTGACTATCAATAGCTATTAATAAAGAAGTGCGCTCAGTATCACTTTCCAAGCCACTTACAATCTTATTCACAGTGCTGTTGTCATCCTCTCTCACTGCTCTCATAAACGGAGGGATTTGTTTTCTGATCTGTTCAGTTCTTGTTAATGCCTGGTGTAAACTACTTGACGGTTGTTTATTTGAAGTACATTCGCTAAACAATTTGTGTTCTTTGTCGCCTTCAAAATCTAAGAAAGAAGTCAGCATAAGTTTAAGATGTAACTCGTACGAAGAATTCTCCATAATTCTTTCAATTTGTTTAACAATATTGAGATTTCTATTTTCTAATGCTATGTTAAGTGCGGTTCTCCCAGCCTTGTCTCTTGCCGCCATAAAGCAGATGTAGTCTTCCTCAGATATCCTACTGCTCGGGCCACTGAGGAGGACTGCAAATGTGTGCGTGTTCTGTTCTTCGGCTGCTACATGCAATGGAGTTTTGACACTATCATGAAAGAATCTCAGACGATTTTCAGACCAGTGTTTGTACAATATCGGATTACTTTCCAGTGCATCGCTCGGTATTGGTGGTGATATAGCAAGTTGGGTCTCTATGAACTTTCTGATTAAATAATAGTCTGGCCTGAGCAATAAAAAGAAAAATTCACTTTTAACGAGTTTTTTATATTCTTTTGTTTGTCTTCTTTGCCTCAGCCACTGGACGAAGAAATCTGCGCAAAAGTATTCTTCAAACGTGCGGTGGATGAAACTAACGTTTCCATCAATTCTAGCCTTGATCAGCCCTAGGCCGCTTATGTCTTGCAAGTGTTGATTATATAGCATTGTATTAGAGAAATATTCTGCAGCAAACTTTGGGATAAGGGACTGGAAAGCCAGGACACAATGCTTTTCCATTATGTTTGAAAACATCTCATCTTGAATAGTAGGCGGAAGACCTTTATCGAAAATACTTTTCTGCTCAAAGTATATTGATTTCTTGACTTCGATAAATTGTGTGTACAAATCAAACAGATTGGTAATTTTACATAAATTCTGCGCTTGTTCAGGAGACACCACAGACTGTATGGCCTGCTGGAGGAACACTTCAGTTAGCATACGGATCTGCAGCGGGATGCCCATAAAGCTGGCTACGTCTTTCCCCAGCACTCCCTCCACCTCCTCCCGCAGCTCTCTAGCAAACTGGCGCAACCTCACCTTTTCCCCGTGCTCTGGGAGTTCCAAGGAAAGATGAGGAAGCCAGGATTTCACCATGAAGTCATCCTGTTCTGTTTTTGTTATTTTTTGTAATTCTGCGGAAAATTCTGACAATTCATTTTCGAGCCATTCTTGCGGATGTACCCGTGTGGTGAGTACTGTTTTGCAATTTGTGGTGTTTTTTAAATATTTCAGAAACTGTAAAGTTTTGACTTTAGAATTTTCTTTAATCTCATCAAATGCATCCACCAAAATACATACTTGCCTCGAACTATCTGATTCGAGGCAATGCTGTAAAAGGCTGCGCAGAAAATCATCATCAGTAGGTAAACATGAAGCTTGAATTAAACATTTAGTAACCGATTGCAGGTTCAGTTTCGAGGGTAGTTTGTCTATAGCGGTTAGGTGATTGTGGTCGATTCTCAAAACCCAAGAGTCTCGTATGAGCTCCGACATGCGCGACAGGCTGGTGGTCTTTCCCATGCCAGGATCGTCAGCAATAATGGTCAGCTTCTTCCCCGTATTGCAGAAGGCATCTTCCTCAATGGAGTCACTGTAGTCCCTAGTGACGAAGGGGCGCAGGCCATCCAGAGAGCCGTGGGAGTATTGCCAGACCAAACACGGGTTGCCTCTAATCTCCAGCTTTTTAAAATAATGTGTGTTGAATTTTTCCTCTATATTTTCTTTTCTGGTATTCAATTCATGAAAACGATTTTTATTTTTAAAGTGATCTCTCGAGACAAATGATTCCGCAGCTTCACATGACCTATCCCCGATCTTCTGAATTTTAAAATTATGTTTGCTTAATGTTTTCTCTCTCATTATATCTTCAGAATTCAATTTAAAATGTTCTTTTGAAACAAATTTTTCCTCATCTTCCTTGGATAAATTGAAGGAACTAATAAATGATATTTTATCTTTTGCATTATTGAATATAAAAATATCTTTATTTCCGCTGTAGCCAATAAATTCATTCATGGATTTAATTACAAAACGAGCGTGGAACTTCCTGGGCATGTAGAGGCCGCCATTGTAAACTTCCCTCAGGGAGAGACCTTCTGCGGATAAATGTAGCCAATAGATTATTCTTGCTGAGGATTCCTCCCGACACTTTTCCATAAATAGGTCCTGTCCATCGTCCTCGGTCTTGAAGATCCTCTCCCGCGCTGGCTCTGCCCCCTCCCCCCAGTAGTCCTGGCTGCGTTGCTCCGGATCACTGATCACCAGCAGTGGTCCGGTAGCCCCACTCCTCTCTAGTAGTGCGGTAAGATTCTCTTTGTCTACTATCCTGTTCCCTTTGGAGTACAGGGCTTCTAATTCGCAAAGCCTGGGAAGTTTGATTGGGATATAAGCCTTATAACTGGCGTCTGTTGCGAGTTTCTTCAAAATTGGAGAAATTAAAGAACTAATTTTGTTTCGAACCTGCTCATCGTCAGATTTAGAGTCATCTCCCAGTATTGTATTGAGACTGAAAATTTCTTCCCCCAAGGCTATTGAATCCCTTTCAAATATATATTCTCTAGATGTGATAGTCAGGTCGCTTAATTCGAATTCTTTGAAAGACTTAGTTTTAACGGACAGTTCTTTATAATCCACAGAATAGTATGAATCAATAGCTTGTGGTAGAATGATCACGAGCTTCTTGTGGATATGTGTTTCTAAAGTTTTAAGAATTTTTGTCAAAATTTCGTAGTTTTGGTTTACGTTATCGGTTGAAGAAGTGAATTCAAGAACGAGTAGATTGTTAATAATAACATCGCTCTCGTTTAAACCTTCTATGGCTATATCCTTAGCTATACTGGTCAAATCATTCCAACTGAGAATTGTGTGGCAGTTGTCTTTTAAATATATTGAATCTAAAGATGTGTTTTTAATCTGAAGTAATATATTGTTTAATCTGGCAGCTTCAAATTTAGGATCACTTGTCTCAATTTGTAAAACACGTTCGAAAGATACCAGGAACGACTCCAGTCCCATCGTGTCTGCACAATCCAGGATATCTGGCAAGGTGCGGAGATAGGTCTGCCCAGCCATGTATAAGGGGCCTGACTTTATACTCTTATTCTGTTTAACTAAAGCATTTCTTATCTCTTCAGGAAACCAGCGTAACAGTTGCTTGGTTACTCTAATCACTTTTCCCAGATCTTCCATTGTTTTACAAGTGATAAAATTTTCTTTAGTATCAATTTCAAACTGTGGGAAATCTAATTTTTGAAGATTGTATTTATTTGTGAATTTTTCAATTTTCCCTAATTTCATCAGAGGATTGCTTAGAAACAAGTTCCAATTTTTTATAAAATTAAACTCATTCTCAGAAAACACTCCCAGATGACAGATGTTTTCCAGCGAGGGGGTAGTTCTGTACTTTCTAGAGGTCAGCAGGAGTGTAATATAATCGAGGAGTGTACTATCTTCGAGGAGTGTACTGTCATCATCTACTTCAAGTGGTTCCGTGTTCTGGTGGCTCCCACTAGAGCTCGCAGGAGGAACTCTTACTCTATCCAAAAGCTTCATATACCTCTCTAGCTCGTCGTAATCTTGTCGCTCAACTAGTCCCTGGGGCCAGTTTTTTACCGCACGTTTCTTCTTCCCTTCATCAAAAGCTTTGATAAAATTATCAATGCTGTGGGTATTCACATTTTCCAGCTGATATATATCTCCCACATGAAACCCAGTACAGTTCACAGGATTTGGAGATGCAAAAATTATGGTGATATCTAATTTTTTAGTACATATAGACCGGTTGTACCTCTCATCGTAATCTCTATATATCTTCATTAGCATGTCCTTGACACCCGGACTATCCAAGGTCAGAGTGTGGGCGTGGAGGCCTTCACTGGGGCTGGCCACCCTGCAGAAGCCACTGCCTTCCCTCTTTAGATGTTTGACGGTCAGGGTGGTGACTCCAGCCAACCAGGCTCCTAGGGAATGTCCTGTGAAGGACAGAACGAAGCGACTTCCGTATCGCTGGTTTGTTTCAAGAACTGCCTTCTTGACATCATCTGCAAAAGTTACACCTGAGCTCATGTGTTTTGTGTAACTATTACAGTACACACCCTTCCCATCGACCCAGAGTGCCCCCAACTTCTTAGGGTCCGTCCCTCTATGGGCAACAACCACCTGCTGCTCAGAAGGGTTCCAAAATGCACAGCCGAAGTATGCATTAGTCCATGAGTTGCTCCGTGCCGTGGTAAGAAGTTGCCATCCTTTGGGCAGGTTGAGCTCTCCCGTACAAGCAGTGTACGATGACTTTGCGAAGGCTGCCAGCACTTTTTCATCGGGGAATGGTTCGAGAAGCATTTTTTTATTGTTATCTTCAATAGCTTCGAATGATTGCAGGGTTTTCTGCCAGTCGGGTTTACAATAAACCAATCCCGTGTCCGCCTGCATGTTGAGGAGATGGAGAACAATGAATTGGAGACTGAATCTGTAAAATGACAACAACAGCCGGAGTTGGTATTGTATTCACACAAGTCATTATCAGACAGACAGAAAGCACAATATGTAAAACCTCGAACCAATGATTTATCCAAACAAGCTTTCTGGGAGAAACAGAAATATCAGTTATTATTGGAATGGTAAGTAAATAGATAAAATTCACTAATTCCGCACTTTCTGCAGATACATAATGTAATGTCTGTGTGAATTGTATGAGTGCAAGCGAGACAGCATGCTTGCGTGAATCTATATAAGGCGATGCATGCTAGATTTGTTCTCTTTTGGCTTAAGGCAGCTCCCTAATAAATACATAGTACAGAACACTATTACGCTCTTCATTTAGTGTACTACCCACTACAATTCTCAGTCTCCCACATCTGTAAGTCCGCATCTGGATCAGCTCTGCCACAACTGGCTCAGACGGACATTACAACTGGCGCAGTCGGTAGTAGCATTACAAGCTACGAAATTGTAGAACCTGAAGACGAGATTACGGAAGAGCAGAGTGTTGAGACAATATAATAAAAACTGTTGCATGAAGACGCATTCAAGAAGACGCCATCACGTATATCAAGAAGACGTGCATTAGAGCCTGCATCCATATTGCAGTATTGAGGGAGCAAAATTTGGCGTGGCGTGCTAGCATTGCATGCAAGAAGAAGAAGACGGTGACAAGAGGACCATCTACGGAAGAAGCCGGAATCTGGGGCAAGGGCTCAGATTCTGTCGCTGCAGCTGTACAAGCGGGACCGGACAAAGGGCTGGATTCCGTAGCTGCAGGGAGACGGACACGGGCAATCAGCGGTCGAAAGAGACGGCTGGTGACGGAGATCCGGAAGCTGTGTGGGGAGACGCTTTGGAGCGAGGTTCTGGAGCGGATTCACCCGGAAGCGCTGAGATAAGTTTTTTAATCAAAATTTGTTTCAGCTCTTATTCCCGATGGATGCGATTTGTAAAAGTCTGGGGGCATTCTGTCACAAGACAGGAGTGCGGTCCCTGTTCAAGGAGAGACTGGACCAAGCTCTCATATTATATGATGAGAAAATTTTGTCGCCAGAACGTAAAAGAGCGTTCCTCTTAAATAATCTCACCGAAGATACCTTTTCATTGTTAAGCGATTTGTGTTTTCCAAAAAAAGTGTCGGAAACCTCATTTGAGGATTTGTGTAAATTTCTAGATTGCCATTGTAAGCCTATTCACAATATTTTTGAATCACGGGAAATGTTCTATAAATGTAAACAATCGGCTAATGAATCTATTAAAGAGTTTGCCGCGAAGCTTAAAAATATTAGTTTGTCATGTAACTTTGAAGCAAGATTAGAATCGTGTTTGAAAGACATATTTATTATTGGTGTGTTCAATGAGAAAATGAAGCACAAACTTTTTATGGAAGGTTAAAACAAGTCATTTCTAGAATGCATTAATATAGCTTCCACGTGGGAACATGTATTGAATATGGAGAATGCAAAGTTGAATTTAAATGCAGTTCATAACTTCGATAAATCTAGGCAGGTAAGCCGTTATAAGGATTTAAAAGTGCGTAGTAAATCACCCCACAAGATAAATAATAATATGTCATGTTTTATTTGTGGTAGGAATAATCATGTGCAAAAAGATTGTTGGCACAAGAAGTTGCAATGTTATATTTGTAAGAAGGTAGGGCACACTAGCTCGACTTGTAAAAATAAATCAAGTAGTAAATATTCACGCTCGCCTAGTACGAAGCGCGAAGGTAGTACGATAAATACGGTGTCGCTAGGTAATAATAATGATCCTATGTTTTTAAATTTATGCGTAGATAATATTATTTTGCAGGTTATGGTCGATACGGGAGCCAGCATAAATGCGATTCCAAACGAAATTTTTAATAGATATTTTAGGGAAAAGAAATTAATGGTGTGCGATATTAAGTTATTCGGGTATGATAATAAATCATTAAAAGTTTTGGGTAAAATTATATGTAACGTGGAATTTAAAAATAAATGCGTGCCGACCGAATTTATAATAATCAATAATGGTAGTTCATGTATTGTGGGTAGGAAATTTCTCAAGTGTTTTGATATTACATTACACGGAATTAATCTGGTGAATAAGAGTGTTGCAGATAATAATATTCGCGAGATGTTAAAATTAAAATACCCTAACGTATTTTCGGATAAACTGGGTAGATTGAAAAATTACGAAGCTAATATTGAGGTTATGTCGGATTTTAAACCAAGGTTCGTTAACCCGAGACCCATTCCGTGTTGTTTGCGGGTGCAAGTGGAAAATGAATTGCTAAAAATGGTGAACGACGACATTATTGAGAAAGTTGAAATTGTAAGTCCTATTGTTATTGTTAAAAAAAGATGGCACGATTAGGATATGTACAGATTTCAAAAACACTTTGAATCCAATGTTAGCACCTTTAAAATTTCCGTTGCCTAGAGTAGAATATTTAATTTCTTCGTTAAATGGCGCGAAACATTTCGCAAAAATTGATTTAAAAAATGCTTTTTCTCAGATTGCTTTGAATGAAAGTTCAAAAAGACTATGTGTTATTTCAACTCATATAGGTCTATTTGCGTATAAAGTCTTGCCGTTTGGGCTTACGACGAGTCCGGCGATTTTTATGCAAGTCATAGCAACTATCGTCGGTGGTTTAAAAAATGTGCGTGTATTTTTAGACGATATATTATTATTTGGTAATTCGAAAGAAGAATTAAATTCGGTATGTGACGCGGTAATTAAGAAATTAAATGATCATGGTCTGACCGTAAATGACCAAAAATGTTATTTTTATGTACCGGAAATTGAATACTTAGGTTTTAAAATCTCTCAGGAAGGTATAATGCCGCTAGAAAGTAAAATTGAAGCAATTAAGAATTTGGCAGTTTCGAGGAATGTGTCAGAATTAAGAAGTTTGTCGGGAGTAATCTCATATTATAGAATGTTTTTACGGAATATATCGGACATTCTGTCGCCACTCTATAATTTATTGAAAAAGGGAACCGTATTTTTGTGGTCGGAAGAATGTAGTGATGCTTTTAATTTTGTAAAAAAACAATTGATGTCAGAAAAAATTCTAGTTCACTTCAATCCCAGTATCCCTTTGAAACTCATTACGGACGACAGTAATATTGGGATTTCAGCAATGCTTTGTCACAAGTATGAAAACGGGATAGAACGCCCAATAGCATTTGCAAGTAGGACTTTATCGGAAATCGAACGGAAATATTCAATTTTGGATAAAGAAGCGTGCGCAATCATATTCGGTTTGAAAAGATTCAATACTTGTATGGAAATAAGTTTATTCTGTCATGCGACAATAAACCGCTTGTACATATTCTAGATACAAATAAGCAGGTACCAATTTTAGCAGCGAACAGATTACAAAGTTATGCTTTAATTTTGCAGTCATTTGAGTACATCAAGTCGGACGACAATAAAGCAGATTTCTTGTCAAGATTACCGATGCAACGTGTTAAGATAATACGAAGCGACGTGAGCTCCATCTATATCAAATTGTGTGTACTTATAACTGTCAATTGTGTGTCGCGGCTCGAACTCTGAGCAATAAGATTGTCTCCCGATATATTTGATTAATATAAATAAATTCATTGCTTTAAAGAACTGTTGTTATTCATAACCCTTCAGGTTATGGGCCCAGTAAGTGAAATATAAACAATTTCGTGAACAATTAGTGGGATTTGCAGTGTTATAAGCGAGAACAGTTTTTGCGTAAACAAAATTATAAAACGGCGCCATCTTGGTAGTGAGCATCGCTAAGGTGACGCGGACTTAGAAGTTACGTTCCGTATTGTTTACATCGTTGGAATGCAAATACGTTCAATTGTTTTGGAGTTGAAGAAACTTCGAAATGGCTGCTTCTATTAAAATTGATCAATTAACTGCAAATAACTATGACACCTGGAAGATACATATGCGTGCTATTCTAAAGAAAAATGATTTGTGGGAGTACGTATCGGAATCATTACCTAAACCGTCATCAATGGACCCTAAGTATGCAGAATGGATTAAAATGGACGGAAAGGCTGAATCGGATATATTATTGGCGGTCAGTCCGAGTGAGTTAGCTGCATTGGATGGCTTAGAAACTTCTAAAGCTATATGGGACAAGCTAAAGTCTATGTATCAGTCGAGTGGACCCGCAAGGAAGGCCTCTTTGTTGAAAAAATTGGTTTTGACTCGTATGCAGGAAGAAAGTGACCTACGTAAACACATAGCGGATTTCTTTGATGTTGTCAAAAAACTCAAAGAAATCGGATTGATCGTTATTGATGAACTTTTAGCCATATTATTGCTGTATAGTTTGCCGGATTCTTTCGACATGTTCAGAACGGCAATCGAATCTCGTGATGATTTGCCATCAACGGAAACGCTGAAGATCAAAATTATCGAAGATTTTGAGGGTCGTCAATCTAAAATTGTTGACCAAGGGGCTATGTTTGTCAAACGTTTCAATAAAAATGCCTTTCAGAAGAAGAATCATGACCACCGCGATAATAAGAATTACATTGAGTGTTACCGGTGTGGTCGTCGTGGACATTTAGCAAAAGAGTGTAAGGTCAAAAATATCAGTGGCAATAAGTATAAACAGAGTGCACAACAGTTAGAACGCAATAGCAATAATGAGCAGAAGACAACAATGTTATTAAGCACCACCGAAGAAGTGATGTTGGGTGAGCAAATTAATCCTATTTGGTGTATTGACAGCGGGTGCACTAGTCATATGTGCAACCAAAAGCAAGTGATTAAGAATTTCACACAGATAAACTCTGAGCTTAATTTAGCAACTAATAGTGAAAAAACACAAATTACGGGTACGGGTAAAGTCAGTATCTCAGTGGACACGGGCAGTGAAGAACGCCAAATAGATATAGAAAAAGTGTTCTATGTATCGGATCTACGTACTAATCTTTTATCAGTGTCAAAAATGACGGATTATGGGTTTGAAGTTCGATTCAGAAAAAATGACGCTATCGTGATTGATAAAAATGACAAAATTCACATGCGTGCTGACCGTGTTGGTAATTTGTATAATGTTCGGATGAGCGAAAATGCTGTCAATATAGCTGCGACCCCAGAGACACTTATAGATATATGGCACCAGCGTCTCGGACACCTTAATGAGCGTGATTTGAAAGCCATGGCAAAGAGTGGCTTAGTACATGGGCTAAACATCAAAGACAATGAAAAATTGTCTCAGTGTGAGATTTGTATAAGAGAGAAGCAGACATGCACGCCTTTTTCTAAAGGATGTGAAGATCGCACAAGCGAGTTACTAGAAATAGTGCATTCGGACGTGTGTGGTCCGATGAGACATGAGTCTTATGGCGGTAAGAAGTACTTCGTTACTTTTATCGATGACAAGTCTAGATGGTGCGAAGTCTACTTTATAGCTAACAAAAGCGACGTGTTAAGCGTGTTCAAATCGTACAAGGCTTTTGCAGAGAATTTGACAGGGAAGAAAATAAAATATCTTCAGTCAGATAATGGGCGAGAATACATCAACAATACATTCGACGAGTACTTAAAAAAAGAAGGAATTAGAAGAAGATTAACAGCGCCTTATACGCCTCAACAAAATGGGATTGCAGAGAGGAAAAACCGTACTCTGGTCGAGATGGCGCGCTGCATGATGCGATAAGCAGGAAGCCCTCCTTCTTTTTGGGCGGAAGCAGTGAATACTGCTAATTATGTGAGAAATAGGTGCCCAACTACAGCTTTAAGTGACAATATACCATATACACTATGGAATGGGAAGAAGCCTACAGTAATCTACATGCACGTGTTTGGATCTAAAGCATATTATAAAGATAAAGGACCTCAAAAAGGCAAGTTTGATTCAAGGTCACAATTAGGAGTTTTTGTGGGCTATGATACTCAATCTAAAGCTTATAGAATACATGACCCTAAGACGAGAAAAATCGTTGTAACTCGAGATGTAGAATTCATAAATGAAACGGCATTCAAGGATGAGTACAAAGAAATACTTGATGAAGAAGAAGATACTGACCATGAACAAATAAATATAGAATTAAATGATCCAACCACAAATGATGAAATGAGAGAAAACAGTAGAACGCCTGTAATAGAAGCAGGTGAAAGTAGAGAAACTGGTATATTACAAAGAAAAAGAAAATCAACAGTCTCATGGGAACGATTAATAGGACCATCAAAAAGAGGACGAGGAAGACCACGTATAATACGTTCCGGTTCAGTGGGAAGACCGCGAAAGGAGCACAATTTAGTAAGAGATAATACTGAAAGTGAAAATGAATCAGATATTGAAGAGACTAATGTGCACATGATAGCTGGGATAACTATTGTAGAACCGATTACATGGCACGAAATAGAAAAGAGTAATGATGTTGATGCATGGAAAGGAGCCATGGAGGACGAGTATTTAGCACAAATAAAGAATAAGACATGGGAAATAGTTACAAGGCCAAAACAACGAAAAGTGATTGGAAATCGATTTGTATTTAGCACTAAAACTACTGGGAAGAAAGTACGTCTCGTCGCAAAAGGTTGTTCGCAACGGCCAGGGGAGGATTTCCATGAGACATCGTCTCCGGTCGTGAGATCTTCATCAATAAGACTGATAGCTGCTGTATCAGCCGAGTTAGGATTAAATATCCATCAAATGGATGTAGTAACTGCATACCTGAATGGTACACTTGATGAAGAGGTTTACATGGAAGTGCCGGATCACCTAAGCGATGTTTTGAATAGATTACTCGCAAACCAAAAGATTGGTTCACAAAGAAAAGTTATTAAAGATAAGAATCTAATTGAAACAGCTAAACGCTGGGATAAAGCATTGAGTGAATGTAGTGATAGTGTGTGTGTTTTAAAGAAATCTCTGTATGGTTTGCGTCAGTCAGGGTTACAGTGGTATAAAGAATTAGTGAGAACGCTGATGAAAATAGGTTTTGAAGCGTTAGCACAAGATCCGTGTGTATTCATAGCACAGAAAGGTGAGCGACTGATGTTGATTGCTATTTATGTTGATGACATTATTTTGGCAGGAAATGATGATGTATGGATGAAAAATATAAAGAAACAGTTATCAAGTGAGTTTGAAATGAAAGATTTAGGAAAGATAAGTAATTGTTTGGGTATTGAATTTAGTCGTGATGATGAAAACAGAGTGTTTCTTAATCAAAGGGTTTATATAGAGAACGTGTTAGAACGATTCCATATGAGTGAGTGTAAACCTGCAGTGACGCCTCTAGATATTAATGTGAAATTAGAAAAACCGGTAAGTGTGAATGAGGACATAATGAAACAGTACCCATACCAAAGCTTGATAGGAGCGTTACTTTATCTGGCTGTATCGACTAGACCAGACATAGCGTTTGCCGTAAATTATTTAAGCCAATTTAATAGTAATTATAGTGTTGAGCACTGGAAGGCGGCTAAACGTATCATGAGATATTTAAAAGGTACATCTGACTACGGTTTAGTTTATGAAAGAACTGGGCTGCCTTTGTTCGGTGTGGTCGATGCAGACTGGGGAGCAAATGCCATAGATCGTAGATCATATTCTGGATTTGCATTTATTTTAGCCGGTGCCCCGATCAGTTGGGAGGCACGTAAGCAACGGAGTGTTGCGCTATCGAGTACGGAAGCCGAATACATGGCACTATCCGAAGCTTCAAAGGAAGCCATGTATTTACGTGATGTTTTGGGTAACGTTGGTATTGAAAGTGAGTGTGTGACGTTATTCAACGATAATCAGGGTGCCATAAAACTTGCTCATAGTAGAAACATTCATCCTCGCACAAAACATATAGCAGTGAGACACCACTTTATTCGAGATATATGCGAACAAGGTGTAATTGATTTAAAATACTTATGTACTGATGAGATGCCTGCTGATGTTTTGACGAAAGGTTTGAGTGGATCAAAACATCATGATTGTCTGCGTAACCTAGGTATGATGGATGAGAGTATGTAAGAATAGGAATAGGAATACTCGCTCACGACTTCGAGGGGAGGTGTTAAGATAATACGAAGCGACGTGAGCTCCATCTATATCAAATTGTGTGTACTTATAACTGTCAATTGTGTGTCGTGGCTCGAACTCTGAATTACTATTATCACCATGCTGTTTTCTCTGCAGGGGTAGTCTGAGAAGATAGACCGCCACACAACTCTTTGACGACATTCATCATATAATGTCAGGCAGTAGTAGTGCAGTACTAGCATGAAAGAGATGTTATTAGGTCCGGACAGAATGATATAATAATTTTATTAATGACAATAAAGCAATTCTCTCTAAAATCAAAGAGGATCCCTTTAAAAATTTACAGTACCTAATTATTAAAAATAATAATTTCTGATGCTGGTTTGCTGTCTGTAACTCCGTTTCAATCGAATTTGCTTTGAATTGGAAGTTTTTGTCCGGAGAATTCACGCAAGTTCCTACCTATACTCATATAATATTTTTAACAGAAAATTATTTTGATAGATATTTTAAAAAATTGGAATTAATTTGTTGAGAATTTAGATTGTCCCCTTTGTGAAAACGATATATTATATTTAGGTTCCTAATTTTTAGCTAACTTAGAAATAGGAAACACAACAACTAAAGATATTGTAGAAGAAAGAAGTCTAGAAATTTTCAAACTTTTCTGAAAGGTCAATTTTCAAAGGTTAAATGAAGTATGATTGGAATATGGAGTAATAGGATGGGGCTCAGCAGCATCTAATCACTTAAAACAACTTAAGATAACTCAGAATTGCATTATAAAGACCATTCTAAAGCTCCCCATAAGGACGTCAACGGCAGAAATTTTTAAACAGTTTGATGTTCCAAGCATACAGAAAATCTATGCCAAAAACATTCTAGTACATCACCACAAAAATGATTCAGAGGCAGACACCTCCCACGCTCATAAAACCAGAGCCAAACAAACAGACATACTTAATATACCAAAGTGTAACTCTTCATTTGGTCAAAGAAGTTCTGCATTTTTAGCAGTAAAGTTATATAACAAGCTCCCACTTAGTATCAAACAAATAAAAATAAAAAATAGCTACATTAAGGACATTAAATGTTGGCTGAAGAATCTATCGGAAAATGAACTTACTAGTATACTTAAAACATCATAGAAGTTTCTGGAAAACCTTATCCAATCAATGAAGTTAAACCATAGAAGTCGCTGAAAAACTTATCCAAAGCATAGTCCCTCTCAGCACAGGATCTCCTAGTGAGGAGGACTACGAATATATTTTATATATACATCTAACTAACATGTTTCATATAAAAATGAAAAAAATATTATATAGTTACTAAATAAAAAAAAAGTAGATAATTTTCTAAGAGAACATTTTAGATAATTAAAGTAATAAAAAAAATATTTTAGAACATGAGCCTGAGTTTCTCAGGATTTAAAAAAAAATCTAAAAATATTGTTGTCGAGAAAATATTCTTCTAAATCAAAAGTTCTCAACGTGAGCGATAACACCCCCTTGTGGGCGTTTAAAACTTTCAGGGGGGGCTGTAGAAGACCCATAGAACATTAGGGGGCGCTGAGATGGCACAGTGAGGAAGAGAAGGTTAAAAAAGGCAAAAAAACACGTTAAACACGTACTAATAACCGTACATGTATTATTATTAAGAATTAACACTATATTATGAATACAAAAAGGAAGAAAAGATTTTTTAACTTGCTAAAAAAGAATGGTTTTTAACTTGCTAAACAAAAAGTACTCGTATAACAACTAATTTAATATATTTATAATCGAATTATTGATTCCGTGATAGTTGAACCCCCCCACGCCCTTATAACAATTTGTGATAAATATAATCATGGAAATAGCTGTTTCAGCTTCGCGACAAGCAAAAAAAAATAGGAACTCCAAAAAAAAAAATTTCCCATAGTGGGCGGTGGGCAAAATATGGTTGAGAGCCTACGTTCTAAATAAATCAAATCTGGCCATAGGGCTTAAAACTTTTCTTAAATAAAGTAAATAGTTTAGTTTTCTAAAACTAAGATTAATGACAATATTTTAATTATTTTGCGGATAATTTTTAGATTTGAATACAAAGCGTGATATTTTCTCTTTCTCACACCGTTAAGAGGATCTTTCTAATCATGATAGTAAGGGATACAGAATGATTTCTATGAGACCTATACGAGTAAAAAAAGGTTAAAGAAGCTTTTTTTATGTGAATACCTACTTTATGAGAAAGGATTGAGGTGTCGCCGAATAAGATAAGTTAACATACTCTTTGTGCATTCTGGTTCATCATGTTGTAAAGTGCTCATAAAATGGAAATAAAATAGATTTTCAATCGAGTTATTGAGTTCATAAATACAATCCATTGCATCAGTTAGTTTAAAAAGGATTTACCGAAAGACGTTGATGATTCTTGATTGATACGGAGCACAGTCAAATCACTTTAGTTTATTGTTATTTTGAAAACTTTAATATTATGACAATTGAATACTGGGAATACAGACAGGCAGGGAACTAATTGTGAGGTTTGGTTGAAATTAGTTTTGCACACAACAAGATAACTCACAGCTTGACACGAGTAACTAATTTATCCACTAAATACTGAAGAAGATATTAAATTTGTCGCTAAACAGAGGAAAATATTAGAAAGACACAAGGTGTGAGGTGTTAACAAGGATGAACTTGATAATAAGAAATGTATTCAGGTATTAGTGGTATCAGTAGTCTGTTACTAGCTTATCACAATTCCCATCAACCACACCTTATTTCTTATCACATAATATTATCAGTTCTAACAGATAAATACTAATGAGGAAGCAGCTCGAATTCTTAGATATTTCGTAGCATTATTTATCTATAAACGACCGATTTATCAATGTTTAAAATTATTCGTGGACCACAAAGGAAGGCTGATAACTTGAAAGAAAACCTGGTCACCGAGAAATTTGAACAATAGGTATTTGACCAAACTTTTGATATCGCTTTCGCTCTTACTTACGGTAATAATGACAACTCTCAGTGACTCTTAAGAAATTGCATCCGCATTTAAAATGATGTCAAGATGAGAAGTTTTTCCTTGCCTTCATTATTTGTAATATTATCTGAAAGGCTTTATGTCTGACACGATATTGTAAAAGAAATGCACGTTGGTCATTTAGCCTTATGTTAATATAAGGATTAAGTGTTTATCAACCCATTTCTGGGAAAATGCAAAAGGCTCGTTTGACTTACTAAACAATTACGATGATATCTTGACAATTACAACAATTATGACGATATCTTGACAATATCTTGACAATTACGACAATTATGACAATATCTAGATCTGGCTAAGGCTTTTGATACTATCTCTCATGACATTCTGTACAAAAAACTTAAAAATAATGGTATCAACGGACCGCCGCTCGAATGGTTTATTAGCTATACTAAAAATAGAAAACAAATAGTAGAAATTAATAAATGCCACAGTGATCCGGAAGAAATCGAGTATGGCGTCCCTCAAGGTAGTGTACTTGGTCCCCTTCTATTTCTCATTTACATTAATGAACTTACCAATATTAAAATGGCATCTTTCGACTACAAGGTAATCAGTTACGCAGTAATCACGGTAATTCTATTCAAAGCTCTGAGTTGGGAAAAGGCCTTCAAAAGTGCGGAAACTTGTATGTTAGAAATAAAAAATTGGCTGGATAAAAATCTACTTACCTTAAACATCACCAAAACAAAATACTTAACATTCAGCAAAACCACTACCGGGCAACCAAAAATCGCCTTTATACCTACACCCTGATATTACCTCAAATACCTCAAACCACAACTACGAAAAAATAGAACATACTGATAATATCAAGTATCTAGGCTTAACAGTGGACTATAAATTAAACTGGGAACTTCATATAAATTTACTAATAAAAAAAATCCGTAAACAATAATTAATTTTTAAAACTATTAGAAACATTATGTCACTAAAACAACTAAAAAATGTTTACTACGCTCTATGTCAAAGCCTTTTAACTTATGGAATTTCTGCTTGGGGGGGAGCTGCTGACAAGTACATTAAACCGCTTAACACAACTCATAAAACATTAATTAGGATCATGTTCAAAAAACCTTATCTTCACCCAATGGAAAACATACTTATTACTAATAATATACTAGATATCAGGAAGCTGTTCATTAAAAAGATCATACAAATAAACTGCATAAAATCCTCACCATGCCACATAACTCACCCAAAAAACACAAGAGCTAAATCGTGGAATCTACTTCTAGTACCTAAAACTGAATCGACTTTTGCCCAAAAGCACGAATCTTACCTCGCACCTCACATTTTCAACACCTTCCTAAAAGAAACCACCTATTGTACCACTAAAAACAACATAAACTGGTTATACAAACATTTCAATACATGGTCAATAAATTTTATCTTAATTACAGATACTGCGTTTGTTTTTACGAATGCTTATATATTATTATTACCTCATATGTATATTATTTTGTTGAAATTTTATAGTTCTAGATTTAGACGCTAACATTACTATGTGTATTCATTTTGTTGATATTTAATAGTTCTAGATTTAGATGCTAGCATTACCAGGTATATCTGATGAATTTTTGGTTTTATGGAAATATGTTAATTCCTTGATAACTGTATTTCTACTCCCAATAATTCTTATTTGATTATATGTATTTATGTTTTAATATGTATCTATGTGTTCGATTATGTACACGTATGCGAATACATGTGTGTATGTATGTGCGCATATGCGTGTATGTACTTATATGTGTGTGTGTGTGTATGTACATATATGTAAATATATGTGTGTGTAAGTTTATGTATATATTAATTTGTACCCGCCTCGGAACAGACTTAGTCTAGTGAGGCGGGCTACTAACTTGCTTGTATAAGATATTATTATTACAATAAACGCCCGGGTTGCCGGCATTAAAAAAAAAAATCTCCGACGATTATGACGATACCCCTCATACACCTCATGTAATTAATTATTGTAAAAAATATATTATAATTTTTGTATCTTTTGTAAATAAAAAAAAATAAAAAATAAAAAAAAATCTTTTGTATCTGGACAGGAACAGAGCGGCAACTGAGTAAATTCCTTCACCTTATAAATTCCTTCCACAAAAGCATCCAATTCACTTTCGAGGTAGGCAGTAATGCATCCATTAATTTTTTAGATTTAACACTAACTTCAGTAAATAACAGAATTTAATTCAACATTTTTCGTAAACCAACGTACACAGATATAACAATACATAACATGTCAAATCACCCGCTTTCACATAAACATTCTGCTTATCATTCAATGGTGCACCGGCTCGTAAAAATCCCTCTTTCATCTGTTAATTTCGCGATTGAACTTTCAAAAATTAAACAAATTGCTGTATGTAAATAATGGTTATTCCGCAGATTTAATTGATAAAATCCTAACTAAGAAACTTAAACTCATCTCAACTAATACATTTTTATTTGGTACGCCTGAAAATAATAATAAAATAATAAATCCCGCTCAATGGCGCAGAATCTTATATAGGTTTAACCAACTTTTCCTCACTTAGTACAAAAAACTTGCCTGCCCACATTGTTGAAAATTGACAGTCTACCGACATCTGTGGTTGGTTGGAGTAAACTCCGACTTTGTATCAATCCAACAAGATGGTGTGAGT
Organism: Limnephilus rhombicus; assembly: GCA_929108145.2. Lineage (NCBI taxonomy): Eukaryota > Metazoa > Arthropoda > Insecta > Trichoptera > Limnephilidae > Limnephilus > Limnephilus rhombicus. The sequence continues at coordinate 20,428,054 of OV815290.1, read as the reverse complement.
CTCTGCTAAAAGGCTAAGACCAGTCGGTGGTTTAGGAAACTGCTTTAACTACGAGCTAGGTAGGAGCCATATTTACAAACACTTATAAATGTCAGATGATTGTGTATAGTTTTTATTCTATAAAAATGCTAGCATCTGAGTATTATCGCTTCTTTCTACGCAAAGTTTAAATAATAAACAACTGCCAGTTTTGGCCCGGTTGATTTAGTATTATCACCGTTATTTTATACATTTAAAACATTTCACTGTGATCTAAATAAAAAGTGAAAGTTATCACCAAGAGTTATTTATTAAAGGACCCCTACAATTTTAACATGGGCCTTACGATCCGGATTGCAATCAGAGGACTGCAATAATATAAAAACAAGAACCAGCTGCCAAAAAACGCATTAATAAAGATGATCCAGAAGATACCGGAATTATAAAGATGACCTAAGGAAAACTGGAACCACAGTGCAAATGAGATACGTTTTTAGTGCCTTCCCACCCATATTCATATCCTTTTCATATTTATTCAGACCTCATATGTAGTTTAAATAAGATTTATCTCAAATATATCGTATTGTAAAAAATAAAATCACTACCCACGTAAAAAAATTTATGCAATTCATGATCCTCAATTAATGTTGAACAATAGGTAAAGTGTATTCAATAGCATATTGTAGAAGATTATCGTTGTTGTCTTTCAAGCAGGTAGCTTCTCAAATAAATAAATACGCATTGTCGGAACGCATTTTGTCAGTGATTAAATTACGAAAAGGTATTTGAGCAACGTCCAAAAATTCTTTTACTTGCAATCTACACTAAAAGGGAACGCATTGAAAATAATTGCTAATCTAGAAGTTTCGGAATTAAATTACCTATCGACATGGGAATTGTTGCACGGCAGATATGCAAATCTGAGGGCTACCGTACATAAACATATTCAAACTCTATTTCAATTAAAATATATGAAACATGAAGAGCCTGTAGCATTAAGATATTTAATTGATGAAACCAATGTAAATTTAAAAGCTTTACAAAATATCAGAGTCAAAGTAGATCAATGGGATCCTTTGATTATTTACATAATTTCAAATAAATTAGATATAGCTACTCGGAAAAATTGGGAACAATATACATTGCAAGGTGAATTACCTACATTAAAGGAATTCTTAAAATGTTTATCTGCTAGGGCGCAAGTATTGGAGCTCATGAATGCTTCAGAGAAAAAATCTTCTAACCTATATAAAACGCAAATAGGCAACAATAATAACAAAAAAGATTCATCGGTATTTTTAGCAATAAAGGCAAACAACTGCATTTATTGTTATGATAAAGGTCATCAAATTTATTTTTGCAAAAAAATTCTAAAATTAAGATTACAGGATAGGATTGATGCAACGAAATCAATCCGGGCGTGTTTTAAATGTTTGAGGTTGGGTCATCAAGCACAGAGTTGCAAGACAAACCTGACCTGCAAAATTTGTGGCAAGTATAGCCACAATACTCTACTACACAAGGAGGTACCTCCGCCGGAGACCTCAAATATGGATGCTAATAACGAGGTTATAGTATCGTATTTTTCTGCATTGGAAAAGACAGAAAAAATAATATTATTGTCAACCGCCAACATAGGAGTTGTGGGGCCCAACAATAATTTTTTTAAGGCTCGCGCTCTGATTGACTCTGGTGCGCAGAGTAATTTTATGAGAGCTGAATTTGCTAATAAATTAAATTTACCATGTGAATGGATAAACAAACCCGTGTCTGGGATCCATAATAATATCACACACATAAAAAGGAGAATTTCAGTGGAGATGACTTCGCTTAATACTGATTATAACCGCGAAATATCATGTCTGATTTTACAGGAAATTACAACCAATTTACCACAAGTGACAATGGCGAAAAAGGATTTCAAACTACCACCAGGACTGGAGCTGGCAGACCCGAACTTCAATATAGCTGCACCCATCGACATCCTGTTGGACGCGGAGAGCTTCTGGGTAATGCTAAACAACGATAGATTGAAACTTGAGTCGGGACCAACGCTTCAACGTACGCAACTGGGATGGATCGTGTCCGGTCCAATCAACGTGTACCCCAAACAATGGCCTGTATCAGATTTTTTTCAGTTTATCTATAAATAAGTTGAGTCATCAAATAGAAAAATTTGGAAATTGGAAGAGATTAATTCCACTAAAATTCAAACTCAAGAAGAAAAGGCTTGCGAAGTCAGTTTTGTTAGTACTCATACTAGAGAAGATGACGGTAGATACATAGTAAGTTTACCGCGTCGGGCATGCATTTATCAGTTGGGAAACTCATTGCTCACTGCCGAAAAGAGATTTAAAAATATGGAAAGAAAATTTGTGTCACATCCCGAGTTGAAGGCACAATGTGTAAAATTCATGCGTGAATATGAAGAATTGGGACACATGGAGGTGTGTGACCAGTCAAAGGGGATCGTGACTCCTATTTTTTACCGCATCACGCTGTAGTGAAAGAATCCAGCACTACTACTAAAGTGAGGGTCGTTTTTGACGGCTCCGCTAAAACCTCAAATGGAATTTCCCTCAATGAAGCCTTGATGACAGGACCTGTTATACAAAAGGATCTATATAACCAACTATTGCATTTCAGGAAACATCAAGTAGTCATGACTGCCATCTAAAGAAACACACATAGACAAGTAAAATAACTATTTATCTAGGCCAGCAGTTCACAACTTTTTGAGCCAGCGTATCCATTGACTCTTACTATAAATTTGATGTACCCCGTACCCCTTATCTATATTTTGTACACGTACATTTGTAATCTTAAAGTGAAAACTTCTTTGGCACCGCTGTGATATGAAACTCGATGAAACAAAAAATGGCAACACTAAAAATAGACAAACACATACATATCTATCGGATTTTGCCTGCGAGAGAATGAGATAGACTAATCGATATATCTTTGTGCGGTGCTTCGTAGCCTATCAGACTCCTTTTTGTGCGGTGCCTCGTAGCCTCCCCACTCTTGTCTATTTTAGTTTTCTGAAGCTTTCACTTCTACCGCGTATGATCTGCACACTTGCAATTTTTTAATACTCTCATTATTACAAGAATTTAACAATTAAGTCACACAAATACAATTAATGAAATTTTATGCAGAGTGTAACTCGACTTCGGACATTTTTAACCAGTGATCCTACATTCGTGCCATGATATTAGGTACCCCCAATTTTTGCTCATTCCCTTCGCCCAATCTTGCTCATTCCATTTGCGCATTCCTTAAGGGGTGCGCGTGCCACAGGTTGAAAACCACTGTTCTAGGCAATCAAATATATCAAGCCTTTGAAAAGAGTTTTTTTTGTTGCTAAAAACGTAATTTTTGTTTTTTTTTTAAATAGAAAAAGAGTGCTTTGTGCCGATATAGTAAAGAAAGATATTTATAATTTTGAGGAAAGAACGATTTTTACAATTGAAAAAGACACGTCTCCCCGACCACACCGCACTGGCATTTACACCCTTTGAATTTTATCATTGCCATAATTTCAGTTATTATTACTATCCAGTATCCATGTTAAGTGTGAAAAAAAAATTAATTTAAAAATACACTAATTGACCTGAGACACCAATATCTGAAATGATAAATCCACCTGTCTTCTCTCCCTTATCAGAATATTAGATGTTTATCACCAAATAATACAAATAAGTTCTTATAAATTGATAAAATGATTCACCATTTTGAAGGTTATTCAAATCTCTGTACCAACAGTGTTATTTTTTATTTAGAAAAGATAAGTGATTGTGACAATGAACCACTTGTAAAATGATTGTTACAATACAGAAAAGGAAATTGAACCTGTTGTGCCAGCCTTGTTAATCGGCAAAGTAAAAACAGACTTTCTTTTTTTCTTCAGTAAGATTTTGTATATTAAAAAATGCTCCTAGCATTCTAAAAACACCTTCAAATCCTTCCAGTTTTGTCCGTACAAACTTAATTCTTTGAAGAAAAACATACAAGAACAATATTGCATCGGTTACTCAATCCAATATTACATTTGTATGCCTCTCTTGAAAGAATTGGGGATTTATACTGACAAAACTATTTATTCATATTATTCATTCAAAACAATTTATTCAAATTGAAAATAGACAATGGTCTTAATGTGGGAAATTTTCAAAATAATATGGAAAATTGGAGATGAGTTGAGACAAGTTCCCACATCTAGACCACCAATCTGGGGAGTCAAGTATGTGAATTTTAAAAAGGTGAGAAGGAACGGAACAATGTCCGATTCTCATTGGAATAAGTGAGGAAATTTCTTTTTTGGAAAAATGGGAGAATTTTTGAAACCACAGTTTGGATTGGATAGTCCTTTGTACTGGGGTCTAACATATACTCTTAGATTGACTGGCAATGTGCCACTACTCTGCCCATCTTTGATGATGGAAAAAATGTCAGATAGGGTAATGTGGTTTACGAGGGTAACAATAGAATTGGACGCTCCTTGTTTTGCCAAGGAATCCGCAATATCGTTACTAACTATTTTATTTTTATTTTATTTTAGTTTATTTAGGAAACAAACAGTTATACATATTTTAATAAGAAAGTAACATATTACATGATTGCATTAACCAGCGAAGTTTCCGCTACAATTTATAATATATATATATATATATATATATATATATATATATATATATATATATATATATATATATACATATATACATTTAAATTAATTAATTCATATTACATATGAAGCGAGCGTTGATATAAACTGATGCATGATGCATGACGTCTCTAATCACATACAATGGTCTAATCTTTAGTTGACAAGTAAGACGACGATAAAAATAAAATTAGTATTCCTCATTGTTTTTTTTTTCTTCATTTACTAGATTCTTATATTTCTTGAAGAGAAGAATCATTTAAATTTACTGAATTTAAAGTTAATGTTCTTTATAAATAGAACGGCGTCATTTGCGCCTTGCAATTTTTACCTCATGTGGGTATTTAAAAATGTTACCTGGCTATTATAGACTTAAAGGCCTTGTGTTTCATCGGTAGGGACAAATTGTTATCTAAAAACCCTACTAAAACTACATGTTTCGTCCAGACTCAACATCAATCTTCATCATCAGAGTAGCAGCGATCGACGGTCATATATACATACGTGTCTGTGTTGTGTTGGGAGTGGGAAGAAGGCGGTCATGTCCTTTTAATTTGAAGTTCTTCCGCATTTGCCTTCGGGAATGAGGAAACCATGAAAAACCTCATCCGGGAAGAGTCGGCCGACAGTCAACATGAAACTGAGCGGCCTTCAGCGATTTCAGAATATGAAATCCTGCATTGTGTGGTGTGGGGTGAATGTGTCTGTTTTTATGTGAAATATATACTTTATGCCCTTTATGGGAATTTTAGAATAAGCATACATATTATACAATATTATCTAGATTTATAAATAGATATATAAACATAAGTTACAAGGGGGGAGTCTGGTGGTTAGAAATACCTACTGCTCGCTCTGTCGTCCGCGTCTGAATCTGGTTCATACCAGATGTGGTTCAGGTCCATCAGAATATGTTTAGGAAGTCTGCTTGATCGCGAGTCTCATGTTTGTTATTTGATAAACGCTGTTGGCACAATAATATTCAGATGTTCGCGACTTTCTGCTGTTGAGACAATACATGACAAATGCTGTTATAATATTAGGAGAGATGTTTGTGTCAAATGAGTCTTGTGAAATAGGCGTGCGATATATTATTCAGACAAACGAAGGGAGCATTGTACGGTCCGTGAGTTTTCAGTAAGCTAGAGTACTAACTAACCGCTGGAGCGCTTTTTGCCACAATGTGTCACTATTTAAAATGCCTCAATGCCACAATGTGTCACTATTTAAAATTAAAATTCTAAAACATGCGATACCCAGATAATGTATTGATTTATTTTACTGCATGATTATATGATTTGAAATGGGTGTTGTATAATACAAAATCTTTTTTGAAAATTGAACAAATCTGCCAACGACCTATGGTAACATTTTTTCTCAAAATTTAAAACATGTGAACGCTAGATAAAAGAACAATCTTTTGAAATCCATTAATAACTTTTTTGTGGAATAGAGTCAATACGTCTAAAATCTGATTTTAAAATGACGTATTTCTGGTTTACTGTGGTTTGTGGTAGTTGTGGTTTTCTCTCTTAATGTCCTTCCTTATTTTGTTTCATATTAATTTGGCGATAACCATTTTTTTAAATATTTATTATTTTAAAAAATTCAATGTATGGTGAAGATTAATATTATTTCATTAATAACAAAGAAGTCCATTAGTAAAAAAATACTATTCCGTTGTTAACTAGGATGACTATTAGTAAAAAAATACTATTCCGTTGTTAACTAGGATGACTATTAGTAAAAAAATACTATTCCGTTGTTAACTAGGATGACTATTAGTAAAAAAATACTATTCCGTTGTTAACTAGGATGACTATTAGTAAAAAAATACTATTCCGTTGTTAACTAGGATGACTATTAGTAAAAAAATACTATTCCGTTGTTAACTAGGATGACTATTAGTAAAAAAATACTATTCCGTTGTTAACTAGGATGACTATTAGTAAAAAAATACTATTCCGTTGTTAACTAGGATGACTATTAGTAAAAAAATACTATTCCGTTGTTAACTAGGATGACTATTAGTAAAAAAAATACTATTCCGTTGTTAACAAGGATGACTATTAGTAAAAAAACATTATTTCATTAGGAACAAGGATGTCCATTTATGTAAAAATATTATTCCATTAGTTATGATAATGGCCATTAATAAATATAGAGATTCCATTAGTAATGAGGATGTCCATTTGTGACAAAATATTATTCCAAGCAAGCAAACGATTGCATTTTCCGCATTATTATTTTTCAAACTTTATTGATGGTATTTACCTAGTTTTCATTTTTAAAAAAAAGTTTTATGTCTCCTTTTTTCCTGTTGTTGAATTGTTAAAAATATGTTTTCAAAGGTTATTATTATTATTATTATATAAATAACTAAATATTATAAATATTTTTGTTCTTTTTTTAGTTTTTTTTTTTTAAAATTATTTATTAACCACGATATTACAATATTTACAAAATACAAAATACATTTTTTTGGTATATACCACCGCACTAGGCTGAGCCTGTTCCGAGGTGGCAGGAATTTAATCCTTAATCTTGGAAGAAAAATAAGAAAAAAGTAAAAATATTTTAATTTAAATAGATAAATAGAATAAAAGACCAATAAACAGAAATGAAAAAGAAAAGAGCTAAGAAAAATAGAAAAAACCTGAAAGAATCAAATTAGACACAAAATAATTGAGAAGAAAAGAGAAAAATACAGAATATTAGAAATATTTTATTTTTAGTCTAGTTTTAGTTTAAATATTTAGCTGCTGTGCTTTATTCGTTGTTTGTTTCACTCGCCATTTGATTTGTTCCAATCCACTGAAGAGAAATTCCCTAGAAATGTGATCGATACGGAATTGAAAGGACCAACCCAAGTATTACAAATACCTTATTTCCACTGACGTTATTAGTGCAGTATTAACATTTAAAAAATCACAGAAAAGGCTTTATTTTGAAATATTTATTTTATTTTGTCTTTGAAACTAAAAGAAAAGCCTTTATATCGTCGATTATCCAGTTGATTAGTCAGACATCTCTGAAAAATCGCAATTAGAGTTGAGTATACAGTTAAATGTGTTAGTGTCCCCTCTCTCTGGTACAATACTCAGGTTACTTATAAACACCACCAACATCTATTATAATGCATAAAAACTTATAGCGAATTAAACAAAATTTTGATGTATTTGGTCACTAGTAGGTCACTGTATTGTACGGTACTGTACTGGGCAGTTATGTCTCCTGGTGTTATTTTAAACCATATTTATTATATAAAACACAAGCACACGGAAGTAATATTTGATTTTGGTGAGCATTAGAATATTGCTTTCCTCATGATCTCAAAACATAGTATTTGGAGATGTCTGACTAATCAACTGGACGATAGATATTCATACAAACATGAATTTGCTGTCATATAAACCGTTCACTACGCAAAGAATATACTACTTTATTTTTAAAGTTACAACGTTTTAGTTTAGAAGCGTGTTGGTGGTTAAGATTGGTGTATTTTGATAATAATTCAGTTTGATGTAATGTTTCCCATATTAGGTGATTCTCTCTTGCCATATTATATAACAAAGCCAGTATGTAATGAACCACTTGGAATAACAGCCTTCTAACTGAGGCAGCATTGTCCCGCGATAATGGGCTCTGTAGAGACTTACTTTAGAGTACATTATTGCGTCACACTTGTGTTCAGTGACTGCAGATGAACATTGAACAATGATAAGCATTATCTGTCTTTAGTACACTCTACACACAACATATATTAGGGGCCGTCTGTTTCAACGGAAAGCTAAATAGTGTCCTAAAGTTAAATTTTAACTGTCAGTTAAAGTAACGAGGTCGTTAAATAGGACCGCGCGCTGTTTCAAGTATTTTTTCGATTAAGTAATAGTTGTCAGTGTGACCAGTCTAAAAAGCAGAATGTTCCTCGGAATTACGTGACAAAATGCATAGAAATATTTTTTGATGCGGCAGCACCGTAAACTAAATCAGAACAACTGTCAAAATATCCGGTTGTATTTTGTTTCGCGTCGTAGAATCTGACGGCTTTGTTCCGATAAAAGTATTTGTATGAATATTTACAAATAAATGACGACCTATTATAATACATATGAAATACAATATGAATGTAATTTACTTTCCAGTAGTTGTGATATCTCCTGATATCTTCAATTCAATTTATTTATGGTATCGAAAATATTAGAAAAACATACATTATAGCGTTTTTAAAATCCGTTTGTAAGAGTATTACATTAAACGTAAGTAATGTACAAATTATACTAGCGATATTAATAGAGCTTGTCTTTTAAAGGCAGCTTCACTCGCTAATGTCGATATACGAAACGAGTCTAACCTACTACTCATGTTATATTTTTGTAATGTTTATAATACAATAGGTATATTGATTTGAAGATCTTGTAAAATTTGCGATACATCCATTAATAGAGCTTGTCTTTAAAAGGTAACGCTAAATACGTCGATATCAGAATTGATTCTGTTCAACAGCAAGATTTTTTCGACATGCGGTGCCACGCGAAAAATTCGAGATCATCCCAGATAACCATATATTATTGACGCGGGGATGAAATGTTTTGGTTTTCGCTTCAAGACATATTGGATGAGGAATTCATCGTCATTATCATCCTCTTCTATAATATTTATCATAATTATTAATTAGCATATTAGTAATCAATGTTGAAACAGCCATTTCCATACATTACTTCGACCAGAACTGTCAAATATGCCAGTATGGCGGAGTAACTCTAGAGTAACTATCGGTTTTCGGAAAGTAAGTACAAAAGTTAAAAGAAATGTAAAACAATCAGTCAAATTGATTGAAAAACGCATTTTGCTGAAATTTAACTATAGTAACGGCGATTTGTTTTACTTTTACTTTAGCGAGCGTTGAAACAGACGGCCCTAGGTCCTTACATATGAAATTGGCGTTTTGCCGTACAGGCAACTTTGATCTCAAATATTTTCTCTTTGGTTAGGAATTTCAAATTCAAATTTATACAACTATTTACTCATGTATTTGTGTTTCGAAAATCATAATTCATTTGTTTTTTCCTTAATGGTTTTTTTTTCTTTGCGTCACTTAGTTTACAAAATGGAAAACTTGAAATATCGCGTTATTTACGAGTACGAGTTCCACCGTGGCACCAGTGCTGCAGAAACGGCTCGAAGGATTAATGATGTGAAAACACGGTGCGTTTTAGTTCCAACGTTTTCGTTCTGGAAATTTCAAACTGCAGAACAAGCCCCGTGGACGGCCGGAGACCAAAGTTGATAATAAAGAATTGAAGGCTATTTGTGGAAGAGAATCCATCGCAAACCACGTCCGAGTTAGCTGCAGGCTGCGGTGTTAGTGATAAAACTGTTTTAATCCACTTGAAGCATATTGGGAAGGTGAAAAAGCTTAAAAGGTGGGTACCTCACGAATTGAGTGAAGCAAATCAACAAACGCGCGTTGACTGCTGCGTTGCATACCAACATACCGTTGACTACCAAATTAGAGGAGCTTCAATTGGAATGTCTAAGACATCCACCGTACTCTCCGTTCCTTGCCCCAACAGATTACCATTTTTTTCTAAATTTGGATAACTTCTTGCAAGGGAAAAAATTCAACTCCGATGGGGCAGTCCAAACCGCCTTCAAAGATTTTATTGATTCCCTTCCGAATGGTTTTTTTAGTAAAGGGATCGATGAACTACCCACGAGCTGGCAAAAGTGCATAGATAGCAGTGGTACATACTTTGATTAACTAAATATATTATATTTAAAAAAAAACGACTTTATGTTCCTCCCATACAAAACGCCTATTTCATATGTAAGGACCTAATATTTGTTTCCAAATCTAAAATATCTTTTTCTTTACATTTTATTAAATACTTATTATTATTATTCATCTTTTTCTTTTTATCATTCCCTTCACATCTATCCTACTGCCGTTTTTTTACAGTAGGCTGAAATTTTCACACAATCATTTATAGATATGCTGTGTGGAGGGTCTTTTTAAGGAGAGGAAGTTCTGGTAAGGAAAAAGGTATGAGGAGTGTGTAGGAATCTGGAAGTCAGTGTGTCTAGGAGTGACGGATGTAAGAATTGATTCCTCCCACTGCGGTGCAAGGCGATGGTTGAGAGAGTTCGGCAGGAGAGTTTAAGGGTCTGACTCAACCGGTCTCTCCTGATCCGGCCCGCCGTCAAGATCTGGAAAAACCTCACCCCTAAGACATTTCTGCTAAGTCCCCAAACGTAGCTTGCCACTTGGGGTGACCTATGGCGGTGGTATTGGTTATCTAATGAATAGTTCCATAGATCAATAACTGTACTCAACTGTTATACACAGTGTCTGGAAACTCATAGTCAAAGTGGGAAATTGGTGAATCTACATGACTTGGGGAGTAAGCTGGTGAAAAGTGTGATCGGGCGAGTCGAACAAAAAAGAAGCCGTGACGAGAGAGGCGAACGTAAGTTGAGAGAGAGATATAAGTTAGTGAAGTTTTACTTCCACTTTCATTTTTTTCCACAACTAAAGGATTAAAAAAAATTTTCAAAGCCGGTTTACAATTCGACTCATTTTAAAAGATAAAAATTCTAATTTGGATTTACTCGAAAACGAAAGCTCCAATCAAAAAAGTTTTAACCTAAAGTTGACTCCAATGTTACATACATTCACCAGTTTTCTACTTGAACTACGAGTTTCCGAACACCGTGTATAGGTAGGTACCTAAATACCCTTCATGCACAACTTATTGTCTTCGTAATCAATCAGTTGTTGAATGAATTTTGTACACTTCTTAGGAAAAGAGGCTAGATCTGAATAGCCAGGCATTTCTCAACCATCCATTCTGGATCACAACTTCCCCCTTATTGGGAATGCCATAGTCCCACTATCTCCAGCCAGTCGGGACACTTGTGCGGTAGAGCCTCAATGATGATAAGCTATCTTCTATCCGTGCTACATATGTCCTGCTGTCACATTCACTGTATTGTACTTGCCATCAATACTGACACCCCCTCATTTATTGAATGATATTTATGATTATGTAGAGTCGATTAATATGTTTGTGTATAAATGACTGGCGAAGGACCTTGGTTTTGTGTTACTATCACTGCCTGAAATGATAAAATACATGTGGCATAGAAAGGAAAGGACTCACCGAAAAGGGTAAAAGAACTTGTAGGCTGGCAATGCCCTCATCTGCTTTCTCTCCCATCCAACAGGCACAAAAACAGCAATATGCGTGAATTGGTTTATTTTATAGTTCACGGCGGAGTTATTTATAATGGCGATTAACCGAGAGCAGAAGCACAATGGCGATATATTGCGGCGGGAGTTTATTACAGACTGACTGTGGGTAAGCTTGACGGGTAGGCAATTGGGATAGGTAGGAAAAGGAACTTGCAACAATATTTATACCAATCTCAAGCAGTGACAGTGTGTATGCGTGCTATGTAGGTATGTGTATGTATATGTATGGGCGTAACCATTTATATTTAATGGGGCTTATTTACCTTGGTAAACTATTATTTACAAATGATTATTTTACTATTTTTATTTTTATTTTTTTATTATAGAAAAGATACAATTTAAACAATATAAATAACTTATTTTTACCAATAAAGTATATAATATAAATGTACCGGACGTGTCGACGAGGGAAAGAAGATTCCCTTCCGGACATCTTCTTCCTTTATTTTTAAGAAAGATTAAATATATTTTGTAGACGAAGACGAGGGTGAGTTCCCTCACAGGCCGTCCTCGTCTCTTTAAATAACGTAGGATTAAGGGTTAGAGGCAAATAATATGCTAATAATTATGTTCACAATTAAAATGTACCCTGTTTGAATAAAGACCAGTTCCCTTTGCCCCAAGAACGGGCTCCTCCTGGTCGTCTTGGCCGGGGGTGAAATCCCCCCGCGTGGACGGGCGGGCACGGCTTCCTACCCTTCCCCTACCACCTCCCCACCGGGCGGACCGATAGGAACGCTTCGTCCGGGGGAGTAGGTATTCCTTTGCCCCAAGAACGGGCTCCTCCTGGTCGTCTTGGCCGGGGGTGAAATCCCCCCGCGTGGACGGGCAGGCACGGCTTCCTACCCTTCCCCTCACCTACCCACCGGGCGGACCAATAGGAACGCTCCGTCTGGGGGAGTAGGTATTTTTGAATCGGAAATACACGAAAGGCTCCGAATGTTTTGTCAAATTATGGGAGTTCGGTCTAATCTGTCACCGAATAAATGATATGGACAGATAGACCGGACTCTCCTCTATGTTAATAAATATCTCTGATGAATGTATAATTAATAATGACTTAGATATTTAAGTTTCCCTGACAAAATGTGGGTGCAGGGACCCCAATGAAAGTTATTTGACATGCCATAATAAAATTAAATAAATTACTAGGGGAGAGGTCGTGGGGGTCAGACATAAGAGAAGGATAAGGGGAAGAGCTGAGACAACAGAGAACTCTGCTGTGTAGCCCACAGCAGAGGTTATAGCCCGCCAAAACTCGAACCGCCGGAAAAATGGGCAAAAGGTTCGAGCCCACCCGCGTCGGCGGCAAGGGCAAGGGGCCGGCTATAAATACAGAGGTACCCCGGGAACATCGAGCAGTCATCAGTAGCATTCGACAAGAAGCGTTTCCAACGCACACACGCACTTGACAAACTCGATCTGGTACCGTCTCAAGCACTTCTCCGCCTCTTCTGCCTGACCTAAGGACCTCTTCCCGGACTTGACTTGAAAAACTTGGATTTCATTTCTGCCCCCCCTTTTGGACGCTGCCTCTTCCTCTTGTGGGCCATTACCGGGGCGTTATTGACGAGCATCTTGGCGGCTACCCAGGACTACCCAGCACCCCTATTTTACAGTCTATGTGAGTGGCGGGAAACGTCGCTTACAATAAAATAAGTTATTTGATTATTTCTATAGCGCCATTTTTGTGAGAAAATCACCTCAAATGCGTTTTACAACTTAATTAATATATATAACCTGTACCATATAACTTAGACTTATATTTAATAACTTATTTACTAGTGACTTACATTCTTTATTTGCTTTTTCTTTATTACTAAATAAGTAATAATTACAAACACAGGGAAAAACTAAAAATAAACAAATTTTGAAGATAACCAAATTTAATCCTGCTTTCATAATAATTAAACTTCAGTAGATAAACAATACTATTTTTTAAATAATTAACTACAACAATATAAAATTAGTACCAAACTACAATATTGTAATAAAATACTTAAAAGAAAGTTATCAAACTGGTACTTACATTGTTAATAGAGTTGTACATGTAATATAGGATGTACCTACATTAAAAATACTCTCCTGTTCCCCATAGAGTATTTTAAAACTATCTAATCATCACGCCGTTTCACTGCAGGGGTAGGCAAAGAGGATGGACTGCCAAACATTGGTCTCGGCACACACGCCTTGCTTCGTTTACATTCATACATTGCCTTATACTCTTCTCTTATTTGACTCTTGACATGCCCCAACTCAACTATTTTGTTCACCTCATCGTGCCATGTCTTCCTCGGGCAAACCCGACTTCTTCCACCAGTCACATTATGTATTATAATATACTAAAACTAAATTATTAACATGGAAGGCTTGAGAGTGGTCAAAGACTAAATATATTTACTTTTAATATATAATAACTGCGCCGGTATTGAATGTAAGAAATAACAGAAACAGTGCTGGGATTAAATACATTTCTTTCCAAATTCTACCTTTTATTCAAATTATAATTAACAATGATAATAATAATATTTGGATGATTTGTAAAGCGCCGTTTTTGTGAAAAATCACCTCAAGGGCTCTGTACAAACTTATAATATGTTTCAACAATCTTACTTCCAAATACAAATTCGGCAAACCATCGGTATATTTGTATTTAAAATTTTACCTACAATGCTAATAAATATCTTACATTGCTGTAATATTTAAAACAATAAACTGCAAACACATTTAAAATCAATAGGTAAGGACCTACAAAACCTCTACAAAAAAAAAAACAATGAACGTTTCCCAATTTAAAATTACAAACGCATTAATTTTGCAAGTATTCAACAGCTTTCAATTTATAATTAAACCTGCATAAAAATGCAGGTTTAATTATAAATTGAAAGCTGTTGAATCGTTTGATCGCTTTTCTAATACGTATGCGTATTAGAAAAGCGATCAAATGTCTAAAACAAAATCAATTAAGAGTTAAAAAGTGACGAAACAGGTAAGTAGATAAGAAAAAATAAAAAATGTAGAAGTCACACAATTTTTTTCATTATCATAACAAAGAGCGGTCAACCCTATAACATAATTACTTTCAAAGCACATTCCCCTATCTAACATTTTTTCCATCCTCAAAGATAGATCCCGCCATGTTGTGCACAGTATTGGCACATTGCTAGTCAATCTAAGGGAGCCTGCTATGCTTCAATACAAAGATAGATCCCGCAATGTTTTTTCAGAGTATTGGCACATTGCTAGTCAATTCAAGGGAGCCTGCTATGTCTTAATACAAAGATAGATCCCGTAATGTTTGTGCAGAGTATTGGCACATTGCTAGTCAATCCAAGGGAACCTGCTATGCCTCAATACAAAGATAGATCCCGCAATGTTTGTGGCAGAGTAGTGGCACATTGCTAGTCAATCTAAGGTAGCCTGCTATGCTTCAATACAACGGACTATCCCATCAAAACTGTGCTTTCAACAATTCTCCCATTTTATCAAAAAAACATTTTTTCCCTTGTCCACCGGAGCATTTTGAATCACAAATTGGCCAACGAAGGTCTACTGGTCAAAATTTGACAAAGTTGAGTTGATCTTTAATATTTATTAGAATTATTTCAAAAGTTCCCGCACATTTTTTTTTCATTATCTCCACACAGGAAAATTATTTCCCTCAGGGCCAATGTTATGTTTGGGGATGCTGATAAGTTAGAATATTGATTAATCACAAAACTAACTTTGTAGTTTAATACTTTAACAAGAGATTGATATACTTGGTGTAACTCTAAGTGACCAGCTCAGGTACGGGGGCTCCGTCGAAGCCAGAGTTAAGAGGAACGCATGCGTGGCCTGTTTCATACAAAATTTTGTTTTGGATTTACGGCTAAAATATCAAATTAATTGATTTTTTCTTTTTTTAAAATGATAAGTTAGGCATGTATACAGTTAGGATGTGAATCCGATTTTCGATTTTTGCTTTAAATTATAAAATATATGCCCCAAAAGATGACGATTTATCCATGAATTTAGGAGGCAACTTTGGAATTTTTTTCTGGGCATATGGACGCAATTTAAAAAAAAACTCCTCACATCCTGAGTCAGGAATATGATGAAGTATACGATAAAATTTTATTCTGCACTGAAAACAGTTTTATTCGTGTAAAAAACCGAATTTAGATACGCGCAGATTTGTAGTAAAATTACTTAGGTTTTTTGTTGTTGTCTCATCCACTCATTTGCCAGCCGGACGGGGCAGCTTGTACGGGGTAGCTTGCGCGGGTCGGGGGAAGGAGTAAAATCGCGCCAGACAAACTAATACATACATAACTCAATCGCCATACATTAACAATGGAGAGAAACTGGGCATACTGTACAGGGCCCGCAGATACTTTAATAGTACACAACTGCTAACCTGTATAAATCGCAAGTGCGCCCCACGGTTGAATTTGGATGCCACCTCTGTCTGGAGCCCCAAAATACATAAAAAAACACCATCGACTCTATCCAGAAACGGGCGGTCCGTTTGTTAGATTCTTGTATCTTTACACATTGATTGCAATCTTTAGAGCACAGGCGTCGGGTGGGAATGCCTCCTTGTTCTACCGCTCTTACAATGGAAGATGCTCCGAGGAACTAGCGTCATTGATCCACTCGGCATCGGTGCATAGTCGGGAAACACGCCAAACACACGCCTAACATATGTACACGGTTGAAATTTGTCACGTGAGAACGGGTCGTTTCTACAACTCTTCTTGAGTTGAACAGCTCAGCTGTGGAACAATTTGCCAGCCTCTGTGTTCCCTCTTACCTACAACATGGGTCTCTTCAAGACCCATGTTCAATTCTTCCTCTCCCCAAAAAGATCCTCCACACAGCATCTTCAAAGATGACAAAGGCCCTGAGAGAAATTATTTTACTCCGGGCCTCCGGTGTGGAGGGTAATGTAAAAAAAAGATGTCTCGCATCTCTTCGGAATTATTTGTTATTGACTTTCCTTGAACCAATTTGTTAAAATATTTTTTCTTACAAATCATTTATCATGTGTTTACACAGTGGTGGTCCTTCCCTCAGGACAATTGGTCAAAAACCTCCCAAAATTATAAGATAACGGTAAAACAATATCATTATGAAATATTAAGCAAATCAAAACAACTGGTATTATTCTAATGTATTTGAAATGTACCGCGAGAGAAAGCCGGCAGCGGCAAGCAGTGACATCTAACATCTTAAATGGAAGCTTCCTTTCCCAAGCACTGCGATTGGCTGGGTCAAATTATGAAATGCCCTGGTATCATATCTTCTGTCTCTTTACGCACTACACAATAAATGAGATGGCACTGTGACCCTTTTTTAAAAGTTTTCGGATTCTGAAGACGGTTTGGGTCAGAGCCGTGAGGGAGAGAGAGCATGCTGAATATCATTCGTTTGAAAGAGATGGTTTGATAAACGTAGATTGATTTCGCATATTTTACGCTTGTCGCATGAAATAATTTACTATATTAAACGTAATTTGACGTATGTGGGTGAATTTGATTCTCAAACTCGTGAGGTTCCTACAAATGAATATTGTTATATTTAATATGACATTGTATCATAGGTAATATCATTTTTTTAAATGACCTTCCACTTCTGGACCCCTAGAGCCGCCTCTGTGTTTACATATTAAAAAATGTACATTCGAATTTTAATTTATATCTGTGAATATCAAGTAGGCCATAGACAACACACAGAAGTCATAATGTTTAATATTGCTCGAAGTAGATACCACGAATGGCAATTTTAAAGCAAATAGTACGCAGAATTCAAGCGCGTTTAAATTTTACGTTTTTTTAATAATTTTTTATGAATTCTAAAAACATGCAATAAAAAGTAAAATAAAGGTGCATTCAACGGCTCTCTAAAAATAAAATCAGTTTAATATTAACATTTGTAAATATTAAAATTTAGAATGCAAACATTAAAAAAATGACTCACGTGATGTTTTTATGTGAAAACCGTACTAAAATCACAGATTTTGTAAACAACAATACTTATTCTATTGTAAAAATGTGTAATAAACACTTTTGTCATCTCACTTTTTTATCATTTCATATAAAAAATATTTAATAAAAAATAACAATGTCGAGCAGCCCGTAGGCAATTTGGCAGGTAAAAATATGTGTCAACCGCGCGACTGACAGAATATTCTTGTTATGTATTTCTATGGACAACTTGATAGGGATGTGCAGCTTGATCCATTATCGACCTTTTACTTTTTGTTTTAGGGATGTCACTTAAACAATAACGGAATTAGAACGATATCTATGGAGACACACGCGTTGACGTATAAACACGCTTATTTTACTTGACTGCTATCGGATTTTTAACGCATATTATATCTGCTTACGTTGCTGACCGGATGTCTCCATATAAAATTTTGGAAGCATGATTTTTTTTTTAGAAAAGGGCGGGAAATATTCAAACCGAGCGCTTAAAAATTTCCAAGCGCTCAAGGCTCAAATCGATTATATAGCGGAACGCTCCACTAGTTATTAGAATGAAAAATAACACATTATTTCGTTCCCTCTCATTCCTTTAAAATTATCCTGTTTGACTACACAGACGTTACTTTTTTTATCTAGAAGTGAGAAATTTAGATGCAATATTTTTTGGTTATCCCTCTCTAAACAAATATTAGGTCCTTACATATGAAATTGGCGTTTTGCCGTACTGGCAACTTAGATCTCAAATATTTTCTCTTTGGTTAGGAATTCCAAATTCAAATTTATACAGCTATTTACACATGTATTTGTGTTTTGAAAATTATAATTCATTTGTTTTTTCCTTAATTGATTTTTTCGACCTGGAAATTTCGACCTGCAGAACAAGCCCCGTGGACGGTCGGAGACCAATGTTGGTAATGAAGAATTGAAGGCTATTGTGGAAGCTGATCCATCGCAAACTACGTCCGAGTTAGCTGCAGGCTGCGGTGTTAGTGATAAAACTGTTTTAATCCACTTGAAGCAAATTGGGAACGTGTAAAAGCTTGAAAGGTGGGTACCTTACGAATTGAGTGAAGCAAATCAACAAACGCGCGTTGACTGCTGCGTTGCATTACTCAACCGGCACAATAATGAAGGGATTTTAAATCGAATCATTACAAAATGGATCCTGTACGATAATCGGAAGCACTCATCGCAATGACTGAACCCTGCCGAACCAGCCAAACCATGCACCAAGCGAAAATTGACTCCAAAAAAGTTACTTGTGAGCGTTTGGTGGACTAGTGCTGGTGTCGTTCACTACAGCTTTCTTAAATCTGGCCAGACGATTACGGCAGATGTCTATTATCAGCAACTGCAAACCATGATGGAAAAGCTAGCTGATACACAACCGAGGCTGGTTAATCGCTCTAGGCTACTGCTGCTTCTTGACAACGCTAGACCAATTAGAGGAGCTTCAATTGGAATGTCTAAGACATCCACCGTACTCTCCCGACCTTGTCCCAACAGATTACCATTTTTTTTCGAAATTTGGATAACTTCTTGCAAGGGAAAAAATTCAACTCCGATGTGGCAGTCCAAACCGCCTTCAAAGATTTTATTGATTCCCGTCCGAGTGGTTTTTTTAGTAAAGGGATCGATGAACTACCTATGAGATGGCAAAAGTGCATAGATAGCAATGTTACATACTTTGATTAAATAAATATATTATATTTTAAAAAATCGACTTCATGTTCCTCCCATACAAAACGCCAATTTCATATGTAAGGACCTAATAACATCTTTTCTATAAAGCTTTTCTTACATTTGTCTTCCTTCCATTCAACAATTCCTCTCTTCTGAGTCTGAACTCGACTCCAATCTTTCATAAAATATTTATGAAATTTGTTCACATAAATAAAATTAATGTTTTAATTCGCCTTCCACTTCAGCATCTATTTTAACAATGGACAAGAACACCCTTCAACGGTGAAAACCAGAAGCATTTAAAAAATTTGCTCAGTTTTTGTATACAGCAAGAAATGAAACCTGGAGGCCTTTTTTTAAACAATTAATTACCTTTTCCACAGAATTAAAGGAAGTAATTAAGCAAATATTCAAATTAAGCAGGAGTATGTTTTTCCTCTCAAGGGATGTTCTGATTGTCCAGAGTCATATAAATAAAGTGAGTGCCTCGAAAGTATCGTCTCTTGAAGTGATGTCCAGGGACAGAGACAGAATGTGGCCGTGTTAAGTGTAACTTCTTCAGATGATATCCAGATCTCGAGAGATAGCATCTGTAATGAATAACAATGGCGTTATTAAACATAAATCTACATCTTCAATTCAAAGCGGTTTTAATTAGAAACCCGCCGCAGTTGCCTTGACTTATTTGTAATTTGAACCTTAACACTAGAAAGACCGGCGCCTTCATTTTGACGGCAGCCCGAAGTAAAATGGCGATATAATGCTTAATAATTATTGTATTGGTGTGATTTTTTTTTACATTTCATGATTTATGGTTTAACAACTATGGTGAAAAAAACAGGTACGTGTCTTAATTACTTTTTGAGATATATTGACTTATACCTACAAAGACCGCCGCCGTCAATGTGACGGTTTGGGCCATAATGCTGAATTTGTTTACAACCTTCTTTACCCAAGTTAACAACAAACCCATTCCTCCGCTCTTATGATAGTACTATTATATCTGTCTTTTTTATTTCGGTATCGTGTACCATTCGAACTCGATCTGTATGTTGATTGGTCACTGTCACATAATTTACAAAAATACACAAAAAATATTTCTCTCGCCCAAATTTATTTTATGGCTTGTTGGAGGACAGAGTATACAAATGCCAGAGTTGATCCAGCTGCGTTTGCTTCTGAAGAACTGACAGAATCATTTATTGGATAACCAACACGTCTGCTATAGGTCACCCCAAGAGGTTTGCTATGTTTTGCATTTATTTGTAAATTTTTGTAAGTAGGGGGACAGGGAATTCTTGGAATACATTTATTGTTGGGTGGTAATATGGTTTTTTTAGGATAATTTTTATAAGAATTTTTTGAATTGTTTCGAGTGGGAGAAGTTTATATTATGCACCCTCAAGCTCATTGTTTCAACGTTTTATATTATCTGAACAAAGTTAAACATGACGGCACCATGTAGATATCTCGTATATACCCAATCAAGCATATTTTGATTTTTATATATACATACATATAAATTATATAATTTTTTTTTTTACCGGGATATACCTAATGTGCTCTGAAACAGTAATCTTCAACCACGTCATGATACAGTACCAAGTTGTATAAATGAATCCTATCTATGAAGGTACAATATTTTTAGGGAAGTTCTGTGTTTTTGTCCTCATACAAAGCATTTATTAAATTAAACTGGTGATGTTGGTAAAAAGACAGTTCTCACTGATAACATGTAATTTACCTGCCTAGAGAGTGTTGCCCCCTCAAGCGAAATCATAAGACAGAGTACTAGTTCCCTTAAGTGTTGTTCAGCGATGGAGATAGAATGTAGCTACCGTTAAAGTGTCTGTTTGAAAAAAAGAAAAGAAATTTAATCATTTTTTTCTGAGCGATAAGTATTATTATAGATTCTAACAGCCAAAATTATTATGTTGTACTTCAGATTATATAATCATCATCTGTCCTGATTATGGAAGCTGCAAGGTAGTCTGAAGCGTTGGATCAGAAATAAAAAGCGGTATTGCGGCTTTTCACCCAGCACAGCTATGGGCAAGAGAAAACCTGTTTTTAAACCATCAAAATTTTAAAAAAGTCTAAAAAAAGTTGTGTTAAAAAAAACCACCTACCTGATGACCCTGGGACGGAGATAAAATGTGGCTGCCTTGAGAGTGCTGGCAAAACAGCCTAAGGTGGTTTGGTGCTGGTCCTCTCTAGTGATGTCGAGGACAGAGATAGAGTGCAGCTGGCTTGAGATTGCTCCCAATGATCGGTGACAAGTATCTGTAGGTGGAACAAATCATTATTACCTAAAAAAATTAGTACACGTAGTTGAAATAAATAACTCCGCAGGTATGATAAAATGCAATTAGTTTAATACGTATACCAAAACACCGCTGCAAAAGTTGGAGGGCTAATAACAAATGAATCAATGACACGAGCGTAGCCAGGTTTTAGTTTCGGGGGGGTTCAAGAAAATAAAACTCAAAACTCTTGTTGGGGGGGGGGGGGGTATTGTCGGACTTTGTATTAGGTCCTTACATATGAAATTAACGTTTTGCCGTACTGGCAACTTTGATCTCAAATATCTTCTCTTTGGTTAGGAATTCTAAATTCAAATTTATACAGCTATTTACTCAGGTATTTGTGTTTCGAAAATTATAATTCATTTGTTTTTTTAACTTTGCGTCACTTAGTTTACAAAATGGAAAACTTCAAATATCGGGTTATTTACGAGTAAACCCTGAAGAAATCAGCTTTGCTGACGAAACATGTCGGTTTTTGTAAATAATTAAGTGGTTAATACAAAGTAATCTATTAATTTGAATTTAAAATGTTACCACAAAATAATTTTGCACTATTAGAAGAAGTGATTGAAAATATTTCAATAGCTTGTACGTGAATATTGTAACATTTTTGTAAACCCTTGTTAGAGACTTCCGTTTTTTTTTTTTTTTTACAGTGTATACCGCACAAGAATCTCAACTGCTCCCGCCTGGAGCCAGTGAGACTATGGCATCCCCATTTGGGGTATGTTGTGAGGCTGAAGGTAGTGGGGAGGGGAAGGAGGTGGGGAAGAGGAAGGTTGGGAAGTACCTGGCTATTCAGATCTGGTCAACAAACACGGCTAAAGCCATTTTCAAGCAACGTTTAAATTCTGAATGGTGGTCTTACACCATGGCGATACTGATAGTATCTTCCACTCTGGAACATGCCGCAAATATACTATATATTATTTTAAATGAATTAATTGTGAAATAACACAAATTAATCAAATAAAATTTAGTTGCGCATGCCGGGTTCGAACCCGCGACCTCCGGATTGTGAGTCAAGAGTCTTACCCACTGGACTATGGAGGTCGTCAAAAGGAGGGTGCCGTTATGTGGTCAAATGAAAGATTTGATTGTAAAGTGATGCCGAACTCTTTAATTTGTGAATGTTGTAATTTGTAATTAAAGATAACTGGATTTTTTATTTGAGAATATCTGACCAGATATTTTTTGACATTAAGAGATAAATTTATTATTTTTTTAATTTTTTTTGTTTTTTTTTTTTTTTACTTTATGAGTAAAACCTCAAATTGTAACATTTAATTAAATGAAGACAATATAAGCGAAACTCAATAAACAATATAAGCAAGAGGTCCTGGGTTCAAGTCCCAGAGGTGTTAATATCTTTTTCTGATTTTTCTGTTTCCAGATTTTCGATTGAGTTTCGCTTATATTGTCTTCATTTAATTAAATGTTACAATTTGAGGTTTTACTCATAAAGTAAAAAAAAAAAAATATTCATCGTAGACTTGCAGAAAGGTCAATAGATGTCGCATATGAAAATAAAATGGATAAAGATTTATCCAGACACTATCTAGAGGGTATTTAGTTCGGGTTTGAATCTTGCAATCATACATAAAGATAGTTGCCAATAATATATGCGTTAATAAAATGAAGATAACGTGGGTGGTTCTTAGTTGAAGTATGATACAGTTGAAAATGACCGAATTTGATATCGGCACCGTGGTGCAGTGGTTAGCGCCTTTGCCCGGAAAGCAAGAGGTCCTGGGTTCATGTCCCGGAGGTGTTAATATCTTTTTCTGATTTTTCTGTTTCCAGATTGAGTTTCGCTTATATTGTCTTCATTTAATTAAATGTTACAATTTGAGGTTTTACTCATAAAGTAAAAAAAAAAAAAAAACAAAAAAAATTAAAAAAATAATAATTTTTTTTAATAATTAATTATTATTTTGTTTTCATTGCACAAAATTGTCAATTTATTTATTTTATCTTGAAGAAACAAATGATCTTGAAGAAAATTTTTTGTCAGGTAATTTTAATTGAGAAAAAAACGGGCCTCATCTACTGGGATATTATAGTAAAAAACTAAACGTTGAAAAAAATGCGTTTTTCAGATAATTTTAATACATGAAAGACAAGTGATTTTAATACAATATGTAACACACGTTTGGTGTTACGACATAAAAGAGTAATTTATAATTTAAATTTACGCCCATCGAAATGCTTTTACTTAACAGTTTTATTTTCTACTTTATATCTAACTAGCAGACCCGGCCACACGTTGCTGTGGCTAACGAAACACAACGCCATTACCCAATCTTTATAAAATCCACACCACCCGCTTGCCAGCTGCCCGCTGCCCGCTGCCCGCTGCCTGAATTGAATATTTGAATTTATCGGCTTTTCTCTACTATACTATATGTATTATACATATAAACTAATTAACTCGCCACTAATTATACAATGCTTATACAATTAACTAATTTAATTAATAAAAAAAAATGTATCCACAGAAAATATAAACATACCAGAAATCCTAACGATTATATAACATTTACTAAACTACGAAAACAATGTAAAGAATTATCAATAAAATGCTATAATAACTATGTTAACGTAATAGAAAATGAGGTACGTCGTCACAATGTGAAAAAATTCTGGAATTTTACTAAATCTCAGCGAAACGACAACTGTGGATATCCTAATAGCATGTATTTTAAAGGAAAATGTGCCGACAGTATCGAGGGTATAGTTAATCTCTTTGCTGACTCATTTAAAAGTGTTTACGACAAAGATATTCCCGTCAATGCAGTCTCCAGTGCTTCAGTGGAAGAGTCATTAAACCTAAGTCAATGTTTCATAAAATTAGAATCTATAGAAAGGGGCATAAACGCATTAGATAGTAATAAATCTGCTGGACCGGATGGTATTCCTCCCATATTTTTAATAACTTGCATTGATAGTTTGATATATCCCTTACACAAACTTTTTAACAAATCCTTAGCATCTGGCTGTTTTCCGGCTCTGTGGAAAAAGAGTTATTTAACGCCTATTCATAAAAAAGGTGACAAAAGCGATATATCAAACTATAGACCTATTTGTATTATGTCTGCTTTACCCAAACTTTTTGAGTCATTAGTATTAGATACCATTGTAAAACCTATCAACAATATTATTGTTCCTAACCAACATGGCTTTATCAGAGGTCGATCTACCTTAAGTAATTTAACTATCTATAATAATTACATATCCGAATCCCTTAGTCTGAAACAACAAGTGGATTCTATATACACCGATTTCAGTAAAGCATTTGATAAGGTTCGACATCACATTCTTATATCCAAACTCCGACTGTTAGGCATCAAAGGAAGTTTATTGACATGGATTATCAGTTACCTCAGTAATAGAGTGCTTAGTGTCAGGATTAATTTTATAGAATCCTATGTATTCGAGGCCACAAGTGGTGTCCCGCAAGGGTCCCACCTCGGCCCAATATTCTTCTTAATATTCATTAATGACATTGTAAACATATTTAAAGATGTACAAGTCCTACTTTTTGCAGATGATCTAAAATTGTTTAAAAGAATACGAAATATATATGATTGCCTAATTTTACAAGCTAATTTAGATGCATTTTTTAAATGGTGCGAACAAAATATGTTATTTTTGAATATTGAGAAATGTCAAGTAATACGATTTTCCAGAACTCATTCTCATATTTTACATGAATATAATTTAAATAATGTTAAATTAACACCAGTATTACAAATTCGCGACTTGGGAGTTATATTCGATTCAAACTTAACATTCACAGCACATATAGATGATATAACTAATAAGGCTTTAAAGATTCTTGGCTTCCTTTGTAGAACCCTAACTGATTTTAAGTCCATGGATTGCATGAAAACACTCTACATTTCATTAGTTAGATGTCAAGTAGAATATAATTCACCTATTTGGTCCCCTTTCTATAAAGTACACTCTAACAAAATAGAACGTGTTCAACACAAATTTCTTAGGTACTTAAATTTCAAACTCAAAATTCCAATAGAAAACATTAATTATTTAAGTTTAATGAATCGACTAAATTTAATTACGCTGTCTGACAGAAGAATTATTTCAGACCTAATTTTATTGTACAGAGTTATGAACAACCTAATTGACAGCCCTGCCATCGTTTCTAGTATTAAACTCCATGTACCGACAAGGAATACTAGACAAAATATAACATTCTTTTGCAACACATACACAATCAACTATCAATCACACTCACTTACCAATAGGATGCATGATTTAGGCAACAAGTTTGGTGGTATTGTAGATATATTCGCTGATTCCCTTTACATTCTAAAATGCAATTTAAACCAACACTTTGTGGAATCCTACAAATTATTGTAACGTGGGTATAATATATTTAACGATTTGATGTGTTATTGTAATGTTTTATATTATATTTTGTTCTATGGTATTGTTAAATATTACATTGTTTAAAATATTTCACAGTTTTAAGCAAGAATATACAAGTGGTTTTTTCTTTAAAAACTACTTGTATATTCGTAAAAGTTTTTTCACTTTTATAACGTTTGATATAAATTCTATGTATGTGTAATCCTCGATATCTTAAATATTATTTTATAATCTATGAAAAAGCCCCTACGGGCGTATAAGAACAATAAATAAATAAATAAATAAATGCAACACTGGATATTTGAAAAGGGAAAATCAAATACCTACTTACTCTAGGACATCTATTTTCCAACTTCTTCCGTAGAACGAATTTCAAAAGTGACTATAGTACGACCCGCCAACCGTTTTAAATCGCATAAAAATACGTTTTCTTTAAATTTATCGGCTTTTCTCTAATATAATTTACATGTATTATACATATAAACATTTCTCTTCAATCACTCTATCTATTGGTGAAAACCGTATGAAAATCCGTTGCGTAGTTTAAAAGATTAACGCGTACATACATTTCGAGCGACTTCATTTTATACTATGTAATGATGACGATTATATTATTGCAATAAAAGGAGTAAATTAATTTTTTTTAATAAATTAAAATTGATCATTTACTCACAAATAATTGCCTAAGTGGTCTTTAAAATCAGAAATCTACGATGGCTTATATTAAATAATTTAAAAGACAAATAAAGTAGCACATATCCATACTAGATATTTGATAAACCCTACGAGTATGATTACAAAAATATTTTTTCAGTTTGGTTGGGTATTTCGATATTAAATTCTAAATTAAGATTTTTTTGAAACGGGCCGCGCAGCTGTTCCCTTTAACCCCTCAGACTAATTTGTTACTATCATAGTGAATGGTGTTAGAAAGAAAAAACATCTCGCTTTATATTGAAATCTAAAAGTTAACGACAATAGATTTAAAATGGTTCAGCTTTATGAAACCAAATTTCCAACAATAATTGAAGAAACATTATGAAGAGATGTGAAGAAAATTTTTTTTTTTTTAAATGAAACGACAAATTGTCAGCTAATGGTAACATTCACAATATATATGTCTAATCCTCAATTTGGGAGGCGGGAATGGGTACCGCCGCCCCGGGAACCTTTATTGGATAACCAACACCTCTGCTATAGGTCACCCCAATTGGTTCGCTACGTTTGGTGATTTAGCAGGGGTGCCCGGGTTCATGGGGTGAGGTTTGTCTAGGTCTTGG
The DNA here is from genome assembly GCA_929108145.2 of Limnephilus rhombicus. Lineage (NCBI taxonomy): Eukaryota > Metazoa > Arthropoda > Insecta > Trichoptera > Limnephilidae > Limnephilus > Limnephilus rhombicus. Next base: position 20,400,521 of record OV815290.1, on the reverse strand, counting down.
AGGCGGATGATCAGGACATACTGAACCCCAGATTCCTACCCATCCCTTAAACCCCTTTCCTTCCCAGAACTCTCCTCCTTCCTTTCCTTAAAAAACCCTCCACACTAAATTATTAATTATTTTCCTCAAATGGAAAATTATTTTCCTCAGGGCCTCCTGTGTGGAGCTCAGGTAAAAAAAAATAAATAATAATAACATATGTTTGTTCATATGAAGCGGATACTTTGTGATGTGACATTATTAATTTAGTCTAGCACACTCGGGAATTTACTCACTTCAATGCAGCGATTGCGCATTTTTTTATATTGGTAAAACAGCGCGCAACATAAGCACCCGTGTCAAAGAACATCTTCGATGTTTACACAGCTCTGGATTTTCAGAATTTGCAAACCACTTGATTGAAAACGATCATAAATTTGACAAAAACGCTGGCGCCAAACTTATTCATAAAAACGACATCGGTATAAGGTTGGATAATTTAGAAGCACTTGAACTTAGGAAAGCCATAAACACTAATAGTAAGGTAGTAAATAACCAACTTAATTTAAATAAAAGTCCCATACTAAGATTGTTCCCTATTGATAAAGAACACGTCCGTTCCCTTCCCAATTCTCCATCTATGCCTCCCTCTTCCTCCTCCACTTGACGAGTCCAGCCCAGCCCATTTTTGGTAAAATATATATTATAACACAAATGTAACCTAATGTTAGTAGAGTATTATACTGCCCTGATGAAGCTACGGTTGTAGCGAAACCCGGTCGGCATAAAGCATAAAAATAAAAGTGGTGTTTACAAAGTTATTGTTTTATTTTAAATTAATAACGTATGTGTTTTTATTTTTTTTTAATTGTCATAAATTATTGTTAAAAAAAACGTGAGGTGTTCCATTTCCATAACTTTTTATGTTTGGATTAAAAAATGTTACATTTAAAAAAATAAAATGTTTATTTCTAGTAATTAAATTCGACTATGTAATAAAATTTTCTAACAGTATGGAAGATCTACAGTCTCTCGTGTCTAGGATGAACGAAGTATGTATGAAGAATGAGTTAATGATGAATGAAAGTAAGTCTAAAGTCATGGTATTTGAAAGAGATAGAATGAAACCATGTGCAACATAGTTGTGAATGATGAGTATTTGGAACAGGTGAATGAGTTTGTGTACTTGGGAAGTATGTTTACGAGAGATGGAAGGGCTGACAGAGATATCGAAAGAAGGCTAAATGCAGGCAACTCTATTAATGGAGGACTGAACGCCGTTGGCGCCAACAAAAGTCTGTCCAAAGAAGCGAAGTTAGCCGTCCATAATGGAGTGCTGGTACCTTCCCTGATGTATGGCAGTGAGACATGGAACTGGCGGAGGAAGGATGAAAGTAGACTGAATGCTGTAGAAATGAGATCCCTGAGGCGTATGTGTGGTAAAACCAAGTACGATCGTGTGAGAAATGTGGAGATCCGCGAAGAATGCAAGGCTGATGTATGCGTAATGAGTAAGATTAAGAAAGGGACGCTCAGATGGTTTGGGCATGTAGAGCGAATGAACGAGGAGAGGAGTGTTAGGAGAATATATGACGCAAATGTGAATGGAAGAAGAAGTCGGGGACGCCCGAGGAAGACATGGCACGACCAAGTGAATCAGATACTTGAGTCGGGCCATGTGAAGAGTCGGAATAATAGAAGAGCATGTATGAGACGATGTATGAATGTGAACGAGGCAAGGATTGTGTGCCAAGATCGAGTTGTTTGGCGGTCGTCCTCTCTCCTACCCCTGCGGGGAAACGGCGTGGTGGTTAGTTAGTATAAATTTGACAGCTTCAGCTTGAAAAGCTCGAATTTGATCAACTTTCGAAAGCAGTTTTATTTTTCGGATGCATTCAGAAATATTTCGTTTATTTGGATTTTACTGGAAAGCAGAAATATTTTGACCCTTTGTCAAAATGTGCCCGAGGCCTGAGGGGTCAAATCTGTAATTAATAAACATGAACCTAAATTTTAGTAAACCTGCCTTGGAAAATATTGCTTCTATCAACTAACATCATTGGCCATGGAGAGAAAGTGGCTGACTTGTGAGTGCTGATCTTCTCAAGTAGTGTCCAGGGACAGAATGTGGCTGGTTTGAGAGAGCTGACCTTCTCAAGTGTTGTCCAGGAATTGGCTTGGTTGAGAAGTTAAGTATTTTCCAGAAACGGAGAATGAATATATTTGTTGAGTGATGTTGCAGATGAAACAAATTTTAAATAACCCATTTTAAGTAAAAAATATTTTTGATTTAATTACTGTGCATATGTATACGTAAATATTTAAAAATGTATTTATCATTCAAACAATATTAATTGTACAGGTTTAATTAAAAATAATGAAGGTCTGCTCTTCCCAATGGTAGTCGAGGGACAGAAACCTTGTATTTAAAATTAATATTAATAAAGATAAATACTTTTTGAAATGAGATATCTGTTATTGTAACATTAAGCGAAGCATTAAATTAATTGTTTGACGTGCAGACAGTTTCCCCTGATAAAATATAATAGACCTGCCTTGGAAGAGTTGCTCCCCTCAAGCGATGTCCAGAGACAGATGCCGCCTTGAGGGTGCTCGTATCCTCAAATGATGTTCTAGTAAAAATTATCTGTGTAAGTATCTAAGCACAAGGCAGTCTGAAGCGTTGGCTCAAAACTAGGATGGGCTTAAGTGTCTTCTCACGTAAAAAACAATGGAGAAAGGAAACCTGTTTTTAAAGCATAAGAGGCAGAAAAAAAAAATAGTAAACGTGCCTTGTAAACGTTGGCTGTCAAGTGATGAGAAGGCCGGAGATAAAATGTGGCTGCCTTGAGAGTGCTGGCAAAACAGCCTAAGGTGGTTTTGGTGCTGGTCCCTTCAAGTGATGTCGAGGATAGAGACTGAATGCAGCTGGCTTGAGACTGCTCCTTGTTGATCGGTGACAGGTATCTGTAGGTAAAACAAATTATCATAAAAAACTTGATATATATGATTTAAGGCAGATAATAAGAAACTAACATCAAAGCTCCTGGTAAATTGGCTTCAAAGGGAAGAACTTCAAACACGACTTTAAACAAAATAAATCCTGTGAAAACCTGTGCTTTTAGCTAGTCTCATACGAAAAAGTGATTATGTATCTCTCGCCTCTCTTAGATTTAAACATAATAGCGGAATTAATTAAATATGAGAATAAACGTTAGTAAACCTGCCTTGAAAATATAGATTCTGTCATGTAATGGCATGATAGAAAGTGGTCCTCAAGTGGTGTACAGGGACATCCTACCCACCCCTTAAACCCTTTTCCTTCCCAGAACTCTCCTCTCCTTACTTTCCTTAAAAAAAACCCTCCACACAGCATTCTCAAAGATGACATAGGCCCTGAGGGAAATTATTTTCCTCAGGGCCTCCTGTGTGGAGCTCATGTAAAAAAAAAAAAAAACAGAACAAAATATTATAACTGAAACTTAACTGATTTATGTTATATTCACTATTTAATGTACAATTACTGTATATACCTACAATTGCATGTTTCCTAAATAAACTTAAATTACAAAAAAAGGTTTTTCTAGTTTGTTGTTAAAAGTAAGATTGTAGAAATCTATTATAGGTTTGTACAGCACCCTTGAGGTGATTCTTTACAAAAACGGCGCAATACAAGTCATCAAAATATTATTCTTATTATTATTATTAAAAAATTGAACCAATTAGCTCAAAGAAAACCTGTTCTTGAAGCTGGTCATACGTGAAAATTAATTTCTTCTTCAAATTTTGCAAATTCACTTTGTGGCACCATTTTATTAATGCAATAATTAAAAACACTTTGTTTTTACCACTATAAAACTTTATTAAAAAGTCGACATGTTTCGAGAACAATTTTTACATAAACTTTATTGAACCTGCCTTGAAAAGTTGCTTCTGTCAAGTAACGTCGCGTCGTGGGCCAGGAATGGAAAGTGATTGTCTTGAGAGTGCTGATCTTCTCAACTAGTGTCCAGGGATATCGATAGAGTGTGGCTGGTTTGAGAGTGGTGGTTCCTTCAGTGATGTCCGGAGACATCGATAGAATATGCCGGTCTTGATAGTTCTGGTCCCTCAAGAGTGATGTCGAGAATGTTTTTGAAATTTTACTCTGTTGAGTGTGTTGGACCCCATTGATCGGTGGCAGGGATCTGAAGATTAAAAATGATTTTATTTATATTACACAAGAGTCACAACTGCTCGCAACTTTCCGTAATCAGGGAAACTATGGAATGCCTAATTATGATTTTAGTGAAGCTGAAGGTATTGGGGACGGGAAGGAGATGAGTAATGATGACGAATTCAAAAGTTTTTTTTAACAGTTGTTAGTTGTCAAAGGGCGTAATATTAAAAAAAAAGTTTTTTTTTTGGATTCTTCATGTGATGTAGAACCATCAGTATTTCCATATTCATTCCAGTCACCGTGTATTATTTTAAATTATTTAACTTTGTAATAAGAAAATTATTAGGTATAATTAAAAAAAAATATATATATATATATTTGTGCTAAATAATAAAATGTTATTATTGTATTATGTAATAAGTCATTGCCATTTGTAGATACCGAGTTTAGTTTAAAGTGCCCTTATGGTAATCTAGAATATGGATACACTACATAAAATCATTGCTTTTATGTTTACTGTATTTGTGGAACGTTCCAGTGTGATGTAATACTCTCAGTATCGCCCTGGCGAAAGACTTCATGGAATCTGCGACACGATGTCGGCAAGTTAGTACTTGTGGCTTTGTACACACGACGCCTGCACAAGAAACTGAGCCGCTCCCGACTAGCAAATAAATAATGATTCAGCAGTCCAAAGGATGAAATAAATTACTGCATGAAATCAATTGTGACTAAAATAGTGTTGCATGGCCTTCCCATCAATGAATTAACCATTTTGATGACATCACTCAGTTTCCTTTAATGATTTTTATTTTCCGTTTAAAAAACCAAATAGGTGACGAGTCGCATTTTTTTGACTTTTAAAAATTTGCGTTCTTTAACTGACATGCAATTTTTGAGCAATTCTACATTAATCATAATATCCCGTAATTTTTCATAGGTATGCGCCTGTATTATTATTAAGTTTTTTTTTTCTTTTTTATTTAAGGAGAAAACACAGATACAGACAATAATAAACAAAACAATATTATGAACAATAACTTGAGAATTCCCCTGCACCCCAATTATTTCTCACTGATTGACTTGATAAGTAAAGATTTTCAAATCCATTTTTTATACATGTTTAATGTATTTATTTAATAAGTCATAATTAATAATGAATCGAAATTTTTTTAAAAAGAAGCACATAAAAAGTATAATGAATGATATATGAGTTTTCTTTTTTTATAGGAAAACAGCCTTCAATTTTCTACCAAAAGTGCTATAAGTATCGAAAAATATATCCTTATAATAATCTTTAAGGTTGTGGTTTTTATTAAACAATTAGCACATTCTTCTGATTGGATCCCTGACACCAGCATTTGTACGTGTCCGGTTAATGTGGAATAAGTCGTTAAGTCTAGTTATTCTGGGTGGTATTTTAAAATTAATTAGTTTGAGTAAGTCAGGACAGTCGATAATGTTGTTGCAGATTTTATACAGGGTCATTAGGTATGTTATTGTATGTTCGCCGGTTAGATAGATTGGAGATATTATATTTCGAGAGCATATTTGTGTATCCCCGTTTAGGTGCACTCATTCTGTAATTGAGGCAACGCAGAAATTTCTTTTGGACACTTTCAATATTTTCTTTATAGATACCGTAAAGTGGAGTCCATACGGAGGTGCAGTATACAAGTTGAGAACGGACCAGCGTATAGTAAAGCAGAAGGTAGGTTTCAGGTTTTCGAAATACACTGCTGTTTCTTATAACAAAGCCTACCATGCAGTTAGCTTTATTCACAATGTTTTCAATGTGCGCATCGAAGTGAAGTTTGGAATCAAAAAGTACGCCGAGGTCTCTTATACAGTATAAGCGCTCGAGTAAATAATTACCAATATAATAATTGTTTATGATAACGTTTTGATTTTTAGTAAAGCTTATTTCTTTACATTTGTTGTAACTTAGGTAAATTTTGTTCTCATTGCAAAACGCTTCTTACTAAGTCTCTTTGGATGAGTAGACAATCATTTAAATTCCTAACGATGGCAAATATTTTTATGTCATCGGCGTACAACAGAAATAAACAGTGCATGAAACATTCAGTAACGGAATTAATAAAAATTATAAATAACAGGGGACCTAAGATTGATCCCTGTGGCACGCCAGAAGTAACTGGTTACCACATGGAAGTGTGTCCTCGTAACGATACAGCTTGCTGTCGTTTTGTTAGGTATGAGACGAACCAACGTAATAAATTTCCCCTAATTCCGTTATACATAATTTTTTTAATAAGAATAAGATGGTCAACCTTATCAAAAGCTTTTTTGAAATCGCAGTAAATTGCATCTACGGGAACGTACCCATACTACGTGACCTGTTCAGTGGGGGGGGGGGGGGGGGCATCAAAATACCACGCTTGGTCACAAAGGGGGGGGGGGGGGCTTAGGTTTTTACCACGTAGTCAATCTAGAAATCTCGCGTTTTTTTTCGAGCTACGAGGGGAGGTTTTTAAGTTCGCGGAATGGGAAGGTAAGTGATTAATGGGGGGTACCGCTGAATTAGGTACTAATTGAACAACTCATTTTTAGGATAAACACCGGGTTTTATCGTTATTAGGTCATTAGTCTTTGAGCTATCTTCGACCAAACACTTCAATCGGGAAGAAATTGTGAAATGTGGAGAAAATTGAGTTCCGCGCTGTTATAAAGTTCTTTTAAGTTAATTTAAAGATCGGAAAAATGTATTAGGGTAGTAGGTGAATATATTGAAAAGGAAAAATAATTTTGGTTTTTATTTTCACTCCTTACCCAATCCGCAAACTTAAAAACCCACCCTCGTACATTCAAATAAGTGAAAAAGTTCAGGGAACGTGTTTGTTGAAGATGATTGAGATGAAAAATGTTTATAAAAATAACTAGAATACAAGAAATTTGAATAAATAATTACTCACGGTAGATTTGTTTATTATTTATTAGCACACAGCCAAACTTAACTTCTGGCAAAACTATAAACAAAATGATTTCGATGATTAATTTGCTATTATTTATTTGTTTAGTGACAAGATTTAAATAGAAAAGTAATTCCCAACTTTTTCTTAAAGACTAAAAGTTGTAAGTGGGTATTCTATCTAAAACCCTTGCAATTAATAAAACAATTTTTTTTTTTACAAAAACAAATTCTAATTTAATTTGACCATGTTTAAAATGATAAGGTATTGAAATATAGTTACCCTCTGCGTCCAAATTAAGAAAAATATTCTGCATTCAAGAAAATAAAAATGTACTTCAGTTTAAAGAAAGATAAGTTTACCTGTTGAAGTGAGGTTAAGCAGGAGGTTCCTGGAGCATGTGTTCAGTTGTTCAGTATTCAGTCAGCAGGCTCTGCATCTGACGTGTGTCTTGCTTGGATTGCGTATTGCAATACAACAATACAACAACAATAACAATATTCAATATCTTGGATTGCGTATTGCAATACAACAATACAACAACAATAACAATATACAACAATACAACAACAATAACAATATTCTGTCAAAATATCTCCCATTATATTTAAGAAATTCTATGAATTTAAAGTGATTTGTTAACAGAAAATTGTAGTAGGCAAAAACCCATGGTGATAAACAAGTGCATCTTACATTATTAACAGTTTTTATACACTCAATATACCTTAAACTGCTCTCAAAAAAAGTTTAATTTGAAGCTGTCAATACATAGTGTTCTAAAGATATACCAAAAGTGTCTAGTGATTAGTACCGAGTTACAAATCATACTTTAACATTCAATTATTAATTAAGTGCGGGAAAAAAAATAAGATTGTTCAAAAATAGCCTCATCACCAACACAAACTGAAAAAATGGCAACATCACATCGTCATCATAAAACTAGATCCAACTCTTCCTCGGGAGATTCATCCAGCTCCGTTATGGAGCAACTTGCTAGGATCAGCGACCAGCTAGCCGCGCTGTCCTACTTGCCAGCCGCCGTCAAGGAACTGCGGGATGAGGTCAGTGATGTCAAACACTCCATCGACTTCAGCGGAAAAATAGTAGAGGATATGAGCAAAAAAATCACGGCAATGGAGAATAAGCTGAAGCTGGTCGACTCATTAAAAAATGAAGTCGATTCCCTGAAGGTCCGCTTAGCCAACATTCAAGATGACATGGAGCAGCGTGACCAGTGGGCGCGCCGCTCCAATATAGAATTAGTCGGCATTCCTGAAAGGAATGGAGAAAACCTAATAGGTATTGTTTCCAGCCTTGCTCGAAAAACAGGGTTCGACCTTGATCCCAAAATTGATATAGATTTCGTTACACGAGTGGCACCGAAGGAATCGAAGAAAGGTCAACATAAGCCCATAATTATCAAAATGCAAGCTAGATATAGAAAGGATGATTTCTTGTCTTCAATCCGAAAGATGCAAAATTTAACCGGCAGCGACATCGGATGTGGCGGCGACTCCCGCGTCTACGCTAACGACCACCTGACGAGCGCATCAAAACGGCTGCTGCACCTGACGAAGGAAGCAGCCAAGCAAAATAACTTTCGCTTCGTCTGGGTCCGCAATTGCAGAATCCTTGTCAGAAAATCCGAGGGTTCTCACATCAGATCGATCCGAAAGGCTGAAGACTTAAACAAAATCTTATAAAACTTACACCTACACAAATGTTAACATTTTTATTTCTTATTTTTTATTTCTTCATAATATCTCTGTTTTTAACATGTAATTGCCTCTTAATCTCAGCACTGTATAACAAAATCTCTTCTAATAATTTTAGCTCTCTTGTCTCGCTCACTACCATATTAATGAATCATTTACTTTGCTGGAAGTACTTAACAAAAATAATATTATTGTATTACTCCACTGTAATCACTGCAAACGTACGTTATTATTGTAACCATGTAAATTTAATGGGTTCGATTTCAAAATCAAGATTCACCATAAAATCTTTAAAAAATGTATACTATTTTACAGTTTTCAATGTCAAATTGTCAATTATAATATTATATTCAACTGATCTTTGCTACGTTTCCATAGTCCAACATACTGTATTATTATTATTATTGTTTTCACATAATATGTTGACCTACATGTTCCATTCAAATGCATGCTCTCGGTGAATTAAATATATATTATCAAAATGTTAGAGGTCTCCGAACCAAAACGCATGTGTTTCTTTCCAGCATTCTTAATGCCGATTATGACGTGATATGCCTAACTGAGACATGGCTTCTGCCAAGTATATTTGACTGTGAATTATTCGATGAACGTTATGTAGTGTACCGTTGTGATCGCGACTACATGTTGTTAGACCAGGCGCTCGGTGGTGGTTCACTGATTGCAGTACGTCGCGAACTGCCCGCGTGCCCCTCACTCTCCCTCCCACCCGTACAGCGCGCAGAGATATCCACAGCTACTCTTGCACTAGGCTCTGGCGCGCGTGCTTCTAAACTACGCATATACTGCTCATACTTCGTCCAAGGTGCGGAGCAGAGTAAATCTTTAAGTGACTTTTTTGAATTTATATCTTCGTTGTATACCAATTTCCCTGATGATGAATTCCTTCTATTAGGAGATTTCAACATACCACATGCCCAATGGCTTCTGCCTTTGACCGCAGACGGTGCCCTGGTACTTAATAGATCCTCAACCGATGCACTAACTTCAACACTTTCTGATTTTTTAGACTTTACCGGCTTCCATCAATTCAACAACCAGCTTAATGTAAACGAGCGTGTTCTCGACCTGGTGATTTCGAGTTGCATGTGCACTGTAAGGGGGTGCAATACACCGTTAGTGCCGGAGGATGCACACCACCGCTGAGGTGGTGCTGCGCATGGCCCGCGAGCCGTCCCTCCAAATCCCACGCTCGCGCACGGTCCGCTCCTATCACAGCGCTGACTATGTGCAGATTAATAGCGCCTTAGCAGCCGTTGACTGGACAACGACTCTTAACAGCAGTAATGTAGACTCAGTCACGGCGCGCTTCTATTCAGAATTAAATAAGGTAATTGTCATGCATGTACCATCTAGAACAGTAAACATAGATTCCAGATACCCCCCATGGTACAGCGCTGTCTTAAAAAAAGTAATTAAAGATAAACTTAAATTCCACAAAAAATATAAAATTTATAACCGCATCTCTGACTATCAAACTTTCTCTCTTCTCCGAGAACGACAAAAGCATATGGAGAAGGTGTGCTATGATAATTTCATTAATATGGCCGAAATTAATATCAATACCGATCCCAAACACTTCTGGACCTTTGTTAAATCTAAGCAAAGAAGCTCTGAACTACCTAACAATATGTTTCTTAACTCCCAGCGTGTATCGGGTGGAGAAGCTATAAGTAACTTATTCAACATACATTTTCAATCCTCCTTTGAATCCCCCGCCCCGTCCACCTCGTCTAACAATCGAATATATAATCCAAACACCTCAGTACTAAATCTTAATAATGTTCATATAGACACTGAATTAGTTTGTAAATATCTCAAATCATTAGATCCTACCAAAGGCAGTGGGCCTGATGGTATACACCCGGTATTTTTAAAGAATTGCGCTAATGTTTTATGTTATCCGCTAAGTCTAATATTCAAAACTTCTTTGTCTTCTGGTATTTTTCCACTAGAATGGAAAAGTTCATATATTGTGCCTATATTCAAAAAAGGCGACAAACACAACATAGAAAATTACAGACCAATCTCTAAATTAAATGTAATGGGTAAACTTTTTGAAAAGATTGTTTTCGATATCATTTTTCCTTGTATACGACCACACATCATTTCGAATCAACACGGCTTCGTGAACAGAAAATCAACAGAAACTAATCTGTGCGAATTTGTTGACACAGTCCTTGTTGCTATGGATAACGGTTTTCAAGTCGATGTAGTCTACACAGACTATTCCAAAGCCTTTGATAAAATTCCACACAGCATTTTAATTGAGAAAGTCGAAGCAATGGGTATACACGGTGACCTCCTTCGTTGGTTAGCCTCTTATCTCGACAATCGTACGCAAGCTGTAACTGTACTGGGGTTCTGCTCTAGCTTTGTCCCCGTAACCTCAGGAGTTCCCCAAGGATCTCACCTTGGCCCCCTTTTATTCAACATTTTTATGAACGATGTTAACAAAACTATTCGTAATTCTCAGCTGTTCCTATATGCGGATGACAAAAAGATCGTCAAAATCATTAAATCTGAGATGGATTGTATAGAGCTCCAGGATGACCTGAACTCCCTGGTCAATGTGTATTGTTTAGAAAACCGCCTTCTTTTGAATGCAGATAAATGTTCCGTCATATCTTATTCTCGAAAGAAAAACACTATACTATATCCGTACATAATTAAAAACAATCTTTTAAATAGAGTAAATGAAATTAAAGATCTTGGAGTTCTATTAGACAGTAAGCTTCTTTTTCAATCTCACGTCGAGCACATCACGTCTAAGGCTTTGAAAATGCTAGGATTTATACTTAGAGTAAGTTCTGTTTTCAAAAATCCACAAACATTTAAGATTCTCTACATATCATACGTCAGAAGCCACCTAGAGTATGCTTCAACAGTATGGAACCCCCATTGTTCTACATATAAATCGAATATAGAAAGAGTCCAGAAAAAGTTTTTGAAATATGTTTCGTTTCGCATGCGAAATGATGTAAATTATGTCTCTATGAACCTCAAAACCCTTGATCAACGCAGAGATATCAGAGACCTAGTAATGCTTTATAAGATAATCCACAATTTTATTGATAGCCCTTACCTATTACAAAATATCAATTTCAGATGTCCAATAAAAGTCACTCGATCTCCAGACATATTTTATATTCCTAAGAGCAATGCTAATTATCTTCAAAATGTGTTTATAAGAAGAAGCTGTAGCACTTTCAATAGATTATGCACAGACATTGACATGTTTAACACGAACCTTGCTAACTTCATAAAATTCGTAAAAAGTAATATTCAACGGAAAACTTAATGTTTCATTAATTCCTTATCTTTCTGTTACATTTTCATTTTTCTTCATTTTCATTACATTTTCTTTTTTGATTTCAGCAGTTTGAAAATACATTTTTTGTAGATTTAAGTTAGTAGATGCACTTTTTCAGAACTGTTTATATTACATACATATATTGTTTTGTTTGTTTTTTTTTTATTTTTATTATGGTCTCAAATTTTTATGTCGTTATTTTATTGGTCAATGATATGACTATCTCTAACACTGTTATATATGAACTTGTAATGACTGTTTATAACGCTAATAAATAAAATAAAAATAAAATAAAATTGCGTAGACTGCCCAGGGTAGCCATAGCTTCACTATTACATCTGCCTTGTCTCTTGCTTGGATTGCGTATTGCATAGACTGCCCAGGGTAGCCATAGCTTCACTATTACATCTGCCTTGTCTCTTGCTTGGATTGCGTATTGCGTAGACTGCCCAGGGTAGCCATAGCTTCACTATTACATCTGCCTTGTCTCTTGCTTGGATTGCGTATTGCATAGACTGCCCAGGGTAGCCATAGCTTCACTATTACATCTGCCTTGTCTCTTGCTTGGATTGCGTATTGCATAGACTGCCCAGGGTAGCCATAGCTTCACTATTACATCTGCTTTGTCTCTTGCTTGGATTGCGTATTGCATAGACTGCCCAGGGTAGCCATAGCTTCACTATTACATCTGCCTTGTCTCTTGCTTGGATTGCGTATTGCATAGACTGCCCAGGGTAGCCATAGCTTCACTATTACATCTGCCTTGTCTCTTGCTTGGATTGCGTATTGCATAGACTGCCCAGGGTAGCCATAGCTTCACTATTATATCTGCCTTGTCTCTTGCTTGGATTGCGTATTGCATAGACTGCCCAGGGTAGCCATAGCTTCACTATTACATCTGCTTTGTCTCTTGCTTGGATTGCGTATTGCATAGACTACCCAGGGTAGCCATAACTTCACTATTACACTCAATTATTACCCTTCACTTTACTGCATGTTTTATGGGGACATTCTGTTACAAGTAATTTAACCAACAACCACTTTTGTAGTAGTTTAAAGTAAAACGAATGCACTTGATTAGATTGTCATTAATAATTAATATGTACAGTTCTTATATGTTAAACTATGAGAAAACAGCTCATTTTGTTTATTTAGTAAACAGAAGTTTTATAATTTTACCAGGAGATGGTATTTTAAACTTAAAAAACACTAATTTTTTTCTGACTTTGATTTTTTTTACTTTTATATAGGTTTTATTGTTTTAAATATATTTGAAAAGTTATTATTGTTTGTGTTTTATCCTTCACGGTTTATAGTGAAATGGAGGGCTGGTGGCACTGCCCTTAAAGACTGTTCTCACAATACGGTGGGACAGTCTCGTAGGAAAGAAGACTCACTCCATCGGATTGGCTGCCTGGTGGCTGCGGATGAGTTCAACCACCTCTCCGTGTTCCTTTTCTTCCGCCCAGGAGAGAGCCGTCTTCCCATCCTTGTCCTGACAGGAGACATCGGCATTGTGCTGCAGAAGGATCTCCACAACATTCACATGTCCTTTGAGAGCTGCCCATGACAAGGCTGTTCTGCCATCATCACGCTGAGAGTTAACATCAACACCGCGCTGCAGCAAGAATACCATCATCTCAGCTTGCCCAAGTTCAGCCGCATGCAGAAGAGCAGTGTCACCATCTACATCCCTCAAGTTCAAATCAGCTCCATTCAGTAGTAACAGTTTGACGATTTCTAGATGTCCCATAAATGCAGCATGGTTTAAAGCAGAATGACCGAAATTGCTACTTGCGTGGATGTCTGCTCCTTTCAACAGTAGGTGTTCAACGACCTCTAGATGTCCTTTGCGTGCAGCTAGCATTAATGCAGTCCAGCCGTCATTACTTCTAATGTGGATGTCTGCTCCTTTCTCCAACAGTTTGCATATTGTTGCAAGGTGACCATTATTAACTGCAAGAAGAAGAGCCGAATGACCACTTTTTTTCCGAGAGTTTAGATCAGCACCATTCAACAGTAGGTGTTCAACGATCTCCAGATGACCTCTAATTGCAGCTGTCATTAATGCAGTCCAGCCGTCATTATCTCTCACATGGATGTCTGCTCCTTTCTCCAACAGTTTGCATACTGTTGCAAGGTGACCATTTAGAGCTGCAAGAAGAAGAGCCGAATCACCATTTTTTAACTGAGAGTTTAATTCGGCACCATTCAACAACAGGTATTCAACGATCTCTAGATGACCCCTACTTGCAGCTACAATTAATGCAGTTCCGCCGTCATTATCCTTTACGTGGATGTCTGCTCCTTTTTCCAACAGTTTGCATACTGTTGCAAGGTGACCATTTAGAGCTGCAAGAAGAAGAGCCGAATCACCATTTTTTACCTGAGAGTTTAATTCAGCACCATTCAACAGTAGGTGTTCAACGATCTCTAGATGTCCCTTACTTGCAGCATTGGTTAATGCAGTCCAGCCGTCATTAGCTCTCATGTGGATGTCTGCTCCTTTCTCCAACAGTTTGCCTACTATTGCAAGGTGACCATTAAGAGCTGCAAGAAGAAGAGCCGAATGACCATTTTTTTTCTGAGAGTTTATATCAGCTCCTTTCAATAATAGCTGTTCAACGATCTCTAGATGTCCATTACTAGCAGATAACGTTAATGCAGTCCAGCCATCTTTATCCTTTACGTGGACGTCTGCTCCTTTCTCCAACAGTTTGGATACTGTTGCAAGGTGACCATTAAGAGCTGCAAGAAGAAGAGCTGAGTCACCATTTTTTTTCTGAGAGTTTAATTCAGCGCCATTCAACAGTAGGTGTTCAACGATCTCTAGATGACCCTTACTTGCAGCTATCATTAATGCAGTCCAGCCGTCATAATGCCTGACGTGGATGTCTGCTCCTTTCTCTAAAAGTTTGCATACTGTTGCAAAGTCACCATGATTAGATGCAAGAAGAAGAGCCGAATAACCATTTTTATCCTGAGAGTTTAATTCAGCACCATTCAATAGTAGGTGTTCAACGATTTCCAGATGCCCTTCAAGTGCAGCAAGAATTAATGCAGTCCAGCCGTCATTATCTCTCACGTGAATGTCTGCTCCGTTCTCCAACAGTTTGCATACTGTTGCAAGGTGACCATTATTAGCTGCAAGAAGGAGAGCCGAATAACCATCCTTTTTCTGAGAGTTAAGATCAGCATCATTCAGTAGTAGGTGTTCAACGATCTCTAGATGACCCCTACTTGCAGCTACAATTAATGCAGTTTCGCCGTCATTATCCTTTACGTGGATGTCTGCTCCTTTTTCCAACAGTTTGCATACTGTTGCAAGGTGACCATTTAGAGCTGCAAGAAGAAGAGCCGAATCACCATTTTTTACCTGAGAGTTTAATTCAGCACCATTCAACAGTAGGTGTTCAACGATCTCTAGATGTCCATTACTTGCAGCATTGGTTAATGCAGTCCAGCCGTCATTAGCTCTCATGTGGATGTCTGCTCCTTTCTCCAACAGTTTGCATACTGTTGCAAGGTGACCATTATTAGCTGCAAGAAGAAGAGCCGAATGACCATCTTTTTTCTGAGAGTTTAGATCAGCTCCTTTCAATAATAGCTGTTCAACGATCTCTAGATGTCCATTACTTGCAGATAACGTTAATGCAGTCCAGCCATCTTTATCCTTTACGTGGATGTCTGCTCCTTTCTCCAACAGTTTGGATACTGTTGCAAGGTGACCATTAAGAGCTGCAAGAAGAAGAGCTGAGTCACCATTTTTTTTCTGAGAGTTTAATTCAGCACCATTCAACAGTAGGTGTTCAACGATCTCTAGATGACCCTTACTTGCAGCTATCATTAATGCAGTCCAGCCGTCATTATGCCTGACGTGGATGTCTGCTCCTTTCTCTAAAAGTTTGCATACTGTTGCAAAGTCACCATGATTAGATGCAAGAAGAAGAGCTGAATAACCATTTTTATCCTGAGAGTTTAATTCAGCACCATTCAATAGTAGGTGTTCAACGATTTCCAGATGCCCTCCAAGTGCAGCAAGAATTAATGCAGTCCAGCCGTCATTATCTCTCACGTGGATGTCTGCTCCGTTCTCCAACAGTTTGCATACTGTTGCAAGGTGACCATTATTAGCTGCAAGAAGAAGAGCCGAATAACCATCCTTTTTCTGAGAGTTAAGATCAGCACCATTCAGTAGTAGGTGTTCAACGATCTCTAGATGACCCCTACTTGCGGCTGTCATTAATACAGTCCTGCCGTCATTATCCCTTACGTGGATGTCTGCTCCTTTCTCCAAAAGTTTGCATACTGTTGCAAGGTGACCATGATAAGATGCAAGAAGAAGAGCCGAATCACCATTTTTTACCTGAGATTTTAATTCAGCACCATTCAACAACAGGTATTCAACGATCTCTAGATGACCCCTACTTGCAGCTACAATTAATGCAGTTCCGCCGTCATTATCCTTTACGTGGATATCTGCTCCTTTTTCCAACAGTTTGCATACTGTTGCAAGGTGACCATTTAGAGCTGCAAGAAGAAGAGCCGAATCACCATTTTTTACCTGAGAGTTTAATTCAGCACCATTCAACAGTAGGTGTTCAACGATCTCTAGATGTCCCTTACTTGCAGCATTGGTTAATGCAGTCCAGCCGTCATTAGCTCTCATGTGGATGTCTGCTCCTTTCTCCAACAGTTTGCATACTGTTGCAAGGTGACCATTATTAGCTGCAAGAAGAAGAGCCGAATGACCATCTTTTTTCTGAGAGTTTATATCAGCACCTTTTAACAATAGGTGTTCAACGATCTCTAGATGTCCCTTACTTGCAGCTACCATTAATGTTGTCCAGCCGTCATTATCTCTTACGTGAATGTCTGCTCCTTTCTCCAACAGTTTGCATACTGTTGCAAGGTGACCATTATTTACTGCAAGAAGAAGAGCCGAATGACCATTTTTTTTCCGAGAGTTTAGATCAGCACCATTCAACAGTAGGTGTTCAAAGATCTCTTGATGACCCCTACTTGCAGCTACCGTTAATGCAGTCCAGCCATCATTATCCCTTACGTGAATGTCTGCTCCTTTCTGCAACAGTTTGCATACTATTGCAAGGTGACCATTTAGAGCTGCAAGAAGAAGAGCCGAATCACCATTTTTTTTCTGAGAGTTTAATTCAGCACCATTCAACAGTAGGTGTTCAACGATCTCTAGATGACCCCTACTTGCAGCTGTCATTAATGCAGTCCAGCCGTCATTATGCCTAGCGTGGATGTCTGCTCCTTTCTCCAAAAGTTTGCATACTGTTGCAAAGTCACCATGATTAGATGCAAGAAGAAGAGCCGAATAACCATTGTTATCCTGAGAGTTTAATTCAGCACCATTCAATAGTAGGTGTTCAACGATTTCTAGATGACCCCTACATGCAGCTGTCATTAAAGCAGTCCAGCCGTCATTATCCCTTGTGTGAATGTCTGCCAGTTTCTCTAACAGTATCAATACTGTCTCATAGTGCCCTCCTTGTGCAGCTAACATTAAGGCGCTAGAACCATTTATTGATTTGATAGAAGAAAACATTTGATATATTCCAGTATGTGGAAATGCGGTTGCCTCTTCATCGGTTTGATTATCATTTTTGATTATGTGTTTAATAAAACTCATTACTTTTGTTTTTAAACGTTCAAAAGATGTCATCTTTTTCAATCCGTCAAAGGAATTTTTTGAGGGATGTAGTAAATATTTAACAATACTAAGGTTTCCTTGTTCTGCTGCGTAGTGTAAGGGATTCTTTTCATATTTATCAAATGACATACAAACTCCTAGATCAGAAAATAATTTAAACAACGTATGATCTTCTTTACTTGCTACGAGATTGATGGCAGTATCACCCTTACTATCAATGGCAATCATTAAATGAGTGCGCTCAGCATCACTTTCCATGCCATTTAAGATCTTATACACACTGCTGTAGGCATTCTCTCTCACCGCTATCATAAACGGAGTGATTTGTTTTCTGATCTGTTCAGTTCTTATTAAGGCCCGATGTAACCTACTTGATGGTTGTTTATTCGACATACATTCGCTAAACAAGTTCTGATCTTTCTCGCATTCAATATCTATGAAAGAAGCAAGCATAAGTTTAAGTAGTGACTCGTACGAACTATTCACCATAATTCCTTCAATTTGCTTTACAATATTGAGATTTCTATTCTCTAATGCTATGTTCAGTGCGGTCCTTCCGGCCTTGTCTCTTGCTGCCATAAACGAGATGTAGTTTTCCTCAGATATCCTACTGCTCGGGCCACTAAGGAGGACTTCAAATGTGCGCACATTCTGTTCTTCTGCTGCTATATGCAATAGTGTTTTAACTCGATCATGAAAGAATAGTAGACGATTTTCAGACCAGTGTTTGTACAATATCGAATTACTATCCAGTGCATCGCTCGGTATTGGTGGTGATATAGCAAGCTGGGCCTCTATGAACTTTCTGATTAAATAGTATTCTGGTCTGAGCAAGAAAATGCACAATTGATTTTTAATAATGATATTTTCTTTGTTTTGTATTCGCTGATTTTCTTGTCTGAGCCAATGGGTGAAAAAATCTGCGCAAAAGTATTCTTCAAACGTGCGGTGAATGAATGAAAATGTTTTCCCAATATTAGCCCGGATCAGCCCTAGTCCACTCATGTCTTTCAGTTGTTGGTCGGATATTATTTTGTTTGGTAAATATTCTGCAGCAAACTTTGGGACAAAGGACTGGAAAGCCAGGACACCATGCTTTTCCATTATGCTTGAAAACATCTGATCTTGAATAGTAAGCGGAAGTCCTTTATTGAAAATATTTTTCTGTTCAAAGTATATTGACTTCTTGACTTCGATAAATTGTGTATACAAATCATGCAGATTGATGATTTTGCATAAGTTCTGCGCTGGTTCGGTAGACACCACAGACTGTATGGCATGCTGGAGGAACACTTCAGCTAGCATACGGATCTGCAGCGGGATACCCATGAAGCTGGCCACGTCTTTCCCCAGCACTCCCTCCACCTCCTCCCGCAGCTCTCTAGCAAACTGGCGCAACCTCCCCTTCTCTCCATTCTCTTTAAGTTCCAAGGCCAGGTGAGGAAGCCAGGAATTCACCATGAAGTCATCCTGTTCTGTTTTTGTTAGTTTTTGTAACTCTGTGGAAAATTCTGACAATTCATTTTCAAGCCATTCTTGCGGATGTACCCGTGTAGTGACTACTGTTTTGCAATTTGTGGTGTTTTTTAAATATTTCAAAAACTGTAAAGTTTTGACTTTAGAATTTTCTTTAGTTATTTCATCAAATGCATCCACTAAAATACAAACTTGCCTCGAACTATCTGATTTGAGGCAATGCTGTAAAAGGCTGCGCAGAAAATCATCATCAGTAGGTAAACCCGAAGCATGAATCAAACATTTAGTAACTGATTGCAGGTTCAATTTCGAGGGTAGTTTGTCTATAGCGGTCAAGTGATTGTGATCGATTCTCAGAACCCAAGAGTCTCGTATGAGCTCCGATATGCGGGTCAGGCTGGTGGTCTTTCCCATGCCAGGATCGTCAGCTATGATGGTCAGCTTCTTCCCTGTATTGCAAAAGGCATCTTCCTCAGTAGGGTCGCTGTAGTCCCTTATGATGAAGGGACGCAGGCCATCCAGAGAGCCGTGGGAGTATTGCCAGACCAGACACGGGCGGCCTCTAATCTCCAGCTTTTCAAAATAATGTTCGTTGAATTTTTCCTCTTTGCTTTTTTGTCCCGTATTCAATTCATGAGAACGATTTTGATTTTCAAAGTGATCTCTCGAGATAAATGATTCCTCAGCTTTACATGGCCTGTCCCCGATCTTCTGCATTTTGAAATTATGCTTGTTGAATGTTTCTTCTAATATTTCAACTTCCGTTTTCAATTTAAAATGCTCTTTTGAAACAAATATTACCTCATCTTCCTTGGATAAATTGAAGGAACTAATGAGTGAGATTTTATCTTTCGCATTGTTGAATATAAAAACATCTCCATTTCCGCTGTAGCCAACAAATTCATTCATTGATTTAATTATAAAACGAGTGTGGAACTTCCTGGGCATGTAGAGGCCGCCATTGTAAACTTCTCTCAGGGAGAGGCCTTCTGCGCTTAAATGTAACCAATAGATTATTCTAGCTGATGACTCCTCCCGACACTTTTCCATAAATAGTTCTTGTCCATCGTCCTCGGCCGTAAAGATCCTCTCCCGCGCGGGTGCTGCCCCCTCCCCCCAGTAGTCCCGGCTGAGCCGCTCGGGATCACTGATCACCAGCAGTGGTCCGGCAGCCCCGCTCCTCTCTAGTAGTGTGGTAAGCCTCGCTTTGTCTACTAGCCTGTTCCCTTTGGAGTACAGGACTTCTAAATCGCAAAGCCTGGGAAGTTTTATTGGGATATAAGCCTTATAACTGGCGTCTATTGCGAGTTTCTTTGAAATTGGCGAAATTAAAGAATTGATTTTGTTTCGAACCTGCTCGTCGACAGATTTACAGTCAACTCCGAGTAGTGCATTAAGGCTTAGAATTTCTTCTCCTAGTGCTATTGCATCCCGTGCAAATATATCCTCTCTAGATGTAATTGTCAAGTCGCTCAATTCAAAGGCTTTTAAAGGCTTCGTTACAATGGTCAGATTGAAGTCCTTAAATAATTGATTTTTATTTTGTGGCGGTAGAATGATGATGAGCTTCTTAAGGCTGCATTCAACTAAATTTGTTAAAAGTTTTTTGAAAGTATCGTTCGGGAGTGAGTTATCAGTTGGAGAATCGAACTCAAGAGTGAGCAGGTTATTAATAGTAACACTCCTCTTATTCAAGGCTTCGATGTCAATTTTCTTAGCTATATCAGTCAAATTATTCCAACTTAGGGACGTGTGACAGTTGTCGTCTTTTAAATACCTTTTATTCGAATCTTTGATTTCAGTATTAAGCAAGATGTTGTTTAATCTAGCAGCTTCAAATTTAGTATCACTAGTCTCAATTTGTAAAACACGATGGTTGGGATTTTCTAAAAATTTATTCAACTCCAAGGTGTCTTCGCAGTCCAATATATCAGGCAAGGTGCGGAGGTAGGCCTGACCAGTCAAATATAAGGGAGCTGTCTTTATACTCTCATTCTGTTTATAAAGAGCATCCATTATCTCCTCGGGAAACCAGCGAAACAATTGTTTCGTTTGTCTTATCACTTTTTCCAAATCTCCCGTCTTTGAATCACAAGTGATAGTTTTTCTTCTAGTATTAATCTTAGTTTCTGGGAAATCCAATTTGTCTATATTTATGGAGGACTGAAAATTTTCAATTTCCGACAGGTTACTTATCGTATTGCTTCGAAAAAAACTCATATTTTTAACAAATTTCAACTCCACCGTAGAAAATACTCCCAGATGACAAGTGTTTCTTAAACTAATTTCCATCAATGGCCATCCATCACCTTGGAGAGTTTTTCCGCCGGCAAGTCCTCCTGGCCAATTCTCCACCACAAATCTATTTCTCTTACCATCATTAATGGCTTTGATTAAGGGGTCTAAAGCATGAGTGTCCATATTAAATGAAGTGGCCTTCTTAAAATCTTTCATTGGAATGTATTGTATGTTTCCCGCATGAATGCCCGTCCTGTTTACCAGATTTGGATCACATAATATGTTGGTGATATTTATTTCCTCGGTGAACATAAACCTGGAAGGGTTATATGGGTCGATAAAATCTTTGCATAACTTCAATAACATGTTCTTAACTCCCGGACTTTCCAAGGCCAGGGTATGCGCATGGAGGCCTTCTTCGGGGTCAACTATCCAACGGAAGCATTTGCCATCACTCTTAAAATATTTTACCGTCAGAGTGGTGACCCCGGCCAGCCATGCCCCCAGCGAGTGACCACTGAAGGACAAAACAAAGCGGCAGTGACGATGATCTTTATTTACTTTCTCAATTTCTTCTTTAATGTCCTCAGCAAATGTGATTGCAGAACACATATGATCCGTGTAGCTGTTGAAGTATACACCTTTCACGTCAGCCCAGAGCGCCCCCAACTTAGTGGGTATCGTCCCTCTATGGGCTATGACGATCTGTTGCAGCGACGGGCTCCAGAAGGCACAGCCGAAGTATCCAGTGAAGATTTTATCCTTCAAGGAGCCGTTCTTTGCAGTGGTGAGCAGGGACCAATCTCCAGGCAGCACCAGCTCTCCCATGCAATCGGAGTAAGCCAACTTCGCGAATTCCGCTAATACTTGTTCATTGGGATACGGCTCCATCGCTATTTTATCTCTGTTATTTTCAATGGGTTTAAATTGTATGAGGGTTTCCCGCCAGTTAGGAGAGCTGTAAATCAAGTTCTTGTATGCCAGCATGTTGAGGAGTCAGGAGAAGTAGTGTTATGGAGATTTTGAAATGGATTCTGAAACATAAAAAAACAATAGCCAGAGTTGAAATGTATTATATTCACTAATATACAGACAGACATACTGTGAGCAAAGCATATATTTCTTCATACTGACAAACCATCCTACTAATGATTTATCCAAGCAAGACACAGACATACACACACGCAGCAATACACTGAGCGCACATATTATTATGTAGGTCTTGTTGTATTTTGTGACAATCTCAAATATAAAGTGCAACACCTCCAAAACCTCTTCCTCGTCTACTTTTCCTACCCTTTCTTTTGGCTTCCTTAAGGCTCCTTAGTAAACATTAAAAAAGAAGAAGAAGATGGTTCGAAAGGAAGATATATGTAGTATATAAATAAGAATTTAAAAGGTACCGCGCTAATTAAAAAAAATATATTATAATTTCTCAACATCTTCAAACGCACAAAATAAAATCTATCTATATATTTTTTCCTTATCTTTGATTACGTTTGGTCTACTGTTTTGAGGAAGTGCAAATAATATTTCTCTAGACCCACTAGAAACAGCATAAAAGGCAACCACGAAACTAATTTTTCAAGTAGGTACCACGAATACTGATTCAATTAGACATTTCCGTAAAATCGTCAATTCTTCCCCACTTTAAATACAAGCTACATATCCCTTTACTATACAGTCCTATATAATAAGGAGGTC
The DNA here is from genome assembly GCA_929108145.2 of Limnephilus rhombicus. Taxonomy (NCBI): domain Eukaryota; kingdom Metazoa; phylum Arthropoda; class Insecta; order Trichoptera; family Limnephilidae; genus Limnephilus; species Limnephilus rhombicus. The sequence goes on along the minus strand of OV815290.1, from coordinate 20,377,312 downwards.
TTCAATAAATATTTCAAATTTTAAAAAAAAACACACACATTTAACAGAATACTAAATAACAGAAGAATCTTGCAAAAAGAAACTATGTTCCTTAGACATTAACAAATCTGCAGGTCCAGACTCCAACCCGCTAATTTTCCTAAAACATTGCTCTTCTGTATTGTCTAAGCCACTAACCATTCTCTTTAATCAACTACTATCTTCTGGACATTTTCCTGTCTACTGGAAATCCAGCTATATTATCCCAATACTTAAAAAAAGGCGATGAGACTGACATTTCAAACTATCGACCTATATGCATATCATATGTATTACCAAAAATCTTTGAATCTAGTTCTTGATTAAATATATCCCACATTAACAGAGATAATAAATGACACACAACATGGCTTCATTAGAAGTAGATCAACTTCACCAAATTTATTACTCTTTTAAAACTATATATTGGAGTCTTTTTTTTTAAACAAACCATTTGACTGTATATATATACTGATTTCTCGAAAGCTTTTGATAAAGTGTCCCACAAAATACTGAACCTTAAACTTCGTTTTCTGGGAATCAGAGCAAATATGTTAAGCTGGCTAAGTAGTTACACATCAGTTTGAACTTTAGTCGTTAAAGTAAAATCTTTTATATCCAAACCATTTTCCGCTACTAGTGGCGTACCGCAAGGTAGTCATCTTGGCCCAATTTTATTTCTTGTTTTTAAAAACGACACAGTCAACTGCCTTAAAGACGTTAAAGTATTGCTTTTTGCTGATGACATCCAATTATATAAAGAAATAACTCTCCTAAATCACTATGAAATTCTTCAATCCAATAAAGAAATCTAAAAAATAGGTGCTCACAAAACAATATATATATTTAAATGTAGAAAATGCAAAACTTTGGCCTTTTCCAGAAAAAAACATTACTGATTTTCGACTATTCAATAAATAAAATAAATTTAGAAAAAGTATCGGAAATGCGGGATCTTGGCATAATAATGGACGAGAAACTAAACTTCACGGTCCACATTCAACAAACTGCACATAAGGGTGTGAAAACATTAGAATTTGTATTGAGAACAATTAAAAACTTTGAATCGTTTTAAATTATTAAACAATTGAACACATCCATTGTTAGAAGCCTTAAAGAATATAACTCCATAGTCTGGACATCCATCTACAAAATTCATATCTTATATATAAAAATGAATAGCTAAATGTGTTGCAAAGCGCAAATCTCGAGAGCAGCTGAACCGATTTCGCTAATTCATTTTTTTGAATATTCCTTGAAGTATGAGGATGGTTCTTACGGAGAGAAAAATTAAGAAAATTGTGCAAAAAATGGATAATTTCAGAAAACATCGCACGTTTGACAGTTCCCGTGTTTGAGAATGACATTTTGCAAAACAATGATTATTCAATCAGGATTCTGTTTTTGAAAATCTTTAAGTTGATAAATATATTTAAAGTAGGTACTCCCCTACTTGAAGCGCTCCACGGGGTGAGACTAGGAGATGGATTGGCCTGCCTCTTATTCAACATAGTCTTAGAAAAAGTTATTCGTGACTCAGGCATCGAGATAAGAGCAACGATATTTGACAACTCTGTGCAACTATTGGCTTACGCTAATGATATCGACATAATAGCGAAAACTCCAGATGCTTTACGTAACGCCTTTATAAATCTTGAAAGCTCTGCCAAAAATATGGGTCTCGTAGTAAACCAGCAAAAGACCAAATACATGGCTGTAGGATGCACCCAACAAATCCCAACTCTCTTATGTGGAAAACAAAATTTCGAAACGGTACCAAGATTCACATACCTAGGTTCCCTGATAACAAACGACAATAATACCACAGAGGAGATCCAGAAGCGCATAGTGAACGCAAATCGCTGTTATTTCCGCCTTCAAAACCAATTAAAGTCCAGACTGCTCTCCAGAAACACGAAGATATTAGTGTACAAAAAACTTATCAGACCAGTACTTACGTACGCAGCTGAAACTTGGTACTAAGAGGAATGAGCGAGCACTGGACGTTTTTGAAAGAAAAATTTTGAGGCAACAATGAGCTCTATACTTTGTTTACGGAGCTAAACGTCGCAAAATTTATAAAACTGGGAAGACTTCGGTGGCTGGGTCATATAATAATAATAAATTTGGACAACTTATATAGCGCTGTTTTTGCGAAAAATCGCCTCAAGAGCGCTGTACAAATTAGCATGGATTTTACATTAAAATTTACTTAACTTAGGAGGCTCGATAACAACTCGTCTTGCAGCTATCAAGCGCATGGATTATTGGAATTCTTGCCCCGCAATAATACATTTACCTTATGTATTTAGTAATCTACTTAACATCCTAAGTCTAGCTTAATCTAACTTAATCTAACTTAATCTACTTAATCTAACCTAACCTAACTTAATCTTACTCGTGAATCTTACATGTGAAGAGAATGGCCGAGCATCAAACACCAAAGTCCCTGCTGAACTCAAGACCAAAGCCAATAGTGATGATGATGACTCCCCTAATAGTTTGAATCGAATCAAAAATTTTAGATATTTTAAATAGGTACCTATGTTAGGTACCAAATTTAATATACATCATAAATGGAAATTTGAATAAAAATTGTAAAAGGTGGCACGCGGGCTGTTTAAAAACTGTATGTACTGGGTGAATATATGGAACGCGGGAGGAGGGTTGGCGGGACGAGGGAGCGGGAAAGGGAAGAGGGAAGGCGGGGAAGGTGGAAGGGGAACTCGGGAGGGGAAAGGGACGTGTGACGGGGAGGGGAACTCGGGAGGGGGGTTCGCAGGATGGGGGAAGGGGGGAGAGTGGAGTGGGGAGGGGGAAGGTGGAGGTGACGGAGTGGGAACGTGAGAGGGGAAGAGGACGCAGGAGAAGAAGAGGAGGCGGAAGGGGAACGGGACGAATGGGAAAGGACACTCAGGGAGAAACAAGTTCTTTATTAAATGGCATAGCAACGCATGCCGGGACCAGCTAGTTCATTATTTTTATTTTTTTTTATTTATTATTTAAACGCCCGTACATAGGGCTATTACATACATAATACAAGTATATCGAACATTTACAAACATTATATATATAGAATAACATACAGTACATACATACGATGCATATTAGTACAACAAATATTTATCATTTTACAAACATATCAGTTACATAAATAACTAGTTATTTTTGCTTTGATGCAAGACGGTGAGGTTTTGAAAATATCGAAAAGGTCTGTATACGTATTGGCAGTTCGGTGAAAACGCACTAGCGGTGAATGATAGGAATAGTTAGTGCTATGATTGTCACTGTGGAAAAGGTGGTGGAGTCGAGTTGATTTAACAGGGACACGAATATTTATAACACTTATCATTTGAAGGCAGTCTATGAGATTGTTCAGTATTTTAAAAAGTATAAGAATGTCATTAATAGTACGCCGGGTAGAAAGTAGTGGTAGGTTTAGATCAGACATTAATGCATTGTAGCGGATTTAAATTACAGGCTGTCTCAATTTGAATTGAACGTATCGAATAAATTTTCTTTGTACTCTCTCCAAACGGTGTAAGTTACAGGTATAAATACAATACAGATATTAAGTTGCGCCATTGTGACTAGTTCGTAATATTTTTGCTTTGCTTTCAAGTGATTACTAAGTGGTAAAAACACATAAATCGGAAAGTTAATTTAGTGATTGCTGTTTGTAACACAAATACCTAAAATCCATAAAATTCGTATAAGCGATTTACCGTCCCTACTGAGGATAATCAGAAAAATAAAAATATATTTTAATACTACTAAAGTGTTTAACGCAGGTAGTAAGTAAATTTATTTATAAAATGCACTGCAATATCTGCCCGGATCCTGTTATAACATAGGAATCAATTTTTGTATGCTCTGCGTGCAAAGGCACAGTTCATCTAGCATGTGGGGGTTTCACGGAGAACAGTTACCGTAGACTTTCTCAGGAACGGCGGGCATTACTGAAATGCAAACAGTGCAAAAATACGAAGACCAATGTGGCGGGCGCTTCGAGTGCAACGGAGACAATCAGCAGTAACGAACATTTGGAGTCAGGCAAAAAAATTAGCAATAAAGGACCGACGACCACGACACAGGCCCAGATAAACTTAGAAGATCTGCCAGGGTTAGTCTTGGATAAGACATCTAATCTTGAAAGTAAACAAAATGATATCATGGAACAAAACAAGAAAATTCTAGAAAGCATTCAATTCATGAGTGCACAATATGAGGACTTCCTAGGCAGGATGCGTGAAATTGAGTCAAAGAATGAGGATCTTATAAAAAAGAACATCGATTTGGAAGCCAGGATTAATGTGCTGGAGAACTGTCTAGAATTTCAGGAGCGGGCCCTGAAGGCCAACAACTTAGAAATCAGAGGCGTCCCGGAAAATAAAGGAGAAATACTACAAGACGTTATTTTTAACATATGCCAAAAAACTAAATCCAACATTCTAATCAAAGACATAGACGCAATTCATCGTTATTTGAGGTTTTACTCATAAAGTTAAAATAAAAATAAAAATATTCATCCTAGACTTGCAGAAAAGTCAATAGATGTCGCATATTAAATAAAATGGATAAAGATTTATCCAGACACTATCTAGAGAGCATTTAGTTCGGGTTTGAATCTTGCAATCATACATAAAGATAGCAGCCAATAGTATATGCGTTAAGAAAAATGAGGATAGTGTGGGTGGTTCTTAGTCGAAGTATGATACAGTTAAAAGTGACCGAATTGGATATCGACACGGTGGCGCAGTGGTTAGCGCGTTCGCCCGGTAAGCGAGAGGTCCTGGGTTCGAGTCCCAGATGTGTCAATATCTTTTTCTGATTTTTCTGTTTTCAGATTTTCGATTGAGTTTCGCTTATATTGTCTTCATTTAATTAAATATTACAATTTGAGGTTTTACTCATAAAGTTAAAATAAAAATAAAAATATTCATCCTAGACTTGCAGAAAAGTCAATAGATGTCGCATATTAAATAAAATGGATAAAGATTTATCCAGACACTATCTAGAGAGCATTTAGTTCGGGTTTGAATCTTGCAATCATACATAAAGATAGCAGCCAATAGTATATGCGTTAAGAAAAATGAGGATAGTGTGGGTGGTTCTTAGTCGAAGTATGATACAGTTAAAAGTGACCGAATTGGATATCGACACGGTGGCGCAGTGGTTAGCGCGTTCGCCCGGTAAGCGAGAGGTCCTGGGTTCGAGTCCCAGATGTGTCAATATCTTTTTCTGATTTTTCTGTTTTCAGATTTTCGATTGAGTTTCGCTTATATTGTCTTCATTTAATTAAATATTACAATTTGAGGTTTTACTCATAAAGTTAAAATAAAAATAAAAAAATTTTATTTCTATTTTTATCTCAAGAATAATAATACTTACCAGAGTTTATTTCAATCTTCTTTACATTATCTTTTTATTCTTTATTTCTTAGCTTACTTTTAATTGTTATATCTTTATTTTTATCTGTTTTTAGTTTTATTTATCCCTAAATATGTTATTTTTTCTTTCCTCTTCTCATATTTTTTTATCTGTTTATATAAAATAATATGTCATGTATGACTACCACAACACGGGCAATAGCCTAGTGTGGTAGTCAAAAAATACCAACAATGTATCATGTAAACATTTATTAAATAAATAAAAAAAAATAATAAAATAGTATTAACCAAAATTTAAAACGATTGGCGTTAATTTCATATTTCACTACATCAAGAACTTATGAGGACACCCCGTCCCGTCCATTTGCATTTAATATGTTGATATCATCTTCATGTAATATGTTGTTTCTACAGCATTTCAGAAACTTTAAATATTTTACATTATATTTTCAAATCATTGTCAATATATTTTCATACACACCTATTTACGCAACTACACTGGAAATAGATTTAATTAATATATTATTGAAACACTGTTCACTATTCATCATAAAGCTAATATTTAATTATGATTGATTTACCTTGTGATATTGATAACAATTCTGGTATATTCTGTAACTTTAATATAATTAAGGACCTGAATAACATAAAAAGCTATAACTGGGGCTCTTACAGTCTAAAAATTATACATCAGAACATAAGAAACATATCTAAACTTGACGATTTCCTAATTTGTCTAGACCAATTTAATTGCGCATTCGATGTCATAATTTTAACGGAATGCTGGATAAATAAAGAGTACACCTCTAAAATGATTCACAATTACTCGGAACATCACACAAATATAAATTTAAATAAATCCAGTGGAATTGTAATTTACATCAGAAACGGTCTACAAGCACAAGTCGACGAAATTTTACTACCACAAGCAAACTGTATGAAAATCGTATTGAACAATAACTTATGTATTTTCGCAATCTATAGATCACCCTCATTCCAAAACATTGACACTTTTTTGAATTCTTTACAATCAATTTGGATTCAGAAAACATAAAAGCAATTTGGATTCAGAAAATATAAAAGCACCAATGATGCTATAGCCACGGTCACTGACCATATTTCTGGCCACCTAGATAAGGGCTTGAAATGTCTATCGGTATTTCTCGACCTATGTAAAGCATTTGATACAATCTCACACAGCAAACTAAAACGCAAAATGTTTAATATAGGTATTAGGAACAAAGAATTAGGCCTCCTCTCCAGCTTCTTATCTGACAGATCCCAATGCGTTAAACTCAACTCAAACCGCTATTAACTATGTAATACAAGAATGGAAAAATTATAGAGATAAAAACAGTAAAATTATTGCAGTATTTTTAGACTTAAGGGCATTTGAAACAATTGATAGAAACAGATTAATAAAAAAATTAAGAAATATTGGAATTAACGGTAAAGAAATTAATTGGTTTGTTGATTATCTATCAGAAAGAACGCAAGTAACAAAATATGGTGGAATAAGATCGGATCCACGTCATACTAGCAAAGGCGTTCCACAGGGATCTGTCCTAGGTCCATTGTTATTCATTATATATATAAATGATATTGTTAAAGTTTTAAAGCATTGTGCCATTAAATTATTTGCTGATGATACATTATTATATATAGCCAGAAAAAAATTACAGGATGCCATTGAAGAGATACAAAATGACTTAAATAATGTAACGCTTTGGTTAAACATAAAAAAACTAAAACTGAATGTTATGAAAACTAAATTTTTGATTATTGATAGTCAAGGTGGAACTGAACATGCAATACTAACCATTGATAACATAAATATAGAAAGGGTTAAAAATATTAAATATCTGGGTGTAATATTAGACGATAAATTAAAATTCGACAAACACTTCGATTACATATCTAAGAAAATTGCTAAAAAAGTTGGCTTCTTAAAAAAGATTAGGAATAACTTGGATCTCAAGACAACGCACCTTGTATATAATTGTATTGTAACTCCTCATTTAAATTATTGTTCTAGTGTTCTATTCTTATGTAACGAGAACCAAAATAATAAACTACAGGTTATACAAAATAGGGGAATGAGGATGATTCTGAAATGTAATATCTTTACTAGAGTTAAAACTATGTTACAAAACTTAAATATGATTACAACTAAACTACATATAATATATAATACGTTAACAATGATGTACAAGCTTAAAAATAACATGCTCCCTAAATATCTGCAAACTAATATTATGTACCATGAAAATATTCAAAATTATCCTACGAGGAGTTGCCGAGACTTCAGGCTTCCCAAAACTAAACTTACGTGTACACAGAACAGCGTGTTTTATAAAGGTCAAAAACTTTATAATAGCCTACCAAATTCCATAAAGAAAGCCTCAAGTCTTGGCACTTTTCGTAAAACATGTGCTACATACATTAAGAAAAATTTATGAATTGTATTTATTTGCATTAACTGTATGTCTTAAACCCTATTGTTTGTATTTCTAACTGGAGTAACTGTATTTCTTTTTAAAACTGTATTCTTTCCGTTATAATTTTATGACTATATTTATTTTATATGTTTTTGTAATACTAGATGTATGAAAAAAATTGCTTACATCTAAATAAAGTTACAAAAACAAAACAATACCACAAAGAGCCAGAATTTGCCCATTAGTTACGGGGTCCCTCAAGGCAGTGTTATAGGTCCAACGCTCTTCCTAATATATATTAACGAGTTATGCAACCTAGATATCGATGCCACTATTGTCAGTTTCGTCGATGACACTGTCCTACTCTTCCAAGCAAAAGATTGGCTTACCGCATATTCCAAAGCGGAGGAAGGAATTCAACAGGTAAAATATTGGCTTGACTCGAACATATTAACTCTAAATGTACAGAAAACCAAATACTTACTGTCTAGTCTCACCAATATCCCAAAGTGAAACCCAGCCCCACCATTAAAAATACACAAATGTAAAAATTCATCTCTAAACCGAAACTGTAACTGCCCATGCTTAGAGCAAGTAAACATTATCAAATATTTAGGAGTAACCTTCGATACACACCTGAATTGGAAGCAACATATACATAATACTACAAACAAAATCCGAAAATCTATATACTTTTTCAAACAAACACGCAATTTCCTTAACTTAAAACTTTTATAAATATTATATTACTCATTGTGCCAATCTCACATCGAATACGGAATTCTAGCCTGGGGTAATGCATATTCCAATGCCCTTGATCCCATCATGAAAGCACAAAAACTAATCATAAAAATAATTCTTAAAATGCCACTTACTACCAGCACTGATACTATCTTCAATTCCTTCAACGTTATGGGCATAAAACAGCTCTACTCAAGATCCATATTACTTAATTTACACAAAAACAACAAAACACCATACAAAGCTACACAAAAAATACACAATACCCGAGCCAAAAACAACGAACTTCTCCAAACTCCTTTTTTCAAAACCACCTTCGGGCAAAGACACTCTAAATACATAGCTTGCAAACTATACAATACACTACCAACTACGATCAGACAAAGTGACTCCTTTACAAAATTCAAATAAGATATTAAAAAATGGATTATAAGTATTGGACGCCACACTATCACAAATATCTGTAAAATAAATCACACATAGACAGAAATAACTATTCACATACAACCTAACCCATATAAAACAAATGAAAATAATGGAATCCTGTCAAATTTAACCTTTAAATAGACTAGGCAGAATTTATTTCATTACTCCATCTCCAACATTTATAAAATAACTCTCTTTAAAAGATTTACCACCCTTCCAATCACCCTTCTGTTTAAATTCTATTCATAATATGTATTTTACCTGAAATATCCTTGTAACTACTATATTCATTTATGTACGCCTATCTCGATACAGGTAAACCCTAGTGAGACAGGCATACAAATAAATCCATTGTAAATATATTTTATTATAGATAAATAAAAAAAAAAATAAAAAAATAATCATCAACAGTTCAAAACAATTAGAACGGCAAATCATTTTAGGCGATTTAAATATAAATACGATTCCTGAGTACCACCGTCAATCCGAAGATTATCTATGTCTGCTTACGGAAAATGGGTTCATACAGACAATTAACAGCCCTACCCGAGAACGAGGTACAAGTAAATCTTGTCTAGACCACATTAACATTAAAAAAATTAAACATATCGAATCATTTGTTATCCACACCACAATTTCCGACCACTACACTACAGCTCTCTGCCTTAAAAATAAACCTCCCACTACAGCTAAAATTAAATACATACCTCGAATAAACTACTTCAACCTACTTGAGGACTTAAATTCAGAAAAATGGGCAAACGTTCTAGAGCAAAGGGATACTGATTTAGCAATGACGAAATTCATCACCAAGTTACACTATTACATATCTAAACACACTAGTAACAAACTCATATCAAACAAACAATTAAAACTCACGCCATGGATCACCCCTGGTCTTGTCAAATCAATACACAGGAGGAATCAACTCCACAAAAAGGCGAATATGAACCCAGAGAATATTATACTACAAACTAGATATAAAAAGTATAGGAACTTGTGTAAAATTTTAATTACATCAACTAAAGAAAACTACTTTAAAAAAATTATTTACGAAACCAACTATACGTCAAAAACGCTATGGGAAGCATTTCGTAATATAACTAAAACCAAAATCAATAAATCATCTGAAATTAAATCATTGAACATTGATAACACTGTCACGTCAGATCCAAAAAAAGATGGTAAATTTTGCAAATAACTACTTTGCGTCAGTGGGAACCACACTGTCAAAAAAAATTCTTGATAAAAATAACACAACTGAAACTGATCTTGCTAAGATAACTGGCTGTAATCTCAGTCATAAAACAGATAAAATTTGAACTACATCACAAGAAGTGATGAAAATAATTGACGAGCTTAAGTCATCCAATGCGTGTGGCCCAGATAAGATCTCTTCAAATCTGTTAAAAAATATAAAATCCGCCATAGAATCACCGATATCGTTCATTTGTAATCTAAGCTTTAACTCTGGTAAATTCCCCAATCATTTACAACAATCAATTGTTATTCTACTTCACAAAAATGGGGATAAATCACAGATTAACAACTACCGACCAGTTTCTTTGATCAACTCTGTGTCTAAAATTATTGAGAAGATTATTAAGAATTGGCTCAGCCTGTACCTAGAAAACCATAACATCCTTTCCAATAGCCAATTCGTTTTCCGTCCAGGTTTAGGCACTGAAAATGCCATTGCTAAATTGACAAAAATTATCTCTAATAACATAGATAGAGGTACAAAATGCATTGCGCTCTTCCTGGATCTAGCAAAAGCATTCGACACTATCTCTCACAAAATTCTGAAGAATAAACTACAACGCATCGGTATACAAGGTCAGCTCTTCAATTGGTTGTGTAGCAATTTAGATAACAAGAGCCAAAGAGTGCTCATCAACGACACTATAAGCGATTCAGCTAATATTAAATTCGGTGTACCCCAAGGAAGTACTTTAGGACCACTTCTATTCAATATATATATATATATATATATATATATATATATATATAAATGATCTATGTAACAGTTCCCTTGCCGACCACATTATCACCTTTGCTGATGATACAGTCTTACTATTTGAAGACAAAAGCTGGAATGTTGTTCACAGCAAAGCAGAAGTAGGGTTAAACAAGGTCAAACAATGGTTAGACAATAATCTCCTAACACTTAACCTAGATAAAACCAAATTCATCCGTTTCAGAGCAACACAAGCAGGAGAATCAAAAGAAATACACAACATCATTATTCACCATTGTATTGACCGGACCACATGTAAATGCTTAAACTTAGAATGTGTCGATAGTATAAAATATCTAGGAATTATCATAGATAAGTCTCTGAGATGGGACCAACATATTGTCTCAACTTCCACAAAGATTAGAAAACTTACTCATCTATTCATGTCTGTTAGAAATATTCTTTGCGTAAAAGATCTGAAACAAATGTACCATGCCTTGTGTAACTCACTGCTAGAATATGCATCCTTGGGATGGGGCGGCTGTTCCAAAACAATAATTGATTATTAATGTCCCGTTGGCGTCATGTATTTTTTATCGGAAGATTTTTTCAATGTGGATGAGTGTTTCAGGCTGATAATTATTGCTTATAATAATAATTGATCTCCTAGCAAAAGCACAAAAATCACTTTTAAGGGTCATCCTTAAGAAACCATTTAGGTATCCCAGTGAGCTATTATTTCAAGAGATACGAGTTCTTGATGTACGGCAACTGTACATAAGAAAAATTATTTTACATACACAAAAACACCGACACCACTATCCATCCATCGTTCCTATCCACAACACCCGTCATGCAGTGAGGAATCCAGTAATTCCGCCTACTACAAACACATCACATGCCCAAAGACAATACTCATACTTAGGGCCTAAATTGTTCAACTTCATACCCGATGCTTGGAAACTGAAAAGTACAAGTATTTTACGGAAATTGGTTAGCAACTGGCTTCTGGATATGGGGGGAGTCGAGAGCGAACATATGCTAACACAATCTCACATCCCTAATATGTACTAAAAAGTTTATGTTAATGCATAAAAATAAAACTTTTGCTCTGTTTTTTGATCCGTGTAAAATAACGACTGGTCTTTGATTCTTGTAAAATAACAACTAGACATTTCAAAAATAATTTTTGAAAATTTCTATAACATTGGAAATTCATATTCATATAGTCGGGTTTATAAATGGGTAATTTCTTTTACTTAGGAAAATCTAAGAATAATAGTACATTTATTAAAATTCAATGGTCATAAATGCATTGGAAATTTGTATGTCAAATATTGGTGTATAAATGTGTAAATTCTAATTATGCAACTGCAAATGTTCTCCAAAATAACCCAGAAAAAATCTCATAATTGTGATCTCCCGAAAGAAACCATTCACTTATTCGGAATGCAATTATTAATGTAATTAAATGTAATGCCTTTGTAATTTCATTGAAAAAAAATGGGTTAACTTTTTTACCTAAAATATTGAATTCGAAATTGGATAGGTCCGATGGTTTCGAACTCCTGCAACTTCATAGAGAGGTACAGGAGGTCGGTACCATCGATACATCGCATCGGCTTGACACATCGAAACATACTTATAGGTGTAAAAGACACGGTTAATGTTGCAATTTTGCAAACCTTGGATCACTTCCTTTTAAATTTGTTGGTTGGATTTTTATATTATGTACGTATTTTTTTAATCGTAACGTATTGATATTATATATCTCACTGTACTAAATTTTTGTTGCTTATATTTTTATTTAATTTATATACTTTTTATTCCCATAGTAACTTTATCTAAACTATTTGTTTTCTCATGTTAAAGATGGAGGTACTGCCTTATTATTTATGAAAAAGCCATCTGGGCGTAAAATAAAAGAAATAAATAAACAACTAAATAAATTAATGTTCTCCAAAACGAGATTGAAAAATCATTTATCAAATAGTTGGATTATAATTGTGTAATTTCTACTATTTAAGAAATTTTAAAAATTATAGTACATTATTAAAATTAAATAGTTATAAATACATTGGGAATTCATATGTCAAATATTGCTTTATAAATGTGTAAATTCTGACTATGCAATTGTAAATGTTCTCTAAAATGACCTGGAAAGAATCTCCTACTTGTGATCTCACTAAAGAAAACAAATCCAAAACTCCAAATTGACCTTAAAAAAATCACATCTTTGCGATTCTTTTAAAGACATAAAGAAACCATCCCTTAATTATATACAATTCTTAATGTTCTCAAAAGTTGTCTTGAAAAAAACAAATTCCCGTGATATCTTGAACGAAACTATTCCTTTGTTAAGAATATTATGAACTAAATATACAATTTGGCTGTTCTGAAACGGGTATTCTGCCCAGTTTGACAGACAAAGTATCACATTGTAATGTATTGTAATATATATGCATATGTAAATAAATAAATAAAAAAATTAAAAATAAAAAAATTAAAAATCTGAGACCATACAGGAGATGCATATTCCAGCTGCGATCTTACAAGAGAGCAGTATAGTAGCTTAATTGATTCAATGTTTTGAAAAGTCCTTGTGTTACGTATTACAAAACCTAGAATTTGCATGCCCTTATTGGAAATTGTTTCACAGCGACGATCAAATGTAAGTTTCCGGTCAAAAATAACACCAAGGTCTTTGATAAATGGTACTAATGCAATTTCCTTATTGTTAATTAAATACGATGTAGATACGATGTAGATCCGTGAACGGTAAAAACACATGTGGAAACATTTTTTTACGTTTAGGAATAATTTATTTATTTCACACCAGCTAGCAAGTCTATCTAAATTTTGCTGAAGGATAAGTGCATCATTTAAACATTTTATAATCTTAAAAAGCTTTAGGTCATCTTCGAATAGAATGAATTTGACATTATCAAAACATAAAGATAGATCATTTATAAATAAAATGAAGAGAAGTGGGCCCAGATGAGAGCTTTGAGGAACTCCCGAAGTTACTTTAAATTTATACGAAAATTTATTATTTACTTTTACCATGAGTTCACGGTTACAGAGGTAACTATTCAACCGTTTTAGGAATGATACATGTATACCAAGGGCTTGCAGTTTCGCGAGAAGGATATTAATATTTACTTTATCAAAGGCTTTTGAAAAGTTGGTACATATTGAATTTACTTGTGCACGAACGTGAAAGCTTCACAGATAGACAGTTCATATAATAGAAGATTGGTTGTGGTTGACCGACCGGTTACAAAACCATGCTGTTCTGGAGTAATAATATGCCTAAACTTATCAGCAATCTTATCTAAGACAATACTTTCAAACATTTTCGGGATGGTACACAGTATGCAAATTGGTCTATAATTTAAAACACAATTTTTCTCACCTGATTTAAATACAGATGTCAAGTGATTAAGTTTCCGAGGACCAGGAAATATTCCAGTTCGGAGTGACAGATTAAATATGTGTTGAAGAGGAGCTGCTATAAACTGAGCGCATTCCTTTATGAATACCGGTGGAATTTTGTCTGAACCTGACCCCTTCTTACAATCTAGAGATCTGATCTTTTTATTAAAATCATCCAGGGAAATGTGGCATGTTGATATATCAGTTACATTGGTGTATTTAAATTCAGGTAAAGTCACATTATCATTATTGTGTTCATAAACACTTGAGAAATAATCAGCAAAGAGATCAACTATTTCTAGATCATTGTCAGCATGTTTGCGCCCTGAATACATTGATCTAGGACAGCCGTTATTGTCTTTAAGAGACTTCACATAATTCCAGAAATGTTTTGGATTTGACTTGATAGTCTGCTCTACATCTGTAATATAATCTGAAAAGCATTTTTAAGATAGACTTTTACATTTATTTCGTAAATCAGAAATTTTTTTATAGCAGTCAATAGAGTTAATGGATTTATAGTTAATGTGAGCAATTTTTTTACATTGAATGAGTTTTTTTAGTTCAATACTAACCCATTTTGGGTAACAATCGTTTCGTTTTACAATAGATGTTGGTATGCAATTTTCAATGGTATTATAAAGGATTGAATTAAACACATTTGTTGCTTCTTCTACGTTTGTTGACATAAAAATGGGGGACCAATTGAGTGAAGACGATATATAATCGTACTTTATAATCAGCTTTCTTGTAGTTTGGTGCGTGAATAGGAGATTGGGGGGTAATGAGTTCAATGGGGGCCAAATAAATGATCGCTTGTAATGGGGGATGATGAGAATCAATGTATACTATAGATTCTTGCGATTCGCTGACATTACTATTATTAATGTTTGATATGACAAGATCAAGAATTCGATCATTTATATTTTTAACATGATTTAATTGTTTAAGATTGATAAAGTTAATGGTATCAATGATTAATTGGCTTTGGCAGAAATGAGATTTGAAGATTCAGTGGGTTGTGCCCAGTTTACATTTGGAAGATTAAAATCCCCAAAAATTATCAATTTTGCATCAGGATATTTCATTTTCAATGATTCAATTTCATCACAATGTTTACAATACACATCAACACTAGCTTGGGGGAGGGGGGATGTATGCACACACAATAATTATTTTTGTCGTTTTTAGTTTCGCTAATATAGCTATTTGTTGAATGTTTTTATTTTTTAGTTTTAATAGTTTTGAATGGAACAACTTTCTGATCGATATTAAAACCCCTCCGCCAATAATATTTACACGATCCAGCCGGTAAATATCGTAGTTGGTGAAGCCTAATTCAGGGGAAGATATTTTTTCATGAAGCCAGGTTTCTGTTAGGCAGTACACATCGTTGTTTATCGTTGGAATATTACATCTTAGGGTGTTGAGCTTGGTGTGTAAACCTCTAACATTTTGGTAGTAGAGTGTTAGTTTTGTGGGGAGTTTTTTGAATGAGCCTTAACGATTTTGGGTATACCATTACTATGTTTGATTAGTATATCTGTTTCTCCCTTTTTCTTTCGCTCCTTCATTTTGTTCCACAAATCTGTTAATTGCTGTCTTTGCTGGAGCAGGTTTAAGTCGAATGCCATTTGGTAATCTGGTTTTATTAAATATAAACTGTTTAGCTTGCATGGTGTCATTTACTTCGATTTTTATAGGTCTCACGTCATCCAATATTTTTCTGCCAATTCTATAGATCTTCATTTCATCAAAGTTAATCTCTGCATTCATCAAACTTAATGTAGACATGAAATGTAGACATTATATTGAAAGAATTCAGAGAAAATTTCTACGTTTTGTAAAATTTAAACTTAACATCCCTTTAGAGCACATAAATGACCCGTCTTTAATGAATATTTTAAATATTTCAACTTTAGAAAACAGACGAAAAATAAACGACATAACCTTTTTATTTAAATTATTAAACTCTAAATTCGCCTGTTGTGAACTCCTGCAATTAATAAATCTATATATACCTATACAAATAACTAGACAAACATTGACATTTTATATACGTACATTAGTGTGGGCCGCAACGGAATGGCGAAAAAAAAATATCGTTTTTTCTAGAGCGCTAGTGATATAAAATTGTCTTAGATGTTTAATGTTAATAAAAAATAAAAAAGTTAAATAATATTATCGTTTTTAGGTTCCCCGAAGCGATCGAAAAATTATTAAAATATATTTTTTGTGAATTATTCCCAAGTATTAAGGAGATGAAAGAGTTGCAATTACAAAATTCACAATAACACTTTATTTACTATTAAAGCAGTTACAACATTAATAATTACAGTCATAATTATTACATTAGTCATGAAGAATTAAATGTGATCAATTATTCCGGTTAAAAATTGCGTTTTATTTAAATTTTTGGCATATTTTTCCTATTTTCTAAGTTTTTAAGTTATTTTTTTTTATTTATTTTGTCATGTAAAACAATATCAGGTCTATTATGACTAATAGTTTTGTCTGTTTGTATAGTTTTTCATAATATGGTACGATATTACGGCAGTCAATCAAGTTATGTTTAATTACCAAACATTGGTGAATTGTTTTTAAAACCTGATTGTGCCTAAATGTATACTCGGACGGCGCTAATACAGAACATCCCGATATAATATGTTCTATAGTTTCCGGAAAAGCCAAACATTTTCTACATAAATCATTAATTTGATCTGTATCTTTGATTATATGCTTCCTATATTTTTTTGTGCTAATGACTCCATCTTGAATGGCAAGCATAAATCCTTCTATATCTATGCTCAACTCTCCAATACTCAACCATTTGTTTGACGAAATTTTGTCAACATAAGTTTGGTTGAGATAATTGAAGTATTTTGCGTGAATAATTTTATTTGACCAGAAATCTAATAATTCCTTGTTAGTATTTATAAGAATGTTGGCATTCTCGTCATATAAATTTAAAGGTGTAATGTATCTATCTACCTTGCAAATTATTTTGACTACACCTTTACCTCCTAAATTTCAAGGTAAATTAATTTGTTCTATAGCTGAACTTGGATGATGGCAATTAAACTTTGTTAACATAGTTCTAATTAATCGTTCTAAGTCATCTAAATCTGTATTGGACCATTTAATTATGCCAAATGAGTACGTTAATAGAAGTATTGCCCAAGTATTTTTTGCTTTTACTTTATTTTGAGCAGATAGATTGCATTTTAAAATTATTCTGATCTTAGTTTGAAATTTAATCCTAATATCATTTTTAATACTAGAATGATCTAATATATTCGATTGCGGGTATCCTAAATATTTATAAACCTCATTCCCTTTCACACTTTTAAATTTGAAATTTCTAAATACCTATACCCTCGTCTCCAACTACAATTTTGCCTTTCTCTATATGGATCGTTCTACATTTATCTAAACCAAAAGTCATTTTAATATCATCTGAAATTTTTTGAACTACGTTAATCATTTTCTCTAAATTGGATTCAGAATTCTAAAATAATTTTATATCATTCATAAAAAATAGATGTGAAACTATACTATTCTCTCTTGTATTACCCTTAATTTTTATTCCAAACTTACAAAATCTTTTTTAACCCAAGATCCCCAAACCAGCAGGAGGACGATGTCTTATCATCTGAATCGGAGAATAATGGGGAAGAAACGTCCACAATGACAGAGACATTGAAGTTGTATAATACTCTGATAAGCTCTAGGATGATAATAAATAATATAAAAAACAACAGAAGGAAAGGGAAAAATAACGCAAAAGGAAAAAAACAAATGAAGGGATGGAGCAACTTTTCGACGTTATAGCCCATTTAGTTGCAGAAAACCTTGAAATGAAGGGAGAATTAAAAATACTGCGACCGATTACCAAAAAAATTACTCAAAATATGAATGAAGTAAAAAAATTACGCAAGAATATAAATCGCTTTTCATAAACATGAACAACAAAAATGAAGAAATAAAAATATTGTTCCCGAAACCTACGCAGAGAAGGTAAAAAAACACGAACCGATTGTCAAAATAGAAAGATCAGGAAAGTTGTGAAACAAATAATGAAATAAAAGTGAATATTGACCCAGCAAATTTTGGAGTTACCGGCATGAGAAATTTCAAGGATGGAGGGGTTATAGTAGAATTTAAAAATGCCACCGATGTTAATAAGGTTCATGATGAGATGATTTCCAAAATGAGAGATAAATATGACTTGAAAATCCCTCAAACAAAAAAACTATCTGTCAAAATTATCGATTTATCAGAAAAATACAGCTTTGAAGAAATAGAGAGAAAACTAAAAACTCAAAATCTGTACATTTGTGAACAAAACTTAAAAATAAAAGTGATATACATGAAAGAAATAAAAAACCAAAGAAATTAAACAAGTTTTACCATATACGCTGACGTCGATGGGGAGACTTACCACAGAATGATAAATGCAGAAAAAATAAATCTTGGATGGGACAGGTGCAGTATTTTTGACAACTTAATTATTATGAGGTGCTTCAAATGCAATGGATATAACCATAAGGCAATAGAATACAAAAATCTAAAATCCTGCTCTAAATGTGCAAAACAACATGGTATAAAAGAATGTACAGATGATGAAGATATGCAGTGCATTAATTGCATAATGACCAGTAAAATATGAGGACTCAAACTTAATACAAATATTCAGCTATAAGTAAGGAATGCCCAGTATATAAAAGAAAAGTTGAAATAGAAAGGAATAAAATCGATTTTTTAGGCTGAAAGAACAGATCTTATACCTAAACATACAAAGCCTAATGTCGCACCATGAAGAGCTCCAAATATTAATGGAGGAGAGACAGCCACAAATGGTTATGTTAAGTGAAATACATGTCACGAAGACATAGAAGATAATAAAAACAACTTTCCGCATTACAATACTGTAAGATGTAACTCATACAGCAGAAATACGGGTGGAGTAATTCTATTAATCAAACAAAATATTAAATTTGAATAATTACCAATGGACAACACGATAAACCAGCAAGGATGTTGGCGATAAAGTAAAAAACGACATTAAAAAGGGGGTTTACTGTATTGCATACCGTTCACCTAATTCGAGTATGAGGGATTTCTTAAAGTACTTCGAAAAATGGTGTTCAGAAAACATCAAAGAAAAACAATCTATTATTATAGTAGGAGATTTAAATGTAATCATAAATAGAAACAGACACCTATACAAAAAAAAAAAAAAACTTAAAAATATAATTGAATTCAATGGGATGAAACAACTGGTAAAAGATCCTACTAGAGTAACTCTAACGTCAAGTATATTAATTGATCTGGTAATAACAAATGTATTTGAATTACAAATTAATCTATTAGATTCACCCAGAACCAGAGATCACTCCATAATTCAAATTATAGAGCAAAACCAAAATACAAAAAAACATTTCAAAAACAACACAATGCGACAATAACAATACGTGACAGCTGCTTGTGTTTTGTTTTTGCTCCTAAAAAATTTTAAGTTTTAAATAGTTTTCAAAACATTTTTTGATCTGTTTTATAGTGAAAGTAGTAGTAGTGAGTGCCTGCTGTTACAATGGATGAAGACCAGGATGATAAAGCATCCAATTACTCCGATGGCCCTGAAATTGAGTCTGCCTGTGCCTCCGTAACTATTGTTTTAAATGACACCCATAATAGTCTTCGTGCACTTCAAGGAGTTCTGGCTGAAAAGCAAACCAAAGTGTCCAAGGAACAGCAACTGAGGATCGCCAGTTATGTGTCTGACTTACCGCGCTCTGTAGCTCAACTTCTAATGGAGCGAGAAGTCATGAGGGCGGAGCTGGTCACCGCCGCAGCAAAGTTAAAAGTGGCAGAAGGAACGATTGTCGTAGAAAAGGCAGAAAAAAAATCTCCTGGAAAAAAAAATCCTGATGTAAGAGTCAGACCTAGGACCTGTAATGAGGAGGGTTGCAGATGCCACGGAGGCGAGCCTTACTTTCGCTGATGTCGTCCGAAATCGCAAACAGAAGGACTTTCCACCTCCAATCACTCGTACTGGACACTGCGTTGGTTCTCATAAACCATCAATATGCGTCTTCCCCAAATTAGAAACGGCCAAGGACAGTGAGGAAACAAAACAATTGATTAAGGACATCATACGACCATCAAAGCTTGGAGTACGTGTCACCGGAGTAAGGAAGATCCGCAACAAGGGAACTATCATCCAAACCGCTTCTCGTGAGGAACAGGAGAAGATTCTGAAAAATCCTGCTCTTGCGAACTCGGATATCCTGAGAGCCCGGCTTTCGACAAAGCGACGACCAAGGGTGATATTTTGTAACGTTCCACGTGAATTAACTGATGAGGCCTTCATAAAAAGTACTCTAGCGGGCATCCCTAACATAGAGGACTTAGAGACAACCATCAAAAACTGTAAACTGAGCCATTTAGCTGGCCCACAGACAGGCTCAACTTGCCATCGAGTTTACGAGGTTCCTGCTAACACACGTCACAGGCTGGTGACACAAGAGAATGTCTTCGTAGATTGGAGTGTGTGGAATCACAGTTTGCTCGGTAACGCATTTAAATTCTGCAAGGAACAGCAGAGGTGTAGTCACTGCGCCATTGAAGGTCACGAGAAGACAAACTGCCCCAGTGCTGCCGCCAAGCCAGTCTGCGCTATCTGCACCAGGTTTGGAAAGGCCGCTGACCATTCCACCGGAGACAGGGCCCACTGCCCTGCTTATCGAGCTGCCCTATCGAGAGACTTTTCTACAATCAACTATGGCGTCTAATCACGTTGAAGAAGATGAGGAGGTAGATTACGAAAATACAAAAAAAATCTCTGATTGGCTAAATGTTCATAGTAAGTACAGTGTGGAAAATATCAACATGGTTCAGTTGAATATTAGATCAATTTATAAACACTGGAATACACTAAATGTCTACTTAAAAAACTTGTTGGGACCATATTCATGTGTTAATGTTATGTGAAACGGCTATAACACCGGATCTTGTCTGTAAATATTCCTGGATTTAAATGTTAGAATTATTGTCGTACTAAGAAATCGGGAGGAGGTATATTGCTGTATGTTCGAGATGAACTCACATTTCAACAGAAATCAATAGAAACAAATAATTTTTAATGTGTGCTTGGCTCTATGACGCTTCCAAACAGAAGTATATTAAACATCATAGCAGTATACCGGCCTCCAAACTCAAGCAAATCCTTATTTTTAAGTGAAATATCTGACATTTTGACTACTATAAGCCCCAAAGAAAATGTTTTACTTATAGGAGATATTAACCTGGATTTATTAAATTGTCAAAACCCACTTATTATGGCATATGAAAAAATAATGTCCGATAATTATTTAATCAAATGCATTTGTGACGTAACTAGGGAAGAGATTCTAGCAGGAAAAGTTACTCGCTCCTGTTTGGACCACATATTTGTTAGATTTAACATCGGATGTCAACAAAACGAAACTCTTTCTTCATGTGTATGCCATAATATAACTATAGCGGATCATTTTTTAACTGCAGTCAACATTAGGTATATGGTGCAAGTAAAAAAGTCACAAAACACGGGGAAAAAATTTCAATTTTATCTCGAAACAAAATCGAGAAAAATATACATAATTTTAAGTGGCGCACCTTGCTTGAGGAACAAGATTGCAATATATTATACAGTTAAATTAAAAATAATTTTAATGATGTGTATGAACAAAGTAAAATCGTTATGTACCATAAACCCAAAAAAAGACCTCTCGCAATAAAATCTTGGATAACTTCTGATATCTTAGAATACATTAAAAAAATTCACTTTACAGAAGGTGGAAGAATTCCCCTACCAATCAATTCTTTGAATTAGAATATAAAACTTTCAGAAATAAGGTTAGAAAAGAAATTATCAAATGTAGTCTACCTTTTTTAACAATAAATTCAAAAATTATTTCGGAGACGCAAAAAAAACTTGGGTAGAAATAAATAAAATATTAGGACGCACGTCAAAATGTAGTTGTGACGAAATAATCTCAAAGTATATGTTAAACACGCAAAATGAAGAAACTGTAGCAAATAACTTTGTTGAATATTTCACGAACAGTATTAGCTCTATGCAGGCCCGGACTGGAACCATTTGGGGCCCTCTGCTAAAACATGTAAAGGGGCCCCCTAAGGTGGGGCGGGGGGGGGGGGGGCTTCAGAAAAGGGGGGGTCCGGGGGCCTCCCCCGGATAAATTTTGAAAAGTTAGGTGCTTGAAAACAATGAAAACGCGTTTCTACGCTATATTGGCACCTATAAAGTAGAAGAAATTCAGATGGGCTTTTATACGAATATTATGATTTTCGACTTTTGTTGACTTTATTATTTGTTGAAATAAGAAATTCACAGTATTTTTAGGATACCACAACACTACTAAACACATGATGTAGAACTGCCAATAATTATAACGGAGTTCAAAATAAAAGGCAGGATTTTATTCACACCAAAGCATTAATGAATT
This sequence comes from Limnephilus rhombicus, assembly GCA_929108145.2. Taxonomy (NCBI): domain Eukaryota; kingdom Metazoa; phylum Arthropoda; class Insecta; order Trichoptera; family Limnephilidae; genus Limnephilus; species Limnephilus rhombicus. Next base: position 20,354,400 of record OV815290.1, on the reverse strand, counting down.
ATGTCAAAATTATTTGTGTAGTAAAAATAATGACAAACGGATTTTAAGAATTAGAAAAATAAAACTAACATTTAAAAAAAATCCTGTGTGTTTAAGAGTTAACTATGTTGTAAACTAGAATAGAAGGGGCTTAAGAGGGCATTACCAGAGAAAACCAGAAATATGTCATTTTCAAATCAGATTTTAGACGTATTGACTCTTTTCCACAAAAAATTATAAATGGATTTCAAAAGATTGTGCTTTTATCTAGCATTCGCATGCAATAAATTTTGAGAAAAAAAATTAATTTTTAGTATAATAAGGTTATTCCATAGGTCGATGGCAGATTTGTTAAATTTTCAAAAAAGATTTTGTATTATACCACACCCATTTCAAATAATATAATCATGCAGTAAAATAAATCAATACATTATCTAGCAAACGCATGTTTTAGAATTTTAATTTTAGTTTCAATAAAATCATTAAAAAATATGTACGTACATGTGTTTCTTGACGAAAATTGGTCCATTTGTGTATTTATTTGCGCACTTACAAACTTAGACATTATTGAAAAATGATAAATACTTATAATCAAAAAATAATTATAAAAAGTACATTATTTTCGAAGTTTTATCATCACGCCTTTCAGCCTTTTTGGATGAAGGTATAAATTAAAGCTAATTTGGATTGAAATAAATTCGATATTGAGTTATAATTTTAAAAAGCTGGTACGGAGAATACTTAATCTTTCTCACTGTAACCGCCCTGCGCGATCGTGAGAACAACTTTCGACGAAATGTGAATTTTCGTCCGCTGTCACGCCCTTTATGGGAGGAGTTTAAAAATACTTGAGAAAAAGCTTTTGGAAAGTTTGGAAAATGTATTTGAGAGTTTTGTTTTACATGTTGATTTCGTAAAGGCCTGTAAAAAATATTAATTCTTGTTTTACGCATTGTTTATTGTAATAAAACGGGAATTTAAAATTGATTTCACGAAATCAAGCGACGCGGAGTGACGCGTCCATCTCCCGCTCAGTTTGGGGCGTGACTGAGGTTTGGCGACTGTGGCGTGAACAGTAAGTTCTTCGGTGGACGCCATAGGGTTCACTTTGAAAAACCGAATTCGTCGACTAGCGGCCGTATTGTAAAATAACAACGCGAAAATGCATATTTTATTTTATTTTGGGTAGATTGGGTGTTAATATCAACTTTTATTTTTTTTTACAGTGAATACCGCACAAGAATCTCAACTGCTCCCGTCTGGAGCCAGTGAGACTATGGCATCCCCAATTGGGGTATGTTGTGAGGCTTAAGGTAGTGGGGAGGGGAAGGAGGTGGGGAAGAGGAAGGTTGGGAAGTACCTGGCTATTCAGATCTGGTCACTAAACACGGCTAAAGCCATTTTCAAGCAACGTTTCAATTCTGAATGGTGGTCTTACACCAGGGCGATATTGATAGTATCTTCCACTCTGGAACATGCCGCAAATATACTATATATTATTTTAAATGAATTAATTGTGAAATAACACAAATTAATCAAATAAAATTTATTTGCGCATGCCGGGTTCGAACCCGCGACCTCCGGATTGTAAGTCAAGAGTCTTACCCACTGGACTACGGAGGTCGTCGGTTTTTTGCGATCATTATAAAATAAACTAAATTTGCCACATTATACAATAAAACCAAAACCGAAAAGGGGTTTATAAATAGGAGAGTTTGGACTTGAAAGTGTGTTTTTTAGACCTTATACTTTATTTTTTTATAGGCTTATTAAAAGACTTTATTAAGGGCCAAGGTATGTTCTACACGCAGTATTTAATTGAAGCAACTACAATACATCTAAGCGATCAAATTTTCAAAACAAAAACATACGATTTTGTATGATTTTGCATTATTTACTATGGCTCCATATTAACTGAAATGATTCGACATTTTACTCCCTTAGCCCTAATGGGATCTACACACGACACTGCATGTAGTGACTACGGCAGTCACTGCAGAGAGCGTGGAGTTGAGCGAACTTGCATTTTTTTTTACATGAGCTCCACACAGGAGGCCCTGAGGATAATAAATTACCTCAGGGCCTATGTCATCTTTGGGGATGCTGTGTGGTGGGTTTTTTAAGTAAAGGAAGGAGAGGAGAGTTCTGGGAAGGAAAAGAATTTAAGGGGTGGGTAGGAATCTGGGGTTCAGTATGTCCTGGTCATCCGCCTCCAAGACCTAGACAAACCTCACCCCATTAACCCGGGCACCCCTGCTAAATCACCAAACGTAGCGAACCACTTGACTCTTCGTCACTGCATCTGTCTCCGTAGTTCTTAGTGTACTCTGCCACTATGAAGTTGCTGTATTGTTGTGCAAACTGTCGCAGCTCTATCAACAGATGACTTCTTTCAATTTTACACAGTTTAGAAACACTGTGCAGAGCTTCTGTGGGAAATGTTTGGAGTTTCAAAATAAAGTCAACCTTTTTGGGGTCCAACCAAGAGCAATTCTGTAAAACGTCTTTGTTTGCGCAAAATCTTTCTTCAATACTCGTCCTCGCAGAGTCTAAAATATCAAAATATACAATTTTGTAATGTTGAACTGTTGAAATAGAGTCAGTTTCATCTTTTGATTTTTCACCGGGCATTAATTTTTTCTTTGACGTTCTTTTTCTCTTAAAGTTCAATTCCAACTCGACGTCAATGTTATTTTCGTCTAGCTTAAGATTAACTGCCATAACATAGGCTTTTGTTTTTGCCTACAATACTTCAAAATACGCGTCATTCCTTTTGTCCTTAACTTGATGGAGCAGTGTTTGTACTAATCAATACTTTTACTTTGCAAGTACTTAGAAACAGGGGAAGTGACCAAAAACAAATCTAGCAAAACAAATGACATAAACAAGTTTTCAAATTTGGACCATTGACTTATCAGGTTTCTTGCTGTGAATCGAGATTGGCTGTCAATACTTCCATCAGAGATTTCTTTAAACACAGAAATAAAATTAGCTGAATTAACATTGTCTTCACTGATTAACAATTCTTCATCAACAATTGATGAAAGAGCCTTATGTTTGCTCCACCTTCTCGTTGCTCGTATTTTTTGCAACCTGTACAACTGGGCAGTATGTTGTGTTTTTGTTTCCTTTTCCCAGACGGCCATTCTCTTGTGCGATGAGCTACAAATACTGCAGATTCTTCCACTAATCCAAACAAGTTCTCAGCTTGTAGTAACTTCGCTGTTAAGTCAGCTACAACTAGGTTCAGTACGTGTGCCATACAGTGAGTATAAATAAGATCTTCATTTTCTTTTTTTAAATGGGCTTGTAGCCCATTGTAACAGCCTTTCATTTTGTTGGCTCCATCAAATGAACAAGCAATAATATTTGACGTTGCAATTCCATACTCAGATAATTTAAATTTTATAAGCTCGTACATCGCAAGTCCACTTGAGTCATTAACAACTGCAATCTCTAAAAGTCTTTCATACATTATTCCTTGAATGACATAGCGGACGCATATTGCCAATTGGTCCATGACAGCTATATCTTGGGTGCTGTTCACCATTACGCTGTAGATGATGCTATCCTGGAGGTCTTTCAAAATAATGTTTCGACCCATCAAGCTAATTATCTTGATTAACTTGTTAATGAAAGTCTTTGATAACAAAGTCAACATTGATCCTCATCCAATGGGCTTTTTAGATTGCTTTCCTGTGGCTTCTTTTTTATCCTTTATTTTTATTCTGTGCTTTTTTCTGTCTTTGATACATTTTTTTACACGGCTTTGCAAAATTACATCATAATTAGCCACCAACATGACCAGTTCAAGGAAATTACCATGATTTTGTAAAGAATCAAGAGGGTAGGCTGCTTCTGCTTTGTCACCTCTGTAGGCAATGCCTTGCCTTCCTATAAACAAAACTATGTCTATCAAACGTTGGATGACCAATCTTCTACTTTCTTGCTGTTTAGTTTGGTTGGTATTCAGGAGATTTGAAATATCGTAGCCCTTTTGACTTTGAAAAACTGCTTTCGCAGCAAGTTCATGGTGGGTAGAGTTTTCGTGTATCTCTACTGATTTATACACATTTTTTGAAGAAATATCATAACCAGTATAATGTAGGTAGAGTCTTTTATGTGTCATTTATCTCCAAAAGCCATACAGCACGAACAGTACACTTTATTCAGCTGAATTGAATATGATAACCATTTTCGGTGTATTTTTTCACCACTTGGCAAATGTCGGTAATAAAGTTTAGAAGGGTCAAATGGCAATTTTGTAGCTTTTCCTTCTACAACTTGAACAGGATGTTTTTCCATGAAAGCTTTTTTAATCGTGATTGGATCACTTTCGTATGGACAAATGAAACACACAAGTTGTTGTTTAGCTGCATCACAAGTATCCTGATTTTCTTCATTATCTTCTGAATCAGAATTAGAGTTTGATTCGCCGACAAGAGACGATGGATGATGGTCTGTATGTGGCTGATTGCAAGCAGGCGCCTCACTCCTCTCAACTGTACAAGAAGAAGTTGATGCTGTTCACTAGGGAATCCCCTTTACTATACCGTACTGTAACTAGAATTAATTATGATTTTCAAAATCATAACTAATTGTAGTTTGTAATGTGTCCAACGGCAACGATCCCCGATCCACACGGTATACGCAAGGATTTAACGGAACGGAAACCCCTCACCCTTCCTTCCTCAAGATCGACGGAGGGAGAAAGTAAACAAACCCCGCGTCTCCCGCCACCACCGCACAGCTACCTACCTAAACTTAGTCGTTTTACCTACAAGAAGCGAGTGGATACCCCTCACCCTTCTTTCCTCAAGATCGACGGAGGGAGAAAGTAAACAAACCCCGCTTCCCCGCGCGCTCCCTAGGACCAATACAGGAAGAACTGGTCACGTACGCAGAAACAGAGGGATTAAATGAAAAAGGATTCAAAATCAAAATCAAAATCATTTATTGTACAAAATTTACATTTAGTACAAAAGGTATAACTTATAGGTACATATGTATATCCTATTTCTTCCAGTTAACCTAACATGTTATGCAGATATGAACACAATTGAAATATAAATATAAAAGTGGTGTAATACAAAGTGAATTTGTTTTAATTTATTATATAAATATAAATATAAAAACAGTTGTACCTATGTGAGGTATTCAATTAATGTGTAATGAGACCTGTTCAGAAGGAATGTTTTTAGTGATGACTTAAATCTGAGTGTATCTTGTATTTGTTTAATATCATGTGGAAGATTGTTGTATACTTTAATGGCCATGTAAAAGGGTCCTTTTTGGAAAATTGTTTTGTTTGTTTTTGGTATTAACAAATTTTCTGTAAACCTTGTAGCGTGTTTATGTGTAGAGTTTTTTGTGGAAACTTTTCTGGAAATGATCGCACTAACATGCATAACTCCATTATATATATGTCGGTGACTGTAAGAATTTTCAAATTTTTAAATATAGGTCTACATGAATCCCGATTAGCAGAGTTTGTCATTTTTCTTATACATCTTTTTTGGATGATAAAAACATCTTTGGCGCTTACTGAGTTTCCCCAAACGATAATTCCGTATTTTATTATTGAATATACATAACCATAGTATGCGGCCATTACCGATTCGATGTTTAATATATTTCTCAGTGTACCTAGAACAAAAGAAAAGCTACTGATTTTGGCTACTATTTTGGATACATGTTCTTTCCAGTTTATATTTGCATCTAGTTGTATTCCAAGCAGTGAACAAGTTTGGGAAGGTTCGATAATATTATTATTGAAGTTTACATTTATGTTTATAGGTGTAGCTTGCACTGGACAAAATTGTAAAACTTGAGTTTTGTTAGTGTTCAGTGACAGATTTTGTGATAACAGCCAATTTGCTATTGATTGACAAGTCTCGTTAATATGTTTATTAAATTCGTCAACGTCTTCATTACATTCAAACAACAAAGCAGTGTCATCAGCAAACATTAAGCATTCTGTGCCAGCAATAATTGGAAGTTCGTTTATGTATATAAGGAACAGGAGGGGCCCAAGAATGGTTCCTTGAGGCACACCCTTGTTGATTGTTCTCCATTTGGATTCTACCATGTACTGCATCATTTTTTCGTCAATGTTTGAAATTTGAACTTTTTGTTTACGATTTATTAGGTACGATTCAAACCATTTTAATGCTAAACCTCTTATACCGACGTGTTCAAGTTTAATTAGAAGAAGCTTATGATCGACATTGTCGAATGCTTTTGAGACGTCGAGAAAAATACCTACGGTTTTGTTTGCTATCATTAATACTTTCCAGAATTTTGTTAAAGAAATTGAAAACTGCTTGTGTTGTCGAACGGCCTTTACGGAATCCAAATTGTTGTGGACATATTATTTTAAAGTTTTCGAGAAAGTTGTAAATGCGATTGTACATTGCTCTTTCAAATATTTTTGAAAAAATTTGTAATAAGGATATTGGTCTATAATTTGAGATTTCCTGTTTGGAACCTTTTTTATATAAAGGCACAATAATAGATTGTTTTAGGTGTTCTGGGAAGGTTCCTGATTCAAAAGATTTGTTAATTAATATTTCCAACGGGTAACTCAACGCTTCTGCACTTGATTTTATAATTTTTATAGGGACTTTGTCAGTGCCGACTCTGCTTTTATCTTTCAGTTTTACGATAATTCTGATAATTTCCTCCTTGCTTACAGGCGTTATAAAGAATGATCAAGACTGTTTGTTTGTGACTGTGTTAGCAGATTGTGTACGTTGAGATGTATTTTGTGGTGGTAGCGAAGGTGCAAAGAAAGTATTAAATTAATTTGCAATGTTTTCTGGTTCTGATACATTGGTATCATTTATTTTAAGACAGATGTTTGGCTTAATTTTAGATTTTAAATTATTTGAGTTCTCTTTTATTATGTTTTTACTATTGTAATTTCGTTTAGCTACTTGTTTTACTGTACTGAGAACTTTTTTGTATTGTTTGTAATGGTTTATGATTGACAGGTCATTTGTGTTTTTTTGTTTTATGTATAGATGTCTTTTTTGTGTAATAGATATTTTAATACCAGGTGTTATCCAATTTATTTGGCGTTTTGGGGATATCTATGTTGTTTAAAGGGGAAAAAAAGTTTCATACCCTCATTTACTTTATTAATGAAGTACTCATAACTGTCATCAATGGATTCAAACGATTTTAATAGATCCCAACATATTCCTGATAAGTAATTGTTAAATTTTTTTGTATTTTCTTTATTAAATAATTGTTTTTTTGCATACCAAGTTTGTTTTATATTATTTTCTGTTTTTATGTGCATTAACTGTGCCATGTGATCTGATACAGCTAATTCTGTGACTTCCCATGTGTAAGAGCTTTTTGGTATATATGTACATACATGATCAATTATACTTTTTTTTATTTCCTTGTATACGAGTGGGTTTATCAATAATCAATCGAATGTTGTATGAATTTAATGAGTTTTTGAGTAAGTCGGCGTTTTTGTTCTTTTAGTGTGTGTCAATGTTAAGGTCTCCGCAGAGTATTATTTGTTTTTTATTGTTTTTGCAAATTTTGTTTAAAAGAAGTTCAAGTTGTTCAAAAAATATATTAATATCGGAGTCATTATAGTAAACTGTACAAATAATCATTTTAAGCCTTGGAATTTCAATGGCAACACATTCAAATACAAATTCTTTTGTTATTTGTTTAACATATTCTAGTTCAGTAAATGTAATGTTTTCATTTAAGTAAATAGAGACGCCTCCGTGAAAATGGCTCTCTCAACAAAAAATTGAACCTAATTTATAACTATTAAAATTAATAGATGTCGCTTCATCTTTCTGTAGCCAGTGTTCGCTAACACAAAATACATCAATGTTTTTTTCATACAGAATATTTTCAAGTTCTAGGATTTTATTTCGGATGCATCGCACATTTTGATGCATTATATTGAAGGTGTTTTTCATATTTTGATTGTTACCTATGATACTGGTTTGAAATGTCAGTGGGTAAGTGAATCATAATCTTATTTTGAATATAATGTAAGGTAGGGATAAATGTTAAAGTATATCAGATTTAAAATCCATTTCCAAAGTACCAAGATGAAAGTGTCGCATAAACAATAGTGTGCATAAACAATAGTAATGATCGTAATCCTCCATGTGTAAGTGTGAAGTGCAGTTAATAAGTATGCATATCCATTTATTCGTAAGTCATAAGGAAATTAAGGTATTCTCTGAAGTAACCTGAATTGCTCGCGAATCTGAGTTTTGGCGTACGTAAACTCGGCCCGATTTTACCCATACAAAAGCCAGTTTTTTTTTCAATTGCCATTTTTTTTGCTAGGTATAGTAGACGTTTATTACATGAGGTTAAGTGTTCCGAGATGAAAACTGGCATACAGGGACCAGAGAGACCTATAGAGCTTGTGTTGAGCTTATCTTCCTTACTTATGGCATTAAGGTTATACCGTTTAGCATTATTTAAAAATTCATCCCTTAAATGTATGTGTCTAAACCGTATAATTATTGGTCTAGATTCGCTGAGTGACTGCCGCCCGCGACAGTCGCTTTTGAGACACCACCCTTTTTCGCTCCCGAACCGCTCTGTCTGGCTTGTGTTTACACGGCCAGATACCAGCTATTCACCTAGGCGCTTGCGCCGCCAACTGCCTTTCTTAAGGCACAAAGAAGAAGAAGGATGACCTGGCACCACCGAAACCCGACGACGACAAAACAACCCCCGCCATTCTAAAGAGGAAGTACCGGACGCCTGCCTTTTCTACCTACCGGGAGGACTCCACCCGCCAATACCGGACCAAGACTGGGACCATCAAAGTCCCCAATCCCCAGCCAGAACAGCCACTGCAGCCCCATCCCGTTAACCCGAGGACAAAGCTGATAGCCATCCCCCTACCGCCCCCTAAGATGCCCGAGACCGCCCCCCCCTGCAGCCGTACCAAGCCGCCCCCCCAGTAGGCCCAGTCTCGGGCCTCGCCCACCCCCAGATTCCAGCATCTCGCCCAGGAGATGGAGACGACCCGCCAGGAGGAAGGTTGGATGAAGCCGACCAACACCGTGAAGAGGCCCCTTTCACCGCAGGAACCCCGGGCGGTTGTTGTCGGCAACCGCTTCGGCAACTTGGGTGAGGTATCAGAAGGCGGCGACGGCGGCGGAGCGTCGCATGCAAAACGCGCCAACACTAACAATTTTTCTTCTTCCGCAGGTACCAGCGGCCAAGCAGCGGCAAGGAAAGATCGCGTCCCCCCAGTTGTGATGACCCTGGGGACCCTCACACACGGGCAGGTCACCTCAGCGGTGCAGGGCCACATCGGGAACCCGAATTTTACGTAAACGAAGATTGCAACGACGTAAACAAATCTGTGGATGGAATGATTTTGTCGCACAAAAATACATAGAATCAAGACGTGCAATGATGATATGGATTGAAAATGGCAGGCCTCATGAGGGCTCAATTGCGGATGAACGAAAATTAAAGCGTGCTGCGTTCAAACTAGCACTGAAAAAATGCCAAAACGACTGTGAGCAAATTCAAATGGACAAAATAGCAGGAGATTTACATAGTCGTGATTTCAAACAGTTTTGGCTGAAGACAAATAAACACTGCAACGTGAAATGTAAAATTCCGTGCAATATAAATGGAGAAACAAACACTAAAAAGGAACTCCAGTGAAAAATATTATGGCTTTAAAAAAATATGTTCATATAGACCAAGAAACGCTGATTCTGAATATATAAGTTTTATTTCATAACATTAAATGCAGAGTTTTTAATAAATTATTAAAAAGTGCATTTTTAAACCTCTTCGGAAAACACAGCGTTAAGTTGGCATTACTGAAATGGTTAACCGTGACGTCACAGTTAACCTGTCACCTGTGTATTGTATTGTATTGACATTTGAAATGACTTGAAGTGCACACGTACCTATGCAATTCAACATTTCGTGTTTTTGGTTTATTTTCATACTGTTTATAGAGATTTAGATAAATAATAGTTATTGTGTTTATTGAAACATAATTTAGGCCCTCAACAATTTACGAAAAGGGCTATATTTGCGGACAATCTGCAATAAATTTTGTCTATTTGAGGTTAAAGTCGTGTCCTATTTTGACATTTGCTTATGTATTTTCAAATTGTTTTTAGTATAGGGCTTTTTATACAAGTTGTTAAACACTCGTCATGATCAGTGTATTATAAATACCAGTGTTTCTGTATGTATTATACATAAAACAATGTACCGACAAAGTAACACCTGACACAAAACACGATGTCACATGTATTTGCAATGAAAGAGATGATTTATTGTTTTTATATTGCACTTTGATTAAATACAATAACAATAGCGGTGAAATGTGGACATTTTACCAATGTTTTTCTATATTAAAAGCAGTTAATCTTGAATAAAAAACACACCTCACACCTAAAAGTCATTACAAAGCATTCCGCCATGACCGCAAACAGGGATGTTCTGCCCAAAAAAATTATTTCCCTAGAATTTCACATTTACGCAATTACCTACGTAGCCACCTGATTGTGTAACACTAATCCTGTTATATGTTAATTAATATGATAATTAATTGGAAAGATATCGGAACTTGGTAAATATACTAATAATACCGTGATTTTCCAAATAAAACACTTTTTGCTACGTGAAGTAATAATTTTAAAGTACGAATACACTCACCACTGAATTAGAAACTGAATTCCAAATTTAAAAAAAAACACTTTGCAAAATAAAAATCATAAGCAACCCGCCGCTCATTTGTACCAAGCGTGGTATTTTGAAGACCCCCCCCCCCCCCCCCCACCGAACGTGTCACGTAGTATGGGTACGTTCCCTAATATCATTTTGAGTTGTCAGTGTTAAAAATAACATGGCATGTAAGTACATGAAAAATAATTAAGATTCATAGGAATTCCAAAAAATATATATACGTATATATATAAATAATACCAGTAATACTGTCATATGTAATAAAATTTTTGCCAGAGTTCGAAATTTCCCTAGATTTTGTCCTGATTTCCCTTATCCCAAAAAAATATTTTTCTCCCCTAGATCTAGGGAAATTTCCCTCGACATAACATCACTGATTCAAAATGACAACTTAAAAAGTAAAAAAATTAGACCACCATAGATACGGTGCGTTACTGGGAGTCTTTCAAAATTAAAACTTTGACAATTATTTTAACTATTAAAACTAACTATAAAAATAAAAATAAAAATGCAGTTATTTAAGTTTGAAGGTCTTTATTCATTAAAAAAAATAAAAAAATTAGACTGGAGTTCTCTATTGCTAACATTTTTGCAGATCACTTCTCCATCTCTACTCCGACCTCACCGAACACTGCAAGCAAACCACCACCTAGTCCTATCCTAAATGAAGACAGTGGCCTTTTGATCACAGCAGACATGGTCAACACCGCCCTGAGATACATGAAAGCTGGAAAATCAGCAGGTCACGACGGATTGAGTATCGAACACATCAAACACGCTGGAGGACCAATTCTTCAACTGCTGGCGAGTCTGTTTACCGACATCTTAAAGAATGGATACCTACCAACTGACATGACAAGAACAATAATAACTCCCATTCTCAAATCAAAATCGTTGGACTCTACCTCCCAGGGTAGCTACAGACCGATTTCAATTGCCACCACCATCGCACGATTATTCGAACGTCTACTACTAAACCAGATCGGTACCATCTTGGAAACTAAGGACAACCAAATGGGCTTCAAAAAGCAAACGTCTACCGATACTGCTATATTTACTGTGAAAAGAACCCTGGAATACTACAGGAATAAAAAGACCACCACGTACGCATGTTTTCTAGATCTGAGCAAGGCCTTCGACAGGGTTTCTCACCCTCTACTATGGGGTAAACTAAGGGAAAGAGGCATATCACCGGCGGTGATACATATCCTCGACTCGTGGCATAGACAGCAGGAAAACTTAGTAAGGTGGAAAGATGGACTCTCCGAACCTTTCCTCCTGAAGAGCGGCGTTAGACAGGGAGGATGCATGTCCCCGATATTGTTCAACCTGTACATGGATGAACTCACCGACAGGCTAAACAATGCAGGGGTAGGCTGCCAAATTGGAGGACAGTTTCTGAACAACATCAGTTATGCGGACGACATGGTATTGATGGCACCTTCCATAAGGGGCCTACGTATTCTTTTAAAGATCTGCGAAGAGTTTGCTGAAGAAACAAACATGCAATACAACCCCACTAAAACGGCTCTACTGGTCGTAAGATATGGACAAGGACCAAAAAATATTCCTCCAGCTACCCTGAATGGTGTGAACCTGCAAGTGACTGAAGGAACTAAATACCTTGGACACTGTAAAAATTATTGTGCAATGGTCTGTAATTGTTGATTTGTAAACAATACTTTTGTTTTGTTTATTAGTTTTGACCATTACGTGATCAATGCACGATGTTGATTCATTAGCTATTCTTGTTGGTGTATTGATAGTACTAATTAATCCATGAAACTCTAATATGTTCAGGTAGTCGTGACATTGATGGTGAGGGTTGTTTGGAAGTATGTTGATATTTAAATCTCCCATAATTATCAAGTTTTTAGTGCAGGAAAGACTAGAGAGTATGCTATTTGTTAAGAAATGGTGTTATATTACGAATAGATGGAGAGCGGTATATTGCTAGAATACACGTATCATTATTATACATTATTTGCATACAGCTTGCGTCAATAATGTTTATTTCAGTTACAATAGAGTTTAGGTCATTTTTTGTGTATACCACAACTCCATCGTTCTGACTATCGTGTTTTGATGAGTTGTAGGAAGAGTAGTGATTTATGAATTTAGGAGTGTAAATATTTGTCAACCAACATTCTGTGAGAATAATAACATCAAAGTCTATATTTAGGTGGTTAAGCTGTATCTGGAGTTCATTAAAGTTTTTATTAATAGACCTGATATTTTGGTGCATAATAATAGTATTTTTTGAATCAGTTGTTAGGTATTTACATATTTTCGCATCTGATGTTACAAACAAATTATCTTGATCACCTAGTTCTTTGTATGTGTTATTAATGTTAATAGCCATATTATAATTTATATTACAAAAAAAAATTGTTTAATTCCATTAAAAGAGAGCTATAAATTACTCTATCACTTTCATTTTTTTTAACCATCACTTAACATTCCTTGTACCAGACATATTTATATCCCATTTCTTTTGCCTTGGTCTTCGACCTCCACAGAAGATCTTTGAAGTAGGCGCCAAGGGTTTCACTAATAAAAATCTTCTGGTGTCCGTTTCCTTGGGTTGTGGTAGGGTTGAGTAGCTTCCTGTTCAGTAGAATCTGCCGTCTTTTTTGGGGGTTAGTGAATCTGAAGTGGAATTTTGGGGGGACTCCTGGTCGTCGGTCCGGAATTTTCTTGATTTCGAGGATGTCATCGCCCTTTATGTCGACACCTGCAGCAGCGGCCACCCATTTAATTATTTCTGCAGGCTGCTCAACCTCTTTTTCTGGAATCCCTGCAAATTCAAGGGTATCTTCACGCCTTTTTTGTTCCACTTCTGCTAATCTAACTTGAAGGCTCTTTATTATGCCATCTTTTGCCGTTATTTTTTTTCTCATGGTTTCTACTTCCGAGACCAGTTTAATTATAGTCTCCATCTTTAGGTGTATATCATCATATTGATGACTGATGAAGTCTCTTGTGCTCCGGTTCTCTTTATTTTCATCATCAATTTTTTTTAGGATTGCGGATTTAAAAGTTTCTAATTTTTTTTCCATCTTCATCTCAATTTTCTCCAACAGGACATCAATATTTATTCCCTGGGGATCAGATGTAGCACTGGTCCCGGTTGTTTGTCCTTTACTTCTCAGATTTTTATCTGAGAAGTAAATTATATCTAGTATATCTAATTGGGTTATGATTATTCACATAAGTATAACTATCGTTTGTGCTGGTATTATTCGTACCCATATCGCTTACGTAGGTGGATTGAAAGTGTTTAGAGAATAATTGACACACTTGATGAGCGCCGGTGCCTGATTGGTCTTTAAGGTGCATGATTTGTGGGATGCCAGTTGTTTTACTTATGCTTTTAGCGTAATTCCAGAGGTGTTTATTATTATTCTGAATGTTAGATTCAACCGAGCATATGTATTGATTATAGCAGTGCTTCTGTAGGTGTTTTTGTTGTGTACGTTTGATAGTGAACTGTATGTAATCTAACGGATTATTATAGGATTTCCATTTCTTATGAAGTTTTTGTTTTTCTTTAATGATTTTGATTAGAGGAGCTGAATACCAGTTTGGAAAATTATTTTTTTTGACGATGCGTTTAGGGACAAATTGGTTGATGGTATTGTTTAATATGTTATAAAAGGAATCAACTATTTCGTCAACGTCCGCATTTTTCTGAGTAAATGACCAGTCTATCGTCGATAAATGTCGGTTGATTAGTTCATAGTTAGCTTTTTCAAAAAGGCATACTACTTTAGGAGGAGCGTTGATAATTGGGAGTGTGTCGATTTGTAACATAATTTGAAGCAATGGGTGGTGTGAGTCTTCACTGACAAGAGGATTTCATGCACGAGACACATGGCATTCCATACTACAGATGACTAAATCTAGGATTCGGTTATTGGAATTTTTTATGTGATTATATTGTTTTAATTCGGAGTAATAAATTGTGTCAGTAAGTGAGGAACTAATTGTATTTAAGTTTCCAGGTGTTAAATGTGAATCGTGCATTTCCCATAATATGGAGGGCATATTAAAGTCTCCAAGCACAAGTAGAATGTCATCGGGATGTTGATCTTTTACATTAGCAAGCAAGTAAAGGAATGAACTGAGAGCGGTTTCGTACCCTTGACCTTGCGGGAGATATACACAAGCCACATGGATAGTACGTTTGGAGGTATAGTTAGAGGGAGGAATAGTGACCCAAATGCATTCAACGTTGCAGACCAAGTCTTCACGAGGGTAAGCGTTAAGGTTGTTATGTTTTATGATCATTACTCCACCGCCCCGACGAGAATCTTCTTGGTTGTTGGTGCTATTTATTGTAGTGCTTTTTGATCTATCCCGCCTAAAAACGCTATAAAATTTTGATGGTGCTAGCTCCGTATCAAAAATAGAATTGATAAGCCACGATTCAGAAATACCGAATATGCAACACTCGTCATTCAATAAAATATTATTGTAAAATATTTCAGTTTTAGTACGTAGTCCTCTACAGTTTTGATACAAAATATTAATCATTGATAATTATGTAGGAGATTCGTAAATTGTATTGGAAAAGATGAGATAAAATAAAATAAAATAAAGAGTTTTATGAATGACATGTGCGATATTATATAGATAAAACAGTGTGGTCGAAAGGCGAGCAGCAAGTAAGGAGGAGCAGCATTTTAGGATAAAGGGGGGAATGACAGGGGAGTGGGGGATGGGGGCAATGTTATGGAAAATGAATACGTTATTCGACTAATTATACAATCCATATTAAAAACAGGCAGATGATTATAAACAGTATCAAAAAGATAATTTGTTAAAAATGATATAAGAACAAAGAAATAATAACAAATAAAAAAATATTTTGTACATATATATGTATAAAATGATAATATTCAACGGAAGGTAAAATATAAAAGAATTAAAGAAACAAAAAAAAAAAAATACAAAATGCAAGCAGTGCGCGATGATCTTAATTGTGTGGTTGTAAGTTGACAAGAAATATAGCTAGTAATAACAAAATATTTATTAAGTATGTAATTAAGTCTAAAAGTACATCGGTAAGTGAATAATTCGTACGCGTGCATTGTGAGTAATTATCATAAAGTTTATGTCGAGTGATATAAACTTTATGATAATATATTAAGAATATGGAGACATATGAGTACATATTATGATTATGCTCAATGTTTAATACATTATCTAGGTAGGTACATACATGCATTGTTTGAAGTAATAACAAATTACAAATGTCAAATACGTCTATCAAGTTAATTTAAGGTGACATGTTTAACATGTATATACCTAGGTGTATATTGCGTGCAATGTTCAATACATCACATACCCATAAAAAAATTTTAAAGCAAATAAAAATTACAAAGGCATCTATGAAGTTAATTGAAGGTAACAATATGTTTAAAAAATATATAATTGTATAGGTATATATGTAAAAGTTTAAAACAAAAAAGTAGTCAGAGCAGAAAAGGCAAACCAAATACTAATGTATCAATAAAAACTGTTAACGTATATAAAACACAGTAGAAAGATAGATTTTTATTAACATATAATATTATTATAACATCAATATATTAATGTATATCTCCATATCATAATATAAACGAAATGTAGGTACCAAGACGCCAAGTTTGAAGTCTGTGGGTATTATGCGCGGTGTTATTATAGTGCATAAGTATTCAGAAAAGTAGATACATTAATATAAGCTTTGTGTCTATATTGTGCACAGAAAATAATTAACAGTCAAGTAAATAGATTAGGGCTACAAGCGCATAATAATATATAATAATAAAAAATAAAAAAAGATAGAAAATTCAAGCAGTGCGCGATGATCCATTATAGTTTTAAGTTAACAAGAGATAAAGCTGGAATCAGCAGATTATTTATGAGGTACTTATGTAATTAATTCTAAAAGTACACGTTTAAGTGACATCGTTGGTATAAAGACACAATGGAGGAAGTATAGTGATAAAAATTTCGATTATGTACATTGTTCAATACGTTATAGCTACAGACAAAGCAATTATAGACTAAAAATGGCATATATCATGTTGGTTAACTTTGAAATCGTGTTTAAAATATATACACGCATACACATGCGTACACATGTAAATAAACGTACATCCACTCACACATTATAATGGAAATGTAGGTACCTAGACGCCGCATAAATTTAAAATCTGAAGGTGCAGTGCGTGATTTTATATTACAAGTTGAGAAAGATGGGTAAGCGTTGAAATCTCCCATGACGATAGTTTCAGAGTATTCGTTCTCTTGAATGATTGTATGTATTTTGGACAGGTAGTTAGAGAAGTCGGTAAGGTTATCCGCATGACATACCGGCATGTAGACAGTCAATACACATATTATTCCTCCGTTGGTGGTTATTTGTATACCAGCGATGCAGTCATCTCCACATGGTATTACGGAAGCCTGCAGTTCATTCCTCCTAAGTGCCGCGACACCTCCGTAGGGTCGTCTCGTAGCGGTCCATTAGCTAAATCTACAGCAGACGTGCCCCGTCCCAAGTTCGAATGAATTTTGGATATATTAGATGTTTCGTTTTGTAATAGCCACGTTTCTTGCAAAAGTATTATTACATCGTAGATATTGCACATATCTACAATGAAGTTAACGTTTCTTTTAAAGCTTTTACAGTTTTTTTGTTCTTTTCCATTGTATTTTTTTTCAATAAATTTTTGGAAGACAGTACCTATTGGCCAAAATTCTTTGTTCATGTGGGTTTTAAAATCCTTATTCGGTATGGTCAGCTTAAACGATCCAAACTGTGTGGGATTTCGTTGTGTTATTTTTTCCACTTGGACGTTATTTCCTGTTATTTTGCTATCGATAAAGTTCCGAATATTGTTCTCGGTTACGCTATTGTAAAACCTCGACACGTAGAGCGTTGTTTTTAACTCGGCTATTTTGAGTGAGTTATCCGTCGCAGTGCCTGTTATATTTCTTGATCTACGTGGTTTTCTGGTAATAGTTTTAAAACCTCAGTATAAGAGCCCGTTATCTCTGGTTTATACGTATTTTTGTCATATTGTTTGTGTACATCTGGAGCTACTTCACGGTGTTGTACCTGTGATGGTTTTTCTTTTGTACGAGAGTTAGGGACAACTATGGTACTCCACGGTTGCGATGTATGCAAGAGGGGCGATGCGGATGGCGTAATTATATTATTTTGACATCAGTTTTAGTCATCATCATCATCATCAAAGAAGCCTATCGATCTGCGAATGTAGAAATAAACAACCTAAAATAATGGTTGGATGACAACTACCTTTCCTTAAACTCTGACAAAACCTATTTCATGACTTTTACATTATCAGACTAAATCCATCCAACAATCAATTGCAATATAACTATTCATAACTCTTGTAATAATTATACGGACAACTGCAATTCACTTAAATGCTCGAAAATCTCAAAAAAGTAATATTAAATATTTAGGCATAATTATAGATCAACATGTTAAATGGACAGAACATATTGCACAAACTGTAAACAGAATACGTAAACTTTATTATGTATTCCTCAAACTAAGAAATATTCTACATAAATCTGTGGCGGTCACTTGTGCCGCATTAATTGCGCCACCACTGAACTCCGGCAGAACGCGCTGGAAACAACTACAGGCAAGATACTTACCTGAGTACATACCTACCTACTGCTGCTGCCGCCGATAAATAATAATTCCGCCACTTACGCGAAAGGCCTAGAACATGTGGATGTACCATACAAGTGCCCACAGAAGGTTCGAGCGATTTCTCAGCTTTGCGTGACTTCACCCAGCCTTGCCTACCGTGAGAGTAATTACTCGCCGTGAGTATATAAGCAAGCGCTCGCTCGCTGAGTACCAGTTCAGTCTTCATTCAAGGTTCGACATTTACACATCGGGCAGTGTTACAACTAAGTGCAGTGTAGTAACTCTCTACCTGCCCTCGCGGGGCAACAGCCCGCGCAGTCAAGTGAACAACATTTATCCAGTGTGACTTCAGGAACATCTTCATGACACCTTCGAGGACTCCATCTCCAACTACCATCTCGATATGAGACGTCACTAACCAGCAACCGGCAACGAGCCAGCAACCACAACCGGCAACGAGCCAGCACCAACAACCGGCAACGAGCCAGCAACCATCATCCTCATCGCCTCTCAAGGTTCCTTCCTGCGTCACGTGTGTGCTCCGACCCACTGGACACACAGCCGCCATACCTCGTCAACACGACGACGGTCGACCGCCTGGACCAAGGTCACTTCTACACCGCCATGGTGTAGAGCAACACGCCGGCTCCCTGAAGACCTGCGATCTTCACCGCCGTAGTCTCCTGACCTTCTTCACTCTTCATCACGCAGCAGCATTACTCAAGGCACCACTGTCAATCCGTTCCGCTTCGACCTCGCTACGTAGTGCAACAATAAAGACTGACTCACATCACTGACTGACGCCTTTCATTTCTTCATTTCTCGTCCTGTCTCTACCGATACGGCCCGCTCCCTCAAATCTATGCTACTAAAGGTTTACTATGCTACAGCCCAATCAGTTCTACAATACGGAATAATAGGCTGGGGAGGAGCGTATAAAACCAACTTAACCTCACTTGAAATAATACATAGAAGACTCATAAAAATTATTCTAAAGAAACAATTAGACTTTTCAACCCAAAAACTATTCGATGAATTCAAAGTATTACCACTAAATAAAATTAATAAAAAAATGCATTACTTCAAATCCACAAAGATAAACTAATAACAAAGTCATTTAGCACCCTATTTTTCAATTTGGGAGGCAGGAATGGGTACTGCCGCCCCGGGAACCTTTATTGGATAACCAACACCTCTGCCATAGGTCACCCCAAGTGGTTCGCTACGTTTGGTGATTTAGCAGGGGTGCCCGGGTTCATGGGGTGAGGTTTGTCTAGGTCTTAGAGGCGGATGACCAGGACACACTGAACCCCAGTTTCCTGCCCACCCCTTTAACCCTTTTCCTTCCCAAAACTCTCCTCCTTTCTTTGCTTAAAAAACCCTCCACACGGCATCCCCAAAGATGACATAGGCCCTGAGGGAAATCATTTTCCTCAGGGCCTCCTGTGTGGAGCTCATGTAAAAAAAAGCACCAGGCCGAGAACCTTAGGACAAATAATAATCCCTAAACTTAATACAACAACAGCCCAACATCATTACACATACTCAGATAAATATGCTTTAACGAACTCCCTAAAGAAATACAATCCAAAAGGAATTATGAATTTTTTAAACAAAAACTTTAAAAAAATTTTACTATTAACTAGATTTAGGTATGTGTTACGATGTGCCAACTTATATTTCCATTATGATCAAAAAATGCCAACATATATTTTCTCTATGTATGAAAATTCACATTATGTTTCAATGCCAACTTACATTTTCATTAAGTATAAATATTTTCCATTTTGTACAAAAAAAAATGCCAACTTATTATTCATTATGCATAAAAAAAGTAGTTCTATATAAGCTTGTGTCGCTCTCCACAGAGAGAAAAAAAGACTTTATTTTTAAACGCCCGGGGTCTCAAAAGTTTCGTATGATCTGTAGCTATTCGAAAACGAAAAAATAAATGAAATTATTGTTCACTATTCTCTCTCTCTCTGGTTTCAATCGTGGGATTGGTTTGCAGCAATTTCATATATATGTTTCTTCCACTCTTCCCTGTCTTGTGCGGCTCTTTTGAAGTCTGCACATGATGAGCAGCGCACGTCCACCAGCAGGTCCTCCAGGTACTCTCGGCGTGGGCGTCCCCTAGCGTTTGTCCCCTCGATCATACCCTCCATTATGGCATGCAAGAGGCTTCTTGTCTTCTTACATGGCCGATCCATCTTGCGTGTCTTTCGGACAAGGTCCTGAGCAGGTGCCTTCCTCCTTCGATTCTTTGGAGAACCTCCTCATTTGTGATGTGGTCTCTCCAGGAAATTCCTAATAGTCTTCTATAGAACCACATCTCAAAAGCCTCTAGTCTCCGTTTATCTCTTTCGGATAGGCACCATGTTTCGCAGCAGTACATCAAGATACTCCATACATAGGTCTTGATGAGGAGTATTCTCAGTTTTAGGTCTATATTATTCGATTCTATTATTTTCGACCTTTTATTGAATGTAAGCCTAGCCTGGTGTATACGGCTGTCGACCTCGCTCTTAGACCGACCTTCCCATGTTATTTTGCTCCCGAGGTAGACAAACTCCTTGGTGTTCTTTAGTGGAACTCCTGACATCTCTACTCTCATCTGATGTTGCGTTCGGCCTACAGTCAGCAGCTTTGTTTTGTCTTTATTTATCTTCATGTTGTAATTGTTTTGAAGAATGCTTTGCATGATTGTTAAGGCCTCTTGCAGTTCTTCTTCGCTTTCAGCAACCATAGCAATATCGTCAGCAAACCTTATCATATCCACCTTTTGCCCGTGTATCTTTACACCTTTTCTGTTGCCCGCTAAAATGGCCGGAAGTTTTGATGAAAAAAAATATTTCGTGAATTGGAAAAAAAGAAAACACAGGACCCATATTTTATATTTTGTACCAAACTTAATTTTTATTCCATGACTGCAGTACAAAGATTCTTATAAATATTCGTGCAGTATTCTTGTTGAATTACTTGTATTCGTTAACTTGATTTTTTTGTTTTTGTTTTTGTCAGCTATACCATTTTTTAATAACAAACTAACGTTAAAAGTTAAAATTTTTGAAAAAAAATTATTTTATAAAAATAATTTTTAAAAAACGTTTTAGGTTGTTTTCTGATTTTCAATGCATTTTAGCGGGCTAACAACCAATTAAAAAAATATATTTAAATTCAGTTCTCATTTTCTTTGTAAGAAGCAAATTTTGAGACCCCGACCGTTTCTGAATTCAAAAGTTGAAATAATTGACACACCCTATTCTACATACATCCAAATTGTAACAACTGTTAAGTGTGCCAAGTACTGTCAATATGATAGTGCTCACGCTCTAAGCACGAGAATTTCTCAGTTAAGGAGGTATTGTTACCACTAATATTATATATATAATATATATAGGTTAATTATATATTATATGTATTGGTTAATAAATATTGTATTTTATAAAAAAAAAACATCACATAAACATACAGACTTTTCTAAAATGAATTCGACTTTCCTTGCAATTTTAACATCAATTCATCTTCAAGTAAAAGATTTGTGATTTAATATGATTGTTAACTGGTTGTTGGAGTAGGACAAATTGAATACGGTAGTTCTCAATCTTTTTATTTTACAAAATCATACTCATACATGAACATGTTTAATAGTTAAGATTAAGAGAGGGACGCTCAGATGGTTTGGGCATGTGGAGCGGGCGAACTGTTTAGACGCCGCTGTGACGTTTAAGAAGATAGTGGTCTTCTCTTAACCCTAGAAAGATAATTTTATTTTTACCTAGGTACCTTAACACTAGAAAGACCGGGTACTGCTCCATACCTATAAAGACCACGACCGTCACTTTGACGGTTGATAATTTTTTTCAAATACGGAGGCGGGTATGAGTACCGTCACTCTGGGAACCATTTATTGGATAACCAACTCCTCTGTCATAGAACACCCCAAGTGGTTTGATAAGTTTGGTGACTTAGCAGGGGTGCCCGGGTTCATTGGGTGAGGTTTGTCTAGATATAGGTGGCGAAACGTTGATCTACCTACTGCATTGCGGCCCGGGTCGTGAGACACTGATTGAGAGAGAAATAATCTAGACCTATACAGCAGGACTCTCTCGACCCATCGCCTTGCACCACAGTGGGAGGGATAGATTCATTCGTCCGTCACTCATGGATACATTTACCATTTTTTCCTATTCACCCCTCATACCCTTTACCTTCCCAGAATTTCCTTTCCTTCCTTTCTCTAAAAACACCCTCCACCCAGCATTACCAAAGATGACATAGAATCTAAGGGTTTTTTTCCCCAGGGCCTCCTGAAATAAATACATGTGAGTGCGAAATACTTTAATTTTTTGTACAAGCATGAGTTATGTTTGTACAATATCGTAAAATCATATCGTAGCATATCGTTTGTATATTGTAAAATTGAATGCACTTTCCGCAAACGGGTTTCTTACAATTATCACAAGTGTCACTTATTTGGGTTTTCTTATATTTTATATTAATTTTGCACTGTCGCCTTTCAGAAGTTTTATTTTCCGGTTTATTTTCTTTTTTTTCTTTAACGTTAGATCCACAAAGAAAGCCCTGAAGAGAAGAATTCCTGCATATGAAATTCAGGGCATATGTCATCTTTGGGGATGTGGAGAGTATTTGTAGGGAAAAAAAGAAGAAAAAGTTCTCGTAAGGAAATGAGGTGTGAGAGGTGGGTAGGAAACTGGGGGTCAGTGTGTTCAAGATTGGCGGACGTACGAATCTATCCCTACCACTTCGGTGAAAGAGAGAGGGATCAAAAGACCTCTCTCAACCAGTTTATCCTGATCTGACCTGCCTGCAGTTATTTGACAGACGCATCCGCCGCCAAGATCCGGACAAACCTAACTTCATGAACCCGGGCATCCCTGCTAAGTCACCAAATACAGTGATCCTCATGGGGTTACCTGCGGCAGAGGTGTTGTTATGCAATAAATTGTTCTGTCAGTTCTTCAGGAGCTAATCATCTGGACTAACTCTGGTATTTGTATACTATGTCCTTAGTTCTCCAACAAGCAATAAAATAAATTTGGGCAAGAGATATATTTTTTGTGGTCTTTTTATAAATTATGAACGACGTACAAAAAAGGTATGTTGTAAACTTGGTTGAAGTAGGTTGTAAACTATCTCAGCATAATGGCCCAAACCGTCACATTGACTACAGCAGTTTTTGTAGGTATAATTCAATATATTTCCAAAAATAAATAAGACTTGTACCTGTTTTTTTCACCAAAGTTGTTAAATCATAAATCATGAAATTTAAAAAAAAATCAAAACAATACAATAATTTTTAAGCCTTATATCATCAAATTACTTCGGGCAGCCGTCAAAATGAAGGCTCCGGTCTTTCTAGTGTTAAAGATAAAATCATACGTCTGAGAGACGTAATGAAGTTTATAAGTGAATAATTCACATATTATCACACTTCACAGTTTAAAGATAGTTGAATAATTAGTTTAGGGTTTTGTACTTTAAATAAAACCAAAATAATTATAAAAATATATTATAAATGAAAAAAAAAATAAAAAAAATCTGTAAGCCTCTTAAAAATCAACTACAAAATATTAAGTTTTTTTTTAAATGTTAAATAATGTTTAATTTTATGTCTAAATCGTATTTTCTTAGATTTTATGAAAGTTTAAATGCTAACCAGTCGTTACCTATACATAAAAATAATATTTTTTTTAAGCTAAATCACCTTTATACGCAAAAGTCTGAAAGTTACTCAAAAGGTAATAATCATACGTCTCTCGGACGTATGGGGTATGTATTTCTCCATAATTATTGTACTCACCGTGGTGAGCCGCCCCGCGCAAGCTTTGCTCGGCAACTGAGATCCGTGAGATAGCGAGCTACGTTGCGAAAAAAAAGACAGCAATTCTTGTGTATCGCTTACGTCTCTCAGACGTAGATTATTATCTTATTATCTTATCGATATAAACGCAGTTGAATCAATCGAAGAATAGGATTATTAGCAGGCTTCGTCACAGTGCCAGTGGTATACTAGTTTATTTTTAGAAGGTAACCGAAGATAAGCCATTCAAAGGGGTCTGTCAATTAGTTGAAGAATCCTTGAGGTTGTTTTGTCTTCCAGTCTTGTCTTGCAAAACTGCTTGCTTGCTTCAGAGGGTGTAGTTGTAGTAGTGCGCAGGTTTCCAGATTAAAATACTTTTGAATTATTATTATATGTTTAATTTATTTGACACGACACAACAATGCATTAGAAATATATCAGTTAAGTACAGAACTTGATAATATTAGCATGGTGGCCGAAAATACAGGGTTTTTATATGGTTTGATACAGGATGTGAGATGTGAGTAACTGTAAATTACGCAATTTTAGGCGTAGGCAAATCGGCCCGTCTGCTTGGTTCAATATATTCGCACCTCACAATCCGGAAGCCTCAGTTTCGCTCGTAAATTCTGAAACCGTCACTTTGAATCGATATTCTAAAATATCTATGCAAGATAGTTTTCATATTTCAAAGACAATAAGACACATTATTTCGTTCTCTTTCTGGTTAAAAGAAAAAATACATATGTTTGAATGAGAGGAAGAGAGAGATATATAGCTTTTAAAATGTAAGGTCGCTCGAGACGTTTTTTATCTTATGAAAGTATAACACGATTACGTGTTTTGGGATGTTTTTATTCCTAAATAAGCAAACGGGTTAAGCGATTATAATTTGTTTTTTATGATTTTAAATCGTTTGTGGTCAAGCCAAATTGTGGTTAAGTCAAGTTGTGGTCAAGCCAGCAGGACGTTTATCCTGGATTTATAAGAGATTATTTTCATATATCAATTATACGTACTTTTACGAAGCTAGGTATTTGCAATTATAATATGCAGAGGAGACCCCTGGTATAAGTAACAGATACTCCTTCAAGGCTCTCGCAAGGACTCTAATTTTTTTGAATGAACGAATCTACATTTAATTTTGAACAAATCTAGACCTTCGTTTTAACCGCAAAAAAGCTTAAATTGTGCAAAAGGTTGAGTTAATTAAAATTACTTTTTTAAATTCACTTCACACTTCACGTGTGAATTAATTATAACTAGCAGTTAAAATCACGCTCCGTGGGTTTCTTCTGCTAGGCCGTGCGGGCCATGGCTAATAACCAACCGTACTAATAACGCCTGATTGAATTAATGGTAATTATAATATTCAAAAGACATAAATTAAAAAAATAAAACGGCAGTTAGGAAATAATATATTTTGGTAGCGCAGTTGGTATAAGCGTCGAGGTTCCGAGTTCGAGTCTCGGTCGCAAACTTATCTTTTTACTTTCTGTGTTGTTTCTAAGACATTACAATTAAGTGGAGGGTGACTGCAAAGGAAGTGTGATAATAGGGTGAGTGCAATAGAGTGTATGGTGTAGAGCGATAGAGTGAGAGAGCGAGCACGCCAGTTAGGCACTGCCATTTTTTAAAAATTTATTTATAAGGTGCCAAGGGCAAGGATTCTTGAGTTTAGGAATATCCACTATATGAAAAGAATGGTTTTTGATTTGTAACAATCTTACCAATATTATTTTAGTCATATAGTTATCTGTTTTCATTAAAGCGTATTTTTGTCTAGTAAGTATCTTTTTTTTCCTCTTAAAATGTATTTGTAGAAATGTAACTGTGTCTGTAAATTATATTTGTATATATTTTCTTACTAGATGTATGAAAAAAATTGCATACATCTAAATAAATATTCAAAAACAAACAAAGTTTCTGGTCATATGAATTTAACGACAAAAGTAGGAATTGCAAATTTACTCAACTTTTCTTAATCTCGTTATTATTGTATGAATCGACATGAACTCGTCAAAAATCAAATTTGCTCACAGTTTCACAATAATAGTATTTTTGGACACCAAATTAAAATGCTAATACCAACCTGAAATGACCTGATTTTAATAAGGGAAGGGTGAGTGCAAAGGAAGTGTAATGGAAGTGTAATGTAATATTTCTGTGCACTACACCGCCAAATCTGTTAAAAGCAAGATGATAGCAAAAATAAAAGCTTACCGAAATAGCTTTTCCTCCCGCGGTGATTGGCACAATCACTAACTAGCCAAGTATTTTAATATAAATGACTTGTGAGCTTGTGAGGCACTAAACAATCGAAGTAACTAAAAAATTAATGAAAAATCGACTGTATATATATATATACAAAAGTTTGGTAAAATATACACTATGTGATTGTGAGAATGTAAATTACAACTGAGGTGCTCGGCGGAAAAGTGGTGAGTGGTCTAAACCACAAGAAATCGTAATCGGCAAAAACGTCATATTTTTAACCCAGTCGGTCCGAATAGGGGTATCCAAAATCCCCATGGTCCACCTTTCACATGAAAACTCGAAACGTAATCGTACAATTTCGTTGATAATTTTGTAATCTTGAAAAAATACTAACAAACATTTGGCAATTTTTTGTTTTCCAATATTTAAAGCGCGTCACATTGATTTTTTTTTTAATTTTACTGCAATTCGCGTTATGTGCTTGATTATTGTGTGTGTTTTTACACTGTCGTGCATGGGTCGGCAACCGGCGCGGCGCACTATGGAATAGCCCGGAACAAGACCGTCTCATAAATCGAAGATAAATAATGTGATTGATTAATTTTTATTTTTTGTAAATTTTTCTTTTCTTTTGTATATTTAAAATAATGTCAAAGTACGGGTTCGGGCTGAGATATTTAATTGAATCAAAATGTGGAATTTTTCGTGGTAAAAATTTAAAGCATTTCAGCTACTTTATATATTGTTTATTATATTTCACTGCTAAGGTTGATTTTTAATCTAAAATATTATGTATTTGAAATATTTTTGTTTTAAGTAATAATGATTTATAAGATCCCTTAAAGCAAATGATACCTAAACTGGATTTTAAAAAAGGTCAGGTAAACTTTTAACTGGTCGCAGGGTTTTTCCCTGTGGATATCATAATAATAATAATAATAATAAGCCTTTTTATTCTGGACTTCTGTTAGGTATGTATTAGACATGATCTTATTTGTTATAGTATATCCCGAAGCTCAGTTTGCCTCTTGGCATAGGCCTCCTCTAACATTTTCCATTGGGACCTGTCACGCGCTACTCTTCTCCATTGATGTCCAGCAGTGAGTTTTAGGTCATCTTCCCATCTTATGTGTTGACGTCCTCTACTTCTATTGCCATCTCTGGGATACCAGTCAGTGACATTTTTGCACCATTTCTCTTGTGGATCACGTATCATGTGTCCTGTCCATCTCCACTTTTGTTGGTCTATTCGGGTAACTACATCGGCAACTTTAGTTTTCTCCCATATCATATCAAAATATCATTAAAAAAATCATTTTTTTAATGTTTTCATTAAAAAAAATTGTGGATTTTTTGCGCAATAGCGTCAAAAATGGTTTTAATCAGAAAATTACCTTGTCGCAGTACTAAAAAAAGATAAATTGTTTTTGAAATAACATGTTTTATATCAAAATAATATTAATTCACTAAATAAAAATATGAAAAAAAAGATTATTTAGTTTTTAATCAGCTTACCATTTTTTTTGTTTCATGACAACAAACAAAGAAGTTACAGATTTATGAGACCATAATCAGCATTTCCGACCACTGTGCGGTGGCGCGGCCCGCGAGGCCTCTTGTTGCGGCTCGCGAGATTCTCTCCGCAATGCGCGTGGCGGACGATATCATACGCAATGGAGTGAAAGCGAACGAGAAAGGAGCGAAAAAGGGAGCCAAGGGAAAATGGCTTTTAGGCAAAAAACTAACGTGGTGAATTTCCATGGGAGTTTGCCTTCTGGAAACTACAAGGAATTAAAGAGGTTTGCTCAGCAAATAATTACTGTGTTTGGTAGTACATAATATGTATTTGTGAGTAAAACTTTTACAATTCTAAATAGAGAACTCCAGTCCAATTTTTTTATTTTTTTTAATGAATAAAGACCTTCAAACTTAAATAACTGCATTTTTATTTTTATTTTTATAGTTAGTTTTAATAGTTAAAATAATTGTCAAAGTTTTAATTTTTAAAGACTCCCAGAAACGCACCGTATCTATGGTGGTCTAATTTTTTTACTTTTTAAGTTGTCATTTTGAATCAGTGATGTTATGTCGAGGGAAATTTCCCTAGATCTAGGGGAGAAAAATATTTTTTAGGGATAAGGGAAATCAGGACAAAATCTAGGGAAATTTCGAACTCTGGCAAAAATTTTATTACATATGACAGTATTACTGGTATTATTTATATATATACGTATATATATTTTTTGGAATTCCTATGAATCTTAATTATTTTTCATGTACTTACATGCCATGTTATTTTTAACACTGAGAACTCAAAATGATATTAGGGAACGTACCCATACTACGTGACACGTTCGGGGGGGGGGGGGGGTCTTCAAAATACCACGCTTGGTACAAATGAGCGGCGGGTTGCTTATGATTTTTATTTTGCAAAGTGTTTTTTTTTAAATTTGGAATTCAGTTTCTAATTCAGTGGTGAGTGTATTCGTACTTTTAAATTATTACTTCACGTAGCAAAAAGTGTTTTATTTGGAAAATCACGGTATTATTAGTATATTTACCAAGTTCCGATATCTTTCCAATTAATTATCATATTAATTAACATATAACAGGATTAGTGTTACACAATCAGGTGGCTACGTAGGTAATTGCGTAAATGTGAAATTCTAGGGAAATTTCACTTCTAACTGTTGGCAACACTGTGAAGAACCCAGAATAACCATGGCGGATAATGACTTTTAGGTGTGAGGTGTGTTTTTTATTCAAGATTAACTGCTTTTAATATAGAAAAACATTGATAAAATGTCCACATCTCACCGCTACTGTTATTGAATTTAATCAAAGTGCAATATAAAAACAATAAATCATCTCTTTCATTGCAAATACATGTGACATCGTGTTTTGTGTCAGGTGTTACTTTGTAGGTACATTGTTTTATGTATAATACATACAGAAACACTGGTATTTATAATACACTGATCATGACGAGTGTGTAACAACTTGTATAAAAAGCCCTATACTAAAAACAATTTGAAAATACATAAAAACAAACATCAAAATATGACACGACTTTAACCTCAAATAGACAACATTTTTTGCAGATTGTCCGCAAATATAGCCCTTTTCGTAAATTGTTGAGGGCCTAAATTATGTTTCAATAAACACAATAACTATTATTTATCTAAATCTCTATAAACAGTATGAAAATAAACCAAAAACACGAAATGTTGAATTGCATAGGTACGTGTGCACTTCAAGTCATTTCAAATGTCAATACAATACAATACACAGGTGACAGGTTAACTGTGACGTCACGGTTAACCATTTCAGTAATGCCAACTTAACGCTGTGTTTTCCGAAGAGGTTTAAAAATGCACTTTTTAATAATTTATTAAAAACTCTGCATTTAATATTATGAAATAAAACTTATTTATTCAGAATCAGCGTTTCTTGGTCTATATGAACATATTTTTTTAAAGCCATAATATTTTTCACTGGAGTTCCTTATTATCAAAAAAACAAACACTGTTTTAAGTTTCCGGATTCACACACACATCACAGTCAAATGCAACCAGAATATCTCATTTATTTTATTAAATACAATAAATGTCGTGAAAAAATACAATAAAGCGTTTTATTTTTAAAACAAAAATATTGGGACACAAATATTTTAGGTATACTGTAATGATGTTTGTTTTTTCATAAAGAAAGACAAATATTTCCGGGTTACGAATAACCCGACAATGATAAGTTTTAAGATTTTCACGGCCAAAAGCATTTTCGTTATTTGTTTTTGGGGTGTTATGCCGTGTTGCGCTACCTCCTTCTTTAGCCAACGTTTCGGACATCGTTGCAGTGTCCATCATCAAGGCAGATCCGGCAGATCCGCTAGATGTGTAATTTTTAGTCGTGAAGTGTGTGCTTATTTCTTCGAAGCGATACCGTGTCGCCAGCACCACTAACTTTCACCAGTACAAAATAATCGTGACAAGCAGTGGCGTCATCGCCGCGGAACGGAATAGAAAGTTCATTAAACGTGGTATTTATGCTAGCCAGTGGCAAGTCCGTTTGCGAGATGCCGACGGAAGTGGTTCCATCTCTTAATGAAATCTAAAATTAGAAATCACAATGGTAACAATTTACAAAAAAAAATTAAAAAACCAAATTAAAAAAATTAAAAATTAAAAAAAAATTACTTAAGTTAACCATTGTAATAATTTTTTCTAAATGGAGTTTTCCAGATTCAACAGTCGCACACAGTTGACGTCAGCTCGACTATAGAGACAGACACCTCCTTTAGGTCTGAACTTGCCTGCGAGGGTGAAGCCCGGGCAGTCCAGATAGGAGGTGTCTACAGACTCAGCTATCTGAGTTTCATACAGGAAAAGTAGGTTTGGGCGTTGAGAAAAAAGGTGGTGGTGGACAGAGTTTAAATTAGTGTGCAGGCCGCGAATGTTGGTGTAATTCACCAACAGTTTTGGCCCGCACCGGGGACGCCTACTTCTCGCCGCAATGGGAAAAGGTAATGGGAACTCTGTGACTGTGACTGCTGACTGTGACTGCTGTTACCTTTTCCTTGATAGGTGACATTTCTTTTTGGGTGATGTGTGACCCAAGAAGTTCACTGTGTATACACCAAATTTGCACTTATTTATATTTATAACCAGATCATATTCGGCGAGACGTTTTAGTAGTAAATCTAGATGCCTTTTGTGCTCTTCTTCGTTTTTGGAAGCGATGAGGATGTCATCCAGGTAAACGAAGCAAAAATCCAGGTCCCTTGTTACAGAATGCATAATCTTTGAAAGCTTTGTGTTGCGTTTGATAGCCCGAATTGCATAGACGTAAATTTGAATAGGCCAAACGGGGTGATGATCGCAGTCTTTGGTATGTCGGCCGCTTCCATCGGTATTTGGTGATATGCGCGAGACATGTCTATGGTGCTAAATATGGTAGCGTCAGCTAATTTATGTGCAAAATCATTCAGTTGCGGTATGGGATATTTGTCCGGAATTGTTTGGGCGTTCAAGCGGCGATAGTCCCCACATGGACGCCATTCGCAATTCGGTTTCCTAACCATGTGCAAGGGGCTGGCTCAATTACTCTTTGATGGCCTGCAAATCCCCTGCTCCATAAGGTATTTAAATTCCTTTTTGGCTGCTTCAAGTAGAGCTGGTACGAGTCTACGAGCACGCTCAGTAACAGGCGGTCCCTTGGTCTCAATACAATGTATTACAGTGTGTCTTTTTTTATCAGGGATTTTCATGTTAGGCCTTGTTAAGTTCGGGTATTTATTCAGGTTGTCCCTATATTTTTGTACAGTAGAAATAGTAGAGATTCCAGAAGTTGGTCCTTTGTAGGTTATTCCCCTGATTAATAGTCCTGTAGATTGGTCTGCAATGGTTGCTTTCTTGAGATCCACTGTTAAGTTAAAATTGTGAAGAAAATCAGCTCCTAGTATGGGTCTCGAAACATCAGCGACAATGAATCCCCATTTTAATGCTCGTCGAAGGCCAAAATTGAGCTCGACGGTCCTTGTACCATACGTTTTGATTGGATTTCCATTCGCTCCATACAGGGTAGTTAGGCAGTTGTCAGAAGTTACATTATTCTTGTTATAAGACTGGTTTCTTGGGAGGACTGATATATCTGCGCCCGTGTCGACAAGGAATTTTTGCCTAGTTTGTTGGTCATATACGAAGAGACGACAAGTTTTGCTGGGAATCTCACATGTCCCTACTCTGAGGTTCCTTTTGTCGTTTTCCGAGTTTTTCTTGGTAAATGAACATGGTTGCAAACTCCTGTATGCTTTTTCCCCGAATCTATGCCATTATTGTTTCTCTTTGGAGATTTATCACGAGACCTAGACCTAGGTCTGCTTGTGAAGTTCCTCTGTGTCGAATTTTGATACGAGTAGTTCCTACGAGGACTTTGATTTTGTTTTCCTCGAAAGTTTGAAGATTGGTTCGTTTGAGTAAGCTTCAATTGAGATACTTCTCGGGTTAATGCGGAAATTTGTTGTTGAAGTTGGAGTAATATTAAGGTTTCCGTGGGTTCCGATCTTGATGTGCATGGTTTATTATTGTGGTCGATGACACTACAATCTGTCGATTGGTAAACATCCAATATTTTGTCAGCCGTGGACGCCAGTTGGCTCACATTATTTTCCGTGAGTGCTGACAATATTGCCTGCACATGTTGCGGTAGGCGCTGCAACCATAATGTACTAACTATTGCGCTCTCTGCTAAAGCTGGGCCAGCTAGTTCTAACATGTGCCTTAAGAGTTCTGTAGGTTTCCGGTCTTCAAGTTGAATTCCCGTAAGCAAGCAAGTTAGGTGCTTCTCCGAAGAATCCTGCAGACGATCAATAAGCGCGGCCTTGAGGGCAGTATATTTGTCCGTTATTGGTGGTTTCGTGACTATGTCACTCACGCTTTGTAGAGTCTGCGAATCTAAGGCTGCGACAATGATGTTATATTTGGTGAAGTCATTTTTAATACGTGAATTCGCAAACTGGGCCTCTACTTGGACTATCCAAAGTTGAATATTTTCCTTCCAGCAAGTGGGGAGCTTTACTGAAACGTGGTGGATCGCTTGATCGGAGTTATTAGAGCTGGTAGATTCCATGGTTGATTGTGTTTTTTTCTTGGCTTCTGCCGTTGAATTTGTTCCGAAGACTTGTTCGAAGTGGAAGTCTTCGTCAGAAGTGGTCATTTCGCATTACATTCAAAATAGGCAAATATGGCAGAAAACGTATGGCAAGAAAAATATTGCAAGAAATGAATCATTTGTGAAATATGTTTTTTTTTTAAATTATGACCCGTATTAATTAAAAAATATTTAAAATTTTGGCAAAATTGTTAAAAATTAACAATATTTTGTAATAGATACCATTGATTGTTATAATAAAGCGTTCAGCAAAGTTTAAAATTAGGATGTACTGTAGGACTTAATTTTTAAATATCATTTGTAAAATATTCATTGCTCGAAGAAATTTTCAAAAATTACTGAATTTCGATAGTATACTTGAAAATAAATGTGCTAATAGGTAGCATTATTATGGATTTACTCCAAATGATAATAAATCGAATTGTAGATAGTTATTTTCTCGAGATGATTTTGGATTACTAAAGTTCCTTAAAATTTTTCAAAGGAAATATACTAAGTTGCGACATTTTAAATATGCATCAATCAATTAATGTAACATTTTTATACATTCGTCACCCTACAGCAATAGTGGGATATCTTAAAAATGCTGTTCTGAGATAATTGTACTTTTAGGTTTGCGTGAGCTCTGGCAGAATCAAATTAACTAATGTTGCAGATTAATGATATAGCATTAGAGTATTTACAGTCAAACACTGGAAACATTGTCTATTTTCAGAGCAGTAAATGTCAGCATTTGTTTCCGCTGCCGTTGGATCCAAATCGTCTTCTTCGTCACTGCATCTGTCTCCGTAGTTCTCAGTGGACTCTGTCGCTATGAAGTTGCTGTATTGTTGTGCAAACTGTCGCAGCTCTATCAACAGTCGACTTCTTTCAATTTTACACAGTTTAGAAACACTGTGCAGAGCTTCTGTGGGAAATGTTTGGAGTTTCAAGATAAAGTCAACATTTTTGGGGTCCAACCAGGAGCATTCCTGTAAAACGTCTTTGTTTGCGCAAAATCTTTCTTCAATACTCATCCTCGCACAGACTAAAATATCAAAATATACAATTTTGTAACGTTGAACTGTTGAAATCAATTTGAGTCAGTTTCATCTTTTGATATTTCACCGGGCATTAATTTTTTCTTTGACGTTCTTTTTCTCTTAAAGTTCAATTCCAACTCGATGTCAATGTTATTTTCGTCTAGCTTAAGATTAACTGCCATAACATAGGCTTTTGTTTTTGCCTACAATACTTCAAAATACGCGTCATTCCTTTTGTCCTTAACTTGATGGAGCAGTGTTTGTACTAATCAATACTTTTACTTTGCAAGTACTTAGAAACAGGGGAAGTGACCAAAAACAAATCTAGCAAAACAAATGACATAAACAAGTTTTCAAATTTGGACCATTGACTTATCAGGTTTCTTGCTGTGAATCGAGATTGGCTGTCAATACTTCCATCAGAGATTTCTTTAAACACAGAAATAAAATTAGCTGAATTAACATTGTCTTCACTGATTAAGAATTCTTCATCAACAATTGATGAAAGAGCCTTATGTTTGCTCCACCTTCTCGTTGCTCGTATTTTTTGCAACCTGTACAACTGGGCAGTATGTTGTGTTTTTGTTTCCTTTTCCCAGACGGCCATTCTCTTGTGCGATGAGCTACAAATACTGCAGATTCTTCCACTAATCCAAACAAGTTCTCAGCTTGTAGTAACTTCGCTGTTGAGTCAGCTACAACTAGGTTCAGTACGTGTGCCATACAGTGAGTATAAATAAGATCTTCATTTTCTTTTTTTAAATGGGCTTGTAGCCCATTGTAACAGCCTTTCATTTTGTTGGCTCCATCAAATGAACAAGCAATAATATTTGACGTTGCAATTCCATACTCAGATAATTTAAATTTTATAAGCTCGTACATCGCAAGTCCACTTGAGTCATTAACAACTGCAATCTCTAAAAGTCTTTCATACATTATTCCTTGAATGACATAGCGGACGCATATTGCCAATTGGTCCATGACAGCTATATCTTGGGTGCTGTTCACCATTACGCTGTAGATGATGCTATCCTGGAGGTCTTTCAAAATAATGTTTCGACCCATCAAGCTAATTATCTTGATTAACTTGTTAATGAAAGTCTTTGATAACAAAGTCAACATTGATCCTCATCCAATGGGCTTTTTAGATTGCTTTCCTGTGGCTTCTTTTTTATCCTTTATTTTTATTCTGTGCTTTTTTCTGTCTTTGATACATTTTTTTACACGGCTTTGCAAAATTACATCATAATTAGCCACCAACATGACCAGTTCAAGGAAATTACCATGATTTTGTAAAGAATCAAGAGCGTAGGCTGCTTCTGATTTGTCACCTCTGTAGGCAATGCCTTGCCTTCCTATAAACAAAACTATGTCTATCAAACGTTGGATGACCAATCTTCTACTTTCTTGCTGTTTAGTTTGGTTGGTATTCAGGAGATTTGAAATATCGTAGCCCTTTTGACTTTGAAAAACTGCTTTCGCAGCAAGTTCATGGTGGGTAGAGTTTTCGTGTATCTCTACTGATTTATACACATTTTTTGAAGAAATATCATAACCAGTATAATGTAGGTAGAGTCTTTTATGTGTCATTTATCTCCAAAAGCCATACAGCACGAACAGTACACTTTATTCAGCTGAATTGAATATGATAACCATTTTCGGTGTATTTTTTCACCACTTGGCAAATGTCGGTAATAAAGTTTAGAAGGGTCAAATGGCAATTTTGTACCTTTTCCTTCTACAACTTGAACAGGATGTTTTTCCATGAAAGCTTTTTTAATCGTGATTGAATCACTTTCGTATGGACAAATGAAACACACAAGTTGTTGTTTAGCTGCATCACAAGTATCCTGATTTTCTTCATTATCTTCTGAATCAGAATTAGAGTTTGATTCGCCGACAAGAGACGATGGATGATGGTCTGTATGTGGCTGATTGCAAGCAGGCGCCTCACCCCTCTCAACTGTACAAGAAGAAGTTGATGCTGTTCACTAGGGAATCCCCTTTACTATACCGTACTGTAACTAGAATTAATTATGATTTTCAAAATCATAACTAATTGTAGTTTGTAATGTGTCCAACGGCAACGATCCCCGATCCACACGGTATACGCAAGGATTTAACGGAACGGAAACCCCTCACCCTTCCTTCCTCAAGATCGACGGAGGGAGAAAGTAAACAAACCCCGCGTCTCCCGCCACCACCGCACAGCTACCTACCTAAACTTAGTCGTTTTACCTACAAGAAGCGAGCGGATACCCCTCACCCTTCTTTCCTCAAGATCGACGGAGGGAGAAAGTAAACAAACCCCGCTTCCCCGCGCGCTCCCTAGGACAAATACAGGAAGAACTGGTCACGTACGCAGAAACAGAGGGATTAAATGAAAAAGGATTCAAAATCAAAATCATTTATTGTACAAAATTTACATTTAGTACAAAAGGTATAACTTATAGGTACATATGTATATCCTATTTCTTCCAGTTAACCTAACATGTTATGCAGATATGAACACAAATGAAATATAAATATAAAAGTGGTGTAATACAAAGTGAATTTGTTTTAATTTATTATATAAATATAAATATAAAAACAGTTGTACCTATGTGAAGTATTCAATTAATGTGTAATGAGACCTGTTCAGAAGGAATGTTTTTAGTGATGACTTAAATCTGAGTGTATCTTGTATTTGTTTAATATCATGTGGAAGATTGTTGTATACTTTAATGGCCATGTAAAAGGGTCCTTTTTGGAAAATTGTTTTGTTTGTTTTTGGTATTAACAAATTTTCTGTAAACCTTGTAGCGTGTTTATGTGTAGAGTTTTTTGTGGAAACTTTTCTGGAAATGATCGCACTAACATGCATAACTCCATTATATATATGTCGGTGACTGTAAGAATTTTCAAATTTTTAAATATAGGTCTACATGAATCCCGATTAGCAGAGTTTGTCATTTTTCTTATACATCTTTTTTGGATGATAAAAACATCTTTGGCGCTTACTGAGTTTCCCCAAACGATAATTCCGTATTTTATTATTGAATATACATAACCATAGTATGCGGCCATTACCGATTCGATGTTTAATATATTTCTCAGTGTACCTAGAACAAAAGAAATGATACATGTTCTTTCCAGTTTATATTTGCATCTAGTTGTATTCCCAGCAGTGAACAAGTTTGGGAAGGTTCGATAATATTATTATTGAAGTTTACATTTATGTTTATAGGTGTAGCTTGCACTGGACAAAATTGTAAAACTTGAGTTTTGTTAGTGTTCAGTGACAGATTTTGTGATAACAGCCAATTTGCTATTGATTGACAAGTCTCGTTAATATGTTTATTAAATTCGTCAACGTCTTCATTACATTCAAACAACAAAGCAGTATCATCAGCAAACATTAAGCATTCTGTGCCAGCAATAATTGGAAGTTCGTTTATGTATATAAGGAACAGGAGGGGCCCAAGAATGGTTCCTTGAGGCACACCCTTGTTGATTGTTCTCCATTTGGATTCTACCATGTACTGCATCATTTTTTCGTCAATGTTTGAAATTTGAACTTTTTGTTTACGATTTATTAGGTACGATTCAAACCATTTTAATGCTAAACCTCTTATACCGACGTGTTCAAGTTTAATTAGAAGAAGCTTATGATCGACATTGTCGAATGCTTTTGAGACGTCGAGAAAAATACCTACGGTTCTTTTGCTATCATTAATACTTTCCAGAATTTTGTTAAAGAAATTGAAGACTGCTTGTGTTGTCGAACGGCCTTTACGGAATCCAAATTGTTGTGGACATATTATTTAAAAGTTTTCGAGAAAGTTGTAAATGCGATTGTACATTGCTCTTTCAAATATTTTTGAAAAATTTTGTAATAAGGATATTGGTCTATAATTTGAGATTTCCTGTTTGGAACCCTTTTTATATAAAGGCACAATAATAGATTGTTTTAGGTGTTCTGGGAAGGTTCCTGATTCAAAAGATTTGTTAATTAATATTTCCAATGGGTAACTCAACGCTTCTGCACTTGATTTTATAATTTTTATAGGGACTTTGTCAGTGCCGACTCTGCTTTTATCTTTCAGTTTTACGATAATTCTGATAATTTCCTCCTTGCTTACAGGCCTTATAAAGAATGATCAAGACTGTTTGTTTGTGACTGTGTTAGCAGATTGTGTACGTTGAGATGTATTTTGTGGTGGTAGCGAAGGTGCAAAGAAAGTATTAAATTAATTTGCAATGTTTTCTGGTTCTGATACATTGGTATCATTTATTTTAAGACAGATGTTTGGCTTAATTTTAGATTTTAAATTATTTGAGTTCTCTTTTATTATGTTTTTACTATTGTAATTTCGTTTAGCTACTTGTTTTACTGTACTGAGAACTTTTTTGTATTGTTTGTAATGGTTTATGATTGACAGGTCATTTGTGTTTTTTTGTTTTATGTATAGATGTCTTTTTTGTGTAATAGATATTTTAATACCAGGTGTTATCCAATTTATTTGGCGTTTTGGGGATATCTATGTTGTTTAAAGGGGAAAAAAAGTTTCATACCCTCATTTACTTTATTAATGAAGTACTCATAACTGTCATCAATGGATTCAAACGATTTTAATAGATCCCAACATATTCCTGATAAGTAATTGTTAAATTTTTTTGTATTTTCTTTATTAAATAATTGTTTTTTTGCATACCAAGTTTGTTTTATATTATTTTCTGTTTTTATGTGCATTAACTGTGCCATGTGATCTGATACAGCTAATTCTGTGACTTCCCATGTGTAAGAGCCTTTTGGTATATATGTACATACATGATCAATTATACTTTTTTTTATTTCCTTGTATACGAGTGGGTTTATCAATAATCAATCGTATGTTGTATGAATTTAATGAGTTTTTGAGTAAGTCGGCGTTTTTGTTCTTTTAGTGTGTGTCAATGTTAAGGTCTCCGCAGAGTATTATTTGTTTTTTATTGTTTTTGCAAATTTTGTTTAAAAGAAGTTCAAGTTGTTCAAAAAATATATTAATATCGGAGTCATTATAGTAAACTGTACAAATGATCATTTTAAGCCTTGGAATTTCAATGCCAACACATTCAAATACAAATTCTTTTGTTATTTGTTTAACATATTCTAGTTCAGTAAATGTAATGTTTTCATTTAAGTAAATAGAGACGCCTCCGTGAAAATGACTCTCTCAACAAAAAATTGAACCTAATTTATAACTATTAAAATTAATAGATGTCGCTTCATCTTTCTGTAGCCAGTGTTCGCTAACACAAAATACATCAATGTTTTTTTCATACAGAATATTTTCAAGTTCTAGGATTTTATTTCGGATGCATCGCACATTTTGATGCATTATATTGAAGGTGTTTTTCATATTTTGATTGTTACCTATGATACTGGTTTCAACAGAAATGTCAGTGGGTAAGTGAATCATAATCTTATTTTGAATATAATGTAAGGTAGGGATAAATGTTAAAGTATATCAGATTTAAAATCCATTTCCAAAGTACCAAGATGAAAGTGTCGCATAAACAATAGTATGCATAAACAATAGTAATGATCGTAATCCTCCATGTGTAAGTGTGAAGTGCAGTTAATAAGTATGCATATCCATTTATTCGTAAGTCATAAGGAAATTAAGGTATTCTCTGAAGTAACCTGAATTGCTCGCGAATCTGAGTTTTGGCGTACGTAAACTCGGCCCGATTTTACCCATACAAAAGCCAGTTTTTTTTTCAATTGCCATTTTTTTTGCTAGGTATAGTAGACGTTTATTACATGAGGTTAAGTGTTCCGAGATGAAAACTGGCATACAGGGACCAGAGAGACCTATAGAGCTTGTGTTGAGCTTATCTTCCTTACTTATGGCATTAAGGTTATACCGTTTAGCATTATTTAAAAATTCATCCCTTAAATGTATGTGTCTAAACCGTATAATTATTGGTCTAGATTCGCTGAGTGACTGCCGCCCGCGACAGTCGCTTTTGAGACACCACCCTTTTTCGCTCTGTCTGGCTTGTGTTTACACGGCCAGACACCAGCTATTCACCTAGGCACTTGCGCCGCCAACTGCCTTTCTTAAGGCACAAAGAAGAAGAAGGATGACCTGGCACCACCGAAATCCGACGACGACAAAACAACCCCCGCCATTCTAAAGAGGAAGTACCGGACGCCTGTCTTTTCTACCTACCGGGAGGACTCCACCCGCCAATACCGGACCAAGACTGGGACCATCAAAGTCCCCAATCCCCAGCCAGAACAGCCACTGCAGCCCCATCCCGCTAACCCGAGGACAAAGCTGATAGCCATCCCCCTACCGCCCCCTAAGATGCCCGAGACCGCCCCCCCCTGCAGCCGTACCAAGCCGCCCCCCCAGTAGGCCCAGTCTCGGGCCTCGCCCACCCCCAGATTCCAGCATCTCGCCCAGGAGATGGAGACGACCCGCCAGGAGGAAGGTTGGATGAAGCCGACCAACACCGTGAAGAGGCCCCTTTCACCGCAGGAACCCCGGGCGGTTGTTGTCGGCAACCGCTTCGGCAACTTGGGTGAGGTATCAGAAGGCGGCGACGGCGGCGGAGCGTCGCATGCAAAACGCGCCAACACTAACAATTTTTCTTCTTCCGCAGGTACCAGCGGCCAAGCAGCGGCAAGGAAAGATCGCGTCCCCCCAGTTGTGATGACCCTGGGGACCCGAATTTTACGTAAACGAAGATTGCAACGACGTAAACAAATCTGTGGATGGAATGATTTTGTCGCACAAAAATACATAGAATCAAGACGTGCAATGATGATATGGATTGAAAATGACAGGCCTCATGAGGGCTCAATTGCGGATGAGCGAAAATTAAAGCGTGCTGCGTTCAAACTAGCACTGAAAAAATGCCAAAACGACTGTGAGCAAATTCAAATGGACAAAATAGCAGGAGATTTACATAGTCGTGATTTCAAACAGTTTTGGCTGAAGACAAATAAACACTGCAACGTGAAATGTAAAATTCCGTGCAACATAAATGGAGAAACAAACACTAAAGCAATTGCTAACATTTTTGCAGATCACTTCTCCATCTCTACTCCGACCTCACCGAACACTGCAAGCAAACCACCACCTAGTCCTATCCTAAATGAAGACAGTGGCCTTTTGATCACAGCAGACATGGTCAACACCGCCCTGAGATACATGAAAGCTGGAAAATCAGCAGGTCACGACGGATTGAGTATCGAACACATCAAACACGCTGGAGGACCAATTCTTCAACTGCTGGCGAGTCTGTTTACCGACATCTTAAAGAATGGATACCTACCAACTGACATGACAAGAACAATAATAACTCCCATTCTCAAATCAAAATCGTTGGACTCTACCTCCCAGGGTAGCTACAGACCGATTTCAATTGCCACCACCATCGCACGATTATTCGAACGTCTACTACTAAACCAGATCGGTACCATCTTGGAAACTAAGGACAACCAAATGGGCTTCAAAAAGCAAACGTCTACCGATACTACTATATTTACTGTGAAAAGAACCCTGGAATACTACAGGAATAAAAAGACCACCACGTACGCATGTTTTCTAGATCTGAGCAAGGCCTTCGACAGGGTTTCTCACCCTCTACTATGGGGTAAACTAAGGGAAAGAGGCATATCACCGGCGGTGATACATATCCTCGACTCGTGGCATAGACAGCAGGAAAACTTAGTAAGGTGGAAAGATGGACTCTCCGAACCTTTCCTCCTGAAGAGCGGCGTTAGACAGGGAGGATGCATGTCCCCGATATTGTTCAACCTGTACATGGATGAACTCACCGACAGGCTAAACAATGCAGGGGTAGGCTGCCAAATTGGAGGACAGTTTCTGAACAACATCAGTTATGCGGACGACATGGTATTGATGGCACCTTCCATAAGGGGCCTACGTATTCTTTTAAAGATCTGCGAAGAGTTTGCTGAAGAAACAAACATGCAATACAACCCCACTAAAACGGCTCTACTGGTCGTAAGATATGGACAAGGACCAAAAAATATTCCTCCAGCTACCCTGAATGGTGTGAACCTGCAGGTGACTGAAGGAACTAAATACCTTGGACACTGTAAAAATTATTGTGCAATGGTCTGTAATTGTTGATTTGTAAACAATACTTTTGTTTTGTTTATTAGTTTTGACCATTACGTGATCAATGCACGATGTTGATTCATTAGCTATTCTTGTTGGTGTATTGATAGTACTAATTAATCCATGAAACTCTAATATGTTCAGGTAGTCGTGACATTGATGGTGAGGGTTGTTTGGAAGTATGTTGATATTTAAATCTCCCATAATTATCAAGTTTTTAGTGTAGGAAAGACTAGAGAGTATGCTATTTAGACTGTTAAGAAATGGTGTTATATTACGAATAGATGGAGAGCGGTATATTGCTAGAATACACGTATCATTATTATACATTATTTGCATACAGCTTGCGTCAATAATGTTTATTTCAGTTACAATAGAGTTTAGGTCATTTTTTGTGTATACCATAACTCCATCGTTCTGACTATCGTGTTTTGATGAGTTGTAGGAAGAGTAGTGATTTATGAATTTAGGAGTGTAAATATTTGTCAACCAACATTCTGTGAGAATAATAACATCAAAGTCTATATTTAGGTGGTTAAGCTGTATCTGGAGTTCATTAAAGTTTTTATTAATAGACCTGATATTTTGGTGCATAATAATAGTATTTTTTGAATCAGTTGTTAGGTATTTACATATTTTCGCATCTGATGTTACAAACAAATTATCTTGATCACCTAGTTCTTTGTGTGTGTTATTAATGTTAATAGCCATATTATAATTTATATTACAAAAAAAAATTGTTTAATTCCCTTAAAAGAGAGCTATAAATTACTCTATCACTTTCATTTTTTTTAACCATCACTTTACATTCCTTGTACCAGACATATTTATATCCCATTTCTTTTGCCTTGGTCTTCGACCTCCACAGAAGATCTTTGAAGTAGGCGCCAAGGGTTTCACTAATAAAAATCTTCTGGTGTCCGTTTCCTTGGGTTGTGGTAGGGTTGAGTAGCTTCCTGTTCAGTAGAATCTGCCGTCTTTTTTGGGGGTTAGTGAATCTGAAGTGGAATTTTGGGGGGACTCCTGGTCGTCGGTCCGGAATTTTCTTGATTTCGAGGATGTCATCGCCCTTTATGTCGACACCTGCAGCAGCGGCCACCCATTTAATTATTTCTGCAGGCTGCTCAACCTCTTTTTCTGGAATCCCTGCAAATTCAAGGGTATCTTCACGCGTTTTTTGTTCCACTTCTGCTAATCTAACTTGAAGGCTCTTTATTATGCCATCTTTTGCCGTTATTTTTTTTCTCATGGTTTCTACTTCCGAGACCAGTTTAATTATAGTCTCCATCTTTAGGTGTATATCATCATATTGATGACTGATGAAGTCTCTTGTGCTCCGGTTCTCTTTATTTTCATCATCAATTTTTTTTAGGATTGCGGATTTAAAAGTTTCTAATTTTTTTTCCATCTTCATCTCAATTTTCTCCAACAGGACATCAATATTTATTCCCTGGGGATCAGATGTAGCACTGGTCCCGGTTGTTTGTCCTTTACTTCTCAGATTTTTATCTGAGAAGTAAATTATATCTAGTATATCTAATTGGGTTATGATTATTCACATAAGTATAACTATCGTTTGTGCTGGTATTATTCGTACCCATATCGCTTACGTAGGTGGATTGAAAGTGTTTAGAGAATAATTGACACACTTGATGAGCGCCGGTGCCTGATTGGTCTTTAAGGTGCATGATTTGTGGGATGCCAGTTGTTTTACTTATGCTTTTAGCGTAATTCCAGAGGTGTTTATTATTATTCTGAATGTTAGATTCAACCGAGCATATGTATTGATTATAGCAGTGCTTCTGTAGGTGTTTTTGTTGTGTACGTTTGATAGTGAACTGTATGTAATCTAACGGATTATTATAGGATTTCCATTTCTTATGAAGTTTTTGTTTTTCTTTAATGATTTTGATTAGAGGAGCTGAATACCAGTTTGGAAAATTATTTTTTTTGACGATGCGTTTAGGGACAAATTGGTTGATGGTATTGTTTAATATGTTATAAAAGGAATCAACTATTTCGTCAACGTCCGCATTTTTCTGAGTAAATGACCAGTCTATCGTCGATAAATGTCGGTTGATTAGTTCATAGTTAGCTTTTTCAAAAAGGCATACTACTTTAGGAGGAGCGTTGATAATTGGGAGTGTGTCGATTTGTAACATAATTTGAAGCAATGGGTGGTGTGAGTCTTCACTGACAAGAGGATTTCATGCACGAGACACATGGCATTCCATACTACAGATGACTAAATCTAGGATTCGGTTATTGGAATTTTTTATGTGATTATATTGTTTTAATTCGGAGTAATAAATTGTGTCAGTAAGTGAGGAACTAATTGTATTTAAGTTTCCAGGTGTTAAATGTGAATCATGCATTTCCCATAATATGGAGGGCATATTAAAGTCTCCAAGCACAAGTAGAATGTCATCGGGATGTTGATCTTTTACATTAGCAAGCAAGTAAAGGAATGAACTGAGAGCGGTTTCGTACCCTTGACCTTGCGGGAGATATACACAAGCCACATG
This sequence comes from Limnephilus rhombicus, assembly GCA_929108145.2. Taxonomy (NCBI): domain Eukaryota; kingdom Metazoa; phylum Arthropoda; class Insecta; order Trichoptera; family Limnephilidae; genus Limnephilus; species Limnephilus rhombicus. The sequence goes on along the minus strand of OV815290.1, from coordinate 20,309,650 downwards.
GATAGTACGTTTGGAGGTATAGTTAGAGGGAGGAATAGTGACCCAAATGCATTCAACGTTGCAGACCAAGTCTTCACGAGGGTAAGCGTTAAGGTTGTTATGTGTTATGATCATTACTCCACCGCCCCGACGAGAATCTTCTTGGTTGTTGGTGCTATTTATTGTAGTGCTTTTTGATCTATCCCGCCTAAAAACACTATAAAATTTTGATGGTGCTAGCTCCGTATCAAAAATAGAATTGATAAGCCACGATTCAGAAATACCGAATATGCAACACTCGTCATTCAATAAAATATTATTGTAAAATATTTCAGTTTTAGTACGTAGTCCTCTACAGTTTTGATACAAAATATTAATCATTGATAATTATGTAGGAGATTCGTAAATTGTATTGGAAAAGATGAGATAAAATAAAATAAAATAAAGAGTTTTATGAATGACATGTGCGATGTTATATAGATAAAACAGTGTGGTCGAGAGGCGAGCAGCAAGAACGGAGGAGCAGCATTTTAGGATAAAGGGGGGGGGGGGGGAATGACAGGGGAGTGGGGGATTGGCGCAATGTTATGGAAAATGAATACGTTATTCGACTAATTATACAATCCATATTAAAAACAGGCAGATGATTATAAACAGTATCAAAAAGATAATTTGTTAAAAATGATATAAGAACAAAGAAATAATAACAAATAAAAAAATATTTTGTACATATATATGTATAAAATGATAATATTCAACGGAAGGTAAAATATAAAAGAATTAAAGAAACAAAAAAAAAATACAAAATACAAAATGCAAGCAGTGCGCGATGATCTTAATTGTGTGGTTGTAAGTTGACAAGAAATATAGCTAGTAATAACAAAATATTTATAAAGTATGTAATTAAGTCTAAAAGTACATCGGTAAGTGAATAATTCGTACGCGTGCATTGTGAGTAATTATCATAAAGTTTATGTCGAGTGATATAAACTTTATGATAATATATTAAGAATATGGAGACATGAGTACATATTATGATTATGCTCAATGTTTAATACATTACCTAGGTAGGTACATACATGCATTGTTTGAAGTAATAACAAATTACAAATGTCAAATACGTCTATCAAGTTAATTTAAGGTGACATGTTTAACATGTATATACCTAGGTGTATATTGCGTGCAATGTTCAATACATCACAAACCCATATAAAAAATTTAAAGCAAATACAAATTACAAAGGCATCTATGAAGTTAATTGAAGGTAACAATATGTTTAAAAAATATATAATTGTATAGGTATATATGTAAAAGTTTAAAACAAAAAAGTAGTCAGAGCAGAAAAGGCAAACCAAATACTAATGTATCAATAAAAACTGTTAACGTATGTAAAACACAGTAGAAAGATAGATTTTTATTAACATATAATATTATTATAACATCAATATATTAATGTATATCTCCATATCATAATATAAACGAAATGTAGGTACCAAGACGCCAAGTTTGAAGTCTGTGGGTATTATGCGCGGTGTTATTATAGTGCATAAGTATTCAGAAAAGTAGATACATTAATATAAGCTTTGTGTCTATATTGTGCACAGAAAATAATTAACAGTCAAGTAAATAGATTAGGGCTACAAGCGCATAATAATATATAATAATAAAAAATAAAAAAAGATAGAAAATTCAAGCAGTGCGCGATGATCCATTATAGTTTTAAGTTAACAAGAGATAAAGCTGGAATCAGCAGATTATTTATGAGGTACTTATGTAATTAATTCTAAAAGTACACGTTTAAGTGACATCGTTGGTATAAAGACACAATGGAGGAAGTATAGTGATAAAAATTTCGATTATGTACATTGTTCAATACGTTATAGCTACAGACAAAGCAATTATAGACTAAAAATGGCATATATCATGTTGGTTAACTTTGAAATCGTGTTTAAAATATATACACGCATACACATGCGTACACATGTAAATAAACGTACATCCACTCACACATTATAATGGAAATGTAGGTACCTAGACGCCGCATAAATTTAAAATCTGAAGGTGCAGTGCGTGATTTTATATTACAAGTTGAGAAAGATGGGTAAGCGTTGAAATCTCCCATGACGATAGTTTCAGAGTATTCGTTCTCTTGAATGATTGTATGTATTTTGGACAGGTAATTAGTGAAGTCGGTAAGGTTATCCGCATGACATACCGGCATGTAGACAGTCAATACACATATTATTCCTCCGTTGTTGGTTATTTGTATACCAGCGATGCAGTCATCTCCACATGGTATTACGGAAGCCTGCAGTTCATTCCTCCTAAGTGCCGCGACACCTCCGTAGGGTCGTCTCGTAGCGGTCCATTAGCTAAATCTACAGCAGACGTGCCCCGTCCCAAGTTCGAATGAATTTTGGATATATTAGATGTTTCGTTTTGTAATAGCCACGTTTCTTGCAAAAGTATTATTACATCGTAGATATTGCACATATCTACAATGAAGTTAACGTTTCTTTTCAAGCTTTTACAGTTTTTTTGTTCTTTTCCATTGTATTTTTTTTCAATAAATTTTCGGAAGACAGTACCTATTGGCCAAAATTCTTTGTTCATGTGGGTTTTAAAATCCTTATTCGGTATGGTCAGCTTAAATGATCCAAACTGTGTGGGATTTCGTTGTGTTATTTTTTCCACTTGGACGTTATTTCCTGTTATTTTGCTATCGATAAAGTTCCGAATATTGTTCTCGGTTACGCTATTGTAAAACCTCGACACGTAGAGCGTTGTTTTTAACTCGGCTATTTTGAGTGAGTTATCCGTCGCAGTGCCTGTTATATTTCTTGATCTACGTGGTTTTCTGGTAATAGTTTTAAAACCTCAGTAAAAGAGTCCGTTATCTCTGGTTTATACGTATTTTTGTCATATTGTTTGTGTACATCTGGAGCTACTTCACGGTGTTGTACCTGTGATGGTTTTTCTTTTGTACGAGAGTTAGAGACAACTATGGTACTCCACGGTTGCGATGTATGCAAGAGGGGCGATGCGGATGGCGTAATTATATTATTTTGACATCAGTTTTAGTCATCATCATCATCATCAAAGAAGCCTATCGATCTGCGAATGTAGAAATAAACAACCTAAAATAATGGTTGGATGACAACTACCTTTCCTTAAACTCTGACAAAACCTATTTCATGACTTTTACATTATCAGACTAAATCCATCCAACAATCAATTGCAATATAACTATTCATAACTCTTGTAATAATTATACGGGCAACTGCAATTCACTTAAATGCTCAAAAATCTCAAAAAAGTAATATTAAATATTTAGGCATAATTATAGATCAACATGTTAAATGGACAGAACATATTGCACAAACTGTAAACAGAATACGTAAACTTTATTATGTATTCCTCAAACTAAGAAATATTCTACATAAATCTGTGGCGGTCACTTGTGCCGCATTAATTGCGCCGCCACTGAACTCCGGCAGAACGCTCTGGAAACAACTACGGGCAAGATACTTACCTGAGTACATACCTACCTACTGCTGCTGCCGCCGATAAATAATAATTCCGCCACTTACGCGAAAGGCCTAGAACATGTGGATGTACCATACAAGTGCCCACAGAAGGTTCGAGCGATTTTTTAGCTTTGCGTGAATTCACCCAGCCTTGCCTACCGTGAGATTAATTACTCAACGTGAGTATATAAGCAAGCGCTCGCTCGCTGAGTACCAGTTCAGTCTTCATTCAAGGTTCGACATTTACACATTGGGCAGTGTTACAACTAAGTGCAGTGTAGTAACTCTCTACCTGCCCTCGCGGGGCAACAGCCCGCGCAGTCAAGTGAACAACATTTATCCAGTGTGACTTCAGGAACATCTTCATGACACCTTCGAGGACTCCATCTCCAACTACCATCTCGACATGAGACGTCACTAACCAGCAACCGGCAACGAGCCAGCAACCACAACCGGCAACGAGCCAGCACCAACAACCGGCAACGAGCCAGCAACCATCATCCTCATCGCCTCTCAAGGTTCCTTCCTGCTTCACGTGTGTGCTCCGACCCACTGGACACACAGCCGCCATACCTCGTCAACACGACGACGGTCGACCGCCTGGACCAAGGTCACTTCTACACCGCCATGGTGTAGAGCAACACGCCGGCTCCCTGAAGACCTGCGATCTTCACCGCCGTAGTCTGCTGACCTTTTTCACTCTTCATCACGCAGCAGCATTACTCAAGGCACCACTGTCACTCCGTTCCGCTTCGACCTCGCTACGTAGTGCAACAATAAAGACTGACTCACATCACTGACTGACGCCTTTCATTTCTCGTCCTGTCTCTACCGATACGGCTCGCTCCCTCAAATCTATGCTACTAAAGGTTTATATGCTACAGCCCAATCAGTTCTACAATACGGAATAATAGGCTGGGGGGGAGCGTATAAAACCAACATAACCTCACTTGAAATAATACATAGAAGACTCATAAAAATTATTCTAAAGAAACAATTAGACTTTTCAACCCAAAAATTATTCGATGAATTCAAAGTATTACCACTAAATAAAATTAATAAAAAAAATGCATTACTTCAAATCCATAAAGATAAACTAATAACAAAGTCATTTAGCACCCTATTTTTCAATTTGGGAGGCAGGAATGGGTACTGCCGCCCCGGGAACCTTTATTGGATTACCAACACCTCTGCCATAGGTCACCCCAAGTGGTTCGCTACGTTTGGTGATTTAGCAAGGGTGCCCGGGTTCATGGGGTGAGGTTTGTCTAGGTCTTGGAGGCGGATGACCAGGACACACTGAACCCCAGTTTCCTGCCCACCCCTTTAACCCTTTTCCTTCCCAAAACTCTCCTCCTTTCTTTGCTTAAAAAAACCCTCCAAACGGCATCCCCAAAGATGACATAGGCCCTGAGGGAAATCATTTTCCTCAGGGCCTCCTGTGTGGAGCTCATGTAAAAAAAGCACCAGGCCGAGAACCTTAGGACAAATAATAATCCCTAAACTTAATACAACAACAGCCCAACATCATTACACATACTCAGATAAATATGTTTTAACGAACTCCCTAAAGAAATACAATCCGAAAGGAATTATGAATTTTTTAAACAAAAACTTAAAAAACATTTTACTATTAACTAGATTTAGGTATGTGTTACGATGTGCCAACTTATATTTCCATTATGAACAAAAAATGCCAACATATATTTTCTCTATGTATGAAAATTCACATTATGTTTCAATGCCAACTTACATTTTCATTGTATAAATATTTTCCATTATGTACAAAAAAAAATGCCAACTTATTATTCATTATGCATAAAAAAAGTAGTTCTATATAAGCTTGTGTCGCTCTCCATAGAGAGAAAAAAAAGGCTTTATTTTTAAACGCCCGGGGTCTCAAAAGTTTCGTATAATCTGTAGCTATTCGAAAACGAAAAAATAAATGAAATTATTGTTCACTATTCTCTCTCTCTCTGGTTTCAATCGTGGGATTGGTTTGCAGCAATTTCATCTATACGTTTCTTCCACTCTTCCCTGTCTTGTGCGGCTCTTTTGAAGTCTGCACATGATGAGCAGCGCACGTCCACCAGCAGGTCCTCCAGGTACTCTCGGCGTGGGCGTCCCCTAGGGTTGGTCCCCTCGGTCATACCCTCCATTATGGCATGCAAGAGGCCTTCTTGTCTTCTTACATGGCCGATCCATCTTGCGCGCCTTTCGGACAAGGTCCTGAGCAGGTGCCTTCCTCCTTCGATTCTTTGGAGAACCTCCTCATTTGTGATGTGGTTTCTCCAGGAAATTCCTAATAGTCTTCTATAGAACCACATCTCAAAAGCCTCTAGTCTCCGTTTATCTCTTTCGGATAGGCACCATGTTTCGCAGCCGTACATCAAGATACTCCATACATAGGTCTTGATGAGGAGTATTCTCAGTTTTAGTTCTATATTATTCGATTCTATTATTTTCGACCTTTTATTGAATGTAAGCCTAGCCTGGTGTATACGGCTGTCGACCTCGCTCTTAGACCGACCGTCCCATGTTATTTTGCTCCCGAGGTAGACAAACTCCTTGTTGTTCTTTAGTGGAACTCCTGACATCTCTACTCTCATCTGATGTTGCGTTCGGCCTACAGTCAGCAGCTTTGTTTTGTCTTTATTTATCTTCATATTGTAATTGTTTTGAAGAATGCTTTGCATGATTTTTAAGGCCTCTTGCAGTTCTTCTTCGCTTTCAGCAACCATAGCAATATCGTCAGCAAACCTTATCATATCCACCTTTTGCCCGTGTATCTTTACACCTTTTCTGTTCAATATTAGCCCGCTAAAATGGCCGGAAGTTTTGATGAAAAAAAATATTTCGTGAATTGGAAAAAAAGAAAACACAGGACCCATATTTTATATTTTGTACCAAACTTAATTTTTATTCCATGACTGCAGTACAAAGATTCTTATAAATATTCGTGCAGTATTCTTGTTGAATTACTTGTATTCGTAAACTTAATTTTTTTGTTTTTTTTTTGTCAGCTATACCATTTTTTAATAACAAACTAACGTTAAAAGTTCAAATTGTTGAAAAAAATTATTTTATAAAAATAATTTTTAAAAAACGTTTTAGGTTGTTTTCTGATTTTCAATGCATTTTAGCGGGCTAACAACCAATTAAAAAATATATTAAAAATTCAGTTCTCATTTTCTTTGTAAGAAGCAAATTTTGAGACCCCGACCGTTTCTGAATTCAAAAGTTGAAATAATTGACACACCCTATTCTACATACATCCAAATTGTAACAACTGTTAAGTGTGCCAAGTACTGTCAATATGATAGTGCTCACGCTCTAAGCACGAGAATTTCTCAGTTAAGGAGGTATTGTTACCACTAATATTATATATAATATATATAGGTTAATTATATATTATATGTATTGGTTAATAAATATTGTATTTTATAAAAAAAAAAATCACATAAACATACAGACTTTTCTAAAATGAATTCGACTTTCCTTGCAATTTTAACATCAATTCATCTTCAAGTAAAAGATTTGTGATTTAATATGATTGTTAACTGGTTGTTGGAGTAGGACAAATTGAATACGGTAGTTCTCAATCTTTTTATTTTACAAAATCATACTCATACATGAACATGTTTAATAGTTAAGATTAAGAGAGGGACGCTCAGATGGTTTGGGCATGTGGAGCGGGCGAACTGTTTAGACGCCGCTGTGACGTTTAAGAAGATAGTGGTCTTCTCTTAACCCTAGAAAGATAATCTTATTTTTACCTAGGTACCTTAACACTAGAAAGACCGGGTACTGCTCCATACCTATAAAGACCACGACCGTCACTTTGACGGTTGATAATTTTTTTCAAATACGGAGGCGGGTATGAGTACCGTCACTCTGGGAACCATTTATTGGATAACCAACTCCTCTGTCATAGAACACCCCAAGTGGTTTGATAAGTTTGGTGACTTAGCAGGGGTGCCCGGGTTCATTGGGTGAGGTTTGTCTAGATATAGGTGGCGAAACGTTGATCTACCTACTGCATTGCGGCCCGGGTCGTGAGACCCTGATTGAGAGAGAAATAATCTAGACCTATGCAGCAGGACTCTCTCGACCCATCGCCTTGCACCACAGTGGGAGGGATAGATTCATTCGTCCGTCACTCATGGATACATTTATCATTTTTTCCTATTCACCCCTCATACCCTTTACCTTCCCAGAATTTCCTTTCCTTCCTTTCTCTAAAAACACCCTCCACCCAGCATTACCAAAGATGACATAGAATCTAAGGGTTTTTTTCCCCAGGGCCTCCTGAAATAAATACATGTGAGTGCGAAATACTTTAATTTTTTGTACAAGCATGAGTTATGTTTGTACAATATCGTAAAATCATATCGTAGCATATCGTTTGTATATTGTAAAATTGAATGCACTTTCCGCAAACGGGTTTCTTACAATTATCACAAGTGTCACTTATTTGGGTTTTCTTATATTTTATATTAATTTTGCACTGTCGCCTTTCAGAAGTTTTATTTTCCGGTTTATTTTCTTTTTTTTCTTTAACGTTAGATCCACAAAGAAAGCCCTGAAGAGAAGAATTCCTGCATATGAAATTCAGGGCATATGTCATCTTTGGGGATGTGGAGAGTATTTGTAGGGAAAAAAAGAAGAAAAAGTTCTCGTAAGGAAATGAGGTGTGAGAGGTGGGTAGGAAACTGGGGGTCAGTGTGTTCAAGATTGGCGGACGTACGAATCTATCCCTACCACTTCGGTGAAAGAGAGAGGGATCAAAAGACCTCTCTCAACCAGTTTATCCTGATCTGACCTGCCTGCAGTTATTTGACAGACGCATCCGCCGCCAAGATCCGGACAAACCTAACTTCATGAACCCGGGCATCCCTGCTAAGTCACCAAATACAGTGATCCTCATGGGGTTACCTGCGGCAGAGGTGTTGTTATGCAATAAATTGTTCTGTCAGTTCTTCAGGAGCTAATCATCTGGACTAACTCTGGTATTTGTATACTATGTCCTTAGTTCTCCAACAAGCAATAAAATAAATTTGGGCAAGACATGTATTTTTGTGGTCTTTTTATAAATTATGAACTACGTACAAAAAAGGTATGTTGTAAACTTGGTTGAAGTAGGTTGTAATTCTTGTGTATCGCTTACGTCTCTCAGACGTAGATTATTATCTTTCTAGGGTTAAGATAATAAACGCAGTTGAATCAATCGAAGAATAGGATTATTAGCAGGCTTCGTCACAGTGCCAGTGGTATACTAGTTTATTTTTAGAAGATAACCGAAGATAAGCCATTCAAAGGGGTCTGTCAATTAGTTGAAGAATCCTTGAGGTTGTTTTGTCTTCCAATCTTGTCTTGCAAAACTGCTTGCTTGCTTCAGAGGGTGTAGTTGTAGTAGTGCGCAGGTTTCCAGATTAAAATACTTTTGAATTATTATTATATGTTTAATTTATTTGACACGACACAACAATGCATTAGAAATATATCAGTAAAGTACAGAATTTGAGAATATTAGCATGGTGGCCGAAAATACAGGGTTTTTATATGGTTTGATACAGGATGTGAGATGTGAGTAACTGTAAATTACGCAATTTTAGGCGTAGGCAAATCGGCCCGTCTGCTTGGTTCAATATATTCGCACCTCACAATCCGGAAGCCTCAGTTTCGCTCGTAAATTCTGAAACCGTCACTTTGAATCGATATTGTAAAATATCTATGCAAGATAGTTTTCATATTTCAAAGACAATAAGACACATTATTTCGTTCTCTTTCTGGTTAAAAGAAAAAATACATATGTTTGAATGAGAGGAAGAGAGAGATATATAGCTTTTAAAATGTAAGGTCGCTCGAGACGTTTTTTATCTTATGAAAGTATAACACGATTACGTGTTTTGGGATGTTTTTATTCCTAAATAAGCAAACGGGTTAAGCGATTATAATTTGTTTTTTATGATTTTAAATCGTTTGTGGTCAAGCCAAATTGTGGTTAAGTCAAGTTGTGGTCAAGCCAGCAGGACGTTTATCCTGGATTTATAAGAGATTATTTTCATAAATCAATTATACGTACTTTTACGAAGCTAGGTATTTGCAATTATAATATGCAGAGGAGACCCCTGGTATAAGTAACAGATACTCCTTCAAGGCTCTCGCAAGGACTCTAATTTTTTTGAATGAACGAATCTACATTTAATTTTGAACAAATCTAGACCTTCGTTTTAACCGCAAAATAGCTTAATTGTGCAAAAGGTTGAGTTAATTAAAATAACTTTTTTAAATTCACTTCACACTTCACGTGTGAATTAATTATAACTAGCAGTTAAAATCACGCTCCGTGGGTTTCTTCTGCTAGGCCGTGCGGGCCATGGCAGTAAGTTCCTAAATTCCAACCGTACTAATAACGCCTGATTGAATTAATGGTAATTATAATATTCAAAAGACATAAATTAAAAAAATAAAACGGCAGTTAGGAAATAATATATTTTGGTAGCGCAGTTGGTATAAGCGTCGAGGTTCCGAGTTCGAGTCTCGGTCGCAAACTTATCTTTTTACTTTCTGTGTTGTTTCTAAGACATTACAATTAAGTGGAGGGTGACTGCAAAGGAAGTGTGATAATAGGGTGAGTGCAATAGAGTGTATGGTGTAGAGCGAGAGAGTGAAAGAGCGAGCACGCCAGTTAGGCACTGCCATTTTTTTTTAAATTTATTTATAAGGTGCCAAGGGCAAGGATTCTTGAGTTTAGGAATATCCACTATATGAAAAGTATGGTTTTTGATTTGTAACAATCTTACCAATATTATTTTAGTCACATAGTTATCTGTTTTCATTAAAGCGTATTTTTGTCTAGTAAGTATCTTTTTTTTCCTCTTAAAATGTAATTGTAAAAATGTAACTGTGTCTGTAAATTATATTTGTATATATTTTCTTACTAGATGTATGAAAAAATTGCATACATCTAAATAAATATTCAAAAACAAACAATGTTTCTGGTCATATGAATTTAACGACAAAAGTAGGAATTGCAAATTTACTCAATTTTTCTTAATCTCGTTATTATTGTATGAATCGACATGAACTCGTCAAAAATCAAATTTGCTCACAGTTTCACAATAATAGTATTTTTGGACACCAAATTAAAATGCTAATACCAACCTGAAATGACCTGATTTTAATAAGGGAAGGGTGAGTGCAAAGGAAGTGTAATGGAAGTGAAATGTAATATTTCTGTGCACTACACCGCCAAATCTGTTAAAAGCAAGATGATAGCAAAAATAAAAGCTTACCGAAATAGCTTTTCCTCCCGCGGTGATTGGCACGATCACTAACTAGCCAAGTATTTTAATATAAATGACTTGTGAGCTTGTGAGGCACTAAACAATCGAAGTAACTAAAAAATTAATGAAAAATCGACTGTATATATATACATATATATACAAAGGTTTGGTAAAATATACACTATGTGATTGTGAGAATGTAAATTACAACTGAGGCGCTCGGCGGAAAAGTGGTGAGTGGTCTAAACCACAAGAAATCGTAATCGGCAAAAACGTCATATTTTTAACCCAGTCGGTCCGAATAGGGGTATCCAAAATCCCCATGGTCCACCTTTCACATGAAAACTCGAAACGTAATCGTACAATTTCGTTGATAATTTTGTAATCTTGAAAAAATACTAACAAACATTTGGCAATTTTTTGTTTTCCAATATTTAAAGCGCGTCACATTGATTTTTTTTTTAATTTTACTGCAATTCGCGTTATGTGCTTGATTATTGTGTGTGTTTTGACACTGTCGTGCATGGGTCGGCAACCGGCGCGGCGCACTATGGAATAGCCCGGAACAAGACCGTCTCATAAATCGAAGATAAATAATGTAATTGATTAATTTTTGTAAATTTTTCTTTTCTTTTGTATATTTAAAATAATGTCAAAGTACGGGTTCGGGCTGAGATATTTAATTGAATCAAAATTTGGAATTTTTCGTGGTAAAAATTTAAAGCATTTCAGCTACTTTATATATTGTTTATTATATTTCACTGCTAAGGTTGATTTTAAATCTAAAATATTATGTATTTGAAATATTTTTGTTTTAAGTAATAATGATTTATAAGATCCCTTAAAGCAAATGATACCTAAACTGGATTTTAAAAAAGGTCAGGTAAACTTTTAACTGGTCGCAGGGTTTTTCCCTGTGGATATCATAATAATAATAATAATAATAAGCCTTTTTATTCTGGACTTCTGTTAGATATGTATTAGACATGATCTTATTTGTTATAGTATATCCCGAAGCTCAGTTTGCCTCTTGGCATAGGCCTCCTCTAACATTTTCCATTGGGACCTGTCACGCGCTACTCTTCTCCATTGATGTCCAGCAGTGAGTTTTAGGTCATCTTCCCATCTTATGTGTTGACGTCCTCTACTTCTCTTGCCATCTCTGGGATACCAGTCAGTGACATTTTTGCACCATTTCTCTTGTGGATCGCGTATCATGTGTCCTGTCCATCTCCACTTTTGTTGGTCTATTCGGGTAACTACATCGGCAACTTTAGTTTTCTCCCATATCATATCAAAATATCATTAAAAAAATCATTTTTTTAATGTTTTCATTAAAAAAAATTGTGGATTTTTTGCGCAACAGCGTCAAAAATGGTTTTAATCAGAAAATTACCTTGTCGCAGTACTAAAAAAAAAGATAAATTGTTTTTGAAATGACATGTTTTATATCAAAATAATATTAATTCACTAAATAAAAATATGAAAAAAAAGATTATTTAGTTTTTAATCAGCTTACCATTTTTTTTGTTTCATGACAACAAACAAAGAAGTTACAGATTTATGAGACCATAATCAGCATTTCCGACCACTGTGCGGTGGCGCGGCCCGCGAGGCCTCTTGTTGCGGCTCGCGAGATTCTCTCCGCAATGCGCGTGGCGGACGATATCATACGCAATGGAGTGAAAGCGAACGAGAAAGGAGCGAAAAAGGGAGCGAAGGGAAAATGGCTTTTAGGCAAAAAACTAACGTGGTGAATTTCCATGGGAGTTTGCCTTCTGGAAACTACAAGGAGTTAAAGAGGTTTGCTCAGCAAATAATTACTGTGTTTGGTAGTACATAATATGTATTTGTGAGTAAAACTTTAACAATTCTAAATTATCAAAAAAACAAACACTTTTTTAAGTTTCCGGATTCACACACACATCACAGTCAAATGCAACCAGAATATCTCATTTATTTTATTAAATACAATAAATGTCGTGAAAAAATACAATAAAGCGTTTTATTTTTAAAACAAAAATATTGGGACACAAATATTTTAGGTATACTGTAATGATGTTTGTTTTTTCATAAAGAAAGACAAATATTTCCGGGTTACGAATAACCCGACAATGATAAGTTTTAAGATTTTCACGGCCAAAAGCATTTTCGTTATTTTTTTTTGGGGTGTTATGCCGTGTTGCGCTACCTCCTTCTTTAGCCAACGTTTCGGACATCGTTGCAGTGTCCATCATCAAGGCAGATCCGGCAGATCCGCTAGATGTGTAATTTTTAGTCGTGAAGTGTGTGCTTATTTCTTCGAAGCGATACCGTGTCGCCAGCACCACTAACTTTCACCAGTACAAAATAATCGTGACAAGCAGTGGCGTCATCGCCGCGGAACGGAATAGAAAGTTCATTAAACGTGGTATTTATGCTAGCCAGTGGCAAGTCCGTTTGCGAGATGCCGACGGAAGTGGCTCCATCTCTTAATGAAATCTAAAATTAGAAATCACAATGGTAACAATTTACAAAAAAAATTTAAAAAAACAAATTAAAAAAATAAAAAATAAAAAAAAATTACTTAAGTTAACCATTGTAATATTTTTTTTCTAAATTGTTACCATTGTGATTTCTTATTTTAGATTTCATTAAGAGATGGAGCCACTTCCGTCGGCATCTCGCAAAGGGACTTGCCCCTGGCTAGCATAAATACCACGTTTTAATGAACTTTCTATTCCGTTCCGCGGCGATGACGCCACGGCTTGTCACGATTATTTTGTACTGGTGAAAGTTAGTGGTGCTGGCGACACGGTATCGCTTCGAAGAAATAAGCACACACTTCACGACTAAAAATTACACATCTACCGGATCTGCCCTGATGATGGACACTGCAACGATGTCCGAAACGTTGGCTAAAGAAGGAGGTAGCGCAACACGGCATAACACCCCAAAAACAAATAACGAAAAAAAAAACCGACAATATTTGAAAATCTCCTAATACCACAACAGAAACAGGGTTACAGCTGTGTACTATTAAAGTATCTGGAGGCCCTGTATAGTACGCCCAGTTTTTGAGAGGCTTACTTAACTCTGGCTTCGATGGAGCCACTTCTTTTATTTTTATTTTTTCTTCCATTACTTCCACGCCATATATCATATATCTTGTGGCGAGCCAACTTACCTACCTGCGCTGAAATATTCGGCATATCTTCGCACCTTACGGAAAGTACCGGAGAATTCAAATTCCCTGTACATTATTCTTTTGGCGGATGTGGTGATTTGGCGGTCCTGCCGGGATACTTACGTGGACTTCAAACACGTTGCCAACAGAATGGTCGGTATATTTAAATAAATAAGATGATGAACGTTTGACTTGCATTTATTTACACAAAACCGACACAGGTTATTATTATATTTATCAGAAGGATTTTAATATACGTAGAAGGCAGCGTACAAATGCGACTTGACAACCGGGCCGTGGAAACAGAATGGTAGGCGAGTTTGCCGTGGTTCTAGTGCGGGGTTTCTAATGTTGCCCGTTCAAGAAAACATTTATATTGCTATTCAATTCGTTCGCTGCCTTCCGCTACATACCTCTACCCCAGTTTGTAAAACGATAACAAAAGTAAAAAGTTCTGAAATACCAAAAATTATTAATATGTATAAAGCAAATTTCTTTAAATTGATAATTTATGCTATAAAGACCAGAAGGGCGCCATCTATGGGTTTTGTATTGTATTGAATTGAACCTATGTGACTTGAGATGCAGTGTATTCATGCGTTTCCTTACCTTTGTGAATCAAGCAATTACTTCTGACGGGAGTGTCAGTAAAAGGCCAAGAGATGTCTCTCCTGGTCAGTCTTAAGAATAATTCATCCAGTGAGGGAATTATTGTTGTACCTAAGATTGGATTTTTGGCTCGCATTATTAATATGCAAAATTTTCATAGTTGAAACTTCCTTGCTGTGCGAAACATCTGTCAAGATTATTCGATATCGCCTTGACATTTTTTTATTGAAAAGAAGTGTTTTTTTTGTGTGGACATCGGGGCTGAGCTGCATTCTCTGAGTGAGTGTTTGTTTGTTTTCACTTTGGTTTTTGAGATTGCTGGGTCAACTGTTGTTTTGTGTCACATAGGGAAGAATTCAATTTTCGTTAATTTTACATAGGGTAGTCATCCCTTAGTGTCAGGGGCTATTTACACGCCCCTACATTCCCTATCATTATAATATGAAACTTCTTTTTTTAAAACTCTCTTAACACTATAATCGTGTACGAAATACATGTTTTTTTTATTTTATTCTTATTCTTAAACAATATTAGGTTGTAAACTTTTTACTTAATATAAAAAATATATGGTTGTGTTCATGAAACTTGGATTAAATTATTTTATGTGTGATATTATATCCATTATATATTATTGACTGTTACCGAACTTTCATGAACAAACAAGTGTACATTAATGTCAATTGCTTAACGAAACGTGATGTTATTGGAGATGTTATGTATTTTTTTTTAAACATTTAGACAAGGTATGCCTTAGTCAATGACAGGTATATAACCTTTTAGAACTATTGAAGTTATGAATTAATAATAATTAATAATTAATTTAGTTAATAATAACATTATCATGTTTCCTTGAGCATTTGGAACGAATCATTATCATATGATAAAAAAAAATTTTCAACCCGTTCAATCAGATGTGGACATCAAGGAACATCTGGTTGCACGCGTTTGAAAGATTTTTTTAAAACGAAACATTTTAACATAATGGAAAACTTAGTAAATTTTAAAATTAGGTACATGTAATACTTGAATTTAAGAGTTATATAAAATTTTAGAGTATAATTTTTAACTTTGACGCGTACAGCGGAGTGGTTAGAAGTACATGTTACTTTTTTATCGCAAAGTGCGTAATGTTCTAAAATTTTTATGTAGGAATGGAAATATGAAATAAATATGTGTTATATTGAGTTTGTGGTCAATATAAGACATTACGTATGTTATACATATGTTCCGATAATGTAACAGTGTTAGAATAACTGTAGCTTATTATTCATATAAAGTAAATACTCTATTACTGAAATATGATAAGGTACATGGCTAAAACTAATTATTATACAATACAGGTTTAGAATGTTTGATCTTAAGCTTATCAAATATTTCAGATTTGGAAAGTAGTAGATATTATAAAATGTACAAAATATTTGTTTTTTTATGAACATGAGATATGAAATCCTTAAACTATCATTTTTTAGAGTAATAATATCGTTTACAAGTGTAGTTTATATAATTTTTATACTGGTTTTTATAAATGAACTTGATATGTATTTGCTAATACCTTTGTAAACACTTAAGGAGTAATTTATAGATAAAAAATATTTCATCAACACATTCTATCAGGCGAGGGACATGTACGCTTGATAGGATATGGATAAAAAAATAATCATATTGTTATAAACAATTACATTTCATTAAAAGAAATGGTATAAAAATTATTGTATGATTTAAATGTTAAAATCTCAACAACATGTTCATTCGGATGTGTGGATGTCAACAAACTTTCGACTGAACATGGTTAAATTCCATAATATTATAAAAGTACGTAAAACGTAATCAAAATTAGTTAAAAGTTACTAAAAATACATGTGACAAATCAACGCGTCTAGCGGAATGGTTTGAAACTTGGATAAGTTATTCATGTATGGATACATTAATGTGTGTTATTTTGTTAACATGATCAATATTACATACATTATGTTCTAGTTATATTTAAGTTATCTTAAGTACATGTTGCATTATAGTAAGATATAAACGATATGTGCTATATTAAAGCATGATATATTATGTTTGGTTCTGTTATTGTAAAACCTACTAAGATAATGCTTATCTTAGCGTAACGTTAAATGATTTCTTATACATAGATGTTTTATCGTGTAATATACGATTGTAAAGTTGACTTAAAACTAGCTACATGTTATTTACATGGTTGAAGAATGAAAAAAATTTCATTAGTTACATGAATTATAATAGTACTAAAAAAAGAGCTAGAGCTATAGTTACTAGAGCTCAAAATTTGTAGACTTTAGTATTTGTTCAGTAATTTTAAAAAAAATATATGCTTTTTGGAATTCGAATGAGGTTTTATATGTGTTTTATACTTATTTTTTATAAATCTGTTTTGTATGAATCATTTTAGATTTGATATGGATTTGTAAGAATATAAATAAGAGAAAGAATTTATATTGAAAAGAATTTATATTGCCTTAGTGCCATTTATTTGCGTACTGATTGGGATCAGGGAAATGCACCCTTCGACCAGATCTTGTTCTTGTTATGTTTTCTGGGAGTGGTTCCTGAAATACTTTACAGCTTCGTAAACGCCAGTAAGTTCACGGTCAAAGGTGCTGTACTTCCGCTGTGCGGGTGTAAATTTTTTCGAGAAGAATCCCAGGGGTTCCCAAGAATCGTTGTTGAGTTGTTGTAGTGTTGCTCCCATGGCTATATCACTGGCGTCGACCATTATTGAAATTCTTGCTGTCGGGATTGGATACGCAAGTAAAGCTGCATTTGCTAATTGCTGCTTACAATTCTCGAATGCTTCTGTGAGTTCTTGATCCCGTGTGAGTATCCTTTTGTCATTCTTTATGTAACCATTTATACAGTTGAATAACTTAGTATGTATGTTTATGGAATTGGGCAGGAATCTGCGATAATGATTTAACATTCCTAAAAAGCGTCTTAAGTCTTTCGCTGTTTTAGGTTTTTTTTTTTTTTACATTAATTTCACACAGGAGGCCCTGAGGAAAATAATTTCCCTCAGGGCCTATGTCATCTGGGATGCTGTGTGGAGGGTCTTTTTGAGGAGAGGAAGGAATGAACATTGGTCTTGAAGAGACCCATATTGTAGGAAGGAGGAAACACAGAGGCCGGCAAATCATTCCACAGCCGAGCTGTTGAACACAAGAACGAGTCGAAGAAACGACCCGTTCTCATGTGACAAATGTCAACCGTGTACAAATGTTGGGCACGCGTTTGGCGTGTTTCCCGACTATGCACCGGTGCCGAAGGGATCAATGATGCTAGTTCCTCGGAGCATCTTCCATTGTAATACCGGTAGAACAAGGATAGCATTCCCACCCGACGCCTGTACTCTAAAGGTTGCAATCCGTCTGTTAAGATAGGAGATTCGATCAAACGGACCGCCCGTTTCTACACAGAGTCGAGGGTATTTATCAGGTATTTTGGAGCTCCAGACCAGAGATGGCTGCCAAATTCAACCGTGGGGCGTACTTGTGATTTGTACAAGGTTAGCAGTTGTGTACTATTAAAGTATCTGCGAGCCCTGTACAGTACGCCCAGTTTTTGGGAGGCTAACTTTACTCTGGCTTCGATGGAGCCCCCATACCTGAGCTGGTCACTTAGGGTTACACCAAGCATATCAATGGAGGGCCTGTTCGAAAGATTGCTTCCGTTGAAAGAGACTAGATTTTCATTTCGATCCCTTTTAGACGTAATCAGACAAGATTGGGTCTTTGAAACATTAAATTCAACGAGATTATTTTTACCCCAAGAGAAAACACTCTCGAGGTAACCGTCCATTCTTTGCTTCAAAGCCTTACGAGCTGTTGGAGTTTGTGAGCCCTTTGGGGGCTTGTCAAACAAAAAGCTATCATGAACTGTACTGTCATCCGCATAACAGTGAATTGGTGCACATGACAAAAGGTCGTTGATGTGCAACAAAAACAAAGTTGGAGACAGAACCGATCCCTGCGGGACGCCAGCATTTATCGAGTGTGAAGAAGAGGTGAAACCATCGACTACCGTCTGAATCGACCTCTCCCTCAAGAAGTCGGCAATCCACGTACACAAGGATGCGGGAAGTCCGTAAGAATGCAGTTTGTTGACAAGTCCTCGGTGCCAAACCCGGTCAAAGGCCTTGGAGATGTCCAGTGCAACCGTTTGGGTCTCACCGAAACGTTCCAGGCATCGCCCCCAAACATGCGTCACATACGCGAGAAGATCACCGCACGAGCGGTTCCGCCGGAATCCGTATTGACGGTCGTTAATAATTTTGTTCTTCTCGAGGTATGTGAGCAGTTTGTCGTTGATCACACGTTCCATCACCTTAGACAGAACTGATGTGATCGCTATGGGGCGGTAGTTGGCCGGGTTGGAGCGGTCACCCTTCTTTGGAATAGGATGGATAACCGCTTTTTTCCAACCAGGGGGCACAGAGCCAGTCTTCAGGGACATTTTAAAAAGCTTCGTCAAAATTGGAGCTATTTCCGCAGCGCACCTCTGCAGTACCAGGGCAGGTATTCCGTCAGGCCCACTAGGTTTATTAACATCAAGCCCTCGTAAAACGTGGAGTACTTCCCGTTGCCGGATCCTCAGCTTTTTCATACGAAAACCGCAGTGAGGAACCGACGTCGGGACAGCACCTTGGTCATCGAGGGTTGAGTTATCCGCAAACATTTTACCTAGTAAGGTAGCCTTTTCGGTGGCGGTGTTTGCTAGTGAGCCGTCAGGTCTGGTAAGAGGTGGCAGACTGGATTTGCAGAAATTGCGATATATTGAGCCCGCAAGCGACCAGAATTGCCTGCTGCCATGCGGGCATGCAGTCAGCTTTCTGCTGATCTGCTGGTCGTGCTCGAATTTTGACCTATTTATGATTCTCTTGGTTTCCTTTGCCATTTTGTTGTAAGCTGTTCTGTCTTCGGAAGTTCTAGATGTGTTGTAGGCTCGGTAAGCCGCGTTTTTTCGTCACACTGCTTCAGCGCATTGTCGACTGAACCACGGCTTTGAGCCTACGCCAGTTTCCTTAACAGTAGATTGGATGAAGCCATCCATCGCGGATGTGATGACTTCACCAATTTCCTGGGCACATCTTGGGGGATCCGAAGTCCGAAAACAGACAGCTGACCACGGAAAAGCATTAAAATGTGCCCGCAGACCGAACCAATCTGCTGACCTATAGTGCCACACTTTTCTCTTCAGCCTCTCGTTAGGTGGTCTGAAGTTTACAGGGATTGATGTCGTCACCAGGCAGTGGTCGAACGATCCTAAAGGCGCTGTGACTTCAATCCTGTAACCGTGTGGCACAGTAGTTAAAAATAGGTCTAACAGATTGGAACGGTGAGTCTGGACATCAGGAACCCTTGTAGGCTCCTGAACCATTTGCTCCAATCCGTAGCAAAGGGCAAAGGATTCCGCTTGGCGTCCAGCCGAGTCCGTTGATACTGAGAACTTCAACCAAGGTTCGTTATGAACATTGAAGTCCCCCAGGACCACAAACTCTGCCGTAGGGTAGCGGGGCAAGAGGTCGTCAATAGTATCGCTTAAGTGTTTGAAGAGCTCGGACGTGTCTGATTCGCTAAGGTTCGGTGAGCGGTATAAACACGCGTAGAATCTTACCGTACTGGCAAGATTGACGCGTACCCACATTACGTCGAATCTGGAGTTTTCCAGATTCAACAGTCGCACACAGTTGACGTCAGCTCGACTATAGAGACAGACACCTCCTTTAGGTCTGAACTTGCCTGCGAGGGTGAAGCCCGGGCAGTCCAGATAGGAGGTGTCTACAGACTCAGCTATCTGAGTTTCAGACAGGAAAAGTAGGTTTGGGCGTTGAGAAAAAAGGTGGTGGTGGACAGAGTTTAAATTGGTGTGCAGGCCGCGAATGTTGGTGTAATTCACCAACAGTTTTGGCCCGCACCGGGGACGCCTACTTCTCGCCGCAATGGGAAAAGGTAATGGGAACTCTGTGACTGTGACTGCTGACTGTGACTGCTGTTGACTGTGTGACTGTGACTGCTGTTACCTTTTCCTTGATAGGTGACATTCCTTTTTGGGTGATCGTGTGACCCAAGAAGTTCACTGTGTATACACCAAATTTGCACTTATTTATATTTATAACCAGATCATATTCGGCGAGACGTTTTAGTAGTAAATCTAGATGCCTTTTGTGCTCTTCTTCGTTTTTGGAAGCGATGAGGATGTCATCCAGGTAAACGAAGCAAAAATCCAGGTCCCTTGTTACAGAATGCATAAATCTTTGAAAGCTTTGTGTTGCGTTTGATAGCCCGAATTGCATAGACGTAAATTTGAATAGGCCAAACGGGGTGTCTTTGGTATGTCGGCCGCTTCCATCGGTATTTGGTGATATGCGCGAGACATGTCTATGTTGCTAAATATGGTAGCGTCAGCTAATTTATGTGCAAAATCATTCAGTTGCGGTATGGGATATTTGTCCGGAATTGTTTGGGCGTTCAAGCGGCGATAGTCCCCACATGGACGCCATTCGCAATTCGGTTTCCTAACCATGTGCAAGGGGCTGGCTCAATTTCTCTTTGATGGCCTGCAAATCCCCTGCTCCATAAGGTATTTAAATTCCTTTTTGGCTGCTTCAAGTAGAGCTGGTACGAGTCTACGAGCACGCTCAGTAACAGGCGGTCCCTTGGTCTCAATAAAATGTATTACAGTGTGTCTTTTTTTATCAGGGATTTTCATGTTAGGCCTTGTTAAGTTCGGGTATTTATTCAGGTTGTCCCTATATTTTTGTACAGTAGAAATAGTAGAGATTCCAGAAGTTGGTCCTTTGTAGGTTATTCCCCTGATTAATAGTCCTGTAGATTGGTCTGCAATGGTTGCTTTCTTGAGATCCACTGTTAAGTTAAAATTGTGAAGAAAATCAGCTCCTAGTATGGGTCTCGAAACATCAGCGACAATGAATCGCCATTTTAATGCTCGTCGAAGGCCAAAATTGAGCTCGACGGTCCTTGTACCATACGTTTTGATTGGATTTCCATTCGCTCCATACAGGGTAGTTAGGCAGTTGTCAGAAGTTACATTATTCTTGTTATAAGACTGGTTTCTTGGGAGGACTGATATATCTGCGCCCGTGTCGACAAAGAATTTTTGCCTAGTTTGTTGGTCATATACGAAGAGACGACAAGTTTTGCTGGGAATCTCACATGTCCCTACTCTGAGGTTCCTTTTGTCGTTTTCCGAGTTTTTCTTGGTAAATGAACATGGTTGCAAACTCCTGTATGCTTTTTCCCCGAATCTATGCCATTATTGTTTCTCTTTGGAGATTTATCGCGAGACCTAGACCTAGGTCTGCTTGTGAAGTTCCTCTGTGTCGAATTTTGATACGAGTAGTTCCTACGAGGACTTTGATTTTGTTTTCCTCGAAAGTTTGAAGATTGGTTCGTTTGAGTAAGCTTCAATTGAGATACTTCTCGGGTTAATACGGAAATTTGTTGTTGAAGTTGGAGTAATATTAAGGTTTCCGTGGGTTCCGATCTTGATGTGCATGGTTTATTATTGTGGTCGATGACACTACAATCTGTCGATTGGTAAACATCCAATATTTTGTCAGCCGTGGACGCCAGTTGGCTCACATTATTTTCCGTGAGTGCTGACAATATTGCCTGCACATGTTGCGGTAGGCGCTGCAACCATAATGTACTAACTATTGCGCTCTCTGCTAAAGCTGGGCCAGCTAGTTCTAACATGTGCCTTAAGAGTTCTGTAGGTTTCCGGTCTTCAAGTTGAATTCCCGTAAGCAAGCAAGTTAGGCGCTTCTCCGAAGAATCCTGCAGACGATCAATAAGCGCGGCCTTGAGGGCAGTATATTTGTCCGTTATTGGTGGTTTCGTGACTATGTCACTCACGATTTGTAGAGTCTGCGAATCTAAGGCTGCGACAATGATGTTATATTTGGTGAAGTCATTTTTAATACGTGAATTCGCAAACTGGGCCTCTACTTGGACTATCCAAAGTTGAATATTTTCCTTCCAGCAAGTGGGGAGCTTTACTGAAACGTGGTGGATCGCTTGATCGGAGTTATTAGAGCTGGTAGATTCCATGGTTGATTGTGTTTTTTTCTTGGCTTCTGCCGTTGAATTTGTTCCGAAGATTTGTTCGAAGTGGAAGTCTTCGTCAGAAGTGGTCATTTCGCATTACATTCAAAATAGGCAAATATGGCAGAAAACGTATGTCAAGAAAAATATTGCAAGAAATGAATCATTTGTGAAATATGTTTTTTTTTTAATTATGACCCGTATTAATTAAAAAATATTTAAAATTTTGGCAAAATTGTTAAAAATTAACAATATTTTGTAATAGATACCATTGATTGTTATAATAAAGCGTTCAGCAAAGTTTAAAATTAGGATGTACTGTAGGACTTAATTTTTAAATATCATTTGTAAAATATTCATTGCTCGAAGAAATTTTCAAAAATTACTGAATTTCGATAGTATACTTGAAAATAAATGTGCTAATAGGTAGCATTATTATGGATTTACTCCAAATGATAATAAATCGAATTGTACATAGATAGTTATTTTCTCGAGATGATTTTGGATTACTAAAGTTCCTTAAAATTTTTCAAAGGAAATATACTAAGTTGCGACATTTTAAATATGCATCAATCAATTAATGTAACATTTTTATACATTCGTCACCCTACAGCAATAGTGGGATATCTTAAAAATGCTGTTCTGAGATAATTGTACTTTTAGGTTTGCGTGAGCTCTGGCAGAATCAAATTAACTAATGTTGCAGATTAATGTAAGATTTTGTACATTACAATTAGATTATTCAAGTGAATTTCGAATAATTAATTTCGGAAAATAGTGACAGTGGAATTGAAATATATTTGACAGTTGGTGGAGCTCTTGTGATTGGCCAAAACCGTCGCCATCTTTCTTACACTGACCGTACAGCTTGCTCGCTTTACTGCTCAGTCAGTACTTACGCATACTAGGTATTTCTGCCAATATACAATACAAACTACTGCTAGTGTGACCATGAGTTCAAGCAAAAAAACCGGCTCCCAACAACAGGAAAATTTATACACAACCACAAGATCCAAAAACAAAATGAATACACTAACTGAAGACATTAGCACAGAAGAAGATGGCTTTTCAAAATTTGCGTCTTACATAGATGTAAAATTAGAGAAAATAAAAACCCAAATTCTCGAAAACATTGACCAAAAATTGTTAGAATTTCAAAAAACAACCGAATTTATTTGTCAAAAATATGACGACATCATTACCCGCTTAGACTCCATGAATGAGGTTAAAGGAGAAGTTGAACGTTTGAAAAATGATTTGGCAATTAAAAATAAAACTATTGAGCATCTGGAAACCAGAGTGGCTTGCTTGGAACAGTCGAACCTTGATGAATGTATTGAAATTACAGGCATTGAGGAAAAGACTGAAGAACATCCCAAAATAACCGCTATAAAACTGATAGAAAGTGCTAATATCAAAATTAATTCAGAGGATATTGCCTCGGCAATGAGGCAATATGACAGAAGACCAGGACATCCAAAAAAAATTATCCTAAAAATGAAAAACCCAGAAACCAGATTAAAATTATTAGCAAATAAGAAGATAATTTCTAATCGTGAAAACATGATATTCCTAGGAGAGTCATTATCTCCTTACTATAAGGAACTACTTTGGAAAGCCAAAACAAAGGGAAAAGAATTAAAATATAAGTATATTTGGTACAAAAATGGAGCAATTCTAATGAAAGAAGAAGAAGGCAAAAAAATCAGGGAAATCAAACACGAAGATGACCTCAATAGGTTATAATAGAAGTTTAATAGTGAAAGGAACCGAAAAATATTTTCATCATCAAAATGGATATCGATTTTGGTAAATACATTGACTTGATTGATAATACAGAATCTAATTTAACCATTACAGATTCATTAACTTGCAAAAACTTTTTAAAACATTCCAAATTTTCATTACTTTGTTTAAACGTCAGAAGTTTAAACAAAAACTTTGATGAAACCATAACCATGCTGGATAGTATTGAGCATCGTCCTGAGGTACTTGTTTTTACAGAAGCTTGGCTGAAAAATTTTACCAATATACCTAACATCCCCGGATACGCAGTTTACAACACAAATAATAACTATTTGCAAAATGATGGTGTAGTTGCCTATGTAAAGCAAAATGTTCACGTGACTGTTGAGGAAGTTGTTTTCCCTGGAGCAAACTGCTTAAAAATGCAGATATCGAGTACCTTGTGTGTAATATCTGTTTATAGATCTCCGTCCCTGGCTCATATAGATAATTTCCTTGAATCACTGAGTGCACTGCTTGACTCTACATCTATAAAAAATAAGGAGATCATTTTATGTGGCGACATAAATATTAATACTTTGGATTTGAGCGATATGAAAACTCAAAAATACCTCTCTCTTTTGGCTTTTCATGGCTTGAAGCCAATCATAATTTCACCTACCAGAGTTTCTTCTACCATTTCAAGCTGCATCGATCACATTATGGTAAAATCTAAATTTGAACCAGAGGGAGCTGTCTTCACTACTGCCATAACAGATCATGATGTGATATTGCTGAGATTTATGAGCTTTACACTAAATAAAATAGCAAAAGATAATGAAAACTTGAAAACCGTCATCGATAACAATCTTTTGAAAGTCAAATTAAAGAAAGAATCATGGCAGTCAGTTCTGTCATCAAAAGATGTTAATTTAGCGACTGAAAATTTCATAAAATGTTTAAAAATGCATGTGGAAAGTTGTTCGTCTGTACGAAGTGTAAAGCATAATATGAAATATTTAAAACCTTGGATAAATAATGGAATTATTAAATGTCTCAGAACCCGAGACAAATTACACAACAAATGTCGAGCAGATTCAAATAATATTCAACTGCTGGATTATTACAAAAGATATAGGAACTGGTGTACAAAAATTATAAAATATACAAAGCAAGCATATTACAAAAGGAAACTGGATAACGTCAATGGAAATACCAAGCAACAGTGGAAGATTATAAAGGAGGCTGTAAATATACAAAAGGAGCAAGTGTCTATAAAAAAATTAAAAATCAATAACAATATCATCTCAATGGAAGAGAATCCAAATATAATCACTAATCACGTAAATAGCTTCTTCAGTGATATTGGTCCTAGATTCGCAAAACAATTGTGCAGTGCAAATAAAACTACCGAAATGTGTCTTGTTAACAATTTTATACCTTGTACTCAATTTTCAGGAGAGAGCTTTGAATTTAAAACTACTAGCATTTATGAAGTTTCAAAAGTGATAAATGAATTAAAAATGTCTTTTTCCTGTGGTATTGATGGCTTAAGTATCATGGTATACAAACAGCATGTTTCTGTATTGGCTGCTCCCATATCTCACATTGTTAACCTTAGTTTTAAGAGTGGCATATTTCCTACTCATTGTAAGAATGCTAAGGTTGTACCTCTTTTCATAGGTGGGGATCACCTAGAGGTTAACAATTACAGACCCATATCTTTACTCAATACTCTCTCAAAATTGATAGAAAGATTGGCCAAGTCAAGATTAGTTTCATTCTTAGAAAAATACAAATTACTCTCTGACAATCAATTCGGTTTCAGAGCAAATAAAGGTACGAGTGATGCTGTTTTAAAGGTATTGACCAAAGTTACAAGAGCGCTGGACTATGGCAACAAAGCCATAGCGGTGTTCTTGGATTTATCAAAAGCATTTGACACTGTTTCCCACGAATTGCTACTTAAAAAATTATCATCTTTAGGCATTAATAATACAGCAATGGGCTGGTTCAGATCTTATCTTAGTGACAGAACACAACAAGTGGAAATAAATAAGATGTTAAGCGAGGGTAAATCAATCTCCTTTGGAGTCCCGCAAGGTAGTGTGCTTGGGCCAATATTGTTTCTTATTTATATAAATGATTTATGTAGTCTGAATATTCCTGGTAACATTGTTAGTTTTGCAGATGACACTGCCTTAATATTTGAGGGTAAAACTTGGAATGAAACTTTCAACAAAAGTAATATAGGTTTAAAAGTGGTAAATAGTTGGTTAAACAATAATATATTAATTTTGAATGCACAAAAAACCAAATTTATCACTTTTAGCATTTCAAGTAAAAGTCAGCCTTCTGAAACTCACAACTTGATTATTCACAATTGTTTTCAAACATGTAACTGCAACCCTTTAGAAAATGTAGTCAGCATCAAATACCTTGGTGTAAAAATAGATAAATTTTTGAGATGGAATGATCATATTAATATGTTAGTAAATAATACTAGGAGACTTACCTATATCTTTAAAGAACTGAGACATATACTAGACAAAGAAAAATTAAAAACTGTTTATTTTGCAATAATCCAGTCTCTGCTTTCTTATAATATTGTGTGCTGGGGATCCTGCCCAAAGACTTATATAGAACCACTTAATATTGCCCAAAAAATGATTCTTAAAGTTATGTTCAAGAAAAAAATTAAATATCCAACTCATTTACTTTTTAAGGAATGTAATGTAATGAACGTAAAACAGTTATATATTACACAAACGCTTTGTAGATTTTTTAATAATATTAATTTTGCAGAAAGAACACAGCAAATTCGTACTACGAGAATTGGCTCTGGTCTGAACTTTATGGCAATTCAAACTAAATATTCTTTTGGTCAAAGAAATTATTTTTATCAAGCTCCACTCATATTTAATAGCCTTCCAGAACATATAAAGTCATCTAATTCCTTGTACGCTTTTAAGAAGGATCTTAAATTATTTGTGTTAGTCGAGGATTGCCAATTGATTTTCTCTACTTTGTCCTTTCTAAATTATTAGCTAAATGAGTATGTTTATAATAATAAGCTAAAATAATATTATTTTTGTTTGAACCGTTTTTGTTCATCTTCCTCTTGCCAAATCTACAGCATGTTAAATTATATACATATATTTATTATTCACAACTTAATCCTTAAAAAAAAAAAAAAAAAAACTATATTTTATTTTATTTTAAATCAGATCTCAAAACTGTGGTCACCCTAAAAGTCTACATTAATGTAGTACCTAGCGCCATCAGTTTAGTAGGTACCAGTAGGTACCCATAATCTAATCTCAATCTGTAAGAAATACAACAATATTGTTCTTTCAAAATCTGTATAATTTTGTGTTATTTTGTTAACTTGTATAATTATTGTTAACCTCAACACAGGCTTGTCCTAGTGAGGTAACAAATTGTATTGTAAACATTTTTACCTACAGTGTAAAGAAACAATAAATAAATAAATAAATAAATGATATAGCATTAGAGTATTTACAGTCAAACACTGGAAACATTGTCTATTTTCAGAGCAGTAAATGTCAGCATTTGTTTCCGCTGCCGTTGGGTCCAAATCGTCTTCTTCGTCACTGCATCTGTCTCCGTAGTTCTCAGTGGACTCTGTCGCTGTATTGTTGTGCAAACTATTGCAGCTCTATCAATAGCCGACTTCTTTCAATTTTACACAATTTAGAAACACTGTGCAGAGCTTCTGTGGGAAATGTTTGGAGTTTCAAGATAAAGTCAAACTTTTTGGGGTCCAACCAAGAGCAATCCTGTAAGACGTCATTGTTTGCGCAAAATCTTTCTTCAATACTCATCCTCGCACAGTCTAAAATATCAAAATGTACAATTTTGTAATGTTGAACTGTTGAAATAGAGTCAGTTTCATCTTTTGATTTTTCACCGGGCATTAATTTTTTCTTTGACGTTCTTTTTCTCTTAAAGTCCAATTCTAACTCGACACTCGACATCAATGTTATTTTCGTCTAGCTTAAGATTAACTGCACTTACATAGGCTTTTGTTTTTGCGTACAATACTTCAAAATACGCGTCATTCCTTTCGTCCTTAACTTGATGGAGCAGTGTTCTAAGCAGTGTACTAAGTTCCAAGCTAAAGCATAATCAATGCTTTTACTTTGCAAGTACTTAGAAACAGGGGAAGTGACCAAAAACAAATCTAGCAAAACAAACGATACGAATTGACTTATCAGGTTTCTTGCTGTGAATCGAGATTTGCTGTCAAAACTTCCATCAGAGATTTCTTTAAACACAGAAATAAAATTAAAGAACTTAGCTGAATTAACACTGTCTTCACCGATTAAGAATTCTTCATCAACAATTGATGAAAGAGCCTTATGTTTGCTCCACCATCTCGTTGCTCCTATTTTTAGCAACCTGTACAACTTGACGTGAGCAGTATGTTGTCTTTTTGTTTCCTTTTCCCAGACGGCCATTCTCTTGTGCTATGAGCTTACAAATACTGCAGATTCTTCCACTAATCCAAACAAGTTTTAAGCTTGTAGTAACTTCACTGTTGAGTCAGCTACTAGATTCAGTACGTGTACCATACAGCGAGTATAAATAAGGTTTTCATTTTCTTTTTTCAAATGGGCTTGTAGCCCATTGTAACAGCCTTTCATGTTGTTGGCTCCATTAAATGAACAAGCAATAATATTTGACGTTGCAATTCCATACTCAGACAATTTAAATTTTATAAGCTCGTACAACGCAAGTCCGCTTGAGTCATTAACAACTGCAATCTCTAAAAGTCTTTCATACACTTTTCCTTGAACGACATAGCGGACGCATATTGCCAATTGGTCCATGACAGCTATATATTGGGTGCTGTCTATCATTACGCTATAGATGATGCTATCCTGGAGGTCTTTCAAAATAAAGTTTCGACCCATCGAGCTAATTATCTTGATTAACTTGATAAGGAAAGTCTTTGATAACAAAGTCAACATTGATCCTCGTTCAATTTTTTTTTTTTTTTTTTATAGCAAAGTTTTTTTGGTAGATTTACATATGGGTAAATACATAATAACAAAAAATGTAAGTAACAAAAAAAAATCCCACAAAGGCGAAGCCTGTGTGTGGGTATTATATTATGTGGATAACATTGGTAGTTAAAATAAAATTATAAAAAAATAAAAAAAATATATATAAGCATAGAGTCTACAGTGATCAATATGAATGACTTCGTAGGAGTTTAAAAATTTAAAAATATATGTAAGATAAACACACAAATTAAAATATATATGCATAGTGTCTACAGTGATCAACATGATTCACTTCATACGAGTATAAAAATTTAAAAATATATCTAAGATAAACACACATTTACACCCATACTTAAATACACATGTACATACATATATATATTTCCTGTTTTTATTCTAAATATTCAGAAAAACTCCACATTTTAGAAGCTGATTGAATTACAGAAAAAACTTATTCAGTTCCAAATTATTTTTTACCCAGATTTTAACATTTTTTTTAAGTACGTTCAGATTTTGATCCTTGCTGATGGAGTGGGGTATGGAATTGAATAGTTTTGGGGCAATGTAGGTAATGTGTCTTTGGGCCAGTCTGGTTTTGCAGTGAGGCACTGTGTACACGCACGTGTTATATCTCTGGCTAGAACGATATGTGTTTTTATTGAAATTGTTTGGACGTGTAAAAATATATTTGAGACATTGGATACAGTAGATCCGCCTTAGTTCTAGTATTTAAGTTTCTTGAAATAGCTGATTGGTAGGATACATCTTGGACTTCTGGTACATTACCTTAATGATGGACTTCTGAGCAATTTCCAATGGTTTTATATGGTTATTGTATGTTCCTCCCCAGGCGATTATTCCATAGGAAATGGACGAAAGCACCAATGCATCATAAACAAGTTTCATGGTTCTTGTATTGACGATATTGCTCATACGTTTGAATATATAATTTAAGTATCTCAGTTTATTTACAGTTTTTTCTACATGGTAAGTCCATTTGAGTTGGCTGTCTATAGTTACACCTAAGTACTTGATATATTTTCCTAATTTTACATCTTCGCAGTTTGTGCATGTCACAAAGTTACAATTAACATTATGGAACTTCAAGTTAAGATTATTTTTAGGGGATGACTTTTGGGAATTATAAAAGGGAATAAAAATAGTTTTATCATAATTTAGGCTATGAAGATTTCTATCTAGCCAATCTTTGACTATTGCAATGCATTTGTTGGCTTTACTGATTGTATCTTCCCAAGTTTTACCTTGTACTGTGATTGCAGTGTCATCGGCAAAAGAGAGAATTTTACCTGGTATTACAATATTGCAAAGGTCATTGATGTAGATTAGAAAGAGAAGTGGTCCTAAGACAGTTCCTTGAGGAATACCATGTTTTGCTAGACCATAAGTGCTTAAGCTTGATCCTATTTTTGTGCGTTGTTGGCGATTTAATATATAGCTTTTTAATAACATGAGACTTTTGTTTTTAATTCCAATGTTAAAGATTTTCTTTAATAGAATTCTATGGTTGACTGTATCGAACGCTTTCTTTAGGTCCAAGAAGATGGTTAGAGATTTAGTGTTAGAGTCTAGATTGGAATATATGTTTTTGGTTAAACTAAATACAGCGTCGTCGGTGCACAGGTTAGTTCTAAAACCATATTGATTAGCTGAGAGGATTGCCTTGGATTCTAAAAAGTTCATAATTTGTCGTTTTAAACACTTTTCGAAGATCTTGGATAATTGTGAAGTTAAAGTTATTGGTCTGTAGTTGTCTGTTTTACATTGGGATCCGGATTTATGTATTGGAATAATGTGAGCGAGTTTAAAATTATTGGGGTAAATGCTGTGTTTGATGCAGTTATTGAAAATGTGATGTAATGGAATGATAATATGTTTTTTAATTGATTTGATGGTGGTATTGCTTATGTTATCTGGGCCATTTGCAGACTTCTCTTTAAGGTTGTCAATTTGTCTTGAGATTTCAAGTTCTGTTATTTCTTTGAAAGTAGAAAGCTCAGAGGTAGTATCATTAGACTCTGAAAGGTCGGGAGGAATTTGATTCGAGTAAATACTAAGACTCGGGTTATTATCTATTAGGGTTGAGGCAATGTTTGTAAAGAAGTGATTGAAATTAATTGCGATGCTCTCAGCGTCTTCAATGGTGGTGTTATTATCAGTAATGATTTTTTGGGAAATTTTATCAACCTTTTGATTCCTATTTGAAATTTCATTTATTACGTGCCATGTTTTTTTTGAGTCGTTGTGAGCATTATGTAGTTGTGTAGAGTAGTATTGTTGTTTTCATTTTTTTATGATTGTGTTTAGGTAGTTCTAAATAAAATGTATTCACTCCGTTTGGTGTGGATCTGTGCTTCGTTTTTGGTTGTGCAATGATTTTCAAGATTTTTGTAGATTTTGAAAAGTTTGTTTCTGTGTTGTATTGAAATTATCAGTCCACGTGTAATCCACGGCTTTATGTGCTTGTGTTTACTTTTTGGTGGTGTTATTTGTTCTTGACTTTTTAGAATATGTTTTTGAAGTACTTCGTAAAAGGTATTCAAAGTTAAATTTGGGTCATCATTAGATAGTACCGCGATCCACGATTCTTCGTTGAGTAAGTTATTTAGAGTAGAGTAGTTGATTTTAGTAATTGTTTTGTTAAAATTATTTGGATCAGCGGAGATCCATGAGATCGATGAGGGCAAGGTTGGAGTATGGTGGCCGTAGAAGGTAGGATAGTGGTCAGTTATGTCAACTTTTAGTGTAGCGGATTTATATTGGTAATTTTTGTTTGATTTTAGGAATATATGATCAAGGCATGTATCATTAGGATGATTAGGTCTGGTGGTGTTATTTATGTACGATAGATATCCTGTGGAATGCATAACATTTAGATATTCGTTCGCGGCCGGATTTAGTAAGGCGTTTTGAATATTTATACTAAAATCACCCAAAAAAAATGCAAAATCGAAATGGTTAGAGTTATTGTTTTTAATAAAAGTTTTAATTTCTTGAGTAAACAGGTTTGTAGATAAAGAGGGTGAGCGGTATGCCGTCCAAATAGAGTATTTTTTCCCTTTGGAGGTAAAAGTTGCGTGGGCAGCATTGGAATATTTGAAGTTTGGGTTTTCTATATTGATGTTGGATATGGAGTGTACATTGTAAAATATGGTTATGCCATCATGAGAGGTATGTCTAGTCGGAATTGAAAAGTTAGTATAGTTCGGTAAGTTGAACGGAACGCATTCGCGCATTTGTGTTTCAGTGAGTGCTATAAAATCTATTTGGAAGGATAAAGAATTTAAAAGGATACAGAAGTCATCAAAATGTTTCCTAATACTTCTAATATTCATGTTTAGTATGTTGAACGATGTATTGTTGAATAATGTGTTGACATCTTTGAAATTGTCACATTCATGAGTTTCAGGGATGGTGTTTTCTTCAGAAGGGGCCATTTTTATTGAGTCCGGGTGGTCATCTTTGAAGATACAAAAGGGAGTCCAGGTTATTGAAGTGGTATGTCGCTTGCGTCTCTGACATGTATAATTGGAGTATCCTTGTTTTTGCGTAGAAGGACATTGCCGTTATTCGTCCAAGCATATTGGTAACCCATCGCCTTTGTTGCTCTCGCTAGCCAGAGCAGTTGGCTTTTTAGATTGCTTTCCTGTGCCTTCTCTTTTGTCCTTTATTTTTATTCTGTGCTTTTTGCTGTCTTTGATACATTTTGTTACACAGATTTGCAAAATTACATCATAATTAGCCACCAACATGATCAGTTCAAGGAAATTACCATGATTTTGTAAAGAATCAAGAGCGTAGGCTGCTTCTGCTTTGTCACTTCTGTAGGCAATGCCTTGTCTTTCTATAAACAAAACTATGTCTATCAAACGTTGGAAGACCAATCTTCTAGTTTGAATTTCACTTTCTTGCTGTTTAGTTTGGTTGGTATTCAGGAGATTTAAAATATCGTAGCCCTTTTGACTTTGAAAAGCTGCTTTCGCGGCAAGTTCATGATGGGTAGAGTTTTCGTCTATTTCTACTAATTTATACACATTTCTTGAAGAAGCATCATAACCAGTAATGTAGGAAGTGTCTCTGTGTCCTTTATCACCAAAAGCCATACAGCACGAACAGTACACTTTATTCAGCTGAATTGAATGTGATAACCATTTTCGGTGTATTTTTTCACCACTTGGCAAATGTCGGTAATAAAGTTTAGAAGGCTCAAATGGCAATTTTGTACCTTTTCCTTCTACAACTTGAATAGGATGTTTTTCCATGAAAGCTTTTTTAATCGGATTGGATCACTTCCGTATGGACAAATGAAACACCCAAGTTGTTGTTTAGCTGCATCACAGGTCTCCTGATTTTCTTCATCATCTTCTGAATCAGAATTGGAGTTTGATTCGCCGACAAGAGAATATGGATGATGGTCTGTATGTGGCTGATTGCAAGCAGGCGCCTCACCCCTCTCAACTGTACAAGAAGAAGTTGATGCTGTTCACTAGGGAATCCCCTTTACTATATCATACTGTAACTAGAATTAATTATGATTTTCAAAATCATAACTAATTGTAGTTACAATATAATTAATTTAAAACATTGCTCGTAATAATTATATTTTGACCATTGATGAATAAACCGACAAACTACTATCCATATTTTGCATAAAGTACCTCCTAATGAAGTAGGCCTTAACACATTTTTATTGTGAATTTATCTCCAATGTGAGAAAGTTTTTTATACAGTTTATTTTGTTTAAATTATAACAATTAATTAGCCCTATTAGTGAAAACCTTTAAAATAAAAAAAAAGCAAAAACTAATATTGTTAAGTTCTTAGTACGTGACGTAAAAATGTAGAATAAATAGAACAAAATTTCAAAAAATTGCAACCCATAATAAAAATAATAATCTAAAATTTCGGTGACCTTACCTACAGTCGTGTCATCGTTTATCTCTGAGGTAGAGCTTGATGGTTTTAACCACGTAAACATTGAACTGGCACACTGGAAATCTTCTTGTTTCTTTTTCTTATTTTCCTCTCTTTTTTGAAAACCACTCTTGTAAGTTCTCTTCATTGTTTTTGTTCTGTTCGTAATATTAATTAATCTAATTATGTACCACAACTCAACTCTAAACAAAAAATTTAATTTAACAATTTAACTAAAAAAAACTGCGTTGTAAATTTAGCAAACCGCATCGCATCGCATCGCATTGTAGTGGCTCGAAAACAATAGTGTGGGGTGGATGTGGTTATAAATGTAGGAAAGGGGGGAGGGGAAGGACGACATGCGCTTGCGCGGCCTACTGAGTGATCAGCTGATCTGATAGGACATCGCGGTGCAGTTGTCGGTATTAGTTCATTTATGAGTTGTCTGCTGGACAGTGGACACACGACACACGTCACCGCGCAGACGATGCGGATGACAGTGGATCGTATAAAGCTTTCGTATACACGAGATATAAACAGTTGTTGGACATGTTCTACTTTTGAAAAATGTAATTTTTTTTTCGAAAATATAAACAAACATTACCATGAACACAAAATAACTACTAACAAGACAAAAACTTTTTTTTGCACGTTTTGTGGGGCCCCCTCGCGCCGGGGGCCCTCCGCGATCGCGGACCTGCGAACCTGGCCAGTCCAGGCCTGCTGACACCCCCTCATTTATATATAATGGGGCTCATTTACCTTGGTAAACTATTATTTACAAATGATTATTTTGTTAGTTTTTTTTTTTTAATTTTTATTGTAGAAAAGATACAATTTAAATAATATACATAACTTATTTTTACCAATAAAGTGTATAATATAAAATAAATAATTTGATTATTTATATAGCGCCATTTTTGTGAGAAAATCACCGCAAATGCGCTTTACAACTTAATTAATGTATATAACCTGTACCCTATCACTTATTAGACTTATATTTAATAACTTATTTACTAGTGACATAACATTCTTTATTTGCTTTTCCTTTATAACTAAACAAGTAATACATTATAAACGCAGGGAAAAACTAATAATACGCAAATTTTTAAGATAACCAAATTTAATCCTGCTTTTAAAATAATAAAACTTTAGTAGATAAATAATACTATTTTTTAAATAATTAACTACAACAATATAAAATTAGTACGAAACTAAAATATTGTATTAAAATACATAAAACTATAGTCTGTCAAAAAAGAGTAGAAAATATAAAAAATGGAACTACTAAATTTGTAGACTGGCAACACCAATTTAACTGTCAAATATTTTTTGAAGTGCAATGACACTGAATGCACAGAACACAGTAAACCACATTTAAAAAAAACATTTTTTCTTCATGACATAAATTTGATTAAAAGGTGATCTATAAAGCGATTTGCTTTAATTTAATTTAACATAAATTTGAATTTAACAATAGATAGAAAGGAAGAATCACCAATGGTGAGTTTAGTTACACTACTTTTAGATCTGAATGAGTTAAATATATTCAGATCTAAAATTAGAGACATGATCTAAAG
The DNA here is from genome assembly GCA_929108145.2 of Limnephilus rhombicus. NCBI lineage: Eukaryota > Metazoa > Arthropoda > Insecta > Trichoptera > Limnephilidae > Limnephilus > Limnephilus rhombicus. The sequence continues at coordinate 20,273,735 of OV815290.1, read as the reverse complement.
CCCAGGCAACGCTAGGTACTTTATCTAGTATTAAATAAATATAAGCAATTTCTAAACTGTGCTTTATATTTTATTATATTATAGTTATTCTTCATTATGTTAACACAAAATTTCAAAGGTATAATAATAATATACCTATGTGCAATTCTAATTTTGAGATCGGTGAGTATCTATACTGCAATGAAAAAATATTTTTTCCACTATTATGCCTTTTTAATTTTTTATACAAATGTACGTTACACAGCTTTACTTTAACACCATGAGTTATGTGTTTAGTATTGCCATTTGATCAACAGTGGCGCCCTCATATATTTTCTACTCTTATTTGACAAACTGTAAGTTACCAAACTGGTACTTACATTGTTAATAGAGTTAGTACATGTAATATATGTACCTACGCAAAAAAATACTCCCCATAGAGGTATTTTAAAACTAACTAATCATCACGCCGTTTCACTGTAGGGGTAGGCAGAGAGGATGGACTGCCAAACATCGGTCTCGGCACACACTCCTTGCTTCGTTTACATTCATACATTGCCTTATTCTCTTATTCTGACTCTTGACATGCCCCCACTCAAGTATTTGGTTCACTTGATAGTGCCACGTCTTCCTCGGGCATACCCGACTTCTTCCACCATTCACATTCAGTATTATAATATCCTAAAACTAAATGATTAACATGAAGGGTTTGAGAGTGGTCAAACAATTAATATATTGACTTTTAAAAAATAATAACTGCGCAGGTACTGAATGTAAGAAATAACAGAAACAGTTCTGGTATTAAATACTTTTTATTCGTAATTCAATCTTTATTTCAAATTATAATTAATGATAATAGTATTATTTGGATGATTGGTAAAGCGCCATTTTGGTGAAAAATCACCTCAACTTAAAATATATTTGTACAATGTTACTTCCAACTACAGACTAGACAAACCATCGGTATATTTGCTCATAATGCTCCAATAGTTATTTAATTGTACAATGTTACTTCCAACTACAGACTAGACAAACCATCGCTATATTTGCTCATAATGCTCCACTAGTTATTTAATTGTACAATCTTACTTCCAACTACAGACTAGACAAACCATCGGTATATTTGCTCATAATGCTCCACTAGTTATTTAATTGTACAATCTTAGTTCCAACTACAGACTAGACAAACCATCGGTATATTTGCTCATAATGCTCCACTAGTTATTTAATTGTACAATCTTAGTTCCAACTACAGACTAGACAAACCATCGGTATATTTGCTCATAATGCTCCACTAATTATTTAATTGTACAATCTTACTTCCAACTACAGACTAGACAAACCATCGGTATATTTGCTCATAATGCTCCACTAGTTATTTAATTGTACAATCTTAGTTCCAACTACAGACTAGACAAACCATCGGTATATTTGCTCATAATGCTCCACTAGTTATTTAATTGTACAATCTTAGTTCCAACTACAGACTAGACAAACCATCGGTATATTTGCTCATAATGCTCCACTAGTTATTTAATTGTACAATCTTAGTTCCAACTACAGACTAGACAAACCATCGGTATATTTGCTCATAATGCTCCACTAGTTATTTAATTGTACAATCTTACTTCCAACTACAGACTAGACAAACCATCGGTATATTTGCTCATAATGCTCGACTAGTTATTTAATTGTACAATCTTAGTTCCAACTACAGACTAGACAAACCATCGGTATATTTGCTCATAATGCTCCACTAGTTATTTAATTGTACAATCTTACTTCCAACTACAGACTAGACAAACCATCGGTATATTTGCTCATAATGCTCCACTAGTTATTTAATTGTACAATCTTACTTCCAACTACAGACTAGACAAACCATCGGTATATTTGCTCATAATGCTCCACTAGTTATTTAATTGTACAATCTTAGTTCCAACTACAGACTAGACAAACCATCGGTATATTTGCTCATAATGCTCCACTAGTTATTTAATTGTACAATCTCACTTCCAACTACAGACTAGACAAACCATCGGTATATTTGCTCATAATGCTCCACTAGTTATTTAATTGTACAATCTTAGTTCCAACTACAGACTAGACAAACCATCGGTATATTTGCTCATAATGCTCCACTAGTTATTTAATTGTACAATCTTAGTTCCAACTACAGACTAGACAAACCATCGGTATATTTGCTCATAATGCTCCACTAGTTATTTAATTGTACAATCTTAGTTCCAACTACAGACTAGACAAACCATCGGTATATTTGCTCATAATGCTCCACTAGTTATTTAATTGTACAATCTTACTTCCAACTACAGACTAGACAAACCATCGGTATATTTGCTCATAATGCTCCACTAGTTATTTAATTGTACAATCTTAGTTCCAACTACAGACTAGACAAACCATCGGTATATTTGCTCATAATGCTCCACTAGTTATTTAATTGTACAATCTTAGTTCCAACTACAGACTAGACAAACCATCGGTATATTTGCTCATAATGCTCCACTAGTTATTTAATTGTACAATCTTAGTTCCAACTACAGACTAGACAAACCATCGGTATATTTGCTCATAATGCTCCACTAGTTATTTAATTGTACAATCTTACTTCCAACTACAGACTAGACAAACCATCGGTATATTTGCTCATAATGCTCGACTAGTTATTTAATTGTACAATCTTAGTTCCAACTACAGACTAGACAAACCATCGGTATATTTGCTCATAATGCTCCACTAGTTATTTAATTGTACAATCTTACTTCCAACTACAGACTAGACAAACCATCGGTATAGTTGCTCGTAATGCTCCACTAGTTATTTAATTGTACAATCTTAGTTCCAACTACAGACTAGACAAACCATCGGTATATTTGCTCATAATGCTCCACTAGTTATTTAATTGTACAATCTTACTTCCAACTACAGACTCGACAAACCATCGGTATATTTGCTCATAATGCTCCATTAGTTATTTAATTGTACAATCTTACTTCCAACTACAGACTAGACAAACCATCGGTATATTTGCTCATAATGCTCCACTAGTTATTTAATTGTACAATCTTACTTCCAACTACAGACTAGACAAACCATCGGTATATTTGCTCATAATGCTCGACTAGTTATTTAATTGTACAATCTTAGTTCCAACTACAGACTAGACAAACCATCGGTATATTTGCTCATAATGCTCCACTAGTTATTTAATTGTACAATCTTACTTCCAACTACAGACTAGACAAACCATCGGTATATTTGCTCATAATGCTCCACTAGTTATTTAATTGTACAATCTTACTTCCAACTACAGACTAGACAAACCATCGGTATATTTGCTCATAATGCTCCACTAGTTATTTAATTGTACAATCTTAGTTCCAACTACAGACTAGACAAACCATCGGTATATTTGCTCATAATGCTCCACTAGTTATTTAATTGTACAATCTCACTTCCAACTACAGACTAGACAAACCATCGGTATATTTGCTCGTAATGCTCCACTAGTTATTTAATTGTACAATCTTAGTTCCAACTACAGACTAGACAAACCATCGGTATAGTTGCTCGTAATGCTCCACTAGTTATTTAATTGTACAATTTTAGTTCCAACTACAGACTAGACAAACCATCGGTATATTTGCTCGTAATGCTCCACTAGTTATTTAATTGAGAAATAAAGCGTTGCTTCTCATTCTTTTAAAATTCTCTCTTTGACTCCCCAGACGTTACTTTCTTCTGTCTAGAAGTGGGAAATTTAGACACAATATTTTTTGGTTATTCATCTCTAAACAAATAACATCTTTTCTATCAAGGTTTACTTATATTTGCCTCTCTTCCAATCAATATTTCATCTCTTCTAAGTCTGATCTCGACTCCAATCTTCCATAAAATATTTATGAAATTTTTCCGTATAAATAAAATGAATGTTTTAATTCACTTTCCATTTCAGCATCTGTTTAAACAATGGACAAGAATCCCTTGAACGGTGAAAGCCAGAAACATTTGAAAATTAATTCAATTTTGTATATTGTAAGAAATGAATCCTGAAGGTATTTTTTAAACAATTAATTACCTATACGCCAAAATTTATATGAAGTAGTTAAGTGGATATTCAAATTTAACAGGAGGATGTTTTTCCTCTCAGGGGATGTCCTGATTGTCCAGAGTGATATAAATAAAGTGAGTGCCTTGAGAGTGTTGTCTCCTAAAGTGATGTCCAGGGACAGAGACAGAATGTGGCTGTATTAAGTGTAACTCCTTCAGGTGATATCCAGATCCAGGGAGATAGCATCTGTAACGAATAATAATGGCGTAATTAAACATAAGTCTACATCTTGTATTCAAACTGGAATGCCAGCGAATCTGTAGCGGATTTATTAAAATCCCACCGCAGTTGCCAACACTTTTATGTATTTTGGACATTTAAAAAATGTACCTAATATACTAAAATAAAACTAGTTTGACAAGGAAATAATGTATATTATTCTAGCTCCTAGTTTCTTCACTTGCGAACATTAAGTTTTGACCCGTAAAAAAGCGAATTTCATATTGTCAAGTGTCATAATTTTTATCATTTTGAAAATAAGTATGGATAGTAGTAGAAATGAATGCAACTAGCGTAGCGAGCTACCAGCACTGACGGTAGCGTGCAACCGACGTCAAACCCGCACTCGGCGTGTAGCATCGTGTACGAACACTGGCAAAATAGATTGGCGGGTAGTCACGAGCGGTGCGTGTGCTATTTATTTATTATTTCTCACCGTACATAATATATTATTTTTTACATGCTATGCGCATAAAGATCGAGTCGCTTGTAAACATCTCCATGAACGAAGGGACATAGAGTTTTTAAAATACGGAGCATGGTTTAAAAAAGAATAGTAAACTTGCCTCTTAAAAGTTGCTTCTCTCAAGTGAAGGCGTGCGTCAGGGATAGAATGTGGCTGCCTTGAGAGTTCGGATTCCCTCAAACATCTATGAAAAAAGAAGTGTAAATGAAAAATATTTTCAGTGATTTATTATTTAAGATTTATAAAAAAAAATTGTGTTCTTTTAGAAAATCGATGATAATCGTCATCGTAGCTTTTCATCCAAAACAATACTGAACACGAGAAAACCTGTTATAAAAAATATTATTTATGCATTAAACCGCTTACTCGTTAATACGGAAAACTTTTTATCCAAACAGTTATATTTAGCTTTATTATTACGAAAAGTGAGTATTTATGTCGGGGGAGACCAAAAAACATGCAAAAAATATGCATTTAACATTTTAATTTTGTTAAAATTAATTCACTCGCACGGTAACGCCATGTTCATTCATCGTTTTTATTTTAACATTTCATCAATGCTGCCAATCATAGAAAAATATTTTTGCGTAAAACAAAGTGAATGCATCATTGACAAGTATATGTAACAGTAGAACATGGAAAGAAATGTATTAAAATAATTACACAAACCCGCTAGATAAACCCTGCGTAGCCGAACAAACCATTCAAAACCTGGGATGTTTTTTAAAAGTATGATGAAAAGCGAGTTTATTTTAGAGAATTTATTTTATAAGATTGGTACTTCCGACAAATGTCATTTTTGATTGTCTATTAGCTAAAAAAGGAACATTCCGTATTATCCGTGCATCAAACTTCGACACACAAACGTTACGTATTATCCGTGAGGTGGACTAACTGCATATTTACCTAAAAATGAATAACGGTTTAAAAAATAATGGTAAACCTGCCTTGAAAAAGTTCTGTCAGGGGTCAGAGATAAAATGTGACTATGATGAGAGTGCTGTCAAAACAACATAAGCTGGTTTGGTGTTGATCCCCTCAAGTGATGTCCGGGGACATCGCTAAAATATGGCTTGATTGAGAATGCTGGTTTCCTAAAGTGGTGACCAGGGACATCGCTAGAATGTGGCTTGGTTGAGAGTACTGGTCTCTGAAGATGTGTTCAGGGACATCGCTTGAATGTGGCTTGGTTGAGAGTGTGGGTTCTCTCGAGTGGTATCCAGGGACATCGCTAGAATGTGGCTTGATTGAGAGTACTAACCTCTCAAGATGTGTCCAGGGATATCGCTAGAATTTGATTTGATTTAGAGTGTTGGTTCTCTCAAGTGTTGTCCAGGGTCATCGACGAAATGCGCTGGTTTGAGAGTATTGGTTCTCTCAAGCTTTAATTAGGAATAATGGAAATGCACATTTTTGTAGAGTGTAGGTCTCCTCAGTGATGCCCAGGAACAGAGAACTATAGATAAAACAAATTACAACTCATAAATAAACAGCTGTTTAAAATAAATAATATCTCTTATGATAGAATTACTAAACTCAGCAGGATTTTCAAGTCATAACGTTGTTTTGACTTGTTATAATATATTATCTGAATAATATTACAAATTAATGAAGGTTTAAACTCATGAAACGTGTTGGGAGTGTTACCCACATCAATGATAGTTTAGGGACAGATGAATAATTGAATTGTATAAATGAATCCTATCTATGAAGGTACAATATTTTTAGGGAAGATTTGTGTTTTTGTCTTCATACAAAGCGTTTATTAAATTCAACTGGTGACACACGTAAAAAGACAGTTCTCACTGATAAAATGTAAAGAACCTGCCTAAGGAGTGTTGCCCCCTCAAGCGAAGTCATAAGACAGAGTGCAAGTTCCCTCAAGTGATGTTCAGCGACGGAGATAGAATGTTTTTTGTTTTTGAAATTTTTATTTAGATGTATGTAAATAATTTCATACATCTAGTAGGAAAATATAAAAAAATACAATTTACGAAGTAGGTACAGTAACATTCACAAATACATTTAAAAAAAGAATACTAAATAAAAAAGATAACCATACAAAAATACATTATAAAAGAATAAGATATGAGAATAACATTGGTAAGTAATCAAAAAATATTTTTTATATATAATGCACATATCCTACGAAAAGTGCTGAGACTTGAGGCTTCCTTTACGGCATTTGGCAGACTGTTATAGAGTTTTTGCCCTTTATAAAATGCGCTATTTTGTGTGCACGAACGTTTAGTTTTGGGAAGCCTAATGTGGCTGCCTTGTGAGTGCTGGTATCCGCAAATGACGTCCTTGTTAAACGTGTTTGGGTTTCAAAAAAAAGTAAGTCATAAAAATACGTTCAGTATTATTAATGATTCTAATAGCCTAAGTATTTTGTTTTGGTGACATAATCTTCGTCTGACCCGTTTATAAAGCATAAAAATGATAAATTAGTGTTAAAAAAGCGAAGTATAAAAACAATAGTAAACCTGCCTTGTTAATGTTGCATCTGTCAAGTAATGAAAGGGGCCATAGATAAAATGTGGCTGCCTTGAGAGTGCTGGCAAAACAGCCTAAGGTGGTTTTGGTGCTGGTCCTCTCAAGTGATGTCGAGGATAGAGACAATCCAGCTGGCTTGAACTCCAATTGATCGGTGACAGATATCTGTAGGTGAAAATAAAACGGTAAAAAATAATTACCTGTAGTCGAAATATATAACTCCGCAGACATGATTAAAGACAATTAGTAAAAAAACTTACACAAGAACTTAAAAAAATGACTTCAAAGAAAAGAAGTTAAAACACTGCATTTAACAAATTAAACCAATTAGCACAATGAAAACCTGTTCTTGAACTAGTCACATATGAAAAAAATTGTATTATGTACCTGCATTATGCGAATTATGTGTTTATTTCTCTCGTCCGTTACAGGGATGGTCAGGCAGAGAAAGTGGCTGGCTTGAGAGTACTGGTGATACACATGACGGAGTGCTGGTGATAAGCATGCCTCTCAAGTGATATGCATAACGGAGTAGGATTTTATTTTTGTGATGTGTATTATTCCCCAGTGATGGATGACAGGGAACTGCAGATGAAAATAAATAAAAATTTAAAACCATAGGTCTTAAAGCAGTGCCCCGTGTTTGAAATACCTGTAGATCTTTACAGGTATGAAGCAATGCAATTTATTCAAAACAAAACCAAAACACAGCTGCAAAGGCAGATAGCAAACATATACAGAACAAAATAAATCAAGAACACAACGAAAACATGTGTTTTTTAAGGCAAAGGCAGATGGCAAACATATACAGAACAACATAAATCAAGAACACAACGAAAACCTGTGTTTTTTAAGCTAATCACAGAGTTAATGTATATTATATATGTTATACACATAATTTATTTAAATTTTAACGTGTTTTTTGGCAGCTTTTTTATACGAATGGTAAAAATTACACAATATTATGTTTATGTGAACTGCTTCATTAAAAATCTCATTGATGTAATAAATACATATTAATCTTTATTTTGTGAATGTCTCAAGAACATTGTTATAAATGTTATAATTAAATATCAGTGGATTTTTTATTTGAAAAATCTGACCTTATGAGGTGACATTATGAGGTGCCTTACGAGTTTAATTTCATTGCACCAAATAATGGTCATTTTATAGTTATTATCTGAAAGAAAATTACAGCAATGTTGAATAAATATTTGAAACATTATGAGATTTTATCTTTCGTTTTTTACTAGCCTAAAATATTTAAAACCGTAATTATTCAACACGAACATAAACTTTAGTGAACCTGCCTTGTTAAGTAACGTCATTGACCAGAGATCGAAAGTGGCTGTCTTGAGAGTGGTGGTTTTCTCAAGTGGTGCTGATCTTTTCAAGTGAAGTCCTGGGACATCGATTTATGTGGCTGGTTTAAGAGTACTGGTTCCCTCAAGTGATGTCCAAGGTCATCGATAGAATATGGCAAGGCAGTGTGTTAGACCCGATTTTATTCCTGATATACAAATAAATGATTTATGTGATCTAAACTGTCATGGCTCAGTCATTAGTTTTGCAGATGACACATCCCTTCTCTTCCATTGAAAGTCGTGGGAGACTGTATTTGAAGCTGAAAAGGGATGAATCGGGTAAAACAATGGCTCAATTCAAATTCACTAACAAAAGGATACAAAAACCAAATACAAAATTCACAAAAAACAGACAAATAACCTCAATACAAACCTAAACATAAAAATTCATAAAGAATGTTTAAAAGCGAACCGAGAAATTCCTTGCAACTGCCCATAATTGAACGAAATAAAAACAATAAAATACCTTGGAATAGTTATCGATCAACTTAAATTGGAACTCCCAAGTGGAAAGTGTGATCAACAAATTTAAAAAAAACTAACCTATTTTTTCAAAACACTAAGAAACATTTAACATAAAAAAACAGCTTATTTAAATCTATTATGTATTAGACCAATCTCATCTACAATATGGTCTTATCAGATCGGGAAGCTCATGCGATTCCACTATAAAACCATTCCTCATAGCACTAAGGGCAATTTTGAAAATTATACTTAGAGTCCCTATCAGAACTCCTACAGAATATATTTTTAAAGCACTGAATTACTTGTTACTGAAACAATTATATACAAAAGATACTCTAATGTACGCATTCAAAAACCAGGATAACTTTACACAGACAAACTCGAGCCTATTGACAAGATCTACATTACAACACACATTCCAACAACCTACAACTAAAAAGACTTTTGGACAAAGAAATACGCAATACTTCTCAATAAAATTATTTAATTTACTCCCTCTCGCAATAAAAACCAGCAAAAAAATAACCAACTTCAATAGAAGCATAAAAGTATGGATTATGGACTTGGGAAGGAAGAATATAGAAACAATTTTGCAACCTAACAAAGATTAATGCTTGTATTGTACTTTCTTTTAGATTTAACTTTATAAATTTCTTGTGTAATATTTTAACATAGGTATTTACTTATTTTTCAAACAGCAATACTTGTATAATGTGCCCTAAGAACGGGATATCCCAGTAAGGACACATTTTTTTTTTTTAAACTGATATGGCTTGATGGAGAGTGCTAGTTCCCTCAAACTGTGTCATTGTAAAAATGTCTGTCATTGAAAAAAAATTGAAAATAAAAATATTTTCAGGGGTGTATTACATTAGATTCTAATAAGCAAAAGTATTATGTTGTAATGCAGATGACATAAACTTCATCCGATGGAAATCGATGACCATGGTATTTCAACCAAACAACACTGAGCATGAGCAAAACCTGTTTTTAAAGCGTAAAACGTGAAGTAACACGTGAATATAACAAGGTTTAAAATCAATAGTAAATCTACCTTGAAATAGTTTTGTCACTTGAAGACGGGGATCAACATAAAGGCCTAGGGAGGGTTGCCCCCTCAAGCGAAGTCATAAGACAGAGTGCTAGTTCCCTCAAGTGATGTTCAGCGACGGAGATAGAATGTGGCTACCTGAGAGTGCTGGTATCCGCAAATGACGTCCTTGTTAAAAGTGCCTGTGTTTAAAAAAAAGTAAGTTAATAAAAATACGTTCAATTTTATTAATGATTCTAGTAGCCTAAGTATTTTGTTTTACTGCAGGTGACATAATCTTCATCTGACCCGATTATAAAGCATACAAATGATAAATAAGTGCTGAAAAAGTGAAGTATAAAAAACAATAGTAAACCTGCCTTGTAAAAGTTTCATCTGTCAAGGGTTGAAAGGGGTCAGAGATAAAATGTGGCTGCCTTGAGAGTGCTGGCAAAACAGCCTAAGGTGGTTGTGGTGCTGGTCCCCTCTAATGATGTCGAGGACAGAGACAGAATGCAGCTGGCTTGAGTTCCCATTGATTGGTACTGTAGGTGACAAAAAATGGTAAAACAATAAGTACCTATAGTAGAAATATAATATAATTCCACATTCATGATAAAAGACAATTAGTTAAAAACTTATACCAGAACTTAAAAAATTTACTTCAAAGGAAAATAGTTCAAAGACGAATATAACAAAGTCCATCTCATACGACCTCCAAGGTAAGTATGGTCCTCTATGTTTTTTGCCTGTATAGTACATTTTTGCGCAGCATTGCGTTCATCGGTCAAATCATTGTGTATATAGTTTCGTATCGGTGATCGATGAACCGGTGGATGCAATTTTAAGCCACGAGTTGTTATAATATACAAACAACTGGGCATCATTCTACTAGTCACAAAACCATTCAATTAACCTTTTACACTTGTACTACATACAGTATATATGGCATATGTAAGATCTCATCTCCGATTTGCATCTGTTGTTTGGAATCCTCAATACTAGCTGGTATCCGCAAATGACATCCGTGTTAAAAGTGTCTGTGTTTGAAAAAAAAAGGTTAATACTTTTTTTTCAGCGATAGGTATTATTATAGATTCTAACAACGAAAAGTATAATGTTGAACTGCAGATGCTATAATAGTCATCTGACCTGATGATGGATGCTGTAAGGCGGTCTGAAGCGTTGGCTTAAAAGTAAGAAGTGAAATTGGGGCTTTTCACCCAGGACAGTAATGGGCAAGAAAAAACTTGTTTTTAAACCGTAAAATTGATTTATAAAAAGTAAATAAAGTCGTGTTTAAAAACAATAGTAAACCTGCCTTGGAAAAATTGCTTTTGTCAACTTCTGATGATGAGGGTATGAGACAACGGGGCCTTGAGAGTGCTGGCAAATCAGCCTAAGATGGTTTTGGTGCTGGTCCCATCATGATGTCGAGGACAGAGACAGAATGCAGCTGGCTTGAGGTTGCTCCCCAATAATCGATCACAATTATCTGAAGGTAAAAACAAAACGGTAAAAAAATACCTTTATTGCATGTAAAAAAAAAAACCTTTATTTGAAATACAACTAGACAGGCATGATAAAAGACTCTTGCTAAAAAACTTACACCAGAACTTTGAAAAATTGACTTCAAAAGAAAGAAGTGCAAACACGGCTTATAATAAATTAAATCAATTACCACAGTGAAAACCTATTCCTGTTAAAAAATTCCTAAAACCTATTACATGCGAAAAAAAATACAGCTATTTTGACTTTTTGAAATGCCAAAAAGGCCCCTTTCTCTTTCATCATGAATTTATGTTAATGGTTGTAGAAGAAAATTGATTTATTTAGTTGTTTGTTAAAATTTTTTTGCAAATATACATGGCTGCAATATGGGGAGGTTAGAATTTACGGAGGATTTGTTTTGGTTTTTTATCTGTGGTACGTACGTTTTCGTCGTACCGGGCGAGGCAGTTTATGGACGCGTTTTCATGGGTGGGAATTCCCGCATAAAAAGTTTCCGCGATGTGTTTTTTCAATAAGGGGATTTCAGAGTCTTTGTGAAGTTGGGCTGCACTCATCCATCTGGGGGCGCCTAGGGCTATACGTATGGCTTTGTTCTGGAAAGTTTGAAGTTTTTTCAAAAGAGGCTCTGAAGCGTGGGCCCAGATGGGGCTTGCATAAGTTAGTTTTGGCCTTATAGTTGATTTGTAGATTAAGAGTTTATTTTTAGTTGAGAGTTTTTTTATTTTTTTTGCTTAACATGGGGTAGAGGGCTGCAAGAATTTTATTTGCCGAGGCTAAAATTTCGTCTATGTGCTTTTTCCAAGTTAATTTACTGTCTAGTGTTACACCAAGGTATTTAATATTTTTTTTCCACGGGACGTTTTCTCCGAACAAGTGAATATTAGGTGGCCTTTTGGGACGTCTACTTGAGAAAACGCAGGCGGCGCTTTTGAGGGGATTTATATTTATTCGCCATTGTTTAAAGAAGGTTTCTAGTTTAGATACGTGGGATTGAACTTTACGGGTAGCTTTATTTTCACTTACCGAGGTTGACATGACGTCGGTTTCATCTGAAAAGTTTCCTATTTTAGTGTGAATGTCTTGGCTACCGGGGCGGGGGATGTCGCTTAAATAAATGTTAAAGAGGGCTGGCGAGAGAATAGAGCCTTGAGGGACACCGGCTCTTATCAATCTCACCGTGGGAAATACAGCTATATATACCTTTATTACGTCCATTGTCAGGTTATATCTCTCGTCCGTGACAGGGGTGGTCAAGGAGAGAAAGTGGCTGGCTTATGCATGACGGACCAGGATTTTTTTTTCGTGAAGTGCATTATTCCGCAGTGATGGATGACAGGGATCTGCAGATGAAAATAAATAAATATTGGAAGCAGTAGGTACGTAAAGCAAAAATAGTGCGCCGTGTTTGAAATACCTGTAGATCTTCACAGATATGATAAAATGCAATTATATAGTTAAAACGTTTTCGATAGCACTTAATTTAAAGCATAAAACCCGTAATTAAAGACAAATATACTTCAGTAAAGCAGTCTTCGGCAAAAAAAACTATTAATTTTATTTCAAAATAACTTTAGTGACCTGTCTTCAAAAAACTGCTTCTGTCAAGTGAAGGCATGTTTCAGGGATAGAATGTGGCTGACTTAAGAGTGTTGGTCCCCTCAAACAGTTTCCTTGTAAACATGTCATGTGAATTGAAATTATTTTCCGTTACATAATGTACTAGACGTTTGTACATAAACTAAATATAATAGAGAGCTGGCCACTGGAGTTTGGTACGCCAGTGGATTTTGGAACGCCACTGGTCTTTTAAATGAATTTACTACTTTGACAAAAAATGCTTCTATGTATAATGGCAAAACTGATTTGAGTACCGGATTAAAATAAATATTTTTCACTTTGGAGACTGTGGGAGACTGGGGTTTTTAGGATTTTAGGTTACTGGGATACTGGGAGAGGTAAACTGAATCTAAGACTGATTAAAACACTTGAAAAGAGGTTTGAACTTGGAGACTGTTGGTATCTTGAGTATTGTTTCTTCTTGGCTGATAGTTTTGAACTGACTTCCTACCGGTTTGACTTCTATTTTTATAGGGCAAACTCATGTTAAACTTTTGGGGGACAGAACCTCCTTAATTTTTCTAAGGTACTTGTTTTAGGTAATTTCCCTGGTCGCTACGATTGGAAGTCAGCTGTGTTAAAATTATGTGTGATAGTTTTTGCCAAGATTTTATCAACTCAGGATCCCAAAGCCTCACATCATTTTTATTGTGTTTACAAGAAAAGGTACAAGTATACATATGTGATATAAGGTACAGTTTTAAACAGTAAATATTTTTCTTAAAGTGCAACAATCACTGATAGACGTCAGTTTTTGGGTTTTTTTTGTAGTATATACTCATTTTTAGGTGATGATGTTTATTTCTTGATCCAAATTATTCCCAATTTCTCGAAATTGAGCTCCAAATTTTTCGGAAGATGAATTCGCTGTCCTAAATATTTACGATTCAGATTTTTCCTTTGTTCAGAATTGACCAATAGTGGCTCAGCTGGTCGCATGGTGGAGGTGACGTAAATAGTCAGCCATTTCCTTGGCGTTGATCATTGCTGTCTGGAGTTCCTTGTGGAAGCATTAGGTGGTTATTCAGATGTGTTTTCCAGTCCAATGAGGCTGCTGCATGTATTCATTATCAATTTCATTTATGTTTTCAATTGATTAGTTAGTTAAAGGACATAATAGCGTTGTAGACAAATCATTTGGAAGGGGCACCACATGCACATTATTCCACTAGCCAATAGCAGCTCTCAGATTGTCGTGCTGGCGGCATGGTACTCTGTGGGAGCGTAAATTCCATTCTTGAATTTCCATGGTTGTCATACGCTTTCGCGCACTCGTTAGATGCACACGGATTCCTACGACAAGTTCGATACACATAATATTTAAAAAAATTACAGCCAAAAGTATTATATTGACAAAAACGTCAACCGATGGACGTCGATGTCAGTCGGCATTTCATCCAACATAACCCGGAACATGAGGAAACCTGCAATAACACGTAAACATAGCAGATTTAAAAAAAAAACAATAATAAAACTACATTGAAAAAGTGATCACTTAAAGACAGGGATCAGAGGTAAAGTGTGGCTGGCTTGAGAGTGCTGGTTCCCTCAAATGGTGTCCAGGGGTGTCGATAGAATATGGCTTGGTTGAGAGTGCTGTTCCCCTCAAGTGATGACAAGGGATAGAGATAATGGGGCCTTTAGAGTGCTGGCAAAACAGCCTAAGGTAGTTTTCGTGCTGGTTCCCTCAAGTGATATCGAGGACAGAGACAGAATGCAGCTGGCTTGAGATTGCTCCCCAATGATCGGTGACAGGTATCTGTAGTTGAAACAAATCATAATTACAAAAGAAAAAAGTAATACCCATAATGAAATAAATAACTCCGGAGATATGATAAAAAGCAATTAGTTAAAAACATCCACCAAAACACCACTGCAAAAGGCAGAGGACAAACACTGTTAATAACAAAATAAATCAAAGAATACAAAGAAAACCTGTGTTTTAAGCTACTTAGTCACCGACGAGCACTATATCTACGCATTATTTTTTAAAAATATTATTTAATTTTTTGGCGGCTTTTACAAACGAATAGTAAAAATTATACAATATTATAAACAGCACTGCCATAGTAAAAACCTCATTGATATAATAAATTAATATCAACCTTCAAACTCGTACATAAAAATTAATGCTTCTTTTTTTGTCCCTTATGCGTTCCTAAACCATTCATCCGACTGCGATGAAACTTTGGAGATTTGATGTGCAATGGTTTCTATATATACTGGTGAGCTCTGGCGTTATGAAATTTGTTAAAAAAATTGCAATAGGTGGCACGCGAGTGGGTTGAAAATGGGTATATTTTGTATAGTTTAGCAGCAGGGCGAGAAGGAGAGAAAGGGAGGGGAAAGGGAACGGGAAATGGGACAAATGAGAAAGGACACGCATGGAGAAAACATTTATATATTTAAGTGGCAAGTTAATAATATATTGAATACATTGAAACCCTCTTAAGAAGTTTTCCAAGGGACCGGAAAAAACAAACTTCTTAAGCAGGAAAACCTTATATGTGGGAAAAATTGGGCCTATTTTGGGCCGAGGGACCGAAAAAACCAAACTTCTTAAGCCACGAAACGTCTTAAGAGAGAACTTCTTAAGAGGGTTTCACTGTATATCCTTCTAGTTTTACGTAGTTAAATCTGAAAGCTTATCAATGCATGTAGTTTTGGACTATCAAATGCATCATTTAGTATATGATACATGTACACCAAGGCAATGTAAATCCTTCTGTTCAACAACTTAAGCATATTCATATCATTTTAAAGTAGTTCTACAAAATGGCTGAAATACCCCTTTAAGAACATTTCAATAGCTTGTACGTGAATATTGTAACATTTTTAAGCCCTTGTTAGAGATTTCCGTTATGTGGTCAAATGAAAAATTTTATTGAAAAGTGGTGATGCGTTGTTTCAAAAAATTTTAAGTTAATTTTTACGTTCTATGAAAGTTCTATTCAAGTTCTGTGATTATTCCAGTTTTATAAAGCAGCTGGCCTACAATGGTAAAATAAAGAAATTCATTAGATTTTACACAGAATGTGAAAATTTAGTACAAAAATTTGACGAATTGTTCAAATTTTTTTAAAGACCCCGTCCGGGCTCATTTAATTTGTGAATTTCTCAAGAGCTAGCAATTTTATTTTCAAAAAATCCAGTGATTTTTTATTAAATTAAAGATAACTGCATTTTTATTCGAGGAAAGGTAACTTTAAATTTTATATCATGAGATATATTAAAAGTGTGTTTTCATTGCATTAAATTAACAATTTATTGATTGAAGAAAATTACAGCAATAAATTTTTTTACTCAATACTCGAAAAATGATGATGTTATATCCTTCGTTTCTGATTAGCTTAAGATAATTAATACCGTTATTATTAGGCATGAACATAAACTTTATTGAACCTGCCTTGAAATGTTACTTCTGCCAAGTAACGTCGCGTCGAGGGCCAGGAATAGAAAGTGGTTGTCTTGAGAGTGCTGATCATCTCAACTAGTCTCCAGGGATATCGATAGAGTGTGGCTGGTTTGAGAGTGGTGGTTCCTTCAGTGATGTCCGGAGACATCGATAGAATATGTCGGTCTTGATAGTTCTGGTCCCCTCAAGAGTGATGTCGAGAATGTTGTTGACATTTTTCTTTTTTGAGTGTGTTGGTCCCCCATTGATCGGTGGCAGGATCTGAAGATTAAAAATCATTATATTAATATTTTTCTCTCACAACTTTCTGTATCCAGTGAGACTATGGCATGCCTGATTGTGATATTTTGTGGGGCTGAAGGTAGTGGGGACGGGAAGGATATGAGTAATGATGTCGGATACAAAAGTTTTTTTAACAGTTGTTAGTTGCCAAAAGACATAATTTAAAAAAAAAACAGGAAAACCTTTTTTTCGGATTCTTCATTTGCTGTAGAACCACCAGTTTTCCGTTTGCACTACGAGTTTCCGGTCACCGTGTATTATTTTAAATTATTTAACTGTGTAATAAGACAAGTTTATTAGGCATAATTTAAAAAATATATTATTTTTGCTAAATAATAAAATTTTATTATTGTATTTCACAATTAATATGAACACTGTAAAATGTAATTATTATTTAAGTAGCTAACAGTTATTAATTTAGTGTAAAGTTCCCTTGAGGTAATCTAGAATATAGATGCGCGATATAAATTCATTGTTTTTTTGTTTACTATATTTGTGGCACGTTCCAGTGTGATATAATACTCTCAGTACCGCCCTGGCGAAAGACTTCATGGAACCTGTGACACGATATCGGCAAGTGAAAAAATAATTAAGTACTAGTACCTGTGGCTTCGTACACAAGATGCCTGCGCAATGCACTGAGCCGCTCCTGACCAGCAAATAAATAAAGATTCAGCAGATAAGTTTTAAGATTTTCACGGCCAAAAGCATTTTCGTTATTTGTTTTTGGGGTGTTATGCCGTGTTGCGCTACCTCCTTCTTTAGCCAACGTTTCGGACATCGTTGCAGTGTCCATCATCAGGGCAGATCCGGCAGATCCGGTAGATATAGGTACATCTACCGGATCTGCCGGATCTGCCCTGATGATGGACACTGCAACGATGTCCGAAACGTTGGCTAAAGAAGGAGGTAGCGCAACACGGCATAACACCCCAAAAACAAATAACGAAAAGATTCAGCAGTCCAAAGAACGAAATAAATAAGTGCATGAAATCAATTGTGACTATAATAGTGTTGGATGGCCTTCCCATCAAAGGAATAAGTAACCCCTTTTACGGCACCACTCAGTTTCCCATAATATTTTTTTTTTCCGTTTGAAATACCAAATAGAGTTTATCTTGACGAGTTTTGCGCTCTTAGATAATATGCAATTTTCAATCAATCCTTCAATAATAATAATATCCCATGATTTTTCGTTGGTATGCGCCAGTATTATTATAAAGTTCACAGCCAAATTATTAAACTATAAACAAAACCATTTAAATGATTAAAAGTGGATACATTCTGGAAGATCTGTGATTTATTAGGAGAGGTTCTGTGATTTATTAGGAGATAATAATCTGCCCCTGAGAAAGGTTTTGATGGTGATGTGACATGTTATTTTTCTTAGCAGGGGTGCCCAGGTTCATGGGGTGAGGGTTTGTCCGGGTCTTGGAGGCGAATGCATCTGCCTATCGTTGCCTGGCAGGGTGGATTGGGAGAAAATGGTTGAGGGATTCCCTTTCACTTCTCCAGCCGTACTCTCTCGGAACATCACCTTGCACCGCAGTGAGAAGGATGGATTTACACATTTGTCACTCCTGGACACACTGACACCCAGATTCCTAACCACCCTTAATAACCTTTCCTTCCCAGAACTTCCTCTCCTTCCTTTCCTAAAAAGACCCTCCACACAGCATCACAGCACAGAATGAAATTATTTTCCCCAGGGCCTCCAATGTGGAGCAAATGTAAAAAAAAACATAAAAAGGGGTTTTGTTAAAAGGTTTCTCAATTATTTCAACATTTAGTTTGTTCTATTTATTTGTTTAGTGACCAAACTAAATAGCCAGGTAATTTCCGAGTTTTTCTATGTTTAGAAAAGATGTAATTAGGTAGGTATTGTATCTAAAAGCCTCACAGGTCATTAATAAAACAAATAATTTAATAATCTTAATTAATTTTACTATGTTAACTTAAAATTTGGATATTAAAATATAGTTACACCCTGCGTAAAAATTAAGAAAAATATCCCGACCTTAAGAAAATGATGGTGGTACTTGAGTTAAAAGAAAAATAAGTTTACCTGTTGAAGTGGGTTAAGCAGGAGGTTCCTGGAGCATGTGTTCAGTTGTTCAGTGTTCAGTCAGCAGGCGCTGCATCTGCCGTGTCTCTTGCTTGAATTGCGTATTGCGTAGACTGCCCACGGTAGCCATAACTTCACTATTACATCTGCCTTGTCTCTTGCTTGGATTGCGTATTGTACAGACTGCCCAGGGTAGCCATAGCTTCACTATTACATCTGCCCTGTCTCTTGCTTGGATTGCGTATTGCATAGACTGCCCAGGGTAGCCATAGCTTCACTATTACATCTGCCCTGTCTCTTGCTTGGATTGCGTATTGCATAGACTGCCCAGGGTAGCCATAGCTTCACTATTACATCTGCCCTGTCTCTTGCTTGGATTGCGTATTGCATAGACTGCCCAGGGTAGCCATAGCTTCACTATTACATCTGCCTTGTCTCTTGCTTGGATTGCGTATTGTACAGACTGCCCAGGGTAGCCATAGCTTCACTATTACATCTGCCCTGTCTCTTGCTTGGATTGCGTATTGCATAGACTGCCCAGGGTAGCCATAGCTTCACTATTACATCTGCCCTGTCTCTTGCTTGGATTGCGTATTGCATAGACTGCCCAGGGTAGCCATAGCTTCACTATTACATCTGCCCTGTCTCTTGCTTGGATTGCGTATTGCATAGACTGCCCAGGGTAGCCATAGCTTCACTATTACATCTGCCTTGTCTCTTGCTTGGATTGCGTATTGCATAGACTGCCCAGGGTAGCCATAGCTTCACTATTACATCTGCCTTGTCTCTTGCTTGGATTGCGTATTGCATAGACTGCCCAGGGTAGCCATAGCTTCACTATTACATCTGCCTTGTCTCTTGCTTGGATTGCGTATTGCATAGACTGCCCAGGGTAGCCATAGCTTCACTATTACATCTGCCCTGTCTCTTGCTTGGATTGCGTATTGCATAGACTGCCCAGGGTAGCCATAGCTTCACTATTACATCTGCCTTGTCTCTTGCTTGGATTGCGTATTGCATAGACTGCCCAGGGTAGCCATAGCTTCACTATTACATCTGCCTTGTCTCTTGCTTGGATTGCGTATTGCATAGACTGCCCAGGGTAGCCATAGCTTCACTATTACATCTGCCTTGTCTCTTGCTTGGATTGCGTATTGCATAGACTGCCCAGGGTAGCCATAGCTTCACTATTACATCTGCCTTGTCTCTTGCTTGGATTGCGTATTGCATAGACTGCCCAGGGTAGCCATAGCTTCACTATTACATCTGCCTTGTCTCTTGCTTGGATTGCGTATTGCATAGACTGCCCAGGGTAGCCATAGCTTCACTATTACATCTGCCTTGTCTCTTGCTTGGGTTGCGTATTGCATAGACTGCCCAGGGTAGCCATAGCTTCACTATTACATCTGCCTTGTCTCTTGCTTGGGTTGCGTATTGTATAGACTAACCGGGGTAGCCATAGCTTCACTATTACATCTGCCTTGTCTCTTGCTTGGATTGCGTATTGCATAGACTGCCCAGGGTAGCCATGACCTATCTATTACTGATACTCACTTTACTGCATGTTTCATGGGGACATTCTGTTACAAGTGATTTAACCAACAACCACTTTTGAAGTCACTTAAGGTAAAAAGAGAGCACTTCATTAGATTTTCTTTACATATTAATTTGTATAGTTTTAATACGTTAGTCTATGAGAAAACAGTTCACTTTATTTATTTTGTATTCACAAGTTTTATTATTTTACCAGAATATAGGTATTTTAAACTACTTTAAAAACGCTTTTTTTATAATGGTTTCACAATTTGTTTCGGATATTCACATAATTTAAAAAGTTATTATTTGTTATTATTGTTTGTGTTTATTTTAGTTTTTCACATGTTATTGTGAAATGGAGGCTGGTGGCATTGCCCTTAAGGACTGTTGTCACGATATATTGGTACAGTCTTGTAAGAGAGGAGACTCACTCCATCATATTGGATTCCTGGTGACTACGAATGAGTTCAACCACCTCTACGTGTTCCTTTTCTTCCGCCCAGGAGAGAGCCGTCTTCCCATCCTTGTCCTGACAGGAGACATCGGAATTGTGCTGCAGAAGGACTTCCACAACATTTACATATCCGTTGAGAGCTGCCCATGATAAGGCTGATCTGCCATCATCACGCTGAGAGTTGATATCAACACCGCGCTGCGGCAGGAGTATCGCCATCTTAGTATGACCATTAGCAGCCGCTTGGAGAAAAGCAGTGTCACCAACTTCATCCCGGGAGTTCAAAACAGTTCTATTCAGTAATAACAGTTTGGCAACCTCTAGATGTCCGTAACTTGCAGAACAGTTTACTGCAGTCCAGTCAATATTACACCTCATGTGGATGTCTGCTCCTTTCAACAGTAGGAGTTCAACGATCTCTAGATGTCCCTTACTTGCAGCTAGCATTAATCCAGTTCCGCCGTTATTACTTCTCATGTGGATTTTGGCACCTTTCTCTAATAGCTTGCATACTGTTGCAAGGTGACCATTATCAGCTGCGAAAAGAAGAGCCAAAAAACCATATGTTTATTGAGATTTTAAATCAGCACCATTCAACAGTAGGTGTTTGAAGATCTCTAGATGTTCCTTACTTGCAGCTAGTATTAATCCAGTCCCGCCGTCATTATTTATCAAGTAGATGTTGGCACCTTTCTCCAATAGCTTGCATACTGTTGCAAGGTGACCATTACTAGCTGCGATAAGAAGAGCCGAAGAACCGTTTTTTTCTTGAGAGTTTAATTCAGCATCATTCAACAGTAGGTGTTCGACGATCTCTAGATATCCGTTACTTGCAGCTAGTATTAATCCAGTCTCGCCGTCATTACTTCTCATGTGGATGTCTGCTCCTTTCTCCAAACAGTTCGCATATTGTTGCAAGGTGACCTTTACGAGCTGCGATAAGAAGAGCCGAAGAACCGTTTTTTTACTGAGAGTTTAATTCAGCACCATTCAACAGTAGGTGTTCGAAGATCTCTAGATGTCCCTTACTTGAAGCTAGCATCAATCCAGTCCTGCCGTCATTACTTCTCATGTGGATGTCTGCTCCTTTCTCCAATAGCTTGCATACTGTTGCAAGGTGACCATTACTAACTGCGATAAGAAGAGCCGAAAGACCGTTTTTTTCCTGAGAGTTTAATTCAGCACCATTCAACAGTAGGTGTTCGACGATCTCTAAATGTTTATTACTTGCAGCTAGCATTAATCCAGTCCAGCCGTCATTATTTCTCATGTGGATGTCTGCTCCTTTCTCCAAGAGTTTGCATACTGTTGCAAGGTGACCATTTAGAGCTGCAAGAAGAAGAGCCGAATCACCATTTTTTAACTGAGAGTTTAATTCGGCACCATTCAACAGTAGGTGTTCAACGATCTCTAGATGTCCCTGACTTGCAGCTAGCATTAATGCAGTCCAGCCGTCATTATCTCCCATGTGGATGTCTGCTCCTTTCTCCAACAGTTTGCATACTATTGAAAGGTAACCATTACTAGCTGCGATAAGAAGAGCCGAAGAACCGTTTTTATCCTGAGAGTTTAATTCAGCACCATTCAACAGTAGGTATTCGACGATCTCTAGATGACCCTCGCTTGCAGCTAGGATTAATCCAGTCAAGCCGTCATTATTTCTCATGTGGATGTCTGCTCCTTTCTCCAACAGCTTGCATACTATTGCAAGGTGACCTCTATGAGCTGCGATTTGAAGAGCCGAATGACCATTATTATTCTGGGAATTTATGTCAGCACCAATCAACAGAAGGTGTTTAACGATCTCTAGATGTCCCTCACTTGCAGCTAGCATTAATCCAGTCCAGCCGTCATTACTTCTCATGTGGATATATGCTCCTTTCTCAAACAGTTTGCATACTGTTGCAAGGTGACCATTACTAACTGCGATAAGAAGAGCCGAATGACCGTTTTTGTTCTGAGAGTTTAATTCAGCACCATTCAATAGTAGGTATTCGACGATCTCTAGATGACCCTCGCTTGCAGCTAGCATTAATCCAGTCCAGCCGTCATTATTTCTCGTGAGGATGTTGGCACCTTTCTCCAATAGCTTGCAAACTGTTGCAAGGTGACCATTACCAGCTGCGATAAGAAGGGCCGAAGAACCGTTTTTTGCCTGAGAGTTTAAATCAGCACCATTCAAGAGTAGGTATTCGACGATCTCTAGATGACCCTCGCTTGCAGCTAAAATTAATGCAGTAACGCCGTCGTTTCTTCTCATGAGGATGTTGGCACCTTTCTCCAATAGCTCGCATACTGTTGCAAGGTGACCATCACCAGCTGCGATAAGAAGAGCTGAAGAACCGCTTTTGTTCTGAGAGTTTAATTCAGCACCATTCAACAGTAGGTGTTCAACGATCTCTAGATTTCCGTTACTTGCAGCTAGCATTAATCCAGTCCAGCCGTTATTACTTCTCATGTGGATGTCTGCTCCTTTCTCCAACAGTTTGCATACTGTTGCAAGTTGACCATTACTAATTGCGATAAGAAGAGCCGAATGACCGTTTTGGTCCTGAGAGTTTAATTCAGCACCATTCAATAGTAGGTATTCGACGATCTCTAGATGACCCTCGCTTGCAGCTAGCATTAATCCATTCCAGCCGTCATTATTTCTCAAGTGGATGTCTGCTCCTTTCTCCCATAGCTTGCATACTGTTGCAAGGTGACCATTACTAACTGCGATAAGAAGAGCCGAATATCCGTTTTGGTCCTGAGAGTTTAATTCAGCACCATTCAATAGTAGGTATTCAACGATCTCTAGATGACCCTCGCTTGCAGCTAGCATTAATCCAGTACAGCCGTCGTTTCTTATCATGTGGATGTTTGCACCTTTCTCCAATAGCTCGCATACTGTTGCAAGGTGACCATTTTTAGCTGCGATAAGAAGAGCCGATTCACCATTTTTTTTCTGAGAGTTCAAATCAGCGCCATTCAACAGTAGATGTTCGACGATCTCTAGATGTCCCTTACTTGCGGCTATCATTAATCCAGTCCAGCCGTTATTATTTCTCAGGTGGACGTCTGCTCCTTTCTCCAACAGTTTGCATACTGTTGCAAGGTGGCCTTTACTAGCTGCGATAAGAAGAGCCGAATATCCGTTTTGGTCCTGAGAGTTTAATTCAGCACCGTTCATCAGTAGGTGTTTGACAATCTCTAGATGCCCTTTGTTCGCTGCTTTCATTAATACAGTTCTGCCGTCATTATCCCTTGTTTGAATGTTTGCTCCCTTCTCCAATAGTTTGCATACTGTTGCAAGGTGACCATTATTAGATGCAAGAAGAAGAGCTGATTGACCATCTTTTTTCTGAGAGTTTAAATCAGCACCATTCAACAGTAGGTGTTCAATTATCTCAATATGGCCCTTGTTCGCTGCTATCATTAATGCAGTTCTGCCGTCATTATCCCTTTTTTGAATGTCTGCTCCTTTCTCTAACAGTTTGCATACTGTTGCAAGGCGACCATTGTCAGCTGCAAGAAGAAAAGCTGAATAACTGTCTTTTTCTTGAGAGTTTAAATCAGCACCATTCAACTGTTGGTGTTCAACCACCTCTAGATTTTTCTTTATTTTTATTATTATTTCATGTAGAAAGGAATCCGGAAGACTATTATCGAAAATACTTTTCTGCTCAAAGTATATTGGTTTCTTCACTTTGATAAATTGTGTATAAAAATCACACAGATTGGTGATTTTGAACAAGTTCTGCGGTTGTTCAGGAGACACCACAGACTGTAAGGCCTGCTGGAGGAACACCTCGGCCAGCGTACGGATCTGAAGTGGGTTGCTCATGAAGTTGGCCACGTCTTTCCCCAGCACTCTCTCCACCTCAACTCGCAACTCTCTGGCAAACTGGCGTAGCATCTTCTCCTCCCGCTCACTGTACTCTGGGATTTCCAAGGCCAGGTGAGGAAGCCAGAAATCTATCATATAATTATTCTGTTCTTTTTCTGTAATTTTTTCTAATTCTGCGGAAAATTCTGACAATTCATTTTCGAGCCATTCTTGTGGATACACCCGTGTGGTGACTATTGTTTTACAATTTGTGTTATTTTTTAGATATTTCAAAACGTCTAACATTTTGACTTTCATATTTTCTTTAGTTATTTCGTTAAATGCATCCACCAAAATACAAACTTGTCTCACACTATCTGATTCGAGGCAATGTCTTAAAAGGCTGTGCAGAAAATTATCATCAGTTGGTAAACCCGAGGCATGAATCAAACATTTAGTAACCGATTGTAGGTCAAGTTTTGAATTCAGTTTTTCGAGAGCAGAAGTCAAGTGATTGTGTTCGATTCTCAGTACCCAAGAGTTGTGGATGGGCTCCAACATGCGCGTCAGGCTGGTGGTCTTTCCCATACCAGGATCGTCAGCAATGATGGTCAGCTTCTTCATCGTGTTGCAGAAGGCTTCTTCCTCTATGGGATCACTGTAATCCGTGGTGATGAAGGAGCGCAGGCCATCCAAAGAGCCTTGGGAGTATTGCCAGACCAGACACGGGCTGCCTCTAATTTCCAGTTTTTCAAAATAATGTTTGTTGAATATTTTCTCTGTATTTTTTTTTTTCCGTTTTCAATTCATAAATACGATTTTTAAAGCGATCTTTTGAGACAAATGATTCCTCAGCTTCACAAAATCTGTTCCCAATCTTTTGTCTTTTGATATTATGTTTGATTATTTTTTCCTCTTTTAATATGTCTTCAGTATTCAATTTAAAATATTCTTTTGAAACAAATATTTCCTCACCTTCCTTGGAAATATTAAAGGAACTAATAAGCGATAATTTATCATTCGCATTGTTGAATATAAAAATATCTTTATTTCCACTGTAGCGAACAAATTCCTCCAATGATTTTATGATAAAGCGAGTGTGAAACTTCCTGGAAATGTAGAGGCCGCCATTGTAAACTTCCCTCAAGGAAAGGCCTTCCTCGCATAAATGTAGCCAATAAATTACGCGGGTGGACTCCTCCCGACACTTTTCTTTAAAGAGGTCCTGTCCGTCCGTAGAGATGAAAATCCTCTCCCGCACACCCTCTGCCCCCTCCACCCAGTAGTCCTGGCTGAGTTGCTCCGGATCACTGATCACCAGCAGTGGTCCATCAGCCCCCTTCCTCTCCAGTAGTGCTGTAATATTTGCTTCGTCCACCAGCTTGTTCTCTTTCGAATAGAGTGCGTCTAATTCGCAAAGCTTCTGAAGTTTAGTTGGGATATTAGTTCTATACCGGGCGTCTGTTGCGAGTTTTTTCAAAATAGGCATAATTAAGCTATTAATTTTATTTCGGACCTGCTCATCGTCAGATTCACAGACATCTCCCAGTAACGTATTTAAACTTAGAGTTTCTTCCCCTAGTGCTACTGCATCCCGTGCAAATATTTTCTCTCTAGATTTAATAGTCAAGTCACTTAATCCAAAATTTTTAAAAGACTTAATTTCAACGGTCAGTTTTATAAAATATGTAAATAATTGTAAATCAATCGGTCGTGGTAAAATGATCACGAACTTTTTGTGGATGGGTGTTTCTGAAGTTTTAAAAACTTTCGTCAAAATTTCGTCATTTTGATTTAAATCATCGACCGGAGAAGTAAATACAAGAACGAGCAGATTATTAATATTAACATCGCTCTCGTTTAAACCTTCCATGTCTATATCCATAGCTATACTGGTCAAATCATTCCAACTGAGAATTGTGTGGCAGTTGTCTTCCAAATAAATTGAATTCAAAGTTGTGGTTGTGGTTTGAAGCAAGATATTGTTTATTCTGGCAGCTTCGAATTTAGGATCGTTAGTTTCAATTACTAAAATACGTTCTGACGATTCCAAGAATGGTTCGAGGTCGAAGGTGTCCTCGCAGTCCAGGATTTCGGGCAAGGTGCGGAGATAGGCCCGACCAGCCATGTATAAGGGGGCCCCTTTTATACTCCTATTCTGTTGTTCCACAGCCTTCACGATTTCTGCAGGAAACCAGCGTAATAATTGCTTCGTTTGTCTAATCGCCTTCACCAAACCCTCCTTTGATTTGCAATTGATTGTGTTTTTTCTAAAATCCATCTTAAATTTAGGGATGTCTATTTTTTCAAGTTTTTGGTGGGTTAGAAATTTTTTAATTTCGGTCTGTTTCATCAGTGATCTTTCAAATAAACTCCAATTCTGCAAAAAAATTAACTCTTCTGTGGAAAACACCCCCAAGTTGCAGGTTTTACCCAGTGATAGAGAAGTGTCATATCGCAAGAGAGCTGCTTCTTCTGAGTACATGCTGCTGGCATTTCTTTCAGCTGGCTGTGTGTTGCTGTGGCTGACACTAGAACTCGCAAAACTTGCAGAACTCGCAGAACTCGCAGAACTCGCAGAACCCGTAGAACTCGCAGAAGGAACTTGTATCTCATCCATATGCAAGAAATAAGATTTGCTGATTAGCTCTAGCTCGTGGTGATTTTCTAACTCAATAGGTCCCTGTGGCCAGACACGTACCGCATACTTGTCATTTCCTTCGTCAAAAGCTTTGATGAAGTTTTCTATACTGTGGGTGTCTAAATTGCACCCTAAAGTGATCCCTTCCAAGTATCTTGCAGGAGCGGCGCGTTTCACGTGTGTCTGATATATATCTCCCACGTGCGAACCAGTTGTGTTTATCAGATTTGGTGCGACAAAGATGGTGATGATATCCAAATGCGTTGTGCACATGGAACGGTTGTAACGTACGTCGGTATCTCTGCAAATCTTCAATAGCATCTCCTCAACCCCCGGACTGTCCAAGGCCAGAGTGTGAGCGTGGAGTCCTACACAGGGGCTGACGATTTTGCGGAAGCCACTACCCTCCCTCTCGAGGTATTTCACGGTAAGGGTGGTGACTCCGGCCAACCAGGCTCCGAGAGAATGTCCTGTGAAGGACAAGACGAAACGACTGCCATGTTTTTGATTTGTTTCAAGAATTACCTTCTTAATGTCATCAGCAAAAGTTACACTTGAGCTCAGGTGATTGGTGTAGCGATTGCAGTACACACTCTTCGCATCGGCCCAGAGTGGCCCAAACTTCTTAGGGTCCGTCCCTCTATGGGCAACAACCACCTGCTGCTCAGAAGGGTTCCAAAATGCACAGCCGAAGTATGCATTAGTCCATGAGTTGCTCCGTGCCGTGGTAAGAAGTTGCCATCCTTTGGGCAGGTTGAGCTCCCCCGTACAAGCAGTGTACGATGACTTTGCGAAGGCTGCCAGCACTTTTTCATCGGGGAATGGTTCGAGAAGCATTTTTTTATTGTTATCTTCAATAGCTTCGAATGATTGCAGGGTTTTCTGCCAGTCGGGTTTACAATAAACCAAGCCCGTGTCCGCCTGCATGTTGAGGAGATGGAGAACAATGAATTGGAGACTGAATCTGTAAAATGACAACAACAGCCGGAGTTGGTATTGTATTCACACAAGTCATTAACAGACAGAAAGCACAAAATGTAATACCTCGAACGAATGATCTATCCAAACAAGCTTTCTGAGAAAAACAGAAATATCAGTTATTATTGAAATGGTAAGTAAATATCTGAATCTCACTAATTCCGCAGTAAACGAGTATACAAGAAAAAGTCAAAAAATGCTTTTGGATAAAATACTTTATAACACGAAACCATTCTCAATAGGAAGAGGTGTTATACAAACGACAGCAGAATTCTGTCTGCTCATTAAATAATATCTAGTAATAAAATTATCTTGTAGGTATTATGAAATATTACATTCCAAAAAACTTTTGCAATACTCTAACCAATTTAGCCGTGAACACATTAATACTTCAATTAACACATAGAATTAACCCTTAATTATTCGCATGGGGTCAAAGCATTTTCGGATTAAAAAATGAAGTACTTGGCGCGGCCCGATTCCCCCGCGCTCTCGCTAGCTTCATAACGCGCATCTAAGTTTGTATTTTAGTAGCGACCAAGTCACGGGAGTGGAAGGACGCGTCGCTGCGCTCGTGAGCGGTGACCCCGTGCCAGTAATTAGGTTACTTTTTTGGAAGAGTTAAGTTTTATCGCAAAGTACCAACAAAATGCAAGATGTGTACAAGATTTGTGTGCAATTATCACTCTCAAATAAACTGTCAACAGTGTAACAAGAGTGATTCGGAGAGTTCCTAAAAAATACGAGTGTTAACTATGATCTCAGTATACCTAAGTACAAATTGTTAATTATTTTAGTTTAACTTGTTTTTGTATAATAGGGTACATGCAGTATATGCAATACAGTGTTTTCAATGCATTTAATATATGTAAAAAAAATAACTTAACTCAAATATCGTACTTAAAATCCCCCCAAAAAATTATTAAATTAATTAATTCACTTTTAAAATTGTATAAAAATTCAAATACCAAAAACGAGTCATGATTGACTGGCTACATTGTGACGTCACAACGCACCCACGTGAAGTTGTTTTTGTTCTAGTTGCTGGTTTGAATAAGTTTGAAAGTCATAATCGTTTAGTTACGCATCTTAAATCCATTCGTTTGTATAAAACATATATTGTAAATACATATTATCATGACAGACAGTGGTTTTCTACAAGGACAATCTGATAATTTGCCAAAAATCGACGCGATTATGATGGCAGTTTTTTTAATGCACCTTTTCATCGCATGACACCGCTTTTTACACACAATAACATAATTTGGGACGTGTATAAATAGTTTGTTTGGTGTTTAAGATGTTTTATTTGTGGGGTGAAATGCAGAATACGCCAATGTCAGGGAATTTAATAAAAATGCACTTTCTAGATGAGAAAAGTGTGTAGAAACTCATTAAAAAAAGAATTAATGTGCGGAAAGCAAAATTGAGGGAAATACAGCCGATCAAAGTTTTATAAAATTTCACTCGCAAACTGATACTATGACAGCCCGCCCGCCATCGTTATGTTGGTATCCCGGACCTGATACAAACAAGAGCCTAGATACAATTGTAGAATTGTAGCCGACTACATGGGATACTTGAGGCGCGTAATTATGAAAAACAGAATTAATAATATAATGTAAATAGGCACTGAAATGGAGAATCCCGCCAGACAAACCATTTAAAAACGTAGGCTGTTTTTTAATGTAAAGATAACATACACAAGCCCGCTAGAAAGGTTAGGTTAGGTTCGGTTAGGTTAGGTTAGGTTAGGTTAGGTTATGGGGGGGGGGGGGGCGGGCAGATCCGGCGCTGGGTTAATACCAACATAACGATGGCGGGCGGGCTGTCATAGTATCAGTTTGCGAGTGAAATTTTATAAAACTTTGATCGGCTGTATCTCCCTCAATTTTGCTTTCCGCACATTAATTCTTTTTTTAATGAGTTTCTACACACTTTTCTCATCTAGAAAGTGCATTTTTATTAAATTCCCTGACATTGGCGTATTCTGCATTCCTCCCTATTTGTGCACTTTACTACAATACAGTATTTATAAACGGTATTTACGGACGTTTTCTTCGAAAAACAAATGATCAACTAAAGACGGTTACTGGATTACGACAAATGTCAGCTGTCAAGAAGTGCGAAGTGACGTCACAAGACAAAACCGCGCGAAGAAGGCGTTTTAGCCCGAATTTGAAATGTGAATATTCAAAACGTTGTTGAAGGACTATTCCTATCGTAAAAAAAATATGTTTTGTATATTCCACTTTGTAATTTTTTTCTCTAATTTTTGGTAAAAAACAAAAAAAAAGTGATTGTACCCTATTCGTTAGTAATACATGTTATTACTTATAGATATTACGTAATAAACAAAGCACTTAAAAAATAAAATAGTATCATTTACTTATATATTTCAATATAATATATTAAAAACAACTCATACTATTTGGGGTCATCTGTGACCCCATGCGAGCAGTTACGTAATGTTCTTTGTGCGAGTAATTAAGGGTTAATAAGTTCAATACACAAAATAACCTGAAACTAAAACATTTCAAGATTTATAAAAAAAATAATTCGTGAAGAAAATAATATTACAATACACAAAATTATACCATTGTAAAATGTAAATAACATGGAGCAGTAGCGACATTGTGGTAGCCGGACAACTGAGCACAGTGACAAATCAACACACCTTTTTAAAAGGTTAAACAATTTGACCCCTCAGACCTCAACGGGTCAAAATATTTCCGCTTTGCAGTAAAATCCAAATAAATAGAATATTTCTTAATGTATCCAAAACTTAAAACTCTTTTTGAAAGGTGATAAAATACGCATTCAAATTTTATAAATCGAAATAAATATAATTTTTTTTAAATATAACTAACAAAAATTACTGATAACGAACAAAATATACAGGTACACATAAAATTTTTATTGGACAAATGTATTACAAATGTTAAAGTAATATCACCTTTTTGTGGTTCCATAAAAATATAATTAATAAAAAAATTCCATAAATTTATTTCAAATTTCTTTTATATTTGAAAATGAAGTGTGGTGTTGTCTCTTTCTAACACCGTTTATAACGCATTTCTCACTACGATAGTAAGGGAGACTCAATGATTTCTATGAGACATGTATGAGTTACCAACATAAAACAAAAATACTTGACGGGTTAAATAAATTACGTTAGGATGGT
Organism: Limnephilus rhombicus; assembly: GCA_929108145.2. NCBI lineage: Eukaryota > Metazoa > Arthropoda > Insecta > Trichoptera > Limnephilidae > Limnephilus > Limnephilus rhombicus. The sequence goes on along the minus strand of OV815290.1, from coordinate 20,242,092 downwards.
GTTTAAAGGTTAGCTTTTAAAATAATTCTAATTCCGAAAAATCCTTTAAAGAAAATATTTTAGAATATCTAAATTATATGAGAAGATTATTTTTTCTAGACTGGAATACCCCCATTAACTTCGGGAGGTGATTCTACATGATGGTAGGAGTAAAAAAGATAAACTACTTTTTCCGAAATTCCAACATTTTTTTTCGCATACAAAAAGACGTAGGTACCTACTAAAAATCCTTAGTGTGAGGTACGATCTTACTTGCTGAGAGCTCGCCGGGCACGATTGTAGCAACATTGCATGGGGTGATTGGCCCGTATCGTAACAGCGGAAAATAATAAAGCGGGCCTCACAAGCCGGTTTAACCACAAAACTACCCCTAAGAGACGGAATTTCGAAAAAAGTTATGTATCTTTTTTATTTATAATATCGTGTAGAATCACCTCCCGAAGTAAATTCACTTTATCCCCGGACCCCTGTATAATGTACGTATATGAAATTTTTTTGAGTAAAAAGATATTTATTTATTTATTTATTTGTTTATTAAGACATACACAGTACATTATAATACAGATTAAAAGGTATGTTAAATTAAATTATTACATGGTTATGTACCTATTACGTAAGTCCATAGAATGTCATTTGATAATTACGCCTGAGATATGAACCGGTCCTAAAACTTAATTATTGAATGAATGAAGTAATAATAATAAAAAGGAAGAAAAGAGGGGGGGGGGGAGATTGTAATTGTAATTGACTGATTAAAGTTTAATGAAAAGTTAAGTGTAAGTAATAATATATCTAAAGCACAACAGAAAACGACTGCGCTCGGCAAACAATTCGAAGTTTGTCATAAAATACGAACTAGCATTACTTTTTGACTTGTTATGACCATTAGATTCTTGTAAAGGAAGATCTCTGGTACGGTCAGTGCATCGGAACACTAAATACTGATATATTGTGGATGTACTGTGTTTTAACGTTGTATAATTATATAAAATGAACTTTGTTTAGGTGCAATCTGAAATAATAAAGCTACCCGTCCCTTTGTTTCTCATCAGAGATTAGTATAATGCTGATCACCAAAAACAAGTATTCCCAGAATAATAAAACATCCATTAACGCTTCTATCTTCAAAAGATAATCTGTGCGTGGCTAATTTGTCTTGAAAATTATTTTAAAAATATTTATTATTTAATATCAGACGAATTAGAAAAACTATTCAACTAACTATCATCAAGCTGTAGGGGTAGTCTGAGAAGATAGACCGCCACACAACTCTTTCACGACATTCATCATATAATGTCATGCAGTAGTGCAGTACTAGCATGAAAGTGATGTTATTTGCTCCGGACAGAATGATATAATAATTATTAATGACACTAAAAGCAATTCTCTCTAAAATCAAAGAGGATTTATATCCCTTTAAAAATTTGCAATAAGTACCTAATTATTAAACATACTAATTTCTTACGCGTGTTGTCTGTCTGCAACTACTGTTCAAAGAACGGGGGTTTCCTTTGAATTTAAGTCTCATCATTCATCATTTTCGAAATTGCAAGTGTTTGTTCGAAAAATTCACACAAGTACCTACCTTTATAAGATTTTGAACGGAAAATTATTTTAAAAATTCACACAAGTACCTACCTTTATAAGATTTTGAACGGAAAATTATTTTAAAAATTCACACAAGTACCTACCTTTATAAGATTTTGAACGGAAAATTATTTTAAAAATTCACACAAGTACCTACCTTTATAAGATTTTGAACGGAAAATTATTTTAAAAATTCACACAAGTACCTACCTTTATAAGATTTTGAACGGAAAATTATTTTAAAAATTCACACAAGTACCTACCTTTATAAGATTTTGAACGGAAAATTATTTTAAAAATTCACACAAGTACCTACCTTTATAAGATTTTGAACGGAAAATTATTTTAAAAATTCACACAAGTACCTACCTTTATAAGATTTTGAACGGAAAATTATTTTAAAAATTCACACAAGTACCTACCTTTATAAGATTTTGAACGGAAAATTATTTTGATTGCTATTTTATTAAATTGGAACTGATTTGTTGATAATTCAGATCGACTCCATTGTGAAATATTATATTTAGGTATCTAATTTGAAGCTAACTTAACATATAAATATAATAGGAAACAAAAACCTAAAGAAATTAGAAGAAAAAAGCCAGAAGTTCTCAAACTTTTCTAAAAGGTTTTAATGAAGTAGATTATTTTTCTAAGAGAACATTTTTTTTAATAATTTAAGCCATAAATAAAAATATTTTAAAACACGGACCAAAGATTCTCAGAATTTAAAAAAAATCTAAAATTATTATTAAAAATACTGTTTCCAGAAAATTTGTTTCTAAATCAAAGGTTCTCAACGTGCTGGGTGTAAACGCCCCTTGTGGGAGTTTGAGACTTTCAGGAGGGCAGTAGAAGACCCAGAGAAAATTACTGTGCATTGAGATGGCACAGTGAGGGCATGGGAAGGTAAAAAAAATATGGTATAAAAAAGACAAAAAAACACGTTAATCACGTGCTAACAATCCTTCGCGTATTATTATTATTGAATTGATACTATATCATGAATACAAGAAAGAAGCTGGAAGCAACCCGGTGTAAAATACAAAAGAATTGCTTTTTGTAGGTTTCATTTTCTAACACCGTTTAGATTTAGATCATCTTTCTAATCATGATAGTAAGGGAGACACAACGATATCTGTAAGACCTATACGAGTAGTTCCGAAAACTGAACATAGATCTGACGGGTTAAAGAATAGAAACGGTTTTTTATGTGAATACCTTATGACAAAGGTAAACTGTAAATGACAGTCATACCTTATGTAAAGGTATGACTGTCGCCAAATAAGAAAAGATAACATATTTATTTGTGCATTTTGGCACATCATGTAGTAAAGCACGACTCTAGATTCGAATATCTACAGCTCATATATGTTGGACTAATATCTACGAACTTCAGAGTGTTGACTAATATCTGCAGAGCGTAGGTTGGACTAATTTCTACAGTGGGCAGCTAAGCAAGAGGTTGTACGGAAAAGCATAAATTACTTCAATTACGTAGTAACTAATTACGAAAAGGCTTAAACGTTTAAAGTACGGACCTACATGAAGTTTGCCATAATATTTTACGTATTTTGCTGTTTACGAGGACAATAATTTATTGAACAAACACGGAGTAAATACAAAGATATTTATAACGGATAATACAAAGATATTTATTTATTTCGAAATACACGGCACCACAACCTAACCTAACCTAACCTAACTGACATAGAAATGGTCATGGTAACAGACTAAATTATTTAGAAGCACTCGAAATAAAGAAAGCTGTTAAAACAAAAACCCAAATCCTTAATAATCGCTAAATGTGTCCAATAGTCCGATATTAGCGATTTTTACATGCATACATACATAAATTAAGTTTTTTTTTTTTTTTAACTGCATACGCAATATTACGTTGTTCCAATATGCTATACATAATTGCAAATCCAACCTCTGCCAGTGCTGTAGATATTCGTCAACACTTTGGTTCTCATAGATATTAGAAAGCAGTTTGAGCTGTAGATATTCGTACGCACTTTGGTTCTCATAGATATTAGTCAGCAGTTTGAACTATAGATATTCATCCACACTTTGGTTCTCATAGATATTAGTCCGATATTTTCAGTTTTTGGAATTCCTGTAGATATTAGTAGACGCCTCCGTAAAGCACATATAAAATGGAAATAAAATTGATTTTAAATCGAATTATTGAGTTCATATTAATAATCGAATTGTTGATGTAGAGGTTAGATGCAGAATTGAAGCAGCAAGAACTGCATTCATTAAAATGAAATCCCTCTTCTGCAATGACAATATCAGCTTAAAACTAAGGCAGCGAATGTTAAAATATTATGTGTGGTCGGTCTTGCTGTATGGATGTGAAACATGGACCTTGAAATTAAATACCATGAACAGGTTAGAGCCGTGGTCGTCAAACTGCGGCCCGCGGCGCATATTTGTGCGGCCCGCTCAAATATCTGGCGTTTTCTTTTTAAATATATATTTTTTCACGTACTTACATTTATACTTTCCGTTTTTTGCTTCCCACTCAAATATCTGCCGTTTTCTTCTTAAATATATTTTTTTCATGTACTTGCATTTATACTTTGCGTTTTTTGCTTCCCACTCAAATATCTGATGTTTACTTTTAAAATATGTTTTTTTTTCATGCACAATTATACTATCCGTTTTTATGCGGCCCGCAAAAATATCTGCTGTTTTCTTTTTAAGTATATTTTTTTGATGTACAATTATACTATCCTTTTTTTGGGGCCCGCACAAATATCTGCTGTTTTCTTTTTAAATGTTTTTTTTTCATGTGCAATTTTATAGTATCTTTTTTTTTGGCTGCCCGCATAAATATCTGCTGTTTTCTTTTAAAACATATATTTTTTCACATACAATTATAATATCCGTTTTTTTGGGGGGCCGCACAAATATCTGGCGTTTTCTTTTTTAATATATATTTTTTCATGTACAATTATATTATCCGTTTTTTTCAAATATTTTGTGTACGTACCCACATGATTTTAAAACGTTGATTTTAATTGATTGACATTTGATTTTAAATCGCCCAGTTGGTTTTTGAACACATAGTGTACGTCATAGGTTCTCAACGTGGGCAATAACGCCGAGACTTTCAGGGGGGCAGTCCAGAGAAAATTAGAGGGCGTAGAGATGGCACAGTGTAGGTAAAAAAATGGTCTAAAAAAGACCAAAAAACTCGCTTTTCATGTACTAATTAAAGCAAAGTAATATTGGTTAATTTTTGTTATTGTTTGTATTGTAATAATTTTTATCACGTGTGCGCAAAATTCACACATTCAATAGTTCTGGAAGTGGATGAAAATTGAACTGAAAGATTCCATTACGTGCATTATTATTATTAAGAATTGACACTACATCACGAACACAAGAAGGAAGGAGGTAGCAACCCGGTACTTAAATACAAAAAAATGCTTTTTTAACTTGCTACAAAAAAAGGTACAATACCCCCCCCCCAAAATCATAAGTGTGCGGCCCGCGGTGACACCTCACATTGTCCTATGTGGCCCTTGACCAGAAAAGTGTGACGACCACTGGGTTAGAGGCTTTTGAAATGTGGCTTCACCGGAGAATGCTCAAGGTCCCATGGATCGACATGATCACCAACACAGAAATTCTCAGGCGGGCTAGAGCAGATAGAGAACTGCTTACATTAATAAAAATCAGGAAAATTTCATATCTGGGTCATATACTTCGAGGGGAGAAGTATCACTTGCTCCATTTAATATTAAAATGCAAGATAGGGGTCGCCGAGGGCCTGGGTATCTAGCATGGTCGATCGATATAGGTTTTATCGAAAATGTCGGTAACTTGTCATCGCTCCCGACCACGACTGCAGGCCGCTAACGAACAAATAACAATTCACGTCAAATAAATTGGGAACCCTTAGTCGTTGTGAACTGTTGTTTATTCGTTAGCGGCCTGCAGTCGTGCTCGGGAGCGATGTCAAGTTACCAACATTTTCGATAAAATCTATATCAATCGACCATGCTAGGACCCCTGGTAGGAGACAAATGTCTTGGCTGCGTAATATACGAGAGTGGACCGGCATTAGAAGTGTGGAGGAGCTATTCCGGGCAGCGCAAGACACAGATACATTTTCAAGAGTGATCGCCAACGTCGGGGGGACCTGATACGGCACACAAAGAAGAAGAAGAATTGAGTTCATAAATAGTTAGTTTAAAAAGGACTTACCGGAAGACGTTGATAATTCTTGATTGATACGGAGCAAAGTCAAACCACTTTCATTTATTGTTATTTTAAACACTTTAATATTATTACAACTGAATACTGGGAATACAGACAGGCAGGGAACTAATTGTGAGGTTTGGTTGAAATATGTTTTGCACACAACAAGATAACTCACAGCTTGACACGAGTAACTAATATAATATCCACTTAATATGAAGAAAATATTAAATTTTTCACTAAGCGTAAGGAAATATTAGAAAGACACAAGGTGTGAGGTGTTTTAACAAGGATGGACTTGATAATAAGAAATGTTTTCAGGTATTTTCAGTATCAGCAGTCTGTTACTAGCTTATCAATTGCTATCAATAGCACCTGCTTTATCTTATCTGTCTCAATAGATAAACACCAAGGAGCGACCAGTTCGATCACTTCAATATTTTATAACTTGATTTTATATTTTCACGGCCAAAATTATTATGGTGATTTAGTTTTGGGGTGTTATGCAGTGTTGCGCTACCGCCTTCTTTAGCCAATGTTTCGGACAGCGTTACAGGACGGATGTGTGATTGAAGATTGTCATATTTTTATTCATTTTCTATATTTATAAAACTAGCAGACCCGGCCACACGTTGTTGTGGCTAACGAAACACAAAGCCATTACCCAACCTTTATAAAATCCACACCACCTGCTTGCCAGCTGCTCGCTGTCTGAATTGAATATTTGAATTTCTCGGCTTTTCTCTAATATAATAAGCATGTATTATACATTTAAACCTTCCTCTTGAATCACTCTTTCTATTGGTGAAAACTGCATGAAAATCCGTTGCGTAGTTTAAAAGATCTATGCGCACATACATTTTATACTATGTAATGATGATGAATGTATGTTTGCTTACTTGTTTGTTTGCCCCTTATGTGTTGCTAAACCATTCATCCAATTGTGATGAAAATTTGGTGTGATGTGGTGCACACACGCGCGATGGTTTATATATATATTGGTGAGATCTGGCGTTATGAAACTATATCCTAAACTATTCATCTGACTGCGATGAATCTTTGATGAGTTGTTGTGAACACCCCCGCGAAGATTTTCCAAACATGCTGGTGAGCTCTGGAATTATGAAATTTGAATTTGGAAATTTAAAAAATTGCAATAGGCGGCACGCGAGCTGTTTGAAAAGAGGACGTTCTGAATAGGGACTGAATGCATGGAATCCGGGAGGGGAGTGGGGAATGCGGAGTGGGGTTGACGGGTTGAGGGAAGCGGGAGAGACTTCACTTCTACACACAGACTACCTAAATCACAGACATCCAAATGGATAGACAAGAAGATACAGATGAGGGGTAAAACCAAACTATGGAGGGCGAAGAGGGGAAATATGACTGTGATTCGTTAAAAAATCAATCTGACAGTATATAGGCATCTCGCATTATAATATCACCATTTAGTTCTTAAAAGCAAAATCTGCTTTTGAATGAATAGACCTTTTTATATGGGAGCGCGAATTGCCCGCCACATTACTAACATATTTGCATAGTCCAAATGCGGCAAAGGAAAGTTCGCCCTTTTTCACAGGGGAATATTTTGTTGCCGTATTTAGTTAAGACACTTTTACAAATGTTTCATAATTTACTTACCCCTGTAACCAGCGACGAGCTCACTGGAGAAACGCCCACATTCGCTATATCCACATATATTAGGGTATAATGTATAGCACAAGCTCTCATTTTTGATCGTTAAATGTACGATGAGTGCTCGGCGCTGGTCAGGACAAGAATGATGACCTCACATTTTTTAGATTCAAGCCAGGCTCTCGTAAGCCAAGCCGGCTCCATGGAACCGTTATGGGGAGGGGGAAATAATACGTTTTTATCACTTAGGGCAGGTCCAGATATATTCATATGTCCATGACCTAAACATATTCTAAATCACATCTGGCATGAACCAGATACAGACGCGGACGACTGAGCGAGCAGTGGGTATTCCTAATCACCAGACGCCCCCCTCTCCTTCAACTTATGTTTAAATATCTATTTATATATTTAGATAATATTGTATAATATGTATATTTTTGTATGTTTATCCTTAAATTCCCATGAAGTATATATTTCACATAAGAACATACACCCCACACCACGCAATGCATGATTTCATATAGGTAATGAAATCACTGAAGGCCGCCCAGTTTAACCCGTCTGCTTGGTTCAATATATTCGCACCTCACAATCCAGAAGCCTCAGATTCGCTCGTAAATTCTGAAACCGTCACTTTGGATTGAGATTGTAAAATATCTATGCAAGATAGCTTTCATATTTCAAAGACAATAAGAAGCATTATTTTGTTCTCTTTCTGGTTAAAAGAAAAAATATGTATGTTTGCATGAGAGGAAGAGAGATACATAGCTTTTAAAATGTAAGATCGCTCGGAACGTTTTTGGTCTTATGAAAGTATAATGCGATTACGCGTTTTGGATGTATTTATTCCTAAACAAGCAGACGGGTTTTAATGTTGACTGTCGGCCGAGGTTTTTCATGGTTTCCTCATTCCCGAAGGCAAATGCGGAAGAGCTCCAAATTAAAAGGACATGACCGCCTCCTTCCCACTCCCAACATAACACAAACAGACACATATGTATACATGGCCGTCGGCTGCTGGTTCTGATGATGATGAAGATTGATGAAAACATGCAATTTTAGTAGGGTTTTTAGATAACAATTTTTCCCTACCGATGAAATACAACACCTCAAGTCTATAATAGCCAGGTAATTATTTTAAATACCCACATAAGGTAAAAATTGCGAGGCGCAAATGATGCCGTTCTATTTGTAAGAACAGTAGATTTAAATTCATTAAATTTAAATGATTCACCTCTTCAAGACATAAGAATCTAAAAAATGAAAAAAAAAAAAAAAAAACACCACATTCTGCAACAGGTGGTTACTCCTTCAGGGCTCCCACAGGGACTCTTTTTTTTTTCCAGAACTACCCTACATTTAAATACACGAAGCTAGACCTCCATTGTCCCCGCATACATTGTTAGAGAGCAGTTTGCAAGTGCTATCTATATACCTACATGTGTTAGGGCCAGTATATCAGTTGAGCTTAAGCTCGGCTTTGACGGAATGTGGAGCTCAGCGTGGCTTAGCACGTTATTAGATGTGTTATTGCCAATAGCGCCGCAGCGTCTAGCAAAGGAACTATTCTGCGGCTTAAGCGGCCGATTTTTTAAGTTGAGCGAGGAATGTGCTCCTTAGCAATGACTGATATACCGGCCCTTAGTAGGAAAAGAAGAAAAACGAAAAACATACCTTACCTATTTGTCTCAAGGGCCCGCAACCCGAATTCCTACCGATTTCTTACATATCTCCCTTAAACATTTGAAGTTTTTAAGCTCTTAAAAAAATATATGTTATTTTTGAAGATAGTGTCTAGATGCTGCCCGCACCAAAACGCAAATTATATGAAATTCCCTTGATAGAAAAAATCGCAAAGTATGCTCCAAAAATAATTAAAAACAAGTCTGTTTCTTTTATCTTATTAAATTGTATTTGTGGAAAAATTTACAATGTTTCTTTAAATGATACTTAAGATGCTCCCCGCGAGATTTTTGCTCTATTTTAAACAAGTCGTGTTTTATTAAACATTTTCTCAATTTTTGCATCGATTTTGTCGCTGTAAATGTTAGCGCGCTCCTCTAACTATGGTAATTTCGTAGCTCTCCATCGTCTTCTTTTCGAGCCCGGTTGCGGAGCCTTAAGGGGCAGGCGTAGAAAAAAAGTAGGCGGAATTGCCTACCCTACCATTTTAGTATATAGAAAGCAAACTAAAAAAAAAATAACAAAAAATGCAATAAAGCCCGCAGTTTCATGGTGGGTCAGGGGGCGGCGCGACACAAGCTACCCGGCAGTCCTGTTGAGAGTACGTCGGTGATCAGGCAGACCGGGAACGAGGTTCAGTTTCCGCGCCCCTAGGCCGACTTCCCGGTGGTGCCTCGATGAGAAGTAAATGGGAGGTGGGGGTAAAACGCCCGAAGACCCTAAAGACAAAAGCGTCGGGTAATCGGAGGCGGGGCGGAAGGTCCCCTAACACGCACGGACGTCCTTCAGACCGACATCAGTCCCCAGGGGTGGCGCGGCGGTCAGTGAGGCGGCGCTCCGGGCTCGCGTCGCCGGCCAGTCCCACCCAGTAAAAACTGCGGATAGCACATCTCTTATATTTCAATATCTTTGACCTAATCTACATGGGCCACTCTATTTTTTCAATTAATTCGGCCAATATGATTTTAACAATGTTACTGAAAATCTGTAGCTATGTTCATATTCATGAAGATATTTAAAGCCCGTCTTCTGCGACCTCTGACATGATCATTTGCTTGAACATTACTATAAACTTTGTCAGTGGGGGCGTAGCTTTGAATAATTCTTGTTTGCAGTTATGCTATGTTCATGCTTTCCATTGCCTGAAAACCTATGTTCCCTTTGGTTCTGTGGCAGCCCTATAAATCTGTGGCAGTCCTGCAGCGCGCAGCGACGAACGAACCTGCTAGAAGCTACAAGACTATCAAATTTCGCTGATAAGCAAATTCCAGACACTCAGCGATTAGTGCCGACCTTCGAGAAGCCTGGAGATTCTTCCCGAATATTCCATTGATAATGCTCCGCGCGAGAGCCTATATAAATGATGAACCGGCGGACAACAGTCAGTCAATACGGCGCGACATTCTCTTACCTTTCCAGAAACACGGAACTCAGTGCTACGTTCCACATTTGTTTAATAATATACTTTGTAACTTTCGTTAATAAATTATTCAGTGATTTAAACGAAGTTCTTTTAATTAATCTCTACACCCATTCCCACAGTTCACTTTGGATTTTTTTAATGACGAATCTATATTGTCCGCGCAAAGGTTTTAATTTTACTACGTTATCTTTAGGTCTCAATTATGTTACTAAATTTTTATTTGTCACTTTTATCAGTAAGTAAAAAAAATCGCCAACTAAATAGATGTTAGAGACATCTATTTAGTTTCCGGTATTCTTCCAATCACAGTCCTTCCTAAATATGAAATCACAAGCACCATCCTACAAATTACCCAACAATCAACTCACACTATCATCAAGCCACTTTACAATCAAGACATCCACACTCACAATACTCGAAATAGCAATAAAGTCCGCATACCTCAAACACACACTACAAAATATGGGATAAAATCTCTGAACTATGTTGCCTGTACACTATATAATTCGCTACCAGATATGTGCAAGGGAATCCAGCAAAATAAAAAAAATCAGAGTAATGCTTTAAAAGAATATTTTTTAAGTATGTATAAGGATGAAACTTTGTAATTTTCTTGTCATGTTCAATTGTCTTGTTTCTTTTCTCTTCTTTTCTTTTCTTTTCCATTAAGTTGTAATCATCCATATCTGTATAACCTTGTTCCCTTTTTCTTTAATTGTTTTCCATTGCTGTTTATTCTACTCAACCTGTCTTTTATTTTTCTTCTATATTGTATGTGAATCTTATATTTTAATATCCAAATTCTTATGTAAAATTTTAACTATTTCCTCCCACCCATGATTTGTATGTTCCTCCTGTCCCAAAATGAGTTCTGTAACTCATCGGGATTGCTCTAGCAAGAAATAAAAACAATAAAAAAAAATTTTTAAAACTTGCTGAAAATTGTTTTTCAGTGTGGGGTAACACTAATGTGACCAGACGTCCTGTTTTCACCGGGACAGTCCCGTTTTCATGCAACGTGACCCGGTGTCCCCGAACACAGCTTCGGGACGTCAAAATTTCCCGTTTTCGAAAAGAAAGAAACTCGTTGTAGAATTTTAAAAGTAAAATATAAAAAAGAGCTAATGCATTTTATGCGCCTATACAAACATACCATTAATAGGGATCTCGAAAGTGAAAAAAATATCGATATATCGATGTATCGATATATATTAAAATATCAATATCGACGTCGATATAAAAAATGTCGATATATCGGTCAAATTTTCAAGAGATTTTGCGTTTTTAAAATAATAGTGTATTCAGCTCAATATTATCAATAGTAATTTTTGTACACAATTTGCTTTTTTTAATGAACAAAAATCTCAATAAAAATGAAGGTTTTTTATCACTAATCATTTTTATTACGTAATAATTACAAAAATATCAAATACTAAAAAGCTGTCTTCTAACATATATGTAACATGCTATTGGCGTATTAATCTGTCAAAAAGGACTTTAAACAATTGGGAACCAATACATATATTGGAGTGGCTTAGAAAAAAATGGCGAAAAATAGCATACATTTCTATGTATATACTTACACACATGAGATAGTATTGGTGATCACAAATACTAATGCAAAGACAATAGATTTGTAAGCTAATTTGTAAGTTTGTACGCATCTCAGTAACATTCTATTGGCGTATTAATCTGTTAAAAAGGACTTCGTGTTTGGAACAAGGTAGAGTCAATAATCATAGACAATTGGGAACCAACACATAGGAGTGGCTTAGAAAAAAATACATTTCTATGTATGTACCTACACATATGAGATAGTATTGGTGATCACAAATACTAATGCAAAGACAATAGATTTGTAAGCTATTAATAGTTAAAATTTCAACCGCCAGATGTCATGACCCAAAACAGTTACTTTTTTTCCGTTCGTTTCTATACGGTTTTGGATTCTAGTGACTTTAAATACATAAATTTAAAAAAATATAGTTTTGATACAATTTTCGATATTGGATATTTTGTATCGATATTTTGGATCAAAATATATCGGCTAAAAATATCGATATATTGAATTAAAAATGTCGATATATCGATTAATCTTGAAAAACATAAATTAGTGAACCCTAATATGACATGAAAAAAACATTACTATCTTGTCAATTGTTTTGTATGATAGTGTGAGGCTCCTAAAACGAATAAGTTTATAAGATATTTTATTTGATTTATTAAGGGGTTAGAATTTCAATGATCCATGCGCTTGGTAGCTGCAAGACGAGTTGCGATCTAGCCTCCTACATAGAAAAGTAAATTCACACGTAAAATCCGTGCTAATTTTAGTCATAAACATTTTTACCGTCAGTCTAGCCTCTTTTGTACAGCGCTCTTGAGGCGATGTTTCGCGAAAACAGCGCTATATAAGTTGTCCAAATTTATTATGGTGCCTATCTTTAATGGGAAAAAATAAATGGTCACGTTAGGCAACACCGAAAATTTAAGGGCAAGACCGGAATTCATTCTAAAAACGCATTTCAACAAATTGGTCATAAAATTTACTAAAAAACGTCTTTCTATCTGACCCCCTTTGTCAAATTAGCCTGTGAAATATTTTAATTATTTCTTAATTCAACAAAAACAGGTCATTTATAATTTTTGTACGGGGTAAGATCGGCAAAGTGTTGTCAAATACACGTGGGCAAAATTGAATGACTGAATTAAATGAATAAATTCAATCTTGTGACACACTCGATCTTATTCTCAATTTTAAAGGGAATTGATTCTGCATTCCTCATCTTTGGCCTTGCATCCTAATGGGCGGCGTGCCCATAGAATAATATTTAAATAATAGTGCAAAACACGTAAAGTATCCCGTTCCCGCGCGTCATCCGTAAAACACCCGTAGGTACCAACTTCATCGTAGTCAGCCCAAGCGAAATACGATCGCGAATCGGCCGAGTTACCAGTTCCGAATCTGTCTATTTCACAACGCAAGAATTAATACATTGGTTCTAGTCTCGTACCCGTCCCGTCCCGCGCTCAGAGTAATTGTTACTCTGAGGTCCCGCGTACAATAGTCTCTAGTTTATAGTCTATCGATAACGAGTTTGTCGGGACCGCGGTGTCCTTTTCACTAATTCAGGAATTAAATCTCAATTCAGTTGTGACGTCATCGTCTCTATGATCTCGTCAATCCCAACAGAACCGAAACGCAGTTCCTGCTAGGTCCGCAGCTCGCGAGTTTTCAAGTCACTGCGAGGCAAGAGGCAAGACACTAGCCAAAAGTTGCTAATTCATTCCTCAATGCTCGCCACAAATCTGTCCGTGCGGTTCACTCATTCTTCTCCGTTGGCCAAGCCGTCAATTTCATTACATAGAAAACTTCCGACTTTGAATCCGAACTTAGCTAGAAATCCGGGAATGATTTATTATCGTTATTTTTTGGTACGTATCAAAGCTATTGGAATACAAGTACCTATCTACTGAACGTCGGCAATCGGTTGTGGTCAGCTGTCACAAAATAATGCCTAAATGATAAAATGTTTGTTTTTATTAGATTACGTGAAGTGGAACAATTTTAAGTTTAATAAATAAAATAAAATTAGTAAAACTTTAGGGGTGAAACAAAACACTGTTTAATTTTAAGATTTTATTGCTAGTCTAATGTAAATACATTTTTCTTGTCATTTTTTTTGTTGTTAAAATATTACATTAACCCCGTAGTACAATTTTTCAGAACGACATAATTCGTATTTTTTTTACAGTTAAATGGGCAAATTCACCCTAGGAAGAGTGCTTTGGGAAGTGAAAACTTCTTTAGTACCGTTGTGTTTTGAAACTCAATGAAACAAATTCTTTGTGCGGTGCTTCGTAGCCGGTCTCCTCTTAGCGCGGTGCTTCGTAACCTCCCCAATTATGTTTTCTTTGTTTTCTGAATTAGATAATATATATCTTTTAATTTTTGGAATTAATTGAATGAAAGGAATGAATAGAAGGAATCAATTCAAAAGGCCAGGAGAATCAGACTGAATCAGTTTAAAAAATAGTAACTCCCTCAAAAAGTCAAATGGAGTCTGTCAAATAAGAGTAAAAAAAATAAAAACTGGAACTATGAAATTTGTAGGCTGGCAACACCAATTTACCTGTCAAATATTCTTTTGAAGTAGACATGGGCAGATTTATTCCCAGGAGTGAATCAAACTGAATCAGACTGAATCGATTCACTCCTGGGAACGCTTATTACGAATAATTTTTAGAAAAAAACTTTAGATTCGCCTTAATTACTATGAAAAGAAACTTTTTGGCTTTGGGGCGGCGGAAAATAATGCATTTTAATTTTCAATTGCATAAAACCAAAATTCTCTTCGCGAACCGACGCAGCGAAAATCCGCGGCCGTAGCTGTCACTGTTATGGACTGTAGCTGACTTCATGGGATACCTACATGAAATACCGCGAATCACAAACCATGTTACACAAACCTAGCGTAGCCGCTGAACTAATTGAAAACTGGGATGTTTTTCTTGCGTTGACGCGAGTAGGCGTTATAAAGGGGCAGATTCTTTTGTATCACAAACCATGTTACACAAACAAGCCCGCTAGACAAATTTCATAATTACGCGCCTTATCCCACGAAGTCGGCTACAGTCGTATGAGCTCTTGCTAATTTATCAAGGATACCAACATAACAGTGACATTTACGGCCGCGGAATTTCGCTGGGTCGGTTCGCGAAGTGAATTTTGGTTTTATGCAATTGAAAATTAAAATGAATTATTTTCCGCCGCCCCAAAGCCAAAAAGTTTCCTTTAATAGTAATTAAGGCGAATCTAAAGTTTTTTTTCTAAAAATTATTCGTAATAAGCGTGGCCAGTCCGAACCGATATTTACCCAAAAGAATATTTGACAGGTAAATTGGTGTTGTCAGCCTACAAATTTCATAGTTCCAGTTTTTATTTTTTCTACTCTTATTTGACAGACTCTATTTGACTTTTTTAGGGAGTTACTATTTTTTAAACTAGCAACGCTAGAGTCAACTTGACAACACTGATACTGTCAGATTATAAACGTCAGTTTATCGGTCACGTCAGCCGAAAAACAATATTTTTTATTGATTTATGATGCCGGTTTTCTATACGCAATAAACTACATATTTTATTTTATTTATGTGTTATTATTTGAAACAAAGTGTTCTTTGTATAAATAGTTCATATGATATTTGTGTTGTTCTGAAAAAATGTTATTTCTGTAAGAGTGCCGGATTTGGATTGGGAGAGATATTGAAGCCGATATAAGGTAAAACTACCTGATTTAATACTAGTTTTTATATTTTTTGTTTTATTTACAAAAGAAATGATTCTACTTTTAGTTAGGTCCTGATTTTTTAGGTTAGCTAACATAACCTAAAAAGGCCTATTGTACTAATAAATGTATAAATCGGAATTAGTTAGGATGCTGTGACCTTTTTGTCAATATTGTCAAACCAAATATGATGTAACAAATTGTTAGGCGGAAATCATTTATTGGATACCCAACACTTCTGCCACAGGTCACCCCAAGTGGTTCGCTACGTTTGGTGACATAGCAGAGGTTACCGGGGTTCATGGGGTGAGATTTGTCCGGGTCTTGACAGTGGATATGTCTGCCCACAAACTGCGTGGTAGTCCGAATCGGAGAGACTGGTAGAGAAAGGTCTCCCTCGGAACAACACCTTGCACCGCAGTGGGACCCCCAGATTCAATTCGGGAGGCGGGTATGAGTACCGCCGCCCCGGGAACCATTTATTGGATAACCAGCACCTCTGCCATAGGCCACTCCAAGTGGTTCGCTACGTTTGATGACTTAGCAGAGGTGACAGGGGTTCATGGGGTGAGGTTTGTCCGGGTCTTGATGGCGGATGTGTCTGCCCACGAACTGCGAGGTAGGCCGGATCGGAGAGACTACTAGAAGAAGGACTTCCTCGGAACATCGCCTTGCACCGCAGTGGGAGGGTTGGATTCATACATACTCCTAGACACACTCACTCGCAGATTCCTACCCACCCCTCCTACCTTAATCCTTCCCAGAACTTTCCCTCCTTTTCTAAAAAGTCCTACACATGACATAGACCTTGAGGGGAATTATTTTCCTTAGGGCTTCCCGCTTTTTTGCAGCTACAAAGTGTTACAAATTCTATCGTCGAATGGAGTCACACCAATAAGTTAGGATTTAATATTAAGAAATGCTCTATTATGTGCTACACCAAGGCAAACAAAACGATTTACTATAACTACAGAATGTCTTATTCATCTCTTCAGCACATTGTTATTTTGAGAGATTTGGGAATCACATTTGATGCGCACCTAACATTTCACGTCCACATAGAAACGATATGCAGCAAAGCCTTAAGAATGTTAGGATTTGTGCTAAGCAACTCCAGACATTTTTGCAACTCAGCTGCAATTCGTGTGCTATACCATAGTTTATTACGTAGCATTTTGGAAAGTGATTCTGTAATATGGGGACCAGTGGATTTAACATACTCTCAAATGATAGAGAAAGTACAAAAGAAGTTTCTGATATATTTATATCTAAGAGACTTCGGATATTATCCCTGGTTATATCCATCAGCCTTTTTGTCCGGCATGCTGGGTATTAATAGCCTCGCCGAAAGAAGGAAAACTGCTTTGCTGACAACAGCATATAAACTTCTAAACGGTAACATCTGTATTCCCGATATAATACAAAAATTTGAGTTTTATGTCCCCGGCAACTTCACAAGAGCGCGCAGACACAGAACTTTTGTTGTTCCGAGATGTAGAACTAACTTATTATTAATAATGCCGCTTGGAAAAATGATTCTGTTACTAAATTACCTGTCCCCTGATATAGATATTTTTCAGCTAAATATTATTCAATTCTAAAAGGCTATAAAATTAAATTAAATATATGTTTATTGTACCGGATGTGATTTGACAATTAAATAATTGTATTTAAAATTATAATTAATTAATAAATCAGCTGCCGGGTCAAGTAATTCCAAAGGGATAAAAAACAAAACTTGACCCCTTCACCCCCTTTTCCCACCTCTGTGTACGTACCTACACACGTATTTTGTTACTTTGCATAAATTTGTGATTTGTGCAAAGCCTTCTTGGTCTGTTGTACATACATACAACCCTTTGACCTTTGCGCAAATTCAAATTTATGCAAAGCCATTCATATCTCTTTATGTACCCAATTTGTGCAAAACTATGTATTTTTATCCTGCACAAATTGGCTCTATGTAACTTCCTTCTATTTTGTGCAAAGTTTCATGATTTGTGTACATACCTACACACTTGAATTTGTTATTTTCATAAAAATCTACCATGTCTATGCAAACTCATAAATAAACGAAGTATCGGGGAAGCGGTCAGAGTAAGGCGAGATTGGACGGTGTGGCGTTTTTGCTTCGTTGGGCAAGAGCAAAACGAACCGCAGTAGCGTTTAAAGTCTCTAACGGCCAAAATTCCTAGAACTCATCTCATTTCGGAGAATTGAGATGAAAAAAGGGCCTAGTATGGGCAGACTCCCGGCTCAGAGCCCTTTAAATACGGCCGATATTGCGCTAGATCGGCAGAGCTCCAGTTCTCAACGCCACAACAGCATCTCGCCTTCTCTCCTGCCTGCTCCGATCTACCACTGGAAAACTTGGACTTCTTCTTGGCCCTGGCCGAACTGCCCACCCAGAAGACTCCGCTATACAATTGTCGAAATGCCTTTCTCAAGGCGCAGGTTACCCCTCTACTGCGCTCCACCTCCCTTCTTCCCCTCGCCTTCTCCTGTTTCTCCCTTTACCTACGGCAAGTTGGACTTCTTCTCTCCTCTGGCCAGCCCACCCTGAAGAACCTATTACAATTTGTCGAAACGCCTTTATCAAGGCGAAGGTTACCCCTCTACTGCGCTCTACCTCCCTTCCCCTTGCCTTCGATACGTTTCTCCCTTTCTACCTACAATTTCTCCCCGTTTTCCCTCGCTTTCTCCCCATTTCTCCCTTTCTCCCTAAATTTACCCACTTTTCCCTCTACCTACCCTTTCTCCCCTTCTCCCGCAGGCGTCGAAACGGCCAGCCGGTCCCCCTCCCACTACATCGTCTGTATGGCTGGCGATTACAGTGCCACGCGTCTCGTACATTTATTATTGGTTATGTATATATAACTGTTAATGTGCATTTAAAATAAAATGTATAAATAAATGTAAAAAAAAATATTGATAAATAAATGTATTTTATCTTTGAAGAATGTGGCAATGGTGGAATTTGTAAATGTGCACGTCCTGTTTAGACGAGAGGTTCTGGATTCGAGTCCCAGTTGCAACCATTATCTTTTTCTATTTTTCTGTGTCTTCTTCTCTTTCATATTTTCGTTTAGATTGTCATTGTTATCTTCTTCTTCAATCTTCATTCATCGATTGGAATAACCTTTAAAAGTTTTAAAAATTAAGTTTTTCTTGTAAAAAAAATGTATTTTATTTAATAATAATTACAATGCAGGTAATGGCGCGCCCCCGCAAGCCGCTGCAAGCCGAGGGCTGCTGGAACAAGAAAGGCTCGAGCAGCTCTGCTGACAGCCAGGAGCCACCGCCCCCCCACTCCGCACTGGCCGCAGTGGCCGCGCACTGGAAGACCGCGCTGGGTTCCATCTGCCTGCTGGTGGCTGCCTACTTCGGATACGTCGGATATCTCGAGACCCGCGTCAATACGCCCTTCGACGAGCACAAGGTCACTGTCAACATTCTTTTTCATTTCCAAGTTGGAGTCCTCAGTTTGTGTCCAAAGTATCTTAAGCGTCGATGAAACAGGGCGAGTTTACAAGCTACAATCTGGGAAATTCACAATCTGTTAGTAAACTCGCTCAGTGTCATTGTGTTACTTGCTAACTAGCAGATTGTTGACAATCTACGAAAAAAGTTGATAGGTCGTCAACATTACTTGCTACACGCTTGCTCAGCTTCCTCGTGATTGGTTTATTTATGTTTTTTAAGATGGCTGCCAATTAACAGCTGATTTCGACTGTCAAACATCACAAAATTAATTCACGCAGGCGTCGTTATTCTTGTTACTGGCGCTAGCAGCGACCTCAGTTACGCTACTGAGCGAGTGGACAGTTTTGTGTGTCATCATGACACTTGCTGATTTATCTGCTTTTAAACTTAGTAGATAGTAGCTTGTAAACTCGCTCTGTGTCATCGAGGCTTTAAGATACGTTGTAGGCAGATAGTTGAAAGTCTATTGTGGATGGCGAGCTCTTCCAGAATTGACACATTTGTGCGTCTGGCTGTCCATGGAATCCTGAGCATTTTTCTTCAGCACCACATTTCGGGGGTGTCTATCTGCTTTCTTCGCTGGCTCTAATTGTCCATGTTTCCACACCGTAAAGAAATATGAGGAAAACCAATGCTCAGACGAGTCTCATCACAATGGTCTTTGTTATTACTCCATTTCTTTTATGTTATTGACTCAATAATAGTATTGAGTGGCAATGGTGGTTCCAAGTCCCGTAATACATGTCTCATTCTTCTTAATAATTTGGTGTTCAGGTGGTGCATAGATCGGGCCCCGATGTGCCGGAGAGGTTCTGGGGCTCCTACCGTCCGGGGAACTACTTTGGAATGCGCACCCGTGAGCAGCACTCCCTGCTCATGGGGCTCATGTGGTATTCTCCCCAGCGATTGCGGCCCGGGGGCGATGGAATCAGGTAAGACTCATCTGTGTTGCATAAGGGTGCTGGTAAACTACCAAGATATTTTGCCTATCATTGCCTATTCTGCCGTGGTAAGTAAATACACAGTAATTCTAAGGGAGTCATTCTCTACAATCAATAGTTAAAGTTTTGCAGTTTTGTTTAACCTATATATATGTTTATAATTTTCCTAATCCTAATGATTTTTCGTCAAAACGTGTTGTTTTTAAATTTATATTTATATCTAATTAAATGAAGACAATATTAGCGAAACTCAATCGAAAATCTGGAAACAGAAAAATCAAAAAAAAGAAGATATTTGCCCCTCTGGGACTCAAACCCAGAACCTTTCGCTTTCCGGCCAAATGCGCTAATTACTGCGGCCGTTTACGTTGCGGATAGGTGGCGAACAGAGACACACATATGTAATGGAGGGAGAACGAAATAGATTTGAACCGGCAATATTATCGTAGTACCGGTAGGCGAGCAAACTCACCTGCAAATCAAGGCTGTATGTCGATAAGAATAGGCAATACACGACAATCTTGCGCAATTTTTACCGACAATACAGAATGTGACTTCCATATCTTCGATAATTGCTCACACAACAATCTTGCCCGGCAATACTAAAATTGTGACGTTAAAACCTCTCCATGATAGCCAAGTTTTCAAATCATCCACGCATCGTTTGAAGAAATGTGTAGCAATATGCACAATGCACATCCCTTCTGACCCTTAAGATGGTTCATTCCGAGCATATCCAAAAGAAAGTCAGTAGGATACAGACACAGAGCCATACTCATTACGCTTCAGGTGGAGAGATCTACTAAATATTAATAACTACCTTTCATTACAGACACTGGTGTTCGCAGTCTGATGACCTCGCCCGTTACGGCTGGATCCGCCATGACGGGGTCAAGTTTGGCGAACAAGAGATCCTGGACGGCCCGTGGCTGTTGCGGACCTCCTTCATCAAGGGGGCCACTAGTGGTGGCCGGGGGGGAGATTGGACCGCAAGAATTGAAGTGGTGAGCTAAAATATTTAACATCTGGGGTACCGAAGGGCTCCCACATTGGTCCGCTTTTGTTTTAAACTTTTATAAATTTTGATATTATTAACATTCAAGCAATATTAATCAGAAAAAGTCAATAATTCTTTACACTTTTTGAATTAATTTGGGAACTCACTGAGGGAACTGATAGGACTACTAACGGGACACTGCCACCTCATGAGGTGCTGTTGTTGTGTGTGAAAAAAACCAATAGATGCAGGAAATGTAAAGAGGATGCAGAGACTCCAATTCAAGAATGATGCAAATGTCTTGCCCTGATGGGAACAAGGTTCAGATATCTGCGAAGACACATTATGGAACCAGGAGACATGACCCAAATGCAATGAGAATCCTTGGGAACTTTATCGAAGGAACCGGGTTACTGTTAAAGGACAGAAGTGAAATGGGAGATAGCACGATGGACGAAATTTTTTTTTGGAACTGTACATGTATTATTTAATATCATAAAAATTATTAAAAGTTAGATATCTCTCTTCCTGTTGTGCGGACATTTATGATTTATTTTATGTTAGATAGCGAAAGAAATAATGATTCTCATTACCTCAGGAATATACGAGCTATGTTGTTCAGATATTTTACAAACCCGATCATCTTACAATAAAACAAATCTTTTTATACTTCCAACCAAAACAACAAAGTTTAACATTTAATTTTAAAATAAAATTGTATGAATATGATAAAAAGTGAAGTTTTATTACAAACTAGCTGGTTCCCGGCATGCGTTGCTATGCCATTTTTAAAGAAATTGTTTCTCCCTGCGTGTCCTTTCCCATTCGTCCCGTTCATCTTCCGCCTCCCCTTCCTCTCCCGTGTCCCCTTCCCCTCTCGCGTTCCCACTCCACTCCCCCTTACACCCGTCCCGCGAACCCCCCTCCCTAGTTCCCCCTCCCCCCTGCTCACTCCCCGCTCCCGCATTCCATACATTCAGTCCCGGTACATTCAGTTTTAAAACAGCTCGCGTGCCACCTTTTGCATTTTTTTATACAAATTTCATAATGCCAGAGCTCACCAATTGTTTTATACAAACCATGTCCTGACAATAACGAACACAAAAATAAAAGAATTATCCAATTTGGTGCAGTCGTTCGGAAGTTATGCGTGTACATACATTTCGGGGATTCATTTTTATTTATAGAGATTTTCTTAAGAAAAGGAATCTGGATTTAAAATTTTAAGTTTCTTTTATTTTACGTACGTTTTTGGGGAATCTGCAGATCAAAATTTAAATATTTAGAAATAAAATTATTTATTTCTAATATACACATCGAAAAGATTATTTTATCTAAATTTTAACATTTTTTTGTTTTTTCAAAGAGTTAAAAAATAATCAATATAAAGGTACATTTACAATATGTGGGAAGGATCGGAAATTTTGCGCCCCGCCAACCTTGACTGGCAAAGGTTAATAAAAAAATTATTCCTGTATCAAATACATGTAATCCCCTTTTGATTGCAGAGTGCGCGAGACCCCCGTAATAACGGCAGCACGGACCTGGTGTCCCTCCTGTGGTACACCAGCGGGGAGGGCGTGGGGGGGGCAGACCTGCGTCCCTCGCAGGCCTCGCGAGGTGCCACCGGCGTCCGAGGCTACACCCCCTCTCTGGGGGACTTCAAGCTCAACATATTGCCCATCAAAGGTAAACAATTTGGGAAGCGGGCCTGGGTGCCACCGCTCCGGGAACCATTTATTGGATTATCAACACCTCTACCATAGGTCATTCCAAGTGGTTCTCTACGTTTGGTGACTTAGCAGGGGTGCCTGGGTTCATGGGGTGAGGTTTGTCCGGGTTTTGGCGGCGGATACATCTGCCCACCAGCTGCATGGCAGGCCGGATCGGGAGAGAGTGGTTGAGGGAGTCCCTTTGACTTCTCCAGCCGTACTCTCTCGGAACATCACCTTGCACCGCAGTGTGAGGGATAGATTCATACGTCCGTCACTCCTGGACATACCCACAGATTCTTACCCACTCCTCATACCTTTTTCCTTCCCAGAACTTCCTCTCCTTCCTTTACTTAAAAAGACCCTCCACACAACATCCCCAAAGATGACGTAGGCCCCGAGGGAAATTATTTTCCTCAAGGACTCCAGTGTGGAGCTAATAATGTAAAAAAAAAGTACTGTTAAGGAAAAATAACCAAATTGTTATATGTTTGTTGTAGGCAAGGTACACCACGAGTCGTATCTCAGCACCGTGTCGCTGGGATCTCATCTGCTAAAGGAGACGGTGGTATCCTCGTTGCGACTGGCACAAGATCACAAGACCAACCAGCAGTGGATTGCACTGGCCGGCGAACTCACTGATAAGGTATACCCTCACATTGTTTAACTCGTCAAGCTAGTTTGTTTTCTTTTGGGAACAACTCGTATAGGTCATATGGTGGGAAATATGATCTAAAAGCTGTTAGAAAGAGAAAACACCACATTTATCATTAAAATCTAAAATGGAATCAAAAAATATATTTAAAACTAGCTGGTTCCCGGTACGCATTGCTATGCCATTTAATAAAGAAATTGTTTCTCCCTTCATGTACTTTCCCATTTGTCCCGTTCCCCTTCCACCTCCCCTTCACTCCACCTCCTCCACCTTCCCTCTCCCCACTCCACTCCCCCCTTCTTCCGTCCCGCGAACCCCCCTCCCGAGTTCCCCTCTTCCCTTCCCCCTCCCCAATCCTGCATTCCATACATTCAGTCTCGGTACATTCCGTTTTCAAATGGCTCGCGTGCCACCTATTGCAATTTTTTTATACAACTTTCATAATGCCAGAGCTCACCAGTAGTTTTATACAAACCTTGTCCTGACAATAACGAACACAAAAAAAAAAGAATTATACAATTTGGTGCAGTCGTTTGGGCATTCGGAATGTACGCGCACATACATTTCGGCTATTCATTTTTATTTATATAGATGTACACCTTAATGAAAAAAAGTTTTAAAAAAAGGCACCGACCGCAATTTGAAAAAATTTATGAATGCTTGGGAATTTTTTATTTATTATTTTTACATGGAATGACAAAAAAGTGAGGTGACATTACAGGGATAACGTTTGTCTAATAAAATGGGAATCATCAATTTGGAAGCGGTACCACCACCCGGAAACCATTATTGGATAACCAACACCCCTGCCATAGGTCGCCCCTAGTGATTCCTTACGTTTGGTTACTTAACAAGGGTGCCCGGATTCATGGGGTGAGGTTTGTTTAGGTCATCGGCGGATGTGTTTGCCCACCTACTGCGTGGCGGGCCGGATCGAGAGAGACTGGTTGAGGGAGGCCTTTTGAACTTTCCAGCCGAACTCTCTCGATCCCGCAGCGGGAGGGATAGATTCATATGTCCGTCACTCCTGGACACACTGACCCCCAGATTCCTACCCACCCCTCGTACCTTTTTCCTTCTCAGAACTTCCCAACCTTCCCTTCCTTAAAAAGACCCTCCATACAGCATCCCGTAAGATGAAATATGCCCTAAGGGAAATAATTTTTCTCAGGTCTTCCTGTGTGGATCTAATGTAAAAAAAGAACGGACATTGAAAGCGAACATATCTAAGATGGTGCTATAATATAATATTTTTTGTTTATTTATAATGGACTCATTATTATTAAGGGATTTTTTTTTATTATTTCTAAGGCTTCTAAGTTATCTAAGCATTTTCCTTTATTATTAATATGAAGAACATTATTATCCCTGTATTTTTTTCAAAACTATGGCTATTTTCAAAGATACGGCTAGCGAAATCGGAATAATTATTATTATTAAGACACCTTAACCTGTCATTTGCAGGAAGAACGCCCGCGGCTAGGAATTTTTTTTTTTTTTTAAATGCGATATTAACCCTTATGTTTGAAGAAACTGTATGAAGGAAAAGGTCAGAATCGCTTGCATCAATATCATTTTTGATGTAACCGATGGTTGCATTAATCTAGCTACTCTAGAATATTTTTTAATGAATTTTCTATGACTTGGCGGGACCATTTTTGCAACTGTCAAAGGCGAAAAATCAAAGTTTTGTGTTTACAAATGCGTATAAAGGTCTTTATTTAATTTCAAACTCCTTTGAATTGTGTTTTTTTCATTTTGGGTATGTATTCAGATTTATGGCGGTAAAATCATCAGTTTATATTTGTACAAATATATATTTTTTGAGAATTATTTCCAAAATGGGACATTTTTTAAATATTTTTTTTTAGTTAATTAGCTTTTCTGAGAAACTTCATACGATTTCATTATGTATACATGCATAATAAGATATATTATCTGGTAAACAGAAAACAATCGCAAAAAAAACATTGTTTATTTATCGATATTTGGCCAGAAGTCATCAAGATAATTTTCGCGCGGATTTCGAAATACCATCCCACATTAGGGATGTCGAAAGGGAAAAAAATATCGATATATCGATATATCGATATTTATTAAAATATCAATATCGACGTCGATATATCGAGGAAAAAATATCGATATATCGGTCAAATTTTCAAGAGATTTTGCGTTTTTAAAATAATAGTGTATTCAGCTCAATATTATCAATAGTAATTTTTGTACACAATTTGCTTTTTTTAATGAACAAAAATCTCAATAAAAATTAAGGTATTTTTATCACTATTCATTTTTATTACGTAATAATTACAACAGTGGAATTTTTCATAGTGTACATAATTTAATTGTTTGTTTTCCTACAGAACCGCTAGGTGGCGGCGCCTGCGCATTCGTCATTCGCGTTGAAACCGCCAAAAAAAAAACTCACTCCGCGGGTGGGTGTGTGTGTAATATTACACAAATGTTATCGTAATATCTATTAATATGACTTATTCACTATTACATTCGCATAATTGATATATTTACCGTGTTTGGTGGTTTTTAATAAGGTTTAGTCAAGTTATAATAACAATAATCGTACTTTGAAAATTGAAATGTCAATAAGTATTTTATGTAAAACATGAAAATTCAAATTTACATTTAAAGGATTTTATTTTATGAGAATTTCATAAAAGTGGTGTTTTTAAAAAATAATAATATCTAATACATGTGTT
This sequence comes from Limnephilus rhombicus, assembly GCA_929108145.2. Classification (NCBI taxonomy): domain Eukaryota; kingdom Metazoa; phylum Arthropoda; class Insecta; order Trichoptera; family Limnephilidae; genus Limnephilus; species Limnephilus rhombicus. Next base: position 20,215,756 of record OV815290.1, on the reverse strand, counting down.
CCTAAACGTATCAATGAAATTAACATCTTTAGAGTTGCAAGAAATCTGTTATAAAAGTCGGTATTATTTTTTTAGGTTAGTTTTTTGGCAATAAAAAAACCTTGAAATTTTTTATTATTTTTTTATTGTATGCACGAGGAAAAAGTGAGGTGACAGTTTCGTTCCAAATTCATTATATAAAAGGTCTGTATTTTTTAAATTTTGTTTTTTTATACATTTCTATACACTTTCTTCAAACATATTTTGGTAAAAAAAAAATTCCATTTTTTTTCGCGTTTGAATCTTAATATATGGCAGTTTTTAAAAACTAAAGTGAATTTCAATTACACAAATCTAAAAGGTAATTTTATCTAGTTTTTATAAATGGTATTTGTTTTTACGACACCTTCAAAATTAAGAAATATATAGAACATTCAAAATACTTTGGAAAACATTCCAAATTTATTTCAGACATCATTACTAAAACAGAGATAAACTAGGTAACCTCTCAGGCCGTGTAAACCAAGTGTATTTTTTTCCATGAACAATTTTTTAATTAGTAATGTTTTCACATCCGCGGCCGTTTGTCCATTGAATAAAATTTTCACTGGGTTTTTTAGTAAGGCTGTTAGTGTTTGGAACAAGGTTAATAATCATAGACAATTGGAAACCAACACATAGGAGTGGTTTAGAAAAAAATGACGAAAAATAGCATACATTTCTATGTATGTACCTACACACATGAGATAGTATTGGTGATCACAAATACTAATGCAAAGACAATAGATTTGTAAGCTATTAATAGTTAAAATTTCAACCGCCAGATGTCATGACCCAATACAGTTACTTTTTTCCGTTCGTTCCTATACGGTTTTGGATTCTAGTGACTTTAAATACATAAATTTAAAAAAATATCGTTTTTGATACAATTTTCGATATTGGATATTTTGTATTGATATATCGGATCAAAATATATCAGCTAAAAATATCGATATATCGATACTTTTTCAACAAGCCTATCCCACATTCAACAGGTTAAATGTTCTTTGATTTTAATTTCGAAATTACGAGTTGTTTTTCCAATATAAAATGAGGAACAGTCGTTACATTTATTCTTATGTGCCTGAGAGTGTTGAATAACGTTTCCAGAGTACCGAGCCCAACCTGATAGCAACGCAGCTCACTATGAGCGTGCCATGTACGCTGGACGTGGTCTACGAGTCAGCCAGCACGGCCACCTGGCGGGACGGGGAACTGTCGGGAGAGGCCTATAGCCGCCAGCTGCTCGAACACCGAAAGGCCTTCGACCAGCGCTTCGAGGACACCTTCAAACTTAGCCACAAAGGGTACATTGTTATATATAATTCATAGAAGTAACCTGTAATAAAATTGGACGTGAGCTTATTAGCTTTATTATCTTTCCGAAATAGTTTTTAGTTTTCGGACATATTCAGAAATATTCCGTTTATTTGAATTTTATTTCAAAACGGAAATATTTTGACCCTTTCACAAAATAAGGTATGGGCCTGAGGGGTTAAGTATATTTTTTAGTATGTGGAATTAAGACTGGGAGTCTTTTTAAACGACTTCAAAAAGGAGGAGGTTCTCAATTCGACTGTATTTTTTTAAATTTTTTAAATTTTATGTTTGTTACCTCAGAACTTTTGACTGGGTGAACCGATATTGATGATTCTTTTTTTATTTGAAAGCTGGTGCTTCCCGTGTGGTCCCATTTTAATTTGGTCCAGTTCCGACAATGGCATCCATGAGAAAACCATATAAGTCTTAAATTTGCATTTAGTATGTGCGCGATAAATGGACGAATAACTCAATATCACGCCAACCGATTTCGATGATTCTTTTTATATTGGAAGGGATGTACTTTAAGGGTAATTTGATGAGAGTTTGTTTTGGTTCTGATTATCGGATCCATGACAAATTAACGAAACTCGGCCGAATCTCTTAATTTGACCCTAACGTCGCTATGGTCAAATTATGTCTGTCTCATACGAGCAGCATGTTCAGTAGGTTTACCCATATTCAGACAAATTAGTTAGTGTACTTCAGATTCACTAAAAATCAAAAAATAAACAAAAATTTTAACAAAACAAAAAAACGACTTAAAAAAATGCACTAAAAAGTAAAAAACTAATTTCGTATTCTTCTACAACTTCATAATCAACTTACTTTTTGTACTCATCAATATGTAGGTACGATTGTTATTTTTGGAGTCGGTGTCAGCAAAGGTACCCGGCCCGGCATGTTCACTTGACACCTCCCCGCGCCGCCGCGACCCCGCTCTCGCCTCTCGCCTCGTCAAGTCGCTTGTGCGACACAAGCACATCTCACCTATAACTATGTATGTAGTTACAAACCTACCTTGACTGACACCGACTCCAAAAGTAACAATCGTACCTACATATTGATGATTAGAAAAAGTAAGTTGATTATGAAGTTTGTAGAAGAATACGAAATTATTTTTTTACTTTTTAGTGCATTTTTTGAAGTCGTTTTTTTGTTTTGTTAAAATTTTTTTGCAAACTGTTGCAGTTTTAAGACTAGAAGTTTATTTGTAGGCCATACTAATTCTCTTAAGCCTTTTTTAGTATGCCCTGGAAATCTTTTTTTTAGTATTCACACCCGCATTAAGACTAGAATTCTTTTTTAGTATGTACACACAGTATACACACCCGCATTAAGATTAGAAGTCCTTTTTAGTATACATATTACTGTAACAGCCCGTACTACGGTAAATCTTAAGATTTTCCAGTAAATTCTAAGATCTACTAGTAAAACCTAAGATTTACCAATTTATGGGTTTTTACAGTAACACTCATACCCGTATTGAGACTGGAAGTCCTTTTTAGTATACACACCCGTGTTAAGACTAGAAGTCCTTTTTTAGTCTGCACATTCGTATTAAGACTTGAAGTCCTTTTTAGTATACATACCCTTATTGACTAGAAGTCCTTTTTAGTATAAACATTCCTATTAAGACTAGAAGTTCTTTTTAATATAAACACCCGTATTAAGACTAGAAGTCCTTTTTAATATAAACACCCGTATTAAGACTAGAAGTCCCTTTTAGTATATACATTGGTATTAAGACTAGAAGTCCTTTTTAGTTTAAACACCCGTATTAAGACTAGAAGTCCTTTTTAGTAAAAACACCCGAATTATGACTAGAAGTCCTTTTTAGTATTCACACCCCTATTAAGACTGGAAGTCTTTTTTAGTATGTATATATGCCAGTATTAAGACTAGAAGTCCTTTTTAGTATACACACCCGTATTAAGACCATAAGTTCTTTTTAGTATACACTTCGGTATTAAGACTAGAAGTCCTTTTTAGTATACATACCCTTATTAAGACTAGAAGTCCTTTTTATTATACACACCTGAGACTAAAAGACTAGAAGTCATTTTTAAGTACGCGGTATTAAGACTAGTATGCAGTATTAAAACTTTTCATTTCCCCAACAAATAATGTGTAAGTTTCAAATACCTACTCTTATGTCAACAATGCAGTTATGTATGTCGGTATTGATTGCAGTTACAACGCCACGGCGGTGAAGTTTGCGCGTGCCGCTCTCAGTAACATGGTCGGCGGCATTGGCTACTTCCACGGCTCCAGCCGCGTACTATCGCCGTACACGCGCGAGCCCGTGCCCTACTGGAAAGCGCCGCTGTACACGGCCGTGCCCTCCAGGTGAGACACTCGCAGACAAATCTAAAAGTCACCGGAGTAACCTAACCTAACCTATTTTATTTTATCAAGTTCTGTTCCGTTTTCACGATGCACCTTTTGGACCAAAAGTGCGAGTTTGCTTCAATCACAACACTCTCACGACTTGCGGCAAACTCAGTGACAGCCTCGAACCTTTCTTCCTTGGAAAACATTCAATAAACCATCGCATCCTGTGCAGTGTTTAAGAGGCGGGTTTGGGTACCGCCTCCCTGGGAACCACATATTGGAATACGAACATATCATCACTTCATTTGTATAGTGTTCTAACTTCACTTCACCTTGTTCTGAGATATGAGGTGTCAAAGTTTGCAAACACTTTTTCTAATAATCTATCTACCAATTTCTATTTTGAGCTTAAATCTTGTTTAAAGTATTTTAATTGAACGTATTTTAAAGGAAAATATTTAAATAGGACGTAGACTTACTATTTTAGAACTTACCTAAACATGCAAATAGAACCTTGTGCAACCAGCTAGGGCATAATAATTGATTGTACAAGGTTCTAATTACATTTCCCTAATGCAATTCCAAGCTAGGGTCACGTCCATAGACTAGTAGACCAGAACATAAAGGTGAGGAGTAGACAACTACTACAGCGGGGCGCAGAACGGGAAGATGACTTTGGAGATATGTGATTTGTCGATAACTCAATGTGAAATCTCGTATGTGGGCATCTCGCATTATTATATCACCATTTAGTTCTTAAAAGTAAACTCTGCTTTTGAATGAATAGACCTTTTTACATGGGAGCGCGAATTGCTCGCCGCGTATTGAACAAATTTGTGAAGTCTAAATACGGCAAAGTAAAGTTCGCTTATTTTCAGACTCCAATATTTTATTGCAGTATTTATTTAGGACACTTTTACAAATGTTTCATAATTTACTTACCCCGTAAACATCGACGAGCACACGCCATGTATCTCGAGTGATAGTATATATTTACACGTTTTCAAAACACAAACCATGTTTTTTGCGGTGTTATTTCGTAAAATGCACCTATGAGCGCTCATTTTTAGATTCACGCGAAGTCATACTCAATCCCAGCCGGTTCCAAGGAACCGGTATGGGGAGGGGGACATAATACGCTTTTATCACTTAGGGCAGGTCTACTAATATTCATATGTCTATGGCCACGTCCTATTTAAATATTTTCTATTAAAATATGATAAACTAAAATACTTTAACTAAAATTGTTAAATACATTATGAAACCTCAGAACATGGCAAGGCGAAGTTAAAACCCTATCTAACCAAAGTGAAAAATCATAATGCGCCTCGCCCTCAGATATAAACAAACAAGGAGAGTGTTAGTGATGTTAGAACCTTGTAAAATGAATGATTATTCAAAATGCTTGATGTTAGAACTTTGTCATACCTATACGAAAATGCAACACAGATGGTTCTGATAATTATTTTGGATATAGAAATGACCAAAAGAAATGCTTTGGCATTCAAAAGTCAGTTTAGAACCCTATCCAAATGAGGTGACGATAGGCCAATCCAAGTGGTTCGCTTTGGTGACTTAGCAGAAGTGCCCGGGTTTATGGGGTGAGGTTTGTTGTTTGTGGCGGCGATTGCGTTTACCCACCTACTGCGTGGCAGGCCAAATCGAATAGAGACCGGTTTAGGTAGACCTAACCTAGACCTTTCTCGACCCATCGTCTTGCACCGCAATGGGAGGGACGGATTCATGTGTCACTCCTGGACACAGTGACCCCCAGATTCCAACCCACCCCTCATATCCTTTTCCTTTCCAGAACTTCCTCTCATTCCTTTCCATAAAAAAGACCCTCAACACAGCATCCCCAAAGATGATATATTATATTCCTTAACCCATTCATGACGAACTATTTTTTTTTCGAATTTCGCGCAGAAAATTCACAGAGTGGTTGGTTTTGAAAGTAGAATAAGAACGTTTTTTTCGGAATTTGAAAAAATCGTCTCCTCATCCCCCAGGAGCCTCGAGAAGGATGAGGTCCATATGGATCTTTCGGCAAATAACTAGTCAGAAATTTCATTTTTTCATCTTTATTGTTCCAAAAGTGTAATTTTCAACAACATTATTTAGTGTGATAGCCCTCGAAGCATTTCACGCATAGTCCGACCTTACATGTGATGCAACGGATGCGCTGCTTGCTTTTACAAGATGCACAAGACAGTTTTCCTCCCTTATTAGTCTCAGTTATCGGTATTGGCCCAGGATAATGGGGGACGGAGGTATCATACTGCATTGCCGTTTGACCTATTTTGGTGAGTTTGTCGGGTGCCTTGAAGTATTTCTTGATAGAATACTTCTCACAGTAATGCTTTGATATTTCTTCACGGAATTCTAACTGCCCCAATTTAAAATTGCCCGTGGCTTTGCGCTTCAGAAGCCAGCAATTCTGAATGGTTACATCAATGGCCCAGGTAAAAATGGACCACCACCATTTCTGTTGGCGAACAGTAATGCGATAACATGCAACGTTTTGGTCCATTCTGTCAGTTCCACCCATATTCGTGTTATATTGATGAATTGCATATGGCCTCTGTATACTGATCTTTTTTTGCTCCTTCCGTGAGTAACGGCTTGCTAGATCCAATGGATTCTTTCCGTATTTTGTTGAAGCTACAGAACAAACAGCGTTATCAACCCATTGAGTAACGTAGATGGGGGTCTTGCCAAATGATGTCTGCGCACTTTCAGTATGTCCTCGAGAAAGCACACCTTTGTTGTATTTTGACATTGTTGCCTTCTTCTTGGGGATAGGAGATGAACTGGGAATCCGATTGTCTCGAATTGTACCTGTGCCATTGTATCCATAAAAATGCAAATAGTACAGCAATGGCATACCCGTAAAAAGATTATCAAAGTAGAAGTGATATGGCAATTCGCGCTTTTCCACTGGCAATTGATCGACCAACATAAGTAGTGGTGAAGCATTCAAGCCTACAACACCATACTCCTTTGGAATCCGGGGATTGCTGCCTTGGTAGATCTCAAAATTGATCAAGTAACCGGAGGTTGTATTTAGGCTCCACACTTTATATCCGAATCGAATGGGTTTGCCTTTTATGTATTGCTTACATCCATGGCGGCCATAGTATGGTATCATCGATTCATCATAACTTAAATTTTCTTCTGGGTGGAAGTTTCGCATAAACCGTTCAATAAGCCTATCTGTAAATGGACGTAACTTCCACATCCGGTCTGCACTATTGAACTGATTTGGTGAAGCAAAGTGTATCATTTTGTGTATCTGTTCAAATCTATCACGAGACATGGTGGACGCAATCTGCTTATTGTAGAAAGGGCGAGAGCTGCTCCAGTACAATCGAGTTGATGGAATCGGGCATAATCCCGATGTTATAAGTATACCCATGTACGCTTTGATATCCCCGACAGTTAAAGGTGATACTTTATGACTATTTTCAGGGTCTTGCTTGGTCTGATATTTGTTGGATTCTGTAACGATGAATTCGTACATTTCGTTGTCAAAATTTAGTTCAAATAATTCCACCGGTGATAAAGCAGCTACGTCGGTATAATTTCCTTCGGGAAATATGCTAGAAACAATTGGCGTCACATCGTTAGACTTCCATTGAAACATAGTTTTCGGACCAGGCATACGTTTTGGAATGCGATAAGGTGGTTCAGCGGGATCATTCACTCCGTCTCCAGTACTAACACGGCATCGTTTCAAAGGAGGCTCGAAAGAAGTGCTTGCAGACGCTTGACCGTGTGATGCTGAAGCGTCGAATAAATTTATGTCGAAGTCACTGAAAGTTGAATCCAAACGCTCGTCTCCGAAATGCTCTAGATTAGGGTTCTCTTGATCTGAATCATAATCGGGCGTATCTTGTCCCTTTTTGTGTCGACGGCGATTTACGATTTGGCAATTAGAAAACAATTGCGCTCGAGAAATATTGGCAATTATTCCACCGTCATCTTCATCAGCTGAATCTGCTCCGGACAAATCACTCTCATTTGGCGGCTCCACATACACATCCACTACCTCATCATCCTCCAAATTCGTATCCGATTGTTCTTCAAGCAGTAACATCACTTCTTCAACAGTCAGACCCCTAAAAAACACGAAAAAACAATGAAATCTGCGAAAAATTACAATTTATGTATAGTGAGATCTGCCGAAAGGTCCATATGGAGCCAAAAATCAAAACTTTCAATTCAAAGTACTCTCTTTGATACAATAAGGATTATTTTTGTAACAATATGTCTATAAATAGTTAGTAAATTTCATTCTTTACGGATCATAAACGGTTTTGGAAAAAAAAATCAAATCTACACATAAGTTTAATGGATTACTTACTTCACTCGTTTTGACATTTTGAAAAATTTGCACTTTTTTTCAAACTCCGTTTATACACGTCTGTCCACGCCGGCACATGCAAACGAACTGAGCGCCTCTAAGACAAACGTGTTCGTACATGCTTGTAGACTACATAAAACTGAATTTCGCATCGCCATTTTAATATATCGGCATGATGTGACTAATTGAGGTCCAACACTTTTTCGAGGTCCATATGGCACCTTCGTCATGAATGGGTTAAGGGATTTTTTTTATTTATTATTTTTTCCACACAGGAGGCCCTGAGGAAATTAATTTCCCTCAGGACCTATGTCATCTTTGGGGTTGCTGTGTGGAGGGTTTTTTTTTAGGGAAAGGAAGGAGAGGAGAGTTCTGGGAAGGAAAAGGGTTTAAGGGGTGGGTAAGAATCTGGATTCAGTGTGTACTGGTCATCCGCCTCCAAGACCTAGACAAACCTCACCCCATGAACCCGGGCACCCCTGCTAAATCACCAAAAGTAGCGAACCACTTGGGGTGACCTATGGCAGAGGTGTTGGTTATCCAATAAAGGTTCCCGGCGCGGCGGTACCCATTAAAAAAAAAGTTGAAAATGCAATACATTATTCCCATTTTAGGAATATTCCCAATAAACCATTTTTGAGGAATTTACCCTTCACTAAGCTCACGTGTGCTGAACCATGTGACTGCCCGACTGACTGAATAATTTTAGCATCCCCTGCCGTGTGAAGAAGAAAACGAATAGACGCACGTGAACGAAATGAATGTTTAATGGCAGGTCCTTCTTCCCACGAGGGTTCCTCTGGGACGAGGGGTTCCACTGCCTGCTCATAGCCCGCTGGGACCGAGAGATCGCCCTGGACATCATGGCGCACTGGTTCGACCTCATGAACGTCGAGGGTTGGATACCACGAGAACAGATACTCGGTAAGTCACAATGCATGCGTAATAATGTTACATTCGAAGCCGCACACGAATTACATAATATACAGTTTCAGACGAACTTTCAAAATGGAATATAAATAATTATTTATTAATTTAAGGTGATCCACTTGTCCTGGAGAAACTCGACTTGAGAAAAAGTTTTTGGAAGGTTGGAAAATTCATTTTAGAGTTGTTTTTCATAGGTTGATTTCGTAAAGGCCTGTAAGAAAACACTAACTCCTGTTTTACGCATTGTTTATTATAATATCAAGGATATTTAAAATCGATTGCACGGAACCATGCGACTTGGAGTCTAAAGACGTCCACACACCTCCGCAGCTGGGAGGAATATAAATGCGACTAAACAATGCGCTATCAGCCCTTCTGCAGATGGCATAAGGACGAAATTCGCAGTTGGGTAATGCCTCTTTTTATCTATAGAAAAAAAATATCGCCAAAATACATATTTTATTTTATTTTGTGAAGTTTAAGCTTACAGTTTGTCAAATAAGAGTAGAAAACGTAGGAGGGTGCCGTTGTTCAAATGGCAATACTAAAAATATAACCATGGTGGTAATCTAAAGCTGTGTAACCTACATTTTTATTAAAAATTAAAAAGACCTCTAGGAATTAGACGTCTTATAATTCTTATGTCTTAATTAGACGTCTTGTAATTAAGCGTGTGGAATAGTTCTGTATGGCGTGTACGTCTTAATGATATGTTAAAATTAACTAGGGAAAGAAGTTCGGTACAGTCAATGTTATTATTTAAAATTTTGTGTATAAATGTCAAATCAGCTATTGCTCGCCTTTGTTGCAAAGTTTGAAATGTGCATTCAAAGTTATTGTTGAATTTGAAGGTAAGATATTTTATAAATTTGTTTTGAATGTGTTCTATGCTGTCCATGTATACTTTGTATTGCGGGTTCCAAATTGGCGAAGCATATTCTAGTGTACTTCTGACTAATGCAAAATATAACATTATTACTGTACGCGGGTTATTGAACATTTTACTTACGCGAAGAACAAAACCAAGCATTTTATATGACCTGTAAATGATTGAGTCGATGTGCTTATTAACCCCTCCGCAACGTAAGCAGATATAAGCGTTAGAAATAGGACAGCGGTCAAGTACAATAAGCGTGTTTATACGTCAGCGCGTGTGTTTCCATAGAAATCGTTCTAACTCCGTTATTGTTTTAGTTACATCCCTAAACCAAAAAGTAAAAGGTCGATAGTAGATCAAGCTGCACATCCCTATCAAGTTGTCTATGGAAATACATAACAGGAATCAGCTGTCAGTCATGTAGTTGACAAAAATATTTACCTGCGAAATTTACTACCGGCGGCTCCACCGCGCTCCACATTTTAAATTTTTATTAAATATTTTTATATGAAATGATAAAAAAGTGAGGTGACAAAAGTGTTTATTACACATATATACAATACAATATATATAATCTGTGATTTTAGTACTGTTTTCACATAAAAACATCACGTGAGTCATTTTTACCTATTTTTAATGTTTGCGTTCTAAATTTTAATATTTACAAATGCTAATATTTATTTGTAATATAATAATTTAAAAGCCTATTTTGTAACCTTTCTAAAACAGTTTTTACTATTCAGCTACGTTCAGAAATGTTTCATTTATAGAGCTTTAATTATGAAGCGGTTATAACAAAAAGTTTTCGTAAAATGTCATTTCGTTAGAGACACCAAAAGCGAATATTCTCGAAAATTCGGAGGGGTTAAATATAAGTTTGCTATCAAGGTAAACACCAAGATCTGTACATTCCGTTTTCGAGATGACAGGTTCATTATTGAGGGAATAAAAGTACTTAATAACATGTTTATTTCTGGTGAATGTTATAGTATGACATTTGGAAACATTAATATCTAAACAGTTAACTTTGCAATACTCGCAAAGCCTATCTAGGTCACTTTATAACGCATCACAGTCAGAAAGAGAATGCACAACTTTGAATATTTTCATGTCGTCAGCGTAAAGCACAAATTCGGAATTTCGAAGAAGAACGGACCTAGGTGAGAACCTTGCGGGACACTGGTGAAATTTGAAGAAAGTGGATAGAGAATACTAACAAGAAAAGGAAATCAATCACTTGAAAATATATACCAGAGAACTTCAGGAACACGACGCTACTCGATGATTCAAGTTTTTTTTTTATAACGGTCGCAACTGGGAAACGAACCCAGAACCTCTCGTCTAACTCCGCAACTGCCACCTTCCATAAATCCGTCACATTTGTCAATCACATATTTCAGTTTTTTTGGAGTTAACAATATTATCTTCGACTAATTTTTTCCATATTATCCATTTTATGAAAAGGTCAATATGTGTTCCGTATAAAAATAAAATCGGATATATTTATCCGAGACGCTATCTAGGTTACAAACCAGTTCTTAGACATTTGTTTCCAATGAAAAAGGTAGTTGCCTATAATGTGGAAAAATTAGTCGAAGATAATGTTGTTAATTCTAAAAATTTTATATATGAGATTAACAAATATGATTTTTCTCTTTCATATTTTCACTAAGATTATTAGCGTTATCTTCTTCTTCAATTATATATTACATTGATGGGAATAACCTTCAAAGTTATAAAAAGAGAGTTGTTCGTACAAAAAAATAATCTTTTTATTTATTTATTATGCACACAGCATCCCAAAGCTGACATAGGCCCTGTAGTCCAGGTGACGAAGGAAAAATAGCGGAAATAATTCATGTAGATGCCAATTTGGCACATTTGTAGGGGAAGGTGTTCTTAACAAAATACTAAAAGTACTGTGGGGTGGGGGTGGAGCTAAAGGTGGGAGGTCTCTAAGGGTCCTTTTTTTTCAATTTTTCGTAAGTCGAAAACTACTGCTTCTAGCGAAAAAATGTCTGCCTACTAAATTATCTACATAAAATTCTCTACAAAAAAGGTTCCATAAACTTTTTTGCTAGGATCAATGCAGGAGATATGGAGGGTGGAAAATGTAAAATTTAAAAAAAAAAAAAAAACAGTTTTTATTGTTAAAAAGGAAATGTTTATTGTTAAAAATGAAATGGAAGATGTAGTATAATGTAAAAGCTTCAGAGTTTGTCACATAGAGGGCAGAGCTGTCCCTTCTTCTTCTTTTGTATGGTGGGGGGTCAGAGGGGGACATTTAGGTCTGCGAGCCAGTCTAGGGCCTCAGGCATTGCCCTGTGGACCTCATCAATCCCGCCGGGGAATGAATGGAGCTGGCATTCGTTGACCACATGTTTGGTGGTCTGCACCGCACCCCGTTCACACATCGCCGACTCTTTAAGGCCCCATCTATGCATCATCTGAGCACAACGGCTATGGGAGCATCTTATCCTATTGATGGCAGTCCAGAGCTTGCGAGGCAATGAGAACCCAGGCTGTTTCTCAGTGGGGTCTTGAACGAGATGGGCGTTTTTGACTTTGGCTGATTGCCACTCAAGCTTCCACCTATCTTCTGGGGTGAGAGGTGTTCGATGGAGTCTTTCTCCTTCCGTCCAGAAGGGTTTTCGAGACTTTAAGAGCTGTCCCAAAAGTCCGCTAGATGGCAGTTAGTCTAGTTCGGAGTTTGAACTCCAGAGGGGCCAAGGGCCCGGGCGCAGTCTTTAGGAGCTCATTAGATCCAGATTCCATTTAGCCAGTTTCCAGATAGGTCGACTATCGTGGTCACCCCTTGTACATGCGAAGTATCAAATAAATCTCAGATTAATTCAAAAGAACTTTATTCTTCCAAAATAAGTAATCTCTTTCCAAGGCGAGTTGGAGAACTGTTGTCTAAACACTAAAGAAGAGAAAAGAGAGATCTTGACTCTGCTGACCAACATTGAGGAACTTACTCCAGACAAAATTGAAGAGAATGCTTCCTTGGTGTCAGCTTTGACTAAATTTCAGAATCATCTGGAATCCCTCAAGAATAATGGGCCTACCGCTGCTTTGTGGGTTCAGTAGATACTTCCACATGGTTACCCTGATGAAGAAGTTCATTGATTCTGAGGGTTGTGGTGTTTGGACGGCGTGGACTTGGCGTGTGTACAGCAGAAGACTTCATTCTTCCATGCAAGTGGGCACTTCCAGTATGCAAAATGTGCAAAGGAAAAAAAATCATCCCTCTACTATGTTATGCCAGTAGAGGGCAACGCGACTCTCGCTCTCACCCAGAGCACCAATGTGGTAGATGGGGGTTTCCTTCTCCACCGCATAAAGTGGAAACAGTCCTCTTACATTTCTTCAATTTGCCCTCAGTATATTGCCTATGTGCAGAAACATTACGGTGAAAATTGTACGGTGGTTTTTTGATAGAGGTAGTAGTTTCGAGTTATTAATGAAAAACTGAATTGATGATTACCTTTCGAGACCCCCCCCCCCCCCCCCACCCGTAGCACGACCCTCACCCCTCAGTACTTTTAGTATGTTGTTGAGGACACCTTCCTGTGCCAAAATTGGCTTCTATAGGGTCTTTCATTAAGAGCTTCCTATCTTAACCCCTCCGAATTTTCGAGAATATTAGCTTTTGGTGTCTTAAACGAAATGACATTTTACGAAAACTTTGTATTATTACCGCTTCACAATTAAAGCTCTATAAATGAAACATTTCTGAACGTAGCCGAATAGTAAAAACTGTTTTAGACAGGTTACAAAATAAGCTTTCGAATTATTATATTACAAATAAATATTAACATTTGTAAATATTAAAATTTAGAATGTAAACATTAAAAAAACGTGAAAATGACTCACGTGACGTTTTTATGTGAAAACGGTACTAAAATCACAGATTATGTAAACAACAATACTTATTCTATTGTATAAATGTGTAATAAACACTTTTGTCACCTCACTTTTTTATCATTTCATATAAAAATATTTAATAGAAATTAACAATGTCAGGCGCCCTTAGGAAATTTGGCGGGATAAATTATGTGTCAGACTGCGCGTCTGACAGAATGTTCTTTTTATGTATTTCTATGGACAACTTGAATAGAGATGTGCAGCATGATTCACTATCGACATTTCACTTTTTATTTTACGGATGTAACTAAAACAATAACGGAATTATAACGGTTTCTATGGAGACACACGCGCTGACGTGTAAACATGCTTATTGTACTTGACTGCTGTCGTATTTTTAACGCATATATCTGCTTACGTTGCGGAGGGGTTAAATTTAAATAAAACAGAGTGTGTGTGAGATATCATCGAAATTTTTTTCGTTTGAAAGGCCTATCGATGTACGGAATATAATATCGGTCAAATGTCCGCCGCGACTTCTCTGGGTGGCGCGCATCCGAAATGTCAAATTTTCCATGACCCTGACGCATTAATCAGGCGGTATTTGACCAATGGCATGGGTTATGTTGGTTTTGAGGGCCGCTGTAGTTTTCGGCTTATTTGTATAGACCTTCGACTTACGTAAACCCCACAAGAAAAAGTCACGATCTCAGTGGCCAGTTCACATTACTTCCAGGTGAAATGACCTTGCCCTCAAATCGCTCGTGCAGTATGTCCATTGTGACATGAGCTGTTGGCACTTAGCGCCGTCGTGTTGACGCTACAAGTCGTCGGTGTCCATATCATCCAATTCAGGCCAAAAGAAGTTGGTAATCATCAACCTAAAGTGCTCGCCATTGATGGTGATGGCCTGGCCAACGTCGTTCCTGGAGAAATTTGGACCAAAATCAGTGAATTTTTCGGAATGCATTGGTCACTCTTGGATCCCTTAATTTACAGGTCAATGCGAATAAGCCACAAACCACAGCCCTCAAAGCCAACATAACCCCATGTCATAGGTCAAATTCAGCATGATTTATGCGCCAGTCATGGAAAATAGGGCATTTCGTATGCACGCCACCCAGCGAAGCTGTGGCGGACTTTTGACCGATATTATATTCCGTACATAATGGCATTGATAGGCCTTTCGAACAAAAAAAAAATCCGATGATATCTCACACACACTCTGTTTTATTTAAATTTAACCCCTCCGAATTTTTGAGAATATTAACTTTTAATGTCTTTAACGAAATGACATTTTACGAAAACTTTGTGTTATTACCGCTTCACAATTAAAGCTCTATAAATGAAACATTTCTGAACGTAGCCGAATAGTAAAAACTGTTTTAGAAAGCTTATAAAATAAGCTTTCAAATTATTATATTACAAATAAATATTAGCATTTGTAAATATTAAAATTTAGAACGCAAACATTAAAAATAGGTAAAAATGACTCACGTGATGTTTTTATGTGAAAACGGTACTAAAATCACAGATTATGCAAACAACAATACTTATTCTATTGTTTATATGTGTAATAAACACTTTTGTCACTTCACTTTTTTATCATTTCATATAAAAATATTTAATAAAAATTTAAAATGTGGAGCGCGGGTAAATATTTTTGTCAACTACACGATTGACAGCTGATTCCTGTTACGTATTTCCATAGACAACTTGATAGAAATGTGCAGCTTGATCTACTATCGACCTTTGACTTTTTGTTTTAGGGATGTAACTAAAACAAAAACGGAGTTATAACGATTTCTATAGAAACACACGCGCTGACGTATAAACACGCTTATTGTACTTGACTGCTGTCCTATTTTTAACGCTTATATCTGCTTACGTTGCGGAGGGGTTAAAGATAGGAAGCTCTTAATGAAAGACCCTGTACATGAATTATTTCCGCCATTTGATCTTTTTTGGTCTTCGTTGCCTGGACTACTGAGGGAAATTACTTTCCTGTGTGTAGGTTAAGTAAAAAAATAAATTGGTTATTCACTTTCTACTTTCTACCAACTACTTAGTGATTATTAAGAAGGTAGGTACTGTTAATAATGGATGAGACTGTTTGTGGACAGGTGCGGAGGCTCAGGCCCGAGTTCCCGAGGAGTTTGTGACGCAGCGGAACAGCAACGCCAACCCGCCCACCTTCTTTCTGCTGCTCCTGCAACTCCTGGGAGACCATCCCCAGGAGATGGATCCTGACACCGAGGAATTCCGACTTCTCAACCGCATGTTCCCCCGCCTTCAGGTGCTATCTCTTTGTTCCATATCATCCAGTAATCCATCATCCAGTTGATTAATCAGACATCTCTGAAAAATCGAAATTAGAGTTGAGTATGCAGTTATATGTAAAAGTGTGTCCTCTATCTGGTACAATACTAAGATTACTCATAAACACCACCAAATCTTTACATAGTATAAAGCAAAGTCGCTCCCGCTGTCTGTATGCTTAGATATTTTAAACTACGCAACGGATTTTCATGTGGTTTCCACTAATAGGTAAAGTGATTCATGAGGAAGGTTTAGGTGTATAATTTGTCAAGGTTTTGTGTAAATTGGTTGAAATATATAATATTTAAAGGGAACGGGCTGGCAAGCGGGAGGTGTGGATTTGATATATATGCAAATTAAAAGATGGCGTTTTTTGTTTTTTTTTTTATTGAATTTTTTTTTATGCAATACATATAATAGATACATAAAAATAATGAAAAGTATATAAAAAAGCTTAATACGATAAATGTATGAACAAAAAATTCCCACAAGGGCAATGCTTGTGCGTGGGTATAATATTGATTTTTATTTTTAACTAGCTGGTACCCGGCTTCGTTGCTAAGCCATTTAATAAAGAAATTGTTTCTCCCTGCGTGTCCTTTCCCATTCGTCCCGTTCCCCTTCCGCCTCCCCTTCTTCTCCTGCATCCTCTTCCCCTTTCGCGTTCCCACTCCGTTACCTCCACCTTCCCTCTCCCCACTCTACTCCCCCCCTTTTCCCCGTCCCGCGAACTCCCCTCCCGAGTTCCCCTCCCCCCTCCCAGGTCCCCCTCCCCCCTCCCAGGTTCCCCTACCCCTCCCTGGTTCCCCTCTCCCATCTCTCCCTCCCTCCCGCTTTCCATACATTCAGTTTTCAAACCTCGCGTGCCCCCAATAGCAATTTTTTTATACAAATTTCGTAATGCCAGAGCTCACCTGAAGTTTTATACAAACCTTGTCCTGACAATAACGAACACACAAAAAAAATTTATCCTATTTGATGCAGTCGTTCGAAAGTTAGCTCTTAGCAACACATTCAGTGATTCATTTTTAACTATAGATTCTATGATTAAAGTGAAGATTTTAAGTATATATTAATTAAGTATAATAAATAGTAACGGAATAATTGCAATTAACCCCTCGTTTGCCGCTCGTGCACCGGTGTGTCATGAGATTTACACGCGATTTTGACCCTTATGTATAAAGAAAGTGTATGAAGAACACGGTCAGAATCGCTTGCTCTATTATTGCCCTTTGCCATAGAGAAAACTGCAATGCGCCTAGTCACTCCAAATAATTTATATTAATAATTTACCGGAGCGCGGGAGCGTGCGCAGTTCTTGCGCATGCGCGGGAAAAATATGTGTATCTACGAGTTTGACCCTTTGACCCTACGAATTTGTAAAGGACAGTGTCAGAATCGCTGGACACGAGTGTCATTTCTGCCGCCGGATGCCGTGTCGTAATTGGTGGAGCTTTTTGCTGGCCTACTCCGGCAAACAAGAGGTTAAAAACTACAACATAATAACAGTCTCCATTGTTATTATCGCATTGGTTAGTTATAAAGGTTGGGTAATGGTGTTGTTTTTCGTTAGCCACAGCAACGTGTGGCCGGGTCTGCTAGTCAATTACAATGCAAAAAAATTACAGTCAATTACAAAAACTTGTAGTGAATTAAACTTAATGTTTTTTGTGTCACTAGTAGTGGCGTAGCTAAGGGGGGGGGGGGGGGGGGGCCGTGCCACCCGATGGGGGGTGGCACCCAAATGTGGAGAAAAAAATTATAAAAGTTTAATATTGCCATAAAAATATTTTACACATGAACACTGTCTGTTATTTATATTTTCAAAACCTTTTGGTGATTTTAACTAAATGTTGATATTTTCTGGATCACTAGTAAGATATTTCAAAATGTCATCCTAAGGTACCAGAATACTGTAAACCGCAGACACTTGTTAATAATATTTTATTTATGGTGAGCATTCTAATATTACTTATCTTAAAACTTGGTATTTGGAAATGTCTGACTAATCAACTGGACGATCGATGTACTCATTTTCGACTTACTAGGCACCTTGAATATTTTATCTTTAAAGAATTAACTAACTAAATTCTCTAGTGATACCTCTACCCAAAGATGCCCTTAAGCGATATGTATCCAAATTTGGGTAGCACTGCTGATGCCCTTAAGCGATAGGTATCCAAATTTGGGTAGCACTGCTGATGCCCTTAAGCCATAGGTACCCAAATTTGGGTAGCACTGCTGATGCCCTTAAGCCATAGGTACCCAAATTTGGGTAGCACTGCTGATGCCCTTAAGCGATAGGTACTCAAATTTGGGTAGCACCGCTTATGCCTTTAAGCGATAGCTACCCAAATTTGGGTAGCACTGCTGATGCCCTTAACCTGTCACAAGCCAGGAAAAACACGGAAATTCCCTAACAATGCACCACTTTGAATTTTGAATTGAATGTTTTGTGGATTAATTTTGAGCTATCGTATATTTTATTGACTGAAACACGTTCCTAGAACAATAAACTATGTACTAAAACAACATTACTTGCGTTAATTATGTAAATTAATAGGTTTTATGATGTTTTAGTCAAGTAACACGCATCGGACTTTGACAGAAAGAATTGCGGTAAATTTGACATTTCGATGCCACAGATAAAATCATTTAAAAATATTCTAGGGTTGCCAGGTGAATGAAATTTTTGCCTATATCATGGGCCAATGTTGGGCAAGCGATTCTGACCTTGTCCTTCATACAAATTCTGTACATAGAAGGGTCAAAATCGCAGACAAACATTTTTTTTTCGAAATTTTTTCCGCTCCCAAACCTCGCGTGGATTCGCGTCTCCGGCAAATAACAGATTAAGCGATAGATACCCGAATTTGGGTAGTTACTGTAGGTGGTTGGTTTTTATGATTTAAATTTGAGAGGTGTTTATTGGATAACCAATACTCCTGCCGTAGATCACCCCAAGTGGTTCGCTATGTGTTGTGTTCACACAATCAGGTTCTCCAACTCGTCTTGGAAAGAGATTACTCTGTGGGAAAGAATAGAGTTCTTTATGTTAATTTGGGATTTATTAATACTTCGCGTATTACAAGTTGTAACTGCAAGTAGTCAACTTAACTAGGAGCTAGCTGTAATTGATCTGGTTCCCACCGTGTTTTGTGGGAGCCACTTAACCTCGGCCCTCTGGAGAACTAACACATAACTAATCCAGCCGCCATCTTGCGGACTTTTGAGAAAGCTCTTAGCACTGCCATCTATGTGCGAATCTGAGAAGCTTTTATATAACTCATATATCTAACACTATGTTTGGTGACTTAGCAGGGTTGCCTGGATTCAAGGGGTCATGTTTGTCTAGGTCTCGGCGGCAGATGCGTTTGCCCACCTACTGCATGGCGGATCGGGAGAGTCCTTTTGACATCGAAACGTTGTCTTGCACCGCAGTTTGAGGATTGGATTCATACGTCAATTACTCCTGGACACACTGACCCCCAGATTTCTAACAATCCCACATGCCTTTTTCCTTCCCAGAATTTCCTCTCCCTCGACACGGCATTCCCAGAGATGTCATAGGCCCCGTGGGATTTTATTTTCATCAGGGCTCCGTGAAGATAACGTTAAAAAAAATCATAAATAATTTTTGGTTGGTAACATTTTTTTGACGAAATGCGTGATTTGTTGGCGCAGGCTTGGTACAACTGGTTCAATACAACCCAAGCGGGAGAGCTGCCAACCTCGTATCGGTGGAGAGGTCGCAGGGAAGACATCAACACGGAGCTGAACCCCAAAACCCTCACCTCTGGGCTGGATGACTATCCCAGGTTGGTACAATCATTGTTAAATTAATTACAACGTGAAATAAATAAAACCTCTCTCAACGAAATTATGATTTTCAATTCCAAATTTAACCACTCCGACCCGTAAGCACATTTACACGACAATATAACAATAGCAGTCAAGTACATTAAGCGTGTTTTCACACTAACGCATGTGTTACCACAGAAATCGTTATAACTCTGTTATTGTTCTAGTGACAACCCAAAAACAAAAAGTAGAAGATCCATATTGAATCAAGCTTCACATCTCTATTCATAGTTGTCTATAGAAGTACGTAAAAAATACTTATTTTGTAGAAACAGTTTTCACCCACCAAATCATTGTTTCTTATACATTTTTACAATTGTGTTTTTTTTTTAACATAATCCATGATTTTAGCACCGTTTTCACATAAAAAAAATCACGTGTGTCATTTTTACATTTTTTTTATGTTTGCATTCAAAATTTTAATATTTACAAAAGTTAATATTTATTTGTAATATAACAATTTTAAAGCTTATTTTGTAACCTTTCAAAAACATTTTTTAGATTCGCCTGTGTTCAGAAATGCTTAATTTATAGAGCTTTAATTGCAAAGCGGAAATAACACAAAGTTTTTATAAATCTGACGGTTCGTTTAAGACAAAAAACTTGCACAATCGCAAAATACCTGAGTGGTTAATTTTCTTTCATGCATTAACCCTTCAGGTTTGTCAGAGTGTCAAAACCAAACTGTTTTTGACAGGTGTTGAAATACTCTTTCAAATTTTATAAATCAAAAAAAACATATAATTTTTTAAATATAAAATTTTTGTGAAATGGCTCATTTTACGTTTTTTATAAATGAAATTACTGTTAAGCCTCGATGACACAGGGCGAGTTTACAAGCTACTATCTACTAAGTTTAAAAGCGGATAAATCGGCGAGTGAGATTGTCATGATGACACAAAACTGTCCACTCGCTCAGTAGCGTAGGAAACTGAGGTAGCTGCTAGCGCCAGTAACAAGAATAACGACGCCCGACGACTGATTCTGTGATGTTTGACAGTCGAAATCAGCTGTTAATTGGCAGCCATCTTGAAAAACATAAATAAACCAACATTTCACTTTTTTCGTTAACAATCTGCTAGTTAGCAAGTAACATGTCAACACTGAGTGAGTTTACTAACAGATAGTGAATTTCCCAGATAGTAGCTTGTAAACTCGACCTATGTCATCGAGGCTTTATTGAAAAAAAAAACACATACATAATTAAGTAGAGGCAAATATTATTATAAACTCACATTTTTGTCATTTTAAGTAAAAATAATAATAATAAAAAATTCTCAATGTTTCATAAAAAAATTTCAAATTGCAGTCGGAAACTTTAGATTCATTAATTCGGAAAATTCTTTGGATTCGGTTTTCGGAATAAATCATATAGGTCTCATGGAAATTGTTATGTCTCCCTTACTATCATGGTTAGAAACATGATCTAAATGGTGTTAGAAAGAGAAAACACTTTGCTTTATATTCAAATCTAAAATTTTGCTGTAAAATAATTAAAATGTACATCTTTATGATGCCAAAGTTTCTGACTGCAATTTGAAAATATTTGAAAACATATTTTATCACCTGTAAAAAAAAAAATTGTTTGATGCGTACAGAAATATTCCATTTATTTGGTTTCTATTGCAAAGTAGAAATATTTTTTTCTTCCGACCAAATAAGCTTAATAAATTTTTTTTTTAAACTCGCAGAGCGTCGCATCCGAGTTCCATCGAGCGCCACGTAGATCTGCGCTGCTGGATGCTGCTGGGTGCTAGAGCCATGTCGGCTCTCTCTCTCGTGCTGGAGAAGGGGCCCGCGCACCTGCGTTACTCTGCCGCCGTGGACACGCTCTCGGATCCCGACCTACTGGCACAGTTACACTGGTCCGACAACACTGACTCCTTCGCCGATTACGGTCATTACCGCTTATTTTGACATTCACTTTCACGTCATTATATATGTATCACAATTTGGGAGGCGAATATGGGTATCACCGCCCCGGGAACTGATTATTGGATAACCAACACCTCTGCCATAGGTCACCATCCAAGTGGTTCGATACGTTTGATGACTTAGCACGGGTGCCCGGGTTCATGGGGTGAGGTTTGTCTGGGTCTTGATGGCGGATGCGAGGCGTCCAGCTGCATGGCAGGCCGTATCAAGAGAGAATAGTTGGTTGACCGAATGGTTGAAGGAGTCTCTTTGACTTCTCCAGCCCTTACATCTTCAAAAGCATGCCCTTCAGGTAAAAACGAAAACCTTCTTCATGGATGGGGGATAGAGGCCTACCACACCATATAACTCCCTTGATCGTACCGGGTCTCGTTTCTGAGTTTCAGCGCCACGCACATTGTACACTTTCTTTTATAATATACTAGCAGACCCCGCCACAAAGATGCTGTGGCTTACGAAATACAACGCCATCTACTGACAACACCATTACCCAACCTTTATAACCAAAGTTATCTGTTAATTTACATACATATTGACGGCCAGCGTAGTGCAGCGGTAAGGCGCTTGACTCGCATTCCGAAGGTTGCGGGATCGAATCCCGGCGTGGCAAATAAATTTTATTTGATTAATTTATGTATTTCACAATTATTTCATTTAAAATAATATATAGTATATTTGCGGCACGTTCCAGAGTGGAAGATACTCTCAGTATCGCCCTGGTGTAAGACCACCATTTAGAATTAAAACGTTGCTTGAAATGGCTTTAGCCGTGTTTGGTGACCAGATAGGAATAGCCAGGTAATTCCCCACCTTCCTCTTCCCTATCTCCTTCCCCTCCCCACTACCTTCAGCCTCACAACATACCCCAATTGGGGACGCCATAGTCCCACTGGCTCCAGACGGGAGCAGTTGGGAGTCTTGTGCGGTTTCATGTAATAAAAAAATTAAAAAAAACATATCAAATCCACAGTGTTCGCATGCCAACTCGCTCCCTTTATATATTATATATTTCAACCAATTTACCCAAAACCTTAACAAATTATATACCTAAACCTTCCTCACGAATTACTCTATCTATTGGTGAAAACCACACGAAAATCCATTGCGTAGCTTAAAAAATCTAAGCGTACAGACAGCGGAAGCGACTTTATTTTATTTTGTGTAATTATATTGATTATTTGAAAGTGTATTTTAAACTTTTAAAAGCAAATATAAAGTGTGGTGTTGCCTCTTTCCAACCCTGTTTAAATAATATATCTCACCATGAAAACAAAAGGAGATAGAACAACTTTTATTAGACCATCTCAGTTTGTACCGTAAAGTATACAGAAATACCTGAGGGGTTAACAATAATGAAAAGTTTCGTCTTTGGGGATGCTGTGTGGAGGGTCTTTTTAGGAAAAGAAAAGAGAAGAAGTCCTGAGAGGATAAAAGTATGAGAGGTGGGTAGGAATCTGGGCGTCAATGTGTCCAGGAGTGAAGGACGTATGAATCCATCCCTCCCACCACACTGCAAGGCGATGGATCAAGAGTCTGGCTGGAGAGGTCTAGGTTAGGTCTCCTTCAATCAGTCGCTCCCAATCCGGCTCGCCATGGAGTAGATGGCAAACGTATCCGCCGCCAAGACCTAGACAAACCTCACCCCATGAACCCGGGTTCTTCTGCTAAGTCACCAAAAGTAGCAAACCACTTGAGGTGACCTTATGGAAGATTATTTAATAAATGGGTCTAGGGTGGTGGCACCCATAACCGCCTATCTAAAAAGAATTTTGAATGCAGATGAATTTGAAGAAAAATTTCCACGCTAATTTCAATTTATTCATTGCTACTTCTTTAGGTCTCCACACGGACTCGGTGACTCTTCGCCGCGAACCGGCCCCGCAGGGCGCGCGCGGTGGATCAGCTTTGCCTGGCATGACGCGCGCCACTCTGCGAACGCCCGAGCCGCGAGCAGTCGACTCGGCCCTCGGCTACGTGAGTCTCTTTCCGCTGTTACTGAGAGTGCTGCCCCCCGGCGATGAGCGTCTCGCCCGCATGTTAGCTACACTGGACAGAAAAGACAGGTTATGGAGTCGCGTTGGACTGCGGTGAGTTGCTTTATTTTTATATTTTTTTTATATTAACTCCACACAGGAGGCCCTGAGGAAAATAATTTCCCTCAGGGCCTATGTCATCTGAGATGCTGCGTGGAGGGTCTTTTTGAGGAGAGTATGGAATGAACATTGTTCTTGAAGAGACCGTGTTGTAGGAAGGAGGAAACACAAAGGCTGGAAAATCGTTTCACAGCTGAGCTATTGAACACAAGAACGAGTCGAAGAACCAACCCATTCTCATGTGACAAATGTCAATCATGTACATATGTTGGGGACGCTTTGGCGTGACTCCCGACTATGCACCGGTGCCGAAGGGATCAATGACGCTAGTTCCTCGGAGCATCTTCATCTCCATTGAAATACCGGTAGAACAAGGATAGCATTATAGGATAGGAGAATCTATCAAACAATCCATCTGCCCATTTCTGCGCAGAGTCAAGGGTATTTTTCAGGTATTTTAGAGTTCCAGACCAGAGCTGGCTTGCCAAATTCAACCGTGGGGCACTTGTGATTTGTACAGGGTTAGCAGTTGTGTACTATTAAAGTATCTGCATGCCCTATACAGTACGCCCAGCTTCTGAGAGGCTAACATGACTCTGGTTTCGATGGAGCCCCCATATCTGAGCTGGTCACTTAGAGTTACACCAAGCATATCGATGGAGGGCCTGTTCGGAAGATTGCTTCGGTTGAAGGAAACTAGATTTTCATTTCGATCCCTTTTATACGTAATCAGACAAGATTGGGTCTTTGAAACATTAAATTCAACGAGGTTATTTTTACCTCAAGAGAAAACGCTCTCGAGGTAACCATTCATTCTTTGCTTCAAAACCCTCCAAGACGTTGGAGTTTATAAATGGATTATCCAGCTGATTAGTCAGACATCTCCAAATACTATGTTTTGATATAATGAGGAAAGCAATATTCTAATGCTCACAATAAATCAAATAATATTTACACATGTCTGTGTTTTACATATTAAATATGCTTTCAAATACTGTTTAAATCATGTTTCTCACCATGATAGTATGGGAGACACAACGATTTCTATCAGACCTTCAATTTGGGAGGCGGGTATGGGTACTGCCGTCCCGGGAACCATTTATTGGATAACCAACACTTCTGCCATAGGTCACCCCAAGTGGTTCCCTACGTTTAGCGGGGGTGCCTGGGTTCATAGGGTGAGGTTTGTCCGGGTCTTGGCGGCGGATTCGTCTGCCCAACAGCTGCGTAACAGGGCGGATCGGGAGAGAATGGTTGAGAAAGTCCCTTTGACTTCTTCAGCCGAACTCTCTCTTAACATCGCCTTGCACCGCAATGTGAGGGATGGATGGATACATACGTCCATCACTCCTGGACACACCCTTTTCCTTCCCAGAACTTCCTCTCCTTTCTTTCCTAAAAAGATCCTCCACACAGCATCCCCAAAGATGATAAAGGTCCTGAGGGGAATTATTTTCCTCAGGGCCTCCTGTGTGGAGCTAAAGTAAAAAAAAAAAAAAAAACCTATAAGAGTTGTTCTGAAAAGTGAAGAAATTAGCCTAAGTGGTTAAAATATATGATATAGGTATAGTTAATTAAGTAGGTATTTAAATAATATTTATCTGATTCTGACGGCCGACGTAGTCGAGGGGTGTAAGGCTCTTGACTCTCAATCCGAAGGTCGCGGGATCGAATCCCAGCGTAGGCAAATAAATACAATTCGTTTAATTTGTGTTATTTTACAATTCGTTCATTTAAAATAATTTGCAGTATTTTTGCGGCACGTTCCAGAGTGGAAGATACTCTCAGTTTCGCCCTGGTGTAACGGAATTGATACATATTGAACACCATTCAGAATTGAAACGTTGCTTGAAATGGCTTTAGCCTTGTTTGGTGACTAGATCTGAATAGGCAAATTTTTTTATATTAACTCCACACAGGAGGCCCTGAGGAAAATAATTCCCCGCAGGGCCTATGTCATCATTAGAGAATCTGTGCAGAAGGTTTTTTTTAGGAAAGCAAGGAGAGGAAGTTCTGGGAAGGAAAAGGGTATAAGGGGTGGGTAGGAATCTGGGGGTCAGTGTGTCCAGGAGTGTCGGACGTATGGGTCCATCCCTTTCACTGCGGTGTTCGGCTGGAGCAGTCAAAGGGACTCCCTCAACCATTCTCTCCCCATCCGGCCTGCATGCAGCTGGGGGGCAGATGCATCCGCCGCCTAGACCGGACAAACCTCACCCCATGAACCCGGGCACCTCTGATAAGTCATCCAACGTAGTGAACCATTGGGGTGACCTATGGCAGAGGTGTTGGTTATCCAATAACTGGTATCCTGGTAAGCCAATTGGGGATGCCATAGTCTCACTGGCTCCAGACGGGAGCAGCTGGGACTATTCACATAACTTTTGTTTTTTAATCAGATAAATACATAAAGGTTAACGAAGAGTTGTTCTGATTTTTTGCAGGTCGTTATCTAAGACCTCCCCTTTGTACATGAAGCGCAATACCGAGCACGATCCGCCGTATTGGCGCGGTCAGGTGTGGGCCAACATCAACTACCTCGCCGTGGCCGCCTTGCACCACTACGCCGCGCAACCGGGCACCACACAAGCACGCGCCCAGCAGCTGTACGCAGGTCTTCGGGACAATGTTGTAGGTGAGTCTGATCGGAGGCCAAGCAATGAGAAGTAACAGACTAAATCCAGTTGATTAGTCAGACATCTCCAAATATTAAGTTTTGAGATGATGAGGAAAGCTAGTTGGCCCCCCAAAATGATATCTATATATATAAAAATCAAAATATGTTTGTATGTAGATTGTCTATGCATTGCTAAACCTTTCATCCGATTGCGTTGAAACTTCGGGGATTTAAAGTGCGCATGCCCGCGATGGTTTCTATATTCAAAAGTGAGCTCTAGTGTCATGAAATTTTGCATTGCTGAACCGTTCATCTGATTGCGATGTCACTTTGGGGATTTGATGTGTGACAAAATATCCATGACAAACTATCCTATGGATAAAATATCTCCGACAAAATATCATACGGACAAAACAAAATATCTACTAAAATCTAACCTAACAAAAAAAAGGGACAAAAATAATAGACAATGTGTAAAGACAATAAATTATTGTTCAAAAATGGTAAAATCAGGTTAAGTTAGGTTAGGTTAGGTTAAGTTAGATTAGGTTAAGTTGGGTAAGGTTAGATTGTGTCGGAAATATTTTGTCGCGGACTGAAAACGCACAGTATCTAATAATAATGATTGTTATTGTTGCAGATAACATAATGCGGCAGTATCTAAAGAGTGGCTATGTGTGGGAGCAGTATAATGATGCTACCGGCGAGGGATCGGGCTGTCGGCCCTTCACCGGCTGGAGTAGCCTTGTGGTTCTCATGATGGCGGAGCAATACTAGCTAAATCCACAATCAGTGTAACATCGGTGTCTCTCTTGGTGAACCATGTAACAATTTGTTGGCAGAGCAGTCCCCACAATCAGTGTAACACCGCACAAATAGTGTTTTAGCAGAACAGTACAAGTTATCAATGTAACATGGTGTTTCTCTTAGAGCAACATTGGAACAATAGTGATGGTGGTGTGGTACTAGCCTCGCAATCAGTGTAACATCGGTGTTTCTCTTATTGCAACTTTGCGACAATGGTGATGGTGGAGCGGTAATAGCCCTACAATCAGTGTTATATCAGTGTTTCTCTTGGTGCAACCTCATTATAATAGTGATGGCGGAGCAGAAGTAAGCCCTGCAATCAGTATAACACCGCACAAATAGTGATAGTAGAGCATTACATGTCGTCAGTGAAATATCGGTGTTTTTCTTAGAGCAACATTGTGACAATAGTGATGGTGGAGCGGTAATAGCCCTGCAATCAGTGTAACATCAGTGTTTCTCTTGGTCCAACATTATTATAATAGTGATGGCGAAGTAATAGTAAGCCCTGCAATCAGTGTAACACCGCACAAACAGTGATAGCAGAGCAGTACAAGTCATCAGTGTAACATCGATGTTTCTCTGAGTGTAACATTGCAGCAATAGTGATGATGGAGTGGTACTAGCTCGCAATCAGTGTAACACCGTGCCAGTAATATTGGCGGAGCATTACTAACCAGTGAAACATCGGTGTTTCTCTTGGTGCAACATCATGAAAATAGTGTATTAACCCCAGTAATCAATGTATCATGATTAATCTTGCCGCAACAACATTGCAATTGTGGTGGGTAATCAGTGCTAGCTCCAGTAATCAAAGTAACACCACAACAATAGCGATGGGAGAGCAAATGCCAGATGTCTGTTTAAATCGGCGTTACTGCTAGTGACACTACGCCTCCCAATTGACATTGGTGTTACTTTTAGTGCAACATACACACAGTAACAATGAATTCAATACTTATTGAACTTTACTTATAATGTAGTACTGATTTCACAGTATAACATCGCACTACCCTTAATGTAACATAGTTTTCTTTGACTGTGTTCGCCATTTTCAAACACATGTAGTAACACCGCCACTCAAAGCGTAGTGTAACACTGCACCACATAATTTTTAAATTTTATTTTCAAAATATATGCATTTACTTTTATATTCTATATCATAAATCTGAACTTAAAAGTAGAACTTGTCTTCCTAAAAACTCTAAAACGGTGATCTCCGTACACTTTATTTCTGTCAGAAATTTCCAATGTTCAATGCAGCCGTGGCTTGTGTAATTTTTGAGTCCTACTGAACACTGACAGTGATCTCCGGCGTGTACACTTTGTATCTGTCTGAAATTTCCAACTCAACACAACCAGTTATTATTTGTGTCCCACTAGACAGTGAGCTCTGGCATTATGAAATTTGTACACTTTGTTTCTGCCTGAAATTTCCAACTCAAAGCAACCACGAGTTATGCAGTTATTTGTGTCCCACTAGACAGTGAGCTCTGGCATTATGAAATTTGTACACTTTGTTTCTGCCTGAAATTTCCAACTCAACGTAACCACGAGTTATGCAGTTATTTGTGTCCCACTAGACAGTGAGCTCTGGCATTATGAAATTTGTACACTTTGTTTCTGCCTGAAATTTCCAACTCAACGCAACCACGAGTTATGCAGTTATTTGTGTCCCACTAGACAGTGAGCTCTGGCATTATGAAATTTGTACACTTTGTTTCTGCCTGAAATTTCCAACTCAACGTAACCACGAGTTATGCAGTTATTTGTGTCCCACTAGACAGTGAGCTCTGGCATTATGAAATTTGTACACTTTGTTTCTGCCTGAAATTTCCAACTCAACGCAACCACGAGTTATGCAGTTATTTGTGTCCCACTAGACAGTGAGCTCTGGCGTGATGAAATTTGTACACTTTGTTTCTGTCTGAAATTTCCAGCTCAATGCAACCATGAGTTATATAGTTACTTGTGTCCCAATG
Source organism: Limnephilus rhombicus (assembly GCA_929108145.2). Lineage (NCBI taxonomy): Eukaryota > Metazoa > Arthropoda > Insecta > Trichoptera > Limnephilidae > Limnephilus > Limnephilus rhombicus. Next base: position 20,186,436 of record OV815290.1, on the reverse strand, counting down.
AACACTCTGACAGTGAGCTCTGGTGTCATGAAATTTGTACACCTTGTCTCTGTCTGAGATTTCCGCCTCAACGCGACCATGAATTGTGTAGTTATTTGTGTTCCACTGAACAGTCTGACAGTGAGCTCTGGGGTCATGAAATTTGTACAACTTTTTCTGTCTGCAAATAATTTTAACAGGGTAATATTCCCAGCCACATTCCACAATTGTGGCTAATGTAGCCACAAAAAATATGTAATATTTAAAATTAGGGATTCCTCTGATGTTAACCAACTTCCAATACGATAGGGCATAACATAAGAACATTAGTAGTAACAAAAATAGTGTGCGGTGGAAAGTACTTTCAGTATCGCCCTGTTCAATGTTCTGTATTCAAATGTGATTTGAATATAATTAGTGATTATACACAGACTGCTCACATCATTGGGGCTGCAATAGAATCCCGGTTCAGCCAAGAAGAAAATGTGTACATACTAAAAAAAATTATGAATACATTGAAAGAAGTGTGGTCGCTATACTGATTTGAAAAAAAAACTGATTTCAATAATATCTTTAGACTTCTAGGCTAATTTCAACTGAAGTAAGATAAAATTGACCTTACTTCAGGTGAACATGCTCAGAACACACTTCTATTGTTTAATCTCTTCAGGGGATAAGAAATAAAGGTTGTGTAATTTTTTGTTTTTGTTTTTATTTTAAAAAGAAATTAAATAATGTGATATAATATTTGAAGAAATAAATTATATTATGACATATATTGTGATTTTATTTCACCTCCTAAAAAAATAATGCATTTTTTGTGTATTTGCAACAAGAGTGGAAGATGCTCTCAGTATGGCCCTGGTGAGAGAACACGTTCATGAATGAAAATGGCTTTAGCTGTATTTAGTGATCAGATCTGAATATCCAGATGTTTCTCTATCTACCTCTTTGTCAATCTTCCATTTACCACTTCCTTCAGCCTCACAACCAGGGGGGTATAATTCCGACCTTTTTTGTGATCAAAGATCATTTTGAAGACCCCCCCCCTTAACGTGTCACGTAGTATGGGTACGTTCCCTAACTAGAAAAGTCTGAACTAGAAACTCGAAAAAATAAATTAAATAATACATGTAAAGTTAATTTTTGAAGTCGTAGACATTTTAGTTGCTGCACTCTTGAAGTTACGCACTTTTAAAGTGCCACACTTTTCAAGTGCCAGATTCTTAAAGTGCCGAAGTGCCGAACTTTTGAGGTGCCGCACTTTCGAAGGGCCCCACTTTTGAAGAGCCGGGCTTTTGAAGTGTCGGACTTTTGAAGTGCCGCGCTTTTAGAGTGCCTCATTTTTGAGTGCCTCACTTTTGAGGTGCCGAATTTTTTAGTGCCATACTTTCGGGAGTGTTGCACTTTTGAAGTTCCATTCTTTTGAAAAATTGCCGAAACAGTAAAATTCTTCTATTATTACTTTTTATTCATGAATTTATTTATTTTTATTTATTACCCGCTAAACTATTTATTTTATTTACTGAAAGTATCTTGTCAGCAGGAGATTAGTTCCACAGATTAGTTACAACCACAAATTAAATAATCATAAATGCATTAGCGTAGCAACAACATAAACAAATACTCATATAACATACCTACCACCATTGTGATGTGGAATAGGAAAATATATATATTTTAATAAAACAAATTATTTCATTTCCAGTGTAAAATTTTATTTAATAAGCGTATTTATAATGAAAAAAATGAATAATTGTCATATTATAAATTATTGCATTACTACATCATTATATCAACCTAAAATCTAACCTGTTTCCTTGGAAAGTAAAAACTATACAAACCTAATACTAGCACGCTTGTACCACATGATATGCACCGTCCCGTTCCTACAGAATTGGACACTGTGGATCGTGCATATCACATGGTACAAGCATGCCAGAACAAGGTTCTGGTCAGTGGCGACAAGTGAAATGTTCAATTGAAAAAATGTCACCGAACATATAGCAAAATGACATCTAAATTTTTTAGTCCAAATAAGCTCAGATATTGCTGGTTAAATAACAAATATAAACGAAATATGAAAAAGTACAAGACACGGAAAAATTTAAAAAAACTAACAGTCACAACTGGAACTCGAACCCCAGGATATCTCGTCTTACCTAAATGATATTTTATAATTGATGGGAATAACCTTCAAAACTTATTACAAAAGAGAGTTAGATATTCCAATAAAAAAATTATATTAATTTAGACTTTTAGAAAAAGGATATGTTCATCCGAGACCCTATCCAGGTTACAAACCAGTTATTCCAACATTTGTTTCCATTTAAAAAGGTAGCTGCCAATAATATGAGTTAATAAGGAACTCCAGTGAAAAATATTATGGCTCTAAAAAAATATGTTCATGTAGACCAATAAACGCTGATTCTGAATATATAAGTTTTATTTCATAATATTAAACGTAGAGTTCTTAAAAAATTATTAAAAAGTGCATTTTTAAACCTCTCGTCAAAACACACTGTAAAGTTGGTATTACTGAATGGTTAGTGCTGACGTCACGCGTCACCAGTCATTGTACTGAAATATTTGATTATGTAGGTATGACATAAGCCATCAGTATTAACAACATTTCATGTTATTCATTATTTCATACTGTTTATAGAGATATAGTTGTTGTGTTTATTGAAATAATATTTAAGCTTAAATAATTCAGTATCAAAAACAGAGGTATCTCTATTAGTTTATTTCTATTATTTAAAATATTGAAAAACTACTGCACAAAAAAATAGTAATGCTACTTCTAGGGAGAATGCTTCGAATAACGCTATTCAAAATGGCGGCACTTGATCAGCTGATTGCCCAATCCTATAGTAATTTTTCAGGAGTGATGACGTCACACGATTCACCGTACATACGGTGGTCTTAGGGGGATTGTGAAAAATTAAAACTTTGACAATTATTTTAACTATTAAAACTAACTCTAAAAATAAAAATAAAAATGCAGTTATTTAAGTAAGAAGGTCATATTCATTTAAAAAAATAAAAAAAATTGGACTGGAGTTCTCTATTAGTCGAAGACAAAGTTGTTGATTCTGAAATTTGAAATATGAGATTGACAAAAATAATTTAAAAATAAGAGGCCGAATTGGTTAAGGCGTTCGTCCCAGTAAGATGAGAGATCCTGGAAAAGTCCCAGTTGAGACTATTAGCTTTTTTATTTTTCTGTGTCTTATTCTTTTTCATATTTCGTTGAGATTGTTATTATTATTATAATTATCTTCTGCTTGATGGGAATAACCTTCAAACGTTATTATAAAATAGAGTTCTTCTAATAAAAAATTGAATATAAATAAATGTTCAACAGTGACATCTATGTTTTATAACGTGAAGTATATAAGTGGTTACGCTAATTTACCACTTATTTAATTAAATCTGGTAAAAGCAATATTAACTCTTCTCTGAAAGAAGGTAAGGTGGCTCACAGATGCGATAGGCTAATTGACTGATAACTTCAGTCGGGTGAGAGTGGCCAAGAATAAAGAAAACTATGATTCTGAATATACGTACACATTATAACACTTATTGAAAATATATACTATATTTATCCAGTGGAGCGCTTTTTGCCACAATGTGGCACTATTTAAAATACCTCGGATTGCTTTTCTGCCAATTTTCCCTTTTTTGTAAGTAATTAAGTAGAAGTTTACAATTTTATAATATTTTTTTTACAAATCCTACAAATATGTGAAAATCAACAAAAGATAAGGTGAATTCATTGGCTATATAGAACTATAATCAATTTCTATGTCTCCATATTAAAATTCGGAGGTATTATTTTTTGTTAACCTGTAATCGGCCGGAAACGCGCGCTTTGTGCGAATGCGCGAAAAAAATATTTAAAAAAAAATAAGTTTGTCTGTGATTTTGACCCTTCTATGTACAGAATTTGTATGAAGGACGAGGTCAGAATCGCTTGCGCCAACATTTCCCCATAACTTGGGTAAAAATTTCATTCACCTTGCAACCCAGAATATTTTTAAATGATTTTATCTGTGGCATCAAAATGTCAAATTTGCCGCGATTCTTTCTGTCAAAGTCGATGCGTGTTACTTGACGAAAACATCGTAAAACCTATTAATTAACGTAATTAATGCAAGTAATGTTGTTTTGGTACATAGTTTATTGTTCTAGGAATATGTTTCGGTCAATAAAATATACGACAGCTCAAAATTAATCCACAAAACATTCAATTCAAAATTCAAAGTGGTGCTTTGTTAGGGAATTTTCGTGGCTTGTCACAGGTTAATGTGGGCGGAAAATATTCAAAATGATCACTAAAAAATCTCGAGCAATTGGAGAAAAAAGTTTTAAATTGCGCTGTCGCTCCAGTGGATATTGGCCTTTGCTAGACGATAAATGTTATCACTTATTAAAAAAGCCACTCATTCTTCAGAAAAATAGTTGTAGAGAAATTACAATGTGAATGGAATTATAGTTGACTATATGAAATGTCTTCAAAATAATTTATATTACATGTTCGACATCGATGGAGGTTTGACGTTGAATCTAAATAATGCTAATTTAAAATGCTTTATTTACTGTTATAAACGTACTTAGAAAAATTATTTTTTTAAAGTTTGTTCACGATCTTAGTTTCAAAATTCCACAATCTGAGTTTGAAAGATTCAGAACATCAGTTAGAAAGCTTCACAATCCATGAATGTTCCACAATCTATGTTTGAAAGATTCAGAACATCAGTTAGAAAGCTTCACAATCCATGAATGTTCCACAATCTATGTTTGAAAGATTCAGAACATCAGTTAGAAAGTTTCACAATCCATGAATGTTCCGCAATCTATGTTTGGAAGACATTAATAAGTTTTAATGTTTACTGACAATGTTTGAAAGATTCAGAACATAAGTATGAATGTTTACAATCTTTACTCGAAAGATTATTTCGTAACCTGTGTTTGAAAGATTCAAAACACGAGTTTTAATGTTCACAATCAATGTTTGAATGATTCACAACATGAGTTTGAATGTTTCCCAATCTGTGTTTGAAAGACTCAAAGCATGGGTTTTAACATTTACAATCAATGTTTGAATGAACTCACAACATGAGTTTGAATGTTTCACAATCTGTGTTTGAAAGATCCAAAACATGAGTATTAATGTTTACAATCAATGTTTGAATGATTAACAAAATGAGTTTGAATGTTTCACAATCACTCACAATCTATGTTTGAAAGATTCAGAACAACTTATTATACAAATCATGCAATGTCCAGTGTTTTAAATATAATGTCCGCCGCATGCAAAGGCGTATCTTCTCCAAGCATAAACTTTTTGATTAAAAGTGTTTTTATCGGAAGTGACCTGCCAGGTAAGTACGTTTTCTGTATCTATTTGTAAATAGCAAAATTAGATAGAGCCTAAGAATTCTTAATAAATTGTACAGCGCCCTTGAGGTGATTTTTCACAAAAATATCCAATTATAATTAGTACTAACAATTCAGAATATAATACATGTTTACAATGTATACACAATCTATGTTTGAAAGATTCAAAACAACAGTTTGAATAACATAATGCACATAATGTATGTTTGAAAGGCTCAAAACAAAAGTTTAAATAACATAATATACACACTCTATGTATGAAAGATTCAGAACAACAGTTTCAATAATATAATACATACAATCTATGTTTGAAAGATTCAAAACAAAAGTTCTAATAAAATAATACATACAATCTATGTTTGAAAGATTCAAAACAAAATTTCTAATAAAATAATACATACAATCTATGTTTGAAAGATTCAAAACAAAAGTTTTAATAATATAATATAAGCTATGTTTGAAACTTTCAAAACATGAGTTTGAAAGAAACTGAAAACATATTTCAATTTTGACAAGTTTTCCATCAGTTTTTTGTTTAAATCATATCCTCATAATATACATACACAAAATATCTACAATGAAAGGAAACAACACACCATCTGTCCACAATCTGACTTTGAGAAGTTCACAACACAAGTTAGTTTGAGAGTCACATAGCGCGCACACGTCACAGAGGCGCGAGCATTCCCCTTACGGGGAGCGCGTCCTACCCGCTCAGATCGCCGTGATCAAACAGGTCTTGGTCGTATATGGCCGCGCGGACGGTTCTGCCGCCGAAGTAGCGGCCGTTAAGTGCTTCCACGGCCGACTCAGCCTCTGAAAACATTAATTAAAATTATTTTTAAATTCCATAAACAGTACAATAAATTCTACAATATTATAACACACTCAACGCCTGTATTTTTTCTTTTTTCTTCTCATTTATTTTCATTCCTTTTATTTTTTATTCTCATTTCCTTAACCGATGACAGGCCGGAGACGCGCCGGGGCGCGCGTCACATGCGCATGCGCAAGAAAATAATTCAAATATTTGAATAATATTTTTGTAAAAAAACTTTTGGTCTGCGATTTTGGCCCTTCTATGTACATAATTTGTATGAAGAACAGTGTCAGAATCGCTTGCGCCAACAGTACTCTATGATTTTATTTTTATTTTTTTTTATTATAATCCTAATTTTTTTATGTTACATAGGTGATTGTGCTGTGCCTGTCTCACTAGGAGTTCCTGTGTTGAGAGCAGGCGCATTTTAACATAAATAGTTTAAAAATAGTGTATAAAGGATAACAACAACAATGTTATTTACATTAGAGTAAAAGTACAAGGACAATCAGCATCGTATCAATGGGTTGGCTGCATTAGGAGCTTCTAAAAATATTGTTGATATATGATCTGTCTTTGGTAGCGATCCAAAACTTGGTGTCTGTTTTGTAGTTTACGTGATTAGTGTGCTGTCTAATGGTCAGTGGAAGTGTATTATAAAGTTTTGTTGCAAAGTACCTGAAGTTTCTTTGACCAAATGTTGTTTTGGCGAAAGGGATAAGTAAGAGATTTTGCCCTTTGGTTCTCGTATCACGAACAGTTTGGATATTGTCAAAAATAGTTCTATGTTTGAATATATAAATGATAAATGATACGCCTTGAAGTTTCATTCACCTTGCAACACTAGAATATTTTTAAAACGATTTCTTCTATGACAATCACCTGTCAGAATTTGCCGCGATTTTAACTGTCGCAACCGATGCGTGTTCCGCGACTAAAACATCGTAAAACCTATTAATTTACGTAATAAATGCAAGTAATGTTGTTTTGGTAGATAGTTTATTGTGTTGTGAACGTGTTTCAGTCAATAAAATATACTTTTATTTTTATTTTAACTTTATGAGTAAAACCTCAAATTGTAATATTTAATTAAATGAAGACAATATAAGCGAAACTCAATCGAAAATCTGAAAACAGAAAAATCAGAAAAAGATATTGACACATCTGGGACTCGAACCCAGGACCTCTCGCTTACCGGGCGAACGCGCTAACCACTGCGCCACCGTGTCGATATCCAATTCGGTCACTTTTAACTGTATCATACTTCGACTAAGAACCACCCACACTATCTTCATTTTTCTTAACGCATATACTATTGGCTGCTATCTTTATGTATGATTGCAAGATTCAAACCCGAACTAAATGCTCTCTAGATAGTGTCTGGATAAATCTTTATCCATTTTATTTAATATGCGACATCAATTGACTTTTCTGCAAGTCTAGGATGAATATTTTTATTTTTATTTTAACTTTATGAGTAAAACCTCAAATTGTAATATTTAATTAAATGAAGACAATATAAGCGAAACTCAATCGAAAATCTGAAAACAGAAAAATCAGAAAAAGATATTGACACATCTGGGACTCGAACCCAGGACCTCTCGCTTACCGGGCGAACGCGCTAACCACTGCGCCACCGTGTCGATATCCAATTCGGTCACTTTTAACTGTATCATACTTCGACTAAGAACCACCCACACTATCTTCATTTTTCTTAACGCATATACTATTGGCTGCTATCTTTATGTATGATTGCAAGATTCAAACCCGAACTAAATGCTCTCTAGATAGTGTCTGGATAAATCTTTATCCATTTTATTTAATATGCGACATCAATTGACTTTTCTGCAAGTCTAGGATGAATATTTTTATTTTTATTTTAACTTTATGAGTAAAACCTCAAATTGTAATATTTAATTAAATGAAGACAATATAAGCGAAACTCAATCGAAAATCTGAAAACAGAAAAATCAGAAAAAGATATTGACACATCTGGGACTCGAACCCAGGACCTCTCGCTTACCGGGCGAACGCGCTAACCACTGCGCCACCGTGTCGATATCCAATTCGGTCACTTTTAACTGTATCATACTTCGACTAAGAACCACCCACACTATCTTCATTTTTCTTAACGCATATACTATTGGCTGCTATCTTTATGTATGATTGCAAGATTCAAACCCGAACTAAATGCTCTCTAGATAGTGTCTGGATAAATCTTTATCCATTTTATTTAATATGCGACATCAATTGACTTTTCTGCAAGTCTAGGATGAATATTTTTATTTTTATTTTAACTTTATGAGTAAAACCTCAAATTGTAATATTTAATTAAATGAAGACAATATAAGCGAAACTCAATCGAAAATCTGAAAACAGAAAAATCAGAAAAAGATATTGACACATCTGGGACTCGAACCCAGGACCTCTCGCTTACCGGGCGAACGCGCTAACCACTGCGCCACCGTGTCGATATCCAATTCGGTCACTTTTAACTGTATCATACTTCGACTAAGAACCACCCACACTATCTTCATTTTTCTTAACGCATATACTATTGGCTGCTATCTTTATGTATGATTGCAAGATTCAAACCCGAACTAAATGCTCTCTAGATAGTGTCTGGATAAATCTTTATCCATTTTATTTAATATGCGACATCAATTGACTTTTCTGCAAGTCTAGGATGAGTTTCGCTTATATTGTCTTCATTTAATTAAATATTACAATTTGAGGTTTTACTCATAAAGTTAAAATAAAAATAAAAATATTCATCCTAGACTTGCAGAAAAGTCAATTGATGTCGCATATTAAATAAAATGGATAAAGATTTATCCAGACACTATCTAGAGAGCATTTAGTTCGGGTTTGAATCTTGCAATCATACATAAAGATAGCAGCCAATAGTATATGCGTTAAGAAAAATGAAGATAGTGTGGGTGGTTCTTAGTCGAAGTATGATACAGTTAAAAGTGACCGAATTGGATATCGACACGGTGGCGCAGTGGTTAGCGCGTTCGCCCGGTAAGCGAGAGGTCCTGGGTTCGAGTCCCAGATGTGTCAATATCTTTTTCTGATTTTTCTGTTTTCAGATTTTCGATTGAGTTTCGCTTATATTGTCTTCATTTAATTAAATATTACAATTTGAGGTTTTACTCATAAAGTTAAAATAAAAATAAAAATATTCATCCTAGACTTGCAGAAAAGTCAATTGATGTCGCATATTAAATAAAATGGATAAAGATTTATCCAGACACTATCTAGAGAGCATTTAGTTCGGGTTTGAATCTTGCAATCATACATAAAGATAGCAGCCAATAGTATATGCGTTAAGAAAAATGAAGATAGTGTGGGTGGTTCTTAGTCGAAGTATGATACAGTTAAAAGTGACCGAATTGGATATCGACACGGTGGCGCAGTGGTTAGCGCGTTCGCCCGGTAAGCGAGAGGTCCTGGGTTCGAGTCCCAGATGTGTCAATATCTTTTTCTGATTTTTCTGTTTTCAGATTTTCGATTGAGTTTCGCTTATATTGTCTTCATTTAATTAAATAATAAAATATACAATAACTCAAAATTAATCAACAAAAATTCAATTCAAAGTTCAAAATGGTGCTTTTTAGTGTTTTTTCGTGAATTTTAGTGAAATGGCCTGGCCTTTGACCGGTTAAGACATTAACCCTTAACCTGTCAAAGGCCTGCAAATTCCAGGAAAAATACGGAAATTTCGTAACAAAACACGATTTTGAATTTTGAATTGAATATTTTGTGGATTAATTTTGAGTTATTGTATATTTTATTGACCGAAACACATTCCTAGAACAATAAACTATGTACCAAAACAACATTACTTGCGTTAATTAGGTAAATTAATAGGTTTTACGATGTTTTAGTCGAGGAACATGCATCAACTTTGACAGCTAAAATTTGCGGCAAATCTGACAATCTTGTACCACAGATAAAATCATTTTAAAAATATTCTGGGGTTGCAAGGTGAATGAAACTAGTGGCTATATCATCAATGATGTTAGCGCAAGCGATTCTGACCGTGTTTTCATACAAATTCTGTACATAGAAGGGTCAAAATCGCAGACAAACATATTTATTTCGCGCATGCGCACAAGCTGCGCGCATATGAGCGGCTTCGGCCGATTAGAGGTTAAAGTCTATTTGTTCGGTTTTCGCAACAACTCATATAGGTCTCATAGAAATCAGTGTATCTCCCTTAGAGCCCTTTCACACTACGAAAACAACGACCAAAACATTTTATTCGCTCATTCTTCAGTAGACAGTCGTGCGCAATGGACGACGATGAAGCTCTTCTTGTCATGTGGTACTTATTAAAAAGAAGGAAAAAAGTGAAAAGAAAATTTTGGGTACACCCAATTATAGCTGAAATTTCTCGCCAAGCCGATAATTTTAATGAATTATTTTTATATCCTTCTGTCGTTTTATCCCATAGCACAACTCTCTCTTCGACCGGTGAGATTAAATTTTTGGGATTTATTTCCTAATCCATTATTGTGATTATTACTATAATAAATATTATATAATAATATTATAAACGCCAAACGCGTGCCCCATAAAAACACAACCGCGTAATTTGCCTGCTTGCTTGCGTCTGGGAGTGGGCTGTGGGGAAGCGGGGTGTGGCGGGGTCAAAACGGATCCTTTCTCCGTGTAGTGTGAACAGCTCCATTGAAATGTATGAGCCAGCGCATTCTGTTCCGGCTTCAAAACAGACGCTCTGCGTAGGCAAAAAAATGAGGTGACAATAACATTTATAATACACTTGCCTAAAATTAAAATCAAATATGTTTTTATTTTTTTCGTTATTGGCAATTTTAATTATAAAAAACGTAAGGTGAGCCATTTTTAAATTTTTTTTGTTTTTGTGCAAAATGCTTGTAGGTATTTCAAAAATTGTACGTTTATTTCGATTTATAAAATTTGGAAGCGTATTTTATCACCTTTCAAAAACAGTTTTTAGTTTTGGAAAGTGTTCAGAAATATTCCATTTATTTGGATTCTTATGTAAAGCGGAAATATTTTTACCCTGACATAATACGGTCGAGGCTTGAAGGGTTAAAATTAAATTAAATTCCTGCCACCTTGACTCTTATGCAGGCGCCAGACAGAAGTTCAAATAAGTGATCACTTCTTTGAAGACTTTGCGCACACATTTGGTCACATATTGTTGTATCTGCCAGACATGTGTCAAAGATTTGATCACTCCTTTGAGCTCACAGTTTTCAAATAGACTTCACACAACATGGACGACGATTTGGTTGACACAGTTTGCTTATATTATTTATGTGCGTCTAATTATTTATATTATCTAATTAATTTATCTAATTATATTTATCTAATTATATTTATCTAAATATATTTATCTAATTAATTCTTCGATAGAGCAAGGTATTGAAAAGTGGTGTTTAATTCGGTTCCAGGCGTCATTGATGTTTCGATTTTTATGCCCTTTACGTTTCGGATCCCATATATCTGGCTCTATTTGCATCAACTCTATAAACTCGAAAACGCTCTCATTATTCCACTCCATTGTTAGTTCGTTTGGCTGTTAACGCACGACTAGTCTCCACGGCGACGCTCGCGCAACTTAGCTTCGCGCAGTGTGGCAGGCACGCAAACTTTGAACTTTGATCCCTTTGATGTGTGCTAAAAAACCGATACGGAACGGCAAAGCGCACTTAAGGTATCATTTATGTGACAACAGTGTCAAATGCCCGTGCCACACATGTGAACACTTATTTGATCACTTCTTTGAATTCGTGTCTGGCGCCTGCATCAGACTCATTCACTTCTCAAAGTTTCTTCTTCCCAGAACTTCCTCTCCTTCCTTTCCCAAAAAGACCCTCTACGCAGCAGGCCCTAAGGGTTTTTTTTCCTTAGGGCTTCCTGTATGGAGCTAATGTAATAAAAAAAGAGTGTGCTTTAGACCACATGACTGAAGTAAAACTACAAGACAAACCTCGTCCAATGAACCCAGGTACCCCTGCTAAGTTACCAAACGTAGCGAACAGGGTGATCTATGACCTAGGGGTGACATGTGACATTGGGGTGAAATATGACCATGAGGTGACCTACGACCTTGGGGTGACCTAAGACCTTGGGGGGACCCACGACCTTGGGGTTTTTTTTTTTTTACATTAACTCCACACAGGAGGCCCTGAGGAAAATAATTTCCCTCAGGGCCTATGTCATCTGGGATGCTGTGTGGAGGGTCTTTTTGAGGAGAGGAAGGAATGAACATTGGTCTTGAAGAGACCCATGTTGTAGGAAGGAGGAAACACAGAGGCCGGCAAATCATTCCACAGCCGAGCTGTTGAACACAAGAACGAGTCAAAGAAACGACCCGTTCTCATGTGACAAATGTTAACTGTGTACAAATGTTGGGCACGCGTTTGGCGTGTTTCCCGACTATGCACCGGTGCCGAAGGGATCAATGATGCTAGTTCCTCGGAGCATCTTCCATTGTAATACCGGTAGAACAAGGATAGCATTCCCACCCGACGCCTGTGCGCTAAAGATTGCAATCCGTCTGTTAAGATGGGAGAATCTATCAAACGGACCGCCCGTTTCTGCACAGAGTCGAGGGTATTTTTCAGGTATTTTGGAGCTCCAGACCAGAGGTGGCTGCCAAATTCAACCGTGGGGCGCACTTGCGATTTGTACAGGGTTAGCAGTTGTGTACTTTTAAAGTATCTGCGGGCCCTGTACAGTACGCCCAGTTTTTGGTGACCTTCGACCTTGGGGTGACCTTCGACCTTGGGGTGACCTACGACATCGGGGCGACCTACGACCTTGGGGTGACCATCCTTATCCTTATCACTCCCCAAATCAAGCGTGCGTAAAGGCCCGACCGTTAGCCTAGCAATCGATCACTGTTCGCATCGATTACCGTTCGATCTTCGTAACAATCACCACTTTTCGTAACGCATTCACCAGCTTACCCCCCAAGCCCAGCGTGCGTAAAGAGGTTTTACTTTTGGTATAAATTCTATGTATGTATGTATCTATGTAAAAGCCCCTACGGGCGTACAACAACAATAAATAAATAAATAAATAAAAAGCATGTTTCAAGAAAACTTTGTTTGTGACTCACCAGCCATGGTGTTGAACTCCACAAAGATCTTGACTATGACAGTAGGTATGGGGAGCTCCGTCTGCCTCTCATTGTAGATAATCACACGCCCCACCTGCCCGTACTTGCTGCACTCTTCCTGGATCTCCTCTTGCAGGGACTGGTCCACGTCATCCGGGCCCACCTACACACAGACACATGGACATGAGAATACTTTACATCAGGCAATTGAAGATATTTTGCAGTAAAATTAAGTTTTCAGATTGTTTTGGATTTTGGTACTTGTAAAAAAGAAAAATCATTCTCATAAATTTATCACATACATTGTTACGATACACATGTCAAGTATTATGACGTCACAGTCCCGTGGCGCGGGGAGTGTATTCCGCCGTCCCCCCTCGCAAGAAAGCACATACTGCCCCCCTCTCCGGCAGTCCCGCAAGCGGCCAGCGCCGCGGTGAGTGCATTCCATTGCCCCCCTTGCAAGAAATGACATACCGCACCCCTCCCCCACACAGTCCCGCGAGAAGCTAGCCCGCCGCCCGGCAGAAACCGACCGGCCGTCATTCCGACAGGCTGCGCACATCGCGGTACGCTCAGTAAATTCCCGCGAGATCGCCGATTTTAATGGCGTTCCAAATGGCCGATCTCAATAGTAGTATACAAGGTCGCGGACATGGCCCGCTCCACTTGGAGATCACCGCTACCTGCGCCAACCCCCGGATTGCTGCCCCTGGCTTCCTGCACCAGTCCACCAGCTGTGAGTTGAACCTCGATTTCCCCCTTGATTAATGTGTCCGCTAGCAATACTCGGTTGAAATGACCACACACCCAGAGAGATTTGAGAGACCCCTGCGTAGGAAATACCTAGGTAGGCCTTGATGTTGTTTTGTGACTAATAATTATGTTTTGCTAGATGTTGTAATTGTGTATACCAGACAATACAGATGTGTTTCACCCAGCTACCTCTTTCATTTGATGGGATCACGTGGGCGGGCTTTGGCAATTACCTATGTACCTTTTACCCCCTAGCTACCTACGACCTTGACGAGGAGAGGTTTCCTGCCTGCCGACAACATTGAGCTAGCCGAGAGCAAAAGGTAGGTGGCCTCCCCCCCCTTGGGACCTTGGGACCGCTACAACATCCATCCATCCATATAAATAAAAATGATTCGCCTAAATGTATGTACGCGCATAACTTCGGAACGACTTCATCAAATTGGATAATTATTTTTCTTTGTGTTCGTTATTGTCAGGACAAGGTTTGTATAAAACTACTGGTGAGCTCTGGCAATATAAAAATTTTATAAAAAAATTGCAATAGGTGGCACGCGAGCCGTTTGAAAATTGAATGTACCGAGACTGAATGTATGGAATGCAGGGAACTTTGTTGAGGGGAGGGGAACTCGGGAGAGGGGTTCACGGGACGGTGGAAGGGGGGAGTGGAGTGGGGGAAGGGGGGAGTGGAGTAGGGAGACGGAAGGCGGAGTGGGAACGCGAGGGGAAGAGGACGCAGGAGAGGAAGGGGAGGCGAAAGGGGAACGGGACGAATGGGAAAGGACACGCAGGGAGAAACAATTTATTTATTAAATGGCATAGCAACGCACGCCGGGAACCAGCTGGTTTATATTATATTTTGTGAAATGAGAACTATCTTGTTATTAGACCTTGAACTCTCCATGGGGGTTTTCATTTATTGCTTGAAAAGTGCCGCACTAGTAAATTTATTTTCGCAATCAAATCCGACTAGTATATTTTTTCCGCACATTTCTTAGAAGATCAAAAGCAACTGATCTAATTTTAATAAGTGGAGGGTGAGTGCAATGGACAAAGAAAGGAACAATAGTGAAACCCTCTCAAGAAGTTCTCTCAAGAAGTTTCATGGCTTAAGAAGTTTGTTTTTTCCGGTCCCTTGGAAAACTTCATAAGATAGTTTCACTGTAGCTACAAACTCGAGGTAATTAAGCTGACTGTTAAAATCCTTGTAGACTGCTCTTCTTTCCCTCCTCCATATGTTGTGCATATAAACCCTTGGTTAACCTTTCCTGGTCTGTAATGCGTAAATACTACACATTGCTTCTAATAACTTTTATATCTCTATAAATATAATGAATTCTGGATTCAGATTTTAGGTATTCCTCCGTTATACATTTACACACTGAATTAAAAAATAATATTTTAAATAATTAGCAAATTTAATTCAAAATCAGAGATATTTTGTTAAATATCGGGAATAAACCACAAATACAATCAACCGTGTGCCAGTGTGGACCGTGATACGCGAGGAGTGTGCGGGGGGAGATGACACGCTATGTGACGTCTCGCTCTACTTTGCTATACGGGAACACGAGAAACAGAGACCGCCGTGTTGTATTTCGACCGTCTATACCTACGACCGCGTAGTAGCTAAACATACATAGATGTATGTATGTATTGGGTAGCAGCCCAGCGCCCAGCGCCTCAGTCGTTCGCGGGCAATCCTTTGAGATGGTCTCCTCGCCCGTTTTTTGAGCAACGGACAATGGTTTTTTCATGTTTTCAGCAATTAAATTACAATTATTATCACTTGTAACACAAATTACGAAAAACAAAAGCGATTAGCTATGAATGTTCATATATTTACGATATAAAATCGATGATTTTAACACGTGAATTGATTACACAGCACCGGAGCGCGCGTATTTTTTTAGCACAGTAAGGGAAAGGTTAAGAATAATTTGTTCCAGTCTGAAGATGGCTTAAACAAGCTGAAACCGATTACGGTCAAATAATTTAAAGTGAAAATAAGATTTATATTTGTTTTATGGAATTGCACCATGAATTGTAAAATTGAAGAACCGAGGAAGGATAATATATGCGTGAGATAATAACAGAACGTAACACTGACCATGTTGTTGAGTATGACGACGCGGGACTCCTTGGTGCGCATGAGCCGCTGCATGACGAGGTGGCGCGCGCTCTGTCCCTTGATGCTCATGTGCTCCTGCTGCTGCAGAGTCTGAGGTTCTCCGCCGGCCAGGAGTTTGCGCTGAAGCTGCTCCTGTTGATGCTGCCTGGCCACCTCCATCCTTCTGGAACATTTGAGAACATACAGGACTATTGTACACAGACTAAGACAAATTAAATGTCCATCATTCCTTGTTCAATGCAGCGGTGTATTACGAGTGGTACAGGTGTTATATCTCAGGAAGCATTCACTGGATAACCAAAACCTCTGCCATAGGTCATCCAAAGTGGTTCGCTACATTTGATGACTTAGCAGGGGTGCCCGGTTCATGTGGTGAGATTTGTCCAGGTCTTGGCGCCGGATGCTTGGATCAGGAAAGACTGTTTGAGGGAGACCTTTTGACTTATCCAGCCGGACTCTCTCGACCCACAGCCTTGCAACGTAGCGGGAGGAATGGATTCATACGTCCGTCATTCCTGGACACATTGAACCCCAGATTCCTACCCATCCCATACCTTATTCCTTCCCAGAACTTTTCCTCTCCTTTTTTTCCATAAAAAACCCTTCACACAGCATCCCCAAAGATGACATAGACCCTGAGGGATTTTTTTTCTCTGGGCCTCCTACGTGGAAGTAATGTAAAAAAAAATAAAATATATGGGCTTGTCTAAAATTCTACCTAGTTGACATGTAAAATATATTTTTAAAATTAAAAATAGTGGAATTTTTTTTTTTTTATTTAAACTAGCACACAGGATGCCCTGAGGAAAATTATTCCCCTGGGGCCTATGTCATCATTCCGAGAGTCCGGCTGGAGAGGTCAAAAGGACTCCCTCAACCATTTTCTCCTGATCTGGCCAGCCATCCAGCTGGTGGGCAGACGCATCCCCGCCAAGACACAAACAAACATCACCCCATGAACCTGGGCATACCTGCCAAGTCACCAAACGTTGGGGTGACATATGGCAGGGGTTTTGGTTGTCCAACCCTCCACACAGCATCCCCAAAGATGACAGACCTGGACGGATATTATTTTTCTCAGGGCCTACATTTTAAAAGACGGTTAACAGCTGGTAGGTGATCCCATAGTAACGATTTTTTTATTCAAATTTAAGATAAGATTTAAGATAAGATTTAAGATTCATTCAAGATTGTAAGAGTTAAAATTTGCTAGTTCCTGGACACGATGTATTATGTATATTATCTCTGGGGTCCTATCAGTCATGGGCTTGGTCTTTAGTGATTGGCGTACCTCATAGCATCCACATTCCCATTGTGCTGCGCAACTGTCGGCGGGGCCTGCTGCTGGACCTGAAGGGGGGCGGGGGGCATCAGCGTGGGCGGAGGCAGTGCGGGGGGAGTAGCAACGGGCAGCAGGGGTGGCGCCGCCAGTGTGGGACTCTATTAACAAAATACATAATACTTTCACTGCCTTTGAAATAAATACAGGGTGTTAACCGGTCAAAGGCCGTGACATTTAGCGGAAATTCGCGGAACTTCGCAAAAAATCACTAAAAAACCACCACTTTGAATTTTGAATTGAATGTTTTGTTGATAAATTTTGAGCTATTGTATATTTTATTAACTGAAACACGTTCACAACACAATAAGCTATCTACTAAAACCACATTACTTGCATTTATTACGTAAATTAATAGGTTTTATGATCGTTTTATTCGCGATACACCCATTAATTGCGACCGTTAAATTCGCGGCAAATTCTGACAGCCGATTGTCATAGAAGATATCGTTTTAAAAATATTCCAGGGTGACTAGGTGAATGAAACTTGTAGCGTCTCCGAGAGTAATGACAGCGCAAGCGATCTGACACTGTTCTCCATACAAATTGTGTACATAGAAGGTCCAAAATCGTGGACCAAAAGTTTTTTGTCGGATGGATTATTCAAATATTTGAATTATTTTCTCGCGCATGCGCATATGACGCGCGCGCCGGCGCGTCTCCGGCCTCCCAGCGGTTAAGGGACGTACTTAACTTACTTTAACCAGTGATTGCTGACATTATTTGGAGTAAAAAATGTAAATGAAATTTTGGTGTCCCGTGACATTTTTGATGTTTTTTTTTTTTTTTTTTCTACAAAAACATTAAAAAATGGTAGTTGTTGAAGAGTTGGAGGCGGGGTAAGGGGTTCGTCGGACACCCGTCTGAGTGACCAGTGACGACATGCGGAAGAAATTTTTTTTTGTTTGATTTTGAAGAAAAAAATTTTGAAAAAAAAAAAAGTCGTCAAAAAAAGTCACCAAAAAAGTCAAAAAAAATACCAAAATTTCATTTACATTTTTTACTCCAAATAATGTCAGGAATCACTGGTTAAAGTAAGTCAAGTACGTCCCTTAACACCCTGTATATGCAAAGGAAATGTATTCCACATTGTCAATAAAGCAGAAGCATTTAAATAATATCAAAACTGACAGATCAACAGACCAGTCAGTGACTGAGTGGGCATCGCATTTGGGTCCAATCCGGGCATCGCATGTTCAATTCCTCGGCTGGCTAAGTCCTCCATCACAACACAAGCAACATTTTCACCACAAGTGTGGTGGTAGTAGGAGATTTTCAAACATTGTCAGGTTATTCGTAACCTTGGAATGTTTGTTTTTCTTTTGAAAAAATATTTTTTTAAATATGTTTTTCTCGCCGAATTTTTGATCGGCTGTTTACGGTTAAAATTAAGTCTTTCGTCAGTCGGGTCCATTGGGCGGGAAAACGCCAGACTTTTGCTTTGATAGTCAAGGTCAAAACATTGAAGGTCATAAATGTTTGACAATTTTTGTAGTGTTTGAGCTTCCCGTGTTCTGCGGAAAACAAAACAAAAACAAAACTTAAACATCCCATCTCTGGTGAAGCGGGAAGGCAGGCGGGGGCCGGCGGGGGGGGAGAATTCATTTTTTGACAGAAGATACGCGATGCGGTCGTGTGTGGACAAAACGGAATGGCCTTTTATGGTTATGTGCCATGAGCGAGCATAATCACGAGTTTAAAATATTATTATACCTAAAAATAATATAATAATCAAAATATTTGATTATAAAATTATAATATAATATCAAATATTTATAATTATTCTGTTTTTGACGTAAATGTTTACGCACTCTAAATTATAGTAACTTTAGGTCGTGCAATACAATGACGTTATTATATAATGTTATTGGTGCAAAACCTAATCGATATTTGTCGGAAATCTTTCCTGATAAATAAATGTCTGTGTTTTCTTCCTGGTGTAGCATCTTTTCCACATCGAGCGCATTTTAACATTTACGTAAACGATAAACGTCAAACGTCAAGTTTTTTGGTTATCAACTGCGCAGACCTAAAATTATTAGTTATGATTTTAAATAAACACACTGTCGTAATGGATGATTATTTCTTTCGTGAACTCACTTGTAAATAAAGTCTATTAATTTATAAATCGGTTTCAGAGACACGAAAGAAATTGACCAATTTAAATTTATTCTATTTTTGATGCTACGTAATTATTCACGCTCTCTAAATTCAATAGTAATCGATATTAGTTGGAAATATTTCCTAATAAATAAATATCTATTAAAATATCTGTGCATCTCAAATTCAATAGTAACTTAGGACATGCAATAAACGCCAAACGTCAAGTATTGCGTACGCGTGGACGTCCGTATTCCAGACCAGTTGTCAAATTGTGTGAACTGCGCGAACTTCACCCTAATTAATTGTTTGAAAGTCCTCCAAGCGCCGAAATGACCTTCAAACGCCGAACACTGGAAACTCAAACACTACAAAAATTTATGACATTGAATGTGTGTTATGGGACTGTCAAAGCAAACGTCTGGCCATAGTCTGGAGTTTGCCCGCGCAATGGACCCGTCTTTCTATAGATATGCACCTTTCATTATCAATTATACCACAGACAACATACAGAAATCGAAAATATTCTATGTTGACTCGAATAAGTACCTCTCACGGCAGTTTCAAAGTAAAAAAACACGCAGAATTTGAGCGGTTATAAACTTTACGATTTTTTTATTATTTTTTTATAAATCCTACAAATATGAGATAAACGGTAAAATACTGGTTAATTCATTGGCTATATAGCACTATAATAAGTTTTTATGTCTCCATGTTAAAATATGAAGGTATGATTTTTTTAATGTTGGCAAAAAATTAAAAAAATGGCTTTCTGGGAAATCTCGAGCAATCCAGGCAAATTTATTTATTTTGACGGGGGCGCTCTAGTGGCTAATCAACTGAACAATACATATTAAAAAAGTTTAATAAATGCATAAATATTTTTTTTACCTACCACATACTTTCCAAACTCCTTCCCACCCCACGCCCTTCAGCCTTACAACATACCGCCAATTGGGGATGGTTAAGAGCAGTTGGGACTCTGGTGCGTTATACAAATAAAAAACAAAGTAATAGTTACCGGCAATGCAATCCCAGGAGGTGGTATGACGGGGGCCATAGAGGGCAGGGCTCCAAGGGGACCTGAAATATTATATACAAATTTGTCATTAACCACTGGAGAGATTTTTGCCATATATTGGCGCCATTTTAAATATATCTGATTGCTTTTCGGTAAAAAAAAAAGCCCATTATCTCTTGATTCGGCAAATTTTTTTGAAGTGAAACTTCTTTACGCACGCTTCACTTGGGAAGTAACCTGGTGAATGCGTGACGAGAGCGTTACGAAAAGTGTAATCGGGCGAGGCGAACGGAAGTTGAGAGGGAGATATAAGTTAGTGAAGATATAAAGTTACGTTTCGTATATTACTGTAGGGGCAAGAGAGAGAGGTGCGAGCACACATTTTCTTTCTCTCATAGCCAGTTACGTTTCGTATATCTAAGACACAGTGCAGGCCTATTGTCTGTATCACACTGTAGGAGCAAGAGAGAGCGGTGCGCGCGCACATTTTCTTTCTTTCTTCTTTTATAAGTTAGTGTAGTTTTACTTCAGTCGTGTGGTCTAAAGCACACTCGTTTTTTTTATAAATATTTGTAGTTCCCACGTTTGTTATTTTGGACTTAAAACGAAGCAATTGAAATGCTTTATCTATTATGACCATAGATGTCGCAAATTCGAACTTCGTAGACTATTTTAGAACGATGTTAAATTTCGCGTGGTCTCTCCAGTGGTTATAGCATATTCTACAAACGGTAACATAAATATCAGGGACAGCTAGACACGGGTTAACTCACAGGAATATAAATTTGGGAAATACATATTCCCCAAAAAGGGGTAAACTTGCGGGAATTTTCATCTAAATGGTGAAAAACACATTCAAACCCTCCAGGCCTCAGGCATTTTTGTCAGAAAGTTAAAAATTTTCCACTTTGCAATAAAATTCAAATAAATGGAATATTTCTTAACGTATCCAAACACTAAAAATTGCTTTTGAAAGGAGATTAAATATGCTTTGAAATTTTATAATTCGAAATAAACATATAATTTTTTAAACATAAAAATTGTTTTAAAAATGGGTCACTTTACGTTTTTCTAACAATGAAAAAAACAAAACACTCACATATTTTATTAAACAAATGTATGATAAACATCATTGTCACCTCAATTTTTTTGTCTTTTCACATGAAAATAAATAAAAAAAGGTTTCATAATTTTTTTTCAAATTGCGGTCGAAAACTTTGTTTTCATAAAGGTGTGCATTTTAATTATTTTGTGATTAACTTTTAGATTTGAATATAAAGTGTGGTGTTTTCTCTTAACACTTTTTAAATCATATTTCTCACCATACCACTATGGTTTTACCAGTATGGGAGCATTGGAAACAATTCAAAATTTCAAATTACAGGGACCACTAAATTTTGTTGCTATATCTTGACGACACATCCTAGCGCATCTTTCCCCCCACCACCGAACTCGGCAAAATGTTTCGTCGCTGCGTACCACGTCAGTAAAGATCGGCTTCCCGAGCAGGCAAGGCGTTTGTGTGAAAGTGCAACATTTATAATACAATATATAGGGAGTGATAACTTTGTATAACGCTTGCTGGCATATTTTTTTCAACATGGATCCAATACCTTCAGGTATGTACTAAATACGGAATGTTTTTTTTTTCATTTTCTAATGTGACAAATTTGCGATATATTTTTTAAAAATATCTGGTGAAATTTGAAAAAAAATACGATAAATTCTTAAACAGTTAAGGTTATAGTTACATATTTCCTAGAATTTCGTAAAAGTGCTGATACACTTTTGTAGCTAAACTATTTTAGAATCATATTAAGAAAAAAAATCTTGCTACTTTTATGCCCCTTTTCGGTCCAGTAATTTTTCCATAATTTACTTACTATTAAATTTTTGTGCTTCATAAATTTTATTTTTGTCACAGGTTCGGTTTCAAGGGATTTGTTCCTGAGACAAAGGGAGTTATTTGACATACTGATGAATTCAAAGTGCCAACAGATGGACAGACGATTTTTATATTTGAAAAAAAAACTTATAAACCTCACCAATTGCCCTAAAAAAGGGTTGGATAAACTCGGTAAAAAGATCGCGGGCTTCAAATTTCGCTTTAAAACAAGATGGATAATTGCTCGTCGAATTAAGGCTAAATTTGTGATGCAAAATAAAAAAATGGCTTGAGACGCCTATCAGTTTTACATTATATGGGAAACAACATAGAAGCGGTCGCCCGGAAATACAATTTGAACAGAGTTCTGACCGATCCAAACGCTTAAAAACTAAAGATCTTCGGAAAAATTCACCTCTTTCTCATTTGTCGTTTGCAACAAAAATGAATTTGAGAGCTTCTGGACAACCGGTTGCATCAAAATTATTAGAAGACATCATTCGTTCACCTAGGCGTGCATCTAAGTACAGACAAGCGTACGAGGTATTCGAAGATACTCACTCTAGACGGATGTCTGGGGAGGAAGCCCTCTCAACCATGGTGGAAGCCAAGCTTACAAAGCACCAGTACAGTGTCATAAGATCCAAAGATCCTGAAAGGTTTCCACCATACAATATAGTACTTGAAGCAAAAAAAAGCGTGCTATCCAAAAAAAGAAGACATAACAATCACTGCTACATCTGCAGAAGTAACTGTTCAAGCTCTTTTGAATCACACTTTTGAATGTGTGATCAATGTGCAAAAAGAAATCATTTGTGGTTTAAAAAGTAACCTTCAACCTTAGAGTTTGGTTTGTCAGTGTTACACTGTTGGATTAGACTGTTCGAATGTCTTTTGCATGTGGGTTATAAACTTCCAATAAAAAAATGGCAAGCCCGAAATCAAGACAAGGAAATTGTGGCGAAACATAAAGCTAATATACAAAAGGAATTCAAAAATCGAATGGGGTTAATAGTCGATCAGCCTAAGCCTGGTTTTGGAAATTCCAATGACGGCAATACAGCCAGGCGATTTTTCCGCAACGCAGATTTGGCAACAGAGATCACAGGCGTAGATAAAAAAATTATAGAAAGAATGCATGTCATTTTAGTAACAATATCAAGTGGTTACGATATTAATATTGATAATTTAAGGAAGTTTTCTCTTGATACTGCTAAGTATTTCGTTAAATTGTATCCGTGGTATTATATGCCCCCTACTGTGCATAAGTTATTAATCCACGGGCCAGACGTAATATCAAAGGCATTGCTGCCGATTGGCCAATTATCAGAAGAGGCTCAGGAAGCTCGGAACAAAGATTTTAAAAAATATCGCGAAAACTATTCTCGAAAATGTTCTCGAGAGAAATGTAATGAGGATATTTTTAATTTAATGTTAGTAACATCTGACCCTGTCATAACTAGTTACAGGAAACTCCCAAAAAAAACAGTTAAATCGTTTTCCTAAGGAAGTTTACGACTTAATAATTCCTCCGAATATTCATTCTTCAAGTATTTTTAACACCGATGATGATGTTGATGTTTGTTCATCGTCTGCATCAGAATGTTAAAAAAGAAAAATTAAACATTACTCGGCCTGTATTTTCCAAGGATGTGGACTTTTATATTTTTAATTTAATTTTATCATTTTAATTTTTTTATTTTTGTTAATAAAATGCAGAAATCACAGTAAAACTTACTAAAACCGAATATTTTAATTTTTTTTACCCATACCAAAAAATAATATCACCTTTTATTTCCTGTAAATCCGTCCTGTGAATTGTTTCCAAGTTTTGGGGTATTTGGAACCACTGTGCATACTAAGGGAGACAACTATTTTTATGAGACCTGTTTGCATTGTTCCCAAAAGAGAACAAATTAGCCTGAGGGGTTAATATTTTTTTATTAAATCACAGTAAGACCATCTGAGGCTAGGTTGTTTCAACCTTCGCTCTCGGCCCATCAGAGTCTGATCAAATAGATTTTTTTTTCTAGATGGGTAAAAGAAAAATACAATGTTTTCAGTTGACTAGAATAGTGAATTCTTACCTGGTATAACGGTGGTGGGTGGTGGTGGAATCCCCCCGCCGAGGGACATGGGAGTGACTAGTGCTGGAAGGGCGGGTACGGGCAGTCCCATGATAGGGTGACCCGCCCCCAAAGTGGTTAGGCCTGCAACAAACATAACAATCAATTCATTAATTATTTTTTACTAGTTGAGGTCCCCGGCGATGCCCGGGCTTTACACAGAGTTTTCAAAAACAAATGTAGACAGTAGAGATGAAACGGATAGTTGTTTGGCCGGATACCGGATATCCGGCGAGCTGCGAGGCCGGATGGCAGGATATCCGGCGGCCGGATATTCGGCCCATTGTCGTGTTGCATGTCGTGACGAGTTTAGCGCCGCACAGGTGCGGTGAACGCGATCAGATCAATTCGGGCGGTTTCGGTTGCCATCGTAAGTATTCGTGAGTGATCGCGTGAGTGTGTGATTGAATAGCGAAAATTAAATTAGTTGTTTACTTGCTGCGTAATCTGACTGAACTGAATCATGTCATCAGTGAAAAAAAGATTGCCTATTTGGCAATATTTCGACATTAACCGGTCACATGCCGTGACATTTAGCGGAAATTCGCGGAACTTCGCAAAAAAACACTAAAAAACCACCACTTTGAATTTTGAATTGAATGTTTTGTTGATAAATTTTGAGCTATTGTATATTTTATTAACTGAAACACGTTCACATCACAATAAACTATCTACGAAAACCACATTACTTGCATTTATTACGTAAATTAATAGGTTTTATGATCGTTTTATTCGCGATACACCCATTAATTGCGACCGTTAAATTCGCGGCAAATTCTGACAGCCGATTGTCATAGAAGAAATCGTTTTTAAAATATTCCAGGGTGACTAGGTGAATGAAACTTGTAGCGTCTCCGAGAGTAATGACAGCGCAAGCGATTCTGACACTGTTCTCCATACAAATTGTGTACATAGAAGGGCCAAAATCGTCGACCAAAAGTTTTTTGTCGGAAGTATTATTCAAATATTTGAATTATTTTCTCGCGCATGCGCATATGACGCGCGCGCCGGCGCGTCTCCGGCCTGTCAGAGGTTAACAGTGAAAATAATAATAAGAAAATTTTAGTTTTTTGTAAGGCCTTATGGCTTTTTTGTCACTTTTCCGACTTTAAATAAAAGCCGTCATAATTATAAGCCATTTTATTGATATTTATCTCACAAAGATTTGTTGTATTTTATTATAGGAAATTGTCGTAGTTTTTGAAAATCCGGTATCCGGTCGGATATTGAGTTACTCTCCGGTATCCGGCCGGATAGTAAATTTAGGCCGGATAATTACCGGATTTCCGTTTCATCTCTAGTAGACAGTGACATTACTCTTGTTTTGAAATTCACATATAAAAAATTTCATTAACCTCGGCATAAAACTGTAGATTTGCATACAAATCAAATCCAAACCGCCAGCTTGCCAGCCCACTCGTCCACCACATACAGACATTCTCCTTTATATATTATATATTTCAACCAATTTACACAAAACCTTGACAAATTAAATACCTAAACCTTCCTCACGAATCACTCTATCTATTGGTGAAAATCGCATGAAAATGCGTTCAACAGTTTTTGAGTTTATCGCGAACACACAGACAGACACGGGGAGGACATTGTTTTATAATATGTAGAAATTGAAACTAGAGATGCCACGGATATTCGGCTACTATTAGGTATTCGGCTACTTTTTTTACTATAAATAATGAAAGAAAAACAAACGGTCAGTTTTTTTTTTTTTTTTTTTAAATTGTACAACAGATTTTTATCCAATTACTGTACAATTTTCTCATTTTGACAGTCTTAACACCTAGGAAGATGATTATTATACAAAAAAATCTTAAGGCTATCTAAAGAAGAGTTATATATATATCTAGTGTTTCCGATATTTCGTTCAACAGCACCATTCCTCTTGTCATGCTATGCTGTGCTAGAACATCTGTTCTGCCGTATGGTATTTTGAACAAGTCGTGTCGACGACTACGGCTGAAATTTTTAGGCACGTATAAGCCATAACATTCCAAGAGGAATGGGCTGTCAATACGATTATGGATTATGTTAAAACTAAGAATTGCAAGATTTGCATAACGTCTAGTTTCCAAGCTAAATCTATTTGTTGCCTCAAGTAATTCCATATTTTGTTTGTTTTTGTAACTTTATTTAGATGTAAGCAAATTTTTTCATACATCTAGTATTAAAAAAACATATAAAATATATAATAAAATAAATATAGTCATAAAATTATAACGCAAAGAATAGTTTTAAAAAGAAATACAGTTACTTCAGTTAGAAATACAAACAATAGGGTTTAAGACATACAGTTAATACAAATAAATACAATTCATAAATTTTTCTTAATGTATGTAGCACATGTTTTACGAAAAGTGCCAAGACTTGAGGCTTCCTTTATGCAATTTGGTAGGTTATTATAAAGTTTTTGACCTTTATAAAACACGCTGTTCTGTGTACACGTCAGTTTAGTTTTGGGAAGCCTGAAGTCTCGGCAACTCCTCGTAGGATAATTGTGAATATTTTCATGGTACATAATATTAGTTTGCAGATATTTAGGGAGCATGTTATTTTTAAGCTTGTACATCATTGTTAACGTATGGTGCATGAATCTCGGGTATATTCCATTCATCCGCATATAGACATACCTAAGGAATTTTATCTGAATTTGTTCTAGCATATTAATATATTTCGCTTGGTGCGGAGTCCACACACCACTGGCATACTCCAGCTTACTTCTTATGACTCCATCAAACATGGCTATCATTGCATCTGGGTCATCAAATTGCTTACATATTCTGATGATGAAACCCAGGAGTTTGTAGCATGCTGGAGTGAGCCGTGATATATGATCCGAGAATGTTAGTTTGGGATCAAAGACGATACCGAGATCTTTAAAGCTATTGACTCGGCATAATGTTTTCCCTTTAATGTTGTATTCAAAAACTATGGGCTTCTGGGAGCGGGTATATGTCATAGTTACACATTTTTTTTATATTGAATTCTAATTTGTTTTTTACTGACCATTCTGCAATAGCATCAAGGTCAGATTGCATTTTTAAGCAGTCATAGTAACAGATTATTTCCATTAAAAGTTTGAGGTCATCTGCAAATAGAAGACATTTGCAATATTTTACACAAACCTGGATGTCATCTATAAGTATAAGGAACAGCAAAGGACCAAGGTTTGAACCTTGGGGAATACCTAATAACGCTGGGAATTGTTTAGATTCATGTCCATTTATTATTACATATTGACTTCTAGCTTTTAAATAGGACGCGAAGAATATAAGTGTTTGTTGATCAAAACCAAGTTTGTACATTTTAAGTAGTAAAATATCATGATCAACTCGATCAAAAGCCTTGGCAAAATCCGTATACACTACATCTGTTTGGTGTCTCAAGTCCAGTCCGACGGCCACCAATCGCAAAAATGTTAACAAATTTGAAACCGTGGATTTTCTTGGCACAAACCGCGCGTGAATATGCGTGTCCAGCAAATAACAGGTTAACTAAGAATTATTTAAACTAATGAGACCTTTACCTTAACGGAAATAGCTTTATCTTAACCCGTCAAAGGCCAGGCCATTTCGCGGAAATTCGCGAAAATTCACAAAAAAACACTAAAAAAGCTCCATTTTGAACTTTGAATTGAATGATTAATTTTGAGCTATTGTATATTTTATTGACTGAAACACGTTCACACACAATAAACTATCTACCAAAACAACATTACTTGCATTTATTACGTAAATTAATAGGTTTTATGATGTTTTATTCGCGGAACGCGTATTTATTGCGACAGTTGAAATCGCGGCAAATTCTGACAGCTGATTGTCATAGACGAAATCGTTTTAAAAATATTCCAGGGTTGCAAGGTGAATGAAACTTGTAGCGTCTCCGAGAGTAATGATGGCGCAAGCAATTCTGACACTGTTCTTCATACAAATTTTGTACATAGAAGGGCCAAAATCGCAGACCAAAAGTTTTTTGTCGGAAGTATTATTCAAATATTTGAATTATTTTTTGCGAATATGACGCGCGCGCCGGCGCGTCTCCGGCCTGTCACCGGTTAACACCTATCATAATGTTTCATTGAAATAAAATTTTCTAAAATTTTCTAATGGTCTGTTAGACAAATACGAACTAAAGCGACGATGTGGAGAGCCATTACTGAGCTTTTTTTACATTAGCTCCACACAGAAGACCCTGAGGAAAATAATTTCCCTCGGTTAACTTAGTGAGAAAAATTATTTTAGTTATAGTAAGAAATGGTTTTGCATTCAAGGTTCATTTTTGAAACATTCAAGGTTCATTTTTTTTTTTTTTTTTTTACATTAACTCCACACAGGAGTCCCTGAGGAAAATAATTTCCCTCAGGGCCTATGTCATCTGGGATGCTGTGTGGAGGGTCTTTTTGAGGAGAGGAAGGAATGAACATTGGTCTTGAAGAGACCCATGTTGTAGGAAGGAGGAAACACAGAGGCCGGCAAATCATTCCACAGCCGAGCTGTTGAACATAAGAACGAGTCAAAGAAACGACCCGTTCTCATGTGACAAATGTCAACTGTGTACAAATGTTGAGCACGCGTTTGGCGTGTTTCCCGACTATGCACCGGTGCCGAAGGGATCAATGATGCTAGTTCCTCGGAGCATCTTCCATTGTAATACCGGTAGAACAAGAATAGCATTCCCACCCGACGCCTGTGCTCTAAAGATTGCAATCCGTCTGTTAAGATGGGAGAATCTATCAAATGGACCGCCCGTTTCTGCACAGAGTCGAGGGTATTTTTCAGGTATTTTGGAGCTCCAGACCAGAGGTGGCTGCCAAATTCAACCGTGGGGCGCACTTGCGATTTGTACAGGGTTAGCAGTTGTGTACTTTTAAAGTATCTGCGGGCCCTCTACAGTACGCCCAGTTTTTGGGTAAATACGGTACGCAACTAATGTCAGTTGGAATTTTGTTCAACTGAAGTGACGGCTGCTGACAGCGTACAGAAATTGGCATTTGGAAAACTTACCGAGTGCGGCAGCGCTTGTGACCACGGGCTCCATGGCCTGTATTTTGGCCGTGGCGGTCGCGGCTGCTACGGCTGCAGCTAAAAATAAAATAAACACGGTCAAATTATCATACTCATTCAATTTTACGCACACTGTAACTGTTAAAAATCAATAACCAGCTACCGTTTTGCCATCTGTCTTGTTCTTTTTCATATTTTCGTTTAGATTATTATTATTATCTTCTTCTTCAATGACATATTACGTTGATGGGAATAACCTTCAAAAGTTATAAAAAGAGAGTTTTTCTAATAAAAAAATTAATATTCATTTAGACTTTTAGTAAACGGTCAATAGATGTCTCATATAGAATAAAAATGGATATATTTATCCGAGACACTATCTAGGTTACAAACCAGTTCTTCGAACAATTGTTTCCAAATAAAAAAGATAATTGCCAATAATAATATGGGAAAAAATTAGTCAAAGACAATATTGTTAATTCTGAGATTTGAGATTGACAAAAATGATATTTAAATAAGGTGTCTCATTAGCCAAATTGGTAAAGGCGTTTATTCCGGTAAGACGAGAGGTTCTGGGTTTAAGTCCCGCTATTGCAACCGTTAACTTTTTATTTGTCTTGTTCTCTTTCATATTTTCATTCAGATTAACAGTATTATCTTCTTCTCCAATGATAAAAAAGCAAGTTACAGTTAATGCACATATAATAATATAAGCGAAACAAAATGTTAAGAGTGATTTAAATTTTAGTATGGAATAAAAGAAAATATCAACGGAACTGAATCTATTTTCAAGCCATTTTTGAACTGGGGAATGAATTGAATGAAATAGTTTTGTTTGGTTTTCGACAAATAACAAAGAACTCTGGAAATCTTATGTTACAACTTAAATTGTTAAAATTAAGACAACTTCTAACCCACGGCACACATCTATTGGTTCAACTTCTAGGTCTAATTGATCATAAAATAGTAAAAAACAATTCTGATTGATCATAAAATAGTAATAAAACAGTTCTGATTGATCATAAAATAGTAATAAAACAGTTCTGATTGATCATAAAATAGTAATAAAACGGTTCTGATTAATCATAAAATAGTAATAAAACAGTTCTGATTGATCATAAAATAGTAAAAAACCTGTTCTTATTCATCATAAAATAGTAAAAAACCAGTTCTCATTGATCATAAAATGGTAAAAATCAGTTCTGATTGATCATGAATAAATAAAAATCAGTTCTGATTGATCGTAAAATAGTAAAAAACATTCAAAAATGAGTGACAGCGGAGTTTGGAGTTACCTAGAGCCACGGCATTGCTAGCCACGGCGTCCATGGCTTGGATTTTGGCGGTGGCGGCTGCTGCAGCGACCGCGGCCGCAGTGGGCATCATGGAGTTGGTGGCGGGGCCCATCAGTGCGTTTGGCGGCGTTATGGCTCGACCCACTCTGCAATGAAAAAGTGAAGAGTGGGTACATAATTAAGTGACGAGTAGAAATAACTGACAAGTCACAAATCGCAAGTGATGAGTGGCAAGTGGAAAAAGTGATACGTAAGTTGTAAATTATAAATTATAACAATAAGTGATAAGTGACAAGTGAAGAGTATGGCAAGTGGACAAGTGGCAAGTGTCAAGTGAAAAGTGACTATTGACAAGAGTGACAAGTGACAAATGAAGAGTAAGACGAGTGACAAGTGAAAAGTATGACAAGTGAAGAGTATGACAAGTGACAAGGGAAGAATATGTTAAATGACAAGTGAAGAGTGTGGAAAGTGACAAGTGAAATGTGATTATTGACTAGTGGCAAGTGACAAGTGGCATGTGACATGTGGCAAGTGACAAATGAAGAGTACGACAGGTGACAAGTGAAAAGTATGACAAGTGACAAGGGAAGAATGTGACAAGTGACAAAGGAAGAGTATGTAAAATAGCAAGTGAAAAGTGAATACATACATAGTGATAAATGACAAGTGGCACGTAAAAAGTGTCAAGTGACAAGTGGCAAGTGACAAATGAAGAGTATGTCAAGTGATAAGTGAAAAATACGACAAGTGACAAGGGAAGAGTACTTTAAGTGACCAGTGAAGAGTACGGCAAGTACCGAGCTAAGAGTACGATAAGTGACAAATGAAGAGTATGATAAGTGACAAACGAAGAGCATGATAATGATAAGTGAAGCCTACCTCAGGTACTGTCCCCCCAGGTCAAACAAATTCATACTGGCGATGGCCTCCAGCGCCGACTGCAGGGTCTCATACTCGATGAAGCCGTAGCCCTTGTGCTTGTGCGCTGATGCTCCGTACGCCAACTTGCAGTATGTGATTGGCCCGAACGCCTCAAATACACTGTGGAAACAGAACAAAACATACTAATTAGCAGTTATCAACACGGGAGAGGCAATATCATCAATTGCAACAAAACCACAAATCTAACAATATATCGATCGCCCAGTTGATTAGTCAGACATCTCCAAAAAATCTAAATTAGAGTTGAGTATACAGTTATATGTGTTAGTGCACCCTCTATCTGGTACTATACTCAGATTATTCATAAATAACACCAAATCAATAAATAACAATGCAGAAAAACTTGTAGTCAATTAAACACGACGGCCTTTGACGACCTACACTTCGATGACAACATTTGATGGCCGGCGTGGTCGAGGGTTAAGGCTCTTGACTCGCAAACCGAAAGTCGCGGGATCGAATCCCGGCATGGGCAAATAAATTTTATTTGTTTAATTTGTGTTATTTCGTAATTAATTCATTAAAAATAATAGTTTATATGAGGCACGTTCCAGATCGGAAGATACTCTCAGTATCGCCCTGTGTAAGACCACCATTCAGAATCGCTTGAAATGGCTTTAGCGGTGTTTGGTGACCAAATCTGAATAGCCAGGTACTTCCCCACCTTCCTCTTCCCCATCTCCTTCCCCTCCTCACTACCTTCAGCCTCACAACATACCCCAATTGGGGATGCCAGAATGTAACTGGCTCCAGACAGCAGCAGCTGGGACTATTCACTTTTTAAAAAAGTTGATGTTTTCTGGGTCACTAGTAGGACATTACAAAATGTCATACTAATGTCCCGGACCGTTATGCCTTTCGGTGTTTTATTATAGCATATTTAATATCTAAAACAGAGACATGTGTAAATAATATTTGATTTATGGTAAGTATGAGAATTTTGCTTTCCTAATTATCTAAAAACTTCGTATTCGGAGATGTCTGACTAATCAGCCGAACAATCAATACAGTAAGAACAGACAAGATCTTTAGGTAGTTAAGAATCAATCCTTAACCAACCCATTGAACTACGCTAGAAAAAAGATCATACAAAATATGGGATGCCAACATCGATATATTAACTATAGATAAGCCCTCCCATACCCAATTCCAATCTCAAAGTGACACCACCTTTACGAGAAATTTCATAATACAACTACCAAATTCCGTTGCATCTCTTGCGTGACATAGTTGTTTTACTAGGAAGAAATTAAACATTTTTTATCAATTGTTACTTTTCTCGATACGCTGCCTCGAATTCATAAGTCATGTACATATTTTTTTAATATTCATATAACTGATTAAATTGTTAATAATAAAGTCCGCGATAGCCCATACCTAGGGAATGCAATCCCGCAAGACCATGTCAATCCAGGTATTTGCGGGACTGAACAATCTTAATCCCGCTGGATCCAGGTATGTGCGGGTTCCAGCAGGGCGGACTTGGATATCTGATCAATCGTATAATAAAGACCTAAAACCTCGATCTACCAACCTTGTTTTTAGAGTTTTAAATTTATACCTAATCAAACAAGTTCTTTGGGACATTTTAAATGGTTTATTAACCCCTCAGAAAATCGCCAATATGCACTTTTAATGTATTTAACGAAATGACATTTTACGAAACTTTGTATTATTACCGCTTCACAATTAAAGCTCTATAAATGAAACATTTCTGAACGTAGCCGAATAGTAAAAACTATTTTAGACAGGTTACAAAATAAGCTTTCGAATTATTATATTACAAATAAATATTAACATTCGTAAATATTAAAATTTAGAATGCAAACATTAAAAAAATGTGAAAATGACTCACGTGATGTTTTTTATGTAAACAACAATACTTATTCTATTGTATAAATGTGTAATAAACACTTTTGTCACCTCACTTTTTTATCATTTCATATAAAAATATTTAATAGAAATTAACAATGTCGAGCGCCCGTAGGAAATTTGGCGGGATAAATTATGTGTCAGACTGCGCGTCTGACAGAATGTTCTTTTTATGTATTTCTATGGACAACTTGAATAGAGATGTGCAGCATGATTCACTATCGACCTTTCACTTTTTATTTTACGGATGTAACTAAAACAATAACGGAGTTATAACGGTTTCTATGGAGACACCCGCGCTGACGTGTAAACACGCTTATTGTACTTGACTGCTGTCGTATTTTTAACGCATATATCTGCTTACGTTGCGGAGGGGTTATTATACCTTTAGTTAGACATAGGTAAAGTTTACGTCATAAATTGGCAAAGAATAAGATAAGACATACATTTACATAACAACTTAAATTTAAACAGTAACTTTCACACGATAAACAATATTCTTGTACTATAAGCATCATAAGTTTAAATATTATTTTGGAAATAGCTTCGTAAAAACGTTAAAGTATTAATTGTGTCGTCTGATAAACGGCTTCTGATATTGGACACAAGGTAGCCAGCGGCTGAAAAAGCTCGTTCAGCTTTTTACGCTGATTGGCACAATAGTCATTAGCGCATTGTAAGTGATTGGCTGTTGATCTCGAACTCTTCATACTAATCAAAGTAAGTTTGAGTTCGTCTTGAAGTGACATTGCTGCTGCTGCTGCGTATGTCTCCAGATTAGCGAGAGGAGTGTCGTCATCGTCATCGTAAGGATCATCAGCGTCAGCAGGAGCAGTGGCTACTGCGTTGTTACCCGTGTCGATGTACTCTAGCCTTTCGACTATAGTTTTGATTGCCTTGCGTATTACACTTTTTAAAGGTAGACTAAATGTCTCATCAACATTAATAAATTGACTTCTGTCTTCTTCGTACTTATATGGATCATGTAAGTATAATAAAACCGCTGTCAAGTTAGTTCGCCGCTCTGAAATCCGTATTAACTACGCTTCTCTGTAATCCCGCCAGTCCAGCGGGATCCCGCAAAATTTTCGACCGAGATTAGTCCCGCAAAATGTCTGCGGTATTTCGGGATCTCGGTATACCGGGATTGCATTCCCTATCCATACCAAAAATATTTCTAACTGCCTGTTATTTGTGTTTTAAAAATGATCTTCACAAAGCTAGTAATTCCGTTACCGCGAACTTGCTGGAAAACAAATTAGCTCCACGCAGACCAACTAAAGGTACAAACCAAAGCTTCTTGCGATCTTTTGACTGTGAGATAATGGACTTTCTTTTTGATAAATGTTTTCGTAAACCAATATTTTTGGTTCCGGTGTCATTTTTAAGACCTACACACCCTGTCTAGATATACTTGGTCGAAGGATGCCAATTATACCAAGGACTGGAGCAAGACGGAAAGATGCCTCCTTTAGGATACCCTTTACATGTACATACTTAGCAAATTTTTCATCGGTAAATTTGATATTGAAATGCATGAAATATTGAAATTGTATGATTTTTATAGCGCCATTTTCGTGAGAAAATCACCTCAAGGGCGCTTAAAAGGGCCTCCGACAAAATATCCTTTGACATAATATCCCAAGGACAAAATACATCTCCACTATGCTGAATTCTTTCTTACAACTATTGTTGAGCAATAATTTATTAATCTTTACGATGTCTGTATTATTTTGTCTCATTTTACTATTTTTCAACAATAATTTATTGTCTTTACAGGATGTCTGTATTATTTTTGACCCATTTTACTATTTTTCAACAATAATTTATTGTATTTACAGGTTGTCTGTAGGTTGTCTGTATTATTTTTGACCCATTTTACTATTTTTCAACAATAATTTATTGTCTTTACAGGATGTCTGTATTATTTTTGACCCATTTTACTATTTTTCAACAATAATTTTACAGGATGTCTGTATAATTTTTGACCCATTTTAGTATTTTTCAACAATAATTTATTGTCTTTACAGGTTGTCTGTATTATTTTTGACCCATTTTACTATTTTTCAACAATAATTTATTGTCTTTACAGGTTGTCTGTATTATTTTTGACCCATTTTACTATTTTTCAACAATAATTTATTGTCTTCACAGGATGTCTGTATTATTTTTATCCCATTTTTTGTTAGGTTAGGTTTTAGTACATATTTTGTTGGGGGTATTTTGCCCGTAGGATATTTTCTCGGGGGATGTTTTGTTGTGGGATGAAAACGTGTGGAACCAAATTATACAGTGATGGTAAGTTTTTATTTCTGAAACCTAGATTCATTGGTAACTGACCTTTTGATGTCGTCCTCGGTGAGGTCGGCGTGAATGCTGGCAATGTAGATCCTGTTGTAGCTCTTTGCCTCCTCCTGGATCTCATCAATGACAGCTTGCGCCTGGGGCATGTTGGACGGCCTCCCAACCACTTTTATGTTCCTGGAAACATATCTCATTAACATTACATACCTACATATCCAATACCGGCTTGACCAAAAAGTTTTAGAACCGTCCACCGTGTGACTGTCAGCCACCCGATAGGATTTTTTTTTTTTTTTCATTACCACATCTGTCATTGACACTTCCCTTCTAATTTCAGCATCATAGCTTGACGTTTGTAAAAGTTACGCTGTACTGACTGTGCGTGTTTTCCATTTTTTACAAGTTTGAAAATGGCATCAATTTTGCACCACAATAATGCACTGTCGCATAATGTGATCCTTGTCCGTGAGTTTTTAACCAAAAACAACACAAATACTATCCAGCAGCCTTTGAACTCACCTGATCTGGCTCCCTGCAACTTTTTCCTGTCCAACCGACTTAAAAAATTGCTTTGCGAAACGCGTTACGGAGCCCGAGAATGTTATGAAAAAAATGAGTATGCTTTAGACCACACGACTGAAGTAAAACTTTACTAACTTATAAAAGAAGAGAGAAAGAAAATGTGCACGCGCACTGCTCTCTCTTGCTTCTACAGTGTGATACAGACAGGGTGACATATGACATTGGGGTGACATATGACCGTGGGGTGACATATGACCGTGGGGTGACATATGACCATGGGGTGACCTACGACTGTGGGGTGACCTACGACCGTGGGGTGACCTATGACCTACGGAGTGACCTACGACTGTGGGGTGACTTACGACAGTGGGGTGACCTATGACCTTGGGGTGACCTATGGCCTTGGGGTGACCTAGGACCTTGGGTGACCTATGACCTTGGGGTGACCTATGGCATGGTTATTCAATGATTCCTTGTGCTCGCACCTCTCTCTCTTGCCCCTACAGAGATATACGAAACGTAACTCTCTTTCTATCTTCACTAACTTATATCTACCTCTCAACCGTTCGCCGCGCCCGATCACACTTCTCGTAACGCTCTCGTCACGCATTCACCAGCTTACTCCCCAAGTCGAGCGTGCGTAAAGAAGTTTTACTTCAAAAATCGAAAACGGCTCTGATGGACATACTGAAAATTGAGAACCAGCTGTGTTTTGAGGATAAGATCAAGCACTGGCGTAAGTGCGTTGCAGTTGATGAGGAGTACTTTGAAGGGAATAATAATGACCTTGGTGAATAACCTTGTATTTTCGATTTTGTGAATAAAGACCTAAAACTTTTTGATCAGGGTGAGGCTGGGGTTAGACTCGTAATTAAAATTTACGGATTACATAATATTTTGACAGGTCACACTCAAAGGAGCGTTTACATATGCATCCGACTTGTGGTAATTAATGATCACGGAAGTCGTTCGGAATTTCGACCTGTGTAAATGCTCATGTGACCGTTTACATCTGTAAATTTATTTGTGGTAAGATGGCTTCCTGTCAACAACGACATGCTACTGTCAAATTTACGTGATTTCGTCAATAAAGACGAAAAGGCCCAAATAAAGTATTGAAATAGATTTTGGCCTTAATTAAACAATTCTCCACGCACTTTTGTGCAGTCAAAGGCAGCAATTAATTTAGTTTCATCCTACTTGACATCTGCTGACAGCAACCGACATCAAATTCAAAATTTCAAATACGTAAATGTTAAAAACAAAAACATTAAGATTGGAAAGGATTGGACCGATAATTGAATAGAAAGATGCTCATTTTCCAGAAAACTTAAATAAGTGGAAATAAATACTAGTTTTGTAGGAAAAAAATCCTATGACAACAATTGTCTTTTAGTTTTTGACATTCGCAATGGCGGCAACGGCGCATTTCGGAACTATTTCTTGCGGCAAGTCTCTTAGCTTATCAAACTGATTTTATAAGCTGTAAGGCTGGAAATTCACGCGGGCGCGATTAGACCTGTCAAAAAACTTCCGAAAGAATATGTTCTGTAACTTGCCATAAAATACGTTAAGTGACTTTTGGTGTCGTTTACATTGGTAATTTGGCCATAAATCGCTTACAAGAGCGATTTACAGGAAAAACTTACGAGTTTAGACTCGTAAGTTTTTATATATATTATATATATAAAAAATATATTGTCACTTATATACTTACCCAGCCTTATATCGTCACTTCATTTGGATAGGGTTCTAACTTCACATCATCATGTTCTGAGATATGAGGTGTGAAAGTTTAGAAAAAACAGAATTTCTGTGTCCGTGACCATGTCGGTCCTTGGGAAGTTGAATTACACAAAAATTGATAAATAAAAATGAAAAGACAGATTGACTGACCTGCCACCGATCATGACTCCATTCATTTGCTCCAACGACAGCTGTGCAGCCTCCGGTATCTCATACTCCACGAAGGCGAATCCCTTGTGCTTCTGCGTGACGGAATCCCAGGACATGTTGATTGACTTGATCGGACCGAACGGCAGGAAGGACTGGCGGATTGTGTCCTCCTTCAGCTCAAAGGAGATGCTTCCCACGTACACCCTGAACAAAAACATTAATCGTAATAACCGCTCGAGCAATGGCGAATTAAATAAATTTATGCCTTAACCTCTCATCTGTGGCTGACTGGCACAAAAAAAGATCTTTGTTTTTTTTTAAATGCGATTTTAACCCTTATGTATAAAGAAACTGTATGAAGTACAAAGGTCAGAATCGCATGCGCCAGTATCAATTTGGGACCTATGTTCTATTTGATTATTGTAGCTACTCTGAATAACTTTTAAAGAATTTTCTATGTTTGTGCAAAAAATTTACACAAAACCTTGAAAAAATATATACCCTAAACCTTCCTCATAAATCACTCTATCTCTCGGTGAAAACCGCATGAAAATCCGTTTAGTATTTTTTGAGTTTAGCGCAGACAGTACAGTAGAGATGTACAGCGGTTTGTTAGGTTAGGTTAGGTAGGTGAGGGTACCTGCACATGAGAGCGAGAGCCTGCTGGCGCTGAACCTGCGTGCGCTGGCTTGCCATCTGCTGCTGCTGGTGTGCGAGGGTCTGCTTCATGAGCACCATCTTGATGCTCTGTTCCATGGCGTACTTCTTGGCGCGCGCCACGCAGTCAGCCTGCTCGGCGCCCAGCCGCGGCAAGGACCCGCCCAGGATGGCCGGCAGCGTGGCGCACTTGGCTCCTGGACCTGTACAACAGACACATGTCCATTAAATGATATGATTATGCTTAAATTTTCACTGACTGTATCCGAGTATCCTAGACAAAATTTTAAATTATGCATTTGATAGTCCAGAATTGTTTGTATCGATTCTTCTTCTCTTGCCCTAACGTGTGTTTATTATTTTTTTAAATAAAATGGTACCACAAAATAAGTTGGCTGTGTTAAGAAACTATTAATTTAGTTATTATGGTGCAGTGGCCTCAGATCTTATCAGCTATATTGTGTCCGCCACTGTTGGGCGTTGCGGAGATCTGCCGTTAGGCGTCTCACGCTGCTCCACTACTCGGAGATTTAAAGATTGTCATCACTGGCCCTTAACCTCTTATTTGCCGGAGACGCTCCAATGTGCGCGTATTGTGCGCATGCGCGAAAAAAATATGTTTGTCTGCGAATTTGACCCTTCTATGTACAGAATTTGTATGAAGAACAAGGTCAGAATCGCTTGCGCCAACATTTCCCCATAAGTTGGGTAAAAATTTCATTCACCTAGCAACCCCAGAATATTTTTAAATGACTTTATCTCTGGCATCAAAATGTCAAATTTGCCGCGAATTTTATCTGTCGAAGTCGATGCGTGTTGCTTGACAAAAACATTGTAAAACAATTAACGTAATTAACGCAAGTAATGTTGTTTTGGTACGTAGTTTATTGTTCTAGGAACGTGTTTCGGTAAATAAAACATACAATAGCTCAAAATTAATCCATAAAACATTCAATTCAAAATTCAAAGTGGTGCTTTTTTAGTGAATTTTCGTGAAATGACCTGGCATTTAACAGGTTAAAATGTACTATTTTTTTAAATTATTAAAGTCTTGATTACATTGAGCAAGTTTACAAGCTACTAGCCGGTAAGTTTAAAAGCGGGTGAATCGGCGAGTGAGATTGTCACAATGACACACAAAACTGTCTACTGGCTCAGTAGTGATAGTAGCAGCTAAAATAACGTCTCCCGCGTGAACCGATTCGGTCGACATTTTGTAAAAAAAACTTGAGCTCGCCAGCTAGCGCCACACGCTAGCCAATAGCGAGAATTACGGCTCCTGCGCGAACTAATTCTGACAGTTACGAAATCAGCTGTTGGTAGGCCACCATCTTGAGCGAGTAGCGAGTAGAGTTGACGACCTTTCGGTTTTTTCGTAGATTGTCCACAATCTGCTAGTTAGCTAGTAAGACACTGAGCAAGTTTACTAACAGATAGTGAATTTCCCAGATAGTAGCTTGTAAACTCGCTTTTTAGAGGCTTTTCAATACAAATAGTAAAATCATACATTTTTTTCTTTCTTTTTTATATGTACATTGTTATTATGATCTATAATCATAATAACAATATGGAAGATCTGCTGTCCCTCGTTTCTAGAATGAACGAAGTACGTATGAAGAATGAGTTAATGATGAATGTAAGTCTAAAGTCATGGCTTTTAACCGGTGACAGGCCGGAGACGCGCCGGCGCGCGCGTTGTGTCAGAATCGCTTGCGCCAACATTACTCTATGAGACGCCTAAAAGTTTCATTCACCTTGCAACACCAGAATATTTTTAAAACGATTTCGTCTATGACATTGACCTGTCAGAATTTGCCGCGAATTTAACCGTCGCAACTAATGCGTGTTCCACAACTAAAACATCGTAAAACCTATTAATTTACGTAATAAATGCAAGTAATGTTGTTTTGGTAGATAGTTTATTGTGTTGTGGGCGTGTTTCAGTCAATAAAATATACAATAGCTCAAAATTAAACAACAAAACATTCAATTCAAAATTCAAAATCGTGTTTTGTTAAAAAATTTCCGTTTTTTCCTGGAATTTGCTGGCCTTTGACGGGTTAAAAGAGAGATAACGAAAACAATATACAATATAGTTGTGAATGATAAATACTTGGAACAGGTGGATGAGTTTGTGTATTTGGGAAGTATGTTTACGAGACATGGAATATTGAAAGGAGGATAAAAGCAGATAACTCCATTAATGGAGGATTGAACGCAGTTGGCGCCAATAAAAAAGACCTTCAACCAAGAACTATCACCATTATCTTCATTTTTTTTATTGGCTGAAATGATGGCAGAAATGAAATGTAAAAATTAAAACAAAAAAAAGTTAACTTACCCGTGAAGACATCCCCCACCTGCTGCAAGTCGTAAATGGGAGTGGCCAGAAAAGTCACGGCGTCTGCACCTAAAACAATCAGACGCAGTTATAGCGAGCGGCAATACAGGCGACCGGTTCCAACACACGCACCACATCACAGAGCATGACGGCGGCGCTCTCCCCGCGTGCACACGCTACGCTCAATTTCACGGCGAAAGATTGCCCTACTGATAATCAAACTTCTACTTTCAGATTGAGTACTCAAGTGGTCGTTTGACCTCTATATTAAACAGTCAACTTTTGTTATATTTTTTTGCTTAGTGGTAAAATTTGATCAAACGCCGGCGGCTGATAATGGCTGGTTAACGGAGACCGTTTAAATGTCAAAAGATTTAAAAAGGTGTCGATTTAAACAAAAAAATATTTTACATTAACTCCACACAGGACGCCTTGATGAAAACAATTTCGCTTGGGACTTTGGGGATGCTGTGTGGAGGGTCTTTTAGGGAAAGAAAGGAGAGGACGTTCAAGGAAAAAGGTGTGAGAAACAACATTTAGCTTTTTAAAAATTTGTCAAGGTTTGCCTTCAAAGCAGAAGAAAGAATCATTTGTCATTTATCTGCTTTCGGTAAATATCGATCTTCCAATTGATTAATCAGACATCTCCAAAGTTGTGAGATAATGAGGAGAGCAATATTTTAATATTCGTCATAAATTAAATAGTATTTATTCGTGTCTGTGTTTTACATATTAAATATGCTATAAAATAACACCAGGAGGCATAACTGTCCGGTATATTAGTATGACATTTGAAATACCCTACTAGTGACTCAGAAAACATCAACATGTAGTTTAAATCACTCCAAGTTTTAGTGCATGTCTAATAGATGTTGGTGGTGTTTATAGTAATTTGAGTATTGTACCAGATAGAGGGTACATTAACACATATAACTGCATACTCAACTCAAATATCAATTTTTCGGAGATGTCTGACTAATCAACTGGACGTTAATTATGTTAAAAAAACAGCCAATTTATTGGAAATCAATTGTAATGCACAAATATTTTCTGCGGAATCTTTATTCTGACAGTTAAAAGAGAAATACATTACAAAATGTTAGATGCTTTA
The DNA here is from genome assembly GCA_929108145.2 of Limnephilus rhombicus. Taxonomy (NCBI): domain Eukaryota; kingdom Metazoa; phylum Arthropoda; class Insecta; order Trichoptera; family Limnephilidae; genus Limnephilus; species Limnephilus rhombicus. The sequence goes on along the minus strand of OV815290.1, from coordinate 20,143,795 downwards.
GCAGTTAAAACAGTTTTCGATAACCGGCAATTCTCGGCCCAACAGCGTTTGATCAACGCGATTTCTGATTCTAGAGCCAAGTACCTACACACTTTAACTATGTCATTAGATCATCAACTTCAAACAAGTAATTAAAAAAAAACTATTAAACAATCCAGAAATCTAAAAACATACATCGAATAGACAGAAAAACACCGAACTGACACGTTTGACGCATAAGAAATATGCCGAATAAATAGAAAAGTTAACCGGACATTCGAAAGCGAGCGCGCCCAATACGCAACGTATTCAACATTGCGTCGGAGAGCGCCGCTGCCGTGCGTAATCATTCGTCTAGTACATTTTTTGCAAAGTTATTCTGCGGCGCTATCCCGCCTCGGTCCTCGTCCCGCCGCACGGCGCCACGCACCGCTCTGCCACCAGCTGCCTACTAACACAAAAGCAAAACGAAGAAGAGATGTGAGTAATTTCAGTCATGTTTTACGCATCGACGTGAAATTGATAAAATGACCGTTGCTTTTCGAAAAAGCGAGTACTCGTCACTCGGATCAATGATGAAATATGCGTTTTCTTCACGCAGAAGTTATAAACCAACAGAAGTTTCTTGTGTAGTTGTGTTTGTGTCCGTATATGTCCATTTTGTTGTGTCTCCCTTACTCTCTGTCTCTTGAAGATTTTTTGCGGCCGAAAATTAAGTTTTTAGCTTTTTATTTTTTGGATTTTGGTATTCATCCAAAAACAAATCATTCTTGTAAATTTATCACATTTATATAAGGGGCCGTTCAAGTATTACGTAACGCACTTGGGGGGGGTCTTGTGAAACATTACTGTGGGTTACGGGAGGGGGGGGGGAGGTTCGAACAATGCGTTCATAACATGTTTTTCTTTATTTAGATAAAAAAAATTAGGGAATTAAAATCCTCCAAGTTGGCAATCCTTTTCGTTCTAGAAATCTCTTGTTTTATTTATTACCGCAAGCGCGATTAAAATAAGAAAAAAGGTATTTAAGCGACTTTCCAGTACTTTGTGCAACTTAATTGTGACTTTCAGGTAAAAATTGTCACTTGGGCGTTACATATCGTTTAGGGGGGGTCAAAAATCTCCAAAAATTGCGTTACGTAATACTTGAACGCCCCCTAACATTATTGTGAAATTAGAACTTTCTCGTTATTAGACCTCGGACACTCGATGAGGATTTTGATTTACTGCTTGAAAAGTGCCAGGAGCACTAAGAATTTATTTTCGCAGTCAATTACAACCTGTATATTTTTTCCGCACATTTCTCGAAACATTGAAAGCAACTGACCTGAAGACTTATTCTCTATCTTTTATGGGATCGTTATCGAGATAACGGACGTTATCTCCTGTCAGATTTGTGTGATTTATTTGCTTTTTCTATGTACAACGTACATTAAATGAATAAATAATCATGCATACTTGCAGGAATTCGTGTCTAAAACGAACTAAAATGTGACAGTAAATATGTAAAAATTACACAAATCTGACAGGGGATTGTGGGATAGAGAATAACTCTTCTGATTTTAATAAGTGGAGGGCGAGTGCAAAGGACACAAATAGTCAGTTTATGCCTTCTAGCGTTCAAGGTCGAGGTTTCACGGCAATAGTATTTTTGAACACCCAATTACCGGTAAAAATTAACGCTAATTTCCGCCGATTTCCTGTATTCATGTACGGATCAAGCGCTCAGCATTTCACCAAGTGCTGCATAAATTTTTTTTTGATAAAATATTCTTCCACACAAAAGACATGGCGATAAGAATATTTCCCTATCTTGTATCACACATACATACGCATTTATTTTTTATACATATGCATATAGTTGAGACTAGTGATGCAACGAATACGAATATTCGTATTCGCCGAATAGTAGACATTTGCCGAATATTCGTATTCGCCGAATAGTAGACATTTGCCGAATATTCGTATTCACCGAATAGTAGACATTTGCCAAATATTCGTATTCGCCGAATAGTAGACATTTGCCGAATATTCGTATTCGCCGAATAGTAGACATTTGCCGAATATTCGTATTCGAATAATACTATAAAAAAAAACTTTTGTACGCATCTCCGTTTGATTATACCGTGTGTCACGCGTCACGCACCTCTGTATCCGAACGCTATAGCCGCAATGACAAGACGCGATGGGGAATTCAGGGAAATTCCCTATTGCAATGCCACAAACTTACCTGTGCCGGCGGTGGTATCGCTGGTGGTGAACAAATATGTCATAGAAATGTCAAAATGTCTATGTATAAATTGTAGTTCCAATTTTTGCCACTGGCAAAAATAAGTTTGTGGTACTGTACTATGAACCTCGAATTTTTTCATTTAATATGAGTTATTTTTCTTAGTAGTTACAGTATTTGACAGTCGAAAGCACAGGTCAAGTGTGCAAGTATATTGTAAATTGTAAAATTGCAATTATGTGTTAGCTGCGAAGTAAAAGGAACTAAATTTAAATAAAATGTCCTCTCGTAAACATGCGTTTTTCAACGGCTGGCAACATCCAAACTGAAAAAAGAAATCGCCTGTCACCAGGGAATCTACAGATGTTGTGTTTTCTCCATAAAAAATTGACAGTTGTAAATTTTAATTATTAGTATAATAAAATAAACAGAAAAAGGTTAAATAAATGAGTGTGAATTACTCTGCGCCAAGTTATTCGTATTCGCCGGATAGTAGGTTTGATATTTGTATTCGTAAAAGTAGTATTCGTTGCATCACTAGTTGAGACCCTCACAAAGAGATTGGTGTGCAATATTCATATAAAAATAAATGACAGCAATGCCTTTCCAGGCATTCAAATAAGACGGGCGTAAAAGATAGAACTACCTTCCCACCTAAAATGTGTAGATTTTACTGTGATATTGGGATGTCGGAATAATAGTCGATAAACTGTGGTGTCAAAAGATTGCGAGGTTTCACGTTATGAAATAAATTAATACAAAAAAAAATTGCAAAGATCATAGCATGAATTCCACGTCAACACTTTTTTTCTTAATCACATACATACAAAATTACTTGTAACTTAATACATATATACATATAAATGAAATGCAGATTACTTTCCAGAAAAAAAATAAAACTTAATTTTAGCAATTTTTATATTAAAAAAAAAAATTTCAAATCAATGCAATTTTTACTGCAAAATGTTCATCACAAATGTTAACCAGTTTTCTTACGATTCACAATTTTCCAAATAAATAATGATAATAAAATTAGCTTTGAAAAATATTGTATAGATGTCACTGATGGTGTTAAATTAATATTTTTACTCTATACTTTGTTTATAAATAAACTTTCAAAAATATTGTATAGATGTCACACTGATAGTGTGTAATTAATATTTTTTAACTCTATATTTTTAGATTTTTTTCAGCACATTTAAAAATCTTAACATTAACAATAAAATTCAATTCCTGAAACAGAAAACAGAGACAGAAAAAGAAAATCGTTAAAAGAGCGCATTATTTGACATTGGCTGATTAAAAATGACCTTTTTGTAAATGGTACCATTTTTGTAAAATTTGATAGTATGTAAAAATCAGATCGCGCAAGAAACGAAACTAAGGTGTTTTTAAATTTTCTTTTATAAGATACCCAAGGTGTATGCGTGGTAAAAATATATAGTATGACCGTTTTACAAATGGAGATTAAGAAAGGGACGTAGTAATGTAAGTTGGGGATGCCCGAGAAAGTCATGGCATGATCAAATACTTCAATCGGGTCGTGTCATCGAGGGGTGATGCTCTCGACTAGTAATCAGAAGGTCGCGGGTTCAAATCCCGGCGAGAGCAAGTAAATTTTATTTGATTTTCAATTTTTATAAGAAAAATTCCCTTTTTATAACTTATGAAGGTTTTCCATCAACGTAATATATCATTGAAAAAGAAGATAATAATAATAATCTAAATGAAAATATGAAAGAGAACAAGACACAGAAAAAGATAATGGTCGCAACTGGGACTTGAACCCAGAACCTCTCGTCTAACAGGGACGTGCGCTTTTAACAATTACTCCATTGCCACCTTCTGTCAAACCGTCATATTGGTAAATCTTATATTTCAAATTTTAGAATTAACAATATTAAGTTCAACTATTTTTTCCATATTATAGGCAACTGGGTAGTTGCCTACTGCTATTGTCTACTACCTTTTTTACTGGAAACAATCATTCTAAAGCCTCGATGACACAGGGCGAGTTTACAAGCTACTATCTACTAAGTTTAAAAGCGGATAAATCGGCGAGTGAGATTGTCATGATAACACACAAAACTGTCCACTCGCTCAGTAGCGTAGGAAACTGAGGTCGCTGCTAGCACCAGTAACAAGGATAACGACGCCTGCGTGAACTAATTCTGTGATGTTTGACAGTCGAAATCAGCTGTTAATTGGCAGCCATCTTGAAAAACATAAAGAAACCAATCACAAACAAGCAAGCGGAGCAAGCGAGTAAAGTTGACGACCTTTCAACTTTTTTCGTAGATTGTCAACAATCAGCTAGTTAGCAAGTAACACGATGACACTGAGCGAGTTTACTAACAGATAGTGAATTTCCCAGACAGTAGCTTGTAAACTCGCCCTGTGTCATCGACGCTTAAGAATTGGTTTGTAACCTGGATATATTTATCCGTGACACTATTGATATTTTGATTGAAATTTTTATCATTTTAATTTTGTTTAGACTATTTTTGTTATCTTCTTCAATGATATATTAAATTTTATTTGATTGATTTGTGTTATTTATCATTTAAAACAATATAAGGTACATTTGCGACATGTTCCAGAGTGGAAGAAGTGAATACCGCAAGAATCCCAAATACTCCCAATCGCAATTGAAACAAGAGTCCCAACTGCTCCCGTCTGAAGCCAGTGAGACTATGGCATCCCTAATTGGGGTATGTTGTGTGGTGAAGGTGGTAGTGAGGGGAAGGAGATGTGGGACTGGAAGGTGGGGAAGTCCCTGGCTATTCAAATCAAATCAACAAAAATGGCTAAGGCCATTCTGAAAGGTTGTCTTGCACCAGGGCGATACTGAGAATATCTTCCAATCTGGAATGTGCCGCAAATCTTATATATAAAAATCTCGTGTCACGGTGTTTGTGGTTGCACTCTCCGAAACGGCTTGACCGATTTTTACGAAATTTTGTATGTATATTTAGTAGGCATGAGAATAGGTTTTAAAGTATTATTTCATATCGCTAGGTAATTGGGGTGTCCCTATCCAGAAAAAAAGTTAAATTTTTTTGCCAGTTTTATTTATTTGGTATCAAAAAATACCTATAACCCCAAATTTTAAGCCTCCCATTCTTTAATCGCGATTTTAGTATTTAGGAAAAAATTTTACCAGTGTCATTTGTAGTTCAAACAGAACGAAATTATTTATGTTGTTGAATGGCAGATGGCGCTATTTCCGCCTCATCGAACTTTCATCCACACATGTGCAAGACATTCTTGAGAAGCGTCGCGTCAATTTGATATTTAATTCTGCATTACGTTCCCGCGTGGGCAAACCATCGAGCTTATTTGTGTTGGCTAAAAACGGACTGACAAAAAATATTGTACACTCAATTGCTCTTCAAAATTAATATTGATTTTCTTTATTTCATTTTCCTACTTCAGTTGGTGTTTTTTTTTGTTTTTATCGGTGGTCATCGTCTACAGCGCTCCATTCCTCTTTCTGTCGTAAATCCCATCCCCACACACTTACAATACATACGTTATTTTTTATTTAACAACCAAAATATTCACTACAAATAATTTATATGGTAGAACAACGTTTGTCGGGTCAGCTAGTAAACTATATATTATTTTTAATTAATTAATTGTGAAATTAGACAAATTTATTTGCGCACGCCGGGATGCATTCCCTCAACTTTCGGATTGCCGTCAAAATAGTCGAGTATATGCCAAGACCGAGTTGTTTAGGTGTCCATCTTCTCTGCCTACCCCTGCACAGATGCATGATGGTCAGTTAGTTAGTAAATATAAGATTGATTGAGTTGAGTTTATAAAAAAACGCACTCAATTTGTAAATGAAATTGGTTGGTAGATGATAAAAAATTTGGGGATGCCAGAAATAATCAAATATTTCGGTACATATTTCAAAAGGGTATTTTTAACGTGCCATTGTCTTTGATTCGACTAATTCTAAAACAAATTGGAAGAAAACCTGAAACAAAAAGCAGAAACAGACAGATTATTAATAACATCTGAAATACAAAAAAATTGTCAATAATCAATATTATAAATTAAAAAATTTATATTTAAAGAGGAGCGGCGGAAGTACGTTCGCTGCGTCACTCGGCGTCGAACCGCAACCCGCTACAATATCCGGACATGACAGAAGTCGCACGCAAAATGCTGAAAACAATAAATAAAATTACGTTTGTCTAGAGGCAGAATCTAAAATTTCGATTGCGATTGCTTCAAACGTTGTTTCCAAAAATAAATACAATTAAAATTTTTACTTGAATGACAACAACTTTTTTTTTACAAGGATTACAATAGTAATTGGGAGGAGGGAATGGGTACCGCCGCCCCGGAAACCAATTATTGGTTAACCAATACCTCTGCCGTAAGTGGCTCGCTAAGTTTGACAACTTCGCAGAGGTGCCCGGGTTCATGGGGTGAGGTTTGTCTACAGTGACTCCCAGCCCTCATACCTTATTCCTCCCCATAACTACCTCTCCTTCCTATTCTTAAAAATACCCTCCAAACAGCATCCCCAAAGATGACACATGCCTTGAGGGAAATTATTTTCCTCAGAGCCTCTTGTGTGAAGCTAATGTAAAAAAAATGTATATATATAAATCTCTTCAAATAACTAACATAACCTAACTCAACCTTTGTCTTTCCCTCACATATTCTTCAGTTTTACAACATTTTAATGCCATAATCACAAAGGCCCAGGCAGTTGCGACTCTTTATGTGTTGATCATAAAAAAAAAATTATTTAAAAAAATATATGTAATTGTAGAGGTACGAAGTGAAGATGAAAGGTTACACAAATCTATCTTACACTATTTGCTTGATTCACATTCGTACATTCGTAATACACTTCTATTGTTCTGAATCTTGACATAAAATGACTCAAGCAGCTTAATTTTACACAGCTGTGGTCCAAACCAAACGCACATAAAAATACCGATATTTGAAACTTGAGTGACATCTAGTGAACAGTTTACACACTAAATTACAGAGCATAGATTTGATGATATGCTTTGGGAATACCCAGTTTTAAAATCATTTTCCAATCCTTCTACAGAAAACCTTTTTTAAGTACATATTTAATCACTCAGACCTCTGGCCTATTTTATCGGAAGATCAAAACATTTCAGCTTTGCAATAAAATCCAAATAAATGGAATATTTCTGAACGCAAAAAAGACACAAAAGAAGCTATAACGAGAAATCAAAAAAATGTATTAATTTTGAACCATAGTTATGTAAAATTACTGTAATCGAGTCATTTGATCTTGCAATGCCTTCCTCGGACCTCCGTGACTTATTCTACTATTACCTTCCCAAAATGTACCACACATACGCCTCAGGGATTTCATTTCTACAGCACTCTGTCTGCTTTAATCCTTCCTCTGCCAGTTCCATGCCTCACTGTCGTACGTCAGGTATTATATTATATTATTACACACATAATTTATGACACCTCAAGAAGGATAATTTAAATTTCAAAATATTTATTAACATATATAGCGAAATCAAAATGGCGGCCAGCGATGGATTCCAAGATGGCGACCGTTGCTTTCCGCTTCACCAGTCGACGGTAGCTAGAACAGCGCAAGCAAACGGGGAAGACCTACATTAATACGAGTAATTTAAAATGTATGAATGCGGATGAACACTTTCCCATTTCAACAGACAAACAAAAAATCATCAAACACTCCCTGAATGTGACAACTTTTGCTGGCACATTAATTTTCATAAATTTCATACGACAATTTAAGTATTGAAACACCTAAATAATATTTGATTACCAAAAATAATAAATTTTCACAAGGTGGCATTATTAAAAGGAAAATATTTTCTAAACAGACAGAAAAATGTATAACTTGATCTTTAGTTTGCACCTTTGAGGTAATTTTTCACAACAGCTGAGCTATAAGAATTATCCAAAAATATTACTATTTATTATTTAGGTTAGGTTAACATCATTCCTATCCAATAATAACAAATTAACACATTATATTTTATAAGACGATTATTTTCATTCCATATTCGAAATCCGTTAATATCAAATTATAAAAAGAATCTTTTTAAATCCAGACAAGTGATAAAGTACCTACCATTTTTTTTTTTATTTTACAAGGCCATTATTTTCATTCTTCTTCTTCAATCTTTTCAAATACAGTCAAGTGATAAAGTACCTGACTATAAAATTATATTAATTTACAGGGCGATTATTTTCATTCTATATTTGAAATGTGCTAATACCAAATTATAAAAAGAATCTTTTCAAATACAGACCAGTGATAAAGTACCTGTCTATAAAATTATATTATTTTACAAAGCGATTATTTTCATTCTATATTTGAAATGAGCTAATACCATATTATATAAAGAATCTTTTCAAATACAGACAGGTGATAAAGTACCTGTCTACAAAATTATATTATTTTACAAAGCGATTATTTTCATTCTATATTTGAAATGTGCTAATACCAAATTATAAAAATAATCTTTTCAAATCCAGACAAGCGATAAAGTGCCTACCTTTAATATATTATAATTGTATTATAAGATTATTTTTATTAAATATTTGAAAACAGTTAATCGAATTACAAAAACATTAAATCCCAGACAATCGATAAAGTACCTACTAATAAATATACCTTTAAAACTAATTATTTTTTAATTCATTTTTTATGATTTTTCATGGGTAACAACTACTAGTATGGGGTAATAAATAATTTAATTAAGACATGAAGAATAGAGTGATGGGTGATAGTAGGTAGAAAGGACCTAGACAGGTAGGATGACTTGCCTTGGGGGAGGATAGACTGCAACACCATTGGTTCTGAAGGAGGAGCAGGGGGCAGCTCCGAAAGGTGGTTGGGCAACAGCCCTATTGTAGGCTCCAAAGAAACCATCTGAAATAATAAACACCAAAAATATAATAGCATAAACATTCTCGTTGCCAACAGAAAAAAATCAAAGTATAAAACATGTAATTCTTTTGAAACCATGGTAATCTATGAAAAATCACCGGTAGTAGACAAAATCTCTCCAACTAGAAGTTCTATGAAGAGTCGACCACACGTCAAAAAAAGTATGTTTTTAATGTTGAATTTAATGTCACTTAGCCCTTTGAATTATTTTTGTACCAAAAATTGAAAACCTGCATTGGTATACTAAATCTATTGTAACTTTTGAACCATATATTCAATTTAATTAATTTCTTTAAATTTGTTTACATATTGGATTAAGGTACAGAAAAACATAAAAATAAAAAAAATATGTGTAAATAAGGATTCAGATCTAACCTTCTCTTTTTTCGTAAGTTTTTTTCCACATTTTCATTCAAAAAGTTATAAAAAAAACATAATATTCATAAATCGAACAATAATAATTTTTGTTTTTTACATACATGTATACTAATGTGGCGACACATCATAATCTTTTCGTCATCAGAAAGAACGTACGAGAAACATCTAATATTCGCGCGGTGCCGGCACTTGCCTAGCTACCTACCTATGCTTGTGTACTTTGCTCGCCTGCCGTGGCCGTCTCGTCGATTAATAATATCGCCACGGCCTAGAAAGGTCTGGAGTTTATAAGCCGCCTGAATATTCAGCACCGGGTATGTTCAAGTACCTTCCAGTGTACGCATTGCCGGCGAATGGAACATTACTCCACCGGTCGCGCTGGTATATATAAAGCGACTAAACTCGGCGCTCGCTCAGTCAGTCCCAGACCATTAGTCGGTCAACAAATCAACATGTAACAGATCTCCGCTCTCTCCAGGGCAGCTTCCCGAGGTCCATCACCACGTCTCAGCTCTAAGGCCCACCGTGTCTTCAGCTACGCAGAACAGCTACATCCCGCGACTTACAAGGTTTGACTCCACCTTCAGTCCAGGGATCAGCTCACCATTTCATGGCACCCCGATGCGCACCGTGCTTCGCTGCCATGGAAACACGCTCCGCCTCGCCAGGACTACCTGCTGGTGGCTCAGCTCACCAAGCCACTCACCGTTTATCTCCGCGACTCAAAGTGTCGTGCAACGGCCTGGAAAATAGGTCATCTCCACCGCCAAGGTGTTGAGCAACTCGCTGACCTTCACCACACCATCTCCATCTCCTCCGAGCGCCTGCAGCATCTCATCTACGGCACTCCGCATTACATCATGTTACCGCTTCACTGACCCTCGCTACGTAGCCTAATAAACGACTGACTCACTACACCGACTGACGCCTTTTATTTCACGTCCCGTCTCTGCCGATACGGCCCGCTCCCTCACTAATAACTAATAAAATAATTTGGCATGATAGTCCTCAAAGCAATCATTGACCTTCAGGGTCACTACCAAAAGCCTAGAACCACTAGCTTGAAGAAATTAAATGGCAGGTGCCTGCATACAAAACTTGGAACACAAAAATCAGAGAAAAAACAAAAGAAACATTATTGTCAATTCTACAAAATGAATGAATTACCTAGTTTTTTGGCGGATCTACTCTAGCCCGTCAGCGCGCCGGGGTTTGTGGTTAAGTACCTGAGTTGGCAGGCTGCCGGGGTTTGTGGCCAATGGGTTAAACAATTATATACAAAAGATATTCTAATGTACGCATCCAAAAACCAGGATAACTTTACACAGACAAACTCGGGCCGATTCACAAGATCCACATTACAACATACACTCCACCAACCTACAACTAAAACGACTTTTGGCAAAGAAATATGTAATACATCTCTATAAAATTATGTAATATACTCCCTCTTGCAATAAAAACCATTAAAAAATAACTGACTTCAAAAGAAGCATTAAGATATGGATTATGGACATGGGATAAAAGATATAGATTCAATTTTGCAACCTAACAAAGATTAATGCTTGTATTGTACATTCTTTTAGATACAACTTTATAATTTTCCTCTGGTAATATTTTAACAAAGGTATTTACTTATATTTTGAACACAAAAACATGTACAATGTGAAAAAAAAACTAACTAACCATCATGCCGTTACGACACAAGGGGAGGCAAAGAGGATGGACTGCCAAATAACTCGGTCTCGGCACACACTCCTTGCTTTATTCACATTTATACATACTCTTCTGATGGCTGACACCAGTATCTGGTTCATTCGATCGTGTTTTGTCTTCCTCGGGCGTCCCCGACTTCTTTTACCATTCACATTCATGTCGTCCATTCTCCTTACACTCCTTTCTTTGTTCATTTGCTACACATGCCCAAAACATCTAAAGGTCCCTTTCCTAATCTTACTCATCAGCCATGTTTTTTTTGCATATCGTCACATTTCTCAGACGACCATACATGATTTTACCACAAATACGCCTCGGGGATCTCATTTCTACAGCATTCAGTCTACTGTCATCCATCCCCTGTCAGTTCCATGCCTCGCTACCATACGTCAGGTTAAGTAAGTACCGTGCATTAAAAATTATGTAAAACGAAAATATGCTTCCATCATATGGGATGATAGCCATCTACAATAATTTAATTTAATTTTGAATGCCATATTTTCTATGGCCCCGAATTGAAATTGCTGACTTTTATAGTTATGGCGAAACAAAAGATTTTTTCTAATAAATATTTATATTGTGGCTGACGAAATCAAAAGCTTACCCTGGGGACAAAACATTTAACAAAATATGACAGGATATAAAAATGTCAACAAAAGCAACTGTTTTGTTGTGAGTGAGGTTATGAAAGAATTTCAAGTTTTGACGATTCTAGAAATCAACAATGATTGGTGGCAATGCGAGTGTTTATGATTTCGTTATTGTGAGAAGGAACGCAAAATAAGTATCGGATAATTGCGTATTCCTGCGAATAATGCATGATGTGGAGTCTTTTTGAGGTCTTGAAGAGACTCATGTAGTAGGAGAAAGGTAACACAGAAGTCGGCAAATCATTCCACAGCAAAGCTGTAGACCACAAGAATGAGTCGCGGAAACGAGCCATTCTCGTGAGGCGAATGTCAACTGTTTACAAATGTTGTTGTTAGTGTACCGGTGAATCGAAATATCGGTAGAACAGCATTCCCACCTCTCAAATGGGTCCCAAAAACTGTTATCCGTTGGTTTTAAGGTAAAGGGAATCTATCGTCCGTTTCAGCAGAGCATAAGGGTTCCAGAACAAAGGTGGCTGCAAAACTTAACAATGCATATGTTTGACACAGGCATTTCTAGCGTCCAAGGTATTTTATAATATACAAATCAACTACCGAATCTTCGGCCGCGGCTTGTCAAACAATGTAGTGAAAATCAAATAACTCACCGCCTGCATCGTTCCGTTCATTTGTGAGAATGTCTCGCAGAATTATACCGTAAAATTAATCAAAAACTGAATTCGTAAAAACGGAAAATATGTGTATTTTCAATAACAATGAAAGCTAACCACAAAATGGAAAGATGGCAGTTCAGTTCGACACACTTCAAATATCAATGATGTTCAGTGTTGCCATCATGGAATCTACATTTTCCGCTAAAACCTACAGAAAAAATAAAAACCCAGTGTTGACCGAATTAGAGAATTTCATGGAAGTTAAAAATTCTTTAGAAATTTTCGTGACCTGGGGTGGCTAGAAGATATAGGCTTTTTTCGTCAATAAAATTATGTACTTTGTTCTTATTCGATTCCGCCAGAAAATTGGTCATTCTGTAAATCAATTATTTTTTTTTTTAATTTATAAACTAACGTTTAGACAAGATTTTTATGCATAGCACAAAGGGTAACAAACAACAACAAAACAACAACAACAACAACAACAAAAATATAACAAGCAGTAATTGTTGAATGAAACACTAGTATATATTGAATTATTTGGCGGGTATTTGATAAGCCGCCATAGCTCAGTGGTCAGAGCATTCGACCGGCAATCGGAAGGACACGGGTTCAAGTCCCGTTGGCGGCAAGTATCTTTTCTCGGAAGATTTTTCAATGTAAATGAGTGTTTCAGGCTGACAATTATTGCTTGTAATAATTGTTACCCATTCTGTAAATCGATCATCCAGTTGATTGGTCAGACATCTCCCAATACTGTTTTGAAATAATGAGGACAGAAATATTCGAATGCTCTAAATAAATCAAATATTTTTTACGTCTCTATGTTTTATGTATTAAATATGCTCTTTAATTACACCAGGAAGCGTTATGGTCCGGTACATTAGTATGACATTTTGAAATTTCCTATTTGGAACCCAGAACAAAAACGTTTTTTTTTAGTTCACAACATCTGAGTTATATATCAGATAGGGGGTACACTTTTACATAAAACTGCATCCTCCAAACAAATTTAGATTTTTCGGAGATACCTGCCTAATCAACTGGACGATCGAAATCCCGATAGGCACAAAATTCTCCCGTTTCAAGGGCACTCCAATCCGCCAATATGACGGGAAATTCATCAGTGTGGCAACACTTATGTTTTTAGAGATGGTCGATACCCTATCCAATCCCGGTTCCCGGTTACTTGGAACCGGTTCCTATTCTGTCACTCGAACAGTCGATAATATTTCACCGTAAAAAAATTAACCAAAGTTTCATCGCAATTGGACGAATGGTTTTGGGAACGTGGGAGAAATAAAGAAACATTCATTTATTTATACCAATATTAACCAGTTGAGCGACAGTCCAAATAAAAACTTTTTCTCGGATTGCTTGCGATAGGAGCCGGTTCCTTTTGGAATATTTATAAAAATATGACCGGTTCCGAAATCAACCGACTGTTCCCGTCAGTCTCCGCCATAAATATACCAATCCCGTCTCCGGTAACTATCAGCCATCTCTGAATATAAACGGGGTTGCCAGTTAGTTGAGATGTACCGTATTCCTGTCCTGGTTTCCAGGAACAGGCTCCTTTTCCGTCGCTGGAGTCGTCGATATTATTTTGGAACCGGTTATTTTTGGAACCAGCTTCCTTATTTCACATTTTTTTAAATAATTTTTCACCCCCATCCGCGTAGGAAATTTTTTGCCAGGGTCAAGTGTGGTTGAGGAATGTTTGTAATTTGTAAGTGTAATCTTGGGGAAATATCAAAGATTAAGGTATTTTATTTATTCAATGGGAAGTAAACATAAATTTAGTAGCTATAACAAGAACCTATCTGCATTAAGATAACAACAAGTTAACAAGATATCAATTTTTATTTGAGGTAAAATTTATATTATTTTGAAAAATCTCATGGTTGTGGTTACACACATATTTATAAATTGAAGCAAGAGGTAATTAACAAAACACACTTATGTAAGGGGAATAAAATGAACATGGATAATTACCATTACAAATTGACGCCGTTAATATTATTTTACATATATGTATACATGTTTGTCGACAGAAGAAGACAACAGGGATGCAATGTTATATGGGGGCAATATTTTTTTTTTTTTTTTTTTTTAATTATTTATTGAAACATTTATTATAATTACAATTTTACAACTAAATATTTTTTTTACAGGTTTTTTTTTTTTTTTTACTACCCTTCCATTAAAAGCATTTGCTTGTGTATGGAAGGGGAGTGTACATAAATGATATTAGTTATTAGTTAGGTATAAGTTAGTACTTAAATAATTAATTGTACATAAATATATGTGAGCTGCAGTATTTATTTGATAATGGTGTTTCATACAAAATTTAAATTTGGATTTACGGCTAAAATATGAAATGAATTGTTTTTTTTTTTTTTTTAATTGATAGGTTCGGCATATATGAAATTAGGATGTGGATCCGATTTTCGATTTTTGCTTTTAATTATAAAATACAAGCCCCAAAAGAAGACCATTTATCCATGAATTTAGGAGGCAACTTTGGAAATATTTTGCGACTAAATGGATGCTTTTTTTAAAAAATCCCTTCATATCCTAAGTGAGGCATATGATGAAGAATACAACAAAATTTGATTTTACATTCAAAAATGTTTTATTTGCATTAAAACCCGGATTTAGTTAGACGCGAATTCGACATAAAAATAGCAAGCTTTTTTCCGTTGTCTCGTTTACACATTTGCGATCCCGATAGGGTGGCGGGTGAGGCGCGGGCCGGGAAGGGACTCGTGTCGCCCGGCAAATGAACATATACATTCAAAGATATCTTCTCATTCGTCATACATCAACAATCGGTGTATCTGGGAGTGTGTGTGTGTGACTAGACTAGTAAACTAGTAAGTATCTGCTTGGAGTTGTTTGTTTGTTTAGCGGTGTAGAACTATTATCACTGATTCCGCGCTAAAATATCAAGACGGTTTTGTTGAGTTTTTACGATAATCGCCAGTTTTAAACGAAGTATCCCCAAATAATTTATTTTGTTTAATATGGGTAAGTAATAACAATTTGTGAATCTTTAATAATGATGATTAATGATATTATGAATTTTTCAATCGTTTGGGATACTTACCTTATTGATTATTTAAAATGTTAATTGAGTTTTAGGTCAAAAGTGGACAAACGGTAAGCCACCTAGCAGGCACCGGAAAAAGAGAAAATGCAATGTTAAAAAGTCAGAAAGAACACGGAACAGGTGATATAAAATTAACTATATTATTATTTTTTTAAATTATACTAGACAATTTTTTTACAGTAGGAATATAATGTTATTTTTGCTTTCAGTTCCTCCGTAAATGATGTTGAAGTTTCCCAGGGTACGTCTCGCAAGAAAGATTTAATCGATGCTGACATCGATGTAAATGATTGGATTTCGAGCAAACAGTAAGCAAAAAAAAATCATTTTCATAAGAACGAGAAAGCATTCGAGAAAGTATTCAATGACGTCAAGATGCTTGTGTTTAGTTGGAGTTACATTTTTGGGGTTCAACTTTTATTTTTTCAGACCTGTACCAAACGCAGCTACAAAATATGTGGCTTGGCGTATTTCGGCATATCGCTCGCCGTACATTCCCAATGGAAATATATGGCGAGCGATATGCTGACATAGGTCAAGCCACATCTTTTATAGCTGTATGGCAGCCGTCTTTTTTATGTAAGTATATGAATACCGCACAAGAGTCCCAACTGCTCCCGTCTGGAGCCAGTGAGACTATGGCATTCCCAATTGGGGTATGTTGTGAGGCTGAAAGTAGGGGGAGGGGAAGGAGATGGGGGAGAGGAAGGTGGGGAAGTACCTGGCTATTCAGATCTGGTCACCAAACACGGCTAAAGCCATTTAAAGCGACGTTTCAATTCTAAATGGTGGTCTTACACCAGGGCGATACTGAAGTATATTCCACTCTGGAACGTGTCGCAAATATACTATACATTATTTTTAATGAATTAATTGTGAAATAACACAAATTAATCAAATAAAATTTATTTGCCATGCCGGGATTCGATCTCGCGACCTTCGGATTTCGAGCCTGTCAAATATTATCCATGATATTTATTAAATATAGGTATATTTGGCGGAGGGGAACAAACGGCGTGCCCTAACTATTTGCTTTGGATACATAATATCTACACGAGTACCTACGTAAATATTATTATTACAAGTCTGCCAACAAATTCTAGAAATTTCATAAAATTAATCTAGACATAATTAAAAAAAATGAATACGCCACCGAATATACATAGTAACTTCCAAGACACCGATTTAAAATGTGATGTTATACGTAATTGACTTTAGAATCTGACATGCTGACGCTGCCAATGGGCAGGAAAAATGACACTCAACTTTTCTAGCGTTTTTATGATAAATATATATTTTTTAAATGCATCTAAGTATTTCAATTTTGTTTTCTCGATGAAATGAATGTATTAGTGAAGTGGAGTCTTGGAAATGGAAATTAACCCACTTTCCGACATCCGATCCAGCTGAAAATCAGCAGATAGACATGTTGTCGATGACAATGCATTCTTTCAATTTTTGGTGTCAATCACGTACACATTCGCAGACGTTTACATATTTCTCTGAAATTCGTTGTCATTACATGTCTGTCTTATCCACTCGGGACTTTACTCAGTTGGTAGCGTTGTTGACTCCGATCCCTGGGAAGGAAGATTTAATCCTCGGTCAAACCTTTTTTTTAAGCTAAAGACATTTGAAAAGAGTGTTACAGTAAAAAAAATAACCTTGTTTTTATACGTGTTGTTTTTTTTCGTTGTGATTTAACATCTAGATCTAGGTAGTAAATGGTTTCTTTGATATTTTGATAAATTCCTCGTTGCAATTACTCGTTTCTCGCTGACCGTTAAATTTGTTATAATTCTGGATTTAAAGTTTCTAAATGGAAACATAATAGTACGTTCAGTTACGGTTTAGGTACTATTAATATAATATAAAATCGGTAAATCTAAAATTTACTATTCGAAAACGTGGATTGGGTTTTTTTTTAGTAAATACATGTTATTTTTTTTCTTTCAGTTCCTGCGTAAATGATGTGGAAGTTTCCCAGGGTACGTCTCCCAAGAACGATTTATTCGATGCTGACATCGATGTAAATGGTGGGATTTTGGGCAAACAGTAAGAAAATAATTTCATTTTCTCAGGAACAATTGAACCACGGAATGTATTTAATAAAATCAAGATACTTGGTGTTTAGTTTAAGTTACATTTTTACGGTTCAGCTTTTATTTCTTAAATATTTTCTACGATAATTAGTAAAATATAAATTAGGGGGAGGGGGGTGCTAAAAAAAAGACGTGCCCTAAGCCTAATATTATCTTATTGATCCTGATTATTGGTGTAATTCTTTGACTCCATTTTGGCCAATAATTTTTAGACATTTGTACAATTTGGTTGAATTTGTAAGTATAGTCATTATACCCATTGCCTGACGGCATAATGCGATCTTATGTTTTCATGGAGTGATGCCTAATTTTTTCTTTCAGTACCGATATGATTGTGCCTGAAATATCTTCGCATAATATGTCAGACATTGAAACCGACATTGAATTCAACTGTTCATCAGATGATTCCAGCGATTCTTTTGAGATAGAGGTTGAAGAAGAAGGTGATCTCTTTGCCCAAGAGCCATCTGCAACTACCGTCACCAAAGGGTACCCTCCCTCGTCTACGTCACCATTTAAAATTGCGATACGATAATACGATAATACGATTTTTTACGGCTTTATGTATCAGTACCTACTTTTTAGAGAAATTTGTCAATAAAAGCAATTGTAGCATTTTCAGTTTCAACAACACCAACAATATCGTATTTTTTCAATCATAGCACTTCTAGCTCAATGAAAAATTACGGACCGCCACTGGCAAACCCATATGTTTTGTTAGTAGGTGGTAGGTACTACAATAAATTATTAAATAATATACCTAGGTCTGAATATTTTATTACGAATATGTATTGAATATTTATGTACAATATTTTTAAAATAGCTTATTGCATTTTTATGAATTAAGACTTTAAAATTAGGTATATACCTACCGAGTTAGTTGTTTATAAAGATGCTTAGATATTTTAAATTAGATGTTATTCATGTACTTGCACTGTGTAAATTTATGTTAATAGAGTTGAATTATCTATGTAGTTATCAAGTGAAAGATGTATTTATTTAACTGTTATAAATAATAATAAAAAATATAATGTCAGTATAACTTTTTAATGTGAACATGTGACTAAATATCAGGTTCGATTAGGTTAAAAAAATTACATCATGCATTAAAAATTCTGATTTGGGTTTTATTTCTTAACATTTTTTCCCCAGAACCAGGGAGATTTCCCTGCTTGAAAGTTGTTAACATCTCAATTACATTAAATATTAATTAGGTATAAAATCTTAATAATTTCGTGCATACGATTCCCAGATCTCCTATAACAATACAATTCTCCGTTAATTTCAAGGCACTAAACAAAAAGATCATTCCCCGTATTCTCCGATACAATGATGTTTATGTTTTTTCACGCATTTATTTGCGCTGAACCACCAACAAGCACCATAAAAAATATGTCGAGAGACTCCCGTAGTAGCGTATCATACTAATACAAATTAACTCATCAAAAGGGAAATTTCCTCGGCTTCGCGCGAATAATCAAGTATAAAATTACGCGCCCTTTTCTTCAAAACTCTATAATACCATATTTTGCTAGCTAGCGCTGTGGCCAAATACCACTACATAGAAATCTTCCCTTCTCGCCTCCCCGCTTCCCACCGCAAATACAATATTTCGTTAGAAAGGGACAAAAGAGAGGCTGGACACTAGGCAGTGTTGCCAACTTAGCAACTTTATAGCTAGATCTAGCTATTATTTGATGTCAGACAGCTACATTTTAATGAAACTTGTAGCTAAACTTTTTAGCTACTTTTTATAGCAACTTTTCGTCATTGTTTGACATTTCGATTTCGTCGTGAGAGAATATAAAACGCTACGTCGTATAGTAAAAAGTAAAAACCAAACGCGACTCTATGGTCATAGACGCTATGGTAAAAGTGGCGTTGGCCGGAAAATCCCCGTTTCCTGCTGCACTAGCTCTCCCTTTTTGGAGTACAGTGCCACAAACTTTGATATTTCTATGACTTATTTGTTCACAACTAGCGACACCACCACCGGAACAGATAACTTTGTGGCACTGTAATATTGTTCTGTGCGCTAGCTAGCTACGACAGACAGAATACAACCAAAATATTACGCACTACTCTTATTCTACCTTGTGTTGTTTTGTTTTATCCATATAAAACCTGGAAATAAAAGCGATTGTCAGAATTTGTCATTTTATTGTAACTTAGGGAACGTACCCTTGGGGGCCGTTCAAGTATTACGTAACGCAATTAAAATCCGAAGTTGGCATTGACAGCGCTCTTGAGGCGATTTTTCGCAAAAACAGCGCTATATAAGTTGTCCAAATTTATTTATTTGTATTTTTTTATTCCTTTTCGTTCTCGAAATCTCTTGTTTTATATATTAACCCAAACGTGATTAAAACAAGAAAAACGGTATTTAAGCGACTTTTCAGTACTTTGCGCAACTTAATTGTAAAATTGTGACTTGGGCGTTACGCAACGTTTAGGCGGGGGGGTGGGGGGGGTGAAACGGAAAAACGTTACGGTGCGTTACATGGGGGGGATACAAATCTTCCAAAATTGCGTTGCGTAATACTTGAACGCCCCCTTACTACGTGACACGTTTAGGGGGGGGGGGTCTTCAAAATACCACGCTTGGTACATATGAGCGGCGGAGTGCTTAGGTTTTTGGTCACCGGGGGGGGGGGGGGGGGGTTAAAAATTGCACAAAGTTGGTCACGTAGTATGGGTACGTTCCCTTATCTACCTACTGTAACGTTTAGCTACTTCTAGCAACTTTTTGGGGTAAAAAAAACTGGCAATCTAGCAACATTTGTAAGATGTCTAGCAATTTGGCATAGCTAACTGTTGGCAACACTGACACTAGGGAAGAACGAATTTGCACGCCGGCAAACAATGGTCTTATGGAGAACTAAGATATTTGTAAGATTAATTGACAGTAGTTCTTTTCTTAAGAACATCTTTAAAATGTCTCTTGACAGAGAGCAGCATTCGGGCCTTATCATTGATGCATTGATTTGTTCCCATATAAGGTGAGGGATGAAATTTTTTGTTGTTATAGGGCAGGGGTCGGCAAACTTATTAGCCAAAGAGCCAAATATGTACATTACAATGATTCAAAAAAAAATTCCATCCAAATCTGTTTATTAATTTAGAAAACATTTATTATACGAGGGATGTTCAGAAAGTAAGTGTACTGTGACCATAACGGACTGTGGTTTATTTTGTTTTTTGTGGGTTGGCAACACTGAGTTGTAGAGGGGGTCTCCCGACCAGAGCAAGCATCGCAGGAACATTGGTTTATTTATGATTTAGTACGTAAAATCACGTTGTAGTGTTGTGAAAGATGTCGGTAAAAAATCCCGCCAAGTGCTGTGATTCGCTTTTTTACACGGAAGGAATAACACCTACAAGAAAAAAGGTGAGGATTTCTGAGCTCTATTGTGAATTGAGATGATATTGGGTTACTAATTACATGGCTGGAAAAAAAAAACAATCGTCAAAGTGGTGTCACATCAATTCCCCATCTGCCAAAAAATTCAAAACCACAATTTCGGGCAAAAAAATTATGGCTTCAGTGTTTTGGGACCGAAAAAACATCATTTTGGTCGAATTTCTGCCTTATGTGGAGACCATCAATGCACAACGATATTTTAATACCTTAAAAAAACTCAAAAGATGCATTCAAAACAAAAGGAGGGGAATGCTGACCAGAAAAGTGTGCTTGTTTCACGAAAACGTCCGTCCTCACACAGCCTTAGCCACCAATAACGTTATACACCAAATTATTACGGAGAAGATTACAAAATATAAGAGAAAAAAAGGCCAAGGGGGCAGTTTCACTATGTTGAGACGTATTTTAAAAGAGAGTTACTGAACTCTCTATAGGTAACATTGAAGATGTCAATGCTCAATGCAGAATCATTAAGCAGTTGAATTGCTCTATTTAATGGGACATTCTGAAAGGAAGAAGTTCTCGCTTTCGGAGCATAAAAAAGTGTGTGGGATCTCCCACGAGTATATGCGTTAGGGATATATAGGTTAATCTCCTTCAACATAGGTGGATTCAGTACAGTATCGGAGATCAGCTTAAAAAAATGTTTCCCCAAAAATATTTTTCGACGGGCTTCTAAGGTATTAAGATCGAGCATTCCTGTTAAGAACAACGATGGAAACAGGAATGGGTAGTATGTATATTCCCTCATGTACAGGTAACGCATAAACCTTTTTTGTACTTTTTATATTTCTAGGATATGGTTTTGTTCAGAGGGTGCCCAAATAATGGAGCTGTATTCCAGGATGCTGCGGACAAGTGCTTCATATGTTCTTCGTATTGCAATTCCATTAGTAAATGATCTCGCATTACGAATTAATTCATTACATCCCTGACTTGACTTGATTATCATCTGTTCACTTCCCTGAAGGCATATATGGATGAAAATACCGACGAGCAGGTGCAGAAAGAGGTTTTGAAGTGGGGGAAGGAGCTGGCGGTAGTGTTCTTCGAGGAGGGTATAAAGAAACTTATGCCACAGCTCCTCACATACATTGAACGGGATGGCGATTATGTGGAAAAATAGTCAATAAGTGCATCAACAATTTTTTTTTTCAAATACACTTTTTCTAAAAATATATAAAACTCTAGTACACTTATTTTATGAAAATCCCTTTATTTTAGCACTTCATTAAATTACAGGTACACTAAGGTGGTCCAAAATTTTTTTTTATTATTTTTCAATTGGCCACCCCGTGAATTTGTTACGTGTATTTATAGTAATAACAAAATAAAATTTCAGTGAGATAGCTCAAGTAGAAAGGGGTGCTCAATCGAGTATTTTTTTGAATTTTTGGGGTAAAATGCTTAATTTTACTTTTTATTACAGGACCGTTTCGTGTGACTATTAAATAAATATTAAAATAAATTAATACTGATGAGTTTTATAGACAAATTTAAACAGTTTAGATACTTATTTAGTAGATTGTGAAGTGAATCAGTGTAATAAAAAGTGTTCATCTGCAAAAAAGACAAAATTTTTCTACTTTGTATTGAGAGACTGCAGGAATGGGGGAACAAATATCTGATGCTGTTTTTGACACAATGCAACAGTAGAATGTCATAAATAAAGTTTGGGCTATGAGTTTTGACACTACTGCTTCTAACACCGGTGCCAAAAAGGGAGATTGCACTCTTTTAGAAGAAAAGACAGGACGTGATCTTTTGTGGCTTGATTGTCGTCATCATGCATTTGAAAATTATTTAAAGCATTAGCTTTCAAAAATATTTACTCTGTGTTTTGGGCCATCAAGCTCTCCTCAAATCACACTTTTCAAGAGATTTAGCGATATTTGGGAAACGTTACCGAAGGAGCACTACTATTGTCCTGACCTCGATAAGAACGCAGAACAGTTTGCTGAAAATACTGTTGAAAGTCTTACAACTGCTCTATCTGGAGAGAATCAAGTTCGTTATGATTACGAAGAGCTAATAAAGCTCACCATGATTGTTTTGAACAAACCGCCTGCGAAGATACATTGGCGGGTTCCAGGCCCGATTCATCATGCTCGTTGGATGGTGAAATTGATGTATGCTTTGAAGATTTTTCTCTTTCGAAATAATTTACAAATTTAAATTAACCAAGAGAGAAGAAAAACAAATTGTTCGATTTGTTAGATTTGGTGTGCTCATCTACACCAAAGTTTGAATCGAAGCGCCTTCGGCAACAGATGCACCAGTAAATGACTACTTTGGAAGAGCATAAATTTGTTCGAAGCCATTGATTCTGACATCAGTTTAGCAGCTAGGGGTGTCTTAGAGCGTCACTTATTTGTGATGAAGATGTTAGATTAACTAGTTGCATTTGCCTTGTTTTCAGACAAGCTGTCTGATGCTGAGAAACAGAACATTGTACAAAAAACGAATTCTGATGGCGGTAATCGTTCAGTACGAGATGATTCTGCTAAGCTTGCCTCAGAGGTTACATTAGAAGCTATTGCAACACAAAGAACGTCGAAAACGCTCTTAGTTCTTGATATCAAGGACTCTTTCTTGCAATTAGGTGTTAAACTATTTGAAGATTACAACACGATACTCACTAAGAATGAGGAAGAAAAGCAATTTTTACTTCACATCGTTTAACGAAACAGAAAAATCTCTTCTGCTGAAACATCCAAAAAGAAGTTAACAAACATTGTTTTGAAAGTCTGCGACTAATATTATGTTAATTATTGCTTTGTTGCCAAATTTTATTCACATTTAAAGAATTTGTTTCCTTATTTGATTAAAATACTTGTAATATTAATAAACCTTAAATTACGTTTTTTGTCAGAAACTTCTAGTTCGATGAGCACCCCCTTGTATATAAGATAGGGGGCTGAAATTTTTTATACATAATAGAAATGATAGGTGTAACAAATCAAGGGGATGGTGACACCTATATTTGAATTTTTTTTTACTATATGGGCTTGGACCAAGGTACACTGAATATAACTTGATTTTATACTTAATAAAGATTTCATTCATTGATAAATAATAATATGTAATTAAGGAATTTATAACTTTAAAACATGATAATGACTGACGAACACTTATTACGAACAACGTCCTTGCACTTCCCTTACCAGGAAGATGCAAAGAAGGTAAATCCAGCAATTTTATTTCAAAGCTACCAATGTCAAAGCCAAAAGGAGAAAATTTCAAATCTGTTGTCGAAGCATTAAGAGGGAGTTGGAGAACGCTAAGGTCGCTCTGCTGTTTTTAAATTCCTGAAACCTGCTGAGAAATGCTTCCCTCATGGTTATTATGAAATAGGAGGAAATATTTTCTCGGCGATGCTTCAGCACACTTGGAAAGTGAAACAATGTTTCCCTTTCAAAATCATGAGCAAAAAGGATACCATCGGCGCGTCTTGCGCCTGTTCCTGAAAAATTTTGCCAGAGCCGCACTTAACGGGCCAAAGAGCTGCACTTTGCCAACCTCTGTTATAGGGCAACTGAAAAAATGTGACTGAGGCCCTCTTCATCAATATGACATTCCTACATGTTAGAATGTAGAATTCTTAACATTTATCTCTGTCAGGTGAACATTGTGGCAGCAATGCCCTATCCACAAGCGGCAAATGCAGGATGTTGAGACTTTGTTCAATGAGAGTCTTGAAAACCACTGTTTTGTATAAATTATGGACCGTATAATGAAAAAAAGATTGCCTGTGGTTTTACAACATTCATCCCAATGGTTCTGTCATGTTTTCTTTCGAATTTATGAAAATGTCATATGGGTTTAAAAAATTGTAATTTCGGAAACAATGGCATCTATCGCCAATTAATCGGCCATTTCATCTCAAGGGATATTGTAGTGGCTAGGTATCCAAACCAATACGATTTCTTTGCCATATTCGATTAATTTATAAATTAGAGTACGGATCCCGGTACGGAAATCTTTTACCTGGTGATGGAAAGGGAATGACTTTAATTTTTGAAGTGCACTCAGGGAATCGGAGAAAATAAAAAATTTCCATCGTGATTATCGTTAATGTATTTTAGGAATTCAAAAATCTTTAGTTTTATTTTCTTATTAACTTGTCTAATGGGCAGTAGAATGCCACCCCAACATGGTTTGATAAGGGAGACTTGGAACCATTTGTGTAAATAATTTTTCACCGGAATTTTTTTATTTTTTTATGAAAACCGTACAAAAGTCCCAACTGCTCCCGTCTGAAGCCAGTGAGACTATGGCATCCCCGATTGGGGTATGTTGTGAGGCTGAAGGTAGTGGGGAGGAGAAGGAGATAGGGAAGAGAAAGGTGGGGAAGTACCTGGCTATTCAGATCTGGTCACCAAACACGGCTAATGCCATTTCAAGCAACGTTTCAATTCTGAATGGTGGTCTTACACTAGGGCGATACTGAGAGTATCTTCCACTTAAATGAATAAATTGTGAAATAAGAAATAACACAAACTAATCAAATAAAATTTATTTGCCAAGCCGGGATTCGATCCCGCGACCTTCGGAGTGCGAATCAAGAGCCTTATCGCTGGACTACGCCGGCCGTCGCGTCGTTTCGATTTTAAAATTTATAAGCTTACTAGCGAGTTCCTGGCATTCGTTGCTATACCACTTAATAAAGAAATTGCTTTTCCCTGCTTGTCCTTTCCCATTCGTGCCGTTCCCCTTCCGCCTCCCCTTCCTCTCCCGCATCCTCTTCCCCTCACACGTTCCCACTCCTCCTTTTCCGACTTCCCTCTCCCCACTCCCCTCGCCCGCTACCACCATCCCCCGAACCCCCCTCCCGAGTTCCTCTCCCCCCTCCCGAATTATCCTCCCCCCTCCCGCATTCCTTACATTCAGTCCTGGTACATTCAGTTTTAAAACAGCTCACGTGCCTACCCATTGCAATTTTTTATATAAATTTCATAATGCCAGAGCTCACCAGTATATATGAAAACCTTCTCAAACAACAACTCACCAAAGTTTTTTCGCAATCGGATGAACGGTTTAGCAATGCATATTCATGGCGCCAGAGCTCACTGTTAAATAAAGAAACCATCGCAGATATGCACACATCAAATCCCCAAAGTTTCATCCCAATCATATGTATAGTTAGTGTGACGGACGTATTGAAGCAGTCAAGTCGTGGCCGATCGTATCCACAGATCTCACAAAATATTTGTTTTAACTATGTAAAATGCTTTGTGTTCAATAAATAAATGGACGGGGTGAGGCGAGCGAGCAGAAGGAATTTTGTTGCCATCGGGCGCTTTCACTGGATTCTCGGAATCCGGACCCCATGGCTAACGGCTTCTGAAGGGTTCTACGAATCCTCCCTACGCATAACGGCCCAGCAATGGCATAGCAACGGCAGAGTGCTACCTTGCTACCGTGACCTAATAAATAGGGGCTAGAAGCCCTTCCAAACCAGTTCTCAACTAATCATTGTCACGTCTCTCTCTCTCTCTCTCTCTGCCTGCCCGCTCTCACTCTGACCTGCTTCCATTCACCTCTTTTCTTTTCTGACCACCGCCTTACCCCTGAACCTCGGACACTCTACGCTCTACGGACCAGACCCTGCTAGTTAGAAGGAACTATGAGCTATTGGAACACTTCAGACTAGCTCTCCAAGCGGACAGCCCTGAGACGCTCTCCCGACATCTTAACGCCTTTGTGGATCGGAACCTCCCCCTGTTTTCTACAGTCTTGTGTGCCTCACCCTGTGTGGTACGGTTAGCAACGCACAATTTCATGATGCCAGAACTCAATTATATATAGAAACCATCGCGGGCATGCACACATCAAGTCTCCAAAGTTTCATCGCAATCGGATGAAAGGTTTAGCAACGCAAAGACATCTCATATACAAACCCAGAAGCAAGAAGAAATTTGAAGCTCGGTGGTTGCTAAATAAGTAGAGTGAATGAAGAATATTTGAAATAAAACAATAACTTTGTGAATACCACTTTTATTTTTTATACTTTATGCCGACCGGGTTTCGCTACAACCGCAGCTTCTTCAGAGCAGTATAATACTTTACTATACTATAGTATTTTACTGCCTATAGCAGAGTATTTTACTGTCCTGAAGAAGCTACGGTTGTAGCGAAACCCGGTCGACATAAAGTATCAAAATAAAAGTTGTGTTTACAAAGTTATTGTTTTATTTTAAACTAGCTGGGTTACCCGGCTTCGCTCAGGACAACATTCGAAAGTGAGAGCAACGTTCCACAATGATGTTCCGATTCCCTATTCCCGAACATTTCACCACATACTCCGCCATTCCCTCCAGAACTTTCTAGAGCTCCATGGAACCTTCTACAACTTTCCGGAAGACTGTTCTAGAAATTACTAGAGGGCGAAACTTCCAGCCCTTATATCTTCAAAATCGCGCCCTTTAAGTAAAAACGGGAACCATCATCCTGGAGGGGATAGAGATCTACCACACCATATCTCCCTTGATTGTACCGGTACTCGTTTCTGAGTTTTTGCGAGCCGCACGTTTTTTTGGACTTTCTTTTTTAATATATATATTGATTATAATGTCACATCACAAAGTATCTGCTTCATATGAACAAAAAAAAAAGAAAAAATGAATACGAAATGAGTTTTTACATAAAGAAAGTCTATCAGATAGAAGAGGTGTTAATACGCACTGAATGTTTAGAGCTAAAGAGAAGATGGATTGATTTAATTGATTGACCAATATGGAAGTGATTTCACTTGAGCAGAGAGTGCAGTAATGTTGTCCATCAGTGGGTGATTGGAGAGTCTAAACATTTAAATAAATGAAAAATTGTCAGCCAAGAACTGTATTTAAAAATTACAAAAAAAATTATAAAAATAAAACGAACACTTTGTATTTAAGAGCCCGCGAGGGATTTTTCAATATTTAATGTTTTTTTCGTATTTTCGAAGTCATCTGTGTCGATAACAGCACCTCAAAAAAAAAGTTTGTTATTGTTTTTTTTTAGATACATGCATTTTCGATGCCCCAAGTTAATATTAAATATTTTTTCTTACTTTATAACTGTTTATAAAAGATCAGTTTTCAAAAATCGTTAATGTACCACTGATTGTTTTCCATCTGTCGTCATATACGAAAAGAAAAAAATATTGAAAAATATTTTGTTATAGGAAACATATCAACCTATACCCCTACATTTATATTTTCTTATAAAATGCGCAAATAATGATGTAAAATTATTTTTAAAAACTACGTAAATCGATGTACTTTGAAATCGATTTTATGTATTAAAAAACAATTATTTGAAAAATATAAAAATAATGTGTATGAAAACAATATTTAAACTATAAAAACTGATAAATAAATAAAATTAATTTTGTGATTTATTGTGTAATATTCCATTTTGATCTGTACCCAAAACAGATAAATGCGATCCCATTTTCAACTTCTATTCATTACGCGAAAGTCAGTCGCCACGAGAGGTCGTCTCGTAACGCTCTGTTCTGTAAAGTAGTATGAAGAATATTTGCATGTGTTGGTTTTTGTATAGAATACGTATACTCTGGAGGGAAGAAATTCGACCACTGAATTTGTACGGGGAAAGTGAATGAAGTGTGTCAAAAAGATATATTTTAAAACGATTGTGGCAAGGATTGACTGTCATATACTTGTACCTTCTTACATATTGCCTTGTTTGTAGACCCAAATATGAATACAGTGATCACTCAGTTTTACGAATCAATTTTTAACTGCTTTTATGTTTATTTTTATACGTGGGCTTTCGAAAAATTTTTTAATGTTATTATTGGAATCAATTACTGTTTATTAAGTTCTGCTAGATATTTTTAATGATTTTAATTATATGCGTACCGGCAACAATTGTTGATTTGGCGATGACTTTGGTAGGCAAAACTGTCATTAGGTACTTGTAAACAGTAATAAATGAAATTTGAATTATTTTCAATTAGCTTTTATTATTCGGAAGTTTTATTCGTTTTGACCATTTTTACTTAGTTTATTTAATTACGAATGCATTACAGAGCAGATGAATGAAAAAAATAGTGTAAGGAGAAGGAATGAGGTGAATATGTAGGTATGGTAGAAGAAGTCGGGGGGAGAATGGCACGATCAAGTGAAACTGCACCCTAGGGGTGATTTTTCACTAATACGGCATTATACAAATCGTCCAATTATTATTATTAAATAGTTGAGATTCAGAACTGTACCTAACTATATAATATTTTTCGATATCTCTGTATCTGGCAGTAAAACCATGTAAAAATTAAACATTTTGTAAAAGCCCATCAGTGCTTTTACAAGAAATAAATTTCCGTGTTGTCTTACTTTTTCGAAGAAGGCATGTATATCATCTGTCATAATATTATTTTATTTTTCAAAAGCGAGTGTCAAGTTACACACGAAATAGGGCTGTCCAAATAAATGGTTAATTATTATTATTCATAATTTAACTAACAACCATCACGCCGTTTCTCCGCAGGGGTATTTCTCAAAAACTCATCCAATTGCTCCAAGTTTTCATCATTCACAACTATGTTGCACATTGTTTTCATATTCTCTCTTTCAAATACCATGGCTTTAGACTTTACTTACATTCATTATTAACTCATTCTTAGTACACCCTAGATACGAGAGACTGTAGATCTTCCATACTGTGAATATCTCGACCCATCGCCTTGCACTGAGATGGATTCATACGTTTGTTACGCCTGGTTCGATACACTGACCCCCAGATTCCTACCAATCCCTAATACCTATTTCCTTCCCAGAACTCCTTATTAGAACTTCGTCTCCATATTTAAAAAAAAACTTTAAAAAAATTTTAAAAATCCTTAAAAAAAACCTCCACACAGCATTCCTTAGGATGATAGTGATGATGACAGTGTGATATAATAAGTCATTATTATACATCAGCTTTCACAGGAGAATACCTTTATTTCATAGGAAATTATAACAATGTTAATAATAATACATAACGACTACTTAATGTAAAAACCTAAACTTTTAAATAAACAAGTATATTTTTCAATGGTGTTTTATATTTCCGTGTGTTGTGACGCCCTGGGGATTATTCAACTGGAGGGCGCAGACATCCATCGCGAAGACTTGTTGTCATAGCCCCTCCAGACTCACGGCGAGAAGCCCCGAGAACACCCGAGAAGCGTGAATGTGATGTGTTTCTCGCATTCTCTTTCTCGTGCTCGGCTGTTCTCGGATGGCTGTCGGTAAATTTGGCCGCTTCAAAGGATTTCTCGGGCGAGAAGCGAGAAGGGTCTACACTCACGTTTTGTCTCAGTGTTGTTTAGTGAGAGGTTGAGAGTAGACGTGCGATATATTTTTGTTTTTGTATCGAAAATTTTGTTTACTTTAAAATGTGGAACAATCAACAAGAGTTGGAATTTATAGAGTATTTCCAAAATGAACCGGTGTTATGGGACGCAAAACATCGGAATTATAAAGACAAAAGCTTGAACCACGATGCGTGGAACAGACTAGTAAACTTTTTAAATTCTCCGCTTGGCTCAGCAACTAGTTCATCCAACTGCTTTAGCATACTGAAACTAAAGAATACAGTTTATATATAAGAATACATGATTATAATAATAACGAAAGAATATTAAATAAAAAAAATTACCAACCCTGTTCTGTTTCGATGAATTTGCGTTACCCACCATCGTCTGGCTTTTCTATTTTTTTTAACTTTATTTTTAGTTACAACAAAATAATAATATGCCATGGCGCACAGAGCCAAACTTGCTGCATTTTTAATATCGTCTGTAATGTCGTCCATACCGGATGGGAAACAGATCACGAGTGAGAAAAATGAGAGTGTGGATAAGTGCTTGTTCTCGCGAGAAGTCTCGGCGAGAATGAGAGTGTGGATAAGTGCTTGTTCTCGCGAGAATTTCTCGCCGAGACTTCTCGCCGTGAGTCTGGAATCGCCTTCACAATGCAGGTGTTCTTCTTGGGTGTTGACAGTTAGCCGAAAAAAATCCCGTATTTATGGAAAATTTAGTTTACTTGTAAAATTTGGGAATATCGATTCACATGTAAAAGAAATCAATATGTCGCAAAGATTTTTCATATTTAGAAGATACAGATTTTTATAGAACTTCTATAACTTTTTGTAGTTTATATTTTTTAAATAAAAAAATATATATATAGATTGAAGTGTTAAACCAATAAACAACTCACGATTTGCTTCTAAAATCATACCAGTTGCATAGTGAATTTCCGACAGTTTTTAAAAAGTTCTTCAAATAATATTTTTTTAAATAATTTTCCTCGAAATAGGGAATCTTAAGGGAAATTTTCCCACGTTATGGGGAAAAATAGAAATCCAACGTTCGGAACGACCGGCCAAGATATAATATGCCAATATTTAATTTGTGATCGGGAATGATCGTGTAACTTCGGATTTTACGAGCGGATACTATTATCAAATCCATTTTTAGTAACCATTTACAATAAATTTTGATAGAATTGAGTTAAAAAGCGATGAGGGCGACACAAGCGACAAACAATTAAACTATTTTAGCAAATTTCGATAAAACCGATTGTCCTGCTAGGCTCTTAACCACGAATATTTATTATTTTATACATCGAAATGAAATGAAACCGGTCGATGCATAAAATAATAAATATTCGTGGTTATATACAAAGTGTTTGTTTTATTTTTATAATATGATGTCTAACCACAAAGTAACTGCTTCTTATGAAAAAATTATAAAAAATTGCTGCAGACCATAAATATAACTTATATGTACCTAAAGACAAAAAATCGTTACCGTAGATAGATATTAATTTTTTTTTTTTTTTATCTATAAAAAGTATTTTTACATTGGTTTTTTTTATGCCTATCTCACTAGGATATACCTGTGTCGAGACAGGTATATCTCTAATATATCCAGATCAATCGTTATGGTTTTCAAATGTAAAAACGAACTCGTTCAAACACCTTCACTATGGCTAGATAGAAGGAAAATGAATGTTAGTCCTAGCGTCAAATACCTGGGACATATTATCGCAGACGTCCTGAAAGACGGAGGATATGAAACGACAAAGCAGAGCGATATCTGTCAGTTATGCTGTATGCTGTCAATGCGTTTCCCTTTTTGCGGTACACTTGTCAAAAGATACTATTCAATGCATTCTGCACATTGCAGTATACGTCAGAACTGTGGGTGGATTACACTGCATCCCAAAGGCATAAGCTTAAAGTCCTGAGGTGACTAGTGCTCTCTTTCAAAGGACTTCTCCACCACCGCATTGGAAGCTTATGACACAGACTATTACATATAAGACGCCAATCATCACTGCCACGATTGTCTGGATGGAGTCCCCCCCAGATGAGAGAGGCCCTCTGGAGAAGGGAGACTGTTAAATATTCGCCATAAACGGCTGCTTGCATATATTTTTGTGTTTTACATTTTTCACGTCTTTACATTATTTTTTCCTTGTTTTACTTTGTGAACGTATTGTTATTTTGTCTAATTCCTTTTATTGTGTATTTAAAAAATGGAATGAATTGCATTGCACTTCGCCTGCATTAATTATGGAACAAACTGTTATTATTATTATTAAATATGCTGCACGAAAAGCATTCACGTTTTCCGATTACACAACTATAAGACGAGTTGTTGGATACACAAATTCATTCTTAAGTTAAAACCAGTATTGTGTTAAGAATGCATGGATTAAATTCCAGTTGCAGATTGATGCGCTGACGCATGATGAAGGAAACCATTCTCGTATTTCAAGCCCATTGATAAAATTCTAGTGGTAGACTGTATGCTGCAAAAATCGAAGGGTAACCATTTTCGTATGTTAAATTACTAATTAAAGATGAGGACTCGCACACAGATTAACTATTAAGCAAACCAGTTTTGTGTTCCAAATGCAGTGTTAAAATTCCGGGGACGGATTTAGCTGTTGACGGATTTAGAAGGAAACCACTCATTTGTTGAGTGGAGTAGAAAATTTTAGTTGCGCATATGTTGCGAAATTCAATGAAAAATCATTTGCTTGTTCCGCGTATTACCATTATTTAAGCCACGAACTCGCTTAAATATTCACTCGTAAGTTAAAACAAGTTTCGTGTTCATAAAGTAACTATGAAATTGCAGATATCTATTCATCTGCTAACGCATTTCGAAGGAAAGCATTCTCATGTTCTGATTGCAGTTTTAAATTAGAGTTTTACTCGTACTTCAGATGCTGCAAATTTTGGAAGAAAATCGCTTGTTTATTCCATTTTTAACTATTATTTAAGCTTATGGACTCTTATACAGAATAACTCTTAACCACTCGGACCCATAAGCTTGTTTTCACGATAATTACAACATTACCAAACATATGTGTGACGTATGATGCGCACCTGACTTATTGAAGTTAAAACTTCTTTAGCGTCGTTGTGATTTGAAATTCGATGAAATGAAAAATGGCGACACTAAAAAAAGAAACATATAAGTAAGTACTTACCTATAAGATTTAGCCTGCGAGAGAATGAGATCGAATAATCGGTCTCCTCTTTGTGCGATGCTTTGTAGTCTCCCCACTCTTTTATATTTTAGTTTTCCAAAGGTTTCATTTCTACGGCATGTGAACTACACACTCTGATTTTTAAGTTTAAACCAGTTTTATGTTCAGAATGTAACGTAAAAATTCCGGTTTTGGATACATCTGCCGACAAATTTCGAGGCAAACCATTCTCATGTTCCAAGTATGATTTGAGAATGAGTTGCACACCATATTCTACAAAATTCTTAGAAAACCATTTGCTTCTTCCGCACGTAACCATAAATTAAGCTCATAGATTCTTATGCACAACCACTCTCAAGGCTAGCTAAAACCAATCTTGTGTTATGAACTTAACATAAAATTATTCTATTAACGCAAGGAAACCATTCTCGCGTTCCGAATGCAATAGTAAATTTCTTGTTGCAGACTCTTCTTTGAACATGAACGCTTGGTTACTCAGTTATCAATTATTTTATTCGAAGAATTTTTATTAGGTGTTATATTTATAAAAAAAATGTTAAATTGGTAGATAGGTACTTGGTAAAATTAGGTTATCGAAAATTCCAACCCCCTCTTCCAGAAACACCGGTTCCCCCATAAATTTATGTGCGGCCCGCTAGTGATACTACAAACATGCAAACGGCCCTCGACGGCTAAAAGGTTTCCCACCCCTGCCTTAAACCGATGAATTGAATTTCAAACACTTGAAAGAGGAACTTCGGAAGATAACGATGTGCAAAAAAATTTCCAGCCTTCCGTTTTTTGTGTTTTGGAAGACGTTTGTTCTTAGTTTTAATCTGTTTAAGTTTTAATTTCTCCAGATTCATATTTGTTGATAAAATTTTGGTTTTTTTTTTCTCAAATCTACTGTGTCCGAGGATTCAATACCCTACCACGGAGCTGGGGGAGATGTCCCTTTTTTACGTGTCATTTTAATAGAGATCATTTTTTCTGTAGCCGTAATGAGTGCGGACACCACCAACTCGTAACATTCCGCAATATTTTCTATCTAAGATTATAGACTTTGCACGGTAAACTTTTTAAGATTTCAATAATGATTTCCGTTGACAACGGCAGTCAAGAACTTTGGTTTTCGACTACGGCACTTGAAATTCTTGTTGAAATGATAAATATTTGAGGATTCAACCAAGATGGGGTAACGGTTCCTCCCATTCGGGACATCCAAAACCTTCCCTTCCCGTCCTCAGGTAGAAGAACCGTTAATTGTTTTTACAAAGGTCTAGTTCGTCGAATAGATCAATAATATCTCTGCCCATTCTGTAACAAATGAGAGCTCTCATAATCCGCGATGGACATTAATCTCCCAGAATAAGGGTAGGTGACCTTGGAAAACATTTCTTCCATGACTGGTTTTGAAGGTTTGTTAGATGGTGATATATAGAAAAAAAGTTTGTACCTAGTGTCAAAAACCTTTGCGGCCGTCAGAGGTGACACTCAAGAGTACGGAGTTATAATATTTTTATCACATAACATTATTTAATCAGTGAAAACAATATTAGCGACTGTCGAACGAAAATTCGACAGAATCGCATGAAAAAAATTCGGCCGCATGTAGGAATTGAGCCCAATACATCTGGGAATTGAGCTCGGTATTTGCCGGGGCTCTCTCAGAACCATAAATATATGTCAGAACAGAGTCTCGGCAAGGCTAGGGGGCGTTCAAGTATTACGTAACGCATTTTTTGAAGATTTTTGACCCTCCCTCCCCCCCCCCATTAAACGCGCCGTAACGTTTTTCTGTAACCCCCCCCCCCCTAAACGTTATGTAACACCCAAGCGAATATTTTTACCTAAAAAAACTGGAGATTTCTAACTCGCAATACATGCGTATATTCATTATTTATAAAAAAATTGGAAATTATTATTATTTTTATCGGCCTTGTATTCCTTTCGGATCTCCACAATTTAACATTATCTTACCTATAATATACTTACATTGTTTTATAACATATACTTAATACATATATTTAATTAGCTCTAATGAGGAGGCCCTGAGGAAAGTAATTTTTCTAAGGTTTCCCTGTGGAGCAACACTTTACTCCACTATGATTCACAAGCTGACTCAGAGTGGAGTAAAATCTTTTCATGTTCCGAGTGCAGTTATACAAGTTCTCAAAAGGAATATTTAAAAATCCACAGTATGGTTCACAGAAGAGAAAAACCTATTTCATTTCCTGACTGCAACCATTATTCTTATCGAAAAAAAAACTAAAACGGCACTTGCTAACTCACAGTGATGAAAAACCCTTTTCTTGTCCCGACTGCGAATATTCATGCGCTATAAAACGGTATCTAAGAATTCACATTGGACCACACTGGACAAAAACCTTTTTCATGTCTCGACTGCAATTATTCATGTTGTACAAAGGAACTTCTTAGAAATCATTTGCTGACTCACAGTGACATAAAACCTTTTACTTGTTTCTACTGCGACTATTCATGTTCTACAAAGAGGCACCAAAAAATCACATGTTTACCCACAGCGGGTAAAACCATTTTCTTGTCCCGAATGCGGTAATTGTTCTCGAAAAGGAGATCTAAAAATCCACAGAGCGATTCACAGTGTAGAAAAACCTTTTTTATGTTCTGAGTGTAACTATGCATGTACTACAAATCCTATCTATACATAATATTATGATATTTTAGCACTAAACTTACCTGTGTAATAGGTAAAAAAGCGTTGTTGCTTTTTTCTTCGTGGCCGTCACCTTGAACTCTCGTATAACATCATTTATATGTTCCATAAATTTTATTTTTATTTTTTATTTCTTCTTTTCCAAATTTCACTGATATTTTATACACCAAGAACAGCTGATGATGTAAATCCCGCCTTTGATGATATTATAGAACTTACAAACTCATGCATATTTCGTGTTAAAAACACTAACGAATGCTGACAACGAAAATAAAATAAAAATGACGTACAATACAGTCGAGGGATTCTCCGTAAAACATAAACGAAAAGGATTGCCAACGTGGATGATCACTGATCACAATTCCTTAGTTTTATATTTAAATAAAATTAAAAAAAAACATGAGACTAACGCGTTGTTCGAACCCCCATCCCACCCCGGTAACGTACAGTAACGTTTTACAAGACCCCCCCCCCCCCCACCCAAAGTGCGTTACGTAATACTTGAAAGGCCCCCTAGTCATTGATTCCCTTATGCGACCGAATATTTCCTGATTTTGCTATTTAAAATTTTCGATTGAGAGTCACAAATATTTTCTTTTGTGATAAAATATTATAATTCGTGGTTTTACTCATTGTTATACCAAAAAAATACTTACGATAAAAGTCCTTGCTGGTACCTATCGACTATCGAGTCCATCGATTCCTATCGTATCCAAAATTGAAAGAGTAGATAGACCTTTCATTGATTCAGTTTTTCTATGGTCAATGGTCAAAAACATCTGTCTGTCATTTGTGATTATTATTTTTAGGTTACATGGCCTTCGGAAATAGAAGATATATAGTCTATATTATGCTGTCAAGAATAGGATGTAAGTTCATAATTACTATGCATATAATATTGTAATACAGGTATCTTAATGATCGTTACCTGTGAAAAAAACATTGTATATAACTTGACTCCACAATATGAAAATTGATAAATTGTGTTAATCAGTCGCGTGTATTAAGCAGATCTGAATAACCAGGTACTTCCTATCCTTCTTCTATCCTATCTCCTTCCATTACCAATTTCTTTTAGCCTTCCAATATGAAGCAATTTAACCTTTATGTGTGAATATCGTACTGACACAAATCCGTTAAAACTCTTTCGATTAATCTATATCCATTTACTACTTTACACGTGCATTGGATTTCTCGTTATATATTTCACGTTAATTGTTATTAGTGTCGTAAAATTATTATGCACGTCTTATTTTCTGTTTGGGCTTCGCCAAAGTTCGTACATTGCGTTTTTGTCGTTTTCCAAGATTTTTATTGGTTTTATCAAAGTTCCGTTTAATAGAATATTGGAAAGTTTTACATTTTAACACGAAAATTTATTCATTTATTTTAATTAGTCAGTTAAATACATCTGTCGAACCTGTATATATTTTTAATTAATTATTTAGATTAAAGGGTAGTGTGTTTTCACCATCTTCAATATCCGACTTTTATTAATATGAAAATGTAATAAAAAGTTGTCTTTTCAACAGTACAATGGCGGGTACGTTCCTGAAAATACAAGAAAACCCGTGTCCAGAATCACAACCTCCGTCAAATTCAACCAGCAAATATTCAAAAACAATCAATTTGAATTCAAATACATCCACTATGATAAAGACACGAAAAAAAATTCCGCCGATTTCTGCATGTTTACGTGCAGTGAATGTAACAAAACTTTTGCAGATTCATACCGATTTAATCGACACGCTGTTACACACACCGGGCAAAAACCATTCCCATGTACACACTGCAACAAAAGGTTTTCAGACCGTTCCAACATGACGAGACATCTATTGATTCATACAAATGTAGCTAAGTTTATTTATACGGCTTGCGGGATGACATTTATCCATAGATTCTAACTGAAAAAGCACGTTTTAAAACATTCTGGTAATAAACCGTTAAAATGTCCTATTTGAGGAGAGAAATTCGTTGGACGAATAGAGTTATACGATCACAGGAAAACGCATAAAGGATACTTGCGGTTCGAGTGTGAAGTCTGTTCTAAAAGTTTCTCAAAGATCAACCACTTGAAATGACATAAAGTTATACACACTTGTGAGAAACCGCACGTGTGTATAGATTGCAACATGAGTTATACGGATATATCGAATCTTAAACGACACAAGTCTTCGTGTAAAGGCGTACCTTTTGCAAGTGGATAAATGAAACACTGTAATGATTTCGTCATCATTATAATAAATATTTCCTAGTTTCCTGCAGTTTTCCTCCAATTTCTCAAGCCTAAGGTTGCTAGGCGCAATATTATATGCACAATAGGCTCAACTATCTGCCAACAACTTATCTAAGATTATATGAACGCGTTATCCACCAAACTGTGAACTCGATGCTGAAAAACTCATGGTCACTGGCAAAATGAAACGCAGGAGAAGCAAAAAGCATCGATGCGTTGTAACATTGTCGTGAATTTCTTTTATATTTGAAAGGTCCCCATTAAACGCCGATTCTTCCGTTTCAGCTTTCCATCAAATGACTGCTCTTAACTGAATGATTTTATATCAGCTGATAAGCATAAGAACATTAGTGTTGTATTCCCCCCCCAGACCTCCAAAACGCCCAAATGGGGAACGCTGGCGCCCCCGTTAAGAATCACTACTCTAGGCATTGGCCTAGAGGCAGTCGGGATTCTTATGGAGTCGGTCTTATTCTAGTCTTACAAAAAGACATGATATGTGTTAAATAAACTGTGATCCACAAAATGTCATTTTTATTTTCGTTCCTAGCTCGAAGCATTGCTCGGTCGGTGATTGAAGTAAACTCGTGAAGTGAATTGTTAATTGTTATCTGACGTGAATTATTGAAAAAGTGGTTATTCTGTTAGCGTTTTTATTAGTGCTGAAAGATCATTTAAAAAAAAAAACAAGGTAAGTGGATAAATAAAAAACAGATCTTACAGATTGGAGCGGTGAGTCTGGACATCAGGAACCCTTGTAGGCTCCTGAACCATTTGCTCCAATCCGTGGCAGAGGGCAAAGGATTCTGCCTCTCGTCCAGCCGAGTCCGTTGGTCCTGAGAACTTTAACCAAGGTTCGTTATGAACATTGAAGTCCCCCAGGAGCACAACCTCTGTCGTAGGGAAGCAGAGCAAGAGGTCATCAACAGTATTACTTAGATCAGGGATGCCCAAACGGTCGATCTCGAGAAAAAATTGCCGATGTGAACAGATCTATTCACAGTTCTTGTTTTAGTTGATCCTAAATTAATAAGCCCGCCCATTTTTCACGCCTTTTTGTTTAAAATTTATATTGTCAATGGTCGCGCATTTTGGTTGTTGTATACTCTAAAAAAATCGTAAAATTATTGCATATTCATGGTGAAATATTGTTGAAAATTGCCCCCTTCAAAATCCCGAAGTTATCGATCTAGTTTCTAGTGTGTGGTTTGGTTCATTTATGAGTCATTCAGTTCGAGTTGTAACTTGAAGGCGATACGAAGTTTATAAAGAAATAATTCAAAATGAGGGCGGTGAATAGATTGACTCTTAATTCAAAACCAGTTATGTGATCAGAATGTAAAATTCCAGTTCTAGATTCGTCTGCTGATAAATTTCGAAGGAAAACATTCTCTTATTCGACGTATAAAATTCTAGTTTCAGACTATGTATGTGCTGCCAGAATAAAGAAAGATCATTGTCATCTGAGTGTAGTTTTAATTCGCCGCACACATTTAATTTAATTCAGTTCATAAGTTAAATTTCTGTTGTAATATTTCGAAGGCAAACATTCTCTTATTAGAAGTGCAGTCATAAAATTCAAGTTGCAGATGTATGTGCTGCCAGAATCAAAGAGAAGCCATTTTCATGTTCTGAGTGTAGTTTTAATTTGCCGCACACAGATTTAATTTTAACCAGTTTTGTATTTAAAATGTAAAATTCCAGTTGTGGATTCATCTGCTGTAACATTTCGAAGGAAAAAATTATCTTATTCGAGGTGCAGTAATAAATTTTTTGTTGCAGACGATGCATGTGCTGCCAGAATAAAAAAAACATTTTCTTGCTCTGAGTGTAGTTTTAATTTGCTGCACAGATTTAATTTAAACCAGTTTTGTGTTCACAGTGTAAAATTCGAGTTGTGGATTCATCTGCTGACATGTTTCGAAGGAAAACCTTCTCTAATTCGAAGTGCTGTTATAAAATTATAGATGCAGACTATTTATGTACTGATTTAAAGAAAAACCATTTTTATATTCTGAGTGTAGTTTTAGTTCACCGCATACAGATTTATTTTAAATCACTTCAGAATGTAAAATTTCAGCTGTGGATTCATCTGCTGACACATTTCAAAAGAAAAAAATTCTCTTATTTGAAGTGCAGTTATAAAATTCTAGTTAGTCGCAGACTATTTATGTACTGCCAGATTTATAAAATAATCATTTTTATGTTCTGAGTGTAGTTTTAATTAACCACACATAGAATTTAATCTAAACCAGTTTTGTGTTCAAAATGTAAAATTCCAGTTGTGAATTCATCTGCTGACACATTTTGATGGAAAACATTCTCTTATTCGAAGTGCAGTTATAAAATTCTAGTTGCAGACTATTTATGTACTGAGTGTAGTTTTAATTCACCGCGTACAGATTTAATTTTAACCAGGTTTGTGTTCACAATATAACGATAAAATAAATAACAAGTTGTCGATTCACCGTGTACCGAGTGAAGCTTTGCATTTGAATTGCATGCCTTATGCCGCAAATTCTGAGAAATTGACCGTTCCGTGTGCAGCTGTTGTTTCGGGACTCTTACGCAGAAGCGGTTTTAAATTATAACCCGCCCTGGGTACCACTCCAGATTTCCGAGATCAGTCATAAATTAGAGTTCGCCAGCAGTTCAAGTATGAGCACCCCTGACTTAGATGTTTGAAGAGTTAGACCCAAC
This sequence comes from Limnephilus rhombicus, assembly GCA_929108145.2. Classification (NCBI taxonomy): domain Eukaryota; kingdom Metazoa; phylum Arthropoda; class Insecta; order Trichoptera; family Limnephilidae; genus Limnephilus; species Limnephilus rhombicus. The sequence continues at coordinate 20,102,531 of OV815290.1, read as the reverse complement.
CTATACTTATCTCTCTATATAATCTATCTAGGGGCCTATAATAAACTAATATATTTTTATTTTTAATAATGTGTTTTACAAGGTATTAATATGATAATTTTACATCTCAGGTTTTTTTTACTACCCTTCCATTAAAAGCATTTGCTTGTATATGGAAGGGGAGTGTACATTAATGTTATTAATTAGTACTTATTCATTGTACATAATATATGAGCCGCAGTATTTATTTTGATAATAGTGTTTATTAAAAAAAAAAAATGAATGTTATGGAAAACTAAGGATATTTGCAAGATTAATTAAGTGACAGTAGTAATAATATTCTCGTATACTAATCTTTCCAGATTTAAATTAAGAGTGAGTCTATGTAAGAATACAAAAGCTTGAATAAAAGTTACACACGGAACAAGCAAATGGTTTTCCTCTGAATTTTGGAGCTTATGGTGTGCAACTCAAATTTAAAGCTCATCTCAAAACTGGTTTCAATTTAAGATTGAATCTGTATTTGGTAACTCGTTTTAATTAAAACTACACCCATAACATGAAAATGGTTTTCCTCTGATATTTGCAGCACATAGTTTGAAACTTTCATACCTTGCAACTAGAGAAATATAATGGTTTCCTTCGAAATGGGTCCGCAGATGAACAGTGTTTCAAATGAAATTTCAAAGGAAACTATTTTCGAATTCTACGTATAAGATTTGAAAGTTGCAGACTATGTGCTGCAAAGATCGTACGAAAACCATTTTCGTGTACTGCGTGCATTAATAATTAAAGCTGGGGACTTAGACATTTACTATTTCACAATTGAAATTTTATCTTTACACTTTGAACACAAAACTGGCTTTAACTTAAGTAAAGGTTGTTAAAATTATGTTTTCATGCCAGCAAATAAATGATTTTCTATTAATATCCATATCAAAATTAAAATGTATTACTACTAACGCCATCTACTAACAAGAATGTAAAACCTTTGTTAGTAAAAAAAGCCAGTCTGTTGCGAACCGCATAAACGTGTTGTCATTCTAAGACGTTATGGGCTTCCTTTTTTTATCGATTTATCAGTTATTTTAGTGTTTTAAAATAGATAAATTGTGTACTTTGTTTCGCGGAAACATGACCATGAACTATATTGTAAGTGTACCCAGGTTAAAAGGCAGAGAGAACTACGATTTGTGGAGCTTTGGGGCACAGAATTTATTGGTGCTAGAAGACATGGAAAAATATATCAAGCCAACGGCAGATTTTGAAATAAAACCAATAGATGACGCAAAAACGAAGGCAAAATAAATATTAACGATCGATCCAGTTTTGTACGTGCATATAAAAAACACCAAGACTTCGGCAGAATTATGGAATACAATAAAGAACATGTTCGATGACTCTGGTTTATCAAGAAAAATAACCTTGCTTCGACATTTGATTTATTTATTTATTTATTGTTCTTATACGCCCGTAGGGGCTTTTACATAGATTATAAAATAATATTTAAGATATCGAGGATTACACATACATAGAATTTATATCAAACGTTATAAAAGTGAAAAAACTTTTAAGAATATACAAGTAGTTTTTAAAGAAAAAACCACTTGTATATTCTTGCTTAAAACTGTGAAATATTTTAAACAATGTAATATTTAACAATACCATAGAACAAAATATAATATAAAACATTACAATAACACATCAAATCGTTAAATATATTATACCCACGTTACAATAATTTGTAGGATTCCACAAAGTGTTGGTTTAAATTGCATTTTAGAATGTAAAGGGAATCAGCGAATATATCTACAATACCACCAAACTTGTTGCCTAAATCATGCATCCTATTGGTAAGTGAGTGTGATTGATAGTTGGTTGTGTATGTGTTGCAAAAGAATGTTATATTTTGTCTAGTATTCCTTGTCGGTACATGGAGTTTAATACTAGAAACGATGGCAGGGCTGTCAATTAGGTTGTTCATAACTCTGTACAATAAAATTAGGTCTGAAATAATTCTTCTGTCAGACAGCGTAATTAAATTTAGTCGATTCATTAAACTTAAATAATTAATGTTTTCTATTGGAATTTTGAGTTTGAAATTTAAGTACCTAAGAAATTTGTGTTGAACACGTTCTATTTTGTTAGAGTGTACTTTATAGAAAGGGGACCAAATAGGTGAATTATATTCTTCTTGACATCTAACTAATGAAATGTAGAGTGTTTTCATGCAATCCATGGACTTAAAATCAGTTAGGGTTCTACAAAGGAAGCCAAGAATCTTTAAAGCCTTATTAGTTATATCATCTATATGTGCTGTGAATGTTAAGTTTGAATCGAATATAACTCCCAAGTCGCGAATTTGTAATACTGGTGTTAATTTAACATTATTTAAATTATATTCATGTAAAATATGAGAATGAGTTCTGGAAAATCGTATTACTTGACATTTCTCAATATTCAAAAATAACATATTTTGTTCGCACCATTTAAAAAATTCATCTAAATTAGCTTGCAAAATTAGGCAATCATATATATTTCGTATTCTTTTAAACAATTTTAGATCATCTGCAAAAAGTAGGACTTGTACATCTTTAAATATGTTTACAATGTCATTAATGAATATTAAGAAGAATATTGGGCCGAGGTGGGACCCTTGCGGGACACCACTTGTGGCCTCGAATACATAGGATTCTATAAAATTAATCCTGACACTAAGCACTCTATTACTGAGGTAACTGATAATCCATGTCAATAAACTTCCTTTGATGCCTAACAGTCGGAGTTTGGATATAAGAATGTGATGTCGAACCTTATCAAATGCTTTACTGAAATCGGTGTATATAGAATCCACTTGTTGTTTCAGACTAAGGGATTCGGATATGTAATTATTATAGATAGTTAAATTACTTAAGGTAGATCGACCTCTGATAAAGCCATGTTGGTTAGGAACAATAATATTGTTGATAGGTTTTACAATGGTATCTAATACTAATGACTCGAAAAGTTTGGGTAAAGCAGACATAATACAAATAGGTCTATAGTTTGATATATCGCTTTTGTCACCTTTTTTATGAATAGGCGTTAAATAACTCTTTTTCCACAGAGCCGGAAAACAGCCAGATGCTAAGGATTTGTTAAAAAGTTTGTGTAAGGGATATATCAAACTATCAATGCAAGTTATTAAAAATATGGGAGGAATACCATCCGGTCCAGCAGATTTATTACTATCTAATGCGTTTATGCCCCTTTCTATAGATTCTAATTTTATGAAACATTGACTTAGGTTTAATGACTCTTCCACTGAAGCACTGGAGACTGCATTGACGGGAATATCTTTGTCGTAAACACTTTTAAATGAGTCAGCAAAGAGATTAACTATACCCTCGATACTGTCGGCACATTTTCCTTTAAAATACATGCTATTAGGATATCCACAGTTGTCGTTTCGCTGAGATTTAGTAAAATTCCAGAATTTTTTCACATTGTGACGACGTACCTCATTTTCTATTACGTTAACATAGTTATTATAGCATTTTATTGATAATTCTTTACATTGTTTTCGTAGTTTAGTAAATGTTATATAATCGTTAGGATTTCTGGTATGTTTATATTTTCTGTGGATACATTTTTTTTATTAATTAAATTAGTTAATTCCCTTGAAAACCATTTTGGATAATTATATGATGTGAAGCTAACCCTGGGAACAAATTGTTCTATAGAGGTATTTAAAATCGTGTAAAAGTGTTCTAATTGATCATTTATATGATTATCCTCATCTAAAAAGGACCAATCTGTTTGGATAAGGTACTCAGTAATATGATGGTATTCAGCTTTGGAAAAGTTATACGATGGGGCACTTGTTTTTTTTGAAGATGTTAAAGGCAAATTTGTTATGATAATGTCCAATGGTGGGTGGTGTTGATCTAACGGTAATAATAATTCGTCGGATAGCTCAACTACTATTTTCGAATCACTTGAAAACACTAAATCCAACATTCGATTGTTAAAGTTGAAAATCTTGTTTGATTGAGTTAGTCCCAAGAATAAAGACATATCACGAATTTCACTGCATTTAGCACACTGTAATTCGGCTTGGTTTGTAGCAGGTCCATTGTCATCTTGGCTGGTCCAGTTAGGAAGGTTATAATCACCGGCAATAATGAATTTTGCTTTAGGATATTTGAATTTGAGTACTTCTATGTCCTCATTGTGATTTTTATATGTTTGCAAATCCGATGCAGGTGGGATATAGACACAGCCGATAATAATTTTTCCATTGGGTATATTGAGCAATACAAAAATTTGTTCAACACTTTTGTGTTTAACCGGTAATTTAGTAGATGATATATTCTTGGATACGCACAGCATCACACCTCCTCCATTAGACTTTTTGCTTGTAATAGAATTTCGATCAGAACGATATGTAGTATAGTGATGTAGGCCTAATTCTGACGAGCTGATATCAGCATTTAACCATGTTTCAGTTAAAAACAGAATGTCGTGTGAGAATATTGGGGAGTTAGTTTTAAGTTGGTGCAATTTCGTACGCATTCCCCGTACATTTTGATAATATCCTGTAAGTCTAGAAAATCTGTTCTGTTTGTTTTTCAGTTTTTTGCTTGAGTTTTGATGATTTTGGGAATTCCATTGAAATGTTTGATTCGTAAATCGACTTCACCCTTTTCTTTCCTCTCTTCTAATTCCTTCCAGAGGTCAGTTAAATGTTGTCTTTGTTGTAGAGTTCTGTCAGGTTTGATTATAATTCCATTGGACAGAGTAGTTTTGTTAAAGAGTATAAGTTTTGCCTGTTTGACTTCATCAAATTCTAATTTAATTGGCCTGGTTTTGTTTGGAATTTTACTTCCAAGCCTGTAAATTTTCACATCTTCTAGATTGAACTCGCTATTAATTTCACTAATAGCTGCTAATACCTTTTTTCCATCTTCCAAGACGCTCACCGTGGTTGAGTTCGAATTACACTCGGGGACGTTGAGTAAATATTTTTTAGATTTCAATAAGACTTGAAAATTGTGAATCTATAGCTACATATGTCACACAGATGATCGAAACGGCTCAACGGTTAAACGGCACGGGATTTACAATAACAGACCAGTGGTTAGGATCATTATTGTTGTCAGGTTTGTCTGACCATTATTCTCCAATGGTATTGGCACTGGAACACAGTGGGATTTCGATAACAGCTGATGCCATAAATAAACCAATCCCAGGGGGGTATAACTCCGATCAAAATTTTCAACCAACGTAACGTAACGTGTTACGCCGTTTCACAGTCCACCAATGAGAAGACTTTGCATTTTTTATGTTGACAGTTGCGGACGCTCTGCGCAATTATATTTCAAAATGGTCGCTTTACGATTTGTTTGTATGTTGTGAGTTGTGACCAAATGTAAAATTGCTTCTAAAATAGGCGCGGAGTGAAATCAGCATACTATAATACATCGATTACCCGATTAAGAACTCGTGCATATGTTTGTGGCTAAGAGTGTGGCGAAATGGTAGGTATATTTTGTGATTCAATTGACGACGTGAAACCCATTCATTATAACCTAAAGATATAAATATTCATATGAAACTCTCTTTGCTACGGTTCTTCTTGTCAAAGGTACATTCATTTGCAGTTTAAACTTTTTTTTGCATTTGCATTTGTCTTGTTTTGTTATACCTATCTTAGTTTTCATGTATCTTTTAAAATATTTTCAGCTTGAAACATCAATTCGTGACGGCTGATCATAAATATACCAAACCACCCAGGCTGGTGGAGACTATGGATTACTAGTGCCCGCGCCAACAGAATACTGGTTTGTTAGCATTTCAATTTATTATCTAGGTAAAGATATTTATTTTGCGAAGATAAACTTGCTTTTTGGTGAACTTTATGTAGTACCGGATGCAGTACGACGATTCTGCTAACGTTTTAACGTTTATTAAATATTTTTTATGAAAGTCAGTTGACTTATTTTGGTGCACATTTAAAAGCATTTTTAATTTATGATGATTCTTTGTTGTAGGTATGTAGGACGGTAGCATTGTTGTGTCATATGAGGAGATGGGGGCTGACGTGTTCCACCACTCTGTGGCAGCGCTGTCCTTGAGAGAACACAAGAAGGAAATCTATTCCATGGACTGGACCAGGATGCGACAGGAAAAATACATTCTCAGTACGCTTGACTTTCTTATTATGTATTTTCTATTTTTATCAGTAAAGAGAGTACGAAAACAGAATGCAATATGGTTGTGAATGATGAATCCTTAGAGTGGGTGGATGAGTTTGTATATCGTGAGAAGTATGTTTACGAGAGACGGGAAGGCTGATAGAGATATTTAATAAATGGACTGAATGCCATTGGCGCTAACAAAAAACAGTACCCACTTTTTAACCTTGATGTCTTGTCCTGTACCCACTTTGATGTATGGCAGTGAGGCATGGAACTGATAGAGGAAAGTAGATCATCAATGGATCAGCAATGAGATCCCTGAGGCGTATGTGTTGTAAAACCATGCATCGTCCTGTATATTTTCTGCTCTATATTAGTGATCGATGAACCGGTGGATGATGGAAATGGTTTGTCTACTTTGTAGCTGGAAGTAAGATTGTAGAAATATATTATGAGTTAGTGCAGAGCGCCTTTGAGGTGATTTTTTCACAAAAATGGTGTTAAACAAATCATCCATATTGCATTATTACTCTTATGATTGTGTGAGAAATGTGGAGATCCGCAAAGAATGCAAGGCTGATGTAAGCGTAATGAGTAAGATTAAGAAAGAGACCCTCAGATGGTTTGGGTATGTAAAGCGAATGAACAAAGCTTTGAATGTAAGTAGAATATATGAAGTCGGGGACGCCGGAGGAAGGCCTAACACGATCAAGTGAATCAGATACTTGCGCCGGGCCACGGCAAATGTCAGAATAGTACAATAAGATCTATGAGTCGATGTGCGAATGTGAATGAGGCAAAGAGTGTGTGCCAAGACCGAGTTGTTTGGCCGTCCGTCCTATCTGCCTCTCCCTGCGGGGAAACGGCGTGATGGTTATTTGGTTATTCTTGTATTTCCTGTTTATAATAAAATACTAAAACATGTAATTGAGTTTTCATTTCTCTGTACCAGAGAAGTGCCAAATTCGATATTGTCATAGGAACGCTAATCTTATTTGAAATTGTGCTTCCCGTTTTGAAGGGATTCAAATTTCAAGTAATTTTAGGTTATTTTACGACAGTTGGTTTCTTAAAGCAATGGGTTTCCATCTGACAAAAGCTCTGTCTAGAGAAAATGAGCTGTAAAGAAAAGTAAGTTCATTTTCTCAAGCAGCAATCCGTCAGATGCAGCTCTTGTTGCTCTGGGAAAGTTTTTGACATTTCACTTTATTTTTAAAATACTTTAGGCTAATGAATTAGGTAGGTACCGAGAGTAGGTAGGTAACGGTGATAAGACATTATATATTTTTTCTTTTAGTGTTAGTTTAATTAAGTTGTTAGTGCAGTGCAGTAAATTGATTGTTTTAATTTTAACTATTGTTACGAGTTGTATATTTATAGAGGTAGGTTTGAATACGTGTAACGGTGTTTTTATGAGGTTAAGGTAGTTTTATATGTAGTCCGTGGAGGAAGGGAATGGCCGACAGAGGTGTCGATGAGGCTCGCTACCCATCACATCGCCAACCCCTTGGTAGCGCAAAGAGGAGGACGGAACGGGAACAATGTCGAATTGGTACGTGGAATATCAGAGGAGGGATGGAAAGAAAGATGAATGAATTATGTGAAACAATGGATAGTAAATGTTTGGACGTACTTTGTGTGACAGAGAGTATGAAAAAAGAGAGCGGTACAATGCAGCACAACGATAGACTTGTCATCTGGTCTGGGAGACCAGATACAGAGAGGGCTTGTCAGGGTGTTGCAGCGTTACTGTCTCCCAGAATGGTTGAATGTATGTCGCAATATGAATGTGTAAGTCCGAGAATAATGTGGATCCGATTCAAAATTGGTTTGACAAGGGTGTTCCTGGTTATTTGCTATGCTCCTGTTAATTCTGAAAGTGACGAAGTGAAAGATGATTTTTGGACTGGTGCGAACGACGTAATGAGATTAAAAAATTCGAATGAAAGGATTATAATGGCGGGAGATTTGAATGGGTGGGTGGGAATTAGACGTGACGGATTTGATTCAGCCTTAGGTAAGTTCGGGGATGAAAGAACGAATGACAATGGGAACAGAATACTTGAAGTATGTTTAGAGTGGAACCTGTTTGTATCGAATACTTTTTTCGATCATAAATGTGTCCACCAATATACGTGGAAAAGAGGAAATGAAAGATCGATAATTGACTTTGTGGTAATTGACTCTAGGTTGAGAGCCGTTACCGAGGACACCAGAGTTTTTAGAGGGGCGGAGGTTGAAACTGACCACTTTCTGGTGGTGTCGAGAGTAAACCTCTTTCGCGGCTGGCGCTCTAAAGTGAAAACGATATCAACTCCAACAAGAGTCAAAGTAGAAAAACTGCAAAATGATAATGTCAGAAGTGAGTATGAGAATTTGGCAGAGATGAGATTGAATGAGAAGGAAATGGACGGTCTAAGCATTGATGAAACATGGAACCACATAAGGGTGAGTCTTTGTGAATCTGCTAGAGATGTATGTGGAATAAGTACGCAAGGTAGGAAGAAAGGTGACGCATGGTGGGATGACGAGATCAAAGCACTGGTCTCAGAGAAGAAGAAAGCATGGTTACGTCTGATAGCGGCTGGCACTGATTCTAGCGAAGAGAGAGATAGAGCGAAAGAAGTTTATAAGGGATGTAAAAAAAGAGTAAGTGTTGGAGTGAAAGAACGAAAGAAACGCCTGGAAGAGGAAGAGGGAATAAAAATGACAAAACACTTCCAAGAAAACATTAAACTGTTTTGGAAGGAGGTCAAAAGGTCCCGGAGTGGTTCAGAGAACGGAAGCCGGAAAGTCATAAAATCGAAAGATGGAAAAATGTTGACGAATGAGGAAGAAATAAAAGAGAGATGGATGAAATATTTTGAGGAGGTTTTTGAAAGCAATCCGGGTGATAGTGAGGCCAGTAGTGAATCGGGTATGAACGATGACGGAGTGAATTCAATCAAAATCAGCGTGGATGAAATAAAAAAATCGATAAAATGCATGAAGAATGGTAAGGCTGTTGGTTTCGACAATATTGCTGCCGAATACTTTAAAGGAGATAGCCATATTATTCTCACATGGTTGTGCAAACTTTTTAACCAGTGTTTAGAGGAGGGTTACACGCCATTAGATTGGAGAAGGGCTGTAATCATGCCGTTATACAAAGGTAAAGGGTCACGTATGGAATGTGGAAATCATAGGGCTATTAGCCTGCTAAGTTCAGTCGGCAAGCTGTACGGAAGAATATTGATTGAAAGGGTAAGAATGGAAACAAAGGATAAAATATGGGATGTGCAAGGTGCCTTTATGAGTGGAAAGGGATGCATGGACCAGATTTTCTCCTTGCGTATGCTTACTGAGAAATTTCTGGCGAAAAACCAGAAACTTTTCTGCGCCTTTGTAGATCTACAAAAAGCATACGACCGAGTCCACAGGAAAAAGCTATGGAAGGTTTTGTCCAAGTATGGAGTGAATACAAATCTCATACAGGCAATTGCGTCTCTGTACGAGGGAAGCGTTGCGTGTGTTAGGGTAAACGGTGGTTTTACGGGGTGGTTTGACATCACAAAAGGTGTCAAGCAAGGCTGCGTAATGTCACCATGGTTATTCAATCTATACATGGATAATTGTATGCAAGAATTGAAAGAGGTGGGATTGGGCGCGAAATTGAGTAATCTGAAAGTATGTTGCCTGTTGTATGCTGATGATGCGGTACTGATTTCTAACACTATGGAAGATCTACAGTCTCTCGTATCTAGGATGAACGAAGTATGTATGAAGAATGAGCTAATGATGAATGTAAGTAAGTCTAAAGTCATGGTGTTTGAAAGGGAGAGTACGAAAACAGTATGCAACATAGTTGTGAATGATGAATATTTGGAGCAGGTGGATGAGTTTGTGTATCTGGGTAGTATGTTTACGAGAGATGGGAAGGCTGAAAGAGATATTGAAAGAAGGGTGAATGTCGGTAACTCCATTAATGGTGGACTGAATGCCGTTGGCGCTAATAAAAAACTGTCAAAAAAAGCGAAGCTAGCAGTCCACAATGGAGTCCTGGTACCTACCCTGATGTATGGCAGTGAGGCATGGAACTGGCAGAGGAAGGATGAAAGTAAACTGAATGCTGTTGAAATGAGATCCCTGAGACGTATGTGTGGTAAAACAATGTATGATCGTGTGAGAAATGTGGATATCCGCAAAGAATGTAAGGCTGATGTAAGCATAATGAGTAAGATTAAGAAAGGGACCCTCAGATGGTTTGGGCATGTAGAGCGAATGAACGAAGGAAGTAGTGTAAGAAGAATATACGACGCGAATGTGAATGGTAGAAGAAGTCGGGGACGCCCGAGGAAGACATGGCACGATCAAGTGAATCAGATACTTGAGTCGGGTCATGTCAAAAGTCAGAATAATAGAAGAGAATGTATGAGACGATGTATGAATGTGAGTGAGGCAAAGAGTGTGTGCCAAGACCGAGTTGTTTGGCGGTCCGTCCTCTCTGCCTACCCCTGCGGGGAAACGGCGTGATGGTTAGTTAGTTAGTTAGTTTAGGTACCGAGAGAATAATAAAGAAAAGAATTATATTGTCTATGGTTGAGCCTTTTTTTAATTTCTTGTCGATGGTATGTGTGACGTCATATCACATGGGGACCCCGTTCTAAGGACACATTGTACAAGTTTTATTATTTGAATTATAAGTAAATACCTATGTTAGAATATTACCAAGGAAAATTATGAAGTTAGATCTAAAAGAAAGTACAAAACAAGCATTATTCTTTGTTAGGTTGCAAAATTTAATCTATTTTCTTCCTTCCCATGTCCATAATCCATATTTTTATGCTTCTTTTGAAGGCGGTTATTTTTTTAATGGTTTTCATTGCATAAGGGAGTAAATTAAATAATTTTACAGAGAAGTATTCCATATTTCTTTGTCCAAAAGTCGTTTTAGTTGTAGGTTGGTAGAATGTATGTTGTAATGTAGATCTTGTAAATCGGCCCGAGTTTGTCTGTGTAAAGTTATCCTGATTTTTGAATGCGTACATTAGAATATCGTTTGTATATAATTGTTTCAGTGACATTAAATTCAGCGCTTTAAAAACATAGTCTCTAGGGGTTATGAAGGGTACTCTAAGTATAATTTTCAGAATTGCCCTTTGTGCTAGGAGGACTGGTTTTATAGTGGAATCGCATGAGCTTCCCCATCCGATAAGACCATATTGTAATTGAGATTGGGCTAAGGCATAATAGATTTTAATTAGCTGTTCTTTATCTAAAATGTTTCTTATTGTTTTGAAAAAACAGGTTAGTTTTTTTAATTTGTTGCTCACATTTTCCACTTGGGAGTTCCAATTTAAGTTTTGATCAATTATTATTCCAAGGTATTTTATTTTTTGTATTTCATTCAATTTTGAACAGTTGTAAGGAGTTTCTCGGTTCACGTTTATACAGTCTTTATGAATTTTTATGTTTAGGTTTGTATTGAGGTTATCCGTCTGTTTGTTGTGGATTTTGAATTTAATATATTTAGTTTTTGTATCATGTTGTGTTAGTGAATTTGAATCAAGCCATTGTTTTACCCGATTCATCCCTTTTTCAGCTTTTTTCAAATACAGTCTCCCATGACTTTCTATGGAATAGAAGGACTGTGGAATAGAAGGACATTGTATCATATTTCTTCAGCCTGATTCGTGGATGGTTAGGTATCACGGAGAGCAGTAACGAAGCGAGAGGGGGGGGGGGGGGGGGGGGGCGAGGGGGGGCGGCCCGCCCTGGGTGGCACTTTTAAGGGGGGCGGCATATTTTTACTATAAATAATAACATTATCTTGGAAAAATTTAAACCTTTTGAAATCATTATTTTAAAATGTTCTACGATACTTTCGTTAACGAATCCATTTTTTTTTATTATTTATTAAAAATATCAATAATTATATTTTTTTAAATTGCAATTTTCGCAATTCGTAGGAAAACCGTAAGCATATTATTAGAGTGATACTAATTAAAGCTTAACGCTCGCAAACAGATTCACTCTTAATTAAAACCAGAATTATTGTGTTCAGATTGCATTAACGAGAGAATTTCAGTTGTGTATTCATCTGCTGATACATTTTGAAAGAGATCATTATTTTATTAAAAGTGCAGTTATAAAATTCTAATTGCAGACTACGTATATGCTGCCAGAATCAAAAAGAAACCATTTTCATATTCTGAGTGTAGTTTTAATTCGCCAAATACAGATTTAATTTAACCCGTCTAATCGCCTTTTAAAACAAATTTGTGATTGCGATAAAAAATTAAGATCCAATTTCATTTTTTAAGAAAAGTAAACTGCATTTAAAATTTTAAGTTTATTATATTTTAGGTACTTTAATTCGAATATTCGCAGGGGTGTATTTTTGAGACGATTCACATATCCAATATCAAAATTTTAATATTTACAAACAATAATGTTCAAATAAGCTCGTCGGAAAAATTACTTTATTTAGATTTTAGAACAATTTTGTTTTTAACAAAAGGATGTAAAAAAGCAACAAAAGGGAACATTTAAAATCCATAGGAAGAACGTGAAAATTTGTGCGCAAACAGCCAAAAGTTTAAAGATATTTTTTTCTAATTATTCGAAGGGTTAAACCAGTTTTCAGAATGTAAAATTCTATTTGAGGATTCTTCTGCTGACACAATTCAAACTAAAACATTATCTTATTCGAAGTTCAGTCATAAAATTCTAGTTGCAGACTCTGTATGTGCTGCCAGAATCAAAGAAAAACCATTTTAATGTTCTGAGTGAACTTTTAATTCGCCGCATGCAGACTTAATTGAAACCAATTTTGTGTTGAGAATTTAAATTTCCAGTGTTGGATTCATCTGTTGACACATTTCGAAGGAAAAGATCCTCTTATTTGAAGTTCAATTATAATATTCTATTTGCAGACTATGTATGTGCTGCCAGAATCAAAGAAAAACCATTTTCATGTTCCGAGTGTAGTTTTAATTCACCGCATGCAAACTGGTATTGTATTCAGAATACAACGATACATTAAAAAACGAGTTGCAGATGCATCGTGCATCAAGTGAAGCTTTACATTTGAGTTACATAATGCTATTAAATTCTGAGAAATTGATTGTTGCGTGTGTAACTATTATTTGGGGACCCTAACGCAGTATCAATCAATCAATAAGGAGTAGAATTTATAAACATGATTTTCGTTGAAAGAATACCCGTCAAAGTGATTACTAAAAAAATCTGGCTCGTATATAAATAGGTCGTAATAAAAAAAACAGGATTCCCGTATACAACCCCACCCCTCCCCCCGCCCCGCCGCTTGAAGTACCCTAATAAGGGGGCGGCGAAATTTTCCTCCGCCCGATGTTCTGAGTGTAGTTTTTATACACCGCATACAGATTTAATGAAAACCAGTTTTGTGTTCAGAATGTAAGTGCCGCTAGAATCAAAGAAAAACCATTTTTATGTTATGAGTGTATTTTTGATACACAGCATATTTAGTTTAATTGAAACCATTTTTCTGTAATCAATAAAACAATAAATTGCCAATTCATCGTGTACCGAGTGAAGCTCTGTATTTGAGTTGCATTCCATACGTATGCGTGATGAAGAGCATACAATTCTCGGTTTCTGAGAGCAGTTATATACGTAACTTTGTAGCAGAATTTATAAGCATGATTTTATTGGAAGCGTACTCGGCACCTGGGATTATAAAAATCAACCCAAAAAAAAGGATATCTACCCCCCCTCCCCCCACCATTCAACGCTTGAAAATCCGCGAACCGCTGCGAGGGGGGCAAAATTTTTCTCCGCCCCGGGCGGCCGAAACCCACACTATGCCACTGACGGAGAGCATTAGTTTCTATGTTCCTGATAGTTATCTCCGTCACCGACCGCATAGACTGTTCTACCTCTCAGCTTGCAGGATTTGCTTGCCAGTGGTCAATGGTCATGCCAATGGGGGGAGCGCAATCTTGCTCCGTTAAACATAATGAATTCGGATTCTGACATATTTAACATCAATGAAGGCTCTTTTACTGCTAATGTAGTTGAGGTACCTACTATTTATTTTTATGTGCTTACACCAACTCTGCAACTAGAAATTAATAACAGCTCTTAGAAATCGAGAATGGTATCCCTTGGATTGCGTCAGCAGAGAATTTCGCATCTCGAATTTTTACACTGTGATTATAACACGAGGCAGGTTTTAACTTAAGGTTAATTCTTCGAAAGAGTCCAGAAGCTAAAATAATAGTTACACACGGTGCAGTCAATTTCTCAGAATTTTGCAGCATATTTTGTGCAACTCAAATGTAAAATTTCAACGGCTTCCTTTGATGAATCTGCAACTTATTATTAAATTTATCGTTATATTCTGAAAACAAAACTGGTTTGGTGAATTGAAACTAAACTCAGAACATGAAAATGTCTTTTATTTGATTCTAGCAGGATACATACATAGTCTGCAATTAACATTTAATAACTGCATTTCGAATAAGAGAATGGTTTCCTTCATAATGTGTCAGCAGGTGAATAATCCACAACTGGGATTTTATCGTTACATTCTCAACACAAAAACTGGTTTTAAATTAAAAGTGCATCTGCATGCGAGTCCACAGCTTTAATCAGTACTACTCGTAAAATGCGTATGGTTTTCATACCAATGGTTTTTCTATCAATTTTGCAGCATTGGAACAAAAATTCTTACTCCGCTCGAAACATAAGAATGGTTTTCTTCGAAATGCGTCAGCAGATTAATCCGCTATTTACTGAAATTTTGACAGATCATTCGTAACATAAAATTGGTTTTAACTTTAGAGTGAATCTGTTTTAATTAATACTACACCCAGATCACGAAAATGGTCAGCAGGTGAATCCACAACAGGAATTTACATTATGAACAGAAGAGTGGTTTTAACTTAGGTTGGATTGCTCAGGGTTCCACGCAAGATTTAGGCACACACGAGCAACTTTATTTTCAGATATTTTCAGATTTCGCAGTTGCGTGTATCAAATATATTGCGGGATATGGAGGAACGCGATTCTAGGGAGACTTTTTATGTATTTATATATTGGATTTTGCCAACTGCCATCTTAACTAAATTGGCTGGTGTGCAGGGATTCATACATTTCTTTAAATTTGAATACCGCACAAGAGTCCCAACTGCTCCTAACCGCCTGGAACCAGTGAACCTATGCCATCCACAATTGGGGTATGTTGTGAGGTATTGGGAAGGGGGAGGAGATGGAGAAGAAACCTGGCTATTCAGATCTATTCACCAAAAAACATTTCAAGCAACATTTCAATTCTGAATGGTGTTCTTACACCAGGGTGATACTGAGAGTTTCCTCCACCCTGGAACGTACTGAAAATATACCTTAAAATTATATTATTTTTATGTAAATAATTATTGCGAAAATACACAATTCAATCAATTAAAATTTACTTGCGCATTTCGGAATTTGAACCCGCGACGTCCGAAACACTAGTCGAGAGTCGTTACCCTTGACCACGGAGGCCGTCGATTAATTACAAGGTTGTAGCTGAAAATGATTTTAAATTTTTTTGAAAATTTCATTAGTTTCTATGAAGATTTTCAGGATTCTTTCGGTTTGGGGATGCGCCGCGTCCACATTTCAGTAAGTATAGCGTCATACAAAAAAGTTGAAATTTCATTTTAAAAAATCCTTTTTAGCTACAACAACATCGTGTTTTCCAATCTTAGCACTCTAGCTCACTGAAAACTCTAGGACTGCCACTGCCGCACACGTGTTTTGTGACGAAAATATTCAGTTTTGTCAAATTATTTACGGTCTTACAAATTAATACATTTTAAGATTTTTTAACATTCTTATTTTGCTTAGACATTATTGAAAAATTATAAATACGTAGGTACTTAAGATAAAAAAATTATTTTATAATTTTAATAGTTTCATCATGCCTTTCAGCATTTTTTAATGTAGGTTTAAATTATATTAATTAGGAGAACTAATTAGGAGAACACACTCTACTGGGTAATTATAGGCCGATTAGTATTTTGCCATCACTTGAAATTTTTTTAGAAAAATACATTCAGCTGAAATTAATCAAATATTTAGAAGATTTTTCTATTATTGATATATGGCTTCCAAAAAAGGCATTGAAATGCTACTTCAAAAATTTGCCAGCTTAATAAATAATGAATTGAATAGTAAAAATCATGTATTAGTTTAATTCATAGATTATTCCAAGGCATTTGACACTATTAATCATAGAAATTATTGCAAATACTAGAAATCAAAGAAATAAGAGGAAGACTTCTAAAACTCTTTGAAAATTACTTGAACAACCGGTGCATGAAAATAAAGCTATTGAACACCTTAAGTTAAAAAAGAAGAATTTTAGCAGGCGTTACTCAAGGTTCCATATTAGGTCCAATTTTATATATCATTTATGTATCTTTTATTAAGTACATTTTTAAACATGTAAAACACTTCGTGTATGCGGGTGATACTGCATTGGTAATTTCATGCAGTGATTTTCAATTATGTATTAAACTCTTACAAGAAGATTACATTGAACTTTGAAATGGTCTCATGACTCTGGTTTAATTATAAATGCAAAAAAAACTAATTTGATACATATTAGATCACCCAATGCCAGGGCAAATATTATTACACCTGAAATTAAAACACACACTTCAGATTGCTTACATGTCGGTATCTCTACATTGTGCACATGTGAAAATATTTAACTGGTTAAAGAATATGTTTATTTAGGTGTTATTATTGACTGTTTTTTTTCAAATAGGATTCACAAATAAATAAAGTCTGTGAACGACTCAGATCTATTGTTAGCAGATTATATAAATTAAAATTCTACGTTCCAATAAGCACACTTCGAATAATTTATTTATCATTAGCGGAATCTATTATAAGGTATGGAATTACAGCCTGGGGATTTTCCTGTAACACAAATGTAAATCATGTTCAATCGGCTCAAAAATCATTAGTTAAATTATTAGCGCATAAAAGTTTATACGAACAAAGACATAATGTTCCGTACTTTTAACAGAATCTCAAAATTCTCTCAGTAAGAGCCATTCTGTGGTATAAAATTATGTCTCAGCATATAAATAGCCCTGTATACATACATAAACTGGACCACACTTCGGCCCCTTAGGGTCAAAAAAACGCATCTCATTTTTCTCTACTTTACAGGAGAGCAAAAAAACATAGTTCTCAATCAATCAATGTTCTATACTTTTTAACAAATGGAACATATTAATAATTTCTTCTCGTTTAGTTAAAGGGTGGTATTTTGTGCTTCTAAATCATCTTTTAAATATAAAATAGTAATTCATTTTCATATGTTTTTTTTTAAATTTAAGTGCAGCTATATCTCAGTTACGTTTCTTTGAGCCTAACCAAAGTGAAAATTGCAATCACTGAACTCAAGTTACGAAAAACTTCCTTTGATATTTGACTTTTTTTACACCCGAAAATTTGTAAAGATGATTTATAGGAATTAGGATAGTGGTGGAACAGTAATAAAAATATTTCAAGTCTAGAAATATTTATTAAAAAACTTATTTATAACAGAAAAACATATAAAATATTTAGGTAACTATTTTTCATCTGATACACTATTGCTAAAAAAAACTTAATATGCTACATAATATTGTAACTTGCTTAAAAAACTGGAATCTTGTACCTGACTAACTTACTAACCACTCGAACGATCGCGCGTCAAAAATCTTTTTTCTCCGATTGCTCGCGGTTTTTTGGCGACGATTTTGAATATTTTCCGCCAACATTAAAAAAATCATACCTCCGAATTTTAACATGAAGACATAAAACTGATTGTAGTGCTTTACAGCCAATGAATTCACCTATATTTTACTAATTATCCTATATTTTTAGAATTCATAGATAAATTATTAAAAAATCTTAAACTTTATAAATGCGCGAAATTTGTGTTTTTGTGATTTGAAATTGCCGCCAGTAGCAGTTTTAAATATCTTTATTGAATATTTTCTACGTTTTTATGTTCTCTATGGCCTGTTTAATAACCACAGATGCAAGAATATAATAGAAAAATAATTTTTTGGATGTTTATGATCTCTTCAAAAGTTTGGTCGGAAAATGATTTTGTAAAATTTGAGTGCGTGACGTGCAAAATTGAAATCACTGTATTATAATATTTAATGAATTTACCACAAAAACTGTTATTACATTAGGAAGATACATTAACTGCCTACAATTATTTATAAGGATAGTTGCCGTGTTGGCTTTATTTGATTCATTTGATGAATTATACAGAGAGCCTATTTCACGATGTCAAAATCATGGTGATACTTTTTCAATAATTGTAAATTAGAACTGGAGATTTGTAACCATGTTTTTATATAACGTGCAAAACAAGGAAATAAGGCTTAAAATGAAATATATATCATAGATATACACATTGCCAATATTTCAGAGGGATACTTTGCAAGTTGATGAAATCCACCAATATTTGACGAAAAATCACTTCTGACAGCTACCTTAAGTTCAATCTACATAGGGTAAATCAGAATATGTAAAATGATGATGATGATAAAATTGTATATATATCAAACCTTTGTATGAGCGTCGAATGGCAAACAATATCATTGTGATAATTTTATATCTAAAAGCAAAGGTATCGAAAAAAAATGGTGGAGGGGAAAATAATTGATGGAACCCATAATTGATTTATTTAATTATTAAGCCCTAATATTCTTTTAAATCAATTAAATTAATATCACAGTTTTAGTTTTTTTTTTTTACATTAACTCCACACAGGAGGCCCTGAGGAAAATAATTTCCCTCAGGGCCTATGTCATCTGGGATGCTGTGTGGAGGGTCTTTTTGAGGAGAGGAAGGAATGAACATTGGTCTTGAAGAGACTCATGTTGTAGGACGGAGGAAACACAATAGTTACAATGAAAGAGCAGTATATTGATTTAAACATTGTTTACACACTTTATCATAATAAAAATGTATTCAATTTATATTGGTTTATTCATAATTTAAGAAAATCAATACATAATGTCATTGTGCCTCGATGTAGAGTGAGACTCAGTATCAGTGTCGTGTCGTCCGTCATATCTTCCGTTATGTCTTCCGTCATGTCTTCCTGGTCTGGATTTGTCGATTCAGCCTGTCTGGAAATGGTCTTTCCCGTATAAATTTGGAATTTCCAAAGATAGCCAGTCTTGGACTCACAAAGCTCGTAATGGTAAGCCCACACTGCGGCCAACGTTCCAACTTCAAACGTTTGGACGATCGTGTGGAGGGGTGTTCGTACGTTGGAAGTTCGAGTTGGAAGGTTGGAGTTCGCGTTGGCCCGGGATCGCCTTCGAGGCGATCCCGACGGCCAACTCACACGAACCAGCCTGCCGCAGCTGTCCACACCGTGCCGCGTACTATTAAAATGACTATATTATTACGGAGAGTGGTATAACAATTGTTTGAAAACATGTCGTGTATATAATTATATGATTATACGTACGTAATAATTGTAGGCAACTGAAAAAGATACAGCGTAGCTACAGCTGTTTCATGTCCGCCATTTTGGAGTACGGAATTCGGGGTTGGAGGGTTGGCCGCAGCGACCACACGATGGGCCAACCTTCCAACTCCGAACTAAGTTCGGAGTTGGAAGGTTGGCTTCAGTCTGGACGTAGCATAAGACTTTATACCCGCGCTGGCCGCTTTGGTTTTGATCACCTGGACGAATCCCTAACGGCCTTTATAGCAGAGTAAGGATTCATCCAGTGAGATGTCTTGCTCGGGCAGGTATAAAGTCTCAAACTTATTTGAGAGATGGTCCAAGACGGGCTGAATCTTTTGTAATCTTCGCACAGATAACGGTACACCAGAAGAAAGACTTTTATTGTTGGTGAAGTGAAGGAATTTTTTAATTGGAAGAAAACGATTATAATCCATGGCTCGGCTGAAATAAGGCATGAGGGTGAGTTTTTTTTTAATAGAAGTAGTCTTTTTCAACAGGAAGGGGACTAATACCTTGATACATTAAAATTGCCAAGAATACATACATTTCCTCTTTATTCGTGGGAACCCATTTATTGGTACGCGCATGGCGCTTAAATTGTTTTTTCGCAATCCATTGATCTGCATACTTGTTGGTCTCTCTCGTGATCAGTTCAATGACATCTGCATCAAAGATTTTAAGAAAGGCATTCACAAGTTTGCCCATTTCGTCGGTATTGAAAGTTGGTCCTGGCGTGCCTGTGAATGTCTCCCTTATCCCAGTAAAACGTGAGATATCTTTGGACCAATCGAAAGAGTAACCTTCAGGCGGCAGAATCGCATGCATTGCCTCACTATCTACCTGGTCTTGTCTACTAAAGTCTATGGCCATAGCGGAGTTAGGTGAAA
The DNA here is from genome assembly GCA_929108145.2 of Limnephilus rhombicus. Classification (NCBI taxonomy): domain Eukaryota; kingdom Metazoa; phylum Arthropoda; class Insecta; order Trichoptera; family Limnephilidae; genus Limnephilus; species Limnephilus rhombicus. The sequence continues at coordinate 20,081,982 of OV815290.1, read as the reverse complement.
CGTTGATAATATTATGATAAGGTATTGGTGGCATGTAGAAGGTATCCTCATCGCTCTCTTTGTGGTCGACGTCGCTCATTCTGTCCATATCCATTTCTGAAACAACAGAAAACCCAAATTAATTTAACGTGTCTATATTACGATTACCCACTGCCTCTGGTACGGCTTTTGACTCGCAATACGATGGTCGCGGGATCGAATCCCGGCATGGGCAAATAAATTTGATTTGAATAATTAGTGTTATTTTCACACAAAATTCATTTAAAATAATATATAGTCTATTTGCGGCACGTTCCAGAGTGGAAGATACCCTCAGTATCGCCCTAATGTAAGACACCATTCAGAATTGAAAAGTTGCTTCAAATGGCTTTACCGTGTTTGGTGACCAGTTCTGAATAGCCAGGTACTTTCCCACCTCCCTCTTCCACACCTCCTTCCCCTCCCCGCTACCTTCAGCCTCACAACATACCCCGATTGGGGATGCCATAGTCTCACTGGCTCCAGCTGAGGCTCTTGTGAGGTATTCATATAAATAATAAAATAAAAAGTTAATCAAATACTTGAGGCGGGCAATGTCAGGAGTCAGAATAGCACAGTCAGGTAGGTATGGAATGAAGAAAAGAGTGTGTGTGCCAAGAACGAGTTGCATGGCGGTCCATCCTCTCTGCCTACCCCTGCAGGGAAATGGCGTGCAGGTAAGTTAGTTAGTTTTATAACTCACGGTTTCCAAGTACCGACTCTTCTTGATAGAGAGCTGCCTCGTCCACGTTGTCGGTTCTGCCCATGTCTGACTCTGAAATAATAGAAAACACAAATTTACAGTAGAATTCGGATATAATGACTTTGCATTTAACGGTCTACCGTTTTAAGCGACGATAATGGAAACTCTAGTAAGGTTTCATAGCTTTTAGTAGGAAAACATATCTGTTTAAAGTGACCAACTACTTAAAGCGACCTATTTTAATGATAATTTGTCCGGTTACAAAACCCAACTACCAATACAGCCTCGCTTTTGACTAGGAAGCTCGACACAATGAGTCCCGTGAAGCGAAAGTGTTTTTTCAATTGATGAAAAAAGTGCTGTATTACACCGTTTCGAAGCCGGTGAATCACATGTAACCCTCGCAAAGGAGTTCGGCATGTCTCATTTCTCATTCTACAATACCCGTTACAGAAAAAAAAGATAGAATCCCTGTTTAATGCCAATGTTTTGAAATGTAAGGCCCTCCATTCATGGAGATACTTACAAACTATATGATTGTGACGAAACCACAAGTACTCTGCATATATACCACTCTTTAATGCTGGTTTCCGTACACGGCGCTATCCGGAATATACTGAACTTGATCATTTTTTACGTGCAGCCGTGGAGTTTACACGATGTCATATGACTTTTTCCCAACATCAATCCATGCCATCTCCACTAAATCCTTTCTTATGTATTCTGGTAAAGTATCGTTACATAAACATGCATTTTTTCTACTTCCAGAACAAATCTAACATTACTTTCATGTTCCGATGCCATTTCTGTCAAACGTCAAACGAAAAGTATCAGACACAAATGATGCAACGCGTCGCGTGCGTTCAGCACCGCCGCGCCGGTTGCGTGAAACTGATTTGATACCGACAGACGTCGCATAGCGCCCCGTACACGGTGCTACCAGCAAAATCGTACGGGGTGTACTTACGATCGGCGCATATGATACGCTCACGAGGATCGAGTAGCTTGTAAGTAGCGTCATGTATGGAGGCACTTAACGTTTCAGGACATTAACTCAAGTACAAATATATTATGCATTGTCATGTGTGAAACTATGATGTCGGTATTCACAATGCTGTGCGAAGTTCTTACTATCGAACAAAAATTAGCCAAAACAAACTCAAATTTCAGACTTTTTACGTTAGTAACTACATATTTACTTGCATAGAATGTAGGTACATCATATCTTTTTGGATTACAGTACATTTTGTATGTTTGTTATGTGGAATTTTTAAGTACTATGCTTATCTCCTGCCAATATACCAACAGTGAAACTGTGCTAGGGACATCAATATAAAATATAGATAATTGATTTTATTTTGAGCCCCTGGTATGACATTTCAAAAAATAAACTCACCGTTCCCAAACGCCGACAATTCTTGGTAGAACGGCACGTCCACCCACAGCTCGCTATGGTAGCCGGCTTCCGGAGAGAAGAGTTCCCCACACTGGAGTTCCCCACTCCGCGATGTCCCAGCTAACGGCTCCGGAGATGCTGCCTGGATTGGCGTAATTGGTGCATTGGGAGCCATTGATTGGGTCTGTGCGGGAGTGGACATCCACGGTGGTGGAACGGGTCTTGGCAATGGTGAAGGTGTCCCTTGTGAAAAGGGACACGTTATTCTCTCCGGAGAAGTAATTCTGAAAACATATACATAAATCATATGAATTGTTCTCATTCACGTGTGAAATAGTAAGTGCAGTATGTAAATAAAGAATAAAATTAGAACTCTGTACAATATGCACTGAATGTGCCAAATGGACAGAGCGCTGATCTTACCAACTCTCACTGTAACAGTGGAACTCACTGTAGCCGGAAGGAAGCAGGCAGGGCCCTAACAGCCTTTAGGGCCTTGACGCGATCCTCTCGCACCAGTAGCAAAGCAGGGTCACCGTTTAAATAAATACAAATATATGATGAATTCAACGGCCACAGCAAAGTACTTTCATAAAAAACATTAAAAAATACTAACACTCCAGACGAGGCTGCAATTGCAGCTCTGCGTTGACTCTCAAGTCCACGTGCAGGTAGTCCGGCACCAGCTGGTACTCCATCTGCAGCTCGTACCCCACCTCTTCCTCTGCCACCTCTTGCAGTCAGCACCACTCTATATATTTTAGGCTAAAGTTCGGTGTTTGGGTAAAATTCCTAAAAAATAAAACTAGTTATTTTTATACTAATTTGGGGTCGGGGAATCCGAATCTGAAAGAATTAGGCGGCGGCAAGCAATATTAACTGAATTAAACGACTTTAAAAAATTTTATACACATACAGGAAAATAGCCATTTTGGAAGCATTTTGATTCCTAGAAAATCAAACTAGTTATTTTTATACTAACTATGGGCCGGGGAATCCGAATCTGAAAGAATTAGGCGGCGGCAAGCAATATTAACTTAATTACACGACTTAAAAATTTTCTATACACACACACATGAAAATAATCATTCCGGAAGTATTTTGACACATGTAATACAAAGATCATAGAAAAACACGATAACATAGATGTTTTTACCACACAAAATTAAGTGTTGCCATTAAGCAGTAATATTTATAACGTAAAATAACATGTTTATATTTTAAGTACTTATTTTTAATAATTGATTCTCAAATATTTTAGGAAGGTACACCAACTAGTATTGTGGAGTTTTTATGCCTTGACGCGAGTAGGCGTTATAAAGGGGCACGTTCTTTTGTATCACAAACCATGTTACATAAACCCGGCGTAGCTGCTAAACTACTTGAAAACAGGGATGTTTTTTTGCCGTGACGCGAGCAGGCGGTATAAAGGGGCACAAACCATGTTACACAAACCTAGCGTAGCCGCTAAACTACTCGAAAACAGGGATGTTTTTTTGCCGTGACGCGAGCAGGCGGTATAAAGGGGCACAAACCATGTTACACAAACCTAGCGTAGCCGCTAAACTACTCGAAAACAGGGATGTTTTTTTGCCGCGACGCGAGCAGGCGGTATAAAGGGGCACAAACCATGTTACACAAACCTAGCGTAGCCGCTAAACTACTCGAAAACAGGGATGTTTTTTTGCCGTGACGCGAGCAGGCGGTATAAAGGGGCACAAACCATGTTACACAAACCTAGCGTAGCCGCTAAACTACTTGAAAACAGGGATGTTTTTTTGCCGTGACGCGAGCAGGCGGTATAAAGGGGCACAAACCATGTTACACAAACCTAGCGTTAGGTTAGGATAGGTTAGGGACGCGAGCAGGCGGTATAAAGGGGCACAAACCATGTTACACAAACCTAGCGTAGCCGCTAAACTACTTGAAAACAGGGATGTTTTTTTGCCGTGACGCGAGCAGGTGGTATAAAGGGGCACAAACCATGTTACACAAACCTAGCGTAGCCGCTAAACTACCCGAAAACAGGGATGTTTTTTTGCCGTGACGCGAGCAGGCGGTATAAAGGGGCACAAACCATGTTACACAAACCTAGCGTAGCCGCTAAACTACTTGAAAACAGGGATGTTTTTTTGCCGTGACGCGAGCAGGCGGTATAAAGGGGCACAAACCATGTTACACAAACCTAGCGTAGCCGCTAAACTACTTGAAAACAGGGATGTTTTTTTGCCGTGACGCGAGCAGGCGGTATAAAGGGGCACAAACCATGTTACACAAACCTAGCGTTAGGTTAGGTTAGGTTAGGGACGCGAGCAGGCGGTATAAAGGGGCACAAACCATGTTACACAAACCTAACGTTAGGTTAGGTTAGGTTACGCATTTTTAAGACTACGAATTTTCATACTTTTGATTTAAGAATACGCCGTTGAGATAGTCGTAATTCATTAGGTTAATGTGTTAATACGACGGACGAAGAAGACTTGGTCGATTTATAAGGTATGTTTTTGAGAGCTGGTAACACTGCAGGCACATGTTTTTGTATATTTCTTGTTTTTCTATGATCTTTGTACTACGTGTGTCAAAATACTTCCGAAATGATTATTTTCAAGTGTGTGTGTATAGAAAATTTTTAAGTCGTGTAATTCATTTAATATTGCTTGCCGCGGCCTAATTCTTTCAGATTCGGATTCCCCAGCCCATAGTTAGTATAAAAATAACTAGTTTGATTTTCTAGGAATCAAAATGCTTCCAAAATGGCTATTTTCCTGTATGTGTATAAATTTTTTTAAAGTCGTTTAATTCAGTTAATATTGCTTGCCGCCGCCTAATTCTTTCAGATTCGGATTCCCCGACCCCAAATTAGTATAAAAATAACTAGTTTTATTTTTTAGGAATTTTACCCAAACACCGAATTTATTCCTATATTTTAAATTGAAAACAATTAATGTAATTAAGTACTTAAATGTTTAAATTTTGTTAAATGTTGCAGTAATAAAAATTTTTAAAATAATTATTTAAACCTGGGTCGTGGAGTGCTCCCTCCCCCTGGACGATAGCTGTTTCTGCACAAATTTGGTAAAAGTAAACAAATTAATTGATTATACAACTAAATAACCAAATTTTTATTGTGCGACGAAGGCTTTACACCATTTTACATCTAAAAAAAGTCAGACTTTTTGACATATGACATTAAATAATTGGACAGCAAATATCTGTATTAATAATGAACCAATTCAAATAAAACTTATATTTATCTCTTTGTTATGAATCACTCTGATTGAATAACTATATTTCAAATGCGCGAGTGCAGTATTTATGAAATTATTGTAAATCAAAAACAGATGACGTCTTCAGTCGACGCATTTTTACACAAAAACATCCATCAAAACAATATATTACGAACAAACGAATTAAAAACGCATTTCAAAGATAGATAATTCAATCATGATAACACAGATATATAATTATGCGTTAAAAACCCAATAAATGAATTACTTACGGCATTTTAGGTAGAGACCATAATTCGTCGAAATAGTCAAAAGTTTTATTTTGTTGTTTGACAGGACGCCTTAGAAAACCGCGAAATCTTATTAAATAACACTTCAAAGACAACTGATAAGGTCATAGACATAAAGAATATTTTATCAGCTATTCGATAAAACAAATAGCTGGCCATGGAAAGGTTTTAAATAATTATAATACATATTTTACGAATGGTAGAAAAATCGGTCGATTTTTCGACCGATATCAATCGCAGAAAAATAAAAGTGGTCGATTTTTCGACCGAAATCGTTCCAGTGGCTAACTACCTAACTAACCATCACGCCGTTTCTCCGCAGGGGTAGGCAGAGAGGACGGACCGCCAAACAACTCAGTCTTGGCACACACTCTTTGCTTCACTCACTTTACTTCAACCAACACCTCTTCCATAGGTCACTCCAAGAGGTTTGCTACGTTTGGTGATTTAGAAGGTGTGCCCTGGTTCATGGGGTGAGGTTTTTCTAGGTCTTGGAGGCGGATGACCAGGACACACTGAACCTCAGATTCCTACCCACCCCTAAAACCCTTTTCCTTCCCAGAATTCTCCTCTCCTTTATTTCCAAAAAAACCCTCCTCACAGCATCCCCAAAGATAAAATAGGGCCTGAGGTAAATTATTTTCCTCAGGGCCTTCTGTGTGGAGTGCATGTAAAAAAATAAATCCAGCTCGTTGCCTTGTTTTGGGAACTTAATAAACATGATCAGGATCTTCTTTTGAATGTGATTTTTAACTAGTTTACATCCATGCCATTTTTATGTCTTTTTGTTTTTAATTAATTGTTTCCTCAAGTTGATGAAACTGAAGAAATACTCTTGTCCCATCTCAATGACATCATATTTGGATTTTCTGGAAGCTAATCTAACTGCTGGGTACCACCATGAAGGATCAAATATATTTATTTTCTTTATAGAAATTTCGATATATCAACAGGTATCACTCATCAGAATGAACTTCTTTCCATAAGCATTAGCTACCAAATACTTATACATACATGAAGCGATTTCATCTGAGCCACGACCAGCCACTCATTCATGTCACATGTAATTTCTAGCTTCATTGCTCCGAACATTAAAAAAAGTTAAATTATAAACTGCCAGGTGTCGTATATAAAAAAAATTATATTCGAACGTATTCTAAATTAAACTCGATGAAATTTACAGTGGATTCAGAAGCAAGGGTTTTAGATTGGATTTTACAATTCTGTACAGCAATTTTGCGTTGTCTGTGGCTATCATACTCATCCAAAAGAATATTTTTCTTCCGTATTAGCATTTTCGTATTTAACACACGAGTCGCACATATCTTCGCGTGGTTGTTGGAACTATAGGTTACAGGGGTGAAATATGTTTCGGTTTAACCATGTTTTTTCAGGAACAAAATTTGTATCCTTACACAAGTCAACATATATAGTGTACATTACACATACGTATGTGTAATGTCAAATCGGCGACTAAATATTTAAATGAAGTGTTCGCCCTACAGTAATGTGACGGTACTGTTGGAAAAGACATAATGTGGTCCTTAGATTCTTCTGGTCTTTTATCTCCAGGTAAATGTTTTCCTCTTTTGTTTTGGAGAACTTTTCCATTTTCCAAGCTATTATTAATTATATTTCTAAAAAAGGTTTCAGTAATATCCAATGTAGTCAAGAAAAATTCTTGGCATTCTTGGATTCTCGAATCGCTCTTAAAGAAGAAGAACTGTCTTGACTTTTGGCATCGTGACTCCTGATTTTCTGCTATTTTTATTTTGGTAGCAGGTGTAGTAACATCAATTTCGTTTCTGGGGATGCTGTGTAGAGAGTATTTTTAGGGGAAGGAAGGATAAGAAAGGAAGGAAAGATTAAGAAAGGGACCCTCAGAAAGATTAAAAAAGGTAGATTAAGAAAGGGACCCTCAGGTGGTTTGGGCACGTAGAGCGAATGAGCGAAGAAAGTAGTGTAAAAAGAATATATGATGCAAATGTGAATGGTAGAAGAAGTAGGGGACGCCCGAGGAAGACATGGCACGATCAAGTGAATCAGATACTTGAGACGGGCCATGTCAAAAGCCAGAATAATAGAAGAGCATGTATGAATGTGAGTGAGGCAAAGAGTGTGTGCCAAGACCGAGTTGTTTGGCGGTCCGTCCTCTCTGCCTACCCCTGCGGAGAAACGGCGTGATGGTTAGTTAGTTAGTTTTAGGAAGGATGAGAAATTCTTAGAAGGAATAAGGTATAAGGGGTGGTTAGGAATTTGGGGGCCAGTGTGACGGACGAATGAATGACCATCCTTTCCACTGCGATGTAAGAGAATGTTCCGAGAGAGTCCTGCTGGAGAGGTCAAAAGATCTCCCTCAGTCTCTCCCGACCCAGCCTGCCACGCTGTCGATGGCAGACACATCTGCCGCCAAGATCCGGACAAACCTGACCCCATAAACCCGGGTACCCCTGCTAAGTCACCAAACGTTATCCAATAAATGATTCCCGGGGCGGCGGTACCCATACCCGCCTCTGAAATAAGATATTTGTGGCACCTGAAGAATCTTCCTTATTATTCAACAATGTCGCTTCCATTATTCACTGAATCTGTGATTTGTGTGTTTTCCTTTCCATATTCGATTTATATTGAGTCAAAACACACAAAAAAATAACCAAACTAATATTCAAACCACTCGTTAAAATAAAAAGTGCCGCAAACACAACTGTCAAATCGTAAATGAATGACGCGTAAGTGACATTTCAGTAAAACAGTTGCATAATCTATGCGGGTGAATCGAACGTAACTAAAGATGCGTTTCTTTGACTCGCAAGCAAATATCTTTTTATTCAAGTTTAAAAAACGCAAGTAACGATACACTCTACTGACATTAACAATAAATGGAATAAATTCGGTGTTTGGGCTAAATTCCTAAAAAATAAAACTAGTTATTTTTATACTAATTTGGGGTCGGGGAATCCGAATCTGAAAGAATTAGGCGGCGGCAAGCAATATTAACTGAATTACAGGACTTTAAAAAATTTTATACACATACAGGAAAATAGCCATTTTGGAAGCATTTTGATTCCTAGAAAATCAAACTAGTTATTTTTATACTAACTATGGGCCGGGGAATCCGAATCTGAAAGAATTAGGCGGCGGCAAGCAATATTAACTGAATTAAACGACTTTAAAATTTTCTATACACACACAGATGAAAATAATCATTTCGGAAGTATTTTGACACACGTAGTACAAAGATCATAGAAAAACAAGAAATATACAAAAACATGTGCCGGCAGTGTTACCAGCTCTCAAAAATATTTATCCCTATATCAATATGAAAATAGATAACAGCAGAAAAACATACCTTATAAATCGACCAAGTCTTCTTCGTCCGTCGTATCCTTGTCAAACTCGCTTGTCTCGAAGGGTTCCTGTCCGATACGCGGATCATATAAGAGTCCAGCTAAGCGGTAAAACTCCAGCCCCTTTATACCGCCTGCTCGCGTCACTAACCTAACGCTAGGTTTGTGTAATATGGTTTGTGCCCCTTTATACCGCCTGCTCGCGTCACGGCAAAAAAACCTCCCTGTTTTCAAGTAGTTTAGCGGCTACGCTAGGTTTGTGTAACATGGTTTGTGCCCCTTTATACCGCCTGCTCGCGTCACGGCAAAAAAACATCCCTGTTTTCGAGTAGTTTAGCGGCTATGCTAGGTTTGTGTAACATGGTTTGTGCCCCTTTATACCGCCTGCTCGCGTCACGGCAAAAAAACATCCCTGTTTTCGAGTAGTTTAACGGCTACGCTAGGTTTGTGTAACATGGTTTGTGCCCCTTTATACCGCCTGCTCGCGTCACGGCAAAAAAACATCCCTGTTTTCAAGTAGTTTAGCAGCTACGCCGGGTTTATGTAACATGGTTTGTGATACAAAAGTGAGTAAAATTTATAAAAAATAAGTACTTAAAATATAAACATGTTATTTATTACTGCTTAATGGCAACACTTAATTTTGTGTGGTAAAAACATCTATGTTATCTTGTTTTTCTATGATCTTTGTACTACGTGTGTCAAAATACTTCCGAAATGATTATTTTCATGTGTGTGTGTATAGAAAATTTTAAAGTCGTTTAATTCAGTTAATATTGCTTGCCGCCGCCTAATTCTTTCAGATTCGGATTCCCCGGCCCATAGTTAGTATAAAAATAACTAGTTTGATTTTCTAGGAATCAAAATGCTTCCAGAATGGCTATTTTCCTGTATGTGTATAAAAAATTTTAAAGTCGTGTAATTCAGTTAATATTGCTTGCCGCCGCCTAATTCTTTCAGATTCGGATTCCCCGACCCCAAATTAGTATAAAAATAACTAGTTTTATTTTTTAGGAATTTAGCCCAAACACCGAACTTTAGCCCAATAAATGGTTTTCTGTAGATACGCAACGATGTAAATTTTTAACCGTTGAACCTATAGTTATGTGTCTTTGTCACTTAACGTAATGTGTTATTTTGTGTCTAGTACCATCCGTAACTCAAAATCGATAAAAATTGAGATACGTTTCTTTGACTCTAAGGGGCCGACTTATAATACCCGTTTACGCTAAATGAAGGACTAATTGTACCTAAGCACTTAAACAAATATGGACAAAGAACGCTGGACTTACTGCTGAAATTAAAAAAAGGAAAAATGGTAAAACAAATATTATGTTGAAGAATTGGCTCGCCGAAAGAAACGATTTGTATTAAACACTAACACAAAAATGTTAACTGCAAAATAAAGTAAAATAAGTTTTATTTTGATTTTTTAACTTTATGAGTAAAATCTCAAATAATGATATTTAATTAAATGAAGACAATATTAGCGAAACTCAATCGAAAATCTGAGACAGAAAAATTAGAAAAGATATTGGCTCCGCTGGGATTCGAACCCAGGACCCTTTGCTTACATGGCAAGAGCTCTACCGATTGAGCTCCGTGGCTGGAGCCAATATCTTTTCTGATTTTTCTTTCTCAGATTTTCGATTGAGTTTCGCTAAAATTGTCTTCATTTAATTAAATAAAATAAGTTTATTTATATCTCAAAGTAAAAGCACCCATTGAAAAACTACTAAAAAGTAGTTTATTGGGACTTTTCTTTTGTCTGTAAATTTTTTATATTTTTTCCTGTCATATTGTATTACTTTGTCTTTATAATAAATAAATAAAAAAAAAACAAATTTTGAATGAAACAAAATCGATATTGAGTTATTATTAATAAAAATATTGTATGGAGAATGATTGATCTTTCTCATTGGAACCGCCCTGTACGATCATCTTTCGACGGAAAATGAATTCTCAGCCTCTGACTGGTTAATGGCCCTTAAGCCGGTGCGCATGAACTCACATGATATAAAGTTCTCTTGTTCCGAGTGTTAAAAAATCTTTTTGCCGACTTGAACCTATGCTGCAAAATTCGGAGGAAAACCATTTTCGTGTCACGAGTGTAAAAAAAATCCAGTTGCCAATAGTTTAAGAGGGAAAAAATGTTCGGGTTGCGAGTGCAATCATTAATTAAGCTTGCTGCCTCACATGCAAACTCACTATTGTTAAAATCAGTATTGTGTTGCGAATGCATTTATAAAATTCTAGTTGTGGACTCATCTGCTGACGATGTTCGGAGGAAATAATTCCCGGTTTACGAGTGCAATTATAAAATTACAGTTTCAGACCATATATATGCAAATTTGAAGGGAAATCATATGCATGTTTCGAGTGCAATGATAATGGTGGAGGAATCACAAGCAGAAGCACCTTTGACCCTAGATTCTTAAAATATTTTTACTGTTACAATGTACATAAACATATGTCTGTGATACACTCTATTCTTAAGTACACCAAATTTTTAAACTATGAGAATAATAATAAATAACACCACATTATATAACTGAGGTTTATTTGAGATCAACACATTAAAAAATAATTTTTGAGATCATTCAGAGCATTCTAAACACAAACTTCCTCGATGTTCCATGCACATGTGACGTTTGCAAGAGGTGAAGATAAATTTAGTCACACTTTTTTTATAACAACAGAAGTTGCATAGCTTCCTGGTTTGTATTCCAGGATCGGCTGGTACATCAGAAAAAGTATCGCCGAAAATCGCATCGATGTCCCGTTTTAGGCATCGCCTCAAAGTTGGTGGTTTTCGAAGGGAGGCCTTCGTTTTATTTCGCAAATAATAAAACTTGTACCTCAATAAAACTGTTACACTATTCATAAACATGTGTAGCAGCCAGCCTCTGCTACCACATGCTCTGAATTATTTCCGAAATATACGAATCTTTCCAGAAGCGACGCCCATGTTAAAATGTTCGAATTCCGAACTAACGAGAACGTACCGGCCGCCTCTCGTTAAATACACCTAGCGCCGGCATAACGATGGCTGGATGTATTGGTACCTATCGCATCAATAATGAACTGCAGACCTACCTACCACTCACGCGTTCCAGAAAAGGTACGAACCATTGCGCGCCTGAAATACACAGTTCGGGCGCTTTCGAAAAAGTCGCCGAGTGAAGAATTACTACTAGCAATTAGAAGACAAAAGCAATACTCCGACTCGCCGGCCTATATAAAGGCGCTCAGCAACGCACACAGTACAGTGTTTCCAGTGTTTACATAGCGTTCAGTATTCTCGCCCCACACAACCGCAGTGAAACTTGATCCAGTAAAAATCCACGTTTGTTTGTTTACCTAGTACCGGTAGTGTATTTAATCTGTTCCGGTGTCCAGTTCAGAATTGATTTGTAAAATTATAATCTTCTTAGAACTCAATAAAGACTTCCAACACGCAACCTCAATCTCACATGTGTACTTAGACACCTTAGGCGTAGTATTTGCGCAACTACACGTTTACACGCCAAGTTGCCTGGCGACACACTAAGCTCTAACCGTGTCGAAAAGATACTGAGACGCACGTATTTCCATCTCTTTCGCGCTGCGCTTTATGAGCGTTTTACGACTTCAGGTTGTACGAGAGACGTATGTTTATGAATCTAGGGTTAAGATAAAACCAGTCTTTTGTTCCGAATGCACTTATAAAATTCGTATTGCAGAGTCCCCAGCTAATGTAATAGGGTACATGCAGTATATACAATATAGTGTTTTCAATGCATTTAATACATATAAGTTTTAAGATTTTCACGGCCAAAAGCATTTTCGTTATTTGTTTTTGGGGTGTTATGCCGTGTTGCGCTACCTCCTTCTTTAGCCAACGTTTCGGACATCGTTGCAGTGTCCATCATCAGGGCAGATCCGGCAGATCATCCGGCGGACATCTACCGGATCTGCCGGATCTGCCCTGATGATGGACACTGCAACGATGTCCGAAACGTTGGCTAAAGAAGGAGGTAGCGCAACACGGCATAACACCCCAAAAACAAATAACGAAAAAGCATTTAATACATGTAAAGAAATAACTAAACTCGAAAATCGTACTTAAACCCTCAAAAAAATTAAATTACTTAATTCACTTTTAATTCTGTATGGAAATTCAAATACCGATAACGAGACATGATTGGCTAGCGAATTGTGACATCACAACGCACTCACGTATCCCACTCACGTGTCCCACTTCAAGTCTGTCGAATCTGCGTGCGAGTCTTCAGCTTTAATTAATATTACTCTCGTAATATGCGTGTGGTTTTATATCAAATACGAATTTTGCAGAATATGGTTTGAAACAAAATTTTAACTTCACTCGAAACATTAGAACAGCTTTCTTCAAAATGCGTCAGCAGATTAATCCACTACTCGAATTTTGATAGACCATTCGGAATATGAAATTGATTTTAACCTAAGAGTGAATCTGCATGCGAGTCCCCAGTTTTAATTTATACTACACCCAGAACACGAAAATGATTTTCCTCCGATTTTTGCCCTAGGAACCCATGGATGGTTTCCTTCGAATACGCATAATGTTTGGCTAGAGTGGTTTTAACTTAGTAATGGATCTGCGAAAGGGTCCTAAGGTCCACCAGCTTAAAATATATTGCACTCGGAACACTTGAATGGTTTTCCTGCATTTTACAGCAAATTTTTCAGCTGCAATTATTTTATTGTAGTTTGATTCTTGTTTGACTACTTAGAATAATACATACGGTATAATTTTTATTTTATTTTACTATTTTTTATGGCAGAAGTGTAGCAATATAGAGAAAGCAAGGCATATTTTTTCCTTCCTGAATAGAATTGTTATAAATACTAACATATTTTTTCGACATTAATTTCCCTATCGTATAATAATAAGAAATTAAAATAAAACTAAAAAACTATATGTGTCTACCTGATTTCTAGAAACAAGGGTTTGTAAGCACATTCTTCCTAAAAAACTATATGTGTCTACCTGATTTCTAGAAACAAGAGTTTGTAAGCACATTCTTCCATAGGGGGTGGGGGGTGGTAAATATCCTATTTTTATGCCGATTTTTATAATCCCATGTGCCGAGTACTATTACAATAAAATTAAGAGTATAAATTCTACTACAAATTTATATATAACTGCTCTCAGAAATCGAGAATGGTATGCCTGTAATAGAATTTCGCATCTTCATCACGCATATGTATGGAATGCAAAGCTTTACTCGGTACACGATGAATCGGCAACTTTTTGTTATATTGATAACACAAAACCGGTTTCAATTAAACTAAATATGCGGTGTATCAAAACTATCCTCAGAACGAAAAAATTGCTTTTCTTTGATTCTAGCGGCACTTACATTCTGAACACAAAACTGGTTTTAATTAAATCTGTATGCGGTGAATTAAAACTACACTCAGAACATGAAAAGGATTTTTCTTTGATTCTGCTGGCACTTACATTCTGTACACAAAACTGGTTTTAATTAAATCTGTATGTGGTGAGTTAAAACAACACTGAGAACATCGGGGCGGAAAATTTCACTGCCCCCTTATTTGGGTTTTTCAAGCGGCGGGAGGGGGGGGGGGGTTGTATTCGAAAATCCTATTTTTTTATTACGACCTATTTATATACGAGCCTGATTTTTTAATAATCACATTTGACGAGTATTCATGTTTATAAATTCTACTCCAAAATTTGATTGATACTGCGTTAGAGTCCCCAAATAATAGTTACTCACGCAACAATCAATTTCTCAGAATTTAAGAGCATTCTGTAACTCAAATGTAAAGCTTCACTTGATGTACGATGCATCTGCAACTCGTTATTTAATGTATCGTTGTATTCTGAACACAAAACCATTTGTATAGAGTGAATTAGAACTACACTCAGAACATGAAAATGATTTTTCTTTGATCCTGGCATTAAATAAATAGTCTGCAACTGGAATTTTACAACTGCACATCGAATAACAGAATATTTTCTTTCGAAATGTGTCAGCATATGAATCCAACTGGAATTTGACATTCTGTATAGGCTAAAATTAAATCTCTACCTTGCGAATTAAAATTACACGCGGAACATGAAAATGGTTTTTCTTTGATTCTGGCAGCACATACATAGCCTGCAACTAGAATTTTATAACTGAACTTCGAATAAGATAATGTTTTAGTTTTGATTGTGTCAGCAGATAATCAGGAGCTGTCGGTGGTGATGCGTCGAGCGGGCGGTGGTGAAGCGGGGTGTGGCGGGGTCAAAACGGATCCGTTCTCCGTGTAGTGTGAACAGCTTCATTGAAATGTATGAGCCAGCGCGTTCCATTCCGACTTCAAAACGGACGCTCTGCGTAGGCGATCTCTCCGACAAAACAGAACGGATCCTTTTTCAAGTCGGAACCGACAAGTGTGAACAGCTCCATAGAGCCACTACAGCGGCTAAGGCTCACGTTTTAAAAACGACCCGCCTCCGTTTTTAAAACGGAAGTGTGAACGGACTCTAATAACTATATGAAAACAATGTAGAAGTAAAATGACCTAAATTAAAAAAAAAAGAATAACAAATAAAAATTGTGTTGGGCGCGGTTCACTCTAAACTCAGCCCAGCTCTCACTCAGGAGTCACCACCGTGTTGTTGGACACTATAAGCCGCATCCTGACTCCGGTGATCCGGTTTATCATAATCTGACGAATCCATTCAGATGTATTTCCGTAAATATTTTCGATGCGCAAACTTTATTATATTGGATACGGAGTACCTAGTTCCATTCTTGTGTTTACTGTGTTTCTCCTTGTTTCTTATTTTATTTGAAAATATTTTGGTTAAAGGTTGTTTATTATTAGTACATGTATTGTCGTGTTGAAGTCAGCATCTGTTTCACCGTTAATCAATTTAGTTCCTTCAGTAATTTACAATGTATTCTACAATTAAGGAATATAGCCTTAAAAATGTAACATACCTACTTATTAAAAACGTCTCAAATTTTGCACAGAACATCCAGTACTGAATGTAGGTACACTGGTAAATTCAAATATATCAAACGATAAAATTCATACACAGTGAAGGCCTTAAAAATTAACTTTGTAATTTTTTTTCCAATTTTTAATTTTTATGTATGTAATTAAAAATTTATAGTTACAATTTTAGTAAATGTTACATAGAGAAATACATTTTTTGTATAAACTACCTCACTGGGCCGAGCATATTCCGAGATTGTAGAAATAAAATTAAAATTTAATTTCCTAAAATATAAGATTACTTAGGTATGGCAAAAAAAGAAACGATGACAAAGTGAAAAATATAAGCGTGAAGTTTGTTGCCCTGCTGTAGAAGTTCTGATTAAGTATCTGAATATGCTTTTCTTGGCATTTCTACATTTAAAAAAATAGATGATGTTGTTGAAAGTCCAGAGTTGATTGCATTGATTAGCAGGATTGCACTATTTTTTTTAGGTTCTCCATAAAACAATTATACCTACCTACACTAATTTAAAAAAATTAATTTTTTTGTGTATACAACAATAATACTTCTTGGCAGTCAAACGTCAAAAATTATCTCCAGTTCAAATAATAAAATAAACTTACATACAGTAAATCTGAACACCAAAACTATACACGAGATTAAAAAGTGCTAACTTTAGTTAAGTAAAGTGTTAAAATCTCCGTTTTAGTGTATATTACCAATAAAACAAAAACAAAAACAATACCGTGCAAACGTCAAAACATTATTTCCAGTTCAAATATTAAAACTTACTTAATCTGAACACTAAAACTGTACACCAGATTAAACAGTGCTAACTTTAGTTAAGTAAAGTGTTAAAATCTTCTTTTTTAGTGTTTATCACCAATAAAACAAAAACAATACACTTCTTGACAGTTACAGTACCTACGAACTACCTATCTGAAACTTGTGACAGTGAAGCTCAACCAGTGGCTCTGAAATAAAGTTTTAAATTTTATTTAACAAAAAATTTATAAAAATTAAAAACTTAATTTTCGCAATGGACGTCCAGTCATTTATCGCCAATGCAGAAAGGGCGGTCAACGCAATTAACAGGGTACTTCTTGACCCCAGCAATAAATTTAACAAGGACCAAATTGCAAAAATCACTCCGATATCATGCGAAATCTTAGCCGCAATTGGCAGCATGTCGGCAGCGGTAGCTGCCAAAACTGGCACCTTAGAAGGTGAACTGCAGGCGTACAAAGAAATGCTAAAAAATACTCCACCTCAAAACACGTCACCCGTGAACAATGTAACCGACATTTGTGAGATGCTAACTGAGTTGGAGGAAAGGAAGTCTAGATCTAAGAACATTATACTATTTAACATCCCCGAGAGCAATTCCCAGTCAACTGCAACGAGAATCACCGAAGATATACAAAAGGTTTCATCTTCCCTGGAGGGTTTCGAAAACACCTTTAATCCCAATGAGATCAAGATCCACCGCTTGGGAATCAAGAAACCTGACCAAATCAGGCCCATTAAG
Organism: Limnephilus rhombicus; assembly: GCA_929108145.2. Classification (NCBI taxonomy): domain Eukaryota; kingdom Metazoa; phylum Arthropoda; class Insecta; order Trichoptera; family Limnephilidae; genus Limnephilus; species Limnephilus rhombicus. The sequence continues at coordinate 20,064,491 of OV815290.1, read as the reverse complement.
ATCGAATTCAAAGATTCAACAACTTCCAAATCCATTCTGATGAACAGAAAAAAGTTGAAGAACGGTGTAAAAGCAGCAAATGACCTCACTAGTCTCCAAAGAAATGAACTTGCTCTTTTACGAAGTGAACTAGAATCGAGACTAAAAAACGGCGAAACCAACATTACTATTAAATATGTCAATTCAATACCAAAAATCGTTAAGGCTCAAACAAAAAACTATCAAAATCCAGCACACTGAACCTTTACTATCAAAATGTACGTGGACTGCGAACAAAACTAGATAACTTCAGAATTTGTATACCATCAGTGTTATGTGAAGCCGTGGTACTGACTGAAACGTGGTTAGATCCGTCCATCAACTCTTCCGAACTAGGATTATCATCATATAATGTTTACAGGAATGACAGAAATCTTGCTACCAGTTCTAAATCAAGAGGAGGTGGTGTACTCGTCGCAATTAAAAAGAGATTTACTTCAAGGAAATTAAACACAAAAAACAGTAACGTTGAACAATTGTTTATATTGGTGAAATGTAAAAGTGAGAAAATAATAATTAGTTCTGTATACATACCCCCCTCGGCCAACATTGTTGTCTTCAAAAACCATTATGAAGACGTAGAAATAATTAAAACAAAATATCCTGATGCCAAATTTATAGCCGTGGGTGATTACAATCTTCCAAATGTAAATTGGAATTTGCACGACCCCGAATTGTCAAATACTTGTAATACAACTATCTCGGAAAGTGAAAGAGTAATACTCGACATGTCAATATATTTAAACTTAACTCAACATAATCTTGTCAGAAATATTAACAATCGTGTTCTGGATCTCGTATTCTTCAATTCTCAATGTATCAAAGTGAGTAAGGCCATAGAAGTTGTCATACCCCCTGACGTCCATCATCCTCCACTAAATATTTGTATAACAAACTTTGGCGAAAAAACTCTGAAGTCTACGAGATCATGCTATAATTTCAGAAAGGCAGATTATTCGGGTATGTGTGACTCTCTTGCATTGGTTGACTGGTCTTTCTTAGATAGTGATGATTTAAATCATAATACTGAACAGTTCTACTTAATTCTCAGTAATCATATAAATCGCTTTGTCCCTTACACTCAATATAAGGTATCTAAATATCCAGTATGGTTTAATAAAGATTTGATTAATTTAATTAGACGTAAAAAAACAGCTCACAAACTGTATAAGGATCACGGAACATCGAAGTTGTATATAGAATTCTCTAAAATTAGGAGTGATTGTAATAAACTATCAAGGGCGTGTTATAACGACTATATTAAGCAGACAGAGAATGACATTTTTAATAATATAAAACGTTTTTGGCGATTCAGTAAAACATTAAGAAGTGGTGACTCTGATATACCAAATACTATGTATTTTGAAGACAGAAAGGCTGATGGCATCAAAAATATTGTTGATCTTTTTGCAGACTTCTTCAAGAACGTTTACGATAAAAGTCAACCCAATCAGTTCTCCTTACCTAACTATACTCCCAGTTTCAATATAAACCTGTCACATGTGCACATTGAACTAAACGAAATTATAAAACAAATTAAACTTCTAGATCCCAATAAAAATGCCGGTCCTGACAACATTCCACCATTACTCTTACAGAAGTGTGTCACCGTTCTCGCTTATCCCCTGTACATACTATTTAGTCATTCTTTGTCGAAATGTATATTTCCTGATCTATGGAAACATAGTTATATAACACCTATCTTCAAAAAAGGGGATAAAAACGAAGTAACTAATTATAGACCTATATGCATACTGTCAACAATTCCAAAACTGTTTGAAAAACTGATTCTGGATAAAATAACTAGCTCATTTAAAGAAAGTATATGTCCTGAACAGCATGGTTTTATAACCGGTAAATCAACACTAACTAACCACATTCTGTATCAAAATTTCATTTCCAATGCAATGGCGAAGAAGCTTCAAGTTGACTCAATCTACACAGACTTCAGCAAGGCGTTCGACAAGGTTTGTCACGCTATTCTTGTAGAAAAACTGTTTAAAGCTGGAGTTCGTGGAAATATGTTGCATTGGTTTATAAGCTATCTTTCAAACAGAAAACTTAGTGTAAAATTAAATGGGGAATCATCATATGTTTTTTTTGCATCCAGTGGTGTTCCGCAAGGTTCCCATATCGGACCTATATTATTTATCTTTTTTGTGAATGACATTTGTAATATATTTAAAGATATCGACGTACTTATGTTCGCAGATGATTTGAAACTTTATAAAGCAATTCAAAGCCTGGACGACTGTTATATTCTCTCAGCAAACTTGTCCAAATTAGTCGAGTGGTGTAGCGATAACAAGCTATACCTTAATGTTAATAAATGCATAACAATGAGATTTTTTAAAATAAAAAATCCAATTCTTTTTAATTACACAATCAATAACTTCATTCTCGAATCTGTTTCCGAAATTAATGACTTGGGTGTTACTTTCGACACCAAACTTAGCTTCATACCACACATTGAAAATATCTCAAAGAAGGGTTTAAAAATGTTAGGTTTTGTACTAAGAGTGGCTAAAGATTTTACCGAAGTTAAAACATTAAAACTTCTATACACATCACTAGTGAGGAGTCAGGTTGAATATAACTCAACTGTATGGTCTCCTCACTATGACGTGCATTCTCAAACAATAGAAAGAATACAAAAAAAATTCCTAAGCTTTTTAAATTATAAACTAAAAATACCAAAAGAACAAATGAACTACACTTATCTATTGCGATTATCTAATCTATTAAACTTGAGTGATAGAAGAAATATTTTCGATCTAGTTTTTTTATTTAAAATCTTACGTAATACAATTGACAGCCCTGAATTCTTGGCGCTCATAAATTTTAATGTGCCGGCGAGAAACACAAGGTCAGTACTACCATTTTACTCTGGTAATACTACGACCAGGGCACAATTCAATATACCACTACACAGAATCCAACACTTGGGCAATATGTATTCGCACATAGATGTATGGAATATGTCACTGACACAATTTAAAAATGAAATAATGAAATCATTTATCCGTGATACAAGTACTCACTAAGGAATTCTTTGGTAAATTTAATAAACTACTCGTTCATCGACAAATTTGCTAAACTATCTCTACCTATCCTATTAATGTAATTAAATGTAATGTCTTAGTAAAATCATTGTAATATGTATTATAAACCATCATAACCTGTAGTATTATTTAGTTATATTAAAAAAATATATATATATTTAATTTTCACTATAATATTAAAATCCAAAATGGAGTTCTGAACCCCTGCAACTTGCAGAGGTACTGGAGGTACCATCGATGTAGCGGTTTGCCACTTTGCGAAACTAATACTTACGTTTTGTTAGACATGGTTAATGTTGCAATTTTGTAAACCTCTGATCACCTTACTTTAAAATTTTTGTTGTTTGTATTTTTATGACATGTATGCATTTTTTTATCGTAACTTATCGTAATTATATCTTACTGTAATTCCAGTTTTTGTTGCTTATATTTCTATTTAACTAATGTACTTTTTTATTTTTATTGTAATTTTATTTATATTATTTCCTTCTCATGTTAAAGATGTACTGCCTTATTTATTTATGTAAAAGCCCTCTGGGCGTATAATAAAAAAAAATAAATAAATAAATAAATAAATAATTGTAGAGAAGATTACAAATTTAAAAATGTATTAAAAAATAGTTGGTGTGTGAACTTTTTGTAAGTGACATTGAAGATGTGGCGGCCACTTGTGCCCGCCACATCTTCAATCAAACATTCAATATATATTATTATTATTATTCTCCACCGACATACCTACGGCGTACAGCGCGCGCTGGTACATGTCTACATACAGCGGTTAATAATTCCGCCACTTACGCGAAAGGCCTAGAACTTGTGGCTGTGCAATAAAAATGCCCGCAGACGGTTCGAGCGATTTCTCAGCTTTGCGTGAATTCACGCAATATTACCTGGCGCGCTAGCCAGCTACTCTGCCGATCGCGCGAGTATATAAGCAGCAGATTCACTCGCCCTCTCCAGTCAGTCAGTATCTAGTCTCCATTCATCGGTCGAGTAAGCAACACACACCCGAGCAGTGCCGCGACCAAGTACGTGCCTGCGCAGGGCACCTGACCACGCAGTTAGCAGCAAGTGAATAACGTTTGTCCAGTCTGACTCCAGGAACATTACCAACACCTTCGAGGATTCCTTCTCCAACCACCATCCGCTGTCCGGCCCTTCGCGCCTCGACATGAGATGTCTTCGTCCGCAGCACATAAAGCCCGCCGTGCTTTCTGCTTGGGATGCAACCCGTTCTCTGGCATTCGAAACCCACCGCGGTCCGCTGCCAGAGATCATCCTCATCGCCTCTCAAGGTTCCTTCCTGCGTCACGTGTGTGCGCCGACTCAAAGGACACACAGCTGCCATATCTTGTCAGCACGACGACGGTCGACCGCCTGGACGAAGGTTACTTCTACACCGCCATGGTGTAGAGCAACACGCCGGCTCCCTGAAGACCTGTGATCTTAACCGCCGTAGTCTCCTGACCTTCTTCACTCATCAGCAACGCAGCAGCAACATTCACGGCACCACAGTCACTCCGCTCCGCTCCGACCATCGCTACGTAGCTCAACAATAAAGAGTGACTCATTACACCGACTGACGACTTTTATTTCACGCCCCGTCTCTACCGATCCGGCCCGCTCCCTCGAAGATGTCGATGGTCAATGTAGAATCGTTAAGCCAGGGGTTTAATTATTATGGGTCCACGAAGCTTTTTGGTGCGGCCCGCTAGCAGATTTGGTGCGCCCTGTTAAAAAAAATTACACTCAGAAAGAACTACCTACAAAAAAATACACTCAGAAAGCTGATCTCCAGGTGGTTCAAAACCGAGCTCTCAGAAATGTTTTTGGACTTCCATGAGACACCCATGTCAGAGACATCTAGTCAGTTTCCGGTATTCTTCAAATCACAGTCCTTCTTAAAAATGAAATCACAAGCACCATCCTACAAATTACCCAACAATCAACTCACACTAACATCAAGCCACTTTACAATCAAGACATCCAAACTCACAATACTCGAAATAGCAATAAAATCCGCATACCTCAAACACACACTACAAAATATGGGATAAAATCTCTGAAGTATGTTGCCTATACACTATATAATTCGCTACCAGATATGTACAAGGGAATCCAGCAAAATAAAAAAAATCAGAGTAATGCTTTAAAAGAATATTTTTTAAGTATGTATAAGGATGAAACTTTGTAATTTTCTTGTCATGTTCAATTGTCTTGTTTCTTTTCTCTTCTTTTCTTTTTCATTAAGTTGTAATCATCCATATCTGTATAACCTTGTTCCCTTTTTCATTAATTGTTTTCCATTGCTGTTTATTCTACTCAATCTATCTTTTATTTTTCTTCTATATTATATGTGAATCTTATATTTTTAATATCCAAATTCCTATGTAAAATTTTAACTATTTCCTCCCACCCATGATTTGTATGTTCCTCCTGTCCTAAAATGAGTTCTGTAACTCATCGGGATTGCTCTAGCAAGAAATAAAAATAATAAAAATAAATAAATAAAAAAAAGTGAGAACGGTTTTCTTTCACAGTGTTTCAGCTTAATTTTTAAGTAATTATTAGTTATTAAACCCAGATAAAGTTATAACATAGCTGACAGGTATGTGCTTACGTATTCACCTATGTTTTAAGAAATCAGGTTTATCACAAAAATACATGTATACGCGATCCGACATCTTTTTCATTTTTATTTTAATTTCGTATTATTATACGATAGGTAGGGAAATTAATTTCTAAAAAATATCTCAGCACTTATTGAAGACAATTCTGCTCAGGACGGAAAAAGTATGATGTGCTTTCTTTATATATTGTTACACTGCTGGCATAAAAATAGTTAAATAAATAAGTAAGTGTTATTCCATGTAAATTATTGTGAATAGTTATGTAAATATATATAAAATTATAAAATAATTATTGTTGTCAATAAATTTGCTGTAAAATGAAGGAGAATTATTCACGTGTTCTGAGTACAATATAATTTAAGCTGGTAGACTGGCGGACTCATACGCAGATCCATTTCTAAGTTAAAATCACTCTTGTGTTCATAATGCAAATTCTTATTGCGGATTCGTCTGCTGACGCAATTCGAAGGAAACTTTCGAGTGCAAAAATCGGAGCAAAACATTTTCGTGTTCTGGGTGTAGTATCAATTAAGCTGGGGTACTCGCATGCAGATTCACTCTAAAGTTAAAACCAGTTTCATGTTCCGAATGATCTGTCAAAATTACAGTAAGAAGAGGATTAATCTCCTGACGCATTTCGAAGAAAACCGTTCTAACGTCTCGTGTGGAGTTAAAAATTTTGTTTCAAACCATAATATGCTATAAAATTCGTTATTGGTAGAAAAACCTTATGCATATTGCGAGAGTAAAACTAATTCTAATTCAAACTCGCATGCAGATTCACGCTTAATTAAAAAAAACCGTTTTTGGTATTCAGAATGTAACGATCAAATTCAATTTTTTTGTTTTTCTTAGGCATTGACTATGTAAGAATTTGTAGACATTTTTGTTTTGAAGAGTTTTAATTTTCAATGTACCTACATTTGTTATTATAATTTTAAATTTTAAGTTTGCTCGTGAATGACACGGACGTGTCGAAACCGGCCGCAAAAGGATTTAAAATTATAGTAACAAATGTACATTGAAAATAAAAATTCCTCAAGACAAAATTGATCAAATTCCAATGGGCCGTTTTCTGAGTAATTCCAAAATACCCACGAGATGGCAGCACGGTGTTTAGCGGTCCTCCTGTCATCTAATCAGTGAACCAAATCTATGGACTGACACACTGACGTCTTTCAACGAACTGTCATTTCGATAGCTATTTGCAATTTGTTTTCCGACAAGTTTAGCCAAACCAAGTTTGCTCGATTTGTAAGTAAAATGCACAAAAAGTAAGATGCTGCTCTGAGCCACAGACCATGCTGCTCAACGGCCTCAACACTAAGCAGGCTCTCAACGACGATGGACTCCTTATCGTAGCGCTGGTTCTGCCCTTCAAACCATACGTTGAATGTAAGATATGGATTTTATTATACCTCTAATACTTTAACCAGGGATTTAACCGGTCTTTTAAATGTGATTAATTTTAAGTAAGTGGTTCTATGGCACCCCCAATCAGGGTATGTTGTGAAGCTGAACTGAATGGGGGAGGAAAGAATATGGGAAATGCCTGGCTATTCACACCTGGTCACCTAACACAACTATTGCCATTTCAAGCAATGTATCGCTTCTAAATGGTGGTTTTTCACCGGCTGTTTAAGGAAGGGCCTTAAAAGAATGGAATTTTAATAAAGATCTTGAAAAGACAACTATTAAATAAGGGAGGAGAGGGAAATATTCCTAGTATGTAGGGAAATATTGCATGAGAACAAGTCGAATGCTGCTGTCATCTACTGTGGATGGATGTTCCGCTCTTGTCCGGCGAATTTCTTGATGGTGAACCGATACCAAAGGGATCTCATCAATTTATTAACATTATCTGCTACGTGTATTGCCTGGATCTGAATAACCAGACAGTTACCAATTTCCTCCAGACTCAAAAGCTGCTGTTTTGTTACTCTTAATTTTTCATTATTTTTGACATAGGTAAAAGCAAAGCTTAAATCTCAAAGCATAAAGCTCGAGGCAAAAATCTAATCGCTTAACACTCAAAGCTTAAAGCACAATCTTTAATTTCTCCTAACTATGTCTAGGGCATTGCACTGGTCGTCTTCTCTCGGATTCCTTGTACTATTCAATTATAATTTTCAGACGAATCTGACCACATGACGAAGGAGCGTCTGCCCATCCGAGGCCACACATTCGAGGAGCACGTGGAATCCTTCACCAGCTACTGCGCTACTACCGTGGGGCTCCAGGTCATGCAGTGGTCACGCGTGTCCTACCTCTGCGAGGGGGACTTCAACCAGTCCTCCTGGCTGAACGACTCTACCTTCCATCATCAAAAAGGACCCAAATTTCCCCGAAACCACGGCTGAATAGAAGTTTTAATAGGTTTACTTATATTACCTCTTATCACCTTTGTATTTTGATAGCCCTCATCTGTGAAATAGATTATATTTATATTTCTATTGAATGTTTACAAATAAAATATTAGCATAGGAAAAATCAATTTTTTATCAAGTAAATTCTAAAAATAAATGTTAATTAATATTATATAGTATGGAGGTTGGGAGATTTCTACACTAGTTGCATATTTAATTTGATAATCTTATTTTCTTTATTTTAACAGGTTGACTGTTCACAAAGTTGCTCACGCGTTGACCGACGCTACAACTATACTTTAATATTAGGATGTAAAATAAAAATTTAAAAATGCCAAAACAATAAATAATGTTAATTATTTGTTGTACTGATATGTTATTCTACGTGTATAATGTTTATAAATGTTTTACGACACATTTATATTATGTCTGTAATCTTGTTCTTTTCATATTGACCTCGAGAAATAAAAGAAAGTTTTTTTTATTTATTTATATATTTGTTAAATTATTTTGTGTTATTTTGTACAATTAAACAACAATCTTTTTTAACCATGGCAGTAGATGTCGTGCAAGGCCGCAGAAAACCATGACAAAACTGGAGCGACACTCAGTCTTTATTTTAATAAAAGAAATATAATAATTATCTTTTAGTTATTTGTTTTTGGGGTGTTATGCCGTGTTGCGCTACCTCCTTCTTTACCCAACTTTTCGGGCAGCGTTGGCTAAAGAAGGAGGTAGTGCAACACGGCATAACACCCCAAAAACAAATAATGAAAATGCTTTTGGAAAATATAGTATATAACAATAAATCCAAAAAAATATGCAAATATCCATTCATGGGGGATATTTGACAGGCTCCCATTTCCAGAAGGGCATCAGCGGGGACTCCATCCAGGCAACCATGGCAGTGATGATGGTATTCTTCGACTGGCATACTCTGCGCCATAAGCTTTCCCTTGGTTTTGGTTTTGTAGAATTCAAATATATTTTTTCACGTATCAGACGCCTTTCCTGTCAGTTTCTTAATTCTTTACCCCTGTACAGTACATCTGAAAATAAAATTAGGCTCAAACTTCCATACTTACATGATATAAAATACAAAAAGAAAAGAAATATAATACTTAGATTTTTTTCTTAAAACACTCCTACTGAAAATTAAATTACAATCACGAGATATACATACATGGGACGAGAAATGCAAAGCAAATTAGATTGCCAACAAAGAAGAATCACCCGCCTATAAATCTCGTGCCAGAAAGTTTGATAACCGTGTAATAAAATTATTGCAATAATTGAAAATGTTAACTTAATATTAAAAAAGGAAATAAGATATTATGTCTACCATAATTATTTGTTAGTTGTGGTTGACTACACTTGTATTTAAAGGTACGTTGGTCAAATAATGTCAACTGCGAAAGAAGGCAAAACATTGTGTATAAAATATTGTGCATTCTATGTCAAATGTTTCTTTACGTGTTCATTATACTATACAAGTAGTATCTGTATTATATTGGGGATTCAATTATAGTAAGATATTAATTGAATGAGTCATGTACTTACTGTTATGGTTGATATTATTGAATACATAATCTGTGTCCCTGAAATGAGCTTTACAGACAACAGAATCAGGAGTCGGTGCCCATTTGAAATGAACCTAATTGAATGAATCCATTGCGCTTTCAAGTCTTTCAATCTTTGGGAAACTCGTGCCCAACCCTATTCTACACATTGGAACACTACAACAGGTTGACGGCATTATTATAATATTTAAAAACACTAAAATGCGTCAAACGGCCTAAAAAATGTATGGGATCTGACAGTTAAATAAAATAGTTGGACCGGTAGGACTATTAGCGAACCTAGCGGCCAAAATCGTGCGAAAACGGCCCATTGTGGATTCATCTGCTGTCACATTTTGAAGGAAACCATTTTATTATTCGAATTGCAGTTGTTATGGTCTAATTGCATACTTTGTGATGCTAGAATTAATTAAAAACCATTTTCATGTTCTGAGTGTAGTTTTAATTAACCAGTTTTTATTAAAATCAGTTTTGTGTTCAGAATATAATGATAAATTAAATGATAAGTTGCAGATTCATCAAAGGAAGCCATTCGCATGTACCGAGTAAAGTTTTAGGTACATTGAGTTGAACGCCATGTCCTGCAAAAATCTGAGAACTTGACTGTTCCGTGTGTAACTATTATTTATTTAAGCTTGTGGACTCTTACGCAGAATCAAACTTAGGTTAAAACCTGCCTCGTGTTCTAAACACAATGTTTAAATTCAAGACGCGAAATTCTTTGCTGATGCAATTCAGGGAACACCATTCTACCATTCTTGATTTCAAAATGCCGTTTTGTGTACTTAGCAGAATTTGTGTATAATCGCCACCTGTGCTATAAAAAAGGTTAAAAATGAGGTTATAATTAAAAAAATTGGAGCCAGATAAAGGTAATGTCGTTCGTCATTCGTTAGCGGTAAACGGAGTCATTTTTGTTGATGTTAAAACTAACATAAAAAATGTAATAGGTACTTATAGTAAGAGTAAGTACCTATATTATTTTCAATACTGGTATTTAAGCTAAAAGATCAATGTTGATATTTAAAAATACTTAGGTACATATGGGCCGGAGTTTCTTATTATTACTAAACTAACACATATTTCAGCTAGTCTTTTATAAAACTCTTTTTTATTGTTACTTATCTAAACCTATCTATGTACATATCCATTTTGATTTTGTAAGTAGTTTTATATGACGACCAACTACATCATACTCAATAAAAACACCTATTTTAATTACTGTATTGGCTTTCACGATTACCCAGAATAATCACTTGGTGAAAGTCGTCATTTAGAAACAATCCAAACTCCACCAAGTTCTAGCATCTTTTGTGAAAAAATTTAACTGGCCCCAACCTTAGAGTGGTTTCATATTTTAATTGTGGTTCAGCCAAAATTTTGATTTGTTCAAATATTATATTACTTACTTCCAGATTATAAAATAGTCTTCCAGGGAGAACTTCCATTTTAAGTCATTATTATAATGAAGAATTTTGAAATAAAACTAACCACGAACTCTAAATCAAATCTGAGAAGGAACCATCGTAAGATTCAGTAAGTAGTTTCCAAAGTATGCAATGGGCTGAACAAATTGAGCGTACTTTATATATGTATGGATGGTTGGATAGCCCTCTGTGGAAAGAATGCCACATGACACTGGAGGGTGAGTGCGGGTGAACGGAAGCAGTGGTTAGAGTTGGACTGAGGAAGATGATTGGAGTAGATCAGTAGAACGTGGAAAAAGATTGAAAGCAAATGGCGTGGTGCCGCAACCAACATTTGTGGAGGAGGACAAAACCAATTCCCGGGATTCACGTAGTGACGATGATGTGCTGAAGAACTACAGAACTACCAAAAGTAGTTGAAATAATTTACGTTTGTATTAGAATACGAAACATATTAAATATTGAATTATTAAGAACCATTTATTTTTCCCTAATTCAATCAGTATTACAATATGGAATTGTTGGCTGGGGTGGTGCTTTCAAAACTTCTCTTTTGCCTTTAGAAATTATCCAAAGAATATTAATAAAAATAATTCTAAAAAAGCCATACGATTACCCTACCATCAAATTATTATAAGTCCTTTCACTTCATACTATTTATAAAAAAAATTACGCTCATACAAATTCACAAAGATTGTTTCAATAATGTGAGCTTAACTCTTTTTTCGAACAGCAATAGAACAAATATCCTTGGTTCTTTGACTATACCACGCTGTTACACCACCACAGCCTAACAATTCTACAAATATATTGGAGTTAAATGGTTTATCGAATTACCCTTGAAATTAAGATTGGAAACAAATTACAAAAAATACAAAAATTCAATAAAAACTCTTTTTATATAACTTATCAACACAACAACTCAATTATAATATTAGATATCCCTTTTCTCTCATTATTTTTTTCCTTTCTCTTTATCTCATCCTCTTCAGTCAGTTGTATTTCTTATCTATTATTAAGTTAAAAAAAAATGATTTACATTTTTTTTCTTATTTACTGTTAATTATCTATTTTTTGTTTAATATATAAAAAAATACTAAAATATTTTTCCTTTGCTAAACTGTGGTTATCCTGCGTTTATCCGCCTTTTTAACTCGAGCTTTGCTCTTAAAAAGTGTGTAATACATATTATTTAATGTATTTTAATAGAAAAACTTTATTTCTTGTACGTAAACATGTAATTGATACCATTATATTATATTAAATAAAAATAAAATGGAACAACTAACCGTTTATTTATGTATACAATTGTGAGCTCTTTTAAACTTAGTTTCACTTCTACTGGAGTGCAGTTCACACGCAGTAGAAGTGAAACTTAACCCACCCACACAATCTCAATCAATAGGAGCCTTGAAAAGTGAATTCATAATCAAAGCGGGAAATGCGGTAAAGTTTCTTTCTATCTTATTCTATCGCAGGCTAAATCCTATATATGTATGTGTTTATCTTTTTTTAGTGTCATTTCCAATTCATGGAAATCAAAATCAAATCAAATCACAAGGCTGCTAAAGAAGTTTCTCACCAATAAAACGAAAAATCGTTCAGTGCTACGGGGTAGCTTATATTTTAATAAACCTACAGAATCGTGAAAATATTCCACATAGACCAGCGTATGTATTGTATACACATAATAATAATAATAATATAAATGCATCTCGATTTTAATAAATAAATATTTTTTTTAATTAAAAGAACGCACTGAAACTTGAAATTGTTTCATTTCGCTAAATTATAATAGCTACCATAATTTAACATAATCGTGCATAAACTCTCAATATCTTAAATGTATTAAATAACGTTTATAACTAAAAATAAAATTACACTTATAAATAATGTACAACAGAAAAGATTTAAGCATAATAGGAATGAAGAATTTACGCTAAAGTATTTAAATATTAGGAACTGTATTCATTTCAGATGCGTTTTCCGCAAACTCAACTACTCTTTCAAAACCCTTAACAGCAGCTGCCTCGTAAACTTCAAAGTCCGCTTCAAAGTTGTCGTCCGTCGCTTCTACTTTTATCTCAATATTTTCTAGTTTTATCTCTGGCGTGATGCTTGAAGTTTTTTTGTTGTTTCTATGCGTTTTCTTGTGCGATGCCAGGTTGCTAAGTTGCGCGCACACAAAACCGCACTCATCACAACTGTAGGGTTTCTCCCCTGTATGAACGCGAGCATGGCGTTTTAGGGCACTGCGCCTTGAGCACGTATAATTGCACGTCGGGCACGCAAACGGCCGCTCCCCTGAATGTGTCCTTTGATGTTTCTTTAAATCCGTGGCCGAAGAACATTTATAGGTGCACTCCAAACATAAAAATGGTTTCTCTCCAGTGTGAATTCTTTTATGCACGGTTAAACTGCTTGCAAGCGAACATTTATAAGGACACTGATCGCAAACATAAGGTTTAATTCCAGAGTGAGTGACTTTATGCTTGACGAGATCTCCAGGCCTTGAGCAAGTGTATGGGCAATCTTCACAACCGAACGGTCTCTCATCGGAATGCACGCGTTGATGCACTCTCAAATGATTCATTTGCGTGCAAGTATAATCGCAGATCTTGCACGCAAATGGACGCTCGTTAGAATGCGTGGGACGATGTGATTTTAAATCTGCTTTACGCGCACATGTATAACTACAATCTGGACAGGCGTAAGGACGTTCCCCAGTGTGTATCCTTCTATGGGCTTCGAGTCTAACAGGTTGAGCGCAGGTATAAGCGCAAAGATCGCAAGAAAATAACTTCTCTCTTGTGTGAACTCTCATGTGTGATTTAAGATCTCCCTTTCGAGCTCCAGCATAGTTACATTCAGAACACGAATAGGGTTTTTCTCCACTGTGAATCCGTTTATGGATGTTCAAGTGTATTTGTTGTACGCATTGAAGCCCGCAAACATCGCATTTGTAGTTATTACGCCGAGAAGAATGCAGTCTCTTGTGATAACGTAATTGTTGTATCCGTTGGCAGGTAAACTCGCATTTATCACAGCGGAATAATGACTGCATCGCAAGCAAAATATCTGCTGACACTTTGGTTTCGGGGGGTTCGCTGGACTCCATCGGGACGTCTTCTCGTACTTCTTGATCCATTTATTGAATTCGTAATCCACGGAACCTCTAAATGTGTTGCGATATTCTTAAGTCATCGTCTTCTAATACCTGCAACAAAAAAGAATTTGTATTAAGAGGAACGGCTGCGCGGCTTTTATCTACAAAATTTAATTTTGGCATTAAGTCCAAAATACACAACTAAAATGAATAATATTTTTTTTCTTTTGTTTTGAAGAGTTTTAATTTTCAATATACATTTATTACTTTAAATTTTCTGCTACCGGTTTTGACACATCCGTGTCATTCGCTAGCAAACTTAAAACTTTGCTTTATTGAATGTCACGGATGTGTCGAAACCGGTAGCAGAAAATTAAAAATTTAAAGTAACAAATATATACCTATTGAAAATTAAAACTCTTCAAAGCGAAATTGCCAAAAATTGTTACATAGTTAATGCCCAAGATACACAAAATTTTTTTTTTACTCAAATATTATTAAGTGCGGATATGTGCCATTTTCTTTATTGTTTTAATAGTTGATATACAGATAATTAAAGAATTCCAGATCGCTTCATTTTGGAGGCAAACTTTGAAATTTATATAAATAAATATATGTTTAATGTATTATACATAATATTGTATTGTAATTTAATGTAAAATCTATTTAATTTAGTTTAATGTTTTTAGTTAAATAAATGTAAAGGTAATATTCTTTTTTCTAGAATAAATTAAAATTAAACAAAAGAATTGAGAGTTAATCATATAATTAATAAAAACAAATATCTTGCTTTATCACTTGGCTAATATAATAAATAATTAAATAAAACATCGCAAAATTATTAAATTATTTTATTTTATTTTATATAATAAATGAATTCCAATTTAAATGTGTCATTTGTAATTTTAATTTAAATTCATAAAAATTAAAATACAGCATCAAAATGCTTCCTTTTAATCGTTTTATGTTAAATTTAATCATATTTTAATAATAAGTTGGGGATTTTTTTTAGTATTTACTATTAGTTTACTCACAAAAAATTTAACAAGTTGCCCCGAACATCATGAAATCTTTGATTGCCTATATTTTATAATTTAAAACACAAATAAATAAACTTATCCGTACTAGATATTTGATATACCTTTTGACAAAAATAATTTACTACGTTCGGCTCAACAACTTTACTAAATCGCTGGTCGCGATGTAAATAATGAGATCATACGTGAAATCCATAGATAAGGTTAATAGGCTTACACAACACAACCCGCCCCGGTTTTTTCCCGATATCATCGAAAAACCCATAGATAAAACAAAAGACTAAAAGAGAAAAATAGAGAACCGTCAGATAGTACATATACGTCAAATCGTAGTTTTCATGAATAATAAATTTAATATTTAAACCAAAAATATTATTTAAAGAAATAGGAACATAAAAACTATGTATGGACAATTAAAAAAAAAAACAAGAAATTCAGTTAATTATGGTTTAAGGTTGAGTTTTCGGTTATAAAGAGAGAAACAGTTTAAATATTTGAGCTATATTGAGCTAAAAACTTTAATAAGAGTAGCTAAATTATGTTGAACATGTGTATTACATTCAAAGATGTATTAAAAATAGCAAAGCCAATCAGCAAGACTGCAAAATAGGGACTTTTCTCAATATGTACAGTAAATTATGTCCTATCAGGGTGGTTCTTGAACTTGGTTCTTCAACCAACGCATCCACCAAATTTCATTAAAGTAAATTTTATTAGTCAAACTATAAAATACCTGGTGCTAATCAAATAATACGTGTGTTTTTCTTTCATTTTGGAGAAATAATGTTCATAAAATTTCCATGATCGATCTGTCAAAAGTGGGCCGTAATCTATTTTAATATTTTTTCTATGACTTTTTATAATGCTGCCAGATGAGTGATTGTTTGGGCGTGTCAGTATGGCAAGTTAAAAAAATAATTTATTGCGTTTCCAAGGTTTGTCGAAATGTAGTAGATGAAATATTTTATACTGTGGGAGATATTATTATTTACTAATTTTAATTACAATTTTATCGAATTTTGAACCAAAAATGCTCGTAGCATATGAAATGTTTTTATACGGTTGTTAAGGAAATAATTAATATTTTATTCTAGCATGTCGTTTGCGATTCTTGCAAACGAGTTTATTTTATCTGTGAAAAAGAGCGATGCAAAATTCCATGCCAAATGTCGTAATTCAGAATTTCAAAAGTCATACTCATTGGGAATAATGTGTTACTTACCATGTTTTTGTTTTTTGTATAAAAAATAATACTGAATTTATTTACAAAAAATCCTCATATGCCTTATTTTTAGTCTGAAGAGCACTTATTTCACTAAAAAATATAATAAAACTAGAGAAAATTTTCCCATCCCTTCATTATATTATTTTTTTATAACATTAGAGAGAGAAAAACATTTCTCTGAATATAAGTACCTATCCTGGGGAAACTGCGTAGAAAAAATATATACAGGGTGTAACAGAACGTACCCGAGGGATTTTAACCAGCGATTCCTGAGCATATTTGGAGTCAAAAATGTAAATGAAATTTTGGTCTCCGGTGACTTTTTATGACTTTTAAAAAAAAAAAGTTTTCTTCAAATTCAAACAATAAAAAAATCTTCCGCTTGTTGTCATTGGTCACTCAGCCGAGTAACCGACCAACCCCTCACCCCGCCTCCAACTGTCCAACACCTACCATTTTTTAATAATTTTGTAGAAAAAATAAATAAAAAAAACATCAAAAATATCACCGGAGACCAAAATTTCATTTAAATTTTTTTCTCCAAATATGCTCCGGAATCGATGGTTAAAATCCCTCGGGTATATCCTGTATACAGGATGTAATACCACGTACCTGGAGGCGTATTTACAAAACCTCTACCGGTTCAGTTGCGGTAACGACAATTTACTTTTTAAAAACTCCTCTATATTGGTTATTTTTTATCACTTTGCAAAAACAAAAATTTTTCTAAAATCTAGATAAAATAATCTTACTAATATGTATATTAGAAATTAATAACTTTATTTTTAAATATGTATTTAATTTTTGATATTATTCCCATATATTGTAAATACACCTCTATATTGGTTATTTTTTATCACTTTGCAAAAACAAAAAAATGTCCTAAAATCTA
This sequence comes from Limnephilus rhombicus, assembly GCA_929108145.2. Classification (NCBI taxonomy): domain Eukaryota; kingdom Metazoa; phylum Arthropoda; class Insecta; order Trichoptera; family Limnephilidae; genus Limnephilus; species Limnephilus rhombicus. The sequence continues at coordinate 20,047,127 of OV815290.1, read as the reverse complement.
GATAAAATAATCTTTCCAACGTGTGTATTAGAAATTAATAATTTTATTTCTGAACATTTAAATTTTGAAATTGGAAATGTAAATTGTCGCTACCGCGACGCGCCACTGAACCGGTAAGGGTTTTGTAAACGCGCCACCCTGAGGATTTTAACCAGCGATTCCTGAATCCTGAGCATATTTGCAGTAAAAAGTTAGATGTCGTTTGGCTGTCAAATGATATTTTTTTCGATCAAAAACGAAAGTATATTTTTTGACTGATCATACTCCTACACATCGTGACGTGATGCTTATAACGTGACCCGCTGGATTATATCCTTCTACTCAGTTGTGACGTGTGATGTTAAAATACTTGCGTTTATTGTTTTTAATTTATTTTTAAATATCATCTTCTTCCTTGCGCTGTCCCAACTCATTGCCTAGGTAGGCTGTTGGGGTCGGCTCTTCTCGTTCTCAGGTTGTAATTTCTCCTGTTCTGGGTATCGCCTTCATCCAGGCCGTTTTTCTGAAGAATTTTGGCGCATTGAGTCATCCAGGAGTTCTTCGGTCTTCCTTTGGATGACTGTCGATGAAGCTCCATAGACATTGCCTGCCTCACTGGATGGTCCGATGGTCTCCGTCTTATGTGTCCATACCATCTCAACTGTCATTCCTCCAGCTTACTATTATGTTACTGTGACACCCAGGCTACCACGAATGCGTGAACTTTTGATCTTATCTTTTAGTGATACTCCTGCCGACCATCTAAGCATTCGCATTTCTGCTGTTTCGAGTTGCCTAGAGTAGGAGTTGTACATAGTCCAGTATTCGGAGCCATACATTATTGCGGGTCTTACAATAGTCTGGTATATCTTTCCTTTAAGTTTTATAGGCATTTTGGAGTCACACAATATTCCTGTTACGGATCTGAATTTAATCCATCCCACACCTATTCTATGGATGATATCCGCTGCACATCCTCCGTCTCTGTGGATTAGTGAGCCCAGATACTTAATTAATCACAGTTGGCTAATGTTACTCCATCCAGTTGCATCGAAGTAGTTACAGCATTTGTGTCTTCAAATGGCAAATACAAATATTCAGTCTTTTTCCTGCTACTTTTTAGGCCATTATCCTCCAGAATCTTTCTCCACCTTTCCAGGGTATTCTGTAAGTCACAATGATTATCTGCTATCAGTACTACATCATCTGCAAAAAGCATAGTCTTGAAAATACTGTTCGTTTCTTGACATGTTAGATAATTCATGACCATTATGAATAGCAGTGGGCTGAGGAGAGATCCTTGATGTACCCCCACTTTAATTGGAAATTTTGGTGATGTCCCTGATGTGCATCTTACTTGGGTTTCAACGTTTGTATACATATCTTGTATGGAGAGCACATATCCTTCTGGTACATTGGGGGCTCACAATGCCGCACATATCAGGCTTCGGGGAGCCCTGTCAAATGGTTTTTCCAAGTCTATAAATACCATGTGCAAATCTTTTTTCGCATCTCGATGTTTTTCAACTATTATTCTGACTGTTTGAATAGCATCTATTGCTGATTTTCCCGACACAAAACCGCATTGATCGTCGTGTATTTTTACAATATTCCTTATTCGTGTGTTGATAATTCTCTCATATATTTTCAGGGTGTGAGACATAAGCTTTATCCCTCTATAATTGTCGCACTTCCTTCCTTTATTTTTGTAAAATGGAAGAACGTAACTCTGCCTAAAGTTTTCTGGCATTGGTTCTCCATTCAGTACTTTATTGTACAGAATGCACAGCCCTTTATGTCCTACTTCACCACATTCTTTCCATAATTCAACTGGAATATTGTCTGGCCCCACTGCTTTCCCCACTTTCATTTGTGATATGGCTACTTTAACTTCTGTTTGAGTGATTTCTTTAACTGGCCCCTGCACTGGTTGATTATTATTTTTAAATATCATCTTATAGCAAAATAACATCTAAGTACTAACATATTTTATTTTACAAGCTCAGGAATGGCTGGTTAAAATCTTTTGGGTACGTTCTGTTACACCCTGTAATGTTTTTATGAATAAATATAAACATATCACTGGGGAAGACACTTTATTGAATAAATAGGTATGATTTTTTATTATGAATAAATATAAACACATTACTCGGTACATTTACACAAAACATAATTTTCCAAATAACAAGTTAATATGAAAATAGTTTCAGCCGGAATACGGCGGGAGATTTGCATTTTATCCAAATTTATAATTTTTTTTTTTTAAATTGTTTATTTGGCTTTCACCCATTAAGGGTGATCTTGGCCATTTATTAAAGTAAGTTACATATTTTTAAAATTATTTACTTTTCCAGTTTTTTTGTAAATTAGTTACATTATCAATTTTTTTTAGATTATTTACATTTTCAGATTTTTTTAAATTAGGTACATTATCAGTTTTTTTAAATTAGTTACATTTTCATATTTTTTTTAAATTAGTTACTATTTCAGTTTTTTACATGGAATAGATAAATTATATTAGCAAATACTTATAGACAATGGGCCAAGACAAATATTCATAAGATTATACAAGTTGTACTAACATACAGAGTTGGTATTAGTAGTAATTACAAAATTGTAGAGTAGGAAGATGTACAGGTTCCCAAAAATAGGAACCTATACAACTGTACACACAGAGTAACACACAGAGTTGGCATTAATAATAATTACAAAATTGAAGAGTAGGAAGATGTACAGGTTCCCAAAAATAGGAACCTGTACATATTCCATACTTCCATTTTCAAACAGAGAAACATACAGAGTAACACACAGAGTTGGTAAATTAATAGTCATTACAAAATTGTAGAGAAGGAAGATGCACAGATTCCCAAAAAAAGGAACCTGTACAACTGTACATAATAACACAGCTAGAAACAAATGTATACGTATGGAAGAGAGAGAAATCTGATTGATGCTTAAATGTTGAGGCCATTTTTGTAAATAAATTTTGCTAACAAATAGTGAATTTCAGGAGAGTTGAGACTAAGAAGGCAGGGTACACTGGTAGGGAATTCAATTTTAAGTTTTAACAATTCAGGAATGAAGTTTGGAAATTGGTCATTGATAGGACACTCAAAAAAAGTATGGTCTAAAGTATCCTCTGAACCACAATCACAATAAGGCGAATTGACTATGTGGAATCTGGCGAGATGGCTAAGACAACAAGTATGACCTAAACGCATTCGAATAATGGAAGAGATATATTTTTTAGGCATGGAAGTGTATTTGTGAAACCAGGGCTTGACAGGAATAGAAGGTTGAATTAAAGAGTACTGGTGACCTTTTAACAGAGAGGATGATTTCCATTCAGAGGACCATTGGCATTGTAACTTATTTTTTAAAATAGGAAAATAGTCTCTAACAGGAATAGGAATACTACTTAATGGACCATGAACAATGGATTCCTTAGCAATAGAATCAGCCTTTTCATTTCCAACAATACCAAGGTGTCCTGGGATCCAGGCCAAGACCACTGACACGTGATCCAGCGACAAGGAATGCAGGAGGTCTCTGATAGAGCAGGTAAGAGAGTCACTAATGGAATTGAGAGGGGATGCGCTTATTTTTTGTAATGAGCTAAGTGATTCTGAAAGGATGAGGGCATTTCTAAAGTTGAGAGATTTGACGAGATGTAAAGCTTCTATGATAGCTATGCATTCAGCAGAGAAAACGGAACATTCTTTGGGAAGTTTGTGTGGGAAAAACAATTTCCTGTGAGGAGCATAGACACTGGCCCCACAATGGGAGTCCGAACTGAGTTTGGAACCATCTGTGAAATTTTTTATATAATTTGGCCAGTTATTTTCAATAATTTAGTTGAATTCTGCATTATTGGATTGAACTGAGTTTTTAATATTTTTTTTTACATATTCCTATAAATTGGTGCACCTTTGGGTAGAAAGTAAGACTTTCATAGGGATAAGAGTATAAGGGGAGAGATTCATTGCGATAAGAGTTTGTGGAAACATCCAGGAAAGTGTTGAAGCAATTATAGAGAAGGGGAGGGGAATTTTTTTTCCAAAATGGATTCAAATTAACCTCATACTTTAACAATTGAAGTTTGAGAATCAAGGGATGAGAAGTTATTGAGCATGTTTTGAAAATATATTTTTCTGCTAGGCATCGCCTTCTTATATTTAAGGGAGGTTCGCAGCATTCAACTTGCATTGCGTTGATTGGGGAAGATTTCATGGCTCCTAAGATAAGGCGAAGAGATTTAAACTGAATTTTATCTAATTTAAGCGAATTTGAAGTGGACATTGGATCAAACAGACAAGATCCGTAGTCAAGATGGCTTCGGATGAGAGCATTGTACAGAAGTTTTAAAGATGATGGGTGTGATCCCCACCACACTCCAGACAGAAATCTAAGGGGATTGATGTTGCTTTCGCATTTCATGATGACATGCTTTATGTGAGAATTCCAAGTAAGCTTTGAGTCTAAAAACATTCCCAGGAACTTAACTTCTTTAGAGATAGGGATGATTTCATCGCCAAATCTCACCTGAATTTCTGGGAGCTTTCGACGACGAGTGAAGATGACAACTTTGCTTTTGGAGGGGGAGAGTTCAAGGCCATTAATATTTAACCAAGCCAAGAGTTTTCTAAGAGGATTGTTGATTGCTGATGCTGCGATAAAAATATTACGGGATATTTTGTAGAAAGTCAAGTCATCAGCATATTGGAGTATGTTGCACAAGAATTGAATAGATTTTTCTAGATCATATGTGTAAATATTGTACAGGATCGGGCTTAAAACTGACCCTTGCGGGAGACCTTTGAAAATGTGTCTAATGTGGGGAGGGGATTCAGACCCATCTACAAAAATAGTTCTCTGGGAGAGCAAATTGACAATGAATTTTACCAATTTAGGCGGAATACCTATTGCCAGTAACTTTTCTTTCAGGATGGGAATATGAACATTGTCATATGCTCCACAGATGTCTAAAAACACTGCAATGCAATATTCATTTTTAGATAGTGCTAATTTGATATCTGTAACAAGAGAGGAAAGGTTGTCAAGGGTACTTTTACCCTTTCTAAATCCAAACTGGGAAGGGGAAAGAATTTGATTTTTTTCTACGAACCAGTCCAATCTATTCTTAATCATTCTTTCAGATACTTTGCAAAGAGTAGAAGAGAGGGCGATAGGTCTGTAGCTCGAACCTATGCTTGGATCTTTACCACTTTTGCAAATGGGAATGATATTTTGAATTTTCCAGTCTGGGGGATTGATGCCAGAATCCATAAAGACATTGATGAGAGAGAGAAAGTAGGTAAGAGAATTGTCATCAGAATGACGGATGAATATATTCAGGATTTCATCCTTGCCCGGAGCCGAGTCATTGAGAATTTCAATGGCTCTTTTTAACTCATCAAAGGAAAATGGAGCATCTAACCATGAAGAAGATTTTAAAGAGAAAGGCAAAGAAGGAAGTTCATCAAAATTAGGAACATAAGGGGGAGCTATTTTATTAACAAAGTCATCAATCCAAATAGCAGAATTACGAGATGGCTTTGGCAGGGAAAAGGAAGATCTAAACCTGCGAATCATGGACCAAACCTCCCCTGCTGGAGTAGCAGGGGATATATTGGTACAGAAATTACGCCAGCTGTTTTTTTTTTGAAACGGAATGTGCGTTTAGCAACAGCTTGGGCATTCTTGGCTGAGATATAATTATTCATAGTCATCTGTTGGCAGTATGTCTTATTGGCCGCTTTCCTCTCCTTCAGCACTCTAAGGCATTCCTCATCCCACCAAGGGGGAGGGCGAGCTTTCGAGCCTACAGGAGATGATTTGGGGATAGACTTGTCAGCCGATTTTAGAATGGAATCAGTCCAAGATTTATAAGAGGAGGTGCAATTATCAGAAGAAGGGGAAGGCAGGGAGAGGGAAAGATCCTGGATAGAATCTCTGAAACAGGACCAATCTGCTTTTTTTGTAATAAATTTGGGCTTACTTTTAAAGTGATTGGTATCCAACCGTTGAGCCAAATTCAAAATAATGGGATAGTGGTCACTGCCGCAGGGATCTGAAGAAATTCGCCAGGAGATTAGAGGATAGATACTCGGGGAACAGGGGGATATGTCCACCGCACTAGGATTCTGTCCAGGGTGACTAAACCTTGTTGAGGATCCGTCATTTAGGAGACATATGTTCAAGGAGTCCAAAAGGTCAATTAATTTGATACCTGAGGGATCTGAGGAAGAAGAACCCCAGAGTGGGGAGTGGGCATTGAAATCACCCAAAATGACCAAGGGAGAAGAAATTTTGCTAAGCATGTGAACCCACAGTGGAAGGTCAAATGGGGTAGAAGGAGGAATATAGAGAGATACAAATGTAATATTGGAGACAGTGGCTGCCACTAATTGGAAGGATGAATTTGGGGGTTTAATGGAAATAGGGGAGAAGGGGAGAGAGTTTTTGATGAAAAGGGCTGCACCACCCTTCCCATCAATGCGGTCGTCCCGCAGATATTGATAACCACTCACCTTGAAGAGTTGAGATGGCTTGAACCAAGTCTCAGAGACGGCAGCAATCGATATGGAGTGTAAATGTAGAAGGCGGATGAGGTCATCCTTATTGGAGGTGGCGCTTCTACAATTCCACTGCAGAATTGCTGCTGTTGGGGCAGCCATTGGGAAGAAGAGAATACAAAGAGGAGAGTAACGAGGCAGCGTTGGACGGTAGAGAATTATTATTGTTAATAACAGAGATAAGTAGCATGAGAAGAGTTTGAATAAAAGAAGAATTGTCATTAGAAGTATTGTTGTTTATGGAATTTGCATTTAGATCAGGATTGAAAGCATTGCTATTAGTTGAATTGGGGTTAGAAAAGACGGAGTTTTGAGGAAATAGAGAGCTGATGTTACCATTTGGGAACAAGAGCTGGGAGTTATGGCCAAATTGATCATATCCAGGGGTTTTAATTGGACGAGAAGCTTGTTTTGTCATTACAGTTTTCTTGTAAGACAAGTTTGAAGGAGCACTAATTTGGGGTTGAGAGGCAACTTCAGCAAAAGATTTTTTAGAAGGAGCTATTAATTTGGAGGCATAGAAGTATGAAACGCTATTGGAGGCCATATAACTTTTTATGTTTTTTTGGCGAGAAAGTTCGGGGCAGGATGGATGAGTGGCTGTGTGCGAACCTGAACAATTGACGCAAGTGGGGGAATTGGAAGGGGAGGAGCACTGGTCTGCTAAATGATTTTCTGCGCATTTAAAGCAGCGGGGAGAGGAGTGGCATGATTGTTTAGAATGGCCAAACCGACAACAATTAAAGCATTGGATTGTCGGGTACGAATAAATTTCCACCGGGAGAGAGTTGTGGAATAAATAAACGTGAGAGGGAAGGGACTGTCCTTCAAATGTCAGGACTACAGTTTGAGAGGGTTTCCAAACTACAGACTCAGATGATCGATCTTTGAAATTAAGACGCCTAGTCTTAATAACTTTTCCCGAAGATGCTGGTATAATGAGTTCTGAGATAAGCTCTTCTTCAGATAGGTCTACAGGAATACCTCTAACGAGACCCAAGCGAGAGATATTGAAAGAAGGGATATAGGCCTTAAATTTTTTTTGCAGAGAGGGAGTCAATGGAATTTATGAATTTATTGGCATTCAACGCGGATGTGAACTCAACACAAATGCGAAATCTGTCCTCTGATCGGATACCACCTGGGGAAATGCCAAGTGGTTTTTTTCCAATGAATTTACCAAATTCAAGGGGATGTAAAGAGTGGCCAGGAGAGTTGTTTTGAACATAAACTATGAAGGGAGCTTTTGCTGAAGTCGGATACAAAGAAAGAGGAGAAGCTACAGGAACTGAGACCTGTAAAGAATCAGTTTTTGGAAGGTCGCAAACTTTCCTCTTTTTTGGAGTAGAGGATGGAACTTGAAGGTCTGTTATTTCTACTTCACTACCAATGTCAAAATTTGATGGGTCAGGGGGAGCGGGATCAGGGGGTTTCTTCCCCATGGCAAAAGCCATTAGGGCAAAAGGATATGAAACAAAAATAAAATAACACTTACTGGACTTGGTCAGCAATAAACGAACTCAAAAGAGGACAAAAAACTAAAAATAAAACTGACTAAATGCCAAAAATTCGATTTTTCGTATTAAAACGAAAAAAAAACGCAACAGTGTTTTTCAACTGTCAAAATTCGAATCCTTAATGATTCTTCTTTTCTACCTAAATGTTATAAATTAGTGTTCCCACTAGAAGAAACAAAAAACTTTTATTTTTATGTACTTATTGGAACTTTTACGCTAATTTCTTGCTTGTTTACTAGTACCTTTACATATTTGAAACTCTAGAATATGAAGTCATCTTCTATTGAAAATTTTGACCCGTGTGGAGTGGAGGGACCATGTTTCTCCGCTCCACACGTTCATGCGCCGAACATATATTTTAAAAATCACCTACTACCACCACAGTAAGCGGAAAATGTTGCCGGTGTCATGATGGAGGGCTTAGCCATAGTCAGCCAAGGAATTGAATTCATGGAAATGCCAACTCCGCCACTGCCATGACTAATTAGTCTGGTACCTGGTACGGAGTCCACACTCCACACACAAATAGCATAGATATACTTTTTTGAAATAGTCAATTCACCCTAAAAAGAGTGCTTTGTGAGCATAGATACGTTTTATAACGTCGTCGAATACGGCTATCAGGAATAATTTTGTTATTTTATATCGATATCCCGAGCACGCTTTCACCGTTGACAGCCAAACCGATATTGACGGAATAAATCGATATTCGCTGGCACCACTTGCGGTATTTTTTATGAATTGATACTCCGAAATGTCAAACGTCAAACACTTACTTACATAAAAATATTAATAAATGGCAATGTTGAATTGAAATACTGACCTAAATATGCATTGGCTTCATTTTATTAGTTAGTTACAGCCTTACTAAAAAAAAACCACAGCGCGACCAATTAACTGTGTTATTGTAATAACATAATTAATCCCCGTATACACTAAATCACGTTTTATTACCAATAACGTTTCTTGCGTGATCACGCTGTTAAAATGCATTAAGATCTGACAACATTGTAAATGGTTTTAATTTCCTAGGAAACAATGTTGTTTTAATTCTTCTCCGCTAGGGGCATTATTGGTGCTCCGGTGCATATGGGCCCGCGATGACAAAACAGTTCTGTGTGTTTATGGCGGGATATGGAAAATTTTGTTAGTGCCTAAATGTTGTGATTTTACTAAATAATTTCTATTGTAGTGACGAATTTACTCTTCTGTTCACATAATTGATATATTTACCATATTATTTGTGTGGCTTACATCAGTTTAATCAAGTTATTGTACAAACGCCGTACTTTCAAAGTTGAACTGTCAGAATATTGTTTTTTTATAGGTTACTTAGATAAAATTTTCATTTTAAGATCTTTATTTTAAAAGAATTTCTTAAAAGTGATATTTTTTTATAATATTAAAATCTAATACATGTGTTCGTAAACGTATCAAAAAAATTAACGTCTTTAGAGATGCAAGAAATCTGTTTTAAATTTCGCTATTGTTTCTAAGTTATTTTTTTGGCAATAAAAAAAACTTTGAAATTTTTTATTATTTTTTTATTGTATACACGATAAAAAAGTGAGGTGATAGTTTCCTTCCAAATTTACTACATAAAAGGACTGTGTTTTTTAAATTTTGATTTTATTTAAATTTCTCTACATTTTGGTCAAAAATGTTGTCGGAGGAAATTTTTTTCCATGTTTTTCCGAGTTTGAATCATAAAATATGGCAGTTTTTGAAAGCTAAAGTGTATTTCAAATACTCAAATCTAAAAGGTAATTTTATCTAGTTTTCATAAATGGTATTTGTTTTTACGACACCTTCAAAAATAAGAAATATATAGAACATTCAAAATACTATGGAAAAATTACAAATATCGTTCGGACATCAATGGTTAAAACAGAGATAAACTACCCTCTCAGGCCGTGGAAACCATGTGTATTTCTTTCAAAGAACAAATTTTTAATTAGTAATGTTTTCACATCCGCGGCCGTTTGTCAATTGAATAAAATTTTCACTGGGTTTTTTAGTAAGGCTGTAAGTCTTTAGTCATGTTGCAACCACTTTCGTTTCTCAAAGATGGAACGGAATAAATTGACCACATTTTAGTTGAATTACCTAAGTATTGTCCACGGATCGCGTCTACGACTTCTTGCAATTCTAGGTGCTTCGTTAATTGAACTCCTTTCAATAAACCAGTAATATTGCGTAACGAACGACATTATCCAAATAAATGCGTAAGTACAGTTTACCTAAACTTGTCTGATACTTACCTACTATGGAAGCCGGGCTAAATATATCAACCGTGCGTCGGTCGGAATATCTCTTACCAATTTTATTGTTGACCGTGCTCGCAAACATTGATAACTGACCATAGATGACGGATTTACTTATTTTTCTGTATTTTTACTCAAAAGCATAGAGCCCAAAAGATGAGCAACGACGTTAGCATAAATGGTATTGGTTTATTTATTGCATAAATAAACAAAACCATTCATGACGCGACGATAGGCGCGCCTTTATTCCGGTGCATAAACTCTTTCCCCGTAAGTCATGACAAAATTACAAATGTAAATACCTTATAAATCACCGTAATTTACAGCAAGTTAACACAAATAAGCACTAATGTAGGTTTTACACCATCTCATCACTGTAAACAACACATGAACCAAGCTGTGATGCCAACTGAAATCGTAGAAATATAGATGAAAATAGCGATCGCGTAAAGCGAAAAAAATGACTAATCGGGCAGAAAATAGAGATAGTGTAATACCTACAAAAGTCCCTAAGAAAACAAATGTACCTAAACGGAAAGAATATTTTCTGATTCCAAAAACCTAGTAACTTAGTGATTTTGAATCATTTACCTAACCAAGAGATATCATTTATTTTTCAGGTGGAAAAAAGCTTTCTGAAAATGAGCATCCTTCTTTTTAATATTATCGGTCCAATCTTTTCTAATCTCAATGTTTCTGTTTAAAACATTGAGATTAGAATCAAAACCTCCTAGATCACAGTGTGATATAGGAGGTTTTGGTTGAATTCGAAGTAGGTTTCTGTCATCTGGCTGTCATTCGTATAAAATTAAAGAACTCCATTCAATTCCGCCGTTAACGGAACAAGAGCGCGTGGAGAATGGTTTCTCTGAAGTCAAGTTCTATCCCAACACATTATTTGGGCCCTTTCGACTTAATTGGCTAAATGGCGGAAATTTGACAACAGCAAATCGTTGTTGACAAGCATTCTTAACGCAGATAAACTTATTGATGAGACGTTCGCTGTACGATTAATACATCGATGTGAGGCGGCTGTTCGTGAGATTTTCAAGGTTATCTTGAAATATGTAGCCTGTTGTATGCTGATGATGCGGTGTTAATTGCCAACAGCATGGAATACAGTCTACAGTCTCTCGTGACTAGAATGAACGAAGTATGTATGAAGATGAAGAATGAGAATGACGAATGTAAGTAAGTCTAAAGTCATGGTATTTGAAAGAGAGAGTACGAAGAGAATGAGCAATATAGTTGTGATTGATGAACACTTGGAGCAGGTGGACGAGTTTGACGAATTTGGGAAGTGTGTTTACGAGAGATGGGAAGGCTGATAGATACGAAAAAAGTGTAAATGCAGGTAGGTACTTAACTCATTAACGAAATTAACTCCAACAAAAAAACTGTCCAAATAAGCTAAGATAGCCGTCCATAATGTAGTGCTGATACCTACCCTGATGTATAGCAGTGAGGCTTGGAACTGGCGGAGAAAAGAAGTTGAAAGTAAGCTGAATGCTGTAGAAATAAGAACCATGAGGCATATGTGTGGTAAAACCATGTACGATATTGTGAGTGACGTGGAGATCCGCAAAGAATGCAATGTATGCGTAATGAGTAAGATTAAGAAAGGGACTCTCAAGATGGTTTGGGCATGTAGAGCGATTGAACGAGGAAAAGAGTGTAAGGAGAATATATAACACAAATGTGAATGGTAGAAGAAGTCGGGGGCGCGGACGCCCGAGGACGACATGTCACGACCAAGTGAATCAGATACTTGAGTCAGGCCAAATCAAGAGTCAGAATAATAGAAGATTATGTATTTTCATGTCATGAATAAAAGAGCATGAATGAGAGGATGTATGAATTTGACTGTGCCAATACCGTGTTGTTTGGCGGTCCGTCCTTTCTGCCCACCCCTGCGGAATACGGCGTGATGGTTATTTAGTTGCTTAAAATATAAATAACGTTTCGCGGCATCCTCGATCCTTCCACTCTAGGTCGTGTCCTAAGGTATGTATACAATTATTTCACGTCGCGTTTCTGGAGCAAGTCTCCCGATTATTGCGGTGTTCTCTCAAATACAACTTTTTGAAGCTAAAATAATGAGTTATTTCTCTATTCTACCCTCTGGCCCGTTAATGTCCCTTTTCCATCAAAATTGGTTTATTTAGTGATATTTTAATTTTTTTTAGTAAAACCTCAAATTGTAATACGAGTATTTAATCATTGAAGACAATATTAGCGACTCTCAAACGATATTTGGAAATAGAAAAACAGAAAAAGATTCGGTAGTATCCAGGAATGCGATGTTCCCAGATGCTACCGAATCTTTTTATGATTTTTCCTTTTCAAATTTCCGTTTGTGGCCGACATGGCATATTGTCTCAAAAATAAATCACGAGAGGACTTAGATTGTTTATAACCTTAACGTATATTTCAGATTGTTTTCCTACTGATGTGTGTATCTTCACACGCTCTGAGATGAGAAATAAGTTTATATGTTTGATTTCAGATTGGCGGCGTACGAGAGAAATAACAATTTTCAGACTGTTTTAGAGATAGAATGTTGAAAACTGGGGTTAACTGAAGTTTTGAAAGTGGTGTAATAGTGCTTAGTTATAATTAAGTAAGAATATCGCTTTACTCAAATTAGACTAACAACGATTATTGCCGTACGAACAGATTCGCATCCCTTAGTCTGACAGAACAACATGTTTACAACACATTTTAGATTTTTTCTTGTAGAGTTCCTTTAATATCCCACTATGTTTTGTCATTAACATGGATCAGAAATAGCAACGTACGTAAATAGCGGCGTACCAGAGAAATAACAACTTTCAGACTGTTTTAGAGATAAAATGTTGAAAACTGGGGTTAACTGAAGTTTTAAAAGTGGTGTAATAGTGCTTAGTTATAATAATAATAATAATTTATTGTCTTCATTTCTTAATAACAAATGCAGATAATGATATCCTCACTGGGATCTCCCGTGCTGAGGATTTCATTTACATTTTATAATTTAATTATAATAATATGAATTCGACATTACATACAGGGTGTAACAGGACGTACCCGAGGGATTTTAACCAGTGATTCCTGAGCATATTTGGAGTAAAAAATGTAAATGAAATTTTCGTCTCCGGTGAAATTTTTATTTCAAATAAAATCATTTTTTTGGTTTTTTTCCACACGCCGTCACTGATCTCATATTTCGAGTAAAGGATACGGCAACTCCGCGCAAACCCCTCCCCCATATCCGCTAGCCAACCCGAACCCCGTTGTTGGCAGCGTACTCTTTCACTCTCTACTGCGCGCCTCCTCGTAACGCGAATAAACATATTGCCAGGTGGTTTTTTAAATAGATATTTTTTTGGAGATAATATTTAACATAACTTTCGCATACAGTATTTTTAAATAGTGTAACAGGACGTACCCGAGGGATTTTAACCAGCGATTCCTGAGCTTATTTGGAGAAAAAAATTTGTATATCATTTTGCTGTACGGTGACATTTTTTTTCAATTAAAAACATTTTTTTTTGTTTTTTCTACACACCTTCACTGATCTCATATTTCGAGTAAAGGATATGGCAACCTCGCGATAACCCCTCCCCCTATCCGCTAGCCAACCCTACAGTTATCGGCAGCACGCTCCCTCACTCCCATACCGCGGCGAAGCTACCCCTTTCCGAATACCGCTCGGTCAGTTGTGTTTGGAGTTTGACGGTGAACGGGGTCGTGCGTAGTTGCTTTGAAATTTGTTTTTGTTTTACTGTTATTATTAGTGTTTATTCTAAAAGATGCCTCAAAATTATCCACCTGCCCATGAAGCAGATATAGTGTTTGTTTATGGAATTTGCCGAGGAAATTCAGTGGAAGCTGTAAGAGAGTATCGCAGAATATATCCAGAACGACGTCTACCACACCATACAACTTTCGTACAGGTTTGTACCTAACTACCTATTTATTATCGTAGAGCTAGACACACATTTAATGCCGCCATCTCATTGTAAAGGCTCCCAAAAATCCGCCTAATTGTGTCTTGTAATGTTACGGAAAAAGGTTATCACTACGTATGTTTATTTACAAAACTTTCCAAAATTTTATGTTTCACTCTCGGAAATCCAAGATAATACCTATCAAACGTGCCAAGTAAAAAAAATAGGGTAATGTTTCCCAACTTGGCTAATTCTTTAAGCTCAAATTATTTAAATAACACTTCATTTAACTTAATATCCTCCTCACAGCATCCCCGAAAATGTGTGGAGTTGATGTAAAAAATGAATAATAATACAACAGAAACAAGAATAATTTACGTAGGTTAATTGGTAAAAGATGCTTTAAAGTTCCATTTTCATTACAATTAAAGTTCGAAATTCTTGTGAAAAAAATATCAAGCCGTCGCGTCTTTTTGAAATTGTTATTAACACTTATTTATAACCCAAATTAAGAACTAAATAATCATATTTTGTGCTTGTCCCCCAACGTAAATAGTTGCTAATCAAAATCGGTTCCAAGAAAGCTTGTTTTAAATAGTTTCACTCACAAAATAAATTAATTCGTACTTACGGAACGTTTTCTATGTTAATCAAATATTTCTATGTTCTCAGAAATAAACTGATATAAAACGCACCCGTCATTCATTTTTACTGATATTTTATAACAGAATAATGTTAGCAATTGTATTTTTGTTTGCAGATGTATCAACGCCTGCGCGACCATGGAATCGTACGGGTTCAGGGCGGAGGAAATAATGATGTTCCAGTTCGTGTTGAAGAGAGGATCCTCAACATGATGACAGAAGACCCGACGCTTTCCGTGCGTCGCGTCGCCATGATCGTTGGAGACATAACACACACGACGGTATGGAGAATCCTAAAAAAACATCGCCTGAAACCTTTCCACTACAGGCGCTGCCAAGGTCTACTGGAGAACGACCATTTCTCAAGACTAATTTACTGTAGACGGATGCTACGAAATGTGTTGAGAAATGGAGATTTCATGAAAAATATTCTATTCACAGACGAAGCCCAATTTACAAAAACAGGAATATTAAATATCCACAACCTGCATCATTGGGCCGAAGAAAATCCTAAGCTTGTCCGGGAATCGTCGAGCCAAGAGAGATTCTCAGTAAATATGTGGGCGGGTATTTTGGGTAACAAAATAATTGGTCCGATCGAGTTGCCTCCCAGGTTAAATGGACCGATGTATCTGGAGTTCCTGCAAGGGCAGCTGGGCGACATTCTGGACGAAGTAAACTTACAAGCACTGCGAAGGATGTGGTTCCAGCACGATGGAGCTCCACCCCATTATTCCGTTGCCGTGCGGAACTACCTGAATGTAGAGTTTCCTGGACGGTGGATAGGCCGAGGTAGTCCTAACATTGCATGGCCACCGAGATCACCCGACCTAACACCGTTGGATTACTACCTCTGGGGAACTCTGAAGGAAAAGGTATATTCGAAGCCGATAGCGACGAGAGAGCAATTGATCCAACTGATCATGGAGGCAGCAGACGAACTGAAGGCGAATCCTGCTAATTTAAGCATCCATAATGTGTTAAGATTGCATGCATGCATTGAAGCCGATGGCGGCCACTTCGAGCAACTTTTATAATAATAATAAAAAAAATATTATAACCAAATGTCAGCATTTTTATTCTTACATGTCATTCATAATATTATGTTCGTATCTGTGACAGATGACAGACACAAACGCGAACAAAACATTGCCGGGTGGGTTTTTAAATTATTTTTAGAGGTATTATTTAATTATAACTTTCGCAAATAGTATTTTTAAGTATTGTAAGTTCAGTCAACATTACACTTAAACAGTAGATACTAAAATGTTTTCAAAGCTTATGATCGAACCACCACGATTAATTTATTTGAAACTTCTATAAGAACTCACATTTTGTGTCAAAATTATGAAACATTCCAATCCTTCATAATCGGACTGTTTGTGGTTAGTTTGTATTTTATTGGTAAGGCTGAATACAGTCAACTTATTGACTTGATTTTTTTTTCTTTAAATCGGCACCATTACCTTAGGGAACGTACTCATACTACGTAACCTCTTCGGGGGGGGGGGGGTCTTCAAAATGTCACGCTTGGTACAAATGAGCGGCGATTTGCTTAGGATTTTGGTCACCGGGAGGGGGAGGGGGGGGGGGGTTAAAAATTGCAAAAAAAATTGGTCACGTAGTATGGGTACGTTCCCTTCTGTAAAATGATAATATTATTTATATCGGTAAAACAGGTTATTATTGCAATCCTTATTCTGGATAGTTCCTTGTAATCCAAATGTATGCTATTACATTCAAAACATTGCTAGATCAACTTATTTTCTAAGAACTTTGTCAACATACTTATTGATGGGTTGGTAAAACCAATAGTTTATTGTTTCAAAACACTGGTTAGGCCACATTATAAGTCGAGAACTTTCTAAGAATTGTGTTAGGTATCCTGTTCTTCATAATACGTATTAATAGATCGGTAAAACCAATAGTTTATTGATTGTAACCCTTATTCTGAGTACCTACATAACTGAAAAATATTAGTACCTACATTGTGTAGTTAGGTAAAAATAAATGGGGAATTTGAATTGGAATTTGAATCATGACTAGGTACTTCCAAGAATACACAATTACCTACTACGTGGAATTGCGAGGAGTATGCTAAGACCGAGTTGTTTGGCAGTTCATCCTCTCTACCTACCGCGTGATGTTTAATAAATCTTTTGAACAAAATATTTCACACGGTTTTAAAATTGTTCCAATATGTAATTGATTTATTTTTAAATTCATTTATAAAATTAAATATTTTTCTTATTCAAATAATTCAGCACCTGGCAGCATTCTAATTTTAAAATAACATCGTATTCTACCTATACATGTATGTATTTCATATTATTTTAAATTCTGTGGGTCAAGGTCACGGTTACGCATTTGCAGCTGTTGACAAGTTCGTTTTATATGAGCATTGATTTTATTGACAATAATTTCGCGATGATAATGCGCGTTTCGTTTTGGTGATTCTGGATACCTACTTAAGCAAGTGCAAGGGAGATTGTTTTTCGCGATGATAATGCGCGTTTCGTTTTGGTGATTCTGGATACCTAATTAAGCAAGTGCAAGGGAGATTGTGTTTTTAAAGGTGGTTAAATATTTATCTTATCTTATTTCTTAATATTTATGATAAAAGGACCATTGGAAATTATTCTCAATTATTGTCAACAAATAAGTTATTTAATTACTGTTTTTGTGTTTAATTCGTAGAACTACATTTTTTTTTGTTTAAAAGTTATTTAATGGTGGGTTTCTTCATTTACCGAGAATGCTAAATGCAATGCTAATTGTAAAAGTAAACGGTCAAATGCATAGACATTTTTAAATTTCGATCGTTTACTTTTACAATTAGCATTCCATTTAGCATTCTCGGTAAATGAAGAAACCCACCCGTCTTCTAACCACAAATTATTTAAATTAGAATTCCATCAGGAATTTTCGGTACTTAAAGTCTTTACTTAAAGCTAGCAATAATATCTGAGTAAAATAAGCATAATAATTATTTACGCAATATTAAATATTACTTGTTTGGTATTGGAGCATATAATATGGTCCTGCCTTGAAGCGCGCTGGCCGTTGTCGCCTCCCTTCCACTGTGTGCACGTGTGAAATTGCGACGTTGTCTCCCGAGTAGACCAATGATCATGCCATTGGCGACGCGTGATTTAAAAACATAATTTTTGTTTTTAATAGAAAAAAAATATCACCGGAGAGCAAAATGAAATCTACATTTTTTACTCCAAATATGCTCAGGAACCGCTGGTTAAAATCCCTCGGGTACGTCCTGTTACACCCTGTATATCATGTAGTATTTTTTTTTAGTAATTATAAAGTAAATAAGATAGTGTTTTTTTATAATTCAGTTCATTAGATTCGGTTTTAGTCTGTATTTGATTTCAGTATATTTTCTATTTCTGATGTCCCTATATTTAGTATCCAGCTTTTTATTTGAAATTTAAATGTTATAATGTTGAGGTTTTTGAGTGAGAGTGGTATTTTATTGTAGAGTTAAATGCCATAATATAAGAAGCTTTTTTGCCCAAATGTTGTGTTAGCAGTTACTTGTTGGATATGTTTTTGACCATGAGATCTAGTGTTTCTAATGTACGTGTCAGTTGTTATTTCTTGGGTTTTGTACTTATGAATGTAAATGAGTATAGTTTTAGAATATAGTTGTTTAATTGACATTATGTTAAGATTGTTGAAGATTTCGTCAGTGCTGGTTCTTACGGGAACTTTCAGTAGGTATAATTTTCATTATGGCTTTTTGAGTTTTAATTAGTGGATTTAGTATGTTTTTATTTGCACTGCCCCATCCGATAATACCGTATTCTAACAGTGATTGGCAGAGAGCCATGTAAATCTTGATTAAGTCTTTTTTAATGAGGACATTCCTGATTTGAAAAAATAACTTAGGTTTTTAATTTTATTATTTAAATGGGTAATGTGTTCGGTCCATTTTAAGTTTCGGTCAATTTTTAGACCCAGATACGTTATATGGTCAACGTTTTCTAATAAGGGACAATTACAATTCTCATTTAAGTGATGCGGGCTATGAATTTTCAAGTTCAGGTTTTCTTCGGAGTTTTTCTTATTTTTTTTATTTTGAAAGTAATGAATTTGGTTTTATTAGCATTAAGTGTAAGTGAATGGTAGTCTAGCCATTTTTTAATCCTATTAAGTGTGTCTTCTGCTTTCTTAAATGTTTCTGTCCAATTATTCCCATTTATTAGGAGAACAGTATCATCCGCAAAACTGATGATTTCTCCTTCACATTCTATATGGCATAGGTCATTAATGTAAATAAGGAACGAAATCGGACCCAAAATACTTCCTTGGGGCACCCCGAATTTGACATCAATACACTCACTGGTTATATTGTTAAGTTTCACAATTTGCTTTCTATTTCCCATGTAACTTTTAAAAATATCAGTTCATTATCAATAATCCCTATGTTCAAGTAATTAAGTAAGAATATCGCTTTACTCAAATTAGACTAACAACGATTATTGCCGTACGAACAGATTCGCACCCCTTAGTCTGACAGAAAAACATGTTTACAACACATTTTAGATTTTTTCTTGTAGAGTTCCTTTAATATCCCACTACGTTTTGTCATTAACATGGATCAGAAATAGCAACGGTCCAAGAATTGATCCCTGTGGCACACCACACCTTATTTACCTAGGTCATCACGTCGCAGTTTCCACGTACTAGTTGTATTGCCGTAAAGAAATTTGATATGAATATGTTTCTGTAGATTCGATACGAAATCGAAAACTGGACATTTAGTGTAAAATTTTCATCTGAAATCGTAGGTACCTATTGTTTAGACTTGAGAATTTTGTTGCTCGAGATATTTCATTAGTCTTTCTTTAATTAAAAAATTAAATAAACACTTTTAAATAACTTTTATTGTTAAAAGTTTTAATTTTAGTCTTTCTTTAATGAGAGATTCAAACATTTTAGATATGGCTATAAATATAGAAGGAAGATAATTTTGGACATTTCTTTATAATCGTCTTTATAAATAATTTTCGCAATTTTTAGCTTGTCTGGAAAGATACCTTTTGACTGAGATTTAGAATCTGGTCATCCACCAGTTCCTCCTAGCCATTTTTGAGAAGGGAATAGGTTATTGCTGCCGCTTTAGATTTAAGGTTAGATATACCCGTAAGATTTCTTTTCGCTTTGTCCAGATCATGCTAAAAGATTGTTTTGCTTGAGGTTCTACGGAGATCGTATTTACACCAGTTTTAGAAGTTTTTTACGACTGTTGCAAGACTTTCTCCAACCGAGAGAAAATATGCGTTAAATACGGTTGCAATCTCCTTTAGTCTCTTTACTTCTTCTTCATTAGGGAACTTACCCATACTTCGTGACCTATCCAGGGGGGGTCTTCAAAATACCACGCTTGGTACAAATGAGCGGCGGGGGGCTTAGGTTTAGGGTCACCGGGGGGGAGGGGGGGGGGGGGTTAAAAATTGCAAAAACTTGGTATCGTAGTATGTTCCCTCATTATGATGAGAGATTTGCAAGCTATTTTTGGGTTCTGCGATCAATTTAATATAATGGAATTTATTGTTTTCCATGTTCGTTGGGGCTTATTCATTTTTGCATTGAGTAATTTCGTACGATATTTAATATATGTTCTATAATTGGTGACAGTATTACGAGCTTAATTTTTTTTTCTCTTGTCCAAGGAAAGTCAAAACTTCATTGATTTTGTTTCCAGTTGAAATACTATAGTAAATACCTAAGTATCTCGTTTTTTAATGATTGTATCAAGTTTGGCATCTTCAAACCATACTTACCTACTCTTCAGTCTTTTGCCTGCTTTATTAGTTTTTACTTTTGTTTTGCATGAGTTTGATGGTTAAATTCAGATCCGTAACAGGAATATTGTGTGACTCCAAAATGCCTATAAAACTTAAAGGAAAGATATACCAGACTATTGTAAGACCCGAAATAATGTATGGCTCCGAATGCTGGACTATGTACAACTCCTACTCTAGGCAACTCGAAACAGCAGAAATGCGAATGCTTAGATGGTCGGCAGGAGTACCACTAAAATATAAGATCAAAAGTTCACGCATTCGAGGTAGCCTGGGTGTCACAGACATAAGACGGAGACCATCAGACCACACAGTGAGGCAGGCAATGTCTATGGAGCTTCATCGACAGTCATCCAGAGGAAGACCGAAGAACTCCTGGATGACTCAATGCTCCAAAATTCTTCAGAGAAACGGCCTGAATGAAGGCGATACTCAGAACAGAAGAAATTACAACCTGAGAACGAGAAGAGCCGACCCCAACAGCCTACCTAGGCAATGAGTTGGGACAGCGCAAGGAAGAAGAAGACTTTTGTTTTGCATGAATTTATAGCATTTTGAAGATAGACAGCGAAATTATTATTATTTTTTGTTTACATCGTTAGACGAATTGGTAAATTCACAAGTTTTGTGAGATATTTCATTTTTGGTAATTTCTTTTCTAAGCGTTTGAGAGGTTTCTTGCGGATCTGATATTGGGGAGATTTTGCAGGGAATTTTCATACTTAATTCAATATGGATAAGTATGGTATTAAAAAAACATTCGTCATTGCATAAAAATAAACAAAGTTTGGCGGCTAGCACGACCGCTAACGGTTAATTGGAGCAATCCAGACAACCCGCAATTGCAGGTTATTTGTCGCTGCCAGGACATTGTTTAAAGATGGCGAGAAATTCAGACAAAGACAATGCATTTACTAATGCACCTTATACCGAAAAAACGTTCGAAGAACTGGTCCGTGGATTATTGTTATAAGAACCTTCGGTCATTCTGTTCTTTTTTTCGTGAAATCACAGATGACAGAGACAGCCGAAAAATAAATGTCATTCATGTAACAGTCTCGGTATTACAGATTTCTGTTTTACCGTCCCACGTTTAGTATTTAAATGTCAAAGTTTCGATAATCGAATTTTGTGATACATTTCCGACTAGATATATTATTATAGGTTATTCTTGTTGTAACTAAAATAAACTGAAGCACTGCACTACACACGTATTGTGGAAATTAATTACACTTCTTTTCAACATTTACGATAAGAAACAACTACTTACACACTTATTTTCATAGGGGATGGAAAAACAAAGGTACTTACACAAAATAGGATCTTAATTTGGGTGATTTATATTTTGCTCGCGGGCATTTAAATTGAAACGGAACCTTCGGGCAAACATCAAACAAGAAAAAAAACATGGCCGAAACTGTCAAAACTCGTGAAAATTTGAACATTGACAAAAATGGAACTTGCATCTTTTAGCGTCTCCCCCCACGAAAACCGTTGTTTCGATGTTGAAATAAAATGTAATTTCCATAATATGTGCCGAGAGTGCGGCGGTTTGGTAAATATACAAAAACTTAACTAGAAGTCTCTTGTATTTGCGTGATCTCGGCAGTGACGCGATGACAATCGCAATTCGCAAACCAGCTGAAACTTCGTCCCTCTTCCGATATACTTACTAGAAGTACGTCGCACCGCTCCGCTCCTGTCCTCACCCTGCGCTGTGTATCTACCCGAGTCTGGCGTCAATAATAGAAATCGACGGTCCCGAAGATCAATGTCGGACGTGTGATTTTGGATTTTTGCAGTAGAGCTGTTTAAAGTTTCGCCTCTGCATTTTTACTGTAGATATTTGGCATTTCAGTTAATTTCATTCGAAATTACGAATTTACAGACTTTTAAATCAACAAAATAAGCCAATAGAACAATGATACGTTTTTAGATTTTCACGGCCAAAAGTATTTTCGATATATTTTTTGGGTGTTATGCCGTGTTGCACTACTTCCTTCTTCAGCCAACGTTTCGGACAGCGTTGCAGTGTCCGTCATTAGGGCAGATCCGGCAAAATCCCAAACACCCCAAAAACAAATAACGACAATAGAATCATTTTTAATTTTTAGCAGATCAGACATTGTTCTTCGGGACCGTCGAAATATATGGTTCGGTTTTTATCAATTCATTATATACTACTTACCCGTAAGGGAGCTGTCTAAATTTTATATTATTTCACATTACGATACAATAAGCAAATGTAGACACAAAAATAAAAACAAATTTCAAAAACATATACAAACCACAATATAAATCAAAACTAAAATTAATATGAATGATAAAATAGACATTTCAAAGAAAATAGAAATAAAATACTCAAATACAAAAACACCTTGCCAAAAATGCCTTTTGACAGAAATCAAAACTCATTACGACTGTAGGTATAGAGCAGTGAAGGACGACCATTACAATTTTTTCAGTATGTTAGAACACGCAGATCACATGGTCAAATTCGTTACAATTGTACAATTTAAACATTGTATATGCAGTGCCAAGATTGCATTGTAAATGGTTCGTTGCACATGAAAAACATATCGATCTTTTAATCTACTGCATTTAGAAAGTACGTGACTTCCCTCTTAGGTGAGTTCATAAACAAATTTTAGGTCCTCGAGAGTGACCACAACCTCCTTTACTGTAGAGCATGCTCCACCAATTTGTTTATGAAATCATTTTATGATTAGCAGAGAACGCTGTCAAAACTTGCAAGAGTTTTAAAAAAAAGATAATGACAGGAAAAAAATAGTCTGATTATGGAAAGATTGAAATACCTGTGTTCTAGTTGATTATAGAAATGCACCACACTGTATAACAGGTTTAGAACAGCCCGTTATTATGTTAGTAATGAGGTTAAGATCAAACTTGAATAGTTTTGTGTCAAATAAGGATTAAAATCAAACGTTTTATTATAAAAGAAGTTCACATTAATCCAAAAGTTGTGTTAAAGACTTTAGAGATCAAAATAATGAAAAATGGATACCTAGCAGGAAAAATTAGTAAATGTTTAGGAAAGAAACTTTATTCAATTGAAATGGTAGAATTACGTCGTGGAAAAGGTATTGTGGTCAATTATCCAATTTGTGAGTTTTTATGGAATATAATAAATATGCCCATATTACCGTGTCTGAGACTTCAAAGTTGTTGGCTGACGAATTGAACGTCTCTGATTTTGTATCGAATGACAAGCTAAGCAATGTCTATCATTACAGGTCCGAACCAAAGTCTTCAACTTCAACTTGCTGGAAGGAACGGCTGAGACCATAGCCCACATGCATGGATGAATCAGCAAAGGCAAGGCTCAGCTCGATGGCTTCACGACTAAAAAAAGAAATAATGTACTTAATTTAAACGGCAGTCGTGTTTGTGTTGATGTCTCGAAATGTGTTGCTGGAGAAAATTGCTTAGGATTCCGTGGTCGTAGTATCTACAAATAACGTGTCCATTCTGGAAGAACTAGGCATCCACAATATGCTTTCAACCATCTGCCTACAGGGGCTTTTAAGATACTTTGGATACGTTGCTCACCAAACTGAGGACTCCAACTTGGAGAAGCTCATATAGTCACTGGCAAAGTGTTTGGCAGAAGAAGCAGAGGAAGGTCATCGATGCGGAAGGAGTGACCAAGCACCACTGGCGTCCAGTACGTCGGTGTCCTTGGCTCCACGCAGCGCAGGACCACGAGGAGTGGAGCCTTGTTCACCATTGAAATTGGAGTAGAGGTCACGATCCTCATCAATGAGTAACCGAATTGAGAAGAATTAATGTTTGTTTTAATATTTAAGTATGGAGGGATGTGATGTACGTATGTCTAAATGAGTTGAGATAGCACGACATATAAAAGGGGGTTTATTTGCTTTGCATATCGTCTTCTTATCATTTTTTCAACAACCAAACTCATGATGAAAGAGAAAGGGGCCTTTTTGGCCCGGAGCTCTGGAGCCCATTATATCAAAAGTCTTATCATCACCTTCCTGAAAGTAACTTGTACAACAGTGTGACAATAAACAGTAAACAAGATCGTTATCTTATTCTACCCATCACATAAATTTGCTTGGTGATCCGGTTCATCATCAAAACAAACAATCACCACACTCTGGTATGAAGAATTTGAGCCAGAACATCATTGTTAGATATACCAGCTTGATCAAAAAGTTTCAGGAGCGGCCACCGTGTGACGCTGTCAGTCACCCGATTGAAATTATTCTTTTTTTGTTAGGTTACCATAATAATATGTATCATCATTGACACTTCCCTTCAAATTTAAGCGTCATCGTAAAAGTTACGCTGTACGGAGTACTCGAAAATGGCATAAATTTTTAACGACAATCACGCACCGCCGCACATTGCGATCCTTATCCGTGAGTTTTTGACCAAAAACAACACGAATACTATCCAGTAGCCTTTGAATTCACCTGATCTGGCTCCCTGCGACTTTTTCCTGTTCTCCCGACTTTAAAAACCGCTTCGCGAAACGCGTTATCTCGATAATGTTATGAAAAAATCGAAAACGGCTCTGATGGACATACTGAACATTGAGTAGGTACCAGCGGTGTTTCGAGGATTAGATGAAGTGCTGGTGTAAGTGCGTTGCAGTTGACGGGGAGTAGGTACTTTAAGGGAACCATATCCATTTTGATGAATAATCTTGTATTTTCGATTTTGTGAATAAAGCCCTAAAACTGTTTGATAAATTGAAAATCTTAAAAATTTCTTACGGTCTCTTCCAATCCATAAAATGTACGTTAGTTCGATGGGCCCATATGATAGAATTTGACTCCAATACACTTAAGACTAGTGTTATACAATTGCCTCAGCGTTTGTTCGTTGTGAAACGAAAATGAAATTCGAATTACCCACTGGAGAGTTTTTGGTAACATTTTGGCCAATTTGCAAACGCTCTTGAGCGTTCGCCGGCCGAAATGTGGCCAATTTGAAGAGATATTTTAAAACATATATTAGAATTATTTCAAAAGTTCTCACGACCCGCTCTGTTCATCAGTAATAAACAGATATTCACGAAATTTCACTCATCTGCTTGAAAAGCCGGCGCCAGGCATGAATTCAAAGAAGTGATCAAATAAGTGTTCACATGTGTGACATGGTGCGCTTTGCCGTTCAGTATCGTTTTTTTAGCGCACATCAAAGGGATCAAAGTTCAAATGTTTGCGTGCCTGCCACATTGCGCGAAGCCCAGTTGCGCGAGCGTCGCCGTGGAGACTTGTCGTACGTAAACAGCCAAACGAATTAACGATGGAGTGGAATAATGAGAGCGTTTTAGAGTTTATAGAGTTGATGCAAGTAGAGCCAGATATTTGGGATCCGAAACGTAAAGGGCATAAAAATCGAAATAATATCAATAAATAATTAGATGCACAAAAGTAATATACCTAAGCAAACTGTGTCGACCAAATCGTTGTCCATGTTTTGTGAAGTCTATTTGAAAACTGTGAGCTCAAAGAAGTGATCAAATTTTTGAACACATATCTGGCAGATACGACAATATGTGACCAAATGTGTGAGCAAAGTCTTCAAAGAAGTGATCACTTCTTTGAACTTCTGTCTGGCGCCGGCATGGTTTGGTCAATTGTTCTTTGCTAGGTGCGTCGTTGTTTGCTTCGATATACTTACGAATATTTTTTAAATATACCTACGTTTTAAGGTAAATATTATATATCAGTGTATTCGTTATTGAATTCTGTGCCTATTAAAAGTAATTTAAAAGCCCTGGAATTAAAAACAAATCGAAAAAGGCAATTAAAGTCGCAACCGTCAAAAACGTACTTTTTCAGACCAGCACGTGCATTGTCAAACAATTATAGGTGTTCGTTCTATCATGATATGTGCAGTTTTTAGTCAGTTGGAGTGATTCATAACAAATAAATAGACACAATTTTGATTATTGCAGGAAAATTTTAGTCTGATTAATTACAATTGAAAAATGAAACTTAGGTATGTCAAGTGAAAAAACGAATAAACTGTTTTTGTGATTTTGATGAGTACATTGTAAAAACTTAAATAAAATAGTACGTACCTAATGTGTAATGTTGTTAATATATATAAATATATAATAAATATACCATTTTTAGGCTTGTTTTTAGTTCTATTGAACTGTAAATATTTGTTCACAAATATCCTCTAACATGGTAGGTACACAAATTAACGATTTTTGTTAAAAAATAGACAAATTTCACGCGTTCGTACTATTTTATATAAAACCTACAAACTTGACAAACCATGAGACAATTACAGCTAACAGTTTATCTGTTTTGTATCAATATTCGAAGGTATGACTTTTTAGTGAGTTCGGGCAAATTCAAAACCAACCACGCAAAACTGCAGCGCTCGAGGCAAAAAATCGATTATATAGGTAGCCGAACATGGTTACGAAGCCAAGATGCTTGTATGCTCTGCGGTGATGTGTTGGTGAAAAGTTAATTTATTGTCGTAAATTATCTAACCATAAATAGGTATTTGATTTGGTTTGAGCGTTGGAAAACAATTTCGTTGATTTTAGAGTAAAATACAAACGGATTCTTCGATTTTGTATACAAGACTGTGCACTTGGTGTATTGAAGCTTAAGCCATTTTGAGATCAGTTTGAGAACCTGTCGATATAATAAATTGTTACTTCAAGGCTACCATAAAACTTCTCTGTCGAGCTTTTTCTCTTTTCTTCTAGTAAATGATATTTACCTACTTCAAAGCTCACTCCGTATTGCATTTGAAGATAAATTCCATACAGTTTCTTGTAATTTAATTAAGTATTTTATTTTAAAAAGAAAGACAAAAATTCCCGGTTAACGAATAACCTAAAAATACTTATATGAAACTCTTCCTACTACCATCACAGTAAGCGGAAATATTGCTTTTATCGTGATGGCAGACTTATACAGCGGAGTAGTTGAACTCTCGACGCCTGGGTGGAACCCAAACGCGGCGCCACCTCAGCCAATGACCGGTCAAAATCTGCAACGTACATAATAATATATAAACCGACGCGACGAGTCGGCTCGACTCCTTTCGTCGTTGATATTGTTTATGGTCAAGGGTCATTTGATGAGTGACCACAGATTCATGAAAAATAAATATTAGGTATCGATTTTTATTACGTACTAACACATTTTTATAGGTTATTTTTAAAAGACAGATTTCCTACTACGATTATTTCGATCTTGATTGAAGTTGGAAGGTGGATAGTGACGCGCATTTCGCAATGGCCGTGGCCATGTTATTTTTTACGTGATAGACTAGCTTTACACTAGTAAGTAAAATTTACGACGAAGTTTTTGACAAGTAACTAACAGGAGCGTTTACATTTGTGTCCAACTCGTGGTAATTAATGCTCACGGAAAATGTTCAGAAGTTCGACCTGTGTAAATGCTCATGCGACCGTTTACATCTGTAAATTTATTTGCATTAAGATGGCTTCCTGTCAACAACGATCTGCTACTGTCAAATTTACGCGATTTCGTCAATAAAGAAAAAAAGGCCCAAATAAAGGTTGAAATAGAATTTGGCTTTAATTAAACAATTATCCACGTGCTTTTGTGCCGTCAAAGGCGAAAATTAATGGAGTTCTTTCGTTTTACCCGAATGATAGCTACCCGACAGCAAACTACTTCGAATTCAAATACGTAGGTAATGTTAAAAACAGAAACATTGAGAATAGAAACGATTTGACCGATAATTGAATAGAAAGATACTGATTTTCAGAAAACTTAAATAAGTGTAAATAAATACTAGTTTTATAGGAAAAAAATCCCACGAAAACAACTGTCTTTTAATTTTTGACAGCTAGCAAACGGCGCATTTTGGTAGGTATCATTTCTTGCTGCAAGTCTCTCGGCTTATCAAACTAATTTTATAAGCTGGGAAGGCTGGAAGTTCGCGCGGACGCTATTAGAACTGTCCAAAAACTTGCGAAAAAACAGCTTCTGTAACTTGCTAAGTATAAATTACGAAGTGACTTGATTGAAGTGACTTTTGGTGTCGTTTACATTGGTGATTCGGCCATTCGCTTTCACGAACGACTTACGGGAAAAACTTTCGAGAGTAAATATGCCATACAAAAACATCATAAGATAAATATATGTGAGCCGCACTGTGTACTTTGGGGCTGAGGCCCCATTTTACTGTTTATTATTATACTATACTTAATTAAAATAATTGGACCGTAATAAAAATTAGGCATTTTTTATAAAATATGGCTGTGTATCATGTTACTTATTATTATTATGTTTTGTAGATTAGTTTTGAAATGCAGTTTAATTTCTTTATGGATGGAATTTGGGTAATATTGCATTTTTGTGTTCTAATCCTAATCTTAATTTTACTTTTAAAATGTTTTCCGTTTCCCTCATCTTTCGTATCGAGTGTTAAGAATAGCGTTTTTTTTAATAGGGTCACGGGGTCGATCCCCATCGGATATTTTCGAAACCTACTAAAACAAAAAATAAAATAGACGAAACTTCATCAACATGTGTGTGGTTTGGGAAGCTTAAAATGTTAAGAATCGGTAAATTCCAACACTTATCGGATTACTTACATGCATATGTGAATATTATAATTTCTGAGATTTCTCTACATGAGGGAGTATGGCTACATTATCCTTGGCTCTATCCTACCGATTTTTTGGGGAAAGCTCGGAATGAACGATCTATGGGTCAGAAGTGCACATTGCTACACATTTCTTCATGGTTTGAAAACTCGGCTATCATGGAGCATTCATTTCTATGTCCACGATGGTTATCTCCGCCACCGACAGCATAGACGGTTCTATCTTCTAGCCTACGGGATCAACTTACCAATGGTAATGCCGGTCGGGAGAGCAATCTTGATGTTGAATCAATACGGTATCGACATGTTTAGCGTCAGTGAAGTTGTCTTCAAAAGGCAAGCTTTATTAATGCTAGTATAGTTGATATATATATACTGCTATGTTTTATGTAATACCCTTTTCAAATGTATTTTAAAAAAGCATTACTATGTTAATTTTGTAAGGTTTTTAAAAACATTAAATAAATTGAGTTGAATTAAAAAAACATGCGTTTTATATTATTAAAAAAATTAGCTCCTTTTCGTCATTGAATAATATATAATGTTTATCATTCTTTAAAAATGAGCTACACGCTGTCATTAGAAATTCTACAAGGGGAAAAAATATTAAACATCACGGAAGTGTTTAAAACCCGTCAGATTTCAATTGCAAACCAAAACATCGAGAATCATTTTCTTTTTTTTTTAGCTCTAAAAATGAACCATGCACATTTTGATAATTTTCCTTTTACTTTATTAATATTCTGTCTATTTATATTTTTAAAAGAGGGTAGTGGCGGGCACGATGGGCGGGGAGGGCGGACTGGCTTTGATTTGTATAAAAATCTAGTTTTATTCCAATATTGTAACATTTTGCGCACTCCTTGTCTTTCAAAACAACAGGAAGGTCACTGTGTACATCTGATTTCGAGAGCTTTGCGTAAATCCTGGGCAATGCCGGGACTTCAGCTGGTATATAATATATAAAGAGTGTTAAGGTAGGAACTTGACTCACTTTTTACTTTTATCGGTGATATTTAGAGTAAAAAATATTACCGAAATTTTAGTTTCCTGTGACTTTTTCAAAGTTTTTTTTTCTTTAAAACCAGTTAAAAAACCATCCACATGTCATAATTGATCACTTAGACGAGTAACCGTCCAACCCCCTTCCCCGACTATAATAATAATAACAATGCCTTTTGATTTTTTTGTATCAAGTTGAAAAAAAAACATTTAAATTTTCACCCGAGAACAAAATTTATTTTACATTTTTACTCTAAATAATGTCAGGAATGACTTGTTAAAGTAAGTCAATTGATGTCCCTTAACACTCTGTAAATAAATGAGTAGATTTTAGCAGGGGTCATGATTTTCAACAAAAATAATGTAGACCGTATAATTATATAAGTAATCACTACTGTCATTGGAGGCTACAAAGGTTCTAAAGTTAGCAGCCTAAAAACCATAGAAAAAGTACAAAAAAATCACACGGCGCATCGCAAAGCTTACGGTCGTTGCTGAAATCCTTTGACTAAAAATAATATTAACCGCATATTTCAACATCTACACTATTTTATCTAACAACTTCTTGATTGGACCATCTTAAATAGACATTAAAGTGAACGTTTCAAGTGTAAATTGTGCTTCGATGGTAAACGCGTAATTCTGAGGTAAGCTTACTCCCATGCGTACATTTTACTTGTGCTTTGTCGACGTTCTTTATTTTCAGCTAATCATATTCATTCGGTTATTATGGTATCTTAGAGATAAGATTTGATATAAATACGTATTTAGCATAGTTTATAGTAATTTTGTTCGATTCTGCTACTAATTAGTTTGTTTGAAATCTTTGTCGTAATGACACTCGTAACATTCATGGCGAAGGCGTAATTAAAATATTGTCGACTTTAAATTGGTATTTATGTACTTTTTCAACTATATTTTGCATAAATATTATACTTATTATGGATATTGAATGTGTATTTATTATTTTATGCTAAAACATGGTGGTTTCATCAAGTATTTGTGTAAGAAAATGTACATTTTATTAGTATTTATTTGTATGAAAACCAGGAATATTCTGCCATGACGCTCGGAGTAGACCTTCCAGAATTTGACAACTGCTTCAGACTTTTAAAAATCGATTTTTATTGATAAAATGAAATAAGTTTTTTTTTTAAAACTGATCGTCATATTTTTTATCAAAACAAACAATATTTTCTCATCGATCACCTTTACGACAGCTGTAAAGTTAATATATATATACATATCTATCAAATTTTATATCACCTTTGCGGCAATAAGGTTAAGGTTTACAGTAATCAAACACTATATGAAATCTGATATACATAAAACAAAAGGTAAATATCGGTTCGGACTGGCCACGCTTATTACGAATAATTTTTAGAAAAAAACTTTAGATTCGCCTTAATTACTATAAAAGGAAACTTTTTGGCTTTGGGGCGGCGGAAAATAATGCATTTTAATTTTCAATTGCATAAAACCAAAATTCGCTTCGCGACTGACACAGCGAAAATCCGCGGCTGTACATGTCACTGTGATGTTGGTATCCTTGATAAATTAACAAGAGCTAATACGACTGTAGGCGACTTCGTGGGATAAGGCGCGTAATTATGAAATTTGTCTAGCGGGCTTGTTTGTGTACCATGGTTTGTGATACAAAAGAAAGTGCCCCTTTATAACGCCTACTCGCGTCAAGGCAAGAAAAACATCCCAGTTTTCAAGTGGCTTAGCGGCTACGCTAGGTTTGTGTAACATGGTTTGTGATTCGCGGTATTTCATGTAGGTATCCCACGAAGTCAGCTACAGTCCATAACAGTGACAGCAAGTGACAGCTACGGCCGCGGATTTTCACTGCGTCGGTTCGCGAAGTGAATTTTGGTTTTATGCAATTGAAAATTAAAATGCATTATTTTCCGCCGCCCCAAAGCCAAAAAGTTTCCTTTTATAGTAATTAAGGCGAATCTAAAGTTTTTTTCTAAAAATTATTCGTAATAAGCGTGGCCAGTCCGAACCGATAATTACCAAACAAAAAATCGAGTGCAGTTCACACGCGGTAGAAGCGAAACTTCACCAAAACAAACTCAACCAATAGGAGCCTTGAAAAGTGAGATCATAATCAAAGCGGCTAATGAGCGCAGTTTGACGCTTCGTAGGTACTGCAATTCGTCATTTCCGTTTAATCCGATTTTCATATCACAACGGGGCTAAAGAAGTTTCTCTTCAAAAACTCTGTTTTTGTGCACCACCATGACTGGTCCCCCACGGGACGGTAAGGAATCGATAAAAACCGCGTGCTGAAAAAGACCCTGCGCAGAAAAGTCACAATAAACTGCGCTGCAAACCGTTACCTTACTTTAGCAAACTTGACTTTTCTGCGCAGGGTCTTACAGCACGGATTATGTCGATTCCTTACCGGGCGCTGAGGGAGCCGCCAAGAGCTCTTGAACGGTGAGCTCTGTCACTGTATTCAGTTTTTCTGTGAATCTGTCTACATTTATCTATGTTTTTTGAAGTAAAACTTCTTCACGCACGCTTGACCTGGGGAGTAAGCTGGTGAATGCGTGACGAGAGCGTTACGAAAAGTGTGATCGGGCGAGGCGAACGGTCGGGTCTTTACGCACGCTTGACTTTGGGAATAAGCTGGTGAATGCGTGACGAGAGCGTTACGAAAAGTGTGATCGGGTGAGGCGAACGGTCGGGCCTTTACGCACGCACTTGGGGAGTAAGCTGGTGAATGCGTGACGAGAGCGTTATGAAAGTGTAATCGGGCGAGGCGAACGGAAGTTGAGAGGGAGATATAAGATAGTGAAGTTTTACTTCAGTCGTGTGGACTAAAGCACACTCGTTTTTTTTTATTTCTGTGTTAACGAAGCTATTTTCTCGTCTTTTCCAACATGAGCTATGGAGCTTTACACAAAGATATAACCATTTAACTGACGAAAACGCAGACAAGACGCCATATTGCTAAGTTGAAAACAGAAAACTATGTTTCCACGAAGAACTCTCGAATGGTGAGCTCTGGGCTCGAACATTTAGGTAAAAATGTACACAGTTTTTCTATCTAAAAGTTCTGTGATCTGTATTTTTCTATGCTTTTGTGATTTCTATGTTAAAACAGCCATTTTCTGCAAGCAACGTCATTTCCATGATGTGCTACGAAACTTAGAAAAAAAAAATTAGCTCAATAAATAAAAGAACAAGCAGTTTATTGGTTTTTTCTGCTAGGCCCTGCAGGCGGCGGGCGACACGACAGTAGCTTTGTAACGAACTTCACGTATGAAGATAGTTTTGCATAAGTCGCGGCATCAGAGATGTACTCGAAGTCGGTTTGTTACATTTCAACTATGCAGACGCTAGCGTATTAATACTATCAGAAGATACAGGCACTAGCGTATTAATACTATCAGATTTTATTTGTTGAACATATGTTCAAATTTTGGTATAAAGTAAAAAAAGTTGAACGGTGAGCTCTGGCGTCTTAGAATATACACAGGTTTTTCTGCGACGCAACTGTTTACAGTTTGAAACTCATTTCCACCATCTTCTATGGAATTTTGTTGGACAGTTCAACAAATGTCAAAAAGTAAGACCAGCCGCCATTTTGTTTTCAGCTGAAAACCAATTTTTGTGTGTGACACTAGCAACATTCGAACGGTGAGCTCTGGCGTAGTGAAATTTACACAGATTTTTCTGCAACGCAACTGTTTTCGGTTTAGAACATCATTACCACTATGTGCTACGGAATTTAAGTGGACAGTTAAGCAAATGTCAAAAAAATAAGACAAGCCGCCATTTTGTTTTCGGCTGAAAACCATTTTTTGTGCACTAGCAACTTTCGAACGGTGAGCTCCGGCGTGATGAAATTTACACATTTTTTTCTGCAACGCAACTGTTTTCGGCTTGTGCTATGGAATTTAGTTTGACAGTTAAACAAACTGTCGAAAAATGACAAGCCGCCATATTGTTTTCGGCTGAAAACCATTTTTTGTTCGTGACACTAGCAACATTCGAACTGTGAGCTCTGGTGTAGTGAAATTGACACAGGGTTTTCTGCAATGCTACTTTCAACTTGGAACATCATTTGCTGTGCTGTGGAATTTTGTTAAACAGTTTAACAAATGTCCAAAAAATAAGACAAGCCGCCATTTTGTTTTCAGCTGAAAGCTATTTTGTGTGTGTGTGACACTAGCAACATTCGAACGGTGAGCTCTGGTGTTCTGAAATTTACACAGATTTTTCTGCAACGCAACTGTTTTCGACGTGGAACATCATTTCCACCATGTGCTATGGAATTTAGTTTGTCAGTTAAACAAATTATCGAAAAATGACAAACCGCCATATTGTTTTCGTTTTGTTTTTGACACTACTAATTTTCGAACGGTGAGCTCCAGCGTAATGAAATTTACACAGATATTTCTCCAACGCAACCATTTTCGGCTTGGAACATCAGTTCCATTATGTGCTGTGAAATTTTGTTGGACGGTTTAACAAATGTCAAAAAAATAAGATAACCCGTCATTTTTTCAGCTGAACCCATTTTTTATATGTAACACTAGCAATACTCGAACAGTGAGCTCTAGGATGATGAAATTTACACATTTTTTTTCTCAACGCAACTGTTTTAGGCTTGGAAAATTATTTCCACTATGTGCTATGGAATTTACTTTGACAGTTAAACACATTAATGTCGAAAAATAGGGCATGCCGCCATATTGTTTTCAGCTGAAAACCAATTTTTGCGTGTGACACTAGCAACATTCGGCCCATGAGCTCTAGGGTAGGGAAATTTACACGGGGTTTTCTGCACCGCAACTATTTTCGGCTTCTAAGTCCAATTTCCACAAAGTACTATGGAATTTTGTTGGACAGTTCAACAAATGTCAAAAAGTAAGACGATCCGCCATTTTGTTTTCAGCTGAAAACCAATTTTTGTGTGTGACACTAGCAACATTCGAATGGTGAGCTCTGGCGTAGTGAAATTTACACAGGTTTTTCTGCAACGCAACTGTTTTCGGTTTAGAACATCATTACCACTATGTGCTACGGAATTTAAGTGGACAGTTAAGCAAACTTTCAAACGGTGAGCTCCGGCGTGATGAAATTTGCACAAGTTTTTCTGCTACGCAACTGTTTTCGGCTTGAACCTCATTTCCACCATGTGCTTTGGAATTTAGTTTGACAGTTAAACATTGTCGAAAAATGACAAGCCGCCATATTGTTTTCGGCTGAAAACCATTTTTTGTGTGTGTGACACTAGCAACTTTCGAACGGTGAGCTCCGGCTTGATGAAATTTGCACAAGTTTTTCTGCTACGCAACTGTTTTCGGCATGGAACATCAGTTCCACTATGTGCTATGGAATTTTGTTAAACAGTTCGACAAATGTCAAAAAGTAAAACGAGCCGCCATTTTGTTTTTCAGCTGAAAGCCATTTTGTGAGTGTGTGACACTAGCAACATTCGAACGGTGAGCTCCGCTGTACTGAAATTTACACAGATTTATAACATCGACACCATTTTCAGCTCGCAACTTCATTTCAAACATTGTGTTTTGAATTATGTTCCAATCTTAACTTTTTTTACATTAGCTTCACACAGGAGGCCCTGAGGAAAATAATACCCATCAGGGCCTGTGCCATCTTTGGAGATACTGTGTGGAGGATCTTTTTAAGAAAGGAAGGAGAGGATGTTCCGGGAAGGGAAAGGGTTTTAGAGGTGGGTGGGAATCTGGAGGTCGGTGTGTTCAGGATTGACTTATGTATGAATCTATCCCTCCCACTGCGGTGCAAGGCGATGTTCCAAGAGAGTACGGCTGGAGAAGTCAACCATTCTCTCCCGATACAGTCTGCTATGCAGCTGGTGGGCAGACGCATCCACCACCAAGACCCGGACAAACCTCACCCCATGAACCCGAGCACCCCTGCTAAGTCACCAAACGTATCGAACCGCTTGGGGTTACCTATGGTTATCCAATAAATGGCTCCCGAGGCGGCGGTACCGGTACACGCCTCCCAAATTGAGCTGTTCATCAGAAAATATATTTTGCGTGTTGCACTAAGAACTCTCGAGCGGTGTGAGCGCTGTGAGCGCTGGCATCGTGAAATTAAAAATTTGAAAATTTTCCGCAACGCTACTTTTTTCAAAACGCGGCGACATTTCCATTGTCATCCACGAACTAATTTCGCTTTAGAACATACAAACTTTCAACTCTGGCATCATTAAATATGCGCCTTTGAAATTTCTAGGTCAATGGAAATATTTTCAGATCGCAGCGCCACTTCCATCGTAAACTTACAAATATTCGTCCCCAATTCTTAACTATAAGTAAAAAAATCTGTTTTTTGTGTCGCACTCACAACTCTCGAACGGTGTGCTCTGGCGTTAAAAAAATATTATTTTTTTATCTTCTTATCTAGGTCAACGCAATAAAATAAGGAGATAAAATGTATCTCCAGCTTCGCTAAGAACCCTCGAACGGTGAGCTCTGGATTCATGAAATATGCACCTAGTTTCCTGTCTGGAATATCTAGGCTAGCGCAACTATTTTCAGGTCGCGCTGTCATTTCCATCACGCGCTTTTGAATTTTGATACATTTGTCCCAAAATCTTAACTATAAGCAGAAAATCTGTTTTTGTGTCCAGCTCGCATCTGTCGAACGGTGTGCTCTGGAGATATGAAATTTACACATATCTTTCCGTCCGTTATCTTTAGGTGGACGCAACTATTTTCATGTCGGCAAATCATTTACATCATGTGCTAAGGAGCTTCAAAATAAAATGTGATACCTTTATTTTAATAATCATTTTATGTGAACACCGCTTAAGAGTCTCAACTGCCCGGAGCAGTGGGACTACGGCATCCCCAATTGGGAATGTTGTGATGTTGAAAGAAGTGCGGAGGGTCTCTAAATATAGCTAAATTCATTTTATAGTATTTAGATACTTTCAGTATCGCCCCGTTGAAAAACCACCATTCATAATCGAAACGGCGTTGAAATGGCTTTAGACGTGTTTAGTGAGTAGACAGAACATCAAGATGTTTCCTCTTCAAAACTCCATAGCTCACGATGGAAATGCTTTTGGCAGCTGTAAAACAATCTCGTCAACACGCCTTCTAGGACAATGTAGGTTTTCCAGTTGATAAACAACGTTACAAACAATTTTCATTACTCCATAGCTCAATTTTCAGCCTGTGGCTAAAAAGATTTTCAGCTTTGTAAAAAATTGAGATTTTGGGTGAAAACGTAAATAATACATACTTCAATGTAGGTTCTATAGCTCATGATAGAAATATTATGTTTCAGACTGAAAATGATAAGACTGAAACAAACTTTGTTGATTTCATAATGCCAATGCTCACCTTTCGAGAGTTTTCAGTAAAATATACTCAAACGGATTTTTTTTAACATTTGCTCCGCACAAGAGGCCCTGAAGAGAAAAAATCCCTAAGGGGGATGATAGATGCTTTTATATCATCTTTGGAGGTGCTGTGTGGAGGGTCATTTTAGGGAAATAAAGGAGAGGAAGTTCTGGAAAGGTTGTGAGGGTGGGTAGGAATCTGGAGGTCAATGTGTATTCAGGAGTGATGGATTTACGAATCCATCCCTCCCACTACGGTGCAAGACGATGGGTCAACAACCACGTCAACCCGCTATACAGTACGTGGGAAAACGCATCCGCCATCAAGGCCTAAACAAACTTCACCCTATGAACCCGGGCAACCCTGCCAAGTCACCAAACTTAGCAAACCACATGGAGTGACCTATGCCAAAGGTGCTAGTTATCCAATAAATGGTTCCCGGGGCGGCGGTACCCATCCCCGCCTCCCAAATATTTTGAGACCGTTAAAATGGTCGATCACGTTGTGATCATTTCAGATCTTCACAGTCCATCATTGAAAAGACGTTTCGAACTTAAATTACTTAGGTATTTCAATTCGTCAGAGCTCACGCAAACGGTTTTTCCGCCTTATAACTGTTTATAACCGTAAAAATTGTCGAATGTTTCGAATATTCAGCAAGTAAGTACTTACTTAGTTTTTTAGCTCATGATTGAAAAGTTGCAATGCGCTGAAAACTGTTGCTGTTACAGTCGGAAGGAGCTACCTACGCAAATTTCACGACGACAGAGCTCACACAAACGGATGTTCTGCTTTATAAACGTAAACATTAACGGATGTTTCGAATATTCAGCAGTTTCTTAGCTCATGATTGAAAAGTCGTAGCGAGCTGAAAAAAGTTGCTGTTGTAGGTTGTAGACGAAAGGAACTGCCCAAATTTCACGACCACTGAGCTCGCTGAACGAGAGTTTTCGTGAAATGCACGAACAGATTTTCTTCTTAGCAAGTATTGATTTTTGGAATGCATTGTCATTGGGTTTGTCTACAAAATGGCGTCATCTCGCGGTGTAATTTCGATCGATTACGTATATTTTTTAATATATTCCGTCAATTAGATCAAAAACCGTGGATTTTGTATAATTTTCATGCTTTTCTTGTAAATTTTGCGTAGATTTTTTTCGTAATGTCAAAAATTTACACGCCAAATGCAAATTCGACCTCTAAATTAATATTTTTATAGGTAGTAGGTTTGGTAATTGATTCTTGTACAGAGAGGCGTTACTTTATGTTGGAAAAGTTGATAATTTTGCATTTGAACTGAATATCGAAATAATATTGTTACGAATTACAAATTTATCAATTCTTGATTCCCGATTGTAGATGCTTTTTTCTTCTTTATACAAAGAAAATGACATCTAGTAAATCTAGTTTAATTTTTCTTGGGATGTGAAATATTTTTCTGGAAAAGGGGTAGGTTGTTTTCATTTAGCCTTTCTGTGCAAATATTGAGATAGTTATTTTTTGTTATTCTAAAATATTCTTGCAAAAATAGTTATTTTTCGACAAACTTTCAGATTTTAACAATTTAATTTATTAACTATCATGCGGGTGTCGCGGCAGGGATAAGCAGGGATTAGAATTGATGTACCTAATATGTTCAATGCTTTAGTTGTCGACTCTGAATGTTGTTATCTAACTAAACCAACACTACCTATGTAATTTCCTCGTAGGGGTAGGCAGAGATGATCAAAATCTACAAAACTGTCTTGCCGCTAATACTTTAGTTTATTTATATTCATACATTGTTTTATCAGTTGTACTAATTCTAATGAATTAATTTTTTTCAACAATCAAAATATGGTTTTATTTTTTCATATTATAATATTCATTTGCAATATCGCGACCACCATATTAGGCTCATGCGCATATCATGGCAGACGTGTATAGGCTGTATTGCAATGCAATAATAAGAATTTAGAAAACATATACAGTACAATCTCACTAATCCGGCACTTCAATAGACTGATACGTCCAATAATCCGGCACCCTGCCGCCAGCGCCTCCCCCCCTCTACGCCTATGCGCTCCATCGCCGCGTCGTTGTCTAGCAGTCCAACCTCAAAACTTATCTCATGTGCACGTGCGTACGAATTTACCTGTTGTTTTGAAGTGTGAATAGTGTGTATATTCTCTTTATGAAATGCTTTGTTTTATTTATTATGATTTTACTCTATGTAATCCAGTAATCCGAACATTCCAATAATCCGGCACCCTCTGGTTTTTAATAGTGCCGGATTAGTGAGATTGTACTGTAGAAATTTTAACAATATTAAGTGTATAAAACTGTTATATTTTGCATATGTTAGAAGTCAACTTGAATACAATTCTCCCGTCTGGAACCCATATTACAATATACATGTACAAGCTGTTGAAAGAATACAAAACAAATTCTTACGTTTTCTTAATTTTAAAATGGGTATTCCAGCAATTATGTTGAACTAGAATACTATTTTGAATGATATGAATATGCTCAAATTGTCAGACAGAAGAACTTTCACTGACTTGGTATTTCTGTATAAAATTCTAAATGATTTAGTTGACAGTCCGGTATTGCTCGAATTGATAAGCTTCCGGATTCCACTACGTAATACTAGAAGTCAGGATTTATTTCAGTGCAGTAATTCTGGAACTAACTACCATATGTATTCCTCTTTACCCAGAATACTAATGGAGGGAAACAATTATACCAAGTCAGTGGACATCTTCAATTTATCTTTAAACAAATATAAAATATTGTTACGAAGGCAGTTCAGTTATGTACAATAAATACTGTATAATTCTTACTATTCATATGTAAAAGCCTCGAAAAAGGGCGTTAATAAATAAATAAATAGATGTAAATCATAATAAAAATCAAAACTAAAATTAAACTGAACGATAAAATGGACATTTCAAAGAAAATTTAAATAAAATACTCAAAGAAAATTAAGCAGCATCATTAAGAAAACACCCAAAAGTGTATTTTAAGACCTCTCTTTTGAAAGAAAACAAAATCACAACTGCACAGAGCGGTGAAGAATTCCCAACAAATACTGACCAAAACGAAAGAAGAGTAAAATGTATTAAAATAAAGAAAAAAAAGGATAATGAAATATGTGAAGCGTAATTTTTAACCCGTCTGTTTGGTTCAATATATTCGCACCTCACTATCCGGAAGCCTCGATTTCACGAGTAAATTCTGAAACCGTCACTTTGGATCGAAATTGTAAAATATCTATGCAAGAGAGCTTTCATATTTCAAAGACAATAAGAAGCGTTATTTCGTTCTCTTTCTGGTTAAAAGAAAAATACATATGTTTGCATGAGAGGAAGAGAGATATATAGCTTTTAAAATGTAAGGTGGTTTGGGACTTTTTTTAGTCTTATGAATGTATAATGCAATTACGTGTTTTGGGATGTATTTATTCCTAAACAAGCAGACGGGTTAAGTCATGTAATCTTTGAAAAAAGCTCGCCCCATTTCAAATATCCAATGTTGTACACGGGTAGTAAAAAGGGATATAGAATTATTTGATTTTGTATTGTTAATTTACTTTATTACTCAATGCATTGTATATTTTAGGAGTGAGCCGGAATTGTCGTTGAGTCAATGTGGTCCTAGTTTTAAAGAACATGCAGCCCAGGTTTAATGAAAAGCGGGTGTGCGCTTGATGTTTTGGAACCACTAGTGGATTATATTCTTACCTCCAATTTCCTTGGCACATAGTGCGTTGATGTATATAATAAATAAACGTGGTTCTAGTACAGTGCCTTGGGGTACACCGTAGAACAGTGGTCCCCAACCTGGGCCGTGAACCAAATGGTACTGGGCTGCACAAGGGCCTGCTTAAAAATCAAAATTACCTTAAAAAAATCGAACATACACAATAAAATATTAAATAATTATCCACAAAAAAATACAGTGGAACCTCTCATGACGAGCACCTCCCATGACGAGAAATTCGCATAACGAGCAAAACAGATTTAAAAAAAAAACGCTTCCTTGACGAGCGACTTTTCGCATAACGAGCCTCATTTCGCATAAAGCAAGGAGAAGTCCCATCTTCACGTCACTCTATTGTGAGCCGGCACTTCCACGCTAGTTCATCAGTCTCTGGTTAGCACTCATTCTGCTAGCACATTAATATCGCATGTGCTCATACATTTTTCCCAAAGTTTTTGTTTTTTGAAATTTGTAATTTTTTTTCATTATTTGTAAAATTTCAGAACATGAAAAAGGTTTTTCTCCACAATGAGTCAGCATGTGGATTTTAAATTGCCACTTTCGAGAACACGAATAGTCGCAGTCGGAACACGATAAAGTTTTTTCTCCACTATGGGACGGCTTGTGAACTTTTAAATGTTACTTTTGAGAACATGAATAGTTGCAGCCGGAACATGAAAATGGTTTTTCTCCACTTGAGTAAACTTGGGAGTTTTCAAAGTCTCCTTTCTAGAACATAAATAATTGCAATCGCAACATACAAAAGGTTTTTCTCAACTGTGAGAAGGCTTGTGGACTTTTAATGTTGATTTTGTGTTGATAATGTTGATAATGTTGATTTTTAATGAACTTTTGATGTTCTTTTCGAGACATGAATAGTTGCAGTTTCTTATATTCTGGGTGTGGATTAAAACGGCTTCCCGCACAGAGATTCACTAAAACCATTTTCGAGAAAAGCTTTAAATTCGAGGTGCACACCGGAGAAAAATCATCTGCTTGATCTGTGTGTGACTATTCTTTAAGCTTGTGGAGTCTTGATGAGTGAACACCCCCCACCAGGCCGCGGTTAAATTATCAAACGTTGACCGGTCCGCGGTGATAAAAAGGTTGGAGATCACTGCCGTAAAACATAGATAATTTTTTGCTTATATATATATACATATATATTTTTTTTACATGAGCTCCACACAGGAGGAGGAAAGGAAGGAGAGGAGAGTTCTGGGAAGGAAAAGGGTTTAAAGGGGGGGTAAGAATCTGGGGTTCAGTGTGTCCTGGTCATCCGACCTAGACAAACCTCACCCCATGAACCCGGGCACCCCTGCTAAATCACCAAATGTAGCGAACCACTTGGGATGATCTATGGCAGAGGTGTTGGTTATCCAAAAAAGGTTCCTGGGGCGGTGGTACTCATTCCCGCCCACCAAATTATATGTATTTTGTCAGAGTGGATTAGAGTTTGTTGTGTTCGGTGTGTTAGATAGTTTTAAAATCATGTGTAGGCTACTCCTTTTATTCTAAATAACTAACTACAACGTAGACCACCAGGATGCGATTCATCTGGGCATTGTTTATCCCGTGTATTGGTACGCTGCGGAAACATTGACACTTAGGGCCAGCAAATAAACGAATAGACTCTCTCGAAATTTGGTTCTGGAGATAAAAGCTCAGGATTCCTGGACAGCACAAATGTGTCCATTCTGGAAGAGTTAGGCATCCACAACAGGCATTCAAATATCTGCACACAATATATCTTAAGTTACTTTAGACACGTTGCTCGAAAACATAGGACTCCAATTTGGAGAAAATCTAATAAATAGTCACTGGCCGCATTGTTTGGCAGAAGGAGCAGAGGAAGGTCACCAATGTGCTGCAGTGAGCAAATATCACTGGCTTCTGGTACTAGAGTGTCCTTGGCTCTCCACTCTCCAAGCAGTACAGGACTGTGAGATTTTTTTTTTTAAAGAAAGACAAACATTCCCGGGTTACGAATAACCCAACAATGTTTGAAAATCTTCCGCTGCCACCACAGTAAGCGGAAAACGGTGCTTGTGTCGTGATGGAGGACTTAGCCAGCCAAGGAATCGAATGCGCGACACCCGGCTCATTGTACATAGTTTTTAGAAATCGAAATGTTTTGTTTGGAAAAAAATGGCATTCTTTCGTTGTGTACGAAAATTGATGCAGTCAATTTTGTATTTTAGTGAAAAAAAATTGTTCTTTATTTACGTTGGGCAAGCCTTTATATTGTAAAATATAGGTTTGTTTGTTTGTTTATTTGTTTATTTAGCACAAGCTCATACATTTATACACGGTGTCCGGAAACTCGTAGTACAAGAGGGAAACTGGTAAATCTACATCACATTCGGAGTCGATTTGTGATATAACTTTTTTGATTTGAGCTTTCGTTTTCGAGTAAATCGGGTCCGAAGTTGGAATTTTTTTGGTTAAATTTGAAAAAATTGTTCACTGGGGGGTTGATTTCAGCTGTGTAATGTCTTATAAAATGCATCGAAGGGTAAACCGGGCTCAAAAGTTTTTTTAACCCCTTTTTTTTCAATTATTTCTGGCTTTTACCCTTCAAGGGTGTTCGAGGCCATCATTTATAATTACAGAGAAAGGAAAAGTGATTTTATATATTAATTTTATTTAAATGTGCAAATTTCAGAATTTTATGGAAGATTGAGTTGCCGAAAAAATGGAAAAAATAGAAAAAAAATATATTAAAATCAAAATGCTCAGATCGATTTTTGGGTTCTCTACGTGATGTAGATTCACCAGTTTCCCGCTTGTACTACGAATTTCCGGACACGTTGTATACATAATTTATCAAAAAAATTTAGGTAATTTTATTGTTTTTATTAATGAGTAAAACCTCATTGTTATATTCGTAAGTTGATATGGTCGAATTAGATCAGTGATTAGAGCACTTCACCGGCAAGGAAGAGGTCCTGGATCCAATTCCTAGATTTAACTGCGTTTTTTTCTGTCTTTTCTGTTACACATTTGTCGTTTGAGAGTCGTTAATTTT
This sequence comes from Limnephilus rhombicus, assembly GCA_929108145.2. Taxonomy (NCBI): domain Eukaryota; kingdom Metazoa; phylum Arthropoda; class Insecta; order Trichoptera; family Limnephilidae; genus Limnephilus; species Limnephilus rhombicus. Next base: position 20,002,667 of record OV815290.1, on the reverse strand, counting down.
GTCTTCAATGATTAAATTTTATTGTGATTCTTTTTTATGAAAAAATGTCAGAATTTTCACTACAGGAAAAAAAATCGATACTTGGAAAAATCGTAAAATTATTTTCAGTATTTTGATTACGCCTGTCAATAACAGAGGTAGAAACTTTGTAAAAAAATGTAAAAAATGAATTATTTAATGTACGAAGAAACCGTTCACAAAAAACTGATTTTAGTATATACTCGTAATATAAAAATTGCAAACAAGAAAGTTAACAATTTTTTTTTAATGTAATATTTCGCAATAGAATCTTCTCCTGTTTCCCCTCCCAACTTCCTTCAGCCTTGCATCATCCCACAAATGGGAATGCCATAGTCCCACTGGCGTTGGGCAGTTGGAACTCATTTCAGTGTGCTGAGTGCAACATTTGCTTTTCTTTTCTGGTCGCAAACAAAATTTACGCAACAATCTCCAGCACACTAGAGACTAGAGGCCTCTGGAAGTTACCTCATATACCTGCTTTAGCCTGTGGTAGATACTCTCAGTATCGCCCTGGTGAAAGACCAGCATTCGAAATCTAAACATTGCTAGAAATGACTAGTCGAGTTTTTGTGACCAGATCTAAATGTCTTTCCAATCTTCCTCTCATTGACAACCTCTAACCACGAGTTCTACAAAATATTAGATACCTACTAAAAACAACAATGTTTCGTCTCACTTTGTTTTTTTTTCACAATGTATATTTTTAGAAGCTCCTTAGCTTATGATGGCAATTATGTTGCGACCTGAAAATACATAATTGCATTGCTGACGGAAAATATTCAACCACTGAGATACCCCAATGCCATATTGCCATAGCCTTACTGACTTTGTGAGGTTGGGACTCTTGTGCGTGAAAAACCAAAAAAATAACCATTCTTATTCATATATTGTCTCACAAATACTCATATTCATATATTGTCTCATACATGCTCTTCTGTTGGTCTTGGCATTGCCCAAATCAAGTATTTGATTCACTTGACCGTTCCATATCTTCCTCAGACATCCCGACTGAAATAAATCAAAATTTTGTATTTTTGTTGCAGTTTGGTCCGAACAATCTGCAGATGGTAACTTCTCCCACCACCATGGAGGAAGAAAACGACCAAGGAACCTCGAGTGTGCCGCACATCCCGCAGTATAAAGTCATCAAGCGTAAAGATGCGCCCAAACTCCTATCCCCCCTCTACCTGAGGAAGGTCAACGACTCCTCCTCACAGACCCCTCGGGGCTCCATCAACATGCCCCCCGCCACCTGGCAAATTGGCAACCCGTCTACCGACTCCCAAAGCAACGTTGCCCAAAATCTAGAAAGCAACGCCGGATATGTCATTCTAAATCCAGAAAGCAACACAAACTCTCAAAATTGGGAAAGCAACACCAGCGGATGCTCTCAAAACCAGGAAACTAACACTGATCAAAATCAGCAAAGTAACACGATGGTTCAAACAGTTTCGACAGCGCAGACAAACAAACTATCCGCGCACAACTTCGTCAATTACGATGGCAATATTAACGGCAATAAAGTGATTATTGTGAAAAATTTACAGTCTGCCGGAATCAATAACATAGACTCAACGTCACGAGGCGTCTACAAGGGGGTTACGTCGGCGAACAAGGCGTGCACGATTGTCGGTCCTTTTGACACGCAGGCTACAGAAGCGGCCGTGCGATCTATCACTCAGCCGAATATTACGCAGAACCCGGAACCTAGTCCGTCTAGCAAACCTAAATTGTATCCCAACGCTTATCCCATCATTCTGCCGCCTATGAAGCATAACGTGCCTCAGAACGTGTCGCCTAAAAAGGGAATAAGCGCGACGAGCACTCCGTATTCTGGGCTATCGAGGAAAATAACGGCACCTGTTCCTCCGACAACTGTTGCAAATACGGACACGGCTAAAAGCAAGAATCCAGGTATTGCTGTGGTGCGTAACCAAGTCGTCAATTATAATATTCACTACTCTCCCGCTATTAACGCCGTGGATACTCCGGCGGTAAATTCAAATGATCCCTCGGCTAAATCCACAGTGGTGAAAAAAGGGTTGAACGATGTCGTAGGGGCGAAACGAAAGATCTTGGTACTGCCGAAGAACATGGTGACTGTGGATCCCAGGAAGAAGATAATCCTTTCGCCGGAGCCGAATCACAAGGCTCTGGGTTCGCCGGACGGTCGTTTTGCTTTCTCCCCGATCTCGGAAGGGTCAGGGACGGAGCAAGCATCCGAGATCCGATCGAAGATGGAATCTACGGAAGCGGCGAATATTCTCGTCCAATTGTCTAACATGGATCCTTCGCTGGCGGTGAAACGAACATCGGGAAATTCTACAAATTCGCTGACGAATGGTTCTTTTGCTTACGCACAGTCCACGATTGCGAATTCATCGGATAATGTGCCATCTACTGCGAAGGCAGAATCTCAAGACACGGCCGCTCAGATCTTGACTCCGAATCGTAATAACAGTCAGCAGAACTTCTCGAACGATGACGATGTGTGCGTAGTTCCGCAGCAGGCGACAGAAGTTGAAATATACGACGACGATGATAGGAAGAGCGTGTTTAGTCTTGACGATTACGGCCTCACTGAGACTGTAAGCAGTGCGGATGCTTTGAAAAGCCTCATCGGCTATAAAAACTACAATATTTTGCTCTCTGCTTTGTGCGGTATTAAAGACTTAAGCACGAAGTCTCGCGCTTTGGCTGCGTTCTTCTCGGTGAACAAAGAATACAGAACTTCGCATTGTCAGACCATCGAAGCTGAAGTGAACCCAACCGGCTTGTCTCAATCGACGGTACAAGTGGCGCAAACATTGCCACTTGAAGCGGCGCAAAAGAAAAATTTCAATAAGGCGTCTTTTCAAACTCAAACCACTCCACAGAAACCAGTCAAAGATGGCGGAACTCAATGTTCGCCACAGAAAGAATTCGTGACCCAAGGCCAAAAAAGGGTGAGAAACAACCAAGGACAACGATCTCCACAGAAACTCGTTAAGGGTACTCAAGGTCAACCTTCACCACAGAAACAAGTTAAGGGGATTCCAGGTCAACTTTCACCACAGAAAGCAGTCAAAGACTGCCAAGTTCAGCCACAGAAACAGATAATTAAAGATGTTCGTAGTGGAGACAGTTCACCACAGAAGAAAGCAAACATCACATTGAATGGTAGTGTTACATTAAAGACAGTGAACAGAATGAAAAATTCTAATTCTACGCCAGCAAAGCAATTGGAGCAAATGAAAAATATCAACATTTCACCTCTGAAACAACAAAATTCATCCGATGGCGCTGTACCTCAAACTCTTCAATTTTCCCCGCACTTCAAAAGTTCAAGTTTGACGACTGCCGCTAAAATAAGCAACGAAAAGGACCGGCAGCTCTTGGAGAAAGTGTCTGGACTCAAAGGAGTGACGGTTTCGGCGAATCGAAAACCCGCGGTTGCGCACAAGCCCCCACAAGCTGCAAACAAATCGCCTCGTACTCAAAACAAGTCGTCGCGTGCCCCAAACAAGCCGGCGCGAGGTTCGGTCAAGTCGCAACAACCCGAAACCAAACCGTCCCCGGTTGGAAGCATGATTGTGAACAAGTCACAGCTAGATGTCAGCAAGTCACAGCAGATTGCAAACATCTCTCAGCCTGTTGTGAATAAGTCACAGCCGATTCAAAACACCTCCCAGCTGATTGTGAGCAAGCCACAGCAGATTAACTCCCAGCCTATTGTAAGCAAGCCACAGCAGACTGCGAGCAAGCCACAGCCGAGTAAAAGCATTTCGAGCAAATCACAGCCGATTGCAAATAATTCGCAACAGACTCTGAACGTTTCACAGCCAGTTGCTAGCGAGACGCCACAGGCTGAGCCCCAGCCATCGCAGGTTGCAAAGAAGCCATCGCGGGCCTCAAACAAGTCGCCGCGAGTTGAAACAAAGACGGCACCGGTGGTAAGCGAGGCCCGTGACGATACGGAGCCAATCGCACCGCAAATCGCGACAAGAGTCGATACACCAGAGAAAAGCATGACTCCCAGACTAGAAGATGTTATTCAACACGATAAACACGGCTTAATGTAAGTAACCACTGCATCATTTATATTTAATAACTAGCTGGTTCCCGGCATGCGTTGCAATCCCATATTCAATGCTATATAAAGAAATAAATTGTTTCTCCCCACATGTCCCGTGCGTCCCCGTTTCCCTCATGCGTTCCCCTTCCACCTTCCCCGCCCTCCCTCTCCTCTCTCCTGCTACCCCGTCTCGTCAACCCCCCTCTCGCGTTCCATATATTCAGTCCCAGTACATTCTGTTTTCAAACAGCTCACGTGCTGCCTATTACAATTTTTTTATTAAAATATTCATCTTTCATATCAATCAAATTTGGTACCTTACATAACTACCTATTTAAATTATCTATAATTCTTGATTCAATTCAAAGTAGTAGGCGAGTACTTCAAATAAATTTATTAATTGAAAGACTTTCGAAAATTGAATTTTAATTAAACAATCCATGGTTTGCAAAATGTTATTCTCGATTTTTTACATTTTTGACAGTTTTGCAAGAGTTTTTGTAATGATTAAAAAACTTTTTAGATTTGTATTGTCATGTGGTTGTAATAATCCTGAAACCTTTGCGGGGTTTTAAAGAAGGTATTTTTAAAGTTTCAAACATTTCCTAGCAATCATAAACAACTTACATGCATACACATAAGCAAGAATATTTTGATATTTATACAGGGTGGCGCAGATGGATCGGGTGGTTTTAAAATACTTGTCAAACTGTCAATTTTAAAGGTATTGGATTGAAATAAAGTGCAAAACGTGTAGTTACAATGGAAGTTTATTAACACAAAATTTGTAAAGTTAGTTTTTAAAAATTAGATCCATCAAATGCCCTCCTTCTCGAGCGACGCATTCTTGGAGTCGGTCCTTAACGTTCCGCATTGCCCGCTCAAGCACATCACCAGGAATTAATGTGATTTCGTTGTGAATTGCTGCCTTCAACTCCTGAATGGTCCGGGGTTTGTTCATGTACACCCTTGCTTTTAAATAGCCCCATAAGAAGAAGTCACATACCGTGAGGTCCGGTGAGCGAGGGGGCCAATGGAGATATCCATTACGGGAAATCAAACGGCCAGGGAACAGAGCGCGTACAGCTTGCATTGATATCCTAGCGGTATGTGCAGTTGCCCCGTCTTGTTGGAACCACATATTGTCCATGTCGTAATTGTTCTCTTCAAGTTGTAGGAGAAGAAATTCTTCAATCATGTTCACATAACGCTTTTTTCCCGCCAAATTTCGGACCGCCGGCTCGACCCTTTATTAAATATTTTTATATGAAATGATAAAAAAGTGAGGTGACAAAGTGTTTATTATACATTTATACAATAGAATAAGTATTGTTGTTTACATAATCTGTGATTTTAGTACCGTTTTCACATAAAAACATCACGTGGGTCATTTTTACATTTTTCAATGTTTGCATTCTAAATTTTAACATTTACAAATGTTAATATTTATTTGTAATGCAATAATTCGAACGCTTATTTTGTAACCTTTCTAAAACAGTTTTTACTATTCGGCTGCATTCAGAAATGTTTCATTTATAGAGCTTTAATTGTGAAGCGGTAATAACACAAAGTTTTCGTAAAATGTCATTTCGTTTGAGACATCTCAAGCGAATATTCGCGAAAATTCGGAGTGGTTAAAAATAATATAAAGTGAAAGATTCTCTCAGTATCGCCCTTATGTAAGACCACCATTCAGAATTCACTGTTTCTCCATAGATCTGAGGAATAATGAACTAATAGCGTACTAAATGTATATATTTTTTTAAGTAAATTGTTTTTCATAAATGACAAAAATGACTTATTTAATCTAATCTGCGGGTGTATTATTTATTTATCTGCTAAATATATATTTTTATCTGAGTTCAGCTGAGCAACTGAAAACATCAAATATATTATTTAGCATACAAACATGTTGACTTCAATTGAAATGTTGTTTGAAATGGCTTTAGCCGTGTTTAGTGACCAGATCTTTTCAGATCAGATCTTCCCCACTTACCTCTACCTCATCTCATTCCCCTCCCTGCTGTCTTCAGCCTCACAACATACCCCGATTGGGGATGCCATATATTTTCTCTCTCCTTTCAATACCCATATGCACTCTGTCATCTCCTGAAAAAGACTTTACACACAGCATACCCAAGGATGATGTAGTAGGCCTTCAGGGAAATTATTTTCCTCAAACTCAAGCCTCACAACATACCCTAATTGGCGATGCCATGTATTTGCTCTCTCCTTTCAAGACCCATATTCGCTCCTTCATCTCCCGAAAAAGACTCACCACAAAGCATCCCCAAGTATGACATTTTTTTTTTTTTTACATGAATACCGCACAAGAGTCCCAACTGCTCCTGTCTGGAGCCAGTGGGACTATGGCATGAATGGTGGTCTTACACCAGGGCGATACTGAGAGTATCCTCCACTCTGGAACGTGCCGCAAATATACTATATATTATTTTGAATGAATAAATTGTGAAATACACAAATTAACAAATAGAATTTATTTGCCACACCGGGATTCGACCCCGCGACCTTCGGAATGCTAGTCAAGCGCATTACCGCTGCACTCTGCCGGCCGTCGAATACATAGGCCTTGAGGGATATTATTTTCCTCAAAGCCTCCTGTGTCGAGTAAATATTAAATTAAAAAAACAACATGTGTGCAGTTCACAGACGGTAGAAGTGAAACCTTCAGAAAACCAAAGTAGACAAGAGCGGGGAGGCTACGAAGCACCGCCCAAAGAGGAGACCGAGATAATAGGAAACGCTGTATAATGTATTCTGTCACATTCTCTCGCAGGCTTAATCCTATTGATGTATTATGTTTGTCTCCTTTTAGTGTCGCTTTTTCGTTTCATCGTGTTTCAAATCACAACGGTGCTAAAGAAGTTTTCACTTCAAAAATGAGGGATATAACGCAGAAGTGAACGGCATGAAATGCACTTACGGTTTCTTGGTTCCTTTCCCATAATTCGTGGTTCGGCTTGCACATTTTTTCTCTTGACCTGTTTATACGCAGCCTTATCTGAACTGACGACATCAGTTTTCTTTCAAATCGTTTTAGGTCACATACTAGTAATTCTAAATATTTTAACAAATCTATGTATGTAATTTTAGGTACAAGAGAGTGTTTGGATTACTCAGTCCTGGTATTGTTTCATAAACAGGATTTTGGAACGAATAACTCTCGAAAATATATGAAATTCAATGAGGTCAATTAAATCAGGACTGTCTATTCTACCATTTACAATTTTGTACATAAATATTAAGTCAGATATAATTATTCGAGACATTGAGATACTGAAAGAAGGGTGAATGCCGAAAACTCCATTAATGAAGGACTGAATGCCGTTGGCACTAATAAAAAACTGTCAAAAGAAGTGAAGCTAGCCGTCTACAATGGAGTCCTGGTACCTAATCTGATGTATGGTAGTGCGGCATAGAACTGGCAGAGGAAGGATGAAAGTAGACTGAACGCTGTTTAAATTAGATCTCTGAGGCGTATGTGTAGTAAAACAATGTATGATCTATGAGAAATGTGGATATCCGCAAAGAATGTAAGGCTGATGTAAGTGTAATGAGTAAGATTAAGAAAAGGACCCTCAGATGGTTTGGGCATGTAGAGCGAATGAACGAAGAAAGTAGTGTAAGAAGAATATACGACACAAATGTGAATAGTAGAAGAAGTCAGGGACGCCCGAGGAAGACAAGGCACGATCAAGTGAATCAGATACTTGAGTCGGGCCATGTCAAAAGTCAGAATAATAGAAGAGTATGTACGAGACGATGTATGAATGTGAGTGAGGCAAAGAGTGTGTGCCAAGACCGAGTTGTTTGGCGGTCTGTCCTCACTGCCTACCTCTGTGGGGAAATGGCGTGATGGTTAGTTAGTTAGTTAATTCTTCGATCTGAGAGTCTTAATAAATTTTATTCTTTCGTCAAGTAATTGTGTTTTCAATGGGAAGGGTTTAAAATTAGGAATTTATGTTGAATTTTTTCAATTGAATCTGAATGTATTATAAAATGGGGGGGACCAGATCGAGGAGTTATCCTCGATCTTTCTTAAAACTAATTACATATTTTTTAAATTCAGTTAGAGTGGAATAAGCAAAGTAGATGTTTTTGTATTGCAGGAAAATCCACAGCGCAGTACTGAACGGTACTTTGTTTGACATCCGTCACTGCGCTGAAGAACTCCACTCCCTGGGATTGTCCATCGATCAGAAGACCACTCCTGATGGATATGTGAGTTATTTTTTTAAATTTATTGTTAACACATTTCAACAGGTGAAAACAAGAAATCCGTTGGAAAAAAATGGAATTTGTTTTAAATCCATATATCTTCCAAAATTACATTTGAATGAATTTACTTGGAAATATTATTCAACACAAAAGACAAGGCGATAATTTTCCTCATCTTGTATCACGTATATGTACATAATAAATATTTTTTTTACGTGAGATTTATATTACAGGCATGCTCAGAAACTAACTAAGTTTACTGGGACCATAACGGGCTGTGGTTTTTTTGTTTTTTTGTGGGTTGGCGGTACTGAGTGGTAGAGGGGGGTCTGCTGACCAGAACGAGCATCGCAGGAACATGGTAGTACGTAAACTCACGTTGTAGTGTCCAATTTGGTGAAAGATGTCGACAAAAAATCCCGCCAAGTGCTGTGATCCGCTTTTACTCATGGAAGGAATAACACCTACATGAAAAAAAGGTGAGGATTTCTGAGCTCTATTGTGACTGGAGATGATAGTAGGTGACTCATTACACGCCTGGGAAAAAAACAGTCACCCTTGGGAATGCTGTGTGGAGGGTCTTTTTAAAGTTCTGAAAAGGAAATAGGTATGAGGGGTGGGTGGGAACATAGGGGTCAGGGTATTGTAGTACGCAAGTACATCAGGCGCAAGAATGAGAAATTTTTTAATAGCCGCTTTTGTAATGTTGGCAGCCTTCTATAATGAATTGTTTGTCCCTCAGACGGCGCTCCACATGGCGCTGATCCGGCGCAAGAACGCCGACGTGCTGTACATGCTGCTCAGCCTGGGCGCAGACCCCTCGGCCAACAATCACCGAGACCAGCCCTCTCTGCTGCTGGCAACCAAGCCGCGCGCGCTCAAGCAGGGCGTGCCGGATGCTCCCCCACCGCCTTTCCTCGGTTTGCTTGCCGCCACACAGCCGCACGTCGTCGAACAGGTGTGCCGGCAGACGGACAGCCAGGGTTAGTTGATTAGACTATTCATTTGCCGGATTCTGTATTTAATCCCTCCTACAACACGGGTCTCTTCAAGAAGCTAATTCTAGAAGTGATGGTCGCAAATAGTGATATTAATTTTTGTATTTCTGTTTTTTTAGGTTTGACGGCCATCATGCACTGTGCCCGCCACGGCTGGGCTGATGAGCTGGAGCTGTTGCTGGAGCACACTCCTCGCAGTGTGGTGACTATGGCACACCATCAGACCGGACAGACCCCTCTGGACATGGCCATGGCTTGCTGCGCAGGTACATCAGAAGCTTATAATCTTTTGTATTTGGGAAGTATGTTTACAAGAGATGGAAAGGTTGAAATTGAAAGGAGGGCAAAGGCAAGTAACTCTGTTAATGGAGGACTGAAGGCATACTTGGCACTGATATAAAATGGACCAAAAAAGCGAAGCCAGCAGCCGACAGTGGAGGACTGATACTTACCCTGATGTATAGCAGTGAGGCTGGATTTAAAGAGGAAGGGTGAATGCTGTAGAAATTAAATCCCTGTGTAGTAAAACTATGTGTGACCGTGTTTAAAATGTAGTGATTAAGGCTGGTGTAAGCGTAATGGATAAGATTAAGAATGGGACGCTTAGATGATTTGGGCATGAAAAGTGGATGAACGAAGTATAAGGAGATTAGAATCTTGTGGCGGTCTATCGTTTTTGCCTACCCCTATGGAGAAACAGCATGATAGTTAGTTAATCATTAGTTCTTTATCTTGCAATATTTTACAGTAGAGTTTTAGCTCATCAGCAAATAATAATTTATTTTTTTTTTACTTTATTGCACACAGGAGGCCCTGGGAAAAATAAATTCTGCCTGTGTCATCTTTGGGGATGCTGTATGGAGGGTTTTTTTAGGAAAAGGAAAAAAAAGGTGGGAAGGAAAAAAGGTATGAGGAGTGGGTGGGAATCTGGGGGTCAGTGTGTCCAGGAGAGGCGGATGCGTGAATCCATCCCTCCCACTGCGTTGTAAAGCAATGATTCAATTGAGTCAGGCTGGAGAGATCAAAATATCTCCCTAAACCACTCTCTCCCGATTCGGCCCGCCACGATGGGCAGATGGGCAGACGCATCTGCCACCAAGTCCTAAACAAACCTCATCCCCATAAATCCGGGCACCCCTGCTAAGTCACTGAACGTACTGAACCACTTGGGGTGACCTGTGGCAGAGGTGTTGGTTATCCAATAAATTTATTTATTTATTTATTTATTTATTTATTTAATACAAACGGCATAAGTATGCCATAAACATTAATTACATGTCACAAATTCATATTCAAAATATTAGTAATGGTAAAACAGTGTATGTATAACAGTTAATTGTGACGATACATTGGGAAGTGACACCAGAGATACATTTACATGCAAAAATCTATAATAGAAATAAAATTAATAGTGACTAAAAAAATATGATAGCATAGCCGTCTTGTACCTCTGTTCCGTGCAGTTAAATAGATCTATCACATCTGCATATCTATTAGTAACTTCATGCAACCTAGGTAAAAGTGAGTGTTTCGTATACTCAGTCCGATTATTGTTACATTTAAAAAGGGTTTTAGAACGAGTGGTTCTCGTGGGAATATGAAATTCAATGAGCTTAGTTAGATCAGGACTGTCTATTCTACCATTTACAATTTTGAACATTAATATTAAGTCTGATATAATTCTTCGATCTGACAGTCTTAGTAAATTTAATTCTTTCATCAAGTAATTATAATTTATGTTTTCAATGGGAATACCGAGGTTAAAATTAATATATCTTAAGAATTTGTGTTGAATTTTTTCGATTGAATCTGAATGTATTTTAAAATGGGGGGACCAGATCGAGGAGTTATATTCGACTTGACTACGTACTAAGGATGTATACAAAATTTTTAAAGTTGAAATATTCTTGAAACCTCTGGAATTTCTAAGAACGAAGCCAAGCATTTTGATACCTTTATTATAGATTGAGTTTATATGGGATATGAAGTTTAATTTAGAGTCGAAAGTTATGCCCAAGTCACTAATTTCTTCGACAGAGGTAAGGGTAGAGTTGTTAAGTTCATAAGGATGAATAATTGGTTGACTTATTCTGTAAAAACTTATTGAATAACACTTATTTATGTTCAGATAAAGTTTGTTAATAGAGCACCAACTAATTAATTTGTTTAAATTATTTTGTAGACAGGCACAATCTTCAGCGGTTTTTATGATTTTAAATATTTTTAAATCATCTGCAAAAAGCAATACATCTACATCTTTATCAAATATGTCAACAATATCATTTATGAACAATAAAAACAAAATTGGGCCTAAATGGGATCCTTGAGGTACACCACTGGTAGCTATAAATTGATTGGAATAGAACAAATTAATTTTTACAAGTAGAACTCTATCAGATAGATAGCTTGCAAACCAGTCTAAAAGTTTTCCGTCAATACCGAGCTTACGTAGTTTAACCAGTAGAATTTTATGGCACACTTTGTCAAAGGCCTTGATAAAATCTGTGTATATGGAATCGACTTGAGTTTTGTTAGCTAATGCATTTGATATAAAGTTTTCATATAATGAGAGATTTGTCAGAGTTGACCTGCCAGACAAAAATCCATGTTGATTTGGAACAATGAGATGGTTAATATATGGGGAAATTTTATCAAGAAGTAATTTTTCAAAAAGTTTCGGAATTATAGATAGCTTACATATAGGTCTATAGTTAGTGACATCACTTTTATTACCCTTTTTTAGTATAGGTGTTAGATAACAACGTTTCCAAATGTCCGGGAAGCAACCTGTATCAAGCGATTGATTAAACAATAGACAAATCGGCTCAGCCAGTGAAGCAATGCAATTTATGAGAATATTGGGGTGCACGTTATCAGGTCCGGCCTTTTTGTTTTTGTCTAGAGATTTAATTTTAGATTTAACGTCGTTTATATTGATGTGTACAGCAGGAATATGCATGCTCTCAATAAGGGAAGGTGGTGGTATGTAATTTTCTGGGATATCTTCGTCATATACACTTTTGAAGTAATCAGCAAAATAGTTAACCTTAACTTTCATATCAGTGCTACTCTTATCTTTGAAGTGCATTGAAATGGGTAAACCTTGTTTGTTTTTTCTAAGAGAGTTTACATGTGTGAAAAAGTTTTGTATATTAGAGGGTATAGATTTTTCGATTCCATTTATATAATTATAATATGATTTTTTTGACAGTTTTTTACATTGAGTTCTGTAATTGTGAAATAACTTATAGTCGTTAAGGGATTTAGATTCTTTAAAGTTTTTGTGTGCAGTTTTTTTGCAAATAATCAGGTTGATTAACTCGCTGTTGAACCATTTCGGGAACTTCGCTTCTTTGAAATGTGAAAGTGGTACATAGTTTTCAATGGCCCTGTTGATAATTGTGTAAAAAATTTCAAGATTGTAGTTAATATTATTGTTGGGGTGAAGAAATGACCAGTCTTCATTTTTAAGATATTGGTTCATATTAGGATAGTCAGCTTTGGAAAAATTATAAGTAAAGTTAGGAAGAATAGTTGTGTCGTCTGGTGAGTTATTCAACAAGATAGTTATGCTTAAAGCGGGGTGGTGGCAGTCTAGGGGGAGGAGCTCGTCAACTGATTTAACAATGTGAATTGAGAGATCACTACAGAACACTAAATCCAGCAGCCGGTTATTGGTATTGTAAACTTGATTTACTTGATGTAGAGCGAGTAAGTTCGTCATATCTATTATTTCACGAGCATTTTCTGGTAGGCTTAAGTTGTTATAAGAGGTTTTATTCATCCAATCAATGCTAGGGGTATTATAGTCACCAAATAAAATTGTTAATGGTTAAAATTATTCAGGAAGAGTGAGTGATGATCGAGCCGCCAATATCGTTAATAAATAACTAAAACAAGAGCGGTCCCAGGGTGATCCCTTGTAGGACTCCAAAAAACCAAGATTTCAACAGAACAAGAAACATTAGCCTAAATATATTATAGAATCGACAGCCCTGAAATTCTGGCCACAATAAAATTATTTGTACCTTCCAAAAATACGAGACAAAATTCCACGTTTTTCTGTGACAATTTCAAAACAAATTATCAAGCGCACATATCCCTAAATCGAATACAAAATTTTGGTAATAAATTTGGTAATGTCGTTGATATATTTAGAGATTCCGTAGCAGTGCTTAAACGAAATCTACATAAACACTTTGCTGAAATGTATGACTTCACCATTCCATAGTGAAAAACCCTTTTTAGCTTCTATTTATTTCACTCTTTTCTTTTAGACTTTTAAACTTTAATATATATATGTAACTTTACAAATTAATATTGTAATTTAATTTATATTTCGATTATGCTTAAGTCCCTACTAATGCTGATTAATTTCAATCCCGTTATTTTTGTTTGTAAGTACAAAAAAAAAACTGTTCTCCATAATGGTATTCTATATTATTTGTAAAACATTTATGTAGGTACTACACATATAATAATTATTTTATTCATATATGTACTTAAACTTTTATATGCCATATAGTTAATGTAATAATACTAATAACAATGTATGTAAAAGCCCAATGGGCGTTTAAATAAATAAATAAATAAATAAATAATAACTTGAACCTTTTTTAATTTGTTTCAGATCTTCCAAAGGGAACATGCTTGGATTCCGCAATCCGCTGCGTGCAACTGCTGAGGAATGCTCTGGGCATCATCATCGAGGAGGAGGTCAAAGAATACCCTGTGCAGAAGGTCAGACCTTGCAACTTGAGCATCAAGTACGCTCCGGCGCCTGAAAATATCCTCACTCCTGCCAGAGAAAAAACTGAGGAAGCTAACACAGAGAGTGTTAAAGCAGTTGGTGGAGAAGAAGTCCCAAAGAATAAAGAGAAGAAACCTGATAAGAGGAGGAAAGAAAACAAAAATAAAGAGAATGGTGCAGAAAAGATTCACAAAAATAAGAATTCCGAAGAAGCTGAAAAGAAGAAATCTGCCATTGGAAAACTTGATTTAAATGATCCTTCCATGATTTCTTCTCCTCAGTTTTCTCCCGTTGTTCCATTGGAAAAGCCTCAAGGAAGGAAGAGCAGCTTCAAGAACAGCAGTCGGAAACGGAAACTTAATTTGGAAGGTAGCTCTGTTGTTCCCAAAGTATCCACTCCGATTAACATGAAGGCATCAGCTAAGATTAGTAGCGTTTTGTCGAATGCTGTTAAAGTCGATGTTATAAAAGAATTTACACATTCTGATATTGTGACAGAGGTTGAATCCAAAGATATCAAACCCAAAGTAGATGTTAAAACCAAGCCTGTTGTTAAGAGTCCTGTTAAATCTAACCCAAGTTCAAAACGCAGGAAAGTGATGCAGCAGAAAAAGGACACGGCCCTGGAATCGCACGGAACTGTGAAAAGGATGATCTTGGATGTGGGAATTGAAGTTCCAATAGACACGGTCATCAGTGGGCCTGATCACCAGGTTCTTAGAGAGGTTTCTCCAGTCAAAACCAAGAACAGAATCAACATTCTAGACAAAATCAACACGGAACAAGACAATTCTGTAATAAACAAGAAGACTCCCACTGTTACCAAATCTCGGAGGAAGAGCGTAGGAAATAAGAAAGATGTTGAAAAAGCTAACAAATCCGCCGTTCTCATTAATCAAAGCGGTGATGTTATCGGAGATTGTCATGTGGAACCACAAGGTCCCATCACAGGAGACTTGGAGAATGCAAACCCTTTGATTGTTGGAGATGTGTTGCCTTTAGAGGCTTCGGCGCCCGAAAATAATGTTGATAGTATCGTTGCTGCCTTCGGTAATGAAAACGCTATCAAACCAAAGAAAGGAAGGAGGAAGCAACTCAAATGTAAAATTAAAAAAGTGATTCAGAAGAAAACACCAGCCAAAACCATCAGCGTCGCAAAAGTGGCTGGAAATAAAGTCGGTAAAAAGAAAATCACTTCTATTGTTGTGAGTGCTGCGGAAAAAGTTGGTTTGACGAAAACAGTTATACCAAGTCCTAAAGAAAGTGATGTTATTGCCATTCCTAAAGCTGTGAGTCCAGTTAAAAATATTCTCGATATTCCACCCTTAAAACCACTTTGTAGTAAATCCGTAATTCATGTGAATTTAAATAATATGAGGTTCAGCAGTACCTATGCTGAAATCAGGAATGATAAATACATCCAACCAAAGGTGATCATCAGCAAGATTATCAACAGATCCGTCAGGGATATCTTCTCCAACACTCCCGGTGATGTTCCCATTGTGGAAGTCGACGAGGAGTTGATTGACTATGATACCGTTACTGCAGAAAACGGAAGACCTTTTGTGGATTTGACCGATGATAATTCGATGTCAGAATTTCCAAAAGAAGTACCGCTGGAACTTCGTCAAGATTCGGTTTTAACCGATGATGAAGGTTTGAATCTGCCATCATCTGAAGAGCTGCCCGGAAAAATCAATGAACTGGCGCCTCTTGGCGATGTGGACTGCGACAAAACTCCAAAAACTGGTAGCGGTCTAAAGCGAAAGTACAGCACGCTAAAATCGCAGAATAACAGCTCTTTCAAAATGAAGTTCAAACTCAACCTATCCAAAAACGAAATAAAAAAGATACATACTAAAAACAGCCGGCAGAGTAAAAAATCTAAAAGTAGTGAAACGCCCACTAAAAAAACACCAGTCAAAAGAGTCTCAAAAACAGGAACAAATGAAACGAAAGAAGCAAAATCTGAGTTAAATGTGTCAAAAGATAGTACAACAGAAGCACTCAACACGAGTGAATCAAAACTTTTGAAAAAAAAAATTAAAAACCCTTCCGTTGTTAAGAGTGCAACAAAAAAAACTAAACTCAACACAAGCGGTAAAGTAAAAAAATCACCGGGTCCCGCCACACCTAAAAATAAGAAACTTCTTGCAGGGAGTCACGTGGTTAGTCCTCTTACTGCCCTGAAGAAGTCTGTAAACTCGAAGATTCGAAGAAATTCATTGGGAACTATAGATCAGGACTTGGAAATGATCAACAAAGCGGTTAAAGATCAAACACAACCTGACAGACCACCTCCCGTATTGTCATACTTGTCACTATACCACAATTGAAGGCTCAATATAAGAAGTTATGTTTACATCTTTGTTGTCTGATGTCCTGGTAGAAAAAATCGTAAGACTTTTGTGGTATGGATTTACGGAACCACAGGACTTTTTGTTTGATGTCACTTTCCCTTGTCGTATGCATCCCAGAGTCATTGCCTCTGGAGTTGCTTTTCTCAGCGTTGTCTGGGACGAACTGGACGTCTTCTCCTAGAACTGCCGAAAGTATTTTAAACAAAGGTCATTCTGAGTGCATGCCCGAATTGTTCCATGCCGAACTTTGAGCAATCGATTTTGTGGAATTTTAAATTTTGTAACGCATTTTGTGATCGATAGATTTATTTGATATTTTATGTGAAACTCACAAGAGCGTCCCCGTTTACAAATAAGGAAAATTACCAACATGGTTGGGTAATACTGTGAGTTAGGTTAAGGAAGGGAAATGTAACACATCAATGGTTTTATTCTTGAAGATTGAATCATGTTTAATTTGATTATGTTGTCTTATTTTAAACGATAGAGAGAATACACATTGACTTTTTTAGTTTTATTTTATTTTATAAAACATTCAAAGTTTTTATAGCAATTCAAACATAATAAGTTGAAAAATTATTAATAAGAATCATAAATAGGTGAGTTTTATTACAGCATTAAGAGTAGTGACAACTGTTGACGTTAAACAAAGTTTTAACTTTTAAATATATGCATAAAACCGAATCTCACTGATTTTACACTATATAAAACACACTGAATAGATAAATCAATAGAATGGCGTTGTGGTCACATCTGTGCCGGAAGTGAGTTCAATTTCATTTTTCTCTGGATTAAATTGATCAAACTTTTTTAAAAACCGAAATTCTTCTCCTAGGTGGGGTTTGCAAATCCTGCACTTTTCAAATCCTGCGGTATTGAATTTAGAAATTCTGCAGGATTTTTATTTAGGAGTATTAAATTGAAACACTGCCAGCTTTTTATTAACATTTTTTTTATTGTTTGGTATCAATTATTATATTTGATACCACATAGTCATATTGTGAAAAGACAAAATAATTTTAAGAAAATTTTTCATGTAAATAAAGTTTTTTTTTCAATCCCACACATTAAAATTGATTGGATTGCAAACCCTACTCCTGGATTCTTTTGAAATTTTGTCTTAACGTTTTTACGACGATGTCGTTAAAGAATTTGCAATACCCGTGGACAGGCAGATTTTTCGCAATTTATAAATCTCATTTTAATTGAATATAGTGTCACTTAAAAATATTCAAAGACGTGATGTAATCTAAACAGTTCAAAGATAACAAATCATATCCAACAATCAAACATTTCGTTATCTAAACAATTAAAATAATGTTATATGCTTCGTGCATAGATTTTCTCATCTGGCATGCGATCGGTTGGCATGTATCATGTATCGCAATCGTCATGACGCTCATCTCAAATGAGTTAATATTTTTCCAAGGGATCGGAAAAAAACAAACTTCTTAAGCAGGAAAACCTTACATGTGGGAAAAACTGGGCCAATTTTGGGCCGAATGACCGAAAAAACAAAACTTCTTGTGAAACCTCGAGTTCTCTCTTAACCCGGCATCAATGATGTGAAAATAATTACGCGATCAATGACCCTGGGTAACCGTGACCCGAATTTTATCGATGGGTTGTACCAAAACTGAAAGGGTTATCTTGGTTTTGAAAATTATTTATTATTTATGGGTTTTTGCTCATAAAAATAAATATATAAATAATACCAGTATATTTTATAAATCAACTTTTTATTATCTTAGTAAGAAACACGTGCAAAATCAATTATGAAAACATAACTATAGAATTTCATTTCAACTATAGGTCATATTTACCCGTTTTAACTTGACGCACGTGTATCTCCTTCCGCAAGCGGCGTCGCACTGAGCACGCCGGCGGTGCGGGCAGAAGGGGGTTGTATCTCCAGCTACTTCAGCGCTCAAGTCGAACGATTGACGGGAAAAAAAAATATGGCCGTTTTAAATCGCCTCGGGTCATTGTCACCCAGCGTCATCGACGCCGGGTTAAGAAGTTTCGTGGCTTAAGAAGTTTGATTTTTTCGGTCCCTCAGCTCAAAATTGGCCCAATTTTTCCCACATACAAGGTTTTCCTGTTAAGAAGTTTGTTTTTTCCGGTCCCTTGGAAAACTTCTTAACCCCTCCGAATTTTCGAGAATATTAGCTTTTGATGTTTTAAACGAAATGACATTTTACGAAAACTTTTAGTTATAACCGCTTCACAATTAAAGCTCTATAAATGAAACATTTCTGAACGTAGCCGAATAGTAAAAACTGTTTTAGACAGGTTACAAAATAAGCTTTCGAATTATTATATTACAAATAAAAATTAACATTTGTAAATATTAAAATTTAGAATGCAAACATTAAAAAATGTGAAAATGACTCACATGATGTTTTTATGTGAAAACGGTACTAAAATCACAGATTATGTAAACAACAATACTTATTCTATTGTATAAATGTGTAATAATCACTTTTGTCACCTCACTTTTTTATCATTTCATATAAAAATATTTAATAGAAATTAACAATGTCGGGCGCCCGTAGGAAATTTGGCGGGATAAATTATGTGTCAGACTGCGCGTCTGACAGAATGTTCTTTTTATGTATTTCTATGGACAACTTGAATAGAGATGTGCAGCATGATTCACCATCGACCTTTCACTTTTTATTTTACGGATGTAACTAAAACATTAACGGAGTTATAATGGTTTCTATGGAGATACACGCGCTGACGTGTAAACACGCTTATTGTACTTGACTGCTGTCGTATTTTCAAAGCATATATCTGCTTACGTTGCGGAGGGGTTAAGAGGGTTTCACTGTATTCCATTTAACATTAATTTTTGAATAGATTAATTGTTTTTTTAACGCATCCTAAAATTAAATATCAATTTTGAAAGCAGATAAAAAATACTGTCTCATATAAAAAACATTAACAACATTACAGACATACAATTAAAAATATTAAAACTTTGATTTCGAAAGGAGAGGAATCTTTTTACAATTGTTTTGTCGCCTATTATGCTAAAATATATGAGTTGCGCATGTACCAAACGCACAAAACTCAAGTTGCCTGTGTACAAATGACCTTATAAGTCTGTACAAGCTTGTGCCATAAATTACCCAAGAATACTGCCATCGGTGTTCTGTGTACAAAAGGTCCCAAAAAGTCTTATAAAAATCGGCGATTTTATTTCTGTTTGAAATAGAGTTACTTCTATCGCCTTACTCATAATCGCAGAATAAGATAATACCACGGTGAGGTGAAATTGTCAAACAAATTTAGCTGAAATTTGTAACCCGTTCGTATTACCGAGGTATTATCTTATTCTGCAGTTATGAGTAAGGCGGCTAGGGTTTATCTGTTCGGTGTGTTCAACTCAGTTTCCTCTTATCTTATCGTTTAGTTAATTTTTACCGGACAGGGAGCATACATTAATTACGTGAGCTCAAAATGGGGAGGGGTCCATCAAAATCTCACGTTACTTGAAAATAATATACGAAGTGGCCCAAATTTTATCTCACTAAGGGGGGGGGAGGGGTCTAGATTGGAAGAAAAACTGCTCACGTAATTAATGTATGTCCCTACATGCGATTGTTTAAGATTCTTTGAGAGAATCTCTCAGTTGAATGACTTTCACCATTGCTGGCTCAGCCTTGGTTTGTGTACTTTTTATATCTTGTTTATTTGTACTGTTTAAAATGTAAAATAAATCGATTACATATTATAAATGTCTTTTTTTATTTTTGTAATTTGTTTTACATAGTACATACAAGGATTGTCCAAGAATTAAAGATCGCTCCTCATTTTCAGGGCAGAATTAGCGTGTAGCTTAAACTTTCCCCTAAAAAATTAGCAGTGATCCGGTTCGGTAGCTGCTTCAGTGCGATATTTGCGTCCGTTTGCGATCCACACTCCGCTGTCTAACCCTGCCGCCTGCGAGGTGCGCTCAATTATTCGCTTTCTCAACTAAGAGGGAGTCTGCCCTGTTGAAGGTCGTAAGACCACAATCTTAATCCCAGAAGTCAAAAATTGCGTGCTCGTTGGGTTCCCAAGATGCTGAAGAGAAAAATCCTAAGGAAAACGCTCGGATCTCTTTTTTTTTTGGTTTTTCCAACCAAGGTGAAGTTTTTCGGGTTGAAACAAGCGTTCAGCACCTAACCCCGGATCAAAATGCAATCAATTATATGAATTGCATATTTTTCTTCACCTGAAGCAACATTTGGCCCGAAAACCTTTGGAGACCAACTAGGAAGCGGAGGGAGAGGTGATAGCATATTTGACGGTGGTGTTCTGCGATAAGGGTATCAAGGACCTTGTGCCATGGCTCACCAAGTGCAACGATGTTAGTTCCTTTTAGCGGATGAAGAGGATATATTGTTGAAAGGAATGTTCCAGATGCTGACATCTCCGATCATATTGCCGCAAGCCACCTTGTTAACACTGCAAAAAAAAAAAAACATCAATTAAAATTACTTGAGGGAATGACCAAACACAACCGAAAATATGTCATTTTTAAATCAAATTCTAAATGTGTAGACAAAAAAATATATTCATTTTTTTATGGCAATAAGGTTATACCGTTGGTGTTGGCAGATTTGTGAAATTTTCAAATAAAAATTTTATATTATACAACAAACAGTTCAAATTATATAATCATACAGTAAAGTAAATCAATAAATTATCTAGGAAAATCTACTTTACAGAATTTTAATTTTACTTCTGAAAAATTAATTTTTAAAATCTGCGCACATATTTTGCGACAAAAATACTTCAGTTTGTCTATTTATTTATGGGCTTATAAACTAATGTATTTCAGATGATTTTGCTTAGACATTTTGAAAAATTATAAATACTTATGATCAAAAATGATTGCAAAAAGTACATAATTTTATCAATTATAATATTATATATGTCGGTGGCCGATCGTAAAGTCAGACGGATCATGATGCGCCTAGCCACATTGTGATATGCCGCCATTTCACAACGTGCCGGGGCACATTACGAAAAGGCAGATTTACAACTAGGCGTATCGATCGAAGATGAACATCCGACATTCCGCCTTGCTATTCGCTTAGACACATTCAAATAAGAGTTGTAAAATGCGCCAATAGAGGCGCTACCTGCGCTTTATTTACGTTCATGTGACAATAATAATGTGCCTAACTTATATACGGTATATTGTGAAATGGCGGCAGATTACGATGTGGATGCGCATCATGATCCGCCTGATTTTACGATTGGCCGCCGACAAATATATAATTTAAAGCAAATTTTGAATGATATAAAATGCCGGCTCGCACCTATGTTCACAAATGTGTTCGCAGCATAATAATGAGAAATACGCTAAGCATCGCTCACACAGATTCTCCGTCAGTTTCAATAATGGCTGACTTATGCTATTGCGATAACTTTTACGATACTTATGCTTATGCTCAAGTGTATTTTCCGAAAGCGACCGTCTGTATATCAAAACATGACGTACCTCTTAGAGTTCAAAGCCAAAGAAGTGAAGCCACAAGGTTCGGAAGAACTGTCTGAACCCGAGGGATCCAGTCCATCTACATTCACCTCTATGCCGTTTATTACATCAAACACCTGAAACATAAAGAAAAACAATTCATGAGAGAAGGTTTATCTTTTGTACAAAAAAGTCTGTCAAGAAAGTGAAGAGATTGAATAAAATGTAACAAATTTCTTTCATTACTTTGGCAACACTGATTTTAGATCAAATTATGGCAGATTAAAAAATGTTATATTTACGATGAAGCTCTACGCAGTAATGCAAAATCATGCATTTTTGGTTTGAAAATCATGTGTTTTTGGTTTGAAAATCGTGTGTTTTTGGTTTGAAAATCATATGTTTTTGGTTTGAAAATCATGTGTTTTTGGTTTGAAAATCATGTGTTTTTGGTTTGAAAATCATGTGTTTTTGGTTTGAAAATCATATGTTTTTGGTTTGAAAATCATGTGTTTTTGGTTTGAAAATCATGTGTTTTTGGTTTGAGAATCATGTGTTTTTAGTTTGAAAATCATGTAACAATTATTACAAGCAATAATTGTCAGCCTGAAACACTCATTTACATTGAAAAATCTTTCGAGAAAAGATACTTGCCGCCAACGGGACTTGAACCCGTGTCCTTCCGATTGCCGGTCGAATGCTCTGACCACTGAGCTATGGGGGCTTATCAAATACCCGCCAAATAATTCAATATATACTAGTGTTTCATTCAACAATTACTGCTTGTTATATTTTTTCCCACCTGAAAACAACCAACTTTATTACCCTTTGTGCTATGCATAAAAATCTTGTCTAAACGTTAGTTTATAAATTAAAAAATAATAATGAAAATCATGTGTTTTTGGTTTGAAAATCATGTGTTTTTGGTATAAAATTCATATGTTTTTGGTTTGAAAATTATGTGTTTAGAATTGAAAATCATGTTTTTTTGGTTTGAAAATTATGTGTTTTAGAATTGAAAATCATGTTTTTTTGATTTGAAAATCATGTGTTTTTGGTTTGAAAATCATGTGTTTGTATGTGTTTTTGGTATGAAAATCGTGTGTTTTTGGTTTGAAAATCATGTGTTTTTAGTATGAAAATCAAGTGTTTTTGGTATGAAAATCATGTGTTTTTGCTTTGGAAACGCGATGGGTCGAGTGTCGGATTCGGCGAATTCGAATTCGGCCCGCCATGCAGGAGATGGGCAAACACATGTGCCAACGAGACCTAGACAAACCTCACCCCATGAACCTAAGCACCCATAAATGTACATAAATATATTTTTATACATTTATTTACTACTAAGTCACCAAAAGTAGTGAACCACTTGGCAGAGGTGACCTAAGGCAGGGGTGTTGGTTATCCAAAAAATGGTTAATTAAACTTAAATTGAAGGTTAGGTTAGGTTGGGGTCATTTAGTTTAGTTTGGGTTGAGTTAGGTTATATAAGGTTAGGTTGGGTTAGTTTAGATTATGTGAGGTTAGGTTAGGTTGGTTGTTTAGTTGTTGGATTGGGTTGGATTAGGTTTTCGTTATTTGTTTTTGGGGTGTTATGCCGTGTTGCTCTACCTCCTTCTTTAGCCAACGTTTTGGACATCGTTGCAGTGTCCGTAGATGTGTCACTACCGGATCTGCCCTGATGATGGACACTGCAACGATGTCCGAAACGTTGGCTAAAGAAGGAGGTAGCGCAACACGGCACAACACCCCAAAAACAAATAACGAAAATGCTTTTTAGTTTAATGCCGGCAACCCGGGCGTTTATTTTTTTAAATTATCTTATATAAACAAGTAAGTAACCCGCCTCACTACACTATATCTGTTCTGAGACGGGTACCTATACATATATTTACAGATGCATACGCTTACACACAACTATATATAAACACACTCATATGTATGTATACACACATACATGTATGCATATATACACAAATATGTATATATATACTCATATACATTTTGGCCGTGAAAATCTTAAAACTTATCTAGATTAGGTTTGTTTGTTATTTTTCTCCAATACTATTCTGTCATGGAACCGTAAGTAAAGTACACGACACATACGTACTTGTATAATAGAGAGATAAGTTTATTTATTTATTTGTAAGAAACAAACAGCTTTTACATAATATACAGTGATAAATATACAAGTGAATTGAAGTCAATCCACAGAAGTTTCTTATGCTAAAAATCGTTGGAAATGAAGTATTAATATCTTAAAATTAATGCTGGGTTAGAGGAAGAGGAATATAGGTAAAGGATAGGAGATGCTCCCGATACATTCCATACTCTCATATTAATAATCGATTGAATGCGTAACTTCATATCAATATTTCTTTAGGTTATTACTAAAAATGTCAATGCTTTGAAATTTTGTATTATATTGTGCATATACACGAGGAATTGGGGAATTTTTTTCTAATATTTGTCCAGCATGAGGGCAAATAAAATATGTAAATCGGGTTGTCGGGTTGATCTTGACGGAATATGAAAATTTATTAAATTGGTGAGCTCTGGTGAGCCCAGGCCATTATTTAGAATTTTAAACCATAGGATTTGATCAAAACTTTTGATGTATTACCTGTAACATGGCAGAGTTACGAAGAGCCTCTCCCACCACGGCCAGGACCAGAGAGTTGCTGCCAGGAAGCCAGTCCACCGAGGAGACAGCGTGGTCCAGGTATAGGACTTGCAGTGGGCTGGTCTGTCACCGATACAAACAAAACAATTATTCAAGGATACAAAGCTTATTGTAACCATGTATTCATTACACACGGTGTTCAATTCAAGTCAGTTTATTATTTTAACTTCTCTGGCTAATTTGTTCGCTTTTCGAAACAACTCATATGTCCCAAGGAAATCATTGTCTCCCTTAATATCATTAGGTTAGAAATAATATTTAAATGGTGTTAGAAAGAGAAAACTACAAGCTTTATATTCAAATTTAAAAGTTAAGGTGCCACAACCGCGCTCAATAAGAAGATGAAGAGGTATGTAATTACGAATTTTAGAGGAGCGCGCTCATATTTAACCGGTCAGCAACTTAAGCAGATATATGCGTTAAAAATATAATAGCAGTCAAGTACAATAAGCGTGTATACGTCAACGCGTGTGTCTTCATAGAAATCGTTCTAACTCCGTTATTGTTTTAATGACATCCCTAAAATAAAAAGTAAAAGGTCGATAGTGGATCAAGCTGTACATCCCTATCAAGTTGTCCATAGAAATACATAACAAGAATATTCTGTCATTTGCGCCATCTGACACATAATTTTAACCGCCAAATTTCCTACGGGCGGCTCAACCGCGATCGACATTGTTAATTTTTATTAAATATTTTTATATAAAATGATAAAAAGTGAGGTGACAAAAGTGTTTATTATACATTTATAGTATTGTTATTTACATAATCTGTGATTTTAGTACCGTTTTCACATTAAAAACATCATGTGAGTCATTTTTACATTTTTTTAATATTTGCATTCTAAATTTTAATATTTACAAATGTTAATATTTATTTGTAATATAACAATTTGAAAGCTTATTTCGTAACCTTTCTAAAACAGTTTTTACTATACGGCTACGTTCAGAAATGTTTCATTTATAAAGCTTTAATTGTGAAGCGGTAATAACACAAAGTTTTCGTAAAATGTCATTTCGTTTGAGACATTATAAGTGAATATTGGCGATTTTCGGAGGGGTTAAAGCGATAAAATCGCTGTGAAAATTGTGAAAATGTTTAATAAAATACAACTCGTTTAAAATAGAGCAAAAATCTCTTGGGGGCTGTCTAAACAGCATTAAAAGAAACACTGTGAATTTTTTCGTACATATAACTTGTAAAATAACTGAAAGAAATGTGTTTATAATAATTTGCGATTTTTATCTATCGAGAGAATTTTTTTATAATTTGCGTTTCGGCATGAGGAATGTATAGACACCGGTGTCCCCTTGGACCCTAAGGGGTTTTACAAAATAACATATATTTTTTTAAGAGCTCACAAACTTCAAAAGTTTAAGGGAGATATGTTAGAAATCGGTAGAAATTCGGGTAGCGGCGGCTTAACAGAAAAATAATTAAAATGTACACCTTTACGAAACCAAAGTTTCCGACAAAAATTATGATATTTTGGGAAATTTTTAATTAATTATTTTTATATGAAACAACAAAAAAGTGAGTCGACGATAATGTTTATAATATATTTGCCTAATTAGATATGTGTGTGTTTTTTTTATTTTATTTTTTTTCATTTACAGTAATTTTAGTTAGAAAAAACGTAAGGTGAGCCATTTTTAAAACTTTTTTATGTTTGCATTTAAAAATTTTATATTTAAAAAATTATATGTTTATTTGGAATTATAAAATTAAAAAGCATATTTCATCACCTTTCAAAACCAGTTCATAGTTTTCGGGTGCGTTCAGAAATATTCCATTTATTTGGATTTTACTTTATAGCGGAAATATTTTAACCTTCTGACAAAATGTGCCTAATTTTTGAAGGGTTCAAGGCGACTTTAAAATTTAAAAAAATAAATGTAACAATTTTTTTTTCACATTAATACTAGTCCTGGGTCGATCGATCGTTTTACACGACCCGGGTCGCTCACGACACACTGGCGTCATGAGCGGGTCGCGAAGACCCGCTCTTTTCGTGACACAAACTATGAAACTCGATTGCGCTTCACCCAGCTACTTTCTACTACCTGAGTCGAGAGAGAAGGTGGCGAAACCCGGGTGTTGACAACCCGCTCGCTCTCTCATCTATCTATCGTCGCTCGCCCCGCCACTTCCGCACCCGAAACCCAGGTAGCAGTAGTAGAGCGGTTGCGAGAAGTGGGTCGCGAGACCCGAGTTCTGACGAAAAAATGACCCGCTCGCTCTTTTGTGGTCCGTGAGCGGGTTTCAATGAGCGGGTTATTCACGACCGACCCAGGACTAATTAATACCTCACAAGAGTCCCAGCTGCTCCCGTCTGGAGCCAGTGAGACTATGGCATCCTCAACTGGGGTATGTTGTGAGGCTGAAGGTAGTGGGGAAGGGAAGGAGGTGGGAAGAGGAAGGTACCTAGCTATTCAGATCTGGTCACCAAACACGGCTAAAGCCATATCAAGCAAAGTTTCAATTGTGACTGGTGGTCTTACACCAGGAGAACGTGCTGCAAATATACTATACATATGTTTTTTTTTCACGGCCAAAAATATTTTTGTTATTAGTTTTTGGGGTATTATGCCGTGTTGCCATCATCAGGGCAGATGTGTCACACATCTGCCCTGATGATGGACACTGCAACGCTGTCCGAAACGTTGGCTAAAGAAGGAGGTAGCGCAACACGGCATAATACCCCAAAAACTAATAACAAAAATATACATATTTTATTTTTAAATAATTAATTGTGAAATAACAAAAATTAATCAAATACGATTGCGAGTCAAAAGCCTTATCGCTAGACCACGCCGGCCATCATATACCCCAGACACAAGACATTTTCATTAAATCAGTGTGAATTTGATTTTTCTAACATTTGTCACTTCACATAATATTGTAACGGACCATTAATCACCATTCTCGGCCCGTCAGCGAACGGCCAAATGACGATATTGTCCACAGAGTGTGGAAGGGATTCTCACCTGCGGAAGAGAGTAGGTGCGTATCTCTAGGTCAGCCCCCAGCGTGAGGAGGGTAAATCCGGGGGCCTTGCTGGTAAAGGAGACCCGCAGCACTGCAGAGCCGTGGGGCTCCAGGGGGAACACCAGGGGGTTCACATGGGTCGATGCTGTCAACAAATAACACACATTATAATAAGTTTTGACAGAACGATTAATTCGAGAATTACAATAATAAACTGGACCAACAGTTAAAAACCCATTCTGCAGGTTTTAGCTGCTAGGCCCTGCGGGCAGCTTTTAATTCGCCTTTGCCCAGTTTGACCATAGGAACTGGTTCCAAAAATAGCCGGTTCCTCGGATCCAGTGACAGCTAGTCACTGGGACAAAGTAACTGCGACAGGCAATGACGTCATATGTAATACACATAT
Source organism: Limnephilus rhombicus (assembly GCA_929108145.2). Classification (NCBI taxonomy): domain Eukaryota; kingdom Metazoa; phylum Arthropoda; class Insecta; order Trichoptera; family Limnephilidae; genus Limnephilus; species Limnephilus rhombicus. Next base: position 19,974,695 of record OV815290.1, on the reverse strand, counting down.
AGACACGTTGTATAATTATTCACAACTGTCAGTTACAATAATAATCATATTATCATCAATTTCTCCATATCCGGAGAGATTCACGAAGTTACAAATCCAATAGTACTTATACCTGCCAGCGGCAGGTCGTCACGAGGTCTGTTAACGTAAGTGGTGCCATATTCTGGCATTATTGGATACTTGTTTGAATTCAATTCTATTACAAAAGTTGCTTTTTAACAAACTTCAGAGATGTTCGAGGTAAAATAAATTATTAATCTTAAATTCTTAAATTTCAAACGTACAGACGTAAGCCTATTGATAACGTCCGATTTCTTAAGTGCACCCCACGGTTGAATTTGGGAGCCACCTCTGGTCTGGAGCCCTGAAATACCTTGACTCTGTGCAGAAAAGGGCGGTCTGTTTGATAGATTCTCCTTCAGGCCTCTGGCATATTCTCAATTTAGGAAGCGAGTGTGTTGGATAACCAACACCCCTGCCATAGGTCACCCCAAGTGATTCGCTATGTTTGGTGACTTACTTGGTGACTAACAAAGGACACTGAATTGCAGTCGGCTGGCAATTCAATTGGTCCCCAAGCAGCCAATCAAATTCATTTTCAAGTCCCAAGAACTTTCTCCGCGCCGCATTAAAAACCTGCCGATCATTCTGTTTTAAACTCCCGATCAAGACTCACTTGCATATCATTGTTTGTTCGCCCTTCACATTATTATTATTGTAAAATATTAAAATATAGAGGAATTATGCATAAGTTGTAAATTGTTAATAAACCTGTAAGTAATGTACTGACATCTTACGTATTTGATTTACCACACCCTTTACACACTTTAAAACACATCATTAATATTTAACTATTATCGTCACCATCTACAAGCCTAAATAATTGGTGACCCTCCATAAAACACATATCCTCTATAACTTCCTCTCCTTCCTTTCCCTTAAAAGACCCTTCATCATCCATCCCCGTAATCTCTTAGCGCAGTCAAATTAAAATACATATAGAAGAAAGTAACAAAAATGTTTACCAGCAATAGGAGTGGCTTTGTTAACTCTGCAAGCAAACAGTTCTCCGGTCTTACAGCCAACAACAAACACATCTTCTGCCTGATCACTGCAACAATAACCATTACATAAGAACTAAAACACCTTTTGCATCCAATCCTACAAAAGACACAAAGATAAACAGAAAAAGATGAATATTTATTTTTAAATTTTTTTAAACTTTATGAGTAAAATCTCAAATTATAATATTTAATCAAATGAAGACAATATTAGCGAAACTCAACCGAAAATCTGGAGACAGAAAAATCAGAAAAGATATTGACTCCGCTGGGACTCGAGCCCAGGACCCTTTGCTTACATGGCAAGAGCTCTACCGATTGAGCTACAGAACCCATATCAATTCGGTCACTTTTAACTTTTAACTGTATCGTACTTCGACTAAGAACTACCAACATTATCTTCATTTTCTTAATGCACATATTATTGGCTGCTGCATATTATTGCTGCACATATTATTGGATTCAACTTGAACTAAATGCAATCTAGATAAATTTTATTTTTCCATTCTTTTTTTTAATACGCGACATCTATTGACTTTTCTGCAAGTCTAGGATGAATATTTATACATAAAGACAGTTAAAAGTGACCAAATTGATAATATGGGTTCCGTTGCTCAATCGGTAGAGCTCTTGCCATGTAAGCAAAGGGTCCTGGGTTCGAGTCCCAGCGGAGCCAATATCTTTTCTGATTTTTCTGTCTCCAGATTTTCGATTGAGTTTGGCTAATATTGTCTTCATTTAATTAAATAGAAAAAGACGACTTGTAAGAGGATTTTTTATTGATGTACAGATAGATGGGATCTGTACGAAGAGATTGGTGTACAATATTCATATGAAAATATTCTTTCCTATTGTTGAAATAAGCTGTTAACGAGAATGTACAAAAAAAAAACCTTGAGGGATAAAGACTTCCGGTTTTAGATTCGGTCATGGTTATTCCAAAAGTCATACGTCAGAATTATATGTAACCATAAACAGCTTACGGAGGTTTAAAGCCAATGAATCCGTACATTATATTTCACTGTTTATCCCATTTTAAAAATAATGATAAATTCATTTTAATTCATAAAAAAAAAAATTTAACAAAACAAAAAAACGACTTCAAAAATGCACTAAAAAGTAAAAAAATAAATTTCGTATTCTTCTACAACTTAATAATCAACTTACTTTTTCTACTCATCAATATGTAGGAACGATTGTTATTTTTGGAGTCGATGTCAGTCAAGGTAGGTTTGTAACTACATGCATAGTTATAGATGTACTTGTGTCGCGCGACTTGACTTGACGAGGCGAGAGGCAAGAACGGGGCCGCGGCGGAAGGGGAGCTGTCAAGAGAACACGCTGGGCCGGGTACCTTCGCTGACACTGACTTCAAAAATAACAATCGTACCTACATGTTGATGAGTAGAAAAAGTAAGTTGATTATTAAGTTGTAGAAGAATACGAAATTATTTTTTTACTTTTTAGTGCATTTTTGAAGTGGTTTTTTTGTTTTGTTAAAATTTTTCTTTATTTTTTGATTTTTAGTGACTCTGAAGTACACTAACTAATTTGTCTGAATATGGGTAGACCTACTAAACGTGCTGCTTATATTAGACAGACATTACTTGACCATAACGACATTACAGTAGGTGATTCAAAGATTCGGCCGAGTATCGTTAATTTGCTCCTAAGAATTGAAGAATTCCGTTACTTTGTCAGGGATCCCATAATCAGAACCTAACCAAACTTTCATCAAACTACCCTTGAAGTACATCCTTTCCAATAAAAAAGAATCATCGAAATCGGTTGGCGTGATATTGAGTTATTCGTTCATTTGTTGCGCACATCTTAATGCAAATTTATGACTTATATGGTTTTCTCATGGATTCCATTGTCAGAACTGAACCAAATTGAAATGGGACAAACACGGGAAACACCAGCTTTCAAATAAAAAAAGAATCATCAATATCGGTTCCCTCAGTCGAAAGTTCTGAGGTAACAAACATAAAAAAAAAATAAAAAATACAGTCGAATTGAGAACCTCCTCCTTTTTGAAGTCGTTTAAAAATCACCTACCTTCTTACTTTACTAAATTTGGGTAGCTGTCGCTCGAGGACATTAGTGGTTCTGCCCAAATTTAGGTAGCCATCGCTCAAGGACATTAGCAGTGATACCCAAATTTGGGCAGTACCGCTAATGTCCCTGAGCGATAGCATCGAAATTTGGGTAGCACCGCTAATGAATGCCATTGATTGATAGCTACCAAAATTTAGTAAGTCAGGTGATTTTTTTTTTTTTTTAAGCTTGCCCAAATTTTGGTAGCTATTGTATTAGCAGTGCTAACCAAATTTCGATGCTATCACTCAGGGATATTAGCGGTACTGCCCAAATTTGGGTAGCAATCACTCGAGGCCTTTAGTTGTTCTGCCCAAATTTTAATAGCTATTGCTCAAGGGCATCAAATTTGGGTAGCCATCACAGAAGGACATTAGCAGTGCTACCAAAATTTGGGTAGCTATCAATCAAGGGCTTTGGAGGTTCAGCCCAAATTTGGATAGCAATAGCACAAGGGCTTTGGCGGTGCTATTCAAATTTGGATAGCTATCGCTCAAGGGCGTTAGTGGTGCTGCCCAAATTTGGATAGCTATCGCTCAAGGGCGTTGGTGGTGCTGCCCAAATTTGGATAGCTATCGCTCAAGGGCGTTAGTGGTGCTGCCCAAATTTGGATAGCTATCGCTCAAGGGCGTTAGTGGTGCTGCCCAAATTTGGATAGCTATTGCTCAAGGGCATTAACTGTTACACCCAAATTTGAGTAGTTATCGCTCAAGTGGTCATACAACAGTCGGTAGACAAATAGAATTAACTTTCCCGCTGGAAGTTTGGGTACTAAATCTGGTAATTTAAAAATGTATATAGTGCCTTGCTAAACGAAAACACGGTGTATTCCTTAACCTTAACTGGTGACAAGCGGTCTCACAGGCTGCGCAGCGTCAGTGAAACGTCATTTCACCCCTTTCCCCGCTCTTGCTTTGTTCCAACGCCTGAGTAGCTTCGATTTTAGTTGCGTCCACGCCGTAGAGAAAGATAGTCACATCGCGCAGTCCCGGTAAGTTACATCGATGTAAAGTTCGGCAGCAGTCTCTCAGACCTTACGTCACCAGTTACGTAACTTTTTATGCGTGCGTATTTTGGGTTCTGATTTGCCACCTTGTCCACAAAACTCCAATGACGGGTATTTTTGTTATAATATGTTGATATAATTTTTTCATACTTTGTAAAGACAATTTCTTCATTAAAAATTACATTTAGAGTTTATTGATTAGTTTGATTTTATCGTTTTATATGTTATTAAACTGTTTTTAAAGACTGCTGTAAGTTGCATTACCTAATTTCTATGCTGTAGACTGGATAAGGCAGCAGCCTCTCAGGCCGTTCGTCACCAGTTACGTTACACAAAAACCATGTCACCAGTCAAAGGTCTCAAGGAGGAAACTGTGTTTTTACTTATCGTGGCAGTATAGAAGAATATACCTTTTGATGGCTTCTACTGCGCTGGACCACACCTTGCGGAAGTCTATGCAGCTCAGATCTGGCAGTGACATAGACTTCCCTACCTGCGTGTTCACCTCGTAACTGAAAAAAAAAACAAAAAATATTGTCTTTCTTTTCTATGGATATCGCACAAGAGTTCCAATTACTCCCTGCAAACCAAAGCCAGTGAGACTACGGCATCCCCAATGGAGCATGTTGTAATACCGAAGGTAGTGGGGAGGGGAAGGAGATGGGACAGAGGCCCGGCGATTCATTTTTTTTTTTTTCAGAGATTTACTGGCCACCAAACACGGACTTTATTTATTTATTTTTATTTTGCAGAAACAAACAGTACATCATTACATAATGGAAAATAGTTACAAAGTTATAGAATTAATACAATAATTGGTACCAATGACATGTCGCTGTTATATACTTATGTTTTTGTGAGGTAAATAATGCATTATACCTAAATTAAGTTTTAAATTATTGAAGGAGAGGGGTGTGTGAATGTGTGTGAATGCGCGTGAGGGTGTGTGGATGTGTGTGGATGTGTGTGTTATGTGTGCGAATTCAGTGTGCTAAAAATGTTTTTCTTAAATAGAGGGAGGGAATCAAAAAATATATCGGTATTTGTGGTTTTTGGAATTGAGTTGAATCTTTGAAGGATGCGGGAAATGGGGGAGTTGGCTGCAGCGTTCATATTATTACTGGTTGTGTAAAAAAGGTTGGTGTGGCGAGTTCTTTTAGATGGGATGTTAAAATTTATTTGGGATAGAAGTTCTGGGCAGTCTATTTCGTTATGTATTATTTTATGGAGAAATGTCATGTCAGCTACCGTTCGCCTGGATTTCAGGGATTGGAGAGTGCAGATATAATTATTGTTGTATTTATAACCGAGATACTTAATAAATTTATTTTGTATGCGCTCTATATTATTGACGTATTGGGTGTATTTGGGATTCCAGACAGGCGATTCAAATTCCAGTGTACTTCTGACTAGTGAGGAGTAAAGCATTGCTAGAGTATGTGAATTTCTGCTTAATTTACTCAGATGTAGTATGAAACCCAACAATTTGTAAGATTTATCAGTGATTGAATCAATGTGCGTATTAAATATAAGTTTACTGTCTACATAGACTCCAAGGTCCTTACATTCATTTTTTGAGATCACGTGACTTTCGCTACGTTTGGTGATTTAACAGGGTGCCCAGGTTTATGGGGTGAGGTTTGTCCAGGTCTTGGCCACAGAAGCGTCTACATACTAGCTGGGAGGCAGGTCGTATCGGGAGAGGCCTTATGAGGGAAACCCTTTGTCCTTTCGAATTGGACTCGCTCGTCCCATGTCTTGCACTGCAGTGGAAAGGGATGGATTCATACGTCCATCACTCCTGGATAACACTGACTCACAGATTCCTACCCATCCCTCATACCTCTTTCTTTCCCAGAACTTCTTCTTCCTTTCGTTAAAAAGATCCTTCATACAGCATCCACAAAGATTAAATAGGCCATAAGGGAAATATTTTCCTCAGGGGAAAAGTGGAGCTAATGAAAAAAAGGCTAGTTACATAAATGATTTATTTACTAAATGACATAACTAGACTCTATACTTTTAGCTAACCGAGTGATCCATTAAACAATTTGAATAAAAGAACCAAATCGCTCTTGGTTCTTCTACACGATAGGTCAGTTAAATTAAGTATTTTCATTAAGTTAACAAAATTAATTTGTTCAATGGGTATGGAGAGTTTGAAATTAATGAACCTTAAAAATTTATGTTGAACTTTCTCAATTTGTTTTTGATGTGCTTTATAGTATGGAGACCAAACAATGGAATTGTACTCTAAATTACTTCTTACTAAAGTAGTTAAGAGAATTTTAAATTAATAAAGTGATGTAAAATCTTTAACTGTTCTTAAAATAAATCCCAAACATTTCATAGCCTTATCAGTAACTTCATTAATATGTGGAACAAATGTTAATTTTTCATCAAATACGATACCCAGATCCGGGGCGTCCATACAACATAAAAGTATTTTTATATTTTTATTGTATAATATTATTTTTATATTTTATTGTCTTCTTACTAATTTCCTACATGAAAAGAATGTGCAAAATGTTTCGATAAGTTTTTTGTTAACATTTTCATGTTTGATTTAAAATTTTATTATTTAGAAACGCCAATGTTTATTTCAAATACAAACATCTCAAAGATATTTTGTCTAGTTTCAAAAATGGTATTTTTTTAACGATAAATTCAAAAATAAGAAATATATAGCACATTAAAAATACTTCAGAAACATTTCGAAGATCCTTGAAATTTCAGTGTCATTGGGATTTGAAGGTAAAAATATTTTAAAGACTGAAAAGTTAACTCACCATCTGTGTTCAACAAAAGTGGACGCTGCGAAGTTAACCAGCCAAATTACAACTTTTCCGTCTGATCCACAGCTCACCAGAATCTGAAATACAGTGAACATAAATATAAATTCATAGTAGAGATGGGTAAGTTCTGCATTTTGTCGGCGGCCTCCGAGACATGCTTCCTTTTAAAAGTACTTGAGTCCTTGGAGCAGGTCCTGGGAGCCACTCCCGACTTGCGAATTGCTCGGACCGAGACTCACGAGTTCAAACAGAGCCGTACCTCGGTGCCAGAGAACGCGCAAAAGAACTCGAATGCACAATTACTGCTCTCAACTTGCAAGCGACTCTCTCACGAGTGGAGCGGAGCGCGAACACGAGGACGCCGGCCGGTGGAGGCATTCGGGTTCCTACTACTCACTAGTACCAGGAGAACTCGCGACCCGCGAGTTGAGCGGAGCGCGAACGTAGAGGCATTCGGGTTTGAGACTCCGACATCCAACTCCGAGTTTCGGGTTTGGGACCAAGCCCGAGTTCTGCGACCGGGTTCTCTTAGAGTAGTCGATTTCAAAAAGGAGTAGGATTAGGAACCGCTTCCCGCAAAGGACCCAAGTACAAGAGCCCATTCCAGCTGAACCGACACATCGCTAATTCATAGTATTTTAGATCTGACCATAGATAATATAAACTTGAGAAACAGACCATGAACCACTATTAGTGTTTAATTAAGGAAAACAATATTAGCGACCCTGAATCGAAAATTTGAAACAGAAAAATTAGAAAAAGATACGGTCACATCTAGGAAACGCACCCACGACCTTAGCCTTGCCGGGGTGGTGCTCTACCATTGAGCAAATTTAACTGTTGTGTCTTATTTTTTAATATCAAGCTAGACTTGCAGAAAAGTCAATAGATGTTACATTGTTGCATATTAAAAATAAAAATGAATAAACTCATCCAAGACACGGTGCTCTACCATTGAGCTAATTTAACTGTTCTGTCTTATTTTTTAATATCAAGCTAGACTTGCAGAAAAGTCAATAGATGTTGCATTGTTGCATATTCAAAATAAAAATGGATAAATTCATCCAAGTATCTAGGCAGCATTTAGTTTGCGTTGAATCTTGCAATCATACGTAAAGATAGCAGTCAATAAAATTTTATTTATTTTTCGAAGAAAACTTCTTCGGAAAGGTTTTCACTTTGTGATGACATTATTTATTTTAAGAAAAGACAAACAACTTTGTTTACATCACTTTTATTTGTACACAATCAACATTGTTCACGAAACATGTAGATTGTGTACAAATAAAATGATGTAAACAAAGTTGTTTATCTTTTCTTAAAATTTTATTTAATTAATCACCTGATTATTGGTGGCAGCACCCTCAAGGAACCGGTCTCTCTGTGAGTCTCGCAGCCACAGCAGGGCGGAAACTCGGCGAGCCCCGTGAGCCTGGTGGGGAGAGGCCCCAGGGGCCCCTAAAAGGGGTGGAGCCCCCTCTCCTAGACGCTGCAGATTCCACGCGCACACCTCGCCTGGACGGGAAAAATATTACACAAATACAATCAATCCCACATTTTAACGGCTCTTTGTTATGTGATTTTGAAATAACATGCAATTTTTTAATGCAAATATTAAAAGGTTTTGAAAAATGTTTTTACCTTACGTTTTTTCTAACTAAAAAAAACAAAAATTCAAAAATTATAACACACATGTTTTATTGAACAAATGTATTGTAAACGTTATTTTGTCTCACTTTTTTGTAGTTTTATTTAAAAATAATTAATAAAAAATTCACAAAGATTCGTAAATTTTTTTCAAATTACAGTTGGAAACTGTGGTTTCATATAAGTGTGCATTTTAGTTCTTCTGTGTTTAACTTCTAGATTTGAATATAAAGCATGGTATTTTTTGTTTCTAATATCTCATCTTTTCAAAGTCTGAACTCTACTCCAATCTTCCATATAATTCTGAAAATTGCACATTTAAATAAAAATTAACACAAGGTACCCAAAAAGGGTATTGGGTGTTTGATGGTTGAATAAAATAAAAAAAATATAAATAATCAAATAGGTTGTTTATGTTTTATTTACAGACACTGAACGGGAAATTATTTAAAAAAAATAATGGTGTCTAGATAACGATCCTCAAGCTGCTGGCACTCCTCTAACCTTGAGTGAAGATTATGAAAAACGCGCAAATTATTTTGAAAAAATAATGGTCAGGTCGGTCTCCGTGGTAATATACGGAGCGATGATGCTTTTAGCAGACATTGCAGCCCAGACTATGACCTTTGGGCTTTGGAGTGGTCGCTGATGTTTTTGTTTTGAATTCTCCTCAGCCCAGTAGCGACAATTCTGCTTATTAACATATCCGTTTAAATGAAAATTGGCTTCGTCACTAAACCGAATGTTTTCAAAGTTAGAGAACCTCTATCATTTCATTGGCAAATCTTAGTCGATTAGCGTAATCGGTGTCCTTCAGTTCTTGAACCACTTGGATTTTATAGGCTTTAAGATGTAAGTCCTTTTTCAAAATTAACTGCGATGACGATTTTTTGATATTGAGTACTTGACTTTGTTTGCGAATGGATAATGATGGATTTTTGCCAATCGAAGCCCTTACTTCTTAGATCGTTTTTTCACCTCTAATAGACCGTGTTTAGAATTCGCACATTTGATCCGGTATTTTCGAACATCACAACATTGGTGCATTGCGAGAATGATATTCCGCACGATAAAAACGCTCAGCGCTGACTATAGAATCACCGTTTCGGTAATAGGCTCGTATGCAAAAAGCACCGTGCGTCCCGCAAGTAGAGTTTATCCATATCCCGCATCCGCGCACCGCTCCTTTATGACGTCACAAATAAAACAAAACCCCTCTAACGTTCTTGGACACCCAGTATATAAATTCACCTTTCCTTTCTCTGTAATTTTAAATGATGGCCCAGAACATCCTTGAAGGGTAAAAGCCAGAAATAATTGAAAAAAAAAAAAAAAAAACACCATTTATATCATATTTCTCACTATGGATAGTAAGGAGATGAGACCTATATGAGTTGTTCCGAAAACCGAACTAATTGACTTTGGGTTAACAAGAATGTAAAATGACGAAGATGTTGAACTTACCGGACACAGAAGCTGAAGCCAAGAGTGCGGGTTCGGAAGGATGAAAAGTGACCGCAGAACAACAAGAACCCATCTTCAGCTCTGCGTTATGTTTCAACTCTTGCGTTTGTCCGCTGAAATGCAAACAAACGTATTGATTACTTTACTGCTTAAAAAGTAAAGGCTCCAAATTTTAAACCCTTCAAATAATAAGAAAATAATGTCTACAAACTTTGGCCTGTCAAAGTTTGAGCGCTAAAATTCACGATTCTTCCCATGCATTTTAAATGTTCCTTTTTATTGGTTATTTTTTAACCCTTTTGCAAAAACAAAAGTTGGTGTCCCAGAGGTGTCAATATGTTTTTTCTGGTTTTTCTGTTTCCAGATTTTTGATTGAGTTTCGCTTACATTGTCTTCATTTATTCAAAAAAAAAAAAAAAATTGTTCAAAAATGTAGACAAAATAATCTTTCCGATGTGTTTATTAGAAATCAACATTTTTGTTTCTAAATATTAAAATTTTGATATTGAAAATGTAAATTAGCTCAAAAATACATACCTGCGAATATTTGAATTAAAGTACTTCAAATAATATCAACTTAAAATTTAAAAAACTGATTCCCTTTCTACAAAATTTATAATACAGGGTAGGGTGCGGCAACATAACTTCCTTTTTTTAAATGCGCGCCATTCAGTCGTTTCGTGTTGTAGCGGAGCGCTAGTGGTCTCGTTCGAAAGGCGGAACTATAAAGTTTTGTCTTGACGCAATTTAGTCGCCACCATGCGTTGGAACAGTGAGCAGCGTGCGTTTGCCGTTGAGGCCTACTTTTCGAACGGATGTTCTGTGATCGCAGCCCAGCGCGCCTTTCGGAATCACTTTAATTTAGCCCCGTTTTGTTGCCCACCCATTTGTTTTGTGGGTCACTACGTTCAGACAAACTGCAAGTGTGACAAGAGGAAGAACTGGAGTCCCTTGTCCCATTAGATCACCTGAGAACATTGAGGTAGTGAGAGCTTCAATGTTGCAACGTTCTGCGCGCAATTATGCGTCTGCCCTTGGACTTTCCGATCATTCTTTGAGAAGAATTCTTCATGATGATCTCCATTTTCATCCATACAAGATGGCGATTGTGCAGGAACTTTTTGAACGTGACTTCAATTCTCGAAGGAACGCGTGTGAGATTCTTCTGGAAGTTGTTCCTGAGGACGCTATTGTGTTTTTTAGTGATGAAGCCCATTTTCATTTATGTGGAACCGTCAACCGTGACAGTGAATTCGGACCGGTACGTAAACATGTTACAAGATTTTTTTCCCACGGTTAGATGAGTTGAACTTAGGGGACACTTGGTTTCAACAAGACGGTGCAACGGCACACACTGCAAGAACATCGATGGCTGTTTTGAGGGAACACTTCCCAGAGCGCCTCATCTCAATTAGGGGTGATTTGGAGTGGCCGGCCCGCTCCCCAATTTGTCGCCTTGTGATTTTTTCTGTGGGGTTTTTTTGAAATCCCGTGTTTATGTGAACCGTCCAAGGACCTTACAAGATTTGAAGACCAATATCCAGGAAGAAATTGCCAGGACAACGCCTATATGCTGGCAAGAGTCATGAAAAAACTCAGAAATCGGTTCACTCAGTGTACGGAGAATGGGCGACGTCACCTACCTGATTTGATCTTCAAAAAAAAGTTTAAAAAAAACTTTAGGTATGCTTAAAACTTTAGGTGCCTACTTTATAAAAAAAAAAAACTGATTGGTACAATGGGTTTTATTAAGTTTTGAAAAAAGGAAGTTATGTTACCGCACCCTGTAGAACTGTCACTTCACTTTTTATCACATTCATATAATTTTAATTTAACATTAAATGTGTGTTACTTTACAAATTAGTGCAAAATAAAACCGTCGCTTATGATAGGGTTTCTAAAATATCTGAATAACATAGCTCGTATATTCCTAAGGCAATAAGAAGCATTATTCCTTTAAAAAAAAAACAAGAGATACCTTTTGATGTAAATGTATATATTGCCCTCGTGTTGGCACCAATCGTCATGCGAGAGTTTCCCTCTCGCCACGGCCAAGGTGCTGCCAGCACAGCTCCAGGATAGTGCCGATACGGGGAACTAAACAAACAAACCCAAACTAAGAAGAAAAACAAGAATAAAAGATATAATATATATGTCATCAGGGTTTAGAGATCTTGGTAGGGTGAAATCTCATTTCTACAGGCTTCAGTCTAGTTCTATACCTCACTGCCATACATCAGGATTGTTATCAGCAGTCCATAGTGGACTGCCATAACCTTGCAGCCTTTCGACAACTTTTATTAGTGACTACCTACTAAAATTTGTGCTAAAATGACTTATTGTTGTTTTAAGCTGTCATTTGTCACGAGCCCGCGGGATTTTTTTTTTTTTTTTTTTTAAATGCGATTTTAACCCTTATGTATAAAGAAACTGTATGAAGGACAAGGTCATAATCTTGACTACTTGACGGTACCATTGATTTCATTAATCTAGTTACTGAGAATATTTTAAAATTAATTTTCTTCAACTTTGCGAGTCACTTTTGGCAAATGCCAAAGACGAAAAACTCAATATTTTACATTTTCAAATAAGTATAAAGGTCTTTATTTATTTGAAAACTCCTTTGAATTGTGTTTTTTCATTTCGGGTACGTATTCGGATTTGTGTAGAAATAATAAAATCAATTTATATTTGTGTGATTATATTTTTTGACAATTATTTCCAAAATGGGAGTTTTTTTTTGTTATTTAGCTATTCTGGAAAACTCTCTTACGATATTATCATGTAATATACACGAATAATAAGATATTTTATCTGGTAAACAGAAAACAATCGCAAAAAAAAACTATTCCTTTGATTTTATATGAATATTTAACCAGAAAGCAACAAGGTGATTTCCGCCGGTTTTTCAAAATACCATCCGACATTCAACAGGTTAAAGTAGCTCACCTTGATCTTATCTGTTTCACCAACGCCATCAGAGTTCTGCAGACCGTCACCGGGGATGCTGGTGTCGGCCTCTGGGGCTTCAGCACGCACCGTCTGCAGCAAGCGCGCTACGGGATCCGGTGCAGTATTGTCGCAGTTTGGATTGTAACTGATATAACATAAAACACATTCAATTCTTTTGATTTTCAAATATGTAATACACTCAAAAAGGATAATTTTTCAGTTAAGTTTTTATATTACACCAAACAAGAGTGTCTATAATTTAACCTTGCTAAAATAGAGGAAGAAAGCCGTAATCTAGATGTACTGATATCAAGAAGGTCAAAACAAAACTTATGGTGATCCACAGGGCAAACACCTTTGTAAGAACAAATAATACTCTCACAAACTTAGAAACAGTGAACAACCTTATATACCTAGGCTCCAAAACAAAAACAAATCTCTAAAACATACCGAATGAATCCACGAGCTTTGTTGTGCTATTCTGTGCACTATGCCTATGCGCATTAAAGTCGTTTTCTGCGCGTTGGATGCTCCCATCGAATGCGTATACTGCTTCAGGCACAACTTGGCAGTCAGAACTAAATGCGCATGTGCAAATATCAAACTTTTTCTAACATCGTGGATGCGGAATGGAGCAGAGAATCCACTGTTGACTGTTGCTGGTATTGGTGCGTTTACGCGACATTTGACACACTAGCATCGAGAATGGTGTTCTTATTATGTATTTCGGCCTGTTCTGCGCGTCGTCGCATTTTGTTGTTTTTGGCAGCTGAGGTTGGGACGGTGTTGTTAAATTGAAGTATTTATTGCTGTTTACAGCTAGATAGTAAAACTTCCCCCATACAATTTTTTTAAATTTTGTAATCTTCTCCATAATATATTAGTGTATAACTGTTTTATTGAGAACCTGAAAAAATAAATAAAGTTTAAGTAAGTAGGACTTACTTCCTGAAGATGGAGTCTCGCTGGTTAAGTCGGAGCTCCTTCATGACCATGGGAGCAATACCCTCGAGCCAGCTAGCCAGGCCCGGGGGCGTGCTGGGCCTCTCCGACACCGTGACCTCAGGGGCCTCCGTCTGCACCTAAAACACATGAGATATATATATATATTTTTAATGCGAATCTAGACATCTAAATTGATAGACCAGCCCATCAGGGAAAATGGAATAAACAAAGTTACGCAGAACCCTTTCTGCGATTTGTCAATAAGTGAATCTGACAGAATATAAACAACTCGCACTGTAATATCACAATTTAGTCTGTGAAAATAAAATCTGCTTTCAAATTACTAGTCCTTTTTACAATGGCGCGCAAATTGCTGGCTGCTTCTTCAAATCCCAAATCGGGTAAACTAAAGTCCGGGCTTGTTTCCAAAACTGAATACAGTGAAAAGAAGTTTTGTTATTTTAGTTGTTCGTCCCGAAATTGGCCCAATTTTTCCCACATATAAGGTTTTCCTGCTTAAGAAATTTGTTTTTCCGATCCCTTGGAAAACTTCTTAAGAGGGTTTCACTATATTTTGTTAGACTACTTTATACTAACTTGAACGGAGATGAGATCCCTATGGCGTAGAGTCTGTCAAATAAGAGTAGAAAAAATAAAAACTGGAACCACGAAATTTGTAGGCTGGCAACACCAATTTACCTGTCAAATATTCTTTTGAAGTGCAATGACACTGGTGATACAGAACACTGTATACACATTTAAAATAACTTTTTTTGATCTTAAAAAAAAAATGAAGAAGCACTGTTGTTAAGTTACCTACTTAACCTCTCGGAGAGTGAGCTTTTTCGAACAAAACTGTGCCCCAGGAGTGAGCATTTTTGAAGTGTATGAATAAAACAAAATTAAATGCAAAACAATAGTTTGCCCAAAATCTAGCAATGTAAAAATATTTAAAAAAATATTATTACTTATTTAGACAAGTTAGAGAAAAAACTAATTTAGCCTATCGAAGGGTTCGCCAACCATTGGAGATGAATCACCATAACATGAAGACAACAAAATATATATATACACACACCTACTACAAAATATTACTCACCATACAACATAGCAGGACGTTGTGAGAAAACGAATTCACTTTGGTGCATGGTATGTTTTTTCTTTTTTTTAGTTTTTTTTTTTTTTTTAATATTAGTTTTTCGTATGGTAGTTTTCAATACATGGGTAAATAAATAGAGCCACGTTTCTTTCAACGCACATGAATTAGTTAATTAATTATCTATGTCTAATACATATATTATCAAACGACCAAAACAATACATAAACAAATAAAAGAAACAACAAATAAAACACAAAATAAACACGTGTCACTGTTACATAAAAATATTTCATCAAACACTTGAAAAATAATTGACAAAACGGTATTGTTGCATAATATAAGAATAAACAAAACTCAAAACCACACAACAATACGTAATAGTTAGATTCATAGCAAAAATAACTAAGAAATCCGCGAAAACAAACGTCAAACAAAACTTTGCATAAATATTTCACCAAACACTCAATAAATTGTTGAACAGAAGGATATTATTATATAATATAACAATAAACAAAACTCGAAACCTTGTAATCATACGTAATAGTCTGATTCGTGGCGAAAATAACGAGAAAACCGCAAAAAAAAACACAAAACTTAGCAAACACCCACGCTCTCAAATCAATTGTTGTCAACCGAAGAAACAGGTATAATGGCGGTTGATGACGTCACATGTTTTTTTTAAATTTCAAATAGCAACGTCGGTAAATGTGTCAACTACTCCAAATGTTCGAAACATCCTTAGAAACTGTCCATAGGTGGCAGTACACTTCACATTTCATTAATAAATCGCGTGGGGCACGATTTATACACACGGCCGTAATATTACGGCCATACTCCATGGAGAGTTTTTTGTTCTCGCCGTAATATTACGGCCATACTCCCCAAGAGGTTAATGACATAAATTTGATTAGATTGTGTTTTACAAAGTCATTGGCTTTCATTTAAATTAACATTAATTTGAATTTAACAGTAGGTAGAAAGGAAGCAACATTAACGGTGAGTTTAGTTACACTACTTTTAGATCTGAAGGAGTTAAATATATTCAGATCTAAAATTAGAGACACGATCTGAAGCCTGGACAACGCTAGTAAGTACTTAAGCTGATATTAAATAAATGTGAGCAGTGAACAATTTCTAAACTGTGCTTTATATTTTATTACAAAATTGTTATTCTTCATTACACAATTGCAAAGATATAATAACAATATACTTATATGCAATTCTAATTTTGAGATCAGTGGAATGAAAAAATATTTTTTTTCACTTTTATGCCTTTTTAATTTTTAATAAAAATGTTGGTTACACAGCTTTAGATTATAACCGTGATTATATTTTTAGTATTGCCATTTGTACAACAGAGGCGCCCTCCTATGTTTTCTACTCTTATTTGACAGACTGTATGTGTGATTGTTCAAAATTGATGGGTGTCCTTTTAAATAAAATGATTTCTTTTGCAAAAAACTTCACTGTTTATTTCACTTGGACATGTTATAAATGTATTATATTACGGTGTCAACACACCGGGCCAAACACTGGCAGTTGTTTACTGTTAAAACTTGCGTTGGGAAGAAGCAATAATAATGAGCTGCTAGCACTTTTATAATGTAAAAACCTGCACACATTTAAAGAATCAACCATTATACATTTGACATTTGGAAGTATTACAAAAAAATGGTTTCTTTCTATAGTACGTACTTCGTAGTTAAAACAGGTTGCTAACGATCTACCGAACACTCAGCGACCAGCCAAGCTTCGCACCATTTGTTTGAAATATTAAAGTCTGGGAGCTTGCTCAAGCAACCCATAGGTGCTGGTAGTATCTCAATTTTTAACAGTGATAAAGCCATGTATGATCATGTGAGAAATGCGGAAGAGGCTGATGAATACAAGGCTGATGTAAGTGTAATGAGTAAATTCTAGAAAGGGACGCTCAAATGGTTTGGCCATGTAGAGCGAAAGAAAGGAGTGTAATGAGAATGTATGATACAAATGTGAATTGTAAAAGAAGTCAGGGACACGGGAAGAAGACACGGCGTAATCAAATGAATCGGATATTTGAGTCGGGCCATGTCAAGATTCAGAATAATAGAAGAGCATGTATGAGATGATGTATGAATGTGAACGAGGCAAGGAGTGTGTGCCAAGACCGAGTTGTTTGGCGGTCTGTCCTCTTTGCCTACCGCGAGAAACGGCGTGATGGTTAGTTAGTTATGTTATGAAATAATAAATCGTCCTTACAGCAATGCTTTGCGACACCTTTGCAGAAGTTCCACTGTCTTTAGTTGAGAATTCTGTAGTTTGACTCTCTCCATCTGTTGAATTTCTAAAATAAACAAAACATTCATAATTTCATTAAATTTACAATAAGCCGCCGCACTTTTAATAGGCACAGATTTTGGAAAGTACACTATTTTTAAACTTAGTCATTCTAAATTTCGATTACATAAAATTAAAATTAGCTTTCGTCTTGTGAGATTGTACGCCAGAATCACAAACCATGTTACACAAACCTAGCGTAGCCGCTGAACTACTTGAAAACTGGGATGTTTTTCTTGCCTTGACGCGAGTAGGCGTTATAAAGGGGCACTTTCTTTTGTATCACAAACCATGTTACACAAACCTAGCGTAGCCGCTAAACTACTTGAAAACTGGGATGTTTTTCTTGCCTTGACGCGAGCAGGCGGTATAAAGGGGGCACTTTCTTTAATGTGTGCAAATTATTTTACTATGAATTATCACTATGTGGTTTCTATGGACAAGATTCAATATGGCGTCGGCGTCAAAACGGAAAATTACGCGAATAAAAGTTTTTACGAATATAAATTTATATGCACGGTTTTCCGCCGTTCTCGACTGAAACAGATGGTTCTTGTGGTAATTAAGTTTAAGGGTAGTTTATTTTTTTAAATATATGCCTATTAAAAGTGTAGTGGCGTGCGGCGTCTTGTCGTAAATTTACCATCATTTCAGTTATTATGTTTATAAGATTCACAGGCAAAAGAATTATTGTGATTCATTTTTGGGTCATTATGCCTTTTTTTCGTTGGATCCACACAGCAAGCCCTGAAGAAAATAATTTTCCTCAGGTCCTCAGGACCGCCTTCATATTTGGGGATGCTGTGTGGAGGGTATTTTTAAGGAAGGTTTTAAGGGTAGAAATATTGGGTTCAGTGTTTCCAGGTCATCCGCCGCTAAGACCTAGACAAACCTCACCCCACGAATCCTGCATGGCAAACCACTTTGGGTGACCTATGACAGATGTGTTGGTTTTTCAATAAATGGTTCCCGGGGCGGCGGTACCCATTCCCGCCTCTCAAATTGTGCCACGTTGCGTTTACTCCTTTAGCTAACACATCTGCCCAGATGATGGACAATGTATAAACTGTCCAAAGTGTTTGGTAAATAAAAAGAAAGGTCAACATGGCATAATAACCCAAAAATTAATCACGATAATGAATCATTTCACTTTTAACAAAAACAAGTGCACGGAGTTTAACAAAAATGTATAACAATTATAAAATAAAGGCATATCAACTTTAAGGTTATGAAACGTAGACTAAAAGTACCAAAATTTGTATGATATGCTTGAAATTATTCAGTTTTGCGTTTACGCATACCTTAAAGTATGTTAATCCGAAATATCACTATTTGTGCTATGAACATTAAATATTATTTAGTTTTAGTAATTATTAGTGAAAAAGCCGGTATGTTTGCTGTCAGTATTTCATTGTAATTATTATAAATATCTTACTTTTCAGTTTTCCAGCTCGAATTAAACCCCACCACATCACTGTCGTAGTTTTTGAACATTTTATTATATTTTCGTACTAAGCAAAGGCAATATAATCACTGCATGCAGATTTTAATATCGAAACAATGTAATTACAACCGATTACAAGGATAAACAAAATACTGCACAAAACTTGACAGCTGTCACTTTATTCGGTGTTGCCATAATTAGTCAAAGCAAATAATATTATTTGATAATATTCAATAATTGTCTATTGACAAATTAAATGACTAGCGTAAATTATTAGAAAAAAGAGTGTACATTCCGTTCTTACAATATATACATACTAAGAACGTTGGGTATGTGGTAAAGAGAAGATGATTACCCCATAAAGTGCCCAGTTTACAGAAATGTAAAAATTGGGAACATATGAAAATTTTTGCAAAGATCTACAGTTTTTTATTAGTTAAATATTGTAAATAGCAAGACATTGTTGATAATATATATTTTGGTTGGATATTGTAACGAAGCTATTTATTTTTAATGAAAGTGAATACAACAAATTAGAGGAATTATATTTAACTATTATTGTTATTCGCAAAGATGACCCAAACCATTGAAATAATCTTTCTTTTCTGTAGTTGTGGTCATTCACTTTTGATACCAGTAGTACAGTTAGTAGTAAACAATGATAAGTACGTTAAGGTTAGATTGCTAGATTCTTTTTATTATTTGGCATTTAGGTCTCTTTTTACTCGTCATGAGTTAAGCATTTTATTTTTGTGTATTGTTATTACAACATTACACTACGTTAATGTGTACATTAACATTCAACAATTACTTAGTTTGTACAGTGTATGTATGGATGGCAGGTGTGCAATTCAGAAATGTTTTTTTGTTAATTGTGATACTGTTTCAATGACTATCAAAATAATCTAACATTACCTACTTGAAAAAACTAGCCACAAAATTTAATATTAATGCTTTGGTAGAAAATTTTTGGTTTCGCTAATGAGCTAAGATGATTACAATTAACTTTTAAAATATATACAAATAGTTGTTTACTTCCTTACCATTAATGTATGGTAAATGGTTGTTTTATCAGTTAAGTAAAATTTAATAAATGTTTATTAGTAAGGTCCTTAGGTGTTTTGTTTTTAACTAAAAGTTATTAAAGTCCTGCTCAGCCCAAATAATCAGTGTTGCCAACTTAACGGATTTCCCGTCATATCTGGCGGATTGGAGTGTCCCGAAACGGGAAAATTTTGTGTATAACGGAATTTACAGTATGACGGATTTTCTGGCGGATTCGAAAAAAGTGACAAATTACATACTTTTATAGGCGAAAATCGCCTATATTTATGGATTTATGGAGAAATTTTGATCCCTGAAATTCTCTAGCCACCCCCCCCCCCCCCAGAATGGACGAAAATTTGTGTATCTGACGGATTTCTGACCGTTGATCCGTCACGATTTAGCGGGAACAAAGATTTCGAGTTGGCAACACTGCAAATAATAAATAACAGAAAACATATTACCAAGTGGCAACATACCATCGGCGACCACAAACAAGGCTGTTCCGTTTCCTGCGTGACGCTTTTGACGTATAGTCGCCATAGTCGGCCATTACTGTTATTAGGAGATTTCTCCCGAACGAATTGGTAATCCGCCCCCATCCCCAAATCGCGAGTTATCTGCGTAGTGCAGTTATTTTTGTTACAAGTTAATTATTTTTTTATCGCATGTCCATCCAGAATTTAAACAAGTTTGACCCCTTTGCCGACGCATTCAAGGGTTCGGAGGACGACGTACAAGATGGACTAGTTCACATCAGGATCCAGCAGCGCAATGGAAGAAAGACCCTCACCACGGTGCAAGGCCTGTCCTCGGACTACGACCTCAAGAAGATAGTGAGGGCCTGCAAGAAGGAGTTCGCCTGCAATGGGACGGTGGTTGAGCATCCCGAGTACGGGGAGGTGTTGCAGCTGCAGGGCGATCAGAGGGAGAACATTTGTCAATGGCTGACCAAGTCTGGCCTCGCCAAGTCCGACCAGCTCAAGGTGCACGGCTTCTGAGCTCCAAACAAACTGCAAACAAACAAACTAAACAACCACAACACAACCATTCATCCTCACAACCACTGCCCTCGGAACTTCTACTATCAGATCATCATGTTGTGTCCAGTCATCAATAGTGTAACGCGCACAGCACGCGGTGTACAATTATCAATTCCAACCGTATAAATTCGCTTTTTGTTTTCGTGTATTATAACGGCGCTGTGTAATATATGGTCCCGCCACTGAGTGCTCCGTTGTAACGTCTCTTCTTATTGCATCGTTTATGATCGTATAATATTACAGAGAATCTCAACGAATGTATCAGTGGTTTTCATGTACGGATCTACCATCGAGAACTCCGTTGTGACCTCTTTCTGTCACATGCGTAGTTTTGTGATTCAGGGAGGAGTAACAACGGAACTGTCAGCGGTTTTCCAATACATGAATAATAAATTCAACACTAAACACACAATAAGGAAGCTCTTCACGACATAAAACTCAAATAATTGCATCATAAACTACACACAATTACAACGGATAACAATACTGTTGCATCGACATAAAATAATTATTTTAAAATGTGACGATTAATCAATATAGTCTACTAATGATTAAAGTTGTTCGACAGTTTACTCAACAGGTGGTGAAATACCCCGTTAGTGTTTTTTTGTTTCTTCGTTGACTAAATGTCAGTTGGAGCTTCCTTCGTGTTTTTTATGATAGTGTTTGTATTCTGCCGCAAAGATGTGCCTTGAATTAATATTCTTTTGCCGTTGTTCGTGTCCAGGATGCAGCGATATGTTTCTGGCCGTGTCCAGGACGCAGCAATATGCCGCTGGACGTGTCCGGGACAGATAAAACGGGTGCACATTATTACGTTGTATACAAAATTTCTTAAAATTATTATCACGCTCTGATCAAATTATTGTTAGTTTCGCAACACGCAGTTTCTCGCAGAAAATGTCAAAAGTGGCTGTATTTAAAATAAATCGTTTTTTAACTTACTACGTGTTTTATTATGTGATTTTATTTTTATAAGAAAAATCGACAGTCCCAAAGAACAATGTCAGATTGAGGAATTTTTTAATTTTGCAATAGAGTTAAGTTTCTGCGATCAAGAAATATAACATAGGAAAAATATGTAATTATTCAACTAACCGCAGCACTTTTAGGCACGGGTTTTGGAAATTACACCGTTTTAACAATTACTACAGTAGAATCTGTGTAAAACAACCCTCAAGGGGCCGGCGATACTTTGTCATACTAACCTAACGATACTCTACCTTTTTGTCTTCGGGCCACATACATATACTTGTAAAGTTACGCGGGCCGCAACACTATACTGGTATGATGAAAAAAAAATCATGAAAAACCTCCTTCCCCCCCCCCTTTTCAACAACGAAATATTCTTATTCCCATTTGTCTTAAAATGCTCTTTTCGTTGGACATTTTTCGATTGCATTCTGAAGACACTCCCACCATTATGGGGCATTAAATTTTAACAAAACAATACTTTATAAGGCAGCCAAAAATTCTGCTAAAGTTTGCAAGTAGGTACCTGACTAGTGCATCGCTTTAAACAGTTATACAATATTAACCAGTTTTTTTATTATATATTATAATTGATTTGGTGGTTTCTGGAAACTGCTATTTTATTAATAAATTATTTGCGCGCATACTTTTTTGTCAAATAATTGCTTTTTGGGAACAAATATAGCATGTGCAATAGCAACACACTGATACCAGATCTGGTGAGGACTATAATAACAATCCTCTTCCGTTGTCACTATCTGTGTGTCAAAGTCGAAACAAATCTCAAGATATACGAAATTAAGAATGATAGAATTTTTTAAACTCATGTTCCTGATAAAAATGTGTTTAGGGCCGAAAATAAAAGCTTGCGGGCCGCAGGTTGAGTGTGGTTGTACTAACCAGACGAATCACAAAATGGCCGAATAATTTAAGTTTGTTTTTACATGAGACACACCAAACTCCTTCACGAGGGTTACATTTGATTCAACGGCTTCTAAACGGTGTAATATAGCACTTTCTTCAATTGAAAAGCACTTTGGCTTCTCGGAATTCGTTGTGTGGAGCTTTTAACCTAGTCCGAACAGATGATAAACACTGACTGATTTACGCGTGCTAAAAAGGATAGGAGTTAACGCGTGGGGAGAAGGCGAGGTATTGGTGCGTAGGCTTTGTAAACATAACACTGCGCGTTGTTCTAACCGGAAAAATTATAGGTGGCTTTAAGCAGTTGGTCGCTTAAAACGGAGTCGTACTAAACGGATATGTTTTCCTAGTACCTAACTTGAGTTTACATTGTCGTCGCTAAAAACCATAAGCCGTTATAAGTGAAGTCGTTATATCCGAGTTCTACTGTATTTACATGCCCAAAATAGGTTACTAGCTTCTTAATTTGGGTTAACTAAGTAATGTGTATTTAGATTGAAACAAAACTCTTGCAAATATTATTCCATACAACAAAAAAAATTAAAATGGCTGCAAAGGAATAGTTTTATACTTACGGGAAATTTTGGACATTAATTGAATAAAGATAGCATTTTAATGCATCTTTTAGCACTACTGTCCAAATGTAATTAGTCAATTATAGTATTAATTATGTTGAAATAAAAGTGCAGTGATTAGTGGAATATTTACCCTGCATTTTAACTGTTTTTGAGATCAAGAAATATAGCAAATAAGAAAAATATTTTTAGATTGATAATTTGTTTTAAGTAAAAAAAATGCGGGTTTCTTTTTTGACTGAGGGTGACGACCGTAATTATAGAAGGGTAAGTAGAGATGATGGACCGGTGTTTTTTTTTTTTACTTAAAATTTATTTTCTCTGTAAAAAAAAAAAAACGCGGTCCATCCTCTCTGCTTATCCTTCTAAAATTACAGTCGTCACCCTCAGTCAAGAAAAACACACATTTTTTTTTTTTACTTGAAATAAATCTTCAATTTAAAAAAAAAAAATTGTAACTAAAAAAAAGCTGGCCATCCTCTCTGCTAACTTCTCTACAATTACGGTCGTCACCCTCGCAGAAACAGATAGAGCAACGAAGCGCGTAGGCGACTGAAACGCGGTAGTGTTTGTAAGCAGTGGTGGCTCGTGACTTGGGTGTGCAAAAAATTTGCCATTTTTTTAATTGTACTAATATTAAAAAAATGGCCTCATGGATGTTGTCGTATGCAAAAAAAATATATATACATTTTTTTTTTAAATCGGTGTTTTGTATGAAGATTTTTCAGGAAATCGGTGCGGCACACCACCAAACTGAAACTTTCTGAAATTTTTCATTCAAAAAACTGATTTTCAAAAAAAAAAAAAAAATTGTTTTTCGGCTACAACAACATCAATACTGGCATTTTTTTAATATCAGCACTCTAGCACACCCAAAAGTCACGAGCCGCCACTGTTTGTAAGGTGATTTATGCATAACAATCTCTACCGCGTTTCAGTCGCTAGCGTGACTGAATCGCGGTAGGGATTGTAAATACGCTACCCGGCTTGGCTCAGGGAGTTGATATGAGATTGAATTGACTTTAGAACCCATAACGGATCTTGCTTTATATACCCCTACCGATGGGTACCCCCACCCAAACAGAAAAGGTTTCTAATAGTCTGCAATGTTCCAGAACGTTCCAGAGTATTCAGGAGAATATTGCACGATCTGGGATATTCCCGAATGTTCCAGACTAATCCAGAATGTAGTGGAATACTCTCGAATGTTCTGGACTGCCCTGGAAATTTCTAGAGTGCGAAACTTCCAGCTCTTATATCTTCAAAAGCACGCCCTTCATAAAAACGGGAACCTAAATGGATAGGGGATAGAAGGCTACCGCAGCATATAACTCCCTATCGATCGTACCGGGACTAGTTTCTGAGTTTTAGGGCACGCACATTGTACACTTTCTTTTATAATATATATTGATAACAATAAGTTGTATTGTTTGTTTGATGAGCACAAGCACAAACAAACAATATAGCAAATTGTGTTGGTTCATTTTAAACATCACAACTGTTCCGCTTTAGCCATTTTTTCTTTCTAGCATTGATATATTTTTCATTTTAAATTCCGACGATACAGACTTTAAAATCATCAAAAGGAAATTAAAAATGATTTTCAATTTTTAGCAAATCCGACATTGTTCTTGGAGACTGCCGATATAATCCCTGGAGATGAATAAACTGACAAAATTTGAATCATCGGCCATCATTAGTGAGAAAATGTTGGTTGGGCAATGAGGAGGAATTATTCATTGTGATTTCTGTTTGTGGGCTTTCCAATGTTTCAGACTGCAATATGGTGTCATAACCAAGTATAAAGCTGTACTAATTAAACAATTTAGCAGTACTTAATTTTAACAAGGTCACCCACCGTATAACAGGTTTTTTGTGTTTGTTTCTTCACTGCTTTCATTAACTTTGTATTATTTTTCTTTTGGTTTATTTACTAGTAATCGTATAATTTTACATTTCTTTCTGTATTGAAAAAAAAACATGTACGTAAAGGACACTTGTGTCTTTAATTATAAATAATTAAAAAAATTTGCCTGTGCTTCACTAAGTAAGGGTCGACCGAGATCTCAGTCTCAGCATTCTCGGCTACAAATTCTACCGACAACTCTGCCTCGGTTCTCGGCGAAAAATCACCGAGATTCAGGGCCATAACCGAGACCGTTGTAAATAGGTACGGTATAGGATAATGTGATTCAAATCTACCGCGCACGTCCACATTCGTCACTTGGTGTCAGAGCGTGAGAGAGCTGTCGATGTTATTTCGATTTAATTTGTTTACTAAGAAGGTATGATGTTTTATTGATGCTATACTATGCAAAAATATCGCATTTTAATTTTTTTTCTCAATTTATCTATTCTCGGCCAAGAACGAAAAACTTGTCTCAGTCGATCCTTATCAGTAAGTAAGATAAAGTTTTTTGGCGATGATTTTTTGATTTGTGTCCCAAATCGGTCATTTTTAAATTAAATTTACGCCTATCAAAATGTTTCTGTCAATTTGACCGTCCTAGAACGGGAGACCTTCCTAGTTGGACAGTCAAAGCTTCTTTGTACTGATGTATTCCTTATAAATAAATAAATAAAAATAAACCAAAGATATTAAAATATAAGAGATGTGCTATCGGCAGTTTTTACTGGGTGGGACTGTGTTTCCTGGTGTCGCCGATATTGTTAACCTATACTTCTGCACATCTTCGAAAAATCAACTAAATGGACGAATTCTTTCCGTATTCAAACTATATTGTTAACCAATACTACTGTACACCTTCAAAAAATTAACTAAAGAACGAATTCTTTCCATGTTCAATCTATATTGTTATCCAGTACACCTTAAAAAAAATCAACTACTTTCCGTATTCAAACTATTCCCATTCGGAAGTAATCCCACTGACAGTCAGGTGGACCCATAGCATGTCTCTTGTATTTGAACATCTTTGGTCATAACCAACACCTCTGCCACAGGTCACTTCAAGTGGTCTGCTACATTTGGTGACTTTGCAGGGGTCCCTGGTTTCATGGGGTAAGATTTGTCTAGGTCTTGATGGCAGATCTGCCTACTTACTGCATAGCTCGGGAGGGACTGGTTGAGGGCGATCATTTGACCTCTCCAGTAGAACTCTCAACTTATCGCTTTGCACCGCAGTGAGGGATGGATTCTTGGACCCACTTACCCTCAGATTCCTACCCACCACTGATACCTTTTTCATTTCCAGAACTTCCTCTACTTCTTTTCCTTAAAAAGACCCTCCACACGGCATCCCCAAAGTTGTCCTAGGCCCTGAGAGAAATTATTTCCTCTATATTGTAAAAAAAATATATAA
Source organism: Limnephilus rhombicus (assembly GCA_929108145.2). Lineage (NCBI taxonomy): Eukaryota > Metazoa > Arthropoda > Insecta > Trichoptera > Limnephilidae > Limnephilus > Limnephilus rhombicus. The sequence continues at coordinate 19,947,991 of OV815290.1, read as the reverse complement.
TTTTAATACATATTTGAGGTGATTTTTCACAAAAACTGCGCCATTAAAATTATCCAATTATTATGAATTATAAAAAACACTTACTTTTGATGGATCATAAAAAAATTCTTGCATTTATCATAATGCGAATGACCAGAGCGGTAGTTACTCTCAGCATTGGTGATGAGTGAATTAAAACGAAACATGATTTTATGTGTTTAGTTACCAGATCTGTACAGCCAGATACTTTCCTACCTCTCATTTCCCCTCTACGTTCTTCAGTCACACAATGGGAAAGAGGAAGATGGAGAAGTACCTGATCAGATCTGGTCACCAAACACGGCTAAAGCCATTTCAGGCAATATTTCAATTGTGAATATTTTTTAATGTTTTTAATTAAAAAAATATCATCAGACAGCAAAATGATATCAAATTTTTTTATTTCAATTTGCTCAGGGATCGCTGATTAAAATCCTTAGGGTACATGCTGTTACACCCAGTATACAGGATGTAACAGCATGCACCCGAGGGATTTTAACCAGCGATTCCTGAGCATATTTGAAGTAAAAATGTAGTTTTCATTTTGGTGTCTGACGATATTTTTTTTCTATCAAAAAACAAAAATATGTTTTTCAATTACACTGCACTACTCAAGGCCGTAGCCAGGGGGGGGGGGGATCAAGGGGGATTGACCCCGAAATTGACATTGACAGCGAGGAGGTAATTGATTTCTTCGCTGCAAAGAAAGCTAGAAGACTAAATTTAATTTTGTAATTATAAAAATACATGATAAGATTGATACGTAACACCATTTAATTTCTTTTATTAACTCGGCGTCAATGACGTGAAAATAATTACGCGGTCAATGACGCCGGGTAACTGTGACCCGAATTTTATCGATGGGTTGTACCAAAACTGAAAGGGTTATCTTGATTTTGAAAATTATTTATTTTTTATGGGTTCTTCACTCATAAAAAATATATAAATAATACCAGTATATTTTATAAATCAACTTTTTATTATCTTAGTAAGAAACACATGCAAAATCAACTCTGAAAACATAACTATAGAATTTCACTTCAACTATTGGTCATATTTACCCGTTTTCCTCCTTTATCTCCTGTATCTCCTTCCGCAAGCGGTGTCGCACTGAGCACGCTGGCGGTGCGGATAGAAGGGAGTTGTATCTCCAGCTACTCAAGTGCTCAAGTTGAACGGTTGACGGGAAAAAAAATATGGCCGTTTTAAATTGCCTCGGGTCATTGTGACCCAGCGTCATCGACGCCGGGTTAAAAAAATATTTTTTAAAAGTTAAAAACACTGTTCCACCAAACAAAACCCCCTCCGAAATTTTTCTCTGGCTACGACCTTGGCACTACTGTTCCCATCGCCATGGAAATTATCCCGTCTTGATGTGTGTGAGCGATACGCGCTGTTTTGTGTGGTAAATATGCTGTTAGAATGAGACGCAACGCTTATCAAGTGTCCGCTAGACTATTAAACGCGCTACTTTTTAACTAGTCAGTTGTGGCGTGCAATGGAAGAATGTTTTTATTGTTTTTAATAGAAAAAAAATGTCATCGGACACCAAAATGACATTACATTTTTTACTTCAAATATGCTTAGGAATCCCTGGTTAAAATCCCTTGGTATGTCCTGTTACACACTGTGTACAAAAATGAATGTTTGTAATATACGAAAAATGAAAATTTGTAAAAAAAATTGCTATAGGTGGCAAGCGAGCTGTTTGAAAACTGAATATATGGAACGCGGGAGGGGAGTTGGCGGGACGGAGGAACGGGAGAGGGAAAGAGGGGAACGGGAACGCACGGAAAAGGACATGCAGGGAGAAACAATTTATTTCTTTGAATATGGCGTTGCAACTCGTGCCAGGAACCAGCTAGTTATAATATAAAGAACACACTGTAATTTGTATCATCGAATCTTCAAATTGTTTCCCTCCAAAGTTGTCCATCTAAAAACAATAACAGACGTGAATAAGCAAGACATATAGTCACTTTTCAATGACAAGGACATGACTGTGGGAAGTATACACATATGTACCAATACACACAATCCTAAGTGCGCATTGTTTGGGTCAACTCTAATTGTGTGACCCATATATCACTGATAAGAATTGTTTGTATATTTTACATTAGGTAAACATGACCTATAATATGAATAATTGAGACCTTTGAACAGTTGAACCTTGCAGAATTTCTTATAGTGTGATAAAGTCTTCTAATTACTATTAACCCTTTCTCAACCAGTCATTTTAAAATGACATGAAATTTTAATTTTTTTTACTAAGTTACTACTGAACCAATTTATTTGCGGTTTTTTACAAATAATTTAGTGAATCCTTCCTAGCAACATTGATTTTTTTCATTGCGTACACACTTCATACCATAAACAAGAATCGTTGATCACACCTTTTGAAAATCTATGATCCGAGGGAATTACAGTATTAAAAAGGACAAGGTATTTAGGTTTTTTTCATATAAAAATGAGTCGCTGAATGTGTTGCTAAGCGCATAACTTTCGAACGACTGCACCAAATTGGATAATTCTTTTTTTTGTGTGTTCGTTATAGTCAGGACAAGGTTTTTATAAAACTTCCGGTGAGCTCTGGCATTATGAAATTTGTATAAAAAATTACTATTGGTGGCACGCGAGGAAGCGGCTATTGCTATGGAAAGCGGGAGGGAGGGAGAGATGGGGGAGGGTAACCAGGGAGGGGGGAGGGGGACCTGGGTGGGGAACTCAGGAGGGGGGTTCGCGGGACGGGGGAAGGGGAGGGGAGTAGAGTGGAGAGAGGGAAGGTGGAGGTGACGGAGTGGGAACGCGAGAGGGGAAGAAGATGCAGGAGAAGAAGGAGAGGCGGAAGGGGAACGGGACAAATGGGAAAGGACACTCAGGGAGAAACAATTTCTTTATTAAATGGCATAGCAACGCATGCCGTGGACCAGCTAGTATTATAATGAAAATGCAACAAAAACATTGATATAATATTTGTTTTTAGCTTCCTAAAGTATCGTATCATTTCAAAAAAAACGCGCCTACTAATAATTACTTCGAAAACTCGCCTATCGAAAGGCTTCATCGACTAGGAAATAAATATAACTCAATCGATGTTTATCGTCATCTGTCAGTGTCCAAATTTAAATTCAGTATATTGGAACAGTTACAATAGAACTATAAATCCCCATCTTGAAATTTTGTGTGCACAGTTTATTGTAAACCCTCATAGTTAAGTTCCGTCAAAACACCTACAATATAGGGCGTAATAAAGGTTAGTTATTTATAATTTATAAACAAACCTTATAAAAACTGTTCTTGTTTATCGTTGTAATAGGTAATAATAACAAATTTACTTTAACGACTTATACTTTGATTAACATTTTAATTTGATTGTAATTAGATACTCTGTTATATTATATTATCGAACTCATTTGTCCTCTCCGTGATTGTTTACTGAAGTATCTGACATTATTCCATGGTTTCAGTATAAAGGGGATTGGTATATTTATGGTATAAAGTATTTCGTCTTCGGAAATTGAATTCCTTGCAGAAATTCTGACGATAAAGTAATTGGTCAAAATGGAATTGTTTTGTATATTAATTTTAGTGCGGTGCAAGTCGGTAGTATGTATTTTTGTTTAAAATCAACTTCGCTATGTATTCAACACATAAATTGCACATATATTAAAAACTCACCATTATTATTATTTTTTATATACGTATATACATATAAAACTGATTTTTTTCTCTTTATTGTATAATGCTATACTTTTTACTTACCAGCTTTATTTATATGTACCATGTGTAAAAACTATTCATGTTTTCTTTGTATTCTAAACACACCTGTATGCACTAAAACATAAAAATGTAAATGTGTGTAAAAGCCCATAAGGGCGTTAATGATTAATAAATAAAATAAATAAATAAAACTATTACATTATTGTTATACTATTTGACTATTTTGTATGACTATTTTATCTGATAACATACATATTTATTATGTGTTATATGTGTTTTGATGAGAAGAACACATCAATAATACTTTCAAGTGATAAGTAGACTTGATATTGTCTTTAATTGATGTATTTTTTTTATATTCTTTGCAGAACTTGGTCCATTTTTATAGTAATACATCATTCCCCTCTCAGAACCACTGCCGTTTTAAAATGACGTTGAATATTTCCTAAACTATCAGTTAAAAAAAAAAAACTTTGAAAAAATCTAATATTTCAAGTACGTAAATAATCATTTGTTATTTATTTTTTATATCTGTAGGAATTAATTTGGATGAGAAAGGGTTAAGCGCCATTTTTGTTTTTTTTTTACAGTTGAAAGATTCCTGTTAAATTCAATTCTCAGTCCGTTTCAGCATGGAACAAATTTTGATCTGCAGAAGATGACAATTATCGTGTTGTTAAGTTTGTCAGGTTATTACAATTTGATAGAAAGCTGAAACACACCTAGAATCTGCGTAAAAACAAAATGGCGCATTTTTATTTTATTTTTTATGATAGAGGAAAAATAATATCCCTAAGGGCCCGGCCTAGCGCTTCCGTATTTTTGTGAGATCGTTATTGGATAATGGACGTTATTTTCTGTCAGATTTGTGTGATTTTTACGTCACATATTTTAGTTTAGATCGATTTAAACATGAATTCCTGCAAGTATGCATGATTATTTACTCATTTAATGTACGTTGTACATAGAAAACGCAAATAACAGCCATAAAAATCTGACAGGAGATTACGTCCGTTATCCAATAACGATCTCACAAAAAACACGGAATCGCTAGGCAGGTCAACTTAAGGGATACTGTGTGGAGGTCTTAAGGAAAGGAAGTTCTGAGAAGGAAAAAGATGTAAGGCGTGGGTAGGAATATGGGGGTCAGTGTCCAGGAGTGACAGACGTATGAATCCATCCCTCTAATTGTGGTACAAGGCGATGGGTTGGGAGAGTCCGGCTGGAGAAGTCAAAAAGCTTCCGATCTGGCCTGCCACCCAGCAGGTGGACAGATGCATCTACCGCCAAGACTTGGACAAACCTCACCCCGTGAATCCAGGCACTCCTGCTAAGTTATCAAACATTGCGAACCATGGGGTGACCAACAAATGGTTCAGTGAGGAGCGGTACCCATACCCACCTCTCAAATTGCGCAAAATGAGATTTATACTCTCAGTATCGCCCTGGTGGAAGACCACCATTCAGAATCCAAACGATATTTAAAATGGCACTGGACATTATGTTTGGTGACCAGATCTGAATAGCCAGGTACTTTCCCCATCTTCCTCAACCCATCTCTTTCATCTCCCCACTACCTTCAGCCTCACAAAATACCCCTATTAGGCACGTAAAAGTCTCACTGGCCCTCTAATTCTCAAGTACCAAAAGTACCCATTGGGTACGAAAAATTTGTATTCATTGAGCGCTGGCACTTCCAATAATATTGATAATCTGAAAACAATACTTTCTCTTAGTGAGATGTTTACTCTCAACACACTACAGAGGTCAAGGCCTATGTTCACACCTACCTGTCATAAATACCCTCTAGACAGGATCCCCAAAGATGACAATGGGCACTTTTATTATTACTATGACAATCGACGATTACGTGATGGCATAAAAAAGGCAATAAACATATGTTCCTTAACACAATAATGCAGCTCTTTTAAAAGACGAGATACACAATGCACGTAGGTCTGTTTCCTCCAAAGGAAAAAAGTTATCATTTTCTTACATCTCTCTCACACACCGCACCGTGACGTCTCCGTAAACCCCTACAATACTACTAGCCGTGACGATAATTTTGAAAGTATGGAATATAGTTACAAGGATAATATTGATGTGTGAGTGAATTCCAAAAATTCAAAAATGTCAATGCGTTGATGGTTTTGTTTTTGTTCTTAACCCGTCTACTTGGTTCAATATATTCGCACCTCACAATCCGGAAGCCTCAGTTTCGGCGAAAATTCTGAAATATAACTTTGGATCGAGATTGTAAAATATCTATGCAAGATAGCTTTCATATTTCAAAGACAATAAGAAGCATTATTTCGTTCTCTTTCTGGTTAATAGAAAAAATACACATATTTGCATGAGAGGAAGAGAGATATATAGCTTTTAAAATGTAAGGTCGCTCGGGATGTTTTTGGTCTTATGAAAGTATAATGCGATTACGTGTTTTGGGATGTATTTATTCCTAAACAAGCAGACGGGTTAAACATGTAATGCTGTAGCTCTTTCTTACACACTAATTAACAACAGTCAAAAATGAGACTAACGGTAAATGTATGTCTGCACCCCCCAAAGGAAACATACAACCATTATCATACATCTCCCTCACACATAAAAAAAAATGAAATGCAAGGAATAAGTAGTACTTTGGAGGAAACAGTCATGCGTATTTTGTGTCTCATCTTTTGTCTCACCATTATTTAATGTGTAAGAATGAGCTGCAGCATCATAGCAAAAAGGAAGTATGTTTATTACTTTTTTTGCCATCACGTTAATTGTAAAAGCGCTCATAGGTTCTGAAGGAAATTATTTTCCTTGAATCTTTGGATTGGACCTCCTTTGTTAACCCTTTAATACTCGCATGGGGTCAAAGCATTTTCGAATTAAAAAATGAAGCACTTGGCGCGGCCCGATTCCCCCCGCGCCCTCGCTAGCTTCATAACGCGCGTCTAAGTTTATATTTTAGTAGCGACCAAGTCACGGGAGTGGAAGGACAAGTCGCTGCGCTCTTGAGCGGTGACCCCGTGCGAGTAATTGCGTTACTTTAAAAAATACCAACAAAATGCAAGAAATGTACAAGATTTGTGTGCAATGATCACTCTGAAATATACTGTCAACAGTGTAACAAGAATGATTAGAAAAGTTCCTAAAAAATACGAGTATTAACTATGATCTCAGTATAATAATAATAATAAGCCTTTTTATTCTGGACTTCTGTTAGGTATGTATTAGACATGATCTTATTTGTTATAGTATATCCCGAAGCTCAGTCTGCCTCTTGGCATAGGCCTCCTCTAACATTTTCCATTGGGACCTGTCACGCGCTATTCTTCTCCATTGATATCCAGCAGTGAGTTTTAGGTCATCTTCCCATCTCATGTGTTGACGTCCTCTACTTCTCTTGCCATCTCTGGGATACCAGTCAGTGACATTTTTGCACCATTTCTCTTGTGGATCGCGTATCATGTGTCCTGTCCATCTCCACTTTTGTTGGTCTATTCGGGTAACTACATCGGCAATTTTAGTTTTCTCCCTTATTGTGCTACCTCTCACTCTGTCCTGTTTCCTTGTTCCTGTCAAACTTCTCTCCATGGCTCTCTGGCAGCGTTCCAACTTTTCTCTGTGGTGTTTGGTGAGTGCCCAAGTTTCACATCCATAGGTGATGACTGGAAGTATACACGTGTTGAAGACTTTCCTTTTTATTTGCATACTTAGCTCCTTAGATTTCAAGACTTCTTTCAAAGACCAGTATTTCTTCAATCCATTTGCTACTCTTCTCTCGATTTCTTTAGTGGTTTGATCTTTGTGAGATATTATCTGTCCTAAATAGATGTAATCTGACACATATTCGAGTGGTTGGTTGTCAATTTTTATAGTTACTGGTTCAGAGTTTGTAAGCAATTTTGTTTTGTCTTTGTTCATGCATAGGCCGACTTTCACACTTTCCTCGTTTAGTGATTCTATCATTCTAATTAGGTGCATTGGGTTTTCCTCGAATAGGACTATATCGTCTGCAAATCTTAGGTGGTTAAGTTTTACACCTTGTACGTTGATACCATATTTTTCCCAATCTAGTTTGCGGAAGATACTTTCCAGAGCAGCCGAGAACAATTTTGGTGATAGAGGGTCTCCCTGTCTTACTCCTCTCTCGATCTTGAACTTTTTTCCCAAGGTTTCTAGTTGGATCCTCGCTTCGCAATTCAAGTATATGTTTTTTATAATATTGATGTAGTTTAAAGGTATCCCCTGCTGTTCAAGGCTATCCCATATAGCTATGTGTCTTATGCTGTCGAAAGCTTTGGAGTAATCGATGAATGCCATGTATAGTTTCTTATTATATTCATTATATTTTTCTACTATTTGTTTCACCGTGTGTATGTGGTCTAGGGTAGAGTATTTTTGTCTAAAGCCGGCTTGCTCCCGTGGTTGATTTTCGTCTAACTTTTTACTTATTCTTTCCAGGATAACTTTGGAAAATACTTTGTATATATTTGACATCAAACTTATAGGTCTGTAGTTCCCTATATCTTCCTTTTGTCCTTTCTTGAATATAAGAATAATGTTTGATGTTTTCCACTGTGTAGGTATTAGACCAGTTATAAGTATATCATTGAATATTGAAGTTAGTATTGGTAGTAGTTCTTCCATGGTGCCTTTAAGAAGTTCGTTTGTCACTTTGTCTGGACCTGGGGCTTTTTCCATCTTCTGACTGTATATGGCTTTTTCTACTTCTCTGGAAAGTATTTTTGGTTCAGTTACAACGTTTTCCTGCTCTTTATTGACGTCTTTCTTCGGATCATGTTTTTGTTTGTCGTCTGGGCTTGAGTAGAGGTCCTGGTAAAATTTTGTGGCTATTTCGTTTATGTTTTTTCTATTTGAAGAAGTATTCCCCCTTTTGTTTAATTTTGGTATCCATTCTTTATTTGATTCTCTCAATTCTTTAAGCGCTTTTTTCACTCCCCCTGTTTTCACTATATGCTTTTCTAATGTTTGCAGCCTCTTGGTCTTCCTATCTTTCCTGATGTTCTCTCTGATTTCTTTACTTAATTTTGTTATAGTTTTAATGTTATTTTTTTAGGATGTTTTGAAAATAGGTGTTTTCTTTCTTCTATAAGTTGCAGCGCTCAGTATACCTAAGTACAAATTGTTAATTCTTGATCATTATTTTAGTTTAACTTGTTTTTGTATAATTAGTTAGTAATTCATGTTATTACTTATAGATATTACAGAATAAACAAAGCACTTTAATAATAAAATAGTTTCATTTACATATATATTTCAATATATATTAAAAACTACTCATACTATTTGGGGTTATCTGTGACCCCATGCGAGCAGTTATGTAATGTTCTTTGTGCAAGTAATTAAGGGTTAAAAAAATAAATTAAAACACAATTTTTATATTTTAAATTTTATTGTTGTATTTACATAAATAGTGTATTCATGATGATTCTTATAAAATACTTAAACATAGGAATGCATTCTGGATTGATACCAACTCTCAGTATCACCCCGTTCTAATGTAAACAATGATATTGCAATACATCTAGACCTGTTTTGGTCTCACAAAATTAAAATAAAATGTGACAATTAACAAACACAGCAAATTCAAAACTTAATTTTGTATTTGAGGCTAGAAATACACAATCAAACTGAATAATAATTTTTTTTTATGAAAAGTTTTATTGAATATCTAGTACGGATATGGGCTATTTCATTTATTTTTGTTTTTATTGTGATATATAGATAAATAAAGCATTCAATTTTGGTAGATTTTGGAATTTTTTGTCAGTTTATTATAGTTATTTAAATTTTATTTTTATTTATTGTGAATATAATTAATACTAAATATTAAAAAAAAAATTAATGTAAGTATTGTAAAATTGTTTAAATTTATATACAACAAATTTGTGTTCCAACATAAATAGGTCTTTTATTATTTACGAACCTGAGCTCCCCTGTTAAGTCACCAAAAGTAGAGAACCACTTGGGGTGACCTATGTTGGTTATGCAATAAATGGTAAGTTATTAGTTTGATAGTCTATTTCATACTAGACTGTGGAAATAAATGTTTCCTCAAGCTCTAGAAGATAGTCATAGTCAACAGAGTTGTTGATGATTTTCAACTAACTAACTAACCATCACGCCGTTTCCTCGCAGGGGTAGGCAGAGAGGACGGACCGCCAAACAACTCGACCTTGGCACACACTCTTTGCCTCATTCGCATTCATGCATTGTCTCAAACGTACTTTTCTATTATTCTGACTCTTGACATGGCCCGTCTCAAGTATCTGATTCACTTGATTATGCCATATCTTCCTCGGGCGTCCCCGACTTCTTCTACCATTCACATTCGTCTTACACTACTTTCTTCGTTCATTCGCTCTACATGCCCAAAACATCTGAGGGTCCCTTTCTTAATCTTACTCATTATGCTTACATCAGCCTTGCATTCTTTGCGGATCTCCACATTTCTCACACGATCATACATGGTTTTACCACACATACGCCTCAGGGATCTCATTTCAACAGCATACAGTTTACTTTCATCCTTCCTCTGCCAGTTCCATTCCTCAGTGCCATACATCAGGGTAGGTACCAGCACTCCATTGTGTACTGCTAGCTTCGCTTCTTTTGGCAGTTCTTTATTAGCACTAACGGCATTCAGTCCTCCATTAATGAAGTTACCTGCATTTACCCCTCTTTCAATATCTCTTTCAGTCTTCCCATCTCTCGTAAACATACTTCCCAGATACACAAACTCATCCTCTTGCTCCAAGTGTTCATCATTCACAACTATATTGCACACTGTTTTTGTAATCTCTCTTTCAAACACATGACTTTAGACTTACTCACATTCATCATTAATTCATTCTTCATACATACTTCATTCATCCTAGACACTATATACTGTAGATCTTCCATAGGGTTAGAAATCACCACCGCGTCATCAGCATACAAACTTTTTAATTGGATACATTTCTTCCATCGAGGCCTTATTAAATTTGGTAATTTTTATCGATCTCACATATAAATTCAAGAATTACTAATGTTATTTATTTATTCATTTACATTAAAAATACCAATAAATAAAGAAAAAAACTTTTTTAACCTAAAAATGAATTACAAAATAACTATACAGAGCAAACATATGATTTAACCCCTCCGCAACGTAAGCAGATATAAGCGTTAAAAATAGGACAGCAGTCAAGTACAATAAGTGTGTTTCCATAGAAATCGTTATAACTCCGTTATTGTTTTAGTTACATCCCTAAAACAAAAAGTCAAAGGTCGATAGTAGATCAAGCTGCACGTTTCTATCAAGTTGTCTATGGAAATACATAACAGGAATCAGCTGTCAATCGTGTAGTTGACAAAAATATTTACCCCGCAAATTTGCTACCAGCAGCTCCACTGCGCTCCACATTTAAAATTTGTATTAAATATTTTTATATGAAATGATAAAAAAGTGAGGTGACAAAAGTGTTTATTACACATATATACAATAGAATAAGTATTGTTGTTTGCATAATCTGTGATTTTAATACCGTTTTCACATTAAAACATCACGTGTGACATTTTTACCTATTTTTAATGTTTGCGTTCTAAATTTTAATATTTACAAATGCTAATATTTATTTGTAATATAATAATTCGAAAGCTTATTTTGTAACCTTTCTAAAACAGTTTTTACTATTCGGCTACGTTCAGAAATGTTTCATTTATAGAGCTTTAATTGTGAAGCGGTTATAACTAAAAGTTTTCGTAAAATGTCATTTCGTTTAACCCCTCCGAATTTTCGAGAATATTAGCTTTTGGTGTCTTAAACGAAATGACATTTTACGAAAAATTTGTATTATTACTGCTTCACAATTAAAGCTCTATAAATGAAACATTTCTGAACGTAGCCGAATAGTAATAACTGTTTTAGACAGGTTACAAAATAAGCTTTCGAATTATTATATTACAAATAAAAATTAACATTTGTAAATATTAAAATTTAGAATGCAAACATTAAAAAAATGTGATAATGACTCACGTGATGTTTTTATGTGAAAACGGTACTAAAATCACAGATTATCTAAACAACAATACTTATTCTATTGTATAAATGTGTAATAAACACTTTTGTCACCTCACTTTTTTATCATTTCATATAAAAATATTTAATAGAAATTAACAATGTCGGGCGCCCGTAGGAAATTTGGCGGGATAAATTATGTGTCAGACTGCGCGTCTGACAGAATGTTCTTTTTATGTATTTCTATGGACAACTTGAATAGAGATGTGCAGCATGATTCACTATCGACATTTCACTTTTTATTTTACGGATGTAACTAAAACAATAACGGAATTATAACGGTTTCTATGGAGACTCAAGCGCTGACGTGTAAACACGCTTATTGTACTTGACTGCTGTCGTATTTTTAACGCATATATCTGCTTACGTTGCGGAGGGGTTAAGACACCAAAAGCTAATATTCTCGAAAATTCGGAGGGGTTAAATTAACTAAAATTTACAATTTTAAAAACAAAATGTAAACTAAAAACTGTTTTCAAAAAATATTTGAAATGCTTTTTTGTAAGTTCTTTCAGTGCTATTAAAAATATCTGCATATTGGTTACCTAAGCTGTGTATGTGTGGAATGAGGAAGTTTATCAACTAAATGGTATTGACATGATTGTTGCAGTGTGAGATATTTTTAGTTTGTGTGACCCTATTAGGAATATGAAAAGAAATCAATTGCAATAATGCAGGGCTGTCAATGAGGGAATTAATGATTTCAAAAAGAAAAATGGCATCAGTTACTAATCTTCTGTCAAACAGCTTTATTCATTTAAGAGACTTTTTATTAGACAGTTATAGCATTAAATTTGTGCTATTTTTTCCATAGAATCTGAGCGAACCTTGTAATGCGGTGACCAAATGGGTGAGTTATATTCAATTTGGCTCCGGACTAATGAAGTATACAAAACTTTTGAAGTTGATATATTACAAAATTATTTTTAATTAGATAGAAATAGATAGTTATCGTCAATTAATTCCCACATTAAATTAAACAATTATATTATTTTTGTTATTAGTTTTTGGGGTATTATGCCGTGTTGCGCTACCTCCTTCTTTAGCCAACGTTTCGGACAGCGTTGCAGTGTCCATCATCAGGGCAGATGTGTAATAGTTAGGGGTGATTTTTGTATTATATTATATTAATTATATTATTAATACATATATATACAGTATGACAATTAATGGAAGGCACTACAATCGTTTAAATGGCAACACCAAATGGTTAAATTCAAAAGGATGTTAACAATAAAAAAGCGTAATGGAAGGTATATAATCCAGTCAATGAATGGTCCAAAAGGAGGTGTAGAGTGCGTGAACAGGAACCTAAGCGATTCCTTCAGAAACTTGTTCAGGGTGCTTAGGGTGTGAACATACTAAAATTCCTGACGTCTAGGTGGTGAGCTAAGGAGGGGAGGGGGGGAGAAGGCGCCTATTTTCGGGTTTCCGCTTTTATCTCAAAAACGGTGAGTCGCAGAGGAAAATTTTCTAAGAATAAGTAAAAGCTCATAAAATTATCTACAACTTTTATTATATAGATAATTTTCGAAATCCAAGCTGTTTTCGAATTACACGCTCCACAAATGTAGATATTTTCGAAAAAAATCATTTTACCTTACAATTTTCATCAAACATTCCTTCATATTGTCTAAAATATTCATCAAAGAAAGAAATTTGTGTGAAAGAAGTTGTAAGGAATTTAATTCCCTTTCAGAATATATATACATATGCATATTAATCTCCAACCAGTAAATATTTACAGCAATTTTAAGTTTTTTAGTAAAATGTTGTCATTTTCAGAAAAAGCTTAAAATTTTAGTATGTTCACACCCTAAGCACTCTGAACAAGTTTCTGAAGGAATCGCTTATAGGTTCCTGCTCATGCACTCTACACCTCGTCCCTTGACTGGACTAATAAGCTATATCACAAAAAAAAATGCATCTCTTATATTATGTCGTGTGGCATAACTAGGTAACTCCAAAATCAGCTTTTTTGAGTTACACACTAACAGCATTACCAATAAATGTTGTGAAAATTTTATTCAATTGATGAGCAACCGTGTATGTGAAAAACTTACCAAGTAGAAACATACAAAAAATAGTTCATGGAGAGATATATATAGTATATATATACACATTGCTTATCTAGCAAAGAGGGTAGTTTATCTGTTGTATATACTTGTTTTATTAATAATGTCTCCACGATGTCATAAGGGGGCATTCAAGTATTACGTAACGCAATTTTTGAAGATTTTTGACCCCCCCCGCCTCCCCCTTGTAACGCGCCGTAATGTTTTTTCCGTACCCTCCCCCACCCCCCCTCACCCTAAACGTTACGTAACGCCCAAGTGACAATTTTTACCTGAAAGTCACAATTAAGTACTGGAAAGTCGCTTAAATACCTTTTTTCTTGTTTTAATCGCGTTTGCGGTAATAAATAAAACAAAGAGAATGGAAAGGGTTGCCAACTTTGAAGATTTTAATTCCCTAGTTTTTTTTATCTAAATAAAGAAAAACGTGTTACATAACGCGTTATTCAAACCCCCCCCCCCCTCGTAATGCACAGTAACGTTTCACAAGACCCCCCCCAAGTGCATTGCGTAATACTTGAACGGCCCCTAAATACCAGTTAAGAAACTACATAAAATTACCTTTTAGATTTTTGTATTTGAAACACACTTCAGTGTTTAAAAATAGCAGTATATTATGCTTCAAACATGAAAAAAGTTGAAAAAAAACGCATTTTCTATTAAAATGTAGAAAAATTTTGGAAAATCCAAAATTAAAAAAACACAGTCCTTTTACTTAAAGAATTTGCAACAATTTTTAGAAATTTAATTAAAATTAAATTTGATGTTATTATCGAGTTCTGCAAGTTTTTTGATTAGTGTTTTAGTTACAGCTGTTTCGACTTGTAAGGTCATTTTCAAACTGTGGTGAAGCCACGTACACAGTTTGAAAATGACCCTACAAGTCGAAACAGCTGTAACTAAAACACTAACCAAAAAACTTGCAGAACTCGATAATAACATTATCAAATTTAATTTTGATTAAATTTCTAAAATTAAAATGGAGTTCTACGAATTAAACACAAAAACAATTAATAAATAATTTGCAACAAAACTATCACTTGACATTTTATCTCGTTACAATTAATAATTATTAAAAAATATGTTAATAAATCCCCAATAATAACTGAAAAGATATTTTGGATTCATTTTTGCACAATTTTAACATTGATCTCTCGATTTTGTATTTATGCAATTTATGTTATTAAATAATATTACACAATGGAAGTTTTATTAAACACACTAATAAATAATGTAAATTAAAATAATTGTATATTTTTTCAATGCCATTAAAAATATCTGCTACATCTACACGTCGATTACTTAAGCTAAAATGATAAATACCTTACCTGATGACACAAAAAAATTTTGTATTGCAAATTTAAGGCCTAATATACCAGACTTTTAGATCACGAAACATGTCCACAATGAATTTCTCGTATTCATATTTATTCTGTGGAGTATTCGCTTCTTTGTAAATGTAATTCGTTCCCTTCCTCGTCCCAAAAAATTACACTTCAAACTGATCATGGTTTATGATAAAATACTTCCCCCCGGATGTACTAGATCCTGCTTTCAAAATTATAGGGGGAACACATGCAATTTTCGGTACATCCGGTTCTGAAAACGTACTATTCGAATCGTTCGTTTCATCGGGAACCACATAATCACGAGCATTAAGACCTATAGAATTCTGATTACATGTTGGAACATCAGGACCTATAAAATCCTCCTGGACTTCGATACCCATCGCATTCTCATTACATCCTTGAACGTCAGGACCTATAAAATCCCCTTCAACTTCGAGACCTATCGCATTCTCATTACATCCTTGAACATCAGGGCCTATAAAATCCCCTTGAACTTCAAGACCTATCGCATTCTCATTACATCCTTGAACATCAGGGCCTATAAAATCCCCTTGAACTTCGAGACCTATCGCATTCTCGTTACATCCTTGAACGTCAGGACCTATAAAATTCCTTTGAACTGCGAGACCTATCGCATTCTCATTACATCCTTGAACGTCAGGACCGATAAAATCTTCGTGAACTTCGAGACCGGCAGAATTCCGATATGCCCGATTGGAAATAATATAATTTTGGACATCAGAACCATCGAAATTCTGTTCTTGAACATTAACACGACCTGTGCTAGCGCGATAGCTGGTTACAAGATCGGGCCTTATAAAATTTTGATTATCCGTGACCGTGCATTTCAACCGATGTTGGCTCACTTCAACGTGTGTTGTGAAAACATAATGACATGTTGGACATTGATAATTTCCTTCAGAATGTTTATTCATGTGTTTTACATAGCCGTATCGACGGAAGAAGCTCTCGAAGCAGACGTTGCATTGGAATCCTCGCTCCTTCAGGTGTATGTTGCGAACGTGTTCACTCAGGTGGCCGTTTGTTCCGAAGGGCTTGCCGCATTCTTCGCACGAGTACCTCGCGATGCGTCCGGCGTAGGTTTGACGTATGTGCTGACGGCGCGCAATGAGTGTTGAGAACAGTTGTTTGCAAAACGGGCAGCTGGAAGTTAAATAATGATATTAATTAAACGTGATTTCTGTGGATTACAGACGAGCATGTAAATAGGATATATCGAAACAGCAAAAATTTAGAATTAGCTTAGTGATTGTTTTATGTATGTCATCACTTTGGTTGGATAGGGTTCTATCTTCATTTTACATTGTTCTGAGATGTGGCAAAGTTTGCAAAGACGATTTATTAATATTTATTTACCAATTTCTGATTTTTAAACGACTTCAAAAAGGAGGAGGTTCTCAATTCGACTGTATTTTTTTTATTTATTTTTTTATGTTTGTTACCTCAGAACTTTTGGCTGAGTGAACCGATATTGATCATTCTTTTTTTTATTTGAAAGCTGGTGCTTTCTGAGTGGTCCCATTTTAATTTGGTCCAGTTCCGACAATGGCATCCATGAGAAAACCATATAAGTCTTAAATTTGCATTAAGTATGTGCGCGACAAATGGATGAATAACTCAATATCATGCCAACCGATTTCGACGATTCTTTTTTTATTGGAAAGGATGTACTTCAAGGGTAATTTGATGAGAGTTTGGTTAGGTTCTGATTATCGATCCATGACAAATTAACGAAACTTGGCCGAATCTCTTAATTTGACGTTATGGTCAAATTATGTGTCTCATATGAGCAGCACGTTTAGTAGGTTTACCCATATTCAGACAAATTAATTAGTGTACTTCAGATTCACTAAAAATCAAAAAATAAACAAAAATTTTAACAAAACAAAAAAACGACTTCAAAAAATGCACTAAAATGTAAAAAAAAAAATTCGTATTCTTCTACAACTTAATAATCAACTTACTTTTTCTAATCATCAATATGTAGGTACGATTGTTATTTTTGGAGTCGGTGTCAGCAAGTCGCTTGTGCGACACAGCACATCTCACCTATAACTATGTATGTAGTTACAAACCTACCTTGACTGACACCGACTCCAAAAGTAACAATCGTACCTACATATTAATGATTACAAAAAGTAAGTTGATTACGAAGTTGTAGAAGAATACAAAATTATTTTTTTACTTTTTAGTGCATTTTTTTAAGTCGTTTTTTTATTTTGTTAAAATTTTTGTTTAAGAGGTGAAATCTTGTGTAAAATATTTGAATTTAATCCACTGGCCACAGAATAAATGAGCTAAAAAATGGCTTTCACCACTGAATTAATTTTGTACCAAAATTTAAAACCTGCATTGGTGTACGAAATCGATTGTAACTTTTGAACCATATATTTAAATGGATTAATTTTTCTAAATTTGTTTACATATTGAATTAAGGTATTTAAAAACATAAAAATAAAAATTTTAAAAATATTAAAATATGTGTAAATAAGGATTCAAATATAATCTTATCTTTTTTCGTAAGTTTTTTTCCAAATTTTTATTCAAAAAGTTACAAAAAAACATAATATTCATAAATCGAACAATAATAATTTTTGTTTTTAAAACATACATGTTTACTAATCTATAATATAAAAATGAATCACTGAATTTGTTGGTAAGCGCAAATCTCGAGAGCCGCTGAACCGATTTCGCTAATTATATTTTTAGAATATTCCTTGAAGTACGAGGGTGGTTCTTACGGAGAGAAAAATTAAGAAAATTGCCCAGAAAATTGGATAATTTCACAAAACATCGCACGTTTGACAGATTGCATGTTTGAGAATGACATTTTGCAAAACAATGTTTTTTTTTTATTTATTATTATTTATTTGGCTTTCACCCATTAAGGGTGATCTTGGCCATTTATTAAAGTAAGTTACACATTTTTAAAATTATTTACATTTCCAGTTTTTTTTTAAATTAGTTACATTATCAATTTTTAAAAATTATTTACATTTTCAGATTTTTTTAAAATTAGGTACATTCTCAGTTTTTTAAAATTAGTTACATTTTCATATTTTTTTTTAATTAGTTACTATTTCAGTTTTTTACATGGAATAGATACATTATATTAGCAAATACTTATAGACAATGGGCAAAGACAAATATTCATATGATTATACAAGTTGTACTAACATACAGAGTTGGTATTAGTAGTAATTACAAAATTGTAGAGTAGGAAGATGTACAGGTTCCCAAAAATAGGAACCTATACAACTGTACACACAGAGTAACACGCAGAGTTGGCATTAATAGTAATTACAAAATTGAAGAGTAGGAAGATGTACAGGTTCCCAAAAATAGGAACCTGTACATATTCCATACTTACATTTTCATACAAAGTAACAAACAGAGTTGGTATTAGTAGTCATTACAAAATTGTAGAGTAGGAAGACGTACAGATTCCCAAAAAAAGGAACCTGTACAACTGTACATAATAACACAGCTAGAAACAAATGTATACGTATGGAAGAGAGAGAAATGTGATTGATGCTTAAATGTTGAGGCCATTTTTGTAAATAAATTTTGCTAACAAATAGTGAATTTCAGGAGAGTTGAGACTAAGAAGGCAGGGTACACTGGTAGGGAATTCAATTTTAAGTTTTAACAATTCAGGTATGAAGTTTGGAAATTGGTCATTGACAGGACACTCAAAAAAATTATGGTCTAAAGTATCCTCTGAACCACAATCACAATAAGGCGAATTGACTATGTGGAATCTGGCGAGATGGCTAAGACAACAAGTATGACCTAAACGCATTCGAATAATGGAAGAGATGTATTTTTTAGGCATGGAAGTGTATTTGTGAAACCAGGGCTTGACAGGAATAGAAGGTTGAATTAAAGAGTACTGGTGACCTTTTAACAGAGAGGATGATTTCCATTCAGAGGACCATTGGCATTGTAACTTATTTTTTAAAATAGGAAAATAGTCTCTAACAGGAATAGGAATATGGATTCCTTAGCAATAGAATCAGCCTTTTCATTTCCAATAATATCAAGGTGTCCTGGAATCCAGGCCAAGACCACTGACACGTGAGCCAGAGACAAGGAATGCAGGAGGTCTCTGATAGAGCAGGTAAGAGAGTCACTAATGGAATTGAGAGGGGATGCGCTTATTTTTTGTAATGAGCTAAGTGAGTCTGAAAGGATGAGGGCATTTCTAATGTTGAGAGATTTGACGAGACGTAAAGCTTCTATGATAGCTATGCATTCAGCAGAGAAAATGGAACATTCTTTGGGAAGTCTGTGTGGGAAACACAATTTCCTGTGAGGTGCATAGACACTGGCCCCACAATGGGAGTCCGAACTGAGTTTGGAACCATATGTGAAAATTTTTATATAATTTGGCCAGTTATTTTCAATAATTTAGTTGAATTCTGTGTTATTGGATTGAACTGAGTTTTTAATATTTTTTTTACATATTCCTATAAATTGGTGCACCTTTGGATAGAAAGTAAGACTTTTATAGGGATAAGAGTATAAGGGGAGAGATTCATTGCGATAGGAATTTGTGGAAACATCCAGGAAAATGTTAAAGCAATTATAGAGAAGGGGAGGGGAATGTGTTTTCCAAAATGGATTCAAATCAACCTCATACTTTAACAATTGAAGTTTGGGAATCAAGGGATGAGAAGTTTTTGAGCATGTTTTGAAAATATATTTTTCTGCTAGGCATCGCCTTCTTATATTTAAGGGAGGTTCGCAGCATTCAACTTGCATTGCGTTGATTGGGGAAGATTTCATGGCTCCTAAGATAAGGCGAAGAGATTTAGACTGAATTTTATCTAATTTAAGCGAATTTGAAGTGGACATTGGATCAAACAGACAAGATCCGTAGTCAAGATGGCTTCGGATGAGAGCATTGTACAGAAGTTTTAAAGATGATGGGTGAGATCCCCACCACACTCCAGACAGAAATCTAAGGGGATTGATGTTGCTTTCGCATTTCATGATGACATGATTTATGTGAGAATTCCAAGTAAGCTTTGAGTCTAAAAACATTCCCAGGAACTTAACTTCTTTAGAGATGGGGATGATTTCATCGCCAAATCTCACCTGAATTTCTGGGAGCTTTCGACGACGAGTGAAGATGACAACTTTGCTTTTGGAGGGGGAAAGTTCAAGGCCATTAATATTTAACCACGCCAAGAGTTTTCTAAGAGCATTGTTGATTGCTGATGCTGCGATAAAAATATTACGGGATATTTTGTAGAAAGTCAAGTCATCAGCATATTGGAGTATGTTGCACAAGAATTGAATAGATTTTTCTAGATCATATGTGTAAATATTGTACAGGATTGGGCTTAAGACTGACCCTTGCGGGAGACCTTTGAAAATGTATCTAATGTGGGGAGGGGATTCAGACCCATCTACAAAAATTGTTCTCTGGGAGAGCAAATTGACAATGAATTTTACCAATTTAGGCGGAATACCTATTGCCAGTAACTTTTCTTTCAGGATGGGGATATGAACATTGTCATATGCTCCACAGATGTCTAAAAACACTGCAATGCAATATTCATTTTTAGATAATGCTAATTTGATATCTGTAACAAGAGAGGAAAGGTTGTCAAGGGTACTTTTACCCTTTCTAAATCCAAACTGGGAAGGGGAAAGAATTCGATTTTTTTTCTACGAACCAGTCCAATCTATTCTTAATCATTCTTTCAGATACTTTGCAAAGAGTAGAAGAGAGTGCGATAGGTCTGTAGCTCGAACCAAAACAATGTTTATTTATTAAATCAGGATTCTATTTTTGAAAATCCTTAGTTGATAAATTTATTTAAAGTAGGTACTCCCCTAATAGTTTGAATCGAATCCAGAATTTTAGATATTTTAAATAGGTACCTATGCTAGGTACCAAATTTAATATACATGAAAAATGGAAATTTGAATAAAAATTGTAAAAGATGGCATGAATATATGGAACGCGGGAGGAGGGTTGGCGGGACGAGGGAGCGGGAAAGGGAAGAGTGAAGGCGGGGAAGGTGGATGGGGAACGGGGGAGGGGAAGGGGACGTGTGAGGGGGAGGGGAACTCGGGAGGGGGGTTCGCGGGACTGGGGAAGGGGGGGAGTGGAGTGGGGAGAAGGAAGGTGGAGGTGACGGAGTAGGAACGCGAGAGAGGAAGAGGACGCAGGAGAAGAAGGGGAGGCGGAAGGGGAACGGGACGAATGGGAAAGGACACACAGGGAGAAACAATTTCTTTATTAAATGGCATAGCAACGCATGCCGGGACCAGCTAGTAACTAATAAAATAATTTTGTATGATAGTCCTCGAAGCAATCAGGGACGTTCAGGGTCACTTCCAAAAGCCTAGAACCACCCGCAATTTTGAAGAAATTAAATGACGGCCGGCTGCATACAAAAACAAAACTTAGGAACACAAATATCAGGGAAAAAACATATTATTTCCAATTCCATGAAATTAATGAATACCTACAGAGCTTTCATTTTCATTTTCATTTAAAATTTTATTAAAAAATGTCACTGTCGTCCACGATTCCGTTTTTTAGTGGACTTATTCTAGCCCGTCAGCGTGCCGGGGTTTGTGGTTAAGTACCTGAGTTGCACACCCGGCAAGCTGTCGGGGTTTGTGGCCAATGGGTTAACATATTTTGACATCTCAGGCTAATTCATTCTCTTTTCAAAATAACTCATACAGGCCTCATAGAAATCACTGTGTCTCCCTTACTATCATGGTTAGAAATATGATCTAAACGGTGCTGAAAGAGAAAACACCACGCTTTAAATTCAATTGACGGCCGGCGTAGTGCAGCGGTATCGAATCCCGGCGTGGCAAATAAATTTTATTTGATTAATTTGTGTATTTCACAATTTGTTCATTTAAAATTATATATAGTATATTTGCGGCACGTTCCAGAGTGGAAGATACTCTCAGTATCGCCCTGGTGTAAGACCACCATTCAGAATTGAAACGTTGCTTGAAATGGCTTTAGCCGTGTTTGGTGACCAGATCTGAATAGCCAGATACTTCCCCACCTTCCTCTTCCCTATCTTCTTCCTCTTCCCTATCTTCTTCCCCTCCCCACTACCTTCAGCCTCACAACATACCCCAATTGGGAATGCCATAGTCCCACTGGCTCCAGACGGGAGCAGTTGGGACTCTTGTGCGGTATTCATGTAAAAAAAAATTTTTTTTTTTAAATTAACCACAAAATAATCAAAATGTACACCTATATCCACTGGAGCGCTTTTTGCCACAATATGGCACTATTTAAAATACCTCAGATTGCTTTCCAGCCAATTTTGGCAAATTTTCCCTTATTTTTAAGTAATTAAGTAGAATTTTACGATTTTATAATATATTTTTTTTATAAATTCTACAAATATGTGATAATAGATAAAAGATAGATGAATTCATTGGCTATATAGAAATATAATCACTTTGTACATCTCCATAATTCAGAGGTATGATTTTTTAATGTGGGCGGAAAATATTCAACCAAAAAAGCTGTCGCTCCAGTGGTTATGAAACCAAAGTTTCTGACCGCAATTTGTAAAAAAATTATAAAGGTATTTTTTATTAATTATTTTTACATAAAATGACAAAAAAGCGAGGTGATGATAACATTTATGATGCTAAAATGCATTTCCCTAATGAAATATGTGTGTGTGTGTGGGTGTTTTTTTTTTTTTGTTATCAGTAATTTAGTTAGAAAAAACGTAAGGTGAACCATTTAAGCTTTATCTTGCATTAAAAATTTTATATATTTCAAAAATTATATGTTTATTTCGAATTATAAAATTTGATATCATCACAAAAGGTGTTAAACAAGGCTGCGTAATGTCACCGTGGTTATTCAATCT
This sequence comes from Limnephilus rhombicus, assembly GCA_929108145.2. Classification (NCBI taxonomy): domain Eukaryota; kingdom Metazoa; phylum Arthropoda; class Insecta; order Trichoptera; family Limnephilidae; genus Limnephilus; species Limnephilus rhombicus. The sequence continues at coordinate 19,924,860 of OV815290.1, read as the reverse complement.
ATACATGGATAATTGTATGCAAGAATTGAAAGAGATGGGATTGGGCGCGAAATTGAGTAATCTGAAAGTATGGTGGCTGTTGTATGCTGATGACGCGGTGCTTATTTCTAACCGTATGGAAGATCTACAGTCTCTCATGCCTAGGATGAACCAAGTATGTATGAAGAATGTAAGTAAGTCTAAAGTCATGGTGTTTGAAAGAGAGAGTACGAAAACAATTTGCACCATAGTTGTGAACGATGAATACTATATATGAGGAGCAGGTGGATGAGTTTGTTTATTTGGGAAGTATGTTTACGAGAAGTGGGAAGGCTGATAGAGATATTGAAAGAAGGGTGAATGCAGGTTACTCTATCAATGGAGAACTGAACACCGTTGGCACCAACAAAAAATGTCCAAAGAAGCGAAGCTAGCCGTTCATAATGGGGTACTGGTACCTACCCTTATGTATGGCAGTGAGGCATGGAACTGGCAGAGGAAGGATGAAAGTAGACTGAATACTGTAGAAATGAGATCCTTGAGGCGAATGTGTGGTACGATCATGTGAGAAACGTGGAGATCCGCAAAGAACGCAAGGATGATGTAAGCGTAATGTGTAAGATTAAGAAAAGGACGCTCCGATGGTTTGGGCATGCAGAGCAAATGAACGAGGAAAGGATTGTAAGGAGAATATATGATGCAAATGTGAAAGGTGGAAGAAGTCAAGGACGCCCATGGCAAGACCAAGTGAATCAGATACTTGCGTCGGGCCATGTCACGAGTTAGAATAACTGAAGAGCATGTATGAAACGTTGTATGAATGTAAACGAGGCAACGAATGTGTGCCAAGACTGAGTTGTTTGGCGGTCCGTCCTCTCTGCCTACTCCTGCGGAGATACGGCGTGATAGTTAGTTTTTTTATTTTATTGCAAAGCAGTAATATTTTGACCTTGTCGAATTTGCTAAAAATTGAAAATTTGTTTTGTTGGCTTATTTTGTTGATTTAATACCTTGCTTGCTGCTCGTGCACCGGTGTGTCATGAGATTTTATACGCGATTTCGACCCTTATGTATAAAGAAAGTGTATGAAGAACACGGTCAGAATCGCTTGCTCTATTATCGCCCTTTACCATAGCGAAATCTGCAATGCGCCTAGTCACTCCAAATAATTTATATTAATCATTTACCGGAGCGCTGGAATGTGCGCAGTTCTTGCGCATGCGCGGGAAAAATATGTTTATCTACGATTTTGACCCTTCTATGCAGTGGCGGTCCTTCCCTCAGGACAATTGGTCAAAAACCTCCCAAAATTATAAGATGACAGTAAAACAATATTATTATGAAATATTAAGCAAATCAAAACAACTGGTATTATTCTAATGTATTTGAAATGTACCGCGAGAGAAAGCCGGCAACGGCAAGCAGTGACATCTAACATCTTAAATGGAAGCTTCCTTTCCCACGCACTGCGATTAGCTGGGTCAAATTATGAAATGCCCTGGTATCATATCTTCCGTCTCTTTACGCACTACACAATAAATGAGATGGCACTATGTCCCTTTTTAAAAAGTTTTCGGATTCTGAAGACGGTTTGGGTCAGAGCCGTGAGGGAGAGAGAGCATGCTGAATATCATTCGTCTGAAAGAGATGGTTTGATAAACGTAGGTTGATTTCGCATATTTTACGCTTGTCGCATGAAATAATTTACTATATTTGATGTATGTGGGTGAATTTGACTCTCAAACTCGTGAGGTTCCTACAAATGAATATTGTTATATTTAATATGACATTGTATAGTAGGTAATACCATTTTTTTTAAATGACCTTCCACTTCTGGACCCCTAGAGCCGCCTCTGCTTCTATGTACAAAATTTGTGAAGGTCAGTGTCAGAATCGCTGGACACGAAGTGTCATTTCTGCCGCCGGATGCCGCGTCGTAATTGGTGGTGCTTTTTGCTGGCCTACCCCAGCAAACAAGAGGTTAAAAGTGTGGATTTTCGGAATTTTTAATGAAATGCAAAATATCAAAATAACACTATATTTCTTGATCTCAAAAACAGTAAAAATGTAGAAACCAAACTTTAAACAGCTCAAAAACTACAAAATAGCACATACGACATCGTTCTTCAAGACAGTCGAAATGTATCTATAGCTCAGTCAAATCGGGAAGCGACCGGGATTATCAGCATTTGTCTAAGTTTTATAAAAATAGGACTCTCAGTATGTATGTTATTAGACACTTTTACATTTACCGTGACGATTCAAGGTAACGGTATCGTGACAGTAAAAAAAGGCAATAAATATACGTTCCTTATCACGATAATGCTGTAGCTCTTTATTACATATTAAAACTTTACAAAATTCTCCTTTACAAAATTCAAACAAGATATTAAAAAATGGATTATAAGTATTGGACGCCACACTATCACAAATATCTGTAAAATAAATCACACATAGACAGAAATAACTATTCACATACAACCTAACCCATATAAAACAAATGAAAATAATGGAATCCTGTCAAATTTAACCTATAAATAGACTAGGCAGAATTTATTTCATTACTCCATCTCCAACATTTATAAAATAACTCTCTTTAAAAGATTTACCACCCTTCCAATCACCCTTCTGTTCTAATTCTATTCATAATATGTATTTTACCTGAAATATCCTTGTAACTACTATATTCATTTATGTACGCCTGTCTCGACACAGGTATACCCTAGTGAGACAGGCATACAAATAAAACCATTGTAAATATATTTTATTATAGATAAATAAATAAAAAAAAAATTAAATAAAAATAATGGTGAGACACACAAATACGTGTGACTGTTTCCTCCAAAGTACTACTTTTTTGCGACGGGAATTGCATTTAATTTTCCTTATATGTGTGAGGGAGATGTATGAAAATGATTGTATGTTTCTTTTGGGGGGTGCAGACATACTTTGTTATTTAGTGTGTAAGAAAGAACTGCAGCATTATATATTTAAGAACAAAAGTAAAACCATCAGCGCATTGACATTTGAAGTTTTTGAATTTTTTGAATTCACTCACACTTCAATATTATCCTTGTAACTATATTCTATACTTTCAAAATTATCGTCACGGCTAGTAGTATTGGTAGGGGTCTACGGAGTCATCACGGTGTGGTGTGTGAGAGACATGCAAGAAAATAGTGACTTTGGAGGGAACAGACCTATGTGGTGTTACGATGCACGAATACGCCCTACAAAATCACGCTACGCCACTGCATTGCAAGCGCTCCCCACCGTCCCATTCCCCATACTCCGACCCCCGCGGCTGCCGGACCGGAGATCGGCGGGCAAGTTCATTCCCGCTCCGCCTGCAGTCAAGTACACAGGCCCTGGCGTCGCCATTACGGCATTGTGTTCTGGAAGATTCCGCGGTAGTGAAATGGCGAGTTACGCCAGCAAGTTCCCTTGGGAGACGCCAGCCCCAATAGAATACTTCTCACCTTGGTGTCTTCGAGACTGCAGACCAGCCGCTGTGAGTACCCACACCGTTAATTCCTCCTTTTGCGTGTGTTCCTTTTAAATTCTACGCATAATTAATGACCGCCCCGAGAGACTCGAAGCAGAGAGAGATTAGGCCCAAATACCCCTGAAATAGATAGGATATTGATGCTACTTTGTTCTAACCTTGACTGTGTTATGTACCATTGTTGTTATATGAAAGGATTCTACCCAATACACCTGATATTTACTGCAGCTGAATTGTTTCATTGCCTCCCCGGCCCGTAGGATAGAGTTTATTTCAGGGATGCCACACCAACGCCTCAGAGATCCTACAACCCTGGTGATGATAGTCCCCTCCGCTCTGCTGACCACTCTGAGCTGGTCTGTCGGCAGAAGGTAGGCACCTCAGGTAGGTGCACTTAACAGTACATTATGTATCTCGTCTTTTGAAAGAGCTGCAGCAATTTTGTGATAAGGAACGTTAATTGCCTTTTTAATATCGTCATGATATCGTTCCTGTGAATCGTCACGGTAAATATAAAAGCGTCCAATCTCTCTTGGTTATCAGTACAAAATATTTGGAAGCCCTAAATCAAGCTCTGAAATTTGTATATCAAATTTAGTTATCTGCCGTATGCCTAGAATGAAGTCTTAAGCTTTGTACAACTTGTGGTTGGGTTATGTTACTCTAACACAGTCAGTATAGGCGGGTCTAGCTTGCTAGAGCTGACCATGCCACCAGTCACCAGGGTTCATTATTAACTATTATTTTAGGACATTTCAGCTAGTCGGAGGTGTATTCTAGCAACTGTCGTACGGAACCCTCTAATACAGTCAGTTAGTATAGGCGGGTCTAGCTTGCTAGAGCTGACCATGCCACCACTCACCAGGGTTCATTATTAACTATTATTTTAGGACATTTCAGTTAGTCGGAGGTGTATTCTAGCAACTGTCGTACGGAACCCTCTAATACAGTCAGTTAGTATAGGCGGGTCTAGCTTGCTAGAGCTGACCATGCCACCAGTCACCAGGGTTCATTATTAACTGTTGTTTTAGGACATTTCAGTTAGTCGGAGGTGTATTCTAGCAACTGTCGTACGGAACCCTCTAATACAGTCAGTTAGTATAGGCGGGTCTAGCTTGCTAGAGCTGACCATGCCACCAGTCACCAGGGTTCATTATTAACTGTTGTTTTAGGACATTTCAGTTAGTCGGAGGTGTATTCTAGCAACTGTCGTACGGAACCCTCTAATACAGTCAGTTAGTATAGGCGGGTCTAGCTTGCTAGAGCTGACCATGCCACCACTCACCAGGGTTCATTATTAACTATTATTTTAGGACATTTCAGTTAGTCGGAGGTGTATTCTAGCAACTGTCGTACGGAACCCTCTAATACAGTCAGTTAGTAGTTAGTATAGGCGGGTCTAGCTTGCTAGAGCTGACCATGCCACCAGTCACCAGGGTTCATTAGTAACTGTTGTTTTAGGACATATCAGTTAGTCAGAGGTGTTTCCCGGCTGTGCATCGGTGCCGAAGGGATCAATGACACTAGTTCCTCGGTGCATCTTCCATTGAAATACCGGTAGAACAAGGACAGCATTCCCACCCGTCGCCCGTGCTCTAAAGATTGCAATCCGTTCGTTAAGGTGGGAGAATCAAGAGAGAATTAAATGGGGGAGGAGTGGGAGAAAAAAAAGAAGAGGTTTCCACAGAGTCAAGGTTTTTTCAGGTATTTTGGAACTCCAGACCAGAGGAGGCTGCCAAATTCTATGATTACGATCTGTACAGGGTCAACAGTTGTATACTATCTGCAGTATCTGCGGGCCCTGTACAGTGCGCCCAGTTTCTGGTACAGTACGCCCAGTTTCTGAGAGACTAACTTAACTCTGGTTTCGATGGAGCTCCCGTACCTTTTTTAAAATTTTTTTTTTATTTATTTAGTAACTATACATTTACTTTTATTACATTTTTATATCAAACATGTTAGGTATATACATATATAAAATAGAAAATATATTTGTAGTCCTCCTCACTAGGATCCTGTGCTGAGGGGGACTATGCTTTGGATAAGTTTTCAGCGAGTTCTATGGTTTAACTTCATTGTTCGGATAAGGTTTTCCAGAAACTTCTATGACGATGTTTTAAATATACTAGTAAGTTCATTTTCTGATAGTTCCTTCAGCCAACATTTAATGTCCTTAGGGCCGGTTTTATAAACGTTCATTCGTTACGCTTGATACCATTTTTGGTTTACCGCCATAAATATTTGGTCTACCGCCCGATTTTGCCGTTTTATAAACGTTCGTTAGGTTATCGGTAGGTTAAGTTTCGGTTAATGCTTAACTGACTGATTTTGACCAAACGGATAACGATCCGTTTTGTTGCTTGTCGGCGCTCAAATGTTATTTGACAGCTGTCAGTAGTAGTTGGTTGTTGCCCGACGATCGCTTATTTTAAAGAGACAGTATTATATTATTTGCATTTGTGACATGGATTATTCATCGAGCAGTGAAAGTGAGGATGGGCGTTTGGCAATGCTTGAAGATGACACGCCATCGTCGTCATCTAATAGCAGTAGCAGGGAAGACGAAGCTGCGGGAGGACGGAGACGTCTACGTGTTTTTATGCATAGACCGGATTATTTTAATTATGATGCGGACATCGATTTTAAAATGAGATTTTGGTTGTCAAAGAGAACCGTGGCTCAAATTTTAAATATAATTGAAGCTCAATTAGTGCCGGCGACACATCGAAACCAGCCAGTTACGCCCGCACAGCAGTTGTCACTGACACTACGATTCTACGCTTTGGGATTAATGCTGCAAGCTGCTGGCGACTTCACGGGAGTCTCCAAGTCGACAGCGTGCATCGTTGTATGGAGAGTTACTAAAATAATAGCCTCCTTGAGAAACAATTACATAACCATGAATAGTGACACAGTTCAGGACTTCTGCATAAATAACAATCAACTTTGACAGCTAAAGTAATACCCATAGATAAAAACAATATCAGAGACAATAATTTGCCAAAAACATTGCCAGTAAAAAAACTTTAGGACTAAACGTAACCGATGACCGCTAGTAATGCAAATTTGTTTATAGTACGTAAAATAATATAACGATCGGATAGCGGTCCGTTAACGAAAAATGGTTCGTTACTTAACAGAAATTTGGTACTTCGTTTATAAAACCGGCCCTTAATGTAGCTATTTTTCGTTTTAATTAGTTTGATACTACATAAGTGGGAGTTTGTTATGTAACTTAACTGCTAAAAATTCAGAACTTCTTTGCCCAAATGTCTGTTTGTTTGGCTCTGGTTTTATAAGTATGTGAGGCGTCTGCTTCTGAATCATTTTTGAAACCTGAACTGGTCACTTAGAGTTACACCAAGCATATCAATGGAGGGCCTGTTCGGAAGATGACTACTCTTGAAGGAGACTAGATTTTCATTTCAATCCCTTTTAGATGGATTAGAGGGGAGTGACTCTGCATTTCTAGTAGGGGATTTATTACTATTTATACAAAGTAAAAACAATTCAATGTTATGATGTGTTTATTATTATTAACAAAAGTTATAACGTTTTACAAAACATGTACATAATTTTATTCATTAATTCATGATGTAATTGCAAATAATTGTATGAATATTGGATTTTATTAACCTTTTGATTTGAGATAAAAATACCCAACCAAACTGTATGACTTTTTTTCTTAATTAACCCCTCCGAAACGTAAGCAGATATATGCGTTAAAAATACGACAGCAGTCAAGTACAATAAGCGTGTTTACACGTCAGCGCGAGTGTCTCCATAGAAACCGTTATAATTCTGTTATTGTTTTAGTTACATCCGTAAAATAAAAAGTGAAAGGTCGATAGTGAATCATGCTGCACATCTCTATTCAAGTTGTCCATAGAAATACATAAAAAGAACATTCTGTCAGACGCGCAGTCTGACACATAATTTATCCCGCAAAATTTCCTACGGGCGCCCGACATTGTTAATTTCTATTAAATATTTTTATATGAAATGATAAAAAAGTGAGATGACAAAAGTGTTTATTACGCATTTATACAATAGAATAATTATTGTTGTTTACATAATCTGTGATTTTAGTACCGTTTTCACATAAAAACATCACGTGAGTCATTTTCACATTTTTTTAATGTTTGCATTCTAAATTTTAATATTTACAAATGTTAATATTTATTTGTAATATAATAATTCGAAAGCTTATTTTGTAACCTGTCTAAAACAGTTTTTACTATTCGGCTACGTTCAGAAATGTTTCATTTATAGAGCTTTAATTGTGAAGAGGTAATAATACAAAGTTTTCGTAAAATGTCATTTCGTTTAAGACACCAAAAGCTAATATTCTCGAAAATTCAGAGGGGTTAATGCAATTTTGTTTTAAATTATAAAATAAACACCACTAATATCTAAAATACCAACACATCTTTAAAGATACATTTGAAAATTCATTTCACAATAGTCCCAACTGTTCCCAATCATTATAGTGAGATTATGGCATCCCCAATTGGGGTATGTTGTGACGCTGAAGGAATAGGTACGAAATGGGAAAGAGGATGGTGGGAAAGCACCTGGCATTCAGATCTATTTACCAAACACGGCTAAAGCCATTTCAAGCCATGTTTCAATTGAAGAGTACCTTCCACTCGTGAATGTGCGTCAAATTAGTCAATTACTTAATAAATATTCAAATTATTATTTACAATTGAGTCGTGTAATTTCAAAACCCGCTATATCCGATTTTTTGACAAAATGATCTGAGTATGACATCTTGTTCACATTTTTGCGAGGAATAAGACTAATTTAAAATTGAGATTCAAAACATCCTTTATCACGACCAAAACCATGTTAAAACTGCGAGTGAGAAACAAAACCCGCTATATCATTCAAGAAGTTACTATCAAAACCCGCTATATTGGAATTCAACCAATCACGAACAGTTATTTTTGCCAAGATGGCGGGTGTAGAAACACGCCCCTCGGGTCAGTTGAGTTTCAAAAGCCTCTATATTCCGTACAAATTATGAAGTGAGTTTCAAAATCCGCTGTATCCATTTTATTTATCCAAATTACTTAAATATTTCTCAACATACATTGAAAAATGAACACCTTTCGAATGTATATTACTTCAATTCATTATATAAAAAAATAAAAAGCAATTTTTTATTTACGCTAGAGATGTGACAGTTTTTTGCGGTTTTCTCCGAATCAGTGAAAGTTGATATAGCGGATATAGAAATTGAACGACTCAATTGTATTACCAAGAATTTTTAACCCTTAACTTCTGGATTGCCGTTTGTCACCCGGTGGCCGCGGCACTTTGAAATGCAATTTTGACCCTTATGTATAAACAAAGTGTATGAAGAACAAGGTCAGAAACGCTTACTCTATTATCGACCTTTACCATAGCGAAACCCGCAATGCGTCTAGTCACTCGGAATAATTTATATTTAATTTGCCGTAGTTCGGGGATGTTTTTTATGCAGTTAATACAAATTAATATTATTAACACTGTTTACTTTAAAAAGAGTTTAAACTTTGATTAAAACATAATTAATTGATTAAGCCTCGATGACACACGGTGAGTTTACAAGCTACTATCTGGGAAATTCACTATCTGTTAGTAAACTCGCCCAGTGTCATCGTGTTACTTGCTAACTAGCAGCGACTAGCAGATTGTTGACCATCTACGAAAAAAAGTTGAAAGGTCGTCAACTTTACTCGCCTACACGCTTGCTCATGATTGCTTTATTTATGTTTCCAAGATGGCTTCCGATAAACAGGTGATTTCGAATGTCAAACATCTGAAGAATTAGTTCACGCAGGCGTCGTTATTCTTGTTACTGGCGCTAGCAGTGGCATCAGTTTCCTAAGCTTCTGAGTGAGTTTTGTGTGTCATCATGACAATCTCACTCGCCAATTTACCCGCTTTTAAACTTAGTAGATAGTAGCTTGTAAACTCGCCGTGTGTCATCGAGGCTTCAATGTCTGATTTTTGCATGTACATATTGTTTTATTTCCATAAATTAAAATGTAGTTTTTGACACCCCACGTGACGATTTACATAACTATTTAGGCGCGAGTAACTAAGGGTTAACCGGTTGTTTGCCGTTTGTCACCCGGTGGCCGCGGCACTTTGAAATGCAATTTTCACCCTTATGTATAAAGAAAGTGTATGAAGAACAAAGTCAGACACGCTTGCTCTATTATCGTCCTTTACCATAGCGAAACCCGCAATGCGTCTAGTCACTCGGAATAATTTATATTCAATTTGCCGTAGTGCGGGATGTGAACAGTTTCTGCGCATGCGCAGGAAAAAAAAAACGTTTTTTCTACTATTTTGACCCTTCTATGTACAAAATTTGTAAAGGAAGTGTCAGAATCGCTTGCGCCAACATTCCCTATGGGATGGGTAAAGATTTCATTCACCTTGTAACCACAGATTATTTTTAAATAATTTTTATCTGTGGGCATCTCGAAATGTCATTTTGGCTGCGTCGCATTTATGAGTTCCTCGACTAAAACATTGCAAAACCTATCAATTTACGTAATTAACGCAAGTAATGTTATTTTGGTAGATAGTTCATTGTTCTAGGAATGTGTTTCGGTCAATAAAATATACGGTAGGTAAAAATTAATCCACAAAACATTCGATTCAAATTGAAGGTCGTGAAATTTCCGTGTTGTTCCTCCGCGCTCCAAGAGGTTAATAAACTCATGGTATTGAGATTGCAGCAAAATACAGCTTTTGACATATTTCATTATTTTACAATACATAACTAATTAACCTAAGTGCCGTCTCACATGGGGCATGTATTTTGCCGTCAACTATGTTGAGACGGTAGAACAGAAAGAGTTAACAATATCAAAGAAAGATTAGTTACATACGATACGTAATACACATTTTCATCCCCTGATAAAATATCCCCTGACATAATAACCCAAGGATGAAATGTATCTCCACTACACTGAATTCTTTGTTATAACTATTTTTGAACAATAATTTATTGTCTTGTCTGTATTATTTTTATCCCGTTTTTTTTTTTTTACATTAGCTCCACACAGGAGGCCCTGAGGAAAATAATTTCCCTCATGGCCTATGTCATCTTAGAGGATGCTGTGTGGAGGGTTTTTTTAAGGAAAGGAAGGAGAGGAATTTCTGGGAAGGAAATAAGTATGAGGGATGGGTAGGAATAAACCTCCCTCAACCAGTCTCGCTCGATTCTGCCCACCACACGGCAGGTGGTATTATATTTTGTTGGGGAATGTTTTGTCTGTAGGATATTTTGTCGGGGGATGTTTTGTCCGTAAGATATTTTGTCGGGGAATGTTTTGTCCGTAGGATATTTTGTCGGGGAATGTTTTGTTCGTAGGATATTTTGTCGGGGAATGTTTTATCCGTAGGATATTTTGTCGGGGGATGTTTTGTCGTGGGATAAAAACGCACGGAATATGTATTTTCACTCTGAACCCTCACAACCGCCTCAGAGTACCACTGACTCCAGACAATCGGGACTTTTATGCAGTATTCACACACAACAAAACACACACAAAAATAAAGTTGTCACAGATGTGCCGTACACGCATACATATTTCCAAATCATTGGTGAATAAAATAAAATGCAAAAATTGCCAACCCTGTACAAATTGCAATTGCACTTCACGCATAAATCTGGCAGCCACCTCTGGTCTGAAGCCCCAAAACAAAAATCTTTAAACACCATGCTCTACTCGATTGACTTAACAAACGGATTGCAATCATTATTGCATAGAAGGTGAGCATTCTGTCTGTTGTTCTACCGGCATTTCATTGGAAGTCGCTCTGAGTAACTTGCGTCATTGACCCGCAAAGTTGCGCCCAACATTTATACACAGTTTACATTTGTCTCTTCAACATCAAGGTTTCCTTAACTCAAAAATACCCTCCTCACAATACCTCCATATGAACCACGAACCATAATTAAATTTGAAACTGATTGTGATTCATGATGACGTAAGTTCCGCCGGACGAACTAGACGGTCCGGTCATAATAGGCGTTACACGCGCAATCATTGGCTCATCCGGTTCAGACCATGCGCTGTTCGAATCGTTAGCTCCCTCGAGACCCATATAATTCTGAACATCGAGACCAGATTCATTCTGATTATAAACGTGCTCATCGGAATACATATAATCTTGATTGGATTCTGTATTAATCTCGTCATACTCTTGAATATTAGGGTTTTTGTCGTGTCGATCATCCGTGCATTGCAATTGATGGTGACCCAATTCGTTCAATGTTTTAAAAACGTGAAAACACGTAGGACATTGAAAATTTTCATGGGCGTGCAAATTCATGTGCTTTCTGAAGTCGTTACGTCGGAAGAATTTCTTTCCACACACGTTGCATTCAAACGCGCGCTCCTTCAGGTGTACGTTACGCACATGTCCGTTAATGTGGCTGTTTGCTCCGAAGGGCTTGCCGCACTCTTCGCACGTGTACTTGGCGATGCGGCCGCCGTAGGTTTGACGCATATGGCGACGACGCGCTACGATTGTTGGGAACACTTCTTTGCAGAACGGGCAGCTGGAAAAGATAAATATAATATACATTAATATTGCGTAATTACTGTCGTATTACGCAATTCTTTGAATAAACATGTGAAGATGACTTATTGCCATTATTTCAACTTATTGATTGATTAACGTAAGTAACTAGTGACTTAAGTGTTTGATTAGCGTAAGTGACCAGTGACTTAAGTGATTGATTAACGTAAGTGACTAGTGACTTAAGTGATTATGTTAAGTGGCTAGTGGATCAAGTGATTGATTCACATAAGTAACTAGTGACTTAAGTGATTGAGTAACTTAAGTAACTGATGAATTAAGCGATTAATTAACTTAAGTATCTAGTGACTTAAGAAAAGCGATATATATATTGAAAAGCTAAGTGCCTAGTGACTTAAGTGATTAGCTTAAGTGACTAGTGACTTAAGTGATTTAATTAAGTGACTAGTGACTTACGTGATTGCTCAGCTAAGTGAAAGTAAGACAATGTTCCGGTTTCGAAGATCCATATACAATTAATCACCTCAAAATTAAACTTTTTAACGGAAGATCAATCAAAAATCAAAATTTATATGTAAATAAATGTGAATTTAATCCATTTATACATAGCATATTTTTTTACATTTATAAAGTTAATCGATTTATATTAATGATTGGTCTAAATAGTGATTTCGCATTAAGCTTCGCATTAACCCCTCAGGCCTCGGATATATTTTGTCAGAAAGTCAAAATATTTCTGCTTTGCAATAAAATCCAAATAAATGGAATATTTCTTCTAACGTATCCGAAAACTAAAAATTGTGTTTGAAGGATGATTAAATACACCTTCAAATTGTATAATTCGAAATAAACATTATTTTTGACATATTAAAATTTTGAATGCAAACATAAAAAAGTTATAAAAATGGCTCACCAAGAAAAATAAAAACACACATATTTTTATTAGACAAATATATTAAAAACATGATCGTCACAACACTTTTTTTATCTTAATAATTTATAAAAAATTCCTAAAGTTTCCTAATGATGTACATTTTAATTATTTTGTGGTTAACTTTTACATTTCACGACGTAAAACTTACTAGTCTTACCCACTGACGACCTCCGTAGTCCAGTAGGTAAGACTCTTGACTCGCAATCCGGAGGTCGCGGGTTCGAACCCGGCATGTGCAAATAAATTTTATTTGATTAATTTGTGTTTTCACAATTAATTCATTTAAAATAATATATAGTATATTTGCGGTATGTTCCAGAGTGGAAGATACTATCAGTATCGCCCTGGTGTAAGACCACCATTCAGAATTGAAACGTTGCTTGAAAATGGCTGTAGCCGTGTTTAGTGACCAGATCTGAATAGCCAGGTACTTCCCAACCTTCCTCTTCCCCACCTCCTTCCCCTCCCCCACTACCTTCAGCCTCACAACATACCCCAGTTGGGGATGCCATAGTCTCACTGGCTCCAGACGGGAGCAGTTGAGATTCTTGTGCGGTATTCACTGTAAAAAAAAAAAAAAAAATTTCAATATAAAACATGGTGCTTTCTCTTTCTAATATCATTTAGATTATATTTTTCACCATGATAGTAAGAGAGACAAAAGCGAACAAATTAGCCTGAGGGGTTAAGAGATTGACACTACATCTAAGTTGAGCTAAACATCGCACCTCTGCTAGGTTTTCTAGAAAAGTTGCAATTGAGACGGCTTGTTCATATAGATATTAAGAATGTCAGAAGATCGAATTCTGCGGATATTCTTAGTGCTATTCCAGAGGAAAGACGTCCAATGGGTCACCACATATACAGATGGAAGACAGACTCCAGAGGCAGTGTAAGGAGAGATTAGGCCTGTTATGGAGGAGTAATTGGCTTGTCGACACGACCAGGAGAAAAAGATTTATATAATCCAAAATCAGGTTCACATCTTGCATGTCGAGATTGGATAACTGTAGCAGCTTTTGGACATTCTATAAACTGTCCTGGGTATCTAGCATGGTCGATCGTTAAAATTCTATATCAATACGATATTTAAATCCATCATTTGTAGTTAATTAGCGCTTTTATTATTACCGTGACGACCCACGTTTACAGTACCGTGACTGCAAAAAAAGCTAATTTATTTATTTATTACATAAGATACATTTATACAGTAAAATAACATAATAATAATATTTCAAAATAACTGTAAATATTAAAATGGGTACAAGTGTTATTATGTCTTGTTTGTCTATATTAGTTCCTAGCTAGGCAGATTGCCCGTTCTAAGGAACCAAATGTTGGTGAAAAATGCAAAAAATGTATTCTGAACAAAAAAAAAAGTGTTTTTTTTGTAGATTAAATATATACTAAGTTCTTACTGATTGTGGCATTTAATAGTCAAGCATTTAAAATTTTAAGTTTTAAGTGACGTTATTTAACAATTTTTCAGACTCAACCCTACCTAAGCCAATCAACCATTTATTTATTATTGAACCGATACATGTCATTTTGTGTGTTTTAATATTTAATTCTGGGGGGATTTTATTATACACGGTGTCCGGAAACTCGTAGTACAAGCGGAAAACTGGTGAACCTACATCACATAGAGAACCCAAATAAACATAAAGATTTTCAATTTAAGCATTTTTAAATTTAAAATTAAGAAAAAAAAATTATTTTAAAAACATTTCGGCTTTTTAGGGTTAAAATTTTTGAAAAGCGGAAATGTCATGATGACAGATGGAAGATGTTATTCTAAAATTATTTATAAGTTGCTTAATCTCTTTTCGTGTCCATAGTTTATTTATTTTCATCTTAATAATTTATTCTCCCACCTCTTCTAGGCATTACAATATGGTTAATTAGCGGGTAAATATGCAGTTAGTCCACCTCACGGATAACACGGAACGTTCGTGTTGTCGCAGTTTGATGCACGGATAATAAGGAATGTTCCTTTTTTAACTAATAGACAATCAAATATGACATTTGTCGGAAGTACCAATCTTATAAAATAAATTCTCTAAAATAAATTCGCTTTTCATCATACTTTTAAAAAACATCCCAGGTTTTGAATGGTTTGTTTGGCTACGCAGGGTTTGTCTAGCGGGTTTGTGTAATTATTTTAATACATTTCTTTCAATTTTCGTTATTTGTTTTTTGGGGTGTTATGCCGTGTTGCGCTACCTCCTTCTTTAGCCAACGATGTCCGAAACGTTGGCTAAAGAAGGAGGTAGCGCAACACGGCATAACACCCCAAAAACAAATAACGAAAATGCTTTTGGCCGTGAAAATCTTAAAACTTATCATTTCTTTCAATGTTCTACTGTTATAAATACAGGTACAAACTTGTCAATGATGCATTCACTTTGTTTTACGCAAAAATATTTTTCTATGATTGGCAGCATTGATGAAATGTTAAAATAAAAACAATGAATAAACATGGCGTTACCGCGCAAGTGAAATTTTAACAAAATTAAAATGTTAAATGCATATTTTTGCATGTTTTTTGGTCTCCCCCGACATAAATACTCACTTTTCGTAATAATAAAGCTAAATCTAACTGTTTGGATCCGTATTAACGAGTAAGCGGTTTAATGCATAAATAATAATTAGCGTACCAATTTATTTTATTGTGTGGCAGCTCCGCATCTGGTTGCAATGTTTTCAAATCCAAAAACACATCACAAACATTTGTCACCAATTGTTCAACTTATCACAACTACATAGGAGGGTACACACCGCTTTCCCGCCCTGGTATAAATAACAGATTACTCACTAACTAATAATTCAATTAATTTCATTCACAATTAATCACACAAAGAAAATAACTTAAAGAGTCACAATGTTACGCTATAATTAATAACGCACTATTATTTACGTTTCAAATAAAACACAAGAAACATCCCACGTCAAAGCGTAAATACAAACTGATACAAACTAATTGGGCGGTCCAAAACACGGAACTGTTTGCATACAACTCGAGTGAAATAGCGCTGTTTCGTATTTTAAAACGGTGCTAAAGGGAGACGCATGGGGGAACTCTCGAGCGCATTCCTTGTATTTTTGAATGAATTCGACGCGATCCCGAGGATAAAACGGTCCAAGTCCGAAATTTGAAGAAATGAGTTTTTGATGATAATTTACTTGAAGTAAATACGTTTTACGTGAAGTAAAACATGATAATTTACTTTAAGTAAATACGTTTTACGTGAAGTAAAACATGATAATTTACTTGGAGTAAATTATCATGTTTATCAGTGGCAGAAAAATGGAAGTCCCATTATGAAGAAAAAATACGATTTTCAAAATTGCATGTGGATGCAAGTACCATGATGCAACAACTATCTTAGAAGCAGAAGGGTGTACCATGGACTTTATTCCTTTTATAATACACCACATGTCATAACAAAATAGTCCACTTCATTTAGAGGCAGTAGGACTCAAGTCCATGTTTTTGTTTTTTTTTTACATGAGCTCCACACAAGAGGCCCTGAGGAAAATAATTTCCCTCGGGGCCTATGTCATCTTTGGGGATGCTGTGTGGAGGGTTTTTTAAGGAAGGGAAGGAGAGGAGAGTTCTGGGAAGGAAAAGGGTTTAAGGGGTGGGTAGAAATCTAGGGTTCAGCATGTCCTGGTCATCCGCCTGCAAGACCTAGACAAACCTCACCCCATGAACCCGGCACCCCTGCTAAATCACCAAACGTAGCGAACCACTTGGGGTGACCTATGGCAGAGGTGTTGGTTATCCAATAAAGGTTCCCGGGGCGGCGGTACCCATTCCCGCCTCCCAAATTGAAAAGTTGACTCAAGTCAGCGTTTTTTTTTAAACAATTATTTTTAATGGCTTTACTATAAAAAATTCGTTTCATTTGCTCCTTCTTAAAACAAAACTAATTGAGTTAATAATTAGTTTTTTTGTTATCTATCATACAACATCTCCTGAACATTTACCTTTTTGGACTTGCTTCCGTACAGAATTTGGTTCGCAAGTTCACAGTTCAAGGCCAAGCCATTAGTAGCTTACCCCTTCTATTGTGTTGATCGAACCGAGCGCAGAAAGGGACAGCAAATTTCGCATTGCACTTTGACTTAGAAGCGCGAAAATAATAAACAGCTGTTTTTAACCGTGAAACGACCGTACTACACGGAATAAAATTATGAATAATTTCAAAATAATGCTTTAAATCCGGATTTCTTTGTTTGTTTTCTTTTAATTAGTTTTTATTAGTTAGGTACTATGAACGTCAGTAATAATTTATAAGAATTTGACCAAAAAAAAAATCAACTTCTGACTCGATTTACTCGAAAACGAAAGCTCAAATCAAAAAAAATTATACCACAAAATCGACTCCAAATGTGATGAGGATTCCCCAGTTTCCCGCTTGTACTACGAGTTTTCGGACACCTT
The DNA here is from genome assembly GCA_929108145.2 of Limnephilus rhombicus. Taxonomy (NCBI): domain Eukaryota; kingdom Metazoa; phylum Arthropoda; class Insecta; order Trichoptera; family Limnephilidae; genus Limnephilus; species Limnephilus rhombicus. The sequence continues at coordinate 19,907,445 of OV815290.1, read as the reverse complement.
GTATAATTTCGGTCCCAGATATGTATATGTCTTTTGGAACTTCGACGTATTGCTCCCTGGGACCACAAGATCCTTTCTGGTGTGACTTCTTGTGATGTATTTATGATCAATTTTATCAAGTTTTTCTAGATTTTTGTGTACGTGGATAGTAACCTTTTTTATATAGTTTTGACGAACATCAAGTACATAAAATTATTTGTAGAGCTGATCGCTAGAAAACCTATAGGGTTTACGCATAAAAACTCTAATTATGGATTTCTGTGCCTTCACTAGTGGATCTAAAATTGTTCTACCTGACGCTCCCCAACCAATACAAACATACGTTAAGATGGGGTTGCATAATCCGAAATATATTTTTCTTAGATCTTGCTGTTTGATTATATTTCGTAATACAAAGAATATATGGATCAATTTTCTTACCCTTATTGTGAGGTTGTCAATGTGATATTTCCACTTAAGGTGATTGTCTATAATAACGCCTAGATATTTGATGTTTTTCACACTTTCCAAAACTTCACAATTGCAGATAGAATTAATATTATCGGAATTACAGTTACACTTATGTATTTTAATTGTATATGATGTACTAGGTTGTCCTTCTATAGTTGAGCTGAATCTTACGTATTTAGTTTTTGATATATTTAGTCTAAGTAGATTTTTGTCAAGCCATTGTTTTATCGCCTTGATTCCACTTTCAGCATGTTTATGTGTTTGAGTCCAGTCGTCTCCTTCAAATATAGCTACCGTATCGTCAGCGAATGTAATAATTTTTCCGCCTACTTTTAGCTCGCATAATTCATTTATGTAGATTATAAATAAAAGAGGTCCCAATGTGCTTCCCTGCGGTACCCCAAAGTTAGTCTCTAGTGATTTACTCACTGTTTTGCCCATTTTGAGTTGCTGGCTTCTACCCGTTAAGTAACTCTTTAACCATTCGTAGGGCATACCTACAATTCCAATATTTTTTAATCTTTTGAGGAGTAATTTATGAGAAATTGTATCAAAAGCCTTGGCTAAGTCTAAGAACAGTGCAATGTTTTTCTTTCCGCGATTTATATTTTCAGAAATATGTTGTGTAAGTTGCGCTATCGCATCGTCCGTTCCCCTCCCTGTCCGAAAGCCGAACTGATTTTTGCTTTAAAGTTTTCAGCTCTCTACATAGTTACTTAATCTGTTTTTAAAAAAAAATTCTATAATTTTTGAGATAGCACTCAACAGGGATATTGGCCTATAATTGCCCACTTGGTTTTTGGGTCCATTTTTGTAGATTGGTACTACTAAAGACTTTTTAAGATGGTCGGGGAAAACCCCTGAAGTAAAACTTTTATTAAAAATGTTCGATAAAGGTGATGCAATATTGTGTTTAATAATTTTTAGTATATGAGTGTTAAGACCGTCAGGGCCTTTCGAATGTGTGTTGTTAAGATTGTCAATAATTTTTAGAACCTCTTCATTTGTCGTAGGTGGGAATTGAAATGAAAAAGAATTGTGTTTTGTTTCTATTGCAGATGCCAGTGAATCTTCAGTTTCCTTAGTGACACTTAGGATGTTTTCCGCAAGGTTAGACCCAACCGTTGTAAAATATTGGTTAGTGTGGCAAGCAATTATGTCCGAATCAGTGGTGGCTGTGTTTCCAATTAGGAGTTCGTTAATATTAGGGTTAATTTTATGTTTAGTATTGGTAATTTGCTTAACGATGTTCCACATATTTTTACTTGATGGATCTTGGTCAAGTTGATGCTTATAGTACCGTTCTTTTGCCTTACGCATAACATCTTTACAAATGTTACGATACCTACGGTAATTCTCTTGTTTACAAGTATTTTGTAGGTCTTTGGTCGCCACTTTGTGTAAATGATTTCTTTTGTGTATAGCTTTTACAATACCACTAAACATACTTTCCTGAACGCTATAATGCTGCAGGTCTTTCTTACGCATTAAATAATGGTGACACAAAAGATGAGACACACAAAATACGTGTGACTGTTTCTTCCAAAGTACTACTTTTTTCCTTTGGAGGAAACAGATATATCTTATTACGACTCAGCTACGGCGACGGGAATTGCGTTTCATTTTCTTTATACTTGTGAGGGAGATGATATGATAATGATTGTATGTTTCCTTTGGGGGGGTGCAAACACAATTCACTGTTTGTCTCATTTTCGACTGTTGTTATTTAGTGTGCAAAAAAGAGCTGCTGCATTAAGCTGGGTACAGATTGCTGTAACGTAACATGCAATGTAACGTGAAAGGAACATTTCATAAGTGTGGACGCAGCGCGCGCACGAGCCGAGCACGTACCTACTCGCATCTGTTTCCGGCAAACGTGCGGTGAACATAGCTCAGTCTGCCGAGAACAAGTCCTCCATTGTTCGCGCGCGTTCTGCAATAAAAACACGAACAAGCCATCCACACTGACGCTCCGTGTACACTTTGTGTTCGGCGAAAAAACCGACACTTTGTGGATTGCGGCGCGCACGAGTTGAAATGCTCTGTTCATGCGCGTAGTGTGCACGGTTTGTGCGCTCTAGGCATCCACACTATGGGAATTCTGTTACATTGCATGATACATTGCGACAATATGGACGGCAAATTCTTTCATTGCGTGTTACGTTACAGCAATCTGTACCCGGCTTAAAATGTTTAAGAACAAAAGCAAAGCACTGACATTTATTTGAATTTTTGGAATTCACTCACACTTCAATATTATCCTTGTAACTATATTCCATACTTTTAAAATTATCGTCAAGGCTAGTAGCATTGTAGGGGTCTACGGAGACGTCATGGTGCGGTGTATGAGAGAGATGTAAGAAAATGATTACTTTTTTCCTTTGGACGAAAGAGACCTACATCGTGTATCTTTTTGAAAGATCTGCAGCGTTATTGTGATAAGGAACGTATGTTTATTGCTTTTTTTATGTCCTCACAGTACCGTAATCGTGAATCGTCACGGTAATAATAAAAGCGCTCAATAGGCGGCGTTGGGCGTTATATCCGACTACAGTCAACAACCGATTCCGACAATCAGTAGACACAAGCTAACTAATTTTAGCGTGGCGCCGAAAATAACGGATAAACTTAGGTTAGCTATCAATATACATGATTTATTGAATAATGTCGTTTGTTAAGCCAAATTAGTGGCTTATTCATGAACGGAGGCAGACTAACGAAGCTTTTAGAATTGAAAGATGTGGTATTCACGATCAATTGAATCTGTTCAAACTTGGAGAAACGGAATTCAGAAAGTTCTTCAGAATATTAAGTTATGACTAAAGACCTCCTTGAAAATTAAATCCATTTTAATGTCAAAATGTACATGTGGACTACCAGTGTATATTAATCTATTTGTATGTATGCTCCACAAAGGAGGCTCTGAGGAAAAAAATTCCTTCAGAGTCTGTCATCTTTGGAGATGCTGAGCGGAGGTTTTTTTAGGGTAAGAAAGGAGAGGAAAATCTAGGAAGGAAAAATATATATGACGGATGGGTAGAAATCTGGGGTCAATGTGTCCAGGAGCAACGGACGTGTGAATTCATCCCTCCCACTGCCTAGCAAGGCCATCGCCTTGAGGTTGAGAGAGTTCGGATGTAGATTTCAAAAGGTCTCCCTCAACCAGCCTCTCCCGATCCGGCCCGCCATGCAGTTGGTGGCGGGTTTATTACTTACCTTGCCCCCGCCACGGCCGGCGAGGTCGAGAGATACGGCTCTTGACTCGCAATCCGAAGGTCATGCCCGGCGTGGGCAAAAATTTTTATTTGTGTTATTTCACAATTAATTAGTATATTTGCGGCACGTTCCAGAGTAGAAGATAATCTCAGTATCGCCCTGGTGTAAGACAACCATTCAGAATTGAAACGTTGCTTGAAATGGCATAAGCCGTGTTTGGTGACCAGATCTGAATAGCCAGGTACTTCCCCACCTTCCTCTTCCCCTCCTCACTACCTTCAGCCTCACAACATACCCCAATTGGGGATGCCATAGTCTCACTGGCTCCAGACGGGAGCAGCCAGGACTCTTGTTAGGTATTCATAAAAAAAATAAAAAAGGTAGATATCCACTGTGAAGACCTCGGTAAACTTCACCCCATGAACCCGGGCACCCCTGCTTAGTCACCAAACATGAGTGTTGGTTATCCAGCAAATGGATCCCAGGGCGGCGGTAGGGAAATTTCTTATTTATTTCATTGTCAATATCGGCTTAGCTGTCAACATGCCTAATGAGAATCATCGGGCAAACGAAATCGTTGCCAATGCCTTGTTAGGGTGTATTCCTGTCATTTACCTGATTCCTACCCACACCTAGTTCCTAAACCTACATACAGTAGAATTCGGATATAACGACTTCGCTTATAATGGCTTACCGTTTATAGCTACGACAATGTAAACTCAAGTTAGGTTTCAAGGTTAGGTACTAGGATAACATATCCGTTTGATACAACCAATTTTAATGATAATTCGTCCTGTTAGAACGACGCGCGGTATTTTGCTACAAAACCTACGCATCAATACCTCGTCTTATTAGCACGCGTAAATCACAGTCAGTGTTTATCATCTGTTGTGTCTAGGTTAAAAGCTCCACACAATGAGTTCCGTGAGGCCAAAGTGTTTTTCAATTGAAGAAAAAAGTGCTATATTACACCTTTTAGAAGCCGGTGAATCAAATATAACCCTCGCGAAGGAGTTCGGTGTGTCTCATGTAAAAAAAGCTTAAATTATCCTGCTGTTTTGTGCGTCGTCCGGTTAGTACGATAAAGTATCACCGGCCCCTTGAGGGTCGTTATATCCGGATTCTAGGTAACCGATGAGTTCATCGAAAATCAATTCATCGAAAGCAAATTCATCGAAAACGAGTTCATCGAAACCGAGTTCATCGAAAACCAATTCATCGAAAACCAATTCATCGAAAACCAATTCATCGAAAACCAATTCATCGAATGATCAATTCATCGATTCGCAAATTCATCAAAAAAAAAGGTTAGGTTAGGTTAGTCTCCTTGTCCAAAGTTTTATTATCATTTTTTTTATAGGGTGAGTTGGGGTAAATCCGGATTTGGGGGAAGATTGAAAAACTCGATTTTCGCGGTACCCTGGCAACCTATAAAATGCGCCAATACCTATAGAGGAGCAGCGCTATTTCATTACGCATAGCACCCCCTTTGGTCGGCTCTAGGAAGCGCAAGCGTTACGTTGTGAGGCACGTTTTTTGAACAGGTTAAATTTTGCAGAAAATTGTGAGATAATCGATCTTACCCCTTTGGGGGTTATGCGTTTATTGTGTAAGTGTGTAGATGGCAAAGCGAACAAGTAAGACGATTCAATACTTACAAGTTTATTAACACTATTTACAGACACATAAATCTCCAATTTAAATATATGCAATAATAAAGTAATATGAAGGGCGAACAAATATTAAAGACCAGCGACTCCTGACCGAGAGTTAAAGCAGAATGAATCGTTAGTTTTTGATGCAAGCGAGGCAAGTTGCTTGAGGAAAGGTCTGCATCCAATTGGTGCCTGGGGGACCAATCGGGTGGCCGGACGATGCAGAATAGTGTCCTTTGTTCGTCCCCCACACCCCCATCATGAATATCTACGGATCCAGGTAAGCTATTGAATTGATTTTAAATCCATTGTGTATAATTTTTAGATAAAAAATAGTTTAGGAAGGTTCCAGTGTCTAATCTGCTTCGGTTTCGGCTGTAGCTTTCTTTTCGATCTTACCCCTTGACATATTTCCCGATGACCCTTCCGACCTTACCCCTTTTGCGGTTTCCATACAAATAGCCACGTATTCCCAAACTAAGAGGTTCGTGAGGGCGCATTTGTGGTGGTGGTGGTGCTTAGTGCAGGAACAGCGCTGTGCCGGGCGGAAATCACTATTCCCGTATTCGATAAACGCGACTATCGATTACAGACGAAGGTCATTCATATTAGACTGTTTATATGAATGATAGTTAAAAGTTTAAAAAAATGTGTAGCTTTTAATTTTGACTAAGAATTATAGAATTACTAGTTACATACAAAACCTTCAAAATTACAATCAGTGCAAAGTGGAAAGTGTTATTCGTTAATAGACATCATTCTCTTGCCTTCAGTTAGTTTTTATGCTTCGTTTTGCTACCCTTTCAGAAAGTTCCTAACATGCCTTTCGATTTGGTATCGTTAAGTTATCAATTTGACCGTGGTAGACCCTCGGACTGGAAGTTGTTAGTTGTTTTGGAGAGGGCACCCGGAATGAGGCAAACCAAAGTACTCATAAACGGACCGGATCTCAGACGGACCAGCAAAATACTCGATATGGACAGTGCACTCGCTGAGGGAACTGGTATGACTACTAACGGGACACCGCCATCTCAGGAGAGACATGCAGCTATTGGGAGTGGAAAGCATCAATAGATATAGAAAATGTGAAGAGGATGAAGATACTCCAATTCACTTATGGTGGCTGCTGTCCTGCCCTGGTGGGAACTAGGCTCAGATACCCTGTAGTGGGGAGACACACCGCACCACCGAACCACACACTGTAGAGCCACATATCCAATCACAACCAGGCGCGGCTGGTGCCTAAAATGTTTGGTGGTTCACCTATCAATAAATCAAACACGTATAATGTAATTTAATTGTTGGTAGGTCACACAGCTAGCTACCGTAGCTACCATATTTATAGAGAATAAAAAAATAAACTTCTTCGGTCCTTAATAATCAAATAAATAAACTTCAAGCTTCTTCCCAGTACCCGGTGTAGCGCATTTAAAAAGCACACACATAAAAAGTCATTTTTAACTGAAAAACTAATGTCGTTGTCAAATAGGTTCCCTAAATCCCAAACATAACAAGACCCGTTGACTTATGGTTGAATTTTGTAAGCTAAATATTACTATCCCGTTCAAACCTATTTTGCTGGAGCCCTTCGGAATACGTCGGATGTTTTCGACGCACTTCGTAGCGCCGTGCGCCGCGTCGCCAGAAGCAGATTTTTGGTACATTTCGTTATTCTGACGGTCTGGACATGTTTGTAGGAGCACCATACAAAATGACAATTCCCGAACGGGGCGTTTGACCGAAACGCGTCGAATGGTATGTACGTAGGTTCCTAGTTCTTAGCGCGCGGGAAAAGAACTCCAGTCGGCTGCAATAATTATTATCTCTGGCAAAATTCATGCATTTAAATACGTGATTAGTTTTTATTTTCAACATTGTGCGTAATTTAAATTAAAAAATATTAAGTAGGAACACGTTGAGCTGTAAAATGTTCAATTTTGTTGGCGGTTCGGCGCACTATTGAACGTTTGGGCCAGCCGCGCCTGATCACAACTCTGCTCAACTTTATTAAAAGGACTGGGTTATTGATAAAGGATTGAGGTAAAATGGGAGACAGCACAAGCGGCCTATGACCTAAGAGCTCACGGGAACTAGTCGTAAACCGTACCCGCAAAGAAAAAAAATAAAATAAAAGGAAATTGTTAAATTTACCGGCATCCATTGCTGGCGTCTAGCTCGTCCATGGCCTTGCAGAAAGACTGGACGTGGGTCACATCTTTGGGAAGCATCTTGTAGAGGCGTCCCAGATGATTGCGCGCGTTTGTCTGCAGCGGCTCCTGCGGGCTGCTCGGCCTCGTTTCATCCACGATCATGCAGTCGTCGTCGCCAAAGTTGCTAAAGCTCGTGGGCACCAGCAGGCTGCCGTGGATATCGGGGTCGTGGGTCGGCTCTTCAGGCTGGTCGGCTAGAAGAAAAAATTAAATATTGTCGTGAATGGTACATGATTTTCAATTTGGTAGGCGGGTATGGGTAACGCCGCTCCAGGAACCATTTATTAGATAATAGTTCATGGGGTGAGGTTTGTCTAGGTCTTGGAGGCGGATGACCAAGACACACTGAACCCCAGATTCCTACCCACCCCTTAAACCTTTTTCCTTCCCAGAACTCTCCTCTCCTTCCTTTTCCTAAAAAAAACCTCCACACAGCATCCCTAAAGATGACATAGGCCCCTTAGGAAAATTATTTTCCTCAGCGCCTCCTGTGTGGAGCTCATGTAAAAAAAAAAAAGTTCAATCACACCAGGTGGTTTGCCATGTTTGGTGACTTAGCGGGGGTGCTCGGGTTCATGGGGTGATGTTTGTCTATTGGAGGTGAATGAGTTTGCCCACCTACTGCGTGGCGGGCCAAATCGAGATACTGGTTGAGGGAGACCTCTCCAGCCGGACTCTCTTGACCCATCACCTTGCACCGCAGTTGGAGGGATGAATTCATATGTCCGTCACTCCTGGACACATTGACCCCCAAATTTCTACCCATCCCTCATATACTTTTCCGTCCCAGAACGTCCTCTCCTTTCTTTCCCTAAAAAGACCCTCTACACAGCATCCCCAATGATATGTATTAAATTATAAGTTATTTAACTGATTCTATCCCCTTTACCCACTACCGCCTCTCCAATGACATCTCCACCATGAAGGATCTTGGAATCATGTTTAATAGTAGACTGACATTTCATACTCATATTCAGATGGCTTGTAGCACTTCATTGAGAATGCTGGGCTTTGTTCTGCGTACTGCAAGGAATTTTAGAGACACCCGGGTTCTCATAATTCTATTCAATTCCTTAGTAAGGAATAGACTTGAAAGTGGGTCGGTAATTTGGAGTCCACACCAAGTAAAATATTCCCTCATGTTGGAGAGAATTCAGAAGAAATTTCTGTACATGAGGGAGTACGGCTATTACCCGTTGCTCTATCCTACTGACTTTCTTTTTGATTTTAGATATACTTGGAACGAACCATCTACGGGTCAGAAGGGATGTACACCTTGCTACGCATTTCTTCATATTGATTCGCGGATGGTTTGAAAACTCAGCTATCTTAGAGAGCGTTCATTTCTATGTACCCGATTGCTTCGCCACCGACAACATAGACTGTTCTATCTTCCAGCCTGCAGGACTAATTTGCCAATGGTCGTGCCAGTCGGGAGAACAATCTTGCTGTTATACAGAATTAATTTGGATATCGACATATTTAGCATTAGTGGAGCTACCTTTAAAAGGCAAGCTTTATTAATGCTTGTATAGTTTGTGTTCAATGTAGTACAAATATATTTTAAAAACGCATTGAAATGCAAAATTTTGTAATGTTTTTGAAATAATAAAATTTAATTGAATCTTTAACCACTCAGGCATTTTTTTTTCAGTTTTCGGAACAAATAGAAATATCTCCCTTACTGCAATGGTTAGAAATATGATCTCAACAGTGTTAGAGAGAGAAAACAACATGCTACATATTCAATTCTAAAAATTGTCCACAAAACAATTAAAATGTACACCTTTACGTATCCAAAGTTTCCTGCCGCAATAGAGAACTCCAGTCCATTTTTTAATGAATAATGACCTTCTAACTTAAATAACTGCATTTTTTTTAGTTAGTTTTAATAGTTAAAATAATTGTCAAAGTTTTAATTTTTCAAGATTCCTTTTTTTCAAGATTTCCTCCGAAAACCACCGTGTAGTGAATGTAGTGAATCGTGTGACGTCACCACTCCTGAAAAGTTACTATAAGAATCGGGCAATCAGCTGATCAACTGCCGCCATTTTGAAATTCGGTGTTCGAAGTATTCTTCTCCCTAGAAGTAGCATTACTATTTTTTTTGTGCAGTAGTTTTTGAATATTTTCAATAATAGAGATAAACTAACAAGAGATACCTTTATTTTTTAAACTGAATTATTTAGGCCTAAATAATGTTTCAATAAACACAACAACTAAATCTCTACAAACAGTATGTAAATAAACGAATAAATTAATATGATGGCTTGTGTCATACCTCCATTCCCATACAATGACTTTACGGTGACGTCACGACACGATGAGCAGTTACGTCACAACTAAACATTTTAATACTACCAACTTGACGGTGTGTTTCTAGGATCTGATTAAAAATGGACTTTTTAATAATTTTTTAAAAACTCTGCGTTTAATATTATTAAATAAAACTTGTATATTCAGAATCAGTGTTTATTGGTCTATATGAACATATTTTTTTAAAGCCATAAGATTTTCACTGGAGTTCCTTATTGGAAAACAAATTATGTAACTTTGGGAATTTTTTATTAATAATTTTTATACGAAATGACAAAAAAGTGAGTTGACAATAACGTTTATATTTGCCTAATAAAATATGTTTGTGTTTTTATTTATTTTTGTTATCAGTAATTTTCATTATTAGATAGATGAGAGACTTACGGAAGAGGTTGTTGAAGAAAGACTGGGCTATCTCCAGCTGTCTCCTAAACTTGACGGCCTCCTGAAGCTTGGTGATGCAGGATTTACACATGAAGTATTTTCTTTTACTGCTTTTCACATCTTCCGTCACCTAAAAGGGTATAAAACAAGAAAATAAAAATTAACGTGACACCCACAGAATTTATTTTTTTTACATTTGTTCCACGCATTATTTTTTTTATTTTTATTTATTGAGTTAGTTTATACTACATGAATATAAACTAATAAGCACAATGTAACATTTCATTTGATAAATTTAAATATTTTTACAGTAAGCATGACATTTCTTTTTAAATACATTAATTCTGTCTTCATACTTTCAGGCATTTCATCAAATCAAATCAAATCAAATCAAATCAAAAAATATTTATTGTAAAATAAAAATTACAAAAGGTGTAGCTTATGGGTAGACCCCATTTCTTCCAGCTAACCACATTTATTTAATTACAATGTTTATATAATATTATTTGTTTTATTATAATTACAATGTTTATACAGATAAAATAACAATATTCCAATGAAAAAAAAAAAAAAAAAAAAATACAAATATATATACCAATAAAAATAGGCGTTTCATTTACGTGAGGTATTCACTCAACGTGTAGTGACATTTATTAACAAGGAAAGTGTTTAGTGACGATTTGAATTTGTGTGTATCTTGTATTTGTTTAATGTTATGTGGAAGGTTGTTATATACTTTAATGGCCATGTAGTATGGTCCTTTTTGGAATGTTGTTTTGTTTGCTTTTGGTATTAATAGGTTTTCTGTGAGCCTTGTAGCATATTTATGTGTTCAGTTTTTTAGTGGGAACTTGTCTGTAGATGATCACACTAACATGCATAACTCCATTATATATATGTCTGTGACTGTTAGAATTTTCAGATTTTTAAACATAGGTCTACATGAATCTAAACGACCGGAGTTTGTAATTTTTCTTATGCATCTCTTTTGTATGATGAAGACATCTTTGGTGTTTACCGAGTTTCCCCAAAAAATAATACCGTATTTTATTATTGAATATACATAACCATAGTATGCGGCTATTACTGATTCGGTGTTCAATATTTTTCTCAAGGTACCCAGAACATAAGAAAAACTACTGATTTTTGCTACAATTTTTGAGACATGTTCTTTCCAGTTTATGTTTCATATTTAGTCCTCTGTACATTAGGCAGTTCTGTGATTTTGATTTCTTCATTTGTGGCAATCGAACTCTGTTTATATTTCTTGTTTCGTAATTATGAATGTCTCTATTAAACCATTGGCCACAGAATTAATGAGCAAAAAAATTGGCCTTCACCACTGAATAAATTTTGTACCAAAAATTGAAAATCTGCATTGGTATAATAAATCTATTGGAACTTTTAAACCATATATTCAAATAAATTAATTTCTTTAAATTTATTTACATATACGATTAACCGCTGGGAGGCCGGAGACGCGCCGGTGCGCGCGTCATATGCGCATGCGCGAGAAAATAATTCAAATATTTGAATAATACTTCCGACAAAAAACTTTTGGTCTACGATTTTGGCCCTTCTATGTACACAATTTGTATGAAGAACAGTGTCAGAATCGCTTGCGCCGTCATTACTCTCGGAGACGCTACAAGTTTCATTCACCTTGTCACCCTGGAATATTTTTAAAACGATTTCTTCTATGACAATTGGCTGTCAGAATTTGTTGCGAATTTAACGGTCGCAATTAATGCGTGTATCGCGAATAAAACGATCATAAAACCTATTAATTTACGTAATAAATGCAAGTAATGTGGTTTTCGTAGATAGTTTATTGTGATGTGAACGTGTTTCAGTTAATAAAATATACAATAGCTCAAAATTTATCAACAAAACATTCAATTCAAAATTCAAAGTGGTGGTTTTTTAGTGTTTTTTTGCGAAGTTCCGCGAATTTCCGCTAAATGTCATGGCCTTTGACCGGTTAAGGTAAAGAAAAACATAAAAATAATTTTTTTTTAAATATTACAATATGTGTAAATAAGGATACAAATATAACCTTCTCTTTTTTCGTAAGTTTTTTTCCACATTTTTATTCAAAAAGTTACAAAAAAACATAATATTCATAAATCAAACAATAATAATTTTTGTTTTTTACATACATGTATACTAATGACAAATAAAATAATTTGGTATGATAGTCCTCAAAGCAATCAGGGACTTTCAGGGTCACTACCAAAAGCCTAGAACCACTCGCAATTTTGAAGAAATTAAATAGCGGCTGACAGCATACAAAACTTGGAACACAAATATCAGTGAAAAAACATAAGAAACATTTTATTGCCAATTCTACGAAATGAATGACTAATTATCTACAGAATGTTCGGCATTTAAAATTTTATTCAAAAATGTCATTGTTGAGCTCGTATTCCGTTTTTTGGTGGACCTACTCTAGCCCGTCAGCGTGCCGGGGTTTGTGGTTAAGTACCTGAGTTGCACACCCGGCAGGCTGCCGGGGTTTGTGGCCAATGGGTTAAAAACAATTTCATCCTTAAAGTATTTTGGCATTTGGTTTTTCATTATTTTAAGCACAAAACAAACACATTAAATAGTAGTCTCTTTTTTATTGGAATCCAATTTAGCTCCTCTCTCATTTGATTAATCCTTGCGTATTTGCCTTTCCCCGGTATACATCTCATAGCTTTGTTTTGTATAACTTCTAGTGAATGGTATTTATCTTGTGAGAGTGGATTGTTATGTTTTGCGTAAAAAAATGATTGGCGAAGGACCTTGATTTTGTGTTACTATCACTGCTTAAAAATGATAAAATACATGTTGCATAGAAAGGAGAGGGCTCACCGGAAAAGGATAAAAACTTGTAGGCTGGCAATGCACTTGTATGATTCCTTTCCCATCCAAGAGGCACAAAACAGTAATTGCCGTGAGGTTCGTTTATTTTACAATACACGGCGGAGTTGTTTTAAGGGCGATTAACCGAGAGCGGAAGCACAAAATGGCTATATGCGGCGGGAGTTTATTGCAGACTGAGTAAGATTGTGGGTAAGATATAAAAACTTGTAGGCTGGCAATGCATTTGTACGATTCCTTTCCCATCCAAGAGGCACAAAACAGTAATAGTCGTGAGGTTCGTTTATTTTACAATACACGGCGGAGTTGTTTTAAGGGCGATTAACCGAGAGCGGAAGCACAAAATGACTATATGCGGCGGGAGTTTATTGCAGACTGAGTAAGATTGTGGGTAAGATTGACGGGTAGGCAATTGGGAATAGGTAGGACAAAGGAACTTGCAACAATAATTAATACCAATCCCAAGCAGTGACAGTATGTATGCGTGCTATGTAGGTATGTGTATGAGTAGGTATGTGTATGGGCGTAACTATCTAGTTAGTTCAAATTACCTTCATTGGCCAAATATAACATCGTAGAGCAGTAGTCCAAATGTGGAGCAACGATAGTTTTATAAATGAGCTCCGTAGTGTTTCTATTTAATTTATGTCTTAGTCTTCTAAGAAAATTTACCTTTTTTGATACCCTTTTTAGCACATATTCAAAGTTTGCTGTGAAAGTCAGTTTTGAGTCGAGTATTACACCCAGGTATTTGATTTCATTTACTTTTCCAATTTTTTCACCATTAATTGTCAAATTTAACCCTGTGTTGCGTGTTTTATTGCCTATTTCCATATATTTTGTTTTGTTTATGTTCAGTTTCAACTTGTTTAATATCAGCCATTTTGCTATATTTTGTAGGTCTTTGTTTATTTTGTTAATTGCTTCTATGTAATCTTCACCTTTATCCTGGAGGATAATGGCCTAAAAATTAGCAGAAAAGAGACTGAATATTTGTATTTGCCATTTGAAGACACAAATGCTGTAACTCCTTTGATGCAACTGGATGGAGTAACATTAGCCAACTGTGATTCATTTAAGTATCTGGGCTCACTAATCCACAGAGATGGAGGATGTGCAGCGGATGTCATCCATAGAATAGGTGTGGGATGGATTAAATTCAGATCCGTAACAGGAATATTGTGCGACTCCAAAATGCCTATAAAACTTAAAGGAAAGATATACCAGACTATTGTAAGATCCGCGATAATGTATGGCTACGAATGCTGGACTATGTACAACTCCTACTCTAGGCAACTCAACAGCAGAAATGCGAATGCTTAAGATGGTCAGCAGGAGTATCACTAAAAGATAAGATTAAAAGTTCACGCATTCGTGGTAGCCACAGCCACTGGGTGTCACAGACATAAACAGTAAGCTGGAGAAACGACAGTTGAGATGGTATGGGCACATAAGACGGAGACCATCAGACCACACAGTGAAGCAGGCAATGTCTATGGAGCTTCATCGACAGTCATCCAGAGGAAGACCGAAGAAATGCTCCAAAATACTTCAGAGAAACGGCCTGGATGAAGGCGATACTCAGAACAGAAAAAACTACAGCCTGAGAATGAGAAGAGCCGACCCCAACAGCCTACCTAGGCAATGAGTTGGGACAGCGCAAGGAAGAAGAAGAAGACATTTGTTCCACACATGGGGAAGATAAATTCCCTCGGATCTATGTCATTTTGGGAATGTTGTGTGAAGAGTTTTTAAGGAAAGGAAAAAGAGGAAGTTCTGGGAAGGAATCTGGGGGTCAGTGTATCCAGGAGTGACGGACGTATGAATCCATCACTTCAACTGCGGTGCAAGGCAATGGGTCGAGGGATTCTGGCTGGAGAGATCAAAAAACCTCATCAACCAGTCTCTCTGGATCCAGCCCGCTACACAGACACAGACACACAGCCGTCGAGACCTCATGGGGTGAGGTTTAGGTGTCTAGGTCTTGGCGACAGATGATCTGGACGGACTGAACCCTCCGTTCGAAGACCACCAACTTTGAGGCGATGCCTAAAACGGAGCATCGATGCGATTTTAGGCGATACTTTGCCTGATGTACCAGCCGATCCTGGAATACAAACCAGGAAGCTATGCAACTTCTGTTGTTACAAAAAAAAACATGTGACTAGATTTATCTGCACCTCTTGCAAACGTCACATGTGCATGGAACATCGGGGAAGTTTGTGCTAAGAATGCTCTGAATGATCTCAAAAATAGTTTTTTAATGTGTTGATCTCAAATAAACCTTCCTATTATTAATATAATGTAGTGTTATTTATTATTATTCTTATAGTTTAAAAATTTGGTGCACTTAAAAATAGGGTGTATCACAGACATTTGAGTTCTATAATTTCAATACCCGCTATATCCGATTTTTGACAAAATGATCTGAGTAACTAACCAAAAGTTGAGTTTCGAAACCTCCCTTATCACGACCAAAAACCATGTTAAAACTGCGAGTGAGAAACAAAACCCGCTATATCATTCAACAAGTAGTTACTATCAAAACCCGCTATATCGGAATTCAACCTATCACAAGTAGTTATTTTGCCAAGATGGCGGGTGTAGAAACACGCCTCTCAGGTCAGTTGAGTTTCAAAAGCCTCTATATTCCATATAAATCACAAAGTGAGTATCAAAATCCGCTATATCCATTTTATTTATCCAAATTATTTAAATATTTCTAGACATACATTGAAAAATGAACACTTTTCGAATGTACATTACTCCCATTCATTATACAGGGTGTCCGGGGGTAAAGTGCATTAACTTCGGGGGGTGATTCTACATGATGGTACAAGTAAAAAAGATAAATAACTTTTAATAAATACTTCCCTATCGAGTCCACGCTCAAAACACACTTTAAAAAATTATAACAAATTGTACTAGGTAGATTACAGTTAGTACAAAGTAATTCAGTAACCGGAATTGAAAAATATTGCATTTTAATGGTTATTTTGTTATCTTTAAAAATTTCATTTCTCAAGGAACGCCATGTTGTTAATTACGACGGCAAACGTCTCGCGTGATTTTTCGTGTTTATGAAACCGAACAAAATAATGATTAATACGCATTATTTATCATTTCCGAAGATTGCAATTCGTACTAGTCCTGGGTCGATCGTGAAAGACCTGATCGTCGAAACCCGCTCACGAGCCACCAAAGAGCGAGCGGGTTATTTATTCGTCAGCACCCGGGTCTCACGATCCGTGACTCGCGAACAACAAGACAAGAACAACGCGCGCACTCCCGCGACCCGTGAACCGCGACACACTCCCGCTACCCGCGATCTACGACACATTCCTGCACCCCGTGACTCACGGACCGATCACCGGGCGAGACGTGTCAGCTCCTGGAACCCGCAAACTGCGACACATTCGATATGCATTCGATCGCCGATTGCCGATCAACGCACACACGTGCGTGACAGTATCCTGCTTCCTGCCCGTGTGTCACGTCATAGCGGGATTGTTAGGTAGATTCGATTTTTGAATATTCGACTAGACACAGCGTCGTTTTTAATTAGAGCGTATCTTGGTATTGTTAATCAACGGGTAAAGTGCATTTCTTTTCACTTTTTGTTAGTGTTGTTTTCATAAAAACTTTTAATTTTTCGTGTGAGTGTGAATGTAATTGTGCATTGTAATATAAACTATAAACTAGTAAAAGGGTAAAATGTCTGACTTTAATAAAAAGAAATTATAATAAAGCATTAGCTTACAGCTAGTTTACTTATTTCAACTCTCAATAACAGCTTCAGAAGAACACGTTTTTTACAAGGTTTTTATATCCTCCAAAACATGATAAAACATTGTTTTTTTACCCCTGAAGCATGTCTTTTTTAAAATTAATTTCTGGGACATGATATTACTAGTTACAGGTGTGAGCAGTGAGAGAACGTTCACACAATTATAACCTGGGTTTTGTGTCACATATGACTTGACCGATCTGGGCGGCAACAGTCTACCGCGCGGCGCACCCGTAAAAAGTAACTGGGTGATGAGTAATCGAGTTTCGTATTTTGTGTCGCGAAAAGAGCGGGTCTTCGCGACCCGCTCGTGACGCCAGTGGGTCGTGAGCGACCCGGGTTGTGTAAAACGATCGATCGACCCAGGACTAATTCGTACTTATTATTGTCTAACTGACAGAAAGTGATTTTTTTTTTTTAAATGCGTATTTCATCGTCGTAATTAACATGGCGGTCCTTGAAAAATGACATTTTGCATTTTTTAAATTAAAAAAAAAACAATTATTATTAACTAGCAACGGCTCCACCCCCTACCATAATAAAACATTGTTCGAAAGTGTCAAATCAGTATAAGCTTTCCCTGACGAAGGAACGTTTGTTCCGAAACCGGTTGAATTTGCGCATTATATAAGTGGTTTATACAAAGTTGAATTGTTTCATTTTTCTATAATGGATAACCACAAAGTAATAGCTACATTCAAAAATATGAAGAAAAAAAACATTAAAATGCAATATTTTTCGATTCCGGTTACTGAATTACTTATTACTAGGGCTCGGATAAATATGTATTAAAAAATTCAAAATATTACATATAATATGGACTAAAAAATGTAAAATATGGAGTATAAAATAAGAATATCTTTCATATTGAACAATTACTATGCAGTAACAGTTACATTAAAAAAATTATAAAATATAGCAAAATGTTCAGGTAATTCAAATAAAAAATGTAGTTTTATTCATCTTCCTCTAAATCTGCCTTATTAAATTGATTGCAGTACATAATCAAATGCTTTTTTAAATGATCGAAATCAAAACTTTGTCGATTTGGTCTAAATATTGCCTTATATTGGCTGAAAGATCTTTCCACGTCACATGATCCGTCAGCTCCGAAATTGTGTAGGCACGTCTGCAGTACCCTCAAAGCTTCGGCTCACTTTATTAATTGTTTTTAGGGTGTCAAACTTTGAGCAAGTATATCATATCGATGGTGTCAAATCCTTTATTTTTGTCTAAAATATGCTTTAGTTGAAACGCAAAGGTTGTTTATCCTTGGGCATTTTGAATTTAAACTGATAGGTACCTAGACAGTAGTAGTAGGACTAGTAGGTGACTTGAGTACGTAAAAATAAAAAGACGCGCAAGCAACAGCACGCAAGTAGAGGAAGAGAATCAAAAATCAAATTACGACGAATAATACGCGAGAGAAATGAAACACGCGCGGCCGTGTGTGTGGTGGCGAGAATGCAAACACGTAAAATTATATCAATTTTTGTGAACTAACTCATGTTTTATGATATAAAAATCGAAAATATGGATGATTGTGATATTTTTTGTAAAATATGGACATAACCATGAAATGTGGTAAAAAAAAAATGGAAAATAGAAATTAGTTTTTCACAATCTATACATGATAATCTTGGTAGAGAACACATACGAGACCGAAAATCGTGTAAATTAAAAATATGTATTTACATATTAATCCGGGCCCTACTTATTACTAACCATTATCTACCTAGTACAATTTGTTTTAGGGTGGGTTTCTTCATTTGCACTCTACTTTAGCTTAGCAGTTTACAGTTCCTTTCGCAGTGCATTTGACATTTACGGCAAAATGGGTTTTTTCACGATGCCAACTGCTTAGGTAAAAGTAAATAGGGATGACAGCATAAAAACTAACCTAATTCCCACATTTTCGTATTGGGAACTGTGTATATATTTTTTTCATGTGGCATCCCACACAATAAATGTCAAACATTGTGTGCGACTTGCTTCATCTACGGTTGCGTTGTTGTTTGTTTCACGTTTTAAGTAACTAACTAATCATCACGCCATTTCCCCGCAGGGGTAGGCAGAGAGGACGGACCACCAAACAACTTGGTCTTGGCACACACTCTTTGCCTCACTCATATTCATACATCGTCTCATACATTCTCTTCTATTATTCTGACTTTTGACATGGCCCGACTCAAGTATCTGATTCACTTGATCGTGCCATGTCTTCCTCGAGCGTCCCCGACTTCTTCTACAATTCACATTCGCGTCGTATATTCTTCTTACACTACTTTCTTCGTTCATTCGCTCTACATGCCCAAACCATCTGAGGGTCCCTCTTAATCTTACTCACATTATGCTTCCATCAGCCTTACATTCTTTGCGGATATCCACATTTCTCACACGATCGTACATTGTTTTACCACACATACGTTTCAGGAATCACGTTTCAAATTGTAATAAAATTATTAGCAATGAGTAATTCTTTCGAATAACATATCATATCATATCTGCAATTAATGTAGTCAAAAGTCGAGCAGTTTCTTTATACGCGAAATTGGCATACGAAATCTAGGTCTTCCATTAGATAGAAATTCCTGCGTATATTATGTCGCTTTATACGTCGTGTCATATAATTAATTATTAGTTCATCGTCAGAACTTGACGAACTGTCACTTGTTGCAAACATAATGATAAAATACTAGCAAATACCGTAAAATAGATAGCAAGAAAATCTCTGAACTGTCACCAAAGTGACATTTAGACAACGGCCGCCATTTTGGTTACCTTTCCTTTCGCATTTGCAGCACCATTGTGGGCCTGTAAAATGTAAGGTGAAAGTAAACGGTAAATGTCAAATGAAAAAACCCATTTCTATGCATTTTACCGTTTACTTTTACAATTAGCATTGCATTTAGCATTCTCGGTAAATGAAGAAACCCACCCTTAATTTTTAAAAGTGTGTTTTGAGCGTGGACTCGGTAGGGAAATATTTACCATATTGTTTATGAATCTAGGGTTTAAACACGGACATATGAATATATCTGGACCTGCCCTAAGTGATAAAAACGTAATATTTCCCCCTCCCCATGGAACCGGCTATAAGCTCCGCCTTGGCGCCAGCTCGCTCCATGGGGAGGGGAGAGAATCTAAAATATGTGACGTCATCATTCTTGTAGTGACCAGCGCGAAAGTAACGTCTATACGTTTGTAGCAATGGTACGTGCTACGTAAACACAGTTAAAAGAAAACTCTAGAATCATCGGTTGATAGTTTTTTTATGTGCCATTAAAATTTTCACAATGTTATCAACATATGGAGAGTGACAGTCTAAAAAATAAAATAAGAATAGGTACCATTTGTTTCAGCTTGCTGTTCAAAAGAATTGGAATTTGAATTGCTTGAATTTGAATTCTTAAGTAAGTACTTCTCAAGTAAGTACTTCTCACAGCGCAGGTAGTTAAGTTGACTCGCCACATATCGATCGTTTCGGGCGTAATCCAATACGTGACGTAGCAACAATGCGTGGTTGCTACAGGACTCCCTCCCCAGACAACGCAGACATGGCTGCGGTGGAAAGAGGAATAGTCAGATATCGAGGTGATCGGGAAATCGAACCCGCCTTCCAGAACGAGTGGTTGTGTGTGTCCGATCCTTACTGCCATCGAACAACGGAAGGGTTGGTTGTGATGTGGCGGCTGGTGACTCTGATGCGGTTTGCGAGTGTGATGTGAAACTCTCAAGATCTTGAGCAACGTATGCTGGTTTGAGGCGGTCGATGCTCACGGTGATTTCCTTCCCTTTTACCAGTATGGTATATGTTCGTTCGTGCCGACGAACGACTTTATGAGGGCCGCTGTAGGGTTGTTGAAGCGGGCTCTTGACTGTGTCGTCCCTCAGAAAGACGTGAGAAGCTGTGGGAAGATTTTGGAAAACGAAACGATGTCCATAACCATGGCGGGTACCTTCAACTGGTCTCAGCTCGTTGAAATGTTTCCGTAGTTCCTTTAGGAAGCTTCCAGTGTCGTCGTTAACATTAGGTCGTGCTGTACATAGAAATTCGCCGGGTAAGCGGAGCGGCTCGCCGTACACTAGCTCGGCTGAGGTTGTAGCGAGGTCATCTCTCCAAGCTGCTCTGATTCCCATGAGTACGGTGGGAAGTGTTTCCGTCCAACGGTTATTCTGATGGCACTTGATCGCTGCTTTCAGTTGACGATGAAATCGTTCCACCATGCCATTTGCTGCGGGGTGGTATGCAGTTGTATGGATTTGCGTCGTGCCTGCCAGGAAATTCAACTGCCTGAACAACCTCGACTCACATTGTCTCCCTTGGTCCGTAGTAATGCGGAGTGGAGTGCCGAATCTTGTTATCCAGCCCTCGTAGAAAGCACGCGCCACTGTTTCAGCCTCTTGGTCTGGGATCGGGAATGCCTCTGGCCATCTCGTGAATCTGTCTACGCACGTAAGACAGTATCGGCATCCTTCTGAAGAAGGTATGACGATTATGTCGATGTGGACGTGCTCGAATCTAGCGGAGGGTCTGGGAAAGGCTCCCAGGGGTGCTGACACGTGCCGTGTAATCTTGCTTCGTTGGCATTGAAGGCAATTGCGTGCGAGCTTAATAGTCTCAGCTTTAATGGCCGGCCAGACATAACGTTGAGTTATGAGCTTAACCGTGGCCTTAATTCCAGGGTGAGCCAGCTGATGGACCGCATTGAATGCCGCAGGTCTGAACTTCTTCGTGACGAAGGGTCTGGCTATGGTAGTTGAGACGTCACAGTAGAGATGCGCGTCAGTACCCGGAATATTAATCTTTTTAAGTTGTAGGCTAGAACTTCCTTGCAAGTGTTGTTCCAGTTCAGGGTCGCACATCTGGTCAGCTGCCAGCGCTGCGTAGTCCAGAGGAGTATCTATCGTCTCGACCCTGGAGAGAGCATCCGCGACGATGTTGTCTTTTCCGGAGACGTGTCGGATGTCAGTTGTGAACTGGCTGATATAGTCCAGATGACGGAATTGCCTTGGTGAGCATTTGTCTGCTTTTTGTTGGAAGGCGAACGTGATTGGCTTATGGTCTGTAAATATGGTGAACGACCTGCCTTCCACCATGTGGCGAAAGTATTTCACAGCGAGATAGATGGCTAGTAGTTCTCTGTCGTATGCGCCATATTTCTTTTCAGCTGCCGAAAACTTCTTCGAAAAGAATGCTAGAGGCTCCCAGTGACCTGCGACGAATTGGTGGAGTGCGGCACCGGCTGTAGTATCAGACGCGTCGCTGACGATAGAGAGTGGGGCGTCGCACTTCGGGTGAACGAGCAGGGTTGCCTGGGCCAGAGCTTCCTTGCACTTGCTGAAAGCTTCTACTGTTTCGGCAGTCCAAGACACGAGTTGTTTGCCTTTTTGGTTCCCTTTTAGGAGGTCATTGAGTGGAGCTTGTGTCCTCGCGGCGTTGGGAATGAATCTTCTGTAAAAATTTATTGTTCCCAGGAAACGGCGGAGATCCTTGATGGAAGCTGGTTGGCTGTAGTTGTTGATGGCCTCCACTCGATCTGGGAGGGGTGAAGTGCCAGCGTCGGACACCAGGTATCCTAGGAATTTGACTTTAGTCAGGCCGAAATGGCATTTGGCGGTGTTGATGACAACACCATATTCCTGCAGGCGCTGGAATAATATCTTGAGGTGGGCTAGGTGCTCTTCCTCTGACGTTGAGGCAATAAGGATGTCGTCTATGTAGGCGTAACAGAAATCTAAGCCTCTGGTAACCTCGTCCATGAAGCGTTGGAAGGTCTGGGCTGCGTTGCGGAGGCCGAAAGACATCACCGGAAATTCGAAGAGTCCGAATGGCGTAGTGATTGCTGTTTTCGGAATGTCCTCGGGAACCACAGGGATTTGATTATATGCCCGCACCAGATCAATCGTTGAGAAGATCTTGGTGCCGCTCAGTGCCTGTGCAAAATCTTGGATGTGGCGTACGGGGTATCTGTCCGGAATAGTTCTGGCGTTCAATCTTCTATGATCGCCACATGGTCTCCACTGGTCGTCCTTCTTGGGTACCATGTGCAAGGGAGATGCCCAAGAGCTCTCGGAAGGTCGAGCGATTCCGAGACGGACCATGGCCTCGAACTCCTTCTTGGCGCGTTTTAACTTGTCAGGAGCAAGGCGTCGTGGGCGTTCGACTGTTGGAGGTCCTGGCGTGGTGTTAATATGGTGCAGTGTTGCGTGACGAACTTCCCTCCTGGCGCCGTCAGGGCGAGTGATGTCAGGAAACTGTTGAAGAAGCTTATGATACGGGGACGTTCCTGTGACCGTCTTAATGGAAGCGATCTTGTTGTCGCTTCGTTTTCCCGTGATGGTCAAATTCGTCACCTGGTCCAGCAGCCGTTTATTTCGGACATCCACCAGTAGCTCGTACTTGGCGAGAAAATCTGCCCCGATGATTGGCCTGGAGACGTCTGCAATGACGAAGCTCCAAGTAAAGTCGCGTCGCAATCCCAGATCCAGGTTGAGCGTTAGGCTGCCATAAGTAGCGATTGTGCTGCCATTTGCTGCTGCCAGTTCGTATGTCGCTTTAGTGGGGCGTCCCTGGACAAGGCGTCGTGGGAAAACGCAGAGATCTGCGCCGGTGGGTAGCGAGCTCTTGTTGGAGAGGCTGCATCAACCGCGCCATCTGTGTAACCAATGAATCTTCGGACGATGGAACAACCACTGAGTTAACTGCCGGTCTACCAGCATAGTCTGCTATGGCGTCGGCCAAGCTGGCCACCTTGTCAAGCGGAGTGTCTTGCTGCGTAGCCAGAACCACCTGCATACTTCTAGGAAGACGACCCATCCATAGGGTTCTCAAAACCTCATCGGGCACAGCGCTGCCGGCGAGGGTGCGCAGGTGTCTCAAGAATTGGGAGGGTTTACGGTCTCCGATTTCTTCATGTTCCAGAAGTCTCCTTATCTTCTGCTCCTGCGTGGAGCTGAGGCGTCTGGTTAGTTCATATTTTAATAGTGCATATGCACCGACCTCAGGGGGCTTCACAATGATGTCCCGGACTTCTTGGGCGTGGGCGGGCTCCAAGGCTCCGAGAATGAAACCAAATTTTGTGGCATCCACGGTCACTCCTGCTGCCTCGAAGCTGCGCTCCACCATAGCGAACCATAATTCTGGGTCAGTAGGGCAAAAAGGCGGAATGCGTACTGCCACTCGGTTGACCTCAGGCGGTGGATTCCTGATGTTGGGTTGCTGGTTACTTGGTTGCTGGTTACTTGGTTGCTGGCTGTCCTCAGATGTTCCGCTCACAAGAGACATGATGATGATTGGTGCGCGAAATTTATCACCGAAGAGTTTATTTCGTGCGCGACGTGCTCGCGGTAGACGTACTTGCACGCGTCGTGCTCACTGTCGGATTCACAAATGTAAACTTCGTGGTCACTAATGTGAACGTCGGTGTCACCAATGTAGCAATGGTACGTGCTACGTAAACACAGTTAAAAGAAAACTCTAGAATCATCGGTTGATAGTTTTTTTATGTGCCATTAAAATTTTCACAATGTTATCAACATATGGAGAGTGACAGTCTAAAAAATAAAATAAGAATAGGTACCATTTGTTTCAGCTTGCTGTTCAAAAGAATTGTAATTTGAATTGCTTGAATTTGAATTCTTAAGTAAGTACTTCTCAAGTAAGTACTTCTCACAGCGCAGGTAGTTAAGTTGACTCGCCACATATCGATCGTTTCGGGCGTAATCCAATACGTGACGTAGCAACAATGCGTGGTTGCTACACGTTTTACGAAATATCACGCCAAAAACGGCAGCTAGCGCTATACATTATAGGTACATATTATATAGACATAGCGAATGTGGGCGGTTCTCCAGTGTCCTCGTCGCTGGTTACAGGGGTAAGTAAATTATGAAACATTTGTAAAAGTGTCGTAACTAAACACGGCAACGAAATATTGCTATGTGAATTGCGGCGTATGTTTTTGGGGCAAGCAATATGTTATTAACGTGGCAGCAATTCGCGCTTCCATGTAAAAAGGTCTATTCATTCAAAGCAGATTTTGCTTTTAAGAACTAAATGGTGAAATTATAATGCGAGATGTCTATATACTGACAGATTGATTTTTCAACGAATCACAGTATCTTTCCTCTCTTCGCCCCCCTTAGTTTGGTTTTACCCCTCACCTGTCTCTTCAGGTCTATTCATTCTGATGTCTATGGGTTTAAAGTTTAAAAGTACTTAATCTACTTTTATTCTATACCTATTCAAAATCTATGCCTATTACGAGCAGCGGCATTTGGTGGCTAATAACCTATTTTGTGCAGGTAAATAGTTGTTTCTTGTAGTAATTGTTGAAATGAAATGTAATTTCCATAATCCATACCTAAAAATGCAAGTGGTTAGTGGAATAATCAATAAAAATTAACACAGTGCACAGTTTTATAGGCAATTACAATTTAGAAGTAAAATAATTAAGTATGGAAATTTTATTTGTAATCAGGTAATATCGTAATCTGGTAATCAGATAATTGGGTAAAGTCGTGAGGCTTAAGGTACTGGAGAGAGACGATGCTAAGTGTATCTACGATTACGAGTAAAGTACATGCCAAACTTTAATACCGGCCTGACATTAGCACATCCCAAATGCACACTTCGGAGCGACTGAGTCCCGCGCCACTTCACAGAAAAGTCTCACAGTGAACTACGCTGTAAACCTGTTGGTCTTTACTTTTCTGCGCGGCGGCCTGAAGTGGCGTGGGACTCGGTCGCTCCGAAGTGTGCGTGTGGGAGGTACTATTGATACGAAATCGTCACAATGGGCAAATTTAAGGTCAAAAAGGTGGCATACTACCCCGCCCACGTCTTTCTCTATCGCATTTATGTTTTTATACATCTTTCTCTTTCATTTATTGTAAAGTCAGTAACTGCGCAAGAATGGATCGTATCAAGTTCGGGCCGGCATTAAAGTTTGATGTGTACCGTATATTAATGCACCTAGAACTCACCTTGAGCGAAAAACAATACATTATCAGGTCGGCGTACGTATCGTCGTGTTCGTTGAAGGGTTTATGCATATCGGACAGGTCCCCTTCTTCCAGGCAGCCCCAGCACACATCACTGTTGCTAGTCGCCGGAGCCACATCCGCAACTGGAGCCACATTCGCAACTGGAGCCACATTCGCAACTGGAGCCACATTCGCAACTGAAGCCACATCCGCAACCTTCAGTTTGTCAACCACATTTTCAGTTTTTACTTTTTTACTTTTCGGTTGGTTCACTTCGCATCTCTCCAACTTTAGCTCCAACACAAGAAGGCGGCTCAAATCGAAGTCTTTTAATTTCATCATGGTTATACAAGCTTAAAATGAAGAGTTTAACGTTTAAATGTGAAGTTGAATTGGTTTGCGGTGAGGAAACAACATAAAAATATGATGTATCGGCAGAAAACACAAGAAAAAATAATTATTGCGGTGTTTGACAGCGCCTCTGACAGATGGCGGTTATGGCGGCAAACAGAGAGATGGTCAATATTCGTGTTGTAGTTACTGTATTCCGGTGACTTTGTCACTGGGTTGTTGAACCGATTCTTTTCGGAATTTTTTAAACATAATGCTAAATTTGTGAGCATAGCGAAGTCTTGTTTTAACTCGACCATTTGGCTCTGTACGTAATTTTTGTATTACGTTCCAGTTTAGGTTTCAAGATGGTGGCCGTTTCAATGCTTCAGTTCAAAGTTCGTAGCGTGCTTTCAATAAGGTTAGCTCAAGCTCACCGAGGGGGTAGAGCGGTGATTGGTTAAAAATTCGTGACGTAGCGTACAGTTCATGTTCCACTAGTTTAAATTAACTACAATGCAATTAAGAAAATAAAATTTGTTTCCAGATTCGAATTTTGACAGTTGAAAAACACTGTTGCGTTTTTTTTCATTTTTTAATACGAAAAATCGAATTTTTGACATTCAGTCAGTTTTAGTTTTTTGTCCTCTTTGAGTTTATTTATTGCTGACCAACTCCAGTAAGTGTTATTTTATTTTTGTTTTATATCCTTTTGTCCCAATGGCCTTTGCCATAGGGAAGAAGCCACCTCATAAATATACAAACCACCCACAGCCACCTGATCCCCCCCCCTGATCCTTCAAATTTTGACATTGGTAGTGAGGTAGAGATAGCAGACCTACAAATATCATCTTCTACTCCAAAAAAGAGGAAAGTTTGCCACCTTCCAAAAACTGATTCTTCTCAGGTCTCAGTTCCTGTAGCTTCTCCACTTTCCTTGTACCCGACTTCAGAAAAAGATCCCTTCATCGTTTATGTTCAAAATAACACTCCTGGCCACATTCCCTTGAATTTGGTAAATTCATTGGGAAAAAAACACTTGGCATTTTCCCAGGTGGTATCCGATCTGAGGGCAGATTTCGCAATTGTGTTGAGTTCTTTTCATCAAAAACTCTCCAAATTCATCCTTCCAATAAGTGCCAGCCACTGTCTCTAATAAATTTGTATCTCTCTATATTCCTCGTTCTACCCCATTTGACATTCCATTGTGGTTCCACATGTTTAGCAAAATATCTTCTCCCTTGGTCATTCTGGGTGACTTCAATGCCCAATCCCCACTCTGGGGTTCTTCTTACTCGGATCCCTCAGGTATCAAATTAATTAACCTTTTGGACTCCTTGATTATCTGTCTCCTAAATGACGGATCCTCAACAAGGTTTAATCACCCTGGACAGAATCCTAATGCGGTGGATATATCCCTCGGTTTTTCGAGTATCTATCCACTAATCTTCTTGCGAATTACTTCAGACCCCTGCGGCAGTGACCACTATCCCTTTATTTTGAATTTGGCTCAACGGTTGGATACCAACCACTTTAAAAGTAAGCCCAAATTTATCACAAAAAAGCCGATTGGTCCCATTTTAGAGACTCGATCCAGGATCAAACCCTCTCCCTGCCTTCCCCTTCTTCTGATAATTGTACCTCCTCTTATAAATCTTGGACTGATTCCATTCTAAAATCGGCTATCAAGTCTAACCCCAAACATCTCCTGTAGGCTCGAAGGATCGCCCTCCCCATTGGTGGGATGAGGAATGCCTTAGAGTGCTGAAAGAGAGGAAAGCAGCCAATAATACGTACTGCCAACAGATGACTAATAATTACATACTCAGCCAAGAATGCCCAAGTTGTTGCTAAACGCACATTTCGTTTAAAAAAAACAGCTGGCGTAATTTCTGTACCAATATATCCCCTGCTACTCCAGCGGGGGAGATTTGGTCCATGATTCGCAGGTTTAGATCTTCCTTTCCCTGCCAAAGCCGTCTCGTAATTCTGCTATTTGGATAGATGACTTTATTAATAAAATAGCTCCCCCTTGTGTCCCTAATTTTGTTGAACTTCCTTCTTTAGCTTTCACTCTAAAATCTTCTTCATGGTTAGATGCTCCATTTTCCATTGATGAGTTAAAAAGATCCACGGAAAACCTCAATGGCTCAGCTCCGGGCAAGGATGAAATCCTGAATATTTTCATCCGCCATACTTATGACAATTCTCTTAACTACTTTCTCTCTCCCATTAATGCCTTTCTGAATTCAGGTATTATTCCCCCAGACTGGAAAATTCAAAATATCATTCCCATTTGCAAAAGTGGAAAAGATCCAAGTACAGGTTCGAGCTGCAGACCTATCGCTCTCTCTTCTACTCTTTGCAAAGTATCTGAAAGAATGATTAATAATAGATTGGACTGGTTTGTAGAAAAAAATCAAATTCTTTCCCCTTCCCCGTCCCAGAAAGGGTAAAAGTTGACAACCTTTCCTCTCTTGTTACAAATATCAATTTAGCCTTAAGCCTCGATGACACACTGCTAGTTTACAAGCTACTATCTACTAAGTTAAAAAGCGGGAAAATCGGCGAGTGAGATTGTCATGATGACACGCAAAACTGTCCACTCGCTCAGAAGCGTAGGAAACTGAGGTCGCTTTTAGCGCCAGTAACAAGAATAACGACGCCTGCGTGAACTAATTCTTCAAATGTTTGACAGTCGAAATCAGCTGTTTATCGGAAGCCATGTTGGAAACGTAAATAAACCAATCACGAGCAAGCGTGTAGGCGAGTAAAGTTAACGACCTTTCAACTTTTTTAGTAGATTGTCAACAATTTGCTAGTTGCTGCTAGTTAGCAAGTGACGCGATGACACTGAACGAGTTTACTAACAGATAGTGAATTTCCCAGATAGTAGCTTATAAACTAGCCGTGTGTCATCGACGCTTTATCTAAAAACTAATATTGCATTTCAGTGTTTTTAGATATCTGTGGAGCATATGACAATGTTCATATCCCCATCCTGAAAGAGAAGTTACTGGCAATAGGTATTCCGCCTAAATTGGTAAAATTCATTGTCAATTTGCTCTCCCAGAGAACTATTTTTGTAGATGGGTCCGAATCCCCTCCTCACATTAGACACATATTCAAAGGTCTCCCGCAAGGGTCAGTCTTAAGCCCGATCCTATACAATATTCACACATATGATCTAGATAAATCTATTCAATTCTTGTGCAGCATACTCCAATATGCTATGACTTACCTGCTACCTGCTCTATCAGAGACCTCCTGCATTCCTTGTCACTGGCTCACGTGTCAGTGGTCTTGGCCTGGATCCCAGGACACCTTGGTATTGTAGAAAATGAAAAGGCTAATTCTACTGCTAAGGAATCCATTGTTCATGGTCCATTAAGTAGTATACCTATTCCCGTTAGAGACTATTTAACTATTTTAAACAATAAGTTACAACGCCAATGGTCCTCAATGTAACTAATTTAAAAAAAAACTGAAAAAGTAAATCATTTTTAAAATATGTAACTAACTTTAAGAAATGGCTAAGATCACCCTTAATGGGTGAAAGCCAAATAAATAATAATAAAAAAAAAACATTTGTTTCGAAACTTCAAATTACGTCATGCGTTCGAAATTTCGAAAGCGGCATATCTTATATGGCATAATTAAACATATCTTCAACGAACCTTGGGTTCAGTTAAGAATCTTTTCAAACGTGAAATCGTCATGTTTATTTTAAATTGGTAGATATAAGTAGGTACATAATACTTACAAATTTTAAGATTACAGGGGAAATATTGGTTGTGATAATAAAATAAGATTGAATTGGAAATATATACTTTATGAATGCGAGGTCAAATGTTCAGGAAATTACTGGTTGTAATTGACTATTTTGCCATATAATAATTATTACTATGCTTATGTCGAAATAATAGACTGCCATACAATTCATCATAAATAGTGTCACTTTGCTTGATTCACGTTTATTCATTCTCAAACAAATTCTTCAGTTATTCTGAATCTTGACTGATGGTTCGAAAATTCTGATATCATGGAGAGCATTAGTTTCTATGTTCCCAATGGTTATCTCCGTCACCGACAGCACATACTGTTTTATCTGGCTGCAGAACTAATTTGCCAAATTATGGTCATACCGGTGGGGAGAGCGATATTTTGAAATAGAATCACTTAGGTTATTGATATATTTCAATGAAGCAGAATTTTGAACGAATGACGTAAAACCATCGAACATGAAGCATAGACATTCATAAACAACAACATTACACGCATTTGTCTACGATTTTAATAGAGGGACGTGTTTCATTGCAAAACCAAGCTCATATCACGAAGATATTTTATTTATGCGGAAATAATAATTATTTACGAGTTGATTTTTTTCAAAGTCCCCCGCACCAATCAATCAACATCATGCGAAAAACCTTATTGTAATTAGCATTATTGATTTTTCCACCGCAGAATTTATAAAATTATGACGGACTAACCGTTGAAAACAAGCCTTGTAAAATAACCTCTTATTTACCGACTATTTAAAGCCTCGATGACACATGACACACGGCGAGTTTACAAGCTACTATTTGGGAAATTCACTATCTATTCGTAAACTCGCCCAGTGTCGTCGTGTTACTTGCTAACTAGCTAGCATATTGTTGACAATCTACGGAAAAAAGTTGAAAGGTCGTCAACTTTACTCGCCTACACGTTTGCTCCGCTTGCTCGTGATTGGTTTATTTACGTTTCCAACATGGCTTCCGATAAACAGCCGATTTAAACTGTCAAAAATGTGAAGAATTAGTTCACGCAGGCGTCGTTATTCTTGTTACGGCGCTAAAAGCGACCTCAGTTTCCTACGCGTCTGAGCTAGTGGACAGTTTTGTGTGTCATCATGACAATCTCACTCGCCGATTTACCCGCTTTTAAAATTTAGTAGATAGTAGCTTGTAACTTGCCGTGTGTCATCGAAACTTAAGTAAATAGTAGCTTGTAAAGTCTTCGTGTGTCATCGACGCTTAAGATTGATTTTCATTGTACTTATAAAAGTAGGCAATCGTGTAGGTATTTCGACGAGATGAAAGATTGCAAAATTTTTGACGCAAAAATATTAAATATGTCACATATTTATGTACGACTTATATATTATATGTAAAAACCTCTTGCGAGCGTTATAGACCCGACAGACCTAGCTATAAAAGTATCAGCGTTATTTGGCTTGGCATATTTCGGCTAACAACTCTGGGTAATATAATGGGCCGTTTTCGCACGATTTTGGCGGCTAGGTTCGCTAATAGTCCTACCATGGTCCTACCAGTCCAACTATTGGAATAAATTCGGTGTTTGGGCTAAATTCCTAAAAAATAAAACTAGTTATTTTTATACTAATTTGGGGTCGGGGAATCCGAATCTGAAAGAATTAGGCGGCGGCAAGCAATATTAACTGAATTACAGGACTTTAAAAAATTTTATACATATACAGGAAAATAGCCATTTTGGAAGCATTTTGATTCCTAGAAAATCAAACTAGTTATTTTTATACTAACTATAGGCCGGGGAATCCGAATCTGAAATAATTAGGCGGCGGCAAGCAATATTAACTGAATTACACGACTTTGAAATTTTCTATACACACACACATGAAAATAATCATTTCGGAAGTATTTTGACACACGTAGTACAAAGATCATAGAAAAACAAGAAATATACAAAAACATGTGCCGGCAGTGTTACCAGCTCTCAAAAATATTTATCCCTATATCAATATGAAAATAGATAACAGCAGAAAAACATACCTTATAAATCGACCAAGTCTTCTTCGTCCGTCGTATCCTTGTCAAACTCGCTTGTCTCGAAGGGTTCCTGTCGGATACGCGGATCATATAAGAGTCCAGCTAAGCGGTAAAACTCCAGCCCCTTTATACCGCCTGCTCGCGTCCCTAACCTAACCTAACCTAACGCTAGGTTTGTGTAATATGGTTTGTGCCCCTTTATACCGCCTGCTCGCGTCACGGCAAAAAAACATCCCTGTTTTCAAGTAGTTTAGCGGCTACGCTAGGTTTGTGTAACATGGTTTGTGCCCCTTTATACCGCCTGCTCGCGTCCACGGCAAAAAAACATCCCTGTTTTCGAGTAGTTTAGCGGCTACGCTAGGTTTGTGTAACATGGTTTGTGCCCCTTTATACCGCCTGCTCGCGTCACGGCAAAAAAACATCCCTGATTTCGAGTAGTTTAACGGCTACGCTAGGTTTGTGTAACATGGTTTGTGCCCCTTTATACCGCCTGCTCGCGTCACGGCAAAAAAACATCCCTGTTTTCGAGTAGTTTAACGGCTACGCTAGGTTTGTGTAACATGGTTTGTGCCCCTTTATACCGCCTGCTCGCGTCACGGCAAAAAACATCCCTGTTTTCAAGTAGTTTAGCAGCTACGCCGGGTTTATGTAACATGGTTTGTGATACAAAAGTGAGTAAAATTTATAAAAAATAAGTACTTAAAATATAAAACATGTTATTTTACGTTATTAATATTACTGCTTAATGGCAACACTTAATTTTGTGTGGTAAAAACATCTATGTTATCTTGTTTTTCTATGATCTTTGTACTACGTGTGTCAAAATACTTCCGAAATGATTATTTTCATGTGTGTGTGTATAGAAAATTTTAAAGTCGTTTAATTCAGTTAATATTGCTTGCCGCCGCCTAATTCTTTCAGATTCGGATTCCCCGGCCCATAGTTAGTATAAAAATAACTAGTTTGATTTTCTAGGAATCAAAATGCTTCCAGAATGGCTATTTTCCTGTATGTGTATAAAATTTTTTAAAGTCCTGTAATTCAGTTAATATTGCTTGCCGCCGCCTAATTCTTTCAGATTCGGATTCTCCGACCCCAAATTAGTATAAAATAACTAGTTTTATTTTTTAGGAATTTAGCCCAAACACCGAACTTTAGACCAACTATTTTATTCTGTCAGATCCCATACATTTTTTAGGCCGTTTGACGCAATTTAGTGTTTTTAAATATTATAATAAAGCCGTCAACCTGTTGTAGTGTTCCAATGTGTAGAATAGGGTTGGGCACGAGTTTCCCAAAGATTGAAAGACTTGAATGCGCAATGGATTCATTCAATTAGGTTCATTTCAAATGGGCACCGACTCCTGATTCTGTTGTATGTAAAGCTCATTTCAGGGACACAGATTATGTATTCAATAATATTAACCATAACAGTAAGTACACGACTCATTCAATTAATATCTTAATATAATTGAATCTCCAATATAATACAGAGATTACTTGTATAGTATAATGAACACGTAAAGAAACATTTGACATAGAATGCACAAAATTTTATACATAATGTTTTGCCTTCTTTCGCAGTTGACATTATTTGACAAACGTACCTTTAAATATAAGCGTAGTCAACCACAACAAACATATAACTATGGTAGACATAATATCTTATTTCCTTTTTCTATATTAAACATTTTCAATTACTGCAATAATTTTATTACACGGTTATCAAACTGTCTGGCACAAGATTTATGGGCGGGTGATTCTTCTTTGTTGGCAATCTAATTTGCTTTGCATTTCTTGTCCCATGTCTGTATATCTCGTGATTGTAATTTAATTTTCAGTAGGAGTGTTTTAAGAAAAAAATCAAAATATTATTATTTCTTAACGTAGACCGTTTTGTATTTTATATCATGTAAGTATGGAAGTTTGAGCCTAATTTTATTTTCAGATGTACTGTGCAGGCAAAAGCTACTGAAAGGTGTAGTTCCTTCAATATTTCTCTGGATAAAAGTAGAAGTAGGTAATATAGAATTAAGAAACTGACAGGAAAGGCGTCTGATACGTGAAAAAATATATATTTGAATTCTACAAAACCAAAACCAAGGGAAAGCTTACGGCGCAGACTACGCCAGTCGAAGAATACCATCATCTCTGCCATGGTTGCCTGGATGGAGATGGAGTCCCCGCTGATGCCCTTCTGGAAATGGGAGCCTGTCAAATATCACCCATGAATGGATATTTGCATATTTTTTTGGATTTATTATTATATACTATATTTTTCATTTATTTTATGTTCCATTCTGTGTATGAATGCATTGTTATTTTGTCAATGTTTGAACTATTTCAAAATGTGGAATGTATTGCATTGCACAACATTCTGAAATAAACAATCATTATTATGATACGTTTAATTATTTCGATACCATCATCAGGGTGCCCTGATGGTGGACACTGCAACGCTGTCCGAAAAGTTGGCTAAAGAAGAAGGTAGCGCAACACGGCATAACACCCCAAAAACAAATAACTAAAAGATCATTATTATATTTCTTTTATTAAAATAAAGTGTCGCTCCAGTTTTGTCATGGTTAAAAAAGATTGTTGTTTAGTTGTACTAAATATCACAAAATAATTTAACAAATATGTAAATAAATGAAAAAAACTTTCTTTTATTTCTCGAGGTCAATATGAAAAGAACAAGATTATAGACATAATATAAATGTGTCGTAAAACATTTATAAACATAGAAGAACATTCAGTACAACAATCAATTAACATTATGCATAAATTATTTATTGTTTTGGCATTTTTTTTATTTTTATTTACATCCTAATATTACATAGTTGTGGTAGCGTCGGTCAACGCGTGAGCAACTTTGTGAACAGTCAACCTGTTAAAATAAAGAAAATAAGATTAGCAAATTAAATATGCAACTAGTGTAGAAATCTCCCAACCTCCATACTATACATTATTAATTAACACTTATTTTTAGAATTAAATTGATAAAAAATTGATTTTTCCTATGCTAATATTTTATTTGTAAACATTCAATATAAATATAATCTATTTCAAAGATGAGGGATATCAAAATACAAAGGTGATAAGAGGTAATATAAGTAAACCTATTAAAACTTCTATTCAGCCGTGGTTTCGGGGAAATTTGGGTCCTTTTTGATGATGAAGATAGAGTCGTTTAGCCAGTAGTAGGACTGGTTGAAGTCCCCCTCGCAGAGGTAGGACACGCGTGACCACCGCATGACCTGGAGCCCCACGGTAGTAGCGCAGTAGCTGGTGAAGGATTCCACGTGCTCCTCGAATGTGTGGCCTCGGATGGGTAGACTCGTCTGAAAATTATAATTGAATAGTACAAGGAATCCGATAGAAGACGATCAGTGCAATGCCCTAGACATAGTTGGGAGAAATTAAAGATTGTGCTTTAAGCTTTGAGTGTTAAGCAATTAGATTTTTGTCTCGAGATTTATGCTTTGAGATTTAAGCTTTGCTTTTACCTACGTCAAAAATAATGAAAAATTAAGAGTAACAAAACAGCAGCTTTTGAGTCTGGAGGAAATTGGTAACTGCCTGGTTATTCAGATCTAGGCAATACACGTAGCAGATAATGTTAATAAATTGATGAGATCCCTTTGGTATCGGTTCACCAGCAAGAAATTCGCCAGACAAGAGCGGAACATCCATCCACAGTAGATGAGAGCAGCATTCGACTTGTTCTCATGCCATATTTCCCTATATACTAGGAATATTTCCCTCTCCTCCCTTATTTAATAGTGGTCTTTTCAAGAACTTTATTAAAAATCCATTATTGGCCCTTCCTTAAACAGCCAGTGAAAAACCATCATTTAAAAGCGATACATTGCTTGAAATGGTAATAGGGTAAATATGCAGTTAGTCCACCTCACGGATAACACGGAACGTTCGTGTTGTCGAAGTTTGATGCACGGATAATACGGAATGTTCCTTTTTTAACTAATAGACAATCAAATATGACATTTGTCGGAAGTACCAATCTTATAAAATAAATTCTCTAAAATAAACTCGATTTTCATCATGCTTTTAAAAAACATCCCAGGTTTTGAATGGTTTGTTTGGCTACGCAGGGTTTGTATAGCGGGTTTGTGTAATTATTTTACATTTCTTTCCATGTTCTACTGTTATAAATACTGGTACAAACTTGTCAACGATGCATTCACTTTGTTTTACTCATAAATAAACCGGTTTTACTCAAAAATATTTTTTCTATGATTGGCAGCATTGTCTATGAAATGTTAAAATAAAAACGATGAATAAACATGGCGTTACCGCGCTAGTCAATTAATTTTAACAAAATTAAAATTTTAAATGCATATTTTTTGCATGTTTTTTGGTCTCCCCCGACATAAATACTCACTTTTCGTAATAATAAAGCTAAATCTAACTGTTTGGATAAAAAGTTTTCTGTATTAACGAGTAAGCGGTTTAATGCATAAATTGTGTTAGGTGACCAGGTGTGAATAGCCAAGCATTTCCCAGCCTCCACATTTCCCATATTCTTTCCTCCCCCATTCAGTTCAGCCTCACAAAATACCCTGATTGGGGGTGCCATAGTACCACTTACTTAAAATTAATCACATTTAAAAGACCGGTTAAATCCCTGGTTAAGGTATTAGAGGTATAATAAAATCCATATCTTACATTCAACGTATGGTTTGAAGGGCAGAACCAGCGCAACGATAAGGAGTCCATCGTCGTTGAGAGCCTGCTTAGCGTTGAGGCCGTTGAGCAGCATGGTCTGTGGCTCAGAGCAGCATCTTACTTTTTGTGCATTTTACTTACAAATCGAGCAAACTTGGTTTGGCTAAACTTGTCGGAAAACAAATTGCAAATAGCTATCGAAAATCGAAATGACAGATCAATCATTGAAAGACGTCAGTGCGTCAGTCCATCATATCCATAGATTTGGTCCACAGATTAGATGACAGGAGGACCGCTAAACACCGTGCTGCCATCTCGTGGGTATTTTGGAATTACTCAGACAACGGCCCATTATCATACCGGCCTTAAATAACTAGAAAAGGAATCGGTTCCATTTCTATGCCGGTTATCCGGAACCGTAGTGACAGGGCATTTCAGATTATTACCATCTCTATATAAAAAAGAATTCTTTCCATGGAAATGAAAATAAAAATGATGCGAACTTGTTTACAGCTTGACACACTTAACTTTACAGGCGGCCAAAGGAGGAAAATAATTACAATTTCCAGTTTCCACGCGGTAGAAATGAAACCTTCAGAAAACAAAATTAGACAAGAGTGGGGAGGAAAGAGAAAAACCGCACCTCTTGCAGGCTAAATCCTACAGATGTGTCTTGGGTCTCTTTTTAGTGTTGCTTTTTCGTTTCATCGAGTTTTAAATCACAACGGTGCTAAAGAATTTTTCACTCCAAAAATACGTCATTATTGTAAACATCTACTTGAATTTCGATTTTGTTTTCTAGGCGAAATAATGTAAATCTTTGAAGTTGAATAAACCCACTTTCCCACATCCGATCGAGCTGAAACTCGGCAGACAGACTTGTTGTCGAGGACAATACATTTTTTTAAAATTTGACGCTCACAAATACACACACGCGTATTTATTTTTATTTTTTATGTGAATACCGCACAAGAGTCCCAACTGCTCCCGTCTGGAGCCAGTGAGACTATAGCACGGGCGTAGCCAGGTTTTAGTTTCGGGGGGGGGGGGGGGGGGGGAGGGGTTCAAGAAAATAAAACTTTTCAAAACAAAATACATAATAAACGTTAGTTGTACATGTTATAACATTTTAAGCAGTCAAATTAGTCAAATAATCACATTTATGCAAGTACGTATTCACCTGACTGTATCACTAATCCTGTTATATGTTTATTAAACACTTTTTGCTAAGTGAAATAATCAATTCAAAGTATGTATACACTTACCACTGATTAGAAACGGAAATTAGAAACGGAATTCCAAATAAAAATCAACCGCAATCACCGAAAAATGGAACTTGCAGTTAATTTTTTTTTTCTTTCAGAGGTCCCTATTTATCTTTTTTGATACATAATATCATTTTGAGATGTTAGTGTAAAAAAAAAACATTCTCTTAACTCTCCTTATTTTAATATTATTGGTGTTGATATCTTAACTTTTCGGGCGGGAGTGTTTGAACCCCCAAACCCCCCCCCCCCTGGCTACGCCCATGGACTATGGCATCCCCAATTGGGGTATGTTGTGAGGCTGAAGTTAGTGGGGAGTGGAAGGAGATATTGACGAGGAAGGTGGGGAAGTACCTGGCTATTCAGATCTGGTCACCAAACACGGCTAATGCCATTTCGAGCAACGTTTCAATTTTGAATGGTGGTCTTACACCTTACACCAGGACGATACTAAGGGTATCTTCCATCTGGAACGTGTCGCAAATAAATTATATATTATTTTAAATGAATAAATTGTGAAATAACACAAAAATCAAATAAAATTTATTTGCCACGCTGGGATTCGATCCCGTGACCTTCGGATTGCGAGTCAAGAGCCTTATCGCTGGACTACGCCGGTCGTCAATTATACACACATACACGCAATTATCTGAAATTGGCTATGCCTGCCCAAGAGCAGGCCCGAAAATTGAAAATAGATGAATTACAGTAAAAAAATGTTTTTATCGTGGGTTGATTTTTTTTCCATCTTGACCAGAGACAAAATTTCAGCTTTCAGCCTTAAATAAATTAAGAAGCAATCTGTCAAACAAACTATTGTGTCCACGGGAGTGTTTTTCAGTGTTAACACGATTTTTCGTTAATTTTCACAAATCAACCTATTTACATTTAAACACGGAGGCAAATAATACATCATCCGCATAAATATTACAATAAATTGTCCTGTTTTAGGCCTAGGAGTAGAAAGATCTTAACTAAATTGCCGACATCAGTATACTGTCAAATCCGTGTACATTACACAGTTCTGTTTAGTGATAAAAGTGCCTAAGTTTGTTGGTTACCCACCATCAGTATAAATAAAACAAAACATTATATAAATAATTGGATCTACTCATGCTGTTCAAAACTGACTGCAGCTTATTGGCGGCATCTCATCCAAATACTAGAAATACAGCGCATTTTTATTAAGTTCAGAGTCAATCATATACCAAAAACCTTGCCAGAATATTTTCATGGCATTAAAATGATTTCCGTCTAATTTGCACAAATCAAACGAAATTTTAAACATGGAGGTAAAGAGTACAGAAGCGTTGAACAGGGATAAAGCACGTATGGCATATAACTCTGAAGCTGATATCAAAGAAGAACAGTATTCTGGTATTTGTTGCGGTTGCCTTTCTGAACATAACCTCAAAGATATAAACACTACGTATTACTACCAGGGGAAGCCAGAAGTCTACAGTGAATTGATATCTTACTGCTTTTCTATACAGGTATTCATATAAAACTTTTATTTAGATATTATTAAGGTAATTATCGGTTCGGACTGGCCACGCTTATTACGAATAATTTTTAGAAAAAAACTTTAGATTTGCCTTAATTACTATAAAAGGAAACTTTTTTGCTTTGGGGCGGCGGAAAATAATGCATTTTAATTTTCAATTGCATAAAACCAAAATTCTCTTCGCGATCCGACACAGCGAAAATCCGCGGCCGTACCTGTCACTGTGATGTTGGTATCCTTTATAAATTAACAAGTGCTAATACGACTGTAGCCGACTTCGCGGGATACCTACATGAAATACCGCGAATCACAAACCATGTTACACAAACCTAGCGTAGCCGCTAAACCACTTGAAAACTGGGATGTTTTTCTTGCCTTGACGCGAGTAGGCGTTATAAAGGGGCACTTTCTTTTGTATCACAAACCATGTTACACAAACGAGCCCGCTAGACAAATTTCATAATTACGCGCCTTATCCCACGAAGTCGGCTACAGTCGTATTAGCTCTTGTTAATTTATCAAGGATACCAACATCACAGTGACAGGTACGGCCGCGGATTTTCGCTGTGTCGGTCGCGAAGCGAATTTTGGTTTTATGTAATTGAAAATTAAAATGCATTATTTTCCGCCGCCCCAAAGCCAAAAAGTTTCCTTTTATAGTAATTAAGGCGAATCTAAAGTTTTTTTCTAAAAATTATTCGTAATAAGCGTGGCCAGTCCGAACCGATATTTAACATTATTAATTATGTTTGTTTTTACAATTACGCGTATCTCATGTATCCGTATGAAGTTTGGGTAATTTTTCAGGATTAGTGTCCATGGCTATTACGAATAATTTTTAGAAAAAAACTTTAGATTCGCCTTAATCACTATAAAAGGAAACTTTTTGCATCACGGCTGGCGGTAAATAATGCATTTTAATTTTCAATGTCGTTAAATAAAATTTCACTTCGCGAACCGACACTACGACAGCCCGCCCGCTGCCGCCCGCCATTTTGTCACATACACAAGCGCGCTACACAAACCCTGCGTAGCCAAACAAACCATTCAAAAACGTAGGCTGTTTTTTAAAGTAAAGATAACATACACAAGCCCGCTACACAAACCCTGCGTAGCCAAACTAACCATTCAATAACGTATTTTAACAGTGACAAAATGGCGGGCGGCAGCGGGCTGGCTGTCGTAGTGTCAGTTCCCGAAGTGAAATTTTATTTAACGACATTGAAAATTAAAATGCATTATTTTCTGTCAGTCGTGATGCAAAAGGTTTCCTTTTATAGTGATTAAGGCGAATCTAAAGTTTTTTTCTAAAAATTATTCGTAATAACCATGGACACTAATCCCGAAAATTTACCGAAGTTGGCTATGAACTACCACCCTGCGTATGGAAAACCAACAGAACAAAAAGACAGTTATCATAAATGGGTGCGAATTTGGTACGCGAGGTAAATTTTCATTTTACACAATTGAAATTTTGTGTGCCATTATTTTCAATCGCCCCAAATGCAAAAAGAATTAAAAAAAAACATCCCAGGTTTTGAATGGTTTGTTTGGCTACGCAGGGTTTGTCTAGCGGGTTTGTGTAATTGTTTTAATACATTTCTTTCCATGTTCTACTGTTATAAATACAGGTACAAACTTGTCAATAATGCATTCACTTTGTTTTATGCAAAAATGTTTTTTCTATGATTGGCAGCATTGATGAAGTCTCTATGAAATGTTAAAATAAAAACGATGAATAAACAATGGCGTTACCGCGAGAGTGAATTAATTTTAACAAAATAAAAATGTTAAATGCATATTTTTTGCATGTTTTTGGTCTCCCCCGACATAAATATTCACTTTTCGTAATAATAAAGCTAAATCTAACTGTTTGAATAAAAAATATTCCGTATTAACGAGTAAGCGGTTTAATGCATAAATAGTGTTTTTTTTAAAAAAATATTCTTATTGAGCCCGTGGCCAGTTCGATCGAAAATTTACCAAATATAATACTAATAACTCAATGGCCGAGTTGGAGGCGCTTGTCGGGTAAGACATGAGATCCTGGGTTCGAGTTCCAATTTGACCGTTACTTTTTATTTTTATCTGTCTTGTTCTTTTTCATATTTTCGTTTATATTTACTTTTATTATCTTCTACTTCGGTGATATATTACATTGATGGGAATAACCTTCAGAAGTTACTAATTCTAATAACTTTTTTGGGTAAATATGCATAGAGTCCACCTCACGGATAATAAGGAACGTTTGTGTTGTCGAAGTTTGATGCATGGCATGGATAATACGGAATATTCCTTTTTTAACTAATAGACAATCAAATATTACATTTGTCGAGGTACCAATCTAATAAAATAAATTCTCATCAAAATAAAAACAAACCTACTTCCAAAAAAGTACCTAATTCCAATTATTGGATCGAGGTTCAAACTACGAAAGCTGCATGTCATCATAATTTAAATATACATCCCAGGTTTTGAATGGTTTGTTTGGCAAAGCAGGGTTTGTCTAGCGGGTATGTGTAATTATTCTAATACTTTCTTTCCATGTTCTGCTGTTATAAATACAGGTACAAACTTGTATTTATAACAGCAGAACATGAAAAGAAAGTATTAGATAATGCATTCACTTAACGGCGTCGATGACCCTGGGTCATAATGACCCGAGGCGATTTCTACTCGCACCGCCGGCGTGCTCAGTGCGACGCCACTTGTGGAAGGAGATACAGGAGATATATGAGGAAAACGGGTTAATATGACCAATAGTTGTAATGAAATTCTACAGTTATTTTTTCATAGTTGATTTAGCATGTGTTTCTTACTAAGATAATAAAAAGTTGATTTACTTATAAAATATACTGGTATTATTAATATTTTTTTTATGAGCAAAGAACCCATAAATAATAAATAATTTTGAAAATCTACATAACCTCCGACCTGACGACCTCCGTAGTCCAGTGGGTAAGACTCTTGACTCACAATCCGGAGGTCGCGGGTTCGAACCCGGCATGCGCAAATAAATTTCATTTGATTAATTTGTGTTATTTCACAATTAATTCATTAAAAATAATATATAGTATATTTGCGGCATGTTTCAGAGTGGAAGATACTATCAGTATCGCCCTGGTGTAAGACCACCATTCAGAGTTGAAATGTTGCTTGAAAATGGCTTTAGCCGTGTTTGGTGACCAAATCTGAATAGCCAGGTACTTCCCAACCTTCCTCTTCCCCACCTCCTTCCCCTCCCCACTACCTTCAGCCTCACAACATACCCCAATTGGGGATGCCATAGTCTCACTGGCTCCAGACGGGAGCAGTTGAGATTCTTGTGCGGTATTCACTGTAAAAAAAAAAAAAATAACCCTTTCAGTTTTGCTACAACCCATTGATAAAATTCGGGTCACGGTTACCCGGCGTCATTGACCGCGTAATTATTTTCACGTCATTGACGCCGGGTTAATAACGTTAATAAATTATTGTTTTACATGGCAATAATATTTTTTCTGATTGATTGTCTATGAAATGTTAAATAAAAACGATAAATATGAAAATTAATTTTAACAAAATTAAAAAACAAAATTAATTGTTTGCATGTTTTTTTGTCTCTCAATACTCACTTTTCATAATAATAAAGCTAAATCTAATGCTGATACTATACACTTCAACCACATTGATGCGATTTGGTTGAACGGCGTATAATTGAAAGGGTGTGCTGTTTACACGCACTTTTCAGAAGTGGACCTGTTGCGGCGGGTAGCAAATGATCCCTCTCAAGATCGAGGGATCAAATGCTGCGTGGATGTTGTGGACTGTATACTGTATGCGGTTGTTATTTACCTATTTTATTATATTTTAATCGCACTTACCCATACTGCTTCCCTCTTCGTTCAGTGTTCACTGGAAAGGTAGATATGTTAGTTTGGTTGAAATTTTGGAAGGGAATGGCGATTGGGAATGAACGTTAGATCGCGAAATAATAAGCGAGAATGGATGACGCGTGGCGATGGTACTTGCGAATAGTTGCGAGATTTAAAAGTTCACTTTGCGGTTTGATTACCAAAAACTGTAAAAGCGGTGCGGTTTTAGGACTTCTGTCCTGTGCGGCGAGGTAAATTCAACTGAGGCAGAGGGCACCAAATAGGTAGTTTCGAAAGAACCACATGTAACAATAAAGGCGCGAACAGGACCATTGAATCACATTGCTGTCATAGAGTTTAGAATGTCTTCGAAACAGGTCGTGCCCGCGGGAATTATATCCCTCTGATTTAATGTTCCACAGGCTTGGATAGTTCTTAAAGTGCTCTAAGAACAGAGGCGTATGCTCTTCCTTCCATTTAAAAACCATTTTCTATGTTGACAACTCACTACAAAATAAACAGTCACCGTTTGACACTTCAATAAGCGCGCACAGTGCTGCGTGCGCATGCGCCGCATTCGTGCTTGCGCACGAATGGACAACAGAACCAATTGCATTGAAAATATTGAACAAGCTCAATATTTTCAATACGGTTGAAAGATGACGCGCAATGACATCGTAACATTCAATTTCTTGTTTACACGGTGCAATTTGGTTGCTTCAACCAAATTGCGAGGCAGAATTGAAGTGTATAATATGCCCTTAACTGTTTGAATAAAAAATATTCCATATTAACGAGTAACTGGTTCAATGCATAAATAATAATTTTTGTACCAATGAGCTCTGATGGCTTATTTAGCATGCGGTAGAAATTATTCTG
The DNA here is from genome assembly GCA_929108145.2 of Limnephilus rhombicus. Taxonomy (NCBI): domain Eukaryota; kingdom Metazoa; phylum Arthropoda; class Insecta; order Trichoptera; family Limnephilidae; genus Limnephilus; species Limnephilus rhombicus. The sequence goes on along the minus strand of OV815290.1, from coordinate 19,863,264 downwards.
GGTCTCGACCTTGAGGTTGCAATAGTATTTATTATATAATCTCAATCCCTGCATTATCGACAGCCATGTGGAATCTAATATCTAGGATATCAAGCATTATTATTACATACTTCTGTCATTTGCTAACAGATGTCACCACTTGTCTTTTCTTATCTTCCAGGTGGGTGAGGAGTTGGATACTCCGGAGAAGTTGTACTTCATCTGCGAGCGATGCATCAGAAGACTGAGGGAAGCCGCCAACTTCCGAACTCAGATAGAAGTCAATCGGGAGACCTTCAAAAACATCCTCAGTAAGTTTCATCATTGGATGTTATTAACAGCCTAGCGCCTGTACACTTCGAATACATTCTGACGCCGCGCCTTATGCAAAACCATCTTCATACTTGAAGTTTGTTAAAAAGCTACTTTTTATAATAGAATCGAATTCATTCACTGCCAGTTTTAAAAAAAAAAAATTTTTACATGAGCTCCACACAGGAGGCCCTGAGGAAAATAATTACCCTCAGGGCCTATGTCATCTTTGGGGATGCTGTGTGGAGGGTTTTTTTTTGGGGAAAGGAAGGAGAGGAGAGTTCTGGGAAGGAAAAGGGTTTATGGGGTGGGTAGGAATCTGGAGTTCAGTGTGTCCTGGACATCAGCCTTCAATACCTAGACAAACCTCACCCCATGAACCCGGGCACCCCTGCTAAATCACCAAACGTAGCGAACCACTTGGGGTGACCTATGGCAGAGGTGTTGGTTATCCAATAAAGGTTCCCGGGGCGGCGGTACCCAATCCCGCCTCCCAAATTGATTATTATTGTAACTGGCAGTTGTGAATAAAAATAAAACGCTTCGTTGCCTGTCCAGGTGACTAGCTGTCACTGGAACCGAGGAACCGGCTATTTTTTTTAAATAGTTCCTTTCGTTTATATAAAATGGTCACCAACACTCAAACTGAGAGAAGCCGAACCAAAAGCCGCCGGCAGGGCCTAGCAGCAAAAACCTGCTGAGCGGGTTTCTAACTGCCAATCATGTTTACTAGTCATATGACTTTTATTTATTTAAATTGAGTAAGTCTAAAGTCATACCCCCTCACAATTTTTTTATTATTATCAAACAGTATTAATAGCCTAGGATCTGCGTGTGGTTGAATTCCAGAACCCGACTTCCATTGCATGTCCGACGTCACGCCTTATACGCCGCGCCACAAATAAAATCTGTGTTTGTGAAATTTCAAGCAAAGCTACCGTTGTAATTCGGGTTTTAGTTCAAAATCTGCCAAAAGATGTCGCTAATTCTGTAAGCAGCTCGCACATGGACGTACATTACCTAGGTATAAGTGCTATGATTTATAGGCGGTTATAGGCTATATGCAATATTATTTATTTATTTATTTATTTATTTATTTAAACGCCCATTGGGCTTTTACATACATTGTTATTAGTATTATTACATTAACTATATGGCATATAAAAGTTTAAGTACATATATGAATAAAATAATTATTATATGTGTAGTACCTACATAAATGTTTTACAAATAATATAGAATACCATTATGGAGAATATATAATAATATGTAATATACAAACACCGTAATATGTAATATACGAGTATATTACATATTACGGTGTCATTGTGTGTTTCGGTTACTTTGTCTCGGTGACTAGCTGTCACTGGATCACAGTGGGCTAAGGAACTGGCTATTTTTGGAACCAGTTCCTACTCTAACTGGGCGAAGTCGAAGTAAAAGCTGCCCGCAGGGCCTAGCAGTAAAAACCTGCGGAGCGGGAGCTCCACACAGGAGGCTCTGAGGAAAACAATTTTCCCTTAGGGCCTACGTCATCTTTGGGGATGCTGTGTGGACGGTCATTTTAGGGAAAGGAAGGAGAGGAACTCCTGAAAAGGAAAAAAGAAATTTGGGGGTCAATATGTCCAGAAGTGAAGGACCTATGCATCCTTCCCATTTCGGTGCAAGGCGATGGGTCCAGAGTCTGGCTGGAGAGGTCTGGTTTAGGTCTCTTTCAACCAGTCTCGATTAGCTCCTCGAAGGAAGCCCTACTAAAACAATTTACCTCAAGGCCTGTGTATTTTTTGGGGATGTTATGTGGAGGGTCTTTTTAGGGAAAGAAAAGAGAGAAAGTTCTGGAAAGGAAAAATGTATGAGTGGTGGGTAGGAATCTGGGGGGTCAACGTGTCCATGAGTGATGGACGTATGAATTATCCCTCCCACTGCAGTGCAAGGCAATGAGTCGAGAGAGTCTGGCTGAAGAGGTCAAAAGATCTCCCTCAACCAGTCTCTCCCGTTCAGGCCTGTCATGAAGTAGCTAACCACTTGGGGTCACCGATAGGGACTGACGGACAGGACAGCAGGGGTATTGGCTAGTGTCCGACCGAAACAGGACTTACCACCGAAACCGAATCTTCGGTGTCTGTCTCAGTTTTGGCCGAAACCGAAACTTTTTCAGACATGTTAAAAATTGATTGTTTACTGTTATTTGGCATATTTTTTACACTTGTCATCGGCGTAGAAAAGAAATAAGCACGAAACATTTTGTAACAGCGTTAAGTAAAGGTTCCCACCTAGAAGTATGTCCTCCTATGGAAATATGAGACAAACCAACACAAGGGAAGGACCTCATTAGTTGAGTATTTTGCTGATGATGGCGGGTGACATACGAGCCACGAACTCACCCGAAGTCAGCCGAACAAGAAGTTCCAAGAAGTAGTTAACATGTTTTGTTATTTTTTATAAATTTTGTTTGTTTTATAGAAGTAATATAAAAAATGTTATTTTTTTACATACTTCAATAGGCCACTTGCATCACATTTTTTAAATTTTTTTTCCGGTTTAGGCAAATATTCTAAGACATTCCGTTTTTTTTTTCTTTAACCTTTCCCTTACTGTGCTAAAAAAATACGCGCGCTCCGGTGCTGTGTAATCAATTCACGTGTCAAAATCAGCGATTTTATATCGGAAATATATGAACATTCATAGCTTATCGCTTTTGTTTATCATAATTTGTGTTAAAAGTGATAATAATTGTAAATTAATTGCTGAAAACATGAAAAAACCATCGTCCGTTGCTAAAAAAACGGGCGTGGAGACCATCTCAAACGATTGCCCGCGAACGACTGAAGCGCTGACTGCTACCCAATACATACATACAGCTACGCATGTTTACGCGGCTAGTATCGACTCTGCCAGGGGTTTCAAACCTTTTATTATTATTATTTTTAAAACAAACAAACAAATGGTGTGTTTAAATTAAATATAATAAAGTACAAAACCAAACAGCAGAAATAAACCAAATATATTGTAAATCTAAACTGTAGCGCAATTGCAGCAGGAAATATATATTTTTTCTTTTCTGTGGCTTGTGCATACTGATTTTTGACAAATATGACAAACTATAGTGCTTCTTTTTTTTGCGTTGTACGGGCAAAATCTGCAAGTTTTCGACGGTGCTCGGGACACTGGTACGTTTCTTGAATCACCCAGTGGATTATTTGGAATATCGTGCGTAGAAGCAGTTGCGGGTGATATTTGTTGATAATAAGACAAAACTGTATTGAAAGCATCTTGTTGTTGTTTGTGAAATTTGACCGTACTATTTTTTCTTTTTATTATATTGGGCTTAGCCAACTCTAAACCTAGCTCTCTTATGAAGCACTTTATTTTACTTCTGTTATTTTTTTTCCACTCCGGATACTTCTCAATCCATAATAAATAAGCGTTGAGTGCGGCAATGTCTAACATTTCCATGAATAAGCGAAACGGCCATCTTCTTGTAGATCTTACACAAGAATATTCGGAGGTCATTTTGTCGCCTGTGTCAACGGCACCTTTGGTTTTATTGTAATGGAGTATGATTTCTGGTTTTTTTGTATCAGTTTGGCTTACTTCATTTCCAAGAAATTGAGTTGATAGCAGCAACACTGCTTTATTTTGCTGAGGCACATACGACACAAGTGTTTTATTTGGTGTAAAACCAAACAGGCTACTATACAACGGCCTTTCTTTCGGTGGCAAAAACTCTTTAGGGATTTCCCTCTTATTTTTCCTAAGTGTGCCAGTTATGGTCAGATTTTCTAAAAATATTACCTTTTATATATTATTACTTTTTAATATTTATTTGTCTGCCAATGGTACTGACGTAAAAAAATTGTCTATGGTTATGCCTGTGTTGGTGCCGTATTGAGGTTCTACCAATTCCATAACGACACGATTACCTTGATTTATTTCTCTTCTGTTATTTGTCATACCGCTGTATACTTGCATGTTACATATATATGCGGTTTTAGCATCCGCAGCGATCCATATTTTTATGCCATACCTGGCTGGCTTCGACTTCATATATACTCGAGATGGACAGTTGCCTCTAAACCCCGCCAAACGCTCGTCCACGGTTATATCAAGCGATGGAGAGTAATTTGATTTACACGCGTCTACCAATTTACTGAAAATCGACTTAATTGGCTCTAGCTTGTCTGAAGAAGCCTCAAATCTATCTCGTCTTGTCTCCCTATTATCAAAACGGATTTGACTATAAATATTTATAAACCTGTCTCGAGACATAGCTGCCGTGAAAAACGGCTGACAAAATGGACTTTCACTTGTCCACAACTCATTCAAACTTAGTTTTCGGCTGCGATTTCTGCCGGAAGCAAGCATTATACCGATGAAAGCATATAATTCTTCTGCGGATAACTGCTCAATCCTATTCCCGGATAAACTCCCCAATTGACGATTCGTTTCTTGGCATATTTCTGTCACCATATCTGCGCTTATAAATAAAGCAAACATTTCTCTTTTTGTGTTAGCTAACGTGCTACCATTTTTCAGGCCGGAAATTTCGGTGACAATATTGCATTGCCGACGTCTCGATGATGATGGTGGTAATACACTCCATTCGAATCCATGTTTTGAAACAAGTATTTCTCCTTCGCCTTCATTTTCACTGGTCGATTCCGGGTCCGATTCTTGTAAATGTTCAACCAAATCTTCAGTATCTGATATGTCATCGTTCATTTCAAACTCAATATCACTATCATAATCAAGTTCTTGCGCTATCTCTTCATTTGTTAAATTTCTTCCAGTCATTATTCTTCCTGAAAATGGAAAGGTTTTTGAAAATAATGTAATAATCAGTGCTACTATGTCAGTATTTTCAGATATTATTTATCTATACCTAATATAAAAATTTAGGGTTCGTATATTTGCGTTCGCAAATCTCGGTTTTTTTTACAAAATTACATTTTGGCAAAAGAGAGTTTCTATATTCACTGGTGAGCTCTGTCGTTATGAAATAAGTATAAAAAATTTGCAATAGGTGGTGCGCGAATTGTGTGAAAAACTAGTGTATTTCATGTATTTTAGCCCCAGGGAGGGTACAGGGGAACGCAAGATGGGAAGAGGAGGTGGAAGGGGGGCGGGGACGAATTGGAAAGGACACGCAGGGAGAAACAATATATTTATTGTGATGTAGAGTAATTAAGTATTTCATATGGAAAGAATACGATAGATGGCGGTAAGCATGTAGCTTGCACCATAGCTCGCCAGATGGCATTGGCGTACAAGAAGCAGTCTCAGAGACAGACTTGACGAGCTCCACTGGCAAGGCCGCGGAGATTTACCTACCCCGGAATAGTAAACAGTCGTAGCTATCCAGCTAGGTTATTCCAGTAAATAAACACTTTTATATTCAAAGAACCGTATTTAATAATTACTATCTGCCGAGGAAAGGGCAGACATAACAATTGGCGCAGCCGGTAGGATAAGAAGCAGTCTCAGAGACAGACTTGACGAGCTCCACTGGCAAGGCCGCGGAGATTTACCTACCCCCGAATAGTAAACAGTCGTAGCTATCCAGCTAGGTTATTCCAGTAAATAAACACTTTTATATTCAAAGAACCGTATTTAATAATTACTATCTGCCGAGGAAAGGGCAGACATAACATTTATTTAAGTGGCATTGAAATGCATGCCGGGTTCAGCTAAGAACCGGAGGGGAACGCGGACGCATAGGAATGGACATGCAGGGAGAAACAATTTATTTTGTTCGAATGGTATTGCAACGCATGCCGGGAACAGCTTGTAATGAGTAAGAAATAAAAAATCTAACATTTGAAATAAATATTCATAAATTACTCTTAGATAAATGGATGAATGACGAAAGCGCAAGGAAAAATAGTTACATAATACATACTTTACAATAATATAATATAACATAATAATATAATACAGTATTCGGAAACACATGAAAAAGTACTTAACAAAAATTATAATAATATTATGAACGGAAATAATGAATCACTTTAGCACCCCTGCCAAGTTTGTCACGAGAAGAAGCTACTACGCGGTCGTAGGTATCGTGGTATCGATGGTCGAAACACAACTGCGCACGGCGCGGCGGTCTCTGTTTCTTGTGTTCCCGTATAGCGAAGTAGAGCGAGACTGAGAGTATCTCGGTCCACACTGGCACACGGTTGATTGTTATGTGATTTATTCCCGATATTTGACAAAATATCTCTGATTTTGAATTAAATTTGCTAATTATTTAAAATATTATTTTTTAATTCAGTGCGTAAATGTATAACGGAGGAATACCTAAAATCTGAACCCAGAATTCATTATATTTATAGAGATATAAAAGTTATTAGAAGCAATGTGTAGTATTTACACATTTCAGACCAGGAAAGGTTAATCGTATTTTTGAAACCCTGGCGAGTTTTTGAAAATTTCAATCTGAAAAATCAGACCATTTTTTATAAACCGGAAAGACGGGACATAATTTTATAGGTGCAAAAAACGATAACGAAAATCATTTTAAAAAAAAGAACGTTTTCCACACGAATGACACAGGAGAATAACGAGGCATACCAAAAATATTAAATCTCGTAAATATTTTTTTCCTTGATCCATCTTATTGATCATAAGTCATTATAATATTCAATGTCTATATTACTAAATCAAATGTAATATACTTGTACTTGTAAATTATAATAATAATAAGAATATTATAAAATTTGATTTTGTTATAATCCGCACCACTATCATTATACCTCTAAAACACGTACGGACAACGTAAAATGTACGAGGTTCTCTTCATTACATCTGTCAAAAAATCAAACCAAATGATACGTCCGCAGAGAACAAACAATGAATCTAGTGAACGAATTAAAAAATTCACCTGAAATCAAAGTGATGCCATATAAAAAAAATAAATCAGTGTGGAATTTTACAAAATTAATAGGAACGTTTTCGGAGACGGGACATTTTCATGTAGTGACGTCACGAGCCCAAATAATGGATTTATTATGTGTGTCGTTGCTTATCCAGAATATATAATGAGAGATATCAGCCCTATTTCCCGCCAGCGTCGGTCTTATCCATTGCTTTATCTTGAATTTCCCGCCATTCCTCTGCAACTCCCTTCAGCTGTCAAGTGTCGCCGTGCAGTTGGCATCTTGAGATGCCGTGTTAATTCAATTTTGGCGTTGTTTCGCCCACGTCCGGTCGAAAATTTTTTCGTTCGTAATTGTTTTAACGAAAATAATATCCGTTGCTACCCGCAAATTCCGTAATTTTATGAAAAATTAGTGCAAGTGATTAGTGCAAACATTTTTTGACAGATTAGCGTATTCCTACTACCTACGCTATATAAATCTGCGTCGCTCGTTCTCGAAAACGGAAAGACGCCGCGCCGATTAGCAATCGCTTCTCGGCTTGTTGGCTAAGATAAGTGTATTATCAGCTTAATATCTGATAGTTCTTGCAATACGAGACCAGTTTATTAAACTGGTTTTTTGAATGTGACGGGATGTTCGGGGCTTGCTCCACTCCTGTCACAGGTTGGCCTGGCCGGCATTGCCGCTGGGAGCGACCCATTTATATCCATACTAAAGATAAATTAAGCTGAATGTATTGTCTTACGTAATTACCTGATTTATGGATCAATTGTAGACACATTTAACCATTTTTCCACCTTTGGAATTTAAGTAATCGATTTTTTTTTAATGAAATATGACCATCGGCGATGTCATATTAAAATACTCAAATTACAAATACGAAATCATGACATTCATGTTCGTTTGATAATCGTTTGACGCAATTTGATGTAGTTAGACTTATCTATAATTCAGCTTTATTTATAAAAGTTTGGTCCTGCTTTTGACAGTTTCAAGCATGTTACAAACTCGGGCGAGTGGGCCAATGTCCGCTATGCATCTGCTTTAAAGGAATATTTGGCTGATCCAGGCTTCAAGGAGCTGGAGGTAAACTGCGAGGTGCTGGCATTTGTCACCGCCTCACCAATATTTACGGCCATGGAAAAGATGCTGGCATTGCATGCCTCATTGAAGCAGAGAGTGCTTTCAACAGGCTCTCCAAAAAACTTATCAAATGGGAAAGTAGTTCAGAAGGTTCCCTGTCAGGTCTTTACAGGAACAATGGACAGCTGTAAGATTGGAGTGGAACGGAGGCTCTTCAGCAGAATTCCTCCTTCTACCACTCATCCTTTTGGGGAAGAAGCACTTTCTGCCCAGTTGCAGAAACTAGGTGGTGTAGCAAAGTGCTTTAGTCCAGTGCGTCTACCTCAGGGTAGCCACTCGGCGCACAACCGCCCTTCATCTAAGGAGGTTGTTGCCTTTCCCCCAAGCAGACATCAAAGGAAAAGATGGCATTTCCCTTGTTTCCCCGGCGGGCAGACCACGGGTGAAACCCCCCATATTCCTCCCGTATGAGGGGTAAGGGGAGGGAACAGAAGCGTGGCGCGAGGGGGCAGACCTCTCGTGGCCGCTTCAACAGGTGTCGCGCACAACCGCCCTTCAACATCTAAGGAGGTTGTTGCCTTCCCCCCAAGCAAACATCAAGGGAAAATATGGCATTTCCCTTGTTTCCCCGGCGGGCAGACCACGGGTGAAACCCCCCATATTCCTCCCGTATGAGGGGTAAGGGGAGGGAACAGAAGCGTGGCGCGAGGGGGCAGACCTCTCGTGGCCGCTTCAACAGGTGTCGCGCACAACCGCCCTTCAACATCTAAGGAGGTTGTTGCCTTCCCCCCAAGCAAACATCAAAGGAAAATATGACATTTCCCTCGTTTCCCCGGCGGGCAGACCACGGGCGAAACCCCCAATATTCCTCCTGTACGAGGGGTAAGGGGAGGGAACAGAAGCATGGCGCGAGGGGGCAGACCTCTCGTGGCCGCTTCAACAGGTGATTATCAACCATTTCGGGCGGGTCAACTACACTACAGGATTATTGGAGAGAATGGCAGGCCTTAGATGTCCCAGAGACCATCTTACATATGATAAGAGGATACCGCATACCATTCATCCAAGAGCCCTCGTTGATAAGTCCAAGCCAAGCTTCCGCAAGGAGGTTCAAAACGAAAGTAATTCCGGAAATGACAATGATTAGAGATGGTACATGGAAAGAGCTGACGACAATGCCACCTTCCTATCAACACTTTTTCTGGTTCAAACGAGCGAAGGCTCGAAACAGTCGATCTTCAATTTAAAAGCTATCACAAATTGGATTGCAGAAATCCTGCGTAGACAGGCTATCAGGATCATTGTGTACCTAGACGACTTTCTCCTGGCTCATCAGACCAGAGAGATCCTCAGTCAAGCTTGAGAAGCTCTTTAATTGTTAGAGCGGTTAGGTTGGTCGGTAAATTTCCAAAAGTGTGTCCGTCAGCCAGCACAGTCAGTGGAATATCTTGGAATTGTGTAGAACCCCCATCTGAAACAGAAGTCCTTAAACAAATACAGACGCCAAGGTCTTTGGAACTCACTTCAGAGATCCGTGACAAAAGGAAGATGGACTCTGAAAGGAGCTCAGAGTATTCTCGGAAAGTTGAATTTTGCTACCTTTGTGGTCCCCAGAGGTCGAATTCATACTCGGCTGAGACAATTACAGTTAATGCTGAAGCTGACCCCTCAGCAAAAGTCTCTGATAAAGAATGAGGTCTTGTCAGAAATGAAATGGTGGATGATCAACTTAGATCATGTTTCAACTCTTCATTTTCCCAGCCCAACACATTCTCTGACTACGGATGCGGCAGATCACGGCCGGGAGCCCTGATCGACTATGAACCTCTGTTGGGTTGTTGGACAGACAGAGGGGGGGATATTGCAACATGAAGGAGATGACAGCAATCTTAAATGCCTTAACGTCTCTGACTCAGAATTTGAGAAGTTCAGAACAGGACAGTCGTAGCCTACTTGAGGAACAAGGGGTGCACTAAGTCGATGGGTCTCCTTCATCTGACATTTCAGATTCTTGCGCTTTTGGACAAGCACAGAATCTCTTTACAAGTGCAGTATTTGCCGGGACGCTACAATGGCCTCGCGGATCATCTATCCTGAGTGATGACATTACCAGAATGGCACCTTCTACCCCCAGCGGTAAGAGCTGTTTTTCACAAGTTAGGGGCAGTCCAGTAGTGGATCTATTCGCTCCCTCGAGGGCTCACTTCGTGGATCAGTATGTCTCGATAGATTCCCACGACAAGAGAGCAATGCTTCACAGCGTGTTCAGCAGGAGTTGGAATTTCCCCTTGGCATGGATCTTTCCTCCCCCCTGCTTAATGCCACGAGCGCTGGCACATCTGAACAAGTCATCAGGGGTGTACCTGGTTGTAGCCCCAAATTGGCCAAAAGTGTTTTGGTTACCAGACCTAAAGAGAAGAGCCCTAGACCTACCTCACATAATACCCATGTTGGTCGACAACTTGATAGACTTATCGACAGGACTTCATCTTGAACAGGTCCAGAAGCTCCAACTACAGGTGTGGAAGATTAGGGGTGGAGTGAAGCTTTGAACGATTGGTCACAGCAAGAAAAAAGCTCTATTGAATGCGGGTTGGTGCAAACCTAAGCTTACAACTTATCACATGGCATGGAAGAGCTGGAAGGAATGGTGCGCCATTAATAATACATGTCCTAATAACCCTTCGGGATCTCAGCTGGCACGGTTTTTTAGTATACTTAAGAGTGAGGAAAGGCTTGGATCCCAATACTATAGCACTTCACAAGTCTGTAGTGTCGGTTTTGTATGACCCCATAGGCGATTTGAGGATAAGTAATCATCCCTTGGTCAAGCAAGTGATGAGAGGTATAGGAAATTCTGCAAATAAAAAGCTTAGAGCATTTACTTGGGATCCAGGACACTTGGTGTCTTAGCTTTGTAAGAATCCTTCAAATGACCTGACCCTTTTCGAAGCATCTCGTAGATGTTCTGTTAATTTACTTCTGGCATCAGGAAGACAAGTACAGGATCTGACCTTACTACATGCATCTTCCGATAATCTTGTTGACAATGATGATCACATTGTATTATTGCCAAATTTTTTGGTTCTAAGAAGGACACCTCTACACGTAGACAGTCTGGTTGGAAGCTTTACAAAGCAGAGGATCGTAATATAGATTCCATATTCTGGTTGAGAAAGCTTATGTCTTTGGGTGAGAACAGAAGACATGAAGCTGGTGTTGAATGTCTGTTTATTTCCACGTTGGGGCCTGCAAGGCCAGCCTCGAGAACTGCTATTGGTGGATGGATTAAAACAATTTTGAAGGATGCTGGGATTGATGCCTCTCCTGGGAGTTTGAGATCAGCTGCAGCTTCAAGAAGTTGGCTGGAAGAGTGTCCTATAGACACCATTTTGGAAAGAGGAAGCTGGAGTTCAGAAAACACATTCAAGAAATATAGACAAATCAGAGGTCTCAATGTTGAGGTGCTGAATCCCCCCATTCACTCTCAGTCTTTGACCAAGTTATTGCAAGCAATACAGTAATAGTCACAATTTTGGCTTTAGAATTGTCACCAAGCGATAACAAACACTTCTCGCATTATATATTCTGGATAAGCAACGACACACATAATGTTGGAGTTTTACCTACCATTAAAACTCTTATTATGTTGTCTTGCTTATCCAGAATATATTTAAGCTCTGCTTGGTGAGTCCAAATTGAATTAACACGGCATCTCAAGATGCCAACTGCACGGCGACAATTGACAGCTGAAGGGAGTTGCAGAGGAATGGCGGGAAATTCAAGATAAAGCAATGGATAAGACCGACGCTGGCGGGAAATAGGGCTGATATCTCTCATTATATATTCTGGATAAGCAAGACAACATAATAAGAGTTTTAATGGTAGGTAAAACTCCAACATTAATTTAAAAATAAAAAAAACTGTACATTTCTAAAAAAATTTACTAACATTTTCGTAATCTTAGTAAAAAGATCTATCCACATGATTTTTTCCAAGTCGTTATGAAATCCATGCAAGTGGCCTATCATTGTTTTTTTATTTACTTAATTTAACACTTGTCAACTGTCTGAATAAGTGTTAAAAATAATCCAAATAACAGTAAACAATCGATTTTTAACATGTCTGAAAAAGTTTCGGTTTCAGATTTTTTTGCCGAAACCAAACCTTCGGTCGGTCACTAGACCATTGGTTATCCAATAAATTTTCAATATTGGAGGTATGGGTACCGCCACTCCCGTTTAATGGATAACCGACACCTCGGCCATAAGTCACCCCAAGTGGTTCGCTATGTTTGGCGACTTAGCAGGGGTGTCCAGGTTTATGGGGTGAGGTTTATCCAGGTCTCGGCGGCAGATGCTTCTGCTCACTTGCTGCGTAACGGGCCGGATCGAGAGAGACTCATTGAGGGAGGCCTTTTGACCTTTCCAGCCGGACTCTCTCGACTCATCACACTTACAGTGGGAGGGTTGGTTTCATACGTCCGTCACTCCCGGACACATTGACCCCCAGATTCCTACCCACCCCTCATACCGTTTTCCTTCCTAGAACTTTTCCCTTCCTTAAAAAGTCCCTTCACACAACATCCCCTAAGATGACATAGGCCCTAAGGGAGATTATTTTCCTCAGAGCTTCCTGTGTTTTTAAAATTTTTTTTTACATTAACACCACACAGGAGGCCCTGAGGAAAATAATTTCCCTCAGGGCCTATGTCATCTTTGTAGATGCTGTGTGGAGGGTCTTTTTGAGGAAAGGAAGGAGTGAAGTCTTGAAGAGACCCATGTTGTAGGAGGGAGGAAACACAGAGGCCGGCAAATCGTTCCACAGCCAAGCCGTTGGACTTAAGAACGAGTCATAGAAACGACCCGTTCTTATGTGAGTAACGTCAACCGTGTACAAATGTTGGGCGCGTGTTTGGCGTGTTTCCCGACTATGCACCGGTGCCGAGGGGATCAATGATGCTAGTTCCTCGGAGCATCTTCCATTGTAGTACCGGTAGAACAAGGACAGCATTTTCAGACAGTCGAGGGTTTTTTTAGGTATTTTGGAGCTCCAGACCAGAGGTGGCTGCCAAATTCAACCGTGGGGCGCACTTGCGATTTGTACAGGGTTAGCAGTTGGGTACTATTAAAGTATCTGCGGGCCCTGTACAGTGCGCCCAGTTTCTGAAAGGCTAACTTAACTCTGGTTTCGATGGAGCCCCTGTATCTGAGCTGGTCACTTAGAGTTACACCAGCTACCAGCCACCAGTGTGGAGCTAATGGAAAAAAAATGGATCCCGGGGCGGCGAGATCCACATCCACCTCCCAAATTCTATTTAATTATTAAATGTTCTTCATCTAGCTGCAAACAAAGACGGTATAGACTTCATCTCCAAGGATGAAGAGGAGTGGCTGGATGAAGATATGCTCCCGCTTGATGATGAAACGCGGCTCGATGTCGGCGACAGCGATGACGATGAAAAGCCGCTAGTGAAACCGAGACCCAGCAAAGTGGCCGAGGAACGGAATAAAGGAAGAAGACTGAAGAAGAAGAAGCCCAAATTAGTGTGAGTTTATATCGTTCGTCTGATTGTGCGATTGTGGCTCTTTAGATCTGGTCACCAAACATGGCTAAAGCCATTTCAAACAAAGTTTCAATTCTGAATGGTGGTCTTACACCGTGGCGACACTGAGAGTATCATTCATTCTGGAACATGCCACAAATGCACTATATATTATTTTTAATGAATTAATTGTGAAATAAGACAAATTAATTAAATGAAGACAATATTAACGAAACTGAATCGAAAATCTGAAAACAGAAAAATCAGAAAAAAATATTGGCACCTATGGGTCACGAAACCAGGACCTTCGGCTTTCCCGGCCACAGCTTTAACCACTGAGTTAAGTCTCTATCCGATTCGGTCATTTTTAACTGTATCATACTTTGACTAAGAATTATTAATATTATCTTCATTTTCTTATTTTATTTGCATATTTTATTGGCTGCTATCTTTATGTATGATTGCAAGATTCAAACCCGAACGAAATGCTATCTAGATAGTGTCTGGATAGATTTTTATCCATTTTTTTTAATATGCGACATCTATTGACTTTTCTGCAAGTCTAAGATGAATATTTATTTTTAACTTTAACCGGTCAAAGGCCGTGACATTTAGCGGAAATTCGCGGAACTTCGCAAAAAAACACTAAAAAACCACCACTTTGAATTTTGAATTGAATGTTTTGTTGATAAATTTTGAGCTATTGTATATTTTATTAACTGAAACACGTTCACAACACAATAAGCTATCTACTAAAACCACATTACTTGCATTTATTACGTAAATTAATAGGTTTTATGATCGTTTTATTCGCGATACACCCATTAATTGCGACCGTTAAATTCGCGGCAAATTCTGACAGCCGATTGTCATAGAAGATATCGTTTTAAAAATATTCCAGGGTGACTAGGTGAATGAAACTTGTAGCGTCTCCGAGAGTAATGACAGCGCAAGCGATTCTGACACTGTTCTCCATACAAATTGTGTACATAGAAGGTCCAAAATCGTGGACCAAAAGTTTTTTGTCGGATGGATTATTCAAATATTTGAATTATTTTCTCGCGCATGCGCATATGACGCGCGCGCCGGCGTGTCTCCGGCCTCCCAGCGGTTAAGAGTTAAACCTCAAATTGTAATATTTAATTAAATGAAGACAATATTAGCGAAACTCGATCGAAAATCTGGAGACAGAAAAATCAGAGGTGTCAATATCTTTTTCTGATTTTTCTGTTTCCAGATTTTCGATTAAGTTTCGCTAATATTATCTTCGTTTAATTAAATAAAATTTATTCGCGCACGCCGGGATTTGAACCCGCGATCTTCAGATTTTTTTTTTTTTTTTTACATTAACTCCACACAGGAGGCCCTGAGGAAAATAATTTCCCTCAGGGCCTATGTCATCTGGGATGCTGTGTGGAGGGTCTTTTTGAGGAGAGGAAGGAATGAACATTGGTCTTGAAGAGACCCATGTTGTAGGAAGGAGGAAACACAGAGGCACAGATTGCTAGTCAAGAGCCTTACCCCTCGACCACGGAGGCCGTTTGAATTAGAGTTACAATCACAGTCAGACAACTGACTTCAGTATTGATGTTTTTAACAGTTTTTTGTTTCTGATTGGTTGTTTTAATTATGTTTATGTTTTTATTTGCAGTAAAATTAAAAATGTTGACAAAAAAGAAGAAGAAGATGATAGCGGAAAGAAGAAGACTTCTTTTAAGAAGTACAAGAGGAAAGAAGAGTTACCGTATAAGCTGGAGAAGACAGACTTACAGTGCAAGTGAGTCATATTCTCTCACATATTTTTCTTAACCCCTCAGGCTTTTCTTAACCCCTCCGCAACGTAAGCAGATATAAGCGGTAGAAATAGGACAGCAGTCAAGTACAATAAGCGTGTTTATACATCAGCGCGTGTGTTTCCACAGAAATCGTTCTAACTCCGTTATTGTTTTAGTTACATCCCTAAAACAAAAAGTAAAAGGTCGATAGTAGATCAAGCTGCACATCCCTATCAAGTTGTCCATGGAAATATATAACAGGAATCAGCTGTCAGTCGGGTAATTGACAAAAATATTTACCCGCTCAAATTTACGACCGGCGGTTCCACCGTTCTCCACATTTTAAATTTTTATTAAATATTTTTACATGAAATGATAAAAAAGTGAGGTGATAAAAGTGTTTATTACACATTTATACAATAGAATAAGTATTGTTGTTTACATAATCTGTGATTTTAGTACCGTTTTCACATAAAAACATCACGTGAGTCATTTTTACCTATTTTTAATGTTTGCGTTCTAAATTTTAATATTTTGACATTTTACGAAAACTTTTAGTTATAACCGCTTCACAATTAAAGCTCTATAAATGAAACATTTCTGACCGTAGCCGAATAGTAAAAACTGTTTTAGAAAGGTTACAAAATAGGCTTTCAAATTATTATATTACAAATAAATATTAGCATTTGTAAATATTAAAATTTAGAACGCAAACATTAAAAAAAGGTAAAAATGACTCACATGATGTTTTTATGTGAAATCGGTACTAAAATCACAGATTATGCAAACAACAATACTTATTCTATTGTATATATGTGTAATAAACACTTTTGTCACCTCACTTTTTTATCATTTCATATGAAAATATTTAATAAAAATTTAAAATGTGGAGCGCGGTGGAGCTGCCGGTAGCAAATTTGCGGGGGTAAATATTTTTGTCAACTACACGATTGACAGCTGATTCCTGTTATGTATTTTCAAAGAAAACTTGATAGGGATGTGCAGCTTGATCTACTATCGACCTTTTACTTTTTGTTTTAGGGATGTAACTAAAACAATAACGGAGTTAGAACGATTTCTACGGAAGCACCCGCGCTGACGTATAAACACGCTTATTGTACTTGACTGCTGTCCTATTTTTAATGCTTATATCTGCTTACGTTGCGGAGGGGTTAATGTTAATAGGATTTTTATGAATTTCAATTGCCTCTGTAACTAGGCGTGCTTTGTAAGTTTTGGGTCTTCCCAGGACTTCTGGAACAAATCCAAAGTAATGGCCGGTTTCAAGTAAATGCTCGGCGACTTGCCGATTTGTCAGGGTGGCCAAGTTAACCCGCTCGAAAGTGTTCTGATATCCTTTTGGAGATCGTCCGCTCTGTCTGGCCCACATAGACCTTATCACATCCGGAACAGCTGAGTTTATATACTCCATCTGTTTCCAGAGGAAACTTGGTCTTTGCAGACCTCAGTAGGTCTTGTATTTTGGCTGTGGTTCCGAAGACAGTCTTGATGCTTTCTTTCCTCAACAGTCTGGCAATTCTGTCTGTCACATTGTGAACATAAGGTAGGAAAGCACAGCCTTTAGACTCTTGTTCAATTCTGTCTTCGTTTGGTATAGATTTGGCTCTTATTATTTGCCGTAACGTTGGCTAAAGGAGGAGGTAGCGCAACACGGCAAAACACCCCAAAAACAAATAAAAAAACTCATAGAAGTCTCATAGAAATTGCTGAGTCGTCTCCCTTACTATCACGGTGAGAAATGTGATATAAAATGTGTTAGAAAGAGAAAACACCATGATATATGTTTTAATTAAAAAACTAACCGCAAAATAAGTAAAATGTACGCCTTTATGAAACCAAAGTTTCTAATAGCAACTTGAAATCTTATATATAAAAATCTCGTGTCACGGTGTTTGTGGTCGCACTCCTCCGAAACAGCTTGACTGATTTTTATGAAATTTTTTATGTATATTTGGTAGGTATGAGAATAGGTTTTAAAGTATATTTTATATCGCTAGGTGATTAGGGTGTCCCTACCCAAAAAAACAACAATTTTTTTGACAATTTTTTTTTGTATTTTTTTTATTTGTCATCAAAAATCCCCATTTTAAAAATATAAAAACCCAAATTTTAACCCTCCTACCCCCACCCTCCCATTTTTTAATTACGATTTTAGTATTTTTGTGTGAACAAATTTAACCGTCTTTCGTATTTCAAACAGAACAAAATTATTTATGTTGTTGAATGACAGGTGGCGCTACGTCCGCCTCATCGAACTTTCATCCACACTTGCGCAAGACATTCACGAGAAGCATCGCGTCATTTTGATATTTCATTTTATATTTGAGAAGGTATCCGCAGCGGCGGCCCTAGGGCGGTGCGAGCGGTGCGACCGCACAGGGCGCCGTCACAAGGGAGGCGCCAAAAACACCCGATCACTGATCGACTATCTACCGATCGATCGCTTAAATTTTGTGGTCAGTGCGGGGAGCAAGCAGTGTTGCCAACGTAGGCGATTTTTCGCCATTTAGGCTACTCAGAACGAGAATCGGCGACGAAAAAATCTAAAAGGTGACTGGTCGCCTATTAGGCTACTTCAGAGACAAGTTATTTAAATCGGCCGAATCGTAAATAATTAGGAACAAAAATACAATAATGCTGTCGTTGAAAGAATTTTCAGCATAATGGGGACAATCAAAACAAAATTAAGGAATCGCATGCAACTACCCATGCCGATCGCCATTCTTAGAATTCGTACCCATATATGAATGTAAAAGGTATGTGTTGCAACAACTTTCAACCAAGTAATCACATGGTTAGTTTTCACGCTGGTAGAAAAATGTACGTCTCCGGTGGATCTTGCAATTTTATCGATTGAGAATGATATTGCCCAAGGGTTAAATTATTCAGATTTAATAAAAAAACTCGCAAGCGCAAAAACAAGAAAAGCTGTGTTCTAGTGTTTTTATTGATTTCGCAGATTTAATTAACCCGGCGGTACTCGCTAGGTATTTACGAACATGAACACTCGCTACCGGGTAATAAATACCACAGAGTTTAATTACCGTTATTTTCAAAAAGACGCTTGAGTTTCAATTTTTGACAATGTATTTGTGTTATTGGTACTATTGTTCATAAATAAAACTACAAATGCAAGTTTCAATGTTTATTTATTTGTATTAGAGTTTATCCTAAAAAATAACCAAAAAATCAACATAATATTTTTTTTTCTTACAAATTTGGCAAAATTGAGATTGGTATCGAAAATAAACTAAGTACACTCCTAAAATACTAAAAAATAATGATACCTTTATACTTTATAGGATCGTTGCTACCGGGTATTTTTTAACCATACTCACTTTACACGTCTGTCATTAATAAGCGCCGTGCGCAAACTGACCGCCCCGCCGGGTGAGGGTATGTTAACTATCGGTTTGAAGGTACTTAGAATCTTGGGTTGCCAGAACGCGTAGAAAAAAAAATACAACCAATTTTTTGTACTCTGTGGTATTTTTTACCCGGTAGCGAGTATCGCCGGGTTAAATAAATGTAACCAAACATATATCTTTTCTGTTATTATTTCTCATCCGTCTTATTAGGTACTTCAATTAAAGTTGCATAACTGCATAGAAAGAGATCTATTTTTTGTTAGGGGGGGAGGGGCGCCACCGAGAGATTTCGCACCACCCAATAATTTAGCTAGGGCCGCCCCTGGATCCGTAAAAAAAAAGTATTTGAAAGGTGATGAAATTATTAAAGATTTTTTTTTTTACATTAGCTCCACACAAGAGGCCCTGAGGAAAATAATTCCACTCAGGGTATGACATCTTTGGGGGTGTTGTGAGGAAGGTCTTATCGGGATCATTAGAAATAACCATATAATTTTTTAAATATAAAAATTTTGATTGCAAACTTTAAAAAGTTAAAAAAATGGCTTTTCTTACGTTTTTTCTAATTAAAATTACTGATTACGAAAAAAAATAAAAACACATACTCATTTTATTAGACAAATAAATTATAAATGTTATCGTAACCTCACTTTTTGTCATTTCATATATACAACGTGTCCGGAAACTCGTAGTACAAGCGGGAAACTGGTGAATCTACATCACGTAGAGAACCCGAAAAACTTATTTTTTTCGAGCTGAGCATTTTGATTTTAATATTTTTTTTTTATATTTTTCCATTTTTTCGGCAACTAAAGGGTTAAAAAAAATTTTGAGCCCGGTTTACCCTACGATGCATTTTATAAGACTTACACAGCTGAAATCAACCCCCTAGCAAATTTTTTTTTCAAATTTAACCAAAAAAATTCCAACTCGGACCCGATTTACTCGAAAACGAAAGCTCAAATCAAAAAAGTTATATCACAAATCGACTCCGAATGTGATGTAGATTTACCAGTTTCCCGCTTGTACTACGAGTTTCCGGACATTGTGTATATATATATATATATTTTTTTTTTACATTAGCTCCACACAGGAGGCACCGAGGAAAACAATTTCCAGGAGCCTATGTCATCTTTGAGGATGCTGTGTGGAGGGTTTTTTAAGGGAAAGGAAGGAGAAGAAGATATGGGAAGGAAAAAGGTATGAGGGGTGGGTTGGAATCTGGAGATCAGTGGGGCCAGGGGTGACGGACGTATGAATCTATTCCTCACACTGCGGTGCAAGGCGAAGGGTCGGGAGAATCCGGCTGGAGAGGTCAAAAGGCCTCCCTCAATCAGTCTCCTCTGATTCAGCCCGCCACCAAGACCTAGACAAACCTCATCCCATGAACCCGGGCACCCCCGCTAAGTCACCAAACGTAGCGAACCACTTGGGGTGACCTGTGGTAGTTTGTCCAATAAATGGTTCCCGGGGCGGCAGTACTCATACTCGCCTCCCAAATAAAAAAAGGTTTCTTAAAAAATTGACATTTAGTCATAATTTTTTTTTCAAATAGCGGTCGGAAACTTTGGTTTCAAAAAGGTGTACATTTTAATTATTTTGTGGTTATCTTTTAGATTTATATGTACAACGTGTTATGCTTTCTCTTTCCAACACTGATATGATAGTGAGGGAGACGCAATGATTTCTATGAGACCTACGTGAGCCTGGACAAATGCGGTCTCCTGCGGTTAAACGGGTTAATTTTGAACTTATAATATGTAAGTATATTGTGTTTCAGAATTTGCGACGAGACCTTTCCCGTGCACAAAGGCCTGCAGATGCACATGCCCGTCCATTTCCCTAACCACATCTGCGAACAGTGCGGCCGTTGGTTCGCAACCCGCACGCAGCTATCCTGCCACACGGCCAGCCACACCACGGCCGTAGAGGCTTGCCCCATCTGCCCCGGTCGCCTTTTTAAGGCCACCGGCTCGCTGAAGGCCCACATGCGGCGACACCAGGGACAGACTGATGTATACAAGTTAGTACTTTTTTTTGTATATACATTTCTGTACCCGAAAAGCATACGGATGCAAGTCCAAAATTTGAAAAAAATGAGTTTTTATTGCAGATTTGAAGTAAATTTTCATGCTTATCAGTGGCAGAAAGATACAAGTCCTATCATGAAGAAAAATTGGATTTTCAAAAATGTATCCAATACGGATGCATCTACCATGATGCGACAACTATCTTCGAAGCGGAAAGATGTTTATGGACGTGCATCTTTATGATTTAGTTGCATTTTGAGTATTATGACTCAAATCCATTTGCATCCTTCTGCCTCTAACATTACTACGCTTTCTATGGAAGTAAACAATTTTCAAACATTGATCCTTTCATAATACACCACATGTCATAACAAAATATTCCATTTCATTTTGAAGCAGAAGGACTCAAGTCCATGTTTTTGTTTGACGTTTCAAGTCAGCGTTTTTTTTTAAAAATATTTTTAAAGGCTTTACAAACAAAATATTTCATTTTATTTGCTCATTTTTAAAACAAAACTAATTGATTTAATAATGACTTTTTTTGTTATCTATCAGCGGATATCCGAAGAAGTAATGAGACCATAGTTACAGAAAAATTGTTTTTTTGGTTCTCCTGAACATTCACCTTTTTGGACTTGCATCCGTATGCTTCCAGGGTACAGATGTTTTTTTCCATTTTGTGAGGCAGGTACGACTACCACCACTCCGGGAACCATTTATTGGATAACCGACACCTCTGTCATAGGTCACCCCAAGTGATTCGCTACGTTTGGTGATTTAGCAGGGGTGCCCGGGTTCATGGGGTGAGGTTTGTCAAGGTCTTGGCGGCTGATGTGTCTGCCCATCTGCTACGTGGCGGGCTGGTTCAAGAGAGAGACTGGTTGAGGGAGTCCCTTTGACTTCTCCAGCCGTACTCTTTAGTACAGTCCTTCACTCCTGGACTCACTGACCCCCAGATTCCTCTACCCCTAATACCGTTTTCCTTCGCAGAACTTCCTCTCATTTTCCTAAAAAGACCATCCACACAGCATCCCCAAAGATGGCATAGGCCCTGAGGGGAATTATTTTCCACAGGGCCTCCTGTATTGAGCTAATGTAAAAAAAAAATGAAAAAATTATAGGATTTAGCCTGCGAGAGAATGAGATAGAATAATCGGTCCCCTCTTTGTGCGGTGCTTCAGAGTCTCCCCACTCTTGTCGTTGTCTGTAGTTAGTTGTCTGAAGGTTTCACTTCTACCGCGTGTGAACTGCACACTTGTATTTTTTTACATTGGCTCCACACCGTTTGGGAGGCGGGAATGGGTACCGCCGCCCCGGGAACCTTTATTGGATAACCAACACCTCTGCTATAGGTCACCCCAAGTGGTTCGCTACGTTTGGTGATTTAGCAGGGGTGCCCGGGTTCATGGGGTGAGGTTTGTCCAGGTCTTGGAGGTGGATGATCAGGACATACTGAACCCCAGATTCCTACCCATCCCTTAAACCATTTTCCTTCCCAGAACTCTCCTCCTTCCTTTCCTTAAAAAAACCCTCCACACAGCATCCCCAAAGATGACATAGGCCCTGATGACATAGGGTCTTTAGGAAAAGGAAGGAGAGGAAGTTCTGCAAGGGAAAAGGGTATGAGGGGTGTGTAGGAGTGTAGGGGTCAATGTGTCCAGGAGTGACGGATGCATGATGAATCCATTCCTCCCACTGCGGTGCAAGCTGATGGGACGAAAGAGTTCTGCTGAAGAGGTCTAGATTAGGTCAGTCCCGATTCGGCCGCCAAGACCTAGACAAACCTCACCCCATGAACCCGGGCTTGCTAAATCACCAAATGTAGCGAACCAGTTGGAGTGACCCATGGCAGAGGTGTTGGTTATCCAATAAATGGTTCCTCGAGCAGCGGTACCCATACCCGCCTCCCAAACTGTAACATTGCCTATTGTTAACTGAATGCCAGGCCTTCTCACACAACCAGCCTCTTCAAGGCTACCGGTTCTTGCAGCGACACCAGTGATAGCCTGACACAAGTTAGTATACTACCTAACCTAACCTTACCCGACAAAACCTTACCTAATCTACTTGTCGCTAACTCGGTTATTAGCAGATATGAAAATGAGACAGTTTCGAAAATCAGAGCCAAAAATTTCACCAGTTATGATAATAGTTCATGTTTTTTTTTTACATTAAGGCCCCCCGTTCATGGAGATACTTACAAACTACGTGATTGCGACGCAACCACAAGTACCCTGCAGATATACCACTCTTTAATACTGGTTTCCGTACACGGCGCTACCACAAATGTACTGAACTTGATCATTTTTCACGTGCAGCCGTGGAGTTAACATGATGTCAAGCAATGTCAAATGACTTTTTTTCCAACATCAATCCATGCCTTCACCACTAAATCCTTTCTTACGTATTCTGGTAAAGTATAGTTATATAAACATGCATTTTTTCCACTTCCAGAACAAATTTAATATTACATTCATGTTCAGACACCATTTTTATCAAATGTCAAACGAATAGTAGTGGAAACGAATGCTGCAACGTGTAGCACGCTAATAGCACCGTCGGTAGCGTGCAACTGACGGCAAACCGACAGCCGGCGCGTAGCTTCATGTACGAACACTGGCAAAATTGTATTTTGGGTACTCATGAGCTGTGCGCTATATACGCGCATAAGTTTCGAGTAGCTTGTAAGTAGCGTCTTGTATAGAGGCACTAACTCCATTCAGAAGACCCTGAGGGAGAGTATTTTGTCTTCATTGAGGGTGTTTTTGAGGAAAGGATAGAGTGAACCTGGGTCTTGAAGAGACCCGTGTTGTAGAAGGGTGGAAACACAGAGGCCGGCAAATTGTTCTACGGCCGAGCTGTCGAACTCGTAGAAACGATCCATTCTCATGTGACAAATGTCACAAGAGAATTTGTATTTGTATATACACCGATTGATATTCACAATTTGTTATAAAGCTGAAACGAGCCGAAAATCGGGGTCTAACAGCGACTGTTTAAATGTCAACAAAAATGGCGGTGAATGTCATGGTCGTCAGCCAGTCACGTATCGTTCGAAAGCTGAAATGGGATTAGTATCGATGTTTGAATAGGACGATTAAGCGATTGTTTTTTTTGCGATTGTTTTCTGTTTACCAGATAATATATCTTATTATTCATGTATATCTACATATTATAAATTAAAGTCCTCCGCGTCATCTGTCTGTCTGTCTGTTCGCTATGAACTCAAAAACTACTGAACGGATTTTCATGCGGTTTTCATTAATAGATAGAGTGATTCGTGAGGAAGGTTTAGGTACATAATTTGTTGAGGATTTGTGTAAATTGGTTGAAACAGAACGATAATTGTTGTAAGTGTCGGAAAAAAGTCAAGCCGCCTGGGAGCTTTCATCAAAAACACTGCTTATCTCTTTAAGATATAACAAAACAATGTATGGTGGGATATTCCTCCTTTACAGATCTACAAAAAAGTCCGTGATGGCATATATCTGTCTTTTACAGATAGATTACTATACCCATTCTTTCTTCTAAAAATACAGTACTAATTAATCCTTATCAATTTAAATGCTTTAGTTTCTGCAAGCACTTCATGCACATTATTATAATCTTTCGCACCATCTCTACGTATTATAAATTAAAGTCCTCCGTGGCATCTGTCTGTCTGTCTCTTCGCGATAAACTCAAAGATGACGGTGGTTATAAAGGTTGGATAACCATCCAGCAGATGGCGTTGTGTTTAGTTAGCCACAACGACGCGTGGCCGGGTCAGCTAGTTACATGATAATTATCGTAAGAGGTTTTTCCAGTATAGCTAACTACTGAAAAAACAGATTAAAAAATCTCCTATTTTGAAAATACTTGTCAAATAATATGATGACACAAATATGAACTGATTTTATTATTTCTACACAAATCTGAATACATACCCAACATGAAAAAGCACAATTCAAAGAGTTTGCAAATAAATAAAGACCTCTATTCGCATTTGAAAATATAAAACATCGATTTTTTCGCCTTTGACATTTTCCAAAACTGACCCGCAAAGTCATTTCGAAATATTCTAGAGTAGCTAGATTAATGAAACCATCCGTTATGTCGAGAATCATATTGACACAAGCGATTCTGAACTTGTCCTTCAGATAGTTTCTTTATACATAAGGGTTAAAATCTAATTTAAAAAAAAAAAAAAACAAAAAAAATTTTGTGGCCGCCGGCGGTCTTCCGGCAAATGACTGGTTAAAATATTAAAAAAAATCATTGACGGTAATTGTTGAATTGTGACAAAAGTTTGAAACCCCATAATTCTAATTCAAATGTAACGAAAGTTTTGAATACTCTAATTTTTAATTTAGTATTAACTGTAAACTGTTGTGGAATTTGATTCGGCTCTGATTTTCGTTTGTCCGTTTCAGATGCTCAGTCTGCACGGAGCGTTTCTCGTCCTACAACGCAAGACGGCGCCATCTAGTGGCGACCCACGGCGAAGAGAACAAAAAATACGCGTGCAAACACTGTCCAAAGCGGTTCTGTCTGCAATCGCATCTTTCCACGCACGTGCGCAGCATCCATCTCCAGGAGCGCACGCACGTCTGCGCACAGTGCGACTCTTCCTTCTTTTCGCGAAGGGGGCTGCGATTTCACATGTTGAAACACACGGGCGAACGGGACTTTGAATGTCCCGTGTGCAAGAAGCGTTACGGCAGGAAGTACACGCTTAAAGAACATCTGAAGATCCATTCCGGGGAGCGTGCGCACTCTTGTTACGTGTGCGGTAAAGCGTTCACACAACGTTGCACGCTCAAGGGACATATGGTCGTGCATGAAAAAGAAATCAATGTGCAGACAAAATTTGAAGTGCTCTAGTTTTATACAAGTGAAGGGTTATAAACTTTTTGTATATTAGAAATAATATTATATGCTGTCCTATTTCTAACGCTTATATCTGCGTACGTTGCAGAGGGGTTAATCATTCAGTCTCTAATATTTGAACTAAAAATAAACATAACACAATTATCACTCCTTATTTAAAATAAATTATTTATGCTTTTTGAAGTTGTAATCGTAAATCGCTTCGTAAATAATATAAAAAAAAGAAATGTAGGTATTACCTATTTGAACATTATTAACAAATAACAAAATAAAAGGTAGAAAACAAAATACTCTTTCATCTTAAGAACAAAATAATTTGGGAGGCGGGAATGGGTACCGCCGCCCCGGGGAACCTTATTGGATAACCAACACCTCTGCCACAGGTCACCCCAAATGGTTCGCTACGTTTAGTGATTTAGCAGGGGTGCCCGGGTTCATGGGATGAGGTTTGTCTAGGTCTTGAAGGTGGATGACCAGGACACACTGAACCCCAGATTCCTACTCACCCCTTTTCCTTCCCAGAACCCTCCTCTCCTTTCTTTCCCTAAAACAACCCTCCACACAGCATTCCCGAAGATAATATAGGCCCACAGGGAAATTATTTTCCTCAGGGCCTATCATGAACTAAATCATTTCAATAGCGAAATAAAACTTACCTATTTCGAAATAATGTAAAGTATAAACACCTCCAATTTCACAACAAATAAACCAAACTACCGCAAAGTTCGCGGAGTGAACACAAACAAGTGAATCGAGTACTGACACGACTATGAGCGCGGATGCAGCAAAATGACACTTCGTGGCTCGCAGTTCAGTGCACCGAACATGTCCGATCGCAGAATGAAACCTCCCAAATTCAGTTTCGGTTTCAGCTGGATGGCGGCCGAAACCGAAACTAAGCCGAAACTCGTTTTTTGGCTGAAACCGAAAGTTCGGTCGGACACTAACAGGGCCCTCAGATAATTTAATAGTACACAACTGCTAACCCTGTACAAATCACAAGTGCACCCCACGGTTGAATTTGGCAGCCACCTCTGATCTGGAGCTGTGAGTCGGCAAACACGCCAAATGAGTGCCCAACATTTGTACACGGTTAACTTTGAAACATGAGAACAGGTCGCTTCTTCGACTCGTTCTTGTGTTCAACAGCTCAGCTGTGGAATGATTTGCCGGCCTCTGTGTTTCCTCCTTCCTACAACATGGGTCTCTTCAAGACCAATGTTCATTCCTTCCTCTCCTTAAAAAGACCCTCCACACAGCATCCCAGATGACATACGCCCTGAGGGAAATTATTTTCCTCAAAGCCTCCTGTGTGGAAATAATGTTAGTTAAGGTTAGTATTTCAATTGAACATTACCAATTTATTAATATTTCTATATAATTGATTGGCGTTACATAAACAACTTACGGGAAATATTTGTGTTTGTAAAGGCAGCCTAAAACATAATGTATATAAATTAAATAAATGTTTTTGCAAATGCCAGGGATTCGATTCTACAACCTCCGCGTTTGTAGACAATGAATTTAACCACTCAGCCACTTACGTCATTACAATTTTTTTTTTCAATATTACAATATTATATTACATGTATATGTATTTCATTATTTTAGGGATTCTGAAACTAATAATATGTATGTACATAGTTTCTTCTGGTATATAGTATACAGGTGTACCTGAGGGATTTTAACCAGCGATTCCTGAGCATATTTGGAGTAAATCACATTTTGTTGTCCCATGAAATTTTTTTCTATTAAAAACATTAAAAATATTTTTCCATCACATGCCGCAACTGTGAATAGTCAGAATAGTAGCGCATTTAACAGCATATTACAACACTAACAGCATATTACAACACTAACAGCATATTACAACACTAACAGCATATTACAACACTAACAGCATATTACAACACTAACAGCATATTACAACACTAACAGCATATTACAACACTAACAGCATATTACAACACTAACAGCATATTACAACACTAACAGCATATTACAACACTAACAGCATATTACAACACTAACAGCATATTACAACCATCATCATCATCATCACTGTTGGCTCTACAACCCCTGGTGGGTCTTGGCCTCCTCAAGAGTCTTCCTCCACTCATCTCAGTTTGGAAGCTCCAAGATAGATATGTCTTTGAGGACGTTGTCGCTCCATCTTAGTCTTGGTCTTTCCAGGCTCCTTCACCCTATTGGTCTTGAGTTCAGCAGGGACTTTGGTGTTTGATGCTCGGTCATTCTCTCCACATGACCCAGCCACCGAAGTCTTCCCAATTTTATAAATTTTGCGACGTTTTGCTCCTTAAACAAAGTATTGAGCTCATTGTTATAACGTCTGCGCCAAAATCCATTTTCTAGAACCGGTCCGAAGATGCAACTCAAAATTTTTCTTTCAAAAACGTCCAGTGCTCGCTCATTCCTCTTAGTTAGTACCCAAGTCTCAGCTGCGTACGTAAGTACTGGTCTGATAAGTGTTTTGTACACCAATATCTTGGTGTTTCTGGACAGCAGTCTGGACTTCAATTGATTTTGAAGGCGGAAATAACAGCGATTTGCGTTCACTATGCGCTTCTGGATCTCCTCTGTGGTATTATTGTCATTTGTTATCAGGGAGCCTAGGTCTAGGCCTAGGTCAGGGAAGCATATTACAACACTTAGCATATTACCACACGAAACAGCGCGTATCGCTCAAACATGTCACGACGGGATATATCCTAAGGCGATGGGAACAGTGGCAACGTGAAATTAAAAAACATATTTTTGGTTTTTAATAGAAAAAAAATATCATTGTACACTAAAATGATATCTACATCCTCGGGTGTGTCCTGTTACACCCTGTATTCTTTAGTCTAAAAAATATATTACGAATTTAGTATATTTATTGTTTCACGTGATATATTTTAATGTAAAAAGTCACTGAAGTGAAAAATTGGTAAAAGTGTGAATGTACCATTTCACTTCTACCTCGTGTGCGCAGTTCACACGAGGTAGAAGTGAAACCTTCAGAAAACTAAAGTTGATAAGAGCGGGGATGCTACGAAGCACCGCGTTAGAAGGCGACCGATTATTCTATCTCATTCTCTCGCAGGCTAAATGCAATTTTTTTTTTTTTTACATCTCTAAAGATTGCAATAAAGTTGCTCGTGCTCTAAAGATTGCAATCCGTCTGTTAAGATGGGAGAATCTATCAAACGGACCGCCCGTTTCTGCACAGAGTCGAGGGTATTTTTCAGGTATTTTGGAGCTCCAGACCAGAGATGGCTGCTAAATTCAACCGTGGGGCGCACTTGTGATTTGTACAGGTTTAGCAGTTGTGTACTATTAAAGTATCTGCAGGCCCTGTACAGTAAGCACAGCTATGATGTATGTGTTTGCTCTTTTTAGTGTCGCTATTTTTCGTTTCATTCAGATGTATGTATTTGTCTCTTTTTAGTGTCGCTATTTTTCATTTCATCGAGTTTCAAATCACAACGGTGCTAAAGAAGTTTTAACTTCAAAAAGCAAATGTTGTCAATGCGTAATGGAATTAAAATTGACAGTAGAATTTGAATTTATTGATAATAGAATTGAAATTTTTCGACAATGATATTGACATAGACAGGGGAATTGTTACTTGTATTTATTGAGAATAGAATTGTAGCTAATTGTCTCTGTGAGGCATCTGTGTTTCCTCCCTCCTACAGCATAGATATCTTCAAGACCTAGGTTCACTCCTTTCTTTCCACAAAAAGACCCTCATCCCATAGATGACATAGGACTTGAGGGAAATTATTTTCCTCAGGGAATTTCCCAGTGTGATATTAATGTAAAAAAATGATAATGGAATTGCAATTGATAATTATATTGGAATTGACAGTGAAATTGGAATTGACAATTAAATTGGAATTGACAGTTAAGTTGGAATTGACAATTTAATTGGAATTGACAGTGAAATTGAAATTGGAATTTATTGACAATCGAATTAGAATTTGTTAACAATGTTGACAATGTAATAAAATTCTCTTTTGTTCTTTTTTGACAATGAAATTGGAATTGACAATGGAATTTAAATTGTCAGTGAAATTGGAATTGGAATTGGCAATGGAATTGGAATTGACAGTGAAATTAGAATTGACAATGTAATTGGAATTGACAATAGAATTGAAATTGACAGTGAAATTGGAATTGACAATGGGATTGGAATTGACAGTGAAATTGGAATCGATAGTGGAATTGAAATTGAAAATAGAATTTCGATTTTATAATAGAATTTTAAATGTATTTTTATTATTTAATTACTATTTTATAATTTTTACATTTCTAGAAGATATATATAAAATAAAATTTGTAAAAGCGATAGTCATTATTTTCTTAGTCTTCCTCACTAGGAGATCCTGTCCTGAGGGGGACTATGTTTTGGATAAGTTTTCAGCGATTTCTCTGATTTGGGTAAAGATTTTTCAGTGACTTCTACGACAATGTTTTTAAAATACTAGTCAGTTCTTATCCAATAGTTCCTCAAGCCTAGATTTGATCTCCTTAACGGACTTATTATTATTTTTTAAATCTTGTTTGAAGCTGTATGGAAGTTTGTTGTAATTAACTTTACTGCTACAAATTCAGAGTCTCTTTGCCCAAAGATAGTTTTAAATTTAGGTGTATTTAGTATGTCCATTGTTTGGCTTTGGTTTTGTGATTGTGTGAGGTGTTTGCCTGTATCTTTTTTGAGGTGATAAACCAAAATATTAGATTATATAGATTTTTTTTAACACTTGGAAAATCGAACTGTTTAAAAATCTTTGTTGTTGATGTCCTTATGGGGGTCCTTTAATGTGTTCTTTGTGATGCAATTCTGAGTTATCTTCTCTCGTTTTAAGTGATTTGATGCTGCCCCATCCTATTATACCATATTCTAAATGAGAGTGGCATGAAGCATAATATTATCTCCTTAGATTCCTAGATGACAACATATCGATCGTCCAGTTGATTAGTCAGACATCTCCAAATACTAAGTTTTAGAGATAATGAGGCAAGAAATAAATAATATAAATCAAATACCTGTATATCATCATATATCCTACACACCCCTAATACCCCTTTCCTTCCCAGAACTTCCTCTCCTTCCTTTCCTAAAAAGACCCTCCACACAGCATCCCCAAAGATGACAGGCCCTGAGGGGAATTATTTTCCTAAAATAAAAATAGCCTCAAAATAACTCGGAAATAATCAACTGTTTTTCTTCAATCAACACTCCACTAATTATGGCTACTATTCACAATTGTCCGGAATGTCGATGGTGCAGCTGATTAGTCAGACATCTCCAAATACTATGTAATTTTTAGAGAATGAGGAAAGAAATAATCAAACGCTCGCCATAAATAAAATATTATTTACATGTGTCTGTGTTTTTCATATTAAATGTGCTATGAAATAACACTGGGAAGCATAACAGTCCAGTACATTAGTATGACATTTTGAAATTTCTTACTAATAATCCAGATTTTTTTTTGTTTTTGTTTAATTTTCTAAAAGTTTTAGTGCATTATAATGAATTTGGCGGTGTTTATGAATAATCTGAGTATAGTACCAGATAGAGGGTACACTAACACATATAACTGCATACTCAACTCTAATTTTGATTTTTCGGAGATGTCTGACTAATCAACTCGACAAGCGATATTTCGTAATTTTTTGAAGAAGTAGATGACTTTTGTTAGCTTTTTTTAGGTTCCATCATTTGTGAATCCCAGTAAAGTTTGTCGTCAATTATGATCCCAAGATATTTAATGCTTTTAGTCTGGGTTATATGCTGGCAGGAAAATTGTTTCATGTTATTTCAGTGTACGCTCATTCGTTGTCCTCTTTTGTTTTTACTCATGTTTAATTTAAGGTAGTTTGCTTTTAGCTGGTTTTGAAGTACAGCCAGGCCAAGCTCTGCCTCTGTTTAGGTGCTTGTCCAATCTCTTCTTCTCTCTTCCTTGCACTGTCCCAACTCATTGCCGGGGTCGGCTCTTCTCGTTCTCAGGCTACATCTTCTTCAGTTCTGGGTATCGCTTTTATCCGTTTCTCTGTAATATTTTGGAACATTGAGTCATCCAGGAGTTCTTTGATCTTCCTCTGGATGAAGCTCCATAGACATTGCTTGCTTCACTGTGTGGTCTGGTGGTCTCCGTCTTGTGTGCCCATACCATCTCAACTGTCCTTCCTTCAGCTTAGGCTACCATGAATGCGTGAACTTTTAATCCTATCTTTTAATGATACTCCCGCTGACCATCTAAGCATTCGCATTTGCAAGATGCTTGTCCAATATCGTTCATGAAATATAATAACAGTGTCTTCTGCAAAGCTCATTATGTCTCATTTGATGGGAAGATTCGTGAGGTCATTTATATAAATGAGAAAAAGTAACTGACTAACTAACCGTCACGCCTTTCCCTCACAGGGGTAGGCAGAGAGGACGAACTGCCAAACAACTTGGTCTTGACGCACACTCCTTGCCTCTTTCAAATTCATACACCATCTCAAACATGCTCTTATATTATTCTGACTCTTAACACGGCCCGACTCAAGTATCTGATTCCCTCATCATGTCTTGTTCGGGTGTCCCCGACTTCTTCTACCATCCACATTTGCGTCATATATTCTCCTTTCACTTCTTTCCGCATTTATTCTCTCTACATGACCAAACCATCTGAGCGTTCTTTTCTTAATCTTATTAATTACGCTTACATCAGCCTTACATTATTTGCGGATCTCCACATTTTTCACATGGATTTACCACACATACGCCTCAGCTATCTCATTTCTACAGCATTGTCTACATTCATTCTTCCTCTGCCAGTAGAGAAATAGTATTGGTCCTAATAGGCTTCCTTGAGGGACACCATACTTAATTGGTAGAGGTTTTCTTCTTTTTACCAATTTTTACAAACTGTTCTCTTCCAGTTAAGTTATATCTATAATAATAATAATAATAATAATATAAGTTTATTCCAGAATGTATGCAGGGGAAGTGCAATGCAATACATTCCATATTTTAAAATAACAAAAAAAGATAAATAATAAGTTAAGGTAAAAAGTAAATAACAACACATAAATTAAATTAAATAAACGAATAAGCATGAAAAATGAAACAGAAAAAAAAAATGTATATATCAAACACTAAAATGAACGTAATTAGCCGTTTACGGAGGGTATTTCATCGTCTCCCGTCTCCAGAGCGTCATCAGGGGAGATTCCATCAAGGCAGTCATGGCGGTGATGATCGCATTCTTCGAATGGCGCAGTCTGCGCCATAAACTTCCCATGCGGTGGCGGAGAAGTGCACAGAAAGTATGTACTCGTCCCTCCAGGAACATTTCCGTAGCACTGCAGTATCTCGGTAGGTGGAAAAGTTGGCAATAAGCGTTATTGTAATCAACCTTAAACTTATGCCATTGGGTTGCAGTGTAGTCAACCCACAGTTCTGATGTGTACAGCGAGGTACAGAAAGCGTTGAACAGTATTCTTTTTACTTTGGGGCTGCCGGAGTAAAAACGTCTTGACAGCATATTCGCTCTAACTGATATTGCTCTTCTCTGCCTTTCCATGTCCTCGATATCCTTAAAGTCGTCTGTGATGACATGTCCCAGGTATTTAACGCTGTGATTAACATTCATTTTCCTTTCATCTAGCCATACTGAGGGTGTTTGGACGATTTCATTTTTCGGTTTAAAAACCATAACTATTGACTTGGTGGTATTATACAAAAGGTTATGGTTTTTTGCAAAGTCTTCACAAATTTTTAGTAATTTCTCTAATGCGCTTAGTGACGGTGCAAGAAGAACCATGTCATCTGCGTAATTAATATTATTTACACACACTCCATTTAAATGGCAGCCTATTTTCGTGGCATTAAGTCTTTGAATAAGTTCATCGGTGTATAGATTGAACAGAACCGGAGACATGCTTCCTCCTTGCCTCACGCCACTTTTCAAAAAGAATGGGTTGGAAAATTCCCCAGATCATTTCACAATATTTTCTTGTTGCGTGTGCCAAATTGAAAGAATAGCTATTACATCTTCTAAGACTGCTCTTTTCCTTAGTTTTTCCCACAGTTTATTATGACATACACGGTCAAATGCTTTGCTTAAATCTAGAAAGCAGGTATAGATTGGCGTTTTTCTTATTTTTTAATAACTGATGGTTTCTTTTAGAGAATATATTGCCATAGATGTTGACAGTGCAGGTTTGAATCCGAACTGGTTATCCTCTGTTTTTAGTTGATCTATTACGACAGCAGATAAATTTTTTTCAAATAATCTTGCCACTGTGGTTGAGAGTGAAATTGGTTGGTAGTTATTGATCACGGATGGATCAAGATTTGTTGATTTAATTATGGGAGTAATTACCGTTTTCGTCATTTCATTCGGGATGTGCCTGTAACGTACAATATTTGAAAATAGTTTTGCTAGGAGAATATAAATCGCTGGTCCAGCATACTTAATGTGCTCAAGAGCTATTGAGTCATGTCCTGTGGATTTTCCTGTTGCCATTTCTCTGACAGCTCTTTCTACCATATGCGAAGTAACGCTGAGAGTGGTAGTATTACCGACGGTTTTCAAACTAAAATTTATATTCTGAGATTTTTCTGCTGCTTCTTCACCCGCCTTAGAGAGGAAGTTACGAAACTCATTGGCGATATTTTCCTTGCCTCTTACTCCAATGACACAGAGAGGAGTTTTCATATTAGTTTTCAATTCTGAGGAGGTTTTTTGCCAAAATTTATGGAAATCTTTATTTATAAGTGATGCGGCGATACCATCCATTCGTTGCTGAATTTATTTATTTTATTTTCTTTTATTTTTATTATTATTGTAAAACAATAATTCCAATTACAGTACAATTTAGTTACCCTATCAGCATTTAGGCAAGTGACTCTTCAATAATATTTTTAAGGCATATAAAGAACAGTCAATGAACAGAAAATGGTTTGCAATTTCATTTAACAATACCACTCCCCTCGTCATGCTATGCTTATTTCTGACTGTTGACATTTTTTCAGAGCTACTTTGAAGATCGTTGGGTATTTCTTCCTGTCTTCGGCAACCGGCCCTGAGAGTGGTTTTCCGGCTTGAAGCCATGAGAGAAAGGTGCTTCTTGATTCTGCGTATTTGGAAGCAAACAAGTGATTCCATCCCGGAATGTTTCTATTTTTTCGATTCTTGTTATTAAATGTGGTGGAGGCAGCACTTTGCAGTGCTTCTACAACATACGTACAGGGAATTTATTTGGCTTTCGTTTGAATTTGCAGATTTTTTGTCAGGTTCTAATTGGGAGTAATCTTGAATTATCTTTAGAAGTTTGTTGTTGATAGATTCAGCGTATTTCATTATTTCAACATTAGATTTCGGATTCCATCTAGAAGAATCAAGTGTGTTGTCATTACATGATTCCACAAAGGCTGGCAAAAATTTAAGATTGAGATTTGCAATCATTGGCAAGTGATCAGACCATACTGCGTCATATTAAACTTCTACGCTGGTAATAGCATTTTCCAGTGCTTTTGTGACGACACAATGATCTAACCAACTTGTGGTACTATGGGCATCACTTACGTATGTAAATGTATCGCAATTCATTAACTTAGTATCTGCGCAAACATAGCTAAAGTTCTCGGCCAAAAAGGCTTTTAGGATCTGCATTGAAATCACCTAGAATAATCACACTCGACGAGTTCCTTTCATTGATTATTGCGTTTACCTTACTTATATTGGTTTAGAATTGTTTTGGTCATTCCATTTTTTTTAGTTTTAAAGAGTATTTCAAGATCAATTGTATCAAAAGCCTCTAGAAGACTAATAAAAACCGCCAAGCAATTTTTACCTTCATCCATTTTTTTTATAATTGCATTTGTTATTTTAGCTATACCATCACTCATACCCATATTTTCCCTAAAACCGTATTGTGTTGATGCTAATATTTTATTGTTACCTAAAAACGTCACCATATTTTTTTTTATTACTTTTTCCAATATTTTTGATAGTGTAGTTAAAATACTAATTTTGGTTGATAATAATTTTCATCATTTTTCGGACCATTGATTATTGGTATCATTGTAGAAATTTTTAGACAAGCGGGAAAAATATCTTTGGATATCGTCAATTGGTGGCTGGATTAAATTTTTACATATTTATTATAATATCTTTTGTAGAATTTGAGTGTATAGACATCATTAGGGTCGTTTTGTCCTTTTTTTGATAATGGAACGGGTATGGGTATTGCCGCCTCGGGAACCATTTACGGGATAATAACACCTCTGCCATAGGTCACCCCAAGTGGTTCCCTACATTTGGTGACTTGGCAGGGGTGCCCGGGTTTATGATTTATGTTTGTCCGGGTCTTGGTGATGGATGTGCCAGCTCACCAACTGCGTGGCAGGCCGGATCTGGAGAGACTGGCGGAGGGACACCTTTTGACCTCTAGCAGGACTCTCTCGGAACATCGCCTTACACCACAATCGGATTGTGGGATAGATTCGTATGTCCATCACTCCTGGACATACTGACCCCCTGATTCTTACCCACCCCCAGATTCTTCCCAGAATTTCCTCTCTTTCTTTTCCTAAAAAACTCTCCACATAACATCCCCAAAGATGACAGAGGCCCCAAGGAATTTTTTTGATCTCCTGAATTGATAATGGAATTGGAAGTGACGATGGAATTGAAATTGATAATGGATTAGGAATTGATAATGGAATTAGAATTGTAATTGAAGGATTTGTAATTGACTATGGATTTGGAATTGATAATGGAATTGAAGTTGATAATGGAATGGGAATTGATTTATCTGTTAACAGAAGAATTTTAACATTAGAAAATGTTTGATCAAATTCTTTATAAGTATGGTAAAATTAACCTTATTTCACAACTTACACACAATACACTTCTATTGGTTTTTCGATTCGGTGGCAAAATTCAATTGTATAAATATTTAGAAAAAATAATATTAAGTTAGTTTAAATAAAAAAAAAAAAAACATATATGAAAAATGCTTGAGTTTTTATTTGAATTGACGATTTTAGATAGAGTTGAAGCCAAAGAAATTGAAATACAAAAGAGATATGCTATGATGTCCGCCCGACTGTCGGCAGACTACTACCTAATGGGAATAGTTTGCATACAGAAAGAATTTGTTCGTTTAGTTCATTTTTTGAAGGGGTGCAGTAGTATTGGTTAACATTATAGTTTGAATACAGAAAGAATTCTTTCATTTAGTTTAACGTTCGTTTAATTTATTCGTTAATTATTCATTCATTTAGTTTATTCATTAATTGGTTAACAATATCGGCGACACCAAGAAGCACAGTCCCACCCAGTAAAAACTGTGGTTAGAACATCTCTTATATTTCAATATCTTTGGTTGAAGTAAACACAGTACTTACACAGATGAGTATATAGATATACAGTCTGTCAAATAAGAGTAGAAAATATAAAAAATTGAACAACAAAATTTGTAGGCTAACAACACCAATTTACCTGTCAAATATTCTTTTAAAGTGCAATCACACTAAAAATGCAGAACACCGTATACACATTTAAAAATACATTTTTTGTTCCTAAAAAAAAAAATTAAATCGAGGAAGCACTTTTTTGTTAAGGTCTACTTAACCCCTCCGAATTTTCGAGAATATTAGCTTTTGGTGTTTTAAACGAAATGACATTTTACGAAAACTTTTAGTTATAACCGCTTCACAATTAAAGCTCTATAAATGAAACATTTCTGAATGTAGCCGAATAGTAAAAACTGTTTTAGAAAGGTTATAAAATAGGTTATGAAATTATTATATTACAAATAAATATTAGCATTTGTAAATATTAAAATTTAGAACGCAAACATTAAAAATAGGTAAAAATGACTCACGTGATGTTTTTATGTGAAAACGGTACTAAAATCACAGATTATGCAAACAACAATACTTATTCTATTGTATATATGTGTAATAAACACTTTTGTCACCTCACTTTTTTATCATTTCATATAAAAATATTTAATAAAAATTTAAAATGTGGAGCGCGGTGGAGCTGCCGGTAGCAAATTTGCGCGGGTAAATATTTTTGTCAACTACACGATTGACAGCTGATTCCTGTTATGTATTTCCATAGACAATTTGATAGAAATGTGCAGCTTGATTTACTATCGACCTTTGACTTTTTGTTTTAGGGGTGTAACTAAAACAATAACGGAGTTATAACGATTTCTATGGAAACACACGCGCTGACGTATAAACACGCTTATTGTACTTGACTGCTGTCCTATTTTTAACGCTTATATCTGCTTACGTTGCGGAGGGGTTAATGACATAATTTGATTAAATTTTGTTCTACAAAGTGATTGGCTTCCATTTAATTTAACAATTTAAATTAAATATTTTTATATTTATCTGTATTTTCTCCTTAATAAAAAAAAACAAAAAACATAAATTATGAATGAGGTAGAATAATCGGTCTGCTCTTTGTGCGGTGCTTCTTAGCCTCCGCACTGTTGTCTACTTTAGTTTTCTGAATGTTTCACTTCTACCGCGTGTGAACTGCACACTTGTATTTTTTTACATTAGCTCTACACCGGAGGCCTTGAGGAACATAGTGTGTTGAGGGTCTTTTTAGGAAAAGGAAAGAGGAAATTCTGAGAATTAAAAAGGTATGAGGGGTGGGTAGGCATCTGGGGTAGGCAACTGGGAGTCAGTGTGTACAGGAGTGACGAACATATGAATCTTTCCCTCCCACTGCGATGCAAGCCGATGGGACCAAAGAGTCTGGGTTAGGTCTCCCTCAACCAGTCTCTCCGGATTTGGCCCGCCACACAGTAAGAAGGCATTCGGCATTAGGCATTCGTCATTAGGCATTCGCCGCCAAGACCTAGACAAACCTCTCCCCATCAATCTTGGCACTCCTGCTAAATCACCAAACATAGCAAACCACTTGGAATGACCTATAGCAGGGGTGTTAGTTATCCAATAAATTGTTCCCAGAGCAACGGTTCCCATACCTGCCTCCCAAATTGTAACATTGCCTATTGTTGACTGAATGCCGTTCCTCCTCAAACGACCAGCCTCTTCAAGGGTACCGGTTCTTGCAGCGACACCAGTGATAGCCTGACCTGCACAAGTTAGTATACAACCTAACCTAACCTAACCCCACAAAACCTTACCTAATCTACTTGTCGCTAACTCGGTTATTAGCAGATATGAAAATGAGACAGTTTCGAAAATCAGAGCCAAAAATTTCATCAGTTGTGATAATAGTTCATGTTTTTTTTTTACATTAAGGTCCCCGTTCATGGAGATACTTACAAACTACGTGACTGCGATGCAACCACAAGTACCCTGCAGATATACCACTCTTTAATACTGGTTTCCGTACACGGCGCTACCACAAATATACTGAACCTGATCATTTTTCACATGCAGCCGTGGAGTTAACACCATGTCAAGCGATGTCAAATGACTTTTTCCAACATCAATCCATGCCTTCTCCACTTAATCCTTTATTACGTATTCTGGTAAAGTATAGTTATATAAACATGCATTTTTTCCACTTCCAGAATAAATTTAATATTACATTCATGTTCAGACACCATTTTTATCAAATGTCAAACGAATAGTAGTGGAAACGAATGCTGCAACGTGTAGCACGCTAATAGCACCGTCGGTAGCGTGCAACTGACGGCAAACCGACAGCCGGCGCGTAGCTTCATGTACGAACACTGGCAAAATTGTATTTTGGGTACTCATGAGCTGTTCACGTGCTACGCGCATAAGTTTCGAGTAGCTTGTAAGTAGCGTCTTGTATGGAGGCACTAACTCCTTACAGAAGACCCTGAGGGAGAGTATTTTGTCTTCATTGAGGGTGTTTTTGAGGAAAGGATAGAGTGAACCTGGGTCTTGAAGAGACCCGTGTTGTAGAAGGGTGGAAACACAGAGGCCGGCAAATTGTTCCACAGCCGAGCTGTCAAACATTTAGAAACGATCCATTCTCATGTGACAAATATCAACTGTATACAGATGTTGGGTGCGCGTTTGGCGGTTTTCCCGACTATAAACATCGATTGATATTCACAATTTGTTAAAAAGCTGAAACGAGCCGACAATTGGCATCTAATAGTGACCGTTTAAATGTCAACAAAAATGGCGCTGAATGTCATGCCAGTCACACATCGTTCAAAAGCTAAAATGGTATTAGTATCGACGTTTAAATAGAACGATTAAGCAATTGTTTTTTTTGCGATTATTTTCTGTTTACCAGATAATATATCTTATTATTCGTGTATAATATATCTCATTATTCATGATAATTATCGTAAGAGGTTTTTCCAGAATAGCTAACTAACTAAAAAAACAGATTAAAAAATCTCCCATTTTGAAAATAATTGTCAAAAAACATAATCACACAAATATAAACTGATTTTATTATTTCTACACAAATCTGAATACATACCCAACATGAAAAAGCACAATTCAAAGGAGTTTGCAAATAAATAAAGACCTTTATTCGCATTTGAAAATAGAAATCATCGATTTTTTCGCCTTTGACAGTTGCCAAAACTGATCTGCAAAGTCATAGAAAATTCATTTAGAAATATTCTAGAGTAGCTAGATTAATGAAACCATCCGTTATGTCAAGAATGATATTGGCGCAAGCGATTCTGACCTTGTCCTTCAGATAGTTTCTTTATACATAAAGGTTAAAATCGCATTTAAAAAAAAAAAAAAATTCTTGGCCACCGGCGGTCTTCCGGCAAACGACAGGTTAATATGTTTTATAAAATCATTGATGGTAATCAATGAATTGAGACAAAAGTTTGAAACCCTAAAGTTTTAATTCAAATGTAACGAAAGTTTTAAACACTCCAATTTTAAATTTAGTATTAACTATAAACTGTTGTTCAAATTGATTCGGCTCTGATTTTCGTTTGTCCGTTTCAGGTGTTCAGTCTGCACGGAGCGTTTCTCGTCCTACAACGCAAAACGGCGCCATCTAGTGGCGATCCACGGTGAAGAGAACAAAAAATACGCGTGCAAACACTGTCCAAAGCGGTTCTCTCAGCCATCGCATCTTTCCGTGCACGTGCGCAGCATCCATCTTCAGGAACGCACGCACGTCTGCGCACAGTGCGACTCTTCCTTCTTTTCGCGAAGGGGGCTGCGATTTCACATGTTGAAACACACGGGCGAACGGGACTTTGAATGTCCCGTGTGCAAGAAACGTTACGGCAGGAAGTACACGCTTAAAGAACACTTGAAGATCCATTCCGGGGAGCGTGCACACTCTTGTTACGTGTGCGGTAAAACGTTCACTCAACGTTGCACGCTCAAGGGACATATGGTCGTGCATGAAAAAGAAATCAATGTGCAGACAAAATTTGAAGTTCTCTAGTTTTATACAAGTGAA
The DNA here is from genome assembly GCA_929108145.2 of Limnephilus rhombicus. Lineage (NCBI taxonomy): Eukaryota > Metazoa > Arthropoda > Insecta > Trichoptera > Limnephilidae > Limnephilus > Limnephilus rhombicus. Next base: position 19,821,979 of record OV815290.1, on the reverse strand, counting down.
GGGTTATAAACTTTTTGTGTATTAGAAGTAATATTATATACATGGTGTTCGGAAACTAGTGGTACAAGCGGGGAAACTTAATATAAGTCTTTTGGTTTGAGCTCTCGTTTTTGAGTAAATCGAGTCTGAAGACGGAAGTTTTTAAGTCAAATTTGAAAAAAAGTGTTGATTTTTAATTGTAGTAGCAGAAAACATAAAAAAGACATCTTAAAAGTCGGCGGTCAGATTGAAAAAAAAAGATTCTCTGTAATTTTCTAATTTTTGTTTTTTTTTCATTAACTCCACGCGGAGGCCCTGAAGAAAATAATTTCCCTTTGAAGATACTGTGTGGAGGGTCTTTTTGAAATATGACTAAAGACCTCATAAAGTAATTAAATTCCATTTAATGCCCAAAAGTAAATGCGGACTGGCTCCATCGAAGCCAGAGTAAAGTTAGCCTGTCAAAAATTGGGCGTACTGTACAGGGCCCGCAGATAATCTAATAGTACACAACTGCTAACCCTGTACAAATCGCAAGTGCGCCCCACGGTTGAATTTGGCAGCCACCTCTGGTCTGGAGCTCCAAAATACCTGAAAAATACCCTCGACTCTGTGCAGAAACGGGCGGTCCGTTTGATAGATTCTACCGGTATTACAATGGAAGGTGCTCCGAGGAATTAGCATCATTGATCCCTTTGGCACCGGTGCATAGTCAGGAAACACGCCAAATGCGTGCCCAACATTTGTACACGGTTAACTTTGGAACATGAGAACAGGTCACTTCTTCGACTCGTTTTTGTGTTCAACAGCTCAGCTGTGGAATGATTTGCCGGCCTCTGTGTTTCCTCCTTCCTACAACATGGGTCTCTTCAAGACCAATGTTCATTCCTTCCTCTCCTCAAAAAGACTCTCCACACAGCATCCCAGATGACATAGGCCCCTAGGGAAATTATTTTCTTCAAGGCCTCCTGTGTGGAGATAATGTTAGTTAAGGTTAGTATTTCAATTGAACATTACCAATTTATTATTGTTTCTACATAATTGATTGGCGTTACATAAACAACTTATGGGAAAAAATTTATGCGTGTAAAGGCAGCCTAAAACATAATGTATATAAATTAAATAAAAGTTTTTGCAAATGCCAGGGATTCGATTCTACAACCTCGGCGTTTGTAGACAATGAATTTAACCACTCAGCCACTTACGTCATTACAATTTTTTGTTTTCAATATTACAATATTATGTATATGTATTTCATTATTTTAGGGATTCTGAAATTAATAATATGTATGTACATAGTTTCTTCTGGTATATAATATACAGGGTGTAACAGGACGTACCCGAGGGATTTTAACCAGCGATTCCTAAGCATATTTGCAGTAAAAACGTACATATCATTTTGCTGTCTGATGACATTTTTTTCTATTAACCTCTTATTGGCTGGAGACGCGCGGATGCGCGCGGAAAACATTTCGAAAAAAATACGTTTGTCTGCAATTTTGACCCTTCTATGTACAGAATTTGTATGAAAGACAAGGCCAGAATCGCTTGCGCCAACATTTACCCATGTGGTAGGCAAAAATTTCATTCGCCTGGCAACCCCAGAATATTTTTAAATGATTTTATCTGTGGTATCAAAATGTCAAAATTGCCGCGATTCTTTCTGTCAAAGTCAATGCGTGTTGCTTGACGAAAACATCGTAAAACCTATCATCATCATCATCATCTGTGGCTCTACAACCCAGGTCGGGTCTTGGCCTCCAGCAGAGCCTGCCTCCATGACTGTCGGTGTTGTGCTGCGTTGCGCCAGTTTCGGATACCGATGGTGCTTGCATCCTTCACCACTCCATCCAGCCATCGAAGCTTTGGCCTTCCAACTCTTCTCCGACCCCCAGGTGCACCATCCATAATTCGCTTTGGAATATCTCCTTCGCTCATTCTCTGGATATGACCAGCCCACCTGAGTCTTCCAGTTTTGATTTCCTTGGAGATATTAGGGTTCTCGTAAAGATCGTATAGCTCCTGGTTGTATCTGATACGCCATTCTCCATTATCACAGACTGGGCCGTAAATCCTTCGCAGCACCTTCCTTTCAAAACTTTCTAGGGCTCCTTCATCACCCTTACTGATTGTCCAGCATTCCGAACCATACATAAGAACCTATCAATTTACGTAATTAATGCAAGTAATGTTGTTTTGCTACATAGTTTATTGTTCTAGGAATGTGTTTCAGTCAATAAAATATACGATAGCTCAAAATTAATCCACAAAACATTCAATTCAAAATTCAAAGTGGTGCTTTGTTAGGAAATTTCCGTGTATTTTATGGCCAAACATTAAACATTACATTCGGGTTAAAAACATAAAAAATATTTTTCCATCACACGCTGCAACTGTGACTAGTCAGGATAGTATAGCCTAGCGGACACTTGATAAGCATTGCGTCTCGTTCTAACAGCATATTACTACATGAAACAGCACGTATTGCTCAAACACGTCACGACGGGATATATCCTAAGGCGATGGGAACAGTGGCAACGTGAAATTAAAAAAACATATTTTTGGTTTTTAATAGACAAAAAATATCATTGTACACTAAAATGACATCTACGTCCTACTGGTGTGTCCTGTTACATCCTGTATTCTTTAGTCTAAAAATATATTATGAATTTAGTATATTTATTGTTTCACGTGATATATTTTAATGTAAAAGTTACTGAAGAGAAAAATTGGTAAAAGTGTGAATGTACCATTTCATTTCTACCTAGTGTGCGCACTTCTCACGAGGTAGAAGTGAAACCTTCAGAAAACTAAAGTTGACAAGAGCGGGGAGGCTACGAAGCACCGCACAAAGAAGGAGACTGATTATTCTATCTCATTCTCTCGCAGGCTAAATGCTATGATGTATGTGTTTGTCTCTTTTTAGTGTCGCTATTTTAAATTTCATTCGTTCATTTCATTTAGATGTATGTGTTTGTTTCTTTTTAGTGTCGCCATTTTTCGTTTCATTCAGATGTACGTGTTTGTCTCATTTTAGTGCCACTATTTTTAGTTTCATTCATTCATTTCATTCAAATGTATGTGTTTGTCTCTTTTCAGAGTCGCTATTTTTCGTTTCATTCATTCATTTAATTTAGATGTATGTATTTGTCACTTTTTAGTGTCGCCATTTTTTGTTTCATTTAGATGTATGTGTTTGTCTCTTTTTAGTGTCGCTATTTATCGTTTCATTTATTCATTTCATTCAGATGTATGTGTTTGTCTCGTTTTAGTGTCGTAATTTTTCGTTTCATTCATTCATTTCATTTAGATGTATGTATTTGTCTCTTTTTAGTGTCGCTATTTTTCGTTTCATTCATTCTTTTCAATCAGATGTATCTGTTTGTCTCTTTTTAGTGTCACTATTTTTCGTTTCATTCAGATGTATGTGTTTGTCTCTTTTTAGTGTCACTATTTTTCGTTTCATCGAGTTTCAAATCACAACGGTGCTAAAGAAGTTTTCACTTGAAAAAGCAAATGCCGTTGATGTGTAAGACTTTTCAATTCCTATGATTGACAATGGAATTAATATTGACAGTAGAAATGGAATTTATTGATAAAAGAACTGGAATTTTTCATCAATGGTATTGAAATTGACAGGCGAATTGTAACTTATATTTATTGAGAATAGAATTGTAGGTAATTGTCTCTGTGAGGCATCTGTGTTTCTTCCCTCCTACAGCATGGATCTCTTCAAGACCTAGGTTCACTCCTTCCTTTCCGCAAAAAGACCCTCATCCCCATAGACGACAAAGGACCTGAGGGAAATTATTTTCCTCAGGGAATTTCCCAGCGTGGAATTAATGTAAAAAAATGACAATGGAATTGTAATTGACAATTAAATTGGAATTGAAAGTGAAATTGAAATTGGAATTTATTGACAATGGAATTAGAATTTGTTCACAATGTTGATAATGAAATAAAATTCTCTTTTGTTCTTTGTTGACAATGAAATTGGAATTGACAATGGAATTTAAATTGTCAGTGAAATTGGAATTGGCAATGGAATTGGAATTGATAGTGAAATTAGAATTGAAAATGTAATTGGAATTGACAATAGAATTGGAATTGACAGTGAAATTGGAATTGACAATGGGTTTGGAATTGACATTGAAATTGGAATCGAAAGTGGAATTGAAATTGACATAGAATTTCGATTTTATAATGGAATTTTAAATATATTTTTATTATTAATTACTATATTATAATTTTTACATTTCTAGAAGAGACATATAAAATAAAATTTGTAAAAGAGATAGTCATTTTTTCTTAGTCTTCCTCACTAGGAGATCCTGTCCTGAGGGGGACTATGTTTTGGATAAGTTTTCAGCGATTTCTCTGGTTTGGGTAAAGATTTTTCAGTGACTTCTATGACTATGTTTTTAAAATACTAGTCGGTTATTTATCCAATAGTTCCTTAAGCCTAGATTTGATGTCCTTAACGGACTTATTATTTTTTTAAAATTTTATTTGAAGCTGTATGGAAGTTTGTTGTAAATAACTTCACTGCTAAAAATTCAGAGCTTCTTTGCCCAAAGATAGTTTTAAATTTAGGTGTATTTAGTGTCCATTTGTTTGGCTCTAGTTTTGTGATTGTGTGAGGTGTTTGCCTGTGTCTTTTTTGAGGTGATAAACCAAACTATTTTTAAAATTAAAACACTTTTTAACTTATTTCCACTTATTTATTTTACCAGCACCGGATTGTGGACATCTTCAGGCCAGCCTGAAGATGTCCATAATAGGATGAAACCGGTACTGGTAAAATAAATAAGTGGAAATAAGTTAAAAGTGTTTTATTTTCAATTTTAATACAATATAATTCCACCACGTATAACAGAACAATAAATAAACTCACAAACTATTTTTGACAAAGATTTTTTTGTACACTTGGAACATCGAACTCTTTAAAAATCTCTGTTTTGATGTCCTTATGGGGATAACTTTAATATGGTCTTTATGATCAATTCTGAGTTATCTTCAACCGTTTTAAGTGATTTGATGCTGCCCCATCCCATCACACCATACCATATTCTAAATGAGAGCGGCATGAAGCATAATATTCTCTCTTTAGATTCCTAAATGACAACATATCGATCGTCCAGTTGATTAGTCAGACATCTCCAAATACTAAGTTTTGAGATAATGAGGCAAGAAATAATCGAACGCTAGCCATAAATCAAATACCTGTATATCATCATATATCCTACACACCCCTAATACCCTTTTCCTTCCCAGAACTTCCTCTCCTTCCTTTCCTAAAAAGACCCTCCACACAGCATCCCCAAAGATGACAGGCCCTGAGGGGAATTATTTTCCTAAAATAAAAATAGCCTCAAAATAACTCAACTGTTTTTCCTCAATCAACACTCCACTAATTATGGCTACTATCAATTGTCCGGAATGTCGATGGTGCAGCTGATTAGCCAGACATCTCCAAATACTATGTAATTTTTGAGAGAATGAGGAAAGAAATAATCAAACGCTTGCCATAAATCAAATATTATTTACACGTATCTGTGTTTTTGTCTTCTGGGGCGTCCCCAACTTCTTCTACCATTCACATTTACATTATATATCCTCTTTTCACCCCTTTCCTCGTTTATTCGCTCTACGTGCCCAAACCATATGAGCGTTCCTTTCTTAATTTTACTCATTACACATACTTACTTACTCATTGCAATTGTTGCGGATCTCCACATGAATATGATTTTATCACACAAAAGCCACAGGGATCTCATTTCTACAGTATTCAGTCTACTTTCATCCTTTCTCTATTATAGTATTGGTTCTAATACGCTTTCATTAGGACCAATGCTATTTCTCTACTGGCAGAGGAAGGATGAAAGTAGACTAAATATTCAGCCTTGCATTTGTTGCGGATCTCCACATTCTCACATGAATATGATTTTACCACACAAAAGCCTCAGGGATCTCATTTCTACAGCATCCAGTCTACTTTCATCCTTCATTTCATATTTCTACGGTATTCAGTCTACTTTCATCCTTCATCTGCCGGTAGAGAAATAGTATTGGTCCTAATAGGCTTCCTTGAGGGACACCGTACTTAATTGGTAGAGTTTTTCTTCTTTTTACAAATCCGTACAAACTGTTCTCTTCCAGTTAAGATATATCTAAATTGGTTTAGAATTGTTTTGGTCATTCCATATTTTTTTTAGTTTTAAAGAGTATTTCAAGACCAATTGCATCGAAAGCTTTTTGAAAACTAAAGGAAATTGCCAAACCTTTTTTTACCTTCATCCATTTTTTTATAATTGCATTTATTATTTTAGCTAAAGCGTCACTAATACCCAGATTTTCCCTAAAATTGCGTTGATGATAATATTTTATAGTTATCCAAAAATCATTTCCACCATTTGTTTTTTTTATTACTTTTCTAATATTTTGGATAGTGTAGTTAAAATACTAATTGGTCGATAATTAGATATTTTTGGGACCATTTTTATTTATTGGTATCATTGTAGAAATTTTAAGATAAGCGGAAAAAAATACCTTTGATATCAGTTCATTTCCCGATGCAGTATTCGTATTTAGGGAATTCGAATTGGAATTTATTGACAATGGAATTGATAGTAGAATTGATAATGGAATTGGAATTGATAATGAAATTGGAATTGATAATGGAATTGGAATTGAAATTGGAATTGATAGTGGAATTGTAATTGATAATGGAATTATAGTTGATATTGTAATCGACAATGGAATTTGAATCGATTATCCGTTAACCCTTTCTACTCCAAGCCTTATTTTGTTTTTATTCCACTAGCTCCTCAACGATTTTTTTTTCTTAGTTTTCTTACTCAACATGAACGATCTGAAATATCCGGGCCGCAGAAAAAGTGCGAGTAATTTGTTCACGAATGTAAGTGATCAATTGGATCCAGAAGACTCGAATTAATAAACCAAACCACGGCACTACGTAAAAAAGCACATCTTGCTTTGTATTGTTCAAAGATGTTATCATCCAGCTAGCTATAAGGCTTTTTACTTAGAGGCGAGTAACGTGTTACTTATCGCGGGAAGTAACTGAGTAACATCAAAGTATGACGTATTACATACGTAATTTAGTGACGCTGAACATTGACGATAACATTACCATGATGCTTTATGTTCTCTTAATAACAATCCGGTCTCAATGTAACTCAGGTCGGGGATTCTCCGTTGCATGATTACAAAAATTGTTAAATCTTTCAAACACATACGGATATGAAAAAAAAAAATGTTGATGGCTTTGTAGAAATGGTACGTTAAATCTGTAGAAAAACTTCATGTTTTTACAAAAGTATGTAATTCCCCTCTAATTGAACGTCTCGCGGTTATGGCTTAGATTTCACGTCCTTACTGAAAATTTAACAATTAAATTCATAATAGAGTTTTTTACACATAACACACAAAAGTTTGCGTATCTGAGTGTTGACATCGGTTTTATCCTTTTATGATAAAAATGTGACGATGGCGGTAAACGGCAGCGGTTCACTGAGCTTCAGTGATTACCTAGTCGATAATATGATCGCCTGGTAACTATTGCTAAATATTATAGTAAATAATCTACTTAGTTTAACTATAAAATTATTCAGTGCTACAAGAAATAAATAATTATTGAAATTGATATTAGTTCATCCGTAAAAATAATTGAAAATATTGAAGAGGCGAAGGATTCTAGAATATTCTGTCTTTCAATCGTGATTAAAAATTTTAGAAAAAAAACACTCCCTCCTATTTTAAAATTGTTTGCAAAAAGATTTATTACACCATGTCGTGTATCACTCGACATTGGAGCTGGTGGAACAAAATCAATGTCGAGTGACACTCGACATTGGAGTGGAAAGGGTTAAAAGAAGAATTTTAACATTAGAAAATGTTTGATCAAATTCATCGAAAGTATGGTAAAATTAACCTTATTTCTGTCAGACGGACAGGCACACAACACACTTCTATTGGTTTTTCTATTCGGTGGCAAAATTCAATTGTATAAATATTTAGAAAAAATAATATTAAGTTAGTTAAAATAAAAAAAAACATATATGAAATATGCTTGAGTTTTTATTTGAATTGACGATTTTAGATAGAGTTGAAGCCAAAGACATTGAAATACAAAAGAGATATGCTATGATGTCCGCCCGACTGTCAGCGGACTACTACCTAATGGGAATAGTTTGCATACGGAACGAATTTGTTCATTTAGTTGATTTTTTGAAGGTGTGCAGTAGTGTTGGTTAACATTATAGTTTGAATACAGAAATAATTCTTTCATTTAGTTTAACGTTCGTTTAATTTATTAGTTCATTTAGTTTATTCATTAATTGGTTAATAATATCGGCGACACCAAGAAGCACAGTCCCACCCAGTAAAAACTGTGGATAGCAAATCTCTTATATTTCAATATCTTTGGTTGTAAACACAGTACTTACAACAGATGAGTATATATGTATATCTATATATGTAAAACAATTTTCTCGGTTTACCCGCGTAACGTAGTCCTGAAAAGGACTTTTTAACTCCTGACGTTTCGGACAGATCTCACTGTCCATCTTCAGAGGCCTTATGTCTTGAGTTTTTGTCTCAAACTGATAGCTTTCGCATGTCTGTTCGGTCCAGAATCTAAGAATTAAGTGAGTGCAAATCAATTCTTGTGGCTAGAACGGAGTACGCGGGTTGAATGTGATTGGTGGTTCTGGAGTCCTTTTCAGGACTACGTTACGCGGGTAAACCGAGAAAATTGTTTTACATCTTACACCCGTGAAAACCTTAACCTTTTCCCCACGTTGAACTACTCCGTTTTTTCAATACCCATACGCGGTACATGTATATGTCATATTTCAAATACTTATCCATCCAATTTTATGTCAAATTACAGCATATTATAGCATGATTTATCATACTATATAAACAGATGAGATTATTATCAACAATTTGAAACCAAATCGTCGTCTGTAAACACTCCTAGATGATTATAAAAACAAAAACATTAAATTCCATACAAAAACGTCCCCTTGTTATCTTAAAGACGGCGCCATTTATCCGTGTGCTTGTACTCAGGACACTGCGTTGATAGACACAAGTGGTACCTCAATAACTTATTATTATTAATTCGTATAAACAAGTTCTAAAACTTCTGATGACACTAAAATTAATAAAATTTTTATGTAAATTCAAAATCACAGTTTCACAACATAAAAAAACGTGTGCGAATACGCGCGATCTCGACAATAAATGTTATCGACGCTTGTCCAATTTGGTCAGTCGGAATCGAATGCATGCGCAAACTACTAGCGCCATCTGTGGAGTAAATTGTGAACTATACACTCAAAGGCACGAGGACACATTCACTTGATTATAGATGTTTTTTACGAAATACAATTTTACTTTCGAAATATGCCTGAAGATGTCAGCATCGTGATAGTTACACGAATGTCCTAGCGAGCGGGAAAAAATACTGTGACATAGTAGTGCTGTGATATCGGCAGTCGAAGTTAGCGTAACAAGGGCTGATACGGGCGCGTGTGAGGCATGGCTTTTGCCGTATCAACTGTTGTTAAGATTGCGTGGAAAAAGTTAACCATAACATATCTATATATTTATATATATAAAAATTTAGGTTCCGTATGTTTTGTGTCCACAAATCTCAGAAAGTAATCAATGGATTGAATCAAAATTTTTAAAGAACATTGCATTTTAGCAGAAGAGTGTTTCTATATATAATGGTAAGCTCTGGCGTTATGAAATTGTATAAAAAATTTACTACAGGTGGTGCGCGGGTGGTCTGAAAATGTGTGTATTTCATATATTTTAGCAGCAGGGAGGGAAGGCAGGAGGAGGAGGGTAACGAAGGAGGTTGGGTTCGCGGGGAGGGTGACGAGGGATAGGGAAGGGGGAAAGGTGAAAGGGAAATGCCGGAGGGGGAGGGGATACGGGAGGGGAACGGGGACGCATGAGAAATGGAGCAGGGAGAAATAACTTATTTCTTTGAATGGCATTGAAAAGCATGCCGGGTACCAGCCAATGACGTTAAATACTATATTAGACGAGGGGTAGAAATCTCAAAGTGGGAAGACAAGAACAAGACAATTGTACCGATCTCGATATCTAGAACTTTAGTACTAAACTGCTACGTGTCGAGTAAGGTTGCGTCTTACCAGCACACTTACCTGTAAGTAAATTGCATTTTAAAAAGTGTCAAAATGCCCTCCTGTGTGATGAGAAAATGTTTCAATTACACGGCAAATAATAGTAAAGGCGAATGAATAACATTTCATTTGTAAGTACACGCAAATTACTTAATATTTTCGATTATTATAAATATTACAATTAATTTTCATGTTTCCCGCTCGCGGTTTTAAACGTCATTAGAGAAAATTCAAGTCCTACTAAAGTAAAGGGTCTGGACGCGCAACAGCCAAATTTCTGTTGCTAAGTAAACTTCACTGTTTTAAAGTAGACTAATCAGCCTAAACACTCTGTTTATTTGTGTGCTTGCGGTAAAACAACACATAAATCAGTAGTTCTAACAAACATTGATGACAATCGCCACCATTTGAAAACTGTCGTTGCCCTATAGTATTTATTGTATAGCTTGACAAATCAAACTCCGACAGGCAGCCGGACCTTTTATTCTAGTGGGCCTCGAGAAAAGGAGACAGCGAACTGAGCGAACGTTCCATCAAAAAGTGACAAGCAATACGCCGCCCGCTCGTGTATTCATGTCATTCATACACACGCATTATTTGATTGTCTATCTTTATCACACAGGAATAAACTTTTGAATTAAGAAATTATACTGAAAATCGCTGAAAACAAAAGAGTGTTCCTTACTTTCCACATTATATTGTGAGTATATGAGACTATGGCGAGTCTCTTTATTTATATAACGTCATTGGTACCAGCTAGTATTTGTACATATAAATATACAGTATGTTTAAAGGTTAATATTAAAATTACACCTGTTCGGGCTCGCAAAGCTTTCGGATTACGGTACGTTAGATAGAAAAATGAAATGAAACGGCTGTTTGCTTAGGAAAATTATATTTAACCTCCGTTCATTATATTTAAAAATCGTTCTCCCTTACTATCATAGTGAGAAATATGATCTAAACCGTATTGGAAAGAGAAAACACCACACTATATATTCAAATCTAAAAGTTAACCACAAAATAGTTAAAATGTACAACTTTATAAAACCGAAGTATCCAATCGCAATTTGAAAAAAAAATTATGAAACTTTGTGAATTTAAAAAAAATTATTTTTACATGAAACGGTAGAAAAGTGAGGTGATAATGTTTATAATACATTTGTTTGATAAAATATCTGTACATTTTTATGTTTTTTTCATTACCAATAATTTTAGTTAGAAAAAACAGGATTAGCTATTTTTAAAGGCAGGGAAGGCAGGAGGGGGAGGGTAACAAAGAAGGTGGGAAGGGTGACGAGGGAGGGGGAAGGCGGGGAAGGTGGAAGGATAACGCTGGAGGGGAAGGGAACGCGGGAGGGAAACAGGGACGCATGGGAAAGCATGTGAATGGAGAAACAACTTATTTCTTTGAATATGGCATTGAAACGCATGCCGGTACCAACTAGTAAATAATAATAAAAGTGTATTTATTTTTTCCAGATGCTCAAAGTGCGCGTTGCGTTTTCCCAGCTTCAGCCGTCGCCGCCAGCACATGGTGCAGTTCCACGGCGAGGAGCGACTCCGCTATGCCTGCAAGCTCTGCCCCAACCGCTACACGCTCGCCAACAACCTGGCCGCGCACGTGCGCAACGCCCACCTGCACCAACGCCGCCACAAGTGCCAAATCTGCCAGAAAACCTTCTTCGTGCGCAGCACCCTGCTCACCCACATGCTGCGCCACTCGGGGGAAAAGAATCACGTGTGCGCGGTTTGCGGCAAGGCATTTGGACGTAAACACACGCTCAAAGAGCACGTTAAGATACATACTGGAGAGAAGTCGCACGTTTGCGTTAAGTGCGGTAAGGCTTTCACGCAGAAAGTCACGCTGCGAGCGCATATGGCTTGTCACGATAAGCCTAAAGTTGATGTTGACGAACAGTACAGATACATTTTGCGGCTGAAAGAAAGTTTCTAGATCGGTTGGTTGATTGAGCAGTTCAAAAGTATGATTTCCCACCATAGACAATACTGTCAAATAAAGGGCACTGAAGGGTGATTCTCAATCTTTTGTGTTATATTAGCTGAATAGATTACCCATAGATGGCACATGGCTGTCGATATTGCAGGGATTGAGACTTTAATAAATACTGTTGCAACCTCAAGGTCGAGACCCAAAATACTCCTACCGCCTGCTAAGTAAGTCATCAGAAGGGTGATTTGTGTTAAGTAAGCGTTATGAGACAAAGGCAAATTCCATCGGATGTCGGAAGGCATCTGCCTTGCGTTATCAGCTGTCAAATTTCTGCGATTTTCAATGGCTTGTCTATGCCTGTCGGATGTCAGTTAGTGTGGAATAATTACCTACTTACAATCCCGAATTACTATGATTGAACTGACCTTCGAACCCACGACGGATCTTGCTTTATATATCCCTACCAATGGGTTGCCCTATCCATATAAAAAAGGCTTCGAATGGTCCAAAATGTTCCAGAACATTCCACTTCATTAGAAGGTTCTGGAATGTTCCACAATGATCTGGTATGTTCCAGGATGTTCCCGAACATTCTATAACATTCCAGAATGTTCCGGGATGTAGTGGAAAGCTCTCGAAGACTGTCAAATGTTCTGGGCAAAACTTCCAGCCCTTATATCTTCAAAAGCAAGCCCTTCAGGTAAAAACTTGAACCTTCTTCATAGATGGGGGATAGGAGGGCTACTACACCATATAACTCCCTTGATCGTACCGGGACTAGTTTCTGAGTTTTAGCGGCACGCACACTTTTGTACATCTTTTATAGTATATATTGATATTATAACTACTTACATATAAGCTTAAAAGGCGTTCATAAATATCCGTTTGTTGTATTTCATAAATATCCGTTTATTGTATTTCATAAATATCCGTTTGTTGTATTATTTTGATGTTTGTACACGGTGATGTTCGATTTGAAAATCGTCCGCGATTAACATCTCTTTAATGAGGATTACGTGGCAAACGCGCCGTCATCTCTGGCGTTAGCGTAACTACTTAAGAGTTAGTGTCTTAACACAAGCGCAGTATTTAGCTCGTTAGCGCGATACGGAATATCGCATTTAAGGAAACCGTCAAAATGTGTCGCATACGGTCCATTTACCACGCGTTAGTCTGTCGCTTCATCCTTCAGGTCTAACATGTCAATCACTTATATTATCGAATCAATTTAATCTATTTCATGGGTTGTAGGAAATATATTTTTGAATATTAGTAACGCGGCATTATGTAAGACAATATAACAATTTTTTTATATTAATAAATCATTAACCTTTTCCCCGCGTTGAACTATTCCGTTTTTTCAATACCCATACGCGGTACATGTATATGTCATATTTCAAATACCTATCCATCCAATTTTATGTCAAATTACAGCATATTATGGCATGATTTATCATACTATATAAACAGATGAGATTATTATTTACAATTTGAAACCAAATCGTCGTCTGTAAACACTCCTAGATGTTTATAAAAAACAAAAAACGTAAAAAACGTACCCATATTATCTTAAAGACGGCGCCATTTATCCGCGTGCTTGTACTCAGGACACTGCGTTGATAGACACAAGTGGTACCCCAATCACTTATTATTATTAATTCGTATAAACAAGTTCTAAAACTTCTGATGACACTAACATTAATAAAATTTTTATGTAAATTCAAAATCACAGTTTCACAACATAAACAAACGTGTGCGAATACGCGCGATCTCGACAATAAATGTTATCGACGATTGTCCAATTGGTCAGTCGGAATCGCATGGATGCGCGTGCGCAAACTACTAGCGCCATCTGTGGAGTAAATTTTGAACTTTGCATTCAAAGGCACGAGGACACATTCACTTGATTATAGATGTTTTTTACGAAATACTATTTTACTTTTGAAATATGCCTGAAGATGTCAGCATCGTGATAGTTACACGAATTTCCTAGCGAGCGGGAAAAAATACTGTGACATAGTAGCGCTGTGATATCGGCAGTCGAAGTTAGCGTAACAAGGGCTGATACGGGCGCGTGTGAGGCATGGCTTTTTTAAAAATCTGCTTCATTTTTTAAAGTTTATTTTTTAATAAATCGTCAAAGACCGACGTGCTCCCAGATACGATTTATAAATTTTTATAATTATTTTTTTTTCTATGATACTAATTTATTTTCAATACTAAAAATCAATAATGCTTTACAAAATTCAGCATTTTCTGAAGACTTTTCTCCACTAGCTCCTATTTCAGCAAATTTTTTTCACTTTTGGGAACAAAGGTCTCACAGAAATCGTTGTATCTCACATACTATTAAATTTAATAAAAATATCTGATCGTAGAATCATTTCTGATGTAACCTGTTTGTATTAAATCATTAATTCAATGTTTGATACCCCTGATTTATTATATGTAATCTCTTTTCATACTCCAGGCAGGTCAGTCACTTGTGACTGTCTTGACAGTACCTACCATATTATTGTAGCAATTCTACATCAACATCCAAATATTACACTCCTATGTGACGGAATCAACAGCTTGGAAACAAATACGGCGATGTTGTTGATATATTTAGTATATCAATTTTAATATATAAGCATATCTTATTGAAGTTTTTTTCATCTAGTAGGGGAATATTTTGATAAATCGATTTAAATTGACTAACACATTAATAGTATTTTGTCGGCTGAAAGAAAAAAAAAAAACTATTTTGGATGTTTTATATTTTGTACCTACATACATACTGTAAGGATCAAATTCAATAATATTTTTGCTTTATATTTATTTTTGTGGAAGTGTTTTAAAAAGTAATTTCCTGCACTGTTTAGTAGTACAATTTCGTTAATCTATATAAATAAAAATGAATCGCCGAAATGTATGTACGCACATAACTTTCGAACTACTATACCAAATTTGATAATTCTTTTTTTTGTGTGTTTGGTACTGTCAGGACAAGGTTTGTATAAAACTTCTGGTGAGCTCTGGCATTATGAAATTTGTGTAAAAAAATTGTTATTGTTGGCACGCTAGCTGTTTGAAAACTGAATGTATGGAATGCAGGAGGGGGAAGGGGGAGGGGATCTCGGGTAGGGGGTTCACGGGAGGAGGGAGGGGAAACAGGGAGGGGGCAGGGGAACCTGGGAGGGGGAGGAGACCTGGGAAGGGGGAGGGCAACTCGGGAGGGGTGTTCGCGGGACGGGAGAAGGGGGGGAGTGGAGTGGGGAGAGGGAAGGTGGAGGAGACGGAGTGGAAACGCGAGAGGGGAAGGGGAGGCAGGATAAGAAGGGGAGGCGAAAGGGGAACGGGACGAATGGGATGGACACGCAGGGAGAAACAATTTCTTTATTAAATGGCATAGCAACGCATGCCGGGTACCAGCTAGTAGTGTTATATATATGCATGTAAAAGCCTAAACAGGCGTCAATAAATAAATAAATACTATCAGGTGAGAAATATGATCTAAACATTCTAAACGATTTTAGGAACAGAAAATACTACGCTTTATAATATACTAGCTGACCCGGCCACGCGTTGCTGTGGCTAATAAAACACAACGTCATCTACTGGATGGTTATCCAACCTTTATAACCGCCGCCGTCATTGAGTTTATCGCGAAGAGACAGACAGATGCCGCGGATGACTTTTATTTATAATACGTAGAGATGGTGTGAAAGATAATGTGCATGAAATGCTTGGGGTAACTAACGTACTTAAGTTAATAAGGATTAATACTGTATCAGTCTAAATAATAACTTTTCAATTAAGTACCGTAATGTACGTGAACATTCTTTTAGAAGATAGAATGGGTATAGTAAGCTATCCGTAAAAGATAGATATATGCCTTCGCGGACTTTTTTGTAGATCTATAAAAGAGTAATATCCCACCATGCATTGTTTTGTTATATTCCAAAAGGATTAGGCAGCGTTTTCGATGAAAGCTATCAGGCGGCTTGACTTTTTCCGACACTTCTAACAATTATCGTTATGTTTCAACCAATTTACACAAATCCTTGACAAATTACATACTTAAATCTTCCTCACGAAACACTCTATCTATTGGTGAAAACCGCATGAAAATCCATTCAGTAGAGTTTGAGTTTATCGCGAACAGACGGACAGACAGACAGACGACGCGGGAGACTTTAATTTATAATATGTAGAGCAGATCTAAAAGTTATCCACAGAAGAATTAAAATGTACACTTAATTGAACCTAAAGTTTCCGACCGCAATTAAAAAAAAAATTTTGAACTTTGTGAATTTTTTATTAATTATTTTTACATGAAATGACAAAAAGTGAGGTAACGATTATAATATGATATAATACATTTGTCTAATAAAAATATCTATGCGTTTTTTAATTTTTTTAGATTTAAAGTAATTTTAATTACATAAAACATAAGGTAAGCCATTTTTGAAACTTTTATATGTTTATTTTCAAAATTTTGTATTTAAAAAAATTACATGTTTATTTATATTCGTAATAGCAAATTAAAAGGCCTATTTCATCACCTTTCAAGGACAGTTTTTAGTTTTTGGATATGTTAAAAAAATATATGTTAAAAAAACATTCCATTTGTCGGAATTTTATTGCAAAGCTGATATATTTTAACCTTCTGATAGAATATGCCCGAGGCCTGAGGGGTTAACATCCTCTACTCGCTTCTTTTCCTTTCACTCTACTTTTAACTTCTGTTCCAAGTTTTACTTTGTCTCCATTGTTTTCTTCGACCATAGAATAAAGAATAACACAAAAAGTACCTTGTGGGTGTGTTTCGTGATTCAACTTTAGGCCCAATTTGGGACTATAATTCTGTACAAAACTGTGCTTTTAAATTTGTGATCTAAGATTTCAGACGAGTGCAAGTGAGACGTAACGCTGGGCAGTTAGGCTAAATGGGACATTTATTTCCATTCAAATTTGTATTGAAGGCACCACTAATGTTATAGTCTTTATTCAAAATAAACAGAAAAATTTACAATACGAAAATAAATACTTCAAAATGTATCTTTATTATTCTGCAGGCTTTTCTTCCTCTGTCTGTGGACTGATATCAGGTTCAGCGCTGGCTCCCACTTCTTCTGAATCTTTTGCTTTATCTTTAAGTTCTTCCTTTTCAACCTCTTTTTGCTTATTGTCATCCTTCACTTCTTCTGACTTTCCTTCGTCGACTACTGCAACAGCGGGTTCTTTTACTTCTTCCTCTATCTTATTTGCTTTGTCTTTTTCCTTTGCTTTGTCCATTCCATCACCTACCGTAACTGTTTCTTCTGTAGCTTTATCTTTCACTTCTTCTGCTACCGCTTTCTCTTTTTCCTTCACTTCATCCTTATCCGTTTCTTTGATGACTTTTTTTCCTCCTTCACCTTCAACAAAATCACCCTTTTCCTCTTCCAAAATCTGCCCTTCTCCCATGGCACCTTTGCCAACTTCTACAATTTCGCTTTTCAATTCTATAACCGAATCGCCTTGTGCTTTTTTATCAAGGTCTACATGATCTGATCTCTCCGTAGTTTCTTCTTCTACTTCCTCTGTATCTTCAAAGAAATCTTCAAAGTCATCTTCTTCTAAAGCTTCTTCCTGAATACACACACAAAGTTTGTCCATTTCTTCTTCTTGTTCTTTGCAAGGACAGGACACTGTCAAATCTTCTTCATCTTCCACTGAGCTGGTTTCATCGTAGATATCTCTTCCCGGTATTACAGTTTCTGAGCCGAACACTGCATCCATGATAATGCCGGGAGTGGCGGCCATCTTAAGGTTGCGCTGTGTGCGTTCTATCCTCTTGACAACCTCGGGTAGTATGGAGTCCATCACCAGTTCGGCTATGAGGTCCTCATCTTTCAGTGGATCCGTACTGAAAAATCAAGTTTTTTTACATTGAGACAACTTAATTAAACAAATTCTTGAAAACTAGAAGTCGCAATCAAGATATTTTTAATATATTTTTTTTACTTTAGTGCTAACTCCACCGAGGAGTATTTTATTTATATTTGGGGATGTTTGAAGGAATGAGTAAAACTGGATCTCGAAAAACTCATGTTGTTGAATGGAAGAACACAAAAGCCAAACACATAATTTTAGAGTAGGGTCATAAAAAGAATGTCAGTAATGAAGCAAAATGTAATCCAATTGTCTTCTCTACTGGCTCTCTTTCGCCATGATTAAAGACCATCATTCAGAATCGAAAATTTGAATGATGGTGACCATATCTAAATAGCCAGGCTTTACCTACATTCCTCTCCCTGCTACCTTAAGCCTCAAAACATGCCCCAATTTGTCATAGGTCGCTTCAAGTGGTTCGCTATGTTTGGTGACTTAGCGGGGATGCCCGGGTTCATGGGGTGTAGTGTTTCTAGGTCTTGGCGGCAGATGTGTTTGTCTACCTACTGCGTAGCGGGCCGGATCGGGAGGGGCTGGTTGAGGGAGACCTCTTGAACTCTCGAGCTGGACTCTCTCGACCCATCGCCTTGCACTGCAGTGGGAGATATGGATTCATACACTTCTGGACTCGCTGACCCCTAGATTCCTACCCAACCCTTATACCTTATCTTTTCCAGAACTTCCTCTCCTTCCTTTCCTTAAAAAGACCCTGCACACAGCATCTTCAAAGATGACAGGGTAATTATTTTCCTCAGAGCCTTGTGTGTGGGGTTAATGTAAAAAAAATCTCAATTCGGGGATGCCATAGTCCCACTGGCTCCAGATTGTTGGGAGCAGTTGAGACTTCCATTAAAAAAATGAAAAAAATGAGTATGTCCTTACTTTTCTATTTTTCTTTTGTCACTTTTTTGTCTTGGATTATTTATATGTTAATTAGATCAGGTCCCAAATTGCTACCTTGTGGAACTCCTGTTGAAATGCCTGTCGACCCTGTCGGCTTGTTGTTCAGCTCTGTGTTCTGCCTGTTCCTGCGCGTCTCTATTGGATACTTCTACGAACAGGTCATGTAGACGCACAGCTGCCGCCTGCTTTGTAGCCACAACTATCTGAAATTAATTTTTAATTTATTAATTGTTTGCAATATAGTTGTGAACAATGAATACTTGTAGCAAATGAATGAGTTTGTAAAGTATTTGGAAAGTATGGTCACAAGAGACGGAAAGGCTGATAGGGATATTGAAAGAAGGGTAAATGTAGGAAACTTTATTAATGAAAAACTGAATGTGGAAGTTCGCAATAAAAAGTTGCCCAAAGATGCAAAGCCAGCAGTCTACAATGGAGTGCTAATACCAACTCTGATGTATGGTAGTGAGGCATGGAACTGGCAGACACAGGATAAAATTAGACTGAATGCTGTAGAAATGAGATCTCTGATTCATGTGTGTGGTAAAACCATGTTTGACCGTTCGACAAATGTGGAGATCCAGAAATTAATCTGGTACTGGTGAACAGAGACAGGAGTGCAAAATGGCTATATGATACCGAAGTAAATGTTTGAAGAGATCAGGATGAAGATGTTACATGTTAAAAAGAATTTAGAAAATATAATTTGGTAAGTTTGGGAAGTGGAACAAACCTGTTCATACATCTCCTGGTGTTCTCTTCTCCTCCTCTCTTCTTGCTGTCTTCTTCCCGCTTCTGCCGCCTCTCGGCTTTGCCTCTCTGAAACTGCAATGCAACAATAAACACATTAGAATCGCGGCATCTTAACTCAATGGACGTTTTTGTCAAAGACACTATTTACCTAAGACCTTTTGTTTAGTTTTGAAATGATGATATGCACAGTTCCTACCTGGATTTAATTTATCCCGTGCCTACCCTCCCTAACTACATCACCTTACTGGAAAAAGCATTTTGAATTTGGAACAATAACAAGAGAAAAATACCAAATTCGAGTGCATTTGTTTCTGAAAAACAAAAGAAGAATTGGATCTACCTTGGAAGCAGCTTGTTGGTGTTGTTCGTGTTCATAATCTCGTTTTTGAACAAAATAGAAGGTTCTTGACCCTATCAAAAGTTCAATGTCGTTTTTTACTTATTTGTGTTGTTGTGGCGATAATTACCACGAGGTACCGCGGTGGAACTACATTTGTGATTGTGTTGTGTGCTCTCTCGCAGAGGTTCAGTGGTAAGTGATTGGTAATCCTTCTTCCTTGCATCCATTGTTTTTCCTTACACTTATTATCACCCAATTCCAGCAAATACCATTTCATTTCATTGTTAGTATTTACAGTACATTTTCAAGTGCATCTGAAATTGTAATTCGTAAGCAGTTTCGGATGCAATGCCTTTCAACTCAACACAATCGACTATCTGTTCAAGAAAGAATGTTTGTTCAATTTCACCAGAAGTGGGAACAATTCACTTGCATTAGATCTTTAGACTCCTGGGCCAGACAGGATGAAATAGGAATACAACTTACCAGCAGCGTTGACAAACTCCTTCTGCAGTTTCTCCTCCATGATGTGGTCAAGTTCCTTGTTGAGCAGGTCCAGCACGCGCCCTATAACCCTGTTGGAGATGTCGTGGAACCAGGTAGTCGTTTCCTGAGGCTGTGGACATAAAAACAACAATACGGCTCCATTATCACTAATACAGATTGGGGACATAGCAAACAAACCAAACAATGCAGTATTAACTGACTATACAGTTCAGGGACATTGCAATTAAAAAAAACAACCAAGTATCATTACATACCAATGGAACGGTTTGACAATAAAAATGTACAAATTATTGTTTTTTTTGGAGTCCCACAAGATTCTATCATGGTGCCACTTCTATTTTTATTATTTTTATTGGATATATTGTGAGGCTAAAGAGAGTAGGAAAGAGGAGGTGACGGGAAAGAGGAATGCTAGGAAGTAGATACCTGGCTATTCAGATCTGGTCAACAAATACAGCTAATGGTATTTCAAGCAATGTTCCGATTCCGAATAGAGGTCTTTCACTAGGGCTATACTGAGACTATCTTGCACCATATTTGATTTCCCAAAGTAAAAATTTGATAATAAAAAGTTCGAAGAGTCCCGCCTCTGATTTTGAAGAAAGCGGAGGGGGGAAGGGAATGGAGAAGAGGAAGGCTAGGAAGTACCTGATTATTCAGATCTGTTCACCAAACACGTCAAAATCCATGTCAAGCAATGTTTTGTTTCAGCATTTTGGTATTTCACCAGTCTTGCAATGTAAACAAACATACAGTGAGGTATTTTAAAAACAAATTCTTTTCAAACCAATGAAAAGCTTGCTTGGCATGTGAAGTGAAGTTGGCATGTTGTTCATACCTTTCTATGTTCGGGCTCTGACATCTTGGGTAGTTGTAGCTCACTGATCAACTCTGCATTCCTCGCCAGGCCCTCGTAGATCTATGGACGAAAGACAAAATATTAAATTAATTCATTACAAATTTCAATTTGTTAAAAAAATTGTAGCAATTGAGGTGGCTTGATCACGCACTTAGAAGAATTCTGGAAGACTGAATCCCACTGAAAATATCGAGCACAAATCCAGAGTACTGCCAATCATAAACAAAAAGACAGCTA
The DNA here is from genome assembly GCA_929108145.2 of Limnephilus rhombicus. Classification (NCBI taxonomy): domain Eukaryota; kingdom Metazoa; phylum Arthropoda; class Insecta; order Trichoptera; family Limnephilidae; genus Limnephilus; species Limnephilus rhombicus. The sequence goes on along the minus strand of OV815290.1, from coordinate 19,800,344 downwards.
GGAATTTGCAAAGATCACATTCTGATGAAATTTTTATTATAATAGGCGAAAGGTCTGTATATTAGAATGAGTTTAGCAAATTCTTAGCTGTCTTTTCCGCAACCACAGGCAAGGTTAGAGAAATCAACTCCAGAGGCTGTGCGAGGAGAGGTTGGGTCTGTTACGGATGCAGGCCGCTGAAGTAACGCAGGACAAGGACAGCTGGGGGCATCTTGACAAGGCAATGGGTCCCGATCCGCATAGGACAAGGAAAGAAGATGTGAGGAGATGTTAAAGATGTTAAGAACGTAATAAAAGGAATTTGTTTTAATTCGAAAAGCCATTGGAAGTAGAAACATGTTTTTACATTTGTTTAAATTAATGTTTTTTTCTGTCAAGGTGCTGGTAAATAAGCAAAATAAATTGCCTATTATTGTCTTGTCTTAACAGGAAAGGTGTTGGTTATTCACATTCTTATGTCTCGTCAAGATTTTCATAATGCATAAGACCTATTCACAACACAAAAAATGATCTCCTGCAATAATTCTACCAAAGTTAGGTAACTTGGAGCAAAATTGTGAAATTATTTATTGATATTAATACCTTTCTAAATTTTGACAGTTTTGGTAGAGGGCAGACGACGAACAGAGACGCAAACTATATAACAGCGGGAGAAGGAAATAGATTTATTCCGACAATAAATATTTTCGTAATATCGGTAGTCTAACAACAACACACTAACACTGGTCTAGCGAACTCGCAGTTTGTCGAAAATAATAGGCAATTCACGACAATCTTGCCAGACAATACGGAAATCTTCTAGACAATACCTTGCCAGTAAAAAATTGCTGTAAAAAGAGAAAATATAACGTAAGTGCTAAATTGTAGAAATGGCCGCAGGGAGCTCATCCTCCGAGGATTTGTTTCAGCTTTTAAAATTTTATTGCACACATAAGTCATATTATTAGATGAGGCTATTTGCGTACGTGTTTTAAAGGCTTAATAGAAGGATCCCACAATCATTAAGACATTTTTTTATTTCTCTACAATGGAATGTTATAGAATAGTTTCACTGAGGAAGGAGGAAACACAAAGGCAGGCAAATCGTTCCACAGCCGAGCTGTTGAACCAAAACTTCCAAGATGTGATCTAGGAGGTTTTGGTTGAACACAAGACGAGTCGAAGAAGTAACCCGTTCTCATGTGACAAATGTCACCGTGTACATATATTGGGCACGAAGGGATCAATGACGCTAGTTCCTCGGAACATCTTCCATTGAAATGCCGGTAGAACAAGGATAGCATTCCTACCCGACGCCGGTGCTCTAAAGATTGCAATCCGCTTGTTCCAGTTGGCACCAGATCAGAGGTGACTGCTAAATTCAACCGAGGGGTGCACTTGTTATTTATACAGGGTTAGCAGTTGTGTACTATTAAAGTATCTGCGGGCCCTGTACAGTATGCCCAGTTTTTGAGAGGCTAACTTAACTCTGGCTTTCCTCGATGGAGTTCCCGTACCTGAGCTGGTCACTAAGAGTTACACCAAACACATCAATGGAGGGCTTGTTCGGAAGATTGCTTCCATTGAAGGAGACTAGATTAAGATAACTGGACGGATTAATATTCTAGTTTTGTTTGTTTGTCACCTTGGTCTGTGCTGCCCTGCCCTTGAGCAGTGCGAGCAGCGCGTCGGCCGCCATCTCTCTGTCTCGCTCCCTCTGCCTGGCGGGGACTGCCAGACACTCTCCGGAGCCACTGCCGACCTCCACACTGCGGCGCGTGATCCAGTCAGCCTCGTCATCCTCGTCACTCTCAGCTGCACGGGCTGCTGCAGCGTCTGAAATTACGACATTTTCATTTTATTTAGATGGTCTGCATGGGTCCAAGATGTACATATACAGGGTGTAACAGGACGTATCCGAGGGATTTTAACCAGCAATTCCTGAGCATATTTGGAGTAAAAAATGTGAATGAAATTTTGATCTCCGGTGACTTTTTTTACGACATTTTTATTTTTATTTTTTTTTCTTTAAATTCAAACAAAAAAAAAATTCTTCCGCTTGTTGTCATTGGTCACTCAGCCGAGTAACCGACCAACCCCTCAACCCAACTCCAACTGTCCAACACCTACCATTTTTTAATGTTATTGTAGAAAAAATAAATAAAAAAAACATCAAAAATATCACCGGACCCAAAATTTCATCTACATTTTTTTCTCCAAATATGCTCAGGAATCGATGGTTAAAATCCCTCGGGTACGTCCTATTACACCCTGTATATTAAGGAAGCTACAAGTAAAAAAATGTGTATTTTCTTATTTAAGCGCCCTTGAGGTGATTTTTCACAAAAACAGCGCTCTATAAATTATCCAATTATTATTATTATTATTTTGCCTTATATCATCATGAATATATGAAATAGGCATTGTATCGTGACGTCGATTGGGTTCGTAGCATATTTTGTTCCTTCGGCCAGTGAATCGGCAGAATTCTGACTAAAGAATTCGCACAGTCAATAGTACCTACAAGGGTGACGCGCCGAGAGGTAATCGCCAGTCCGTCGTCAGCATCGTACCTATCATGATTTTAGTATGACGCGCAAGTGAACAAAATCATTACTTCACGTCACGTGCCTATGTTAATCCGATTGTAATTTGCGACATGAAGCCGAACCCGTCTAGTCGTTCTTTACGTTTGCTTCATGTTATTTCATTGACTGCTGGACTCAATCATCCTATCGCTGTTTGTGACTGAAGCATCAAAGTTGTTAATCGTGGGCCTTTGGTTCAAACGTAAACTTTGCGAGTGTCTGCACCAAAGAAATAACCGTATCTAGGAAGATGCAGTACTTGTAATAAGTACTTACCTATTTGTTTGCGTAATACCGTTTTTATTTAGTTGGGGCAGACAGACTTACATCGATACCCATAGGCTTTATCGCATAGAGTGGCCCTCATCGCACAGGCATAAAAAATCGCTCGCCAAACGGAGTTTAGAAACGTTCGATTTCTAGGGAAAAAGTAGTTTTTATTTATTTTGTGAATAATTAGCCAGAGCAAACCTTTCAAGTCCTGCGTCAGCTCTTCGAGGCATTGGTCATTCCTTCTGGACATCTTATCGCAGATGCCTTCCTTCAGACCTCCCGGACGGTTGAGATCCACCATTTGGGGATTCAGTTCTGAAAACAAAATATATTTCATCCACTGGAGCGATTTTGGTCGAAAAATGGACCACTTCTATTTTTCTGCGGTACAAAAATGGACTACATTTTCCTACCACTCGAAAAACATTTATTGTCATTATTTAAAACATTTCCTTGGCCAGCCATTTCTTTTAAAACGAAGCTAGTGAAATGCTTTATCTATTATGACCATAGATGTCGCAAATCCGAACTTCGTAGACTATTTTAGAACGATGTTAAAAATAAATATTTAAAATATTTTTTCCAGCCGAATTTTTGATCAACTGTTTATGGATAAAATTAAGTCCTTTTTCCATAGATATGCATTTTTCATTATCAAGTATAACGCAGACAACATACAGAAATCGAAAATATTCTATGTTGATTCGAATAAGTATCCCTCACGGCAGTTTCAAGTGAAAAATGTAGGATTCGCGTCATTATAAATTTAACGATTTTTTAATATTTTTTTTATAAATCCTACAAATATGTGATAAACAGTAAAATACAGGTTAATTCATTGGCATTAAAGCACTATAATAAGTTTTTATGTCTCCATGTTAAAATTCAAAGGTATGATTTTTTTAATGTTGGCAGAAAATTAAAAAAATTACCTTCTGGGAAATCTCGAGCAATCGAGGCAAATTAATTTATTTCGCATGATCGCTCCAGTGGTTAGAGTGTTATTGCCATATGAATGGAATAAAGGTAAGCAGGTACTTCATTTTCTTTTACCGGGTTAAAATTCTTATCCATATTTTCCAAAACTACTATCCTTGATATAGGTAACATACACAGCTAAAAGATCATCGCACGCCCAATAACGCATACAATCCCATATAGACCCGCCCAGGGCTGGGCAGTATTTGAATTACTTGTAATTGAAATACGTATTTGAAATACAAATACGTATTTTGTATTTGTATTTCAATTACTTCCTAAAAATGTATTTTGTAATTGGTATTTCAATTACCTGATGCTGAGGTATTTTGTAATTTGTATTTCAAATACTTATGGCTTAAAAATACATTTTCAAATACATTTAGCGACCTTAATAATGATAATGAAAAATAAACTGACATAGATAATACATAGACTAAAAACGCTAGAATCCAGAGCAATATATTAGGTATGTTAATATTTAGAGTTGGCAACACGTCCTGTGCTATAATGGCACTTTTATTGTACATTTTTATGTCATAGTATTAGATCAAGAACTACATCAATTTCAGTATAGCGCACCTAAAGTGAAATAACACAAAACTGCGCTATACAAATGACGTGTTATTATAATAATAATAATTATTATCTAACACCTGGGTCCTATACCATAAAACTTTACAAGTGGAGCGGAGATGATGACTATTTTCCTCAGGGCCTCCTGTGTGGATTTAAGTTAAAAAAATAGATGAGATGTGTCTTTTGAGCTATATGATTGGTCAATTTTTGAATGTCTCTGTTTCACTCTGCTCAACTTTGCTTCTATGGAAACGCACCATTAGATAAGGGTACTTACGACAATTTATTATAACCAAAGGTTCTACCAAAACCAAATGTATTTTATATTTTGTAATTTGTATTTTGTATTTGAAATAAAAAAAATGGTTAAAATACTGTATTTTGTAGGTTGTATTTCAAATACACGACTTGAAAGTATTTTGTAATTGGAATTTAAATACATGTGAAAAAGTATTTTGTAATTTGTATTTTAATTACAGCAAAGCATGTATTTTGCCCAGCCCTGGACCCGCCACACCTAAGCAGATGATGTGCTCGAAGCTCAAAGTTAATCCGTCGTGGCCTGCCGTAACCGCTCCTGACGCGATGTGCGAAAAGTTATGTGACCCCCTCTCCACCGTTAACAGGAGAGGGGGTCAGATAAGTTATGAAAAAGGCTCTTAACCACTTGAGCAACAGTGCAATTTAAAACTTTTTTCTCCAATTGCTCAAGATTTTTTTCCACCCAAATTAAAAAAATCGTACCTTCGAATTTTAATATAGCGACATACAAACTGAATATAGTTCTATACAGCCAATGAATTCACCTATCTTTTTCCGATTATCACATATTCTTAGAATTTATAAAAAAAATGTTATAAAATCGTAAACTTCTACTTAATTACTTACAAATAAGAGAAAATTTGCCAAAATTGACAGCAAAGCAATCCTAGGTATTTTAAATAGTACCATGTTGTGGCCAAAAGCGCTCCAGTTGTTAAGCATTATAATGTGTATTCATTTATATGTATTAAACTTCAAAATTTGTGTCATTGGTCGTTGAATTATTTTGAGTTTTTTGAGCTTACGTACAACACTAAGATATATTCGGACTATCTATAACAGTGGTGCCCAACTGGTATTGCTCCAAGGGCTATTTTGAAAATCCCGATACGCCACGCGGGCACCGCAGAATGAATAGAAAAACATAAGTTATATAAAGAAAACCTCATTATACAATTACTCCACTTTTTATTTATTATATTAACACTTACTACACTTCAAACAGAATAGACCGGAACAGCAAAAAACTAATGCGATACTTGGCTGTCCATATTTTCAGAAAGCTTCTTAAAGTCTGGTTGGTAATCTTCTGTGTAACCCAAAATCATACAATTTTTGACGTGTTCGTTAGTTAACATACTTCTGTATTTGGTTTTAATTACTTTTAGTTGAGAAAAAGCGCGTTCACATAGATAGGTTGACCCAAAAAATGCTTTAAAGATGAGAGCAAAGTTACGTATGTTTTTGTATTTAACAGGGTCCATGATCTTGAAAACTTCGTCGCTTTTATTATCTCTACTTTTAAGGATGATATCACTGCGAAGAGTGCGAAGTATAATAATTTCTAATTCAGCTTCCGCTTTATTAACGAAGCAATAGGTTTCCATCAATGAAGCTAGTTGTGAAACATCGCTTTCGAAAAATGGATTTTTGACAAAAATAAACAAAGGTTCCATACAGAAAATGTTGTCAAAACGCCTTTCGAATTCCGATTTTGACTGGTGAAACAACTCCAAATGTTTAGCTGGGTTATACTCCGCAAGATATTCAGCGTCCAAAATGAGAGTAAACGAAGGAAAATGTTGAAATTTTTTCTCCTCGAACTGCCTCTTCCATAGATCGATTTTTTTTACGAAAGCTGAAATTGCGCTCATCATGTCTGATATGTGTTTTTCTTTTCGTTGTAGTGTTTCGTTGAGTTTATTTAGTTTCCAAGTTACATCAGTTAGAAATGCCAAGTCGGCCAGCCATACTTTATCATAGAGTTTTGCTTCATAGCTATCTTTAGATTGCAAAAATATTTTGATTTCTGTCATCAAACCAACAAATCCTGCCAGCACTTTACCACGACTGAGCCACCTTACTTCAGTGAAGTAGATCAAATCACCATGTTCACTGTCTAATTCATCAAGCAAATCTTTGAAAAGACGATGGTTCAATGCTCGTCCACGTATGAAATTCACAATTCAAACTACTAAGCTCATAACATGGCCAAGGTTAAGTTTTTTGGCAATCAAATTTTCCTGGTGTATAACAGAGTGATAGGAATTAAATTTAGGAAAATCTTCATTCTTTTCACACAGACCAACAAATCCAACATATCTGCGATCATAGCAGGTGCTCCGTCGGTAGTCATGGCTACCAGTTACTGTATTGGTATGTTCTTAATGATCTTTTTATTGAGTCAAATATGTCTAATTCTTATCCTGGTATAAAAGTTACCAACGTCAAATTAGTGAACAATGCTTCTTTAACAGAAAGGTCAGAAAATACCATTCTGATGAACATCAAAAGCTGTGGTGAGTCAGTAATAATGTCCGTCGACTCGTCCATTTGCCATGCAAAAAACTCTCACTTAGCCAAGTCATTAGTCAAAGACGTCATTTGCTATTTCATCAACTCGTCGTGTTACCTACTAACGACTAAATTAAATAATCAATAACGATTTTGTTATTGATTATTTAATTTATTTCACCAATATTGTTCGCGGGCGCCTAGAAAACAGGCCGCGAGCTAACAGGTGCCCGCGAACTACCGGTTGGGCACCACTGATCTATAATATAACAATGAATCGCTGAATGTGTTGCTAAGCGCATAACTTTCGAACGACTGCACCAAATTGGATAATTCTTTTTTTTGTGTGTTCGTTATTGTCAGGACGAGGTTTTTATAAAACTTCAGGTGAGCTCTGGCATTATGAAATTTGTATAAAAAAATTGCTATTGGTGGCACGCGAGGAAGCGGCTATTGCTATGGAAAGCGGGAGGGAGGGAAAGATGGGGGAGGGGGAGGGGAACCTTGGAGGGGGGAGGGGGACCTAGGAGGGGGTAGGGGAACTCGGGAGGGGGGTTCGCGCGACGGAGAGGGAAGGTGGAGGTGACGGAGTGGGAACGCGAGAGGGGAAGAGGACGCAGGAGAAGAAGGGGAACGGGACGAATGGGAAAGGACACTCAGGGAGAAACAATTTCTTCATTAAATGGCATAGCAATGCATGCTGGGTACTAGCTAGTATATACGTATTAATAGGTGCTTACCAACGTCACACGGCAGATAATCCATGTCCAGGGTGATTCTGAGCGGGCGACGGACCAGTGTGGACGGGCAGCGCTGTTCCTTGTGAGCACTGCCTCGCCCGTATCGCCGTGAGTGCTTCAACTCCAATTTCCTCAGCTCTAAAGGGAACAGGACAAAGTTTCAAGAGTCAAGAAGTAGGTATACAACACTTGACATTCCTATATATAATAGTTCCTACCCGTGGCACTAACCTACTAAATATTTCTTGGCAGTGTTCGGAATGAACCACATGAGGTTCAGAAGGGATGTATCATAGAATAAAGAAAAAATAATGTTTTGTGGGCGCGTTTCGTGATCAAATTCTGTACCCGAGAAGCAAACGGATGCAAGTATAAAATTTGAAGAAATGAATTTTTGATGCAGACTTCAAGTAAATTATCATGTTATCAGTGGCAGAAAGATATAAATCCTATCATGAAGAAATATATCATTTTCAAAAATGTATACGGATGCAACTATCTTTGAAGCAACAACTATCTTAGAAGCGGAAAGATGTACATGGACTTGCATATTTATGATTTTGAGTATTATGACTCAAATCCATTTGCATCCTTCTGCCTATAACATTACTACGCTTTCTATGGAAGTAAATAATTTTCAAACATCGATCCTTTCATAATACACCATGTCATAATAAAATATTCCACTTAATTTTGAAGCAGAAGGACTCAAGTCAATGTTTTTTTAACCCTTCGAATAATAAGAAAATAATTTTCTGTCAACTTTTGCCTGTCAAGGTTTGCGCGCAAAATTCCTGGTTCATCCCATGCATTTTAAATGTTCCTATTTATTTTATTTTTTTTTAAACGCTTTTGCAAAACAAAAATTGTTCTAAAATTTAGATAAAATAATCTTTCCGATGTGTTTAATAGAAATCAACATTTTTGTTTCTAAATATTAAAATTTTAATATTGGAAATGTAAATTGGCTAAAAAATGCATACCTGCGAATATTTGGATTAAAGTAATTAAAATAGAATAAATCCAAAATTTTAAATACAGATTCCTTTTCTAAACAAAATTTGTAATAAAACTGTCACCTCACTTTTTATCACTTTCATACAATTTTATTTTAAAATTAAATGTGTGATACGTCACAAATTGGCGCAAAATTAAACCATCACTTTTGATCAGGTTTGTAAAATATCTGAACATCCTAGCTCCGATAAATCTAAGACAATGAGAAGCATTATTTCATTCCGTTTCTACCATAAAAGAAATCACAAATATTCGCATGACAGGAGGAGAGATATATAACTTTTAATAATGCACATTCGCTCTGGGACAATTTGGGTCTCCTGTTATTATCAGTAATACTCTCTCTAGACGTTAGTAAGGCGTTCGACAAAGTCTGGCATAACGGCCTCATATATAAAATGTACTGTCTAGGGTATCCACTTAGAATCATCCAACTTATAAATAGTTTCCTGAGAAATCGTTCATTTAAAGTAAAAATAGATAATATTTTCTCCACTACTCGTCCCCTGTCAGCTGGGGTCCCGCAAGGCAGCCAACTCTCCCCGTCTTTATACAACATTTATTCGAGTGACATTCCTAAACCAATAGATCACAATATCATAATAACCCAATTCGCTGATGACACAAACATCATCTCGAGTTCAACTGTCGAGGCCACTGCTACACGCCGCGTACAGAAACAAGCCACTCTTACAGAAAAGTGGTGTAAAAAGTGGAGAATCTCTATCAATCCGACCAAAAGTGTCGCGACCGTGTTCCACAAAACACGGCCTAAACGGCCCCCTTTCATTAAACTGTTTGGGAAAAATGTTCCATGGGAATCATTATTAAAATACCTCGGTGTCACTCTAGATTATAAACTAACTTGGAAAAAACATATAGAAGGAAAAAGAAAAGCTGCAAATCGTTATCTATCATCCCTATATCCCATGATGTGTAGAAATAGCCGTCTATCTACAGACAATAAATTACTGCTTTATAAGACAACCATCAGATCATGTTTTTCATACGGTTGCCCAATCTGGGGTTATGCAAGCAAAAACCCATATTGATAAACTTCAAGTCTTTCAAAATAAATGCATTAGACTCGCCTTAAATGCACCTCACTGGAGTAGAATATCTACTCTCCACAATGAATCCAACGTCCCGTTGGTTAAAGACCTTATCTTTGCACAGGCTACTAGGTTTTTCGCTGGCCTAGATAGTCACTCTAATCCCACTATAAACTCTCTCGCTAAATACAGTGAGAATGAACACTTTAAATATAAAAAACCCAAATCTGTCTTACGTAGAGATTAATAATTTACGTATAGAATATTCCTGCATAAAGCCGCAGTAAAATAAAATTTTCATTTCTCGAAAACGCATTAACATTAAAAACCATGTAAAGCATCATTAGATAATCCTTTTATAAATATGTTAGAGCAAGTAAACTTCGGTTTAGGTACTCTGAAAAATAAATAAATCCAAAGTCCAAAGTCCTGTTATTATAACGGCATATGATGTTTTGCGACAACTCGGGTCTCCTGTGATTAGACGGGTTAAACAATATTTTTAAAGGCACATATAAAATATTTCGTTTTTTTGCTCGTTTTTGAAACAAAGCTAATTGATTTAATAATTACTAATTAATTTAATAATTATCTATCAGCACGGATATCCGAAGAAGTTATGAGACCATAGTTACAGAAAAAAATGTTTTTTGGCTCTCCTGAACATTTACCTTTTTGGACTTGCATACAGAATTATAGGCCTGATTTCGGCCAATAATTCTATCTAAAACTGTGTTTCACTATGATTCAAATGAAATTCAAATGGGTTGGCGATATTATACAAGGTAAAGGGATTTTTTGTTTTTTTTTTATTATTTATTATTTTTGGCAATTTCTGATTAAAAGTACATATAAAGTTACATAGTTACACAAGGTTTTAACAAAGAAACAAAAAATTGCCTTTCCTCACCATAAAGATACAATGCTCTTGTGTTTGGTGAGGGAATTCTAGCTCAATTAGTAAATTAAAAGATCGTGTAAGTTAGTAATAAGGGAAAGTACCCATACTACGTGACACACTTTTTGCAATTTTCTACCCCCCCCCCCCCTGGTGACCACGTGTAGTATATTCCAAGACCCCCCCCCTCCCCCTACAGTTTTCACGTAGTATTTCATAAATATGGTTTCGAATCATTTTTTGCTAACAAAAAATAAAAAATGCATTACTTGGCTTATATTTGTCTTTATTAATACGGCGCTTGCTGCGTGACAGCAAGAGTGCATGCATTACAAGTGGAAAAAATATTATCAAGATAAAACTTATGTCAAAATATATTGAAATTGGAACGTAATTTATGGAAACGAAAGTCTTATTATTTTTATAAACATTTTTCATCTCAATCATCTTCAACAAACACGTTCCCTGAACTTTTTCACTTATTTGAATGTACGAGGGTGGGTTTTTAAGTTTGCGGATTGGGTAAGGAGTATAAATAAAAACCAAAATTATTTTTCCTTTTCAACATATTCACCTACTACCCTAATACATTTTTCCGATCTTTAAATTAACTTAAAGGAACTTTATAACAGCGCGGAACTCAATTTTCTCCACATTTCACAATTTCTTCCCGATTGAAGTGTTTGGTCGTTACGATATTATAACCTAATTACGATAAAACCCGGTGTTTATCCTAAAAATGAGTTGTTCAATTAGTACCTAATTCAGCGGTACTCCTATTAATCACTTACCTTCCCATTCCGCGAACTTAAAAACCTCCCCTCGTAGCTCGAAAAAAAACGCGAGATTTCTAGATTGACTACGTGATAAAAACCTAAGCCCCCCCCCCCCGTTGTGACCAAGCGTGGTATTTCGATGACCCCCCCCCCTGAACAGGTCACGTAGTATGGGTACGTTCCCTAACGGCTATTGTAAATAATAAGTAAGGTTGGAAAAGCATGTAAAAATTTAAAAATAAAAATCATTATAAGTTTAAAAAATCATAAGGGGGCGTTCAAGTATTACATAACGCAATTTTTGAAGATTTTTGACTCCCCCCATGTAACGCGCCGTAACGTTTTTCCGTACCACCCCCCCCTCCCCCCCCCTAAACGTTACGTAACGCCCAATTGACAATTTTTACCTGAAAATCACAATTAAGTTGCGCAAAGTACTAGAAAGTCGCTTAAATACCTTTTTTCTTGTTTTGATCGCGTTTGCGGTAATAAATAAAACAAGAGATTTCGAGAACGAAAAGGATTGCCAACTTGGAAGATTTTAATTCCCTAGTTTTTTTTATCTTAGTAAAAAAAACATGTTACGTAACGCGTTGCTCGAACCCCCCCTCCCCCACCCCTCGTAATGCACAGTAACGTTTCACAAGACCCCCCCCCCAAGTGCGTTACGTAATACTTGAACGGCGCCTAATATAAATTAAAAAATCATTATAAATTAATGAATCATGTAAGTTAGTAACAAAAATTATTGTAATTAGTAAGTAAAGGATATGTAAGAAAGAACGCAAGATATATACAATAGTAGACTTAAAGATAGACAAAATTAAAAATGATAAAGAAAGAAGGAATGAACGATTTATAAAATAGCAGACTTTAAGATGAAATTAAGAAAAGATTTTGAACCCACCCCTCTCCTTAGCCCGTTTGATGTCTTGCACCTTTCTGTGAAGGTTGCGCGCCCCCTGCTGCCAGCGGCGCCCCCCGAGCCCCCTGTCCGCCACGGCCACCACCCTCGGGCCCAACATCTGCTCCTGCAGCAGCAGGACGGACTCCAACTCCTGGAAAGCACATAAAATGGTTCCTCTACTAAACAGGACACTAAAACAGTGACAAAACAGAAATTTGAAGAGAATTGAAGAAAAATATCAAACAAACAACACACCTCTTCTGCATTACACACAAAGGTTCCACAATAAAATAGAATACGGTTAAAAATTAGGTTAGGTTAGAGAATATGGTAAAAATTAGGTTAGGTTAGATTGTAAAATAGCTATCTCTTTCAATATTCCATCTCGTCACCCATCTCTCTTGCGCACATCACCTAACCTAACCTACAAAAACGATAATTTCATGAAAAAACAGAAAAATGACAAAACAGAACACAATAAAACATTAGGTTACGTTAGTTTAAGTTATGTTGAGCCGCACTTTGCTGACCTCTGCTCTAGGGTAAGGCTCATGACTCACAATCTGAAGGTAGCGGGATCGAATACCGGCGTGGGCAAATAAATTTTATTTGATTAATTGTTATTTCACAATTAATTAATTTCAAATAATTTATAGTATATTTTCGGCACGTTCCAGAGTGGAAAATACTCTCAGTATCGCCCTGATGTAAGACCACCATTCAGAATTGAAACGTTGCTTGAAATGTGTTTGGTGATCAGATCTGAATAGCCAGATACTTCCCCACCTTCCTCTTCCCCATCTCCTTCCCCTCCCTGCTACCTTCAGCCTCACAACATACCCCAATTGGGGAAGCCATAGTCTTACTGGCACCAGACGGGAGCAGCTGGGACTCTTGTGAGGTATTCATTTATAAAAATAAAAAAAAACACAATGGTTCAATGGAACATGGTAAACAAGCAATTAAGGTTAGGTTAGGTTCTATATAGCTGCTAAATTCAATAATCAATCCTGTCACTCATCTCTCTTACCCGCATTATAACATTACATTATCCCCCATCGGGACGGAGACTCTCACCTTTTCTCTGAATTTGCGGTCGAACTCCTCTAGTGCCCCGAGCGTGCGCGCGTCCATGACCCGCTGTAGCCACGCACGACGCACGCGCTGCCTCTGCACAGCGCGCACTGCGCCCCAGTGCACCGCCACCTCTGGGGGCCCTGAACAACATAAACAATAACATTGATTGTCTCCTAACTTGACCGTTTTGCATTTCGTCTGTCGGTGCATTTGATTTTACGCTCTGTTTCTGATTCAAGATGGCGACTGTTTTAGTGGTTCAGTAAACATTCTTTTTCCAAATGTGAAATCGTCACGTTTATTTGGATTTTTTGTTTTCAATATCAAAAGTGGAAATTTGAAATGCTAAATGACAATAAATCCAAAAATGGATTAAACATGTCATTTTTCTCCATTTTTTTTTTCTTTCGTCCTGCATCGTCAAAATATTTCTAGAAAAATAAGTGCATCTTTTATGACATGCATTTTTAATTTTCCTGACTGCAGTATTTAGACAACAGTTCTCCAACTCGTCTTAGGAAGAGATTATTTCCTTGGAAAGAATAAAGTTCTTTTATGTGAATCTGGGATGTATTTATTACTTCGCGTGTGCAAGTGGTGACCATGATAGTTGACCTATCTGGAAACTGGCTAAATGGAATCTAAATCGAATGAGCTCCTGTAGACTGCGCCCGGGCCCTTGGCCCCCCTGGTGCCCAAACTCTGAACTAGACTAACTGCCATCTAGCGGACTTTCGGGACAGCTCTTAGCACTGCCCTCTATGTGACAAACTCGGAAGCTTTTAGACATACCACACTGACTTTCACTAATGTGAGCAGTTTAATGAATATGCACGATGACTAACCAAACTTGATGTCCTGTAGAAGCATGATTTCTGGAATCTCCTGACACCTCCTGTGAATACGGCCGTCTGGTTGGTACGGATCTGTTTGCGCAGAAGATTCCCTTGAAAATAATAAATATAGATTCACATTAGAAACATATTAATTATAATAATTTTTTTATAATAAGAAATACAAACATTCGCGGGTTACAAATAACCTGACAATAATTTTAAAATCTCCTACTGCCATCATAGTAAACGGAAATTGCTTGCATCGTGATGGAGGACTAAACCAGCTGAGGAAATGAAAACACGACTCCTGGGTGCTAGAAGTTCTTATAAGGAAAAAAGGTATGAGTGGTGGGTAGGAATCTAGGAGTCATACGAATGTGACGGATGTATGATGTATGAATCCATCCATCCATCCCTGCGGTGTAAAGCAATGGGTGGGGAGAGACTAATTGGAGAGGCCTCTGCCAATCTGCTGGTGGGTAGGTACAAGACTTGGACACACCCCTTCCGATGATTCTGGGCATCCCTGCTAAGTCACCAAACGTAGCAAACCTGTGAGGGGTGACCTATGGCGGAGGTTGTGGTTGATTACAGTTCACTTAAGTGCTACAAAATGATCTGACAATATTTGATTTCTTCCTATTCCAATCAACCATGCAATACTATATCTTTTGTCGATTCCAGACGTAATCCCCTGTCAAATTTGTGTGATTGTCTATGTCTTGCAATTGCATTTTTCAACTGGTTTGAAAAAAAAATGAAGTGTAATTCCCATAACCCGTGCCTAAAAGTGCGGCGGTTAGTGGAATAATTAATGTATTTCGTCCCCAAATATTCAATTATTCTGTATGTGTATGCTGTTTCATTAGCTTTGTCTTAAATAGTTTCTTAATTTGGGAAAACTAAGTAATTCACGCATATTTAGATTGAAACGAAACTTGCAAATGTCAAATGCATGCTATTTTCACAACTTTAAAATTATATGTGTCTTGTCTCAAAACCAATATTTACGACAAGCGAAAAAAACGACAAATTATCCGGCTCGAAGGACCAAAAATGCTATGACCAATATCGTGTCGCGAGAAGGGATGTGGACTGTAAATCTAATTTTATGAAAACTATTTTTAAATTTATACATGATTTTTTAAACTACTTTTTTTTACCTACCTATTATTTACAATAGCCATTATTACTAACTTACACGATCTTTTAATTTACTAATTGAGTTAGAATTCCCTCACCAAACACAAGAGCATTGTCTCTTTATGGTGAGGAAAGGCAATTTTTTATTTCTTTGTTAAAACCTTATGTAACTGTGTAACTGATGTAACTTTATATGTATTTTTAATCAGCATTGCCAAAAAAAAGACAATAGACGGCGCTTATTAAACTCAATCACAGGAAATGGCAAATGGAAGGAGAAAGTCCCTACCTTTGATGGATTCATCTGCTGTTCTGATCCGATCTTGATGCTGGCTGCTCCCCACGATAACAGCACAACTAAAGGTCACAATTACCGACACTTTTTTGGTACATTACTAGTATTTTTACGATTATTAGCGAGATTTCAATAACGCTATGTAAATGATATTTTTAATTCATTTTATGTAGGTAATTTTAAAATTTGTGCAATATTGTAGATGTGTTCCACGTAGGTAGGTAACACCTTCTTCTTCTTCTAATAAGTAGGGCTTTCAAGGAAAGGAGGAAGACATAGGATAGATTTCCAGAGTGGAAGATACTCTCAGTATCGCCCTGGTGTAAGACCACCATTCAGAATTGAAACGTTGCTTGAAATGTTTGGTGACCAGATCTGAATAGCCAGGTACTTCCCCACCTCCCTCTTTCCAATTTCCTTCCTTTCCCCATTATCTTCAGCCTCACAACATACCCCAATTGGGGATACCATAGTCCCACTGGCTCCAGACGGGAGCAGTTGGGACTCTTGTGAGGTATTCATATAAAAAAAATATATAACATAACAATGAAGGACTTGGGAATATGGGTTTAGTTTTTAAACTGTTTCTGAACTAAACAGTGTAAACTAGTTAAAAAAGCAATTGCAATCCATAGACAATCACACAAATTTGACAGGCGATTACGTATGGAATCGATTCCGTATTGGAATTGATCTCCAGGTTGGGATTAAAAAACTGCTTGTGTACAAATGGAAGACATTTATTTCTTCAGTGTTAAATCATCAACTTACCTCAATAGGGTCTGGACTCCAACGCTTTGTGTTTTCTCTAACATTTCCTCTTCATGTGGCTCAAACGCTGTTGCCTCGTGACTGGGCAGGGCCTCCACTCTGACTGACATTGTAGACTGCACCTTGGGACTATTAACAAATAAATATATTATACATTATCAATACCCAAGATTTACATACCTAGGCTCCCTGATAACAAGCAAAAATCCCTTTAGAGCACATAAATTACCCGTCGTTAATGAATACTTTAAATATTCCAACATTAGAAAACAAACGAAAAATAAACGACCTAACCTTTTAATTAAAATTATTAAACTCTAAATTCGACAGTTGTGAACTCCTGCAATTATTAATAACTTTACATGTACCTACACAAACAACTAGGCAAACATTGACATTTTATATAGGTACATCTCATTTGAACTATGATTTACATTCTCCAATACAACGTTTGCATAGTCTTGGTAACAAATACTTAAACAATCTGGATGTATTTGACAATAATTTGAACCTAGTAAACTTCAAACGCCATACGTGCCAACTATTTATTTCTACCTATCCCATAAACTAATGTGAACAACAATTTTAAACATTACCTACTTTATGTCAACTCATATATTTTATGGACTATATTTTGTTTCTTATATTTTATGTTACCTGTATTTTGTTAACGCTTATATTTAATGTAACCTAAATTTTTATTTTTTTTAACCCTTATATTTTATGTAATCTATATTTTGTTTTTAAAAAATATTATGTTACTTGTATTGTGTATTGTATTTTGTAAACCCATTCTTTTCACTGTAATTAAAAAAAATGTACTGCATTCTATGTAAAAGCCCTATGGGCGTTTAAATAAATAAAATAAAAAAAAAATAAAAAAAATAATACTACAGAGGAGATTCAGAAGCGCATAGTGAACGCAAATTGCTGTTTTTCCACCTACAAAAGCAGATAAAATCCAGACTGCTGTCCAGAAACACCAAGATTAGATTAGTACAAAACACTTATTAGACCAGTGCTCACGGACACAGCTGAGACGTGGTTACTAACTAAGAGGAATGAGTGAGCACTGGACTTTTTGAAAGGAAAATTTTGAGGCGTATCTTCAGACCGGTTCTAGAAAATGGATTTTGGCGCTGAGGGGTTAACCCAATGGCCACAAAACCCGGCAGCCTGCCGGGTGTGCAATTCAGGTACTTAACCACAAACCCCGGCACGCTGACGGGCTAGAGAAGGTCTGCCAAAAAACGGCAAACGAGCACGACTGTGACATTTTTGAATAAAAATTTAAATGCTGAACGCTCTGTAGATAATTAATCATTAATTTCATAGAATTGGCAATAATATGTTTCTTATGTTTTTTCCCTGATATTTGTGTTCCAAGTTTTGTATGCTGCCAGCCGCCATTTAATTTCTTCGAAATTGCAAGTGGTTGTAGGCTTTTGGTAGTGACCCTGAACGCCCCTGATTGCTTTGAGGACTATCATACCAAATTATTTTATTAGTTATGAGTATACATGTATGTAAAAAACAAAAATTATTATTTTTCGATTTATGAATATTATGTTTTCTTGTAACTTTTTGAATTAAAATGTGGAAAAAACTTACGAAAAAAGAGAAGGTTATGTTTGTATCCTTATTTACACATATTTTAATATTTAAAAAGATTTTATTTTAATGTTTTTCTTTACCTTAATCGAATAATTCATTTCAATATATGGTTTAAAAGTTACAATGGATTTAGTACACCAATGCAGGTTTTCAATTTTTGGCACAAAATTAATTCAGTGGTGAAGGCCAATTTTTTTGCTCATTAATTCTGTTGCCAATGGGTTAAGTAAAGTCTAATAATAATTAACATCTAGAAATAATAAATAAAATTTAATTATAATTTTTAACTGACCAGTTATAATGATTGGCGTTTTGTTACAATAAAATATAAACTCCCATAGATAGTAGAATATTTAAAGTAAAATTGTTAAGGAAGTTACAAATATAATGACTTTGAAAACATGCCTAGCCTTCTTTTTTGTAGTTGGGTGTTACTTACGCAGCGTAGTAGAGTGTTCTGTCAGGGCCCTCGATAGTGTGAGCCACCTCTTGAAGGGTCCTGCGAGCCACACCCGTGCCTCGGTAACTGCGCTCCAAGTGGGGCGGCAGTCTCGCATTGGGGTGACACACTGCGCACAGAGAAATACTGTACCATAACTGTGTACTGACACTTCAGGGTGAATGATGCGGGAGTGAAAGGTGAGTGAAGGGAAAGTGAAGAGTAGGTGATGGATAGGTGAAGGGTAAGAGAGTTTGATGTGTAGGTGAAGAGTGGGTGAAGGGAAAGTGAAGGGGAAGTGAACGGTATTTGAGGGTAGGTGAAGAGTAGGTGATGGAGAAGTGAAAGGTAAGAGAGGATAAGTGAAGCGTTAGTTATATGTAAGTGAAGGGTTAGTCAATAGTAAGTGAAGGGTTAGTCAATAGTAAGTGAAGAGTAAGTGTGGGGTAAGTGTGGGGTAAGTGTGTGAGAGTAGGAGTAGGTGATGGAGAAGTGAAAGGTAAGAGAGGTGAAGTGAAGGGTTAGTTATGTGTAAGTGAAGGGCTAGTCAATAGTAAATGAAGGGCAAGCAAAGGGTAAGTAAAAAGTAAATGGAGGGGAAGTGGAGGGTAAGTGAAATGTAAGTGAAGGATAAGTGAAGAGTAGGTGAAGGGTAAGTTAAGAGTAACTGAAGGATAAGTGAGGGGGTACTGAACAGTAGGTGAAGGAAGAGTCAAAAGTAAGCGGAAAGTAAGAAAATGGATAAAGAAGAGTTAGCCGTGGGTAATTGAAGGGGGAGTGATGAGAAAGTGAAGGGGTGTAAAGAGTAAGCAAAGAATTATTCACGAGTAGGCGAAGGGTGTGTGAAGTGTAGGCGAAGAATAAGTGAAGGGTACATGAATTATTATGCTGATTCTTCAAGGGAAAGGCTCCCTAGGGATAGGGTAAAAATATAGGAAAATATTTTTTAATGATACCACAGTCAACACAAATTTTGGATTTCAAAAAATCATTCCTGTATGTAGATTTTCCTGCTTCCTTGGGTTGCTGATTTCTTAAGAGTCTAATAAGTTTTTTTCGTGTTGAAAGAACAATTTTTCTCAATATACAAGGCATGGAAACATTTTAATGTAATTAACATTATTTGGTGTACTTACATATTTGAACACTGTTGTATTTCTTGACTTCGCTAAACATTGTCTTGAAAACGGGGTGTATTGTCTGAAATTAAAGAAATTTTCTTTAACCATGGGTATAATCAAAATTTTAGCATATTTTGTCGGTAGGTAAAAATATTAAAATTCAATTAAATTGAACACATGTACGTATCTGAAAACTAAAAACTGTTTTAGAAAGGTGATGAAATATGCTTTCAAATTCTATTATTAGAAATAACCATGTAATTTTTTAAACATAAAAATTTTGAATGCAAACATTAAAAAGTCTTAAAAATGGCTCACAGTACTTTTTTTCTAAATAAAATAACAGATAATGAAAAAAAACAAAACCACAGATATTTTGTTAAACAAATGAATTATAAACGTTTTTAGGTCTTCACGGCCAAAAGTTTTTTCGTTATTTGTTGTTGGCGTGTTATGCCGTATTGCACTACCTCCTTCTTTAGCCAACATTGCAGTCTTCATTCCACATTGCAATGATCAGGGCAGATCCGGCAGATCCGACAGATGTGTGATCTACCGGATCTGCCCTGATGATGGACACTGCAACACTGTGCGAAACCTTGGCTAAAGAAGGAGGTAGCGCAACACGGCATAACACCCCAAAAATATATAATGAATATAAATATTACTGTCTGTTTATTGTTGTTTCATTAAGTTTCATAATTTTTTTCAAATTGCGTTTGGAAACTTCGGAAACTTTTCATAAAGGTGTACATTTTAATTATTTTGGTGTTAACCCTTTCTCAACCAGAGTCATTTTAAAATGACGTGATATTTGAAATTTTTTTACTAAGTAAATACTGAAACCATTTATTTGCGGTTTTTTAGAAATAATTTATTGCATCCTTCCTAGCAACTTTGATTTTTTTCATTGCGTTGGCTGCATTGCGTACACACTTCATATCGTAAACATGAATCGTTGATCACACCTTTTGAAAAGCTATGATCCGAGGGAATTGCAGTATTAAAAAGGACAAGGTATTTATGTTTTTCCATATATTTTTCCGTTTTTATTTACAGTAAATCGTACATTCTTTTATATTATAATGAAAATACAAGAAAAATATTGATATAATATTTGTTTTTAGCATCCTAAAGTATCGTGTCATTTCAAAATGACACTGGTCGTTTGAGGTTATACTATTTGCCTATTTTGTATGACTATTTTATCTGATAACATATACATTTATTATGTGTTATATGTGTTTTGATGAGAATAACACATCAATAAAACTTTCAAGTAATAAGTAGACATGATATGGTCTTTAATTGATGTATTTTTTTTTAATATTCTCTGTAGAACATGGTCCATTTTTATAGTAATACATCATTTACCTCTCAGAACCACTGTCGTTCTAAAATGACGTTGGATATTTCCCAAACTATCAGTAAAAAAAAAAAAAAACTTTGAAAAAGTAATCTAATATTTCAAGTACACATAATCATATGTTATTTATTTTTTATATCTGTAGGAATTAATTTGGATGAGAAAGGGTTAACTTTTAGATTTGAATACAAAGCTTGTTGTTTTCTTTTTCTTATACCGTTTACATCATATTTCTCACTATGATAGTGAGGAAGATAACGATTTCTATGAGACCTATGTGAGCTGGGACAAATATGGTCTCTCTCTATCTCCTTCCTCAAAACATAACTTAATTCTTAAAAACATAACATAATCCTTCCGGCTCTAAACGGTTGGAGATATTGTGCGGTGTTAAAAAATAAAATTCTCACATATTGAGCTGTAGCCATGGCAGATTGTTGTGCTTGCCTGTCAAAATCCTTTTCACCAGAAACCATGAAAAGAGGATCTGAAAAAAAAACAACGCAAATGTACATTAATATTATGTATATACATATAATAGAATACACATATATTTTTAAAAATTATCTACAAACTTAAATAGCAACAACAATAATTTCCCTCGGAGCCTATGTCATCTTTGGGGATGCTGTGTAGAGGGTCTTTTTAGAAGACGGCCTCCGTGGTCCCGAAGTAAGACTTTCGACTCACAACCCGAAGGTTGCGGGTTCGAACCCGGCACGTACTAATAAATTTCATTTGATTAATTTGTGGTACAGTGGAGCGTCGATTATCCGAACGTCGATCAACCGAACGACCGCTTATCCGAACTACTACGCCCGCCCGACCCGACTTTTTGAAAATTTTTCCCTTGCCGCCGCTGGTCCATAAGCTAAATTTTGCCGCGTGAAAGTACTACTTGCTTAGATATTGCCTTGCGTTGGTTTGAAACACAAGCTGAAAGCGACCAGTATCAAATGTCTATCCTTAAAAAAATACGTGACCTAGCCGCTCGTAAGCGGGTAGGCTTGCTTCGGCAGACTAACATTAAAGATTTTTTTAAGCGTTAATTTTGCACTGTTTTTTTGTTTAATTCCTATTTGTCATTAAAGATATAATATAAAGATATAAATGTAAATATGGTTTTCATTCATCTGTACATAAATATGTATGGTTCGATTATCCGAAAATACCGGTTATCCGAACACCCATGTCCCCCAATTAGTTCGGATAATCGACGCTCTACTGTATTTCACAATTAATAAAATAAAAATAATATGTAGCATATTTGCCGCACATTCCAGATCGAAAGATACTCCCAGTATTGCCCTGGTGTAAGACCACCATTCAGAATTGAAATGTTGCTTGAAATGACTTTAGCCGTGTTTGGTGACCAGATCTGAACAGCTCGGTACTTCCCCACCTTCCTTTTACCCATCTCCTTCCCCTCCCCACAACCTTCAGCCTCACCACATACCCCAATTGGGGATGCCATAGTCTCGTTGGCTCCAGACGGCAGCAGCTGGGATTCTTGTGTGGTATTTCCTTGTACAATTTTTATTAGAGCCAACCTCATTCAGTTAAAAAAGAAATATACAACAACGAAATTAGAAAAAAATATGACTTACCATAAATGTAATCATGCTCTCTCACTTTTTTAAACTTTCCCCGTCTTCCCTCAAAAATTTGCAACATTCTAGTCGCCATTTTATGTTAGGTTTGCTGCCAGATTTATAAAAATGATTTATCTAATAATTGATAAGGGAAGATATCTTTGACAGCTAATATATTGTTGATAGTAAACATGAATTTTCAATTATTGATTTCACAAAATATCACCATGGTTACCTACTTGTTTAATTTCATACAATTATTTCAACCATAAATTATTTCATAACTAGCTAATAACAGCTGCAGTATTGCAGATGGCTAAAATAAGAACTACAAACGCCATGTTTTTTTTATTTGGCTGTCATTTTCAGAGAAAGATCTCATACAAAAAGTTGAAATTAAAAAAAAAAAAAAAAATTTTCAACTACATCAGTAATGTTGTATTTTTCAATCTTAGCATTCTAGCTCACTGAAAACTCAGGCTACGCCACTGACTGTAGGGGCAAGAGAGATAGGCGCGAGCACACATTTTCTTTCTCTCTTTCTCTCATAGCAAGTTATGTTTCGTATATCTAAGACACAGTGCAGGCCTATTGTCTGTATCACACTGTAAGAGCAAGAGAGAGCAGTGTGTGCGTACATTTTCTTTCCCTCTTCTTTTATAAGTAAGTGAAGTTTTACTTCAGTCGTGTGGTCTATTTAAAGCACACTCGTTTTTTTTTAAGTTGGCTTTTTACACATTTTTTTTTACAATAGTTCCACACAGGAGTCCCAGAGAAAAAAAATCGAGTGCAGTTTACATGCGGTAAAACCAAAACTTTACCAAAACAATCTCAACCAACACTTGAAAAGTGAGGTCATAATCAAAGTGACCAATGAGCGCAGACCTAGCGTAATTTCCGTTTCATATCTCAACCAATATGAGCCTTTAAAATGACATCGTAATCAAAGCGGCCAATGAGCGTAGTTGATGCGTCGCAGATGCAGTAATCATCATTTCATTTCATCCGAAATCAAAATCACAACAGGGCTATAGAAGTATCACTTCAATCATTTCCCTCAAGGCCTCTGTCATCTTTGGAAACTTTTAACAGAAAAGAAGGAGGGTAAGTTCTGGGAAGGAAAAAGGTATGAGGGGTGGGTAGGAATCTGGGGGTCAGGGGGTCCAAAAGTGACAGCAAAGGATGGGATTCAAGTTTTAATCAGTACTTCAACAAAAATAGGGTTTGATAAATGACAAAATTGTGTATTAATAAAACTTTGGTCATAATATGTTTGGTGTTATTTAAAAATTAATTAATTTTAAAAATATATAAGCATAATATATTTGCGGCACGTTCCAGAGTGGAAGATACTCTCAGTTTCGCCCTGGTGTAGACCACCATTCAGAATTGAAACGTTTCTTGAAATGGCTTCTGCCGTGTTTGGTGATCAGATCTGAATAACCAGGTGCTTCCCCACCTTCCTCTCCCCAACTCCTTCCCTTCCCCACTACCTTCAGCCTCACAACAAATCTCAATTGGAATTCTTGTGCGATATTCACATAAAAAAGAATCATGAAAATAATGAAAGTTACCCTGTTGAGAGGTATTTCACCACTTTATTTTGGGCGGACTCCTCAGATATTCATTATTTCTACGGCCAAAAAGAATGAATGAACACATTTTCATGATTGCATGAATTTTGTCATTTGCTTTGTGTATTTTTGTACTATTTATTCCTGTAGTACAGTGGTGAATTGTGGCAAAACCCGGCGTCATTTTTATATATTTTATTTGTAAGAAACAAACAGCTTGTATACATATAAAATACATGTGAACTGCAGTAAAGCCAGAAGAGTTTCTTATGCTAATATTGTTTGGAAATGGAGTTTTAATTTACCTTAAACTAAATTTAAGGCTTAGGAAGGGGAGAGGAAGGGGAGAGGAAGGGGAGGGGAGGGAGAATATAGGATAAGGATATGAGATGCTCTCGATACCTTCCACACCCCCGTATCATGGGGGATGGGTTAAAATGACCCGCCATGTTTTAAATTGCTTGTTGTTTATAACTACGCGCGAGACGTTGCCGCTTTTCTCAATAGGTGGAGGCGTCGACTTTTTTTAAACGTATTTAATGAGAAAACAGACGGACGGCGATACACGTGCCAAAAGTTGAAAATGGTAAAAATGACACTTTCCTGTAGTACCGTTTTGCGCCGACTGCGTTCATAATGATGATTCGAATTAACTTTTTGTTATTTTTTCCAAAGATTAGTTTAAGTTCCTGAAAGTGCTATTTAAATTAAAAAAAATATGAGAATAAGTGTTCAGAGTAATTAATAAGCTACAGGAGCTAATTTTATTAACTTTTTTTTAAAGTGGTGTGTTTATTGGTTAAAAAAAGTTAATAATTGATGTAGTTTTGTTGATATAATGTCATGTTTTATTTCCAATAAACTGCAGTATAGCTACAAGCAAACTTTTCTATTTTTTAAATAAAGATAATGAAATACCTGGTGTTGAATAAGTGGGTCATACTGACCCAATCCCTAAGTCCGTATACCAAATTTCCACTCCCATGACGCTGGCTTAAATAGGTATATTTAAAAAAAAAAGTTGATCGGTCAACTAAGTAAAGATGTCATCTATCATCGGTTTGATCTATGGTTATATTTTTCTATGCCTATTATCGTATTCCAATCTGTCGCAATCTGTCATTATTTGTTTGGTTCGCTGGTTCGAGGTTGAGGCCAATAAATTTTGTTAATCACCAATGTTTTATTAGCGCACTGTAATATATTACATCGACAACTATTTTTACCCTAAAAAAGTGTTGGATTTGTAACATAATGATATCGGACGTTGGCTTCATAAAGTCCGAACCGCAGACATTCTCAGAAGAAGAGAGTTCAACGTCCCATTTTGATGCAAAAGAAACCTCTGCCATCAAATGTGAACCGGAGACTTTAATGTCAAAAGAACTTGCTCGAGAAAGTGGCATACACTCTGAAAAAGATGGCTATCCTGATAATAAAAATGAATCTTTCGTTAATAAGGAAAAGCTCGACCCAAGCCAAGGTAAGTTGCAAACTCAGAGTCAGTTAAACAGTTCAAAAACGACCGACCATCATGTTTGCCATCGTCACTACAGGATAAACAGCGCTATTTGTGATTTTTCACGTTTGAATGGTTTGTCAAACTTTGTGTATTTTTTTTCTTTTTTACATTAACTTCACACAGGATGCCCCGAGGAAAATATCCCCCAGGGACCTATGTTTTTGGAGACGCTGTAAGGAGTGTTTTTTTGTGGAAATGGTTCTTGAAGAGATCATGGAGAGAGGAAACACAGAGGACCTCAAATCTTTGCACAGCCGAATTGATGAACTCAAGAACGAATCGCAGAAATGACCCGTTCTCATATGACAAATGACAACTGTGCACAAATACTAAGCGCGCGTTTGGCGTTTTTTGATTTCGGTGCCGATGGAATCAATGACGCTAGTTCCTCGAAGTATCTTCCATTGAAGTACCGGTATAACGAGAACAGCATTCCCACCCGACGCCTGCGCTCTAAAGATAGCAATCCGTTTATTAAGATAGGAGAGCTATCAAACGGACCGCCCGTTTCTGCACACAGTCGGGGTCTAGACCAGAGGTGGCTGCAGTTGTGTTTTTCAAACAGGCGTTGAATAAACCACTCACCTGAACTAATACTGTTATTAATTCATCATCGTCATCTTCTCCCCCTTATCCTATTCGGGTCGGGGACCCACTGCACCAACAAGGCTCCTCAATACGTCCCTGTCTTGTGCTGATTGTTCGGCCTCCGTCCATGGCAGTCCCATCCTCTCCTCACAGTTTCTGGAGTTGCCTCGCCCAACTGTGTCTTGAGCGGCCCACTGGACATTTACCCAGTGGAATCGCACTCAGTATTTTCCTCGGAATTCGGTCATCAGACATTCTTAGTACGTGCCTAAGCCACCCCAGTTGCGATTTTTCCATGAAGAATAGTAGTGGTTCAATGTTTAGATCGTCTCGGGTCGTCGAGTTATGATCCCATTTCACTGCTATTTTTCGGAATTTCGTAATGCTTTTCAGTTAGTGAATAACATAATATTGAGATAAATATCATTACAATACGTCGCACATACACAACACAACCCATTATCTAACCACCTAAAACATCCAGCATCAAAAAAAACATTGGCCAAAGCTCCACAAGATATTTTCTCAGCAGCTTCATTAACCAGTTACATATTTAGCAATCTTTCTTTGTAACTCTTGTATATCTTTCTAAATGTTATTCTTCAATTATCTGTACTAATTGTGTCTAGTCTGTTTTAAAATTGTGTACTTTTCTTTGAAATCGTATTCTTGTGTAAAAATATATATTTTTTTAATTACTTAAGCAATGTTGCAATGTTGAAATGAGTTTTATTAAACTCATTGGTAATAATGTAAGTATTATAAATATTGTGGTTATGATTTTGTAACATATTATCACTAGATAAAAAAGAATTATGTTTTGTGTATCAACATAATTTTGCCAAAGAAAATATTTGTTACGTTTTGCCACAACTTATAATTTGTAAAATACTATTAAAGTGATATTTTGTACCAATAATTTGACACTATTTAAAGATTTCGTATCGTATTGATTTCGCTGAAACGAACAATTTACACAATATAACAACTTTCATATTTCTTTAGAAAAACAACAATATCGAAGATTATGAAACGTAATAAAATTTTTGTCATGAATCCCATCAAGTCAATATATTATTTAAATATCTTCGATGCCAATATGTATGCTCTGTATCTCATTTTATGTGTTGATTTCTATGCTTTTCTTTTTTGTTTGTTTGTTGTATTCTTTTTTTTTTTACATTAACCCCACGCAGGAGTCCGAAAATAATTTTCTTCAGGGCCTATGACATATTTGGGGATGCTGTTTGGGCGGTCTTTTTAGGGAGAATCTAGGGGTCAGTGTGTCGTGCTGCGGTGCAAGACGATGGCTCGAGACAGATCAGCTGGAGAGGTTAAAGGGTCTCCCTAAACCGGCCTCTCCCGATCCGGCCCGCCACGTTGCCGGTGGGCAAGCGCGACCACCGCCAAGAGCTGAACGCACCACACAAGATGACCCGGGCACCCTGCTAAGTCACCAAACGTAGCGAATCACTTTGGGTGACCTATGGCAGACGTGTTCGTTATCCAATAAATGGTTCTGGGGCGGCGGTACTCATAGCCGCCTCCCAAATTTTTGGTTTATTTCTCTCCTCCCTTTTTTTTCAAAGTTCCATTATTTATTATAATGCTAATATGGATTACATCGCATTGCACAACCTATGTAGCCCAGAAAAATAAGTACCATTATTATTATGTAAGCTTTTTTCAAACATCTAATTTAATTGTGTAAAAGCTCTAAATGGCCTTAATAAATAAATATCAACGATGCCCCTGATTTGTGTGTTTTTGTTTCAGAATTCGTCTCACCAATGATGACAGAATGTTCAATCTCACAATCAACTTTAATAATTAAGACGAGGAAACGTACATACAAAACAATAGTTCCAAAGAACTTCTTCTGCACTGTGTGTTCGTACAGGTGCTGTAGGAACAACTCTTTACTTCTTCATATGAAGACCCACGATGCAGAGAAAACATTCTCGTGTTCAGAATGCACTTATACGAGCCATCAAAAGTGGCGTTTGGCTTCTCACATTAAAACACATTCGGGATATAAACCATTCTCGTGCTCAGAGTGTCCTTACAGGACCAATCAAACATGGCGTTTGACTGCTCATATTAAAACCCACGCTGGTGAGAAGAGATTTTCGTGCTCTGAGTGCACTTATAAAAGTAATCACAAATGGCAGTTGACTTCTCACTTTAGAACTCACACTGGAGAGAAACCATTTTCATGCTCGGAATGCTCTTACATTTGCGGCCGGAGAGGAACCTTGAATCGTCATATCAAAGCCCACGGTGGGGAGAAATCTCTCGCGTGCTCCGCCTGTACCTACACTTGTAGCGATAAAAAAAGATTGCTTACTCATATTAAAAGTCACACTTACGCTAAACCATTCTCGTGTTCGGAATGCTCTTACAGAACCAATAATAAAGGGGCTTTGGCTTCTCACATTAAAACACATGGATAGAAATTATTCTTGTGCTCAGAGTGCGTTTATAAGAGCGTTTGGAAAAGTACTTCGGCTATTCATTTGAGGATCCACTCCGGAGTAAAACCGGTATCGTGCTCGAGATGCACTTATGTGTGTGCTCAGAAAACCACGTTTTTACATTAAAACCCACCATACAGAGCCACCAGTGTTCTGCTTAGAATTCGCCTAGTTCTGTCTGTAGTAGAAAAAACCCACCTGTATTATTATTGTAAAGTATTAATAAATATGTGGATCCATTTGCATCCAAAAGTTATTAATGGTTAACAACTGTACCGTATTTTACACCCTCTTTCAAACACAAACTCTGTTTTTAATAAGGTGCCTCTTCTACTAGAGTAAGTAAGTAAGTATGCTTTATCGAGAAAAATAAAAATCTTTTACTCTGCAGATTTTTTATTGTATTTTTTAAAATAATAAATACAACCGAGTGAGGCCTTACAAAATGGTGACGCTGGCCCGCAGATACTTTAATAGTATGCAACTGCTGACCACGTAGAAATCGCAAGTGCGCCCCACTGTTGAATTTGGCAGCCAACTCTGGTATGGAGTCCCAATATACCTGAAAAAAAATCCTTGTTTCTCCTATTAAGATTGTTAAACAATCAGCTTTTTAAGAAAAAAATTGCAACCCGTTTGCTTAACAATCAGCTTGTTATGCGAGCGGGTTGCAATTTTTAGAGCACAGGCGTCAGGTGAGTATGTAAGTATGCTGTCCATATTATATCGGTATTACAATGGAAGATGCTCCGAGGAACTAGCATTAGCGTTATTGCTCCCTCCGGCACCGGTGCATAGTCGGGAAACATGCCAAACGCACGCCCAACGCATAGATACGGTTGACATCTGTCACATGAGAACGGGTCGCTTCTACAACTCGTTCGTAAGTTGAACAACACGCCTGTGGAACGATTTTTGGCCCCTCTGTTTCCTTCTCCTACAGCAGGTTCACTCTTTCCTCTCATCGAAAACCCATCACACAGCATTTCCAAAGATTGCATAGGATTTTATTCAGGGCCTCCTATGTGGAGCTAATGTAAAAAAAATAAATTCGGTGTTCAGGTGCACTAGAATTTCCGACGTGGAAAATTTCCAAACTTCAGATAAGTAACTTAAAAAGATCTTTAAAAATTTCCAGTTCCAATTTTCTCAGAAGAATTCTTTTCAGAAAAATAAAAATTTCGAGGATCAAAATTTTTCGAATCAAGAATAGGTTCCATTCCAACTCATCAACTCTTTGAAAAGTGATTCAAAGCTATGAAAAAAAAAATTTTTAAATAGCCGTCCCTAACCTAACGTAACCAACCCATTTAACCAATTTTTCATACTTTTTTATCATCACTCTTTATTATCTTTCTGAGTTGGTTTTATTCCGAGTTGGCCGGTCACCATATACATATATATATTCGTTAGATTAAGAAATATTTTAAATGTAAAAATAATCAAAAATGTGTACTACACCCTTGTTCACTCTTTATTTATCTACGGAATTATAGGTTGGGGAGGATCGTACAAAAACAATCTAAACTCAGTAAAAGTTTCGCAAAAAATCATCATTAAGTAATATTTAAAAAAAAACTACTTTAACAACAGAATCACCTTTTAAATTGTTTCCAGTACCAAATGTCGATGAAATATTCAAGAAAGCTTCCATTAAGTATAAAAATGTGTAAAGAAAAAAATAACAAAGAATATCAAGAATTTTACAAACTACCTAATGAGAAATGGAACCAATATATTAAACCTAATTTTAAAACCACTCAAATGCAAAATAATTATATTTTCCAAGCCACAAAAAACTATAACAACCTCCCTTCTGAATTGCGCTGAATCGTCAACCAATAAGAACAAATAAATAAAATTAAACAATAAAAAAAAAACCTTACAGTAAAACGTCTTATAACATACAACCTAAGTAAGAATCATGGCTCCCGTATCAGGTACAAGAGCTCCTCTTTTCTGACCAACGACGAAATTTAATATAAGTAATATTTTGTAAAATATGTAGGTAATTAGCGAGATCCCGGCATGCGTTGCTTTGCCACTTAATAGTGATTTTTTTCGCCCTGCTTATCCTTTCCCATTCGTCCCATTCTCCTTCTGCCTCCCCTTCCTCTACCGCGTCCCCTTCCGGATCGGACGAAAGGTTAACAACGCCTAATTTCATGATGCCAGAATTCATTTTTAATGAAGAAACCATCGCGGGCATGCGCACATCAAATATCCAAAGTTTCCTAACAATCGGATGAACGGTTGTTGCTAACTTACATGAAATGTTGCGGGATTACATTGGTTGCACAATTCAAATCATCAGCTAATCAGTGGGGGCTCCTCACTACCGCTCACCTACGTACCAAATGATGTACCACCAGCAGCCCTATATAAACGGCTGCAAGGCCTTGAACGAACAGATATCCAGATAACAGTCCTTCCTTTGCCCTCAATATATATTAGATCCCTAGATCAACAGCGAGATATTGTTTTGTCCACTTTGATAGGGTAGGTAGAGGAACCTTTAGTGTAGTTTAGAGATTGCCGGCGATTACGCGCCGCGTTTATATCGTGAAGAAGTGATATTCGCACATAGTATATAACTTATACATTTGTTATATTTTTCTATAACAAAATCTCCCTGTTACGACTTCACGCAGTGTTATAATTTTAACGTTAAGTGCCTATATGTATTGTTAAAAAGGAGTAAGTATATAATATGCCATAAATAGTACCCTCCGAATAGCTCAGAGAAACGATATTTTGATTTTGCCGTCGTATTCATATGGATAACGTGGATCGGTGTTCCAGTAATAATATACCTACTTAACACATTTGAATTGGTTTACATAAATAATGTTGGTTGATGTTTGCACAATAAGTTTATCTAATAGCTTATAATTAGGCTTACCATACGTCCCGGTTTTACCGGGATTGTCCCGGTTTCAGACACGGGGTCCAGAAGTCCCGGCCGGTTTAGATTTTGTCCCGGTTTTTAGATTTTGTCCCGGTTTGCGCGAGCACTGTCTATTTATCTATTCTGTGGCGCTGTGTCAGTTTCTGGCAACTTATCCATGGTTGTGGACGTCAGAAATTATCTATGGTTGTGTGACGTCAGAAATCCGGCAACGAATAGGAAACTTTTAATTTCTATGGAAAACTTTCATACTGTATGTATCTGTGCATAATATGGTTTACGCTTACCGGCTTACAGTGTAAATACGTTTCATTTATATTTTTGTTTAGTTATTTGAACCCAAAAGTTTTAAAATGCCGAAAAGAAATTGCAAATTTACGGTTGATCTGCAAAAAGACTACCCATTTATAAAAAAGCTTTGTGGTGAAGATAGCAGAGTGAAGTGTCAGCAATGTTTTTCAGAATTTTCGATTGCACACGGTGGGCGAGCGGATATTAAGGATCATTTGAAGTGTTCGAAACACAAGGCTGGTGTGACGGCGACTGCAAGCACTTCTATTAAAACATACTTTAGAAATGATGATCCGATTCAAGATGATTTAATTATTGCGGCCAAAGAGGCCACTTTTGCTTACCACACAGTAATGCATGAACAAATGAAATAATATTAAAAGCAATTCACTCCAGCGAAAAGTATAATTGGCAAAATAACTAATTTCTTAACTTTAAATAAACGACTTTCGACATTCGATTTTTATTTTCCTAGCTGTCCGTCCCCCCCCCCCCCCCAGGACGGACCTACACTGTCTCCTGTCCCGGTTTGGAGCTTCAGAATTATGGTAAGCCTACTTATAATATATTATTCTAGCGCATTCCCTTAGAGGTGCCCGAAAAAATGGTTTAAAAGGTTGTAAAGCACTCATTTTTAGTAATTTTGAAAAAAAAGAAACATTTTCGTTATTTGTTCTTGGGGTGTTATGCCGTGTTGCGCTAGCTCCTTCTTTAGCCAACGTTTCGGACATCGTTGCAGTGTCCATCATCAGGGCAGATCCGGTAGATGTGTAGAAACGTTGGCTAAAGAAGGAGGTAGCGCAACACGGCATAACACCCCAAGAACAAATAACGAAAATGCTTTTGGCCGTGAAAATCTTAAAACTTATCCAAAAGAAACATTGTTCAAAATTTTGAAAGTTCCAAAAAATGAAGAAACCTCTAAAAAATATTCAATTTTACAAATATTTAAAGATAATACATTTAAGAGGGAATGAATTATTGCAATGGTAAATCAAATAAATACTCTTCATGCTTACAACTCTATTAAAAAATATTTAACAACATATTTTATGTTTACACATAATACCTTCCATACTCGATCCAAAATTCTTAATTGCAATAATAAGTGCAATATCAGGACTTTCCATACTTTTAATAAGAAATCCACTTTTAAGTGAATAAGTTCCAATAATACTCAGGGACAATATTCTGAAATTTTCTCCAAAATTTTTAATGTATCCCCGTGAGATTTGTTGAGGAAGACTTGTTGGCCTTCGGCCCTTGAGGAGCGAAATAATTTGTGTTCGGAGAGTTACGTATTCGGGTGCCGCTCGCTTGCTGCCCTACAAGATTTTTCTCCATTGTGAGACAGCATGTCTTTTAAGATTACTCTTCTCAGAAAATGAATAGTTGCAATCGTAACACGTCAAAGGTTTTTCTCCACTGTGAGTTATTGCGTGACTACTTAAATTTCCCTTTCGAGAAGATGTTTAGCCGCAGTCGGAACATGAAAAAGGTTTCTCTCCATTATGAGTCACCGTGTGAATTTTTAACTACCCTCAGCAAGAGATGAATAGTTACGATCAGAACAAAAAAAGTTTTTCTCCACTGTGAGTCAGTAAATGTTTAGTCAGACTTTCCTTCGTAAAACCTGAATACTTGCAAATGGAACATGCAAAAGGTTTTTCTCAACTGTGGTCAGTATGTGTATGTATAGACTTACCTTTGTGGAATAAGAATAGTTACACTCTGAACATGAAACGGGCTTTTCTCTACTGTGAGTCAGCAAATATTTGTTAAGAATTCTCTTTGTAGAACAAGTATACATAGTTGCAGCTGGAATATGAATTTTTTTTCTCCACTGTGACTGAGTCAGCGTATGTCTCCTCAAATCTCCCTTTCAATAACTAGAATAGTTGCAGTCAGAACACGCACATTTTTTTCTCTCCACTGTGAGTCCGCAAATATTTGTTTAGACTTCCCTATGTAGAACCAGTATAGTTGCAGCTGGAACATTAATTAGTTTTTTCTGCACTGTGAGTCAGCATGTGTATCCTCAAATATCCCTTTTGATAAGTAGAATAGGTACAGTCAGAACATGTAATTTTTTTCTCTCCACTATGAGTCAGCAAATGTCTGTTTAGATGTCCTTTTGTAGAATATGAATAGTTGCAGCTGGAACATGAAAAAGGTTTTTCTCCACTATAAGTCAGTATATGTATCCTCAATTGTACCTTTTGATAACTAGAATAGTTGCAGTCAGAACATGCAAAAGGTTTTCTCCACGGTAAGTTAGTAAATGTCTGTTTAGACTTCCCTTTGTAATACATATATAAATAGTTGTAGTCGGAACATGAAAAAGGTTTCTCTCCGCCGTGAGTCATCACGTGAATCCTTAAATTTCCCTTTCGAGAAGATAAATAGCTGCAGTCAGAACACGAAATATGTTTCTGTCCACAGTAAGGCACCGTGTGAATTTTTTAACTTCTCTAAGCAGAAGATTAATAGTTGCAATCAGAACATGCATAAGTTTTCTCTCCACTGTGAGTCAGCAGATATCTGTTTAGACTTCCCTTTGTAAAATACTTGCAAATGGAACATGTAAAAAGGTTTTAATTTTATTTCAGAATGCTTGCGTATGAAGTGCACACTTAAAGATGACTTGTACAAGCAGGAGTAGTTGCAATGGAAACATGAAAATGGTTTTTATTTAGGTTGTGTCTTCAGATCTGAAAAAGGTTGCGAATTAGGAACAGTTGTCTTAAAATAAAAGTAAACAATTAATTTAAAGAGTTCAGATAAACAAAAAGCCGTTTTACCCGACTTTTGGATAATTCTTTCGGAGTGCTCTAAGCATTCCTTTTTAAAATCCGGGAGATCGATGTCTATTTCCGTGTAAATAATTCCCCTCCCATATTTTTCTTGCAGTCCTGGATCTGTCTGGACTCTGAATGGTTAAAGTTTTTACATTAATGCTGCCTGGAATAACAAAATAAAATATATTGAAATGTCGAGACACAGCGAGTATTACACCCAAAAGTATGGTAGTCCCTGTTTTAAATTATTTTTTAATTCTAAACGAAAATGAAATATTAACTATTAAAGATACCAACCATCGCCGGGGACTTCAGCTAGTTAAGTGTTAAAAGCTGACACATTTCGAAATAAAACATTCTCTTATTCGAAGTGCAGTTATAAAATTCTGGTTGCAGACCAAGTATGCGCTGCCAGAATCAAAGAGAAACCATTTTCATGTTCTGAGTGTATTTTTATTCACCGCATACAGATTTAATTTAAACTAGTTTTTGATTCAGTTGTTGATTCATCTCTTTACACATTTCGAAGGAAAACATTCTCTTATTCGAAGTGCAGTTATAAAATTCTTGTTGCAGACTATTTATGTACTGCCAGAATCAAAGAAAAACCATTTTCATGTTCTGAGTGTAATTTTAATTCACCGCATACAGATTTAATTTAAACCAGATCTGTGTTTGGATTATAACGATAGATTAAATAATAAGTTGCAGATTCATCGTATATGGAGTGTAGCACAACGCTTGACTTGCACACCATATGCTGCAAAATTCTGAGAAACTGACTTTTTCGTGCGTAACAATTATTTTGGGACTCTTACGCAGAATCAATCTTAAGTTAAAACCTGGCTTGTGTTCTAAACATAATGTAAAAATTCGAAACGCGAAATCATATCACATGGATACCATTCTCGATTTCCGAGAGCAGTTGTACATTTGTAGTAGAATTAAAAAAAAACATGAGTTTTTTTTAGAAGAATACTCGTCACATGTGATCACAAAAATCGGCACAAAATGAGGTCGAATTCTTATCAAGGGCACTAATCCCCTATCCTCCCGAGCCCGACAATCCTATTGCGGTCAGTGCGTGATACTAATATTTTTCAAATGGCCCCCGAAAGTAAAAAGGTTCCCAACCCCTGGTTTAGGTAATTGAAGGTTAGGTAAAATCCACTTGTTGACTAACATAAAATTGGATCCCTACGCAAGCCCCCCCCCGTTGCTTGAAAATCTGCGGTTGAAATACCTAAATAATGGAGCGGCGAAATTTTCCTCCGCCCCGGGCGGCTGACACCCGCGCTACGCCACTGGAACCCCTCTACTACTCGTCGTCAGTGTTACCGAAACCAAAACTTCAAAATCGGGAGAATTTTCGCCTAAAAATCGGGAGAAAACGGGAGAAATTTGAAGAAATCGGAAGATGACTAGAATTATTTTAGAAAAATTTCTCCCTTGTCAATAATTCGAATCCCTTTTATTATTGCGAAGCAGATTCTTAACAACGAAAAACCCATAAGCAGCGCCGTCAATCCGATTACTGTAGATGTTGACTGTGGAATAACGCAATTTTCCCTAACGTTCAACGGGGACTTATTTCACGTCTGGCAACTCAGCACGAATTTTTGTGAAACTTCGACCTTGGACTGTCACCCGTCACTTAACGAGACGCCAAATTCATTTAATACCTACTTACTTTTAAAAGTGAACGACATTCATATAAGTAACAATCTTTTAATCAATAAGTAATAATTTTAATTTTATTAAGGAACCAATAAACCACCTCATGGGCTTTTTCAAAACACCTCTCACCTGGCGACAGATACTTGATAACGATACACTGTTTAGTAATCCTTTATTGAAATACCTACTAATATCTCAGTCTTATCATCAAAAACAAAAAGAAAGTGCATGGACCGTATTAAAATTGTTAATGAAATTAGTACTGTTATGAAATACTTAGGAGTTATATAAGATTCAAATTTAACCAATTATACATTTTCATGTTCCGACTGCAACTATTCTTTTTCTTAAAAGGAACATTTAAAAGTCCATAAGCCGTGTCATAGTGGAGAAAAACCCTTTTCGTGTTCTGACTGCAACTATTCATGTTCTTGAAAGTCACAATTTAACATTCACAATTCAATGTGGAGAAAAACCTTTTTATGTTCCGATTGCAACTATTCATGTTCTCAAAAGGAACATTTAAAAGTTCACAAGCCGTCGCACAGTGGAGAAAACCTTTTACATGTTCCGACTGCAACTATTGTTCTCTAAAGTGACTATTTAAAATCCACAAGCCGTCTCACAGTGGAGAAAACCTTTTACATGTTCCGACTGCAACTAACTATTCATGTCCTCGAAAGTGACAATTTTTATATCATCAACAAGACGTCTCGCAGTGGAGAAAAACCTTTTGTATGTTTCGATTGCAATTAATTATGTAATTAAATGAAGACAATATAAGCGAAACTCAATCAAAAATCTGAAAACAGAAAAATCAGAAAAAGATATTGACACATCTGGGACTCGAACCCAGGACCTCTCGCTTACCGGGCGAACGCGCTAACCACTGCGCCACCGTGTCGATATCCAATTCGGTCACTTTTAACTGTATCATACTTCGACTAAGAACCACCCACACTATCTTCATTTTTCTTAACGCATATACTATTGGCTGCTATCTTTATGTATGATTGCAAGATTCAAACCCGAACTAAATGCTCTCTAGATAGTGTCTGGATAAATCTTTATCCATTTTATTTAATATGCGACATCTATTGACTTTTCTGCAAGTCTAGGATGAATATTTATTATATATATTCCCCGGTAAGCGAGAGGTCCTGGGTTCGAGTCCCAGATGTGTCAATATCTTTTTCTGATTTTTCTGTTTTCAGATTTTCGATTGAGTTTCGCTTATATTGTCTTCATTTAATTAAATATTACAATTTGAGGTTTTACTCATAAAGTTAAAATAAAAATAAAAATATTCATCCTAGACTTGCAGAAAAGTCAATAGATGTCGCATATTAAATAAAATGGATAAAGATTTATCCAGACACTATCTAGAGAGCATTTAGTTCGGGTTTGAATCTTGCAATCATACATAAAGATAGCAGCCAATAGTATATGCGTTAAGAAAAATGAAGATAGTGTGGGTGGTTCTTAGTCGAAGTATGATACAGTTAAAAGTGACCGAATTGGATATCGACACGGTGGCGCAGTGGTTAGCGCGTTCGCCCGGTAAGCGAGAGGTCCTGGGTTCGAGTCCCAGATGTGTCAATATCTTTTTCTGATTTTTCTGTTTTCGGATTTTCGATTGAGTTTCGCTTATATTGTCTTCATTTAATTAAATATTACAATTTGAGGTTTTACTCATAAAGTTAAAATAAAAATAAAAATTAATTATGTGCTAAAAAGGAGACTTTAAAAACTCACAAGTGAACTCATAGTGGCGAAAAACCATTTTCATGTCCCGACTGCAACTATTCACGTTCTCAAAAGGAATATTTAAAAGTCCACAAGCCGTCTCACAGTGGAGAAAACCTTTTACATGTTCCATCTGCAACTATTTATGTTCTCGAAAGTGACAATTTAAAATCCACATGCTGACTCATTGTGGAGAAAAACCTTTCTTCTGTTCCGACTGCAACTATTCTCAAAAGGAACATTTAGAAGTCCACAAGCCGTCTCACAGTGAAAATAACCTATTTCATATTTCGACTGCAACTATTCATGTTCTCAAACGGAACATTTAAAAGTCCGCAAGCCGTCTCACAGGGGAAAAAAACCTTTTTTAATGAATGTTTGAAGTTTAATCCTTGCCAAAATGTTAACCTAAAAAAATTGCTTTAAATATGTTGGATGCTGTGTGGAGGGTTTTTTTGGGGAAAGGAAGGAGAGGAGAGTTCTGGGAAGGAAAAGGGTGTAAGGGGTGGGTAGGAATCTGGGGTTTAGTGTGTCCTGGTCATCAGACCTAGACAAACCTCATCCCATGAACACGGGCACCCCTGCTAAATCACCAAACGTAGCGAACCACTTGGGGTGACCTATGGCAGAGGTGTTGGTTATCCAATAAAGGTTCCCAGGGCGGCGGTACCCATTCCCGCCTCCCAAATTGTTATATCCAAATATAAGTAAGCATACACACTTATTCGGTGTGTGTTCGGTAGTACCTATTTAAGCGAGCGGATGTTGCCGTTTTGAAAATAAATAAGAACAAACATCGCTCAAGGTTTACGGATGAATATCTCAAATCGATTCTTAAAATAACTACTTACCACGAATATGACACCCGACTTAAAAAATAAGAGAAGTCAGGTGTCTGGCTCAAGATAATATACCATTTTACCCTCCTTTTTAACTTGAATGAAAATTTATAATAACTAGGTACTTACATATCTAACTAAATAAAGATTTAAGCAATTGAGCATGGGTTTTAATTTTGAGACTGGCCCGCTTACACATGCAAAATCTTATAAATCGCCCTTAATAAAATCCACTTTGACACCCCTCCGTTACGTAATAAATTATAATTTCCAGCTCATAATTCTTAAATAATCGACGATTATACATATGGGTCTATAATAGAGATATGCTTAGATTGCAGAATTTTGTAATTATTCTGGTCAATACCCGAATCCGGGGAATATTTTTTTTTTTAACCACACACAATTATTTGCCTTTTGAGCGGACCATAAACAAAGAATTGACGAGAAACGACAAATCGCTGGGAACTTTGAAAAATCGGGAGATTTTGATGCCATTCCGGTAGATCGGGAGATGAAGTGAAAAATCGGGAGATCTCCCGCGAAATCGGGAGCTTCGGTAACACTGCTCGTCGTAGGAAGAAATATTTGATAGCGTCGTGTGACGGTATCTGCTCGCGCTTTATAGCTGTGTGTGTCATCTGTCGCCTATATTATTTATGAGGAGGACTGTCTGATATTGTCTGTGGAAAAATCAAAAAAGGTTTTGTTTTGATTCGAGATGACAGCTCGTTCATTGACCTTATATTCGAATAACTATGTTTTAAATATTTATAAAACTTTCAATAACCGGTCGTATTTCGATTAAATAATATTAAAATATTTTCCGCAACTACTTTACATTGTATTAGCTATTTTAGTATCCATTATCAAATTTCACAAACTGGATCACTTTCGTGTTTCTTCTGTATCAATGTAAGAAAATATTTATATTTAAATAATTATACAGAATAATTCCTGTAATTTTTATCTGTCGATATACGTAATTACCGGACACCGTCTGGTTGCATAAAATATAAAAAAAAACATTATTTATGCAAACCGCTTAGTCGTTAATACGGAATATTTTTTATTCAAACAGTTTAGCTTTATTATTACGAAAAGTGAGTATTTATGTCAGGGGAGACCAATAAACATGCAAAAATGTGCATTTAACATTTTCATTTTGTTAAAATTAATTTACTCACGCGCGGTAATTCCATTGTTTATTCAGCGTTTTTATTTTAACATTTCATGGACTGCAATCAATGCTGCCAATCACAGAAAGAATATTTTTGCGTAAAACAAAGTGAATGCATTATTGACAAGATTGTACCTGTATTTATAACAGTAGAACATGGAAAGAAATGTATTAGAATAATTACACAAACCCGCTAGACAAACCCTGCTTTGCCAAACAAACCATTCAAAAACTGGGATGTTTTTTAAAATTATGATGAAATGCGAGTTTATTTTAGAGAATTTATTTTATAAGATTGGTACTTCCGACAAATGTCGTATTTGATTGTCTATTAGTTAAAAAAAGGAACATTCCATATTATCCGTGCACCAAACTTCGACAACACGAACGTTCCGTATTAATATCTGATCAAATATTTTTATAAAAATTCTGAATAACGGCCTGGACTCTTCCAAACTTGTAAATTATTTAAGAATTCACACACCTACAAGGTCAACCAGACTAAACCATTTTTTTCACTTGCCCGCGTGCAGAACCAACCTTAGAAAAAATTCTCCAATCCCCCGTATATGCGCGCAATATAACACGCAATTTAACAATATCGATATTCTTAATAATACTCTTGTGAAATACCGAAACGAAGTCAAGCGTACGACTACAAATGTTAATTAAATTAATGCACAACTATAGAAAAGGTACAGCATGAGCATCTCCTGTCCCCATCCCATCTTCCTCTGTCTCTTGCCCTTTCCCATTCCTTCTTCCTTATAATATACTTGGTTAGGCATTACAATATGTTTATTTTGTTTATTCTAAAATTTAAATAAATACCTATATTTATATCACAAGGATGACAGTTAGGTACTCTTTGGATTTAACAGAAACACCTGGTGGTTTGAAAATAGAATTCAAAGTTTTATGGAAAATTTTCTTGTCATTGTGAAAACTTACTAGTTGACTATTAATTGACCAATCTCATCTCTTGTGCAAGTTTCAAGTCACAAAAGGGATTACAGATCTGAATTTTAAGCGGATAAGATTACAGAGGCCTCTAAGCTGCATAGAACTTCAAAACAAGGTTGGTGGATCTGTTATTTTCCCTGGAGTTGTCTGATTGTCATTCCTTGTGATATTTTGTTCGCGCAAGTAGATTTTCATAATCATATCTTTGGGTATTAAGCCCAGAGGGTCTGGGGTTTTTTACACACCTCAGGCTCGCATATTATATATATATATATACAGTTACTTCACGATAGATCATTGTGACAAGTTCATATCAATTTTACTCCGTATCAAAGTTTATTTTAAACGTTAAATCGCAATATTCAGCAAGAAAATAATAGTGCTTCCTGTCTGTGGCATCATAGTCTAATATATTTGTGATGTAGAGTAATTAAGTATTTCATATGGAAAGAATACGATAGATGGCGGTAAGCATGTAGCTTGCACCATAGCTCGCCAGATGGCATTGGCGTACAAGAAGAAGTCTCGGGGTCAGACTTGACGAGCTCCACTGGCAAGGCCGCGGAGATTTACCTACCCCCGAATAGTAAACAGTCGTAGCTATCCAGCTAGGTTATTCCAATAAATAAACACTTTTATATTCAAAGAACCGTATTTAATAATTACTATCTGCCGAGGAAAGGGCAGACATAACAATTGGCGCAGCCGGTAGGATGGTGTGATGTAGAGTAATTAAGTATTTCATATGGAAAGAATACGATAGATGGCGGTAAGCATGTAGCTTGCACCATAGCTCGCCAGATGGCATTGGCGTACAAGAAGGAGTCTCGGGGTCAGACTTGACGAGCTCCACTGGCAAGGCCGCGGAGATTTACCTACCCCCGAATAGTAAACAGTCGTAGCTATCCAGCTAGGTTATTCCAGTAAATAAACACTTTTATATTCAAAGAACCGTATTTAATAATTACTATCTGCCGAGGAAAGGGCAGACATAACAATTGGCGCAGCCGTATAAGTATAATTGTGTGGAAGTTACGCGTGCGAATAATAATTGGTGCTGGACACGGAGGACTAAGTCACTGCTGGAGTGACTTGCAGTTTTAGCAAGGAATCGGAAGAGATTCTGCTCGAGATTAAGGAGCATTTGGTTCCGTGGCTACGGGCTGGATAAGAAGATTTTTGTTTTAGGAACAGAAGTGAAATACCGCAAGGAGGCGATCTGGTTGTGGATCAGTGGATTAATCAGAAGTTTCAAGGTCATTGGGTTAATAGTTTCAAGGACGAATCATTGGATTAATCAGAAGACAAGGATAAAACCCAGAGGGAGACCAGAAGAGTTCCTGAGATAAGTATTTTTGCTTCTTTGAGAGGGATTATTTGTTATTGTTTTCTTGTTAATTGTTTTTGCCGATTTATTTGTTGGGAGTTATGGAATCGGGTAGAATACCACCGTTTTGCCATCTCTCCGGAGACTGGGGATTGTTTCGACTTCGGATAGAGCAATTTTTCGTGATCCATGATGACAAAGTGTCTGTGGAGAAAAAACGGGCTTTTTTATTGAATCTCCTAGAATCAGAAACGTTGACCTTACTAATTAATCTGTGTTTTCCAAGTAAAGTAACGGACTTATCTTTTGATAAACTTTTAGCGCTTCTCGACAAACATTGTAACAAAAATCGTTCAGTTTTTAAAGAACGGGAGAATTTTTTTTTAGCAAGACAACAACAAGGCGAGACGATAAGAGATTTCGCGGTTAGACTTCGTTCTTTAGCAACGTATTGTCAATTCGAAACGAGGCTTGAAAAAAACCTTATAGACATGTTTGCAATCGGGTTGTTACCGGGGCGCGCGAAGGAGAAAATTTTCGTAGAAGGGCAAACGTTGTCGTTTAATGAAATAGAAGGACTTGCAGTTAGTATGTCAACTTTGGATAGTACTAATACAGTTAAATCAGAAGTAAACCTAGTAAAAAAACGAGTTACTAGCGATGGGTTCAAGCGAGATCAGCGTAGGGAACGATCGACGAGCCCCAAGGGTAGTTTTAACACGAAACCAGCTTATAGGTTAGGATCAAATACAGGTACGAATTTTAGATCACCCGTGGGTAGTGTTAAAAAACAGTGTTTTATTTGCAAAAGGAATGATCATCTTTCGTTTGATTGTAAATTTCGTAATGCGAAATGTTTTAAATGTAAGGGCGTTGGGCATTTACAGAAATTTTGCAAGAATAATCCGATAAATCCCATTTTTGAAAATCACAGGGATAGTAAAGTTTTAGTTGCGTCAATTAGTCCGATTACTGCTGAAATTGAAATTAATAACAAGAAGTTTACGGCAATGATTGATTCCGGTTCATCTTTATGTGTGATGCCGGAGGGTATTTTTAAACGACATTTTAGTTCAATCATTTTGTCACAAGACAAGCGGATTATTTCAGGTTATGGAAATAATCGTTTAAAAGTCGTAGGAAAGGCGATTTTTGATGTGAAATTTAAGGGTAGGAACAAAAATATTAGTTTTATTGTAGTAATAAAAGGAACAGAGTTAATTGTGGGAAGAGATTTTATGGAATGTTTCGATCTTGGGATAACTTCTCAGGAGACAATTAATTTAGTGACGCCGCAAATGAGGAATGGAGAAAAGTTTATTCAAGATTACCCGGAAGTGTTTTCGCAAAAGTTGGGAAGATTTAACAAATATAAAGTCCAT
This sequence comes from Limnephilus rhombicus, assembly GCA_929108145.2. Classification (NCBI taxonomy): domain Eukaryota; kingdom Metazoa; phylum Arthropoda; class Insecta; order Trichoptera; family Limnephilidae; genus Limnephilus; species Limnephilus rhombicus. The sequence goes on along the minus strand of OV815290.1, from coordinate 19,756,478 downwards.
TTTAAAGTAAACCAGGAATCGGATCCAATTTTTTTCAATGCAAGGCCGGTTCCTTTTTCTATTAAAGGGAAGATCGAATCCGAATTAAGATCGATGGTAGAAAAAGGTATAATCTCCCCGGTTACAAGTAGCGAATTCGCTTCACCGATTGTTCCGGTGGTCAAGAAAAATGGAGATATAAGAATTTGTGTAGATTATAAAAGGAGTCTTAATTTGATTTCCAATTTAGAGAAATATCCGATGCCAAAGATTGAGGAGGTCATACATCAGGTTAGTTCGGGCAAAGTTTTTGCAAAATTAGACCTTAAAGAAGCATATTCACAGTTAGAATTAGCGGATCATTGTAAAAAGTTTACAACTATTAACACACACTTAGGTCTGTTCCAATATAACAGGTTGGTTTTTGGGTTTAAATCGGCACCGGCCATCTTCGCAAGAACAATATCAAGTTGTTTACAAGGTTTAAAAGGCGTAGCCTTTTACCTAGACGATATTATTATTTCAGGGATCGATGAACTTGATCTGTATAATAATATTTGCGCGGTCTGCGAGCGGTTGAACGAATGTGGTCTATGTGTCAATACTGGGAAGTGTCAGTTTTTTGTTAAATCTATAGAATTTTTGGGATACGTTATCCTTTCTCTTACTGTGCTAAAAAAATACGCGCGCTCCGGTGCTGTGTAATCAATTCACGTGTTAAAATCATCGATTTTATATCGGAAATATATGAACATTCATAGCTTATCGCTTTTATTTTTCGTAATTTGTGTTACAAGTGATAATAATTGTAATTTAATTGCTGAAAACATGAAAAAACCATCGTCCGTTGCTCAAAAAACGGGCAAGGAGACCATCTCAAAGGATTGCCCGCGAACGACTGAGGCGCTGGGCGCTGGGCTGCTACCCAATACATATATACAGCTATGTATGTTTAGCTACTACGCGGTCGTAGGTATCGACGGTCGAAACACAACACGGCGGTCTCTGTTTCTCGTGTTCCCGTATAGCAAAGTAGAGCGAGACGTCACATAGCGTGTCATCTCCCCCCGCACACTCTTCCACGTATCACGGTCCACACTGGCACACGGTTGATTGTATTTGTGGTTTATTCCCGATATTTAACAAAATATCTCTGATTTTGAATTAAATTTGCTAATTATTTAAAATACTATTTTTTAATTCAGTGTGTAAATGTATAACGGAGGAATACCTAAAATCTGAATCCAGAATTCATTATATTTATAGAGATATAAAAGTTATTAGAAGCAATGTGTAGTATTTACGCATTACAGACCAGGAAAGGTTATTTCGGGAAGGGGCATTGAACCGCAAAAAGATAAATTGGAAGCAATTAAGAATGCGCCGTACCCATCCGACGTGCATCAATTGAGGAGTCTTTTGGGATTTTTTTATTTTTATCGGAACTTCATACCGAACATGTCATCAATTTTAGAACCTTTGCATAATCTTTTAAAGAAGAATGCAAAGTTTGAATTTGGGAAGTCATGCATTGACGCAGTAGATAAAGTAAAGTATCTAATGGGTTCTGATAGAATTCTCACTCATTATTTTCCCAACCTTCCTCTTAAGTTATATACAGACGCGAGCAGCGCAGGCCTCGGGGCCGTGTTATTGCACACATTTGCGGACGGTTCAATGAGACCGATCGAATTTGCTTCAAGAAGTTTGTCTAGTGCAGAGAAGAAGTACAGTATTCTAGATTTAGAAGCGTTAGCTATTGTGTTTGGTTTGAACAAATTCTTTCAATACCTATTCGGTCGGGAGTTTACTTTATGCGTAGATAATATGCCTTTGATGAGGATTTTAGGGGAACACAAAAATATTCCAGTTTTGGCGGCTAACAGATTGCAGCGTTATGGCATTATATTAGCCGGATTTGCGTATAAGGTAGAATTTGTTAAGTCATGTCATAATCATGCGGATTTTCTATCTCGGCTTCCGGTAGAAAATTCTCAAGAAGAATTTGAAGATGATTATGGATCAGATTTTGTGTGTTATGTAGATAAATGCGAGCACATAGATATCAAGCTCATTTCCACAGCTATAGAGACAGACACGGTTATTCAGGAAGTTTTAACGTGTTTGCGTAAGGGCTGGCCAAAACGAGTTGGTCGAGATGATGTACTGTGGAGATTCTGGGTTAAGAGAAACGAAATGTCCATAGTCAAGGATTGCCTTTTCTGGCAACATAGAATTGTCATTCCGAGTTCCTTACAAGAACATGTGCTAGAGTTATTACACAGATCTCATTTAGGAATAGTTAAAATGAAGGGCCTAGCAAAAGCTTATTTTTGGTGGCCATCACTGAACAATGACATTAAAAAAATTGTTCTAAAATGTGATGATTGCGCGGCTATGAGGCCGGCACCTTCTAAGAGTCATTTGTCAGTGTGGCCGAACCCTGGGGCAACTTGGAGTAGGGTGCACGTAGACTACTGCGGGCCGGTAGCAGGAAAAATGTTTCTTGTAATTTGTGACGCTTTTTCCAAGTGGATCGATTGCTTAGAGGTTCCAAGGGCGGATTCGTTTAACACGATTAAGGAATTGAGAAGAATTTTCTCTAATTTTGGTAACCCTGATTGCATAGTTTCGGATAATGGAACAGCATTTTCTAGTGTAGAGTTTAAAGAATTTCTTAAAGAGAATAACATAGAATTTTTAAATTCACCGGTCAAATTCCCTCAGTGTAATGGACAAGCTGAAAATTCAGTTAGAACGGTAAAAAATTTTTTAAAAAAAATTATGGTTAGGAATAATTTTCCAGTAAATTATGGAAGTAGATTATGTGATTTTCTATCGGATTATCGAAATTCGCCACATTGCACAACGGGATTAGAACCGGCAGTCTTGATGTTTGGTAGGAGACTGAAATCAACTTTCAGTAGTTTAATTCCTAAAACCACTCAGGAAGATGTGTCAGAACAGAGAAAAATAGCTAACGATAATATAAAAAGGAGTCAAGATAATCAAATAAGGAATTATGGGGGCGTAAAAATTAGGAATTTACATGTTGGACAAAAATGTCTGGTCAAGGACTTCCGTCAGGTGAATAAAGTTGGTTGGGTTAGAGGTATTGTAGAAAGGAAAGTAGGTAAAAAAGTTTATATCGTTAGGATCTGTGGTACTCCGTTGACTTGGAAGAGGCATATTGATCAGTTGAAGAGTTTATCTGTGAAATGGGAAGAGGAGAGTGAAGATAATAACCCACCTACCGCGTCTGAGGTCACGAAATGCGCTTCAGACGAGTTGGGAACCTCAGCTTTGTTGAAGGGGCTAACGTGGTTTCAGATTACCAGCGGATGATCGAGAGCAAACTACTCAACTAAGACCTTGGGAAGGAAGGCTCCGTTCAAAGCGTTCATAATGGTCCCTCCCAGAGAAACAGAAATATTTAAGTTGAAATATTTAAAATCATGACTATGTTTGGTTGAATTTAGTGTATAAAATCGTGTATAAATGAAATATTTAAAATCCTTTTATTTTTTTTTTGTCAATTGTATAACTTCTTTGGAAAGAACATGTCTTGTATTTATTGTAGCCAGGGCTTGAGGTTAGGTGGGGGAGGGTGTGATGTAGAGTAATTAAGTATTTCATATGGAAAGAATACGATAGATGGCGGTAAGCATGTAGCTTGCACCATAGCTCGCCAGATGGCATTGGCGTACAAGAAGGAGTCTCGGGGTCAGACTTGACGAGCTCCACTGGCAAGGCCGCAGAGATTTACCTACCCCCGAATAGTAAACAGTCTTAGCTATCCAGCTAGGTTATTCCAGTAAATAAACACTTTTATATTCAAAGAACCGTATTTAATAATTACTATCTGCCGAGGAAAGGGCAGACATAACAATATTCGAATAATATCTAGGTGTTTTACTGTCGCACTTATTTTAATTCATAATAAATACTATTCTATTATAATAACGTCGTGTTGGTAGTCATTATAAATCATTTACAATGCACTGCCGCGTATGCCCTGAAGTTATTCTATCAGACGAGTCGATATTTGTGTGTTCGGTGTGTAAAGGCACCTACCATCTAGCCTGTGGAGGAATAACGGAAAGTACTTTCCGTCGACTCACTCAAGAACGCCGAGAACAACAGAAGTGTAAGCAGTGTAAAAGGGATACACGGTCGACCGCCGTCAGCGATAACACATCTTTGGAACCGCCCAAAAAAACAACGGCCACTAAGGATCAAGCAGCTCCATCATCACCTTCGTCCCCCGCTAATCTCGAAGATATTCAGAATTTAGTCATGTCCAAAACGAACAGCCTGGATAAAAAACAGAACGACATCATGGACCAAAACAACAAGATACTGGAAAGCATACAATTCATGAACGCACAATATGAAGACTGGCCAGAATCCGCGACGTCGAGCACCGTAATGATGAGCTTACAGCGAAGAATACTGCACTGGAAGCTAGAATCGTAATACTGGAGAATAGTCTTGATTCCCAAGAGCGGGCCTTAAAGTCTTGTAATGTAGAAATAAGAGGCATCCCCGACATCAAGGACGAAACACTAAAAGACGTGGTCTTCAACATCTTCAAAACAACAGGATCTCCCTTAGAAACTAAAGATATCGATGCTGTTTATCGTCTTCAAAAAAAAAAACAATAATCAGAAGCAACCCAAGACAATTGTTCTTAAACTAAAATCGAACATGGCTAGAAATCAACTGCTAGCTGATGTGAAATCTTTCAACAAGAACAAACCCAATACCGAAGATAAACTTAACACGTTAAATATCGGTCTCGCCGGCCCCCGGTTGCCGATCTATGTATCTGAGCAGTTAACATTTTGGGCGAAACAGATTTGGTATAAAACTCGCCAATTTACAAGAGCGAGACAATATCAATTTGCATGGATCCAACAGGGACGTGTATATCTGCGGAGAGAGACAGGTTCAGGCGCAATTCTTATATCCGATGAAAACAAGCTGGCTTCCTTATGATTATCTCAAAAACAATATACCTACTGCCAACAACGATTACAAGATGAAGGTTCTATTATTATTATTGCTACTACTACTACTTATTACTACTGCCGACAATGATTACAAGATGAAGGTTCTTTTATTATTTTTACTACTACTACTACCTATTACTACTGCCGACAATGATTACAAGATGAAGGTTCTATTATTATTATTGCTACTACTACTACTTATTACTACTGCCGACAATGATTACAAGATGAAGGTTCTTTTATTATTTTTACTACTACTACTACCTATTACTACTGCCGACAATGATTACAAGATGAAGGTTCTATTATTATTATTGCTACTACTACTTATTACTACCGCCGACAATGATTACAAGATGAAGGTTCTTTTATTATTTTTACTACTACTACTACCTATTACTACTGCCGACAATGATTACAAGATGAAGGTTCTATTATTATTATTACTACTACTACTACTTACTACTACTGCCGACAACTTTTACAAGATGAAGGTTCCTGCAGACAAAGATTACAAGATGAAGGTTCTATTATTATTATTACTACTACTACTTCTTCTACTTATTACTACTGCCGACAAAGATTGCAAGATGAAGGTTCTATTATTATTATTGCTTCTACTACTACTTATTACTACGTCAGAAAACGACTACAAGATGAAAGTTCTTTTTATTATTATTGCCATTATTATATCCGGTGATTATCCACATCCAGTCATTCGAACCAAATATACCTACTCACGAGAAATGGATCAAAATCGTATAGTAGTGAAATTTCCATTGCATCACATCTCACCTGAATAATCATGATTCAATTACCTCCTGATATTTACAATGACACAGATGTAACGTGCAACACGTATGTGATTGACGATCTCAACAAATTAAATAATTTCAGTTGGAAGTCTTATAATTTAAAGATTATCCATCAGAATATCAGAAGTATGTCAAACCTTGATGATTTTCTGTTATTTCTAGATCAATTCAATCATACTTTTGATGTTTTAATTTTATCAGAGTGTTGGATCAATAAAAACTACACCTCTAAAATAATACAAACTTACACGGAATATCACTCAATTAAAAATATAAATAAATCTAGCGGGATTGTTGTCTACATAAAAGACGGTACACAAGCGTCAAGCACAAGTCGAAGAAATTATATTATCACAAGGCCTTAGAATTGTTCTGAATAATAATTTATGTATCTTTGCTATTTATAGATCACCTTCTTTCCAGAGCATAGATTCTTTTTTGAATTCACTCCAAACTGTTATTAGCAATTCCAATAAATTTGAACGTCAAATCATTATAGGTGACCTTAATATTAACACCTTATCTCCATTTCACAACCAATTCAACGACTACATATGCCTGCTCACAGAAAACGGATTCATATTGACAATCAATATACCGACTCGAGAACAGGGCACGTACAAATCCTGTTTGGATCACATCAACGTAAAAAATATTAACCTCACTGACTCAATCGTTATCCACACGTCAATTTCCGACCACTATACGACAGCCCTGTGCTTTAAAGATAAACCGCCCCCCCCTGCTAAAATCAAGTACGTCCCTCGATTATACTTTAATAATTTAATTGAGGACTTGCATTTAGAAAACTGGCAAAAAGTATTTGATCAAATTGACACTGACATTGCGATGAAAGAATTCATTTGTATTCTACATACATATATATCTAAACATACAAGTAACAAACACATATCAAACAGCCAGTTTAAACTTACGACCTGGATCTCTCCTGGCCTTGTAAAATCGATTCACAAAAGAAACCAACTCCACAAAAGGGCCAAAAAATTTCCAGATAATATTTTAGTACAAACTCACTACAAGAAATATAGGAACTTATGCAAAAAGATTATTAAATATACAAAGGAAAATTATTTTAAAACGTTCATTTACGAAAATTCTTATTCTCCAAAACGTATGTGGGAAGCATTTCGTAATATTAGTAAAACAAAAATAAACAGGTCTTCCGAAATTAAATCGTTAGATATCGGTAACGTTAACTCCTCTAATCCTAAAAATATGACGAATTTTGCTAATAAATACTTCACATCGGTGGGAACCACACTTGCCAAAAAAATTCTCGATAAATGCAATAAAACAGAAATCGAACTTGCCAAGTTGGTCACCTCTAACCTCGTCCATAAAATAGACAATATACAAACATCGACGAATGAAGTCTTGGAAATAATTGACGACCTAAAGCCATCTAACGCTTGTGGACCAGACAAAGTCTCGACTAATCTGCTTAAAGTAACTAAGTCATTCATAGCATCTCCGATAGCGTTCATTTCCAATCTAAGTCTCATATCAGGAATATTCCCTAACCATCTAAAACATTCAGTTGTTGTATTACTGCACAAAAATGGAGATAAATCTGCGATTCAAAATTACCGGCCGATATCTTTGGTCAATTCAGTCTCAAAAATTATAGAGAAAATTGTCAAAAATCGTCTTAGCTTTTATCTTGTAGATAATAACATCCTTTCTGAGAGACAATATGGCTTCCGGCCGGGTTTAGATACTGAAAATGCCATTGGCAATCTGACTAAAGTAATTTCTAATAACATCGATCGAGGAATCAAAAGCATCGCGATCTTCCTGGATCTGGCTAAAGCTTTTGATACCATCTCGCACAAAATCCTTTTGAAAAAATTACAGCTAATCGGTATACAGGGGCAGTTACTTAAATGGTTAGGAAGCTATCTAGAAAATCGGAGCCAAAGAGTTATTATTAGTGGTATTCTAAGCGATCCAGCCAATATCGAATTTGATGTACCACAAGGAAGTACTTTTGGACCGATATTGTTTAATATCTATATCAATGACCTTTGCAACAGTAACCTTGCCGATCATATCATCACTTTTGCTGACGATACGGTCAATATTTGAGGGCAAAAACTGGCATGAAGCGCATAGAAAAGCAGAAATTGGAATAAACAATGTCAAACATTGGCTAGACTACAATCTTCTTACTCTTAACACGGAAAAGACAAAATTTATAAGTTTTAGTGCAACACAAGCGGGTCAACCTAAGGTAATACTAAATATTACTATTCACATTTGCAATGAACCGAACACTTGTACTTGCAATAACCTTGAATGCGTGGATAGTTTAAAATATCTAGGGATCACCATAGATAAATATTTGAGATGGGATGAACACATCACAAAAGTCAGAAAACTTACACACCTTTTTATAACCATCAGAAATATTCTCTCTGTTAAAGATGTGAAATCAATATACTATGCCATGTGTAATTCTTTACTCGAATATGCATCCCTAGGATGGGGTGGATGTGCCAAAACAATATTAGACTCCCTGGCTAAAGCTCAGAAATCAATACTAAGAGTCATCCTTAAAAAACCATTCAGGTACCCCAGTGATGCATTATTTACGGAATTAAAAGTACTTGATGTTAGACAATTGTATATTAGAAAGATTATATTACATGCTCAAAAACAACGTCAACATTTCCCGTCCATTGACCACCTTCACGACACTCGACTTTCAAGGAACAATCCAATAGTCCCAATAAAAATCACGACGTCTCGGCCAACGGCAATTTTCGTACTTAGGACCTAAATTATTTAATATCATTCCTAATGATAGGAAAACTAAAAGTGCAAATGTTTTGCGCAAATTGATCAACGACTGGCTCCTTGATTTAGGGAGGATCAAAAGCGAAGATATGTTGACCAATAGATAGTCTCATCATATAAAATAAAACAAAATTAAAAATATATAAGAAAAAAAAAAAAAAAACAATATAAAAAAACACTCACTCATAGTTCCATTCATTACAAAAACACGTACTTATCATTTCAGAACACAATTGTCTATTCTTTTATCAATACCCTTCCCATTTTTCTACAATACAAAATTACGTAAACTATAATCCATACAAAATACGTACAAATATAATTTATACAAAATTACGTACTATACGTAATATTACAAAAACACGTACTTATAACTTCAGAACATAATTGTCTATTATTTTATCAATACCCTTCCCATTGTTCTACATTCAAGTCCTGCGGTGATCTTTCTTTTTAACATTACCACCTGGATTTTATTTACTTTACCGGTTTTATTTTATATTAAGTGCTCTAAGGGAAAATATCTTAGTAGGATGAAAAAATGAAGCAAGGAAAGGGAAATAAATACAATTTGTTATCAACCACTCTGTCATGTCACTATTTATACACTAACTAACTTATGAAATATTTATATACAAATTGTTTTTATTCATTTGCTGCATCCTTTTCGAGTCACATTCTTTTTGAGTTTCTTTACCCGCTCGTAAAGTTGAGGGATACGTCACTCACGTTAATTATAATTATAATTATTTTTTGTAATCACGTTTAAACATCCACGTTAATTATAATACGGATTTTGTCATAACGCTTGAAGAATGTCTCGATTTTCAATTTTTGCAAGCGATTTAAATGACCAAACATTTATCTATTGTTAAACAAGCCAGAGTAAAGTTAGCCTCCCAAAAACTGGGCGTACTGTACAGGGCCCGCAGATACTTTAATAGTACACAACTGCTAACCCTGTACAAATCGCATGTGCGCCCCACAGTTGAATTTGGCAGCCACCTCTGGTCTGGAGCTCCAAAATACCTGAAAAATACCCTCGACTCTGTGCAGAAACGGGCGGTCCGTTTGATAGATTCTCCCATCTTAAAAGACGGATTGCAATCTTTAGAGCACAGGCGTCGGGTGGGAATGCTATCCTTGTTCTACCGGTATTACAATGGAAGATGCTCCGAGGAACTAGCATCATTGATCCCTTTGGCACCGGTGCATAGTCGGGAAACACGCCAAACGCGTGCCCAACATTTGTACACAGTTGACATTTGTCACATGAGAACGGGTCGTTTCTTCGACTCGTTCTTGTGTTCAACAGCTCGGCTGTGGAATGATTTGCCGGCCTCTGTGTTTCCTCCTTCCTACAACATGGGTCTCTTCAAGACCAATGTTCATTCCTTCCTCTCCTCAAAAAGACTCTCCACACAGCATCCCAGATGACATAAGCCCTGAGGGAAATTATTTTCCTCAGGGCCTCCTGTGTGGAGTTAATGTAAAAAAAAAAGCATTCGATACTAAATTTGTACTTTAAGACATTGTTTTTTCTCTTCGCTTATTCTTTTTTATGAGTTCAAAATTGTAGTTATTAACTAAAGTTTCTACGAGGAATTCAATCGCAACACTTGTTTCATTCAATAAATAATATGTTTATATAATTAATCAATGTAATATGAAATTATGATATGAAATAAATTTGTCAATTTGACTGGCCTAAAACAGGATCCATTCCTAGTTGGCTAGTCAAAGTTTCCATATATGTTTCATTGTATAATTTTATGTGAAATAAATATTATTATTAGGTATTATTATTGTATATATATATATATATATATATATATATATATATATATATATATATATATATATATATATATATATATATATATATATTATATTTTTTTTTTGTTATTTTCATTCTCATTTAATGGTTTTTACCAATTACATTTTTATATTACCTATATCATAATAACCAACATTAGCATAAGAAACTGTTTTGGCTTACCTCATGTTTAACCTCTTGTATAACTAACTCATCCTGTATAAAAATTGCTGTTTGTTTCTTACAATAAGTAAATAAATTATCCGTGAGGTGGACTAACTGCATATTAAATTTACCGTTAATTCGTTAAAAATTAAATTTAATTAGGTAGTCTTTCGAAATCACTTGACAGCTTAATAAGAATATTTTTTAGAAATAAAATCTTTTGATTAACCTTAATTACTGTAAAAGACAACTATATATGCATTCGGGGTGATGGAAATAGTTGTCTTTTTTATAGTAATTAAGTTTTTATCTAAAGATTTAAAAAAATATATATTCGTATTAATCACTTAGATCTACATCAAACCAAAGACATCCATAAATTACGTCACATCTTATGAGGGGGGGGGGGGGGAGTAGAGAGGTGTGACATTCCCTTTGGTTTCCATTGCACTAAGTGTAAGGATTTTCTTAATTGATTTCGAATGACGTTATTGCTATGACTCATTTAAGTGCATTATATTGTTTAGGTTTGGTAAACGTACTAAGTAGTGGGAAATAAATAATTTTCCATTTTTTATTAATTAGCGTTATGTTGGGGTCATTCGTTCGTTTATGATTTCTTATAGGCCACTTGCATGGATTTCATAACGACTTGGAAAAAATTATGTGGATAGATTTTTTTTACTAAGATTACGAAAATCTTAGTAAAATTTTTTTAGAAATGTACAGTTTTTTTTTGTAATAAATAAATTCATAATTTGGGCTCGCGATGTCACTTCTTAAAAATGTCCCGTCTCTGAAAATGTTCCTATTAATTTTGTAAAATTCCACACTGATTTTTTTTTTTACATGGCAACACTTTGATTTCAGGCGAATTTTTGAATTTGACATTTAACGTTCCCTAGATTTATTGTCGGTTCTCTGCGAAATTATCATTAGGTTTGACTTTTTAACAGATGTTATGAAGAGAACCCCGTACATTTTATGCTGTCTATACGTGTTTTAGATGTATAATGGTAAAGGTGCTGATTTTAACAAAATCAAATTTTATAATATTCTTATTATTATTATAATTTACAATTACAAGTACAATTACATTATAATGATTTATCAATTATCATCAATAAGATGGATCAAGGAAAAAAATATTTATGAGATGTAATATTTTTGGTATGCCTCGTTATTCTCCTGTGCCATTCGTGTGGAAAGTGTTATTTTTTAAAATGATTTTCGGCTAAGTAATTATCGTTTTTTCGCATCCATAAAATTATGTCCTGTCTTTCCGGTTTATAAAAAATGGTCTGATTTTTCGGACTGAAATTTTCAAAAAATCGCCAGGGTTTCAAAAATACGATAAAAAAATTACAGAATGTCTTAGAATATTTGCCTAAACCGTATTTAAAAAAAAAAGTGATGCAAGTGGCCTATAAGTTATATGCGAGTTCCAGCAAATTTAATCTAAGACCCTTTCGTTCTGTATGTAATGGTTTTGGCTTGTTCTTTATTCACTAAGAGATGTTCCGCGAATTTTGAAGAGATGTTTTTATTTTTATAACATCGTATATATTCTTTGAATCTAGTTGAGAATGCCCTGCCTGTTTGACCAATGTAAGTAGCGTTACAGTCGGCGTGATCACATTTTAATTCATATATGCCACCGTTATTGAGTTTAGGATTTTTACTTTTTGAGTTTTTAACTTAAAAATACATTTTAAAATACTTGCAGAACTCGATAATAACATTATCAAATTTAATTAATTTCTAAAAAAAAAGGTTTAAGGATGTAACATTATCTTGCAGGTCCATTTAACACAATTAGGTTTATTAAACCAAAACACTATCACAGAAGGTCATGGATTTCCCCAAACCAGAGAGTGTTTCCATCAAGGTGGAACCAGGGTCCCAGGAAGAGTGTGGAGTAGAAATGCCCTATACGGATATAGATATCTACCTCCCGGATGCGAAGAAGGAATGTTTGCAGTATGAGAGTACTCCGATAGCCAGTAAGTTGCATTACATCAAATTTTATATTTACGACAAGTTATCAAACCAAAAAATATTTTGAATTATAATGCTTGCAAAAAATTCCCTATTTCCCAAGCTGATGCCTCTGTTATGAAGTGGTGTTAACTCTTATGTAAAGTTATTATTTTTCTAACACCTCTTCACAACAAGAACCATTTTTGTTTTAATTTTCGTAAAGTGATTAAGAGCACGGGCGGGCAACACAGAGACGACCGGGAATCTATGGTTTCCGGCTCCGTTTTGGTTTTCACTCTGGAATCGTTTCACCGGCCGGCAGGCGTTGAAATGTTGGCACAGTCAATTAATTATAATTTAAATTAAAACCCAGACGGGTGAACGTGTGGAAATGTTACAATAGTGTTTCCACAATGATGGGTGAAGTTTCAACCGAATAAATATAAAGTTTCATCGAGTGTTGTGCCAGATTAAATGACCGCATAAGGTCCGCGCGCGCAATGTAATATTAAATGAATTACTACCGCGAATAGTTGCCATCGCGCAATGTTGTGAAACCGCGCATTCTGCCAAGGAAGCATAATACTCCAGGGGCGCTACACAGGCCTTATTTTCCATACGGTAGTTGTATCAACGAAACACGCGCTCTGGACTGCACCAGCCAAGGCCATCCGCCCGTGGAGCTCCCACATTGTCATGGATGGGAACTCAATGCGCTGAGATCAGCCATCCTGTACTGGAGACGCTGGACCCGTTTCCAGGGCACCCTTTTCGGACGGAGATCCTGATGGTTCCAGTTGGGTCTGACGAGATCGGATCCTCACCGGTTTGATGGAGGCTTCCCGCTCACACCCGCTCACACACGGTTATATAGATGATAGTTAGCTTAGATAGAATTTAAACCATCGACCGATCCCTGGGGGTAAGTTTAATTTAAACATAATTTCAGTACCGGATTATCCCTAAGGCAGAGTAGGCAACTGCCTAGGGGCCCCGCGTCCCGAGAAAAAATGTCTTACTTCAATTAGTGAGCAACGAAGTTTCGGAAAAAGTCAGCTTTCAAGATGTTTTAATTAGGCACATTTACAGGTAAATAACATTAGGTACACGCAAAACAACAAATTATATTAGATAGGTTATAACCCAATAAATAACTGATGTTCACATCATGCACAAATAATAAATAAAAAGTATATAATTAAAACAAATATATAAACATAGTTGTATTTTACTTTTCTTTTCTTCTATTTGTTGCAACATTACTTAGTGTCTGAAGTGATTGAAGGTGCCGTGTGTGGTTTATATTGGCATTTGTTTTGTTTTATTTCTAATGTTTAAAATATAAATGTTGTACAAGCTTCAGAATGCACTAACTATCTACTTGATAAAATTCTTTGGGAAAGGTTTTCTGGAAGAGATCACTTTAATGACAAGACGGCTCATTGTAATGTGTTTTTTCTAAGAAAAAAAAGTTTTAAAACCTTACCCCCCCCCCTTAAAGCATCAAGGGAACAAGGTGGCATTTGGAGGCCCCTTCAAATCCCCCCCCCCGTTAGTCCACCATTGGTAAAGGGGCCCCGAGACGTGGATTGCCTATGGGCCCCGACATGGTTAATCCGGCCCTGCATAATTGTATTTCTGTTAATATGATCAATATATTCAACACTATATTTTCTGAACATCATCTTTCAATTAACACCCGAACCATCATATCATGCATACCATTGTGCCCACGCTCAGAGATTATGTCATGCTCTCCTCCATCCAGAACATTACTCGGGAACCGAGCATTGGCGCGCAGGATTCTGCAAAGTTCCGGATGGTATGTTATTTGAACACCCACACAAACTGTGTTTATATTTGGCAAATAGCCCACATAAGAAACTACCTAACAAACTACCTAACACCTCATCTTACTTTATCTCTGAATTAATTCATCTTACATACCCTGAACGACAGAGTCGGCCTCCATGACCGAGGGGCAAGGCTCTGGACTATCGGTCGTAAGTTTAAATCCCGGCGTATTTACGGCATATTCCCGGGTGGAACATTCTTTCAGTATCGCCCTGGTGTAAGACCACCATTCAGAATTAAAACAATGCTTGAAATGGCTTTACCTGTGTTTGGTGACTAGATCTGAATAGCGAGGTACCTACCCCTTCTTTTTCGTGATCTCCTTCAGCTTCGCAACGTACCCCAATTTGGAGTACCATGTTCTCCCAGGCTCCAGGCTTCAGGAGCGATTGGGACTTTTGTGTGGTGTCGCTACACATTATAAATTAAAGTCCTCCATGTCTGTCTGTCTGTCTGTTCTCGATAAACTCAAAAACTACCGAACGGATTTCATGCGGTTTTCACAAATAGATAGAGTGATTCATGAGGAAGGTTTATATATATAATTTGTTGAGGTTTTGTGTAAATTGGTTGTTATATGTATAAAGGAGAATGTCTGTATGTGGTGACGAGCGAGCTGGCAAGCGGGCGGTGTTTATTTTATTTGAATGCAAATTAACAGATGGCGGTGGTTATAAAGGTTGGGTAACCATCCAGTAGATGGCGTTGTGTTTCGTAAGCCACAACAACTAGTGGCCGGGTCAGCAAGTTAACAAATAAAAAAGAGTACCCAGCACAGCAGAGCATAGGAAGCTTTTTTTATTTGTACTGAGAAATAAAATAAGTTAGATGCATAAAAATATATATTTACTAGCTGACCCGGCCACGAGCTGGCAAGCGGGCGGTGTGTATTTGATTTGAATGCAAATTAACAGATGGCGGTGGTTATAAACGTTGGGATACCATCCTGTAGATGGTGTTGTGTTTCGTTAGCCACAACAACTAGTGGCCGGGTTAGCTAGTTAACAAATAAAAAAAAGAGTACCCAGCACAGTGGAGGTAATCCACCTCTTACCCGCCTTGGTATAAGTAACTGATGGTTACTCCTTCAAGGCTCTCGCAAGATTCTAATTTTTTTTGTTAAACGAAGCTACATTTATTTATTTTGAACGAATCTAGACCTCCAGTGTCCATGCATACGTTGTTAGTAAGCAGTATGCAAGTGCTTAACAGGAAAAACAAAATGCAAAAAATAGGTTAGTAAGACAAAGATAAATTAAACACGGCAAAAGAAAAATTCATTCATGAGGCTCCATGACGCGGCATTGCATCTGTAAAAACCCGCAAGCACCTGCATAAAATAGAGAACATAAGTAATACAATAAATCTCAAATCAATTGGCAAGTACCAACAAAAAATGTGAATGGCTTTCGGTCTGATCATAAACTACACTTAGCTTCCGTGTCCCTTAGCCAACCACTCAGTGAAGCCTCAAAGAATGTTAACTGAATTAAGTAAGTAATTAATTAACTTAATTAAGTACCAATAATTAATTAATTAAATATTAATTATTATTAAAATTAATTATTAATTAATTATTAATTAATTATTAAATAATTATTAATTCTTAATTATTACTTAATTAAGTAATTAATTAACTTAATTAAGTAATTAATTAACTTAATTAAGTAATTAATTAACTTAATTAAGTAATTAATTAACTTAATTAAGTACCCAGCACAGCAGAGCTTGGGAAGCTTTTTTTATTTGTACTGAGAAATAAAATAAGTTGGATGCATAAAAATATATATTTACTTGCTGACCCGGCCACGCGTTGTTGTGGCTAACGAAACACAACATGCTTACCCAACCTTTATAACCACCGTCACCTGTTAATTTGCATTCAATTCAAATACACACCGCCCTCTTGCAAGCTCGCTCGTCACCACATACAGACATTCTCCTTTATATATCAACCATTTTACAGAAAACCTTGACAAATTATATTTGTCAAAACCTTCCACATGAATCACTCTATCTATTTGTGAAAACCATATGAAAATCCGTTCAGTAGTTTTTGAGTTTATCGCGAACAGACAGACAGACGGACAGACACGGTGGAGGACATTAATTTTTGTGTAGAGATTGTTGGCGGCAATTAATTATTCCAATGGCTGCAAAAACCTGAGATTCCTCTCTGAAGGTTATCAATAATAATAATAATTATTGTAATATTTGCACGGTGCTATTTTATGACAAATATCACCCCGAGGGCGCTGACAAGAACATTTTTCCCCGCTGAAAGTTTTGCATAATTAATTTATCTCGACGCCACCTAGTGGAAGATTTAGAACTTACAATGCCTTTCCCATATAAAAATAAAGTTGGTTGTTTACAGGTGAAAAAACGTGATAAGCAGTAATTGTTGAATGAAACACTAGTATGTATTGAATTATTTGGCGAATAGGAGATAAGCCGACGTAGCTCAGTGGTTAAAGAGCAGTTGACCGGAAATCAAAAGGACGCGGGCTCGAGTCCCGTCGGCGTCATGTATCTTTTCTCGGAAGATTTTTCAATGTAGATGAGTGTTTCAGGCTAATAATTATTACCAACTTATAATAATTGTTACCCTTTGTGCTATGCATACAAATCTTGTCTTGAACATTAGTTTATCAATTAAAAAATATTTGTCCCTGCCGCGGACATCTGCAGTCCTTCTTGATACTAAAATATGGTTCTAGACAATATAGTATCGTGTTAGTTATAAACGTCTGTCATCTTGTAGATTTATTTCCAAATATTCCTGTTTGATGGGGCCGACAGACTTAGCTATAAAAGATAAAAGATCATTAATTTGGCTTGGCGTATTTTGGCATATCGATCGCCGTACATTCCCAATGGGAATATACATGTATACAAGCTTCAATATCAAATAGTAACTCCTGAACCTCTCGTACCTTTTTCCTTCCTAGAACTTCCACACCTTCCTTTTCTGAAAAGGACCCTCTATTTCAGCACCCCAAAGATGACGTTTGAGTGTTTGGTGCTAATTTAATTTTTGAAGTAAAACTTTTTTATGCACGCTCGACTTGGGGGGTAAGCTGGTGAATGCGTTACGAAAAGTGGTCATTGTTACGAAAAATGTCATGCGAACGGTAATCGATGCGAACGGTGATCGATTGCTAGGCGAACGGTCGGGCCTTTACGCACGCTTGACTTGGGGAGTGATAAGGATGGTCACCCTAAGGTCGTAGGCCACCCCGAGGGCGTAGGTCACCCCAACGTCGTAGGTCACCCCTAGGTCGTAGGTCACTCCAAGGGCGTAGGTCACCCCAAGGTCGTAGGTCACCCCATGGTCATATTTCACCCCAATGTCATATGTCACCCCTAGGTCATAGGTCACCCCGTTCGCTACGTTTAGTAACTTAGCAGGGATACCTGGGTTCATTGGGCAAGGTTTGTCTTGTAGTTTTACTTCAGTCGTGTGGTCTAAAGTAGACATGGGCAGATTTATTCCCAGACGTGAATCGATTCAGTCTGATTCTCCTGGCCTTTTGAATTGATTCCTTCTATTCATTCCTTTAATTCAATTAATACCTAAAAAAAAAAAAAAAAAAACAAAGAAGACATGAGTGGAGAGGTTATGAAGCACCGCACTAAGAGGACACCGATAGGCTACGAAGCACCGCACAAAGAGGAGACCGATTAAACTAAATCCTATAAATGTAGGTGTTTGCCTTTTTTTTACATGAGCTCCACACAGGAGGCCCTACGGAAAATAAATTCCCTCAGGACCTATGTCATCTTTGGGGATGCTGTGTGGAGGTTTTTTTTTAAGGAAAGGAAGGAGAGGAGAGTTATGGGAAGGAAAAGGGTTTAAGGGGTGGGTAGGTATCTGGGATTCAGTGTGTCCTGGTTATCCACCTCTAAGACCTGACCTAGACAAACCTCACCCCATGAACCCGGGCACCCCTGCTAAATCACCAAACGTGGCGAACCACTTGAGGTGACCTATGGCAGAGGTGTTGGTTATCCAATAAAGGTTCCCGGGGCGGCGGTACCCATTCCCGCCTCCCAAATTGCCTCTTTTCAATGTCGTTATTTTTCGGTTCATCGAGTTTCAAAACACAACGGTGCTAAAGAAGTTTTCACTACACAAAGCACTCTTCCTAGGGTGAATTTGACTATTTCAGATACGTTGGCTAAAGAAGGAGGTAGCGCAACACGGCATAACACCCCAAAAACAAATAACGAAAATTGCCTATTTCACTTTAAAAAAAATTATTACGAATTATGTCGTTCTGAAAAATTGTGCTACGGGGTTGATGTAACATTGAAATATTACATTTGTTAAAACAAAAAAAAAATTGATAAGAAAAATGTATTTACATTAGACTAGCAATAAAATCTTAAAATTAAACAGTGTTTTGTTTCACCCCTAAAGTTTTACCAATTTTATTTTATTTATTAAATTAAAATTATTCCATTTCACGTGATCTAATATAAACAAACATTTTATCATTTAAAGACATTATTTAATGACAGCTGACCACAGCCGATTGCCGAAGTTCGGCGTCTCAAAGTAGGTAGGTATTTGTAATATGAGGCAACAAATAGATTTAGCTTGGAAACTAGACGTTATGCAAATCTTGCAATTCTTAGTTTTAACATAATCCATAATCGTATTGACAGCCCATTCCTCTTGGAATGTTATGGCTTATACGTGCCTGAAAATTTCAGTCGACACGACTTGTTCAAAATACCATACGGCAGAACAGATTTTCTAGCACAGCATAGCATGACAAGAGGAATGGTGCTGTTGAACGAAATATCGGAAACACTAGATATAATATATAACTCTTCTTTAGATAGCCTTAAGATTTTTTTGTATAATTATCATCTTCCTAGGTGTTAAGACTGTTAAAATGAGAAAATTGTACAGTAATTGGATAAAAATCTGTTGTACAATTAAAAAAAAAAAAGAACTAATGTACCTATTAATTCCTGCGTTGTGAAAGAGACAGATTCGGAACTAGTGACTCGGCCGATTCGCGATCGTATTTCGCTTGGGCTGACCACGATGAAGTTGGTACATACGGGTATTTTACGAATGGCGCGCGGGAAAGGGATACTTTACGTGTTTTGCACTATTATTTAAATATTTACGAATCATCATAATATTTAAATCGTTTACGGTAGGTACTCATCATTCATTGAAATAATTTAACAGTAAAATAAATGTAAAATAAAAACTAATGGTGCCGTTAAAAATCGTAGGATGCAAGGCCAAAGATGAGGAATGAAGACTCAATTCCTTTTGAAATTGAGAATCAGATCGAGTGTGTCACAAGATTGAATTTATTCATTTAATTCGGTCATTCAATTTTGTCCACGTCAAGTCTAAAGCACACTCGTTTTTTTTCTTCTTTAAAATCATTGATCATGTGTCACATATTAAGAAATGCATGTTCAAATTACAATTTATATCTGTTATTATCAACTAAGCACTGGTCTATAGATAAGATAGCAAAGTCATAATCTTTGCATAGGATAAAGTAAAGTCCCTCTGTCTGTACGCTTAGATCTATTAAACTACGCAACAGATTTTCACGCGGTTTTCACCAATAGCTAGAGGGATTCATGAGGAAGGTTTAGGTGTACAATTTGTCTAAATTGGTTGAAATATATAAAGGGAGCGGGCTGGCAAGCGGGCTGCGTGGATTTAATATGTATGCATATTAACAGATGGCGCTGGTTGGGTAATGGCGTTGTCAGTAGATGGCGTTATGCTTCGTTAGCCACAGTAACGTGTGGCCAGGTCTGCTAGTAATGAATATTTTCCAAATAGGTATCACATATGCCAATTTTGATGTAAGTAATATGCAGAAATCAAGCATTTATAAATTTAACGATTTTAATTTTTTTTATTTCAATTCAATTCAATTTCAATTCAGTGCCGGCAGCCCGGGCGTTTATTTATTATTAGTTATGTACAACATGATTTTTTTTTTCCTTACCCTCCTCACTAGACAAAGTCTGTTCTGAGGCTGGTAACTAACAATTTCTAATTACATAAAAGCAAATAAGTGGTAAAACAAAGAAAAAAAAGAAACATATATATTATAGTAAAAATAATAATAAAAAATAAGAGGAAAATCAGAGAATTTAAAAACAGAGTAGAAAATAGAAAATATATAATATTAGATATTAAGAATATTACTTATCTCTCTCCTTTCCTTGACATTCAACCAGTTTAAAAATCTTTTGAAAACCCAGTTCAAATTATTAGATGCGACGTAGGTCTTTGTTTGGGCTACAAACTTATTGAATACATATGGTGCCAAGTAAGATTCATATTTTTTTGCAAAATTTGATTTGATATATGGTACTTGTAGTTGATTGTGTGTGTTTGCTCTTGTGTATTGCGAGTGAGTTATGAAGTGTGGTGATATTTTTATGCAGTTTTTGTAGATGATCTTCTTTATGAATAGTTTATTTATGTCTAATAGGTTATTGTTGATTATTATCTGTTCTGTCGGATGTTGATAAGGCTTTCTAAACATAATTCTGATTATTGTTTTATGATTAATTTATGATATCTCAGATATATTAAAATATAGGAAAAATGATTAAATATAGGAGCATTCAATTCGTACACTATAAGCAGTTTATATGTCTCTGTATCAAAAAAATAAGGAATGTTTTTTTTAATGTGGATGGGAAATTTTCAAATTGGACGCACGGAAATCCTGAACACTGGACGAGTATTACAATTATTAACGGAAAGCTCGAGTGGTTATATTAGTTACTTTTTTTTTCATTACTTTTAATGACTTTTCAAAGTGTTGAAAAGCCACTTTGTTGAGTAGTCACGAAACAAAAGCAAAACTTTTTCGTCAATCCATACATATTATAAATTAAAGTCCTCCGCCGCGTCTGTCTGTCTATCTGTTCGCGATAAACTAAAAAAAACTACTGAGCGGATTTTCATGCGGTTTTCTCCAATAGGTAGAGTGATATGTTTAAGTTTAAAGGTTTAAGTTTCATTTAAAATGTCAAGGTTTTGTGTAAATTGGTTGAAATATATAATATATAAACGAAAATTTCTGTATGCGATGGACGAGTGGGCTGGCAAGCGGGCAGTGTAGATTTGATTTGTATGCAAATCTATAGTTTTATGCCAAGGTTGATGAAATTTTGTACATGTGACCTTCAAAACAAGAGGAAGGTCACTATCTACATTTGATTTCGAAAACTCTGTGTAAAGCCCGGGCATCGCCGGGGACCTCAACTAGTAATAAATAAAAAAATAATTATTGATTATATCTTTAAAATATTTCGGGTTTCTTGTAATTTAAGTTTTTATATTTTAAAAACATGAATTTAACCTCTAGGCTAATTTGTTCAGTTTTGGGAACAACTCATATAGGTCTCATATAAATAGTTGTGTCGCCTTTACTATCATGCTGAGAAAAGAATATTGAAAAGTGAAGCATCTAGAACCTGGAGATATGTGGCCGCAACTGCGACGGATGAGTCCTTGTTTCCTATACTCCAATCTGGGCTTATCTTATGTTCCAGAAGCCCAGATTTGTGAACTAATCAGGGACGTGGTGGGTCACTTTGCAAAATTTTCAAGACTCGCCATTTTGACAAATTCTCAATGAGGCAGTTTGCTAACAAAAATTGATTTGTAAATATCAGGTTAAATACTTTAGGAAGGTTTTATTGACAATACTGAAATGAATGCTTAAATATCTATAGCGCGTTTGGCATTTAAAATAAAAATAACAAATGTTACGCCGATGTCCGTTTGTCAGATTAAAGCCGATATATTTCACACCCGCCAGGCTAGCGTGATTGGAGTTTACGACATACCCTTGTACACCCGCAAGGGTGGCGGCGTTGAGGCCAATGGGTTAAGTGGTATTGCAAATTACAACGCATGCCGGGAACTCGAAAGTAATAGATAAAATACCTCTTGTTCCTGAGAGATATACAGTGAGTCTCAGAGAATCCTACTAAAGGTAATATCTTCACTGGCTCAGTTGTCCTGAAAGAATCCTGTTCAAGCTCTGCCGGATGGTATATAAGTCTCCGGATGAAAGGGGCAAACATCTCGTGAAGGAGTCCGGGCTAGATGGATCCGTCGAGCACGTACCGGGATGAGGGCGCTAAAGGCCAAATGCGATGTTATTTTCTACAGGCGCGAGGGACGCCATCTTGATGCCAGAGCGTGGTGATTTTTGCGAGGCTGTTTCCTCCGACGGTGGGCCACAAAAAAAATCGTTAGCGTCGCAGTTTTATAACCGGAGCATATCCACATTGTGGTTTTGCGCGGAATTTATCATCTCCAAAGCAGATGATTTGCGATTTTTCCGGGATCTCAGCAAGATTCCCCGAGCCACACGGCGTACTTTAAATTCAAACAACCCAAAAGGTTACGCATGCGGAGAATGCGAATTCACCATTTCACAAGCGGCACAAACATTATTAACCGAAAATCCAGCCCGAAAAAGTTAAATAATGCACTCAAAACATCTTGTTGAGTGACCTCGTCAAAAATTCACCGGTTCCCCGCCGGTAAGTTTTCAAGAAAGTCCATGGAAAAAGACCCGGTTCAAAAACCAGAGAGAAAAAGTATTGCCAATCCAATACGGGCTGTTCAAATTACCAGGTTAGTGGTCAGGTAAATAATTATATCACAAATTGATAATTATTTACGTGACAGGGCGGTGAAGGTGAAAGGTTTTTGACTTTATGGATACGACTGTCTGAAAAGGTGAGTTTTAAGTTTAGCTCTAAACTCCACTGAGTCTGTGATGATTGTTAACTCATGTGACAGTTCATTCCAGGCTTTAGATCCTGACACCCCGAAAGCGTGCTCACCAAACTTAGTGTCTGGTGTTCGCTTTGGTTCCTTTAACCTTCCGATAGCTGATGACGCTGCTGACCTGAGGGTTGACTGTCAAGAATTGGAATTTTCTGGAATACACAATTCCGATGAGTAAGCCGGAGTCATTCCGTTAAGGGACTTATATACCATCCGGCAGAGCTTGAACAAGATTCTTTCAGGACAACTGAGCCAGTGAAGATATTACCTTTAGTAGGATTCTCTGAGACTCACTGTATATCTCTCAGGAACAAGAGGTATTTTATCTATTACTTTCGAGTTCCCGGCATGCGTTGTAATTTGCAATACCACTTAACCCATTGGCCTCAACGCCGCCACCCTTGCGGGTGTACAAGGGTATGTCGTAAACTCCAATCACGCTAGCCTGGCGGGTGTGAAATATATCGGCTTTAATCTGACAAACGGACATCGGCGTAACATTTGTTATTTTTATTTTAAATGCCAAACGCGCTATAGATATTTAAGCATTCATTTCAGTATTGTCAATAAAACCTTCCTAAAGTATTTTACCTGATATTTACAAATCAATTTTTGTTAGCAAACTGCCTCATTGAGAATTTGTCAAAATGGCGAGTCTTGAAAATTTTGCAAAGTGACCCACCACGTCCCTGATTAGTTCACAAATCCTCCGTTGGCGATCGCGGATTGCGTGCCGTCAACTTCTGTTAGCCGTTTTCCGTACTAGATTTAGAATAGCACCGTTTGCGTTGGTCCACAGGTATGAGGGTTTCTTTGTTATTAATTTTGTTAAGGCATTTGCCTCTTTACCTTGATTTGTTGGTTAAATATACATTTATGGAACCTTCCCAAACAATCTTGTTTTTTTTATTTTTTGGAACAAAACAGCAGAACCTTACATTTTCCCACATTACAGATCGCTAGGTCCCACATCAACCTGAGAGAGAGAGAGAGAGACATGGTGATCTACACCTTTCATGCATTGATATAACCTTATAGCCCGCAGCATTATAAATAACTTTGGTTTAAAAATCTAAGCAAATTCTTATTTGTAAGCTTTTGTAGAAGTTATTTTATAAAAAAAATTCAGTCATAATTGGTCGTAAATTCTCCAGTCTTTCAAAATAAATATTAACTCAACTTTTGGCACTAATCTTCTTATTAATGCTATATCAATAATAGTGGTGGGGGTAGCAAATGTAAAGTCATGCAATGTCCAATGTTTTAAATATAATGTCCTCCAAATGCAAAGTCGTATCTTCTCCAAGCATAAACTTTCTAATTAAAGTGTGTTTATCAGAAATGAACATCCAGGTAAGTATGTTTTCTGTATATATTTGTAGATAACAAAATTAGATGGAGCCTAAGAATTCATAATAAATTGTACAGATTTCCCATAAAAATGGCGCTCTACAAATCGTGCAATTATTTTTATTATTAGTAAATGTGTTATTGGAATTAAGTAAGTTAAATTAAATATGATAAAAATGATTACAAACCTTTTCTTACAATTTATCGACATCCTCTGTGGCAAAGTGATAAGTCCCCTGGCTCTGAACCTAGAGGTTTTGGGTTCTAAACTGAACACGGTCAAATAAATTTATTTTGGTTGAAGGATACTCTTTTTTCTCTGCATTTAAATAAAATATGATTTATTTTGTTTTAATTTTATTAAATTTAGGAATCGAACAGTTATTTGTAATAAAGTTACATTGTAGTGTTCATTAAATGACAAACCAATTATTAAGTACCACTAATTATTGTCTAGGTACATAAATGATTATGCACAAGTACCTACTTAAAAAAAAAATTAATTAAAGAGTAGGATATTATAAGAATAGTGAAAACAGTAAAAATCTATCATTATGATAGGTTAAAAAGTTTGAATGTATGTTTTCATGGTACAGTTGAAAATGTACAAATCTATGGTGTGTTAAATGTTTTGCAGATATGTCCTATGAATGAATTTTGCGCATACATTTCCAACTTTGTTCACTAAATAAATTATTTGATCTGATGTTGCAACGAAATTCAATTCTTTTTAACAGATATGATGAATTAACGAGACATTTCACAATTTAGGAGTAAAAGCTAAAAATCAATATTAACTTGATAGAACTCAAACGGAACGGCAAAAATAAAAAAAATGGTAAAAATATGCAAAAGAACAACTGCAAAGCTTAAGAATGAGCTTACTGCGAATGCTAAAATATTTTAAGACTAAATAAGAATTGTAAATGAAAAGGTAAAATTTCAAAACAATGTTTTTTTTTTTCAAAACATATTTGTGCTATCAAAATCCAAATTCTTGTAAATCATTCAAAATAATATTACTAATACATAAACAAATATAATAACAAATAACAACAAAAATGTCTAATTTTATTTAAAAATTATACAAAATTAACAATGTATTAAATTAATGTAATATCAAAACATTCAATTTTATTGAAATAATTTTTGGAGGTTATACACATCGGTGTAATAGATAATACTTATAAATCTAAATGAAACATGACAGAAAATAAAAAAAAAAACGTAATTAGGAAGTTGCGACCGTTACCTTTTATTAAAAAAATAAATATTTTTTTAATTAATTAAGATATAAATGTTGTTGCTTGGAATAAGTTCTTTGTGAATATTTAATTTATTAATAAAAATTAACATTTTTTTATTTTACAAATAATAAATTCCTACTTCACTAATTTTATATATCAAATTTTATATAGAAATGCATTGTTGGGTTACGAATAACCCAACAATTTTTGAAAAATCTCCTACTATCACCACATTAAGCGGAAAATGTTGCTTGTATCGTGATGAGTTAAGGAGGGAAATACCTTAAGATGACTAAAAAAAAATTATGTATAACTATTTAAGAATATGTTCCTAAATATTTAAATAAAAATTTCAATTCATTCCGGTGTTATGAGGGTGTTTAAGTGAGTTTCCACCTAAATGCTGAACCGCATGGTAAATTTGAAACGACATTTTTGAATTTGTTAGCACTCTAACTCAGATAGTTTTTTTAACAATCATTTAAAAAATTTGCAAATATGTACCTTCTTTATATAATTACACTCTGTGTGAACCTAAATTCGTAGTAATATCATTGTTTGAAGAATTTTTTAATTGCAAAAAAATGTTAAAAAATGGCAAAACCCCGAGGTTTCCTGTTTACACATCTGTAAAAAATTTATTTTAAATTTTTTTGGGAAAAGTAAGGTTTACATAGAAGAGACACCTGTTCTTAAATTAAATTCAAAACACGATTTGAAATGAAAACTGTGACTCCTAGAATGCACACAAATAGCTACGTCTGATGGTGACGTTCGATGCGTAGCAGCTGATAATTTTCATATTTTCCAAGGAAATGCTTTAAAACATTCACAGTATTTTTTTAAAATAGGTGTTTAAAATCACCTCAAAGTTTCAATAAATTGTATATATTCGTTCTATGCCAAAAAAATCATGAAAATCATTAAAAAAATCTAGCCCAAAAGGTATTTCCCTCTTTAAACTACATATTTTTTGCCCACTTTACAGGAGAATATAAAATATCTAGATAAAATTAAATAATTCATTTTATAACCACTATATTAATAAAATATTTGCACATGTTTCAGAACCTCCTTTCAGTTCCTTCAAGGTTGTTTCCCACCATTTGAATTTGCCAATCACATTTTAAAAGCAAATCATTCTTTTATCGTAAATAAAGAGTTAAAAATTGTACATACAATTACAATGGGTTAACAAGAATTAGATACATTTAGAATCTTAGTAAATAGAAAAAGTATTAATATGCAATTAAATTCCATTTTATTTTAAATAGCCATCATAAATTTATGTTTGTTTTATTTCCTTGGTGACACTTCCCACTTTGTAACAAACATGTCACCAAGTGGTCTTAAATCTGTCCCCATGACCCTTGACTCCTTGCTTCACTTGCATTCATACATCGCCTAATATATACCCTTCTGTTATTCTCTTGACATGACCTGACTCAAGTATTTGGTTTACTTGATCATGCCATGTCTTCCTCGAATGTCGCCCTCTTTTTCTATCACACCAAGAAAGGATACTTGTCAAAATATCGATCGTCCTGTTGATTAGTCAGACATCTCTGAAAAATTTCAATTAGAGTTGAGTATACAGTTATACGTGTTAGTGTCCCCTCTATCTGGTACAATACTCAGGTTACTTATAAACACCACCAACATCTATTAGACATGCACTAAAGTACATTTTGATGTTTTCTGGGTCACTAGATTTATTTTTACTTTTACATTAACTCCACACAGGAGGCCCCAGTGGCGGATACATATAGGGGGCGCCCCCCCCCCCCCTTGGCCGCCCATAAATATAAGAAAATCTTTTTCCAATCAATCGCTCTACACGTCTAAACCATCTAAGATTCCCTTTCTTAATCTTACTTACTACGCTTGCATCAGCCTTGCATTCTTTTCATATTTTTATCATGTATGGCTTTACCACACATACGCCGCAGGGATCTCAATTCTATAGCGTATAGTCCTTCCTCTGCCAGTTTCATGCTTCACTGCCATACATCAGGGTTGGTACCAGCACTCCATTGTGGACTGCTAGCTTTGCTTCTTTCGACAGTTTTTTGTTAGCGCCAACGGCGTTCAAATGCAGGCAACTCCATAAATGTGAGTTGCCTGCATTTGCATTTGCTTCATTCGCATTCATGCGTTGTTTCATGTAAAGGATTGCTTAACTTGGCCTGACTCAAGTATTTGTTTCCCTTGATCGTGTAATGCAGACCTACAGCTCTCTGTGGCCAACCAACTTTTAAATGCGCGCTCCACCAATCTTTTATTTATTTATTGAAGTGAAAACTTCTTTAGCACCGTTGTGATTTGACAAACACATACATCTATATGTTTTAGCCTGCGAGAGAATGAGATAGTATAGTCGGTCTCCTCTTTGTGCGGTGCTTCGTATTCTTCCCACTGCTGTCTACTTTTTAGTTTTCTTATATCTTCAGCGCCCCCCCTTTGAGTTTTTTCTGTATCCGCCACTGGGAGGCCCGGAGGAAAATAATTTCCCTCAGGGCCTATGTTATCTGAGATGCTGTGTGGAGGGTCTTTTTGAGGAGAGCAAGGAATGAATACTGGTCTTGAAGAGACCCATGTTGTAGGAAGGAGGAAACACAGAGGCGGGCAAATCGTTCCACAGCCGAGCTGATCAACACAATAACGAATCGAAGAACCGACCCGTTCTCATGTGACAAATGTCAACCGTGTGTATATGTTGGGCACGTGTTTCCCGACTATGCACCGGTGCCGAAGGGATCAATGACGCTAGTTCCTCGGAGCATCTTCCATTGAAATACTGGCAGAATAAGGATAGCATTCCCATCCGACGCCTGTGCTCTAAATCTGTAATCTGTAATCCGTTTGTAAAATTAGTAGAATCTATTAAGCGGACCGCCCGTTTCTGCACAGTGTCCAGGTTTTTTTTTCATAGGACCGTTATGCCTCCCTGCGCTAGTTTATAGCGTATATATTATTATACAGTTATTTTATAGCATAAAACACAGACATGTGTAAGTGATATTTGTTTATGGTGACTAATCAATTGGACGATCGACATGTGTTGTTCATGATTCATGCATTCGTTCAAACCACCTCCTCACGACTGTCTTGCCTCAGTTTTATTTCCAGTTTAGCTGATTCCTGACATCCGAAGCAAGCAGCTGTTCCCCGGATCTCTCTTGCTTCTTCCCAAGTGAGGTGGATATCCAGTGGCACTGCAATTATAAAAGTCATTTGTTACTCGTGCAAGTGATAAAAGAGTCCTTTTTGCATTAGTTAGGGCTTTTTCATTTTTAAATAATAATTTACTTTATGCCAGTAATTGGTAGAAAACATGAATGAACAGGTATGAAATTAGAACTGATAAAGATACTTGTATAACTAAATAAATATTTCTATTGATAATTGTGATTTTCTATTGAAAATTATAAGTAACAATTTGTTATGTAAAACAAGCATGAAAAATTCTGAAGATCCTAATTAATGTGCGAACAAAGTTACCTTTGGATTGGGGAATGAAAATTTTGGTGTTTATTTTTTACTACACTAGTAATAATTTAAAAAATGACATTATGATATTATTTAATCAATGATAATTTCAAAGAGTCCTGTATAGACAATGCCTCTGAAACGGCTGTAACCTTCGACCAAGTATATCTGGACAAGGCGTGTGGTCTTAAAAATGACACCGAAACCAAAAATATTGATTTATGAAAACATTTGTAAAAAGAAAGTACATTTTCGCATAGTCAAAAGATCGCAAGAAGCTTTGGTTTTTATCATTAGCTGAATACCAACTGTTTGAAGAAATGTCAATATTAAGATTTAAAAAAAACTTTGACGGCTCCGCTGTGAAATAACAACAGCAATAACAACAACGGAAGACAGTTTACCACTAAAAGAGGCTTCTCTTCAATAAACCTGCAGGACTATTGAGTGTTAGAATACCCACACTTGGTGTCTGGATGGTGCAGAGACGATCACCGTAGACCTGGCCACAAGGAACTGAAGAATAACAGAGTACCGACAGGAGCAGTTTCCATCTGGACTCTCCAAGGGTTGTAGCGCTGAGATGATGTATGTATCTATGCAAATCTGAAAATGCAATTAAAACAACATCTGTCTATAGTCTAGGCTGAGTTTTAAAAATATGTAATGGACATTCTCAAAAGTAAAATGTTCTTAAAGTATAAATATTAATGGGATGCTTTGCAACTTGTAAAGGAGTGCAAATGATTGGAAAGGCCTTGATTTCTGTCTAAAGTAATTTATTCCAAAACTCGTATTTTTTTTACCTCAACCCATCTCATGTTGAAGTGAGGCAGAGCGTGGCTGCTTCAAAAGGTGTACAAGAGCAGAGGTTCAATTTGACTGCATTCAGAGTGCCATTTCCTTCACGAGGTGTACATTATTTACAATAATTTCCCTCATGAGTGGAAAGTAGTTGCGTTCAGAGGGTTGATCCCCGTGTGAGGCGTTCCGGGGGCAGAGGTGGATTGTAGTTGCATTCGGAGGATTAATCTCCGTGTTAGGTGTCCGGGGGCAGAGGTGGATTGTGGTTGCATTCGGAGGATTAATATCCACGTGCGGTGTCCAGGGGCAGAGGTGGATTGTAGTTGCATTCTGAGGATTAATCTCCGCTTGAGGTGTCCAGGGGCAGAGGTGGATTGTAGTTGCATTCTGAGGATTAATCTCCGCGTGAGGTGTCCAGGGGCAGAAGTGGATTGTGGTTGCATTCGGAGGATTAATCTCCGCTTGAGGTGTCCAGGGGTAGAGGTGGATTGTAGTTGCGTTCAGAGGATTAATCTCCGCGTGCGGTGTCCAGGGGCAGAGGTGGATTGTAGTTGCATTCTGAGGATTAATCTCCGCTTGAGGTGTCCAGGGGTAGAGGTGGATTGTAGTTGCATTCGGACGGTTATTTCCCGCACGAGGTATTATTTAGTATTGTTGTACTCTTATTACAATATATTTTTTTAAAATTATTTTATCTAATGATATCTCCATTATTAGTGTAGGTTAATTATTATTAATACAACGTGTTTGCTAGTGGTTCTTTTTATATAAAGTACATTCTTAGAAAACTTATTTTAAATGTATTTTTATTTCAGTGTTTTATTGTGTTAGGGATTTATATGATGGAAGCAATATAAACATTTTTGTTATAATGGCTGATGGTGGTATACTTCTACATTCTACGGGTTCTCATCGGTTATTGCTCTCTGCTGGCAATTGAGAAAATCGACCAACTCCGAGTGCTCATTTTTTTCCGCTGCTGCTCTCCAGCTGTTGTCCTGCGACAAGATGTTGGGGTTGTAATTCAACAGGAGCTTCACAACTTCCAGATGTTCATAGGTTACTGCCCTAAACAACGCTGTTTCCTCTGTTTTATTCTGATGGTTCGTATCTGCCTTGGCCTTCAGCAATATACGGACTACCTTGTGGTATCCCCTTCCAGCGGCGTATATCAGGGCTGTATCACCATCGTTATTTGCAGAGTTAACATTTGCCCCCTTCTCAAGTAGCGCGCGCATCGCCTTGCGGGATTTTTTCATAGCTGCTAACATCAGCGCAGTATTACCATACTTATTTACAGAGTTTATGTATTCTCGGGAATCAACCAATATGTTTACTGTCTCGGGGTGATTATTCTCTGCAGCCAACATCATGGCAGTAGAACCATCATTATCCGCAGAGTTAATATCAGCCCCGGAATCTAAAAGTTTACGCACCACCTCATTGTATCCACCCCGCGCTGCCAACATAAGGGCGGTATTACCCCCTTTGTCCTGAGAATTTATAGAAGAAAATTGTTTCAGGATTATTTTCTTAGAATTTATGTTTTTATGGGTTTCTTTAGATTGATTTAATAAATAATTAACAATTGTAATGTACCCCTGGTCTGCTGCGCAATGCAATGGATTCTGCCCAGCTTTATCATATGATACACAAACTCCTTGTTTAGCAAATTCTTTGAATAATATATGATCTTGCTTACGCGTTGCGAGATTAATGGCAGTGTTCCCTCGACTATCAATAGCAATCAGTAAGTAATTTCGCTCAGTGTCATTGTTCATGTTCCTCCAGATCCCAAGTACGGTTTCGTTCTGATCTTTTCTCACGGCTGCAATAAATAGCTTTAGCATATCGTTCCTGATCCGCTGAACTCTTTTTAATGCTTGATTTACATTTGTCATTTGAGGTGTCTTTGGGAAGCATTCTTTCATATTATATATTACTTCACTTTTGTTGTATTTGTTACCATTGTTGTCATCACTGTTAATATCTCTATCACCGTCGCTATCGCTATCACTGTCGCTATCACTGTCACTATCGCCATCATTTCTGTTGCCTCCCGTATCTAAGAAAGTAGCAAGCATAAGTTCTAGGAGTGATTCATACGAGCAACTATTAACATTTTCAATAAGTTTGTTTACGATGTTGGTATTTCTATTCTCCATTGCGATGTTCAGGGCAGTCTTCCCGGTTTTATCCCTCGCTGCTATGAATGAGATGTACACTTGATCAGATATTCTGCTGTCCGGGCCGCCAAGAAGAACTTCAAAGGTGTGCAAATTCTGTTCATCAGCTGCTATATGCAATGGAGTCTTGTCATGATCATTGAACAATAGCTGATGATCTTTAAACCAGTGTTGGTATATTATAGGATGATTTTCCAGTGCATCGCCCAGTTTGTGCATTGTTTGAAGCTGAGTCTCGATGAACATTCTGCTGATTCTATATTCTGGCCTGAGCAAGAACTTACTCAACTCTTTCATAACAAGTGTATTTTTATCAGTGTTTTTTTTTTCCTTCGGACAAAGCCATCGGACGAAGAATTCAGCGCAAAAGTATTCTTGGAACGTGCGGTGAATGAAAGAAAAGTTTTCTTCAGTTTTAAATCGGATCAGCCCTAGACAGCTTATTTCTTTCAGATCTTGTTTCGAAAATTTAACGTTTTTGAAATATTCTGTGGCAAATGTTGGGTCGATGGCTTTAAAAGCTAAGACATTATGTTTTTTCATCATGTACTCTTCCGTTTTAATTCGGCCGACCGTGACATTAATCTTCTGCTCAAAGCATATTGTTTTCTTGACATTGATAAATAGTGTGTACAAATCATACAGGTTTGTGATTTTGCATAAGTTCTGCGCTTGTTCAGGAGACATCACAGACTGTATGGCCTGTTGGAGGAACACTTCGGCCAGCATACGGATTTGCAGCGGGATTCCCATGAAGCGAGCCACGTCCTTACGTAGTATATTCTCCACCTCCACCCGCAGCTCTCTGGCGAATTTGAGCAGTTTCCCCTCCACCGCCTCTCCGTGCTCCGCGTGTTCTAAGGCTAGATGAGGAAGCCAGAATTTCGCCAAATAATCTTCCTGTTCAACTTCCGTAATTTTTTTAAATTCTGCCGCAAATTCAGCCAAATCATTTTCGAGCCATTCTTGCGTATACAACCGCGTGGTGATTACCGTTTCACACGTTGTAGCAGATTTTAAATATTTTAGGAGCTTCACTGTTTCGAACTTGGTTTTTTCTTTAGTTATTTCATCAAAAGCATCCACCAAAACACAAATACGCATTGAGTTTTCTGTTTCGAGGCAATGCTGTAATACATTGCTTAACAAATCAATATTGGTAGGTAAACCCGATGCATGAATTAAACAATTTGTAACCGATTGCAGGTTAAGTTTCGGAGGTAGTTTGGCAGTGGCGGAGTCTAATAGCTTGTGGTCAATTCTCAATACCCAAGAGTCTCGGATTAACTCTGAAATTCGCGTCAGGCTGGTGGTCTTTCCCATACCAGGATCATCAGCAATGATGACCAGCTTATTTCTTTTCTTGCAGAAGTCATTTTCCTCGGTGGATGAACTGTCAATTTCGATGAAGGGGCGCAGACCATCCAGAGAGCCCTTGGAGTATTGCCAGACAAGATATGGCTTCTTTTCTATCCAATCCAACTCAAAATAATGTTTACTGAATGATTCCTCTATTATTATGTCCCCACTGTCCACTTTAAAGTGATCTTTTGAGACAAATGTTCTCTGATCTTCCCAAGATAAGCCAAAGGGGCGTATGAGTTTTTTTTTATCTGTGGCATTTTTAAATATAAATAAATCCTTAGATCCATTGTATCTGACGAACTCCTTGATGAATTTAATAATTACTCGACTGTGAAACTTTCTGTCTATGTATATGCTTTTATTGTGAACTTCGTTCAGGGAGAAGCCTTCCGCGGACAAATGGAACCAATATATTATTCTCGCTGGCTCCTCCCGACACTTATCTAAAAATAAATCTTGACCGTCTCCCTTAGAGATAAAGATCTTCCTCTGCTCAACCTCCGACACCTCTCCCCAGCAGTCCTGGCTTAGCTGGTCCGGATCTCCAAACACCAACAGCGGTCCATCGTCCCCACTCCTCTCCAGTAGTGCAGTTAGCTTCGCTTTGTCCATTAGTTTTTTCCCCTTAGAATAGAAAGCAT
Source organism: Limnephilus rhombicus (assembly GCA_929108145.2). Classification (NCBI taxonomy): domain Eukaryota; kingdom Metazoa; phylum Arthropoda; class Insecta; order Trichoptera; family Limnephilidae; genus Limnephilus; species Limnephilus rhombicus. The sequence goes on along the minus strand of OV815290.1, from coordinate 19,722,146 downwards.
CCAATTCGCAAAGCCTGGGAAGCTTGTATGGGATTGTTTCTACACTCCATTTGTTCGTTGCAAGGTTTTTGAAAATGGGTGATATGAATTGATTTAATAGGTTGTTTAACTGCTCATTGGCAGTATTATTATTTCCCAGTAATCTTTCGAGGCTCATTGTTTCTTCCCCTAAGGCTATTACATCTCTTGCTAGTATTTGTTCTCTAGAGCCAGGAGTCAGGTCGCTTAATTCAAATGCTTTTAAAGACTTCGTTACAACTGTTAGAGTGGAGTCCTTAAATAATTGATTGTTATTTTGTTGCGGTAGAATGACGATGAGCTTCTTAAGACTGCATTCCAATAAATTTGTTAAAAGTTTTTTGAAAGCATCGTTTGGGAGTGAGTTATCAGTTGGAGAAGCGATCTCAAGAATGAGCAGGTTATTAATAGTAACACTACTCTTGTTCAAGGCTTCGATGTCAATTTTCTTATCTACATCAGTCAAATTATTCCAACTAAGGAATGTGTGACAGTTGTCGTCTTTCAAATACACTTCATTAAAGGGTGTGATTTTAGTATTAAGCAAGATGTTGTTTAATCTAGCTGCTTCAAATTTAGTATCACTTGTCTCAATTTGTAAAACACGTTGGTTGGGATTTTTTAAAAATGTATTCACCTCCAAGGTGTCTTCGCAGTCCAATATATCAGGCAAGGTGCGGAGGTAGGCCTGGCCAGTCAAATATAAGGGAGCTGTCTTTGTAATATCATTCTGTTTATTAACAGCTTCCGTTATCTCCTTGGGAAACCAGCGAAACAATTGTTTCGTTTGTCTTATCACTTTCTCCAAATCTCCCGTCTTTGAATCACAAGTGATAGTTTTTCTTCTAGTATTAATCTTAATTTCTGGGAAATCTAATTCATCGATATTTAGGGAGTTTCTAAAATTTTCAATTTCTGACAGTTTAATTAATGTATCGCTTCGAAAAAAACTCATATTTTTAACAAATTTCAACTCTTCCGTAGAAAATACTCCCAGATGGCAAGTGTTTCTTAACCAAATATTATATCTGTAGTTTTTTGATGATGGGTCTGTTCCGTCCTTTGTTTCTTTTTGTTTCATCAACTCCTGGTAAGTTCTTCTCTCGGCAAGTCCTTGTGGCCAATTCTCTACCACATATCTCACCCTCTCATCACCAATGGCTTTGATTAAGGGTTTTAAATCATGGGCGTCCAAATTGTAAAACAAGGTGGCCTTCTTCGAGTCACTTGAGAGGTCGAAATCTTTCATTTTGATGTGTTGTATATCTCCTGCATGAATGCCCGTGCTGTTAACAAGATTTGGATCGCATAAGATGTTGGTAATATTTAATTCCTCGGTGAACACGAACAAGGAGGGGTTATATGGGTCGTTAAAATCTTTGCAAATCTTCAATAACATGTTCTTAACTCCGGGACTTTCCAAGGCCAGGGTATGCGCATGGAGGCCTTCTTCGGAGTCAATAATCCAACGGAAGTATTTACCTTCCCTCTTAAGGTATTTGACCGTCAAAGTTGTGACTCCAGCCAGCCATGCCCCTAGCGAGTGACCAGTGAAGGACAGAACAAAGTGGCTGTGATGTTCTTTATTTATTTTCTGAATTTCTTCCTTAATGTTCTCAGCAAATGTGATTGCAGAACACATATGATTCGTGTAGCAATTGCAGAACACACCTTTCCCGTCAGTCCAGGTTGCCCCCAACTCACTGAGTATAGTCCCTCTGTGGGCTATGACGATCTGTTGCAGCGACGGGCTCCAGAAGGCACAGCCGAAGTATCCAATGAAGATTTGACCCATCAAGGAGCCGTTCTTTGCAGTGGTGAGCAGGGACCAATCTCCAGGCAGCACCAGCTCTCCCATGCAATCGGAGTAAGCCAACTTCGCAAAGGTCGCTAATACTTTATCATTGGGATACGGCTCCATCACTATTTTATCTCTGTTTTTTTCAATGGGTTGAAATTTGACGAGGGTTTTCCGCCAGTTGTTAGAGCTGTAAATCAAGTCCTGAATGTATGGCAGCATGTTGAAGAGTCTGGAGAAGTAGTGTAATAGAGATTTTGGAGATGGATTCTGCAACAAGTTAAACAACAGGCAGAGTTGATATGTATTGTATTCACTAACAGACAGACAAAGTGCGTAATTCCTCATATCTACCATCCTACTGATGATTTATTCAAGCAAGACACAGCAATACACTGACCACACATACTAGTTTGTAGGTCTTGCTGAGTTTTGTGACAATCTGAAATGCAAAGTGCACCACGGACTGTCTCTTCCTCGTCTTCTTTTCCTTCCACATATTTAAGCTTCTTTAAAGCTTCGTAGTAAGCATTCAAAAAGAAGAAGAAGATGCTTTGAAAAGGATATATCGTCGCTCACTATACAGGGTGTTAAGGGACGTACTTGACTTACTTTAACCAGTGATTCCTGACGTTATTTGGAGTAAAAAATGTAAATGAAATTTTGGTCTCCGGTGACTTTTTTTGACGACTTTTTTTTTTTTTTTCAAAAAATTTTTCTTCAAAATCAAACAAAAATAAATTTCTTCCGCATGTCGTCACTGGTCACTCAGCCAGGTGTCCGACGAACCCCTTACCCCGCCTCCAACTGTTCAACAATTACTATTTTTTTATGTTATTGTAGAAAAAAAAAAAAAAAAAACGTCAAAAATGTCACCGGAGACCAAAATTTCATTTACATTTTTTACTCCAAATAATGTCAGGAATCACTGGTTAAAGTAAGTCAAGTACGTCCCTTAACACCCTGTTTAACTCATATCTCATTTTACACAGAATTTCAGGAGGAATAAAAAACCGTTTGATTTATAAAATTAAAATAGAGCATATTTGAAAAAAAAGTCAACTAATTTTTAGCGATCAGTTTATTTGGAGAAGTAATTTTTTTCTTTCAAAATACTTGACTAGGTATTTTTAATGACAATCGCGTTGTAATTCACAAAAAAGACAGAGAAATAACGAGATAAGCTTTGTTCTTATGCGAGAAACATAATATTTCAAATAATGAACCAAAAATAATATAAGAGCATTAAAAATGATGTTGCTTAGCAACGCTAGCCTTGACGTTTGCTTGTATTTTTGCTCTCTGATTTTTTTATTGTATCAGATAGAAAAGAATTAGCTTTGATCCCAAAACATATAAATATTTGAAAATAAGTATATTAGATAACGTAATAAATAAACTGCCAGTGTCCCGTAGGATATTTAGATAAATAAATACGGCATAAAATTATTCCTTTTGTGAGGACTTCGGTAACCAAGGTAAACAACAATATTTTGAGATTACGTTGAAATATATTTTGTATATAAATTTAATTATATATTTTATTTTGATATCCTGTAGTATTCAAAAAAACTGTTTCTGAAAAAATAAGAAAATACACAGATTTAGGAAATGAGATTAAAAGAATTTGGTATTCTCAGACTATAAAAATATTACCATTTGTTATTTCGGCTACTGGCATTATAACTAGGTCTCTCATTCAAAATTTAGGCATATTAGATTTGTCAAAGAATTTATATATTAAAATCAGTCATTTTAAATACATGTAGGATTACAAAAGATTTTTTTAAATTTATATTGAGGGATCAGTAGGATTTATAGGTTCAATTGGGAGTTCCACAGAACCGAACCCTCTGATATGAAAATATCTGGAGTCGGTGAATTATTTTCCCATTTGGTCTCTGGTAGGTTGACATGTTGTTCTTGTATTGTTTTGTATTTATAATATTTGCAATTGCATAGCGTGGGTTGACTAGATGATCATTTGGAGAAGTGTGTGAAAGGGTTTCGTTTTTCCTGTGGGGAAAAATTTAACCCGGATATTTGAATCTGGTGCGTAAAATTATAATATTATAAAATTATCGACCGGTCAGTGGTTGAGTGGGCATCGCGTTTGGGTCCCGCCCGGGCGTCCTGTGTTCGATTTCTCGGCTGGCTATGTCCTCCATCACAACACAAGCGACATTTTCGGCTTTCTGTGATGGTAGTAGGAGATTTTCAAATATTGTTGGGTTATTCGTAACCCGGGAATGATGGTCTTTATTTAAAAAAAAAACAATAATTTTATTTTTATTACTAAGACTTTTGTAAAAATATTTACTCCTTATCGTAGATAAATAACAATTATTTATGTTCTAAAATCTAGATAAAACAATCTTTCCAATGTATATATTAGAATTGAATAATTTTATTTCTAAATATTTAAATTTTGATATTGAAAATGTATATTGTCGCTACCGCGACTGAACCAGTATACGTTTTGGAAAGACGCTGCCCGGTGTTATAATGTGAGCGATGATATGTAAATAAGAGTATTAGAGGGAGGGTACTAATATTGAAAAAAAAACATTTATATTAAAAATGGCTAAGGAAAAATATTTAATAAATCATCACTTTTTAAGAATAGAGCAAATTCTCTCGACAAATATATTTCATATCTGTAACATGTAAAATAACACACCGAAAGTTGTTTTTTAATAATTTTCGGAATAAACTTAACAAAATTCAAATGATTTCATTTGATTCTCGTAGTTTTAATTAAAATCTTCGTCTCATCGGCTAAATGTATAGATATAATCATCAAAAATAAAATACTTATTTTTAAGAGCTTAAAACATGATAAAGGGAAAAATATTATAAATCTGTAGAAATTCGGAATGCGGGGGCTTAAGTTCGACAACAACCCCCATAATGAGGATGCCATAACCTCACGAAATAGAACGCTTGCACAGTATCGCAACAAATCATGCATACGAATGCGAGTGCTTAAGTTTGACAACAACCCCAGAATGGGGATGCCATAACCTCACGAACTCAGGAAATAGAACGCTTGCACAGTATCGCAACAAATCATGCATACGAATGCGAGGGCTTAAGTTTGACAACTAACCCAGAATGGGGATGCGATAACCTCACGAACTCAGGAAATAGAACGCTTGCACAGTATCGCAACAACTCATGCATACGAATGCGGGTGCTTAAGTTTGACAACAACCCTAGAATGGGAATGCCATAACCTCACGGACTCAGGAAAAAGAACGCTTGCACAGTATCGCAACAAATCATGCATACGAATGCGGGGGCTTAAGTTTGACAACATCCCCCAGAATGGGGATGCCATAACCTCACGAACTCAGGAAATAGAACGCTTGCACAGTATCGCAACAAATCATGCATACGAATGCGGGGGCTTAAGTTTGACAACAAACCCAGAATGGGGATGCCATAACCTCATGAACTCAGGAAATAGAACGCTTGCACAGTATCGCAACAAATCATGCATACGAATGCGGGTGCTTAAGTTTGACAACAACCCCAGAATGGGGATGCCATAACCTCACGAACTCAGAAAATAGAACGCTTGCACAGTATCGCAACAAATCAAGCATAGGAATGCGGGGGCTTAAGTTTGACAACAAACCCAGAATGGGGATGCCATAACCTCACGAACTCAGGAAATAGAACGCTTGCACAGTATCGCAACAAATCATGCATACGAATGCGGGTGTTTAAGTTTGACAACAACCCCAGAATGGGGATGCCATAACCTCACGAACTCAGGAAATAGAACGCTTGCACAGTATCGCAACAAATCAAGCATACGAATGCGGGGGCTTAAGTTTGACAACAAACCCAGAATGGGGATGCCATAACCTCACGAACTCAGGAAATAGAACGCTTGCACAGTATCGCAACAAATCATGCATACGAATGCGGGGGCTTAAGTTTGACAACAAAATCCAGAATGGGGATGCCATAACCTCACGAACTCAGGAAATAGAACGTTTGCACAGTATCGCAACAAATCATGCATACGAATGCGAGGGCTTAAGTTTGACAACAAACCCAGAATGGGAATGCCATAACCTCATGATCTCAGGAAATAGAACGCTTGCACAGTATCGCAACAAATCATGCATACGAATGCAAGTGCTTAAGTTTGACAACAACCCCAGAATGGGGATGCCATAACCTCACGAACTCAGGAAATAGAACGCTTGCACAGTATCGCAACAAATTAAGCATAGGAATGCGGGGGCTTAAGTTTGACAACAAACCCAGAATGGGGATGCCATAACCTCACGAACTCAGGAAATAGAACGCTTGCACAGTATCGCAACAAATCATGCATACGAATGCGGGTGTTTAAGTTTGACAACAACCCCAGAATGGGGATGCCATAACCTCACGAACTCAGGAAATAGAACGCTTGCACAGTATCGCAACAAATCAAGCATACGAATGCGGGGGCTTAAGTTTGACAACAAACCCAGAATGGGGATGCCATAACCTCACGAACTCAGGAAATAGAACGCTTGCACAGTATCGCAACAAATCATGCATACGAATGCGGGGGCTTAAGTTTGACAACAAAATCCAGAATGGGGATGCCATAACCTCACGAACTCAGGAAATAGAACGCTTGCACAGTATCGCAACAAATCATGCATACGAATGCGAGGGCTTAAGTTTGACAACAAACCCAGAATGGGAATGCCATAACCTCATGATCTCAGGAAATAGAACGCTTGCACAGTATCGCAACAAATCATGCATACGAATGCAAGTGCTTAAGTTTGACAACAACTCCAGAATGGGGATGCCATAACCTCATGAACTCAGGAAATAGAACGCTTGCACAGTATTGCAACAAATCATGCATACGAATGCGGGGGTTTAAGTTTGACAATAAATCCAGAATGGGGATGCCACAACCTCACGAACTCAGGAAATAGAACGCTTGCACAGTATCGCAACAAATCATGCATACGAATGCGGGTGTTTAAGTTTGACAACAACCCCAGAATGGGGATGCCGTAACCTCACGAACTCAGGAAATAGAACGCTTGCACAGTATCGCAACAAATCATGCATACGAATGCGGGGGCTTAAGTTTGACAACAAATCCAGAATGGGGATGCCATAACCTCACGAACTCAGGAAATAGAACGCTTGCACAGTATCGCAACAAATCATGCATATGAATGCGAGGGCTTAAGTTTGACAACAAACCCAGAATGGGAATGCCATAACCTCATGATCTCAGGAAATAGAACGCTTGCACAGTATCGCAACAAATCAAGCATAGGAATGCGGGGGCTTAATTTTGATAACAAACCCAGAATGGGGATGCCACAACCTCACGAACTCAGGAAATAGAACGCTTGCACAGTATCGCAACAAATCATGCATACGAATGCGGGGGCTTAAGTTTGACAACAAATCCAGAATGGGGATGCCATAACCTCACGAACTCAGGAAATAGAACGCTTGCACAGTTTCGCAACAAATCATGCATACGAATGCGGGGGCTTAAGTTTGACAACAAATCCAGAATGGGGATGCCATAACCTCACGAACTCAGGAAATAGAACGCTTGCACAGTTTCGCAACAAATCATGCATACGAATGCGGGGGCTTAAGTTTGACAACAAATCCAGAATGGGGATGCCATAACCTCACGAACTCAGGAAATAGAATGCTTGCACAGTATCGCAACAAATCATGCATACGAATGCGAGGGCTTAAGTTTGACAACAAACCCAGAATGGAGATGCCATAACTTCATGAACTCAGGAAATAGAACGCTTGCACAGTATCGCAACAAATCATGCATACGAATGCGGGGGCTTAAGTTTGACAACAAATCCAGAATGGGGATGCCATAACCTCACAAACTCAGGAAATAGAACGCTTGCACAGTATCGCAACAAATCATGCATACGAATGCGGGTGTTTAAGTTTGACAACACACCCAGAATGGGGATGCCATAACCTCACGAACCCAGGAAATAGAACGCTTGCACAGTATCGCAACAAATCATGCATACGAATGCGGGGGCTTAAGTTTGACAACAAATCCAGAATGGGGATGCCATAATCTCACGAACTCAGGAAATAGAACGCTTGCACAGTATCGCAACAAATCAAGCATAGGAATGCGGGGGCTTAATTTTGACAACAAATCCAGAATGGGGATGCCATAATCTCACGAACTCAGGAAATAGAACGCTTGCACAGTATCGCAACAAATCATGCATACGAATGCGGGGACTTAAGTTTGACAACAAATCCAGAATGGGGATGCCATAACCTCACGAACTCAGGAAATAGAACGCTTGCACAGTATCGCAACAAATCATGCATACGAATGCGGGTGTTTTAGTTTGACAACAAACCCAGAATGGGGATGCCATAACCTCACGAACTCAGGAAATAGAACGCTTGTATAGTATCGCAACAAATCATGCATACGAATGCGGGTGCTTAAGTTTGACAACAACCTCAGAATGGGGATGTCATAACTTCACGAACTCAGGAAATAGAACGAATTATTTTTGACAGTAATTTTAAGTGGAAAGAACATATTATCACTACAGCAAACAAACTTCGAAAACCTACATACCTTTTTAGACAAACTCGCAACTTTCTTATCTTGAACCAACTTAAAACAATTTACTATGCACTATGTCAATCTCTAATCGAGTATGGTATCATAGCCTGGGGGGGAGCAAACGCTGCCGCTATTGATCCGATCTCTAAAGCCCAGAAACTAATTATAAAGATTATTCTAAAACTACCGATCACAAGCAGTTCGGATGAAATCTTTAGGAGAATCGGTGTTTTGGACATTAGGCAACTTTATGCCAAAAATATACTAATTTATCTATTCAAACATAGAACTGTTTTTGACAATAGGTATCCAAACTGTTCGTGATACGAGAACCAAAGGGCAAAAGCTCTTACTTATCCCTTTCGCCAAAACAACGTTTGGTCAAAGAAACTTCAGGTACTTTGCAACAAAACTTTATAATACACTTCCACTGACCATTAAACAGCACACTAATCACGTAAAATACAAAACAGATGCCAAGTTTTGGATCAATACCAAAGACAGATCATAAATCAACAATATTTTTAGAACCTCCTAATGCATGCTAACCCATTGATACGATGCTGATTGTCCTTGTACTTTTACTCTAAATGTAAATAACATTGTTGTTGTTATCCTTTATAAACTATTTTTAAACTATTTATGTTAAAATGCGCCTGCTCTCAACACAGGAACTCCTAGTGAGACAGGCACAGCACAATTACCTATGTTACATAAAAACTTAAGATTATAATAAAAACAAAGAAGAACGCATGCACAGCATCCCAACAAATCATGCATACGAATGCGGGGGCTTAAGTTTGACAACAACCCCCAAAATAGGGATGCCATAGTCTTACGGACTCAGGAAATAGAATGCTTGCACAGTATCACAACAAATCAAGCATACGAATTCGGGGGCATTAGTTAAGTAACAACCCCCAGAATGAGGATGGTATAGTCTCATGGACTCAGGAAATAGAATGCTTGCACAGTATCGCAATAAATCATGCATACGAATGCGGGGGCATTAGTTAAGTAACAATCCCCAGAAAGAGGATGCCATAGTCTCACGGACTCAGGAAATAGAATGCTTGCACAGTATTGCAACAAATCATGCATACGAATGCGGGGGCATTAGTTAAGTAACAATCCCCATAATTAGCATGCCATAGACTCACGGACCCAGGAAATAGAATGCTTGCACAGTATCGCAACAAATCATGCATGCGAAAGCGGGGGCTTAAGTTTGACACCAACCCCAGAATGGGGATGCCATAGTTTCACGGACTCGGGAAAGAGAAAGCGTTTGCACAGTATCGCAACAAATCATGCATACGAAAGCGGGGGCTTAAGTTTGACACCAACCCCAGAATGGGGATGCCATAGTTTCACGGACTCGGGAAAGAGAAAGCGTTTGCACAGTATCGCAACAAATCATGCATACGAAAGCGGGGGCTTAAGTTTGACACCAACCCCAGAATGGGGATGCCATAGTTTCACGGACTCGGGAAAGAGAAAGCGTTTGCACAGTATCGCAACAAATCATGCATACGAAAGCGGGGCTTAAGTTTGACACCAACCCCAGAATGGGTATGCCATAGTCTCACGGACTCAGGAAAGAGAAAGCGTTTGCACAGTATCGCAACAAATCATGCATACGAAAGCGGGGGCTTAAGTTTGACACCAACCCCAGAATGGGGATGCCATAGTTTCACGGACTCGGGAAAGAGAAAGCGTTTGCACAGTATCGCAACAAATCATGCATACGAAAGCGGGACTTAAGTTTGACACCAACCCCAGAATGGGGATGCCATAGTCTCACGGACTCAGGAAAGAGAAAGCGTTTGCACAGTATCGCATCAAAATATATATAAGTTTCTTATTTCAAGCTCCATAATATTTTTTTTTTAATTACACTGTAAAAACCATATTTACCATTGGAATGGTAAATAGCTGTCCCGGAAATCATTTATTGGACAAGTAACAACAACTTCTTCCAATATCTCTATCAGCCATTCCATCTCTTGTAAACATGATTCTCAATTACACAAACGAATTCACCTGCTCCAAGTATTAATCATTCTCATCTACATTGCACGGTATTTTCGTATTATAGCTTTCAAAAACCATAAATTTACACTTACAATTTCTAAATGTTTACAAAATTTAAGTCAAAATATAATTCCAGTGTCGTATTAATCTGCTGACGCATTTCGAAGAAAACCATTCTAATATTTCGAATGAATTTAAGTTTTTTCAAATATATTCTGCAAATCTCGCAATTCGTAGGAAAATCATTCGCATATTATGAGAGTAATACTAATTACTAGCTGGCCCCCTTTGCAAAAGTAACTAATGGGTTAAAGCACTATGCGATTTGACGTGTGAACGTGGATGAAGCGAGGAGGAGTGCGTGTTAAATTAAATATATGAAGAAAAAACGATGTTTGAGTGCGGATGAAGCGAGGAGTGAGCGCCTACAAAGGGAACAGGTAGTCGACGAACGGTTTAGCAATGCATAATTTCATGATGCCAGAGCTCACTATTTTATACAGAATGAATCGACTGGATGCGCACCCAAATCCCAAAAGTTTCATCGTAAGCGGATGAACGGTTTAGCAATGCATAATTTCATGATGCCAGAGCTCACTATTGTATTCAGAAACTATCGTGGGCATGCATACATCAAATCCCCGAAGTTTCATCGCAATCGGATGAACGGTTTAGCAATGCATTGTTAGGGTCAGTTGAATAGCCAATAGTTGGCTTATTTATTAAAGGGATTTAATTATGGTGAGTGGTCGAAATGGCTTTGCCGGTTAGCACCGGACGCGCCAGGATCTGATCCCGAGGAATCCTCAGAATCAGACCCGCCAAATCGACCAGCACAGCGGTAGAGCAGAGTTCCCCCCCCTCCCAGAGCGGGGAATTATGTTCTAAGATGTCAGGCATAGGCAGGAATTACCAGGTTTTGTAAATAAAATAAGGTTAATTATAAATGGACTAACCGTATAGGTTTATTTCAAATATTGCATGTAATAGTACAGATAGGAAAGAACTTACCCCCACAGACCATAACCGAAAACTAAAGCTAAAGTAATCTGACTATTAACGCGGTCGTTTAGACGATGAGGGATCCACCCGGTGACTAAGGTTGGTGCAACGGCCCACGTCCCACGGTGATGCGAGCTGACTATATTGGTGGCAGGAATCCTCTGGCATCTGCAGCATGAGCGGATACTCTGGCGCGAGCAAATAAGGCCACTCCACGACCCACGGTGAAGTAAGCTGGCGCTGATTGCAAATGATGTCCTCTGCAGCATGAGCAAATACTCTGGCGCGAGCAAATAAGGCTACTCCACGTCCCACAGTGAAGTAAGCTGGCGCTGATTGCAAATAGACAGAGTCACGCACGTGTATGGTGAATTGATACACCAGGAGATTTCCTGGCGGAGATCGGGTAGAACATTATATTGGCCGGAAATCATACTAGCCCACGGTGTTTCTGGGACTAAAGGCAGGGGCGTTTACTGTCCAGATTGAAATTTCCTATTCCTGAACAAAATACAATTCGGCCATGTGTGAACACAACATTTTTTTCCGGAGCGATTTCATGATGCCAGAGCTCACTATTGTATTCAGAAACTATCGTGGGCATGCATACATCAAATCCCCGAAGTTTCATCGCAATCGGATGAACGGTTTAGCATTGCATAATTTCACGATGCCAGAGCTCTATATAAAAACCATCGCGGGCATGCAAACATCAAATCCCAAAAATTTCATCGCAATCGGATGAACGGTTTAGTTAATAAACTATATTTTATTGCATTGACCATATTACAGAAACAACATTATTTCAAAGTGCACGGGTAGGTACATGCACTTGTAGTAATTTTTTCACAAAACGGCGATATGAAAATGTATTATTCAGAATTTCTTAGAAATTAAACCTTTGATTTATCGGAGTAAAAAAAATAACAAAAAAATATTATTTAATAATAAGCGGGTAGGTACTTTGTTGTAATTTTTCACAAAAACGACGGTGGATTAATTGTAAACAGATTCATTTGTTGATACACTTCGAAGAAAACCTTTACATGGTTAGAAGTGCAGTTACAAAATTCCCCTCTAGTAATGTATAACCCTAAACTATGTGTGTACTGCCAGAATCAAAGAAAAACCATTTTCATGTTCTGAGTGTAGTTTTAATTCTCGCGCACTATTTAACTTTATTCAGTTTTTTTGTTCAGAATACAACGATAAATAAAAAAAACAAGTTGCAGATGTACCGAGTGAAGCTTTAAATTTGAGTTGCACACCAAATGCTGCAAAATTCTGAGAAGAACTGTTCCTTGTGTAACTATTTTTGCTTGTGGACTCTTACGAAGAATCAATTTTAAGTTAAAACCTGCCTCGCTTTCTGAGCACAATGTAAAAACTGGAGATGAAAAAAGAGAGAGATAATGTGAAATCCTCTGCTGACGAACTTCAAAGGAAACCATTCTCGCTTTCCGAGAGGACTTCTTTAGAGAGGAGGAGAGCATAAAAATCTATGTGTGGCCCAAGGATGCAACTGCAAACATCCAAACAAATGGCCCCCGACGGTCCCCACCCCAGGTCTAAATGCACATTCAATTTTTTTGGAACAATAACTCTCTCTTTTTAACTTTTGAAGGTTATTCCCATCAATGAAATATATCATTCACTAATAATCTTAAAGAAAATATCAAAAAGAATGAGACACAGAAAAAAAAGATAACGTTCGAAATGGGACTCGAACCCAGAATCTCTCGTCTTACTGGGACGAACGTCTTACTGAAACCTCTTATTTAAATGCAATATTTCCTCTCTTTTTATACTTTCAAAAGATATAAATAGAGAGTTGTTCTAATAAAAAGATTCTCGAAGATCCGGGAAAACACATCTACCAGCTATGCTACCAAAACACGTTATTTCCTGACTGCTGTTATTTTTATTTTTTTAAATTTACTTCCTTTAAATATTCATTGCCATAATTTCAGTTATTGTCAGTATCCATGTGAAATTTGAAAATGAGTTCATTATTTTTTTAAATACGTAATTTGACCAGGTGCACTTTATCTGAAATAATATATCAACCTATCTCCTCGCTCTTATCAGAATACTAGACGTTTATCTCCAAATAATATAAATAAGTAGTTCTTTTTCATAAAATGATTCACTATTTTGAAGGTTACTCAAATATACTTGTATCTACCAACAGTGTTATCTTTTATCTGGAAAACACTTGTAAATTGAACCTGTTGCGCCAACCTTGACAATCGGCAAGATAAAAACATATATTTTTTGTTTTGTAAGATTATGCGCATTAAAAAATGCTCTTAGTTTTATCTCCATGAAATCCATTCAGTTTTATCCGTATGTAAACTCAATTCTTTCAAGAAAGATATACAAGTACAATATTGCATCGGTGATTCAATCCAATATTACATTTGTATGCCTCTCTTGAAAGAATTGAGTTTTTATACAGACAAAACTATTTATTCACATTTATATGGGGTATCTAAGGCGCTAATAGGATCTTTATGTTTCACATCTTATATTTCATCTTGCAAAAATTACAAAATAATTTATTTAGTTCTATCTAAGACCAGATAATGAATTCTTTACGTATACTAAAAGCTAATTCCTCGTGTGGTTTTGACAATATTTCTGATGAAATACTTTAAAAAAATTCTGACGCACTTTGCGAACCACAGGCATACATCATTAAAACGAGTTTCGAAAATGGCAAATTTCCTATTACAAAAATACTATTATTTCTCCAATTTTAAATCTGGTGACCCCAATCTAAGCAATAATTATAGACCATTTTCTCTCATCACAAACAGTGCCAAAATATTTAAAAAAAAGTAAAAACACAAATATTTTCATTTATAAAAGAAAATATGTAATACCACTTTGATCAAAAAGTTTAAGGACCGGCCACCGTGTGACGCTGCCAGTCACCGGATTGGATTTTTTTAATTAGTTTACAACATCTTTCACTGACACTTCCCTCCAAATTTTAGCATCGATAATGCACCGTTGCACAATCCGATCCCTTATCCGTGAGTTTTTGACCAAAAACAACACGAAAAAATCGAAAACGACTCTGATGGACATACCAAAAAGTGAGTAGAGGCGGTGTTTCGAGGATTGGATCAAGTGCTGGCATAAAAGCTTTGCAGTCGAAGGGGAGTACTTTGAAGGGGACCATATCGATTTTGATGAATAAACTTTTTCGATTTTATGAATAAAGTCCTAAAACTTTTTGATCAAGGTATTCAAATATTTTTTTAATATCTTTTAGATATTAAATGCACATCAATATGGCTTTAGAGAAAATTAAGCATTTGGTATCGCAGATTTAACATCTGACATATATAAATCTTTAGATGCATTGGAATACTTATTTATAAAACTGTCGAGCTTATTTATAAAACTATCACTGCTCCACATTTGGACTACTGCTCTACGATGTTATATTTGGCCAATGAAGGAAGTTTGAACAAACTAGAAGTTATACAAAACAAAGCTATGAGATGTATACCGGGGAAAGGCAAATACGCAAGGATTAATCGAATGAGAGAGGAGCTAAATTGGATTCCCATAAAAAAGAGACTACTATTTAATGTGTTAATTTTTGTGCATAAAATTATGAAAAACCAAATTTTTTTTTTTTTTTTACGTTAACTCCACGCAGGAGGCCCTGAGGAAAATAATTTCGCTCAGGGCATATGTCATCTGGGATGCTGTGTGGAGTGTCTTTTTGAGGAGAGGAAGGAATGAACATTGGTCTTGAAGAGACCCATGTTGTAGGAAGGAGGAAACACAGAGGCCGGCAAATCATTCCACAGCCGAGCTGTTGAACACAAGAACGAGTCGAAGAAACGACCCATTCTCATGTGGCAAATGTCAACCGTGTACAAATGTTGGGCACGCGTTTGGCGTGTTTCCCGACTCTGCACCGGTGCCGAAGGGATCAATGATGCTAGTTCCTCGGAGCATCTTCCATTGTAATACCGGTAGAACAAGGACAGCATTCCCACCCGACGCTTGTGCTCTAAAGATTGCAATCCGTCTGTTAAGATGGAAGAATCTATCAAACGGACCGCCCGTTTCTGCACAGAGTCGAGGGTATTTTTCAGGTATTTTGGAGCTCCAGACCAGAGGTGGCTGTCAAATTCAACCATGGGGCGCATTTGCGATTTGTATAGGGTTAGCAGTTGTGTACTATTAAAGTATCTGCGGGCCCTGTACAGTACGCCCAGTTTCTGTGAGGTTAACTTTACTCTGGCTTCGATGGAGCCCCCATACCTGAGCTGGTCACTTAGGGTTACACCAAGCATTTCGATGGAGGGCCTGTTCGGAAGATTGCTTCCGTTGAAAGAGACTAGATTTTCATTTCGATCCCTTTTAGACGTAATCAGACAAGATTGGGTCTTTGAAACATTAAATTCAACGAGATTATTTTTACCCCAAGAGAAAACACTCTCGAGGTAACCGTCCATTCTTTGTTTCAAAGCCCTACGAGCTGTTGGATTTTGTGAGCCCTTTGGGGGCTTGTCAAACAAAAAGCTATCATGAACTGTACTGTCATCCGCGTAACAGTGAATTGGTGCATATGACAAAAGGTCGTTGATGTGCAACAAAAACAAAGTCGGAGACAGAACCGATCCCTGCGGGACGCCAGCATTTATCGAGTGTGAGGAAGAGGTGAAACCATCGACTACCGTCTGAATCGACATCTCCCTCAAGAAGTCGGCAATCCACGTACACAAGGATGCGGGAAGTCCGTAAGAATGCAGTTTGTTGACAAGTCCTCGGTGCCAAACCCGGTCAAAGGCCTTGGAGATGTCCATTGCAACCGTTTGGGTCTCACCGAAACGTTCCAGGCATCGCCCCCAAACATTCGTCACATACGCGAGAAGATCACCGCACGAGCGGTTCCGCCGGAATCCGTATTGACGATCGTTAATAATTTTGTTCTTCTCGAGGTATGTGAGCAGTTTGTCGTTGATCACACGTTCCATCACCTTAGACAGAACTGATGTGATCGCTATGGGGCGGTAGTTGGCCGGGTTGGAGTTGGCCAAAATACTTTAAGGATGAAATTGTTTTTAATAGAGACATTCATAATTACGAAACAAGAAATATAAACAGAGTTCGATTGCCACAATTGAAGAAATCAAAATCACAGAACTGCCTAATGTACAGAGGACTAAAGATGTATGATGAAATGCCTGAAGGTATGAAGAATGAAGAAAGAATGAATGTATTTAAAAAGAAATGTCATGCTTACTGTAAAAATATTTAAATTTATCAAATGAAATGTTACATTGTGCTTATTAGTTTATATTCATGTAGTATAAACTAACTCAATAAATAAATAAATAAATAAAAAATCTTCAAAAAGCATTTGACGGTAAATCACATTCTAACAACAAAAGTGTTGAAACACTTCTTTATAAACTCTATGTAAACCTTCATGCTTCATTTTTACAATTCTACTGTAACTTCAAGACTAACTTTATTTATCTTCTTGAAACCGTAACAAAAAATAAACTAACTTGTGTGTCACTTTGTTACTACAATACTTTCAAAGATACTTTACCTATATTTATAAACTTTCACTGTAATTTACATTTTTTACTTGTACCGCCAACTTATTGGTGTAATTTAGCACTTTAGTTAATATTACCCACGCACAGGCAGTGCCTTAGTGGGTTCCCATTATCTACTTTTTTCTTATATATATTTTTTACTTTTTTTATTATTTTTATCTTGTGTTATGTTATATACATATATTTAAATAAGTAAAAATAACTTTTGAAATATATTATGTATTATTTCCAAAATTGACACACCTGCAATAAACAACATTGTAAAAATGTATCGATTTGGTAAATATAACAACAATAAACCAAGACCTATAAAAATCCATTTTGATAATTCCCAGACAGCAAGAACACTACAAGGAAAAAAACATCTCTTAAAGGACAACCTACGCATTTACTCTGATTCGACCCCAGCTCAGCAAAAGCATCTAACGGACCTACGAGTAGAACTAGAAAAACGAAAAGCTAACGGTGAGACAGATATAACAATTAAATACGTAAATTCGTCTCCCAAAATCGTCAACATTCATCCAAAAAACTGAGTACTATGAAAATTTACTATCAAAACGTCCGTGGACTACGAACTAAATTAAACGAACTACGTTCTACCATATCTACACACCACTATGACGTATATGTGCTGACAGAAACTTGGCTCGACTCGGAAATAAAATCAACAGAACTAGGACTTAACAACTACAAAATCTTTCGCTGCGATAGAAACTCTAAATCCAGTTCCAAAACAAGGGGCGGCGGAGTGCTAATTGCAATTAAAAATAAATTTTTATCAAGAAAACTCAAAACAAAAAATAATACACTCGAACAACTATTTATACAAATTGATACCACCGTAGAAAAGATAATAATTGCAACTGTGTACACACCACCACTGTCTGATGCTCTAATCTACCGAAGTCACAGCGAAGACGTTGAAGATCTACTATACAAATACCCTAACTCTAAAATTATTATTCTTGGGGATTACAACCTCCCTAACCTGAAGTGGAAATCAAGTGATAGTGCTTTAATTGTAAATGAGGGCGAGAATGATCGTGCACGTGAGATTTTGGATATGACAAATTTTTTAAATCTTTTCCAACATAATTTTATATACAATGCAAATAATCGCTTACTAGATCTAGTAATATCAAATTATCCTAAATTGGTCATTGACAAATGTAATGATCCTCTCTTACCTGTTGATAACTACCACCCCCCTCTTTATATTAAGCTAAATGTGTGTAGCGTCAAACCGAAACACGTTGAAGAGACTCTCAACTACAAACGTGCAGATTTTGAATCTATAAATTATCATCTTTCCCGTGTCGACTGGTCTTTTTTATCGGACGTGAATACTGACAAATCCTTAGATAATTTATATTCAATATTGTCTAGCACCATAAAATCATATGTACCACTATATACTCCTAAAAAACATACATATCCGACTTATTTCTCACCAGAACTAAAAGCCTCACTTCAACAAAAAAAGAAACTTCATAAAAAATTCAAAGAAACTCGATCGATGATCGATTATGCAATTTTCAGTGAAACTAGAAAACAATGCAAAGATCTTTCTAAAATCTGTTATAAAGCATATATAAACTCTATCGAAAACACAGCTTTGCACTCAAATAATCTTTGGAAATTTATCAAAACACTAAACAATGACAACACAGACTATCCACCACAAATGCATATGGATGACAAATGTGCTAACAGCACACAAGATATCGTAAATCTTTTCTCAGATTTCTTTAAAAATGTTTACGATGAGGAAACACCAGAAGAAAAAATTCCTTCATACTCATTTAAAAAAACCATACATTTAACAGACTGCTACATAACAGAAGAATCTTGCAAAAAGAAACTACGTTCCTTAGACATTAACAAATCTGCAGGCCCAGACTCCATCCCGCCAATTTTCCTAAAACATTGCTCCTCTGTATTGTCTAAACCACTAACCATTCTCTTTAACCAGCTACTATCTTCTGGACATTTTCCTGTCTACTGGAAATCCAGCTATATTATCCCAATACTTAAAAAAGGCGATGAGACTGACATTTCAAACTATCGACCTATATGCATACAATCTGTATTACCCAAAATCTTTGAATCTCTAGTTCTTGATGAAATATATCCCACGTTAACAGAGATAATAAATGACAAACAACATGGCTTCATTAGAGGAAGATCAACTTCAACAAACTTATTAATCTTTCAAAACTATATATTGGAGTCATTTTCTAAAAACAAACAAGTTGACTGTATATATACTGATTTCTCGAAGGCTTTTGATAAAGTGTCCCACAAAATACTGATCCGAAAACTTCATGCTCTGGGAATCAGAGCAAATATGTTGAACTGGCTAAGTAGTTACGTATCAGGTAGAACTTTATTTGTAAAAATAAAATCTTTTATATCCAAACCATTTTCTGCCACTAGTGGAGTACCGCAAGGTAGTCATCTTGGCCCAATTTTATTTCTTATTTTTATAAATGACATAGTCAACTGCTTTAAAGACGTCAAAGTGTTGCTTTTCGCTGATGACATTAAATTATATAAAGAGATAACTATCCTTAATCACTATGAAATTCTTCAATCAAATATAGACATGCTAAAAATTTGGTGCTCACAAAACAATCTATATTTGAATGTAGAAAAATGCAAAACTTTGACCTTTTCCAGAAAAAAAACATCACTGTTATTCGACTATTCAATAAATAAAATAAATTTAGAAAGACTATCGGAAATGCGGGATCTTGGCATAATAATGGATGAGAAACTAGACTTCACGGTTCACATTCAACAAACTGCAAATAAGGGCATGAAAACTTTAGGATTTGTGTTAAGAACAATTAAAAACTTTGAATCGTTACAAATCATTAAACTACTGTATACATCCCTTGTTAGAAGCCTAATAGAATATAACTCCATAGTCTGGTCGCCCTTCTATAAAATTCATATTCATACTATTGAAAGAATTCAAAGAAAATTTCTACGTTTTGTAAATTTTAAACTTAACATCCCTTTAGAGCACATAAATTATCCGTCGTTAATGAATACTTTAAATATTCCAACATTAGAAAACCGACGAAAAATAAACGACCTAACTTTTTTATTAAAATTATTAAACTCTAAATTCGACAGTTGTGAACTTCTGCAATTAATAAATCTACATGTACCTACACGAACAACTAGACAAACATTGACATTTTATATACGTACATCTCATTCGAACTATGATTTACATTCTCCAATACAACGTTTGCATAGTCTTGGTAACAAATACTTAAACAATCTGGATGTATTTGACAATAATTTAAACGTAGCAAACTTCAAACGCCATATGTGCCAACTATTTATTTCTACCTATCCCGTAAACTAATGAGAACAACAATTTTAAAAATTACCTACTTTATGTCAACTACTATATTTTATGGACTATATTTTGTTTCTTATATTTTATGTTACCTGTATTTTGTTAACGCTTATATTTTATGTAACCTAAATTTTTTATTTTATTTTTTTTTAACCCTTATATTTTATGTAACCTATATTTTGTTTTTAACAAATATTATGTTACTTGTATTGTGTATTGTATTTTGTAAACCCATTCTTTTCACTGTAATTAAAAAAATGTACTGCATTCTATGTAAAAGCCCTATGGGCGTTTAAATAAATAAATAAATAAATAAATAAATAATTGGAAAAAAATAAAGGAAAAAAAATCTTATCTCTAAACTGATGAAAATAGGTAAAATTGGCATAATAATTGGTAATAAAAATTATGTATTTAATAAGAAGCAATTTGTTAAGTAAAATGGCTTTTTGTGCGATTCTCAGACTATGAAATTTGGTATCCTGCAGGGAACTGCACTCGAACCAATTATTTTAATTATTTATGTCAATGATATTTTTAAACTCACCATTAAATCAAAACTAATCTAACACCCTTATGATATAGCAACTTTAACTGAGGGTTTCACTAGGACGAAACTAAAAGAACGGGGTGAATTAAATAATACTCGTATGATGGTTCGATCAAAACTTACTATCGCTAAATTCTGATAAAACATTTGTGATATCTTTCATTCTTAATAAAAATGCTATCACTGAGAATTTAATCATATTATGTATACACTCAAATAATTGTAATACAAATTCATATCTATGTGAACCTGACTACTCTGTACTAACTGTTAAAACTAATGTAAAATACCTCGGTGTAATAATTATAGATTGGAAAAACATAAAATGGAAATTAAAAATCAACGCAACAGTACAAAGGTTAAGAAAATTATTGTACATTTTTATTAGAACACGAAATATATTAAATTTTGGACTTTTGGGAGCCATCACAGACCGGCACATTTGCACACACGACACAAGCAACATTTACCGCTTACTTTGGTGGTAGAAGAAGATTTTTAAATATTATTAATTTATTTGTAACCCTGGAATGTTTGTCTTTATTAAAAAAAAAACATATTTAAAAAAAAAAACAAGATTAAGTATGTAAAGTGACAGAAGTTATGATGGTTTATTAATATGTGGAAATCAGAGACAAAGACTGACTCCTTGAAGATCAGGGGAGAAGAATCCTCAAGGCACAACGCACTACACTTTTTTGATCCAGAAAACAAAAAAATTGGAAATTTTTTACTTTTAATGAAAAATATCTGTGTTAAAATAAAACAACTGATGACAGCCAGAGGTTATTTTGCATTGTGTACCCAAGATGAGCAGTACAGTCCCTGGGACCTTTTAGAGTGTTGGGGCTAAAACTATTTATTTATTTTTTCTTAGTACATTTACATTACAAAGGTATAATATATTGTCCTCCACACTAGGAGTTCACCTGTGTTGTGGAGGACATTTTTCAGTTGTAAATTATAAATTATAAATTGCGAATAGTAAAACAAAAGAGTGTTAATAGCTAATATAAAAAAGAGAAACAATAAAAATCAAAATATAAAATCGACTTCAATTCGACAAAAATTATAAATTAAAAGTTAGAAAGATTGTAGCCAGTTTCTTATGTTTTTTTTGTATTCAATAATATAAGTTGTTTTATATTGTGTAGGAAGAGAATTGTATAGTTTTATAGCCTGGTATCTGTAGTGTTTTTGTCCAAAGGATGTGTTTGTTTTTGGTATTTGTAGTTGGAGAGCATGTCTTGTTCTAGTATTGCGAGAGTTTTTTGAAATGTTAAATGTGGATAAGTTCTTGTAAAGGAAAGTTAGTATTTGTTTTGAAAGTAATTTTTGAATTTTCAGTACTGGGAATTTTTCGAATATGATTGATGTGGGTGTTAGTATAGGTAACTTAAGTATTACTTTTATTAGGGTTTTCTGAGCTTTAAACAGTGTATTAATGTATTTTTTACTGGCACAGCCCCAGGCAATAATGCCGTATTCCATTATGGATTGTGCAAGTGCGAGGTATATATTTTTTAAATCACATATGTTTAAAATATTTCTCAAGTTTAAAAAAAAGTAAATCAACTTGTTTAGTTTTCTTATTACCGAATCTATATGTTTATCCCATTTTATATAACGGTCGAAGTATATACCAAGATATGTAATATTTTCCGTTTGTGTAATTGGGGGACAGTCGCATGGGGTTTGTATTTTTATTTTATTTTATTTTTTTTATTTTTTTTATTGAAATAATAGATAATACATAATATAATCAACAAACAAGTCCTGCTTAGCCAATTGAATCGGCTTGTCAACAGGTGCTTATATTTTAGTTACATATTTATACATTTTTAAAATTTACATCTTATATCTACAGATACAACATTTTTTCATACATATCAAAATCAATAAAAATCTTTTTTATCCGATAGCCAATTTTTCACCATATATTTAACCTTATTCATAGAATTACATTGCTTTATAGTGTCAGGTAATAAATTAAATATCTTCGGTATGATATATTCAAACGTTCTCTGTCCGTACTTATTGTTAAATTTCGGAACTATTAACCCGTCGTTACGCGTGAATCTAGTGCTGTATTTATGTTCTAATTTCTCTTTATGCTGCGGGGTAAATATATGTTGAATTATAATTTTGTGCCAAAGTATTGCCTTAACAGGTAAAATTTTGGCACTCTGAAACAGCAACGGTTTATTTTGTCTCTGTTTGAAAATATTAGGGACGACCAATAATTTTACAATTGCGTTTTGTACAACTTGCACTTGTTTCAGATTGGTTATAGAAGTATTTCCCCATATTGTTAATCCATATCTTATAATAGATTCTGCTAGTGACATATAAATTATTTTAAGTGTTTCAATTGATAGGAAAAAATTTAACGTGTACATTCTGCCAGCAATCGATCTGAGTCTTTTACAGGTTTTTTTTATATGTTTGTCCCATTTAAAAAAACAATCTACAGTAACACCAAGATACACGTATTCCGAAACTAATTCTAAGCTTTCACATTTACAATTAGTTGGAATATTTTTATGAATGCAATTAAAATTATGAGATATAATATTAGGATTAAATTGAAATTTGGCATTAGGTGATCTTATATGCATTACTTTGGTTTTTTTAGCATTTATTAATAGTCCTGCATCATGTGACCATTTACAGAGTTGATTAAAGTCAATTTGCATGAGTTCAATTGCAATTTTTAGATCTTTATGTGATATGACCAATGCCGTATCTTCTGCGAATACAAAATGTTTCACAAAAGAGAAAAGTTTTTTCATTATGGTTACATAAATTATATATAGTTTAGGTCCTAATATGGAACCTTGTGGAACTCCTGCAGATACATTTTTTGTTTTACTAAAAGTATTATTTATTTTTATACATATTTTTCTATCTCTAAGATAATCTTTAAATAAATTTAACACATTTCCTCTTATTCCAATTTTTTCTAGAGTTTTAAGCAGTTTTTTTGAGTTAATTGTGTCAAAAGCTTTAGAGTTATCAATAAATAAAACAATAACATGTAATTTATTATTCAATTGGTTATTTACGTAATTGGAAAAATCTTGCAGTAGTTTTTCAGTATTTTTTTTTCTTTGGAAACCATATTGACTTGGATCAATGATAGAGAATTTTTCAATATAATTATTTAATTTATTTGATAAAAATTTTTCAAGAATTTTTTCTATTGCTGGTAGAATACTAATAGGCCTATAATTTCCCAGTTCAATGTGTTTTCCACCTTTAAATATTGGTCTAGTAATGCTACATTTAAATTCTTGTGGAATTTTTGATTGATTTATTATCATATTTATTAAATGAGTAATTATTGGCCCAAGAGTTTTTATATTTCTTTTTAAATCAAACAAACCTGTGCTTTTAGAGTTTTTCATTTTTTTAACAATGTTTTCAATATCGGTTTTTTATTTATTTATTTATTTATTTCAAAACATACGGCACAACATGTGCCATTTACATAATTATATTTATATATATTATAATACAATAACATAAGAAAGTGACATATAAATGTAAAGTTAAATATAAAAACAAAGGGTAAAAGAAAGGAGTTAAGGTAATGAGTAGTAAATAGAATTATGATGTATAAAATGAAAGTATAAAGTAAAAGTGTAAACTATAAAATATAAAGTATAATGTAAAAGTAAAAAGTTAAGATAAAAAATTGAAAGGCAGGAAATAATATAAACTATAAGTTACCTTTGTAAATAATATAAAGTACAAAAGTTATAAATATAAAAAAAGTATGACAAGTAAACAGTAAGAAATGCTCTTAGGAGCCAAATATTGAAGATAACCAAAATTTAAAAAAAAATATATAATAAATAATATAGTAGCTCTTGGTATATATAAACTGTGAGGTAGTTCTTCCAGTACTATATTATTCGCTTTGTGATTGCATTTATGTAACATGTTGCTGATGCTATCCGAGAAGTAATTCACAAAATCATTTGACACAGAATCCTCAGTTCTATCTTTTAACATATATCGTGTTATAGTTTGATCACAATCGGTTTTGGGTTTACGTCCTAAAATATTATTTATCTCGTCCCAGGTTTTTTTTGTATCATTAAAACAGTTTTTAAATTTATTATTATAGTAGTTCGTTTTATCTTTATTTATGAGTTTATTGACAAGGTTTCGTGTTTTTTTTATATTCTGTTTCATATGTTTTGTTTGTTGGTGTACTTTTCCATTTTTTATAAAGTTTATCCCTTTTATTTATATGACATAATAATTCACTGCTTACCAATTCATTTATTGCATAAGGTCGTGTATTCGGTTTTTGCACTATCGTTTTAGAACTACTCTTGTAAAAATTGTTAAATAAAGATTTTATTTTTTCATATAATGAAATACAATCCCTCTCCTCTATAAGTTTACTCCAGTTATAATCTTTGATATACCGATCAATAACCTTTTGTGAGATGATTTGAATATACTTATTTGAAAAGTCTACCTGACGTTTATGAGATTTTATATTAATAGCAGTGATATAATGATCGGCAATATTATTTTCACAGACGCAAGCTGTTATTTTTTTGCCTCTAAATTTGGCAAATATATGGTCAATACACGTGCGACTAATTTGTCCATTTAATACAGCTTCTCTGGTATTAATGCATTTAGTTAAATAATGATTAGTAAGTAAGTTTTCATATGAAGTTATGATATAATCTTGGTCATTAAGCAAATTTAAATTTAAATATCAATGGTTGATTGACAGGAATGTATTTTAAGCTGGATGTTATTGGAGGGTTGGCCTATCGAATTTATGCTGAAAGTTATGAATTTTGTTTTATCTATATTTAAAGTTAATAAGTTAGAGTCGAGCCATTTTTTAGTAATATTTAAGCCAAGTTCTGCTTTTGGGGTTAATGTTTTCCAGTCTTTGGCCTTAAAGAGTAACACAGTGTCATCAGCAAAACTTATAATTTCCCCGTCTATTTGGAGGTGACGCAGGTCATTAATATATATAAGGGATAGGATTGGACCAAGTACGCTGCCTTGGGGTACTCCGTAGGATACTTGTTCCTTGTCACTACATGTGTTTTCTATAGAGGTATACTGTGTGCGATTTCCCATATAGCTTTCAATTAATTTGAGTTCTATTCCTGTGATTCCGATGTTTTTTAGTTTATCAAATAGGTTTTGATGATGAATTGTGTCAAACGCTTTTGCCAGATCTAGGAATATTCCAAGGCACTTTTTGCCCTGGTCTATATTTGTTTTGAGGAACTCTGTTACAGAGGCTATCGCATGTGAGGTACTCATATTTTCCCTGAATGCATATTGATTGGGTGATAGTATATTATTTTTGTTAAGAAAAGTTAACAGATTGTTTTTGATATGTTTCTCAAGAATTTTTGAAAGTGTGTTTATGCATCTATATGCATCTCGAGTTACCAGCTGACGATAATAAACACGTGAATATCACTCAACGCAGCATCCCCGATGAGAAAATGTCAAAAAGAAAATGGACAAAACTTGAAATCTCAGTTTCAATTTTTTTTATACTCATTTACCATTTACTGACTCATGTTCTGAGAATTTTGTTTTTTTTTTCAGAAGTTTCCCTATTTTTTGAACATGAAAAATTTCCACTTTTCATGTTCGAAAATGAAAAAAAAAACAAAATCAAAAACATAAAAGTCTGTGGAGGTCGAACAATTTCATTGATCTGCAGTTGCGTGGCAATCCGATTGGTACCCCATCAACCAATTGGAATCAATCCCTGTCACAAGGCACTCTCTCGCGCTGCGACGAAGATCACCAATTTATTCTGCTTTAAGCTCCCGGTTAAGATGCAACTTGTATATCATGTTTGTTCGCCCTTCACATTTATTATTATTGTTAATATTTAAATATGGTGGTTATATTCTGTGGTAATTTGTAAATAAACTTATAAGTATTATACCAACATCCTGCTTATTTGATTTACAACACACATCACACATAAACTCACTTAACACCATAAGTCTAAACTCTAAGCAAACATAATATTTTCCAAAGTCATTAAGTTTTTATACGAACAAAACTATTTATTCGTATTCCGAAACAATTTATTTATGCGGAAACAATTAATTCGTCTTAATATTTTAAAGCATAACTTGAAAAAGTTTTTTTTCCAGAATAATTAAATTGGCGCCATCTACGAATGAGCAGTAGGTATATAAATAATAATTTCAAGTTTCCTTAAAGTTGACAAATAATTTTTAAATCTGAATTCAATCATCCCAGTCATAGGGATTAAGATCGTAGACAAAAAAATAAATGATTATTAGTACACAATTTCAAAAACAACTGCGAAAGCCAAAATTCTGAATTCTCACCTTTATACAATTCTCAGAATATCGAATTTCAAAACCCACCCAGAGCAGCTGTATTTTTACATAACAATAGATTAGAACAGGGATGCACAACCTGTGGCCCAATTGAAGCTATTTTGGTATTTACTCAAAAAAGAAAAAATCGTTCTCGTAAATTTATCACATTTTTAGTATATTTTGTGAAATAAGAACTTTCTTGTTATTAGGCCTCGGACTCTCGTTGGGGGTTTTGATATATTGCTTAAAAAGTGCCAGCGCATAGCCGCACTAGGAATTTATTTTCGCAATCAATTCCAACCTGTATATTTTTTTCGAACGTTTCTCGGAAGATCGAATGCAACTGACCTGACTTAAGTCGAGAGTGAGTGCAAAGGACGTGTGACAATAGGGTGAGTGCAATAGACGTGTATGGTGGAGTGCGAGAGTGCATGCTATTTTTTAGGTTATGTAAATTTAATGACAAATGCAGGAATTGCAAATTTACTGAAAATTTTGTAATTCGTCGATATTATTAAATTTGTTATGTCCAAAATCAGATTGCTTGCG
Source organism: Limnephilus rhombicus (assembly GCA_929108145.2). Lineage (NCBI taxonomy): Eukaryota > Metazoa > Arthropoda > Insecta > Trichoptera > Limnephilidae > Limnephilus > Limnephilus rhombicus. The sequence continues at coordinate 19,694,253 of OV815290.1, read as the reverse complement.
GTTTCATAATTTTGCGTTTTTAGACACCAATTTACCGATAAAAATTAACGTTAATATCCGCCATTTATAAAATGCTGACTGCCCTCCCCCCTCCCCGACATTGTGATCCACCTAAGCTCAATATTTTTTTTTGGCCCACCAAATGATGTAGGTTGGGCATCCCTGGATGACATCATAATTAAAAAAAAAACACAATGTTAAAATATGTTTAAAAATATATTTAAGCTAATATTAGCAGGTATTACGTTTTCTCGTAGCATTTTAATATTTGCAGCACATAAATCTATCCTCGTGAATGTTACTGAGCCAAAAAAAGTGTAAGCATTTGGCTCATCTGTTTTTCCACTTACATATTATTGTACCATAGAATGTCTTTCTCAATATAAATACTTAGAATGTTGGATTAAAAAAAAAATGGGATTTATGACAAAGTCAAGAAGGGCAGGTGTAAAGACATCAACCTTGGACATAATATTAAACGTAACAAACTTCCACGTCATCATCTTATTCCATGACACGCCCACCATTTCCTGTCCGCTACACCGCCAAGTCTATTAAAAACAGGTTGATAGCAAAAATAAGGACTTACAGAAGTAGCTTTTCTTCCTGGGAGGATAGGCACAATCACTGACTAGATAAGTATTATAATATAAGTGACTTGTGAAACACTAAACAATCGGAAGTTACTATAAGACTGAATATAGAGACCGTAACGGTTGATGTCACGTTATGGAGTGAGAGTTATTAATCTTTAGAGTTCTGATAAGTTATCCATAAAACCACGCCTAGTTATTGATAGCACAGGGACTCAAGTTCGATATGAGAAATCGACTAGTCTGAAAATAAGAAATCAGTCAATCAATTTGGATAACCATTTTTTGGATAACCGACACCTCTGTCATAAGTCACCCTAAGTTGTTCGCTACCTTTGGTGACTTAGCAGGGGTGTCCGGGTTTATGGGGTGTGGTTTGCCTAGGTCTTGGTGGAGGATGCCTCTGCTCACTTACTGCAAGGTGAGCCGGATCAGGAGAGACTAGTTGAGGGAGACCATTTGGCCGCTCTAGTAGGACTCTCTCTTAACCCATCACCTTGCACCGCAGTGGGAGGGATGTATTCATGACGTCCATTACCACTGACCCCCAGATCCCTACCCACCCCTTACACCTTACCCTTCCCTCACACCTTACCCTTCCTCTCCTGATTTTCCTCTAAAAGACCCTCCACACAGCATTCCCAAAAATAGCACAGGCATAAGGGGATTGTTTTGCTCACTGCCTCGTGTTTGTATCCTCTTGTCGAAAGACCACCATTTAGATTCTGAACATTGGTTGAAATTACTTTATCCATAATCCATACTTCCCCACCTTCCTCTCTCTCATCTCCACTCCCTTTATCGTCCTATAAATACATCGTACTTCATTTACTTTAAACTCCCAGAAAGGTGTTATTATAGATATTTGTATTAATAAAATATTTGAAGATAAGATAAGATTAGGTTGCTAAAAATACTACTGACAAAATAACCACGTCTTAGGAAACGGTATTTAATCGTTTTTAAAAATATTTTTTATTGATAATTGAATACATTTTATTTATTTAGACGCCCAAAGAGCTTTTCTATATGTATTGTATAATGCAGTACATGTCTTTTAAAACTACAATGAAAATAAAGAGTTGACAAAATACAGGGGACATAAAATATTAGAAACCAAATATAGGTTACATAAAATATAAGTATTGACACAAAGTATGCAGGTAACATAGAATGCAGGTTAAGTAAAAACAGATAATCTGCCAACATCCTCCAATTTGGGGTCTAGGACGTTTCTACGCCGCCGGTTCTTCGCCGCCAGTTCATCGCCGCCGTTTCTACGCCGAGACGGTTCTACACCGGCCGTTTCTACACCGGCCGTTTCTACGCCAGCCGATTCTACGCCGCATTCAAATTAAATTAACAATTACAATTAAACTTTATTGTTTTAACACATACATACAGTCATAGAAAATAAAATAGAAAATACAAAAAACTATCGAATCATTTAAAAAGTAGCATTAACATTTATTTTAAATTAAAAGAATAAATAGGAAAAATAAGATTATTGCGTCATTTGGTAATTGTGTGCTAGGGGCCACGTAAATAATCTAGAGGTTCCCTGTTTTCATAATCTAAGACAATTCTTCGAATACGTTCATCAGCGTCACGGTATTTTTTCAGCTTCATCGGTGGTAAATGTCCGGCGATAAGTTGCTCAAAATAAGCGTCTCGTCCTTTTTGTACTTTTCGCAATCCATCTATAAATTTCCAAATAGTTGGGTGATGCATACATAATTCAGAACGCAATCGACGATTGGCTGCCTCTGCATGATTATTGGTGCGATCTTCTCCATCGATTGTTCTCTGGTATAAATTCCACATTGTTGGATGAAACATAGGCGGGCGCCTACCATTCCCGCGTCGATTTAAACGGCCAACATAGCTGTCTTCAAACCAATTTAGAAGCGGCTGAAGTTCTACTGGCAAATCATTTGCTAAAGCATCAATGTATTCATCTAAATCAGCTATTGGCACAAATGCTAATGCAATGACCATTTTAGCTCTCAATGCAAATTCAGCATCATTGTTGTATTGACTAATAACACCAATCTGAGCTAAATGCTTCCTCATATTTTGTGCTAAATGGAAGAAGCAACCTTTTACATTTACTTCAGGAAAGCAATCTTTCATGGCACTAAAAGCTGCATATTCATAATCACTTCTTCGCACCGCCAAAATTTTAAACTAGCGTCCCTTTTACTAACTTTGTCGAAAACGTACAAATATCCGTTATATGAAAACTTCTCGTTTCCTTTCTTGCTGAGAACTGCTGGTTCCATTATTAAGATCACTGTTAACTAACGTAATGATTACTTTGTGACGAATACACTTAGAGTGATGTGTTAAGGGCTCCTGCCCCATATTTATACCAAATACTGTTAAACAGTTTTTAGAATTTTAAGCGGATTAAAACTTCTCATTACCTCCTTTGTGCTAATGGGCCTGTGTTGATAACCATAACACCATTAAGATAACCCGGATTAAGACTTCTGCTTACCTGCTTTGTCAATGGGTCCCAATCTGGTAATCCCGGCGCTCTGTGGCTGAAATTGGAACGCTGGCGCGTCACCGGCCCCTGATCAGCATGTTCCCAAAATGCATTTATAAGGAATGATTGTATTTTTTATCAATTTTTTTTTAGAATTCAATCTTTGATTCCTTTATGTCTAAGAAAGATTAACCTAATGTTACCATTGATACTATGACCAATAAAACGTCAAAATGAATTTATTCTCAGTTACTCACTTAAATTAAAAATTTCATTGAAAATTACATCTGAAACTTAATTATTCTGTAATTAGTCGCAGAACAGAGGATTATTGGGCGCACTTTTACGCTGCTGTATTTAGGTGAGTTTGAAGGTGTGCAGAATCTAGCTGTTTGTGTACTTATTATCGATTTTTTTTTTTTATAAATTCATTTAAAATATTTTTAAAGGTATGAGCTTTAGTAAAGTAACAGTAAAAAGATATTTATGTCATAAATTATATCGGAAATCTTGATTTAAAGTTGACGTCTTTTTTCCAAATTTTTTTTTCAAATTTATTTTCTTTAATGGAGTAGGAAAAAAAACTCCACGATTCTCCACTCTAATTTTAAAAGAATATTATTGATGTATCTTTTTTGTACATGGAACAATAAAAATTATCACCAGCCGTCACCAGCCACTCCAGTAATTGCATTTTTAAGGAATGATTGTATTTTTCATCAATTATTTTTTTGAATTCAATCTTTGATTCCTTTATGTCTAAGAAAGATTAACATAATGTTACCTTTATTACTATAACTAATAAAACGTCAAAATGAATTTTATTTTCAATTAGTCACTAAAATTAAAAATTTCATTGAAAATAACATCAGAAAGTTAATTATTCTGTAATTTATGTAATAACATATTTTTTAATTTATGTTATTACATAAATATAAAATATCCTGTACTATCTTTTGGAGTCTTTTCCGTTTGGTTATTTTAATGCGCATGTCATTAAATGTATAATATATTTTTAAGTAGGTACCTGCCAACTATAAAATGTTTATAAATACATTCAATTTGCGTGTGAGCATTTTTAGCAGGAGTTAATATATAATTAGATTACCTATTGTGTGTAATTACACTAATTACCCCCATTAAACCATTCTACCCCCAATTATTAAACTAACTCCCCAATATTCTCACACGACATTCTGTTTTTAACTGAAACATGGTTAAATGCTGATATCAGCTCGTCAGAATTAGGCCTACATCACTATACTACATATCGTTCTGTTCGAAATTCTATTACAAGCAAAAAGTCTAATGGAGGAGGTGTGATGCTGTGCGTATCCAAGGATACATCATCTACTAAATTACCGGTTAAACACAAAAGTGTTGAACAAATTTTTGTATTGCTCAATATACCCAATGGAAAAATTATTATCGGCTGTGTCTATATCCCACCTGCATCGGATTTGCAAACATATAAAAATCACAATGAGGACATAGAAGTACTCAAATTCAAATATCCTAAAGCAAAATTCATTATTGCCGGTGATTATAACCTTCCTAACTGGACCAGCCAAGATGACAATGGACCTGCTACAAACCAAGCCGAATTACAGTGTGCTAAATGCAGTGAAATTCGTGATATGTCTTTATTCTTGGGACTAACTCAATCAAACAAGATTTTCAACTTTAACAATCGAATGTTGGATTTAGTGTTTTCAAGTGATTCGAAAATAGTAGTTGAGCTATCCGACGAATTATTATTACCGTTAGATCAACACCACCCACCATTGGACATTATCATAACAAATTTGCCTTTAACATCTTCAAAAAAAACAAGTGCCCCATCGTATAACTTTTCCAAAGCTGAATACCATCATATTACTGAGTACCTTATCCAAACAGATTGGTCCTTTTTAGATGAGGATAATCATATAAATGATCAATTAGAACACTTTTACACGATTTTAAATACCTCTATAGAACAATTTGTTCCCAGGGTTAGCTTCACATCATATAATTATCCAAAATGGTTTTCAAGGGAATTAACTAATTTAATTAATAAAAAAAAATGTATCCACAGAAAATATAAACATACCAGAAATCCTAACGATTATATAACATTTACTAAACTACGAAAACAATGTAAAGAATTATCAATAAAATGCTATAATAACTATGTTAACGTAATAGAAAATGAGGTACGTCGTCACAATGTGAAAAAATTCTGGAATTTTACTAAATCTCAGCGAAACGACAACTGTGGATATCCTAATAGCATGTATTTTAAAGGAAAATGTGCCGACAGTATCGAGGGTATAGTTAATCTCTTTGCTGACTCATTTAAAAGTGTTTACGACAAAGATATTCCCGTCAATGCAGTCTCCAGTGCTTCAGTGGAAGAGTCATTAAACCTACGTCAATGTTTCATAAAATTAGAATCTATAGAAAGGGGCATAAACGCATTAGATAGTAATAAATCTGCTGGACCGGATGGTATTCCTCCCATATTTTTAATAACTTGCATTGATAGTTTGATATATCCCTTACACAAACTTTTTAACAAATCCTTAGCATCTGGCTGTTTTCCGGCTCTGTGGAAAAAGAGTTATTTAACGCCTATTCATAAAAAAGGTGACAAAAGCGATATATCAAACTATAGACCTATTTGTATTATGTCTGCTTTACCCAAACTTTTCGAGTCATTAGTATTAGATACCATTGTAAAACCTATCAACAATATTATTGTTCCTAACCAACATGGCTTTATCAGAGGTCGATCTACCTTAAGTAATTTAACTATCTATAATAATTACATATCCGAATCCCTTAGTCTGAAACAACAAGTGGATTCTATATACACCGATTTCAGTAAAGCATTTGATAAGGTTCGACATCACATTCTTATATCCAAACTCCGACTGTTAGGCATCAAAGGAAGTTTATTGACATGGATTATCAGTTACCTCAGTAATAGAGTGCTTAGTGTTAGGATTAATTTTATAGAATCCTATGTATTCGAGGCCACAAGTGGTGTCCCGCAAGGGTCCCACCTCGGCCCAATATTCTTCTTAATATTCATTAATGACATTGTAAACATATTTAAAGATGTACAAGTCCTACTTTTTGCAGATGATCTAAAATTGTTTAAAAGAATACGAAATATATATGATTGCCTAATTTTGCAAGCTAATTTAGATGAATTTTTTAAATGGTGCGAACAAAATATGTTATTTTTGAATATTGAGAAATGTCAAGTAATACGATTTTCCAGAACTCATTCTCATATTTTACATGAATATAATTTAAATAATGTTAAATTAACACCAGTATTACAAATTCGCGACTTGGGAGTTATATTCGATTCAAACTTAACATTCACAGCACATATAGATGATATAACTAATAAGGCTTTAAAGATTCTTGGCTTCCTTTGTAGAACCCTAACTGATTTTAAGTCCATGGATTGCATGAAAACACTCTACATTTCATTAGTTAGATGTCAAGTAGAATATAATTCACCTATTTGGTCCCCTTTCTATAAAGTACACTCTAACAAAATAGAACGTGTTCAACACAAATTTCTTAGGTATTTAAATTTCAAACTCAAAATTCCAATAGAAAACATTAATTATTTAAGTTTAATGAATCGACTAAATTTAATTACGCTGTCTGACAGAAGAATTATTTCAGACCTAATTTTATTGTACAGAGTTATGAACAACCTAATTGACAGCCCTGCCATCGTTTCTAGTATTAAACTCCATGTACCGACAAGGAATACTAGACAAAATATAACATTCTTTTGCAACACATACACAACCAACTATCAATCACACTCACTTACCAATAGGATGCATGATTTAGGCAACAAGTTTGGTGGTATTGTAGATATATTCGCTGATTCCCTTTACATTCTAAAATGCAATTTAAACCAACACTTTGTGGAATCCTACAAATTATTGTAACGTGGGTATAATATATTTAACGATTTGATGTGTTATTGTAATGTTTTATATTATATTTTGTTCTATGGTATTGTTAAATATTACATTGTTTAAAATATTTCACAGTTTTAAGCAAGAATATACAAGTGCCTTTTTTCTTTAAAAACTACTTGTATATTCTTAAAAGCTTTTTCACTTTTATAACGTTTGATATAAATTCTATGTATGTGTAATCCTCGATATCTTAAATATTATTTTATAATCTATGTAAAAGCCCCTACGGGCGTATAAGAACAATAAATAAATAAAATAAATAAATAAATAAATTATCATTATTTAACGTTATTCCCCACTGTCTGGAAAATCCTAAGTATTATTGCTATGTACATCGATTAACAATGTTATGTTTATTGTTTGGGATTCTCCTTCAATTTATGAAGTTATTATAAAGAATCTTTCAAAAATTTTGTAATATTTCATATAAACACTTAAAAACAACAATAAACAACCAAATGGTCGAACGCCGAGAGGGATGTCGCGCCAGCCAGCGCTCCAATTTCAGCCACTGTGCGGCGATTGTAACTTGCATGTACAAAATATCTTTTAAATAAAAATAAATGTTAATGCTACTTTTTAAATGATTCGATAATTTTTGTATTTTCTATTTTATTTTCTATGACTGTATGTATGTGTTTAAACAATAAAGTTTAATTGTAATTGTTAATTTAATTTGAATGCGGCGTAGAATCGGCTGGCGTAGAAACGGCCGGTGTAGAAACGGCCGGTGTAGAACCGTCTCGGCGTAGAAACGGCGGCGATGAACTGGCGGCGAAGAACCGGCGGCGTAGAAACGTCCCATTCCCTCCAATTTGGTAGGCGGGAATGGGTACCGCTGAACCGAGAACCATTTATTAGATAATCTACGCCTCTGCCATAAGTCACCCGAAGTGTTTTGCTACGTTTGATGACTTAGCAGGGGTGCCCTAGTTGGGGTGAGGTTGATCTAGCGGTTGACGACGGATGACCCGGATTCACTGAATTGCAGGAGTTCACAACAATCGAATTTAGAGATTCATAATTTTAATAAGAAGGTTGAGTCGTTTATTTTTCGTCTGTTTTCTATAGTTGGAATATTTATATCCAATACGAAGAAGAAGGCGTCGCGGCTGCGAGTAGAGATGTGCCAGATGGGAGGGGGGCAGAGCAAACTGCCACCTCTCTCCCAAATTGATGAAAACATCCTCGCAATAATGGGGAGAGAGGGATTTGACGGATTAGACGGAGGGCAGACTCCGTTTGTATGTTTGTTTATATATTCATGCACATTAATATTTTAATATGGGTGCTGAAAAGCTTATAGGCAATTTCTAACGTTTTTGCAGATAGAAATCGTTTGTAGGCCTCAGACTCCGCCTGCAACACTTGGTCCGGAGGAGTTGTACGAGAGACTCCCGGCAACGCTAGAACCGGTGTTGTACGTGGAGATTCCCCCGGCAACGCCTGGGCCGTCTGGCACCAAGCAAAAGGCCCAGCAGAGTCTCCCGGCAACGCCAGAACCGGAATTGCACATGGAGATTATTCCGGCAACGCCTGGGCCGTCTGGCACTGAGCGGAAGGCCACAACCCAACCTGGTAAAGGACTGTGTAAGTATTTACACTGAAATATCTTAGGTTGTGTGGAAATGATGCCATGAAAAGAATAAGAATCGTATTTAACAAATATATTTATAAAAAATCACATAAAAGTATTTCATTTTAAGTTAATAAAAAATCCGCTGACCGCTTCATGGTTCAAGGCGGGCAGAAGCTTCTTTTGAGAGAAACGAAGCTTCTGCTCGCCGAGAAGAATAATGAACTGTTGCAGGCGCTTCTGATACAAACCGCCGCGCCGCACAGAAAGAAGAAGACCGGCGGTTCAGAGAAAATGTGTTGGCTTTGGTAGAGAAGATATTCGCAGAGGTTTTAAAACGGATATGTAAGTGATAATTTATTATATATTTATATCCACAATATGGCCATTGAAGCTCAAATGCCAGAACCAGAGGATTTTACTTACTGTAGGAGAATTTGTGTTGATAGTATCAATTAGTGAAAAATTTCAACCTATACTAATGAATGTATATCCGCAAACTGTAAACTTCACCCGCCATAACACAGGGTCATCCCTAGCATGGAGGGTGAAATATCACAAAAAACTATACGTCCTCTCGATAATTCATGTATTAAATAAATAAATAAATCTGATTATTGTAGTTGATTTTAGAAAGACGGTGGCATGGATGAGCGCTGATGATTAAATTTGGTGATTGAGAGTTTTAACAAGCTCACTTTGAGTTAGCCGACCTTGCGTAAGCAGATCTTCGGGTTGAACGGTAATATTAACCACTTCTGCAGGATCATCTTCAATAATCGGATCATCTAGTTCTGGCATGTGGGCTTCAACAGCTATATTGTGAAGAACAGCACACGCATTAGATATCTTCAGTGCCATTTTTGGTGTGTAATGCAAAACACGATGCTTCAATAAACAGCGCCATCTTGCTTTTAACACCCCAAAACAACGTTCAATGCAATTTCGCACTCTGCATTGCATCTTAGTATAATTTTCTTCTGGTGATCCCGTAACGCATTCAAAATAGGAGTCATCATGCAGGGCCTTAATGGGAATGCTGAATCCCCTGAAACATATGGAACACACCGTCAACCGGACGGCGAATGCACAAGTTTGGTAAACCAGAAACTTCAACTGACAGTTCGAGTTAAGGACTACCAAAATCAAATAAAACTGTCAAAATGCAAGGACGTCGTGAGGCGTCGCTGGTTTCCGAAACGGGCTGGTTTGTAGGTTTAACGTTTGCGTTTACGACTTGGTAGAGACTACCAAAGTTAGCGAATCTGTCAAAATACGGGTATGTGACATAGTTAAACCCGTAAATTTTATTAAACGGAGGTTTACGAAAATAAGTGACTAAGCCCCCAGGACTACCCCGGTCGTTTGTGTTTCCCAATATTGAAAACGAATAGAGCGTAGGCATTTCTGGCGTCGCAATGATTCTTTCTACCCCGAAATCACCAGGAGCCTCTACGGCCAGATATGACACAATTTAATATGCAATAATTAATTATAAAGATTTGATATATGTTTTATTTATGTATCTAACTAAATCTAGGGAATATGATCAATTATCAAGCATTCAAAAATCACAACATTAGACTCAATCTGGTTACGCCCATACATATACCCACACATACACATACCTACACAGCACGCATACATACTGTCACTGCTTGAGGTTGGTATTAATTATTGTTGCAAGCCCTTTGTCCTACCTATTCCCTACCCGTCAATCTTACCCACAATCTTAATCAGTCTGCAATATACTTCCGCCACATATAGCCATTTTGTGCTTCCGCTCTCGGTTAATCCGCTATAAATAACTCCACTGTGTACTATCAAAATAACGAACGAATAGGCGTGAATCCTATTGTGATTATGCCTCTTGGAAGGGAAAGAAATCATACGAGTGCATTGCCAGCCTACAAGTTTTATCCCTTTCCGGTGACTCCTCTCCTTTCTTTGCAAAATATGTTTTATCATTTTTAAGCAGTGATAGTAACACAAAATCAAGGACCTTCGCCAGTCATTCTTTGACACAAACACATAAATCCACTCTCACAACATAAAATACCATTCATTTTTTGATCTTAGCAAGCCGTATATACATAGTTGAACCACAATATTAATAAAACACCAGCAGAGTGAGATTACGTTTTATAAAATCGCATATAAATAATTACCCACATTTAACGGTTTGATATACCTACATAAGTAATTTGTTTCCTATACGTATTTTTATTACGTTGGAAATAAAATATTTACCTGCTGTTAGAATATGTAGTTGTATCTTGCTGATAAAATCGCATCTACCTAACATAGATATAGTACGATTATTTCTTAATAGTTTTATTATTGGATATATCATTACAAAATATAATTATACGATCGCAATATTTATAATTTGTCAATGATAATAAACGCAATAAAAAACTTCGTTTACCCGCACAGTTCATGGCGTATCTGTTAACCTTTACACCGCGCAATAATTAATTTAACCCTGTGAGCGAATTACAGTGAATTAAATGAATATATTAATTAATTAATTCCGCATAAATAATACAGACTCCACATACCGCATTCCGCATACCGCATTCCGCATACCCCTTAACTCAAACCGCATACATCATACCGCATTCCTCATACCACATACCTTATACCGCATATCGCATACCGCGTATCGCATACCACATACCCTTTAACCGCATGCCGCATTCCGCATACCCCTTACTTCAAACCGCATACATCAAACCGCATACCGCATTCCGCATACCTCATTCCGCATACCGCATACCCCTTACCTCAAACCGAATACATCATACCGCATACCTTATACCGCATATCGCGTATCGCATACCGCATACCCTTTAACCGCATACCGCATTCCGCATACCGCATACCCCTTACCTCAAACCGCATACATCATACCACATACCACATACCCTTTAACCGCATTCCGCATACCGCATACCCCTTACCTCAAACCGCATACGTCATACCGCATACCGCATACCCTTTAACCGCATTTTAGTTGTTTTACGTTTCATATTTTGTAAATATAACCGGAATAAAGAAAATGGCTACGAGCGCGTCATCCGGGCCGTCTCGGGATGAAAGACGTCTCAAACATTTAAATGCTAAATTAGCAGCTAGCTTTGCGAGCTTACAGTCGGTGTATGACAAGATAAGGAAAGCTTCGGAAAGCATTTACGATCGCCAATCTTCTTTATCAGGCGCAACTACTGTTGAAAAAATTCGTTCAGAATTTATAACCATATTAGATGAAGAGGTGGATTGCGAACTGGAATTGAATCCGGAAGCAATCGCTGAATACACTCAATTAAATGCATTTGAAGAACTCTTCGGTGTTATTAAATATACAGAAGCAAATATGCTGTCGAATCCGGTTGCGAAACCTCGCCGTCAAATTGCTACCTGCATTGGAAATAGCGTGCTTTAACGGGAATTTGGATAGTTGGTCTCTTTTTTATGAAACATATAATTCGGTTATATATTTGAATGATTCTCTGGATGATACGGAAAAAATGCAGTATCTGATGTCTAAATTAACCGGAAAAGCATTAAGTATTTGCAAAGCTATTACGCCTACAGGTACAAATTATCAAGTTATCTGGGACGCATTTTGTACTAAGTATAATGATCAACGCATTCTTGCTGAATTATACTTTGACCGATTGCTGAAATTACCTCCAGTTAACTCGGCCACGCCCGCTTCTTTAGAGAATTTTGCAGATGCATACTCCACTAACATCGCCTCGCTGAAGCAATTAAAAATAAAAGACCTCGCAGAATTCATATTGTTCCAACTGGGTCTTAAACGTCTTGACATAGAGACTGTAAAGGCTTTTAAATCTTCTATTAAAAATAATGAAAATCTACCGTCCAGCGCGGAACTAATCGACTTTGTGCACATGGCTCACTTTAAATGGTCTTGAACTTTCAGTACAAAAGAGTCAACCTTCTCAAATCGTCATAATAACCCCCCTGTTCAAATTTTATTTAAAAACTCTCCAATCCCCAATGCTTCCGAAGTTAAATTTTTGGGAGTAACATTTGATAGAAAACTTAAATGGTCTTCCCACATTAATAATATAGTTACTAAATGTGAAATTTTTTAAAATATTATCAGATCATTGACTGGCGTTTGGTGGGGTGCACATCCTATCTGCATTAAGTTGCTCTTCAATGCACTTATTCGAAGCCATCTCGACTATGCCTGCCCACTTTTTAGTACTGCATCCAAAAATGCACTCGGTAAATTAGACAAAATTCAATCTAAGTCATTGCGAATAATAACTGGCGCGATGCAATCGTCACCCATCAATTCCCTTCAAGTAGAATGTTCTGATCCTCCTCTTTATTTAAGGCGTCAACTATTTGCTGACAAATTTGTTCTTAAATGTTTAAATTCTAAAAGTCATCAGGTTATTCCCAGAGTCTCGTTGTTCAACGACTCAACACATTCACGTTCATCTACAATCAGAGCTCGAACTAAACCTTTCCCTGCCATCTGTAAAAATTTTCGCTCTCTCTCAGAGCTTCAAATTATCAAAAATGATCTTCTTCCTTTGTACAAATTAAAATATAGTCACGTCACCCTATCCCCAACGATTTTAGAAGGGATCGGCATCCTTAAAAGTCATTCCAATCTCCCAGCCCGTACTGTCAATAATATGTTCAATGACATTATTTCTTCTAAATGGCCCAACTCTTCTCTTTTATTTACTGATGGCTCCAAATCTCCGGACTCTCCTAACTGTGGTATTGGTATTAACGTTTACCACCAGTCCGATTCGAGCCGCGGTCAAGAGTGGTTGTGTGTACCTTACCTATTGCTTAGTGGCGTTCGCCCGTTCCTGTGCCTCATACAGATAAGAGATTATTGTTACATTTTATTTAATTTTGTTTATCGTATACCTATTTGTTTGCATTCCTGCTTACGGCTAATCCGTTTTTGTTTGTATAGTCAATGAAATAGACTGCGTATTATTTTTTCAGTTTAATTTTTAAAGGTTTAGTTTTTTTTATATAATGGAGGAAGACGAAGATAGGCCTCCCGACCCAGGGTCGATATTAGATTTTTCTGATTCGGATTCTAATACCAGCCATGTATCTATTGCACTCCCATCTCGTAAGCGACGACCATCGCATAGCCTTCACATTCCATCGAAAGTTAAATCTATACCGCCGATTCAACAAACCTCGACCTCTAACGACCTTAACACCAATAGTAACACCCAGACAAGTACTATAACTAGCGATAATACAAAAAATACTGACTTACTTTATCCTGCTTCTGCTTCCGGTCCTTTTATCGTTATGGTTCAGAGAACTAAACAAGGAAAACTTATTCATCCTTTAGATTTTGGAAAATTCTTATTTGACTCAAAAAATAATAACCTTGGTATTGTTAATGGTTCAATTAAACCAGAAGGACGATATAAATTATCTATCGAGTTTAATACTGCCGCTTCCGCAAATGGATTTGTAAAAAAAATTTACTCACTCTCAAACCATAAATATAAATCGTTCATCCCGACGTTTAACCTTACGAGAATGGGTCTTGTGCGAGGAATTCCAGCGGAGATCCCAGAGGCTGAAATTGATGATGCTTTGAATAATTCCCACGGAACCCCGAAAGTATTAAAAGCACGCCGACTGAACTACAAGGATTCTACTGATGGAAACACGATCTGGAAACCTTCCCAATCTGTTGTTATTACATTTGAAGGACAATCCCTACCGTCTCGTGTGTTTATTTATTATACCTCGCTTCTCGTCGAAGTTTATAAATTCCCAACCATTCAATGCTTCAATTGCTGCCGGTTCGGACATTCAAAACCCGTATGCCGCTCCCCTCCACGTTGTTACTTTTGCGGAAAAGGTCACCCATTTGATCAATGTCTGAAATATTCCAATAACCCCATTTGCATTAATTCGGGTGCACATACCGCGGTCAGTCTAGCCTGTCCGGAATTATCAAGACAGAAGAACATAAAACATAAAATGGCTACCGACAACATTTCGTACTTCCAGGCCTCAAAGTTATTCTCTCCTGCGAAAAAATCATTCGCAGAGATGACATCGTCCTCAGCTCCTTTCCAAACAACCACCTTTTTAAATTCAACGTCATCTTCTCACAGAGAAACCATTCTCAAGCCAGTCAAACCCAACCCAAAATATACTCCTTACCTTGATAAAAACAATTGAATAATATTTTGGCCAGCCCGAATGGGAATGCCAAATCCCAGACCCCCAATGGGTGTGCCATTAATGGTAATACTTCCCCTTCTGCTCTCTCCGAAATAATGAATAATAATTCTTTTATACAAACCTTAATTACCCTTTTAATTTCTATCCTTACAAACAACAATACTGTACCGTCCAACGCTGCCGATTACATTAAATCTTTATTATCTTGCCTCCCCAATGACATCGAAACTGCACAAAATTCTTCAGTGGAACAGTAGAAGCCTCTTCGCTAACAAATCTGACCTAATTCAATTACTCGACGAACACGACGTTTCAGTAGCCGCCATTTCTGAAACGTGGTTAAAACCCTCCTTTCACTTAAAAATTCCAGGTTATTATTGTCTCAGACACGACAGACCGGATGGTAAAGGCGGCACGGCTCTGATAATCCATAATTCTATCCCGTTTAAACAAATTAATATTCATACTCCCTCCGACGATATCCAGATAATAGCAGCTGTCTTATCTGATATCACAATATTATCAATCTATATTCCTCCCTCTACGACTTTTATTGAAAATGAATGGGCACCAATCTTAACCCAGATTTGTTCCCCTTATATGATCCTTGGAGATCTTAATGCACATTCCCCTTCTTGGGGTAGCAAAATAACAAATCGTTCTGGCCGCAATCTTTTAGATTTTATTGATACCCATAACCTATGTTTTTTAAATGACGGATCTCCAACCAGATTCACTCCCCTCATCAACGGAAAAGTGCTGTTGATTTATCTCTTTGTTCGTATTCGTTAGCATCTAAATGCTCTTGGGACATCCTAAACGATCCCCTCTCTAGTGATCATTTCCCAATTATAATCCGATTCCACCATCAATCTAACACTTATCCCCCCCCAGTTAAAAATAATCTCAAATTTAGAACAAAAGATGCGAATTGGAGCACTTTCTCTTCTGAACTAGATAACCTTATTAATTTAACAAAATCGTCCCCGGGAGACATCAGAATGCAATGTGAGACGTTTCCCTCTATGGTTATATATGCAGCAGAAAAATCCATCCCGAAACACAATGCGAACATTAAAATAAAACACTCTACTCCGTGGTGGGACGAGGAATGCACTCGCTCCGTCAACTCTCGTAAAAAAGCAATTTCCTCTTTTCGTAAGTGTATGTCACTAGAAAATTTTTTATCAGTTAAAAAAGCCCAGGCAGAAACCAAACGAATTTTGAAAAATAAAAAACGCGCTGGATGGCGGAAGTTCTGTGAGAACCTGTCTCCGGAAACTCCCCACTCTTCAGTTTGGTCTAGCTTAAAAAAATTCGGATCATCGTATTCTCCGCCGAGAATCAAACATATATCAGAAGAAATTCTTATAGGATTTGCGGATAAAATAGCCCCCCATCAGTGGCTGGATGTGAAGAAATGCCTTCTATTAAGCCATATCCATCTCATTCTAACTGGCTAGATGCTCCTTTCTCCATTGATGAGATGAAACGAGTAATAAGAGCCCTTTCTGAATCTGCTCCTGGTCCCGATGGAATATTTAATAGTTTCATTAAATCATTTTCTGATATGGCGGTTGAATATTTCTTATCTCTTATTAATAATATGTTTGAAACAGGACTAATTCCGGATGATTGGAAAACTCAAAAAATCATTCCCATTTTAAAACATGGAAAAAATCCATCTGAAATTTCGTCTTATCGGCCTATTGCTCTTTCATAATGTTTGATGAAAGTAGCGGAGCGTTTGATCAAAAACAGATTAGAGTGGTTTGTTGAAAGTCAAGATATTATCTCACCAAATCAGTATGGTTTTCGTAAAAAGAAATCTGCAATGGATAATTTAAGTTTGTTCACAACTGATATCCGAGTTTCTCAATTCCTAAATTCCTATACATTGGCCACATTCCTTGACCTTTCAGCAGCTTACGATGATGTTTTACTGAATGTTTTGAAAGAAAAGCTAATTAAAAAACAAATCCCCCCGAAATTGGTCCAATTTATTATTAATTTACTCTCAGATAGGTCCATTATTATTGAGTCTTCCTCTAAATGCTTAAGGCGCAAACTATGGAGAGGTTTGCCCCAGGGTTCTGTTATTAGTCCTCTGTTGTTTAATATTTATATAAGCGACCTAGACTCAGTAATTCCTTTTTCTATCAAGCGACTTTACTTTGCGGATGATATCCTTATATATTTGTTACATAAAAATATTATTCTTGCAGCTAAGGAAATGAATTTGGCTTTACAATATATTAAAAACTGGTTGTCAATAAATGGGATGAATCTGGCGGCATCTAAAACAAGGGTCGTGGCTTTCACGCGCAAAAGAAAAATTCCCCAATTCTCAATCTCTTTTGATAATGTGCCTCTACAAACCGCTACTCAAATCAAATTCCTTGGTCTTCTTTTGAACCATAAACTTTTCTGGCTTCCACACATTCAGAAATTTCTACAAAGTGTGAAAAGGGACTTAATATGATGCGAGCAGTTTCCAGAGTATGGTGGGGATCTCATCCTACCACTCTTAAATTAATGTATTATTCCCTAGTTCGGAGCCACTTGGATTATGGCTCATTCCTTTTTGACCCACTCCCTAAATATTTAGATAAGAAAATGGAAAGAATTCAATCAAAAGCCCTCAGAATGATTATTGGAGCTATGAAGTCTTCTCCAATTAATGCGCTTCAGGTGGAATGTGGGGAGCCTCCATTATATTTCAGAAGGCAATTCCTTGCCAATAAATATATTTTCAAGGCTTTATCGTTATCACATCATCCTATTAAACAAAGTCTTAATCGGTTAAGTGTTAATTTGAATTCTAACAAAAGATTGAGAGAAAAACAATGTTTTCCTCTCCTAATTAAAAGTTTTCATCTCTATAATTCTCTATCATCTTCCCTCCAATATCTTCAAGAAGTTCCCAATCTCCCTATATACAATATTCCATTTAAGGCAATCACTTTTATGCCGAACACAATAACATCAGTCTTTCAAAAGAATATTTTATCCTCCCCAAATAGATTTCAAAATGTGGATGATTGTTTCAAAAGCATTTTGGCTTCAAAATTCCCTGGATTTTCCATCCTTTACACTGATGGTTCTAAATTTGAAAATAAAAGATGTGGAGCATCAATATATAGTCCAGAATTCAACATCAATCTCACTTATAAATTACCGAAAGAAGCTTCCATATTTACAGCTGAATGCTTTGCAATTGAACAAGCGCTAAATCAAATCTTGGTTCTCAACATTCATCGAGCCTTACTATGTACTGATTCGCTAAGTGCTCTAACTAAAATAGGTCAAATATTCTATGTTATCCGGAAGACAATATTATATGTAAAATAAAATATCTTCTCAATTCTCTGAATCTGGGTTTGAGACGATATTGGCCTGGGTCCCTGCCCATTTGGGTATCGAGGGTAATGAGATGGCCGATTTTCTCGCCAAATCTGGTTCAGATTCCGGAACTATCCCACTAAATTTTAGAATTCTTATCTCCGATGTCTTCCCGATTCTTAAATCCAACATGATTCGTGCCTGGGAAGAAAATTGGGCAGTCTCCAAAATAAGAACTGGCTCTTTCTATGCTGGAATTCAAAACCATATCCCTGCTAAGCCATGGTTTCACGGTAAAAAACTTTCAAAACGATTCATTTCATGTATTTCGAGAATGAGAATTGGTCACTGTTCAATTGCATCTCACTTGTCTAGAATTAGAGTTTTAGATGATCCGGTCTCTTAACAATTCTCGTGTTCATACAGCTTTATGTAAGTTTATTAACCTGAATGAATTCAATATTTAATTTGTTTTAGTGATCTAAATGAGTCCAATATTTAATTGGTTTTATTATTTTCCCAATAGATTAACTGAATTTTTTTATCCACTTTAACTATAACCGGCACAAAGCACTCTTTTCAGGGTGAATTGCCTAAAACCAAAAAAAAAAACGTTTACCACAATAATTCTAATGAAAGAATATTTTATTCAATTTCAAACCAATTTTCAATATTTTCTGCCGAGTGCATTGCGATTATTGAATCTCTCAAATATATAATAAAAAATAATTTTGAACATTCTCTTGTTCTCTCTGACTCTCTCAGTTCCCTCCAAAAACTTAAAACCAGTCCTCTTCTTCATCCTGATGATCACTTTGTATGTCTTATTCGAGTATTGATAACCTCCATTCAAAGCTCTGGAAAAACTGTCACTCTGATTTGGATTCCTGGACATGTTGGCATAGTGGGTAACGATATTGCTGATTCCTTGGCAAAACAAGGAGCGTCTAACCCTACCGTTACCCTCGTAAACCATATTCCCCTGTCTGATATTTTTTCCATCATCAAAGATAGATCCCGCAATGTTTGGACAGAGTATTGGAACATTGCTAGTCAATCCAAGGGTGCCCGTTACGCCTCAATACAAAGGACTATCCCATCAAAACCGTGGTTTCAAAAATTCCCCCATTTTTCCAAAAAAGAAATATCCTTACTTATTCGTATGAGAATCGGACATTGTTCCGTTCCTTCTCACCTTTATAAAATTCATGTGCTTGACTCCCCAGATTGTACGTTCTGTGGTCTAGATGTGGGAACTTTAGATCACATATTTTTTGATTGTCCCTCTCTCAATAAATATCCTCTCTTCTATCAAGCGTTATCAAAAATTGCCTCTCCTCCATTCAACATTTCATCTCTTCTAAGTCTGAACTCTACTCCAATCTTCCATAAAATTCTGAAATTTGCACATTTAAATAAAATTAATATATAAATTCACCTTTCCTTTCTCTGTAATTATAAATGATGGCCTAGAACACCCTTGAAGGGTGAAAGCCAGAAATAATTGAACAAAAAAGAGTACAGCAACGAATTCTTAATCGCGCACAAATCACGCAACCGACATCGAGCCGTCTTGGCTCAAATAATAATTATACCGCTAAACCGCAAAAAAATAATTCCGCAAAGGCATTTATTAATGTCGAAAAAATCGATAATCACTCCATCGAAATTTGTTTTTGCTGTCAAAAGGGATCGTACCCTTTATACCAATGTTCTAAATTCACAAGTCTAGAACCACGTGAGCGATTTAACTGTATTAAGTCATCGAAGATTCGAGTTTGTGTGAATTGCCTCAGTACTAGGCACATCACAAAAGCTTGTAAATCGAAGAGTACATGCAAGACATGCGCGCTTAACCATCATAGTTTAACTGATGGGCGGAAGTCACAAACGGACTTAATACCATCTCCCGCGTCACAAACGGATGCCGATAATGATAACTTAAATTCTTCGAATCCGGTTTCGTTATGTGTAACAAATTCATGCCCTAGTGCAAATACTACTGCACTCTTAGGAACGGCTGTTTGCACTACCAGAGACGCTAAGGGCCAGGTACAGACGATACGGGCTCTAATAGATAGCGGCTCCCAAAGGGACATAATTACGCGCAAATGCTGTTCACGCTTGAATCTTACGGTGCGGTCATCTCCAAGTACTTACGTCACGGGAATAGGTGACGTAAGAAATGTGACAAATGGCGTAACTTGCTTAAAATTACTCTCCCACTATGACATCACTCAGTCGTATACGATTAAACCATATGTAGTAGAAACCATGACCAGTGAGTTGCCTACTGTTAACATTAACCGCTCCTCTTTGTCGTATCTTGACAACTTGCCCTTAGCAGACACAACATTCTGTGCGCCCGGTGAGATTGATATCATCTTGGGATGTGACATGTTTGCTCGCATTCTAAAGGCAAACAAAATATCAGGTTTTCTCGGCCAGCCATTTGCTATCGAAACTACTTTGGGATATCTCATCTTGGGTACTGCCCCAACGATGATTGAAAACCCAAGTATAAACACTACGCAATCATTTTGTATGTTCAAGCAAAATGATGAATTTTGCCTTTCGCGTTTTTTCGAATTGGAAGACATTCCAGATGAGAAGTTTTTAACGCCTGAGGAACAAGAGTGTGAGGATATGTTTAAACTCACTACTTCTCGTGACACGGCAGGTCGTTATTTCGTCGCGTTGCCGTTTCGAAACAGTCCCTCTGTTCTTGGTGAATCGTTACCCGCCGCCGAACGCAGGTTTCGGTCTCTCGAACGCCGCTTAACATCTCAACCCGCAATAAAGTTAGAATATGACAAAATATTGCACGAATACCTCCAGAAAGGTTACATTTCCCCAGTTGACAATTCTGATTTACCGCATTACGTAATCCCGCATCATATCATAGTTCGTGAAGATAAATTGACAACCAAAATCCGGATGGTGCTGATCGCAAGTATGAAATCCGATTCTGGTTACTCGTTTAATAATATTCTACACATCAGTAATAATTTACAAGGTGATCTGTTTCGCATTATCCTCAATTTACAACTATTCGCCGCGAGAGGATTCGATCTTGTAAAATTCTCTTCTAACTCTCCAAGGTTTTTATCCACGATTCCTACAACTCGTCGTGTTAAGGAACGTGTGGAATTTAATCCCGATGAAAACCTGAAAATACTAGGGCTTCATTGGATACCCGCTTCTGATCATTTCGTATTTGTCGTACACACCGACGAAAGAACTTGTACTAAACGAAACATTCTCTCGACAATTGCTCGTCTTTGTGATTTGATGGGTTTCGCCGCACCAGTTGTATTATTGGCTAAGCTGATAATTAAATCTCTATGGGAGTATAACCTGGATTGGGATGATACTCCTCCTGAAACAGTTGTCACACTTTGGCGACAGTTTAAAAAGGAATTGCCATTATTGCAATTTATTAAAATTCTTCGCATTTTAGGTGTCGAATACCAATGTGTATTAACACTTATCGGGTTTTCTGACTGACTTGATTTGGCATTATGTACTTACATGTTTACTGTCCAAATAATAACAAAACCACAATTAGCACACGTTGTAAGCTCGAATGCGATTGATAATTAAATAATTACGCGATTTTGCTTCCGAGATTAAACAAAGTTGGTAGAGTAATACAATATATCGTTTTTAGTTTTGTGAACTGAAATACGGTGTCTAAATCATCGCTAGAGAAAGTGAAAGAAAGTGAACTTGAAAAACGTATTTCAAACGTCAAACGGTACTATTGTTTTTGCTCTAAACAAATAAACACTAGAAACCTTGTGCCTTGTACTGTGAAAAGGAATCAAACCATCTAATCCTTTGCCATCACTTATTAACATATTTACATAAATAACTATTCATAAATACTGTGAAAATCATCTACAGTGATGGAATGCAAATCGTGCAAGACCCAAATCTATGACATCGAAAATTTATCCTGCATGACATGTAAGCATAATTTTCATTTCATATGTTGTCATATAACCGAAATCAATTTTCGCAAGATGAATAAAAACTATAAACAATGTTTCGAACGAAACCCTACAACAGAATGAACCACCAGGCGATAACGATAAACTGAATTCAATAATTAATCAATTAAATAGTAACTTCAAAAGTTTCCAGGAGATGTCTCAAAAGATATATTCGTTATTCGAAAATTTTCAACAAGAAATTAAAATTCAAATTACAAACATAGATAAAAACATAAGTGAAATAAAGCATGTAACAAAAAAAGTGGAGAATTCTTTAACAAACATTACACCATCAAACAGTAATCAACCGCTCCTGACCCTTAGATGCGAAACAAATCAGCTTCTCATGGTGGAAAAAAACATAAAAATATTGCATCAATCAGTAGATTTCGCAATACCGACGCAAGAAAAAAAATCCAAAGTACTCATTTTTGGAGATGAGGGTGGAAGGCAAATGAGACGAAGTATTGAGAAGAACTTAAACAAAATAGAATGCCAAAGTCATATTTTTCCCGGTGACACTGTAGATAAATTAAGTAAAACTATCTTACAGTCGTGTGAAATCCTTACAAAAGAAGATTTTGTAATTATTTTTACTGGGACAAATGAAAAATCGCCACAAAATATAATCAGTCACTTATACTCCATTATTAATAATCTTCAAAATACCAATGTTATTGTGCACTCGGTACCTAAAAATAATTACCTGAATGTATCAAAACTCAACCGTGAAATAAGATCTCACACTTCTGTATTCAAAGATCATTGTCGATTCATCGGGCCAATTTTCTACGACCAAATGAATGAATACGATATATCGAAGTCGATGAGTGTGGTAAGAACAAACATAATTGATATAATTAAGCATAACCACCGGAAAATGTGCTACAATATCGAGCAGGAAATAAACACTTATGAACCGAAATCTACTTACAATACTACTTATACGCAAACTCCAAAAAACTGGATCCCGATGTTGCCGGAAAAATCACAAATTTAACGGACGAAATTACATCTTATAACAATAAAGAAGAACAACACACCAATCATATTAAAACATGCTGTTTAAAATAAAAAAAAAAACAACATAAACGGGTAGATGACGTAACTCTCTACAAACAGTTGGGGACAAAAAAAAATCAAACTTCAATTTCATTCCTGTACCTAAATATTAGAAGCCTGAAAAGAAAAGTCGACGAGATCCTGTGCCTATTAAAATCAATTGACTATAAGATCAACATCATACTTATGTCAGAAACTTGGCTCAAAGAAACGGATATACCATTCATCAATATTGGAGGCTATAAACACGAAGCATCCTGCCGACCTGAGGGCATCGGTGGTGGAGTATCCATATTTATTCAAGAAAACTTAGAATATAACTTAATTGATAATATAGTAGATCCAGATAACAACTTCCTTTGGATACACTTAAACAAACTTAGCTTAAACATCGGAGTGATTTATGAAAAACCGAACACCAATTTTCAAGATTTTCTAGATAAGTTAAACATACAACTGAAAACTCACAAAAGGTCCATAATACTGGGGGATTTCAACATCAACTTACTTGATTCCACAAACACACATACTTGTAAATACACAGAAATCATCAAGTCAAACGATTTCACGATAATGAACAAAATAAACAAATTACATGCAACACGTATTACAGAAAACACCAACACCATTATTGACCACATCATCTCAGACGTAAACCTTTCGTATACTATAACAAACTGTGACACCTCAATATCTGATCACAACCTACTGATTCTTGGCATACTTCATACGTACACTAAAAAAAACTCGCAAAAATCCTCTTACAAATATACAAAAATTGATTATGATAAACTAGAGGAGGATATCCGACAAAACCCCTTTTCTATAAACAATAATGAGGACTCGGAACTGAACTACAATAACTTTGTAAACTATCTGATAAACAAAATTAATTGCAACAGTTCAATAACAATAAAAACAAATAAAACCTCTCTTCCTGATTGGATAACAAAGGACTTATTAAAAATTATTAAAAAAAGAAATAAACTGCACCTAAAAATTAAAAAAACAACCCTGTAACCTATTACTAAAAACAGAATTTACTAAAATACGTAACGAAATAACTATAAAAAAACGAAACTTAAAAAAACAATACTACAGCAGCCTATATAAAAAATGTGAAAAAAATACCAAAAAGACTTGGAACGTAATAAACAGCATCATCAAGAACCAAACAAACACGCAAAGTAAACCATGTACAAAATTAAAGAACGGTAATGAAATCATCACAGAAGACATCAAGATATGCGAATACTTTAATAACTAATTTTGTAATATTGGCGCTTCTTTGGCTGATAATATAATCAACAAATACACCCATAAACTGGATGATAAAATTACATTAAAGTATGAAAGTGCGGAATCAATATACTTGCAACCCACAACTGAACCCGAAATATTAGCTATCATAAAATCCCTAAAATCAAACGCGAGTGCTGGACATGATCAACTAAAATGTACAACAGTACAAAAACTTGCCCCACTACTAACTCCTACACTAACTAAACTGATTAACCTGAGCCTGAAAGAAGGTCAATTTCCGGACAGTTGTAAAATTGCAAGGGTTATTCCAATATATAAAGGGAGCTTGAAAACTCAAACATCTAACTATAGGCCCATTTCTGTCCTACCGATTCTATCAAAAATATATGAAAGAGTAATAATATACGATAGGCTAGACAACTTTCTGAAAAAAAAAAATCATTTCTATATGCCAAACAATACGGTTTCAGAAAAAAATGTAATACTCTCTCTGCAACTAATGATCTCATAAATAAACTTAGAACTAGCATAGATAATAAAAACTATGTCATAGCAATTCTCGTAGACCTTCAAAAAGCCTTTGACACCGTAAGTCATGAAATACTGATTAAAAAAATAGAAAAAACAGGTGTAACCGGTCCAGCTATCAAACTTATAAAATTCTATCTGTCCAACAGAAAACAATGTGTTAACATAGGAGATAAAAACAGTCAACTCGAGAGTATAAACTACGGAGTTCCACAAGGATCAATACTGGGGCCACTTTTATTCCAAATATACATAAATGACATCTGTCAGCTAAAACTACATGGTGAAATTTTCTTATACGCAGATGACACGGCATTTTTTTACTTCGGCAAAAACTTAGAAAGTCTATTAGAACAATCTCAAACGGATCTTAATGTACTAAACGATTGGCTAATACAAAATATATTAACAATAAATATTAATAAAACCGGTTACATGATCTTAAGCTCACCTAAAAGAATAATACCATCGCATCAACCATTACAAATAGAAGAAAGAGACCTACATATCCTAGATAGCGAAAAATACCTGGGCTTATATATTGATAAACATTTAACATTTAAACAACACGTAGAAAAACTAAAAACAAAAATAATCCCATTAATTGGTGTATTTGGTAGAATTGCTCATCTTCTACCAACAGCGGTAAAGAGGGGCTTATACTTTAGCTTAATCCAGTCCCACCTAAATTATTTAATAGAAATATGGGGAAACACATACATTACGTACTTAAACGACTTACAAATAATACAGAACAAAGTTATCAAAAAACTCTTCAACTATAACCCAGACACTCCCACAAAAAAACTATACCAGGAAATGAACCTTTTGAAAATAAGAACATTGTACGAATATAACATATGTCTTTTAATCTACAAAATACAAAATGGACTTATACGCGCAAACACAACATTTATAAAAACATCACAAGTACACGAACATTATACTAGACAACACAATAAATTGTACACAAATTCTGTCAAGACTGAATGTGGCAAGAGAAGTATTGGTCACGAGTCGGGAGTTCATATATATAATCTCCTTCCAGATAGCCTAAAAACGGAAAATAACATAAAAACCTTTAAAAAAAAACTATTTAAACTCAAAATGTTGGAACAAAATTAAAAAATATTACTTCTTACTACTGTACTATATATGCTCTGTATTTAAGTTAAGAAAGCGAAATATTATGTTTCTTTTAACTTAATAAAAAAAAAAAAAAAAACTTATTATGCGCCAAATCTAAGGTCGCTCCTGCGAAGACGATTTCACTTGCGCGTCTAGAATTATGTGGAGCGATGGTACTTGCCCGATTAATGTGCAAGGTCAGTAATACCTACGCATCAAATTTGATAGTTCATACCACTTTAGCCTTTTGTGACAGCACGGTTGCGCTAGTATGTATAAATTCACTGCCCGCTAAATGGCAGCCCTTCATTGCTAACCACGTATCACAAATACAAGATCATCTGGGGGCTGAATGCTTCCATTATATAAAAGGTCAGGACAATCCCGCTGACTGCCTGTCACGTAGTCTTAAACCCGCTCAGCAACCCATACATTATGGTTTAAGGGCCCCACTTTTGCTCAGTTGCCTAAAGGTGATTGGCCTCTACAACGTTTTGATTCAAAATCTGTATCTGATCCGCCCGAACTGAAAACGAAAATTTTACTAAGACAAAGATTTTGGATACTTTAATCGCGCAATTTGGTTCGGAAACGTGTGCATCAGTGCAATACTTGCTTCAAAGTCAATCCCAACCCGCAATTCCCAATAATGGGAGATTTACCCGCATGCTGCGTCCGCGAAGCTAAGGCTTTTCTTCACACAGGGGTTGACTACGCGGGCCCGCTTCAAATAATCCCTTACACACGTCGGGGGGTGCGAAGTCAAAAGGCATACATTTGCTTATTTACATTTGAGTATTTGAATACTTTGCAAACTCGCCAGAAATGGAATACAAATGCGAATCCGGTAACGACAGGCACGGTAGTAATGATTAAGAGTGACAACATCGCACCACTTCAATGGCCTATTGGGGTAATAGTCAATGTCTACCCCGGGGCAGATGGGGTGATCCGCGTTGCGGAAGTTAAAACTAACTCCGGAATATACCGCAGGGCAGTCGTTAAACTCTGTCCCTTACCGTCACAATAGATTTAACAACATCTTAGAAGTTAGTTCATAATACTTTTATTCTTAAAAATCAATTAGGTTAGTTTCATTGTTAAATATGTACCAAACCCTACTTCTAGTTTATCTACCGCAGGTTCAGTATTATTTATTGAATCCTTTCAAATCATATTTTTACGTTTCAATGTTTTTAATTTTTTTTTATTTCTTTGCTATATCGGTCAATTTGACCGTTTGGGAAAAGAATTTATATAACTTACATAAATATTTTTATAAGTTTACATAATTAATTACATTCTACCGCTTGTTACAATTTTATTTGCGCATTGAAACGTATTGGCACTCTTTTGGTTTATGGAAGTGGATTCTTTCATCCCCTTCCAGGCGGGGGGCATGGTTACGCCCATACATATACCCATACATACACATACCTACACAGCACGCATACATACTGTCACTGCTTGAGATTGATATTAATTATTGTTGCAAGCCCTTTGTCCTACCTATTCCCTACCCGTCAATCTTACCCACAATCTTAATCAGTCTGCAATATACTCCCGCCGCATATAGCCATTTTGTGCTTCTGCTCTCGGTTAATCCGCTATAAATAACTCCGCTGTGTAGTATCAAAATAACGAACATTCACGCCTATTGTGATTGTGACTCTTGGATGGGAAAGAAATCATACAAGTGCATTGCCAGCCTACAAGTTTTATCCTTTTCCGGTGAGTCCTCTCCTTTCTATGCAACATATGTTTTATCATTTTTAAGCAGTGATAGTAACACAAAATCAAGGTCTTTCGCCAGTCATTCTTTGACACAAACACATAAATCTACTCTCACAACATAAAATACCATTCACAATCCTTCATTTAGTTGCTTCTCGCACTAATTTTATGTTGTGTATCTAAAAGCTTCCGCCTTGGCGGTGGTATGAACTATCAGTAGTTTCCGCTAGATGGCAGGTAGCGTAGTACCTAAGTTGTCCGACAGGGGATCGGGGGGGCTTAGAGTGAGTGTTTTCTGTAAACACTGGGCAGAACCATTTTAGCTAGCTTCTAGTTAGGTAGACTAATGCAGTCCCAATTGTATAAGCGAAGTATAAATAAATCCAGATAACAACAAGAATCTTTTCATTCCCACAAGTAATCTCCATCCCAGTATTTGGAGAGTCTGTTAATGTGTCCACTAATTAACAGAAATTTATAACAAAAATCGCTTCCTTTAAAAAGCGTATATTTATGCAGATGTTATGCAACAATTATTAAATGTTTCAGATTGTTAACAGTAACAAATTCAATACAAACTGCTCTGTAACTATTTTCATAGTACCTACCTACTTATCTATATATGTAATTGTTGTGTACCTTTTATTTTTGTAATAATAATAACTAACTTTAGTAATTATTATTGATATTGTTAATTATGGTTTAAACAAAGTGGTTTAAACAAAGTTATTTGATTTTCTTCATACTTACTTTAGTGTCCAACCGAAACCTTTCCACCGAAACCGAATCTTTTTTAGACATGTTAAAAATCGATTGTTTACTGTTATTTGGCTTATTTTTTACTTATTATTTTTTAATTTATAAACTAACGTTTAAACAAGATTTTTATGCATAGCACAAAGGGTAACAATTATTACAAGCAATAATTGTCAGCCTGAAACACTCATTTTACATTGAAAAATCTTCCGAGAAAAGATACTTGCCGCCAACGGGACTTGAACCCGTGTCATTCCGATTGCCGGTCGAATGCTCTGACCACTGAGCTATGGCGGCTTATCAAATACCCGCCAAATAATTCAATATATACTAGTGTTTCATTCAACAATTACTGCTTGTTATATTTTTTCCACCTGAAAACAACCAACTTTATTTTTGCGAGGAAGACATTGTTAGTGTTAAATCCCTCGCTAGGTGGCGTCGAGACAAATTATGTCTGCATTTATTGGGGAAATACTTAAACTTGTTAAATATTAATTATTATTTTTTAATTTATAAACTAACGTTTAGACAAGATTTTTATGCATAGCACAAAGGGTAACAATTATTACAAGCAATAATTGTCAGGCTGAAACACTCATTTTACATTGAAAAATCTTCCGAGAAAAGATACTTGCCGCCAACGGGACTTGAAACCGTGTCCTTCCGATTGCCGGTCGAATGCTCTGACCACTGAGCTATGGCGGCTTATCAAATACCCGCCAAATAATTCAATATATACTAGTGTTTCATTCAACAATTACTGCTTGTTATATTTTTTCCACCTGAAAACAACCAACTTTATTTTTGCGAGGAAGACATTGTTAGTGTTAAATCCCTCGCTAGGTGGCGTCGAGACAAATTATGTCTGCATTTATTGGGGAAATACTTAAACTTGTTAAATATTAATTATTATTTTTTAATTTATAAACTAACGTTTAGACAAGATTTTTATGCATAGCACAAAGGGTAACAATGATTACAAGCAATAATTGTCAGCCTGAAACACTCATTTTACATTGAAAAATCCTCCGACAAAAGATACTTGCCGCCAACGGGACTTGAACCCGTGTCCTTCCGATTGCCGGTCGAATGCTCTGACCACTGAGCTATGGCGGCTTATCAAATACCCGCCAAATAATTCAATATATACTAGTGTTTCATTCAACAATTACTGCTTGTTATATTTTTTCCACCTGAAAACAACCAACTTTATTTTTGCGAGGAAGACATTGTTAGTGTTAAATCCCTCGCTAGGTGGCGTCGAGACAAATTATGTCTGCATTTATTGGGGAAATACTTAAACTTGTTAAATATTAATTATTATTTTTTAATTTAACACTAACAATGTCTTCCTCGCAAAAATAAAGTTGGTTGTTTTCAGGTGGAAAAAATATAACAAGCAGTAATTTTTGAATGAAACACTAATATATATTGAATTATTTGGCGGGTATTTGATAAGCCGCCATAGCTCAGTGGTCAGAGCATTCGACCGGCAATCGGAAGGACACGGGTTCAAGTCCCGTTGGCGGCAAGTATCTTTTCTCGGAAGATTTTTCAATGTAAAATGAGTGTTTCAGGCTGACAATTATTGCTTGTAATAATTGTTAACCTTTGTGCTATGCATAAAAATCGGGTCTAAACGTTAGTTTATAAATTAAAAAATAATAATTAATATTTAACAAGTTTAAGTATTTCCCCAATAAATGCAGACATAATTTGTCTCGACGCCACCTAGCGAGGGATTTAACACTAACAATGTCTTCCTCGCAAAAATAAAGTTGGTTGTTTTCAGGTGGAAAAAATATAACAAGCAGTAATTGTTGAATGAAACACTAGTATATATTGAATTATTTGGCGGGTATTTGATAAGCCGCCATAGCTCAGTGGTCAGAGCATTCGACCGGCAATCGGAAGGACACGGGTTCAAGTCCCGTTGGCGGCAAGTATCTTTTCTCGGAAGATTATTCAATGTAAAATGAGTGTTTCAGGCTGACAATTATTGCTTGTAATAACTGTTACCCTTTGTGCTATGCATAAAAATTTTGTCTAAACGTTAGTTTATAAATTAAAAAATAATAATTAATATTTAACAAGTTTAAGTATTTCCCCAATAAATGCAGACATAATTTGTCTCGACGCCACCTAGCGAGGGATTTAACACTAACAATGTCTTCCTCGCAAAAATAAAGTTGGTTGTTTTCAGGTGGAAAAAATATAACAAGCAGTAATTGTTGAATGAAACACTAGTATATATTGAATTATTTGGCGGGTATTTGATAAGCCGCCATAGCTCAGTGGTCAGAGCATTCGACCGGCAATCGGAAGGACACGGGTTCAAGTCCCGTTGGCGGCAAGTATCTTTTCTCGGAAGATTTTTCATTGTAAAATGAGTGTTTCAGGCTGACAATTATTGCTTGTAATAATTGTTACCCTTTGTGCTATGCATAAAAATCTTGTCTAAACGTTAGTTTATAAATTAAAAAATAATAATTAATATTTAACAAGTTTATGTATTTCCCCAATAAATGCAGACATAATTTGTCTCGACGCCACCTAGCGAGGGATTTAACACTAACAATGTCTTCCTCGCAAAAATAAAGTTGGTTGTTTTCAGGTGGAAAAAATATAACAAGCAGTAATTGTTGAATGAAACACTAGTATATATTGAATTATTTGGCGGGTATTTGATAAGCCGCCATAGCTCAGTGGTCAGAGCATTCGACCGGCAATCGGAAGGACACGGGTTCAAGTCCCGTTGGCGGCAAGTATCTTTTCTCGGAAGATTTTTCAATGTAAAATGAGTGTTTCAGGCTGACAATTATTGCTTGTAATAATTCTTATTTTTTACACTTATTCAGACAGTTAACATGTGTTAAATTAAATACATAAATTAAAAAAATAATAATTGAAGTTTGTGAAAAAATTATATTTTTTTATATTACTTCTATAAAACGAACAAAATTTATAAAAAATAACAAAACATGTTAACTACTTCTTGAAACAAAAATTTGTCAACAATCAACACTTACATTGCAAAGGAAGGACCTCATTAACTGAGTATTTTAATTTTTATTGACTTTACAATCACAATATTCTTTTTATACGTGTTTAATGATATAAAAAAGCATTAATTGAAGTATTAAAAAAAAAACATTTTTTTAATATTACTGCTATAAAATTAACAAACATGTTAGCTAGTTCTTTGAACAAACATTTGTCAATAATCAACACTTAAAGGAAGGACATCATTAATTGAGTATTTTACTGAGATGGCGGGTGACATACGAGCCACGAACTCACCCGAAGTCAGCCGAACGAGAAATTCCAAAATATAGTTTTGTTTTTTTTTTATAAATTTTGTTTGTAAGTAATATAAAAAACATTTTTTTTTCGCATACTTCTATTATAGTTTTTTTAAATTTATTTAATTTAACACGTGTTAAATGTCTGAATAAGTGTAAAAAATAAGCAAAATTACAATCGATTTTTAACATATAGTTCAGTAAATTTGTCGCCTGAAAGTATGGGGTAGTATGCGTCAAATCCGGTAGTTCTGATTTTTTGCAGACTTGTTTATGATGTTGGCCTAATGAATAATCCAAGTTTGTGACCTCGAGGGCCGAAAGCAACTTTGTCAAAAATCGGAAAAACCGCGAAAAAATCGTTATTTTTTCAAATTTTGGCGATTATAACCCTAAAGGACTGGTTTATGAAAAAACTTTTTGAAACTTTTTAAAGTAAACTAGATTTGCTACAATATGATACTAGAATTGTCTCTGCAGATCCAAGAGTTTCCGAGATTAAGCCTTTCAAAGTTTATCATTTTTTTCGAGCTTCGCAATTTTTTGCAATATTTTAGACGTCACTCGAATAACTCTAGCGGGATGAAGTTCCAATTACCTCCAAAGGAGTGTGCTACCTTAAACCTGTAACCTTAAATGATTAACATGGGTTAACGAAGTTTGTCGTAGTGGATGGAGGGCATCTACTTCACAAAGGTGTGTGGCCTCGAAGCTCATCATTTGGTGCGATAGCTGACAGATACATACAGTACATTACTGCTCACTATGGCTCAAATGTGGCAGTAGTTTTCGATGGTTACCCCGTAGATGCTGTACAGAAAAACACAAAGAGCTCTGAGCGTCTTCGAAGAGCTAAGTTACACTCATCGTGAGAGATAATCGTTGATGAGAAAACCATGGCACAGGTTCCGCAACAGAAATTCTTGTCAAATGACAAAAACAAGATTCGTTTCATAAAGCTGCTGACAACAAAAATGGGAAATCACAACATTCAAGTACTCCAAGCAGATGAAGATGCTGATAGGCTCATCATCACTACAGCTGTAACTGCTGCCTCTACCTATGATATGGTGGTAGTCGTTGGTGAGGACATTGACTTGCTGATCATCCTTGCTGCGATCTCAAACCAAGTGAAATTTTTTTACAATTGATTTGGAAGAGGCAAAGCATCAGATGTCATGTATTCCAGCATCGATTCTTCAAAATCCTCTTTGAAACCAGAGCTTTTCCTCTTCATCTATGCCTTTAGCGGTTGTGACTCGACGTCCTGCTTCTTTGGCTTAGGGAAGATGCAAATGATGTCCATAGGCGAAAAAAATCCGGACGTTGAAAAGCAAGCTGCGATTTTTCTGGACACCAACTCTACACCTGACGAGATAGCTTCCAGCAGGAAAGCGAGTCATAATTGCTCTGTACGGAGGCAACCCCAACACCCATAACTTGACGAGCTATAATACCAACTACACGAGACTCTGCTCGATTTCACTCCTTGCGGATATACCATCAAATTTGTCCTTGTAGTTACATATCATTCATCATTTTCTATTCTGCATTCATCATTTTAATAAATTAAACATCTTCAAAACCTACTCAAACATGGATTTAAACGAAACTCGCTAAACTATATGACCAAAGCTAAAGATCTGCTAAGTTCAGTAATCAAAATTATTAATGACCCCGGTAACAGGTTTACGAAGGAGCAGATGGGTAAAATAACACCTTTAACAATGGAACTGCTGGGAACTACAGGATTTATGACTGTACGTATGGGAATACTTGAAGGCGAATTATCAGCCTTAAAAAGTGTAGCACTCACTCAGCCAACTGATGCTAACCCCACAAATCCTTCATCAAATATTTGTGACGTATTGACGGAAATTGAAGAGAGGAAGCTCCGTGCAAAAAATGTTATTCTTTTCAATATTCCTGAGAGCACGTCTGATCTAACCTCAATAAATATTTCCGATGACGCGAATAAAGTTACCACGGCCCTGAAAAACATTGATACTTCCTTTAATGCTCATGATATTAAAATATACAGGTTGGGAACGAAGAAAGTCACGAATTCAAAGATGGTATCAAAGCCAGAAATGATCAAACCATTCAACAAAGAAAACACCTGATGATGCTTCGGGACGAGCTGGAGTCTAGAAAAAAAATGGTGAATCAAATTTAACAATAAAATATATAAATAACCTACCTAAAATCGTCAATGTTTTGCCAAAAAACTCCAACTAAATAAATGTAACACCTTCTATTAGTCTAAGAGTGGGCGACATTAAACCTGTAATGATAGGTCTCCCAAAAACCATACACAAAAATCGTTAGGTCATTCATAGGGGTACACAAAATGGCGGTGCTGCCATTTCTGAAACCGGTCAGCACTAAAAAAAAATTATTTTGAAAAAAAAATATTTTTAAAGACTTCTGTAATCATAGGTATCCCAAATTCTGATAGTTCCTCGGGACAGGTGAGGGGTAGGACTATACGAAAAAGCAGTGCTGCCCGTCCCCCTGATGGGCCGTCTCAGTTGCCGCCGAGAAATAAGAGACGCCTCGTACGAGGTATCTGTAATCATCGGTCTCCTCAAAAAACCAAAGCTTATCTGAAAGATCATCAAATTTTTTGAAAGAAAAACCACTGCTGCCGTTTCCAAAAAGTGGACAAGATGGCGGCAGCAGCGTTTGAAAGTCGCCCTCCTTTCTTATGACTTTCGTTACATAAAAGACACCTCGTACCTACGTATCTATATTCATCGACTTCCTCAAAAAACTAAACTTATCTGAAAGATCATCAAATTTTGTGTAAGAAAAACCACTGCTGCCGTTTCCAAAAAGTGGACAAGATGGCGGCAGCAGCGTTTGAAAGTCGTCCTCCGCGCAACCGAAATTGGTGTTTCAATTCGGTTTTATCATCGATCGCCCGTGTTTTTTCGATTTGTATTATTGAAATACGCCTTCTACTATCACGAACAATGAATTTTACGTGTCGTTGATTGTTTAAATAAATGAAATCGCATATTCTGTGCGATATTTTTCGATTTTTCAGCCGTTTTCATTGTGTTTTTATACTTTCTTATGTCTTTCGTTAATAAGAGACACTTCGTTCCCAGGTATCTATAATCATCGGTCTCCTCAAAAAACCAAAATTTATCTGAAAGATCATCAAATTTTGTATAAGAAAAACTACTGCTGCCGTTTCTAAAAAGTAGACAAGATGGCGGCAGCAGCGTTTGAAAGTCACTCTCCACGCAACCGAAATTGGCGTTTAGATTCGGTTGGGCACTGGGGCCATGCCCTTTTTAAGGACAGATTTAACGGCCGACGTGGAAGGGCGTGGCCTATTTATATTACCGATCCAGTTTTCGAACCAGATGTGTGCGGGCTTTCATAAGAAATGTATGGCGCGAAGGCCTTCCTGTTGTATTATCAGACAATCGGATGGAAAACTCTGATGTATGCGCCCAGCCTTATTCGCCCGAAAAATAGAACGAAATGGATTGTATCTACTAAAGAGCTGACTAACCCACTCAATTAAAATTACGATGTTCGGGCGCGTTTTGTTAATACTGAACTCTCCGCTCGACTAAAATACTTCCGCGTGTCTGAACGGTTCTTAAGACTCCGTTACAATGTAAGGTCGAAAACTTTATTTCTGCTAAAAAATATAGCCAAAAAAACTTCACGTTTCAGGTGGTCTTTATTTAAAAATATAAAATGTAACGAAAGACGTAAGAAAAAAAAATGAAAACGGCTGAAAAAATCGAAAAATATCGCATAAAATATGCGATTTCATTTATTTAAACAATCAACGACACGTAAAATTTATTGTTCGTGATAGTAGAATGCGTATTTCAATAATACAAATCGAAAAAAAACCGGGCGATCGCTGATAAAACCGAATCGAAACCCCAATTTCGATTGCGCGGAGTGCGACTGTCAAACGCTGCTGCCGCCATGTTGTCCACTGTTTGGAAACGGCAGCAGTAGTTTTTCTTATACAAAATATGATAACCTTTCAGAAAAGCTTTGGTTTTTTGAGGAGGTCGATGATTACAGTTACCTGGGTACGAAATGTCTCTTATTAACGAAAGACATAAGAAAGTATTAAAACACGATGAAAACGGCTGAAAAGTCGAAAAATATCGCATAAAATATAGATATATAAAATATGTTCGTCATAGTGGAAGGCGTATTTCAATAATAAATATCGAAAAAACCCGGGCGATCACTGATGAAACCGAATCTAAACGCCAATTTCGGTTGCGCGTAGAGCGACTTTCAAACGCTGTGCGCCATCTTGTCTACTTTTTAGAAACGGCAACAGTAGTTTTTCTTATACAAAATTTGATGATCTTTCAGATAAGCTTTGGTTTTTTGAGGAGACCGATGATTATAGATACCTGGGTACGAAGTGTCTCTTATTAACGAAAGACATAAGAAAGTATAAAAACACAATGAAAACAGCTGAAAAATCGAAAAATATCGCATAGAATATGCGATTTCATTTATTTAAACAATCAACGACACGTAAAATTCATTGTTTGTGATAGTAGAAGGCGTATTTCAATAATACAAATCGAAAAAAAAACCGTGCGATCGATGATAAAACCGAATTGAAACACCAATTTCGGTTGCGCGGAGGGCGACTTTCAAATGCTGCTGCCGCCATCTTGTCCACTTTTTGGAAACGGCAGCAGTGGTTTTTCTTACACAAAATTTGATGATCTTTCAGATAAGTTTAGTTTTTTGAGGAAGTCGATGAATATAGATACCTAGGTACGAGGTGTCTTTTATGTAACGAAAGTCATTAGAAAGGAGGGCGACTTTCAAACGCTGTTGCCGCCATCTTGTCCACTTTTTGGAAACGGCAGCAGTGGTTTTTCTTTCACAAAATTTGATGATCTTTCAGATAAGCTTTGGTTTTTTGAGGAGACCGATGATTACACTCGTACGAGGCATCTCTTATTTCTCGGCAGCAACTGAGACGGCCCATCAGGGGGACGGGCAGCACTGATTTTTCGTATTGTCCTACCCCTCCCCTGTCTCGAGGAACAATCAGAATTTGGGAGACTTATGATTACAGAAGTCTTGAAAAATAATATTTTTTTACTGCGGTTTCAGAAATGGCAGCACCGCCATTTTGTGTACCCCCATGAATGACCTAACGATTTTTGCGTATGATTTTTGGAAGACTTATCATTACAGGTTTAATGTCGTCGCCGCTCCTACTATATCAGAACGTCAGAGACATCAGAACGAAACTAAAGGAATTCAGAATAAGTGCCTCGACTCTCTCACACGAAGTCATCATGTTAACGGAAACCTGGTTAACACCATCAATTTTCTCAGCGGAACTTGGATTGCACGATCACCACATCTACCGAGTAGACCGTAGTCCAAACACCAGCTCCAATACAAGAGGGGGTGGAGTCCTGATTGCTGTCCATAAACGTATTCCGTCAAAAGTGCTTAAAAACAATAATAGTGAGGTTGAACAAATATCCGTGTTGCTCGAAAACAAAAATGCTGGCAAGTTAATAATTGGATGTTTATATTTAGCGCCATCTTCCGATACACAGCTGTATACAAAACATATTGAGGACGTAGAATTTTTAAGGTTTAAATATCCCAGTGCCAAACTTGTCGTTGTAGGAGACTATAACTTGCCAAATATATCCTGGAACCATGATGACCCTGATTTGTCTGGTATTAATATGTCAACTGCTAATCTTAGTGAGAGAGAGATTCTGGGTATGTCGAATTATTTAACAATCCCACAACTAAATACATAAATAGTCGCATTTTTGATCTAGTTTTTTGCAGTGAGCCCATTGCTAACGTATGTAAATCTTTGGAAGAACTATTACCTGTAGACGTTTACCATCCTCCTCTGGACATAGTTATTCCCTTTGTTTACAACACTCATCTTAAAAATATCAAGTCATCTTATAACTTCCGTAAAGCAAATTTTCAAAAAATTTCTGATTGCTTAAATACAACAGGCTGGTCCTTTCTGGATAACGCAGATATTAACGATAATTTAAATAAATTCTATGACATTCTAAACGATGCTGTTGCAAATTTTGTGCCCCTTCAACATAATAGAATTTCTCATTTTCCAAACTGGTTTAGTCCCAATTTGATCACTTTAACATATAGTTAGAAAATAGCTCATAAAAATTACAAGCGATCCAGACTGATGATATATTACAATAAATTTCAATTGTTAAGAAGGGAGTGTTGTAAAATCTCAAAATTGTGCTATAAGAATTATATTGATAAAATTGAAAGTGAAATTCGTGTAAATATAAAACAGTTTTGGAATTACACTAATTCTCAAAAAAATACCAACTTAGGTATTCCAACTTCTATGAATTTCAATGGAAAAATTGGGTGTAATGATAAAAACATT
Source organism: Limnephilus rhombicus (assembly GCA_929108145.2). Taxonomy (NCBI): domain Eukaryota; kingdom Metazoa; phylum Arthropoda; class Insecta; order Trichoptera; family Limnephilidae; genus Limnephilus; species Limnephilus rhombicus. The sequence continues at coordinate 19,655,851 of OV815290.1, read as the reverse complement.
GTAAATCTATTCGCCGATTATTTTAAGTCTGTGTATGAAGAGGATATACCTAGCAACGAAATTCCAAAATTCTCATCGAATCTTAGTCTGGATATATCTGAAGTACGCATTGATACGCATGATACGACTAATTATTTTACTTAAGGCTAATTGGATACATCGCATTCTGGAACAAACAACTGTCAAGTGATATACTATCAATGTCAATGATATATGATAAACCAGTGGCGCTTTTTACGCTCTTGTTTGATTTCAGGTGGAGGTTTTCTGTGGTACTCACTTTTGTAAATCAAACGCTTGTTTTGTGTTTGTTTATCTGGTCGTAATTTATTATTCTTTTATTTACATAATCCTGATTTTTTATAGGATTTATATTGTGATCTGTTGTTGGAACACATTTTTTTACGTAACACATAGAAGCTACCTTCTTTTGTTTTCTTCTATAGAACTAATTAGAATAATGGAACCAAAAGAAAATAATAAAATTAGGTAGGTACTTGCCTAGAAGTAATTGCCTATAGAACAAGTACCTACTTAATAAACATCAATTTTAACCATAGCTTCCCGACAAAAAGGGCTGAAATAAAATGAAAGTTCTTTTTAGAACCCTATAAAAGTTAAAATTGATTATTATTATATGTGAGGATATTTTTTTAAAATTGGAAAGATTAAATTATTTCTCAAAAAATAAAAAGAGAGCTGAAACTAGCTAATACATATATCGTACTCGATTGATTGTTGTAGTTAATTTAGAAACAATAAAATAATAAATTTAAGTAAATCATTAGAAGATGCATAGAAAAAAAAATAACACTAAATTATAAAATGTTCATCTTCTTTATCCTCGATCGATAGCCTCTGCAGTTGCTGCTGAGGACCCTTGCTGCATCTTCAAGGTGACTATACGGGTTATCCCATCTTGTCCAGGGTGAGTGGTGATGACACGTCCCATCCCCCATATATTTGGTGGTGCGTTGTCATCTTTGATGATAACTAAGTCCCCAGTCTTTAGTTGTCGCCGGTTTCCATCCGTCCATTTAGTCCTTTGCTGCAGCTCTCTCAAATATTCAATTATCCATCTTGACCAGAAGCTCTGTCTTAGCTGGCTTAGTTTTTGGAAATTATTAAGCCTGTTTATGGTAATCTGTTATAGGTCAGGTTCGGCTACAGCTGACAGGTTATCACCAATAAGAAAGTGACCTGGAGTAAGTGCGAAGAGGTCGAGGGGATCGTTGGATAGTGGAATTAAAGGCCTAGAATTTATGCAGGACTCTATTTGGTATAATAACGTACACATCTCTTCATATGTTAATAAAGAGACGTTTGCCACTCTTTTTACGTGAAATTTCGCACTTTTTATGTTAGATTCCCAAAGACCTCCATGATGAGGACCTTTAGGTGGGATAAAGACCCACTGAATAGACATGTTAGTTAAGTAATTAGCTATTTACTTTTGAGAGACATATAAATTATACATATTTTTCAATTCATTATTCGCTCCAACAAATGTAGTAGCATTATCAGAATACAATTTACTAGGTTTTCCACGTCTAGAAATGAAACGCTTTAAACAATTAAGAAATGCATCTGTAGTCAGAGAGGTAACCAGTTCTAAATGAACTGCCTTAGTAGAGAAGCATATAAATAAACAGATATAAGACTTGACTGAATTGGATCTCCTACTGATTCCAGACTTTATTAAGATTGGCCCTGCGTAATCCAGTCCTGTAACAGAGAACGGTCTACATGGTGACACTCTATCCTCTGGAAGATCAGACATTATTTGATGACTTGTTTTTGGACTACATTTAAAGCACATAATGCAATTTTTAAGTATTTTTTTAATACCGTTTTTTGTCATTATAGGCCAATATTTTAGCCTAATAAGTGCTAGTAACGTTTGAGTACCTACATGCAAATTTGTATAATGAAAATGTTTAATGATTAACTTTGTTAGAGGGTGATCGTGAGGATGTTTTTGTGCTTCATGTATCAGTTTTCCTCTGGACAATCTCCCACCTACAAGCAATAAATCCATATTTATAAATGGGCTTAATGATTTGAGATGACTGGTTTTATCTAAGTTTTTTCCCGCCTTTAATGTTTTAATTTCTTTTGAAAATGAATAAGATGACTATTATTAATGATTGTAACGACTTGTTTAATTCTATTATTGAAAGTTGTCCGCTAAATGTATGTGTTTTTCTTGTATTATTACTGAAACGTAGGATATAAGCAGTTACCTTTGTAAACGCGTGAGAGAAGAAAAGCGATAAAATAATTCCCAATCTTTATTCATACTGACGGTTAAATTTATTTTGGTTTTAAATTCTGGTGGATCGATGCAAATTTCCTTATAGTTCGGCCAAGTTACTTCATCTTGAGTTAACCAATTAGGACCTCTCCACCAGATTTCTGAAGAAAATAGACTTTTAGCACTAGTTCCTCTTGATAAAATATCCGCAGCGTTATCTTCGGAGTTGACATGCTTCTATTGACTGGTTTCGCTTCTTTCCTGTATTTCTGCAACTCTGTTTGCAACGAATGTATTCCATCGCGCTGGTTGATTTCCTATCCAGCATAGAGTTACGGCCCGTTTACACATGGGAGTCCGTTTTACTGGTACGTTTTTAACGGATACGTCATAAATTTATGCTCTGTTCACACATAGGCACCGTATAACGTTCAACGGATCCGTCATTACTGGATGCGATCTGTGAACAGTATACCGCCGCTATTCTACGGATGGACGATGTCGTGTTGTATTGGTACTATCGTCGGAGAAGGATTCGACGTTATTGGCAGCATCCACTTATGGCCCAAAGATCCAAAGAGGGTGCTTACAGTTTAATTATGAGTCAGTTACGAGGTGACGAATCGAAATTTTTCAATTACTTTCGTATGTCAATGTCTACTTTTGATGAACTTCTTAAACTATTGGAAAAGGATTTAAAAAAGCAAGATACTCGTTGGAGGAAAAATATCTGCCCAGAAGAAAAACTAGCGATATTTTTAAGGTACGTACTTTTATTTTTAAAACTCAGACAGATCTAACGTAGCATCACTGTATAGAGATTGTAATGGCGATAGTGCATTATCAGTAGACTGTGGTCTGCTAGCATCACTGTATACAGGTTGTACTGGCGATAGTGCACTATCAGTAGACTGTGGTCTGCTAGCATCACTGTATACAGGTTGTACTGGCGATAGTGCACTATCAGTAGACTGTGGTCTGCTAGCATCACTGTATACAGGTTGTACTGGCGATAGTGCACTATCAGTAGACTGTGGTCTGCTAGCATCACTGTATACAGGTTGTACTGGCGATAGTGCACTATCAGTAGACTGTGGTTTGCTAAAATAGCCCTGGGATTGATAGTGACTAGCACCAGATGTTTGTGTATAGGCTGACCAGTCAGTTGACTGGCCAACTCTCCTATGTTTAATATTTTGTACTAGGTTTATCACCCCTGACTGGAATTCCAAAGTTTAGTCATCATCAAGCAAAGCCAAGGAAGGCAAAATACCTTTGAAGAACGATAAATTGCGATCATCCTGCTTAAGTTTCTTCGGTTTTATGTGATAGTCAATGTAGGACATCATTTTGGCATCAATTTCATTCAAATTTCTTTTGGCTGGTGCTCTGCGTTTTGGCGGGGGGGCTAGATTTTGTTTGTCCTTTTGACTGTCATTGTCAAGTTGTGTCATTGTAGTCACACTGTCATCTTCGTTTGTAGGTTCATTCGATGTCGTGGTGTCATCTTCGGTGTGTTCTTCAGTTTGTTTAGCAGAGGCGCTTTCGTGCGTTTCACCAGCAGCACCTACTTTTTTCAAAAACAGCATCTGATTATGGTATTTGTAGGGCTTCGTGTTTGAGACAGCGGAACCAGACGTCTTGCAATTCTTTTTATCTTTTAGTGTTCTCACCCAGGCATCACTCATCTGTCTCCACTTTTTCATAACAAGTTTTCCTAAAACAAGTAATAAAACAATTAATTTTATTATAAGGTATGCAGCATCCGGGTGTTCATTTAAAGATCTTCATTACACCTATCGCGTTGGTGTATCAACTGTTAGCAACATTATTAAAGAAGTTTCAAGATGCATGTGGAACAATTTAAGTGAAAAATTTATGCGACTTCCTACATCAGTCGACGAATGGAACAGATAGCAAGTGGATTTAACAAAAAAGCTAATTTTCCCCACTGTGTCGGAGCTGTCGACGGAAAACATATCCGACTTAAAAAACCACTAAATAGCGGTTCACTGTATATCAATTACAAGGATTTTTTTCCATCATATTATTAGCGATCGTAGACTCCGACTATCGCTTTGTATACGTCAGTGTCGGATCTTATGGAAAAGAATGCGATTCATCAATATTCAAGGAGACAATATTTTGGAAAATGATGCTAGATGGCAGTCTACAAATACCAGCACCATACCCATTAACAAGAGACTCAAAAAACGCGAGTTCCTTATGTGGTCATTGGAGACGAAGGTTTCGGATTACGCGAAAATTTACTAAGGCCGTTTAGCGGGACGCATCTGGACAAAAATAAGCGAATATTCAACTATCGTTTGACTAGAGCTAGTAGATACGTTGAATGTGCCTTCGGTATCTTAGTTAATAAGTGGAGAATATTCCATCGGCCTCTAGACATCGATAAAACAACAGCTGTATGGACTGTTAAGGCATGTACTATTCTACACAACTTTATAAGGGACAAAGAGGGCTCAAACAGTGATAATAACGTATCTGAAGAATTTAGTTACGAAAACCTACCCCATGAAGTAAGAACACGAGGTGGTAATACTGCTAATTTAGTTCGAACAGAATTCGTGAACTATTTCATGTCCGAAACTGGATCAGTTCCATGGCAGGATGAAGCTATTTAGAATGTAATTAAATAATAAAACAGACACTTACCGAACTCTTGTCTTTGTCTTTGTTCCATAGCCTCAAAATCCTTCATTAGAATAATGCATATTTCGCGCCAACCTGCAATACTTGCAGTATTGTCTTTGTATTTATCCAGCGTCTTGTCCCAAAGGACTGGCCTATCTTCCACCAAACTAGTTAACATTTCCTTGTCTATTAACTTTTCCCACTCCTTGCTTGACATGGTTGATCAGTGATTATAATAATTATTACACACAATGCGTTCTCTAGGAATGTACAATAGAAAATGTGAGTCAAACAAAACCTGTCGCATCACTCCCCCTCCTACACACCGCACACACCTCCCGCCAGGCACACAGTATCTATCCGTTAAAATTCTACGTATCCGTATATATTTACTGTTCCGTCGTCCAGTATTCGATGACAAAACGGAATGTCATTTTTTTACGGAACGATATTTTTTACTGTATACAGAATACTGTGCCATGTGTGAAGTCGCTCATACAACTACATACGCCATCGACGAAAAAAAAACGTACACAATAAAACGGAACAGTAAAACGGAGACATGTGTGAACGGGCCGTTATAGCGGAATCCCACCAATAAAATGTTTTATCCAAAGGTATATGAAGGGATTCCTTTAGTTTTTCAACAACTTTTGTTAACAGAACAGCACCACATCATTCCAATTTAGGCAAAGAAATAGTTTTTAATGGAGCTACTCTTGATTTAGCTGTGATTAATTGAGAATGCCGTTTTCCTGATTGGTCTGTGGATAGCATATATACGCAAGCAGCATATGCTTTTTGGGATGCGTCACAAAATCTGTGCAATTGTATATTTACATTTTGATTACATATAATTTTTCTAGGTATTTGAAAAGAATTTACACCCTTTAAATCTTCTAAATATTTTTTCCAAAGCTTCAGAATTTCTATAGGTATTTCTTCATCCCAAGATATCTTTTATTGCCATAATTTCTGCATAATAAGTTTAGCATTCACGGTTACTGGTCCTAGCAAACCTAATGGATCGAAAATACTAGCAATCAGTGACAAAATATTCCGTTTTCTATAAATAGGATGTGACGGTAGTTCCACGTGATATAAAAAACTATCTTTTTCGCAATTCCAAGCTAATCCTAGAATTTTCTCTCCTTCTGGTTTGTCCAAAATTACCATATCATTGGCCTGACCGGCCTCCGATGACAAATCAGAAGAATTAGACCGCCACTTTCTTAAGTTCATACCGGCCGAATTCATTATGGAGATTAACTGTTCTTTTAACAAATTACAGGATTCCACATCGTCTCCACCTGTAATTGGATCATCCATGTAAAAATCTTTCTCTAAAATGAGACTAGCTTCCGGATACAAATGTGCGTTTTCCATTCTCAGCTGCTTCAAGCAACGCGTGGCTAAGAAAGATGACGGTCCCATACCATAAGTTATCGTATTTAACTTGAAATGGCCCATTTCCTCTTCTGGAGATGCTCGCCAAAGTATTTTTTGGAAGACGCGGTCCTCCTCCCTAATGTTGATCTGCCTGTACATTTTTTCTATGTCAGCCGTCAATACCGCTTGATATTTTCTAAAATTCAACAAATGGGTGTATAAATCATTTTGTATTATTGGACCAACCATTAACGCGTCGTTTATTGATATCCCGCTGGAGGTTTTTGCGGAGCCGTCGAACACCACTTTTAGTTTGGTAGTGCTGCTGGTTTCCTTTTTGATTGCATGATGAGGTAAATAGTAAGATTTTTCTTCATTTGAAACTGGTTCAAATTTGGTCATATGACTTAAGTTTTCATATTCTTCTATGAATTTAATGTATTGAAGTTTAAAATCCATATTAGAAGATAAATTCTTTTCCAAGTTTAAAAATATTTTTTTTGCCATAGGCAAGGAACTACCTATTTGATCTATACAAGGTCGGAATGGTAAGCTTACTTCAAAACGCCCATTTTCACGCCTTTTTTGGGTGGACGTGAAGCTCTCTTCACATGCCTTTTCTTCATAATTTGGTTTGGTGCTTGATGAACACCAATTCCTCCTGTTTCCAAAATCTTTCAATTTGATTGTGAATCATATTTAAAGATACGTGACATGAGGATGATTCTTGCTCTTTTTTTGTAGTGCACGTTCTAATTGGCTCGGATAATATCCATCCAAGTTCAGTGCTTCCTAATCTCAATTGATCAGTGGTCAGCATTTCCCAAAATAGTTCGTAGCCGAGTAATATATCCACATGACTGGAAGTGGAAAATTCAGGATCGGCCAATTTCAATCTTGGTGGTATGTTTGCCTCCCTTTTTGGAAAAGAGGTCTGCGGTAACTTGCTAGTGATTTCTTGTAATACCAAGCAAGTAACAAGTTTTTTGTAATTAGAGTTTATTGATGACAATTCAAACGAGAGCCTCTTCTTTATATTTGTTATATTATTATGTAACCCAGAGACCGGCATATTTAATGACTTGTACTTTATGTTTAATTTTTTAGCAAATCGTTCAGTTATGAAATTCACCTGAGAACCATTATCCAACAATACTCTCACTGAATGAATAATTCCATTACTGCCCTTTACGTTCACCATTGCCGTTGATAACAAAATTGTTTTTTCTGCTTCTTCAAAGGTGGAATGGTTTGAGACTGGTACTTGATCCATGCCATTCTCAGTGTCTTGATCCTCTTTAGGGAAAATATGGAGTAACGTGTTGTGTCCTGCTTTATTGCAAGTTCTACAATTATTCTTACTCCTGCATTCTTTAGTTGAACGACCTACATTTAAACACTTGATGCAAGCTTGTAATTGCTTGATTTTCTCAAACCGTTCATGTTGGTTTAGTTTCAAAAACTGTTTACAGAAATAAATCTTATGATTTTTCCTTACAAACAATGCATTTCAACCTTTGGGACAATAATGAAACTGAAGATTCCTTTTTATAACTTGACGGTTTATGATGCGGGAATATAGGTTTGGCTGTGGAACATGTTGCTTCCGATGCTTCCAAGACTATCGCCCGATCTGTTAAACATTTTAAAAATTCTTGCAATGTCGGTATTTTTTCTTTAGTTGGATATTGTTCCCAATAGATCCGGGTATTGGAATCTAATTTGTTGGCTAAAATATAAATTATTATTACACCCCAATACTCCGTGGGTAGACCTTTGTTTTTCAATGAATTCAAATGTAATTGTTTTGATCTAATAAACTTCTCAAGGCGACGTGACTTTCCTGTTTTAATTACTTGAGCTTAAACAATGAATTTAAATGTTGATTAGCTATTACACGCTTATTTTCAAATCTATTTGATAAAACCTGCCAAGCTATTTCGAAATTGTCTTGGATAATTTCAAGTGCGTTTAATATTTCTGATGCCTTTCCTTTTAAACAGTCACGCAAATAGTAATGTTTATGAAAGTTATCTGAAGATTTATTATTACCCACTATCGTGACGAAAGCATCCTTAAAAGATAACCATTTCGAGTAATCACCACTAAATTCTGGGAGCGAAAACGTAGGTAATTTGATTTTAATATTGATAGTATCATCAATTTTTTCAATGCTTTTTATGGATTTTTTGCTAACGTCACTACTTGATAATACTGCAATTCAAAACACTCAAGTTGGCTATCTGCTTCATCCGAGTTACTATCAAACTCTTCGATCTGAGATTGTATATTCTTAAAGCGATATAACAGTGTGTTTACCTCCTCCAGTCTTGTTTCCGTTTCTATTACATCAACTGAATCACTTAGTAGATAATTCTTAAACCGTGTTAATTGTGCTTTCAATTCACCGCGCTTCTTCACCAGTGATTTTAATGTTTGTGGCATAAAGCAGAATTTTTTACACAAACATGCACATCAAATTATTTAAAATAAGCTTTTATTTGTACCACCTTTGCGGGAGCGAATAATAAATAGATTACAATAAAATAAATTATATTATTTATAATAATCATTGGTAATCGTAGAGTAAATTATTTGGAATCTACCTACTGGTTAAATTATATTATGTTGACAATATTTATCTTGTTTGATTATAATATCACACAAAAAGAGTGGCTCTTGTTGGCGAATTCTTCGCGTGATTTTACAAGTTATATTATAATGCCTTAATACCTTAGGAATATGTAATGATGAATAAGAGTGACGACCGGACTTCTGGCTGGATGAGCTGGTTTTCATCCGGCTCGAAGGACCATATGGCGCTTTTTACGCTCTTGTTTGATTTCAGGTGGAGGTTTTCTGTGGTACTCACTTTTGTAAATCAAACGCTTGTTTTGTATTTGTTTATCTGGTCGTAATTTATTATTCTTTTAGTTACATAATCCTGATTTTTTATATGATTTATATTGTGATCTGCTTGTTGGAACACATTTTTTAAGTAAGACATAGAAGCTACCTTCTTTTGTTTTCTTCTATAGAACTAATTAGAATAATGGAACAAAAATAAAATAATGAAATTAGCTAGGTACTTGCCTAGAAGTAATTGCCTATAGAACAAGTACCTACTTAATAAACATCAATTTTAACCAACTAGAGATGGACAAACTTTTTAAGGAAAGGGCCAGATAAAATAAAAAAAATTCTAGGCGGGTCGGAAAAAAAATTAATAAAATAATTGTGATACTTTACTTTTTAATTTTTACATCAAACATAAAATTAAGTATATTATATACTACAATGGTAAAAAAGTAACAAAAATTGATTATTCTTTAGAAGGGTATGAAGGCGTATGTGACAGATGAAACTGTGACTGAGCTTCTAAAAGTTTTTCATAATCTGGTAGAAACTGGGATGAGCTGATCCGCAGTAGTGAAGCTAAATCGTGGTCAGTCAATCGGGTTTCAACGCTGTTTTTGCGAAGCTTCATGGTACGAAACACCTGTTCATAGATGTAGGAAGATGCAAGCATCGCAATTATCTTCTGAGCGTGAGATTTCAGGTTTGGGAAACTTGATTTTGACAGGGCCTTGTAGAACTCAATTTTGGAAAAGTTGGGAAACAGTTACTTCAATTCAGTGTTACACTGCAACTTAATCAGTTCGAGCTGCAATTCTGGTTTGACTGATTCACAATATTTATTAAATGGCATGCTAAAAATGTCCAGGTCCTGTTCTATAACTTTGAAGTCTTGGAATCTTCGTTAAAATTCTTCATAGAGACATTTCACGCTTTTCTCATAGTTCTTAAGTTGGTCCTCCATAACTGCAATAGTTTTTAGTCTTGGAAAATGAGTAAAGTCTTTCTTGACTAGTTGTTTGGAAAATAGATTCAATTGCATTTAGAAACCCCTGATATGACCCCAAATATCATTGATTAATTGATTTCTTCCCTGGGGTTTAAGGTTCAATTTATTGATGTGACTGAGAAGATCTGTAAAAAATGAAAAGTCTAAAAGCCAAACAATATCTTTCATAGGTTTACATTCGTCCATTCCTTTTTCTTCCATGAAAGAGATTATTTCGTCTTTTAAATCCCAAACTTGTTCGAAAACTTGTCCTGCACTGAGCCACCTTACTTTAGTGTAGTAAAGTACCTCTGAATACTCAGACTGCAATAAGTCAAGAAACTCTTGAAATTGTCTATGATTGTGTACGCGTGAACGAATGCTATTAACAAGCTTAATAACAACAAAAAGCACATGTTTCATGTCTAGAGCAGATTTACACCGAGCTTCTTGATGTATGATACAATGAACAAACACAGCTTCCTTCCCAGGAAATGATTCCTTAAACATGCCTACGAAACCAGATTTCATCCCTATCATATTTGGTGCTCCATCAGTAGTAATTTTACAAATTTTGGTCAAAGGTACTTTCGAGGACGTGATAGTTTCTTTAAATTCTTGAAAAATGTCTGATCCTTTGGTCGTTCTCTTTATTTAATGTCTGATCCTTTGGTCGTTCCCTAAAACTACCTGTAAAGTTAGTTCCATTATCAGTAAAGAGTCGTGAGGGTTTACCCCTCCTAGCTATAAATCTCTTCAATACATTCATAAATGCCATTGAAGTTAAATTAGGTGAATTGCCTTCGTTGAAAAACAAATAAATAAACATAAGTAAGATTTTACACTCTTAACATTTCTGGTTAAACCAGACTTAATTAAAATTGGACCTGCAAAATCTATGCCGGTTACTTTGGATTCGGAATCGGTCAGCAGGAAGGTCACCCATGAGCTGGCGACACTCGCGCGGACGGACTTGGAAACATACAATACATTTATGCAGTGCTCGCTTCACTGCGTTTTTACCAAATATTGGCCAAAAACGTAAACGCAGTAATGCGAGCAGAGCATTACATCCTAAATGTAAATTCTCATAATGCAGATGGGTTATTATTAAGTCAGTCAACTTATGATTTTGTGGTAACAAAATTGGATGTTTTTGAGAGACCGAGGTAATATCGGATTGTGATAGTCGACCTCCAACACACAACAACCCATTCTGCATAAAAGGATTTAGTGCCTTTACCTTGCTCCACCTAGATACAAATCTTCCATTACTCACAGACGCTATTTCATCATGAAATGCGAATCGCTGAGCGTTCAAAATCAATACATGCATGGCATGTTCCAGTTCGATTACAGAAAGCTCGTCGACCCGGATAGGTCTTCGTTTAGAACAGTTATGTATGAAACGTAACATATAAGCAACTACGTGCCTCAGTCGGCTTAATGAAGAATAATTATTAAATATTTCCCAATCGACAGGACTACTAGTAACCAAAATTATCCTCGCCGTTTCTGGCAAGTCCGTGGGAGTAACAAATGTAGAACGTGGCCACTTATCCTCGTCGGACGTGAGCCATGGTGGTCCTGACCACCATAATGAAGATGTTTTCAACTGCTGAGATGTTATTCCTCTGGAAATTATGTCAGCTGGGTTTTCAGTTGAACAAATGTGACGCCATATAGCGCCATCACCTTCACGTTGTATTTCTGATACGCGGTTAGCAACAAAAGTAGTCCAACGGTACGATTCTCCTGCAATCCAAGCCAATGTTATTGATGAATCACACCACAAAGTGGTGCCAAAAGTTACTTGGAGAGCTGCCGTCACCCGCTTCATTAATTTAACTAATAATTGTGCTCCACATAACTCAAGACGTGGAAACGATAAATTTTTTAGTGGGGCTACACGAGATTTAGCGCATATTAACTGTGATTGGTGAATGCCGTGTTCATCGGTAGATCTGAAATACAGACAAGCACCATATGCTACTTGAGATGCATCGCAAAAACCGTGTAAGCTAAAAGATTTTTTATTAAAGCAGAAAATTTTCCTCGGTACCCGAATATGATTTGCTTTACTGAGACTCAGCGTGTAAGTCTGCCAGGCCAATAAAAAGTCATTGGGTAGCTTGTCATCCCAGGATGTTTTTAGCTTCCACAATCTTTGCATAATTATCTTACCGACAATGATTACTGGACCCACCAGTCCTAAAGGGTCAAACACTTCTGAAATTAATGATAAAACTTGACGTTTTGTTACTTCTAACTTTGAGTCTATGCTTTCTACCTGATAGGTAAACTCATCAAGTTTGGTGTCCCATATTAATCCGAGAATCTTAGCTTCATTGGATTCATTTGGAAATAATTCCAAATTATCTTTAGAATCATTAATCGAGGGCGCATTAGACCTCCATTTTCTAATCTCCATGCCTGCTGTAGCAAGCGCATTAATGATTTGTGATTTAAGCAAGTGACAAGTATCAATGGAATCACTACCAGAAAGAAAATCATCTACATACAAATTTTCCTTAAGGGATTTACTAGCTAATGGATGAGTAAATGAAACGTCATTACCTAGCTGATGCAGACAACGTATTGCTGAATAAGGCGAAGGAGCCAAACTATATGTCACCATGTTTAGCGTATAGTGTTTCGAACAATCCTCCGCATCCCTTCTCCATAATATACGTTGGTAATTTCTATGTTCCGGGTTGATATTAATTTGGCGGTACATCTTTGCAATATCTGTGGTGACTGCATATTGATGTTTTCTGAAAAATACCAAGTGACAAAATATATCATTTTGAATGGTGGGCCCAATCATTAGAGCGCGATTCAAAGAAATCCCTTGAGCGGGTTTAGCCGACCCGTCAAAAACAACACGAATTTTAGTAGTTGTGCTTGATTCTTTAAATACAGCGTGATGTGGTACATAATAAGTAGTTTCATCGCGTTTTGGAGGTTCACATTCAGTCATGTGACCTAACGCAAGATACTCATCAATAAATTCCGAGTATTGTTCCTTTAAACTAGGTTGTCTTAAGAATTTCCTTCCCATTGACACTAATCTACCTTTAGCAATACTAAATGAATCTCCTAATTGAGATAGGTTAGATTTAAACGATAAGTTGACTACAAATCTACCGTTTGCATTGCGTTTATGCGTGCCTTCGAAAATCTTTTCACATTCACTATCTTCCAGAGAGTGATGCTTATTTTCGGTTTCTTCAACCTTCCAAAACCTTTCTATTTGGTTCTGCAAAGAATTAAATGAAATATGACAAACATTAACTGGCCTCGTATTATGACGCCTCTGTACAGCTCCTGATATTATCCAGCCTAGCTCCGTTCGATGCAATGTAGGTTTATCCTTTCCTAACTGTATCTGATCCGTACGAAGCACCTGCTAGAACATCTCTGCTCCGATCAGCATATATAGTTCTCGTTTGTGTCAGGTCAGGGATACCAACAACATAACAGTGACAGAATGGCGGGCGGCAGCGGGCGGGCTGTCGTAGATCGTTCCGCGAAGTGAAATTTTATTTAACGACATTGAAAATTAAAATGCATTATTTTCCGCCAGCCGTGATGCAATAAGTTTCCTTTTATAGTGATTAAGGCGAATCTAAAGTTTTTTTCTAAAAATTATTCATAATAGCCATGGACACCAATCCCAAAAATTTACCCAAATATTTTGCAAGAATAAATGAAATGACTGTCATTACACAGCATACAATTAACGTTGCTTGACGCTAACGTAACCTTGTTTGTAGAATTCCTTATAATTAAAAAAAAAAACTTTGGTTTTGATGCAACTGGTTCCGCTTTCTGTTGCATTCCACCAATATCACCTTGGATAGTTTCCAGGATCTGAGACCTTTGTGAAATAAAATTGTTAAACTGCTCGAACGTAGGATAAACTTTGTCGCACTCTATTGATTCCCAAAGGCTACGTGTGTGGTTATCTGACTTTGAGGTTAGAATATGTATAATTAATGTATCCCAATGTTCTGTTGGAAGCTTTAAATTATGTAAAGCTCTCAAATGAATGTTTGCTTGATCAATTAAATTTCGTAATTCTTGATGATTCTGTCGTTTTAACGGTGTAAAATTAAATAAGAAATTCAAATGTCTATTTGCTATAAGTCGGGCATTTTCGTATCTCGAAATAAGCATTGTCCAAGCTGCACTATAACAATCCCCGGTTATTTCTAGAGAACTAATCAAAGCAAGTGCCTCTCCGGACACATAATTAATAAGGTGACATTTCTGAACATTATTTAATTTACTGTTATCATGAATTAAGGCAATGAACGAATTTTTAAAAGTCAACCATTTATGGTTGTCACCTGAAAACACTGGTATAGAGATTGGTGATAAATTTTCTGACGTATTTGGGACATTTTCAATCTTCTTAAATTTTGATAACATTTCCTGTCCTAATGAAATTACATTAAAATATGTACCTTCAAAATTATCCCTCGCGTCATTATCTTCTGATTTGTGCAATAAATCAATCTCCAGCTGAATTTTGGAGAATTCTATCAGAGAAGGTTTGATGGCATCTAACCTCGATGACAATACGCCAGGTGTAAAATCATTTTCGTTGCTTAAATAGGTTTCGAATTTCGTTAATGAACCTTTCAAAACCCCGCGCCGTTTAATCAACTTGTCGAGTTCCATTTTTTGGAACCGAAATAACACTAACTTGATTTAAAAACTGAATACACAACACGGCAGTTTGACGTAAACAATAAATAATACTATGGATAATGGATACTATGGATTATAGAGAAACCAATCACAATACTATGGCATGCAAAGACGAAGCTTGCAAACGCGAGGCTAGAAATGTAGGTAGGCAGAAGCAAAGTAATTCGGCAGACTGAATACAACAATAAAAATTATTATCACCAACAAATTTATGCTAAATTGGAAGCATCTGATTATGACACCCAAATATAATTCCATATAATCAATACGAAATAATGTGGCATCTACACAGATTTTTAGCTTTTCAAATGGAATTTGAAAGGACAATAAAAGGAAGGCTACAACCTGATTTGCTGTGCATGCGAGCGTCGTGATGAGGCTCGCTTGATCAATCCAATGATGGTGATGAGGACGCCGACTGGACCACTCCCGATGATGATGAGGCCCGACTGGGCCACTCCAAATAATCATCTTCCGTCTCAAATGGATCAATCCAAATAATGATCATCCGGCTCGAAGGACCAATGTTCAGGATCTCAACTTCCGATCTCCTGACAGAGCAATCCGGCGTGGTAACACCAGATTCCGAAAGGAAGTGTGGCTGGAGTAACTCTTCAATAATAACTCCAGCTCTTGAATATTTGTTTTTATTCAAACAATAAAAAGACCCGTAGGGTAGCTCATGTACGGTGAGCCCAATAATGCTATCTCTCTCCGCGGTTTTTATAACCCACATGAAGTGAAAACCTGGCAGCAGACGTTTTGCCAAAAACGACCCGCCCAAGACGGATGGTAACAAGAGAAGAACGAATTAAAAAATCCGTGGCAATACGAAATTGCCCTGGCAATCGCCAACACAAAAAAATGTTGCCACAACCATTAGGGTGACAATCACAAATATTAATATTTCAGTACCTGAAATCTTAACAATAGAAAAGCATTAGCTTACAGCTAATTTAATTATTTAAATTCTCAATAAAAGCTTCTGTTAAGATTTCAGGTACTGAAATATTAATATTTGTGATTGTCACCCTAATGGTTGTGGCAACATTTTTTTGTGTTGGCAATTGCCAGGGCGAGTTCGTATTGCCACGGATTTTAATTTCTTCTTCTATTGTTACCATCCGTCTTGGGCGGGTCGTTTTTGGCAAAACGTCTGCTGCCAGGTTTTCACTTCATGTGGGTTATAAAACCGCGGAGAGAGATAGCATCATTGGGCTCACCGTACATGAGTTACCCTATGGGGTCTTTTTATTGTGTGAATAAAGACCAATTATTCAAGAGCTGGAGTTATTATTGAAGAGTTACTCCAGCCACACTTCCCTTTGGAATCTGGTGTTACCACGCCGGATTGCTCTGTCAGGAGAGCGGAAGTTGAGATCCTGAACATTGGTCAGCCGGATTTGAACCAGCGGCCTATGGATTTACAGTCCACATTTAAATCCAACCTATCTCAATTAGGAGATTCATTTAGTACCCTTTAGGACTGGTAGGCCCAGTAATCATTGTAGGTAAGATAATTATGCAAAGATTGTGGAAGCTAAAAACATCCTAGGATGACTAGCTACCCAATGACCTTTTATTGGCCTGGCAGACTTACACGCTGAGTCTCAGTAAAGCAAATCATATTCGGGTACCTAGGAAAATTTTCTGCTTTAATAAAAAATCTTTTAGCTTACACGGTTTTTGCGATGCATCTCAAGGAGCATATGGCGCTTGTCTGTATTTAAGATCTACCGATGAACACGGCATTCACCAATCACAGTTAATATGCGCTTAATCTCGTGTAGCCCCACTAAAAAATTTATCGTTATCACGTCTTGAGTTATGTGGAGCACAATTATTAGTAATTAATGAAGCGGGTGACGGCAGCTCTCCAAATAACTCTTGATACCACTTTGTGGTGTGATTCGTCAATAACATTGGCTTGGATTGCAGGAGAACCGTACCGTTGGACTACTTTTGTTGCTAACCGCGTATCAGAAATACAACGTGAAGGTGATGGCGCTATATGGCGTCACATTTGTTCAACTGAAAACCCAGCTGACATAATTTCCAGAGGAATAACATCTCAGCAGTTGAAAACATCTTCATTATGGTGGTCAGGACCACCATAGCTCACGTCCGACGAGGATAAGTGGCCAAGTTCTACATTTGATACTCCCACGGAGTTGCCAGAAACGGCGAGGATAGTTTTGGTTACTAGTAGTCCTGTCGATTGGGAAATATTTAATAATTATTCTTCATTAAGACAACTGAGGCGCGTAGTTGCTTATATGTTACGTTTCATACATAACTGTTCTAAACGAAGACCGATGCGGGTCGACGAGCTTTCTGTAATCGAACTGGAACATGCCATGCATGAATTGATTTTGAACGCTCAGCGATTCGCATTTCATGATGAAATAGCGTCTGTGAGTAATGGAAGATTTGTAAATAGGCGGAGCAAGGTAAAGGCACTAAATCCTTTTATGCAGGATGGGTTGTTGAGTGTTGGAGGTCGACTATCACAATCCGATATTACCTCGCTCTCTCAAAAACATCCAATTTTGTTACCACAAAATCATAAGTTGACTGACTTAATAATAACCCATCTGCATTATGAGAATTTACATTTAGGATGTAATGCTCTGCTCGCATTACTGCGTTTGCGTTTTTGGCCAATATATGGTAAAAACGCAGTGAAGCGAGCACTGCATAAATGTATTGTATGTTTCCGAGTCCGTCCGCGCGAGTGTCGCCAGCTCATGGGTGACCTTCCTGCTGACCGACTCCGAATCCAAAGACCATTTTATGTAACCGGCATAGATTTTGCAGGTCCAATTTTAATTAAGTCTGGTTTAACCAGAAATGCTAAGAGTGTAAAATCTTACATATGTTTATTTATTTGTTTTTCAACGAAGGCAATTCACCTAGAATTAGTGACTAATTAAACTTCAGTGGCATTTATGAATGGATTGAAAAGATTTATAGCTAGGAGGGGTAAACCCTCACGACTCTTTACTGATAATGGAACTAACTTTACAGGTAGTTTTAGGGAACTTACTGAACTATTTGATTTTTTGAAGGCATCTGATAAAGAAATCCATAATTTTTTGGCCCAGCAGAATATTAGCTGGAGTTTCTTGCCTCCCCGCTCACCGCATCACGGGGGACTTTGGGAAAGTGCAGTTAAAATGACCAAGTTACATTTAAAAAAAGCAATGCGGTCAACTGTTTTGACATAAGAAGGCATGAATACCATACTAATACAGATTGAGGGTTGTTTAAATTCCCGTCCTCTGACTCCATTAACATCAGATCCAAATGACTTAAACGCACTCACTCCGTCACACTTCCTTATTGGCGACAACCTGTTAGCATTGCCTGAGCTTGATATCCACCATCTGCCTACAAACAGGCTTAATATTTACCAAAAGATGTCTACCATTGTTCAATCTTTTTGGCACAGATGGAGCCGGGAATACCTAGCAGAATTGCAGAACCGAGTCAAATGGCAAGAAGGACGTCAACGCAGTTTACAGCCTGGTGACATGGTCATCATCAAAGACAACCAACTACCTCCGCAGTACTGGAGGATGGCGCGAGTGACGGAGATCCACCCTGGCCAAGACGGACGCGTCCGCGTCGTCTCCTTGAGGACGGCCAGAGGTGTTACCAAAAGAGCCGTGACACAGCTCTGTCTACTTCCCATGGAGGATCCTTCCTCCAACCTGGATTAAGAACCAATTACAACGCTATAAGTGATGTGATGTGTAAATCAAAGTGCCGTCAGGCTCATCAGTGCCAAGTGTTAAACTATTTTCTCATAAGTGGGTGCAGCGCACCAGAAAGTTCTACGTTATTAAACTTTATTTTTTTAATGTCAAGTCTGACATAGGGTTATATACTTAGTTATAAGTTTTTTGTTATTATTTTGATATCCATATATTGAATATTGTTTATTTTTTGTATGTGAACTCATTGGGTAAATTCTGAGTACCAATGTTGCAATCTCTTCTTATATTATTGTATGAACAAATGACTATTCCTTAATACTCGTTTTTGGGCGGGAATATGTTAAGATTTCAGGTACTGAAATATTAATATTTGTGATTGTCACCCTAATGGTTGTGGCAACATTTTTTTGTGTTGGCAATTGCCAGGGCGAGTTCGTATTGCCACGGATTTTAATTCCTTCTTCTCTTGTTACCATCCGTCTTGGGCGGGTCGTTTTTGGCAAAACGTCTGCTGCCAGGTTTTCACTTCATGTGGGTTATAAAACCGCGGAGAGAGATAGCATCATTGGGCTCACCGTACATGAGCTACCCTACGGGTCTTTTTATTGTGTGAATAAAGACCAATTATTCAAGAGCTGGAGTTATTATTGAAGAGTTACTCCAGCCACACTTCCCTTTGGAATCTGGTGTTACCACGTCGGATTGCTCTGTCAGGAGAGCGGAAGTTGAGATCCTGAAGAGCTTCAGAACAACACGTTTTTTATTAGGTTTTTATATCCTCCAAAACATGATAAAACATTGTTTTTTTACCCCTGAAGCATGTCTTTTTTTAAATTAATTTCTGGGATATGACATTACTAGTTACAGGTGTGAGCAGTGAGAGAACGTTCACACAATTATAACCTGGGTTTTGTATCACGTATGACTTGACCGGTCTGGGCGGCGACCGTCTACCGCGCGGCGCACCCGTAGAAAGTAACTGGGTGATGAGTAATCGAGTTTCGTATTTTGTGTCGCGAAAAGAGCGGGTCTTCGCGACCCGCTCGTGACGCCAGTGGGTCGTGTAAAACGATCGGTCGACCCAGGACTAATTAGATGCCATAATACCTTACTTAAAACGCAATGAGAAGGAAACCGTTAAGTATTCTATTCTATCTACGCAGAAAATACATTTTGGTCAATTAGTAAATTGTGGCAGGGTTATTCAATACAATGTCGAGGGCCGGATTGATTAGCCTGAAGGGCCGGACTTGGCCCGCGTGCTGTACTTTGCCCATGACTGTGATATCTGTCAAATGCTTTTCTTGTCAACAAATATTCCAATGTAAATTTTTAATATCTAAAGATTTGTATATGTCAGGTATTAAATCTGTGATAGCATAATATTAAGTGCTTCAATTTTCTCTAAACCGATAAAGATGTGGGTTTAATATATTATTTTCTTTTATAAATGAATGGGGGGAAATATACATATGTAGATGACTCAAAACACTGATTTTCTTGTTATTTATTTCATAAATTGTTAGTACCTACAACTATTTAAGAAACAAGTTCCCACATCTATAATATAAAAATGAATCGCTAAATTTGTTGGTAAGCGCAAATCTCGAGAGCGCCTGAACCGATTTCACTAATTCTGTTTTTAGAATATTCCTTGAAGTTCGAGGATGGTTTTTACGGAGAGAAAAATTAAGAAAATTGCGCAGAAAATTAGATAATAACAGAAAACATTGCACGTTTGACAGTTCGCGTGTTAGAGAATGACATTTTGCAAAACAATGAATGATTATGCAAACAGGATTCTATTTTTGAAAAGTTGAAAAATTTATTTAAAGTAGGTACTCCCCTAATACTTTGAATCGAATCAAGAATTTTAGATATTTTAAATAGGTATCTATGTTAGGTACCAAATTTAATATGCATGAAAAATGGAAATTTGAATAAAAATTGTAAAAGGTGGCACGCGGGCTGTTTAAGAACTGAATGTACTGGGATTGAATATATGGAACGCGGGAGGAGGGTTGGTGGGACGAGGGAGCGGTAAAAGGAAGAGGGAAGGCGGGGAAGGTGGAAGGGCAACGCGGGAAGGGGGAGGGGGACCTGGGAGTGGGGAGGGGAACTCGGGAGGGGGGTTAGCGGGACGGTGAAGGGGGGGGGGGAGTGGAGTGGGGAGAGGGAAGGTGGAGGTGACGGAGAGGGGAAGAGAACGCAGGAGAAGAAAGGGAGGCGGAAGGGGAACGGGACGATAGGAAAGGACACTCAGGGAGAAACAATTTCTTTATTAAATGGCATAGCGACGCATGCCGGGACCAGCTAGTTTTTAAATAAAAATTTCCATTCGTTCCGGTTTTATGAGGGTGTTTCAGTGAGTTTCCCCCCTTGTGCCGAACCGCGTGATAAACTTCAAACGCGTTTTTTTAGAAACGTTTTTTTTTTTGGTTTTTTGAGCATATTTTGTGAACGGATGGCAAAATCTTATAAAACAAAAAAGTATGTTTTTACCTTGCCGATTGGCAACACTCAATTTGCAAGTGGATCATCGTTACAACCACTTATCTATTCGAGATAAAAGATAACACTGTTGGTAGATATGAGCATATTTGAATAACCTTCAAAATGGTGAATCATTTTATGAATAACAACTTATTTGTATTTTTTGGTGATAACTCTGATAAGGACGAGAAGTCAGGTTGATTCATTATTTCAGATAAAGTGCACCTGGTCAAATTACGTATTTAAAAAAATGAAAATGAACTCATTTTCAAATTTCACATGGATACTTACAATAACTGAAATTATGGCAATGATAATATTCAAAGGAAGTAATTAAAAAAAAAAAATAACAGTTGTCAGGAAAAAATGTGTTTTGGTAGCAGCTGGAAGATGTGTCTTCTCGGATAGAGGAAGGACCCAAGTTCGAGTCTCTTTTTATTATAACAACTCTCTCTTTATAACTTTTGAAGATATAAAAGACAGAAAAAAATTACATTTAAATAAGAGGTTTCAGTAGCCGAATTGGTAAGGCGTTCGTCTCGGTAAGACGAGAGGTCCTGGATTCGAGTCCCAGTCTCGACGTTATCTTTTTATTTTTCTGGGTCAAATTCTTTTTCATATTTTCGTTAAGATTATTAGTGTTATCTTCTCCTATAATAATATATTACATTAATGAGAATAACCCACCTTCAAAAGTTATAAAAAGAGAGTTGTTAAAAAAATAATGTTCATTTTGACCTGGGTTAGGGAACTGTCGGGGGCTATTTGGATGTTTGTAGTAGCACCCGTGGGCCACATATAGAATTTTAATGCATGGGGGGGGGGGGGCAGTACCGGTTTATCCCTAAGGCAGAGGTAGGCAACTGCCTACCGTCCCGAGAAAAAATGACTTGCTTTAATTAGTGAGCAACGAAGTTTCGGAAAAAGTCAGCTTTCAAGATGTTTTCACTTTTTTTATTAGGAACATTTACAGGTTAATTACAGGTTAGGTACACGCATTAAAGAAAACAACAAATTATAATAATTAGGTTATAACCCAGCAAATAACTTATGTTAACATCATGCACAAATAATAAATAAAAAGTCTATAATTAAAACAAATATGTAAACATATTTGTATTTTACTTTTAATTCCATCTATTTGTTGCAACATTACTTAGTATCTGAAGTGGTTGAAGGTGCCGTGTGTGGTTTATATTGGCATTTGTTTTGTATTATTTCTAATTATATGTTTAAAATATAAATGTTGTACAAGCTTCAGTATGCACTACCTATCTGCTTGCTAAAATTCTTTGGGAAAGGTTGTCTGGAAGAGATCACTTTAGTGACAAGACGGCTCATTGTGATGATTTTTTTAATAATATATATTTTTGTTTCTATGTATGTGTCCTTTTATGTGCAATTAAGGGTTATTGTATTTTATTGTATTGTATTCATTTTTTTATTGAATGGCGCAATGCCTTCTTGGCAGGGTTGCCAGGTGTTCGGTATTTTAGCACCGTGTTCGGTGTTCGGTATGACAGAAATACGGAAGTATGGGCGGTTCGGTATTTTTTTCTGATTAATTTTTCTTCCTAATAAGTGATTCAACTATCAGATTTGACACAATCGACAATCGATGTTGCGTAGCATCCTTACTTAGTTTGAGCGATGTTGCCGCTTCTTGCACGCGCTCACTGTTTTCAATCCATTTCGCGGATTAGTGTTACACATTAGGTGACTACGTACTTGCGTAAATGTGATCATTCGAAATAATTTGACTGCTTACATTGTTTCAAAGTCCAACAACCCTCCCCTCCCCCCGACGCGGGTTTTGGCCAAGATACCACCGTGCAATCTAGAGAAATTTCACCATGAAATTTTTTTTTGCCCACTGTTCGGTATATTTTTGGAAAAGACCTGACAACCCTGCTTCTGAGTAGTAATCCCAGAAGGCGTCGAATGGGGTGATCTCATACCTTTCGTAATGTAGCAAAAGAACAGATTAATTGTTACGTTTTGGTAGAAAAAAAATAAAAATTTGGAAGTTAGAAAAGGGTAAAGTGCAGTGGCAGAATAAGCCCGTCAGATGTCCGGGGCGGCAAAGTTGAATGAACCCCCCCCCCCCCTTGTGAAGTTGATGTAATTTTACAAGTTTTTTATTTAGATCAAATTCTAAACAAGGCTTTAAGGAATCTGCAAAAAATGTTATTTTTAATCTAATTTAAATTTTTTTTTAACAATGTTCTCACCATTTCAGGAAAACTGGTAAAATTGATGGAGATACAGCAATTTATACGAAACCGTTTTAAACAGTTTGTGTGCGTTTTTCTCGGAACTACTTTTTCAACCTGGTTGACAACATAAATATTAGAAAAACTATATATCCAATTTGCGCGCACTAAGTCTTAAACAGTTAGAAAATCAAGTCACTATGGCACCACTTCGGGATTTTTATGAAGGTCTATTTTTTTATGAAAATGAAAATTTTCCATAAAAAATCGATAATAAAATTCGCTGGTCCGAAATTTTTTATTTTTTTAAGATTTAAAAATTCCCCAATGCCATAGACAGTAGATTTTCGAACAGATTTTAGACTTGGTGCATGCAAATCGAATGTATAGTTTTTCTAATATGTTGTCAACCAGGTTGAGAAACGTAGTTTCGAGAAAAACGATTTCAAAGTTTTGCTGAGGATAATTCAAAACACAAACTGTTTCAAATGGTTTCGCATAACATGCTGTATCTTCGTCAATTTTTCGAATTTCTTTAAAACATTTGGTGAGAGCATTTTTAACAAATGCATCTTTCAGAAAATGAAATAAATAAAAAAAATTAGGAAAGTATTTTTTACAGTGTCCTGGTGCCTTAGGGGGGGGGGAGTTTTAAATGCGAAATAAAGGCATATTGTTATGATTTTTTCAAAGATATGAATAATGTTGGTTTTATTTATTTCATACACACTTTATAGTATAACATCTGAAGTATCTTTGAAAAAAAATTCAATTAAAAATATCAATAAATAATGAGAGTGAATCTCCGGAGGCGCCTCGAAAAACTCGTCACCGGATCATTTGAAACAAAAAAATCAAAATGCGTTTAAAAGGTAATATGTTTTCCTATGTAGTCAGTGGGAGTTTTTTTAAATTTATTTTTTATTTTTGGCAGCATTTTGAAGTGACGAACGGGATTTTTGCTAAAAAAAATTCGGTGAATTTGTTATTATAAAATGGTAAAAAAACTCCCTCTGACTACCTGTTGATTTATGTGTAGAAATAGTGTACAAAATTTCAAAATTGAAGGTCAAGTCAAGTCAAGATTTTAAGTTATGATGTTCACAAACTTCAGACGTGTTATTTGCGAGAAAACCGATTAAATTTTTTTTATGCTCGAAATATACTTGAATCGAGGATTAGGGCCGGTAGCTTGAAACGCTACACCTTCGTTAGTTTTGCTCCGATTTATTTGAAATTTTGACACAATACTCAATATAAGTACTGAAATGTTTGACATTTAGAAAAAAAAGGTATAAAACCTTACCCCCCCCCCCCTCTCCCCCCCCCCCCCCCCCCCCCTCCCCCCCTTTAAAGCCTTCTTAAGGATTTAATCAAGAGAACAAGAACCCTCCCCCCCGTTAGTCCATTACGTACCGCAATTTTTCAAGATTTTTGACACCCCCTCCCCCCCACGTAACGCGCCGTAACGTTTTTCCGTACCCTCCCCCCCTAAACGTTACGTAACGCCCAAGTGACAATTTTTACCTGAAAGTCACAATTAAGTTGCACAAAGTACTGGAAAGTCTCTTAGATTATATTGTTTTTTCATTATATATGTAATATATAACGAAATAAAAATACATAATCTTTCATTATATATGTATGTAAAGCAATACCTGCCTAGAAATGCATAGGATTCCTTTGCGTTCGAATAATCAATTGCTTTTCAAATGTCATTCATTGATGTGTTGTCATGGTGACATAAAAAAACATTATTATTTTTGACTAGCTATGTAGCAGACATTCAAGTAATCAAGTATTTTTGACTAGCTATGTAGCAGACATTCAAGTAATCAAGTATTTTTGACTAGCTATGTAGCAGACATTCAAGTAATCAAGTATTTTTGACTAGCTATGTAGCAGACATTCAAGTAATCAAGATATGAGAAAAATAAGTGTTCAAGTGTTATAATGTTTTGAAGATCGACAAATAAACTTCAAATGTAGTTTCTGTGTTAACAGAGCAACAAATGATTTGTTTTGTCCTTACCAATAAAAAATACAACAAATAGACAAATTGTCTTATAAAACTACATTTTTAATTTTTAGTGAAGAGAAACAATGACGTTAGAAATGGAAAGTTCCAATTCACATTTACAGTGTCAGCAGCATCGGATGGTAAAACCAATATAATCTGCAAAACCTCAATCAAGACACCTGATGGACATGTATTTGATATTCCCGATGATTTGAAACATGCAAGCAAACACACCGCCATAACGACTACGGATGTTTATGCCAAAATTAAGAATTCTCCAAAGAAAAGATATCAAACACTGAAAATATGGATTCCCTTAACCCAAGATTTGAGGAAAATTTATTTAGATGAAGGTGACCAATACAATTCTGTGACCAATACCTGGAAGAAATTACATATGAAACGAAACTTTCTGACAATAATATCAGTAAAGGCACTGAAAATAAAAATAGCAGAAAGATTTTTACTTGAGAAGTTTTCAGGAAAAACATTAAATGTTAACCAATGGATCAATGATTTTGAGAATGAATGTACACGTTTCGAGATAGTAAAGGAGACAGAAAAAATTGAGACTAAAGTATTTACTTGAAAAACAGTGCCTAGATTGGTACACTAGTATGTTAATAAAAAGTACAGTAAGCGCAGGATGGGCAATATAGAAAACAAATTTTTGTGAAACATACAGAAACAAAGGTTGGTCACAAGTTAAATAGGCATTTGCATTTAAATTTCAAGGAGGTTCATTACGGGAATATGCCACAAAAAAAGAAAGATTGTTATTAGAGATAAATAAAAATATTGACACTCAGACATTAATTCATCTTATTGTTATGGGTCTACCAGATTATATAATGTACAAAATGGATAAGGAATCAATAAAATCGACTGTAAATCTTTCAATGAAATTGGTAAACATGAACAAACAGCCAATAAAAATAATTGTAATAAATTCAAGAGAAATACATTTGATAATAAAGTAAGAGTTGATAAAATTAAGCTTTGCAAAACTTGTGAAAAATTAAATAAAGGTAGCCGTTTCCACTCTGAGGAAAAATGCTGGTTTAAACAAACTGATGACTATGAGAACAAGAGAAACTATAATAAGAATGTAACCAATACTGTATTAGATGTTGAATTGAGTGAGATGTTGAATATTATATATAAGAAAGATAGATAGATAGATGATATAAAATGTGATAAATTTATGAGATTTTTTTTGTATGTATACAAAATACCAAAAATACGAAATATAAAAGCTGAAAACTTCATTTTGGGTCACAAAAACGCTTCAATTGGACTGCAGATTGGGTATGCCTAATGCGACCAGACGTCCCGTTTCCAGGCAGCGTGTCCCGGTGTCCCCAAACACAGCTTCGGTACTCCAAAATATCCCGTTTTCGAAAAGAAAGCGTTGTGCGCCTTCACAAACATACCGGTAATCTTGAAATAAATAAGTATATAAAATAGCTAACCCTAACATGACATGAACAAAAATTACTATCTTGTCAATCGTTAAAAATAATTTATTCTTAAATGTAGAAAAGTGCAAAACCTTGACTTTCTTCAGAAATAAAAATCCTGTTTTATTCGAATATTCCATCAATAACACAGCTTTAGAAAGAGTCACTGAAATGAGTGATCATGGAATTATTTTGAATGAAAAACTAAGTTTCGCCAATCATATCCACCAAATTGTAAACAAGGTATGAAAACATTAGGCTTCGTATTAAGAACAACCAAAAACTTTAATTCCATTCAAGCCATTAAATTATTATATGTATCTCTAGTTAAAAGCCTAATAGAATATAATTCGGTAGTTTGGTCTCTTCTTCTTCTTCTTCGATGGCGCTACAGCCCATTTCGAGCTTTGCCCTCCTGCAACAGTCGCCTCCAACTCCTCCTGTCCTCAGCGGCTGACTTCCAATTTGGTACCTGTGCTGCATCCCCTCTTACTTCGTCTTCCCACCTCAGTCTGGGTCTTCCCACTTTTCTCTTTCCACCTGGGTGTCCAGTCAAAATTCTTTTTAGGACGCGTGTATCCGGCATTCTCTGTACATGCCCAGCCCATCTCAGCCTGAGGAGTCTCATATATGCTGAGATTCTAGGGGCCTTATATATATATCATACAATTCTGTATTGTGCCGGATGCGCCACTGTTCACCCTCTTTCACGGATCCACATATTCTTCACAGCACTTTTCTTTCAAAATTATCCAGCATTTCAGCCATCTTTACCGCCAGTATCAGCGCCTCACATTCATATGCCAATACAATTCTAACAATGGTCTTATATATGGTTATTTTGGTTTTTCTGTGGACACTACGTGACTTAAACACTGCCAGCAAAGATAAGTATGTTAGAAGGCTTAAAATATAATTTATTACTAATAGATTCGCTGCCACCTATGCACAACATAACTGATCCTAGGTGCCAAATATTTTTTTAAGTTTTTTTTTAGTTATTAAATATACTTACAAGAATAATACATCGTTTTTTTTTTCAGTGGAAATGTAAAAAAAAAAAAACAAAAAAATCACGACTCCGGCCGGAGCTGGCGGCACCATGGTTGAAAATCACTTAGCAGGTGCCGGCGGTTTCGTACTTTTAGTTGCACTCTTTTTACTATCTATTTTTTTTTTGATAAAAATCAAACTAAAATAGACATTTTTTGTCTTTCGTACAAATAATTACTAAAATACAAGTGGCAAATCAAATAAAATAAAATAAAGAAAGTAATATACATCTCATGAATAAAGAAATTTATAAAATTTGGTGGTACTCATTGAAGCACTCAACGCACAAAGCAGGTTTATCTGTGCAATCAATACAGTGGTGTCTTGTTTGCATTCTTCCTCTTCCCTTTTTCGTGCATAATCGGCATCTCTTGCGTTTTATCCTTTCAGAAGTAAGTTTATCTGGACATTTATTGGATATTAGCTGTATTCTATGAGATGTGGTAGGCTGACGTGTAACAGGTTGTGATGATAGCGGAAGTAGTGCTTGGATTATAGACAGTTTGAAGTCGTAGAGTGGTATTTTTCTTTGACAAAAATATCTATTATGAGTACTTGTATGAGTTCATCAAAAGTATCTGAAGTGTGTGAATAAACACTTTCTTATACCATCTGATAGTTTTTCATTCACATGAATAATAATACGTTAGCTGGTCCTGTCAATCTATTCCAGACATATATCTATTGTATTCGACTATAGATAATGGCTTTTGGGATTCTTGCCCTCTTTTGTTTCGAAAAGTGGAGAATTTGTTTTCAATTTCCGTTGAGATATACATAAAATCTCTTTTGTCTTTCCACTTTCCAAAATACACGCAATTTCTGAATTGCGGAATGGTCTCCCCCTTTTTCAACTTCTTTTATTTTACATCTTCAGGAAGGTTTTTCAAATTTGATCGCAATGTTCCTGTGCAGTAGGTATCCTTTTCAAGCAGATTGTTTGTCAAAGGTAACTATTATAATAGTTATCCATGTGCAACGCGCGACCACAATTTAGATTACCTTCGATCAATTTCATGACTACTTTGCTTGCATGAGCCTTTCCACCTACATCTGCATCAGCCGACCCCCCGTACACATGAAATTTCAAAATGGTTTCATCAGGTTCCGCCAACATATACGGCTTCACACCATACTTTTTGCATAAATTCTCTATGTATTGTCTGAACGACAATCGCCCACGCCACAATATCATACTCTCATCAAGGGGGAGTTTTCTGTCTGGATAGTAAATTTTACTCATTTTTTCACTTATCGTATACTTTTTTCAATGGCCCTTTACAACATTAACCAATTTTTTTTTGAAAACCGATTTCTGTAAAATGTTGGTCAACAACAACGCCAGCTACAAAAACAACCATCCGCCGCGAGTGCCGGCAGGAAAATAATGTTTGTGCAGACATACTACTCATGGCTCCGGCCGGAGCCGCCGGCACCCAGTGCAAGACGCCGAATGGCTCCGACCGGAGTCACCGGCGGCGAACCTGTTAAATATTCTAAAAATACACACACTAGAAGACAGATGTAAAATAAACGACTTTTATTCAAAATACTTAACTCTAAATTTGACTGTTGCGAACTCCTGCAACTCGTAAACTTACAAATACCGACAGTAACTACACGACAAAATACACTATTCTACTGTAGCATTCATAAGCGGAACTACATTGCCTACTCTCTGATACAACGATTTCACACTATGGGAAATCAGTACTTAGGTTGCCAATTTTGTTGTTCTTGTAAAAAACTTATTCCAAAACTATTCCTAAACATATCTGTATTTTTGTAAACCTATGAAATCGCTGTATTTTTGCATTTTTAAGACTTGTGAGCGTTTTTATCTAATTTTATTTTTATTATTTCTTTATCTCTTTAAAAACATCTGTCATGAATTAATTGTACTACCAAACATGTAAAAGCCATTTGGGCGTTAAATAAATAAATAAAAAAATTGTATTGCACGAAAGTGTGAGGCTCGTAAAACGAATAAGTTTATAACTACAGATATTGTATTTAATTTATTGAAGAGCTAGAATTACAATAATCAATCCAAGACGAATTGCGATCTAGCCTCCTATATAACAAATTAAATTCACTCGTAAAATCCATGCTAATTTTAATAAGAGATATGCTATGATGGCCACCCGACTGTACGGTCTAATGGTCATTGTTTGAATACGGAATTTAGTTGATTTTTTTAAGGTGTGCAGTTGTATTGGTTAACAATAATAGTTTGAATACGGAAAGAATTGGTTCATTTAGTTGATTTTTTGAAGGTGTGCAGTAGTATTGGTCAACAATATAGTTTGAATACGGAAAAAAAATCCTTCATTTAGTTGATTTTTTAAGGTGTTCAGTAGTATTGGTTAACAATATAGTTTGAATACGGAAAAGATCAATAATACAGTCGATAATTTTGAAAAAAACACAAAAAAACAGATTTTTCCAACGGTCTTATCAAGGAGAAAGGTTTAGAGAAAGTTCAATTTCATCATATGGCCTTGTTCTAATCCTAGCCTCCTATCAATTCCTTTTAGGAACCGATGTTGAACGGATTCGATATGACGAATATGAACAGCATAAAAAGGAGACCAAACAACACAATCATATTCAAGATGGGGGTAAAAGGAGGAGTAAAGCGTTCTTAGGGTATATTTATGTGTTTGAAATTAGAAGTGATTCTAGTGATGAAACCAAGTAATTTGGGAGATATATAAAAAAATCACATTTACGTGTTCCCGAAAAGGATGTTTGTTATCTAGAAATACCCCAAGGTCTTTAATAGATGGAACAGTTGTTAAGGTCCTTTAACCAGCCAGCGGCCGAAAATCCATATTTCGTCGAAAGATGTTCTTACGATCATACAGGGCTGTTCCAATGAGAAAGATTAATTGTTCTCCGTACCAGCTTTTAAAAATTATGACTCAATATCGATTTTATTTCATTCCAAATTTGCTTTAATTTATACCTACATCCAAAAATGCTGAAAGGCTTGATGAAAAACTATAAAAATTATGTACTTTTTATAATTATTTTTTGATCGTAAGTACCTATTTATCATTTTTCAATAATGTCTAAAAAAAATAAGAATGTAAAAAAATCTTAAATATGTTAATTTGTAAGACCGTAAATAGATAGACAAAATAGAGAAATTTTCGTCATAAATAAGTATTCGGATATTTTTTTTAATGATTTTGTTTGAACTAAAATTAAAATTTTGAAACATGCGATTACTAGATAACGTTTTGATTTATAATAATGCATGATTTCATGGCATTTAAAATCTCTTGTAAAATAAGATTTTTCGTTTGAAAATTTAACAAATCTGCCAACGATCTATGGTATAACCTTATTATTTATTATACTAAAAATAATCATTTTGTCTCAAAATTTAAAACATGCTTTTACTTGATAAAAGAACACAATCTTTCGAAATAAATTTATAATTTTTTATGGAAAAGAGTCAACACGTCTAAAATTTTTTTTAAAAATGACATATTTCTGGTTTTCTCTGTTTATACCCTCTTAAGCAACTATTATTTAGTTTGTATTAGAAAACAATCGGCTTTTTAGCTCCGTAGAAGGACATAATTTTGCACTTATCGATATTTAGTTCAAAGCAATTAACTTTAGATCAATCATCAAATGATTCAGTATCTGATTGGAAAAGAAGGCAATCATGGATATATTTGTTTATTTTAAGGATTTTATTCTCATCCGCAAAAAGGCAAAAGCGCGCGCGAGAACTAACAATGAATTAATACTAACAATGTCGTTTATATGTTGTTATGAAAAGAAACCACAATACGATATTTTTTATTTTAATATTACATGATGCCTATTAGGGTTTCTTTTCTAAACGCAGGTAACATTTGACGAGAGTTTTGGTTTTTGGTGGTGATAGGAGTTTTCCGGTCACTTTTGAACCAGAGACGCCCGGCAGCACGTATTTGGTTTGACGGTCAAGTTTTTAAATAATTTGAAATCAATGTAATCAGCAGTATTTACAGTAACCCGGTTTGCGGGCAGTGTAGTATAAGGCTACATAAATAATAAATAAAAATAAATAAATTATATTGTGGTTTCTTTTCATAAGAATGTAAAGAAGTTGTAAATAAGCGGATAGGAAAAGAGCATCAATATACTTCAATGTATTTAAACAAGTGGTTTAACAGTTTCTTATTTAAGTAACAGGCCGTCAAAATTGATGGCTTTACTTCTTATAAATTTCTCGCTACGAGCGGTGTTCCCCAGTGGTCAGATTCAGGACCAATTTTGTTTTTGATATTTATGAATGATGTTCTTACTATTTTCAACGATGTCCAAGCTTTAGTGTATGCGGATGATATGAAAATATTTAAAGCTATAAGTAATGTTAATGATTGTCAAAAAACTTGTTTAAACTTTTGGTTTGGTGCCAAGAGAAATATCTACAACTAAATTCAAGTAAATGTCTAATTACGAGATTTCATAGAATAAAAATCCAATAATTTATCAGTACTCCATTAATGACGTAGTGCTAACAGCTTGTTATGAAGCAGTGTTAAAATTATTATCTTTTCTCATTTTAAAATATGAACACTGCTTTATAACATCGATCCGTAAAAAATCCGAAAATTCTGAGATTAGCATTATTACAATGTTTATTTCTTGTATAACCTCTCTGCGAAAGCTCACCGAAACGTCCGATTTAGGTAAAATAGGAAAACTCTTAGTAGTGAACATTTTTTTTTCTTTCTCCTAAAGAGACGTAAATTCAGTGAAGTGAGG
This sequence comes from Limnephilus rhombicus, assembly GCA_929108145.2. Lineage (NCBI taxonomy): Eukaryota > Metazoa > Arthropoda > Insecta > Trichoptera > Limnephilidae > Limnephilus > Limnephilus rhombicus. The sequence goes on along the minus strand of OV815290.1, from coordinate 19,623,265 downwards.
GCTGCTTGGACCCTAAAGTGTTGCCTAAATGGCTTTCTAAAACCCTATTATGGGTCAGTGATGCATTGATGCATATGGTGGTGTATAATTAATGAGCTGGACACACATAGGTATAATTTAAGTTAAGAATGTGTTGTCCACTGATTAGTGTTAATACTTAGATAATTAATGATGTTTATGCTGTAGATGCAATGTTAACGGTAGTCCAAGACATAAATTCAGTTGTTCTTCACCCTGTATTTTCTATGCTGTGGGTGTTTACGGACCCCGTTTAAGGAACATTAGTTCACTTTGTTCTTTAGATTAAGTTCCTCTAATTTTAAGAGTTGGTCTTGAATGACTGCATTGTGAACCCACTATCTTGCCGGACAACATGGGTGCGTTTGGAATCATAATGAACTCATTCGTCTTTATTTAATTAGGTTTTGCTATCATCAATTTTATGAATAACATGGTGTACCTACCACATTTGATGATTCACATTTTTATTTTTATTTATGTAAATTTTATAATTTCTTTTTTTAGAACACCCTGAGGATTGACTAGAATAGCTTAGGAATATGTTAGTTAGAAGAAACATGTTTGAGGGCAAACATTTGTGCGGCGCGGGGGGTAATGTTATGAAGCAGTGTTAAAATTAATATCTTTTCTCATTTTAAAATATGAACACTGCTTTATAACATCGATCCGTAGCCGCACGAACTATTCAGTTAATTAATTTATTATGATTTATCATCGGGAGGACTGGCAACACGAGTAGTGATAGAGGGGGGCTTTTCTTTTAGTTTCCGGTGATGATGAGCATCCTTTGAGCAAGATCATGGTTGAGACATTCAAATAGAATTAATTAAATATAAGGAACGAAGTTATAAAATTCAGTCGGTTGGCGCGTTAAAAAATGGTGAAACGATCTCTGACACGAGATGTTAAAGTGCATCGAAGTATGTAATCAATAATGTCGCGAAATTGGATTTCGCGGTAGATCGAAATATTCGAGAAGTTTACTGAAATTATCATGGCGGTCGGAGATGGATTTGCGTTGCACGGGCCGCGCCGGGTCGGGTGCCGACAATAAGAGATAGACTCATTTATCATGTGGAGTGTTAAAGTCATGCGCACCGGCTTGTATTAACAATTACACAAACAGTAATACTGTCAGTCTTGCTTGCTGGTATCGCAAATGCGACACGTGGAGTGGACTGTATCAATATATATTTAAAAAAATGTTATGCTTGTGAATACTTTGACACAGTTGTGCCAAAGTATTCACCTACTTGTGTTCTTTGATAATGTGGCATGTTTTCATCTGTACGGCGACATTTATATAATCAAAGTGTACGGCTAAGTGTGCATTTTTCTATTGTTTCTATAGGGTCATATAAAAAAAATATAACCTAATTAATTCCGTAGGAAATATTAGGTCAACACTGACAACTGTGAATAAAATCTAAAAACAACTAACATCATTCTGAAACATTACCCACAACAAAATATGGGCAGTGATTCGGAACTTCGCTGCTTTCATTACGTGCGCGACGCTAGCGTTATCTAATGGCTGTTTCAAAAAACACAGAAGTAAACATTGAAATCTTTTTCGAACGCATATTTCTTAAAATACATAATAATACATAATAATACTTTCAGGCACATTATTTAAATTAATTATTTCCTGGAATGAAATAAATCATATGCTACGTCCAGACTGAAGCCAACCTTCCAACTCCGAACTTAGTTCGGAGTTGGAAGGTTGGCCGATCGTGTGGTCGCTGCGGCCAACCCTCCAACCCCGAATTCCGTACTTCAAAATGGTGGACATGAAACAGCTGTAGCTACGCTGTATCTTTTTCAGTTGCCTACAATTATTACGTACGTATAATCATATACTTAAATACACGACATGTTTTCAAACAATTGTTATACCACTCTCCGTAATAATATAGTCATTTTAATAGTACGCGGCACGGTGTGGATAGCTGCGGCAGGCTGGTTCGTGTGAGTTGGCCGTCGGGATCGCCTCGAAGGCGATCCCGGGCCAACGCGAACTCCAAACTTCCAACTCGAACTTCCAACGCACGAACACCCCTCCACACGATCGTCCAAACGTTTGGAGTTGGAACGTTGGCCGCAGTGTGGGCTTACCAATAAACTTACGGCGACTTTATTATTTCAAGGAATTATTATTAAAATCAAATCATTTAGGTACTTAGGTACGTGTCGTGTGACATAAATGTATTATCTATTTATAGATAAAGATAATGCACATACCAAATTATAATTATCAAATTGGGGCTTGATTATTTACGATAAAATATTAATTCGGTTTTCACAATCTTTTAACATTACTTTTTTTTGTTGGCTGTTAATTACTCTTATTGGTTTTTGCCTACATTTTTCAACATACAATCCTCGATAGTAAATCGAAGTCGTATTCGATTATTATAGAAACAAATAACTTTATTTTTCTTTTCACATTTCTTTTTATTAGAACATATTCGACATACCATCCTCGATAAGCTAATCAACACTAGTCTCGATTATTAATCGACAGTGGTTTCGATTATTATAGATGAATTTTTTTCTCATATTTAAAATTTTTTTTTTTTCTTTTTTGCATAAACTAATAACATATAAAGCCTCAAGATGTCGGCACCTATACCAAACATAAATAATGCCTCAAAGGAGGAACTGATTACGGAACTTACCTTGAGGCACATTGAACCGAAAACATCTTTTGAGGATTTACGCAAGCAAGCACGCGATTTTAATAAATCACTTAAGGAAACCACATCTAAGGATGGTGATTACGGAAAACTCGACACGGATTCTGCAGGGGAAGCACGGGCGAAATATAGAATTATCAAAAAAACGACGATTATTTACAAAGAACCTACGGTAACAAATGTTGATAATAGGAAACTAAAATTTAATGAAAAATCAAATGTGAGGGAATTCCTCCTTCTTTTAAACGAGAAGTGCAGAACTAGGAATGTCTCGCACGAAAATTTAGTACGCGTTTTCCCAGAATTATTAGATTATCTTGCCTTATTATGGTTCAGATCGATTTGTCGTGAAGATTTAGAGTGGGGGGAGTTTTATTTATTTATTTATTGTTTTTGGAACATTTACAGAGTATTAACAGAAAAAAGTCATTGGATTAGCATTGTAAAAAGCGTACATGTTAATAGTCCACTTAAAAATGTTCACAGAATGCACAGTTTAATAGTTGTTAACAGAAATTAGGAATATCAAAATATAAAAGGAGGTATAAAAAGAGATAATAAAAACAGTGATGATACAATATAGAGATGACAAAGATAAAAAAAGATCGATATACGATGTAAAAAAACAGAAAAACAAAAAAAGTAAAGTACAAATAGAGTGAAAAACAGCCATTCACATTCAAGTTCAAGATAAGTATTTTTAATTCTCAATTACATGTTAGGTTAGTCTATTGTTAATTTGCTTTTTAAAGTAAGCGAGACTATTTGCATAGATGTCTATATGGTTACATTCAATGGAATTATACAGTCGACACATCCGAGACAGTGGATTGAAGTATGCAATATTGTTTTTAAATAATTCAAGATGAAATATATTCTGATTCCTTAAATTACGTCTATTGGGGACCTTAATAAGAATATTGCTCAGACAGTGAGTTGTTTCAAGCTTATCATGAATGATTTTGTATAGACTCATTAAGTCAGCAACTTTTCTTCTTTTTTCCAGAGTTGTAAACTTAAAATATTGGAGTCGTTCCTCGTAAGATTGGAGTAAGGCATTTAGTCCAAGTTTAAATGATAACAATCTCGGAAATTTTTTATGCACAGATTCAATAGTTTTTGAATATTTTAAGTAGTGTGGGTTCCAGATAACACTACCAAAGTATAAAGAGTTATAGCGTTTATTAATAAAACAGTTTGAAGCCAATGACTTACAGACATGCCTGAAAATAAAATTGTTTAATATGAGACATCCGAAAGACATGTACGTTTTAGAATTTACATTAAAAGCATAAAATAACATGTTGGACGCGAAATTACCGGAAAATGAATTACTAAAACTTGCTAAAAAAGCTTTATCTCCAAAATACACGAATCTTCTAGTTTCAAGGGACATAGATAGTTTTGAGCAGCTAACCATGCATGCCGGAAACTTAGAATCATTTTTAACGTCAGATAAAGAATTTGCGTCTTCATCACCGGGTTTTGAAAGATCGGACAATAAAAATATATACAATAAGAGAGAACGATACGTTCCCTCGAGTAAAAATAATTTTCATACTAATAATGATTATAGACGCCCGTCCTATAATGTCAGACCACCGATTAAACAAAATAATATCAATATTAATAACAATTATTCAGGACAAAATCAGAGTTGTCCCAACAAATCACACCCTTCTTATAACGAACAGGACAGATCAAGAACTTTCACAGTGACTTGCTAATTTTGCAATATCCCTGGTCACTCTATCGAGAATTGTAAGAAGAAAGCAGCGTTACCACATAAATCCCATGTTGGAGCGCTTAATAATGCAAAATGGCTCGGAGAAATAAAAAAAAAACTAGACGAGAGTCGATCCTGCCACACCCCTTCTTGTCGCGAAAGGAAGAGGGAGTGGGAGCGTTGGCTCCGTCTGGTTCACCAGTTCCTTTCGGTCCCATCGTCCCATTGCCACGGGAGGCGGAACCTGAAAGGGATGGTCGACTGTATGCTCATATTAACGTATTAAATAATTATTATGATGCCATGTTAGTTAGCAGTGCTTCTCTCTCGTGCTTGGGAGGTGATATCTGCAAAATTTTCTTAGAATTACGTATAGGATATAAAGTTAAGATTAGTGTTAGGACAGCTGATGGCACGGCTCAGCCTGTCGTGGGGACAATGAAGTTGCCGGTGACGAATAATTACGTTACTAAGGAAGTTTTATTTTACGTCATCCCGTCATTGTCTTCAAACTTTATATTAGGAGTAGACTCTTGGATGCAATTCCGCATCGCAGCGGAGTTGTTTTCAGGAGCTAGTCAATCTTCTTCGGAAGGCAATATTAGTGGTCTGCGAGCTATTAGGCCAGCCTCATCATTATTTCCGTCAGAGAATCGGGCTCTCTCTGCGGTGATAAATAAATTTAAAACCACTTCTTTTGAAGAACGCGGACTAGGTTTGACACATCTAGTCAAGCATACAATTGTAAACACGGGACCTCCAATAAAACAAAGGTATTATCCTTTATCCCCAGCTAGACAAAAACAGTTAGAAACGGAAGTAGATGAGATGTTAAAACTTGGAGTCATCCGTCCCTCGCGTTCTCCATGGTCGAGTCCAGTGCTCATAGTACAAAAAAAAGACGGAAGGGATCGTTTTTGTCTGGACTCCAGGAAAATTAAAAATGTTACAACACGCGATTCCTATCCCTTGCCATACATATCAAGGATCCTGGACAAGCTGCCAAGCAAGCGGACCTGTCTAAAGCTTTTTGGCAAATTGCATTAGATAAGGACTCCTGTCAGAAGACAGCGTTCATTGTACCCGGTCGCGGATTGTTTGAATTCACTCGGATGCCCTTCGGACTTAAAATTGCACCAAGGGAGCTGCAAAGACTGGCCGACGCCTTGTTCGGTCCAAAATTTGACGACAATACCTTCTGTTATTTAGACGACCTGATCTTGGTATCAGAAGACTTAGATTCACATCTTTGTTTATTAAACCGTGTCTACGAACGGCTACGAGACGCAGATCTAACCATAAATCTGAAAAAGTCGGAGTTCTGCAAGGCCGAGCTCAAATATCTCGGGTACATGCTTGACTCGCAAGGTCTTCGTACAGACCCCATAAAAATAGAGAGTATAAAAAATTTCCCAGTACGCAAGAACGCAAAGCATATCCGAGCCTTCATTGGATTATGTGGGTATTTCAGAAGATTGCCGCCCCTCTTACAAGACTCACTGGTTCGAAACAAGGAATCAGCAACTTTGTTTGGTCTCCAGAAGCCGAGACCGCCTTTAACGAGCTGAAAAAAGCATCAACATCGGCTCCGGTTTTAAGTTGCACGGATTTTACAAAACCCTTCGCGATACACTGCGACTCCAGTTCCGGTGGATAGGCGGAGTTTTGATTCAGAACATTAATGGGCTAGAGCACCCTATCGCATATTATTCAAGGTGCTTAACCACTGGAGCGATCACGCGAAATAAATAAATTTGCTTCGATTGCTTGAGATTTCCCAGATGGTCATTTTTTAAATTTTTCGTCAACATTAAAAAAATCATACTTTCGAATTTCGACATTGAGACATAAAAACTTATTATAGTGCTGTATAGCCAATGAAATAACCTGCATTGTACCGTTTATCTCATATTTATAGGATTTATGAAAAAATTATAAAAAAATCGTAAATTTATAATCGCGCGAATCCTGGGTGTTTTTTACTTGAAACTGCGGCGAGGGATACTTATTCGGGTCAACATAGAATGTTTTCGGTTTCTGTATGTTGTCCGTGGTATACTTGATAATTAAAGGTGCATATCTATGGAAAAAAGACTTAATTTTATCCGTAAACAGCTGTTCAAAAATTCGGCGGGAAAAAAATATTTCAAAAAATTATTTTTAACATTGTTCTAAAATAGTCTACGAAGTTCGGATTTGCAACATCTATGGTCATAATAGATAAAGCATTTCAATAGCTTCGTGTTAAAATAAACGACTGGCCCAGGAAATGTTTTAAAAAATTACAATAAATGTTTTACGAATGGTAGGAAAATGTGGTCCATTTTTGGACCGAAATCAATCGCAGAAAAATAAAAGTGGTCCATTTTTCGACCGAAATCGCTCCAGTGGTTATACTCACGAACGCAACTACGGAATTACGGAGCGTGAGCTCTTACCAGTATTGGATTCAGTAACACACTTTAGACCCTACATTGAAGGAGCGCATTTCACAGTTGTTACTGATCATTCGAGTTTAAAGTGGTTAGGTTCGCTATCTAATCCTAGTGGCCGTCTTGCACGATGGAGCTCACGGTTATCGCATTTTTCCTTTGATGTTGTTCACCGTAAGGGAACTCAACATATTGTACCGGACGTTCTTTCGCGTTAGATGTAGCTCTTATATCAGGATCTAACCTTATTGATACCACTGATAAATGGTATTTAAATGCTTGGAAAGGTTGTCAGGAATTCTCAGAACGATTTCAGAACTTTCAAATTCGCGATAACGAATTGTTTCGTCATACGAAAGCTCATTTAGCTCTCTGCGAAGATACAGCGTGGTAGAAGGTAGTTCTTCATGAACTCAGACAAAAGATTTTATCAATTGAACATGAGTCTTCTCGAGCTTGCCATCCCGGAGTTTTTAAAACATACAAAAAATTGCAATTACGCTATTACTGGCCAAACATGAATAAAGATGCCAAAGAATTTGTGAATCGTTGCCAAACTTGTAAAGCCCATAAGATAAGCACGGCACCTCCTAATGGAATATCCTCAAACGCTAAACGTATCACTAAACCTACGCAAATGCTGTCATTAGATTTAGTAGGTCCCTTACCTCGGAGTTACTCCTGCTTTACGATAATATTAACATGCGTTGACGTTTTTTCAAAATTCACTTGGCTATTTCCGCTGCGCAACGGCTCCACAAAAAGCATAGTTAAAAATTTGGAAGAGAACGCCTTCCTTGTTCACGGGGTGCCTCGTACGGTAGTGTGCGATAACGGTGGCCAGTTCATCTCACGGGAGTTTAAAGAACTACTACTAAGTAACAATATTCCACCACCATTTTATAACTCCTTATGCTCCACTAAGCAATTTCGTGATTCGAAAATGGTTCTCGATATCGAATGATTTAAAATTGAGGAATTATAGAAATCGCTCCTGAACTCTTTCTAACCTGTTAACATAAACAATGTAGCGCGGGTTCCAAACCTGTGAACAGTACTCCAGGTGAGGACGAACATGTGAATTGTAGAGAATCAGATAAGTTTTGGTGTTTTTGAAAAATTTGCATGTTCTTAGTACAAAACCTAGACTCTTTGTTGCTTTGGTGACAATGTTATCAACGTGTTTATCAAAGGTAAGTTTAGAGTCAAAAAGAATCCCGAGGTCACGTTTATAGTCTTTATTTGTTAACAGCAATCCAGAAATGGAGTAATCATGCAGTATTTTCACACGGTTACGTGTGATTGTGACTTTGCAACATTTAGAAATATTGAGAAAAAGCTTATTTCTGAGATAGTAATCCGTCAGTCGGTCAAGATCTTCTTGTAAATGCACAGAACAGTCTGGAGAGCTTATAGGAAGGTATATCTTCATATCGTCGGCAAATAGTAAAATTTGAGCGTTGTGAAAACATGTCGTAATATCATTTATATAGATAGAGAAAAGTAAAGGACCCAAAATGGACCCCTGAGGTGCACCGGAAGTGATAATTTTCCAGATGGAGGAAAATCCACCCACTGTCACAGCCTGGGACCTGTTTGTTACGTATGAAGATAACCAACGAAGGAGATCTCCATGAATACCATGATTAGCAAGTTTTCTAAGGAGGACGCTGTGGTTGATCTTGTCAAAGGCAAGATTGTATCAACTTGCACACGTCTATCTATAGAGGCAGACAAGAAATTTATGAATGTTATAAGATTTGTAGCAACAGAGCGACCTGCAAAGAATCCATGCCGAAATTCATTAATCGAATTCTGTACCAAAGGGAATAACTGGTTATAGACTATGTTTTCGAACACTTTTGAAAAAATGCAGAGCTTGGAAATGGGTCTATAATTATCTGCTTCACACTTATTTCCCGATTTATGAATTGACGTGATGTGGGCTCTTTTCCATATATCTGGAAATGTACCAGTCTTAAGCGATACATTAAACAGTATTGATAGCGGAAGTGACAAATGATTTGCGCACTCGGTAATGAACAGTGTTGGGATACCATCTGGTCCAGCTCCCTTGTTGGAATCGAGCCGTTTTAAATATTTAGATACAAGGTCAGAATCGATAAAAACTGACCCTATTGCACAGACCTGCTTATCTATTATATTATTTATGTCATATAACATTTCTTTTCGACTCCAGTTATGATATTCGAGTTGATTATTTCGCTTTATATAATGTACGTACCTTATTGCAGACTTTGGCTAAGGAGATGAAAGCAAACAAACATGCTTTCTATGCATATTTTACAGTGTAAACATGAAAAACTCGTTGACAGTTGCCCACTGTCAACTTGTGTTTCATGCCCACATGTTTTCATTGTATTTAAGTCATAAGTAAGATTGGCTATGGTTGGAATGACCCTTAGATTACTCAAAATTTTATTATTCATTGTATTACTCTTCTTTATAGTTAAAAATACTATTGTCTTTATCTTATTTATCTAATAAATTAATATATAACTTGGAAAGTTTCCTTAAAACAATAATTTGAATCTATTATCAGTTCTTACACTGACAATAATACTTTGGGTTGAATCAAGTATCAGCTCTCAGACACTGTTCAATCTGCTGTTTTCGAAAGCAAAATTCCATTAAAATATCTATTTACTCATTAATAGATTGTATGTTGTACCGATTGCATAATAATTATGGATGTATACTGTAATGCTGGCACCTTACCTATTGGATAGGTTGCTGATATTCCTTATGAACTATCTTAGCTTACACTCTTGCGAGCGTGTAAGCTAAGATAGAGAGAAAGAAAATTCTGAGATTAGCATTATTACAATGTTTATTTCTTGTAAAACCTCTTTGCGAAAGCTCACCCAAACGTCCGATTTAGGTAGAATAGGAAAACTCTTAGTAGTGAACATATTTTTTTTCTTTCTCCTAAAGAGACGTAAATTCAGTGAAATGAGGGCTGCTTAGACCCTAAAGTGTTGCCTAATGGCTTTCTAAAACCATATTATGGGTCAGTGATGCATTGATGCATATGGTGGTGTATAATTAATGTGCTGGATACACATAGGTATAATTTAAGTTAAGTTTGTGTTGTCCACTGATTAGTGTTAATACTTAGATAATTAATGATGTTTATGCTGTAGATGTAACGTTAACGGTAGTCCAAGACATAATGTCAGTTATTCTTCACCCAGTATTTTATATGCTGTGGGTGTTTGCGGACCCCGTTCATGGAATATTAGTTCAGTTTGTTCTTTAGATCAAGTTCCTCTACTTTTAGGTGTTGGTCTTGAATGACTGCATTGTGAACCCACCATCTTGCTGGACAACTTGCTTGGAATCATAATGAACTCATTCGTCTTTATTTAATTTTTCCTTTTTTCTATCTCTATTAGATTTTGCTATCATCAATCTTATGTATAACATGGTGTACCTACCACAATTGATGATTTACATTTTTATATTTATTTATGTAAATTTTATAATTTCTTTTTTTAGAACACCCTGAGGATTGACAAGAATATCTTAGGAATATGTTAGAAGAAACATGTTTGAGGGCAAACATTTGTGTGGCGCGGGGGGTAATGTTATGAAGCAGTGTTAAAATAATTATCTTTTCTCATTTTAAAATATGAACACTGCTTTATAACATCGATCCGTAGCCGCACAAACTATTCAGTTAATTAATAATATTATGATTTATCAACGGGAGGACTGGCAACACGAGTCGTGATAGAGGGGGGGGCTTTTCTTTCCGTTTTCGGTGACAAGACCTACTCTCGCTAGCATGATCCTTTGCGCAAGATCATGGTTGAGACAGTCAGAATTAATTAAATATAAGGGACGAAGTTATAAAATTCTGTCAGTTGGCGCGTTAAAAAATGGTGAAACGATCTCTGATACGAGATGTTAAAGTGCATCGAAGTATGTAATCAATAATGTCGCGTAATTGGATTCCGCGGTAGATCGAAATATTCGAGAAGTGTACTGAAATTATCATGGCGATCGAAGATGGATTTGCATTGCACGGGCCGCGCCAGAGTGTGTTTGTCGGGTGCCGACAATAAGATCGACTCATTTATCATGTGGAGTGTTACAGTCACGCGCACCGGCTTGTATTAACAATTACACGATTAGTAATACTATCAGTCCCACTTACTTGCTGTGAAAGCCACGTAACATCGTCTCTGGAACTCCACAAGTCTTGTTGGTCATCCTGTGGCGATCCACGAGACGTGGATCGACTAGAAGTCTTGCTGGTCATCCTGTTGCAATCCCCGAGACGCGGATCGGCTAGGAAAAGTGGTGAAAATTAGCTAGGTTATTCTAATATCAATCGGTCCCCGAGGGTGAGTAGCTCTGTTCCTTTATTGTAACCTGTCGCTATTGAAACAATATACGATTTTTGTTTTAAATTTAGGTTACAAATGAGAAATATGTTTTTATTTAATACCCTAATAAGCTGGAGATCGCATGCATATTGCTCACGCCTTGAGATGGAGTTCATGATTCTACCCGCCACGGGCATAATTCTGCATGAATGGCAGTTTTTTGGCGCTCGGTTTAACCGTAAAGTTCGTGGTGTAAATCTGACACAAAGAGAATTATACCTAACTATACACAACCTCTAATTACAGCGTAATAAGATGTAACCGAGGTGAATTTAGGTGTAAACTTTGATCAAAAACTGAAATTTATGAACCATATTGAAATTACATCAAAGCTTTGAATGTTGGGTTTTGTAATAAGAATTTGCAGCCAATTTAAAAAGATTTAAACCTTCAAAATGCATACATGTCATTAGTTAGGAGTCAAATCGAGTACAACTCGATACTGTGGGTACCTACAATACTGTGTGAATTGATGTGAACACAAGTGATGAATTAGAAAAAACAGTAAATATTCTTTGTTAAGGAAAAAAAAGTAGAGAAACAATTACAATAATTTTTTTTAATACGAAATGTGTCCTCCCTTAATTTTTATAACTTATTGTACACGGTATGGCATAGATAGAATTAACAAGTTTTTAACATTTTTTTGATATTTGCGTGTCTCTAAACCATATCTGAATTACTGCCTCAATCAGCTTTGTTTTTGCTGTGCTTGTTGTTACGTATTACACGTGTTATGACACGTTGGTCGCCAGTGTTAGGGTAGGTTTACGTTGGGTGTCAGGGTTAGGATATGTTAGGTTAGCGGTCAGTGTTAGGATAGTCTTATTTACTTGTCTAAAATACTCAGAAGGGGTGATTTGGGCTGAGAATCTAAATGGCTCACGAATAACTAGAGGGGGGGGGGGGGGTATTTTGAAGGCTCACGTGTGAACAGCGGCGAAGCAGCGGGCGGCAGGCGCTGGAGCGGGCAGGAGTCCCTTGAGTTCGAGGAGTTCGAGCAGCCCCGTGCCATAGCCCTCTATGGCACGGGGCTGCTCATAGAGTTCAAGGGGTCCAGCAATCCTGGCCGACGCTCACATTGTTACGAGCGGGACGGCGAAGGCGCAGAACGGGCAGGAGTAGGGCTATGGCACAGGGCTGCTCGTGGAGTTCAAGGGGTCCAGCAATCCTGGCCGACGCTCACATTGTTACGAGCGGGAACTACCGTCGCCCAACACGTCCCGGTCGGGAAAAACCACTCGCTTTTGGTGCCTGCTTGGAACTGTCCGTGCTTGTTTCCTGTTTCCCTTGCGTCTCCCGTAGAGGGAGACGGCTAACCCCATATATGGGCAACGCCTCTCCTATTGGTCCGGAGAGAACGGGTGATGGTTTGCATGCCGTGGACGCGTGCAAATGTCCTAAATACATGACCTTATATGGTAGTAAAAATGTTTAGGGCCTGTTCATTGGCTGCAAGACACGCGTGATAGGCTTCCTGACACGATCTGGCTTCGTGATGTTCGCACGATAGATAGGTATATGAGCAACCCATAACATTGTATTGCTTTTACTATAGCCCACCGATTTTTAATTGGATTAAGATCCGGAGAGTTACCTGGCTATTCAGGATATGTATATTTTTATCTTAACTAAAATATTAACAATCTTAGTACGTTTTTTAAGAGAATTTTTTTTCAAAAATAACAAACAAAAAAGCTTTAGTTAAGTTTACCTCTGCAAAAAAACTGTAAATCTAAAAAAAAATACAAAATTTACGTATCTGTAGCTTAGTGTGTCACTGTGTAACTCACATAATGATAGAACATGAACACAGAATGGCCGCTATTACAATATGCTACGTACAACTGCGAAAAACAAGTGTAAATGCGCACAGTACTGTAGTTATATAATACACGATAGAAAGAATTCAAAATAAATTCTTAAGATTTATTAATTTCAGAATGGGATGTATCAACCGTACTAAAATTAAGTTAAATGTGTTTTAGATAATATATGTTTTAAAACAAAATGGACTGGACTCCTCAAGTGGAGGAAGAAGTAAGCGTAGTTGTAGATGGAGAATTGGGAAGGGAAATTGAATATTCTTTGTCAATAGGGAACAACCTAAGTGTTGGACTTTTATTTAAATTTATTTGATTATTAATTATCTTAGTTCTAGTGCTTCTAAGTTATCCAATCTGATACCTATCGTATTTCTGTGCATTAGTGCGACGCCCAATTTTTATTTATTTATTAGCTCCCCAACACAATTACATCAGATTATAATTATTATATTAATTTACAATCTTAACAGGTTATAGCGATGATCCCAATTAAAGGTGAGCACACCATTCATCTCAACATTCTTAATATAAAAGTTATAATACGTAATAATAAATTAAATTACAAGTAGGTACATAAAACAATTAGAATCTAAATCAAATATTAGAAAAAAAATTATAAGTAATCATTATTAGCCTGAAACACTCGTCTATCTACATTGAAAAAATCTCCCGAGAAAAGATACATGCCGCCGACGGGACTCGAACCCGCGTCCTTCTGATTTCCGGTCAACTGATTCAATATACAGGGTGTAACAGGACGTACCCGAGGGATTTTAACCATCGATTCCTGGCATTATTTGAAGAAAAAAATGTAAATGAAATTTTGATCTCCGGTGATATTTTTGATGTTTTTTTTTAATTTAATTTTTTCTACAAAAAAATTAAAAAATGGTAGGTGTTGGACAGTTGGAGGCGGGATGAGGGGTTGGTCGGTTACTCGGCTGAGTGACCAATGACAACAAGCGCAAGAAAAAAATATTGTTTGAATTTGAAGAAAAAAAATTTTTTAAAAAAAATGTCATTAAAAAAGTCACCGGAGACGAAAATTTTATTTACATTTTTTACTTCAAATATGCTCAGGAATCGCTGGTTAAAATCCCTCGGGTACGTCCTGTTACACCCTGTATACTAGTCATCAATATATTAACTATAGATAAGCCCTCCCATACCCAATTCCAATCTCAAAGTGACACCACCTTTACGAGAAATTTCATAATACAACTATCTAACGAATTCCATTTGCATTTCTTGCGTGACGTAGTTGTTTTATTAGGAAGAAATTAAACATTTTTTATCAATTATTATTTTTCTCGATACGCTACCTCGAATTCATAAGTTATGTAGATATTTTTTAGATATTCATATAACTTATTAAATTGTTAATAATAAAGTTCGCGATAGCCCTTACCTAAAATATTTCTAACTGCCTGAAATTTGTATTTTAAAAATGATCTTCACAAAGCTAGTAATTCCTTTACCGCGAACTTGCTGGAAAACAAATTAGCTCCACGCAGACCAACTAAAGGTACAAACCAAAGCTTCCTGCGATCTTTTGACTGCGAGATAAAGGACTTTCTTTTTGATAAATGTTTTCGTAAACCAATATGTTTGGTTCCGGTGTAATTTTTAAGACCTACACGCCCTGTCTAGATATACTTGGTCGAAGATACTAGTGTTTCAAAGTTTTTGTTATGTATCAACGTTGAAGAGTATAATATGACCTAACATGTTGTAACATATCTATTTCGTGAGCAGGTACTGCTCAAAATAGGTACTGTTTATTGTCTATGCTTTATTTATTTTTCTTTTTTTTTTTTTACTTTGTTGGTTGGCCAAACTATCACGGCGACGGAAACGTGATTCGAGGAAAGATGGCGGGGAGACATCACGTAATTTTTTCGAGGCGAGAGGAGATTTTGGAGGAGAGTTTTGGTGATCAAGAATTCTAGTGCGATGTAGCCTAGAATGAGTTTATTGTTTCTTTCTGTGAGCGTGTGACGACTCAAATGGCATAGAAGCCTGTTTATTTTATTTTATTTCTCGCCGGATGCCGAGCGATTGTTTGAACCGCGTGCGGAAGTGAATTTTAATCTGTAATCTACGGGGGATGTATTGAAGCGGCTTTGCTCTGCTTTGGCCGGCGAGAGTTTCTACACACCGCCTGATGGGTGTATATCCGCTGTGCCTGGTTGTTGGGAGGAATCCTTTTGAATGAAGCGGCTTTGCTCTGCTTTGGCCGGCGAGAAATAAAATAAAATAAACAGGCTTCTATGCCATTTGAGTCGTCACACGCTCACAGAAAGAAACAATAAACTCATTCTAGGCTACATCGCACTAGAATTCTTGATCACCAAAACTCTCCTCCAAAATCTCCTCTCGCCTCGAAAAAATTACGTGATGTCTCCCCGCCATCTTTCCTCGAATCACGTTTCCGTCGCCGTGATAGTTTGGCCAACCAACAAAGTTAAAAAAAAAAAGAAAAAATAAATAAAGCATAGACAATAAACAGTACCTATTTTGAGCAGTACCTGCTCACGAAATAGATATGTTACAATGTTTACATGAAATCATAAATTCAATAATTGACAGTCCTTGATTACTGCTTGATTTCGTCTCCTTGAGAACTTGCAGGTGGCTCATCAGGAGTCGAGCAAGCATCGCGATTGTGTTCAGGGTTTCCACAGTGAGAACAAGTAGGCGTGTCTGCATTACACTTCGATGCAGTGTGTCCGTTAGGTTAACAGTGTCCACATTTTTTAAACTGTCAATCCAGTCCCTAACGGTATGTATCTGCCAGTCCATAGCTAGTTTAGAGAAACATGAGGGATGAGAGAGTGATGAACAGAACAGAAGGAGGAACTCTAAAGACTTGAATGCAAGTTCCAGTATGAGGTCCTACTTTGTGAGAGAAGTGCAATTCATTCAGTTATAGAGCAGTTTGTTGGCGAGTTTGCCAAGGTGGTGTTCTCGAGGGTATAACTTGAGCTAGACCGTGGATAGTTATTCGAGGAAGTTTATGGAAAGAAACTGCCGCTTTCAGACCAGCCTCATGGCCTCTGTACTCGGATGCACAACTACACCTCCGTTCCTTATTCCACTTACCCCCGTGCTTGTTGTTCCCAAAGATGATGGGTTAGTTGAAGTCTTCAGAGTTTCGAGTTGGTACCACTGCAAGAAAGTACGTTGACATCAATGGGGAAGATAAGTACCGCGGGTCTCGCAGGAAGAATATAAGCGTTGTTTGTACTGTTCGGTGGATATTTAGGATGGGCTTGGTTGGACGCAATCGAACTCCACTTAAATTTTTTTATTTTTTATTGTTTTTATTTCTTGCTAGAGCAATCCCAATGAGTTACAGAACGCATTTTAGGCCAGGAGGAACATACAATTCATGGTTGGGAGAAAATAGTTATAATTTTACATAGGAATTTAGATATTAAAAATATAAATTTCACATACAATATACCTAGACGAAAAATAAAAGACAGGTTGAGTAGAACAAATAACAATAGAAAACAATTAACCCGTCTGCTTGGTTCAATGTATTCGCACCTCACAATCCGGAAGCCTGGATTTCGCGCGTAAATTCTGAAACCGTCATTTTGGATCGAGATTGTAAAATATCTATGCAAGATGGCATTCATATTAATATAAGAAGCATTATTTAGTTCATTTTCTGGTTAAAAGAAAAATACATATGATTGCATGAGAGGAAGCGGGATATTTCGCATTTAAAATGTAAGGTCGCTCGGGACGTTTTTGGTCTTATGAAAGTATATCACGATTACGTGTTTTGGGATGTATTTATTTCTAAACAAGCAGACGGGTTTTAAAGAAAAAAGAACAAAGTAATTCAAAAATGGATGATTACAACTAAATGGAAAATAAAAAAAGAGAAAAAGATACAAGACAATTGAACATGACAATAAAATTATATAGTTTCATCCTTAAACGTACATAAAAAATATTCATTTAAAGCATTACTATGAATTTCTTTATTTTACTGGATTCCCTTGTACATATCTGGAAGCGAATTATATAGTGAATAGGTAAGATGAGAGATTTTATCCAATATTTTGTAGTACCTGTTTGAGGTGTGCGGATTTTATTGCTATTTCGAGTATTGTGAGTGTGGATGTCTTAATTGTAAAGTGGCTTGATGTTAGTGTGAGTTGATTGTTGAGTAATTTGTAGGATGGTGCTTGTGATTTCATGTTTAGGAAGGACTGTGATTGGAAGAATACCAGAAACTGAATGGATGTTTCTGACATGGGTGTCCCATGGAAGTCCAAAAACATTTCTCTGTTAGTATTTTCAGGCATTTGAATAGATGATAGATGTTTAAAAGTCTTTAATTCTCCTTCAAGGTTCCCTAGTTTGATCCCCATTTGACCGACATTTCCTAATAGATCAGTAAATTTGGGGCCAAGCTTAGCAATTTGTTTCTTTGTGAATTTATTTGAAGTATCCATTATTATTTAACTAGCTTTTTCCAGCGGCTTCGCTCGCATGGCATTAGGGAATTTCCACTCAGCTTCCTCCACATTCCCTCTCCCCACTCCACTCCCCCCATCAACCTCCTTCCCCCCACCTCCTACCCCTCCCCACAACCTCCTCCATCCTTCCCTTTTCCCCTTCCTTCCCTCCCCCCTCTCCCTCCCCCTCTCCCTCCCCTAACCCCCTTCCCCCCACCATACTCCCCCTCCCCTTCCCCCTCCCCACTCCCCCCACTCACCTCTCACATTCCACACATTCATTCCCGATACATTCAGTTTTCAAACTGCTCGCATGCCACCTGTTATAATTTCTTATACAAAATTCATAATGCCAGAACTCAACGGTAGTTTTATACAAAAAAAACGAACAAAAAAAAGAATTATCGGGAGGAATGCAGATCCCGCCAATGTGGGGGATTTTAATAAAAATGCACTTTGTAGATGAGAAAAGTGTGGAAAAGTTGAATAAAAAAGAAATTAAGGTGCGCTCGGCAAAATTGAGGGAGATACAGCCGTTTAAAGTATGAATAAAATGTCACTTCCTGAACCGATACTACGCCATTGCCAATGTTTGGTTTATGCCGAAAACGATGTTTTTACCGCGTTTTAAGTGGATAAATTTAATCTGGAAGGTGAAAGAAAGCGCGGAAAGCAATAAAAAAAAATTGAATAAGTAATTAATTTGCAATTGCGTTAAGTAAAATTTCACTTTGCCAATCAACACTATTGACAGCCCACCCGCAATTTTTTAAATTGTCACTATAATGTTGGTATCCCTGACCTGATGCAAACAACAGTTAGACTGTAGCCGACTTCGTGAGATACATGAGGCGCGTAATTATGAAATTTATCTAGCGGACTTTTTTTCAACGATTTTTTTAAACTGTTTATCACCTTCCAAATTAAAGTAACCTAACCTAAGACTACGCTAAACATGGTTTGTGTAACATGGTTTGTGCCCCTTTATAACGCCTACTCGCGTCAACGCAAGAAAAACATCCCAGTTTTCAAATAGTTTAGCGGCTACGCTAGGTTTGTGTAACATGGTTTATGTAACATGGTTTGTGCCCGCCTACTCGCGCCAACGCAATAAAAACATCCCGCCAGGTTTGTGTAACATGGTTTGTGACCATTATTAATTCTGTTTTTCATAATTACGCGCCTTATTATATATCACACGAAGTTGGCTACAATCGTATCAACCTTCGTTTATAGCAAGTCTGAGATACCAACATAATAGTAACAAAATGGCGTAGTATAAGTTCACGAAGTGTCATTTTATTCATTCTTTAAACGGCTGTATCTCCCTCAATTTTGCCAAGCGCACCTTAATTTCTTTTTTATTCAACTTTTCCACACTTTTCTCATCTAGACGGTGCATTTTTATTAAAATCCCCCACATTGGCGGGATCTGCATTTCACCCGAATTATCCAATTTGGTTCAGTCGTTCGGGTTTGTGCGCATACATACATTTTGGTGATTCATTTTTATAGATAGTTATTAAGTACGAATTATTATTCTTCTTTTTATATTCTACCAAAAAATCCAGTACGGCAGTTTTATACTTAAAAAATGCGATACCTGTCTATCCAATTAAAACAATAATCGTTGTGTGACATTATGTCAAAATTTGAGAATGACATTTTGCAAAACAAAGATTCTTAAATAAAAATTCTACTTTAGAAAATATTTAAGCGAATTTATTTGAAGTACCTGCTTCCCTAATAATTTGAATCGATTAAAGAATTATAGATATCTTACTAATCGTGCCACCTATTGCAATTTTTTCACACAAATTTCGTAATGCCAGAGCTCTGAGCTATAGCCTAAATGATCATATTATTGTAAAGTTTCATTAAAATCCATTCTGTAAAGTAGGAATCAGTATTTTATACATATTTGAATTTTAACACCAAAGGGATGCCATTGTAACCTAATTAAAAAAAAAAAAACATCGTTTCCAAGGCGACAATTGGCGTTTGCAATAAATCGATTTTGTTAGCGACAGAAAACGTATGATAAATAATTTCAAAACGCCAGAGATTATTCATAACGCCAGAGCTTACCAATATATATAGCCTATAGATCTCGCAAATAATGTAGCTCTTTCTATTAGTGAAAGATTTTTAAAAATCTATTCATTAGTTTTTGCGTGAAAAAGTAACAAACATACATCATACAAACTTTCACCTTTATAATATTAGTAGGATTATTAAAGATAATATTTCCGAAACTCAATCCAAGATCTGAAACAGAAAAATCAGAAAATGATACGGTCACAACTGGGACTCTAACACAGGACCTTTCCTGGCCGCAACTCTACCAACTGTAGTAACGTTTCCCTATCCGATTCAGTCATTTTAACTGTATCATACTTTGACTAAGAGCTACCAACATTATCTTAATTTTCTTAACGCTTATTTTATTGGCTGCTATCTTTATACATTTTCGATTGAGTTTCGCAAATATTATATTCATTAATTAAATATTACAATTTGAGGTTTTTACTCATTAAGTTAAAAATAAAAATTATTATTATAATTTTTGAAATACATTTAAAATGTAGTTGTCTTGCCAGGAATTGTTGGACCAAGATTTCTTGATCCATTGTTTTAACTATTATTTTTTGACGGTGGCGCCTATTGGTAGGCAATAACCCGCCCACGACAGCTAATGGCTTTTTGTTGTTATTGTGATAATAAAGTTGAATAAAAAACACAGAATGACAGTAACACGGTTTTATTTACTTGATAGGCAAAGCTTAATGGAAAGTAGTTATAATACGCAGAAAATTTAACTTAAGTGTATCGAATTGATGTCCTTTATTTCTTTTTCTTTGTGTGCCGTATCAGGTACCCCCGACGTTGGTGATCACTCTTGAGAATGTCTCTCTGTCTTCCGCTGCCCGGAATAGCTCCTCCACACTTCTAATGCCGGTTCACTCTCGTATATTACGCAGCCAAGACATTTGTCTCCTACCAGGCCCTCGGCGACCCTCTATCGAAAATTACGTATAGAATAAAAGTTGTAGATAATTTTATGAGCTTTCACTTATTCTTAAAAAAAATCCTCTTAAATGCACCGTTTCTGAGATATAAGCGTAAATCCAAAAATTGGAACCTTCTCCCCCCCCCCCCCCGTCCCATCTTCATCTTTATGCTCACCTATGATGCTGTGTGGAGGGTTTTTTTAAGGAAAGGAAGGAGAGGAGAGTTCTGGGAAGGAAAAGGGTTTAAGGGGTGGGTAGGAATCTCGGGTTCAGTTTGTCCTGGTCATCCGCCTCCAAGACCTGGGCAAACCTCACTCCATGAACCCGGGCACCCCTGCTAAATCACCAAACGTAGCGAACCACTTGGAGTGACCTATGGCAGAGGTATTGGTTATCCAATAAAGGTTCCCGGGGCGGCGGTACCCATTCCCACCTCCCAAATTAAAAATTGAGTGGACTATAAACAAATATGATTAAAATGTGCACTTTACTTAGTTGAAAATTCAAAAATGGGTCGGGTCAAGATGTCGCGGGTTCAATTCCTCTTTCAATGCACAAGCAACATCTTCCGCTTATTATGATGCTGGTAGGAGATTTTCAAATTGTCAGGTTATTCGTAAAGCGGGAATACGAATTATGACTCTTTTCTTTTAAAAAAAAGTAGTACCCAATAAATAGATAAGCCTCACCCCATGAACCCGGGCACCTCTGTTATCCAATGAATGGTTGCCGGGCGGCAATGGTCGCCTTCCAAATTGATACCTCATTCCATAACCCGGGAACTCCTGCTAAGTCACCAAACATAGCAAACCACTTGGGTGACCTACGGCAGGGGTGTTGGTTATCCAAAAAATGTTTTCCGGGGCGGCGCGGCAGTGCCTATCCCGTCCCGTCTCCCAAATTGATAAGAGAAATTAAAGAGAAACAATGATAATAGTAGTTCCGTTATAATAAATAATATAGCTTTGTTTTGTGAACGGTCACCTCAAGTGTACATTACACTTTATAGGTAATCTAACCTAATACATTGAGAAAATAACAGATATTTTCATAAATATTATGTGTATTTTAAAATTGTGGCAGCCCTACACAATATTATCAACTTCTCTGGAAACGAAAATTTGAAATGATACTTGTCGAGAATTATTAGCCAAGTTCAAAACCAGACCTTTTGTAATAATAGCAGCGCGCTGCAGATACACCTCCTGTCGAATGCGTTAAAAGTCAATTTCACGACTCGTCCGAAATGGTTTTTTTTTGTGCGGAGAACGGGGCCTTAAGGACATGACTCATCAGGCTTATTAATCGATAGTCACTGCACGTTTTAGGGTATTATAGGATATGGATATATCTTAGGGTATTATTAGGATATGTCCTTTACATTGACTGTAAAATAAGGGTGCATGGTTTCTAGTCGGCGGGCTGCGTGCACGCTCAGGACCTGGTCCGATTGCTGTAAGTCATATATCCAAGGAGAGAGAATTCGGCAGTTCAAGGAAGTGCAAGGTTGGAAGTCAAAGGCGATTTTAGAGTTCAATCGGGAAGAAGCGGTTCAAGAAGATAGAGACGGTCAGAGTAGAATTTATTTATTTATTTATTTATTGTTGTTATACGCCCGTAGGGGCTTTTACAGAGATTATAAAATAATATTTAAGTTATCGAGGATTACACATACACAGACTTTATACCAAAAGTTATAAAAGCGAAAAAAAAAATAAGTAAAACCGTGAAATATTTTAAACAATGTAATATTTGACAATAACATAGAACAAAATATAATATTAAACATTACAATAACACATCAAATCATAAAATAGATTATACCCACGTTCCAGTAATTTGTAGGATTCCACAAAGTGTTGGTTTAAATTGCATTTTAGAATATAAAGGGAATCAGCGAATATATCTATAATACCACCAAATTTGTTGCCTAAATCATGCATCCTATTGGTAAGTGAGTGTGATTGATAGTTGGTTGTGTATGTGTCGCAAAAGAATGTTGTATTTTGTCTAGTATTCCTTGTCGGTACATGGAGTTTAATAGTAGCAATGATGGCAGGGCTGTCAATTAGGTTATTCATAACTCTGTATAATAAAATTAGGTCTGAAATGATTCTTCTGTCAGACAGCGTAATTAAATTAAGTCGATTCATCAAACTTAAATAATTAATGTTTTCTATTGGAATTTTGAGTTTGAAATTTAAGTAGCTAAGAAATTTGTGTTGAACACGTTCTATTTTGTTAATAGTGTACTTTATAGAAAGGGGACCAAATAGGTGAATTATATTCCACTTGACTTCTAACTAATGAAATGTAGAGTATTTTCATGCAATCCAAGGACTTAAAATCAGTTAGGGTTCTACAAAGGAAGCCAAGAATCTTTAAAGCCTTATTAGTTATATCATCTATATGTCCTGTGAATGTTAAGTTTGAATCGAATATAACTCCCAAGTCACGAATTTGTAATACTGGTGGTAATTTAACATTGTTTAAATTATATTAATGTAAGATATGAGAATGAGTTCTGGAAAATCGTATTACTTGACATTTCTCAATGTTCAAAAATAACACATTTTGTGCGCACCATTTAAAAAATTCATCTAAATTAGCTTGTAAAATTAGCCAATCATATATATTTCGTATTCTTTTAAACAATTTTAGATCATCTGCAAAAAGTAGGACTTGTACATCTTTAGAAGATAAAATGTAATAAGGTTATTTTTTGATACACTTATATATCTGTGGGTTAATGCTAGAAGTTCCTACGTCAGTTTAAATTATTAGATTTAGTTACCAGAAGGTTCTTTCAAACCTCCCTTATTTAAATGCTACGAATCCCTTTGTCAATATGACCTCCATGGTCAAGGGGCAAGGCTTTAGAGCAGAGAAACCTTTTGACCTCTCCAGCAAGACTCTCTGGGAACATCGCTTTGCACCGCAGTGGGGAGGATAGATTTATGCGTCCGTCACTCCTGGTCACACTAACCCCCAGATTCCAACCCATCCTTCAGACCTTTTACCCTCCCAGAACTTAATAAAATAAATCCCTCCACACAGCATTCCCAAATATCACAATGGCACTGAGAGGAATTATTTTCTCCCGTGTGGAGCTAATCTAAAAAAACTCATGTTGTAGAAGTTAAACACCCACATGATGTAAAAATTGCGAGTGGCAAATGTCGCCATTCAATTTATATAATGATCTACGACATGCGTTGCAATGCCACTTACATAAAGATAATGTTTCCATTCGTCCCCGTTCCCCTTCCAACTCCTATTCCCCTCCCGCGTTCGCTGGCATGCAGTGGCGTAGTGAGGGGAGGGCGTGGGAGGCGGACCGCCCCGGGTGCCACCCGAGGGGGGTTGACACTCGAACGTGGAGAAGAAGGTTACGAAAGTGCAAAATTGCCACAAAAAATATTTTACGCTTGAACACTGACTGTTATTTAGCTCTATTGCTCGTTTGGTCTGGGATTCCCGAAAAAATGTTTTATTTATATATTTTCGTTCCTAGCTCGAAGTATTGCTCGGTCGGGGATTTCCCTAAATATTGCTTGTGTCTTTCTATTTTCGTAATATTATTGTTATCATAAACGAAAACTCGTGAAGTGAACTATCTATTGACTGACGTGAATTATTGAAAAAGTTGTTATTCTGTTATCGTTTTTATCAGTGCTGAAAGAAAATTAAATAAAAAACAAAGTGGATTTGATAGTTCACTTTTATAATAGACGCAAAACTTGAAGAAAATGGAATCGATCGATAACTGATTGAAGAAAAATGGTCAATCATCTGTATGTTTTTTCTGTATTATATTGATTTGTGTACATGAAAATTACTTAAGGAATAATAAGTAATTTGGAGTTTTAATTTTGAGGATTGCGAAATTTTTGTTTACATATTTGACTAGCAAGTAATGTTTTTATTTTTAAGGAGGTCGAAATTTGCGTTTTGAATTTCTTAAAGTAAACTTTAATGGGGTGGGGGGGGAGGTGACCACACGTTTTCCGCCCCAAGTGCCACCCATGCTAGCTACGCCACTGCTGGCGTGCCAACTATTGCAATTTTTTACACAAAATTTCAAAATGCCACAGCTCACTAATATGTATAGAAACCTTCGCAAGCGTGCTCACAACAACTCACCAAAGATTCATCGCGATCGGATGAATGGTATTTGAAATAATTTCATTTCGCCAGAAGCCACTATTATATACATATTATAGAAACCATCGCAGGCATGCGCACATCAAATTCCCAAAGTTTCATTGCAATCGTTCGGTACTTTAAATAAGTTATGATGTCGACGTCGGCTGTAGTGGTCTGGTACATACGAGTAGGTATATTATACGAGTATATAGAAACCATCGCGGACATGTGCGCATCAAATCCTTATGCTACGTCCAGGCTGAAGCCAAGGTTGGCCGATCGTGTGGTCGCTGCGGCCAACCCTCCAACCCCGAATTCCGTACTTCAAAATGGCGGACATGAAACAGCTGTAGCTACGCTGTATCTTTTTCAGTTGCATACAATTATTACGTACGTATAATCATATACTTATATACACCACATGTTTTGAAACAATTGTTATACCACTCTCCGTAATAATATAGTCATTTTAATAGTACGCGGCACGGTGTGGACAGCTGCGGCAGGCTGGTTGGTGTGAGTTGGCCGTCGCCTTCGAGGCGATCCCGGGCCAACGCGAATTCCAACCTTCCAACTCGAACTTCCAACGCACGAA
This sequence comes from Limnephilus rhombicus, assembly GCA_929108145.2. Lineage (NCBI taxonomy): Eukaryota > Metazoa > Arthropoda > Insecta > Trichoptera > Limnephilidae > Limnephilus > Limnephilus rhombicus. The sequence continues at coordinate 19,597,922 of OV815290.1, read as the reverse complement.
CACCCCTCCACACGATCGTCCAAACGTTTGAAGTTGGAACGTTGGCCGCAGTGTGGGCTTACCATTAAAGTTTAGCAACACATAAGGATCAAACAAACAAGCAAGCAAACACACTTTAATTTTTTTATGCACATATATAGAATAAGAAGAAGATAAGTATTGTTAAATTCAGTAAATTTAAATAATTCCCATTTCATTAAAATAAAAATCTATAAAACGAATAAAAAATATGACAATCTTCAATTACACAGCTGTCCAAAACGTTGGTTGCGGTAGCGCAACATGGCATAATTCCCCAAAAATAAATCACGATAATCTGAAATGAAAAATGAAAATCTAAAATCAAGCTGTGAGACATCAAAGTAAACATTGAACTGCTCGCTCCTTGGAGTTTATCTATTGAGACAGATAAGATTAAGCAGGTAGATGCTATTGATAACAATAATTGATAAGCTAGTAACAGACTACTGATACTGTAAATACCTGAACACTTTACTTATTATCAAGTCCATCCTTGTTAAAACACCTCACACCTTGTGTCTTTCTAATATTTTCTTTAGCTTAGAGAAAATTTAATGTCTTCTTCAGTATTTAGTGTAGAAATTAGTTACTTGTGTCAAGCTGTGAGTTATCTTATTGTGTGCAAAAGTAATTTCTACTAGTGACAGTTCCTTGGATGTCTGTATTCAGTGTTGACTTGTAATAATATTAAAGTATACAAAATAATAATAAATGAAAGTGATTTGACTTTGCTCCGTATTAATAAAGAATCATCAACGTCTTCCGGTAAGTCCTTTTTAAACTAACTGATGCAATGGATTGTATTTATATGTATGTAAATATGTTATCTTTTCTCATTCGGCGACACCTTTATCTTTAGTCAGGGCCGGCCCAGAGACAAACTTCGCCTGGACAAACTCTCATTTTGGCGTTCCTTTACAAAACCAATAGACGTCCTTCTAATCAATACTATTTGGAGTTTTACTTATCTTTAATTTTATTTTTTAGCCAAAACTTTTTTAAGCACTATTGTGATTTGAAACTCGATGAAATAGCGAATCTAAAAAGAGACAAACACATACATTTATACCGTATGGATGTATATTTATAGATTCTTTAGGATTGCGCCTGCGAGAGAATGAATAGTATAATCTTTGACGGCCGGCGTATTCCCGTGGTAAGGCTCTTGACTCACATTCCGAATTTCTTTTGATTAATTTTTGTCATTTCGCAAATATAATACATAGTATATTTGCGGCACGTTCCAGAGTGAAAGATACTCTCAGTATCACCCTGGTGTAAGATCACCATTCAGAATTGAAACGTTGCTTGAAATGAAATTAGCCATGTTTGGTGACCAGATCTGAATAGCCAGGTACTTCCCCATCTTCTTCTTCCCTATCTCATTCCCGTCCCTACTACCTTCAGCCTCACAACATACCCCAATTGGGGATGCCACAGTCTCACTGGCTCCTGACGGGGGCAGCTGAGACTCTTGTGAGGTATCACTTTAAAAAAAATCGGTCTCCTCTTTGTGCGGTGCTTCCGAGCCTTCACACTCTTGTCTACTATAGTTTTCTGAAGGTTTCACTTCTACCGCGTGTGAATAGCACACCCTATTTACATTAGCTCCACACATAAGTTATCTTAGGGGGTGTTGTATGGAGGGTATTTTACGTAAAGGAAGTATAGGGAAGAAAAATGGTACGAAGGGTGAGTAGGAATCCGGGGGTTAGCTGTAAGAATCCATCCCTCCAACCGCGGTGCAAGGCGATGGGTCAAGAGAGTCTGCATAGAGACTCAACGAGTCTCTCTCCATCCGAATCTCCACACAGTAGGTGGGCAGATGCATCTGCCGCCAAGACCCGAACAAAACTTCACCCCATCATTTGTATATTTGTGTAGCAACGTTTAATGAAAATGAATCTCAAGGGCGATGTGTTAGGTGTTATCAGCACAGCGGACAGCTCTAATAGCGTCCCTCTAGGCCCGGTCCTGTCCTGTCTGGATACTACTTTGTGGACACGTATTTATATTATTATTGTTTTATTTATTTATTTGGATATTTTGTTAGAAGTTTAAAGGTAATATCTTAGTGAGACAGTCATCGAATAATAATTTAAAATCATATTTTATACAGATAAACACGCGGTGGTAGAATTCACAAGAATCAATAATAATTAATCATGGCGTCAGTTTCTGATGTCTGCGTCAGTTTCTGATGTCTGCGTCAGTTTCTGATGTCTGCGTCAGTTTCTGATGTCTGCGTCAGTTTCTGATGTCTGCGTCAGTTTCTGATGTCTGCGTCAGTTTCTGATGTCTGCGTCAGTTTCTGATGTCTGCGTCAGTTTCTGATATCTGCGTCAGTTTCTGATACCTGCGTCAATCTGACAACAACAAAAATCACTGTTTTCATGCTTGCATCAGTTTTGAGCCATACAACGCCATTATTCGCTTTTGGAAACAACTCATATAAGTCTCGTAGAAATCGTTGTGTCTTCCTCCCAATCATAGTGAGATTTGTGATCTTAACCGTTTGAAAGATAAAAAACACCACGAATCATATTTAATTCTAAAAGATAACCACAAAAAAACTTAATGTACCTACACCTTTATGAAACCAAGGTTTCCGACCACAATTTGTAAAATTAATAAAACTCGCCTCTTTTTCCTCTCCTGTGTACCCTTCACCTCACGGTTTCCCACTCCGCCTTCTCCGCCTACCTTCTCTCCACTCCCCACTCCCCTCTCCCGCTTCTTCCGTCCCGCGAATTCCCGCTTTTCAATCCCACGTTACCCTCCCGCGTTCCATATATTCAGTCCTGATACATTCAATTTTCAAACAGCTCGCCTACCACTATTGCACTTTTTTAATACAAATTTTATAAGGCCAGATCTAACTATTTATATATAGAAATCATCGCGGGCATGCACACATTGCACACATCAAATCCCCAAACTTTCATCGCAATATTATAACTTACCTAATAACGAAACTAGCTGAAGCATCCAGCGTTGTCCGGACTTGGTTCTGCTTTAAGGGCCCGCAACCCGGATTTGTACCGATTTATTACATATTTCCCTTAAACACGGCTAGTTTTAAAGCTCCTAAAAATATATGTTTTTCTTGAAGATAATATCTAGACTTTGCTCGCGCCGAAACGCAGATTATATAAAATTCCCTCGATAGAAAAAAATCGCAAAGTATGCACCAAAAATTATTATTAACACGTTTGTTTCAGTTATTTTACAAGTTATATGTATGAAAAAAATTCACAGTGTTTCTTTAAATGCTGTTTAAGATAATGCCTGCTAGATTTTTGCTGTATTTTAAACGAGTCGTGTTTTATTAAACATTTTCGCAATTTTAGCATCGATTTTGTCGCTGTAAATATTAGCGCTCTGCTCTAACATTCGTAATTTCGTATCTCTCCATCTTCTTCTTTTCGGGCCCGGTTGCAGAGCCTTAAGGGATGGGAAAGGGTGGTTTGTCGAAATCTCATAAAAATAATAATAAAACAAATATTTTTATTAAATTTCTTACACATTACAAACTAAAATTTGGTGCATAAAATTAATTACATACGTACCTATATTTACAAAAAAAGATATTTTAAAATAATAAAAATCTCAGGCAACGGTGACATGAAGATTGTATCAAAGAGAAGCCAGTGAGTTTTGAAGGTAAAATGTGTAAATTTCATCTCTCACGGAATAAAACTGATATTTATAAAAACAAAACCACCAAAGCCTAGGCGAAGTTCTACGGGTTGCACGGGATTTATACACAGTTTTTCAAAATCAGATGTAGACAGAAATTTTCCTTTAATTTAACGCCAAATATGCAAAAAAATTATTGTGGTGTTCTGTTATTTTTGTGAACACACTAACAGACTCTCCAAATAATAAATAGAATCTGGTTCGTTAACTGCGTTTATTTATACTTCGCGTATACAAATGGGACTGCGGTAGTCAACCTAACTAGGAGCTAGCTAAAATGGTTTTGGCCAGTGATAATTGAAACACCGCCTCTTAACCCCCTGATCCCCCTGCCGGAGAGCTTAAGCACTACGGCTTGCCATCTAGCGGATTCTACCGAAAGCTGATGTCACCGCCATCTGTCTCTACAAGGCGGAAGCTTTTACGATACACCACTTTATCAATCTCGAAATAAAGCTGTAGATTTGTTAAAAAACGAAGCCACCCTGGGACACTCTTTTATACACATAATATTGGACCATTGGACCATCAAACTTTATTAAGGGCAATGGAGAAATGTGGTATTAGAGGTTCTTTAAATAATTTTTTTTTAAATTATCTCCTAAATAGAGATATTAAAGTTAAAATTGACGGAATTATAAGTGATCGAATGTTAGTAAACACTGGAGTAGCAACAAGGTCGATATCGGGACATACATGTTATATTATGCAAGTAAACAGTTAACTAAATATAATAAAACTTTGTAAATGTTACATATTTGCAGACGATACTTGCATTATATATGCTGACAAAAATCCAAAAAAATGAGGAATTTTTACAATCAGAACTAAATAACGTAATTAAATAGTTCCACGACAATGGCATTGTTATTAACGCAAAAAACAAATATATGCTAGGAAATATAAATAGATAGGAAATATATTCCCTTTAAATTTGAATCCTATAATGTCAATTAGAATGCAATCATCGATTGTCATTTGTTTTGTTATTCTATTATTTGATTGTTAGAAAAAACCATTCAAAGTGATATTAATAAACATAAATGTCGTTTCTTAGTTAGAAAAAACTTTGCAACACAAGTGTTTTATTTAGAAATTAATAAAAAGGAATTAAACCTATCAACATATTATAAAACGACATTTCGTTTTAAACCAAAAATGGAGAAAATTCAATTCGAATTTACGCTATTACCTGGATGCGATGGCAGATCAAATATTATTAGCATTACAAAAATAGTCACAAGTGATGGAAAAGTGTTTACAATACCAGAAATGCTACGATCCGCCAGCTATCACGAGGAGATAATGAAAACTAGTGCTTTTGGAAAAATAAAAAATAGTTTGAAAAAAAGATACCAGGTTAGAAGAGTCTGGTTAACCATGACAGAAGAACTAAAAAAAACATATGTAGACGAAGATGGAAACCTACAGTTTGGAGACCAATACCTCGAAGAATTGGACGAAAAAAGTTTACAAGTACATCAAAAAGAAGATGCATTAGGAAAATTAATTGAAAAGTTAATGGAAGATAAGCAACAGAGCTTAAAAAACATTGCTGAGAAGTTTGTTATAGAAAAATTCTGCACTAAAAATACAAATGCAAGCCAGTGGATGGAAGTGTTTGAAAAAGAATGTTTGCGGTTTGATGTGACCATGGATGGAAAAAAAATAGAAATACTCAGATTGTTCATGGATAAATCTTGTATAGACTGGTACAGTTCCATGATTATAAAACTAACAATGAACTCAGAGTGGTCAACATGGAAAAACAAATTCTGTGAATCATTTGCAAACAAAGGATGGAACCCTGTCACATACGCACTATCATTTAGATACAAAGATGGTTCTCTGTTGGATTATGCTATGAGAAAAGAAAAACTTCTATTGGATGTGAGAAGATCAATTGACACCGGTACTTTGATAGATCTTGTTGCTTCCGGACTACCAGAATTCATACTTAACAAGATCGATAGAGAAGGATTACAAGATACTGTAGATTTGTTTAATGAAGTAAACAAGTATGAACATATGGTCAACAAAAAAAGATTTATGAATAAGAAAACATTTGGAAATGCAGAACATAATAAAAATGGGGGTAAAAATCCATGTAAAATTTGTGAAAAATTGAATAAGGGCATTCGTTACCACCCTGAAGCTACATGCTGGTTCAAAACAAAAGAGGATGAAAAATTTAAGAGAAATGCCATTAAACATGTAAACAATTCAGTGATAGAAACTGAATTAAATGAAAATGATCAAAAAAACTAATAGTAACACCATTAATAAAAGTCAAACTATTACTAAATGATAAATTAAAAATATACGGAATTTATGATTCAGGTTCAAATGTTTCTCTAATTAATTCTAAATTATTGAAACTAAAAGGAAAAGGAAACAATTTGAATGAAGCAAATTTAGTAACGATTAATGGTGTTAAAAAGACGAGTGGTTTGACAACGTTAAACATAAAAATTTTTGAATTGGAGAATAAAGTTGATGTGTACATTATTGATGAACACAATTTCAAGTATGATTTTTTGATTGGATTAGACATGATAAAAGACTTCAAACTTATCCAAAGTGAAGACTTACAAATATCACAGAAACTCTGCCTAAATAATACAAATAAAAAAGAAAAATATTCTACAGATATGAAAACGAATACTAAATTTAATCATATAGAAAAACACAGAATTAATTTTAACGAACATGTTAAAGAAGAAGATTTTAAAATAACAATGAATCATTTAAATAATGATCAAAAAACAGAAATAAATGAACTAATAGACAAATACACATCAGTGTTCGCGAAGAGTAAATATGATGTTGGCACTGTCAATGGATATGAAGCGAAGATAGACTTATTAGTGGATAAATATTGTAGTAAGAGGCCTTACAGATGCAGTGTAGAAGATAAAAAGGAAATAGAAGAGCAAATAGCAAAATTATTAGACAATAAACTGATAGAAGAGTCGTACAGTCCATTTGCTGCACCGGTCACTCTAGCATTTAAAAAAGAAGAAAACAAAAGATCCAGATTATGCATAGACTTCAGAGACTTAAATAAAATAGTAATACCTCAAGCTCAACCATTTCCATTGATTGAAGACCTAATGACAAAGACCAGAAATTGCAAATTTTTTTCAACGCTGGATATAAACTCAGCCTTTTGGTCTATTCCATTGCGGATTGAAGACAAAAAAAAAACAGGATTTGTAACACAGGAGGGACATTATCAATGGACCTGCCTGCCTTTTGGATTGAAGACTTCTCCGGCAATTTTTCAGAGGATATTAAGCAATATATTGAGAAAATATAAACTAAACGAATTTGCTGTCAATTACATAGATGACATTCTTATTTTTTCAAAAACTTTTGCTGAACACATTGATCATCTGACAAAGCTGCTGAATGCAATCAAAACAGAAGGTTTTAGATTAAAATTTACAAAATGCACATTTGCATCAGATATGGTAAAATATCTGGGTCATATAATTCAGAATAATTCAGTCAAGCCAGTAAAGGATAATTTGATTTCAATAAAGAATTTTCCTATTCCAAAAACACAAAAGAATGTGCGACAATTTCTAGGAAAAATCAACTTTTATCATGAGTACATTCCGAAGAGTGCAATAATACTAGATCCTTTGCATAATTTATTAAGGAAAAATCAAAAGTTTATTTGGACTGATAAATGCCAAAATGCTTTTGAAACGATGAAAAACCTAATATGCTCACAACCGATCTTGGAAATTTTTGATCAAGATTTACCAATTAATATATATACAGATGCTTCTCTAGAGGGTGTTGGAGCTATTTTAAAACAGACACAATCTGATGGAAAAGAAAAACCTGTTGCTTACTTTTCGAAAAAATTAAACAGCGCACAGAAAAAGAAAAAAGCAATTTACTTAGAATGCTTAGCTATAAAAGAGGCAGTGAGATACTGGCAATACTGGTTGATAGGAAAACCATTTACAGTTTATTCAGATCACAAACCGCTGGAAAATATGAATATCAAATCTAGAACCGATGAAGAGCTTGGTGACTTAACAAATTACTTATCCCAATATGATTTTCAAATTAAATATTCTCCAGGAAAGTACAATATTGAAGCTGATTGTCTAAGCAGAAACCCAGTCTTAGAACCAGATGAGAACCAAGATGAGCAATTAAAAGTTGTCAACTTAATAAAATTAGAAGATATCTTAAAAGATCAGGTCAAAAATGAGAAGATACAGTGCAGAAAAGATAAATTGATATCGAAGAATAATGTTTATTACAAGAAAGTAAAAAAAAGAAAAAATAATTCTATCAGAAAAATTCAGCATAGATTTTATCAAAAATGTTCACACAGACCTAGGTCACATAGGAATTAATCAAATGCAAAAAATGATAAGCTCATGGTACACATCAGAAAACATGACAAACAATATAAAGAGAACTTGCGAAAGTTGTGCAGTATGTTTAAAGAACAAATCAAGAGGTCAAAATAAATATGGATTGATGTCCTACTTGGGTCCCGCAACAAAACCTTTTGAAATATGTTCTATTGATACGATAGGTGGTTTTGGGGGTTCACGGTCAACAAAGAGATACTTGCACCTGCTATCAGATCATTTCACGAGGTTTGCATATATTTTGACGTCAAAAACTCAAAATACCAACGATTTCATCAAACTCTTAAACTCCACAGAAACTAATGACATTGGCATGATACTATCAGACCAATATCCGGGTCTTAATTCTAGAGAATTCAAAAAATTTTTGGATGAAAAAAATATTCCAATCATTTTTACTGCAGTAAACTCGCCTTTCTCAAATGGATTAAATGAAAGATTAAATCAAACGCTAGTCAATAAAATTAGATGCAAAATCAACGAAAATGACTTAAAAGTGGCTTGGACAACTATAGCCCGTAATTGTGTAAAAAACTATAATGAAACGGAGCACACTGTCACTGGTTATGCGCCTCAGTACCTACTTAACGGCACAGATGTTACGATTTTGCCAAATGAGTTAAAACTTAAGAAGACTGACATCGATTTGATTCAAGACAGAAAAAAAGCTCTGGAAAATACTATAAAGTCACATAATTACAACAAGATGATTTACGATAAAACCAGGAGACATATTAACTTCAAAGTTGGTGATACTGTTTTTGTGGAGAATGGAAACAAACTTAACAGGAAGAAGCTCGACGAATTGAGAATCGGACCCTACAAAATAATAGAAAAATTATCAAACTCAATTTACAAGATAAATACTGGTCGAAAAAAATTAGAATCAAATTTTTTCCACATCTCGAAATTAATTCCAGCACCTGCATTGATGAACCATGAAGAGGATATCGAAGATGAATGAAAATTTTTGCAATAATTTTCTTTCCCGCGGGGGGGGGGGGGAGATGTAAAGGAAATATATTCCCTTTAAATTTGAATCCTATAATGTCAATTAGAATGCAATCATCGATTGTCATTTGTTTTGTTATTCTATTATTTGATTGTTAGAAAAAACCATTCAAAGTGATATTAATAAACATAAATGTCGTTTCTTAGTTAGAAAAAACTTTGCAACACAAGTGTTTTATTTAGAAATTAATAAAAAGGAATTAAACCTATCAACATATTATATACTCACCACATGCAAGTTTTCAGGATAAGAAATTGCATATAAAAAGTCATTCATATGATTTATTTATTTATTTATATCTATATATTACAGTTTACACCTTATTGTTAACATTCTTACATATGTAACATATGTTGAAAACATTTTTACATATTAATATTACATTTCATTATGTTGTGTGTTAGGTAGGTTTGAGAAGGTGAAACTGTTGGTTGGTAATATTGTATGTTTCGTGAACACCTCACTAGGAGAACCTGTGCTGAGGTGTTTAAGTGTTTATGATTATGTGTGACAGGTACAGGTATTTATGTGTTGTAGTAGAAAGTTAGTTTTTTTTTTACATTTTAATGGTAATTGTACATTGATTACTTAGAAGAAAAAAAATATATATAAGGTATATATGTATATTATATGTACATATGAATAGTTGGTAAATTCTTGATAGACATGTTTATTTATTTTACACTTGTTATAGTTTGGTTATGTTTGGTTAGGGATTAAAGTATTTTGAATAAAGTGAATATCTTGATTTTTGATCCAGGCATATGATATGTTTTTTGTGGATGTTTGTAGATGTATTTGCAATTAGTTGTTGTTTCAGAGTAATGGGCATATAATTAAAAAGTTTGGTTGCATAATACTGAAAATGTCTTTGTCCGTGTGTGGTGTGTGTTATTGGTATGTTCAGGGTTATATTTGTTAATGACCTGGTTTTTATTATTATTTTGGGTTGAATTGGAATATGGAGTTTGTTTTGGAGGAAGTATAGCAGAGCAGATTTGGCATAAAGTTGTTTTATTGACATGACTTCTAATGTTTTTTATATTTCGGTTGAATATGTGTAGAAAGGCACTTGCAGAGTTAGTTTAATTATCGCCTTTTGTATCTTTTGAATTGGGTCAATTGCTACATTTGTAGCACTTCCCCAAGCCAGTATTCCATATGTCGCAATGGATTGAAAAAGTGCAAAATATATGGATCTGAGTATTGTTAGTGGGAAAATGTTTTTAATGGATTTTATTAGGTGCATGACTCCTTTTAGTTTATTTGTGATGAAAGTTATGTGTTCAGTCCAGCGTAAGTGTGTATCAATAATAACCCCTAGGTATTTTGTTTGTGTGACCCTTTCTATATGCTCGCATTGACAATTGGAAGAAGTTTGTTCACAGTCATGCAGAAGCAGGTCTATGTTTGATGGAGGTTGACCTCTTTGTGTAATACTATGTGTGATGTATTTTGTTTTGATAGTATTGACGGTAAGCGTATTACTGTTTAGCCATTTTTTGACAACTGATAAACTTTTTTCGGCATTTACGAATACATCTTTCCATGTGGCAGCTTGACAAAGAAGAACTGTATCGTCAGCGAAGGTCACGATTTTACCTTCAGTTTCAATGTCACATAGTTCATTTATGTAGATGAGGAATAATAAAGGGCCAAGTACACTCCCTTGTGGGACTCCGTACGTAATTAAGAGTGGTTCACTAATCTTGTTATCAATATTAACTTGTTGAGTTCGGTCAGACCTGAAGCTTTTAATTAAGTCGAATTCTACTCCGTTAATACCAATGCTTTTTAACTTCTTGAAAAGTTTTTCGTGTTTCGATTGTTTGCACACAAAGAATCTCTGCAGTGTAAATGCCTAAATATAGAAAAACAATACAATAAAATTATTACAATAGATGTCAATTTTAACTGGTCAAATCATATTGAAAATGTATGTAATAGATTACGATCCATATTACGGAAATTTACCACCTAAAAAAACTTTGTTAATAAAAATATATTACACTGTATATATATACAACGCATCATCAATTATAAGATACGGAGTAAATAGTTAAGGATTAGCATACAAAACGTACTTAAATAAAATAGAACAATTAAAAATTCATTTTTCTAAAATTGATATCGGGCCAAAAATGTTCAGTTATGTTAAGGCGATTATAAAAAAATGTTCTCCTATCTATATAATGTGCTCTCTATACGTAGTTTGGTAGATTACCTATTAACGCTAGATGAACTCTGTAACACAGAATTTAAAAAAAACCTGTAAACCACAACTACCCTACTAGAGAAGCAAAAATCTTTATTATTAATATATCTCGAAATGTATACGGTGATAGAACGAAAAAGCATAAATTTCCGGAAATATTTAAGATGAAGCCATAGTAAATAATGCAAAATCATACAAAATCATATGTTTTTGTTTTGAAAATTTAATCTCTTAGAAGTATTGTAGATGCTTCAATTAAATACTGCGTGTAGAACATACTTTGGCCCTTAAAAATATCGGTCATTTTTTTATAAGTCTTTTAATAAGCCTATAAAAAAATAAAGTATGAGGTCTAAAAAACCCACTTTCAAGTCCAAACTCTCCTATTTATAAACCCCTTTTCGGTTATGTTTTTATTGTCCAATGTGGCAAATTCAGTTTATTTTATAATGATCGCAAAAAAAGTTGATATTTACACCAAATCTTCCCAAAATAAAATAAAATATGCATTTTCGTGTTGTTATTTTACAATACGGCCTCTAGTCGACGAATTCGGTTTTTCAAAGTGAACCCTATGGCGTCCACCGAAGAACTACTGTTCACGCCACAGTCGCCAAACCTCAGTCACGCCCCGAACTGAGCGGGAGATGGACGCGTCACTCCGCGTCGCTTGATTTCGTGAAATCAATTTTAAATTTCCGTTTTATTACAATAAACAATGCGTAAAACAGGAATTAATATTTTTTACAGGCCTTTACAAAATCAACCTGTAAAACAAAACTCTCAAATACCTTTTCCAACCTTTCCAAAAGCTTTTTCTCAAGTATGTTTAAACTCCTCCCATAAAGGGCGTGAATTCCGATTTCGATTTTTTCCTGAACTAGTGGATCGCCTTAATGCTTTACCTGAAATTATTAAAATTAAGACATCTTATTCAAAAATCAAAATGGCAGGATATTTTGAGAAGTTCACAAATCGACACCAGTTGATGCTAGTGTAAATGTAGACCTAAATATATAAATGTAGATTGGATCAGTAGGTAAAGCTTTAAATCTTTTTGGGGGTTATTATAGATTCCGCAAATAAATTATGGTTTTTCCTTTCTGTTATACATATGCAGCCTTACTCATCATGAAACCGTACCACGGCTCTGTAGCGTCGCGGTAGCTACACAGTGGAGTAAGCCTACACTGCTCAGGGTAAAAATCTTTACTCATCATCATAATGTTTCTCGACAGCTGTTATGATTTTTTTACGGTAGCAACACTGCTCCAAAGCTGAAAAACGCGGTCAATTTAGCATTTCGCGGCGTGTTGCCAACTTCACGTTTATTCATGCGTCAACATCAGTAAACACAACATATTATTCGAGGTGCTTCAGCGAGATTGATCTGTGTTTGTTTACCGTTCTAACGCAATTATAAACACTATCTCACCTCGCTTCTACCCCAGTATCGTATGGCACAAAGAACTTGGAGATCGGTAGATACTTTGCCACCCCGTTTATTATTCACATCCAAATACGGCCGTACAAAATCAATCAAACGTCTCATGTTGACTTTGGTAAATCTATATTTAGACCTAAAATCTCCTTCCGTAAATGCCGCAAATGGATCGTATCTTTTTTTAACCTTTTCGAAATAATAGAGTTTCGAGTACCTGGCTACACGGTCATTATTTGCCAAAACTCCGTTCAAAACGTCAAGATTCTCATAAAAGTTCGCCATTTCGTCAGTTACAATGCACGGGGTACTGAGTTAACTACATCTCCCGTACAGCGACGCGGGAAGAACACGCGCATGCGCGCGATTAACCCACCATGTTGAGTAACAATTTCACCTAACCCAGTCTTGCTCCGAGGTTGTATCTTATTTTGCGATGATGAGTAAGACTGATGAATTATAATTCCCATATTGGAAGCTGTAATGCGCAGAGATCTTTCTTTAAACCATGTGGAGCTATTACACTGAGCTCTTGTTTTCTTCTCCATCGCCATGAGAATTTCTTTTGTTCCCTAAAAATAAAATAAAAACTACACTTAGTATTATGAGTAAATAAAATAAAATATTTACTTGAATGCGATTCCAGATAAATTGATGTGCTAGTGGCTAGTGGCCTGAACAAATAATCATGGTCATTTATGAGACCCGGAAGAGATGCAACTGGAAATGATCCTGTTCGGGCATATTTGTACCTACACCCATGTATTCCTCCCGTCGTACCTACCTTTTTTTTTTTACAGTGAATACCGCACAAGAATCTCAACTGCTCCCGTCTGGAGCCAGTGAGACTATGGCACCCCCAATTGGGGTATGTTGTGAGGCTGAAGGTAGTGGGGAGGGGAAGGAGGTGGGGAAGAGGAAGGTTGGGAAGTACCTGGCTATTCAGATCTGGTCACCAAACACGGCTAAAGCCATTTTTAAGCAACGTTTCAATTCCGAATGGTGGTCTTACACCAGGGCGATACTGATAGCATCTTCCACTCTGGAACATGCCGCAAATATACTATATATTATTTTTAATGAGTTAATTGTGAAATAACACAAATTAATCAAATAAAATTTATTTGCGCATGCCGGGTTCGAACCCGCGACCTCCGGATTGTGAGTCAAGAGTTTTACCCACTGGACTACGGAGGTCGTCAGATTATTACCTATCATTATATATCCATCCTTCCATTGTCACCGGTTAAAGATTGATTCTAACCGCGAACAGCAGTGCAATTTCAATAACGGCCGGCGTAGTGCAGCGGAAAGGCGCTTGACTAGCATTCCGAAGATCGCGGGATCGAATCCCGGCGTGGCAAATAAATTTTATTTGATTAATTTGTGTATTTCACAATTTATTCATTTAAAAATAATATATAATATATTTGCGGCACGTTCCAGAGTGGAAGATACTCTCAGTATCGCCCTGGTGTAAGATCACCATTCAGAATTGAAACGTTGCCTGAAGTGGCTTTCGCCGTGTTTGGTGACCAGATCTGAATAGCCAGGTACTTCCCCACCTTCCTCTTCCCTATCTCCTTCCCTCCCCACTACCTTCAGCCTCACAACATACCCCAATTGGGGATGCCATAGTCTCCCTGGCTCCAAACGGGAGCAGTTGGGACTCTTGTGCGGTATTCATGTAAAAAAAAAAAAATTCAACCCCCGCGCGGTACTGACAGCCAAGTACCTTGGTCTCGTCGGCTTAAATTCGAAACCCGGATCCGCGCAAGCTACGTGTTTTCAACCGTGGAGTTTTCTTTAGTGCATGAGTGTGGGACCTCGGGGCATCACCAGCAAGGTAGGATCATCTTGTATTCGGTTGACATCCCATTTTTTCCTCTTCATCCTTTTAGTTCCAATAGTGGTAGGTAGAGATTTCAGACTCCGCGGAAGAAATAACAACTTCCAATAGCTATCGAAACAGATCCGCTTAGAGCTAATGTTGGGTTCTTTGTGCTGTTGTAGTTTATCACTGCATTTCGTATGCATGGACACTGGAGGTCTAGATTCGTTCAAAATAAATAAATGTAGCTTCGTTTAACAAAAAAAATTAGAATCTTGCGAGAGCCTTGAAGGAGTAACCATCAGTTACTTATACCAAGGCGGGTAAGAGGTGGATTACCTCCACTGCATTTCGTATATTGTCATTGAATGATGGACTGTTTCAATATTTCATTGGTCTTCTTGGGTCATAACACATTTGCTTTTTATTTACATTGTACACTGATACTGAAAGATTAAGCTGTTCAGCTTTTTTTGGTGATATTTCCATTTTTATTTTTTTAGGCATGTGCCAAATTTGTTTCTGGTCTGTGTATGTATGTATTTATTAAGTGCCAAGTTCCATGCTCTCTAAAGTTTAATATTGTATAACATACAGTTGCAACATGTTTACATACCGATCTGGTGCATTTGCCAGCGATGCATTCACAGCTTCCTTCAATAATATTTCCTACTAGTGTAATAGCTAAACAAAATATGTCAAACTCTTTGTCATTTTACTATTAACTTGTGCTCGAAAGAAACAATTTTCTTCATTAATAGACACAACTAAAGCTACCAAAAAATATTCCTTCAACATATCGTATCCTTTCCTGTGAACAACTGCATACATTGTCATTCCTTCCTGCCCTTTGTAAACTTGAAGAAAGTATTGGTTTATATGAACTATATCTATTTGTGGCAATACAGGCTAATCCTGTGTGCTGTAAAATGATTCATCTAGGGGCCAACATATATCCACTATCTCATAAAGTTATTATTCCGGTCATAGGCAGCCAATCTGGAATTAATAATTATCATTATTGGGTACGTTATAAACAAGTAACGTTAGCTAAAGTACCTATAACTATTACAAATACGACACAATTAATGTGTTTAAGGGAAGTACACGAATGAGGTTATTTTCCAACCACATAGCTTACCTCTCGGTTAGAACTTCTTTTTTGCCAACACATTTTGCCTTTCTATTCTTTACTTCATTTTTTAACTCCCTCACAGTTCAGCTACCGTATATATCCACCATTTTTTAATATTACTTCCAAAATGCACACGCAAGCCAAATACAAAGCAATATCAATTATCAATGACAGGTCTACAACTATACCAGCGCCGGCAAGCGGAAGAAGTTAGCACAGCATTCTGCCATTGTTGGATAATTCTACCTCTGTAGGACGTAAAAACAAATAATATTGTGTACAAATAACTCTTTTTGAGTAAAATCTCAAATTGAAATATTTTATTAAATTGTAATATTAATTAATTTTTTAAATTTACGATAAGCCGCCGCACTTTCAATAGGCATAGATTTTGGAAAGTACACTATTTTTAAACTTAGTTACCGCAAAAAACATCGGTTTCAGTCAGGACCGGTGGAAAAATATGCATTTAAATTTACATTTCATAAACAAAAAATTTTGTACGTAATTTATCGTTACGGCTGACGTTTCGTATTACTTTATTTTGCATTCTGAACAACTTCCACTATTTCCAGGGTACCAATCGATAAATATTAAAAAAAGATTGCTATATGGCAAAAATCACACATATTCTAGGAAGGTACTAACTAAAGTTACCGTACAAATTTTCAAAATAATTTATGGATAAGCCGCCGCACTTTTAATAGGCACAGATTTTGGAAAGTACACTATTTTTAAACTTAGCTACCGCAAAAAACATCGGTTTCAGTCAGGACAAATTTTCATAATATTAAAAAAAGATTGCTATACGGCAAAAATCACGGTAATTTTTGGAGATCGCTGGCAACGGTTAATATGCACTTTTTAAAAAAAAACCCTTTTGATTCACCTTAATTACATTAAAAGGCAACTATTTGCATTGGGGGAAGTGGAAAATATTTCATTCTAAATTTCGATTACGTAAAATTAAAATTAGCTTTCGTCTTGTGAGATTGTACGCCAGAATCACAAACCATGTTACACAAACCTAGCGTAGCCGCTAAACTACTTGAAAACTGGGATGTTTTTCTTGCCTTGACGCGAGTAGGCGTTATAAAGGGGCACTTTCTTTTGTATCACAAACCATGTTACACAAACCTAGCGTAGCCGCTAAACTACTTGAAAACTGGGATGTTTTTCTTGCCTTGACGCGAGTAGGCGTTATAAAGGGGCACTTTCTTTTGTATCACAAACAATGTTACACAAACCTAGCGTAGCCGCTAAACTACTTGAAAACTGGGATGTTTTTCTTGCATTATAAAGAAAGTGCCCCCTTTATACCGCCAGGTATAAAGGGGGCACTTTCTTTAATGTGTGCAAATTATTTTACTATGAATTTATTTTGTATGATAGGCACTACTGATATACGTCACTATGTGGTTTCTATGGACAAGATTCAATATGGCGTCGGCGTCAAAACGGAAAATTACGTGAATAAAAGTTTTTACGAATATAAATTTAAATGCACGTTTTTCCGCCGTTCTCGACTGAAACAGATGGTTCTTGTGGTAATTAAGTTTAGGGATAGTTTATTTTTTTAAATATATGCCTATTAAAAGTGAAGTGGCATGCGGCGTCAAGTCGTAAATTTACCATTAATTTAAATAGACATATTATATTAGAGAAAAATCATAAAACGATATCGGCACCTCTGGGACCTCTAACATGCAGAAGGTCCTAGGTTTGAATCCCAGAGGTGCCAATATCTTTTTCTGATTTTTCGGTCTCCAGATTTTTGATTGAGTTTCGCTAATATCCGTAATCTAGTGTGTCGGCCAACGACCCTACGACCCTTTTTTTTAATTTAGACCATAGAAATCCCTTTTCATTTTATTTTTATTTGTCTATTTATTAGGCAGGGAATATTACCTATATTTGACAAAATATTTTTTCCTGCGCTCAACGATTTTGTCACATTTTTTTTAAACGGTACATCTTATCTTATCTTATTAATATATAAAACAAAGTCGGGTTAGTTACACTATTTATAACTCGAGATCAGCTGGACCGATTTTGATGATCTTTGATTTGTCGGATTTGTCTCCGCCCCGGATAACAGAATAACTATTAAAACATCGTAAAAACTCACGAAAAAGAAAGTTATGAAGAAAATTATTTTTTTCACATTTTGTATGGAACGAATTCTCATATTTTGAATGAACTGCAGCAATATTGTGATAGGTATAATATTTAACTGTGCGTGAATTCCAAAAATTCAAAAACGTCAAATGTCAATGCAATGATTGTTTTTCTTTTGTTCTTAATCATATAATGCTGCCCCTCTTTCTTACATACTAAATGTCAATTTTCGAAAATGAGACAAACGGTGAACGTATGTCTCTGTACCCCCTCCAATGAAAAAAATTCAATAATAATAAATCTCTGAAATGAAACGCTTTTTTTTTACGTAAGCTCCACTCACGACCTATTTCATCTTAGGGGATGCTGTGTGGAGGGTCTTTTTAAGTAAGGGTAGGGTAGGAAGTTCTGGGAAGGAAAAAGGCATGAGGGGTGGGTAGGAATCTGGAGGTCAGTGAATCCGGGAGTGAATCCATCCCTCCAACTGCGGTGCAAGACCATTGCCTTGACCGGAATTGACCTTTTACCTTGACCTTACCAGCCGGACTCTTCCGACCTATTGGTCGAGAGAATCCGGCTGGAAAGGTCAAAAGGCCTCCCTCAACCAGTCTCTCTCTCGATCCGGCCCGCCACGCAGCAGGTGGGCAGACGCATCCGCCGCCAAGACCCGCAAAAAAGTCACCCCATGAACCCGGGCACCCCTGCTAAATCACCAAACGTAGCGAACCACTTGGGGAGACCTATGGCAGAGGTGTTGGTTATCCCATAAATGGTTCCCGGCGCGGCGACACCCTTTCTCGCTTCCTTTCAAAAATTCCCGTAATAAGTGGAAAAGTAAGAAAATCACAAAAAATTTAAATCCGTACACAACGCCATCTCTGATACTGACAAAAACAAAACACGGAGAGTTGGGCATCGATAATTGCTTCATTGTGTAATTATTAACTTATTAAAAAAAACTTAATTTAATTCAACAGTTATTGATTCGGAGGCGGTACGAAGTTCGTCGGGTCAGCTAGTTATGTATAGTACCTAAAATACTAAAAATACTGTATATTTCATGTATTCAAGTAGATATAAGAAGAATAGTGATTTTGGCGTCTACCTTCGGCTCCAGTTTGCTGCGGGAGAGTTAATAAATATATCTTTATATTTTCGTTATTTGTTTTTGGGGTGTTATGCCGTGTTGCGCTACCTCCTTCTTTAGCCAACGTTCCAGACAGCGTTGCAGTGTCCATCATCAGGGCAGATGCAACGCTGTCCGTAACGTTGGCTAAAGAAGGAGGTAGTGCAACACGGCATAACACCTCCAAAACAAATAACGAAAATACTCTTTATGAAATATAAAATCTTAAAACCCATCGTATCTTTATATTGTTTAAAAAAAATACTTTAGGTCTTTCATTGACTCTGGTGACTAGATCTGAATAGCCAGATAAATTTTTCACACTGCGGTGCAAGGCAACAGATCCCGGGGTGGCGGTAAACATATCCGCCTCCTAAATATTATAAGTAGATATGGTGTATAAATACATTGCACATATAATTACGTCGTATTTTGCTGTTCGTCAGAATTCATTCAGAATTGAAACGTTCCTTGAAATGGCTTTAGCTGTGTTTGATGACTAGATCTAAATAGCCAGGAACATTTTCCACATGTCCTTTCCCTCCCCACTACCCTCAGCCTCACAACATACCAACACTGGGGATGCCGTAGCCTCACTGGCTCGAGACGGTTGGGAAAGTTGGGACTCTTGTGTTATTATTCAGATAAAAAAGTTACATTGTATCCGAGTAGGAATCTGTAGCGGCTTTTTGCTAACCCGACTGCATGTATAAGTTATCGTGTTTTGTTATTACCGCATGCTCCTTCGGATAGTTGAAATTATTGTTAGTAAAAATATTTTTACAGCGGTTTCTCGCTCAGATGCCTTCAGGGTATCTAGCATGGTCGATCGATATAAGTTTTATCGAAAATGTCTGTAACTTTTGATCGCTCCCGAGCACGACTACAGGCCGCTAACGAACAAATAACAGTTCACGTCAAATAAATTAGGAACAACTGTTGACGAATGCAGTATGCTAAGTTTGTTAAGTAGATACATTTTGGACCTACTTTTAAATATCATAATCCAAATTATCATTTTTATTTATTTATTTTTAATTTTGCGTAGTTTTTTATGGGAATATCGCACAAGAGTCCCAGCTGAGTCGCAGAGTCCTCACTGATTAAAGTAAAGTAAAGCCTTTGATACAGTTTCTCATGAAATTCTCATTTGGAAATTAGAAAAGCTTGGTATACGTGGCAATATATTAACCTGGTTTGAAAGCTATTTTACTGGAAGACAACAAATTGTTAGAATAAAATCCTCTCTGTCGGAAAAAAATTATGCAACAAGTGGAGTTACACAGGGTTCACACCTTGGCCCAATGTTATTTATCTTGTTTATAAATGATCTTACAAAAATATTTCACGATGTATTTATCTTACTTTTTGCGGATCTCAAAATTTATAGAATTATTCAAAATATTTACCATTGCAACATTCTTCAAGACAATATCAACAAATTGTTAATTTGGTATAGTGAAAATAGACTTCACTTAAATATCTCAAAATGTCAAATAGTTAGATTTTCTCGAATAAAAAATCCAGTAATCTTTAATTACAACATTGATAACAATACTCTCGAGACATTAACACAAATTAAAGACTTTGGCATCACTTTTCAATCAAATCTTTCATTTGTTAACCATATAACAGAAATCTCTAATAAGGACTTAAAAATGTTGGGATTTAGAACTAGGCTAACTAGAAATTTTAACAATATAAAGTGTATTAAACTGTTATATTTTGCCTACGTTAGAAGTCAACTTGAGTACAATCCTCCCGTCTGGAATCCACATTATAGTATACATGTACAAGCTGTTGAAAGAATACAAAACAAATTCTTACGTTTTCTAAATTTTACAATGGGTATTCCAGCAATTATGTTGAACTACAACACTATTTTAAATGTTATGAATATGCTCAAATTGTCCGACAGAATAATTTCCACTGACTTGGTATTTCTATATAAAATTCTAAATGATTTAGTTGATGAGTTTATTTATTGTTCTGTTATACGTGGTGGAATTATATTGTATTAAATTGAAATTAAAACAATTTTTTTAACTTATTTCCACACATTTATTTAACCAGTACCGGTTTCATCCTATTATGGACATCTTCAGGCTGGCAATTGACATTCTTTTGTTAGAGAATTTTTATAAAATTTGGTAGGCAGGTACACAATATTAGAGTAGGTACATATGTTTTGGTTATTACATTAAATAATATTTAATAATATTTACATTGGGAAAAAATATCAAATGAAATAATAATATAACAATTTATAAAATAATAATAATTTACCTTAGCGAACAGTTGTGTAGTTTAATTATGTAATTTTTTAATCTGACAAATTTTTTTTTTTTTTTTTTTTGATTTGCCCAATTATTGAGGTGTTCTTTTGTGCAGTTTGATTCTTCTTTTCCGGTTTGTCCTACGTGATATGCAGGACAATTCATTATTTTTAATTTATTAAATTGTCGATTATTCTGCTGTAGTGACCATTGTTATATTATTATTTCATTTGATATTTTTTCCCAATGTAAATATTATTTAATGTAATAACCAAAACATATGTACCTACTCTAATATTGTGTACCTGCCTACCAAATTTTATAAAAATTCTCTAACAAAAGAATGTCAATTGCCAGCCTGAAGATGTCCATAATAGGATGAAACCGGTACTGGTTAAATAAATGTGTGGAAATAAGTTAAAAAAATTGTTTTAATTTCAATTTAATGATTTAGTTGATAGTCCGGTATTGCTATAATTGATAAGCTTCCGGATTCCACTACGTAATACTACAAGTCAGGATTTATTTCAGTGCAGAAATTCTGGGACTAACTGCCATATGTATTCCTCTTTGCCAAGAATACTAATGGAGGGAAACAATTATATCAAGTCAGTGGACATCTTCAATTTATGTTTAAACAAATATAAAATATTGTTACTGAGACAGTTCAGTTATGTACAATGAATACTGTGTATTTCTTATTAGTCACACGTAATGTTTGTAAAAACCCCGCAAAAGGGCGTTAATAAATAAATAAAGAGTCCCAGCTGCTCCCGTGGAGAGCCAATGAGACTATGGTATCCCCAAATTGGGTATGTTGTGTGGCTGAAGGTAGAGGGAAGAGATGATGAGGAAGAGGGTTTTTATTAATTACGACTGCAGGTCGTTTGTTCGTCAGCGGCCTGTAGTCGTGCTCGGGAGCGATGACAATTTACCGACATTTAGGTAAAACTTATATCGATCGACCATGCTAGATAAGTATATCGACTCTAGTTGTACGGCCGTATATCCTCTTTGCATACTTGAAGAATTAATGTTTTAGGGGATCAACTGTCGGGGGATCAACTGTCGGTGGACCACCTTTCGGGGGATCAATTGTCGCCGGAGCCATTTCTGATAGTGAGATACTACATTCGACACTGGATAGACAAATAACTTCCGAAACTATGAAATACGAATCTAGATCTTCAAATAATAATGAGTTAGTCATGAAAATGAATTTACGAGTAAATATTAATTGAGGAATTATAATTTATTATTGAGGAGTAGGTAAAAAAATGTATTTTGAGTTGAAATATGTTTGTCGTATTACAAATATTAACAAAAGAAAGAAAAAGTAACAGCAAAAGTCCCAATATAAAATATAGATTTCTCTCAAGTTTATAGTTAGTGATAAACCGGCTAGGTATAATTATTGTATTCGAAGGTGAAATATTTTTGTAAAAAGATCAAAGTAATAATAATTATTATTTTAATTTATCTTTTAAACATACGTATATATTTTAAATGGATGAAATGAATACCCAATATGGGAGTAGGTACTTGTCTATCAATACTACTACTTAATTTCCAAATAACCAATTTTGTCCTGAACTTTTCTAACCATTCAGTAAAGAAATTTGATACTAAATGCATTGATGCATTCTGCAGTGTCACTCGATTACGTTTGCTAGAAATAAAAATAAAATTATCTATCCTCAAACCTTTACAATATATTTATGTCTGCGTGTATAGATCGAGGTGTTTACTTAGACAGCAAGTTAATTTTTGATAAGCACATCGAACAAATTACGAGCATATCAAAATCCTACAAGATGCTAGGTTTCTTAAAGAACGTGTACAGTTTTCAAAAGTGCTTGATTCTAGAAATGTTTTTGTTCATTGCTCAGAAGTCCATTGGAGTATGCTTCCACAATATGGAATCCTCAATATAAGGTATACATTTACTATGTAGATAGTATACAAAATAATTTTGTGTTATATTCTAAGATACTTCTTACATATGAGTAGTAGGTACTAGATTCTGAAGCTACTTGGGTTCTTAAACGATTTGTATTAATATCTTAAACGATTTGTATTAATATATTATAATAGCAAGGGTACCAAGATATAAGTAGGAATAATGGCCGCTAAGGTGAGATATTTATAAAAATTAATTCGAAAAGATTTGTTGTTAATTTGTTAATTATTATAAAAAAGTAGGTGTTTTGCGAATCATAGCTTAACTAATATTAAATTTATATAAAAGGTCCAAATGCTTGATATTTAAAATTTTATTTTAAATGTTCTTATGTGCTGATTTTAGTTTAGACACCAATTGGTGACGGTAAACAACGATTGAACTGTATTTGTTTCCGAGTATATGAAGCCTTGGGATTGCAAGTGGGTGGACATTTTCCGCACAACGTTTTAGTTAAGAGTGCATGTTGCAAGTAAGTGGCCGAAAATCCACATTTCGTCGAAAGTTGTTCTTACGATCGTGCAGGGCGGCTACAATGAGAAAAAATTAATTATTCTCCGTATCAGCTTGTTAAAATTATAAATCAACAACGATTTTATTTCATTCCAAATTTGCTTTAATTTATACCTACATCCAAAAATGTTGAAAGGCGTGATGATAAAACTATTAAAATAATGTACTTGTTGTAATTATTTTTTGGTTATAAGTATTTATCACTTTTCAATAATGTCTAAGTTAAATAAGAATGTAAAAATATCTGAAATATATTAGTTTGTAAGTGCGCAAATAAATACACAAACGGACCAATTTTCGTCAAGAAACACATGTACGTATATATTTTTTAATGATTTTATTAAAACTAAAACATTTTATAAATTAAATTCCTCCGCGTCGTCTGTCTGTCTGTTCGTGATAAACTCAAAAACTAATGAACGGATTTTCATGCAGTTTTCACCAATAGATAGAGTGATTCGTGGGGAAGGTTTAGTTATATAATTTGTTAAGGTTATGTGTAAATTGGTTGAAAAATAACGATAATTGTTAGAATCATCGGAAAAAGTCAAGCCGCCTGGTAGATTTCATCGAATACACTGCCTAATCCCTTTGAGATACAACAAAAAACTTGGTGGGATATTCCTCTTTTATAGATCTACAAAAAAGTCCGCGATGGCATATGTCTATCTTTTACGTACAGCTTACTATCTTCCCTTCTCTACAACTCGTCGCCTCAGTTCTTATTTGTCCAACAGACCATTTTAATTTTTGTTCAAACTTTACTTTAAAATTAAAAATAAAGTATAAAAATGATTGTAAATCATTAAAATAAGAATTATTTAAACTAATTAGGCCTTAAGCTGTACGGAAATAGCTTTATCTTAAACAGGTTTTATAATTTTTATTGAAATAATGAAAGAAAACCTTTTACTCCTGTAAAATTTAGACGATCTGTTGGACAAATACGAACTAAGGCGACGAACTCTACAACTCTAAATATTATAAATATCTGTCTGTCTACCTGTTCGTGATATCTATCTTTTACGGAGAGCTTACCATACACCCATTCTGTCGAAAAAAAAATCACGAACAATGCGGTACTTGGAAAGTTATTTTGACTGATAAAGTATTAATCCTTATCACGATAGTTACCTCAAACATTTCATTCACATTAATATAATCTTTCGCACCATCTCTACGTATTATAAATTAAAGTCCTCCGCGGTTTCTGTCTGTATGTCTCTTCGCGATGAACTCAAAGATGGTGGTGGTTATAACGGTTGGATAACCATCCAGTAGATGGCGTTGTGTTTAATTAGCCAGAGCAACGCATTGCCGGGTCAGCTAGTTTAAACTAAAATTAAAATTTTAAAACATGCGATACCCAGATAATGTGTTGATTTATTTTACTGCATGATTATATGATTTGAAATGGGTGTGGTATAATACAAAATCTTTTTTGAAAATTTAACAAATCTGCCAACGACCTATGGTATAACCTTATTAAACTAATTTTTTTTTTCTCAAAAAAAGAACAATCTTTCGAAATCCATTTATAATTTTTTGTGGAAAAAAATCTGATTTAAAAATGACATATTTATGGTTTTCTCTTATATCCTCTTAAATACACGGGTCCGGAGCAAGGGCGGCTGGTTGCACAGTGTGTTCGTGTGCAGCACCGGTAAATTATTTGGCCTAAAATTACTTTATAATATCTTACCGAAAAGTATAAAATCTATGAATCTCATTAAAAATATCACCTACCAATATAATGCCTAATAATGTGAAAAAAAACCTATTATGAATGTTTATCAGGGAGAGCGAATTCACAAAGTTCCGCCCGAAGTCGCCCTGTGGCCGTGTGCAGACTGATTGCAAGTGGAACGAATTATTTTTTGTATCCAATATTTCAAACATCGCCGGCCGGCATGAAAAATTAAGATATCGGCGTGTGCCACACGGACGACTAGACTACGCGGCCTTTATCATAAAAAAACTTAAATTTGGATTTGAGGCCAAAATACTTAACCAAACTGAAAAATTCTTTTTTTAATCAACAGGTATAGCAAATACCTACATTTTGTATGTATTCTTTTTTTTTTGATTCGTGTTTTAAATTATAAAATGCAGATCATTAAAGAATTCAATTTTTTATAGGTAACCTTGACAATTTTGCCAACGTACTGCTTATACATTGTTTATAAATACTGTTTATAATGAAATATAAAATAAAATAAATTAAACATTGTAAAAAAAAAGTTTTTTGGGTTTAAATTTAAGATTTATTTACGACAAATTTGTGTTGTGTTTTTATTTTCTTAGTACCTACTGAAAATAGATTTGTACAAAAAAAATAAAATTTGAATTAAAGAGCGATATATAGAAGTTTTCGTCCATCGAAAACAGTTAGAATAGACCTTTTCTCCAAATAAGATTAGTGGAATTATTTTTACCTAATGTTGCTTAGTAATCATTATCTCAAAGGTATGGATTATCAGTGAACCACCACATTTCAGGGCAGCCGCCGCCACTGGTCCGGAAGTGTAGGAGTGTCTTTCAGCTTTTTTTAGAATTTGGTTAAGTTTGCTGAAGGCGGCGACAAAAATGTGTTTCTTCTCTCAATTTGGTCTAGTTTTGTTTACTTAGTTGCAGAACTTGACTCAAGTAAATATAGATTTATATATTATTTAGATCTGCGTTTTGTAATAATGCGCCTGGGTCGCTAATGTGCGGGACTTGGGAACGCTTTTGCTTTCCGAATGTTCATCTTTAGTCTAATTCTTTGGATTATTCTCTAAGTTGGTTCAGCATCTTCAGATCTTCATTGTAGTCGCTTATAATAACAACATAATCGGCATATTGAAGGTAATACAACTTTCTTCAATTTCCTTCAACACTTTTATCTGGCCTTTATAGATTCTTAAATACGTCTTCGGCTAAAATAAATAATTTTGAATAAATTGCATCTCGTCGTATATAAAACCTCTTATAATTGAATTTGGTTTCATGTTATAAAGCATTTTATACTGAAATATTTTGGAAACTTTGTTCTTATGTGTGGTTCCGGATAAGAGAGATTTAGCTATTTACTTACCATTTCAATAATAACTGATATTTTTGTTTCTCTCAGAAGGCTTGAAGGATAAATCTTTGGTTTTAGGTATTACATCGTTTGCTCTCTGTCTGTCTGTTAATGACTTGTGTGAATACAATACCAACTCCGACTATTGTTATCATTTTACAGATTGAGTCTCCACTTCATTGTTCTCCATCTCCTCAACATGCAGTCGGACACGGGCTTGGTTTATTGCCCACCCAACTGGCAGAAAACCCTCCAACTATTCGAAACTGTTGAAGACAACAATAAAAAACTGCTTCTGGAACCATACCCCGATGAGAAAGTGTTGGCGGCCTTCGCAAAGCTGTCATACACTGCTTGTACGGGAGTGCTCAACCTGCCCAAAGGATGGCAACGTCTTACCACGGCACAGAGCAATTCCTGGACTAACGGATATTTCGGCTGTGCATTTTGGAACCCATCCGAGCAACAGGTGGTGGTAGCCCATAGAGGGACAGACCCAAAGAAGTTGGGGGCACTCTGGGTCAATGGGAAGGGTGTGTACTGTAATAATTATACGAAACACATGTGCTCAGGTGTAACTTTTGCAGATGATGTCAAGAAAGCAGTTCTTGAAACAAACCAGCGATACGGCAGCCGCTTCGTTCTGTCCTTCACAGGACATTCCCTAGGAGCCTGGTTGGCTGGAGTCACCACTCTGACCGTCAAACATCTAAAGAGGGAAGGCAGTGGCTTCTGCAGGGTGGCCAGCTCCCGTGAAGGCATCCACGCTCACACTCTGACTTTGGACAGTCCGGGTGTCAAGGACATGCTAATGAAGATATATAGAGATTACGATGAGAGGTACAACCGGTCTATATGTATTAAAAAATTAGATATCACGATAATTTTTGCATCTCCAAATCCTGTGAACTGTACTGGGTTTCATGTGGGAGATATGTATCATTTGGACAATGTGAACACCCACAGCATTATTAATTTTATCAAAGCTTTTGATGAAGGGAAGAAGAAACTCGCGGTACAGAAATGGCCCCAGGGACTAGTTGAGCGCCAAGATCACGATGAGCTAGAGAGGTACATGAAGCTTTTGGTTAGAGTAAGAGTTCCTCCTGCGAGCTCTAGTGGGAGCCACCAGAATACGGAGCCACTTGAAATAGATGATGACAGTACACTCCTCGAAGATAGTACACTCCTCGAAGATAGTACACTCCTCGAAGATAGTACAATCCTCGATGATATAACACTCCTGCTGATCTCTAGGAAGTACAGAACTATCCCCTCGCTAGGAAACATCTGTCATCTGGGAGTGTTTTCTGCAGAAGAGTTTAATTTTATAAAAAATTGGAGTTTTTTTCTAAGCAATCCTCTGATGAAATTAAGGAAAATTGAAAAATTCACAAATAAACACAATCTTCAAAAATTAGACATCCCACAGTTTGAAATTGATACTAAAGAAAATATTATCACTTGTAAAACAATGGAAGATTTGGTCAAGGTGATTAGACTAACCAAACAACTGTTACGCTGGTTTCCTGAAGAGGTGAAATATGCTCTAGCTAAACAGAATAAGAGAATAAAGTCAGGCCCCTTATATATGGCTGGGCAGGCCTATCTCCGCACCTTGCCAGATATACTGAACTGTGAGGATACCTTGGGGCTGGAGTCATTCCTGGTATCTTTCGAACGTGTTTTACAAATTGAGACAAGTGATCCTAAATTTGAAGCTGCCAGATTAAACAATATCTTGCTTCAGATTAAAAACACATCTTTAGATTCAATATATTTAAAAGACAACAGCCACACAATACTCAGTTGGAATGATTTGACTAGTATAGCTAAGGATATTGACATGGAAGGTTTAACCGAGAGCGATGTTATTATTAACAATCTACTCATTCTTGAATTCACTTCTTCAACCGATAACTTAAACCAAAACTATAAAATTTTGACAAAAATTCTTAAAACTTTAGAAACACACATCCACAAGAAGCTCGTGATCATTCTACCGCAAGCGATTGATTCACACTTTTCTATGGATTATAAAGAACTGTCCGTTAAAACTAAGTCTTTCAAAGAATTCGAATTAAGCGACCTGACTATTACATCTAGAGAAGATATATTTGCAAGGGATTCAATAGCCTTGGGGGAAGAAATTTTCAGTCTCAATAAAATACTGGGAGATGACTGTAAATCTGACGATGAACAGGTTCGAAACAAAATTAGTTCTTTAATTTCTCCAATTTTGAAGACACTCGCAACAGACGCCAGTTATAAGGCTTTTATCCCAATGAAACTTTCCAGGCTTTGCGAATTAGAAGCCCTCTACTCCAAAGGGAACAGGATAGTAGACAAAGAGAAGCTTACCGCACTACTAGAGAGGAGTGGGGCTGCCGGACCACTGCTGGTGATCAGCGATCCGGAACAGCTCAGCCAGGACTACTGGGGGGAGGGGGCAGAGCCCGCGCGGGGGAGGATCTTCACGACCGAGGACGATGGAAAGAATCTGTTTATGGAAAAGTGTCGGGAGGAGTCATCTGCTAGAATAATCTATTGGCTAAATTTGTGCGCAGAAGGCCTTTCCCTCAGGAAAGTTTACAACAGCGGCCTCTACATGCCCAGGAAGTTCCACACTCGTTTTGTCATTAAATCCATGAATGAATTTGTTGGCTACAGCGGAAATAAAGATGTTTTCATATTCAACAATGCAAAAAATAAATTATCACTTATTAGTTCCTTTAATTTATCCAAGGAAGATGAGGAAATATTTGTTTCAAAAGAACATTTTAAATTGAAAACGGAAGATATAATGACAGAAGAAACATTCAAAATGCAGAAGATTGGAGATGCACCATATGAAATTAAGGAATCATTTGCCTCGAAAGATCACTTTAAAAATCAAAATCGTTTTCATGAATTGAATACGGGAAATAAAAGTAAAGTCAACACACATTATTTTGAAAAGCTGGATATTAGAGGCAGTCCGTGTCTGATCTGGCAATACTCTCACGGCACTCTGGATGGCCTACGCCCCTTCATCACCAGAGATTACAGTGACCCCATGGAGGAAGATGCTTTCTGCAATACAGGGAAGAAGCTGACCATCATTGCTGACGATCCTGGCATGGGAAAGACCACCAGCCTGACGCGCATGTCGGAACTCATCCGCGACTCTTGGGTACTGAGAATCAACCACAATCACTTGACTTCCGCTCTCGATAAACTGCCTTCGAAACTTAACCTGCGATCGGTTACTAAATGTTTGATTCATGCTTCGGGTTTACCTAATGATGATTTTTTGGGCAGTCTTTTACAACATTGTCTCGAATCGAATAGTTCGAGGCAGGTTTGTTTTTTGGTGGATGCATTTGATGAAATCATTAAAGAAAATACCAAAGTCAAAATGTTGGAGGTTCTAAAATATTTAAAAAATATCACAAATTGTAAAACACTAATCACCACACGAGTACATCCTCAAGAATGGCTCGAAAACGAACTGTCAGAATTTTCTGCAGAATTGGAAAAAATTACAGAAAGTGAACAGGATGATTATATGATGAATTACTGGCTTCCTCACCTGGCTTTGGATTTTACAGTGGACGGAGATCTGGAAAGAAGGCTTCGCCAGTTTGCCAAAGAGCTGCGAGAGGAGATGGAGGGAGTACTGGGGGAAGACGTAGCCAGCTTCATGGGTGTACCGCTGCAGATTCGTACCCTGGCCGAAGTGTTCCTTCAGCAGGCCATACAGTCTGTGGTGTCTCCTGACCAAGCACAGAACTTATGCAAAATCACCAATGTGTATGATTTGTATACACAATTTATCAATGTCAAGAAATCAATATACTTTGAGCAGAAAATTATTTTCAATGAAGGTCTTCCGACTTCCTTTCTAAATGATATGGTCATGAAAATAATGAAAATGCATTGTGTCATAGCTTTCCATTCCCTCGACCCAAAATTTGCTGCCGAATATTTCTCAAACACAATACCATCCAATCAAAACTTGCAAGACATAAGCGTCCTAGGGCTGATCAAGGCTAGAATTGATGGAAGCGTTTCTTTCATTCACCGCACGTTTGAAGAATACTTTTGCGCAGATTTCTTCGTCCAGTGGCTCAGGCAGGGAAGACAAACCAAAGAAAATAACAAACTCGTTAAAAATGAATTTTGTGTCTTATTGGTCAGGCCAGACTATCATTTAATCAGACAGTTCATAGAGACCCAGCTTGCTATATCACCACCAATACCAAGCGATGCACTGGAAAGTAATCCGATATTGTACAAACACTGGTCTGAATATCGTCAACTATTCTTTCATGATAGTGTCAAAACACCATTACATGTAGCAGCTGAAGAACAGAATGTGCATACATTTGCAGTCCTCCTCAGTGGCCCGAGCAGCAGGATATCCGAGGAAGCCTACTCTTCGTTTATGGCAGCAAGAGACAATGCCGGGAGAACCGCACTAAACATAGCATTAGAGAATGGAAATCTCAATATAGTAAAACAAATTAAGGAGTATATGGAGAGTTGTTCATTCGAGTCATTTGCTGCTTTCTTAGATTTTGAAGAAAATAATCACAACTTATTTAGCGAATATCCTTCCATTAAACAACCAACATGTAGTTTAAAGAGGGTTTTAAAAAGAACAGAAGAGATCAGAAAAAAAATTACTACATTTATGACGGCGGTGAGAGAGGATGACTCTAGCACTGTGAATAAGATTTTAAATGGCATGGAAAATGATACCCAGCGAGCTCACTTATTGCTTGTCATTGATAGTCAGGATGATACTGCCATCAATCTCGCAGCAAGTAAAGAAGATCATACGTTGTTTAAATTATTTGCTAATCAAAAAGTTTGTACGCCATTTTATGGATATGAAAAGAATCTCTTACATTACGCAGGAAAAGAAGGAAACCTTGGAATTGTGAAATATTTATTAAATCCCTCGAAAAATTCCCTTAAGGGAATAAAACAGACCGCTTCATTTGAACATTTAAAACAAAAAGTAATTGGTTTTAGTAAACACATAAAATCTACAGATGGTTTAACCGCAATTATGTTAGCTGCGTACAGAGAGCACGATGAGATAGTATCAGTACTGTTAGAGAAACCGGCAGACATTTACACAAGGGATAATGATGGCTGGACTGCATTAATGCTAGTTTCAAGTGAAGAACATATAGTGATCGATGAACTCCTACTGTTGAACGGAGCAGATATCCACGCATCCAATGGGTGGATATGCGGAGCAGATATCCACCCATTAATGTAACCCTGCAATGACGGCTGGATCGCATTAATGGCAGCTGCGAGCACGGGATATACAGAGATCATTGAATACATACTATTAATTACAATTATTACATCCGGTAGATGTGTAATTACACATCTACCGGAACTGCCGGATCTGCCCTGATGATGGACACTGCAACGCTGTCCGAAACTTTGGCTAAAGAAGGAGGTAGCGCAACACGGCATAACACCCCAAAAACAAACAACGAAAATACTTTTGGCCGTGAAAATTGTATCTGACAACCAGAGGTTGTTGAACACCTACTGTTGAAAGGAGCGGACGTCCATGAGAAATAATAACGGCTGGACTGCATTAAACCCAGAGGACATTTAAAAGTTGAAAAGCTGTTATTACTGAATGGAGCTGATTTGAACTCACTGAATGAAGATGGTGACACTACTTTTCTCCAGGCAGTGGAGGTAATCCACCTCTTACCCGCCCTGGTATAAGTAACTGATGGTTACTCCTTCAAGGCTCTCGCCAGATTCTAATTTTTTGATTAAACGAAGCTACATTTATTTATTTTGGACGAATCTAGACCTCCAGTGTCCATGCATACGTTGTTAGTAAGCAGTATGCAAGTGCTTAACAGGAAAAACAAAATGAAAAAAAAATAGGTTAGTAAGACAAAGATAAATTAAACAGGGCAAAAGAAAAACTCATTCATGAGACTCCATGACGCGGCATTGCATCTGTAAAAAACCTGCAAGTACCTGCATAAAATAGAGAACATAAGAAATACAACAAATCTCAAATCAATTGGCAAGTACCCACAAAAAATGTAAATGGCTTTCGGTCTGACCATAAACTACACTTAGCTTCCGTGTCCCTTAGCCAACCACTCAGTGAAGCCTCAAAGAATGTTAACTGAATATTTGGGGTAAAATACCCGAAGACTAAAAGAAAATTCAGCATTGGGTAGTCAGAGGCAGGACAAAGGATAGTCAAGGTCGTCTGATCAAACCTCAAGTCTGCACATGTCAATGGGGGAGGTGCAGACAGATTTGAGAAGGATCTGCAAAATCAATAATAATAATCAATAATAATAAATCAATAATCTCCAGGCAGCTGCTAATGGTCAGACTAAGATGGTGGCACTCTTGCTGCAGCGTGGTGTTGATGTCAACTCTCAGCGTGATGATGGCAGAACAGCCTCGTCATGGGCAGCTCTCAAAGGACAAGTGAATGTTGTGGAGATCCTTCTGCAGCACAATGCAGTCAGGACAAGGATAGGAAGATGGCTCTCTCCTGGGATATTTACCCTTTGGCACAAAACTAACAGATCACTTCATCTCATAGTTGCGCCCGACGGAAGGTTAAGGGCAGTGCCACTAGCCCTGCATTTCACTATAAACTGTGAATGACAAAAATAAACACCAACAATAATAACTTTTTAAAATACGTGGGTATTTGAAATACAAACATTGTGAGACCGTTATAAATGTTAGAACCATCAAAGTTAGATCGACATAAAGCGTTTTCAAAGCTAAAAATAATAATAATCTCCTGGTAAAATAATACTTGTGAATACTAAATGAATAAGTGAGCTGTTTTCTAATAGTGTAACGTAAAAGAACTATGCATATCGGTAAGCAATGACAATCTAATCAAGTGCTCTCTTTTATTTCAAATGACTACAAAAGTGGTTGTTTTTTAAATTTCTTGTAACAGAATGTCCCCGCGAAACGTGCAGTAAAGTGAGTGGTTAGTATTGAGTGTAATAGTGAAGCTATGGCTACCCTGGGCAGTCTATGCAATACGCAATCCAAGCAAGAGACTAGGCAGATGCTATAGTGAAGCTATGGCTACCCTGGGCAGTCTATGCAACACGCAATCCAAGCAAGAGACAAGGCAGATGTAATAGTGAAGCTATGGCTACCCTGGGCAGTCTATGCAATACGCAATCCAAGCAAGAGACTAGGCAGATGCTATAGTGAAGCTATGGCTACCCTGGGCAGTCTATGCAATACGCAATCCAAGCAAGAGACAAGGCAAATGTAATAGTGAAGCTATGGCTACCCTGGGCAGTCTATGCAATACGCAATCCAAGCAAGAGACAAGGCAGATGCAGCGCCTGCTGACTGAACACTGAACAACTGAACACATGCTCCAGGAACCTCCTGCTTAACTCACTTCAACAGGTAAACTTATCTTTCTTAAACTTAAGTACCAACCTATTTTATTTAATTTGGATGCAGTGGTTAACTATATTTTAATACTTAAGCATTTTAGCAAAAACAATATCAAATTTATTTGTTTTTCGAACTGGTCACTAAACAAATAAATAAAAATCAAAATTTTAACATAATTACCAATACTATTAAAAAAACCACTTTTATAAGTAAACAAAACACCACTATAAAAAACCTTTTTTCAGGGTCAGATAATACAAGAACCTTTCCGAATATATCTCAGATCTTTCAGAATGTATCCACTTTTAATCAGTAAAATCGTTTAGTTTATAGTTTTGCCCGAAGTTTAATCATGTAGCTGTGAAATTTATTAATACTGGCGCGTACCAACGAAAAATCATATATATTACGGTTTACGTATATTATAAATTGCATGTTACCTAAAGAGCGCAATCCCTTAAAAACTATGAAGGTCGACTCGTCAATATTAACACTATTTATTATTTCAAATGGAAAAAAATGAAAATAATGTCATTATAGAAAACCGAGTGATGTCGCCAAAAGGGTCAATCTTTGATACATAATGACGCATAAAGCACTATAATATTGACCGTCTGTAGGTTCTATTGAAGGATTACACAATATATTGAGTCAATAAAAAGAGTTAGATATGATCTTATCTGATAAATAATATTGAATCCTCTGTGGGTAATATTGCACAATAATGGTTCATTTCTGTCTCCGCGGTCAAGCAGTGAACATCATTGTGAGATGTAGGTTTACGATCGAGGTGGCTACGAATGGTAAAGTAAGTAAAGAAAAGAGAAAATTTATCCTCAAAAATCTCAAATCCGTTTCCAATAGGCCACTTGCATCACATTTTTTTGAAAAATTTTCCGGTTTAGGCAAATATTCTAAGACATCCTGTATTTTTTTTTAATCGTATTTTTGTAACCCTGGCGATTTTTTGAAAATTTCAATCCGAAAAATCAGACCATTTTTTATAAACCGGAAAGACGGGACATAATTTTATAGGTGCGAAAAAACGATAATTACATATCCGAAAATCATTTTAAAAAAAGAACGTTTTCCACACGAATGGCACAGGAGAATAACGAGACATACGAAAAATATTAAATCTCATAAATATTTTTTTCCTTGATCCATCTTATTGATCATAAATCATTATAATGTTCAACGTCTATATTACTAAATCAAATGTAATATACGTGTACTTGTAAATTATAATAATAATAAGAATATTATAAAACTTGATTTTGTTAAAATCTGCACCATTATCAATATACCTCTAAAACACTTACGGACAACGTAAAATGTACGGGGTTCTCTTCACAACATCAAACCAAATGATACGTTCGCAGAGAACAAACAATAAATCTAGTGAACGTTAAATGTCAAATTCAAAAATTCGCCTGAAATCAAAGTGATGCCATATAAAAAAAATTAATCAGTGTGGAATTTTATAAAATTAATAGGAACATTTTCGGCGACGGGAAATGTTCATGTAGTGACGTCACGAGCCCAAATAATGGATTTAATTATTAAAAATTAAAAAAAACTGTACGTTTCTAAAAATTTTTAGTAATATTTTCGTAAGCTTAGTAAAAAATCTATCCACACGATTTTTTCCTAGTCGTTATGAAGTGCATGCAAGTGGCCTATTGCCAAATTGCATAACGTTATCGACATACGTTGGCTTGCTGGAATAGCATTTTGCATTATAGTGTCTCTTTTTTGAATTTCAGGTATAACCATTCTCAAGATTTCATCAAATAATGTACCGTCCATCCGCAGAAAGATTGGATAATCAGCTGGTTCACACATTCTTAGTTCACCAAACAAATTTTCATGAGTGTATTTATGTATGTCTTTTTGAACTATTCTTTCATCCATCTGGGTTTTCTTCTCCTTCTGTTTCAAAGCTATGACTAAAATTGCCACACAAGTTTTACTTTTCGACGTAGAGTTGTTGACTGTAGAAGCAATTGTAAACTAAATTATTGGATAATAATATTGCAACGTGTTAATAATTGCGTATATAATATATTCAATATATTATAATATATTATATAATATATTCAATATATTGAATATACATAATTTATTCAATATATTGCCCTCACAATATATTGACTATAACTTTGAACGTCTAGAGGCTGCTTAAGGGCAGTTTACACTTATTAATAAGTTAAGGTAGCTGCTTAAATAATAATGACATTTAACCGTGTTCATATTAATTATAAAATGCGATAATAAAATAGCGCAAATAACTTATTTTCTGAATTATGCCTAATAATTTGTCTTATTAAAAATTAATTATAAATAATATACAGTGACGGAAAACACGTAGTGCAAACAGGAAACTGGTGGTTCTATATCACGTGGAGAATCCAAAAAATAAAGGTTTCCTTTTTTTTTAAATTATGCCTTTTGGCACCTTAAAAAAACTTTTGGATCCGTTATCATTACTCATCTCCTTCCCGACCCCACTACCTTCAATCCCACTAAATATTCAAATTAGGCATGCCATAATTTACCTGCTTACAGAAAGTGGAGAGCAATTGTGGGTCTTGTGCGGTACTCACAAAAATATAAATAAAATGATATTTTATCTTTAGACCCTGCCACCGATCAATGGAGGACAAACACACTCAAAAGAGTCAAATTTCAACAACATTCTCGACATCACTCTTGAGGGGCCCAGCACTCTCAAGACCGCCACATTCTACCGATATCCCTGGACACCACTAGAGAGTACCACCCCTCTCAATCAAGTCACATTCAATCGATGTCTCTGGACACCATTTGAGAAGATCAGCACTCTCTAGACATCCACTTTCTATTCCTCACCCATGACGTCACTTGACAGAAGCAGCTTTTTGAAGGCAGGTTCCCTTAAGTTAATGTTCATATTTTTCATGTTTATTTACATTATTTATCACCATTAAAGTTTTTAAATGTAAATAATAAATGTAATTTTAATTGCCGAAAGATAAAATATTTTTTACAATTTTTTATTTATTTTTTTATTTAATTATCTATAATAAAATATATTTACAATGGTTTTATTTGTATGCCTGTCTCACTAGGGTATGCCTGTGTCGAGACAGGCATACCCTTATTAATTTTAAATATTCTTTACTTTCAACTGTTTGGCACCACTGATATGTTCCATGTTCTCTAGTGCCTTACTCGTACCTGCTGAGATAATCATTGTTACAATAATAATTTAATGCAGTATTATTAGTTGAAACATGAATCTATTTATCCGAAATATAACATACCTATGTAACTTAACGTGCTCAAATAATATATCATCACTAGTAATAACTTTTTTTAGTGGCTTACTCTATAGTACTTACACTGATTTTATATATTTTTAATTATATACTTTTTATATTCCTTCATATTATTTTTATATTCTTTTATTTCTTTCATACACTTTTTTATATTATTTTATACTCATTTTCAATCTTTATTTTCCTTAATACTATGTCATTTTATAATCTTCTTTAATATTGCTTTATAATCTTTTATATTCCCTTATATCATTGCTTATTTAATATTTATGCACTATATGTAAAATCGACAACTATAACACGGGCGTGTGCCTAGCACGGTGGTCGAAAAATCTACAAATTATTGTACCATCAGAACAATGAATAAAGACAAAAAAAATAATAATGGAATTAATTGTTTTAGGCTAGTCACAGACGAGAAATATAACCGCATTTTAAATGTAATTATTAAAAATATTCATTGTTTGAAATTTTCTTCAAGATTATATCAATAAATTGTCAATTTGGTGCAATGAAAACAGACTTTGAATGTATCTCTTAATGTCAAGTCCTAGTCAGATTTTCTCAAATAAAAATTCAATTATCTTAAATTTGATTACAGATCAATGGATTTTTTGACAACAACATTGATTAACCAAACTTTTTACTTTATCTTTATCCAGTGGAATTTTTCCCGATATATGGAAAACTAGTTATTTGACTCCAATTTTCAAAAAGGGCGATAAAAGTGATATTTGTAATTATAGACCAATATGCATTCAATCCACCATACCAAAACTATTTGAAAGCCTAATACTTGACAAACTTTTTGCCCAAATAAAACCTGTAATATCACCTTACCAGTTTGGATTTATGCCAGGTAGAAGTACACTTTCTAACTTGATTATTTATGAAAATTTTATAACCAATGCTTTTAAAGAAAAAAAACAAGTAGACTCTGTCTATACTGATTTTAGTAAAGCCTTTGATTCAGTTTCCCATAAAATTCTCATTTGGAAATTAGAAAAGCTTGGTATATATGGCAGTATATTAGCCTGGTTTGAAAGCTATCTTACTGGAAGACAACAAATTGTTAGAATAAAATCCTCTTTGTCGGAAAAAATTTATGCAACAAGTGGAGTTCCACAGGGTTCACACCTTGGCCCAATATTATTTATCTTGTTTATAAATGATCTTTCAAAAATATTTCATGATGTATTTATCTTACTTTTTGCTGATGACCTCAAAATTTTTAGAATAATTCAAAATATTTACCATTGCAACATTCTTCAAGATAATATCAACAAATTGTTAATTTGGTGTAATGAAAATAGACTTTACTTAAATATCTCAAAATGTCATATAGTTAGATTTTCTCGAATAAAAAATCCAGTGATCTTCAATTACAACATTGATAACAATATTCTGGAGACCTTAACACAAATTAAAGACTTGGGCATCACTTTTCAATCTAATCTTTCATTTGTTAACCACATAACAGAAATCTCTAATAAGGCCTTAAAAATGTTGGGATTTATAACTAGGCTAACTAGAAATTTTAACAATATTAAGTGTATAAAACTGTTATATTTTGCATATGTTAGAAGTCAACTTGAATACAATTCTCCCGTCTGGAACCCATATTACAATATACATGTACAAGCTGTTGAAAGAATACAAAACAAATTCTTACGTTTTCTTAATTTTAAAATGGGTATTCCAGCAATTATGTTGAACTACAATACTATTTTGAATGATATGAATATGCTTAAATTGTCAGACAGAAGAACTTTCACTGACTTGGTATTTCTGTATAAAATTCTAAATGATTTAGTTGACAGTCCGGTATTGCTCGAATTGATAAGCTTCCGGATTCCACTACGTAATACTAGAAGTCAGGATTTATTTCAGTGCAGTAATTCTGGAACTAACTACCATATGTATTCCTCTTTACCCCGAATACTAATGGAGGGAAACAATTATACCAAGTCAGTGGACATATTCAATTTATCTTTAAACAAATATAAAATATTGTTACGAAGGCAGTTCAGTTATGTACAATAAATACTGTATATTTCTTACTATTCATGTGTAAAAGCCCCGAAAAAGGGCGTTAATAAATAAATAAATAAATAATAATAAAAAGGCACGTACATTACAAGTACAAAATACGAGCTATTGAAATATTTTAAAATGGGTATTTCAGCAATTTTGTCGAACTGCTTTTAAATGACACGAATATGCTTAAATTGTTTAACAAAAGGAATAGCATTGTCTCGGTGTTCAATATTCATGTATAAAATTCTAAATGATGCATTTGATAGTCCAGAACTACTCGTATTTATAAGCTTTCAGATTCAACTACGTAATACCATTTTTATTAATTTTATTTGATTACTTTGTGTGTTTCACAATTAATTCTTTTAAAATAATATATAGTACATTTGCGGCACGTTCCAGAGTGGAAGATACTCTCAGTATCGCCCTGGTGTAAGACCATCATTCAGAATTGAAACGTTGCTTGAAATGGCTTCTGCCGTGTTTGGTGGCCAGAATTGAATACCCTTCCCCACCTTCCTCTTCCCTATCTCCTTCCCCTCCCCACTGCCTTCAGCCTCACAAAATACCCCAATTGGGGATGCCATAACCCCACTGGCTCCAGATGGGAGCAGTTGGGACTCTTGTGCGGTATTCATGTAAAAAAAAATACCAAAAAGATATCTTCATATTAATATTAATTAATTAATGTTACTGTGGCAGTTAAGTTTATAATTTTGTATTGTATATTCGTATGTATAAGCCGTCAAAAACGATATAATACTTAATTATATAATAGGGTGTGTCAATTATTTCAACTTTTGAATTTAGAAACGCCCGTGGTCTCAAAAGTTGCGTTTCGCAAAGAAAATAAGCACTGCATTTAAATAAAAAAAATTGAAAATGGTTATTAGCCCGCTAAAATGCATTGAAAATCAGAAAACAAACCTAAAACCATTTTTTTTAAATAATTTTTTTTTTCAGTAATCTAAACTTTTAACGTTTGTTTGTTATTAAAAAATGCTTTTATAACTGACAAAAATGAAAAAAAAGTTCACTTTATGAATACAAATAAGTCAACAAGAATTCTGATGTTATCCAGAAAAAGTGTTATTTTCCTCTTTAATTTTTTTAACCAACA
Source organism: Limnephilus rhombicus (assembly GCA_929108145.2). NCBI lineage: Eukaryota > Metazoa > Arthropoda > Insecta > Trichoptera > Limnephilidae > Limnephilus > Limnephilus rhombicus. The sequence goes on along the minus strand of OV815290.1, from coordinate 19,557,209 downwards.
CATCACAAATGTTTAAATTTTTTTTTTTGGTTCTTTGTACTGCAGTTATGTAATGAAAAATAAGTTTGGTACAAAATATAAAATATGAACCCTTTGTTTTATTTTTTTTTCCAAATCACGAAATCTATTTTTTTTCGAAACTTCCGATCATTTTAGCGGGCTAATAGTGAACAATAATTTTTTTTTTTACGTTTTCGAAAAGCTACAGATCATACGAAACTTTTGAGACCCCGGGCGTTTAAATATAAGGCCATTTGTTTTCTCTCTATGGAGAGCGACACACGCTATTACATAATGCATAAATCTCGTAAAATATATATTCTACATCAAAATCTCGTCTGTGACTAGCTTAAAATAAAGGTTTTCATTGTATTCTCGATTTATTTTATTATCAGCCATGTTTGCCCTCTGCCTTTTGCAGCGGTGTTTTGGTGTATGTTTTTAACTAATTGCATTTTATCATGCCTACGGATATTTATTTCAAATACGGGTAGGTACATTTTGACTGGCATATTACAATAATTTTCTTCACCTATAGATCCTGTCACCGATTGTCTCCGTCCTCGACATCACCCGAGAGGACCAGCACCAAAACCACCTTAGGCTGTTAAGCCAGCACTCTCAAGGCAGCCACATTATATCTCAGGCCCCTGTCATCACTTGACAGAAGCAACTTCTACAAGGCAGGTTTACTATTGTCTTTTAAACCATACTTTTTCCTTTTGTTTTTTAAGAGCGTTTAACCAGCCAGCGGACGAAAATCCACATTTCCACGAAAGTTGTTCTTACGATCGTGCAGGGTGGTTACAATGAGAAAGATTAATTATTCTCCATACCTACCAGCTTTTTTAAATTATAACTCAATGTCGAATTTATTTCAATCCAAATTAGCTTTAGTTTATACATTCATCCAAAAATGCTGAAAGGCGTGATGATAAAACTATTAAAATAATGTACTTTTTGTAATTATTTTTTGATTATAAGTATATATCATTTTTCAATAATGTCTAAATTTAATAAGAATGTAAAAAAAATCTGAAATATATTAGTTTGTAAGTGCGCAAATAAATACACAAATGGACCAATTTTCGTCAAGAAACACATGTACGTACAATTTTTTTTAATGATTTTATTGAAACTAAAATAAAAAATTTAAAACATGCGTTTGCTAGATAATACATTGATTTATTTTACTGCATGATTATATTATGTGAAATGGGTGTGGTATAATACAAAATCTTTTTTGAAAATTTAACAAATCTGCCAATGACTATGGAGTAACCTTATTATTACACTAAAAATTAAAAAATTTTCTCAAAATTTATTACATGCGAATGCTAGATAAAAGAACAATCTTTAGAAATTCATTTATAATTTATATTATGTGAAATGGGTGTGGTATAATACAAAATCTATTTTGAAAATTTAAAAAATCTGCCAACGACCTATGGAGTAACCTTATTATACTAAAAATTAAAAATTTTCTCATTATTTATTACATGCGAATGCTAGATAAAAGAACAATTTTTCGAAATTCATTTATAATTTTTTGTGGAAAAGAGTCAATACGTCTAAAATCTGATTTGAAAATGACATATTTCTGGTTTTCTCTGGTAATGCCATCTTAATGTGAAAAGATGCTTCAGCTCTTTCCCCTTTTGAGCCAATGCTTTAGACTGCCTTAGTTCTGATGGCGATTGTGTTATCTGAAAAACAACATAATACCTTAGGCTAAATCATATTATTACAGAAAATATTATTTATTTACAAAGAATTTTTCAAGCACAGATATCTTTTACAAGGACATCATTTGAGGGTACCAGCACCCTCGTTGTGCATCTGCCTCGGGACGGGACATCGCTTGAGGGGAGCAACACTCCCAAAGCAGGTTTATTATATTTTATCAGTGAGAGCTACCTCCTTTGAATGCACGTCACATAAATTAATTGAATGTTTTGTTTGCCGTAAGAATGAGTTTTTTTAATAATTGAAATATATTTTTTAAATATCAAAGCGCGGAATATGAAAAAAAAATTCTTACTAGGAAACTAGCACAAAAAATCAATAATATGTAATGGCCAACCACCGCTCACCAGAACAGATCATTATTTTCTTGTGAAAAATGAAATTCAATTACCGCAATTTGAGCCCTGGTGAATGTGAAATACCTTCCATTTTTTATTATTTTCAAACAATTAATACTTTCTATTTTATATATTTGTATGCAAAGCGCCCTTGAGGTGATTTGCCGCAAAAATGGCCCAACATTAATCCGCTAAATTATTTCATTAAAACGGTTGTTGTTGTGTTTTCCGAACTCTAATGTATTATTTTATGGCAGTCCTCTAAACAAGGATGTATATGCACAATGCAACATTGCAGTTGGTGCACATATATTTTGTACTTTTTTCAATTTAGAGATAATGTGTAGATAACTTATCGGTTGTCCTAGAATCGTTATCTGAAAAAATGAAGGGCTCGCAGGAGAAGTAAAATTCAGAGAAATGTTTAAAGAAATTTGTACAGCGTACTTATTTATTAGCGATTCGCTAACAATTATTTTCACTACATAAAGCTTAAAGAATAATTTAAAAACCCAATTTCTAACAAATTTTCACTAACAAGAATATCTGGTCTTATACGTACCTGAGTTACATGAATCGAATCTATGAATAATGGGGGTAAATTCACGATACGGTGATCAACTTTCCTCTTTTTAAAAGCTGAACAGCTAGGTACAGTTTTATCATAATCTGAGGTATTGGATTCATTTGATGTATTCATTCATTCATAGATGAGCAATCTGAAAGTTTTGGCAAATCATCAAGATCCTTTTATACATCTTTGCATTAATCTTCTATAAACATATTGGCGACGTCTTGTTCATTCAAAGGGTTAACCATTTGTATATAAGTTATCAGCAGTGGCGTGCACAGAGTTTTTGATCAGGGTAGGCAGTAGGAAAAACGCCGAATTGATTCACATAAATCTAAAATAGCGTACTACCAACTCCCTTCGTACAATTTTCGCTAAGTGTGCTTGCTGCTGGTAAGACAACTAGTTGATAAATATAGATAACAACAGATGTCACTGTCATCACTGATTGCCATTTGCTAATTTTGTTCCAGAAAGCACTGCCTAATACTAACAAAAAACCTCATAGAAGCAAATTCAAAATGACAGTTCTACTCTATGCTATGTGCATTTCGTAAACATTGATATTATAATATCATACAAGATATTATCTTGTATGAAGTTAGCTCCAAGCTGAAATAATTCCTGCTTTGACCGCATTTCAGTGAGGCAGTCGGAGGGCGCGCGTATAGTTTCTAGTTACAGTTTACGCCACGTTTGTAGTATGCCGGTTGATGAGGCGCTTGCGTAGTTTCGGTTGCTCAGCTTTTTCGCGCTTATTTTTTAAAGTGTGTATTTATTTTTAGCAATAATTTAATATTCTATTTACATGCTTATGTTTTACAAATACGGTAGGGTAGGCAGTGCTTATGTGCCTATATGGAGTTTACGCCCCTGGTTATCAGTACTAAACACAAAGGCAAATAATTTGAAAATTACCGGCATATAAAGAAAAATCAATATTTTAATGTCAACTAGCTGACCCGGCGAACTTCGTACCGCCTCAGAATCCATAACTGTTGTGTTCATATATTAGCTAAATTGAATTCAATTTTTAATTAAGTTCCTTCCCAGAACATTCTCCCCTTCCCTTCCTAAAGAGACCCTCCATACAGAATCCCCAAAAATAACATAGGTCTTGAGGGGAATAATTTTCCTCACGGCCTCCTATGTGGATTTTTCTTACTTTCCACTCCCTTACGGGAATCGCGATTCATTTTCTTTATACGCGAGAGGGATATTTATTATAATTATTGTATTTTTCCATTGGAGGGGTGAAGACATACGTTCACCGTTTGTCCCATTTTCGACTGTTGACATTTAATGTGTAGAAAGATGGGCAGCAATTTATGTTAAAAAAGAAAAGCAAAACAATCACGGCATGACATTAATTGACGTTTTTGAATTTTTGAAATTTACTCACTACTCAATATTATACTTATCATAATATTCCTGCAGCTTTTTCAACAGATGAGAATTCATTCCGTACCAAATGTATGACGAAAATAATTTTCTTCGTAAATCTTTTTTCGTCATTTTTTCCAAAGTTTTAAAAGCTATTCTGGTATTAGAGACGGAGACAAATCCAACAAATGAAAGATCATAAAAATCGGTTCAGCCGTTCTCGAGTTATAAACGGTGTTTAACTTCACAGTTGAATTTAATAAATGCTCTGTGTGAAGAAAAAAACGCCGATCTTTCTTAAAAGTATTGTTCCTTGCTCTGTCTCTGATAACTGCCACTGACGGGAGTAACACTCGCAACACGTTTCATGACGTGTTTAAATGTTCGTGTTAAATATTGTTAACAGTGGTGGTTCGTGGTCTTTTTAACAGGAGGTTCAGAAATCTAATAGAAGATTTATCTAATCGAAATTTACATTTAGACTATTTAGAGGAATTACATTATTTCATTATCGTAGAAAGCAAACACTTTGTGGCTTGACATTATATAGAATGAAACAAGTACTTTGTTTAAAAACCACTTAATTTTTTATAAGTTTTAAGATTTTCACGGCCAAGAGCATTTTCGTTATTTGTTTTTGGGGTGTTATGCCGTGTTGCGCTACCTCCTTCTTTAGCCAACGTTTCGGACATCGTTGCAGTGTCCATCATCAGGGCAGATACGGTAGGTGTGCAACACGGCATAACACCCCAAAAACAAATCACGAAAACACTTTATTTTTATTTATATTTGTCGACCGGTTTCGGTTGAACTCAACTTTCTTCATGACAATAAACATAAAAAACTTAATTACTCTGTAGTGTAATTTAGCTTACATGTTTGTTGTCCTGAAGAAGGTTGAGTTCAACCGAAACCGGTCGACAAATATAAATAAAAATAAAGTGGTTTTTAAACAACGTACTTATTTCATTCTTTAAAAGCTTTAATGTTTTTTTTTGCGCAATGAACGTTGCTAATTATTATTGTTTTTACAACAACAACAATTACGTAGAATATATATGTGGACGCGGATGCCTTTTATTTTTAATTTCCAACAATTTTTCATTTTTATTGTTAGCATTATTTTTATGTACACAACACTGTATTCAGCGGTTTAAAAAAAACATGACAGAATATTAGTGACAACCTATAAACGCAACCGTTTTCAATTTAATATCCAAAACAATGCCATAACTAGCGAAATTACATAACTAGCGACTTGACAATGCGACATGCGACGTTTGCCGAAAATAATATAAAGAATAGGAATATAAATGCTAGAAATATTTTGATTCTCACGTCTTCAAAATTTAAAATCGAGCGTCTTTTTTGCACGAGGCAAGTACGCGTCAAAATGGTTTATATTAATGTTGTGCATAATTTTATTTAAGGTTAGAGCCTATATTGCAAAAGTAGTTGCTTATAAAGTCAAGAAGTTTGTCTGGGTGTTTCGTAAAAGATGTGGGAATCTCATCAATATTTATTTCTTTAATGTTTTGTCTTTATGCGTGGCAAGTATTTGTAATTTCATTTATGATCTGCCAGAGTTTACGGGAGTCATTGCTGCATTCATCAATTTTGTTTTTATAGAATGTTTCTTTAGCATAATGAATTACATTTTTACACGATATCTTTGTAGAATTGAAGTGCATGAACATCATAAGGGTTTATTTTTACTTTTCTGTGCAGTTTATCTCTTTTTTTGATTGAGTTTATAATATTCTGACTGATCCATGGTTTTATGTGAATATTTTTACGATACACCTTATGCCAGTTGCATTAATGAATTTCTCTTTATCGTTAAAGTCTTGAAATTACATTAATAGCCACAAATATCATATTCCATTCGTGTCTCCTAGGGACAGATCTGACTGAATCTGTGAAAAAACGTGATTTGTCAGTCAGTGGAATCAATTATTTTTCTCAAACACCTCTAAAAATCCCTAAATTCCGTGAGAATTTTCACCATCACTGAAGATTTGTAGAAATTAATATTTTATGTTTAAACATTGAGCGCTTTTATTATTATCGCGACGATTCACGATTACGGTAAGATATATGTTTCTTCAAAACGAAAAAAAGAAATACTCGCACGAATTTTTTGTATCTCATCTCTTGCCTCACCATTATATAATGTGTAAGAAAGAGCTGTAGGCTGTAGCATATAAGCGAAAAAAAACGTACGCCTAACACTTTTTTTTGTAGTCATGGTACCGTAAACGTGAATTTTCACGGTAATAATAAAATCACTAATTGAAATAGAATGAAAGAATTGTGATTAAATAATTTTTTGTGTTTGTAAATACAGATACTCTTTGACTGGACCCCACTGGAGGTATGATGCAGCACTACACTCTCCATGCAGCCACACTTCGCATCACTTCAACATGAGATGGCTGTTAAGACTTGTTCAGGTAAATACAGAAACTCTTTGACTGGACCCCACTGGAGGTATGATGCAGCACTACACTCTCCATGCAGCCACACTCCGCCTCACTTTAACATGAGATGGCTGTTAAGACTTGTTCAGGTAAATACAGAAACTCTTTGACTGGACCCCACTGGAGGTATGATGCAGCACTACACTCTCCATGCAGCCACACTCCGCCTCACTTTAACATGAGATGGCTGTTAAGACTTGTTCAGGTAAATACAGAAACTCTTTGACTGGACCCCACTGGAGGTATGATGCAGCACTACACTCTCCATGCAGCCACACTCCGCCTCACTTTAACATGAGATGGCTGTTAAGACTTGTTCAGGTAAATACAGAAACTCTTTGACTGGACCCCACTGGAGGTATGATGCAGCACTACACTCTCCATGCAGCCACACTCCGCCTCACTTTAACATGAGATGGCTGTTAAGACTTGTTCAGGTAAATACAGAAACTCTTTGACTGGACCCCACTGGAGGTATGATGCAGCACTACACTCTCCATGCAGCCACACTCCGCCTCACTTTAACATGAGATGGCTGTTAAGACTTGTTCAGGTAAATACAGAAACTCTTTGACTGGACCCCACTGGAGGTATGATGCAGCACTACACTCTCCATGCAGCCACACTCCGCCTCACTTTAACATGAGATGGCTGTTAAGACTTGTTCAGGTAAATACAGAAACTCTTTGACTGGACCCCACTGGAGGTATGATGCAGCACTACACTCTCCATGCAGCCACACTCCGCCTCACTTTAACATGAGATGGCTGTTAAGACTTGTTCAGGTAAATACAGATACTCTTTGACTGGACCCCACTGGAGGTATGATGCAGCACTACACTCTCCATGCAGCCACACTCCGCCTCACTTCAACATGAGATGGCTGTTAAGTCTTGTTCAGGTAAATACAGATACTCTTTGACTGGACCCCACTGGAGGTATGATGCAGCACTACACTCTCCATGCAGCCACACTCCGCCTCACTTTAACATGAGATGGCTGTTAAGACTTGTTCAGGTAAATACAGATACTCTTTGACTGGACCCCACTGGAGGTATGATGCAGCACTACACTCTCCATGCAGCCACACTCCGCCTCACTTTAACATGAGATGGCTGTTAAGACTTGTTCAGGTAAATACAGATACTCTTTGACTGGACCCCACTGGAGGTATGATGCAGTACTATACTCTACATGCAGCCACACTCCGCCTCACTTTAACATGAGATGGCTGTTAAGACTTGTTCAGGTAAATACAGATACTCTTTGACTGGACCCCACTGGAGGTATGATGCAGCACTATACTCTCCATGCAGCCACACTCCGCCTCACTTTAACATGAGATGGCTGTTAAGACTTGTTCAGGTAAATACAGATACTCTTTGACTGGACCCCACTGGAGGTATGATGCAGCACTACACTCTCCATGCAGCCACACTCCGCCTCACTTTAACATGAGATGGCTGTTAAGACTTGTTCAGGTAAATACAGATACTCTTTGACTGGACCCCACTGGAGGTATGATGCAGTACTATACTCTACATGCAGCCACACTCCGCCTCACTTTAACATGAGATGGCTGTTAAGACTTGTTCAGGTAAATACAGATACTCTTTGACTGGACCCCACTGGAGGTATGATGCAGCACTATACTCTCCATGCAGCCACACTCCGCCTCACTTTAACATGAGATGGCTGTTAAGACTTGTTCAGGTAAATACAGATACTCTTTGACTGGACCCCACTGGAGGTATGATGCAGTACTATACTCTACATGCAGCCACACTCCGCCTCACTTTAACATGAGATGGCTGTTAAGACTTGTTCAGGTAAATACAGATACTCTTTGACTGGACCCCACTGGAGGTATGATGCAGCACTATACTCTCCATGCAGCCACACTCCGCCTCACTTTAACATGAGATGGCTGTTAAGACTTGTTCAGGTAAATACAGATACTCTTTGACTGGACCCCACTGGAGGTATGATGCAGCACTACACTCTCCATGCAGCCACACTCCGCCTCACTTTAACATGAGATGGCTGTTAAGACTTGTTCAGGTAAATACAGATACTCTTTGACTGGACCCCACTGGAGGTATGATGCAGCACTACACTCTCCATGCAGCCACTCTCCGCCTCACTTTAACATGAGGTTTTTTTTTAATTTTAAAATTTTTTATTTGTTTTTATATACATATACATGTAATATAATCATGAGTAATTACATTTTCAGGTTACAATCGGATTAAAATCAAATCATTAAATACTAACATGCAACATTGATTAGAAACAGTATAAACATATATATGTATATAATATATAACCTTTACGAGAGTGTAACTACTCGTGTGTAAAGGGAAGAGAAAAAAAAATTTAAGCTAAAAAAATTAAAAATTATAACACATACATTATAAATACGTACTTACATAAATCAAGTGTAATAAAAAAAAATAATATAAAAAAATAAAATAATATAAAAGAAATTGTTGAATAAGTATTGTTAGTTAAAGGTTAACGCGGTTCTAAGTGGCTAAATTATTTAAGATATTACTGTGTAATTTATTTTTGAATTTATTGTAGCCAGATTCTAATCTCAGCTCTATTGCTAGTTGATTAAACTACACCACTCCATTGTACATGTAGTAGTGTTGTGCAAAACTGGTATGCATTAATGGCGTACATAAGCGACCCACTGTGTTTTGCCTATTGCTCTCAACGCGTACCATGGCATGGTGCGACTTCTTAGAATAGTCTTTGTGTGTTTGAAGCAGTCTATTTTTTATAAATGTATTTTTTAGAGGTGGGACTTGAAAGTCTTGGAAAAGTTGAGAGGTTGAATAATCTGATGGTTTCTTAGTAATAATTTTGATTATCAATCTTTGAGTAATTTTCAACGGCAAAATTGAGGTTTTGTAAGCTCCTCCCCATGCAACGATACCGTATTGTATTATCAAATGGGCTAGAGCATAGTATATATTTTTAAGAATTTTTAAGTTAAGTATATTTCTTAAATTAATAAATATGTATATAAGTTTTCTTAATCTATTTATAGTATTGGTAATTTTAGTCTTCCACTTAAGGTTACTATCTATTATTATACCGAAATATTTTATTTCTTTTATATTTGCTATGCATGTTTTGGCATGTTAATATTTTAGTGGTGCATTTTTTTAAATGAATTTTAATATTTAATGCGATAGGAGGCTGTTAAGACTTGTTCAGGTAAATACAGATACTCTTTGACTGGACCCCACTGGAGATATGATGCAGCACTTTACTCTCCATGCAGCCCCACTTCGCATCACTTCAACACGAGAATTTTGAGAGTTTTCCCGCTCTGACTTATCGCAAATTACTCGAAAACTTGACAGGACGTGAGGAGCAACCATGGCAACTGTCAACCTTGCAACTGAAACGCGTCGACCACGGTTACTAGTACTGCGAGTGTCCAGTGTGCGGACATCCAATGAAATTCGCACGTTGCTTTCCTGTGGATATATATTTCCAATTGATTTACCAACTGGTTTCTTTTCAGTTTCCCTGTGAGCGGATAGACTTAAAGCCTTGAGGAAATGATTCAAACTAGGTTTTGTGTAGATTTGAACATCCTTGTTCAAATGTTTTTATCTTATTTTGATTATTTTAATCTCATTTTGATTATTTTGTGGCTGGCTGCTTTCTGCATAATTACGTTCCCAAGAGACATTCCTCAATGAGTAGAATCTGCGCGAACCACGCGATTTATCGTAACCTCATTCGTAGGGTTCAATCTGATTTTTTTTTTCAAAAATGACCTTTGAATGCCAAAGCTTTTCTTTTGCCAATTTCTATGCCCAAAATAGTTTTCAGAACCATCTGTGTTGTATTTTCGTAGATATATGTTTGACAAAGTTCTAACATCAAGCATTTTAAATAATCATTTATTTATCAAGATTCTATCATCACTTACACTCTCTATTCTGTTTGTATCTGACAATTGATCATTATTACGAGGCGCATAATGGCGCGTCACTTTGATTGGATAAGGTTCTAACATCGCCTTTCCATGTTCTACGGTATGAAAGTTTGCGCAGATCAATTTTCGTAATCTATTTAACAATTTTAATTAAAGTTTTTTAGTTTATCGTATTTTAATGGAAAATATTTTATCTAGCTTAGAATTGAATTGGGGAAATGTAATAAGAACCTTATGTCCTAGCTGATTGCATTTGATTCTATTTACATGTTTAGGTGTGTTCTAAAATGTTTTGTACACGTAATATTTTTTTTTAAACCCCTCCAAAGCCAGGGAAGAACACGGAAATTTCCTAACAAGCCCAATTTGAATTGAATGTTTTGTGGATTAATTTTGAGCTATCGTATATTTTATTGACCGAAACACATTCCTAGAACAATAAACTATGTACCAAAACAACATTACTTGCGTAAATTGATAGGTTTTACGATGTTTTCGTCAAATAACATGCATCGACTTTGACCGAAAGAATAGCGGCAAATCTGACATTTTGATGTCACAGATAAAAATTATTTTAAAATACTCTAATTTCATATATTTAAAATAAATGAAATTTTTACCCATCTTATAGGTCATGTTGGCGCAAGCGATTCTGACGCTTTTCTTATACAAATTTTGTACGTAGAAGGGTCAAAATCGCCGAAAAACATACTTTTTTCACACGAATGCGCAAATCACATCGCACGCACGTCCGCGCAACGCACATCCCCGCGCTTCGGCAAATAAAATATAAATTATTCTGTGTGAATAGGCGCATTGCAGGTTTCGCTATGGTAAAGGGCGAGAATAGAGCAAGCGATTCTGACCTTGTTCTTCATACACTTTCTTTATACATAAGGGTAAAAACCGCGTGTAAATTTTTATTTTTTATTTTTTATTTCTCATGACACACCGGTGCACGAGCGGCAAGGGCCGGGAATGATATATTTATTTAAAATACTTTACACAAGATTCAACCTCAAAATCGGAAAATGGTGAATAGATTATGAGAAATTGTCTTTGCAAACTTTGACACCTCAAATCGCAGAATAAGGTAAAGTGAAGTTAGTACCCTGTCCCCTAGTGACGTTATGACGTTATGACACATGATTCGTAATAGTCTGTGGTTGTGTAATAGTCTGTGGTGAGGGGCGCGGCAGCCTCCCACTCCACACCACACTTTGGACGTGCACTCGCGGGTGTGGTGTTTTTCAAGGCACTTTCGACACAATGAACCCGCGCGCACTGTTTCCCAGCGGAGATCGATGGTTTTTGCGGAAAATGACGGACAATCCCGGGTTTTATGTTTTCTGCCACACTGCGCACAGTTAGTGTGATCATTATTGTTTTTCACTTCTAAGTTTGCGGGCTCACTTGCATTCACTTGATCGCGGCGCGTGGCACGTGTGAACCGTACGGGATCCACCATTCCGCTCAAGGGGATCGCGTTGGCGAAACCTTTTAGAAAAGCCGCGAACTGAATGATTGTAGCTGGTTCCGTTTGTTCTCGTACTTCTGTCAACCAGGCCAGCCTCAGCGTGTACGGCATCTTTGCTGTGACGTCAGACAGCAAGGTGGGGTTTGTGAGGTATCCCTCGGTCCTCAGGATTCGCAGCGATGCCACGAGGTTCTGGATTGTTCCAGAAAAGTCTGCCAGGTCCTCGAGCGACGCTTCAACGGTGAGATGAGGCAGCTGTTTCACCTTCTCCAGCATCAAGGTGGCAATTGATCCCGAGCCACCGTACCGCTGCTCGAGAACTGTAATAATTTCTGGAACCTGCGTGGGGTCCATCAACAGGGGGCCGACGGCCTCCCGAGCTTTGCCCTTCAGTGCTCGCTGCAACCGGATAAGATTTTCACTCGAGGTCATCTTGCAGGTGGCCGTAGATTGGGTATATTGGGCCATCCACGTAGGCCACTCGAGCGGGTCCCCTGAGAAAGAAGGTAGGTCCTTTGCAGTGGATTGCCTGGCTATTAGAGCAGCCATTCTCATGTCATCCTCTACCGAGGGACGGGAGCTCTCTTCAGATCGCGAGGCGCGAATTGCATTTGTAATTGCAGAAGCAAGCTGCGCGACCGAGTCCACACCTTGGTTTACCCACTCGCTTGTGTGTCGAGATGTCTCATCGGCAGTAGGTGGTGGCGGAAATCTGGGTGAGAACTCCTGGCTGGAGGACTGCTGCTGGTAGCCCGGATGAATCTGATGATCGGGTTGCACACTATACCCCGGCTGCACAGGAATGTCCGCGCGGGGTTGACTGGCCGTTGTACGAAGTGGCCCATCGTACGGGGCGGTAAGATACGCCGTCACTGTATTGGGGTGCGCATTATACCTGGACTGAGTAGGTATTTCTAGCCGCGGCTCGTACGGGGCGGCCAAGCCGGGCGCTAGGTCGGGGCGCCCGTTATACCTCGGTTTGGTAGGTATACCTCCATGTGTTTGACTGGCAGGCTGTTCACTGTAGAGGTTAACCGGCGGCTCATCGTTCGGCGTGGCTACAGCGTGCATCCCTGTGGCCGAGACGTTCATCGGCGTGATTCCAGCAGCGTTTGTGGCCGAGATGATCATCGGCGTGGACACAGCATGGTCCCTTGTGGCCGAGATGTTCATCGGCGTGGGTACAGCAGCGTGGGTCCATGAGGCCGAGATGTTCATCGGCGGGGGTACAGCAGCCGGGAAGGTCACCGGCATGGCTGAAGCTTGGGGCACCGCATCCGGGAAGTTCACCAGCGTGATTGGTGCGTGGGTGCCCGCGGCCGAGATGTTCATCGGCGTGGGTACAGCAGCCGAGAAGGTCACCGGCGTGGCTGGCCGGACAGGCCGCAGGGCTGCTATTAAGTCCGCAATCTGCTGGGCGTGTTGACACTGCATGGCACGCATCTCCTGACGTAACATACGGACGGTGTCATCGGTTGACGATCCGGATGTGACGTCATCATCGGAGCAGTGAGGTGCGGGACCCGAGGCGAAGGAGTCCGGGACAGAGAGGCCCGAGGCAGGGGGGCCCGAGGCAGGGGGGCCCGAGGCAGGGGGGCCCGAGGCAGGGGGGCCCGAGGCAGGGGGGGCCCGAGGCAGGGGGGCCCGAGGCAGGGGGGCCCGAGGCAGGGGGGCCCGAGGCAGGGGGGCCCGAGGCTCGAGGGGATGAAGCCACATCTGGTGCTGCGAGAACTGCGAGATCGGGCTGTGACGTCTCCGAGGAGCTCAAGGCGCCGCGGCAGCTGCGTAGAGTGGGCATCCTTCAAGAAGGCGAGATGGCGAGAAGGCGGATGCGTGGACGCTTGAAGGCGTGAAGGCGAGAAGGCGGATGCGTGGACGCTTGAAGGCGTGAAGGCGAGAAGGCGGATGCGTGGACGCTTGAAGGCGTGAAGGCGAGAAGGCGTGTTGTAATCCGGCTCGAAGGACCAGATTTCGATAGTTTTACATTTATTGCTGTTATTTACTTTAATTGTTGGTAATTATTACTACTGACCGAAATTTAGATAGTGCGTAGCTCCAACACTCCTTAGTGGTAGCCACCAGGCGCGGCTGGCCCAAACGTTCAATAGTGCGCCGAACCGCCAACAAAATTGAACATTTTACAGCTCAACGTGTTCCTACTTAATATTTTTTAATTTAAATTACGCACAATGTTGAAAATAAAAACTAATCACGTATTTAAATGCATGAATTTTGCCAGAGATAATAATTATTGCAGCCGACTGGAGTTCTTTTCCCGCGCGCTAAGAACTAGGAACCTACGTACATACCATTCGGCGCGTTTCGGTCAAACGCCCCGTTCGGGAATTGTCATTTTGTATGGTGCTCCTACAAACATGTGCAGACCGTCAGAATAACGAAATGTACCAAAAATCTGCTTCTGGCGTCGCGGCGCACGGCGCTACGAAGTGCGTCGAAAACATCCGACGTATTCCGAAGGGCTCCAGCAAAAAAGGTTTGAACGGGATAGTAATTTGTAAAATTCAACCATAAGTCAACGGGTCTTGTTATGTTTGGGATTTAGGGAACCTATTTGACAACGACATTAGTTTTTCAGTTAAAAATGACTTTTTATGTGTGTGCGTTTTAAATGCGCTACACCGGGTACTGGGAAGAAGCTTGAAGTTTATTTATTTGATTATTAAGGACCGAAGAAGTTAATTTTTTTATTCTCTATAAATATGGTAGCTACGGTCGCTAGCTGTGTGACCTACCAACAATTAAATTACATTATACGTGTTTGATTTATTGATAGGTGAACCACCAAACATTTTAGGCACCAGCCGCGCCTGGTAGCCACCATTGATCCTGATTTGGGGAAGCAAAATAATTTTTCCAGTGCATTACCTCGAAATGTGTTACTTATTCTCGTTTATTTTCTACTAAATTGTATTAAAAATAATATTTTATGTTTGTTCATTTCCCTCAGCACGACTAACAGGTGAATTTTTGAATTACAGTGTCATCAGATAACGAAATTCTTTGAGGACGAGAGGCAGGAGTCACCTACAGACGACCTAAAAAGAGCTACCGACTTCTGAAGAGCGATATTATATCTTTTGTGGGATCGTTACGAGATAACGGACGTGATCTGGTTCGATGAACTCAAATTTTTTTTAAATTTAAGTGTCACTGTCAAAATTGGAACTGATTGTTTGAAGAGTTCAAGCAAGCGATAAAATTCCCAATTTTTTGTATTTCTTCGGCATTAACTATGTAACAATTTCTAGACATTTTTGTTTTGAAAAGTTTTAATTTTCCATGTACATTTGTTACTTTAATTTTAATTTTTGCGAACGGTTTCGATACGTCTGTATCATTAACGAGCAAATTTAAAACTAACTTAAAAATACAAGTAGAAAAATTAATTAGGCGGGGGTAGTGAAAGTGGGGGAATTCGGTGGAGGGGAGAACGGTGGGAGGAGTCAAAATTATATGGGAACATCGTAAGTAGAGGGGATTTACATCGTGCTATTATTTTATTAACTAAATTAATTTTAGATTTAATTTTTTGTTGATTTCTAAAGTTTCTAAAGCGCACAAATTAAAATAAGAATTTATATTACAATGTTTAAACTTAATTTTTTCTTTTTTGAAGGTATGACCTGCCTCTATTAAATGGTTTGCAAACTCGGAGTAGTTATTATTACGCAAACAAAGTTCATGTTCCCTGATTCTAGTTTTAAAATTTCTAGTAGTCATTCCTACATACTGTGCATCACAATCGTTACATTCCAAAGTGTATATCCCGTTTTTTTCAAATTTATTAGAAATATCCTTGTTATTAATCATTTTTATTTATTTTAGAATTAGTATAGAAAGCTGGAGAAATATGATCTGGTAATATGCGGGATATTTTTAAAGATAAATCGCCGGTATAAAGAAGTTTTTTATATATTAGGTTGTTACTAGGTTTGTTATTATTATTACCACTATAGATATACTTTTTTGTTACAAATTTTGCTTGCTTTTTATTAACTAGGCGGTTAATTATTTCAGGTTTATATCCATTATTTAGGGCTATCTGTTTTATGATGTTAATTTCATTACTATAATTATCAATGTTTAAAGGGACATTAATAGCACGATGTATCATCGAATTGAAGGAGGCGAGTTTATGTGACAAAGGGTGAAGAAAAGTAGATGGTATAACACAATCAGTGTGTGTAGGTTTTCTATATATATTAAATACACACTTATTATTATCTAAATTGATATTTAAATCTAAGAAGTTTAAATTGTTGTTATCATTATGTTCCAGTGTAAATTTTATATTTTGGTGAAGGTTATTAATAAACGTGAGAAAATTGTCTAATTGTCTGTTACTACCCGACCAAATTACAAACACGTCATCAACATACCTATACCATGCAAAGACATTAGATAATAGGGAAAGTCCACAATCAAATAATTTGTCCTCAAAGAAGTTCATAAATATCTCGGCAAACAATGGGGAAGCGGGATTTCCCATTGCGAGACCATTATGTTGTTTGTATAATTTATCATTAAAGGTAAAATAGTTTAGATTAATGCAAATTTCTAATAATGTGGACATTTCCTTCACAATGGTTCGATCTAAATGGGAATTATTTAAAATATTTAAAATTAAGTTTTTACATTCAATAGTGGGAATGCTAGGAAACAGATTAACAACGTCAAATGAAACTAATTTACTGTTGCTAGGTATATCTAAATCTTTGATTTTATCGATTAACTCCAAACTGTTTTTAATTGAGCGGTGTGATGTGAATAATTTATTGGATTTGAACAAAGATACAAATTTAGAACATATATTATAATTGGGGCTAGAATAAGCAGGAAAAACAGGTCTGATAGGGACGTCCTGTTTATGAATTTTTGCCAAACCATACAGTTTAGGTGGTTGAGGATTGGTTAATACTAGAGTATTATATTTAGGTTTCCCGCAAATTAACGGGCAGCTCTTGATTGTCTCCTTAACGTCTTCTTGATACTTCTTTGTGGGGTCTTTTGGAAAGGTTGTAAAATTATCACTTCTTAGAAAATCTTCTACTTTATTAATGTAGTCTGTTTTGTCAATAAAGGTGAAAAGGCCCAAATAAAGTGTTGAAATAGAATTTGGCTTTAATAAAACAATTCTCCATTTTTTGTGCCGCCAAAGGCGGAAATTAACGGTGTTCTATCATTTTATCTGAATGACAGCTACCTGACAGCCACCGATTTCGAATTCTAAAACGGAAACATTGAGATTAGAAAGGATTGCACAGATAATTGAATAGAAGTGATCATTTTCAGAAAACCTAAATAACTCTAAATAAATACAAGTTTTATAGGAAAAAAAATAACTGGATTTTATTTTTTAAATATTTTTCAATGGCGCATTTTGGCACTTTTTCTTGCAGCAAGTTAATTAATTTGAACAACAATTGGCCAACTTCAAATCATCTCTTAATAAGATTACAGCTCTCTATTATGTTGTTCTATTTATTTTTATTTTATTTTTATTTTAGTTTATTTAGGAAACAAACAGTTATACATATTTTATAAGAAAGTAACATATTACATGATTGCATTAACCAGCGAAGTTTCCGCTACAATTTATAATATATAAACATGGATTAAAACATTAAAGAAAACATAAAGTGGTAGAAAAAAAAAGAAAAATATATATATATACAACAGAAATTAAAGAAAAAAACACACACACAAATTAAAGCATATGGGATATATAAATCATCCAAATATTATTATTATAATAAAAAGAAGGAAAACCAACATAATGAGAATGAAAAAAATAACATGCAGCAGGGGTGGAGAGTTCGTAATTAACAATTTGTTTTAATTTTTTCTATTATGGATTTAATAAATTGGCCTGAGGACAAATGGAAAATATCAGCGTCGTAAAAGATATCATTGTATTTTGTGCACGTCCTTCGGAGAAATGAATGTTGTGTGTAATTTGTTTTTGAGTGTGGGATGTGGAATAGTTGGTTTGACCTTGTGTTTCTTATTGGACAGTGGAAATTAATGTGTTCTAGAAGATAGTTGTTGTCAACAACGTTGTTAATGATTTTGAATAAAAATTTTTGGTCGGATATATTTCTTCTATCTTCTAAAGTTGATAAATTATGGAATGTTAATGAGTCTTTTAGGTTTTCTGAAGTTCGAAAGGATTTAAAGTCTAGGTGTTTCAATATCTTTTTTTGAATTCTTTCTAACCTTTCAATATTTACTTTGTATTGGGGATTCCATATGACTGATCCGAATTCTAATATTGAGCGAACAAAAGAGACGTACAGTATTTTGATTACGTGTGGAGACCTAAATGGTTTGGTCACTCTTATGATGAATCCTAGAAGTTTGTACGCCCTGTCACAGATGGAATTTATATGTGTTCGGAAAGACATTCCGGAGTCCATTATTATTCCTAAGTCCCTCACTTCACAACATCTTTTTATCTCTACGTCATTGATTTTGTACGGGAATATTAGGGGGTTTATGCTTTTGGTGAATGATATTGTGTTACATTTTTCCAGATTAAGGAACAGTTGGTTGTTAGCACAATATATTCCAAGCCTATTGATATCATCTTGCAATTCTAGGCTGTCATTAATATTAGTGATTTTTTTGTAAATCTTAGTGTCATCAGCAAAAATTTGGAATTTGGAATTTTTAAAGCATTTACCTATATCATTGATATATAAAATAAACAAGAGAGGTCCGAGATGTGATCCTTGCGGGATTCCTGAAGGTATACTGTAAAAACGCGAGGAGAAACCCTTAGCTCTAACTGCTTGACTTCTGTTTGTTACATATGATTTGATCCATCTGAGAAGGTCACCATTAATCCCGATTTTTAACAGTTTCTTCAGAAGCAGGTCAATGTTAATTTTATCAAAGGCTTTTGAAAAATCCGTAAAGATAGAGTCTACTTGATTTTTACCACCCATAGAATTTAAAATAAAATCTGTGTATTCCAGAAGGTTTGTCTCGACCGACCGTTTTCTGAAAAAGCCGTGTTGATTTTTAGATATGATTATTTGTATTCTATAAACTTGTCATAAAAAACTTAGTACTATTTTGTAATATATGGTATGTGTGTGTGTGTGAATGAATGTAATGTATACGTAAGTTTTATGTTATCAATGATGTGTTTGTCTTTAATTAGTGATAGAATCAACCATGTTCAGTGTAATTCTATCTGTGAAAGCTTTGATGTAAACCACTGTTGACAAACTGTTAAATTGCACTTTTAGTACATTGTTAAGTAGCTAATTTCTACGTTGAATAGCAAGTTAATTAGGTAGAATAAATGAGGTGCTATCTACATAGTAGATAGCAGTTTGCGTGGGAGACTGTAAGTAACAGATGCCAGCCAATTACATCTCTCTCCCGCTCACCACAAATCAACTTTGGTTCTATTTGAACCTATGGACGCCAATCCTCGACTATATAGTCGTGGAATGTTAATCTGCAGCAGGCACGAGACTCTCCCTTCACGGCGTGGGCATTCTTAATATAACATCCCTGGAAAGGAGTGGGGTGTTGGACTATGCCAATAAAACCCAGTATTAAATGAGAACATAAGTATGATATATTGTACAAAGGAAGATCGGTGATAAATACACGATACATAAAAAGACTCACCCGGGACCAACTAATCCAACTAATCCTAACCTATCTATCTATCTATTTACCCCCCGGACTGCGGCTGAGAGTGGTAGGCCCCTGAGGCCTCACCCGGAGATGCCTGGTGTGAGTTTGTTATGATAAAATATTTGTCAATATATCTCGAAGTTTATTTTATCATAGATTTAGGCAAGCAGGTACCTCATTTCAAGAGGTGATTAAATAATATTTAAAAAAAAATAATAATCATCAACATAAATTTATTTTTTTTAATTTTGGAAGTAAAATCATTCAATTATTTATTTTCGAATAAGATATAAAAATTGGAAAATTTGTTGAGAGCGCACTCCTCAGTATTTACTCCGTCGTGGTGGATTATTTACTAAAGTCTAACGTGATTCTTATTTACGTGTTATTTCATTAACATTATAAAAGTAAAACGATTGTTTATTGAACCGAAATGGTTCTTTATTAAAAAGGCCGCGACCAACATAAATCGTGGTGCCGATAAGGTGTTTTACACATTTCTGAGATCGTAATAACCACAGAATATAACCAAAGGATATAATTTGAATTTACTTGCCAAGTATCAGGGCAGTATATTTAAAAATATGGAGGATTGATAAATCACAAGGAGACTAACCTGTCTAATGACGAAGGAATTATAATCTCGCCTAGATTTACAAATATTCCATGGCTGGAGTGAAATGTTGGAGCAAATACTGTTTTCAGCTGACTACAGTTCAAGGTATTTTGTCGGACTTTGCAACATGAGAAAAACCAAGATTTGTTATTTTGTTAGTTAGTTACTTGAATTTTGGGTCGATCCAAGGGAGGTGAGATTGAGAGCTATAAATGTGTTTTAATGTCCCAATTATGTTTTAATAAATCGATTGTTTCTTGTTACTTATCAATACTGTCTATTTTATTTAAAATCCTTCTACTTTAAACTTAAAGTTGTATACCAAAGGCCCTGAGAGAGGATTATTGCTTACCCATCTACTAGCCTGGTTAATCAACCAGTGGCGCCCCTTTAAAAATAAAGCTGGCAGATATTATTTCCCTTTTAACAAGATAGATAGTTAGATAGAATCAATTATTTTAAATGAATTTTGGTCTATCTATTAATTATGCTAATCGCGTAACAAGTTCCTACCGAAGGGGAGGCCCAGACTCTCTCCACCATCAGTAGAACTCAGCTCGGGATCCGCGCGGCTATATCAGGTGGAATCCCATGACCCTCTGCGGGATGCCGGTCCTCCTGTTTCCTCTTCTGGCCTCGGCTCTGGAGCCGAACGATCACTGCTGGTGGGGACCCATGACCCTCTCCTGATTACCGGTCCTATCCCAAATGGTAGCGACACTCTCGCTCGCTTACAGCGCGAACTCTTAAAAATGGCGTACTCTGCGGGTTTGCCGGCCGCGGGAAAATGATTATTATGTGCTTAATGTTTTATATTCCGACAGGATGATTCTGATCATTACCGATTACGATACCCAAGCGCCCGCCATAATAACATGCGGTAGAATTTTTTTCGCCACGGTACATCACGAACTCACTCGCGTGTTTTTTTGAGGGTTTTATCATGAAAACCATTATTAAATTTCACTAAAAATCGATTGTCGCCCGCGTGTACTTCATTTCACTCCTTGCCGTACAATTAGCACATTTTTCTCCCAATGTGTGTCCCGTCGATTTACCAAGCGAGCCGCTCTACCCGCTTCCAAATCAAAGTGTGAAGCGGAACCGGAACCCGCTCCCGCGCTTCGCATAGACACCGAAATCAAGAGAGTGTCGCCAACATTATCATTTTTTCTATAGCTTACGAAAGTACTTGAAGGAATAATAATTTTTTAAGAATTGCTTCATAACAATACCCCCCTTCCCTCGAAAATGTTTGCCCTCAAACAACATTGATAAATACCCATATAAACCTATACTGGCTAGACTGGTCCCAAGGAGTAACAAAAACAAACATTCCACATTATAAATGAGCATCATAATTTGGAAAAAAAAACTTATTTACTAACGGATAACAAAACTTACGAAGAATGGGTCTTCCGCAGCTCCAATCGCAGCCATCAAGCGTGTAGCCGGATGGTTGAGCCTGCCATGCAGCCATTCTCGAACTTAGAGATAACTTAAGATAAAAGTAGCTTAGTTACAAATTTGAGCAGATGTTACGTGAACGGAGTCTGCAAGCACCGGAATACCGGGTGATGAGAAATTGACAAATGTCGAAGACTGCCGTTAGCGTTACATCTATAACAGAAAACATATTTGAACATAAATTGTATGTAAACTTATAGGTATAAAAAATATATATAATCTCCTTCTCAACACATCTATACAACTTAGCGTTAAAGCTTCACTGACCCATAAATAGGGTGATTAGGCCAATCAGGCAACATTTTTTTCTTTATTATAAGGGAGGCAAGCCAACCCTCACTTTTCACTGAGTCTACTTCTCCCTTGGAGATAAAAACACACTTCGAATAAATTTTATCTACTCTACCTAACTCGGTCCTTGGGTGAATAATATTTAACCAACAACAATTATACATTGTAAAGGCAATTTTAATAGTGTACAACCAACGCATTGGATGGTGCCAAGTATTTTTTAATAGTATACAATCAACGCATCGGATGGTGCCAAATAATTTTTAATAGTATACAACCAACGCATCGGATGGTACCAAATAAAAAAACAACCAACTGTTTTAGAAGGTGTGATTTGTTCATCCACATCGTACATAATATCAATGTTATAAGTCTCTTAGGACAATAATAATAGTATATATTTAAAATCTATACAAATATATATATATAGCTAGTTCCAACATTGCCTTAAAATGTGGAAGGATATTTAGAACCACATCGTCCCACATTATAAGTTGTCTAAAATCTTATAAATAATGAGTACATAACAAGTATCAAAACATTTTTTTGTTTCTATTATAAAGTGTTAATGAAAATTAAAATGCTTTTCAAAAGTAGAGGCTTAGCTGACGCAGCCTATGATTAAATAGTAAAAATAATAGTTAAATATTTTACTATGAAAACAGAACAAATAAAATTGTATTTACTCTCAAATTTAGTAAAAAGTTATGTAGCCTTAATGATGAAACAAAGTCTAATAGTGTCGATGCACTCCAGGTGAATAAACATAATTCTTTATTTCGAAGCCATTTTGAAAACAAAGAGATACTACACTGGTATCTCTGTATTTTCCAAGTAAGTACGAACATTAAAAAAAACAGCATATAAAATCTATGCACATAGTTAAAAATGATATACATGAAATACACGGAGATAGAGAGCGGATATGTCCGTGCATTCCATGATACCAAACTTACAACTAACAGAAAGAAAGTATGCCTGAAACACACGGAGATAGCGAGAGGACAAGTCCGTGTATCTCAGGATACTAAACTTTTAACTAACAAAAAGAAAGTATGCCTGAAACACACGGAGATAGCGAGCGGACAAGTCCGTGTATCTCAGGATACAAAATTTACAACTAACAAAAAGAAAATATGCCTGAAACACACGGAGATAGCGAGCGGACAAGTCCGTGTATCTCAGGATACAAAACTTACAACTAACAAAACCTAAACAAATTCATCTGTTAAGCCTCAGTCTCAATTTACAATTGTATTATTACTAATACCGCCGATACTAATATTAAATTCAGAAACACTCTGAGTTGAGGCTCTTACCGTAATAAAACAAACCAACGTCCTCATCATCATACTGACAACACGGTTCCACGCGAAGTAAATAAGAAATTTCTATAGAAATAAACCTAAGACAGGACTAACGACTGTCAGAATACAGGGATTCTCCATCTCGGTTGATCAGGCCAGATGAAGTTCCGTGTATTGAGGAAACAATTTTTTTATTATAAAGAATGAATAACACAATATTCCTTAAAACTCAACAGTCCCCGAGAAAGATGGCCAGACTCTCTGAAGTACTGAAGTGAGAGGACTACATAGGTATGTTGTCCGATTTGACGATATCTTTCACGTGGAATTCGCCTGATAATTTGCCATTCAAGTCTGCTAAGGTATACACGAGGTCAGATTTTTTCCTACCACAACATTTTGCCGAAGCGTGGGGATAATTTTTGGGAGAAATAATTCAACGCATTTGATTGTACGAAGTTTCGTCTCCACACAATGTCGCCAACTTGATAAGTGACGTTTTTGCGCAAATTGTAGTGGTTAGCCCCCTTTTTGTACGCCTTGAGTAGAGCATCTGAAACTTGCTCATAAACGTCTGCCAAACCCTGTAGCTTTTGTGCATATGTGGAAGGCGAAATTTCCTTTTGAGCGTTGTTAACCCCATCATGAATAGGGTTACGGTGCAAATCCCCATCAAGTATCTGCTCACGGCCGTGCATTAGAAAATACGGTGTGAAGTTTGTCACTCAATTGACAGTGTTATTCATTGCGGACTGAACCTGTGGCAAAAATTTTGACCAGTTACGGTGGTCTGATTCGACCAGAATTGATAAAGCAGTACCTAATGTCTGATTGTACCTCTCAACCACATTGTTTTGTGGGGTATACAGAGAATTGTAAAACGGCAAAGGAATATTATAGCTTTTAAGGAGTTCTTTGAACTCTTTTGAAATGAATTGTGGCCCATTGTCACAAATAATGGTCCTCGGTACACCATGCACCAGAAAAATGTTTTCCTCTAAGTTTTTTACAATGCTACCCGCGGTGCCTTTGCGCAGCGGGAATAACCAAATAAACTTTGAGAAAACATCTACACAAGATAAAATAAATGTATGTCCAGAGTAGCTACGAGGCAACGGTCCTACTAAGTCTAATGAAAGCATTTGCATAGGCCTGGATACTTTCTTCGGGTTTGTGGAAATCCCATTCGATGGTGCCGTGCTAATTTTGTGTGCTTTGCAAACGGTACAGTGACTAATGAAATCTTTGACATCTTTGTACATGTTAGGCCAGTAATACCTAAGTTGAAGCTTTTTATAGGTTTTGTAGGGTGACAGGCGCGCGCGGAGTCATGGGAGTCTGAAATAATGTTTTTCCTATCCTCTTGAGGAATGACCCTTTTCCATGCGGTGTCCTCGCATAAATCCAACTGGGTTTTCGTGTGATGATACAACTCGTTGTCTTTAATTTGGAAGTGCTGAAATCGTTGGTGGAATTCCTGACAACCTTTCCAAGCATTTAAATACCATTTATCAGTGCTATCACTAAGGTTAGATCCCGATATAAGAGCTACATCCATACGCGAAAGAACGTCCGGAACAATATGTTGAGTTCCCTCACGGTGGACGACATCAAAGGAAAATTGTGATAACCGTTAGCTCCATCGTGCAAGACGGCCACTAGGATTAGATAACGAACCTAACCACTTCAAACTTGAATGATCAGTAACCACTGTGAAATGCGCTCCTTCAATGTAAGGTCTAAAGTGCGTTAGTGAATCCAATACTGCTAACAGTTCACGCTCCGTAATTCCGTAGTTGCGTTCGTGAGTATTTAAACACCTTGAATAATATGCAATCGGGTGCTCTAGCCCATCAATGTTCTGAATTAAAACTCCGCCTATTCCACCGGAGCTGGCGTCGCAGTGTATCGCGAAGGGTTTTGTAAAATCCGGGTAACTTAAAACCGGAACTGATGTTAATGCTTTTTTCAACGCCTTAAAGGCTGTCTTGGCCTCTGGAGACCCAGCAAAGTTGCTAATTCCTTTTTTCGAACCAGTGAGTCTTGTAAGAGGGGCGGCAATGCTCGAAAAACCCTTTATGAATCTTCTGAAGTACCCACATAATCCAATGAAGGTTCGGATTTGCTTTGCGTTCTTGGGTACTGGGAAGTTTTTTATACTGTCAATCTTTATGGGGTCTGTACGAAGACCTTGCGAGTCAACCATGTACCCGGGATATTTGAGCTCGGCCTTGCAGAACTCCGATTTTTTCAGATTTATGGTTAGACCTGCGTCTCGTAATCGTTCATAGACACGGTTCAATAAACAAAGATGTGAATCTAAGTCTTCTGATACCAAGATCAGGTCGTCTAAATAACAGAAGGCATTGTCGTCAAATTCTGGACCGAACAAGGCGTCGGCCAGTCTTTGCAGCTCACTTGGTGCGTTTTTAAGTCCGAAGGGCATCCGGGTGAATTCAAACACTCCACGACCGGGTACAACGAACGCTGTCTTCTGACAGGAGTCCTCATCTAATGCAATTTGCCAAAAAGCTTTAGATAAGTCTATAGACGAGATGTATCTGGCACCGCCTAGCTTGTCTAGGATCCTTGTTATGTATGGTAATGGATAGAAATCGCGTGTTGTAACATCGTTAATTTTCCTGGAGTCCAGACAAAAACGACCCGTTCCGTCTTTTTTTTGTACTATTAGCACTGGAATCGACCATGGAGATTGTGAAGGACGGATGACTCCAAGTTTTAACATCTCATCTACTTCTGCGTCAAGTTGAGACAGTGGGAAATAACGTTGTTTAATGGGCGGACCTGTTGTATGTTTTTTATGTTGGAGTTGATGAGTCAACCCCTTTTTTTTCGTAAGAAATGGATTCAAATTTTTTGACAACGTCCGAAAGGGCTTTGTTTTCTGAATTTGTTAGTGAAGAGGCAGGCCGAATTGCTCTAACCTCATTGATTTGACCCTTTTGATGAGGTACGCGAACTTTTGAGAACAGTTCCGGTGCGATTCGAAACAGTTTCCAGAAGTTCACCCCCAATACGAAATTAGGTGTCAACGTTGGAATGATGTTAAAGATAACCTCCTTTGTGGTTGAATTGTACGTCACCGGCAAAGTTAAATACCCTAAAACAGGCTGACTGGTACCGTCAGCTGTAGTAACGCTATAATCTACATTTACTAATTCTACTCTTAAATCTAAAAATATCTTATAACTATCCCCCCTAAACAAGACAAGGAAGCACCACTGTCTAGCAGTGCTTTAAAATTATTATTTAGAACAAAAATGTCGGCATAAGGACCCTCATCCTCTGTACTATACTTCTCCTGTGGCAGTGCGTCCACCGCTTGAGGAGAGGGCTAGAAAGGAATTGTTGCACTAGGCGGAGCCAACGCTTCCACTCCCTTTTTCTTTGTGCACAAGAAGGGGCGCGGTAAGATTGACTCGTTTCTAGTTTTTTGGATCATTGATATGTTTCTTATTGTTAATACTACTTACATGTGGTTTCCTATTATCGCTATCTTTTTTCCAACAATTTGTTATTAAATGACCTTTTATCTTGCATTAAGTACAAACAAGAGATTTATTTTGTTGATTTGTTGTATCCTGTTAAACAAAATTATTCGTATTATTCGCCGTAGGTCTTGAATTCATAGAAGGGTTAAAATTATTATTATTGAATGTCTTGTAATTGTTTGTATTATTGAAAGGCTTATTGTAACTATTGGAGAACGAATTAAATTTTTTAAAGTTACTGGACTTATTTTGAGTGTCTACTAATTTTGGAATTGCTGAGGACGTTTAGGCCTCAGTGTACGACTCGAGTTTAGCAACGCACCTCGTAAGTTCTTCAAACGAACTAAAATCTCTGGATGACATCAAGTTAGCATACATAGGCAACAATGCTTTCATGGCTACCCGCAAAAGTTTAACCTCAGGAATTTTTCAATCCAATTTATTGTTAAGCGCTTTAAGTCTCAAAGTGAATTCCAAAACTGACATTCCCTTGGGCTGTTTATAATTTAGAATCACATTTTCGAGATCTAATTGCCTGTCTTGTCCCTCAAATTGTTTTATTAATAAGCTGGATAGGTCATCCCATTCTAAGTCTGGACTATAAATTGACGTATACCATAGAAGTGCTAAACCGTCTAAAATTTCACTGAAGGATTTAACTAAGTCTTTATGAGAAATATTGCGTGTCCTACAACGCTCTTCGACCAATAGCAAAAAATCTCTTACGCAGCTTTTACCATCGTACTTGACATCCCAATTAGTAAGCCCCCGCGATGATAAACCTTTATAAATAACCTTGGTATGTTTAATAACCGTGACCTTCTCCTGTGTTTCATTGTCAGAATCTAGATCTGAATCACTTTCCTCCATAAGCACATTTAATGATTTCTTCATAGTTTTGTTAAAGGCGCGCGCTTGCGAACGCAACGCTTGGGCGGTGCCCTCCGGTTCGATGGATCGTGAAGCTAATTCCTTTATAAGTTGATCCTTGGATGCATTATTTACATTTGGAATCGGAGTAGACATTGTAACGGTAATGTGGTAAGCTTGACACGAAAGTAGAATTGAAAAGTTAGAGAGAAGAAAAGAAAATAAAATGACTATATTTTTTGTTTTTGATGTTGTTGTTATTGTTATTGCTGTTAATGTACGTTGTAGTTGTTCGTTGTTGTTGTTGTTGTTGTTGCTGTATTATCGGTTCGGACTGGCCACGCTTATTACGAATAATTTTTAGAAAAAAACTTTAGATTCGCTTTAATTACTATAAAAGGAAACTTTTTGGCTTTGGGGCGGCGGAAAATAATGCATTTTAATTTTCAATTGCATAAAACCAAAATTCTCTTCGCGAACCGACGCAGCGAAAATCCGCGGCCGTAGCTGTCACTGTTATGGACTGTAGCCGACTTCATGGGATACCTACATGAAATACCGCGAATCACAAACCATGTTACACAAACCTAGCGTAGCCGCTGAACTAATTGAAAACTGGGATGTTTTTCTTGCCTTGACGCGAGTAGGCGTTATAAAGGGGCACATTCTTTTGTATCACAAACCATGTTACACAAACAAGCCCGCTAGACAAATTTCATAATTACGCGCCTTATCCCACGAAGTCGGCTACAGTCGTATGAGCTCTTGCTAATTTATCAAGGATACCAACATAACAGTGACATTCACGGCCGCGGAATTTCGCTGGGTCGGTTCGCGAAGTGAATTTTGGTTGTATGCAATTGAAAATTAAAATGCATTATTTTTCGCCGCCCCAAAGCCAAAAAGTTTCCTTTAATAGTAATTAAGGCGAATCTAAAGTTTTTTTCTAAAAATTATTCGTAATAAGCGTGGCCAGTCCGAACCGATATTTACCTAATTTAATAACACATTAATATTCAAACTGTCCACGTTTTCGTAATAATTCAACTAAATCCTAGTATTATCACTACATCAAGTATTACAGCACCATTTTGATCATCAGATATGCAGATATATCACTCGCGTTATATTTACCATTGATTTCCCCACTGTAAAATGAGGATAAATCCTGAAATTAACAATTAAATCGAAAAAAACGTATCCCAGCCACGCTTTTTTGGCCAATCCAAACAAGTCCATAGAAGTATTTCTAATCAGTGGTGCCAAAACAAAAACCATAAAATTGTCACCAGAGACTTTGATTAAATAATTACGTCAAGTGCCTACCGATGAAAATTATTTTCAAATAGTGTTTGTAATTCATCACTTTTTAATATTATTAGGTACTCGATTCTGTGTTACTTTTTGGCGTATAATGCATGAAACAAAACGTTTGAAATGTTACGTTTTTATGGGTGAATGTTTTGCGTCTCGCAAACTTTCTTTCGTGGAGCAAACAGACGATCGGTAGGCACGTGAAACAACCATATAATTATTTTTTATTAAAACAGGTACCACAGATCTGAAGTAGGTGAATCCGTATCTATAAATGCATTTCTTAGGAATATCTGCCTACCGGAAAGCAAGATTAATTAGTATTACATACAAATATTACTATTTATGTCTTGCTCCGTTTCTCGGTTAATGCGGAATATTTCTCATCAAACAGTTAGATTTCAATCATTATCTGACGGTGAATCCCCTGTTTAAAAAAAAAACTAAGCACTTTTGTTCTACGAATTTCTTTTATCTATGCATATGCCACTTTTGTTTTGTTATCGATCGTCTCGAACAGTGTATTGACTTTAAAATCAAATCAATATGTAGATTTGCTGTGATAAATCTACGGATCTGATGCTGTAGAATAGTGTGTGTGTGTGTGTGTGTGTGTGTGTGAGAGGGTGTATGAGGGTGTGTAAGGGTGGGTGAGGGTGTGTCTGTCTGTGTATTGTGCCCAATTTCGCTGGAAGTTTGTTGTTATTGTTATTTATCATCGTTCATCGAAAATGCTTTCTCGCTGCCGTGCCGACTTTTGACAAGACGCGATGATGTGAGTAAATTTGGTTCAATTAATCCGTGCCCCGTTTAAACGAAATGGTGCCGTCCACCACCTTCTCCCATCCACCCATCCACCCATCCACCACCCACCGTCATAATAATATATATTCATAATCTATTAATTAATGTCAAAAGCATTAACGTGCATCCAAAATAAAAAATGGCGCCTTAATCTTCGAACCTCACGTGTTTCATCTCCCGCCTCCTCGAGATGTAGCTTTTCATTTAATTTCTTTCCCCTCACCCGCCCGACTCGCTTTTCTTTACTTTTCTTTTATTTTCCGTGCTCTGAACAGCGACCCTCGAACACCTGAATCGGAGCCGTGCCGGAGGTAGGTCACGCCCGACGGCCGCCATGTATGCTATGTCATATGACTTTCCCAATTTTTCCGGGCTTTCGTTAAATGGTAACGATACGACGTACCTCCCGTCTTGGTTACGGTAGGTACTTTCAGTGTATAATTTTTCACAACGAATTTCATCAGGCGATTGAATTTTCTTCAAAGGTGGAACATTTTCAATTTCCCAAAAACATTTAAGCTTTTCATCAATATTTTTCTCCATTGACGTGAAGAATGAATTTATATAATTATTTGATGGTCGAACATTTCCCATCAAAAACCAACCCAATGTGGTTTCATGGGCTCATTTTCTTTGCCCATCAATTTTCCTAAGCATAATGATGATGCAAAAATATCACTTCCAAGCAGAATATCAATGGCTGATGGTAAATTACATGTAGGATCTCCCAATCTGAGACCTACGATGTGTTCCCAATGATGATCGACGATACGATTTGATGGCATATTCGAGCAAATGTTATTTAAAATAAGGAAATCTGTCAAAATACCAGATTCCTTCGAATCGACAGGACGAAAATGTGTTTTTATTAATCCGTTAGAATTAATTGTAGGAGTATATCCAATACCTATCACGGTAAGTGGTTGTTTCTTAAAACGAGTAAAACCTAACCTTTTAACACAATTTTCCGATAAGAAATTGGCTTGGCTTTCGCTATCAAGCATAACACGAACCTTCTGGAAAATTCCATTTTTATCTAAAACTTCCACATAAGCTGTAGACAAACGAACCGTTTTGTTTTTTTTATTGTAAAATTTTCCGAATTTTCCAAGATTTTTTTTGAAAAATGTTATAGGGTATGATGTTTTGAATGACACTCCCTGCATGCGAAACGAGACTGATAATTCTTAGCATTGTGTTTTCCCTGCACTAACCAATTGAGACATAAATTATTTTTCTTTGCGAACGAGAACCTATCTTTTGGAGTGAGATGTACGAATTTTTCACACTTGTACAAAGATGAAGCGATTTTCAAAGAACCCACTTGATTTCAATGTTTGACACAAAAATATAATATTATTGCTTAAACGATGTTTAGCATTATACGATTTCGATTGACCTTGAACCTGGTGATCTTTGGCTAAGCATTGTCCATAAGTATTTCAATAGGTGATCAAACGTCGGGATGTTCTCTGAACTGTGTTAAATTTCAAAATCAATACGCAATTCTTTTGTTAATTTACGTAACACGATTTGTAGTAAAAGAAAATTCCATTGGCGAACTGGAAAATTTAATGCTTCTAAAACAGCAAGATTTTCCTTCAAAATGGAAATCAATTGCCTCAGATTATCCTTAGCTTTTACAGGTTGAATCTACGAAATTAATTCTACGTGCCTATCAGCGATCAAATGTATGTTTTCGTACCGTTCCTTTAAAAGATTGTATGCAACAACATAATTTTCCTCGGAAATCAGCAAATGTTCAATGTATATTAATACTTCGCCCGAAAAAATGCTAATTAAATAATGCATTTTTTGATTAGGATTTAAGGCATTGTTGGAATGGATTAACGAGTTAAAGTGTTTATAAAATTTATCCATTCTGTTGATATTCCAGAAAAAATAATTAATTTTAATTTTGGCAACGACACATTATAATTATGATTATTCGCTTTTGAATTGTCCGAATCACTTTTCGAAACTTCTGGATTCATTATAATATGATTGAATTTCATAATACATGTTTTGGATCTCTAATACTTTTCCTGTAACATCTTAATATAGGATTCCTATTTCTTATTCAATTCAATCGATACATGCGATGCCACAAAAGTCTCTTTGATACTAGAGATATCCGAAAAGCGTGCTTTAAATATATCTTTATCAACAATATTCAACGATGTTGCTTTGATAGCAGATGAGCGAACATTTTCCATGTCTAAAAGAGCAAATTTATATTTGATAGTGTTAGCCGCCATTAATATTCGTGACAAAAATTGTCCGTTAGAACACTAACAAACTGTCTATCAATGTCAAACGTCAAACTTGTAAACAATACAATATTTATATCTGCTGTGATAACAGCTGTCAGCCTGGTATAAATCAGCGATCTTCTATACCGATAACAAGTACAACTGACAGGCAGAATCGCAACATATGTATGCAGATACCTGACTTACCGACCCGATGATACGAGTTTAAAATGTATGTAGGTACCTATTTTACCGACACGACGATACAAGTTTGTAAGTACCCACAATTCTCGAATTAAAATGTTAAACCACCCAACGACATTAAAAAAACAAAATGCGATATAAATTTACATTTAAAATACCAATCAATATTCTTCAATTGAATGCGTAATTCAGAAACAGCTTTAAAAACTGGAAAAGGTCAACAAAGGAATGATTTCTGTTTCAGAACGCATCAATGTCGTTTCTAAAAAAAAACAACCAAAACGACAACTTATCTGGCGAACGGACCAAAAATGTCACGACCGATGCCACGACACGAGAGAGGTATGAACTGTAAATTAAATTTACAATAAGCCGCCGCACTTTTAATAGGCACAGATTTTGGAAAGTACACTATTTTTAAACTTAGTCATTCTAAATTTCGATTACATAAAATTAAAATTAGCTTTCGTCTTGTGAGATTGTACGCCAGAATCACAAACCATGTTACACAAACCTAGCGTAGCCGCTGAACTACTTGAAAACTGGGATGTTTTTCTTGCCTTGACGCGAGCAGGCGGTATAAAGGGGCACTTTCTTTTGTATCACAAACCATGTTACACAAACCTAGCGTAGCCGCTAAACTACTTGAAAACTGGGATGTTTTTCTTGCCTTGACGCGAGCAGGCGGTATAAAGGGGGCACTTTCTTTAATGTGTGCAAATTATTTTACTATGAATTATCACTATGTGGTTTCTATGGACAAGATTCAATATGGCGTCGGCGTCAAAACGGAAAATTACGCGAATAAAAGTTTTAACGAATATAAATTTATATGCACGTTTTTCCGCCGTTCTCGACTGAAACAGATGGTTCTTGTGGTAATTAAGTTTAAGGGTAGTTTATTTTTTAAAATATATGCCTATTAAAAGTGTAGTGGCATGCGGCGTCTAGTCGTAAATTTACCAATTGTAAATATAAAATATGCTAGTACAAGACAATTGATTGCATTTTGAAAACTGAATCAGAGGAATTGGAGATGGTAGGAATAAGTCCCTTACCTTTGATGAATTCCTTCACTGTTTCAGGATCGATCCTGGTGCTGGCAGCTTCCCACAATAACGGCACAACAAAGGTCACAATTACCGACACTTAGGGATTATATTGATTAGTAATTTTGCGATTATTAGCGAGATTTCAATGGCGAGATGTGACCGACGTCACTTTGACTTTTCAACACAACAAAAGAGTGTCTAATTTAAATTTTTTGTTCCAATTTGGAAATGAGTTCTACGTAGGTATGAAAACATCTTCTTATTTTCCTTTTGGTGTGACTAAGTAGGGACTTAAAGGAGCGGAGGGAAATAAATGAATGCATGAAGGACTTGGGAATACGGATTTAATTTTAGAAACTGTTTCAGAACCAAACACTGCAAGAACGTGTACTCGGCGAACTGAAGATTTGGGCGATAGTTTATGTCAGCAACTCCGGGAAAAAGCACAACAATTTGAATGGATCTCTTTAACTACCGATGAAAGTAACGACGTTTCAGATACTGCCCAGTTTTAAAATTTGCTCGCGGAATCGATAAGAACTTTAATGTCTATGAGGAGCTTTTACAGTTATGTAGGTAGTTTGAAGGGAACCACTTCAGGAGGAGATTTTTTTGTAACTTAAAACAAGCGCTAGTATCAATGCTATTACCATGGGAAAAATTGGTAAGTGAAACAACTAACGAAGACAGGAACATGAGTGGACAACATTAGGGTTTGGTAGGTAGAAAAAACGAAACTGGCAGAGATAGGATGTGACATCCCATTATTTTTTTATTGTATTCTCCACCAAGAAGCGTTATGTTCCAAAGTCTTATAATGGAAAGAAGTAATGGACTTCGTGGTATCGACTGTAAACTACGTTAGACAAAAAGGGTTGCCTCATAGTCGATTCCAGCAGTTTCTGTCAGATACGGAAGCAGATCATGGAGATGTTGTTTATTATTCTGAAGTGAGATGGTTAAGTAGAGGTGCAGTACTGAAAAGATTTTTTGATCTCAGAAAAGAAATCAACGCTTTTATGAATGAAAAAGGCGAATCCATTACAGAGCTAACAGAATGGTTAATAGACCTTGGACTTTTGACAGATGTAACTAAAAAATTAAATACGCTGAATGTATGGATTCAAGGTAAAAACAAACTAATCTCTTATATGCAGACAGGCGTAAAGGCATTCCAATTGAAAAACAAACTCTTTTTAAAAAATATTAAAGAAAAAAAGTTAGATTTTATTCCGAATTGTAACCAATTATACGTATGTATATTGGGCTTCCAGAGTTAATATCACAAGTGCGGCCCGCCTTTAGTTTATTTTGCCAACTTGTGGCCCTTTCCTGACCTAGACACTTCGTCTGTTTTTGTTGTGTTGAATATCTATTTCTGTGAGGATTCCTGGTCACTGTTCACATTTTTACCAACGTCTTTTAAGATTTTGATAGACATTTTCAATGTATTATATTTTTTTCATTGTTTTAATTTGTATGTACTTACAATAACGGTGATACATGGGAGGCGGGAATGGGTACCGCCGTCCCGGGAACCTTTATTGGATAACCAACACCTATGCCATAGGTCACCCCAAGTGGTTCGCTACGTTTAATAATTTGGCAGGGGTGCCCGGGTTCATGGGGTGAAGTTGATCTAGGTCTTGGAGACGGATGACCAGGACGCACTGAACCCCAGATTCCTACCCACCCCTTAAACCCCTTTCCTTCCCAGAATTCTCCTTTCCTTCCTTTCCTTAAGAAACTCTCCACACAACATTCCCAAAGATGACATAGGCCCTGAGGGAAATTTAAAAAAAAACCACTTACAAAATTTGAAAGTAAAAGTACATCAGGGCGTCTAATAAATGATTTATTCACTGTAAATAAAAAGCTTGTTTGGTTAATATGTGTCTATAAATATAATTAAATGTTAGAAAAAAAAAATTTATAAAAAAAAATAAAGTCCGATAGTAAATAGTTTAACATTGATGAGAATGCCCGAATACATTATTAGTCACAATAATTAATACCATACACTTTTTCCCTCACAAGTTTCAAAATACAATTATATAGAATATTATATATTATTAGCGCAGACCTGTGAAAAATCACGGAGTAGTCTGTATTAAAAAAAAATCGGTGACAATTTTTAAAATGGGAATTAACACATATTGGGTGGGAAGGGTTTGTTCTTAATTTTACACCGGTCTCATTTAAACGCCTTGAAAGACATTGTGGTCTACTATTTTAATATGAATATTCTTCATCAACCTCTTTGTAAGGGTCCCAACTAAATATATATATTTATGTATTAAACATATAAGTATATATGTTACAAATCTTCCTCATCTTCTTGTGTGGAAGAATATTTTATCAAAAGGAAACTTACACTTTAACAATGGAGATGCGCAAATTGCTCTTTTTTGTAATGATTTGTACCAAAGTGAAAATCTTTTTTTTTGTGAGGTATATTTTTTACGCATGAAATGTCGCTAAATGGCCCAACACCGGCTTTAACTTCTTTTTACGGAGTCCTATTAGGCTAGCCTTACACTCTTAAGTTTTTTCTCGTAAATTGCTCACGTTAGCGATTTATGGCCAAATTACCAATGTATTAATTTTTTTTATAAATAATATCAATGTACAATAACTTGATTATAACCATTAAAATTTAAAAAATAAAATAAAAACCTACTACAACACATAAATACTTGTCACACTTAATTTATTATAACCACATAAACACCTCAGCACAGGTTCTCCTAGTGAAGATGTTCACGAAACATACAATATTACCCACCCACAGTTACTCAACATAATAAAGGTTCAAAATATATTGTGTACAAATGTTAATAATTAGGTAAAAACTGTAATATTTAGAAATAAATTAATTTAAAAAAAAAAAAGAAAAAGGACATGAAAAGTCACTTAACGTAATTTATAGAAGTTATAGTAGTTCGTAAGTGACTTTTTGACAGGTCTTATCGCATCCGCGTGAACTTCCAACAGCTTGACAAGTTGAGAGACTTTTTAATATTTTTATTATTTTTTATTAGGTTTGTCAACAGTGATTTACATCAAAGCTTTCACAGAGAGAATTACACTGAACATGGTTGATGCTATCACTAATTAAAGACAAACACATCATTGATAACATAATACTTACATATACATTACATTCATTCACACACACACACACACACACATACCAAACATTACAAAATAATAATAAGTTTTTTATGACAAGTTTATAGAACAACATAATAGGGAGTTTTAAATCTTGTTAAGAGATGATTTGAAATTGGCCAATTGTTGTTCAAATTAATTGATTTGCTGCAAGAAAAAATGCCAAAATGCGCCATTGAAAAATAATTAAAAAATAAAAACCAGTTATTTTTTTTCCTATAAAACTTGTATTTATTTATAGTTATTTAGGTTTTCTGCAAATGATCATCCTTCTATTCAATTATCGGTGCAATCCTTTCTAATCTTAATGTTTCTGTTTTAGAATTCGAAGTCGGTGGCTGTCAGGTAGCTGTCATTCAGATAAAATGACAGAACGCCGTTAATTTCCGCCCTTGACGGCATAAAAGAATGGAGAATTGTTTAATTAAAGCCAAATTCTATTTAAACACTTTATTTGGGCCTTTTCATCTTT
Source organism: Limnephilus rhombicus (assembly GCA_929108145.2). Classification (NCBI taxonomy): domain Eukaryota; kingdom Metazoa; phylum Arthropoda; class Insecta; order Trichoptera; family Limnephilidae; genus Limnephilus; species Limnephilus rhombicus. The sequence continues at coordinate 19,520,250 of OV815290.1, read as the reverse complement.
ATTGACAAAATCGAGTAAATTTGATAGTAACAGATCGTTGTTGAAGCCATCTTACCGTAAATAAATTTACAGATGTAAACATAAAACTTAAAAAATTATAATTAGTCCAAATTAAAAATAAAAATATGGCCGAAAGAAGTCTATGACAAAACTCTTTAAAATGAAGAGGGAATAACCAGACAAAACCGGTAATATGTCATTTATCAAATTTTAGAAGTTTTGAATCTTTTCCACAAAAAATTATTAATTGATTTCTTATGACTGTTCTTTTATCTAGTAACACTCCGTTTCAAATTTTGAGAAAATGTATTTATATTTAGTACTATAAGGTTTTGCCGTAGGTCGTTGGCAGATTTGTTAAGCCGGGTACAGATTGCTGTAACGTAACATGCAATGTAACGTGAAAGGAACATTTTTCATAAGTGTGGACGCAGCGCGCGCACGAACCGAACATGAACCTACTCGCATCTGTTTCCGGCATGCGCGCAGTGAACATAGCTCAGTCTGCCGGGAACAAGTTCTCCATTGTTCGCGCGCATTCTGCAGTATAGATACAATCAGCCCGTCCACACTGACGCTCCGTGAACACTGCGCGCCCCTTTGTGCCTGTATATCGGACGAATATCTACAGCTCATAATATGTTGAACTAATATCTACGAACTTCAGAGTGTTGACTAATATCTACAGAGCTAAGGTTGGACGAATATCTATGACGGTCCCAGTGTTGACTAATATCTACAGAGCGTAGGTTGGACTAATCAGCTAAATTTTATTTTTTATTTATTTAATATATATATATATAGTACAGTGGTTTTATATAAATTACATATCGGTAAACAAATTATTTTAAATTGCAATCTCACCAAAGAATAAATGTGTCCAATAGTCCGATATTAGGGATTTTTACATACATACTTACATAAATTAAGTTTTTTAAACTGCATACGCAATATTACGTTATTCCAACATGCTATACATAATTGCAAATCCAACCTCTGCCAGTGCTGTAAATATTCGTCAACACTTTGGTTCTCATAGATATTAGTCAGCAGTTTGAGCTATAGATATTCGTCAACACTTTGGTTCTCATAGATTAATATCTGTCTGTCAGCAGTTTGAGCTATAGATATTCGTCAACACTTTGGTTCTTATAGATATTAGTCAACAGTTTGAGCTGTAGATATTCTTCAGCACTTTGGTTCTCATAGATATTAGTTCGATTTTTTCAGTTTTTGGAATTCCTGTAGATATTAGTAGACGCCTCCGGCGAAACAACTGAAACTTGGCGGATTGCGGCGTGCATGAGTTGAAATGATCTGTTCGCGCGCGTAGTGTGCACGGTTCGTGCGCGCAGGGCGTCCACACAATGGGAATTCTGTTACATTGCATGACACATTGCGACAATGTGGAGGGCAAATTCTTTCATTGCGTGTTACATTGCATGTTACGTTACAGCAATCTGTACGCGGCTTTAAATTTTCAAACAAAATTTTGTATTATACAATAAACATTTCAAATCATATGCAGTAAAATAAATCAATAAATTATCTGGGAAAGCTATGTTTTAGACTTTTAATTTTAGTTTTTGTGACGAAAATACTTCAGTTTGTCTATTAATTTACGGTCTTACAAACTAATATATTTAAGATTTTTTTAAAATTATTATTTTGCTTACACATTATTAAAAAATTATAAATACTTATGACCAAAAAATAATTACAAAAAGTACATAATTTTAAAAGTTTTACCATCACGCCTTTCAGAATTTTTTAATGTAGGTATAAATTAAATGAAATCGAAATTGAGCTATTATTTAAAAAGCGCTGGTAAGGAGAATAATTCATATTTCTCATTGGAACCGCCCTGCACGATTGTAAGAACATCTTTCGACAAAATATGAATTCTAGGCCGCTGGCTGGTTAATGGCCCTGAAGACATTAAAAGCGACACAGAAGACAAATAAACTATATTTAAATAAATTCCGCCTCGTCATAGGACACCCTAATGAGGAGGTCTAAGAAATACAATATCTGTACTTTAAAATACCATTTTTTTTTTGTTTATACAATTATTTTATATGGTCGCCATAACAAAAAAAATCGAAAAACGGTCGCATGAGCATTTACACAGGTTTAAATTCCGTGAGCATTAATTACCACAAGTCGAATGCATATACTCGTATATGTAAACGCTTCTGTGAGTAACATGTCAAAAACTTACGTTAGGTCATAATTTTACTTACGAGTGTAAAGCTAGCCTTACAAAGTAGGCTTTAATTTTGGGTAATACTTTTATAGCAGAGGTGGGTTAATACCATATAAAATAAATCATACAAATGTACCTACATATTATTTTACAAATATATCAATTTAAAACAGGTTCATTGTTTTGCCGCCTGAAGTGTGCTAATATATTTTCTCTTCAAAATATTATGTTATAGATAGGAACTTTATCGCTTGCTTGAACTCTTCAAACAATCAGTTCCAATTTTGACAGTGACACTTAAATTCAAAGCAAATTTGAGTTCATCGATCCAGATCTCACTCAGGAATAATTTCACGCTGAAATGAACTAACCCTAACTAACTACCATATGTATTCCTCTTTACCCCGAATACTAATGGAGGGAAACAATTATACCAAGTCAGTGGACACATTCAATTTATCTTTAAACAAATATAAAATATTGTTACGAAGGCAGTTCAGTTATGTACAATAAATACTGTATATTTCTTACTATTCATGTGTAAAAGCCCCGAAAAAGGGCGTTAATAAATAAATAAATAAATAAATAAATAAAACCCTCTTCATAGACAAACGAAATTAGTACATATATAGTAAGTACATATACGTGATTACTGTGAAATCTCTCACAAAGGAGGAAAATGTTAGAGTCTTCTTTATGAACCTTCTGGCGTCCAACTGGTGTGGTGTTAGGCCTCCAAATTTCTCCAGTTTCCCTCCCATCAGAAGAGCGATTCTACATATTTTGTGGGATCGTTATGAGATAACGGACGTGATCTACTGTAAGATTTGTGTGATTTTTTATGGCTGTTATTAATAAGAACTCGTGTTTAAAACCATCTAAACTAAAATATGTGACAGCTCACAGCTGAAACCTGACATTGGCCCATAGAAAAAGTCAAACAAAATCAAACAAATGTATCAAGATATCACATCTGCAACGATCCCACAAACCACAAAGATATAGAATCGCTCTTCAGAAGCCGTTAACTCTATTCAGGTCGTCTGTAGGTGACCCCTGCCTCTCGTCCTCAATTTCGTTATCTGATGACACTGTAATTCAAAAATTCACCTGTTAGTCGTGCTGAGGGAAACGAACAAACATAAAATATTATTTTAATACAATTTAGTAGAAAATAAACGAGAATAAGTAACACATTTCGAGGTAATGCACTGGAAAAATTATTTTGCTTCCCCAAATCAGGATCAATGTATATGATATGTCTACCACTAAGGAGTGTTGGAGCTACGCACTGTCTAAATTTCGGTCAGTAGTAATGATTACCAACAATCAAAGTAAATAACAGCAATAAATGTAAAACTATCGAAATATGAAATTAAATTCAACCGGATCGAATTTTCAATCTTTGAATCATGTGTCATAAGCGCAAACTTTCATACCGTAGAACATGGTAAGGCGGAGTTGGAACATTATCCAATCAAAGTGACGCGCCATTATGCGCTTCGTAATAATGATCAATTGTCAGATACAAACAGAATAGAGAGTGTAAGTGATGATAGAAGAAAAAAAAATTTACCCTTATGTATAAAGAATGTGTATGAAGAACAAGGTCAGAATCGTTGCTCTATTCTCGCTCTTTACCATAGCGAAACCTGCAATGCGCCTAGTCACTCAGAATAATTTATATTTTATTTGCCGAAGCGCGGGGACGTGCGCAGTTTTGCGCATGCGCGTGAAAAAAGTATGTTTTTCTGCGATTTTGACCCTTCTATGTACAAAATTTGTATAAAGACATTACCTATAAGATGGGTAAAAATTTCATTCACCTTGCAACCCCAGAATATTTTAAAATAATTTTTATCTGTGACATCAAAATGTCAGATTTGCCTCTAGTCTTTCGGTCAAAGTTGATGCATCTTATTTGACAAAAACATCGTAAAACCTATTAATTTACGTAATTAACGCAAGTTATGTTGTTTTGGTACATAGTTTATTGTTAGGAATGTGTTTCGGTCAGTAAAATATACGATAGCTCAAAATTAATCCACAAAACATTCAATTCAAAGTGGGCTTGTTAGGAAATTTCCGTGTTCTTCCCTGGCTTTGGAGGGGTTTAAAAAATATATTACGTATACTAAACATTTTAGAACACACCTAAACAAGCAAATAGAATCAAATGCAATCAGCTAGGACATAAGGTTCTAATTACATTTCCCTAATGCAATTCTAAGCTAGATAAAATATTTTCCATAAAAATATATTATAAACCAAAAAACTTTAATTAAAATTGTTAAATAGATTACGAAAATTGATCTGCGCAAACTTTCATACCGTAGAACATGGAAAGGCGAAGTTCGAACCTTATCCAACCAATCAAAGTGACGCGCCATTATGCGCCTCGTAATAATGACCAATTGTCAGCAGTGGCGGACTAAGCCCGTCAGAGGCCCGGGGCGGCAAAGCTGAGTGAGGCCCCCCCCCTAGTTTAAAAAGTTGATGTAATTTTACAAGACTTTTATTCAGTTTACACGGGCATCTGGTCCTGGGGGCCTTTAAGCGCCCTAAACAAGGCTTTAAGGCACCAGGGCACTTCAAAACAAAAAATGTAACTTTTTTTTTTCATTTTCTAAAAGATGCATTTATTAATAATACTATCACCTAAAGTTTCAAGGAAATTCTAAAAGAAATTTTAAACAGTTATGATGAATTATCCTTGCGAAAAACTTTCAACGCGTTTTTCTCGAAACTTCATTTTTCAACCTGGTTGAATATTAGAAAAACTATACATCCGATTTGCATGCACCAAGTCTTAAACTGTTAGAAAATGGCAACACATAGGAATTTTTTTTATCAAGGGCCCCATTCTATACTTTTTAAGAACGCTGTAAATTTTCCATGAAAAATGGAATAAAAAATTCGCTGGTCCGCCATTTTTCCTTTTTTTTAGATATCAAAATTCCTCTACGTGGTGCCATAGATACTGGATTTTCGAACAGTTTAAGACTTGGTAGATGCAAAAATAAATGCAAATGCAATAAAATACATACAGGCGGGTGTATAGTTTTTTTTAATATGTTGTCAACCAGTTTAAAAAACGAGTTAAAATAGTTTCGGGAAAAACGCATACAAAGTTTTGCTGAAGGATAATTCAACGCTTTCCCAAAAAAAGGCTGTAAAATACATTTGGTGAGAGCATTGCTAACTTCAGAAAATGAAATGAAAAAAAAATTACAAACGTTTTTTTACGGTGCCTTAAATCATTGTTTTGGATTTGATCAAGGAAGCATGGAGGCGTTTGGGGGCCCCGGGGACCAGAGGCCGCCTCTTCCGCCCCCCCCCCTCCCCCGTTAGTCGGCCAATGAATCTTTTTAATTACTTACCTATTTTATTACTATCTTTATTATCTGTAAGAAAAGAAAGCCTTTAGCAAAGAGCCTAAGATAGTAACGAAGTGCAATACATAAGTGAAACTGGAACTAAAACTGTACAGACTTTAGAAAGATTAGTAGTAGTAATTTTATTTTAAAAATTGTAAAATACCGGTTCAGGCTGTATTTATTTATTCCTATTTTATATGTATAGGATGCTGTTTGTACGGGTCCTCCCAACTCCAAACCACCTCTTAGATTGGTACTAAGCATATTTTAAAGGCACCAGGACACAAAAAAAGTCACTTTTTATTTCATTTTCTAAAAGATGCATTTGTTAATAACGCTTTCACTAAATTCGTAATACTAAATTGACGGAGATACAGCATCTTATATGAAACCGTTTTAAACAGTTTGTATCTTGAATTATCCTTCAGCAAAACTTTGAACGCGTTTTTCTCAAAACTACGTTTTTCAACCAGGTTGACAACATTTTAGAAAAAACTATCCATCTTATTGGCATGCACCACGCACCAAGTCTTAAACTGTTCGATGATCCAGTCACTATAGCCATTACAGTATTATCCATAAGACGTGTAGGCAACTGCCTAGGGGCCCCGCATTGGATAGGGTCCTCTAGGATAAAGGGCCCCGAGACGTGCATTGTCTGGGGGCCCCGACATGTTTAAGCCGGCCCTGGCAAACTCCTTTTTTTGTCCATAAGGCGGGCCCCCTAGGCCACTGCCACAGGCCACTGCCTAGGGGGCGCGCATCGGGTAGGGGCCCCTAGGGTAATGAGACCCCGGGACGTGCATTGCCTAGGGGCCCCGACAAGTTTAAGCCGGCCCTGGCAGGGCCGTATTATCCATAAGGCAGTGTAGACCACCGCCTTCAAAAATCCAGCCACTATAGTCAGTCCACAAGAAGTGTAGGCAACTCCCTAAGGGGCCAATGGTAAAGGGGCCCCAAGACGGGGCCCCTTTACCTACCCTTCTCATGTTGAAGTGATGCGAAGTGTGGCTGCTTGGAGAGTATAGTGCTGCATCGTACTTCCAGTGGGGTCCAGTCAAAGAGTATCTGTATTTACCTGAACAAGTCTTAACAGCCATCTCATGTTGAAGTGAGACGGAGTGTGGCTGCATGGAGAGTGTAGTGGGGTCCAGTCAAAGAGTATCTGTATTTACCTGAACAAGTCTTAACAGCCATCTTATGTTGAAGTGAGGTAGAGTGTGGCTGCATGGAGAGTGTAGTGCTTCATCATACCTCCAGTAGGGTCCAGTCAAAGAGTATCTGCATTTACCTGAAGAAGTCTTAACAACCATCTCATGTTAAAGTGATTCGGAGTGTGGCTGCATGGAGACTGTAGTGGGGTCCAGTCAAAGAGTATCTGTATTTACAAACACAAATAATGATATTGTAACATTTCTTTTATTCTATTTCAATTCAATGCCGATAAATGCTTTTATTATTACCGTGAAGATTTACGTTTATGGTACCATGACTCCAAAAAAAGAAGACATACCTTTTATATCGCTTTAATGCTACAGCCTACAGCTCTTTCTTACACATTAAATAATGGTGAGACAAGAGATGAGATACAAAAAATACGTGCGACCATTTCTATTTTTCCTTTGGAGGAAACATATATATCTTATTTCGGCTCAGCCACAGCGACGGGAAATGTGACGTATGATAATGATTGTACGGTATGATAATGATTGTACATTACGGTATGATAATGATTGTACAGTTATAATCTATGGAGTTTCTCATAAGTAACCAAATATTTTTGTCCTACAAAAAGTTTCAAAAATCGATATCTAGATTGTGTTTTTCACACTAAACTAAGTGTATCACATTAAAATAGTGGATCGTTTTCCTATTAATAAATAATTACAGTGAGAACAGATATATTATAAGATTGAATTTAAAAACAAAATCTTGAAATTAACATGACAAGTGATATTTGAATTTGAAACCATTTGAATTTGAATTTGAAGTTTGAAGTCAAGTGACATTTGAAGCCATAGACAAAAAGTTAACAGAATATTCTACCATTCTAACATCTACCTACATCTAATTATAATCCATAATATTATAATGGAACAAGAAAACTCTGCCCAACAATTCCTGGCAAAGGCAACCTCTATTAAATATCATCATAATGGACACATCTAACAAATTCACCAAGGAACAAATAGCGAAACTCGCCCCTAAATTCACCGATCTATTGGGTAATGTCGGTCAAATGGGTGTAAAGTTAGGGAACCTTGAAGGAGAATTGAAGACCTACAAATATATGTCTTCTAATCAAACACCCGAAAATGGGAACAGAACGTATAGTTCGATTACGTCCAACCAAGTCCTCCCGAAATATCCACCGAACACAAGAAACAATGCCCCTATACTTCCTGCGAGACCAGCCGTACTTATCTTCCCCAAAGATGACAAGTCACTTCCTTCCAGCAGTACTCTTGAAACTCTCAAAACCTCAACTAACCCATCATCTTTGGGAATTACAATCACGGGGGTACGAGAAATAAGGAACGGAGGTGTAGTCGTGCATCCAAGTACCGATGCAGAGGCCATAAAACTTGCCAATGCACCGACCCTATCCGATGCTGGTCTGAAAGCAGCAGTTTCTTCACATAAACTTCCTCGGATAGCTATCCATGGTCTACCTCAAGTTGTGCCCCTCGAGAACATCATCTTGGCAATCCACCAGCAAACACACGAAGAAACCGGTCTACAAATTAATGAATTGAAAGATAAATTGCAGTTCTCTCACAAAGTAGGACCTCGTACCGGATCGTGCACTCATGTCTTCAGAGTTCCTCCTTCTGTTCGTCACTCCCTCATTCGCTTCTCTAAACTGGCTATGGACTGGCAAATACACACCGTAAGGGATTGGATCGACAGTCTAAAATGTGGACACTGTCAACTTTACGGCCATACGGCGTCGAAATGTAACGCAGACATGCCTACATGTTCTCACTGTGGAAAACCTGGACACAATCGAGATGCTTGCCCGACTCCTGAAAAGCCACCAGCATGTGCTACCTGCAAGTTCTTCAGAAAACCGTCCACACACAACACTGGCTCCCCTGACTGTCCTGCCCGCCAAGCCGCTGAGAGACGCGAATTATCTCGAGTCAATTTTTTAGGCTGAATCAGAATCGACACCTTATTAATACTAACTTTTCCACCTATTATCAAAATATTCGTGGTCTCAATACTAAGCTAAACTACTTTAGATGCTCCATAAATTTATGCCCTTATGATTTTTTATGTTTTACTGAAACATGGCTATCAGACAATATTGCTTCAACAGAACTTGGACTCCATGACTACATTATTTTTCGCTGTGACCGCTCTTCCTCTTCTAACAAGTGTAGAGGAGGTGGGGTAATGATATGTATTAAAAAAAAATACTCTTGCCACATTCTTGAATCGTCTAATAATGTATCTGAACAATTATTTATTTGTGTTCTACTTGGTTCCAAGAAACTTGTCATTGGTTGTGTATACATTCCCCCCTCCTCTTCAATAGAAATCTATAAGTCACATACTGAAGCAGTTGAGCGTGTTTCCTTAAAGGCCGATTCCTTACTTATTTGTGGTGATTATAATCTTCCTAAAATAGTGTGGCTTAATGATAGTCATGGTGTGAAAACTCCTAATAATGTTTCCCTTCATGCTTCCATAATAGTAAATTTCTTTGCCTTCCTGAATATGTACCAATTAAACTCGATCAATAACCGTGGAGGTTACTGTCTTGATCTAATATTTACCAATATGCCTAGCGTTTGTGTATGTGAAGCTACTGACTCAATATTACCAATAGATAAATATCATCCACCACTCGATATTAACTTCACTAATCCTTTCAAAAGTGACACTCTGAAATCAGCAGTTACATTCCACTACAAATTTAACAAAGGTGATTATACTGGAATGAATAGGTACCTTGCCCAATATGACTGGGCAGGTATGTTATCAAACAACAATATTAACGATGCTGTATTTAAATTCAACGAATGTATAACTCATGCTATAGATTTGTTCGTTCCAAGGGGAACTTTTTCCCAGCCTAAATTTCCTATTTGGTTCAGTATGAAACTAAAGCATTTGATTATGGAAAAAAAGAAAACACACAAGTTATTCAAATTAACGAACAACTTAGCGCTTTATCAAAAATTTTCTCAGTTAAGAGAATTATCCAAAATTGAATCTAACTTGTGTTATAAATCTTATATTGAACTCACTGAGACAAAATTAAATCTTAACCCTAAACAATTTTGGAAATTTATTAAACAAAAACGTATTGATAACGATCTCCCTTCAAGTTTATTTTTTAATGATACTCACGCCACCAACGATTTCGATATTGCCAACCTTTTTGCTGAACATTTCTCCTCTGTCTATACTGATAACATATGCACCATCCCTCCACTTAAATATGCTAATACTATTGACCTTAATAATTGCGAAATCACACTTGTAGATGTTTTCAATTACTTAAAAAATCTTCCCAGCAAAACAAGCACTGGTCCTGATGGTATACCTGAAATATTATTGAAAGAATGTAAATCTGTTGTATCTAAGCCAATTTGTTTATTATATAACTTATAATTATCATCTTCCACTTTTCCGGATTCCTGGAAGGTTTCCTATATACGACCTATTTTTAAATCGGGTAATAGGTCGAACGTAAAAAACTATAGACCTATATCGATGTTATCTCATATTCCTAAAATCTTTGAATCTATAATCACAAAAAAATAACACCTATTTTCAAAAATGTGCTGATTGAGGAACAGCATGGCTTTAGATCTGCTAAATCTACCACTACAAACTTACTCTCCTTCACCAACACCGTAGTCAATGGCCTAGAAGATAAATCACAAGTAGATGTTCTATATACCGACTTTTCTAAAGCTTTTGACAAAGTAAAACACGCTATCCTCATGGCCAAGCTATATGCTATAGGTATACGAAACCCATTGCTATCTTTCTTTAATTCTTATTTAAACAATAGAAAACAAAGAGTTAAAATAAATAACATTGAGTCTATTATTATTGAAGTAACATCCGGCGTACCGCAAGGAGCACATTTAGCCCCGCTTCTCTTCAACTTGTTTATAAATGACATTATTCGTATTTTCTCTCACACACGCTTTTGGCTTTTTGCTGATGACAATAAGATCCTAAAAATAATCAAAAACTACCATGACTGCCTTCTTTTCCAATCAGATATTGACTCTTTCAATGACTGGTGTAAAATTAATTGCTTGGAACTAAATGTCGATAAGTGCAAAATTATGTCCTTCTACAGATCTAAAAATCCGATTGTTTTCGAATACAAATTAAATAATAATTGCCTAACAACTGTTCAATCTATTAAAGATCTTGGTGTCTCTCTTGATAGCAAGCTTTCTTTCCGGGAACATATAAATACGATTGTTAATAAATCTCTCAAACTACTTGGTTTTATCACTAGAACCACTTCTGACTTCAAAAACATAAATACCCTAAGAACTCTTTACTGCTCCTTGGTTCGCCCCCATCTTGAATATGCTTGTATTATATGGTCTCCTTTTTATGCTGTCCATATTCGTCATATTGAATCCGTTCAACATCGGTTCCTAAAGGGAATTGCTTGGAGGCTAGGATTAGAGCGAGGCAATTACTCGTATGCTGAAATTGAACAAACTCTAAACCTTTCTCCTTTAGAAGACCGTCGGATAAAATCTGATCTCATTTGTTTCTTCAAAATTATTAACTGTTTAATAGACTCGCCTACATTACTACAACTCATCACATTTAATATACCTTCTCGTAGACTCAGAAATAAAGACCTGCTTTTCCTCAATCAGCACTCGACTAACTATGGTTATAACTCACCACTGTCCAGAATGTGTAGACTGGTCAACTCACGTCAAGACCTTGATTTTTTTGGTATTAGCTTAAATGATTTCTGTCGCTCTTTAAACAAATGAAGATATGTAATATTCACCCTAATTTTTGCAAGGTCTTGACGTGACTTGACACTTATTTTTCTTCTATTTTCACTGTTTGTCTTTGCTTTCATGTACCATCCGAATCCTTACATTGTTCATTTCTATACTTCGTGATACTTTGTTTTAAATTGGACGTAAGTCCGTAAATAAATAAATAAATAAATAAATAAATAAATAAATAAATAAATAAGGGGGGTGGGGGGTCCAGATATACGTTTACTGTTTGTCTCACTTTCGACTGTTGTTTTGTAGCTGTAAGAAGGAGCTGCAGCATTATATGTTTAAAATCAAAAGCAAAACCATCAGCCCATTGATATTATTTGATGTTTTTTTTAATTTTTAGAATTCACTCACACGTCCCTTTTATCCTTTCCTTTATTCCACCTTTTTTTAAATTATCATCACAGCTTGTAGTATTGAAGGGGTCTAGGGAGACATCACAGTGCGGTGTGTGAGTGAGATGCATGAAAATTATTCCTTTTTTACTTTGGAGGAAACAGACCTAACTAACTAACTTTCTAACCTTTTTATGCAGTCGCGGTAACGTAATCACGAATCGTCACGGTAATAATAAAAAGTGCTCAATGTCTAAACATAAAATATTAATTTCTACAAGTCTTCAGTGATGGTAAAAATTCGCAGGGAATTTAGGGATTTTTTCGAGGTTTTTTAAATATGCTACACTTTCTTATTTTTGAAGGTGTTATAAAAGCAAGTAACATTTTAGAGGCCAGGTAAAATTAACTATCAGATTTTTGTTATTAAAATAAACATTGAGTTTTCTAAATAATAAAATTTTATCATCAAACGTGATAAAGTTATCAAAAAAACTTACTGAATTATTCACAATCTTGAATGATTTAAATTTTAGAAATCGTTCTCGTTTTGTGTACCTGATTAGTAGAAAAAATAATACTTCACTTCGTATGCCACTAAAACAATAAAAAAAACTTCAACATTAAACTGTCAATAAAAAAATCTAACTGAGAAAAATAATTGATTCGACTGGCTGACAAATCACGTATTTTCACATTTTAGAAAAAAAATACTTTAACGATTCGGTCAGATCTGTCCCTAGGAGGCACTAATGGAATATGATATTTGTTGCTATTAATGTCATTCCAAGACTTGAACGATAAGTAGAAATTCAAAATGATTAATGCAACTTGCCTGGAGAGTGTTACACTATGGCTGCATTTCCCTCATAAGGTGTTCAGTGGCAGGGGTAGATTGAGACTGCATTCGGAGTGTTTATCCCTTCAAGAGATGTCCAGACGCAGAGGTGGATTGACACTCCATTCAGAGTATTGATCGTCGTAATAGTTGTAAAGGGGCAGAGCTAGATGCAGACTGCATTCAGAGTGTTAATTCCCTCCCAGGAGGAAAGGTAGATTGCGACTGCATTCGGAGTGTTGATCCCCTCGAGAGGTGTTCCGGGGCAGAGGATGATTGAGACTGCATTCAAAGTGTTGATCCCCTAAATAGATGTCCGGGGGGAGTGGCGTATTAATACTGCATTCAGAGTGTTGATCCCATAAGGAGGTGTTCAGGCGGAGATGTGGATTGACACTGCATTCAGAGTGTTGGTCCCCTCAAGAGAAGAGGATTGAGACTGATTCAGAGTGTTGATCCCTCAAGTGGTGTTCAGAGGCAGAGGTGGATTGAGACTGCATTCAGAGTGTTAATTCCCTCAAGAGGTGTTCAGATGTAGAGGTGAATTGAAACTGCATTCAGAGTGTTGATTCCCTCAAGAAGTGTGGAATTTTTTTTTTCTCGATTTTATTCTTGCTCGATTATATTCATCGCGTACTGTACTTCTGCAAACAGCCAAACTATCTTCAGTGACCAGCTTCACACCTGTCTCCATAGCCTGAGAAAGACTGGGAAAAAAATTATTACTAAATATTTACAAAAATCGACACAAATGCACCTGCACACAGCAATATCAAAGAGTTTATTTGTTGCATATTCATAAAATTCAGTGTTCTTTATAGATATTCGATACTTCTTAAATCGTTTGTACTTGTGATAATACCGGGTTAGTCTGTTTTCAATTTGACGTTGAATTAGAATAGGAATATATGTTTTATTCCATAACGTAATACGATCAATTGAAATTATTTCACATGTCTTTCACAGAAGGATCTATTCCATTGGATAACCATTGCAAGTCATTTCTAATCCACAAACAATACCTTATTATATCGGAATCAGTTGGTAACATATTGTCTTTTAATTTTTCTGGGCCATGAAACACAAAACACGATGAATTTTGTATTGTTTTAGGCATTTTACGAACAAATCACAATCAAGTTTTCGCGACTCTTCCAAAGAAGTTTTTTTTTCTGATTGACTGCATCTTTTGTTTCACAAAATAGTGTCAAAGGGTGGATGGAAAGAGAAGTAAGTTAGATGGGTGAAAATAAAATCAATTTTCTGACGTTTAAACTGCATTAGATGAGTTGCTTGTTACTAACAAAATCAGAAAAAACACACTATTCGTAGAACTTTAGGGTCAGTGCGCTACCCGAAGATGAAGTAAGAATTTTACGATATTTAATAATGAACGATGGCTAATATATAAGGTGTAAAGGGAAAATAGAGTGTTTATGTTGTGGAAGGGTTTTGACATTAGAATTATTGATGACCTAAAATTTGTAGTGCTGCATCATACCTCCAGTGGGGTCCAGTCAGAGAGTATCTCTATTTTCCTGAACAAGTCTTAACAGCCATCTCATGTTGAAGTGAGTCGGAGTGTGGCTGCATGGAGAGTGTAGTGCTGCATCATACCTCCAGTGGGGTCCAGTCAGAGAGTATCTCTATTTTCCTGAACAAGTCTTAACAGCCATCTCATGTTGAAGTGAGTCGGAGTGTGGCTGCATGGAGAGTGTAGTGCTGCATCATACCTCCAGTGGGGTCCAGTCAGAGAGTATCTCTATTTTCCTGAACAAGTCTTAACAGCCATCTCATGTTGAAGTGAGTCGGAGTGTGGCTGCATGGAGAGTGTAGTGCTGCATCATACCTCCAGTGGGGTCCAGTCAGAGAGTATCTCTATTTTCCTGAACAAGTCTTAACAGCCATCTCATGTTGAAGTGAGTCGGAGTGTGGCTGCATGGAGAGTGTAGTGCTGCATCATACCTCCAGTGGGGTCCAGTCAGAGAGTATCTCTATTTTCCTGAACAAGTCTTAACAGCCATCTCATGTTGAAGTGAGTCGGAGTGGGGCTGCATGGAGAGTGTAGTGCTGCATCATACCTCCAGTGGGGTCCAGACAAAGAGTATCTGTATTTACAAACACAAATAATGATTTAGTCACAATTCTTTCATTCTATTTCAATTCAATGCCAGTTAGTGCTTTTATTATTACCGTGAAAATTCATGTTTACGGTACCATGACTCCAAAAAAAGCAAAAGACATACGTTTTTTTTTCGTTTAATGCTACAGCCTACGTTTTTTTCCGTTTAATGCTACAGATGAGATACAAAAAATACGTGCGACTATTAATTTTTTTCCTTTGGAGGAAACATATATATCTTATTACTGTAATCGTGGATCGTCACGGTAATAATAAAAGCGCTCGAGGTTTAAACATAAAATATTAATTTCTACAAATCTTCAGTGATGGTAAAAATTCTCACGGAATTTAGGGATTTTTTTGAGGTGTTTGAGAAAAATAATTGATTTCACTGACTGACAAATCACGTATTTTCACATTTTAGAAAAAAAAATACTACAACGATGCGGTCAGATCTGTCCCTAGGAGGCACTAATGGAATATGATATTTGTGGCTATTAATGTAATACCAAGACTTGAACGATAATGAGAAATTCAAAATGATCAATGCAACTGGCATAAGGTGTCTCATAAAAAAATTCACATTAAGCCATGGAACAGTCAGAATATTATAACCTCAATCAGAAAAAGAGATGAACTGCACAGAAAAGTAAAAATAATCCCTTTTGATGTTTATACACTTCAATTCTAAATCAATTATACAAAAGATATCGTGTAAAAATGTAATTCATTATGCTAAAGAAACATTCTATAAAAACAAAGTTGATGAATGCAATAATGATTCCCGTAAACTCTGGCAGATCACAAATGAAATTACAAATACTTGCCACGCATAAAGACAAAAACATTAAAGAAATAAATATTCATGAGATTCCCACATCTTTTACGAAACACCCAGACAAACTTCTTGTCTTTATAAACAACTACTTTTGCAATATAGGCTCTAACCTTAAATAAAATTATGCACAACATTAATATAAACCATTTTGACGCGTACTTGCCTTATGCAAAAAAGACGCTCGATTTTAAATTTTTAAGACGTGAGAATCAAAATATTTCTAGCATTTATATTCCTATTCTTTATATTATTTTCGGCAAACGTCGCATGTCGCATTGTCAAGTCGCTAGTTATGTAATTTTGTGTTGAACTTACTTCGGCATTGTTTTGGATATTAAATTGAAAACGGTTGCGTTTATAGGTTGTCACTAATATTCTGTCATGGAAATTAAAAAATAAAAGGCTTCCGCGTCCACATATATATTCTATGTAATTGTTGTTGTTGTAAAAACAATAATAATTAGAAACGTGCATTGCGCAAAATAACATTAAGGCTTTTAAAGAATGAAACAAGTACTTTGTTTAAAAACCGCTTTATTTTTATTTATATTTGTCGACCGGTTTCGGTTTAACTCAAGCTTCTTTAGGACAATAAACATGTATAAATTACAGTACAGAGTAATTAAGTTTTTATGTTTATTGTCCTGAAGAAGGTTGAGTTCAACCGAAACCGGTCGACAAATATAAATAAAAATAAAGTGGTTTTAAGATTTTCACGGCCAAAAGCATTTTCGTTATTTGTTTTTGGGGTGTTATGCCGTGTTGCGCTACCTCCTTCTTTAGCCAACGTTTCGGACATCGTTGCAGTGTCCATTATCAGGGCAGATCCGGAAGATCTACACATCTACCGGATCTGCCGGATCTGCCCTGATGATGGACACTGCAACGATGTCCGAAACGTTGGCTAAAGAAGGAGGTAGCGCAACATGGCATAACACCCCAAAAACAAATAACGAAAAAAATAAATAAAGTGGTTTTTAAACAAAGTACTTGTTTCATTCTATATTCAAGCCACAAAGTGTTTGCTTTCTACGACAATGAAATAATTTAATTCCTCTAAATAGTTTAAATGTAAATTTTGATTAGGTATATCTTCTATTGGATTTCTGAACCCCCTGTTAAAAAGACCACGAACCACCACTGTTAACAATGTTTAACACGAACATTTAAACACGTCATGAAACGTGTTGCGAGTGTTACTCCCGTCAGTGGCAGTTATCAGAGACAGAGCAAGGAACAATACTAGAAAGATCGGCGTTTTCTTCTTCACACAGAGCATTTATTAAATTCAACTGTGAAGTTAAACACCATTTATAACTCGAGAACGGCTGGACCGATTTTTATGATCTTTCATTTGTTGGATTTGTCTCCGTCCCTAATACCAGAAGAGCTATTAAAACTTTGAAAAAAATGACGAAAAAAGATTTACGAAGAAAATTATTTTCGTCATACTTTTGGTACGGAATGAATTCTCATCTGTTGAAAAAGCTGCAGGAATATTGTGATAAGTATAATATTGAGTAGTGAATAAATTTCAAAAATTCAAAAACGTCAATTAATGTCAATGCCGTGATTGTTTTGCTTTTGTTTTTTAACATAAATTGCTGCCCCTCTTTCTACACATTAAATGTCAACAGTCGAAAATGGGACAAACGGTGAATATATGTCTTCACCCCTCCAATGGAAAAATACAATAATTATAATAAATATCCCTCTCGCGTATAAAGAAAATGAATCGCGATTCCCGTAAGGGAGTGGAAAGTAAGAAAAATCCACATAGGAGGCCGTGAGGAAAATAATTCCCCTCAAGGCCTATGTTATCTTTGGGGATTCTGTAGAGGGTCTCTTTAGGAAGGGAAGGGGAGGATGTTCTGGGAAGGAACTTAATAAAAAATTGAATTCAATTTAGCTAATATTTGAACACAACAGTTATGGATTCTGAGGCGGTACGAAGTTCGCCGGGTCAGCTAGTTGACATTAAAATATTGATTTTTCTTTATTTGCCGGTAATTTTCAGATTATTTGCCTTTGTGTTTAGTACTGATAGCTTATATACAAATGGTTAACCCGTTGAATGAACAAGACGTCGCCAATATGTTTATAGAAGATTAATGCAAAGATGTATAAAAGGATCTTGATGATTTGCCAAAACTTTCAGATTGCTCAACTATGAATGAATGAATACATCAAATGAATCCAATACCTCAGATTATGATGAAACTGTACCTAGCTGTTCAGCTTTTAAAAAGAGGAAAGCTGATCACCGTATCGTGAATTTACCCCCATTATTCATAGATTCGATTCATGTAACTCAGGTAGGTATAAGACCAGATATTCTTGTTAGTAAAAATTGGGATTTTAAATTATTCTTTAAGCTTTATGTAAATATATATGCTTTAATAAATAAGTACGATGTACAAATTTCTTTAAAAATTTCTCTGAATTTTACTTCTCCTGCGAGCCCTTCATTTTTTCAGATAACGATACTAGGACAACCGATAAATTATCTACACATTACTTCTAAATAGAAAAAAATACAAAATGTATGTGCACCGACTGCAATGTTGCATTGTGCATACATCCATGTTTAGAGGAGTGCCATTAAAAAATAAGCACATTAGAGTTCGGAAAAAAAAAACATAACAACAACCGCTTTAATTAAATTATTTAGCAGATTTATGTAGGGCCATTTTTGCGGCAAATCACCTCAAGGGCGCTTTGCATTACATAAAACAGAAATTATTAATTGTTTGAAAATAATACAAAGTGGTAGGTATAACACATTCACCAGGGCAAAATTCAAATTGCTGTAATTGAATTTCATTTTTCACAAGAAAATAAAGATCTGTTCTGAAGACCGAAGGTTGGCCATTGCATATTATTGATTTTTTGTGCTAGTTTCTAAGTAAGAAAAAAATATTTTTTCATATTCCACTTTTTGAAGTAAATTTTTCAAATTTGATATTTGAAAAATTTACTTCAATTATTAAAAAAACACAATCTGGCGGCAAACAAAGCATTGCATTAATTTGTGTGACGTGCATTAAAAAGAGGAAGCACTTACTGATAAAATATAATAAACCTGCTTTGGGAGTGCTGCTCCCCTCAAGCGATGTCCCGTCCCGAGACAGATGCACAACGAGGGTGCTGGTCCTCTCAAGTGATGTCCTTGTAAAAGGTATCTGTGCTTGAAAAATTCTTTGTAAATAAATAATATTTTCTGTAATAATATGATTTAGCCTAAGGTATTATGTTGTTTTTCAGATAACACAATCGCCATCAGAACTAAGGCAGTCTAAAGCATTGGCTCAAAAGGGGGAAGAGCTGAAGCATCTTTTCACATTAAAAAACAAAAGGAATGAGCATGGTTTAAAAGACAATAGTAAACCTGCCTTGTAGAAGTTGCTTCTGTCAAGTGATGACAGGGGCCTGAGATATAATGTGGCTGCCTTGAGAGTGCTGGCTTAACAGCCTAAGGTGGTTTTGGTGCTGGTCCTCTCAAGTGATGTCGAGGACGGAGACAATCGGTGACAGGTATCTATAGGTGAAGAAAATTATTGTAATATGCCAGTCAAAATGTACCTACCCGTATTTGAAATAAATATCCGTAGGCATGATAAAATGCAATTAGTTAAAAACATACAACAAAACACCGCTGCAAAAGGCAAATAAAGAACATAACCTTTTTATGCAGTCGTGGTACCGTAATCGTGAACTTTCACGGTAATAATAAAAGCGCTCAATGTTTAAACATAAAATATAAATTTCTACAAAAACTGAAGATTTGTAGAAATTTATATAACAAAATCATGTTATACAAATATCTACAAGTCTTCAGTTATGGTAAAAATTTTTATGGAATTTAGAGATTTATTCGAGGTATTTTAAATGTGCTACACTTTCTTATTTTTTAAGGTGTTATAAAAGCAAGTAATATTTTAGAGGCCAGATAAAATTAACTATCAGATTTTTGTAATTAAAATATACATTGAGGTTTCTAAATAATATAATTTCATCACCAAACATGATTGAGTTATCAAAAACACTTGCTGAAGCATTCACAATCTTGAATGATTTAGATATTTAGAAATCGTTATCGTTTTGTGTACTTAATAAGTAGAAAAAAGGATACTTTATTTCGAAAATCATTAAAACAATAAAAAACTTTAACATTAAACTGTCAATAAAAAAAACTAACTGAGAAAAATAATTGATTCCACTGGCTGACAAATCACGTATTTTCACATTATAGAAAAAAAAATACAATCACGGTTCGGTCAGATCTGTCCCTAGCAGGCACTAATGGAAGATGATATTTTTGGCTATTTATGTCATTCCAAGACTTCAACGATACAGAGAAATTCAAAATGATTAATGCAACTTACAGAGTGTGATACACTAGGAGAGTGTTACACTATTCATTCCCCTCATGAGGTGTTCAGGGGCAGAGCTAGATTGAGACTGCATTCAGAGTGTTGATCCCCTCAAGAGGTGTCCAGGAGCAGAGATAGATTGAGCCTGCGTTCAGAGTGTTGATTCCCTCCCAGAAGGACAGGTGGTTTGCGACTGCATTCCGAGTGTTGATCGCCTCAAGAGGTGTCCAGGGGCAAAGTGGGATTGAGACAGCATTCAGAGGTTTAATTCCTTCCCTGGATGATAGGTAGATTGCGACTCCATTTGGAGTGTGGATCTCCTCAAGAGGTGTCCGGACGCAGAGGTGGATTGAGACTGCATTCAAAGTGTTGGTCCCCTAAAGAGGTGTCCAGAGGCAGAAAAAAATTGAGACTGAATTCAGAGTGTTGATCCCTTAAGTGGTGTTCAGAGGTAGAGGTGCATTGAGACTGCATTCAGAGTGTTGATCCCCATAAGAGGTATTCAGAGGTATTCAGAGTTGGATCGAGACTGCACTTAGAGTGTTGGTCCCCCAAGAGGTATCCACAGGCAGAGGAGCATTAAGACTGCATTCTGAGTGTTGATCCCTCAAGTGGTGTTCAGAGGCAGAGGTGGATTGAGACTGGATTTAGAGTGTTGGTCTCCTTAAGAGGTGTCCAGAGGCAGAAGAAGAATGAGACTGCATTCAGAGTGTTGATCCCCTCAAGAGGTGTCGAACCATAATTGTCCTCGCAATAATGATCAACTGTCAGATACAAACAAAACAGAGATGATGGTGTTAGAACCTTGTAAAATAAAAGATTATTTAAAATGCTTGAAATTAGAACTTTGTCATATTAACATATTATTTATTTATTTATTACATTACTCAAAAACTATCAAAACATTATTAAAACATGAAGGTAATATGTATATTAAAACACGAAGGTAATGTGTATACATATTACCTTCATGTTTTAATCATTTACTCTTATGTCTAAAAATATAAAGGATCTAATATTTTTGTCCTTTGTCATATTCTTTATCATATTAGTCAAAAACTTTTATATAAATATATTTAAATATAAATTTATGTTTTAATCATTTGTCCTTAAGTTTAAAAAAATAAAAGTAAAGAAAATGAACATTTTATTTATTTTATTTTTAATTTTTAACTTTATGAGTAAAACCTCAAATTGTAATATTTAAATAAATGAAGATAATATGAGCGAAACTCAATCGAAAATCTGAGCAAAAGGTCCTGGGTTCGAGTCCCAGAGGTGTCAATATGTTTTTCTGATTTTTCTGTTTCCAGATTTTCGATTGAGTTTCGTTCATATTATCTTCATTTATTTAAATTTTATTTATTATTATTATTATTATTTCAATACTTTACTAAACAAATGACGGCTATTTTATGTTTTAGTTGGTTATTTTATTCTTTCTTTTTTTTTTTCTACAATACATAGATTTAGGACTATAATATGCAATGCATACACAAGTTACCTGTATGTTTTAATCCTCTAAATTTCTCTTAGTTGTATGTTATTGAGTACCTATATACCTTTTCTTTAATTAATATTATTTAATAACAATGCTAAGCAAATAACTGTTACTATGTTTTAAACATTTTTATTTTAAATTCTTTCGGTTCTTTTTATTTCCTCAATTTTCATTACTTTTTTGTACAAATCATGTTCCATATCCCAATTTGCTAATTTTGAAGGTGCTGTAAAAGCAAGTAACATTTTAAAGGACAAATAAAATTAACTATCAGATTTTTGTAATTTAAATATACATTGAGGTTTCTAAATAATAAAATTATACCACCAAACATGATAAAGTTATCAAAAAACTTACTGAAGCATTCACAATCTTGAATGATTTAGATATTTAGAAATCGTTCTTGTTTTATGTACCTTATTAGTTGAAAAACGGATACTTTACTTCGTATGCCATTAAAAAAATAAAAAAACTTTAACATTAAACTGTCAATAAAAAAATCTGACTGCGGAAAATAATTGATTTCCCTGGCTGACAAATCACGTATTTTCACATTTTAGAAAAAAAAATACTATCAAGGTTCGGTCAGATCTGTCCCTAGGAGGCACTAATGGAATATGATACTTGTGGCTATTAATGTCGTTCCAAGACTTGAACGATACAGAGAAAATTTAAAATGATTAATGCAACTTGCCTGGAGAATGTTACAATATGGCTGCATTCCCCTCATGAGCTGTTCAGGGGCAGAGGTGGATTGGATTGAGACCGCATTCAGAGTGTTAATTCCCTCCCAGGAGGACAGGTGGATTGCGAGTGCATTCAGAGTGTTGATCCTCTCAAGAGGTGTCCAGGGGAAAACTGGGATTGAGACAGCATTCAGAGTGGTAACTCCTTCCCAGGAGGATTGGTAGATTGCGACTCCGTTCGTAGTGTTGATCTCCTCAAGAGGTGTCCGGGGGCACAGGTCGATTGAGACTGCATTCAAAGTGTTGATCCCCTAAAGAGGTGTCCGGGAGGAGAGGTAGATTGATACTGCATTCTGAGTGGTGATCTCCTCAAGACGTTTTCTGGGGCTGAGATGGAATGAGACTGCATTTAGAGTGAATCTCCTCTCAAGAGGTGTACAGGGACAGAGGTGGATTGAGACTGCATTCAAAGTGTTGATCCCTTAAGTGGTGTTCAGAGGTAGAGGTGGATTGAGGCTGCATTCAGAGTTTTGATCCCCTTAAGAGGTGTCCAGGAGGAGAGGTGAATTGATGCTGCATTCAGAATGTTGATCCCCTCAAGAGGTGTCTAGGAGGAGAGGTGGATTGATGCTGCATTCAGAATGTTGATCCCTTAAGTAGTGTTCGGAGGTAGAGGTGGATTGAGGCTGCATTCAGAGTGTTGATCCTCTCAAGAGGTGTCCAGGAGGAGAGGTGAATTGATGCTGCATTCAGAATGTTGTTCCCCTTAAGAGGTGTCCAGGAGGAGAGGTGAATTGATGCTGCATTCAGAATGTTGTTCCCCTCAAGAGGTGTCCAGGAGGAGAGGTGAATTGATGCTGCATTCAGAATGTTGATCCCCTTAAGAGGTGTACAGGGGCAGAAGTGGATTGAGTCTGCATTCAGAGTGTTGATCCCCTCAAGAGGTATCCAGAGGCAGAAGAGCATTAAGACTGCTTTCAGAGTGTTGATCCCTCAAGTGGTGTTCAGAGGCAGAGGTGGATTGAGACTGCATTCAGAGTGTTCATCCCCTCAAGAGGTGTTCAGAGGCAGAAGAACATTAAGACTGCATTCAGAGTGTTGATCCTTCAAGTGGTGTTCAGGGGCAGAGGTGGATTGAGACTGCATACAGAGTGTTCATCCCCTCAAGAGGTGTCGAACCATAATGCGCCTCGCAATAATGATCAACTGTCAGATACAAACAAAATAGAGATTAATATGTTAGAACCTTGTAAAATAAAAGATTATTTAAAATGCTTGATATTAGAACTTTGTCATATTATCATAATTATTATTTATTTATTCATCATATTACTCAAAAACTTATATGTATATATATTGCCTTCATGTTTTAATCATTTACTCTTAATTAAAAAATATAAAGGATCCAATATTTTTATCCTTTGTCATATTTTCATATTCTTTATCATATTACACAAAAACTTTTATATAAATACATTCATATATCACCTTAATGTTTTAATCATATTCCTTAAGAAAAAAATAAAAGTATGGAATATGTACATTTTATTTATTATTGTTATTATCATTTCAATACTTAAGTAAACAAATGACGGCTATTTTATGTTTTAGTTGGTTATTTTATTTTAATTTTATTCTTTCTTTTTTTTCTACAACACATGGATATAGGACTATAATATGCAATGCATACACAAGTTACCTGTATTTTTTAATCCTATAAATTTCTCTTAAGTTGTTAATATTTTAGTGAGAACCTATCTATATACCTTTTCTTTAATGAATATTATTAAATAACAATGCTAAGCAAATACCGGTTACCATGTTTTAAACATTTTATTTTGAATTTTCCTTCCTTTTTTGTGCAAATCTTGTTTCATATATGTTCATACCTATCCTAATTTGACTGTCCTAAAACGAGAAACCTCAACTCAAAACATTTCATAAACTGTGTATGTAATTGTGTTATCTTTAAAAAAATAAATGAAGATATATATATATATCTTTAAAAGCATTTCATGTCCTTTCTCAATATCTTATCTACGTAAAACTGATTATCTTCTAAGCGCGTCAAAACCTAATCATTTTATGTTATATTCATTTCATAAACTGGATATCTCTTAGTCTACAAACCATAAAATAAGTGTAAATGTTATAAAAACTAAAAATTGTAAGTCATTATATATATTGACGATAAAAAATAATAATATTATTTTCTCGATAACACAATACTTAATAAATTATAACCAGAAAATAGATTAAAAAAAAATGACAACATGCCAGCGTCAACGACCGAAAAATGTTAAGTTTCTAAGCTTTATTTATACATTTATTATCGTAAAATTATTATTATTTATATTACTGACCCATATCTTACCCTATCACCATTATAAATTTTATAGTTACAATATATCTCCACATACTTTTAGCGCATTACCTTCGCATCTAAAATGTTATTTGTTCAATATTTGCATTATCTACGTATACCTAAATATTATGTGGACTGCATACAATCCTCATTATTTTAAAATCATTATCAAACGAAGAATGAACCAAATTATCGATTGTTATCAAGTAAACATATACTTACTAAACTCACAAATACTTTCTGTATATGCAATTAATTCTGTAGAAAAAAATAAAATGTATTTCTATTTTAATTTTGAGTCAAGCACGGATACTATAGCACAAATTATGATAATTTTACTGCTATTAATACCTACTGAACAAATTTCACATTTTCACACACAATGAAAAATCTTAACATAAACGAAATCGATAAAAATCTGAACATAGAAGAATATGTATGTGAAACAGCTATAGAATGCAGTAAAATCTATAAAAATATAAAATATCGACTTACAATCTTACACCTTAACATAAGAAGTGTAAATAAAAACATGGATGAATTTCTTGTATCTCTAAATACACTCTGTTCACCATCAGATTTTATAATACTATCCGAAGCCCATTTACATTCAAACATAAATATACCAATTATTCCAAACTACAAGCAATATGTTAAAAATTATCAGATTAATAAAAATAGTGGAATTGTAGTATATATTATTGAAAAATTTTCCGATATCAACGTTTCCGAAATACCCATCTGTAACGTAAACTGTCTATCAATCAATTTTAATGTAAATCATAAGCCCTTTAATATAATCGCAATGTATCGAACACACAGTTCAAATGTACCACTATTTATAGAAGAGTTAAAAAAAATTCTCTGTAATAAGAATACTTTAAATTGTGTCTTAATAGGTGACTTGAATATTAATATTGGCCCAAATAATCACTGTAAAAATAAAATGGATTACATAAATGCTATGAGTGTAATGAACTTTATGTCATGTGTAAATAATTTCACAAGAGAAATTGCAAAACAAACACCATCGTGCCTAGATCATATTTGGAGTGATATTAAACATACAGAAAAAATTAAATCTATCATATGGAAAAACGACATAACAGATCATCATGCGAATATATTTGTTTATGATTTCTGTAAAAACTCGGAAATTTATGATTCTGGAAAAAATTTTAAAATCATTTCTAAACTGAACTATCAAAAATTAAATAATAAATTACGTAATGAATCATGGACATTAAAACTAAATTGCCAAAACCCTGATATATGTGTAAATTACGTAATGAATCATGGACATTAAAACTAAATTGCCAAAACCCTGATATATGTGTAAATTACGTAATGAATCATGGACATTAAAACTAAATTGCCAAAACCCTGATATATGTGTAAATTACGTAATGAATCATGGACATTAAAACTAAATTGCCAAAACCCTGATATATGTGTAAATTACGTAATGAATCATGGACATTAAAACTAAATTGCCAAAACCCTGATATATGTGTAAATTACGTAATGAATCATGGACATTAAAACTAAATTGCCAAAACCCTGATATATGTGTAAATTACGTAATGAATCATGGACATTAAAACTAAATTGCCAAAACCCTGATATATGTGTAAATTACGTAATGAATCATGGACATTAAAACTAAATTGCCAAAACCCTGATATATGTGTAAATTACGTAATGAATCATGGACATTAAAACTAAATTGCCAAAACCCTGATATATGTGTAAATTACGTAATGAATCATGGACATTAAAACTAAATTGCCAAAACCCTGATATATGTGTAAATTACGTAATGAATCATGGACATTAAAACTAAATTGCCAAAACCCTGATATATGTGTAAATTACGTAATGAATCATGGACATTAAAACTAAATTGCCAAAACCCTGATATATGTGTAAATTACGTAATGAATCATGGACATTAAAACTAAATTGCCAAAACCCTGATATATGTGTAAATTACGTAATGAATCATGGACATTAAAACTAAATTGCCAAAACCCTGATATATGTGTAAATTACGTAATGAATCATGGACATTAAAACTAAATTGCCAAAACCCTGATATATGTGTAAATTACGTAATGAATCATGGACATTAAAACTAAATTGCCAAAACCCTGATATATGTGTAAATTACGTAATGAATCATGGACATTAAAACTAAATTGCCAAAACCCTGATATATGTGTAAATTACGTAATGAATCATGGACATTAAAACTAAATTGCCAAAACCCTGATATATGTGTAAATTACGTAATGAATCATGGACATTAAAACTAAATTGCCAAAACCCTGATATATGTGTAAATTACGTAATGAATCATGGACATTAAAACTAAATTGCCAAAACCCTGATATATGTGTAAATTACGTAATGAATCATGGACATTAAAACTAAATTGCCAAAACCCTGATATATGTGTAAATTACGTAATGAATCATGGACATTAAAACTAAATTGCCAAAACCCTGATATATGTGTAAATTACGTAATGAATCATGGACATTAAAACTAAATTGCCAAAACCCTGATATATGTGTAAATTACGTAATGAATCATGGACATTAAAACTAAATTGCCAAAACCCTGATATATGTGTAAATTACGTAATGAATCATGGACATTAAAACTAAATTGCCAAAACCCTGATATATGTGTAAATTACGTAATGAATCATGGACATTAAAACTAAATTGCCAAAACCCTGATATATGTGTAAATTACGTAATGAATCATGGACATTAAAACTAAATTGCCAAAACCCTGATATATGTGTAAATTACGTAATGAATCATGGACATTAAAACTAAATTGCCAAAACCCTGATATATGTGTAAATTACGTAATGAATCATGGACATTAAAACTAAATTGCCAAAACCCTGATATATGTGTAAATTACGTAATGAATCATGGACATTAAAACTAAATTGCCAAAACCCTGATATATGTGTAAATTACGTAATGAATCATGGACATTAAAACTAAATTGCCAAAACCCTGATATATGTGTAAATTACGTAATGAATCATGGACATTAAAACTAAATTGCCAAAACCCTGATATATGTGTAAATTACGTAATGAATCATGGACATTAAAACTAAATTGCCAAAACCCTGATATATGTGTAAATTACGTAATGAATCATGGACATTAAAACTAAATTGCCAAAACCCTGATATATGTGTAAATTACGTAATGAATCATGGACATTAAAACTAAATTGCCAAAACCCTGATATATGTGTAAATTACGTAATGAATCATGGACATTAAAACTAAATTGCCAAAACCCTGATATATGTGTAAATTACGTAATGAATCATGGACATTAAAACTAAATTGCCAAAACCCTGATATATGTGTAAATTACGTAATGAATCATGGACATTAAAACTAAATTGCCAAAACCCTGATATATGTGTAAATTACGTAATGAATCATGGACATTAAAACTAAATTGCCAAAACCCTGATATATGTGTAAATTACGTAATGAATCATGGACATTAAAACTAAATTGCCAAAACCCTGATATATGTGTAAATTACGTAATGAATCATGGACATTAAAACTAAATTGCCAAAACCCTGATATATGTGTAAATTACGTAATGAATCATGGACATTAAAACTAAATTGCCAAAACCCTGATATATGTGTAAATTACGTAATGAATCATGGACATTAAAACTAAATTGCCAAAACCCTGATATATGTGTAAATTACGTAATGAATCATGGACATTAAAACTAAATTGCCAAAACCCTGATATATGTGTAAATTACGTAATGAATCATGGACATTAAAACTAAATTGCCAAAACCCTGATATATGTGTAAATTACGTAATGAATCATGGACATTAAAACTAAATTGCCAAAACCCTGATATATGTGTAAATTACGTAATGAATCATGGACATTAAAACTAAATTGCCAAAACCCTGATATATGTGTAAATTACGTAATGAATCATGGACATTAAAACTAAATTGCCAAAACCCTGATATATGTGTAAATTACGTAATGAATCATGGACATTAAAACTAAATTGCCAAAACCCTGATATATGTGTAAATTACGTAATGAATCATGGACATTAAAACTAAATTGCCAAAACCCTGATATATGTGTAAATTACGTAATGAATCATGGACATTAAAACTAAATTGCCAAAACCCTGATATATGTGTAAATTACGTAATGAATCATGGACATTAAAACTAAATTGCCAAAACCCTGATATATGTGTAAATTACGTAATGAATCATGGACATTAAAACTAAATTGCCAAAACCCTGATATATGTGTAAATTACGTAATGAATCATGGACATTAAAACTAAATTGCCAAAACCCTGATATATGTGTAAATTACGTAATGAATCATGGACATTAAAACTAAATTGCCAAAACCCTGATATATGTGTAAATTACGTAATGAATCATGGACATTAAAACTAAATTGCCAAAACCCTGATATATGTGTAAATTACGTAATGAATCATGGACATTAAAACTAAATTGCCAAAACCCTGATATATGTGTAAATTACGTAATGAATCATGGACATTAAAACTAAATTGCCAAAACCCTGATATATGTGTAAATTACGTAATGAATCATGGACATTAAAACTAAATTGCCAAAACCCTGATATATGTGTAAATTACGTAATGAATCATGGACATTAAAACTAAATTGCCAAAACCCTGATATATGTGTAAATTACGTAATGAATCATGGACATTAAAACTAAATTGCCAAAACCCTGATATATGTGTAAATTACGTAATGAATCATGGACATTAAAACTAAATTGCCAAAACCCTGATATATGTGTAAATTACGTAATGAATCATGGACATTAAAACTAAATTGCCAAAACCCTGATATATGTGTAAATTACGTAATGAATCATGGACATTAAAACTAAATTGCCAAAACCCTGATATATGTGTAAATTACGTAATGAATCATGGACATTAAAACTAAATTGCCAAAACCCTGATATATGTGTAAATTACGTAATGAATCATGGACATTAAAACTAAATTGCCAAAACCCTGATATATGTGTAAATTACGTAATGAATCATGGACATTAAAACTAAATTGCCAAAACCCTGATATATGTGTAAATTACGTAATGAATCATGGACATTAAAACTAAATTGCCAAAACCCTGATATATGTGTAAATTACG
Source organism: Limnephilus rhombicus (assembly GCA_929108145.2). Lineage (NCBI taxonomy): Eukaryota > Metazoa > Arthropoda > Insecta > Trichoptera > Limnephilidae > Limnephilus > Limnephilus rhombicus. Next base: position 19,490,359 of record OV815290.1, on the reverse strand, counting down.
TAATGAATCATGGACATTAAAACTAAATTGCCAAAACCCTGATATATGTGTAAATTACGTAATGAATCATGGACATTAAAACTAAATTGCCAAAACCCTGATATATGTGTAAATTACGTAATGAATCATGGACATTAAAACTAAATTGCCAAAACCCTGATATATGTGTAAATTACGTAATGAATCATGGACATTAAAACTAAATTGCCAAAACCCTGATATATGTTGTAAATTACGTAATGAATCATGGACATTAAAACTAAATTGCCAAAACCCTGATATATGTGTAAATTACGTAATGAATCATGGACATTAAAACTAAATTGCCAAAACCCTGATATATGTGTAAATTACGTAATGAATCATGGACATTAAAACTAAATTGCCAAAACCCTGATATATGTGTAAATTACGTAATGAATCATGGACATTAAAACTAAATTGCCAAAACCCTGATATATGTGTAAATTACGTAATGAATCATGGACATTAAAACTAAATTGCCAAAACCCTGATATATGTGTAAATTACGTAATGAATCATGGACATTAAAACTAAATTGCCAAAACCCTGATATATGTGTAAATTACGTAATGAATCATGGACATTAAAACTAAATTGCCAAAACCCTGATATATGTGTAAATTACGTAATGAATCATGGACATTAAAACTAAATTGCCAAAACCCTGATATATGTGTAAATTACGTAATGAATCATGGACATTAAAACTAAATTGCCAAAACCCTGATATATGTGTAAATTACGTAATGAATCATGGACATTAAAACTAAATTGCCAAAACCCTGATATATGTGTAAATTACGTAATGAATCATGGACATTAAAACTAAATTGCCAAAACCCTGATATATGTGTAAATTACGTAATGAATCATGGACATTAAAACTAAATTGCCAAAACCCTGATATATGTGTAAATTACGTAATGAATCATGGACATTAAAACTAAATTGCCAAAACCCTGATATATGTGTAAATTACGTAATGAATCATGGACATTAAAACTAAATTGCCAAAACCCTGATATATGTGTAAATTACGTAATGAATCATGGACATTAAAACTAAATTGCCAAAACCCTGATATATGTGTAAATTACGTAATGAATCATGGACATTAAAACTAAATTGCCAAAACCCTGATATATGTGTAAATTACGTAATGAATCATGGACATTAAAACTAAATTGCCAAAACCCTGATATATGTGTAAATTACGTAATGAATCATGGACATTAAAACTAAATTGCCAAAACCCTGATATATGTGTAAATTACGTAATGAATCATGGACATTAAAACTAAATTGCCAAAACCCTGATATATGTGTAAATTACGTAATGAATCATGGACATTAAAACTAAATTGCCAAAACCCTGATATATGTGTAAATTACGTAATGAATCATGGACATTAAAACTAAATTGCCAAAACCCTGATATATGTGTAAATTACGTAATGAATCATGGACATTAAAACTAAATTGCCAAAACCCTGATATATGTGTAAATTACGTAATGAATCATGGACATTAAAACTAAATTGCCAAAACCCTGATATATGTGTAAATTACGTAATGAATCATGGACATTAAAACTAAATTGCCAAAACCCTGATATATGTGTAAATTACGTAATGAATCATGGACATTAAAACTAAATTGCCAAAACCCTGATATATGTGTAAATTACGTAATGAATCATGGACATTAAAACTAAATTGCCAAAACCCTGATATATGTGTAAATTACGTAATGAATCATGGACATTAAAACTAAATTGCCAAAACCCTGATATATGTGTAAATTACGTAATGAATCATGGACATTAAAACTAAATTGCCAAAACCCTGATATATGTGTAAATTACGTAATGAATCATGGACATTAAAACTAAATTGCCAAACCCTGATATATGTGTAAATTACGTAATGAATCATGGACATTAAAACTAAATTGCCAAAACCCTGATATATGTGTAAATTACGTAATGAATCATGGACATTAAAACTAAATTGCCAAAACCCTGATATATGTGTAAATTACGTAATGAATCATGGACATTAAAACTAAATTGCCAAAACCCTGATATATGTGTAAATTACGTAATGAATCATGGACATTAAAACTAAATTGCCAAAACCCTGATATATGTGTAAATTACGTAATGAATCATGGACATTAAAACTAAATTGCCAAAACCCTGATATATGTGTAAATTACGTAATGAATCATGGACATTAAAACTAAATTGCCAAAACCCTGATATATGTGTAAATTACGTAATGAATCATGGACATTAAAACTAAATTGCCAAAACCCTGATATATGTGTAAATTACGTAATGAATCATGGACATTAAAACTAAATTGCCAAAACCCTGATATATGTGTAAATTACGTAATGAATCATGGACATTAAAACTAAATTGCCAAAACCCTGATATATGTGTAAATTACGTAATGAATCATGGACATTAAAACTAAATTGCCAAAACCCTGATATATGTGTAAATTACGTAATGAATCATGGACATTAAAACTAAATTGCCAAAACCCTGATATATGTGTAAATTACGTAATGAATCATGGACATTAAAACTAAATTGCCAAAACCCTGATATATGTGTAAATTACGTAATGAATCATGGACATTAAAACTAAATTGCCAAAACCCTGATATATGTGTAAATTACGTAATGAATCATGGACATTAAAACTAAATTGCCAAAACCCTGATATATGTGTAAATTACGTAATGAATCATGGACATTAAAACTAAATTGCCAAAACCCTGATATATGTGTAAATTACGTAATGAATCATGGACATTAAAACTAAATTGCCAAAACCCTGATATATGTGTAAATTACGTAATGAATCATGGACATTAAAACTAAATTGCCAAAACCCTGATATATGTGTAAATTACGTAATGAATCATGGACATTAAAACTAAATTGCCAAAACCCTGATATATGTGTAAATTACGTAATGAATCATGGACATTAAAACTAAATTGCCAAAACCCTGATATATGTGTAAATTACGTAATGAATCATGGACATTAAAACTAAATTGCCAAAACCCTGATATATGTGTAAATTACGTAATGAATCATGGACATTAAAACTAAATTGCCAAAACCCTGATATATGTGTAAATTACGTAATGAATCATGAACATTAAAACTAAATTGCCAAAACCCTGATATATGTGTAAATTACGTAATGAATCATGGACATTAAAACTAAATTGCCAAAACCCTGATATATGTGTAAATTACGTAATGAATCATGGACATTAAAACTAAATTGCCAAAACCCTGATATATGTGTAAATTACGTAATGAATCATGGACATTAAAACTAAATTGCCAAAACCCTGATATATGTGTAAATTACGTAATGAATCATGGACATTAAAACTAAATTGCCAAAACCCTGATATATGTGTAAATTACGTAATGAATCATGGACATTAAAACTAAATTGCCAAAACCCTGATATATGTGTAAATTACGTAATGAATCATGGACATTAAAACTAAATTGCCAAAACCCTGATATATGTGTAAATTACGTAATGAATCATGGACATTAAAACTAAATTGCCAAAACCCTGATATATATGTAAATTACGTAATGAATCATGGACATTAAAACTAAATTGCCAAAACCCTGATATATGTGTAAATTATTTGGAAGAAACATTAATTACTAATATCGCTAACTGTACAACCTATATTAATCTCCAAACTAATGCTAAATTAAGGGAAATTAAACCATGGATTACGCAAGGTCTAATTATATCTATCAGGAAAAATGAAAAACTCTTCATTCAAACAAAAAAAAAACCCAAACAATAATCACATCAAAACTGAATATAAAATATTTCGAAACAAACTCACAAAAATTATTAAAGATACGAAAGAAAAATATTATAATGAAAAAATAATCCTGACAAAGGATAACACTAAAAAAACATGGAACACTATAAACGAAATGATGAATAAAAATAAATCAATTATAAATGTTATAAACAACAATGGAACCACATTAAATGCTATCCGCGAATCGAAAAAGTGTGCAAATGTTTTCAATATTTTTTTCACAAACATCGGACAAAAACTTGCATACAAAATTAATTAAAATTATCAACCAGATGATATACATGAACATAATCTAAGTAATAACAATCTATCAGTTTTTGAATCGACTACGGGGAAAACTGTTGAAAACATTATAAAATCACTAAAAAATGGTGCTGCACCTGGATATGATGGTGTAACTACAGAAATCTTAAAAAAATGTCCTAACTCATTAACTAAACCAATTACTCATATGATTAATGTAAGCATTAAAAGTGAAATATTCCCATCAAACTACAAAAAAGCCATTGTAACACCTGTGTATAAATCCGGAGATTCGAAAGAAATAAACAATTACTGCCCAATATCGTTAATATCCAATGTATCTAAAATATAGGAAAGAGTTATAAAGAAACAAATTGTAGATAACGTGGAAAATAAAAAATGTATTAACCCCAGTCAATACGATTTCAGAGAAAAAATGAGCACGCAAGACGCAATAGCGGAATTAACTAGGATTATTTATAAAGCACTGGATAAAGGGAAAAAATGCTTAAGTATATTCATTGAGCTTCATAAAGCTTTTGACAGTGTTTCACATTCAAAATTAATCAACAAACTAAATAATGTAGGTATAACCGATAAAGCTAAATAGTGGATAAATAGTTATCTATATCAAAGAACACAACAAGTAAAAGTAAACAACGAATTAAGTGATGTAGAAAAAATTAATTTTGGAATCCCACAAGGAACTGTATTGGGCCCAATACTATTTATATTATATGTAAATGAATTTTTTGAACTTCCTACCATCGGAAAGATTATATCTTATGCGGATGATACAGTATTAACGATTGAAGAAAACTCTTGGAAAGAGGCCGAAATATCAGCAAATAATGCAATAAATATCATTAAACAATGGTTTGACAAAAATTTACTCTCTTTAAATGTTGAAAAAACTCATTTTCTACATCTGAGCCTAACAGAGAATATTTCAAATATAAATGTAAATATTAAAGTTCATGACAGAAATTGCCTACTTAAAATCGCACCCTGTAACTCAAATTGTATACATATTAGTAGTAAAGAACAAATAAAATATATTGGAATAATTATCGACAATAACATCAAATGGAAAAATCAAATAAACTCCACAGTAGACAGAATGAGGAAACAAATATATAAATTTTTCAGACTTGGAAATACTATCTCATTAAAAATATTAAAAGAAATTTACTTTGCACTTGCCCATTCTGTATTACAATATGGAATCATAGCTTGGGGGGGGGGGGTGCATACAAATCATCCCTTCTCCCACTCGAAACAATTCAAAAAATTCTTATAAAAATTATCCTAAAAAAACCGTATTACTACCCAACAATAAACGTATTCCAAGAATTCCCTGTTCCTCCACTTACAAAACTTTACGAAAAAATAGCACTACTTCATCTACACAAAGATATCATAAAATAGTAAAATATTACCCCACTGCAAAAGGAATACTTCTATTGGTGGACTAACTGTACCTCCCGTACGAACCACAACTGCACAGAATCACTATGTATATAAAGGAATAAAATGATTTAATCAATTACCCGCTGATACACGAACAGAAAAAAATTACAACAAATTTAAAAAAAAAATTAAATCGTATTTTGGTAGTACCACCACATAATTTTAATTTTCTCCTTGAAATATTTTTCACTGTTATTCCTAATGTTTTATGTACATCCTATATACATTTCTTGTTTAATTACTCCTATGAACTTTTAAAATATGTCTAAATCTCTTCACAAGTTAAACTCTTTAGTTTGTGATAAGGATCTTTTTTAAAAAATAAATTATTCTTAAGTTATTAACAAGTTGTCCTCTCCTAAACACAAGCATTTGCTTTCTTAGGAGAGTGCATAAAAATATGTAAGCAATATTATGTTTTATTATGAAAATGTAAATGAACAAATATTAATAAAAAAAATATATATTATATATATATATATATATATATATATATATATATATATATATATATAAGTTTTTGAGTAATTTGCGATATGTCAGAGGGCGGAAACATCGATTTTGTTCAGGACGATGATAAATTATTATTATTCAGAGTGTTAAGGGTCGTGCTTGACTGACAGTGACTCCCTGACATTTTTTAAATAAAAATTTTTTCTCCCGTGTCATTTATAACTTTTTTTTTTCTACAAAAACATGAAAAAAATGGTAGGTTTTCGACAGTTGGAGGCAGGGTTAGGGGTTGGTCGGTTACTTGGCTGAGTGACCAGTGACGACATGCGGAAGAAAAAAAAATTCTTTTAAAGAAAAGTTTTGAAAAAAAAACTCATCAAAAAGTCACTTGAGATCAAAAAGAATCGCTGGTTAAAGTAAGTCAAGTACTTCCCTTAACAACCTGTATATTAAGGATAATAAATAATTGATAAAAAAAATAACAATTATTACAAGCAATAATTGTCAGCCTGAAACACTCATTTACATTGAAAAATCTTCCGAGAAAAGATACTTGCCGCCAACGGGACTTGAACCCGTGTCCTTCCGATTGCCGGTCGAATGCTCTGACCACTGAGCTATGGCGGCTTATCAAATACCCGCCAAATAATTCAATATATACTAGTGTTTCATTCAACAATTACTGCTTGTTATATTTTTTCCACCTGAAAACAACCAACTTTATTTTTGCGAGGAAGACATTGTTAGTGTTAAATCCCTCGCTAGGTGGCATCGAGACAAATTATGTCTGCATTTATTGGGGAAATACTTAAACTTGTACAAAAGGACACGGGTTCAAGTCCCGTTGGCGGCAAGTATCTTTTCTCGGAAGATTTTTCAATGTAAATGAGTGTTTCAGGCTGACAATTATTGCTTGTAATAATTGTTACCCTTTGTGCTATGCATAAAAATCTTGTCTAAACGTTAGTTTATAAATTAAAAAAAATAATAATTGATAAAAAAAATATTTATTTTTGTTAAAAAAGCTGGTATACTCGTAAATACTGAAATCGTAAGAACGTGTTGCGCCGTGAATCGAGTTGCCAACCAATTTTCGGTTTCTCCATGAGCGTGTTAGAAACAAATAGCTTTTACATAATACACAGTGATAATAATTATACAAGTGAGCTGAAGTCAAGCGACGGAAGTTTCTTAGGCTAAGGTGCGTTGGAAATGAAGTTTTAATACCTTAAAATTGATTTTGGTTATAGGAAAGGGAGAGGAAGAGGAATATAGGAAAAGGATAAGAGATGCTCCCAATACATTCATACATTTCATACTCTCATATTAATAATCGATCATACGCGTTACTTCCTACCGATAATTCTTTAAGTTATTACTAAAAATGTAAATGCTGTGAAATTTTGTATTATATTGTGCACATACACGAGGAATCGAGGATTTTTTCCAATATTTGTGCTACTTGTGGGTAAATAAAATAAATCTGATTTTTGGGTTGTTCTTGACGGAGTATGAAAGTTTAATAAATTGGTAAGTTTAGGTGAGTCCAGGCCATTATTTACAATTTTAAACAATAGGATTTGATAAAAACCTGTCGTGTTTGAAGGGATTTGAAATTGTAAAATTCAATGGATTTGGTATAATTTACGAAGTGTAAGTTTAGTATATAATTTATATGTTTAAATTTTTTTTTCCTTCAATATCGGCTTGACACGGTGTACGGTGCAGGAGAACATATGAGGATCAAAAAGGGAAAATAGAGTATTTATGTTGTGGAAGGGTTTTGCCATTCAAATTGTTGATGACCTAAAATTTGTAGTGCTGCATCATTCCTCCAGTGGGGTCCAGTCAAAGAGTGTCTGTATTTACCTGAACAAGTCTTAACAGCCATCTCATGTTGAAGTGATTCGGAGTGTGGATGCATGGAGAGTGTATCATACCTCCAGTGGGGTCCAGTCAAAGAGTATCTGTATTTACCTGAACAAGTCTTAACAGCCATCTCATGTTGCAGTGAGGCGGAGTGTGGCTGCATGGAGAGTGTATCATTCCTCCAGTGGGGTCCAGTCAAAGTGTATCTGTATTTACCTGAACAAGTCTTAACAGCCATCTCATGTTGTAGTGAGGCGGAGTGTGGCTGCATGGAGAGTGTATCATTCCTCCAGTGGGGTCCAGTCAAAGAGTATCTGTATTTACCTGAACAAGTCTTAACAGCCATCTTATGCTGTAGTGAGACGGAGTGTGGCTGCATGGAGAGTGTAGTGCTTCATCATACCTCCAGTGGGGTCCAGTCAAAGAGTATCTGTATTTACCTGAACAAGTCTTAACAGCCATCTCATGTTGTAGTGAGGCGGAGTGTGGCTGCATGGAGAGTGTATCATTCCTCCAGTGGGGTCCAGTCAAAGAGTATCTGTATTTACCTGAACAAGTCTTAACAGCCATCTTATGCTGTAGTGAGGCGGAGTGTGGCTGCATGGAGAGTGTATCATACCTCCAGTGGGGTCCAGTCAAAGAGTATCTGTATTTACCTGAACAAGTCTTAACAGCCATCTCATGTTGTAGTGAGGCGGAGTGTGGCTGCATGGAGAGTGTAGTGTTGCATCATACCTCCAGTGGGGTCCAGTCAAAGAGTATCTGTATTTACCTGAACAAGTCTTAACAGCCATCTCATGTTGTAGTGAGGCGGAGTGTGGCTGCATGGAGAGTGTAGTGCTGCATCATACCTCCAGTGGGGTCCAGTCAAAGAGTATCTGTATTTACCTGAACAAGTCTTAACAGCCATCTCATGTTGTAGTGAGGCGGAGTGTGGCTGCGTGGAGAGTGTATCATTCCTCCAGTGGGGTCCAGTCAAAGAGTATCTGTATTTACCTGAACAAGTCTTAACAGCCATCTTATGCTGTAGTGAGGCGGAGTGTGGCTGCATGGAGAGTGTAGTGCTGCATCACACCTCCAGTGGGGTCCAGTCAAAGAGTATCTGTATTTACCTGAACAAGTCTTAACAGCCATCTCATGTTGTAGTGAGGCGGAGTGTGGCTGCATGGAGAGTGTATCATTCCTCCAGTGGGGTCCAGTCAAAGAGTATCTGTATTTACCTGAACAAGTCTTAACAGCCATCTTATGCTGTAGTGAGGCGGAGTGTGGCTGCATGGAGAGTGTAGTGCTGCATCACACCTCCAGTGGGGTCCAGTCAAAGAGTATCTGTATTTACCTGAATAAGTCTTAACAGCCACCTCATATTGAAGTGAGGCGGAGTACCTGTAATAACAAAAACAAATAATGTTTTAGTAACGTTGCTTTTATTCTATTTCAATTCAATGCCAATTAGTGCTTTTATTATTACCATGAGGATTCACGTTTACGGTACCATGACTCCAAAAAGGCGATAGACATACGTTTTGTTATCGCTTTAATCCTACAGCCTACAGCTCTTTCCTACACATTAAATAATGGTGAGACAAGAGATGAGATACAAAAAATACGTGCGACCATTTCTTTTTTTCCTTTGGATGAAACATGCGTATCGGCTCAGCCACAGCGACGTAAAATGTATTTATTTTTCTTTGTATGCTTGAGAGAGATGTATGATAATGATTATACATTTCCATAAGGGGGGTGGGGGGTCCAGAAATACGTTTACCGTTTTTCTCACTTTAGACTGTTGTTTTTTAGTTGTAAGAAGGAGCTGCAGCATTATATATTTAAAATCAAAAGCAAAACCATCGGCCCATTGATATTATTTGATGTTTTTGAATTTTTAGAATTCACTCACACGTCCCTTTTATCCTTTCCTTTATTCCACGTTTTTAAATTATCATCACAGCTTGTAGTATTGGCGGGGTCTAGGGAGACATCACGGTGCGGTGTGTGAGAGAGATGCATGAAAATTATTTCTTTTTTACTTTGGAGGAAACAGACCTACGTACATTGTGAATCTCAGCTTTTGGAAGAGCTATAGCATTACTGTGTTAAGGAACACGGTAATAATAAAAGCGCTCAATGCTTAAACATAAAATATAAAGTCTTCAGTTATGCTAAAAATTCTCACGGAATATAGGAATTTTTTCGAGGTATTTTAAATGTGCTACACTTTCTTATGTTGGAAGGTGTTGTAAAAGCAAGTAACATTTTAGAGGCCAGATAAAATTAACTATCAGATTTTTTGAGGTTTCTAAGTAATAAAATTTTATCACCAAACATGATTTTTTATTATTTTTTACATGAGCTCCACACAGGAGGCACTGAGGAAAATATTTTTTCTCAGGGCCTATGTCATCTTTGGGGATGCTGTGTGGAGGGTTTTTTTAGGAAAAGGAAGGAGAGGAGAGTTCTGGGAAGGAAAAGGGTTTAAGGGGTGGGTAGAAATCTAGGGTTCAGTGTGTTTTGGTCATCCGCCTCCAAGACCTAGACAAACCTCACCCCATTAACCCGGGCACCCCTGCTAAATCACCAAACGTAGCGAACCACTTGGAGTGACCTATGGCAGAGGTGTTGGTTATCCAATAAAGGTTCCCGGGGCGGCGGTACCCATTCCCGCCTCCAAAATTGAGATAAAGTTATCAAAACAACTTGCTGAAACATTCACAATCTCGAATGATTTAGATATTTAGAAATCGTTATCGTTTTTGTACTTAATTAGTAGAAATAAGAATACTTTACTTCGAAAATCATTAAAACAATAAAAAACTTTAACATTAAACTGTCAATAAAAAAATCTAACTGAGAAAAATAATTGATTCCACTGGCTGACAGATCACGTATTTCACATTTTAGAAAAAAAAAATACTATCACGAATCGGTCAGATCTGTCCCTAGCAGGCACTAATGGAATATGATATTTGTAGCTATTAATGTCATTCCAAAACTTGAATGATACAGAGAAAATCAAAATGATTAATGCAACTTGCCTGGAGAGTGTTACACTATGGCTGCATTCCCCTCATGAGGTGTTCAGGGGCAGAGGTGGATTGAGACTGCATTCGGAGTGTTTATCCCTTCAAGAGATGTCCAGAGGCAGAGGTGGATTGAGACTGCATTCAGAGTGTCGAACCCCTCAAGAGGTATCCAGGCGGAGATATGGATTGATACTGCATTCAGAGTGTTGATCCCCTCAAGAGGTGTACAGGGGCAGAAGTGGATTGAGTCTGCATTCAGAGTGTTGGTCCCCTCAAGAGGTATCCAGAGGCAGAAGAGCATTAAGACTGCATTCAGAGTGTTGATCCCTCAAGTGGTGTTCAGAGGCAGAGGTGGATTGAGACTGCATTCAGAGTGTTGATCCCCTCAAGAGGTTTTCAGAGGTAGAGTTGGATTGAGACTGCATTTAGAGTGTTGGTCCCCTCAAGAGGTGTCGAACCATAATGCGCCTCGCAATAATGATCAACTGTGAGATACAAACAAAACAGATATGATGGTGTTAGAACCTTGTAAAATAAAAGATTCTTTTAAATGCTTGATATTAGAACTTTGTCATATTATCATAATTATTAATTATTTATTTATTATATTACTCAAAAACTTATATGTATATATATTATCTTCATAGTATAATCATTTACTCTTAAATAAAAAAAATAAAGGACCTACAATTTTTTTACTTTGTCATATTATCATATTCTTTAACATATTACTCAAAAACTTTTATATAAATATATTCATATATCACCTTTATGTTTTAATTATTTGTCCTTAAGTTAAAAAAAATCAAAGAATATAATATGTACGTTTTATTTATTATTATTATTATCATTTCAATACTGTAGTAAACAAATGACGGCTTTTTTATGTTATAGTTTTCTTAGTTTTATCTTTTTTTTCTACAACACATGGATATAGGACTATAATATGCAATGCATACACAAGTCACCTGTATGTTTTAATCCTATAAATTTCTCTGTTGTTGACATTTTATTGAGTTCCTATCTATATACCTTTTCTTTAATTAATATTATTAAATAACAATGCTAAGCAAATAACGGTTACTCTGTTTCAAACTTTTTTATTGTGAATTCTTTCGGTTATTTTTATTTCCTCAATTTTCCTTCCTTTTTTGTGCAAATCTTGTTCCATATATGTTCATACCTATCTTAATTTGACTGTCCCAAAACGAGAAGCCTCCTAGTTGGGCAGTCAAAACATTTCATAAATTATGTATATTATTGTGTAATCTTGTACTAAATAAAATAAATAAACAAAAAAAATAAATATAGATAATTTTATATATATACTAGCTGACCCGACGAACTTCGTACCGCCTCAGAATCAATAACTGTTGAATTAAATTAAGTATTTTTATTAAGTTAAAAATTACACAATGAAGCAATTATCGATGCCCAACTATCCGTGTTTTGTTTTTGTCAGTATCAGAGATGGCGTTGTGTATGAATTTATATTTTTTGTGATTTTCTTACTTTTCCACTTACTTACGGGAATTTTCGAAAGGAAGCGGGTACGGGTGCCGCCGCCCCGGGAACCATTTATTGGATAACCAACACCTCTGCCATAGGTCACCCCAAGCGGTTCGCTACGTTTGGTGATTTAGCAAGGGTGACTTTTTCCGGGTCTTGGCGGCGGATGCGTCTGCCCACCTGCTGCGTGGCCGACCGGATCGAGAGAGACTGGTTGAGGGAGGCCTTTTGAACTTTCCAGCCGGATTCTCTAGACCAATGGGTCGAAAAAGTCCGGCTGGAAAGGTCAAGGTAAAAGGTCAATTCCGCTCAAGGCAATGGTCTTGCACCGCAGTTGGAGGGATGGATTAACTCCCGGATACAATGACCTCCAGATTCCTACCCACCCCTCATGCCTTTTTCCTTCCCACTTTTTTTTCTCAACAGAGGTGCATATGGTACGACACAACGATTGTCAATGTCAATGTCTACGTAACTGATATTTTTAATGAATGATTGTCCGCCATTATCGGTATTTCTTCGACGATATATTGCATATCCTTCAACATGTGTGACCGTATCGTTGGTGAAATCTTTAATAAAACCCTTTGTACAATTTCCGTCTACCATGCAAGGGGATGAACGATTCAAATTACCGCATGGACCGTGAATCATATTTATAATAACAATATCAAACATTAATTGATTAGTAAAAAATTTAAAATTAGAGAAAAGAGGCCGGCTTCGTTCTCATCGGGTCAGAAGTGACACCGGTTTGAATTACTAATATCACTTTTAAAAAATAGGGGTTAATGGTAGAAGGGTGAAAATTTAGGGTTGGATGTATTTTTTAATGCCTCACCATAAAAAAAAAAAAAAAAATTTGTCAAAAAAAAATAAAAAATTCGGAGTGGAACACCCTTTACTTTAAGGGGTATGAAAAATAGATGTTGGTCGATTCTCAGACCTACCAGATAGGCACACAAAATTTCATCAAAATTGGTCCAGCCGTTTCGGAGGAGTATAATAACAAACACCGTGACAAAAGAATTTTATATATTAGAAGATATAAGTTTTTGAGTAATTTGCGATATGTCAGAGGGCGGAAACATCGATTTTGTTCAGGACGATGATAAATTATTATTATACAGAGTGTTAAGGGTCGTGCATGACTTACTTTAACCAGTGACTCCCTGACATTTTTTGGAATTTTTAATAAAAAAAATTTTCTCCGGTGTCATTTATAACGTTTTTTTTTTTTACAAAAACATGAAAAAAATGGTAGGTGTTCGACAGTTGGAGTCAGGGTTAGGGGTTGGTCGGTTACTCGGGTGAGTGACCAGTGACGACATGCGGAAGAAAAAAAATTTTTTTTTGAAGAAAAGTTTTGAAAAAAAAGTCTTCAAAAAAGTCACTGGAGATCAAAATTTCATTTACATTTTTTGCTACAAATAATTTCAAGAATCACTGGTTAAAGTAAGTCAAGTACGTCCCTTATATTAAGGATAATAATTGAAAAATTTTTCATTTATTTTTGTTAAACAAGCTGGTATATTATAATTACTGAAATCGTAAGAATGTGTTGCGCCGTGAATCGAGTTGCCAACAAATTTTCGGTTTCTCCATGAGCGTGTAAGAAACAAACTGCTTTTACATAATACACAGTGATAATAATTATACAAGTGAGCTGTGAAGTCAAGCGACAGAAGTTTCTTAGGCTAAGGTGCGTTGGAAATGAAGTTTTAATACCTTCAAATTAATTTTGGTTATAGGAAGGGGAGAGGAAGAGGAATATAGGAAAAGGATAGGAGATGCTACCGATACATTCATACATCCCATACTCTCATATTAATAATCGAATGTACGCGTTATTTTATATCGATATTTCTTTGAGTTATTACTAAAAATGTCAATGCTGTGAAATTTTCTACTATATTGTGCACATACACGAGGAATCGAGGATTTTTTCTAATATTTGTGCTACGTGTGGGTAAATAAAGTAAATCTGATTTTCGGGTTGAATTGGACGGAGTATGAAAATTTATTAAATTGGTAAGTTTTGGTGAGTCCAGGCGATACTTTAGAATTTTAAACAATTGGATTTGATAACAACCTGTCGTGTTTGAAGGGATTTGAAATTGTGAAATTTAATGGATTTGGTAAAGTTTAAGAAGTGTAAGTTTAATAATAATTTATGTGTTTAAATTTTTTTTTTTAAATTTTTTCTATTTTTTCAATATGGGCTTGATATGGTGTACAGTGCTGGTGTAAAGGGAATATAGAGTGTTTACGTTGTGGAAGGGTTGTGCCATTCGAATAATTGATGACCTAAAATTTGTAGTGCTGCATCATACAAATAGTGGCGGTTCAGTCAAAGAGTATCTTTATTTACCTGAACAAGTCTTAAAAGCCATCTCATGTTGAAGTGAGGCGGAGTGTGGCTGCATGGAGAGTGTAGTGCTGCATCATACCTCCAGTGGGGTCCAGTCAAAGGGTATCTGTATTTACCTGAACAAGTCTTAACAGCCATCTCATGTTGAAGTGAGTCGGAGTGTGGCTGCATGGAGAGTGTAGTGCTGCATCATACCTCCAGTGGGGTCCAGTCAAAGGGTATCTGTATTTACCTGAACAAGTCTTAACAGCCATCTCATGTTGAAGTGAGTCGGAGTGTGGCTGCATGGAGAGTGTAGTGCTGCATCATACCTCCAGTGGGGTCCAGTCAAAGGGTATCTGTATTTACCTGAACAAGTCTTAACAGCCATCTCATGTTTAAGTTAATCGGAGTGTGGCTGCATGGAGAGTGTAGTGCTGCATCATACCTCCAGTGGGGTCCAGTCAAAGGGTATCTGTATTTACCTGAACAAGTCTTAACAGCCATCTCATGTTGAAGTGAGTCGGAGTGTGGCTGCATGGAGAGTGTAGTGCTGCATCATACCTCCAGTGGGGTCCAGTCAAAGGGTATCTGTATTTACCTGAACAAGTCTTAACAGCCATCTCATGTTGAAGTGAGGCGGAGTGTGTCTGCATGGAGAGTGTAGTGCTGCATCATACCTCCAGTGGGGTCCAGTCAAAGGGTATCTGTATTTACCTGAACAAGTCTTAACAGCCATCTCATGTTGAAGTGAGTCGGAGTGTGGCTGCATGGAGAGTGTAGTGCTGCATCATACCTCCAGTGGGGTCCAGTCAAAGAGTATCTGTATTTACCTGAACAAGTCTTGACAGCCATCTCATGTTGAAGTGAGTCGGAGTGTGGCTGCATGGAGAGTGTAGTGCTGCATCATACCTCCAGTGGGGTCCAGTCAAAGAGTATCTTTATTTACCTGAACAAGTCTTAACAGCAATCTCATGTTGAAGTGAGTCGGAGTGTGGCTGCATGGAGAGTGTAGTGCTGCATCATATCCCATCAGTGGGGTCCAGTCAAAGAGTATCTGTATTTACCTGAACAAGTCTTAACAGCCATCTCATGTTGAAGTGAGTCGGAGTGTGGCTGCATGGAGAGTGTAGTGCTGCATCATACCTCCAGTGGGGTCCAGTCAAAGAGTATCTGTATTTACCTGAACAAGTCTTAACAGCCATCCCATGTTGAAGTGAGTCGGAGTGTGGCTGCATGGAGAGTGTAGTGCTGCATCATATCCCATCAGTGGGGTCCAGTCAAAGAGTATCTGTATTTACCTGAACAAGTCTTAACAGCCATCTCATGTTGAAGTGAGTCGGAGTGTGGCTGCATGGAGAGTGTAGTGCTGCATCATACCTCCAGTGGGGTCCAGTCAAAGAGTATCTGTATTTACCTGAACAAGTCTTAACAGCCATCCCAAGTTGAAGTGAGTCGGAGTGTGGCTGCATGGAGAGTGTAGTGCTGCATCATACCTCCAGTGGGGTCCAGTCAAAGAGTATCTGTATTTACCTGAACAAGTCTTAACAGCCATCCCATGTTGAAGTGAGTCGGAGTGTGGCTGCATGGAGAGTGTAGTGCTGCATCATACCTCCAGTGGGGTCCAGTCAAAGAGTATCTTTATTTACCTGAACAAGTCTTAACAGCCATCTCATGTTGAAGTGAGTCGGAGTGTGGCTGCATGGAGAGTGTAGTGCTGCATCATATCCCATCAGTGGGGTCCAGTCAAAGAGTATCTGTATTTACCTGAACAAGTCTTAACAGCCATCCCATGTTGAAGTGAGTCGGAGTGTGGCTGCATGGAGAGTGTAGTGCTGCATCATATGCCATCAGTGGGGTCCAGTCAAAGAGTATCTGTATTTACCTGAACAAGTATTAACAGCCATCCCAAGTTGAAGTGAGTCGGAGTGTGGCTGCATGGAGAGTGTAGTGCTGCATCATACCTCCAGTGGGGTCCAGTCAAAGAGTATCTGTATTTACCTGAACAAGTCTTAACAGCCATCCCATGTTGAAGTGAGGCGGAGTCTGGCTGCATGGAGAGTGTAGTGCTGCATCATACCTCCAGTGGGGTCCAGTCAAAGAGTATCTATATTTACAAACAAAAATAATGAATTAGTATCATTTCTTCTATACTATTTTAATTGAAAATCAATTAGTGCTTTATTATTACTGTGACGATTCACATTTACGGTACCGTGACTGCAAAAAAAGTCTCGTAAACATAGTTCCTTATTGATATAACGCTATAATTCTTTCTTACTTCGTTAGACAAAAGATGTGTCACACAAAATACGTGTGACTATTTTCTCCACAGTACTACTTTTTCTTTTGGAGGAAACACACATATCTTATTACGGCTTAGCTACGGTACGGGAAATGCATTTTCTTTAAATGTATGAAGAAGATGTACTGTTTTTATTTTTTTTGTGTATACCTCACAAGAGTCCCAGCTGCTCCCGTCTGGAGAGTATCGTGTCCCCAATCGGAGTTATGTTGTAAGGTGAGAAAATAGTGGGGAGAGAAAGCAGCTGGGAAGAGGAAAATGGAGAAGTACCTGGCTATTCAGATCTGGTCCTCAAATACGGCTAAAGCCATTTCAAGCAAAGTATCAATTCTAAACGGCGATTTACACCAGGGCGATACTGAGAGTATCTACCACTCTGTAACATGCCGCAAATATTCTATATGTTATTTTAAAATTATGAATTGTGAACATACACACACAAATTAATCAAGTAAATTTTGTTTGCACACGCCGGAATTCGATCTTGCTAATTTTGAGGCTGTCATATGATAATAATTTTATGTTTCCTTAGGGGGGATGCTGACAAACGTTTACCGTTTGTCTCATTTTCGATTGTTATTATTTAGTTGTAAGAAAGAGTATATGTTTAAAATCAAAAGCAAAACTATCAGCCCATTGACATTTGATGTTTTTGAATTTTTGGAATTCATTCTCTCCTCAATACTATCCTTTCCTTTATTCCATACGTTCAAAATCATTGTCACAGATAGTAGTATTATAGCGGTTAGCAGAGACGTCACGGTGCGGTGGAAATGCATGAAAATTATTGTTTTTTTTCTTTGGAGGAAACAGACGTCGTACATTGTGTACCTCATATTTTAGAAGAGCTGAAGCATTAGTGTGTTAAGGAACATAATAATGTTTATTTCCTTTTTTTCCGTCGCGGTACCGTAATCGTGAATCGTCACGTTAATAATAAAAGCGCTCAATGTTTAACCATAAAATATTTATTTCTACAAGTCGCAATGATGGTAAAAATTCTCACAGAATTTAGGGATTTTTTAGAGGTATTATAAATGTGCAACATATTCTATTTTTTAAAGTTTTTCTTAGAGGCTAGACTAAATTTTCTCTTTTATTTTTTAAAATTATAATATAAATTTTTATTTATAAATAATTAAATTTTAATACCAAACATAATAAAGTTATTAAACAAACTAATGGAAGCTTTTTGACTCGAAATATTAATAATTATGAAAGATTGTGATTCTCCTTTTGTGTAACAAATAAGTAAAAGAAAGGATGCTTTTCCTTTTATGCCATTTATACAATTAAAAAGTAAAAGAAAGGATGCTTTTCCTTTTATGCCATTTATACAATTAAAAAGTAAAAGAAAGGATGCTTTTCCTTTTATGCCATTTATACAATTAAAAAGTTAAAGAAAGGATGCTTTTCCTTTTACGCCATTTATACAATTAAAAAGATTATTATGTCAGCGAAAAAATTCCGTCAATTTGTAATCTTACTTTCAAGAATGTTTAGAATTTTATACAGTTTAAATAATTGAGACAAACAGGGAAAAATATTTTCGTTATTTGTTTTTGGGGTGTTATGCGTGTTATCCGGTAGATGTGTTCTACCTGATCTGCCGGATCTTCCCTGATGATGGACACTGCAACGATGTCGAAACGTTGGCTAAAGAAGGAGGTAGCGCAACACGGCATAACACCCCAAAAACAAATAACGAAAATGCTTTTGGCCGTGAAAATCTTAAAACTTATCAGGGAAAAATATTGTTGATGATGGACACTGCAAAGATGTCCGAAACGTTGGCTAAAGAAGGAGGTAGCGCAACACGGCATAATACCCCAAAAACAAATAACGAAAATGCTTTTGGCCGTGAAAATCTTAAAACTTATCAGGGAAAAATATTTTTTCCAACATTTGACAAGGCATTAAGTTCAACATTTTTGATTTTTTTAAAAATACTTATACAATTTATGAACGTTTCGGTCCGATCTGTCTATAGGAGGCTTTAATGGAATATTTTGTTTGTTTTTTTTTTTACATTAGCTCCACACAGGAGGCACCGAGGAAAACCATTTCCCTAAGGGCCTATGTCATCTTTGAGGATGCTGTGTGGAGGGTTTTTTAAGGGAAAGGAAGGAGAAGAAGATATAATCTGGGGGTCAGGGTGGCCAGGAGTGACGGACGTATGAATCTATACCTCACACTGCGGTGCAAGGCGAAGGGTCGGGAGAATCCGGCTGGAGAGGTCAAAAGGCCTCCCTCAATCAGTCCCCTCCGAACCTGCCCGCCACGCAGTGGTTGGGCAAACGTATCCGCCACCAAGACCTAGACAAACCTCATCCCATGAACCCGGGCTAGTAATGTCGTTCCAAGACTTGAAGGATAAGCAGAAATTAAAAAAAGATTAATGAAACCTGCCTGGAAAGTGTCACACTCTATGGCTGCATTCCCCTCAAGAGGTATCCAGGGGCAGAGGTGGATTGAGACTGCATTCAGATAGTTGATCCCCTCAAGAGCTGTGGGGGCAGAGATGGATTGAGACTTCATTTAGTGTTGGTTCCCCCAAGAGGTGTCTAAGGACAGTTTTGATTTGAGACTGCATTCAGAGTGTAGATTCCTTCAAAAGGTGTCCAGAGATAGATGCGGATTGAGACTGCATTCAGAGTATTCATCCCCCCAAAGGTTTCCATGGGCACAGGTGGATTGAGACTGCATTCAGAGTATTAGGGCAGTCTTGTAAAGTAGTGAAAGAGTTCATTTTTAGTGATCACAAACACAATTTCTTATGAAACACTTTTATCGTTAGTTTGTTGGCAGACAAAAATTGTACGTAGCAATTGTTTGGTAATGCTAATTTCACTGTTTACAATGGAATATGTTAATGTTTTTTGCAGACAATTAAATAAAATGGCGAATTGGAGCTAAGCCAATGGTGGTAGGTACAGTTCTACACTATTCTACGATTATTACTGTTCTAGCCGGGAAGTTTGCTTTCTATAAGATGAACTATCTCTTTGTAATTTTTTTTTTCAGCCTCGGAGAGCGCTCTTTTCCAACTGTTGTCCTGCGTTAGGATGTCGCAATTTTTTTTGAATAGGAGGCTCACGACTTCCAGATGTCCATAGAGTATTGCCCTAGACAACGCTGTTTCTCCGCCACTCATATGATTTTTAGTTTCTGCTTCGTACCTGAGCAGTAAACGAACTGCCTCGAGATTTCCTCTTCCAGCAGCGTACATCAGGGCAGTATCACCATCACTATTTGGCAAGTTAACATTTGCCCCCTTCTTAAGTAGCGCGCGCATTGCCTTTTTGCATTTTTTTTTAGTTGCTAATATCAGCGCAGTGTTACCATACTTATCTGCAGAGTTTATTTTATAATTTATTTTATCTGATTCTGGAAAATCAACCAATATATTTATTGTCTCGGGGAAATTTTTTTTTGCAGCCAACATCACGGCAGTAGAACCATCAATGTCCGCTGAGTCAATATCAGCCCCAGATTTTAAAAGTTTACGCACCACTTCATTATGTCCACCCTGCGCAGCCAACATAAGGGCGGTTTTACCCCCATTGTCCTGAGAATTTATAGAAGCCAACATAAGGGCAGTTTTATCCACTTTGTTCTGAAAATTTATAGAAGCAAAGTCTTTTGGGATTTTTTTTTCTTCTCCATTACACTCAGATTTTATGTTTTTATAGGTTTCTTCAAATTGATTTAACAAAAAATTAACAATTTCAATATACCCTTGGTCTGCTGCGCAATGCAAGGGATTCTGCTCCTTTCTATCATATGATACACAAACTCCTCGTTTAGCAAATTCTTTAAATAATACATGATTTTCCATACGCGTTGCCAGATTGATGGCAGTTTTTCCTCGTCTATCAATAGCGATCAATAAATAAGCTCGCTCAGTGTCACTTTTCATGTCGCTCAAGATCTCAAATACTTTATCCTCCTGATTTTTTTTTACTGCTGCAATAAATTTCTTTACCACATCATTCCTGATCTGCTGAACTCTGTGAAATGCATCAGTTATCATTTGATTATTAGTTATCATATTTTGGAAGTATGCGGTTATATTTTTTACATCACTTTTGTTGTTATCACTGTCGAAATCTCTATCACTGTCGCTATCTTCATCACTATCGCTATCTACATCACTCTCGCTATCGCTGTTGCCGTTACTGTTACGTTTGTTTCTTTTGCCTCCCATATCTAAGAAACTAGCAAGCATAATTTCTAAAAGTAATTCATACGTGCATTTATTAACTTTATCAAATAATTTGTCTAACATTTTGGTATTTTTCTTTTCCCATGCGATATTCAGTGCAGTCCTTCCGGTTTTATCTCTTGCTGCTATAAATGAGACGTACTCTTGATCAGATATTCTGCTGTCCGGGCCGCTAAGAAGAACCGCAAAGGTGTGCAAATTCTGTTCTTCGGCTGCTATATGCAAAGGAGTTTTTTCATGATCATTGCGTAATAGGTGACAATCTTTAGACCAGTGTTGGTATATTGTAAGACGGTTTTCCAGTTCATCCCCCGGTTTGTACGTTATTTCAAGCTGCGTCTCGATGAACATTCTAATGATTTTATAGTCTGGCTTGAGCAAGAATTTACTTAACTCCTTTTCAATAAGCGTGTTTTTTTCGTTGCTTTTTCTTTTCTGTCTGAGCCATCGGACGAAGAAATCAGCACAAAAGTATTCTTGGAAAGTTCCATGAATGAAAGAAAAAGTATTTTCGGATTTAGATTGGATCAGTCCAAGAGAGCTTATGTCTTTCAGTTCTTTGTCCGAAAACGTATCGTTTGTGAAATATTCTGTGGCAAATTTTGGGTCAATTGCCTTAAAAGCTAAAACCCAATGCGTTTTCATTACAAACTTTTTCATAACATTTTGAAAGGTTGATGCTAAATTGTTGATTTTAGTCTTTTGTTCAAAAAATATTGTTTTCTTGACTTTTATGAACTGTTCATATAAGACAAACAGATTTGTGATTTTTGTTTCTGTTTGTAATTTCTTATCTTGTTTAGGAGACAACACAGACTGGATGGCCTGGTGGAGGAACACTTCAGCCAGCATACGGATCTGCAGCGGGATGCCCATGAAGCCGGCCACGTCTTTCCCCAGCATTCTTTCCACCTCTTTCCGCAGCTCTCTGGCAAACTTGCGCAGTGTCCCCTTCTCCAAATTTACATGGTCTGTATGTTCCAACGATAGATGTGAAAGCCAGGATTTCTCCAAATATTGTTCCTGATCATCTTCCGTAATTTTTTTTAATTCTGCCGCAAATTCCACCAAACCATTTTCGAGCCATTCTCGTGCATGGAACCGCGTGGTGATTACCATTTGACAAGATGTAGCAGTTTTTAAATATTTTAGGAACTCCACTGTTTTGACCTTTGTTTTTTCATCACTTATCTCGTCAAAAGCATCCACCAAAACACAAATCTTCCCCAATTTTTCTGGAGCGAGGCAATACTGCAATATATTGCGTAACAATTCATTACTGGTAGGTATACCCGATGCACGAATCAGACATCTTGTAACCGATTGTAGGCAAAGTTTTGAGGGTAGTTTGGCAGTAGCGAAGTCTAATAGCTTGTTATCAATTCTCAATACCAAAGAATCTCGGATTAACTCTGATATTTTCGTCAGGCTGGTGGTCTTTCCCATACCTGGATCATCAGCAATGATGACCAGCTTATTTCTTTTGCTGCAGAAGTCATCTTCCTCGGTGAATTTACTCTTGTCTATTGCAATGAAGGGGCGCAGGCCATCCAGAGAGCCCTTGGAGGATTCCCAGACAAGACATGGATTCTCTTTTGTATCCTCCAACACAAAATAATGTTTACTGAATGATTCCTCTATTATTGTATCTTCACTGTCCACTTTAAAGTGTTTGTTTGAGATAAATTTTTTCTCGTCTTCCCAAGGTAAGTCAAAGAGGCGTATGAGTGATTGTTTATTTGTGGCATTTTTAAATATAAATAAATCCTTCGATCCACTGTACCTGACGAACTCTACGATGAATTTAATTATTACTCGACTGTGGAACTTCCTCTTTATATATACGCTTTTATTGTAAACTTCGTTCAGGGAGAAGCCTTCCGCGGACAAACGGAACCAATAGATTATCCTCTCTGACTCCTCCCGACACTTTTCCATAAAGAGCTCCTGCCCATCTTCCTCAGAGATGAAGATCCTCTCCCGCAAATCCTCCGCCACCTTCCTCCAATAGTCCTGGCTGAGCTGCTCCGGATCTCCGATCACTAAAAATGGTCGATCGGCCCCAGTCCTCTCCAAAAGTGCGGTAAGCCTCGTTTCGTCCACTAGCTTCTTCTCCTTGGAATAGAAAGCATCTAATTCACAAAGTTTCCTATGCTTTATAGGGATTTTAGCTATATATAGGGGATCCATTGCGAGATTCTTCAAAATGGGAGAAATTAAGTGATTGATTTTGTTTCGAACCTGCTTATCGTCAGATTTACAGTCATCTCCCAGTAATATATTTAGGCTTAGAGTTTCGTCCCCTAGTGCTATTGTATCCCGTGCAAATATGCCTTCTATAGACTTAATAGTCAAATCACATAATAAAAATTCTTTAACAGACTGAGTTTCAACGGTCAGTTTATTAAAATACGTCAATAATTGTGAATCATTTGGTTGTTGTAGAATGATCACGAGCTTCTTGTGGTTATATGTTTCTAAAGTTTTAGAGATTTTTTTCAAAATTTCGCCATTTTGGTTTAAGTCATCGACCGGAGAAGTGAATCCAAGAATGAGCAGATTATTAATAATAACATTACTCTCGTTCAAAACTTCCACGTTTATATCCTTAGCTATACTTGTCAAATCGTTCCAACTGAGAATAGTGTGGCAGATGTCTTCCAAGTAAATTGATTTCAGAGATGTGTTTTTAATTTGAAGCAAGATATTGTTTATTCTGGCAGCTTCGAATTTAGGATCATTTGTTTCAATTAGTAAAATACGTTTTGAAGATTCCAAGAATGGTTTCAGCCCCAAGGTGTCCTCACAGTCCAGGATATATGGCAAGGTACGGAGATAAGCCCGACCAGCCATGTATAGGGGGGCTTCTTTTATACTCCTATTCTGTTGTTCCACAGCATTCATGATTTCTTCAGGAAACCAGCGTAATAATTGCTTTGTTTGTCCAATCACTTTCACCAAATCCCCCTTTGTTTTGCAATTGATTGTGTTTTTTCTAGAATCCATCTTAAATTTAGGGATGTCTATTTTTTCAAGGTTTTTTTGTGTTACAAATTTATTAATTTCAGTTAGTTTCATCGGTGTTCTTTCAAATAAACTCCAATTCTGCAAAAAATTGAACTCTTCTGTGGAAAACACCCCCAAGTGGCAGGTATTGCCCAGTGATTGAATAGTGCGGTATGGTAAGATGTTTGTTTCCTTTGAGTGAATACTGCTGGTATTTCCTTCAGCTGGTTGTGTGTTCCTGTCACTGCCACTAGAACTCGCAGAACTCACAGAATGGACTTGCATCTCATCCATACTCAAGATGTAAGAATTACTGATTACTTCTAGCTCTTGGTGATACTCTAACTCAGTAGTTCCCTGTGGCCAGACATGTACCAGATATTTTTCCTTCCCTTCGTTTAAATATTTTACAAAGTTGTCTATACTGTGGATGTCTAAGTTGTACCCCGAAGTCATCTGTTTCAAGTATGTTGCAGGAGCGTCGCGTTTCATGTGCATCTGATATATATCTCCCACGTGCCAGCCAGTTGTGTTTATCACATTTGGTGCGATAAAGATGGTGGTGATGTCCAAATGCTTTGGGCACATGGAACGGTTGTCACTTTCTTCATTATCTCCGCAAATCTTCAACAGCATCTCCTCAACCCCCGGACTGTCCAAGGCCAGAGTGTGAGCGTGGAGGCCTTCCCGGGGGCTGGTGATTCGGCGGAAGCCACTACCCTGTCTTTTGAGATATTTTACAGTAAGGGTGGTGACTCCGGCCAACCAGGCTCCGAGAGAATGTCCTGTGAAGGACAAGACGAAACGACTGCCATGTTCTTGATTTGTTTCAAGAATCACCTTCTTGATGTCATCAGCAAAAGTTACACTTGAGCTCAGGTGATTGGTGTAGCGATTGCAGAACACACTCTTCGCATCGGCCCAGAGTGGCCCAATCTTCTTAGGGTCCGTCCCTCTATGGGCAACAACCACCTGCTGCTCAGAAGGGTTCCACAATGCACAGCCGAAGTATGCATTAGTCCATGAGTTGCTCCGTGCCGTGGTAAGAAGTTGCCATCCTTTGGGCAGGTTGAGCTCTCCCGTACAAGCAGTGTACGATAACTGCGCGAAGGCTGCCAGCACTTTTTCATCAGGGAATGGTTCGAGAAGCAGTTTTTTATTGTTATCTTCAACAGCTTTAAATGATTGCAGGGTTTTCTGCCAGTCGGGTTTGCAATAAACCAAGCCCGTGTCCGCCTGCATGTTGAGGAGATGGAGAACAATAAATTGGAGACTGAATCTGTAAAATGACAACAACAGTCGGAATTGGTATTGTATTCACATAAGTTATTATCAAACAGACAGAGAGAAAAATACGTAATACCTCGAACCAATGATTTATCCAAACAAGGCTTCTGAGAAAAATAAAAATATCAGTTATCTATTATTGGAAGGGTAAGTAAATATTTGAATCACACTAATTCGGCACTATACATACACACAAAAAAAAGTTTCCAAAATATTTCAGTATAAGAATGTACTTACAAAAAAAAGGTTATACACTGGAACCTTAAAGTTGGGTTCGGATCATAAATCTTTTGAGACTTCCTTTCTTTTGAGTACAAAACATTTAAATCAATAGAGGCGGTGATAATATTTTAATGCGGTTTTGGAATGTACGGAACTCTTCGAACAATAGCTAATAAATAATTTTTGTGTAACTAGACATTTTAGGCGGGTTACTTGTCTAGAATTTGGAGTGTGCGGAATGGTCAACAGTTACATAAGGGACATTTTTCAGTAGCATTATAACAATGGGACTGAAGGGGTTTAAATTTTTCTGAGATAGAGCCGCCGAGCCTTAGCTTTCTGAACAAAGGGTTTTAAAGAAGTAACACTAAAACAAAAATATCAGAGTGCAGTTTACACGCGGTAGAAGTGAAACCTTCAGAAAACCAAAGGAGACCAAAGCACCTCACAAAGAGCTGACCGATTAAAGTATCTCATTCACTCGCAAGATAAATCCTATAGATGTGTTTAGTGTCGCTCGCTTCCGTTTCATCTAGTTTCAAATCACAACGGTGTTAAAGAAGTTTTCATTTAAAAAACAGCTGTCAGCATTTTAGAAACAAAAAAAAATTACAGTTGTGCAGTTTACACGCGGTAGAAGTGAAACCTTCAGAAAACCGAAGGAGACAAGAGTGGGGAGGCCACGAAGCACCACACCAAGAAGACACCGATTGGTCTGTCTCATTCTCTCGCAGGATAAATCCTATAGATGTGTTTAGTGTCGCTCGTTTCCGTTTCATCTAGTTTCAAATCACAACGGTGTTAAAGAAGTTTTCATTTAAAAAACAGCTGTTACCATTTTAGAAACAAAAAAATACAGTTTTGCAGTTTACACGCGGTAGAAGTGAAGCCTTCAGAAAACCGAAGGAGACAAGATTGGGGAGGCCACGAAGCACCACACCAAGAAGACACCGATTGGTCTGTCTCATTCTCTCGCAGGATAAATCCTATAGATGTGTTTAGTGTCACTCGTTTCCGTTTCATCTAGTTTCAAATCACAACGGTGTTAAAGAAGTTTTCATTTAAAGAACAGCTGTCAGCATTTTAGAAACAAAAAAAATTACAGTTGTGCAGTTAACACGCGGTAGAAGTGAAACCTTCAGAAAACCAAAGGAGTCAAAAGTGGGGAGGCTACGAAACACCTCACAAAAAGGAGACCGATTAAAGTATCTCATTCTCTCGCAGAATAAATCCTATAGATGTACGTTTTTCTCTTTCTTTTGCGTCGCGATTTTTAGTTTTATCGAGTTTCAAATAACAACGGTGCTAAAGAAGTTTTCAAATCAATAACCATAATGGTGCCGCTGAGGTGCAATTATTGTAAGGGGAGAGGGTCCTGTTAAAAATTGAGATACTACCAGCACCTATGGGTTGTTTTTAGTATTTCAAACAAATGGTGCGAAGCTTGGCTAGTCGCTAAGTGTTCGGTAGATCGGTAGCAACCTGTTTTAACTACGAAGTACGTACTACAGAAAAAACCATTTTTTTGTAAATACTTCCAAATGTCAAATGTATAATAGTTAATTCTTTAAATGTGTGCAGGTTTTTACATTATAAAAATGCTAGCATCTCATTATTATTGCTTCTTTCAATGCAAGTTTTAACAGTAAAACAACTGCCAGTGTTTGGCCCGGTGTGTTGTCACCGTAAAATAATACATTTAACATGTCCATTGTGAATTAAAAAGTGAAGTTTTTTGCAAAAGGAATTATTTTATTTAAAAGGACCCTTACAATTTTAACAGGTCCTTTGGGGATGTTTTGTCAATTTTAACAGACAAGAGGTATTTAAGCATTACGATTGTTTTGCGAGACATTACATCAGAAAACCCAAGCTAGTGGGATATTTGGATATAATAAATTACATTACATTAAGAATATGTATTCTCAAAAACATCTTAGAATTTACTCAGTAATTGAAGATATTTGTTAGGCAAGGTCTGTATGTACTAAATCAGTTTGAAAAAAGGATGCATTGCATGGTTACTAACAAATTTTATACAATAGAATTCCCAACCCAAAAATAAAAACCCCACACCTTCTACCCCAAACTTAGGGAATCTCGAGAAAACTGTTATGTAGAGACCTACATAAGCTAGCTTTTGACTTCGTTTAACTCACACTTGGAAGTGTGCATAGTATCTTACGTTAGGTATATTTTATACAAAATTTACATTTTAGCTTAAATCTTTAGTATTTGCGGGTGAACGAGACCGTTAGTAGGTATTCAGACATCACGCGCGACGCGCTTTGCGCGCATTATCCTTCAAATTTAACCGTACGTGTTACGGCGCTGAAGCTGGTGATTGCTGGAGTAATTTTTGGGTTAAGCTTCCCTATTCCATGATTAAAGGTTGCACTTTATGCAGTTATGATCTGTGGGCGAAGTGAATGATTTGCTGGTGGGCTACACTATTTCCCAAATGTGGAGGCTTGGTTCAATTAAATTGGAATCCTTTGTGATAGAGGCTTGGAAACCTGTGTCTCTGGACGGGCCTGAAACAGTTGAGAGCGAGACAGGAGTCTTTTCATGATGTCGACGTACATGCTATCACATGTATCATCATAAAGGCATTGGGAGACGTTTGGAAGGCAAAGGACATGCTCCCACAACTCCCCCCTTCACCCCCCTCCAGAGGTATCAGCTGATAAGAGTCGCAGGTCAATTAAATACAGTTTCCTTCATTACCTCCGTAATAAAGGAAAATAAGTGACGAAATTCGCGTTTGCTTCACTACTCTTTGGTTACGCTCGTGGGGAGTTACCTTGTCAGCGGAACGAAGAGAACATGACATACAGAGTTGTTTTAGCAATCGATCGGCGGCCCTTTGTCGGAAACCGGATAAATTTTTATAATTTTCCCCAAAATTAGAATTAGGGATCATCCAGCATCAGGATGGGAATGTACTTTGAACGAAAGCGTAGCAGGGGAAATAGAAGGAATGGAAGCCAGATTCACGACCTGGTGCCATTCATTCCTGGACCCAGCACCCTGGAAGCCGAGCTTGGCATTCCTTCTTCAAGCTGATATTTGAGATGACCTTGGGATATCACCTATCGTAGGGCGGATGTCCATGACGCTACATGGAGGACCGTCTCCATCACGCTTGCTTCCGTCATGCGAGGGAAGGTATTTTCATTAAAATCAAATACCGATGTTCACCGCGGCTGAAGGCTGACGCATGTTTCTAACGTGCCTAGGAAAACGTAAACATTATATCTACTGGTTTGAGGCAGTATGCTTGGTGGAGAACGGGACTGTTGGGGACCTGCGTGACTGCAGAGGCGAGGGTCTCCTTACATTGCCATTTGTCTAATCCACTTCGGTTTAATGTTCATGTTCAATGCTATAGGAGTGAATGGGACTCTAGTCATCTACATGCTGAAAGGCTTCTACAGCATCATCATCATCATCAATTCGCGAAAGGATGTCACGATCTAAAACCTCGTGCCACTCTGCCATTCCTGATACTTCCGGACTTCGGCTACCACACCATAAATCGAAGCAAATCCTCACATCAAGCGACATGAGATGGCATTTCATCAAGCAACATCAGCATTATCACCCTTATAATTTGGCGGCGTATTTGTTGAGAACACTCCCACTATCACCCTACAAACCGGAAACACACATCAAACCCTTTCCCGACAGTAAGCAAAATATGTCGATTTTACATTCGTCGCTTGCGACCATCAAAATATTCTCTGGAGGAGTTGGGATTGGGATTGACCCGGCGGTTTTAATTGAACCTCACCAAGTTAGTTGCGGAAATGGAGGAGCCCAATTGAAGCAAGACATATTTTTTTTCATGTCAATCCATAGTAATCTCCCAAAAATACCTACTCAAACTCAAAACTAACTAACAAACTTCACTTACAACTGTAACTGTAGAATTTGTGCACCACGGACATGTATTGGTTGAATTTTGGATTGAAAATCCGTAGCTAGAGTACAAATGTCAAATTATTTTATGTGTTAGCATCCCAAGAACAGCAGAGAATATGCAGCGTTGCACTTAAGGTAGGATCTTCCCAATTCACTGTATAAAGGTATATTTATGTACTAGATACTAGAATTAATCAAAAAAAAATAATCATTAACAAACAAGTATAGAACGGACGTTAGTAGGGGAGGAAGTTGCACGAACGGTAGAATTAGTTATTTTCAAGTTAGCTAGAGTCAGTCATTGTAAATCGGGCCCTAGTGAATTGTAACATGCCATACCTAAAAGAACAAAGGGTTTACCACAAACAAATTATTAATTAAATTGGATTAACCATATCAAACCTTTAAACCAAAAAATCACACAACGTTAAGGGATAAATTACAAGTTGATTAATTGAGAGCATCTCGCCACGTATACCTAAAACGTATTACGTAAAGGGGTGTCGAGGCGCTGCCAAAGGGATGAAGGGGAGAGAAGCGTGATCGACGGAGCTGTACGGCTACGAATTCGAGACTACGAACTATACGTACAGAGTTTACGTTTAGGTAAAATATTCTGAAAACTTTTAATAAGAGGGGGGGGGGTCAGAGTATTTTTATTACAATTTACTTGAGTCAAGTTCTGAAACCAAATTAACAAAAATAGACTAAATTAAGAGAATAAACACATTTGTGTCGCCGCCTTCACCAACCTAACCCAATTCTAAAAATAAACGGAAATACACTCCAACACCTCCGGACCCGTGTATTTAACAATGTATACTTGCAACATGAACTCTAACCAAAACGTTGTGAGGAAAATGTCCACCCACCTGTAATGTGCTATTTATCTCGCTGTGATATAGAAATACCAACAAGTGGATAAAGAGCAAGTCTAAGGAGGTTCACTCACAATCACAACCTCCAACCTCAAGTGAAACTATGCTAGGCAAATGGTACATTTAACACTACCACAACAGCCTTGGCTGGGAAAGAGGAACAGAGGTCGCTCATGACTGAAAGAGGCTGATGCACAAAACTGACTGAGAATCAGCCAGGGATCAATCTTCAAAGTTTAACGTCAGATGGATCTTGAAGAAGAAGAAGAAGTTAAAATATAGGTTCTCTATTTATATCTGTAGTGTATCTAAAAAGCTTCCGGCTTTTAGACATAGATGTCAGTGCTAAGAACTGTCATTTGATTCCGCTAGATTGCAGGTAGCTTAGTACCTGAGGCGAGCAACAGAGGGTCGAGCTGCTCAGAGAGGATGTTCAATAGAACTCCCTGATCAGATTCAATTTAGCCAGCTCCTAGTTAGGTCGACTAACGAGGTCAATATTGTAATACGCGAAGTATTTAATAAAACCAGATAAACGTAAAGAATCTATTATTCCCAAGAAGTAGTCTCCATCCAAGGTGTGTTGGAGAATCTGTTATCGTGTCTATTAAAAGAACAGAACACTACAGCTGGCGCAGCCGTAAATTTATCTGCGATTTTATTTTGTTGTCACACGATAACAACAATTTGCGGCCAGAAGCGAGAGGGCGAAGGCAAGCGTGACTTGCAATTTTTTTTCCTTTCCGTCTGGTTGAGTTTGCTTTAGCACTGCTCCGATACCTTCCAATGATGCATCTGTATATATGTTTATTGATAAGTCTTTATCGAAAATTTCCAAGATTGGTTGTGAACACAATAGTTGTTTAATATTCTCGAAAGCTTCTTCGCAGTCTATTGACCATATGAATTTTTGGTGCTTTCTTAGTAAATTATGTAGTGGTTCTAAAATTATTGAACTGTTAGGAATGTACTCGTGGTAGAAATTGATTTTTCTTAGAATTTGTCTAATATTTTTCTGATTCTTTGGTGTAGGGAAATCTCTTATTGAAATTAAGTTATCTCTCACTGGTCTTACTGTATTATCTTGTATTATATGTCCGAGGTATTTTACCGAATTTGTTGCAAATCGACATTTTGTGAGTTTAAGTCGAAAACCTTCTTTTTCTATCGCCTTTAAGCTGTGATAAATGATTTATGTGCTCGGTATAGGTTTCTGAAAATATTAAAATGTCGTCAATGAAATTTACAGCAAAATCTGTTAACTTGTACTTTCTCAGTATGTTGCTTAGTATTCTTTGAAATATGGCTGAAGAAGTTTTTAAACCGAAGGGTAAACATGTCCATTGGTAGTGGCTTTCCTGGGTTACAAAAGCAGTTTTCTTTCTATCTTCAATTCGCAGGGGAATAAACCAGAACGCAGAATTTATATCCAATGTTGAAAAGTACTTACAGTTTCAGGTTGTTGTTACTAAGTCCTGAATCAAAGGAAATGGTTGAGCCTTAGGTACCACCATTTTATTTATTTCTCTAAAATCGATACACAATCGTGTTTTTCTATTGTTTTCTTTTTTGAAAGCTAAGCTTACTGTGGTGCTACAAAAGGGCTGCATGATTCCTCTATAAGGGTGGGTTTCTTCATTTACCGAGACTGCTAAATGCAATGCTAATTGTAAAAATAAACGATCGAATTTTAAAAATTTCTATGCATTTGACCGTTTACTTTTACAATTAGCATTGCATTTAGCATTCTCGGTAAATGAAGAAACCCACCATAAGATTTCTTTCAAGCAATTTTCTTATTTGTTCTTCTATCTCTAACTTATCCTCTATTGAACATCTGTGGGTCTTTTACTACAGTATTTGTCCACAAGTAGATCAATGCGTGCTTCATAATCCCTTACTCTTCCAATATCATAATTATCTTTTGCAAAGCTTGATTTATATTTATCAAAAAGTTTATTTATTTCAGATTTTTGTTGACTATTTAAATGACTCAAATCCACTGTAAATTCTTTTTCTTTTGTATGTTCCTTAAAGTTTATTAAGTTCAAGTTCTTTTTATCTTCATTTTCATTAGGATTGTTTTTAAAATGTATTGCCTCTTTTTTCAAGCTTTCTTCAGATTTCTGATCAATTTCCAAATTTTCATTCTGAATCAAATTAAACTTCTTTATAGTATCAAGTCCAATTAGAAAATTGTATTTGAAATCTCTTCAATAAGATGAATTAATGTTTGAGAGTCGATATTTTTATTTATCTCTAATAGGGAACGTACCCATACTACGTGACACGTTTAGGGGGGGGGGTCTTCAAAATGTCACGCTCCATACAAATGAGCGACGGGTTGCTTAGGTTTTTGGTCACCGGGGGGGGGGGGGGGGGGTGGGGGGGTTAAAAATTGCAAAAAGTTGGTCACGTAGTATGGGTACGTTCCCTAACAATCTTTCTTTTTTTGTGACATATTCCCGTAATGAACCTCCTTGAATTATTAAAAGTAATAATTATCAGCCTGAAACACTCATCCACATTGAAAAATCTTCCGAGAAAAGATACATGACGCCAACGAGACATGAACCCGTGTCCTTCTGATTGCCGGTCAGCTGCTCTCCCAATTGAGCTATGGCGGCTTATCTTATACCCGCCAAATGATAACCTAACCTTTTACCTGTAGAAAGGGTACAGAGGTTGATTTTGAAAGTCATCTTACGGAAACCATCTGTATTTCCAACAACACAGCTATTTGACTCTTTTAGGGATCTCAGTCTTAATAAAATTTTCAAAAAGAACTCATTATTGCAAACTCATAAAGATCATTTCAATCCATCAACAACAACATTCACAAACATAAACAACCGACCACGATCACGGGGCAATTTAGAAATTCCAAAATTTAAAACGAGTGCTTCCCAACACCATTATGCTTATCAAGGTATAAAATTTTTCAATGCTCTCTCATATAAAATCAAGTCTGAAAAAAATTATAAAGTTTTTAAATCCCAAATAAAAACACTAATAGACCAACCCGACACTAATTATAAGTTTTAAATTCATCATCACAATAATATAACAACAAAAAAAAGTAGAACATAATCTCTAAAAATATTTCATCACCATATCAAATTGAAAGTAAAGTACATACGCATTATTTGCAGGCACCAAATTGTTACAACTTTATTATATGTACCTACTCTGACAATACTGTCAGTTATTATGTCCACTTGTCTTCAAGAATATATATTTTATTAATATAAGTACTTGTAATAACATACTCTGTGTAACTATGCATTTTACAATGGCACTCCAAAATTCAAGCACGAGAAATGTTTTCTCTTTTGAATTGTGTAGTTTCATTAAAAAGAAATTTACATATTGTTATTAGTTTTAAGAATCCAATGTTTTACTATGAATCTGTATACGTATGTATTTTTTTTAAATAAAAAAAATGATTCAATATATACTAGTGTTTCATTCAACAATTACTGCTTATCTTTTCTCGGAAGATTTTTCAATGTGGATGAGTGTTTCAGGCTGATAATTATTGCTTATAATAATTGTTACCCTTTGTGCTATGCCTAAAAATCTTGTCTTAAACGTTAGTTTAACAATTAAAAATAATAACCTTCTTGAAATTTAAATGCAAATGCATATTTAACTTGTGACCGACCTTTGTTTCCGTATGTTTCACAAAAATTTGTTTTCCATATTGCCCATCCTGCGCTTACTGTACATTTTATTAACACACTAGTGTACCAATCTAGGCACTGTTTTTCAAGTAAACACTTTAAAGTCTCAATTTTTTCTGTCTCCTTTAATATCTCGAAACGTGTACATTCTTTCTCAAAATCATTTATCCATTGGTTTACATTTGATGTTTTTCCTGAAAACTTCTCGAGTAAAAATCCTTCTGCTATTTTTCCTAGATTTTTATTTTCAGTGCCTAAACTGATATTATTGTCAGAAAGTTTCGTTTCATATTAATTTCTAGGTATTGGTCACCAAATTGTAAATTCTCACCTTCATCTAAATAAATTTTCCTCAAATCTTGGGTTAAGGGAATCCATATTTTACGTCTTTGGTATCTTTTCTTTAGACAATTCTTTATTTTGGCATAAACATCCGTGGTCGTTATGGCGGTGTGTTTGCTTGCATGTTTGAAATCATCGGGAATATCAATTAAGCAAGGATCATACTGAGCAGACGCAACGCGACGCAACGTTCCTGTCCCGTTCACACTGGCCGACGTACGTACGCGTCGCTGTGACCACGTGACAAGGGGTCTCTGGTTATGCGCAGGCGCGTTTGATTTGACACATTTGGCATTTATTTTTTAGGTTATGTTTATGTGATTCTCTTCTCAGCAGATGACAGCTTTGCCATGTCTTGAAAGTGAATTTGAAGATGATTTGCTACGATTATTATTATTAAAACAATATTCTCGTAAAAAGAAAAAAGTGAGAAGTATTTGGGACCACAACATTAACAAACAAAGACAAATGTTTGGAGAGTTCCATACTTTAGTAGAATCTAGTTAACTAATCTAATTAACTAGAATCTGATGACGGACGATTCTTCATGTACTTCCGTATGAGTAAAGTGGTATTTGAAGAGCTTCACAGCATAATTGAATATGACATAAAAAAAGAAAACACGAAAGTCCATTCGGATCAGAGAAAGACTGGCAGTGTGTCTATGTCATGTTTGATTGTCATTCATTATAGGGGTATAATATTGAAAGTCATGCCATGAATGGCTGAAATTTCCTCCCAAGCTGCACTGCGTATAGAGAATCTCTATAATCCTGTAATTTGATTTTATAAATAACTTCGTGCCGTCCAGTTTCAATGAACTGTTCGTCATCCATTTTTGAATAATATCTGTCAAAAAACAACCACAGATATTGCGAAACATAACGTTAGATGCTTAGATAACACCAGAAAGATGTAAAATCATCTCGTAGTAGGCGTGACCATACCCCCTCCACCTTCCACATGGCCCACGCCGATCTGGCTGCGGCAGATCCGCGTCGCGTAGGGGGCGTCGGTTTGCGTTGCGTGGGGCTAGTGTGATTCTAAAGCACCCGTTTCCATAGAAAATGTATGGATGGTAA
This sequence comes from Limnephilus rhombicus, assembly GCA_929108145.2. Taxonomy (NCBI): domain Eukaryota; kingdom Metazoa; phylum Arthropoda; class Insecta; order Trichoptera; family Limnephilidae; genus Limnephilus; species Limnephilus rhombicus. Next base: position 19,454,583 of record OV815290.1, on the reverse strand, counting down.
GTAGTCCAGATATGGAAATGATGACGTCTACCTACGTCGCGTGGCGTGGCGTGGGCCTAGTATGTTCCCAGCTTTATGCGTCCATCAGGTGTCTCGATTGAGGTTATGCAAATTATATTGGTTTTACCATCCAAAGCTGCTGACACTGTAAATGTGAATTGTAACATTTCCATTTCTAACGTCATTGTTTCTCTTCACAATGTAGTTTTATATTATTATATATTTATATTATTTTATATATTTTTTTAAGACAATTTGTCTATTGGTTGTACTTCTTTATTGGTAATGACAAAACAAATCATGTGTTTCTCTGTTAACAAAGAAACTACATTTGAAGTTTATTTGTCGATCTTAAAAACATTATAACACTTTTAACACTTATTTTTCTGATATCTTGATAACTTGAATCTCTGCTACATAGCTCGTCAAAAATAATAATAATGTGTTTGTATGTCACCATGACAACCTATCAATGAATGACATTTGAAAAGTAATTCATTATTCGAATACGAAGGAATCCCTATGCATTCCTAGGTAGGTATTCCTTTACATATATGTATAAGAATTATATATGTATACATATTATTTTTCCACTTAACACTTGTAAACACGTCTGGTGCTTTTCAATTTTTATTTTTTAATTTTGTAATTATCTATTTAAAAGAGTTTTCTTTTTTCCATGGGCTAGAAAGCCAAAAAACTGGCACACTTTATTTTACTATTTTACTTTTATTTTACTTTTACTTGTATTTTTTTCTATATGTTACAAATAACGTTTTCGACATTACATCTGGTGTTTTTCAATTTTCATTATTATTATTATATATACATTACATATAGTTTGGCAATTAAGTGTAGAAATTAAATAAATTGGAACTAAACGTGTTCATTACTATGGCAGCACCGAATTATATGACGTTTCCTATGGCTGTCATGTTATTGAATGTTACGGTTGATTTATTGTCTTAAATCTGAGTAGAAGATCGCTGATTTGATAATATTTTTATTAATTGTTTGCATGAATTTAATTAAAATGAATAAACCATTACTTAGTGATGCAAGAGGGGTTACATTCTGCGTTTTTCAACGCTGCCTAGCCAAGTGTCACGCGAAAAAGATTCTGTCTAATTTAGAAGATGTTTACAAACGAACTGCAGAAATGACTGGTACGCAGTATAGTTTTTTTAATAAATTTAATTAGTATTACGAGATTTATGCCAATTTTCCAGCGATAATAACCATTAAAATCTGATTTGAGGTTATGTTAAAAAAATCCGAATCTGACACTTCCATTTGACAGTTAATATGCGGCCACAGGAAAAGGGGAATAACTCAATAAAAAAATAATAATATGCAACTTCTTTAAACTCGTAGAAAAGTTACTTTTTTCTCGTTTTCTCTTTCTTTGTTTCCAAGTGAATATTATCTAGTGTGTGTTTTTAAAACTACCTTCTATAATAATCATTTTAATGATTTTTCACAGGTAAATCTGAATCAACGGTAAGACGAATCATCAAGGAAGGGGAAAAGGCAGATGGAAAATTAGAAACACCGGGAAAACGGAAAATGGGCATAATAATAAAATATGTAATAGCATAAGTGCTGATGATTGGAAAAATTGTTGCAAACTCGTGATGAAAATTGAGGCAGAATATTTTGCACGAGGCAATAATATATTTGATGATATCGATGAACTGCGTTTAGATGAAGATAAAGATACGGAAGAAGAAGAATCACACGAGGACGAAGACAATAATTACATGTCGGGTGTTGAATTAATATACTTAATTTTTAAGTTTCTACGTTTTTAAATCGAAATAAACGCCCACTTAAAACTTGTTTTGTTTTATTTTACTTCTATTAAATTACAGTTTTTTGTGCAAAATTTTTGAAAATACAAATACGCTATGAAATATGCATTTTGGCAGAAGGGTTTTTTAAAACATACATTCATTGTCTTATGAGCCATCTTGGTGTTACCATTTCTTTTTTTTACACTTAATTGCTAAACTGTACATTTAGTTATTTTTTCTAAGTTTCTCTGTTTTTTTTATTTTTTATCTTGTCTGTATCTTTATATATTAGACAGTATAGCTAGGTTATCCCTAGACAGCTTATCTAGTTCCTAACTATATAATTTTAATAAAAAAAAAAAACACTAAATAATTATCGACTTTTTAATTATTATTGGTGCATGATGTGATCATTAAATATTGTCATATAGCCCAATCATGGATTTGTTCCCCTACCCACCCACTCTACACTAATACCTACCCACCCAATCTACATTATTAACTAACAACGGCTCCACCCCTACCATAATAAAACATTGTTCTAAACTGTCAAATTAGTATAAGCTTTCCCTGACGAAGGAACGTTTGTTCCGAAACCGGTCGGATTTGCACATTTTTTAAGTGGTTTATACAAAGTTGTATTGTTTCATTTTTTTTATTAATTATTGGGTTTATAACCTAGTTATTGTAATTTGTGGTTTTCTTTAATGCATGTAATGTTATTAACCTGTAAATAATGTTCCTAATAAAGAAAACAAAAAATAAAAAGAAATGTAGATGTTTTCAATGACGGCTGACCCTGTGAGGAATTCAACAGAGATGCCGAAATGACTCTTAAATGACTTTTAATCTCCAGGCTTCATCGAAATATTTGTGAGCGCAGAACTTCCGAACGTTTACACCAAATTGTTTATTTTTTTTTTATATAAAACTACTGAGATTTTCTTACTTCTTATTCTTACATTACTTCTGGCATTTTGAAATTTGTATAAAAAATTGCAGTAGGTGGAACGCGAACAGTTTGAAAACTGAATGTACCGGAATTAATTTATGGAATGCAGGAGTGGGGAGGGGGTTGGTGGAGGGGGGGGGGGGGGTTAGAGAGGGGGAAGGGGGAAGGGGAGGGGGGGAGGGAGGGGGGGCAGTGTGGGAACCCCCCAATACTAAAAAAAGCTAGTATGTATATATAATACAAAAGTAGATAATGAGAACCCTCTAAGGCACTGCCTGTGCGTGAGAAATATAAGCAAGAGTTTTTAATTACATCAAAAGGTGCAGGTAAAAAATGTAAATTTTAAAGTGAATTTTTAAAAATATGAAACTGTGAAAATATTTTAAGTGATAAATAAAAGTTTGTTGATTTTTTGTTATAGTTTCAAGAATGTAAAAGTTAGTCTTGAAGTTACAGTAGAATTGTATTCAAAAGTGAAGCATGAATCAAAAATAGAATCTGGCTACGTACGGATCCTTGCGGAACTCCATTTTTTATCTGTGCTTCTGAACTATACATATTTCAAATTTTTTTTGTTTTATTTTTTGCCTATAAGATCGTTTGTGCGTAATTTTAGGGTGTCTTTTTTGAAACCTAGATGAGTTATTTTTTAAATGAGTAAGTTATGATTTACAGTATCGAAAGCATTTCGAAATATAGCTAGACATTTCTTATTTTTATCGATAGATGTGTACCTACTCGTATTTATTTTATCGTTAAATTATATGTTGCATCTTCCGTGCTTAGATCTTTATGAAAACCATATTGGTTTTGCGCTAGAATATAATATTTTTTTTACGTGTTCTACGATTCTATTTTTGATACATTTTTCCAAATTTTTTGATAGATATGAAACAAATGAGACTGGTCTAAAATTGTTTGATTGTGTTTCACCAGATTTATGACTTGGTATTATTGTGTAGATTAATTTTAAACTGTTTTGGAAAATGTCCCTTTTTAAGGAACATGTTAAATATATATTGCAAGAGTTATAATTATTTTTCAATGCATTTCAAGATATGCCATCAGGTCCCTTAGAATTAGATGGTTTTAGGTTATTGATATATTTAATTTTATTAATTGAAATACTCGTAGGTGAAAAATTTTGTACAGGGTTGATTAATTGGTTATTTGCAAATAATTGCGAAGATGTTTCTGTGTAAGCATTATTATCATTTATACTGGATGATTCAAGTATATTATCTACTATATTTGTAAAAAAATTATTCAAGTTTTTGGCAATGGTAGAATTGTCAGTATATAAAGTTGTTATTTATTTTAACCACATTTACAAATTTATTTATTTTAATATTTAAAAGCATAACTAAAAAAAGATTTTTTGAAAAAAAAAAATTACCGCCATCTATGAACGAGCTATTTATAAGTAATTATTTTATGTTTAACCTTAAGCTTCGGCATACAACATTTATGCCATTTTATTACCTTAACTGCTGACTGATTTTTTTTACAGTATTAGAGACCCATGAAAATTTTGATGTCCACATTATTATTTATTGGACAATTTAAATATATTTCAAAAAAATAAAATACTTTTTTTATTGTTAAGTAACTTGGACAAAAATCACTTGAGATCATAAATCAGTCTATATTATATATTATAATAAATAAAAATAATGAACTCACTTTTATAATAATACTAGCTGGTCCCCGGAATGCGTTGCAATGCTATTCAAAGAAATATATTGATTCTCACTGCTTGTCCTTTCCCGTGTGTCCCCGTTCCCTTCAACCTTCCCCTTCCTCGTCTCACCGTGAACTCCACCTCCCCCGGTCCCCTTCATATGAAATACACACCTTTTTATTTATATAAATTTTATAACGCCAGAGCTAACCATTGTATATATATAGCCTTTATGTTATTCCGATATATGATCTATATTATTGTTAAGTTTCATTAAAATCCATTCGGTAGTTTTTGCGTGAAAGAGTAACAAACCACATACATCCATACAAATTTTCGCGTTTATAATATTAGTACGATTTTATTTCTCCTTTAGAGGGGTGCAGGCATACGTTCACCGTTTGTCCCATTTTCACTGTTGACATTTAGTGTGTAAGAAAGAGGCGTAGCATTATATGTTTAAGAACAAAAGCAAAACGTTTTCAAAAAGAACAAAAGCTTTTGAATTTTTGGAATTCACTCACTACTCAATATTATCTACTCATCACAATATTCCTGCAGCTCTTTCAAAAGATGAGAGTTCGTTACCTACAAAATGTGAGAGGGAAAGAATTTTCTTCATAATTATTTTTTCGTGAATTTTTCCGATGTTATATTCTGCTATTCCGGGCGGAAACATTCCAACAAAACAAAGATCATAAAACTCAGTACAGCCGATCTCGAGTTATAAATGGTGTAACTAACCCGACTTTGTTTTATATATTACTAGCTGACCCGACGAACTTCGTACCGCCTCGGAATCAATAACTGTTGAATTAAATTAAGTTTTTTTTTATTAAGTTAATTACACAATGAAGCAATTATCGATGCCCAACTATCCGTGTTTTGTTTTTGTCAGTATCAGAGATGGCGTTGTGTACGGATTTATATTTTTTGTGATTTTCTTACTTTTCCACATACTTACGGTAATTTTTGAAAGGATGTGGGTACGGGTGCCGCCACCCCGGGAACCATTTATTGGATAACCAACACCTCTGCCATAGGTCACCCCAAATGGTTCGCTACGTTTGGTGATTTAGCAGGGGTCTTGGCGGCGGATGCGTCTGCCCACCTGTTGCGTGGCGGGCCGGATCGAGAGAGAGACTGGTTGAGGGAGGCCTTTTGACCTTTCCAGCCAGATTCTCTCTACCAATGGGTCGAAAGAATCCAGCTGGAAAGGTCAAGGTAAAAGGTCAATTCCGGTCAAGGCAATGGCCATGCACCGCAGTTGGAGGGATGGATTCACTCCCGGATACATTAACCTCCAGATTCCTACCCACCCCTCACGCGTTTTTCCTTCCCAAAACTTCATATCCTACCCTTCCTTAAAAAGACCCCCCAAACAGCATCCCCTAAGATGACATAGGTCCGGAGTAAAGCTTACGTAAAAAAATGCGTTTCATTTCAGAGATTTATTATTATTGTATTTTTCCTTTGGAGGGGTGCAGAGACATACGTTCACCGTTTGTCTCATTTTCTACTATTGACAATTAGTGTGTAAGAAAGAGGGGCAGCATTATATGATTGAATAAAAACAAAACAATCAGCACATTGACATTTGACGTTTTTGAATTTTTGGAATTCACGCACAGTTAAATATTATACCTATCACAATATTGCTGCAGTTCTTTCAAAATATGAGAATTCGTTCCATACAAAATGTATGAAAAAAATATTTTTCTTCATAACTTTCTTTTTCGTGAATATTTGCGATGTTTTAATAGTTATTCTGTTATCCGGGGCGGAGACAAATCCAACAAATTAAAGATATTCAAAATCGGTCCAGCCGATCTCGAGTTATAAATAGTGTAACTAACCCGACTTTGTTTTATATATTAAAAAGAAGATGATTTCAATAGTGTCTCGAATAAACTATATACATCAAACTTTAGTAAACTATATATACTAAGGTGGACTAGGCCTATATAGTAATTTTTTTTCAAGTATAGATGTAGCCACCCATTTGATTTGTTACACCTACCATTCCTATTATGTGTAAAAAATTTCAGCGCCCTATCTTATATAAAAGGGGGTGCTCATCGAATTAGAAGTTTCTGACAAAAGTTGTGGATTTTAAGTAAAGCGCGTAATTTAAGGTTTATTAATACTACAAACATTTTAGTCAAATAAGTATAAAACGTATTTAAATTTGAACAAAATTTGGTAACAAAGCAATAATTAAAATGATATTAGTCGCAATCTTTCAAAACCATGTTTTTAACTCCTTTTTTAATGTTTCAGTAGACACGATTTTTCTGTTTTGTTCAACGATGTGAAGTTAAAAATGGTTTTCTTCCTCATTCTTAGTGAGTATAGTGTTGTAATCTTCAAATAGTTTAACACCTCTCTCCGCTGTATCATTAAAATCACGCAAATTTTTGACTCAGCTTTTGCCTTGAAGGTAATCAACATTGTTATTCCAAGTCTCAGAAAGTAATTGCAAGAAAGAGTCCTTGATATCAAGAACTAAGAGCGCTTTCAACGTTCTTTGTGTGGCAAAAGCTTCTAACCCATATTTCGCTGACGGTTCAAAAACGCACCATCTTGGTGCTTGGTCATATTTTGATAACTTGATAAAGATTTACCGTTATTCTTTCAAATTCTTATAGAAAAGGTTACAACAAAACAGGTAGAAATATATTTGCTTCAGTTGCATTGTAGACGCCCCCAAAGTCGGACAAAATACGACACTCTGGTAAGTGATTTTTAAATAATTATTATATTTAACATATGACTTAAATTCTTAATATATTATAGCATTTTTAATACAGAATTGACTCGCATTTAATAATATGAACACTTAAAAAAAAATTTTTTTCAAAGGTGCTCATTTTACATAGTTTATTTAGTGGTGCATTGATGCACCGTCTGCGAAATACGGGGGTAAAAACCTTGACAATATATTATTCATAATTACCGGCATCAATCGCTAATACTGTGTTTTTTCTTCTGAATAGGATGAATCCAAAGGACTTTATTACCGCACAAGAGGCTGCTGACTTTATCGCAGAGAATTGGAATGTCAACGATGAAGACGGCGAAGAAGATATTCCAAATGTGGTCCTTTTACCACCTGAAGTCTCCGAAGTTACTGATGAAGAGGATTTCGATGACAATGATTTACATGAAGACGGTGCATTTAGCCATACGTTCGGGGATATGGCAGGAACTTTGGAAGTCCACTCCAAGAGGCTGATGAGTGAACCTTCAACAACTCCATCCCAACCCCAACCATCAACATCTTCGTCATTAATGCCAAGGGAAATGCGTGGGAAGAAATCGAAACCTAGTTATTCGCGAGTGCCAAACAACGTTGAGAATAGAAGCGTCGAAGATGTGAAAAGAAAATTAATGGGTAAATCTTGTACAGAGTTCTTTGAACTATGAAGAAATGTATTGGCCTTTAGATGAGGACATTACAAATCCTTTTGTAAGGTCATTCATGACCAGACAAACCTATCGTGACGTCAAGAGTAATTTGAATTTGGCTGACAATTTAAATATCGATACGACTGACAAACTTTACAAAGTTAGACCATATTTATCCTTGTTGAATAAAAAATTTAAACAGTTCGGAATTGTAAGACATGCGCTGTCAATAGACGAACAAATGATCCCTTATAGATAGATGAAAGCATTCGTGTAAAATGTATATTCATGACAAGCCTAACAAATTTGGATATAAGTCGAGGACATTGGCTTCTGCAGGTGGATATATTTATGCATTTGATAAATATACTGGAAAAATCAAAGCGCCGACAAATGCTAATAATTTGGGCTTTGGAGGCAACGTTGTGAAGGATCTTCTGAAAAGTGTAGACACTCCAGGAAACATTGTTTATTTCGATAACTTATTTACATCGATCTCACTTTTGAAATATTTAAGTGATTATTTGTTTTTCGATACTCGTACGATAAGAGAAAATCGACTAAAGAACATCAGTACACTAAAAACGACCAAACAAATGAATAAATTACAATGAGAGGAATATGATTATAGATTTAAAAAAAAAACAATGAGATACTGGCTGTTAGATGGAAAGATAGTGCTATAGTTACAGTGGCATCTAATTTTGATAACATAGAACCCATTAAAAACGTAACGAGGTATTCAAATATTTAAAAAATATATATATAAATGTCACTCAACCCAGCGCTCCTACCCAGTATAATCGTTTAATGGGAGGTGTTGATTTAGCGGATAATTTCGTTTCAAATTATAGAATAAGGGTTCGTGGTAAAAAGTGGTGGTGGGCAATATTCTCCAACTTCTGTGATGTGGCACTTTGTAATGCATGGAAATTATACCAAATGGTTCATCCAGAAAAAAATATGAGCCATTTGAATTTTAGAAGAAGTGTGGCCACCGCCCTCATGAAGTCGTCAAAAGTAAATTCTTCTTCTATTGGCAGACCCAGTAGATTTGCGACAATATCGAGGTCAAGTATAACAGGGAGTAGTCTTTTTTAAAATAAAGGGGAAAATAGAAACAGATGTCTCATATGTCATTCACACACATATTTTATGTGTCCAGAGTGTAATGCACCATAAATGTGACGAATTATACCATACCGGAAAATAGTGTTTATTGTAATATTTGTGTATGCTAATTTCTTATTATGTCTTTTAGGAAGGTGCACTTTCCTACTTATACATACAATATCTTTAATTTTAGTTAATATTAGTAATATCCTACTAAGGGTGAAATGCAGATCCCGCCAATGTGGGGGATTTTAATAAAAATGCACTTTCTAGATGAGAAAAGTGTGGAAAAGTTGAATAAAAAAGAAATTAAGGTGCGCTTGGCAAAATTGAGGGAGATACAGCCGTTTAAAGAATGAATAAAATGACACTTCGTGAACTTATACTACGCCATTTTGTTACTATTATGTTGGTATCTCAGACTTGCTATTCGAAGGTTGATACGATTGTAGCCAACTTCGTGTGATATATAATAAGGCGCGTAATTATGAAAAACAGAATTAATAATGGTCACAAACCATGTTACACAAACCTGGCGTAGCCGCTAAACTACTTGAAAACTGAGATGTTTTTCTTGCGTTGACGCGAGTAGGCGTTATAAAGGGGCACAAACCATGTTACATAAACCATGTTACACAAACCTAGCGTAGCCGCTAAACTATTTGAAAACTGGGATGTTTTTCTTGCGTTGACGCGAGTAGGCGTTATAAAGGGGCACAAACCATGTTACACAAACCTAGCTATGTTTAGCGTAGTCTTAGGTTAGGTTACTTTAATTTGGAAGGTGATAAACAGTTTAAAAAATCGTTTAAAAAGAGTCCGCTAGAAAAATTTCATAATTACGCGTCTCATCTATCACATGAAGTCGGCCACAATCGTATCAACCGGTTCTATAGTCGGCTATATCATCAATGATGTTGGCGCAAGCGATTCTGACCTTGTTTTCATACAAATTCTGTACATAGAACGGTCAAAATCGCAGACAAACTTTTTTATTTCGAAATATTTTTTTCGCGCATGCGCAAAAGCTGCGCGCAAATGAGCGTGTCCGGCCGATTACAGGTTGATAGCGAGTCTGAGATACCAACATAATAGTAACAAAATGGCGTAGTTTAAGTTCACGAAGTGTCATTTTATTCATTCTTTAAACGGCTGTATCTCCCTCAATTTTGCCAAGCGCACCTTAATTTCTTTTTTATTCAACTTTTCCTCACTTTTCGCATCTAGTAAGTGCATTTTTATTAAAATCCCCCACATTGGCGGGATCTGCATTCCTCCCCCTACTAATACTATAAAGGTGAAAGTTTGTATGGATGTATGTTTGTTACTCTTTCACACAAAATCTACTGAATGGACTTTAAAAATTCTTACACTAATAGAAAGCTAGATTATTTGCGTGATCTATAGGTTATATATATTCGTAAGCTCTTGCGTTATGAATAATCTTTGGCGTTATGAAATTTTTTATCATACGTTTTCTGTCGCTAAAAAAATCGATTTATTGCAAACGTCAGAAACCAATTAACGCCGTGGAAACGATGTATTTTTTTTTAAATAGACAATTCACTCTAAAAAGAGTAGGTACTTTGTTGGTGTCGTACTTAATAACTATCTCTAACAATGAATCACCGAAATGTATGTATGCGCATAAACCCGAACGACTGCATCAAATTGGATAATTCTTTTTATTTGTTCGTTATTTTGTATAAAACTACCGTTGAGTTCTGGCATTATGAAAATTGTATACAAAATTATAATAGGTGGCATGCGAGCAGTTTGAAAATTGAACGTATCGGGAATAAATGTGTGGAATGCGAGAGGGGAGTGGGGTGGGGGGGAGGGGGTTAGGGGAGGGAGGGGGGGAGGAAAGGAAGGAGAAGGGGAAGGGGAAGGATGGAGGAGGGTGTGGGGAGGGGTAGGGGGTGGGGGGGAAGGAGGTTGATGGGGGGTAGTGGTGTGGGGATAGGGAATGTGGAGGGGTAGGGGGTGAGGGGAGTGGTGGGTGGAGGGAGTGGGGGAGGGAGTTGATGGGGGGAGTGGAGTGGAGAGATGGAAGGTGGTGGAGGCGGAGTGTGGTGGAAGAGGGGGGAGGGAAGAAAGGGAAGGAGGTGGAGTGGAGAGGGTGTAGAGTGGTGGAGGGGTAGGTGGAGAAGGAGGGTGAGGGTTAGGGGGCGTTGGGAGGGTGTTGGTGAATGGGGAAGGGGGGAAGGGGAGGGGGAGAAGGGTAGGGGAGGGGGTTAGGGGAGGGAGAGGGGAGAGGGAAGGAAGGGGAAAAGGGAAGGATGGGGGAGAGTGTGGGGAGGGGTAGGGGGTGAGGGGAAGGAGGTTGATGGTGGGTAGTGGTGTGGGGAAAGGGAATGTGGAAGGGTAGGGGGCGAGGGGAGTGGTGGGTGGAAGGAGAGGGGGAGGGAGTGAAGTGGAGAGAGCGATGGTGGAGGAGGCGGAGTGGGTGGAAGAGAAGGATGAGAAGGAAGGGATGGGTGAGGGGTGGAGGAAGGAGGGGGAGGGGGTGTTGGGAGGGTGTTGGTGGAGGTGGGAAGGTGAGGGGGAGAAAGGTGGGAGGAGGAGGTTAGGGTAGGGGGAGGGAGGAGGGGGGAGGGAATGAAGAGGAAAGGGGAAGGATGGAGGAGAGTGTGGGAGGGGTAGGGGATGGGGGGAAGGAGATTGATGGTGGGGAGTGGTGTGGGGAAAGGGAATGTGGAGGGGAAGGGGGTGAGGGGAGTGGTGGGTGGAGGGAGAGGGGGAGAGAGTTGATTGGGGGAGTGGAGTGGAGAGAGGGAAGGTGGAGAAGGCGGAGTGGGTGAAAGTGGGGGGAGGGGGGTTTATGAATGAGTGGAGTGGGGAGAGAGATAGTGGAGGAGACTGAGTGGGAATCCCCTAAAAGCTAGTGATTTATAAATGAAGAGAAATAAATCCACTCAAATAAACTTGTTTGGTTTCATACATTTACTTTTTACCCCCTCTATTTCGCTGACGGTGCGAAAACGCTCCACCTCATATTTTTGTAAGTATAAGGATTTCCATTTTTTTAATTTTTAATTTTCTTAATTGTGTGTTTATATACCACATATCCAAATTTCATCAAAATCTGACTACGGGAACTGATAGCGGCGAAATATGGGCTAATGTAACCTCTGAGGCAAGTTTAGCACAATCACCTCGTACTGAACGATTACCGCCATCAGAATTTATTTTTTGAACAATGGCCTGTTTCTCAGCATCATACAGCTTCTCAGAAAATAAGGTTAATGCAACTAGTTCATCTGACAAATACCATAAGTGACGCTCTAAGACAGCCCTAGTTGCAATACTGATTTCGGAATTAATGATTTCCTACAATTTTAAGCTCTTCCAAAGTATTAAGTCATTTACTGGTGCATCTGCTGCCAAAGAAGCTTCGATTCAAACTTTGGTGTAGATGATAACTAACAAATAACACTTTTTTCTTCTATCTTGGTTAGTTTAAATCTTATTAATATCAAGCGCACTGGTAACGTATTGTGTAAATATGTCACTTGTAGACAGCTCAAAGACCTACAAACTTATCTTTGGACTTATCCTCTAATATGCTAGCATTACTAGAAGTGCTAAAGAAGCTGCACTCAAGTTCTAACTCTTGTCTCGACACCACCGAAGATGAAGCATTACTTTTAGCAGCCATTTCTTTCAATTCTTCAGATCTTTATTTCCGTTTTAGAGAACTTTCTTTGACCTTTTCTAGTTTCTTGTCGATTGAGGTCATAATCATCTTACGTTCTCATCTTTGATCGATGAGAAACGCTCTGTCTTCCGCAATTTTTATCAAATTCAAAGCGCTTGCATGGGCAATATCAAAAAGTTTGTCTACTTCTTTTTTTAAAAAATACTCTCCTTTTCTTTGCATTTCAGAATTTCTACCTGTATTTTTCTTCAATAGCAGCCAGTTCTTAAGAAACTTAATCAGTTTTTCAATGCAGTGATTTTGTTGTCTGGTCGGAATACTAGATTTACTCCATACTTTTATAAATTCTTGAATAAGTACATTTCACATTTTTGGAATCATTTAATATGTAGTGATAACGGAGTTAAACTTGCCGAAGAGTTGGATGTTGGTTAAGCCCAAAGATATTCAAATACAGAATAGATATGCTATGGTGTTCGCGCAACTGTCGCCGGACTACGCGCTAATTAGCGTAGTTTTCATACAAAAAGAATTTGTTCATTTCGTTGATTTTTTGAAAATGTGCATTAATATTGGTTAACAATATATTTTGAATAAGGAAAGAATTCTTAACGTTCGTTTGGTTTATTCGTTAATTATTTGTTCTTTTAGTTTATTTGTTAATTGGTAAACAATATCGGCGACACCCGGAAGCGCAGACCCACGTAGTAAAAACAGCAGATAGCACATCTACTTATATTTCAATATCTTTGGTTAAGCCTCATCATTGGCTCAATATCTCGAACCCCAAATAGAAAAGTTTCGTATTTTTTTCGAGTAGATGGACACATTTTACTACACTGATTCACTTTACAGTCTACTAAATAAGTATCAAATACTGTTCAAATTTGTCTATAAAACTCTTTAGTAGTTTATTTTAATATTTATTTAATAGTTTAACACACGAAACTGACCTGTAGCAAAAAGTAAAAATTAAGCATTTTACACAAAAAATTCAAAAACAACACTTGATTGAACACCCCTTTCTACTTGAGCTATCTCGCTGAAATTTTACTATGTTATTTCTATGAATACGTGTAACAAATTCACGGGATGGCCAAAAGAAAAATAATTTAAAAAAACTTTTGGACCATCTTAATATATACATATAAAACTATAGTTAGTTGTCTATGTTTATTTTTATATAGTAAAAATCAATATAAAAAACTAACGTTAGTACTGACGATTTAAAATGAATTTACTTACAGAAATTTAACTTTTAAAAATTTTATATTTAAAACTTGCGGCTCTGGCGTCACTAAATTCAAAGCAACTGGAAGCGGCGTATGCGGCGTATGAGGGGAGTATTTCGATGTTATTAATACTGCTGGGCCTGAGCGGCCCCACGTCAGCAGTTAAAGGTTAGTTTTAAAGCTCTTAAAATTTTTGTCAAAAGAAGCAAACACATTGTGACTTGACATTTTAAATAAAAAGAATCACTTGGGATGACCTATGGTAGAGGGGTTGGTTTTTCAATAAAGCCCCATCGAGAGTCAGAGGTCTAATAACAAGTGTGTTTTTATTTTACAAAATTTTTATCAAAATGTGATGAATTTACGAGAATGATTTTTTTTTTTAGTGAGTACCAAAAAAGGTTCAGTTAGGCCGCAGGTTTTGCATGCCTGCTCTGATCTGTATTAATTTGATACTTATTAAGATTAAAATAAAAAAAAACAGCTTCACTGGGGGGTTATAAGATTTAACATTCTGAGAATCGTAGTAAGGATGAGAATTTTGACGTCAGCATGTTGTTTTAATAAAATTGTATAGGTAATACTGGAGTATTTTTATAACAGTCCTGATGATGGTAAGGAGGTACTAAAACCGGTAGACTTAAAAAAACAATAAAGTGACATAAAACAAAGTATTTTCTTTTTACTCTAATAAAAAGCTTGTTATTCTTTAAGATTATAATCTAGACATTCCTTCCATAGAAAAAAATCGCAAGGTATGCTCCGAAAATTGTTATAAACTTGTTTGTTTCAGTTATTTTACGTTATACAGGGTGGCGCAAAATTAATCATCTAATTTTGTTTTTGTATAACTTTTTTACTAAATAAAAAAAAAAATTTTGAGTTATAGAAATCTTTATTTGGACTTTTATATTTTTTTCTGTTAAGTGGAAAAGATGATATTCGTCAAGTGGCTGCGGCCAGTTTTGATACACATTTGTGCCCGTTTTATCACATTTTTCATGACTTTCCGCAAGATTTCCGATTATAACTGTTCGCATTCCTGTCGAATATTCTCCTTAAGGGCTCCGATTATCTGAGGCTTGTTGGTATAAAACCGCGACTACAAATAGCCCCAAAGAAAGAAGTCTGGGATGGTTAAATTGGGCGATCTTGCTGGCCATGCCAAATCGTCAAAACGAGAGATTACGCGACCAAGAAATGCTTCCTTCACAATATCCATTGTGGCTCGTGCTGTGTGCGTGTTTGCACCATCTTGTTGAAACCACATGTTCACCAAGCCCCGCTCATCCAATTCCGGAAGTAAGAAGTCGTTTATCATGGCCCTGTAGCGTTTGCCAGTAACAGCGACCGTAATGCCAATGGCGTCCTCAAAAAATACGGCCCAATCACTCCCCCGCGAACACCGCACCACACAGTGACTCGGGGTGGATGTAATGGCTCTTCGTGCATCATACGTGAACTTTCAGTGCCTCAAAAACGAATATTTTGCTTATTGGCGTAACCGTTTAAGCGGAAATGCGCCTCGTCGCTCATGATGACTTTCGACACGAAATAGCTAAAAGCGTTAAAGCTTAAGGCCCCGTTCTCCGCACAAAAAAAAACCATTTCGGACGAGTCGTGAAATTTACTTTTAACGCATTCGACAGGAGGTGTATCTGCAGCGCGCGGGTCATAGGAAAGCGCGCGCATTATTATTACAAAAAGGTCTGGTTTGGAACTTGGCTAATAATTCTCGACAAGACTTAGGGCTGCCACAATTTTAAAATACACATAATATTTATGAAAATATCTGTTATTTTCTCAATGCATTACGTTAGATTACCTATAAAGTGTAATGTACACTTGAGGTGACCGTTCACAAAACAAAGCTATATTATTTATTATAACGGAACTACTATTATCATTGTTTCTCTTTAATTTATCTTATCAATTTGGGAGACGGGACGGGATGGGTACTGCCGCGCCGCCCCGGAAAACATTTTTTGGATAACCAACACCCCTGCTGTAGGTCACCCAAGTGGTTTGCTATGTTTGGTGACTTAGCAGGGGTTCCCGGGTTATGGGATGAGGTATCAATTTGGAAGGCGACCATTGCCGCCCG
This sequence comes from Limnephilus rhombicus, assembly GCA_929108145.2. Lineage (NCBI taxonomy): Eukaryota > Metazoa > Arthropoda > Insecta > Trichoptera > Limnephilidae > Limnephilus > Limnephilus rhombicus. Next base: position 19,438,639 of record OV815290.1, on the reverse strand, counting down.
GCAACCATTCATTGGATAACAGAGGTGCCCGGGTTCATGGGGTGAGGCTTATCTATTTATTGGGTACTACTTTTTTTAAAAGAAAAAGAGTCGTAATTCGTATTCCTGGATTACGAATAACCTGACAATTTGAAAATCTCCTACCAGCATCATAATAAGCGGAAGATGTTGCTTGTGCATTGAAAGAGGAATTGAATCCGCGACATCTTGACCCGACCCATTTTTCAATTTTCAACTAAGTAAAGTGCACATTTTAATCATATTTGTTTATAGTCCAGTCAATTTTTAATTTGAGAGGTGGGAATGGGTACCGCCGCCCCGGGAACCTTTATTGGATAACCAACACCTCTGCCATAGGTCACCCCAAGTGGTTCGCTACGTTTGGTGATTTAGCAGGGGTACCCGGGTTCATGGGGTGAGGTTTGTCCAGGTCTTGGAGGCGGATGACCAGGACATACTGAACCCGAGATTCCTACCCACCCCTTAAACCCTTTTCCTTCCCAGAACTCTCCTCTACTTCCTTTCCTTAAAAAAACCCTCCACACAGCATCATAGGTGAGCATAAAGATGACATAGGCCCTGAGGGAAATTATGTTCCTCAGGGCCTCCTGTGTGGAGCTCATGTAAAAAAAATGAATGGTCCAAAAGGAGGTGTAGAGTGCACCTAAGCGATTCCTTCAGAAACTTGGTCAGGGTGCTTAGGGTGTGAACATACTAAAAGTTCTGACGTCTAGGTGGTGAGCTAGGGGAGGGAGGGGGGGGGGGGGAGAAGGTTCAAATTTTTGGATTTACGCTTATATCTCGGAAACGGTGCATTTAAAAGGATTTTTTTTAGAATAAGTGAAAGCTCATAAAATTATCTACAACTTTTATTCTATACGTAATTTTAGAAATCCCAGCCGTTTTTGACTTACACGCTCCACAAATGTAGATATTTTCGAATAAAATCATTTTACCTCACATTTTTCATCAAACATTCCTTCATATCGTCTAAAATATTTATCAAAGAAAGAAATTTGTTTGAAAGAAGTTGTAAAGAATTTAATTCCCTTTTAGATAATATGTATACATTTGCAAACTAATCTTCAACCAGTAAATATTTACAGGAATTTTAAGTTTTTTAGCAAATGTCGTCATTTTTTTAATCTTATTACTGACACACCACTTTTGTTTGTAACAGATTCTGGGACTTGGATTTCATTTATTATTTCATCATTTAGTTCCTAAAACAATTAGTTTAATGAATCTTCACCAACTTGAACAGCATCTTAGCAAGTTATTGTGGCGTCTCCGACGACTCCACTATACAAAAATTGACATTATTTCACTGGTTTGTGGGAAGGGAGGATGTGCATCAAACCACTGACTGAGTTTGGCACAACCTGTTTTTGCCTACATGCACCTTTTCGTTCTTTATTTATATCCGGGGGTAAAGTGCACAAACTTCGGGAGGTAATTCTGCACGACAGTACACGTAAAAAAAGATACGAAACTTTTTTCAAGACGTTCTAAGGTAGTTACGGGTAAAAAAGTTTTGTTGTTTGTATGAAAAAAATAATATTCTTCTGTGGAAAAATAATTTTGTATAGGGAAAAAATTGAATTTAGGAAAAAGTTATTTATCTTTTTTACATTCACCATCATGTACCTCCCGAAGTTTATGTAGAAATTTATGAAGTGGCAGCCCTAAAAGCTATCAGCAAACTACAGCTTTTCTAGGACAAGTTAACCGATGGAATCTAAATTATTAAACATTTATAAAAAGGTCAAAGTAATCACTTATAACAATTTTGTTGGTTTTAGTAAACAAGCGAAACTTTTATTGACTTGCATTTACGTAACGCATTTTGGTTTTATTATCCAACGAACATCTAATAATAGGTAGTAATAAAACGTATGATGATAATTACAGATTTATTATCCAACGAACATCTAATAATAGGTAGTAATAAAATAATACGTATGATGATAATTACATATTTCCTTGTCCGTAACAATTTGGGACGCGGGTAAGGGTACCGCCGCCCCGGAAACTATTTATTGGATAACCCCAAGTTGTTCGCTACGTTTGGTGACTTAGCAGGGGTGCCCGGGTTTGGATCTTGGTGGCGGATGTGTCTGCCCACCAGCTGCGTGGTAGGCCAGATCGGGAGAGACTGGTTGAGGGAGATCTTGTGACCGCTCAGGCAGAACTCTTTTGGAACATCGCCTTGCACCGCATTGGGAGGGATGGATTCAAAAGTCTGTCACACCTAAACCCACTGACCCTCAAATTCCTACCCACCCCTATAACCTTATCCTTTCCAGAACTTCCTCTCCTTCCTTTCCATTAAAACACCCTCCACACAGCATATCCAAAGATGACATATGCTCTGAGGGAAAAAAAATTCTCAGGGCCTGTGTGGAGTTACTGTAAAAAAACAAGGTAATTTTTGAAAGCAGATTTTTGTTAGCAGTTTGATCCGTAAAAATGTATTATTTATTATTATGTCTTATAATTTTAATAAATGAGCAAAATAAAAGCTTTTGCATTCAATGGTCATTTAAAAAAAAACGTAATTTAATTTAAAAAAACTTGCCCGGGAATTTCAGTTTCCGAAGCATTGGAAATAGATTTATTTCCCAAAGTACGCATTCTGTAAAAAATAAAACAATAACTGTCACCTTTGTTATATAATACACAAATAAATTGAAAATTTATTTTTATAATTAATATTACATAATAGTAAATAATACGAGTATGTATTATATTAATAAAATCAAAATTTTATTTTTTTCTTCTTACCTTATACATTCCATCATACGTTCTCGATTTTGGAGATAATGTTTACGCTTAGAAATACGACTTTTTTATTGTTGTCTTTCCATTTTCGCAAAATAATATTATTATTTACGTACGTGTATACTAAACAAATCATGAAACGTAGGACTACACGTCTGTGTGGCGAGCTGTCTGGACAGCGAATGACGAATATTTGAAAGGCACATAGGTTACACGCACGTTAGATAGAGATGGCCTGTAAATATTATCTTTAGAATTAAAAAACGTAAGCGCCTGTTGTTAAAATATTTAATTAATCACGGTTTATTGAAAAAAGAGCAAAAATCTCGCGATAATTGTTTTTAGTTTTATTTAAAGAAACGCTGTGAATTTTTTCATACATATAACTTGTAAAATAACTGAAACAAACGTGTTAATAATAATTTTTGGAGCATACTTTGTGATTTTTTTCTATCGAGGGAATTTTCTATAATTTATAATTGTCTAGATATTATCTTCAAAAATAACATATATTTTTTTAAGAGCTTAAAAACTTCAAATGTTTAAGGGAGATTTGTAAGAAATCGGTAGAAATTGGGAGAACCGAGGCTTAAGTCGACACAATTATTCCACGCTCTTGCGGAGTATAGCGCTCCATTGTTTGTCTGTTTGTATTCTACAGCTGTCTAGTTCACAAACATCAAATATGATTGACGTACGACGCCATTTGCATAAATTATAACATCTTCCGTGAGTGATTAATTTTGCGCCACCTTGTATGAATGAAAAAATTCATTATTAAATTGAACAACCAACACCTCTGCCATAGGTCAACCCGAGTGTTTCGCTACGTTTGGTGATTTAGCAGGGGCGCCCGGGTTCATGGGGTGAGGTTTGTATAGGTCTTGGGACGGATGACCAGGACACACTGAACCCCAGATTCCTACCCACCTTTTCCCCTTTTTAAACCCTTTTCCTTCCCAGAACTTTCTTCTCCTTCCTTTCCTTAAAAAAACTCTCCACACAGCATCCCCAAGGACGACAAAGGCCCTGAGGGAAATTATTTTCCTCAGGGTATGTTTGGAGCTCGTGTAAAAAAAAATGAACACGGTAGAGCATCATAATATAATGAAAATTTTGGTCGACACTATAATATATTTTCAATTTTTTTTTGACACAGTGGATGCCAAAATGTAATGTAAACACTTTATAGCGCTGTACTAGCGAGTTCTCGGCACGCGTTGCTACGCCACTTAATAAAAAAAATATTTCTCATTTCGTGGCTTGCCTCTCCCGCGTCTCCTTTCCCTCTCGCGTTCCCACTCCACCTTCTCCGCCTTCCCTCTCTCCACTCCCCTCGCCCTCTTCTCCGTCCCGCGAACCCCCCTCCCAAGTTCCCCTCCCCCCTCTTAAGTTCCCCTCCCCCCTCCCGCATTCCATAAATTCATTCCCGGTACATCCAGTTTTCAAACAGCTCGCGTGCCATCTGTTACAATTTTTTAATACAAATTTCATAATGCCAGAACTCGCCAGTATATACATATAGAAACCATCGCTGGCAAGCACACATCAAATCCCCAAATTTTCATCGCATCTGTTAGCAACTCATAATTCCATGATGCCAAAACTCACTATTGTACACAATAAAAAGCGCGGGCATGCGCACATCAAATCTCAAAGGCTTCAACGCAATCGGATGAATGGTTTAGCAACGCATAGCATACATACATACATACATTCATACAAACATATTTTGATTTTTATATATATAGATGTGACTAAGAACTCAGGATTGTAGGATTATGTTTCTGTATAAGGAGGTTTCCAAAACTACTCTGAAAATAAAAATATGGCTTCTGTGTAGAAATATATTTTATTTTAGGATATTTTAGTCAATATAAATAAATTTTTCTGTAGAACAAAGTAAAGACAGAAATATTCAAGAAAATCATGGTAAAAACATGCCTATATTTGAACATTTTAAAAGATACCGCATAACGCACTAAGAATCACCTGGAAATCCTCCGCCATTATAATGTAGCACCAGCCGCCAGCCAGCAGATCGAGGCCGTACTTCATGTACAAGGACGTCCATGAAAAAACCCGATCAGAAGATTCCTGATAGAAGGAATTATAAGATCTCAACTTTTAGGATCTCACGTTTTATAGATCCGGCACGCGCACAACCGTCCTCAACACAAAAGGATTCCACCATTTAAATAATCTCTACCTCTCCATCTCTGCATATTATAAATTAAAGTACCCCGCGTCGTCTGTCTGTCTGTCTGCCTGTCTGTTCGCGATAAACTCGAAAACTACTCAACAGATTTTCATGCGGTTTTCACCAACAGGTAGAGTGTTTCGTGAGGAAGGTTTAGGTATGTAACTTGTCAAGGATTTGTGTAAATTGGTTGAAACGTCATCTCTACATCTCTACAGATTATAAATTAAAGTACCTCGCGTCATCTGCCTGTCTGTTCGCGATAAACTCGAAAACTACTCAACAGATTTTCATGCGGTTTTCACCAATAGGTAGAGTGTTTCGTGAGGAAGGTTTAGGTATGTAATTTGTCAAGGATTTGTGTAAATTTGTTGAAACGTCATCTCTACATCTCTACATATTATAAATTAAAGTACCTCGCGTCATCTGTCTGTCTGTCTGTCTGCCTGTCTGTTCGCGATAAACTCGAAAACTACTGAACAGATTTTCATGCGGTTTTCACCAATAGGTAGCGTGTTTCGTGAGGAAGGTTTAGGTATGTAACTTGTCAAGGATTTGTGTAAATTGGTTGAAACGTCATCTCTACATCTCTACATATTATAAATTAAAGTACCTCGCGTCATCTGTCTGTCTGTCTGTTCGCGATAAACTCGAAAACAACTGAACAGATTTTCATGCGGTTTTCACCAATAGATAGAGTGTTTTGTGAGGAAGGTTTAAATATATACTTTGTCAAAGATTTGTGTAAATTGGTTGAAACATAACGATAATTGATAGAAGTGTAGGAAAAAGTCAAGCCGCCTAATCCTTTTGGGATATAACAAAACAATGCTTGGTGGGATATTCCTCTTTCATGGATCTACAAAAAAGTCCGCGAAGGCATACAGAGTGTTAAGGGACGTACTTGACTTACTTTAACCAGTGATTCCTGACATTATTTGGAGTAAAAAATGCAAATGAAATTTTGGTCTCCGGTGACTTTTTTGGACGACTTTTTTTCTTTTTTTTCAAAAATTTTTTCTTCAAAATCAAACAAAAAAAAATTTCTTCCGCATGTCGTCACTGGTCACTCAGCCGGGTGTCCGACAAACCCCTTACCCCGCATCGAACTGTTCAACAACTACCATTTTTTTATGTTTTTGTAGGAAAAATAAAAAATAAAATAAAAAATAAATAAATAAAAAAAAAATGTCACCGGAGACAAAAATTTCATTTACATTTTTTACTCCAAATAATGTCAGGAATCACTGGTTAAAGTAAGTTAAGTACGTCCCTTAACACCCTGTATATCTATCTTTTACGGATAGTTTACTATACCCATTCCATCTTCCAAAAAAATGGTCACGTACATTACAGTAATTGAAAAGTTATTTAGACGGATACATTATTAATCCTTATTTACTTAAATACGTTAGTTACCCCAAGAATTTCGTGTACATATTATAATCTTTCACACTATCTCTATGCATTAAAAATTAAAGTCTTCCGCGGCATCTGTCTGTCTCTTCGCGATAAACTCAAAGACGGCGGTGGTTATAAAGGTTGGATAACCATCCAGTAGATGACGTTGTGTTTTATTAGCCACAGCAACGCGTGGCCGGGTCAGCTAGTAAATAACTGAAATTATGTGACAAGTCGGATCACCGTCGTTCCAAGCGCGGCCGTGAACCAAGAAGTCAGCTCACCCGGAAACCGTTCAAAGTGTTGCCACTCAATAAATTAAAAGCAAGGCAATTAATTCATAATTTTCTGGACAGTTAAACAGCAAGTAAAAAGGGCTTATTTCTTATAAGGAAAATAATTAAAGGTTTTTAGGTTAGGAAAATATTTTTTTCTGGAAATAAATATTTATAAAGTTCCCGGCCGCATTTGTAATTTATTTTCGCAATCAATTTCACCCCGTATATTTTTTTACATTTCTCGAGTGCAAAGGACGTGTGAAAATAGGGTGAGTGCAATAGATGTGTATAGTGGAGAGCGAGAAAGTGAGCAGGTCGGTAAAGCACATGCTATAAAAATTTATAGTGCGCTAAAGTACTACACTCCTGGTCGTACATATTTAAAGATAAATCTTTGATTTGCTAATTTACTGAAATTTTTGTAATTCACCGATATTATAAAATTTGTTATGAACCCGTCCAAAATCCAATTGCTTGCGGTTTCACAATTATTGCATCTTTGCGAACCGATTTATCGGTAATAACCATCAATATATTAACTATAGATAAGCGCTCCCTTACCCAATTATAATCCCAAAGTGACACCACCTACAAGAAATTTCATAATACAACTACCCATCGAATTCCGTTGCTTCTCTTGCGTGACGTAGTTGTTTTATTAGGAAGAAATTTAACATTTTTTATCAAATGTTACTTTTCTCGATATGCTGCCTCGAATTCATATGTTATGTACATATGTTTTTAGATATTCATATAACTGATTAAATTGTTAATAAAAAAGTCCGGGATAGCCCATACATAAAATATTTCTAACTGCCTGAAATTTGTGTTTTAAAAATGATCTTCGCAAAGCTAGTAGGTAATTATGTTACCGCGAACTTGCTATAAAACAAATTAGCTCTACGCAGACCAACGAAAGGCACAAACCAATGCTTCTTGCGATCTTTTGACTGTGAGATAAAGGACTTTCTTTTTGATAAATGTTCTCGTAAACCAATGTTTTTGGTTCCGGTGTCATTTTTAAGACCTACACGCCCTGTCTAGATATACTTGGTCGAAGGTAATAACCCTAATTAGAAAATACTGTTCCCCCCTCCCTCTCCACTGTCAACTGTAATTCACCTGAGTTTAGTCACTTTCTTTATTTGCTCACCAAACGATTCAGATTGGGCAGTCCTGGATTAGAGTAGAGTGTTGATAAGGAGCAATATCAGATAATTTTCATAAGATAACAAACATAGTTTAATAAAACACATAATTTTGAATAAATTATATTAAAACTGAAAAGTGTAAAATAAATTTCAGTAGGTTTTACGTTTTTAGGTAGTATTTTAATATTTGCAGCAAAAAATGTATTCTCGTGAATGTTCCTAAGTCAATAAAAATGCATGAAATAATATGAGCAATAATCTCATGCGTCTTTCCACTTAATACTGCATAGAATGTCTTTCTCAACATAAATACAGAAGTTGGATTGATGACACGTCAAGAAGTGCGGGTTCATATTTGTAAAGTTGTCAACCTTGAATACAATAATAAACTTCTACGTCATCACCTTATAACATAACACACTCCCCATTTCCTCTCCACTACACCGCCAAGTCTGTTAAAAGCAGGTTGATAGCAAAAATAAAGACTTACCGAAGTGGCTTTTCTTCCCGGGGGATTGGCACAATCACTGACTAGCCAAGTATTTTAATATAAGTGACTTGTAAAGCACTAAACAATCGAAGATACTATAAAAATAATGGATTCGACTTAATAGTGAAAGGTTTGGTAAAATATCCACTTCTGTGAGACTTTAATCATTGATGTCACATTATCGAGTGAGAGTTATTAATCTAAAGAGTTCTGATAAGTAAGCAGTTATCTATAAAACCACACCTAGTTATTGATAACATATAAACTGAATATTGATGTGAGAAATCCACTTCATAAATCTTAAGATAAGAAATCATTTAATCAATTTGGGGGGCGGGTACGGGTACCGCTGCCCCAGGAATAATTTATTAGATAACCAACACCTCTGTCATATATCACTCTAAGATAATCGCTACATTTGGTAACTTAGCAGGAGTGCCCGGGTTCATGGGGTGAAATTTATCAAGATCTTGGTGGCGGATGCCTCTGCCCACTCTGCCCAGCTCTGTGGCAGGCCGGATTGGGAGAGACTGGTTTAGGTAGACCATTTTGCCTCTACAGCAGGACTCTCTCAACGCCTTTCACCATAGTGTGAGGGATGTACTCATTATGTCCGTTACGCCTGGACCCACTGACCCCCAGATTCCTACCCATTTCTCATACTCTATCCTTCTTAGGACTTCCTCTCCTTCCTTTTCTTTAAGAGATCCTTCACACAGTCTCCCCAAATATGACGCTGACCCATAGGGAAAATATATTCCTCAAGGCGTCCTGTGTGAAGCTATTGTAAAAAACAAAAAAAAAATAATACGTATTTCCGTATACACTGACTTCATTCAATTCAATAAAATTTATTTAATCATTTTTTTTTAAATTACAAAATTAAAATTTCAAGGCGTTTTTAAAGGAAAAAAATATCAAATTATATATATATATATATATATATATAGAACAATTTTCTCGGTTTACCCGCGTAACGTAGTCCTTAAAAGTCCTTTGTCATCAGTTATAAATACCCTAGTTACCCGGTCAAAACGACTAGCGGACAAAGATCATATTCATGAAGAACTGGGTCTTCTTAGTAGTGCTCTTCAAGCAAACGGCTTCTCCAAATATTTAATAGACAAATCCATAAATAAACGCAAAAAAACTATTCCTGAAACGGAAGAAGAACCCCTTTCTATAGCAATTCTCCCATTCATCAAAGGCTGGACAGATAAAATCAGTCGAATCCTCAAAAGCAATAAAATCAAAACTATTTATAAATCAGAAAATAAAATCTCGTCTCTTTTAAGAAGTTCGAAGGACCACATTCCACTTGAGTCACATGGTATTTATAAAATACCTTGTGGGGCATGTGAAAAGGTGTATATTGGACGTTGCAATAGAAAAATATCATGTAGAATTGCAGAACATAAAGTAGATGTAACTAATAAACGCTTAACTTCATCCATAGTACAACACGTCCTTAATGAAGGTCATAAAATAGACTTTAATAATACAAAAACAATATCTAGCATATACAATGAACCAAAAAGAATTTACCGCGAAGCAATAGAAATTTATAAACATAAAAATAATATGAATACTAGAAATGACTCAATTCCCAACACCTGGAAAGTCTTAATCGATGAAAATCCCCCAAAAACGGCATTTCCAAAATTACCAGTAGTGTCTCCAATTAGCTTAACCAATTAGGTATCTACTGCCAGCCCCGCCCCCCACCCCCTCCACCATCAATCACCTGCAACCCGGGTACTTCGTTCTAGACATAAGAAGTGACTTGCACTCACTTAAGTTTTAGCTTTTGGACCGAACAGACATGCGAAAGCTATCAGTTTGAGACAAAAACTTAAGACATAAGGCCTCTGAAGATGGACAGTGTGATCTGTCCGAAACGTCAGGAGTTAAAAAGTCCTTTTAAGGACTACGTTACGCGGGTAAACCGAGAAAATTGTTCTACACCTTACACCCGTGAAAACCTTAATCATAACATATATATATAAGCAGATTTAAGCAATTTACCAGAAGAACAATTGAAATTTTACCCATAAGTCTTCGATGGCACGACCAAGTGAATTAGATACTTGAGTCGGTCCATGTGAAGAATCGGAATAATGGAAGAGCACGTATGAGACGATGTATGAATGTGAACGAAGCAAGGAGTGTGTGCCAAGATCGAGTTGTTTGTTCTCTCTGCCTACCCCTGTGGTGAAACGGCATTACGGTTAGTTAGTTAGTTAAGTCTTCGATGACAGCCTTCTGTGTTTAGTCTTAAGTTTGCTTTTCAGCTAAAAGGTAGCCGCCACCTTTTCTGAGGCCACTACCACCATATCGGTCTTTCCTGAACATATGAAAAATGCCAAAGAATAACTCCTGGTTGTAGGTACACACTGAAGTTTAACCAAGACTCATTAAGTCCTATGTTATCAAAATTGTTTATCACAACATTAGGAAAAAAAGAGACCATTTGGTTTTAAATTTTCTAACATTTTGTTAAAAGAAATGAATGCTATTGTAATGTCAACTAGGTATGATATTCGGAAGCCGCGGCATTATTACCTTGATAAGCCATTCCTTTAAAAATGAGTGTTTCGGCCAATGCTTAGACCAGCCCTGGCCAACCAGCGGCCCGCGGTCATGTTTGACGAAAATTCAAAATATTCGGACGAAATAAGAAAACTTATAGTTGCCTTTAATTGTCGTTTTAAGGAACTAGTAAATTATGAGAATGCATTTGAGATGTTTAGTTCTCCATTTGGTGTTGATTGTTTCACTGTTTCAGAAACGATACAGATTGAATTAATCGACCTACAATGCAATATTAAACTAAAAAATATTTTCCCCACGATTCCAAAAATTGAATTTTATAGTAAGTACATAACAACAACAAAATTTCCTAATATGAGATGTAAAGATTTTATTTATTTGTAAAGTACAAGTTACTTAATTAAGACATTTCCATAGAGTAGATACAATATTAAATTTGTTGGAATAATTTTTTATAAATGTTTTTTTATGTACGTGCGGCCATTGGGAAAATATTTGGTCGTCAATGCGGCCCGGGGTGAGGCTTCGGGCTACGTTAGGGATGACAGGAATTTTCCTGACATGTCCGAAATTTTAGCTGTCAGTCAGGAAAAAAGGCAAAATTGGAAATTGTCAAGAATTTTAAAAATAAAGAAAAAAAATATACATGAACAAATATCTAAATATTTATAATTTTTTGTGAGAAAACTCGCTTTTCATAAATTTTGAAAGTTATTCCCATCAATGTAATACATCATTGAAGAAAAAATTAGTCGAAGTTAATTAAAAATTTGAAAATATGAGATAGGCAATTAATTTTGACGGTGTGATAGAAGGTGGCAATGGTTGAATCGGTAAAAGTGCACTTCCCGGTTAACGAGGGGTTCTGGGTTCGCAGTTGCAACCATTATCTTCTTATATTATTGTGTCTTGTTCTCTTTCATATTTTCGTTAAGACTATTAGTGTTATCTTCTTCTTTAATTATTTATTAAACAGTTAAATCACTTAAAATAAAAATAAAAGGATCGAATTTACCGGTCAGTGGCTGAATGGGAATAATTCTAATGACTAATTTGTTTCATTCATGTGAACCGGCTCGTACTTTTTTACTGTATATTGATTTCATCAACTGTTGGTCTTTTTCAAATTGAACTGTGTCCATAGCTATGGATAGTCTATTTCTCTCTTTTTTCCTTTTTCCTTCGAAATCGGTTCATCTTTGGTCTCTGCGGTTTTCTGATACTGCGTGCATTAATAATTAAAGCTGGGGACTGGCACCTTAAATATCTCACAACTGAAATTTTCGTTACACGTTACTACACTCTGAACATAAAACTGGTTTTAACTTAAGTATGCACTATGGCACTCTGCATATAAAACCGGTTTTAACGTATGCATTGTTAAAATTATGGTTTTACGCCAGCAAATGGTTTTCCTCAGAATTTTTCAGGGGCAGAATTTAATACTCCACTCGCAACTTAAGAACGATTTCGAAATTCATGCCGCATTTGGAAAACAAAACAAAAGAGTGAATCTGTGTGCATTTCTCCAGGTTCAAAACTGCATCCAGGACTCGAAAATGGTTTTTCTCAGATTGTTGCAGCACATAGTACGCAACTTGAATTTGTTAACTGCACTTGGAACATGAGAATGGTTTCCTTTCAAATGCGTCAGCACATGTATCCGCAACTGGATTTTTTTTTAAATTTTGAACACAAGGCTGTTTTTAACTTAAGAATAAATCTGCCTACGATTTCTCTAACTTAAATTAAAATTGTATCTAATTGATTATTTCAAAACTGGTTTAAATATAAATGAAGCCGTATTCGATAACTCTTTTTAATTAAAATTACACCCAGAATATGACAATGGTTTTCCTCCGATATTTACACCACACTGTCTGCAACTTTCATATCCTGCACGTGGAACTAGTAATAGTTTAGTTCGAAATAGGTCCGCAGATGAACTGAATATCAAAAAAAAATTCGAAGGAAACCATTTTATAGTTCACGTGCAAGATATGAAAGTTGCAGAATATGTGCTGCAAAGATCGGAGGAAAAACATTTTCGTGTGCTGCGTGCATTAATAATTAAAGCTGGGAACTCGCATATTTACTATCTCGCAACTGAAATTTTATCGTTACACTTTGAACACAAAACTGGTTTTAACTTAAGTATGTTGTGTTAAAATTATGGTTTCACGCCAGCAAATGGGTTTCCTCAGATTTTGTCAGCATAATAGAATTTAAGACTCCACTCGAAACTTTGTAACGGTTTCAAAATTCATGCGGCATTTGGAGAACAAAACTGGTTTTAATTTTAGAGTGAATCTGTTTCCCCAGGGTCAAAACACTGCATCCAGAAAAAAATGGTTTTCCTCAAATTATTGCAGCACATAGTGCGCAACTTGAATTTGTTAACTGCACTTGGAACATGAGAATGGTTTCCTTCCAAATGCGTCAGCACATGAATCCATACTGAATATATTTTTTTGAATTTTAAACACACTGAACTGACTTTTTTATTTTACATGAGCTCCACACAGGAGGCTCGGAGGAAAATAATTTCCCTCGGGTCTGAGTCATCTTGGGGATGCTGTTTGGAGGGTTTTTTAATGAAAGGAAGGAGAGGAGAGTTCTGGGAAGGAAAAGGGTTTAAGAGATGGTTAGGAATCTGGGGTTCAGTGTGTCCTGGTCATCCTCCTCCAAGACCTAGACAAACCTCACCCCATGAACCCGGGCACCCCTGCTAAAACACCGACACCTCTGCCATAGTGACCTATGTGACCAGATGTGTTGGTTATCCAATAAAGTTTCCCGGGACGACGGTACTCATTTACGTCTCCCAAATTGAAAACTGACTGGTTTTAACTCAAATTTGAATGTACGTACGAGTCCTGAAATTAAAAGAACTTCTTTTTAAAATTGGATAATAGGAAGGCGATTTTAGAACGCTTGACAACTTGAATTGACGTTCACATGTTAACAGCCTTCGACAAATTAAAATTGCCTTTAAGCCACTGGTACCCGAATTTCTACCGATATTTCAGGCCTCGAGCGGAGAACCACAGGAATCACATTTAGGCCCAATGCTATTTTTTTATTCTTCAATGAAGTAGTAAATATTTTTTGATAAAGTGAAAGTTCTGTTATCTGTTTCCTGACGATCTGGAGATAAACAGAAAAATCAGAGACGATACTGATTGCACTATTTTCCAGATGAACCTGAACATACTAAACACGTGGTGTTCTGACAATGATTTATCAGAATATATAGATAAACATTAAATTGGTAAATTAGTTATTATTTAAGTTAAAATCCTCTTAATTTTAAATCTTTTAGATCTTCAAACCTTCCTCTCCAAGATGAACAGGCAAAAGAAATCTAAAATAAAGTTCGATCTAGCAATTGAAGAAGACAACACCAATACTTATAAGACGACTAATATATGTATATATACTAATATATATATATACTAATATAATTATCCAAATGTACAGGAAAAGGTGCTCTTGAATTAGACGACAAAAAAATGGAAAAAAATTTACTCAACTTCGAAAAAAATATGGAAAGTATTGAAAAATAAATAATCACCAAAATGGAAAAAATCACTGCAGAATCCCAAAAAAGCAGCTGGTTTTCAGCAGTGCCTCCAATATAAAGAAGAAAATAAAATAAAAATGAATTAAAAAATTAAAACAAATAAAAACAAAATTAAAACAATTAAATTAAAATCCATAAAAAATAATTAAATCAAATATCTAATACCAATATAAATAATAGAAATTAAATTTTAAAAAAACTAAAATATATAAATCGAAGTTCAAATTACAGCCAATAATTTTAATGTTAAAACTCCAATACAAAATTTTTTTTTTTTTTTTTTTTTATTATTTATTGAAACATTTATTATAATTACAATTTTACAACAAAATATATTTTTTTACAGGTTTTTTTTTTACTACTCTTCCATTAAAAGCATTTGCTTGTGTATGGAAAATATAATCAATTCAAATCAAATCAAATTGAAAATAAAATCGAATCAAGTATTAAATATAACCAAAAATGTAATCAAAATAAATAATGTAACCAATTCATAAATAAATTAAAATAAAAAAAAACTATTTTTATTTTTGACTTTATGAATATAATCTCAAATTTTAATATTTAATTAAATGAAGACAATATTAGCAAAACTCAATAGAAGATCTGGAGACAGAAAATCAGAAAAATATATTGGCACCTCTGGGACTCGAACCCAGGACCCTCTGCTTACATGGCAAATGCTCTACCGACTGAGCTATGGTGTCTATATTCAATTTGGTCACTATTAACTGTATCATACTTTGACTAAGAACTACCAACATTATCTTCATTTTTTAACGCACATATTATTGGCCGCTATCTTTATATATGATTGCAAGATTCAACTCGAACTTAATGCTATCTAGATAGTGTCTGGATACTCTGGATTATCCATTTTATTTTTAAAACGCGACATCGATTGACTTTTCTGCAAGTCTAGGATGAACATATATTTTTATTTTTAACTTTGGGTATGAGTAAAATCTCAAATTATAATAATAATTAAATGAAGACAATATTAGCGAAACACAATCGAAGATCTGGAGACAAGTTTTAAAGAAGAATAGCTGAAACTACCCTCAAATACAGCGGTATGTGTATCGGGAGGATGAGTAAATGGTCCCTTTGGCGTGTTGTACCGTGTGCATGAGAGTCACGGAACCACTGTCGATTGGAAGGAACCTTCTAGACTAGAATGCATGAAATTGTATATTTGACACATTAGGGAACGTACCCATACTACGTGATACGTTTAGGGGAGGGGGTCTTCAAAATGTCACGCTCCATACAAATGAGCGGCGGGTTGCTTAGGTTTTTGGTCACCGGGGGGGGGGGGGGGGGGGGGGGGTTAAAAAATGCAAAAAAATTGGTCACGTAGTATGGGTACGTTCCCTTAGATGTAACTTCCTTCTGTTTGACAAATTTAGGTTCCGATGCCGATAGAGATAAGGCGAGATATGCTCACGTCTCGAGACACGCATATTAAATAAAATGGATAAAGATTTATCCAGACACTATCTAGAGAGCATTTACTTCGGGTTTGATTTATCCAGACACTATCTAGAGAGCATTTACTTCGGGTTTGAATCTTGCAATCATACATAAAGATAGTTGCCAATAATATATGCGTTAAAGAAAATGAAGATAATGTAGGTGGTTCTTGGTCGAAGTATGGTACAGTTGAACATGACCGAATTTCATATCGACACCGTGGCGCAGTGGTTAGCGTGTTTGCCCGGAAAGCAAGAGGTCCTGGGTTCGAGTCCCAGAGGTGTCAATAAGTTTTTCTGATTTTTCTGTTTCCAGATTTTCGATTGAGTTTCGCTTATATTGTTGTGGCAGCCCTATAAATCTGTGGTAGCCCTGCAGCGCACAGCGACTAACGAACCTGCTAGAAGCTACAAGAGTATCAAATTGCGCTGATAAGCAAATTCCAGACGCTCAGCGATTAGTGCCGACCTTCGAGAAGCCTGGAGATTCTTCCCGAATATTCCATTGATAATGCACCGTGCGAGAGCCTATATAAATGATGAACCGGCGGACACCAGTCAGTCAATACGGCGCTCTTACTTTCAAGAAACACAGAACTCAGTGCTACGTTCCACATTTGTTTAAGAATATACTTTGTAACTTTCGTTAATAAATTATTCAGTGATTTAAACGAAATACTTTAATTCATCTCTACACACATACTTACATTGGTGACCCCGATAAAAAGGGGTAAACTGTAGAGAAAGTGAACATATAAAAACTTTTATTGTGGAACTGAAAAGGAGAAAAAGTTAAAAATGAGTACAAAACCAGCCGTTTCGAGTGCCGCGGACAATACCGTCAATCGGGTTGCAGTGCGAATCTCAACCTTTTGCCCCGAAGACCCGGAACTGTGGTTCAGCATGGCCGAACGCAGTTTTGAGGCAGCTGGAGTCACGACGGAAGCCACAAAATTTGGTTACATCCTAGGAGCGCTCGAACCACGCTACGCCAGCGAAGTACGTGACATCATTCTAAATCCGCCAGAAAACCCTTATGATAAACTTAAGAAAGAATTAATAAAAAGGATGAGCTCTACGCAGGAGCAGAAGACAAGACGCCTTCTCGAGCACGAGGAAATCGGAGATCGTAAACCTTCTCAATTTCTGAGGCATTTAAGGAACCTTGCCGGAAACACTGTTTCTGATGAAATATTAAGAACACTGTGGATGGGACGATTACCCACACTACGCAAATCGTACTGGCGACGCAAAAAGAAACCCCGCTGGACAAGGTAGCTGACCTGGCAGACGCCATAGCTGACTCAACTACAGGCCCAAATGTCAAGGAAATACTCAACGTGGAAGCAATTATCTCCACCCAAATGCAACAGATGGCCCTAAACATGCGTCAAGAATTAACTACAGCTATCCGACAAGAAATCGACGCAATTAACACACATCGACGAGCATCATTCCGAACCCCTCAAAATCGAAGTTCTCGAGCCGTCAACGTTCTTCCTCACGTCGGAGGTATAATGATAATGGATCTGGAAGATGCTACTACCACCAACGTTTTGGAAATAAATCAACGAAGTGTAAAGCTCCATGCAACTTCCAGCAGGAAAACTCAATGGGCAGTCACTGATGGCGGCCAGCGACACCTGCCCTTCTTCTCGCCGCTTATTTGTCATTGATAAGAATTCCAAAATACAATTCTTAATTGACACCGGCGCAGATCTTTGTGTGTATCCACGGAATAAAGTATCAGCACGCTCAGAAAAATCATCATATGTACTTTCTGCAGCAAACGGATCAAATATTGCAACCTACGATATAATTACGTTAAAATTAAACCTAGGACTTCGCCGAGATTTCACATGGCCTTTCGTTATCGCTGACGTTACTCGCCCTATCATTGGTATGGATTTCATCGCACATTATGGATTATTGGTTAATGCTAAAAATAAACGTCTTTTGGATAGAATGACTAACCTCGCTGCACCTGGCCGAGGAATATCGAACAGCATCCCATCGATAAAAACAATAGCTTGTACATCTATTTATCATGAATTGTTATTGAAATATCCGGATATAACTCGACCGAGAGGAACAATGCAAACAGTGCGACATAACACTAAACATCATATACATACAACGCCCGGACCACCAGTGGCGGAGCACCCACGACGACTTGCCCCAGAACGATACAAAGCCGCGAAAAAGGAATTCGAAATTATGGTATCTCTTGGAATCGCACGACCATCCAAAAGCTGTTGGGCATCTCCACTTCATTTAGTCCCCAAATCCGATGAACAATGGCGACCTTGTGGAGACTACAGAGCTTTAAACGCCCGAACAATACCAGACCGCTATCCGGTAAGACATATTCAAGATTTTTCTCAATCCCAGAGCTGTAAAAAAATTTTCAGCACAATTGACCTGGTAAGAGCATATAATCAGATACCGGTAGCAGATGAAGACATACATAAGACAGCAATCACAACGCCTTTTGGATTATTCGAATTCCCGTTCATGTCGTTTGGACTTAGAAATGGCGCACAAAGTTTTCAAAGGTTTATCGATGAAGTATTGCAGGGACTTGACTTCTGTTATGCATACATCGACGATATTCTAGTGGCATCAACTTCTGAAGAAGAACATATCGAACACCTAAAAATGGTATTCCAAAGATTACAACAGCACGGAATAGTTATGAACTCACTAAAATGTAAATTTGGTCAATCTGAGGTAAAATTTTTGGGACATCTCATCAATGCTGATGGTACTATTCCACTACCAGATAAGGTAGACGCAATTAAGAATTATACTCGACCATCAACAATTAAAGAACTGCGTAGGTACTTAGGTATTTTAAATTTTTATAGAAGATTTATACCTAAGGCCACAGAAATGCAAGCTCCACTGAATGAGTTTCTAAAAGGAAACGCTAAAGGCAAACAACCCGTGCAATGGACGAAAGAAACTCTAAATGCTTTTGAAAAGTGCAAAGAGTGTATTGCTAATGCAGCAATGCTTGCACCTCCGAAAAACGACGTGCATCTCGCAATTATCAGTGACGCATCTGACACAACTGTTGGAGCAGCCCTCCAGCAACAAAACAACGGAGCATGGGAACCATTAGCCTTTTTCTCAAAGAAATTGAGCTCTGCCGAGCAAAAATACGGAGCATACGACAGAGAATTATTAGCCATATACCTCGCAATAAAATATTTTAAGCACATGATTGAAGCTCGGACATTTACAATTTATACTGACCACAAACCAATTGTTTATGCTTTTCGTCAAAAATCAGAGAAATGTACTCGAAGACAATTTCGTCATCTTGACTTAATAGGACAATACTCAACTGATATACGACACATATCTGGCAAAGATAACATTGTAGCCGACGCCCTTTCCAGAATACAATCAATTGAAGAGCCACTGGACTACGCAGCGATAGCAGCGGATCAGTTGAATGACCCAGAAATAAAAACATTCCTTCAAGATGAGTCAGTATTAAAACTCAAGCAAGCTGGAACAGATATATTTATTTATTGCGACTTAACTCAAACCAAGGCAAGACCATTTATTACGAAACGATACAGACCAGAGGTTTTCAACTCGATGCATAATTTATCACACCCTGGAATAAATAATACGGTAAAATTGATTTCGGAACGATATGTATGGCCATCAATTAAAGCTGACTGCAGAAAATGGACACGAGAATGTTTACAATGTCAACGAAATAAAATCACCAGACATGTTTCAACACCTCTTGGAAAATTCATTTAATTTTACCAAAAATAATATTTGACGATATTAGTTTTTTAGATCTTCATACGTTAGTGTACGCTAGTGCTATCACTATATGTACTAGGTTAGGAGTTAAATTAACATCCTCTGATGATAGATCATATAGTTATAGTAAACCAGAATGGCAGATTAGATTAGAAAATGATGTAGTATTTTTAAGAAGTAGTATAGCTAGAGTAATTGAATATAAAAATGGGAATAGAAGTAGAAATATTTTGAGACATGTAGATGAAATTGGGAGAAAATTTGGTTATAACATTGGTAGTAATAATAATGAAAATATAATCAATGATTTATTAGATTTATTAAAACAAAAATTAGGTGTAAAAGCTAGTAGATTAAAAAGATATAATTATACGTATAATAAAAGAAATAATAATAGATTATTTCAAAAAAATGAGAAAATATTTTATTCCAAACTTGATGATAAACAAAATATTATTTCGAATAATAATATTCCGTTGCCATCTGAATCAGATATGCGCGATTTTTGGACAAACATTTGGAGTAAAGATATAAAACATAATGAGGCAGGTTCATGGATAGAAAATGAAGAACTCAATTGTTCAGACATTGAACAAATGAGTTTTTCTGATATATCGGTTGAATTGTTAGCCAAAATTATAAAAAATACTCATAATTGGAAAGCCACGGGTTGCGATTGGATACATAATTTTTGGTACAAACGTCTAACTACTTTACATCCTCTTTTTGCAAAAAATCTTTCAAAACTTGTCAAACAACCTCAAAATTTTCCTAATTTTCTAACTAAGGGCATTACTTATATGTTACCTAAAAGCGAAAATATTAATAATCCCTCTCAATATAGACCCATTACATGTCTACCGACAATATACAAAATTTTAACCTCTTGCTTGACAGATTTAATATATACTCATTTGGATGAAAAAAATATTTTATCTGAACAACAAAAAGGTTGTCGCAGAAAACATATGGGATGTAAAGAACAATTAGTTATTGATTCTGTAATTTTAAAACAAATTCAAAATCAAAAGCGTAATTTACATACTTGTTATATAGATTATCAAAAAGCTTTTGATAGTGTCCCGCACTCGTGGCTAATAAAAATATTAAAAATATATAAAGTTAACCCAATTATAATTAGTTTTTTGAAAAATATTATGTCCTTTTGGAATACAGATTTACTAGTAAATTTAAAAGGTAAGAAAATAGTAGTACCGGGCATTTCAATAAAAAGAGGGATTTTTCAAGGAGACTCATTGAGTCCTCTTTGGTTTTGCTTAGCATTGAATCCTATGTCTAAAATGTTAATTAAAAGCAAGTTTGGAATAAAAATTAAGGGTAATACAAGAGAGAGTAGTATAGTTTCACATCTATTATATATGGATGATATAAAATTATTTTCAAATTCTGAATCAAATTTAGAAAAAATGATTAAGGTAGTTAAAATTTTTTCAGATGATATTAAAATGACTTTTGGTTTAGATAAATGTAAAACGATCCATATAGAGAAAGGCAAAATTGTAGATGGAGACGAGGGTATATTTAGAAATTGCAAAATTAAAATTATGAAAGGGGATGAGGTTTATAAATATTTAGGATACCCGCAATCGAATAGATTAGATCACACTAGTATTAAAAATGATATTAGAATTAAATTTCAAACTAGGATCAGAAAAATTTTAAAATGCAATCTATCTGCTAAAAATTTAGTAAAAGCAATAAATACTTGGGCAATACCTTTATTAACGTACTCATTTGGCATAATTAAATGGTCCAATACAGATTTAGATAGTTTAGAACGATTAATTAGAACTACGTTAACAAAGTTTAATTGCCATCATCCAAATTCAGCTATAGAACGAATTAATTTACCTAGAAATTTAGGAGGTAGAGGTATAGTCAAAATAACATCTTTGAAACACAATCAGGTAGAAATGCTTAGAAATTTTTTTCCATAGGAAAGCTAATAGCTCAGAAATGCACAAAATAATTTGTAAGGCAGATAGAAACATTACACCTTTAAATTTATATGACGAGAGTGCCAACATTCTTATAAATACTAACCAGGAATTATTAGATTCCTGGTCAAATAAAATTATTCATGCAAAACACTTCAATTATCTCAACCAAACGTATGTTGACAAACTTTCGTCAAACAAATGGTTGAGTATTGGAGAGTTGAACGCAGAAATAGAAGGATTTATGCTTGCCATTCAAGATAGAGTCATTAATACTAAAAATTATAGGAAGCATATAATCAAAGATATAAATCAAATTGATGATTTATGTAGAAAATGTTTGGCTTTTCCGGAAACTATAGAACATATTATATCGGGATGTTCTATATTAGCGCCGTCCGAGTATACATTTAGGCACAATCAGGTTTTAAAAATAATCCACCAAAGTTTGGTAATTAAACATAACTTGATTGACTGCCGTAATATAGTACCATATTATGAATATGAACCAAATTCATTTTTAGAAAATGAATTTTATAAAATATATTATGATAAAACTATACTAACAGACAGAACAATTAGTCATAATAGACCTGATATAGTTTTACATGACAAAATTAAAAAAATAACTTATATCATTGATGTAGCTATTCCAAATTCCTGTAATATTCAAAAAACTGTTTCTGAAAAAATTAGAAAATACACAGATTTAGGAAATGAGATTAAAAGAATTTGGCATTCTCGGAATATAAAAATATTACCATTTGTTATTTCGGCTACTGGCATTATACCTAGGTCTCTGATTCAAAATTTAGGCGTATTAGATTTGTCAAAGAATTTATATATAAAAATGCAAAAATCGGTAATTTTAAATACATGTAGGATTACAAAAGATTTTTTAAATATTTATATTGAGGGATCAGTAGGATTTATAGGTTCAATTAGGAATTCCACAGAGCCGAACCCTCTGATATGAAAATATCTGGAGTCGGTGAATTATTTTCCCATCTGGTCTCTGGTAGGTTGACATGTTGTTCTTGTATTGTTTTGTAATTATAATACATATAGTGCAATTGCATAACGTGGATTGACCAGATGATCATTTGGGAAGTGTGTGAAAGGGTTTAGTTTTTCCTGTGGGGAAAATTAAACCCGGACATTTAAATCTAGTGCGTAATAAAATAAAGTGTGATGTTAAAATAATTTGGGTAATAAAAACATTTAGTAAAAAAAAATAAAAACATTTTAGACCTGATATAGTTTTACATGACAAAATTGAAAAAATAACTTATATCATTGATGTAGCTATTCCAAATTCCTGTAATATTCAAAAACTGTTTCTGAAAAAATTAGAAAATACACAGATTAAAGAAATGAGATTAAAAAAATTTGGCATTCTCGGACTATAAAAATATTACCATTTGTTATTTCGGCTACTGGAATTCTACCTAGGTCTCTGATTCAAAATTTAGGCGTGTTAGATTTGTCAAAGAATTTATATATAAAAATGCAAAAATCGGTAATTTTAAATACATGTAGGATTACAAAAGATTTTTTTAAATATTTATATTGAGGGATCATTAGGATTTATAGGTTCAATTAGGAATTCCACAGAGCCGAACCCTCTGATATGAAAATATCTGGAGTCGGTGAATTATTTTCCCATCTGATCTCTGGTAGGTTGACATGTTGTTCTTGTATTGTTTTGTAATTATAATACTTATATAGTGCAATTGCATAACGTGGATTGATCAGATGATCATTTGGGAAGTGTGTGAAAGGGTTTATAAAATGTGATGTTTAAATAATTAAAATAATTTGGGTAATAAAAACATTTAGAACAATAAAATATGGTGTTAAAATAATTTGGGTTTTAAAACATTTAGAACAATAAAATGTGATGTTAAAACAATTAAAATAATTTGGGTAATTAAAACATTTAGAACAATAAAATGTGATGTTAAAACAATTAAAATAATTTGGGTAATAAAAACATTTAAAAAGAATTTGGCATTCTCGGACTATAAAAATATTACCATTTGTTATTTCGGCTACTGGCATTATACCTAGGTCTCTAATTCAAAATTTAGGCGTATTAGATTTGACAAAGAATTTATATATAAAAATGCAAAAATCGGTAATTTTAAATACATGTAGGATTACAAAAGATTTTTTTAATATTTATATTGAGGGATCAGTAGGATTTATAGGTTCAATCAGGAGTTCCACAGAGCCGAACCCTCTGATATGAAAATATCTGGAGTCGGTGAATTATTTTCCCATCTGGTCTCTGGTAGGTTGACATGTTGTTCTTGTATTGTTTTGTAATTATAATACATATAGTGCAATTGCATAACGTGGATTGACCAGATGATCATTTGGGAAGTGTGTGAAAGGGTTTAGTTTTTCCTGTGGGGAAAATTAAACCCGGACATTTAAATCTGGTGCGTAATAAAATAAAGTGTGATGTTAAAATAATTTGGGTAATAAAAACATTTAGAACAATAAAATATGGTGTTAAAATAATTTGGGTTTTAAAACATTTAGAACAATAAAATGTGATGTTAAAACAATTAAAATAATTTGGGTAATTAAAACATTTAGAACAATAAAATGTGATGTTAAAACAATTAAAATAATTTGGGTAATAAAAACATTTAGAACAATAAAATGTGATCTTAAAACAATTAAAATAATTTGGGTAATAAAAACATTTAGAACAATAAAATGTGATGTTAAAACAATTAAAATAATTTGGGTAATTAAAACATTTAGAACAATAAAATGTGATGTTAAAACAATTAAAATAATTTGGGTAATAAAAACATTTAAAAAGAATTTGGCATTCTCGGACTATAAAAATATTACCATTTGTTATTTCGGCTACTGGCATTATACCTAGGTCTCTAATTCAAAATTTAGGCGTATTAGATTTGACAAAGAATTTATATATAAAAATGCAAAAATCGGTAATTTTAAATACATGTAGGATTACAAAAGATTTTTTTAATATTTATATTGAGGGATCAGTAGGATTTATAGGTTCAATCAGGAGTTCCACAGAGCCGAACCCTCTGATATGAAAATATCTGGAGTCGGTGAATTATTTTCCCATCTGGTCTCTGGTAGGTTGACATGTTGTTCTTGTATTGTTTTGTAATTATAATACTTATATAGTCCAATTGCATAACGTGGATTGACCAGAAGATCGTTTGGGAAGTGTGTGAAAGGGTTTAGTTTTTCCTGTGGGGAAAATTAAACCCGGACATTTAAATCTGGTGCGTAAATAAAATGTGACGTTAAAACAATTAAAATAATTTGGGTAATAAAAACATTTAGAACAATAAAATGTGATGTTAAAACAATTAAAATAATTTGGGTATCAAAAACATTTAGAACAATAAAATGTGTTGTTAAATTAATTCAATTAATTTGGGTAATAAGAACATTTAGAACAATACAATTTGATGTTAATAAATTAAATAATTTGGATAATAAATACATGTAGTATAATAACATTTGAATGTAAAATACTTGGTATAAAAAGGTAATTTAGATAAATAGGTGTAAATAAGACCGTGAAAGATAATTTGAGAAATGAGAATTTTAGGGGAATCACATGATTGCAAAATTATAAAAATTAAAATAAGTAAAATTAAATGTAGTAAGTTAATATAGATAAGTATAGAAAATATAATTAAATGATCAATATGATTTACAATTTGAGTTAAATATCGTATGTAGATTGAATAAGCTTTGCTAATTGAACAAAATAAATTCTTTTTATCCATTAAAATTGTATAATATAAGTTTATAATAAAAGTGTAATAAAGGTGTATAATATAATATATGATAAAGTGTATAATACAAGTATTAAAATAATTAAAATCAAATTGAATAAATGAACATAGATAGATTTAGGAAATATAAATAATAGATCAGTTCGATTAACGATTTGGATAAATGTTATCGGTACTAAATTATCTAAAATAACAACAATAATTAAGAGAATTAAGAATAGTGCAATTTGAAGAGAGAATAGGTTATTTTGTAGAATGTTTGTACAGAATTTAGAACTTGAGGTTATATAGTTAGTTTTAGCATCCATTTTTACATATCACGTTTAAGAACAGTTTGACACTCGTAACCATCGGTTAAAGCTATTTTTAGATAATTGGTAGAATGATAGTATTTATTGACTTTTAGATAACTGACAACCGGTGGTGCGAGTGCCATGTACCGTCTTGATAAGTTTATTTAATCGTCTGAATGCTTAACATAGATTATTTTTTCATTTGGTGATTTACGAACCAGTATTTTGTTTTCCCTAAACCAGACATACGTACATATACTTAGTTTCTTTTGCTTTCTGTTTAGTTTAGACAAATGATTTCTCCTATGTAGATTTTTTCGCTGCCCAGGGTTGTCGCAGTTTTGGCGTCGATGTTCTTCCGGATTTTTAATATTTGGTCTCTTTTGTTGTTATCGTGGAATTTCACTTGGATTCTCGTTTAGGCTCCTGGTCGTCTGTCCTGGATACGTTTCACCTCCTTCAGGTCGTGTAGCTGAATCGCCATCCCAGCTGCCGCAGTCACCTGTTGTACTAGTAAGACTGGCTGTTCCTTATTTGATTGTGGGATTCCACATATTTCTACGCAATCTTCTTTCGAGGCTTGTTCTAGTTCCGCGATTCTAACTTCAAAGCTTTTTATAATCTTGTTTTTATCATTTACTTCTCTCCGAAGCATCTCAACTTCAGACACCAGCTTGGTAATATTTTCTATTTTAATATTTATATCATCATATTGGTTACTAATGAAGTTACTAGAGTTTCGAGATTCAGCATTTTCTTCGTCCATTTTCTTGAAGAATTCCTTTTTCATTTCTTCAAATTTATTATTGACAGCTGTTAAGACAATGTCAAGAATCTCTTTATGTTCTGGGAGAAAAGATTTTAATTTCAGATCACTCTGGTTTGTATTTTTGCTTCTCGCGTGTTTATCCATTATTAGAGATAAATTATTCAATTGAGTGGGTAAATAAGTTATTTAATTTGAATTTGAATTATACTCGTAAATAATATCACTTTTCTTGGTTAGTATTTTGTATGATGGGAGTAAATCCGTATGGTTTTGACTGTACTTAAGACACTTAAAACACAGAACTAAAATACTAGCAGCAATTAGTGCATTTTTTCGATGATTTCTGTCACTTTTAATATATTTTTTTTATTAATTTTGCGGGAGTAAACAAAATAGACAGTTGTCACTTTGGAGTATTATTGTTGTATCTACGAGTAGTTTACTAGATTCTGCAGTTTACTTTACTGAATTTATTCAAACACGAGAAGTGTTTTCTCTATTGAGTTGTGTAGTTTCGGTAACAATAAATTAATGTATTGTTAATAGTTTTAAAGAGCCATATGTTTCCCTTTAAATCTGTTATATGCATGTATATCATATAAAAAAATATAAAAACTTTATCAGTCTTATGAAGTCAGGTATACGATTTTTGGTTTTTTTTTACAGTAGCTCCTCACAGGAGGCCCTGAGCAATATATTTTCCCTCATGGTCAATTTCATCTTTGGGGAAGCTGTGTGGAGGGTCTTGTAAAGGAAAGGAAGTAGAGGAAGTCCTGGTTTGAGAGATGGGTAGGAATCTGGGAGTCAGTGGGTCCAGTAGTGACGGATGTATGAATACATCCTTCTCAATGCGGTGAAAGGCGTCGAAAAAGTCCTGCTGGAGAAGCAAAATGGTCTCCCTCAACCAATTTCTCCTAATCCGGCCCGCCGCGCAGTAATTGGGTAGAGGCATCCGCCACCAAGACCTAGGCAAACCTCTAATGAACCCGGGCACCCCTGCTAAGTCACCAAACGTAGAGAATCACTTGGGGTGGCCTATAACAGAGGTGTTGGTTACCCAATAAATAGTTCGTGAGGCGGCGGTACCCGTAACCACCTACCAAATTGATTAAATGATTCCTTATCTTCAGTCTTACCTTGTTGATTTTTCACATCAAAATTCAGTCCCTGTGTTATCAATAACTAGGTGTGGTTTTACAGATAACTAATCTCTTATCAGAACACTTTAGATTAATATCTCTCACTCCATAACGTGACATCAACCATTATAGTCTCACAGAAGTTGATATTTTATAAAGTCTTTGAATATTTAATCGAATCCATTGTTTTTCTGGCAACTTCGATTGTTTAGTGCTTCACAAGTCACTTATATTATAATACTTGTCTAGTCGGTGATTGTGCGAATCCTTGGAGGAAGAAAAACTACTTCGGTAAGTCTTTTTTTTGCTATCAACCTGCTTTTAATAGACTAGGCGGTGTAGTGGACAGAAAATGTTGGGTGTATCATGGAATAAGATGATGACATGAAAGTTTACGTTTAATATTATGTTCAAGGACTTTACATCCGCCCTTCTTGACGTAGATCCCTTTTTTTGTTAATATACCTTCCGTATTTGTATTGAGAAACACATTCTATGATACAATAATAAGTGGAAAGACAAGTGAACTACTTGCATGCATTTTTATCGGCTTATGAACATTCACGAATATAGATATTTGTGCTAACAATATTAAAATGGTGAGATAACGCAATACCTTCTAATATTAGTTTAAATATTTATTTATTATTGGTAGATACAAAAGAAAGTACAAATAACATATTATGAAGCTTTGCCTGTCCAACTAGGAAAGTTTCCCGTTCATATTATTCCAAGAAATGTACATAATTACATAACAAATAAAAAAATAGAAAAAGTAACCTGGTAGCATAAATTATGATACTCGGATTTACCGAATTAACCTGGTAACGTATAATATATTCGGATTTACAGTGTATGATATAAGCAGGTAAGTTAGTAGTATTGAAAAGTATAAACCAGGTACCTGATAACAAGTTGGAGGAATTACATAAAGATTTACAACATAAACATGAGTTAATGCTATCGTAAACAATATTATAAAGATATGAAGTTATGTTAGGTTATGTGTTTGAAGTATGAACTTATAATACATATATAGTACACTTATAAGCGAAACTATATTAAAATTTACAAAATCAGATATAATTTGTGTATGTAATTCTTAAAATATTTGTTTTTTTTTTTAATTGGGTATTTATGCGTTAGAACTACAATGTGTAATAAATTATGTGCAAACATGATTATTTTCACTGATTTAAAACATGTTTTAAGTACAAATTATATTATACAACAATACGAAAACCTACACGTTTATTTTTTTAACATTCTATATATTATACAATAGGCCACTTGCATTACATTTTTTTTATTTTTTTTCCGGTTCAGACAAACTATTCGAAGACATTCTGTATTTTTTTATCGTATTTTTGAAACCCTGGCAATTTTTTGAAAATTTCAATCCGTAAAATCAGACCGTTTTTTATAAACCGGAAAGACGGGACATAATTTTATAGGTGCGAAAAAACGATAATTACACAGCCGAAAATCATTTTAAAAAAAGAACGTTTTCCACAAGAAAGGGCACCGGAGAATAACGAGGCATACCAAAAATATAACATCTCATAAATATTTTTTTCCTTGATTCATCTTATTGATCTTAAATCATTATAATGTTCAACGTCTATATTACTAAATCCAATATAATATACTTGTACTTGTAAATTATAATAATAATAAGAATATTATAAAATTTGATTTTGTCAACATCAACACCATTACCATTTTACCTCTGAAACACATGCAGACAGCGTAAAATGTACGGGGTTCTCTTCATAACATCTGTCAAAAAGTCGAACCAAATGATAAGTTCGCAGAGAACAAACAATAAATCTAGTGAATATTAAATGTCAAATTCAAAAATGCGCAAATCAAAGTGTTGCCATATAAAAAAAAAATCAGAGTGGAATTTTATAAAATTAATAGGAACATTTTCAGAGACGGGACATTTTCGTGTAGGGACGTCACGGGCCCGAATAATGGATTTATTTATATAAAAATAAAAAATAAAACTGTACATTTCTAAAAAAAAATTACTAACATTTTCATAATCTTATTAAAAAAATCTATCCACACGATTTTTTCCAAGTCGTTATGAAATCCATGCAAGTGGCCTATTATGTGTTTTCTTTAAATTATGATACCATCGTATGAAAATGATCCGAAATTGTACCTTATCTCTTTTTCTTATCAATACTCTATTCTTATCCAGGAGTGCCCAAACAGTATCCTTTGGTGAGCCAAAAAAAATACAAAGCTTAGGTGAGCCACAATGGCAGGGGGGGGGCATTTTTTTTAGATATAACCATTATTTTTTTACCTGTAAATGAGTGTCCAAAAATGCAATTATTGTGAAACCGCGAGCAATCTGATTTTGTACGAATTCGTATTATGAAATTTAATAATATCGATGAATTACGAAAATTTCTTTAAATTTCCAATTCCTACTTTTGTCTACAACTTTATATGACCATGAGCGTGGTTCTTTGCAATTAGTAAGTTATAAATTTAAAAAATAGCATACGCTTAAAGCCTCGATTACACACGGCGAGTTACAAGCTACTATCTACTAATTTTTAAAAGCGGGTAAATCGGCGAGTGAGATTGTCATGATGACACACAAAACTGTCCACTCGCTCAGAAGCGTAGGAAACTGAGGCCGCTGCTAGCACCAGTAACAAGAATAACGACGCCTGCGTAAACTAATTCTTCATATGTTTGACAGTCGAAGTCAGCTGTTTATCGGAAGCCATGTTGGAAACATAAATAAACCAATCACGAGCAAGCGGAGCAAGAGTGTAAGCGAGTAAAGTTGGCGACTCAACTTTTTTTCGTAGATTGTCAACATTCTGCTAGTCGCTGCTAGTTAGCAAGTAACTCGATGACACTGGGCGAGTTTACTAACAGATAGTGAATTTCCCAGATAGTAGCTTGTAAACTCGCCGTGTGTCATCGAGGCTTAACCGGCGTGCTCGCTTTTTCACTCTCCACTATACACGTCTATTGCCCTTACTCTATTGCCACACGTCCTTTGCACTCACCCTCCACTTATTAAAGTCAGGTCAGTTGCATTCGATCTTCCTAAAAGTGTGCGAATAAATATACAGGTTGGAATTGATTGGAGGGGGGAGGGAGGAGTGGAAGTTGGGTAGGGGGTTCGCGGGAGGGGTGGGAAGGGGAACCACGGAGGGGGGGGAACCTGTTAGGGGGGAGGAGAACTCGAGAGGGGGGTTCACGGGATGGAGATAGGGGTGGGTGGAGTGGGGAGAGAGAAGGTGAAGGAGGCGGAGTGGGAACGCGAGAGGGGAAGGGGACGCGACAGAGGAAGGGCAACGAGACGAATTGGAGAGGACACGCAGGAGGAAACAATATCTTTATTGAATGGCATAGCATCGCATGCCGGGTACCAGCTAGTAATCATATAATTAGCGAACAGCGAATCTAAGTTCGCAGATCATTTACTAAAAAAATTATCATACATTTGACACAAACTTAGAACTTAAAATACAGCATACGGGTTATAATGCATCGCAGATAAATAGTTTTGAAATAAGGAAAAATGTCAATACCAAAACAGATATAATTAATAAAAAAATTTATGAACCCTCTTTTGAATATTTTCGCACTTAACTTAACTATATTGTAATCCCTATTTCCAATAAACTTCCTCCACTCTTACCTGTCCCCCTTTCCTCTACCCCTTCCCCTGCTATTTAATCTGTATTTAATTTGTGACTTCAGTGTACATTTACTCCTGATGATGTGAACATTGTTCACGAAACACGTAAATTGTGTATAAAATAGAGTGTTGTAAACAAAGTTATTTGTCTTTTAATAAATTAAAAGCAATTTCTGAGATTTCTGCACATGAGGGAGTACGGCTGTGGCTCTATCCTACCAACTTTCTTTTGGGTATGCTCGGAATGAACCATCTACGGGTCAGAAGGGATGTACACCTTGCTACGCATTCTTCAGATTGATTCGCGGATGGTTTGAAAACTCGGCTATCTTGGAGAGCATTCATTTCTATGTTCCCGATGGTTATCTTCGCCACCGACAGCATAGACTGTTCTATCTTCCGGCCTGCAGCCTGCAGGACTAACTTGCCAATGGTCATGCCGATCGGGAGAGCAGTCTTGCTGTTGAACAGAATTAATTCGGATATCGACATATTTAGCGTTAGTGAAGCTGCTTAGTGCGTTAGTGACCTCATCAGGGTTTGCTTAATGCACACATCAGTTCAAATTCCTGAGCAAAACATATCTTTTCTTTTTACTGTAAAGAAATCCCTTTTAGTGAATAAATCCTACTCTCTTTCTGTGAGTTAAGATTTTAAATTCAACATTTATGCACAAGAAAGTGTGAGTATAACTTGAGTGAGCCATGCGTATGACTGGTTTTCGGCCAAAAATATATGTATACGTCCGATCTTGATAGTAGACAATTTGTCGTTTTTTTTTCAGAAATATATCTAAGTACGGAAGATCAGTGCCTCAAATGTCTATTACTATTTCCCTTAATTTCTCGAATGTAAACTAACTTTCGTAGTATTTTCTAAGAAATTATAGAGTTTAAGATATTTTTTAGCCGAATCATCTTTAGGTCTTCCTACAGAGTTGGTTTACTTTTGCAAAACTTCTTGTGGCAACTGCCGTGGTGGCGAGCTTTTGCGGCGGCCAAATCAAATACAATTAACAGTTTAGATTTTATTTTTGCACCCTATTTATCATCTCTTGTGTTGCAAGCATTAATCGATTTTTCTCTTATTTCTAGTGTTAATACCAAATGTATTTGTTCACCATATTTATGAGATACTTTAGAACTTAAGATTAAAAACGTTTTTTTGTCACAAATTGTGAACAAACGTGTTTTTGTTTCACATAATTTAATCAATTTTGTATTTTGTAAGTACTCGTAAGGAACACTATAGGATTAATTTTAAGTTTATTATAATTAAGCGCAATTGTAGTGAAATATCACAAAACTGCGCTATATAAATACTTCGTTGTTATTATTATTAAATAATGCAGTTCTCCATGAAATTAAATGTATTTTCTAAATGCCTTAGGAATTGCTGAGGTGTACTGGTCGATGTGCTACACTTGACATTTATTTATTTCAAAACATACGGCACAACATGTGCCATTGACATAATTATATGTATATATATTATAATTATAATACAATAACGTAAAGAAGGTGACACATAAATGTAAAGTTAAATATAAAAACAAAAGATAAAAAAGGAGTTGAGATAATGAGTAGTAAATAGAATATGTATGAAATGAAAGTATAAAATAAAAGTGAAAACTATAAAATATAAAGCATAATGTAAAAGTTAAAATATAAATTTAAAAGGCAGGAAATAATATAGTTAAAAGTAAAATATATCTTTATTTTTATTTTTATTTTAACTTTATGAGTAAAACCTCAAATTGTAATATTTAATTAAGTAAAATATATGGACTACAATTTACCTTTATAAATAATTTAAAGTACAATAGTTATAAATATTTAAAAAAGTATGACAAGTAAACAATAAGAAATGCTCTTGGGAGCCAAATATTGAAGATAATCTAAAATTTAAAAAAAAAAGAGCAAATTCATTACCTAAAGTGTGTAAACCATGTATAGTCCAGTCACTTGCAAAAATAAGGGGACAACCGCTAAATGAAACGGAATAAGCTGAAAATTTGTATAAGCCTTTATTTTGGTACTCTGCGTGTTGTCTCAAAAGTCTCATAAGGTAACAGGATATTCAAATTCAAAGGTCACGAAAATCAGTTCTTTTGGAAATATCTCGCTTTCTTTGCCTCTATTCGTATTTGCATTCAATATAAAAGTTGTAGAGTATGAAATTCTCTACCAATTTTGTCTGAAATATTTTTTTATACGCTTAACCGTTTTTAAGATTGAGCGTGAAGAGTCCGGAGCGCTAAGCCGTACATGCCATGGCGCAAGGTCAATGGTGAATCCCAGTTCTTAGTACGGTTTTTTAACTTAATTATTCGTTAAATATTAGTTAATTAACTATTATATATATTTTTTTTATTTATAAATATTACTGATAAATCAAAGAGTCATTTAATATTACTTGCCTTTTGCATATAAGTAATAAAGTTATGAATAATTTTTTTAATATATTTCATTAAAGATAATTGTATTAAAAGTAGAAAAAAATTAAGAAAACATTTTTAATAATATTTTTATTTAGCAATCATAATATAACTAAATTTGTACAATATAAGTTGAAGTTGGGTCGAATTTTTTTTAACTTTAATTATTAGTTAGCCATTATGGGAGTTAGTCATCGTCGCCTTCTTCTTCCGGTCGCTCAAAAATTTAAGAGTCACTTTCATCATCAACATCCATCTCCAAACCTTCAAATCATGGGCGTAGCCAGGGGGGGGGGTTGGGGGTTCAACCCCCCCCCCCCCCCCCC
The DNA here is from genome assembly GCA_929108145.2 of Limnephilus rhombicus. Lineage (NCBI taxonomy): Eukaryota > Metazoa > Arthropoda > Insecta > Trichoptera > Limnephilidae > Limnephilus > Limnephilus rhombicus. Next base: position 19,404,549 of record OV815290.1, on the reverse strand, counting down.
CCCCCGAAAATTTAAGATATCAACATCAATAATATTAAAAATAAGGAGTTGCGGAGAGCGGCGTAACTTATTTTATTACTAATTATTACACTAATAATGTATTTTGGATTCGCCCTCTCTACCACCCGCCGCTGGCCGTCGTCGATTATCCGATCGCATTCGGTAACCTTTGTACCTATATTTTCGTGCCGTCAAGGGAAATTTGACTAGATCTAGGGGAGAAAAATATTTTTTAGGGAAAAGGGAAATCAGCACTAAATTTACGGAAATTTCGACCTGGTAAATTTTTTATTGCATATGACAATATTACTGGTATTATAAACCTACCCATATGTGTTTTGGAATTCCCATGAATCTTAAATATTGTTGATGTACTTACAAGCAATTTTTTCAAGCAATGTTATTTTTAACACTGACAACTCAAAATGATATTATGTATTTAAAAAGATAAATGGGGACCTCTGAAAGAAAAAAATAATTTAACTTGCAAGTTCCGTTTTTTCGGTGATTGCGGTTGATTTTTATTTGGAATTCCGTTTCTAATGAGGTGACTGCTTAAAATAAGATTTATTTTCTATATACATTTGTTACTTTAAATAACCAATGCACATAGAAAATAAAAGTTTTTTAGTATATTTAAAAAAATCACAAATCAATATCTTTTCCTATGATGACGACAGTAGGTACATACTTACGTAGGGATATCTTTAAGCTCTGACAATTGACAATGTAAATTGGGAATCTTCGTGATATTTTTATATAGTTAGCTTTTTCATTGATTGTGTGACTTGACCATCTTGGGGAGGCTTTCTTATTAGAGATGGTACTGGCTTTAAAAAATTACTGTAGCAAACGGCGTGGTACTTTTTCTTCAGCAGATATCAAGTCACTTCATAAGAAACACGATATTTTACTAACTCTCCTAAAGAATCGCGTCATTCTTCTGCTCTTTTAATAAACATTGTCTTTGAATTCGAGAGTGCTTACTTTACCTTTATTATTCGTGCGTTTGTACATTCACGTCTGCTGCTTCACCAGCCGCTTCGCCTCAAAGTAGGCATAATTCTTTAAAACCAAACACTTCATTTCTTTCATTGCGGTGTACACTTGACGACGTTGAAGGTTCATTCTCTTCGAGGCGTTGTTTCGATGCTCTGATTTATTTTTTACTAATGTATACTTTTCGACACTCGGTATGAACATTCATAGAAGTTAAAGTATTATAATTAAAATATGTTAAACATAATTCACTTAATTACTCAAGTAATTATATTTGTGAAAAAGGTAAGTAATATAAAATGACCATTTGATTTATAAGTAATATTAATAAGTAAAATATATTAAATAGTTAATCAACTATTATTTTTAATTGTTAAACTAACGTTTAAGACAAGATTTTTATGCATAGCACAAAGGGTAACAATTATTATAAGCAAAAATATTAATAATCCCGTTGGCGTCATGTATCTTTTCTCGGAAGATTTTTCAATGTGGATGAGTTTTTCGGGCTGATAATTATTGCTTATAATAATAGTTAATTAATTAATATTTAACGAATAATGAAGTTAAAAAACCGTACTATGAACTGGGATTCGCCATTGACCTTGCGCCATGGCATGTACGGCTTAGTATTTTAAATGTGTGAATGTTTTAGAAATCTTTACATAGTCTTAGAATGAAGCCCAGCATTTTCATCGCTTTATTAGTAATGATATCAATGTGGTTGGTAAATAGTAGTTTAGTGTCGAAGGTTATTCCGAGGTCCCTTATTACAGGTACTGACGTTAAACTGTGATTGTTAAGTGAATAACTATATTTGATGGGGTTTTTTATTCTAAAGAAACTCATGATTTGACATTTTTTAATGTTAAGTGTAAGTTTGTTAATGGTACACCATTCTGCGAATTTTACAAAATTGGATTGAAGGGACAAGCAGTCGTATATATTTTTAATGATTTTACATATTTTCATGTCATCAGCAAATAATAATATGTTAACATCAGAGAATATGGAAGTGACATCGTTTATGAATTGTATAAACAATATTGGACCAAGGTGACAGTTAATATACGTTTTGATTAATAATTCCTTATCCAGCATAATAATTTACCACTTATTCCTAGTTTAGACAATTTATTTATAAGAATTTTAATGCAAACCTTATCGAAGACTTTACTAAAATCCGTATAAATTGAGTCAACTTTATCTCTATTAGTAAGAGCACCTGAGATAAAATTTTCGTACATTGCAAGGTTAGTTAAAGTAGATCGTCCAAAGATAAAACCACGTTGAAATGATGAGATATTAAATTTTATGCAAGAACATATTTTTGAAGAATTAACTTTTCAAAAAGTTTTGGTATCGACGATTGAATTCATATTGTATGTAATTTTTAACTAAAGACTTGTCTCCGCTTTTAAATATTGGAGTGAGAAAGCTATTTTTCCATATTTGCGGGAACATGCCTGATAAAAGTGATTGATTAAATAGTAGGTACAGTGGGTAAGAGACACTAGCCCCACAGTTTTTAAGAAATATGGGGGGAATTTTATCTGGCCCTGAGCAAGATTTAGGTTCCAGTAGTTTGATACATACAGCAATTTCTTTAATCTCAATATGTATCTGAGATAGTTGTAAATTTATATCTAACTCGAAGTTTGGAATGTCTTCACCAGGGATATCTGTTTCATACACATCTTTAAAAAAGTCTGGAAACAAATTGACAATTTCATTGATTTTACAGGAAGTTTTCAGTTTGTAGTGCATAGTTTCAGGTATGCCAAGGTTGTTATTATTTTGGCATTTACAATGTTAAAAAAATGTTTCACATTGTTAACAATCGAAAAATCAACACTTTTAATATAATTATTATAACAAATGTTTGATAATTTATTACAATCTTTTCGAAGCTTAGTGAAAATTGTAAAATCAGAAAGGCTTTTTGTTTCTTTGTATATTTTATGGGCTTTTTTCTTCTCAATTACTATGTTAATGAGGTCCTTGCTCAACCAGCTAGGGAAATTTGATGATAATTTATAACTAATCGGAACAAAGTTTTCTATGGCTTTATATAGGTGATCATAAAAGGCTTTAATATTTTCATCGAGGTTTCCTCCTTCTAGTATAGACCAGTCAGTGTTATATAGATAATCACGTATTGCAAGATAATTGGCTTTATTAAAGTTGGGAAATTGCGTCTGGTTTTTAATTTGGCATTTTATAGGGTTACATAATATAGTAATGTCTAAAGGTGGATGATGAGAATCAGGGGCAAAAACTGAATCGAGTGACTTATCAACCGCAGTTGCCATGTCGGTACAAAGAACAAGATATAGTAATCTATTATTGTCATTTTTTACATTGTTTAATTGAACTAGGTTAAGGAAATCGCAGAATTCAACTATTTCTTCTACTGTTTCAGATAAGCTAGAGTTTTGTGATACTGTAGAATTGTCACGGGTGCCCCAATTAATTTTTGGTAAATTGTAGTCACCGATGAAAGTGATTTTGCTGTTTGGAAATGTGTAAGACAGTTGTTCAATATCCTCAAAATGACTCTTGTATACACTTATATCCGATGACGGTGGAATATAAACACTGCCTATGATATTTTTTTGATTTTTGTTTAGTAAGATGTAAACTTGCACCACATTACAATTTTTGGTTTTCAGCAGTTATCGACGAAGTTATGACAGCTATCATGACACCACTGCCTCTAGATTTAGAGTTGGTATGTTGACTTCTGTCAGACCGGTAAATATGATGGTGGGGTAGACCAAGCTCAGTGGAGTTGATAGATGGTTCCAGCCAGGTTTTCGTAAGAATGAGAATGTCATGTGGCAGTGTCGGGGCATGAATTTTGAAGTCCTTAAGTTTAGTTTTCATGCCTCTGACATTTTGGTAATAGCAGTTCAATTTGTTTTGGTTGTGTCGGTTTCTGGAATAGTTGTAACAATAGTTGGTTTGGAGTTAATGTACTTTATGGTAAGGTTTGGTTCACCATTCTCTTGATGGTACAATAATTGTTTTCTCAGCTCCAACAATGGATTACGTTGGAGGATAGTTAAGTCATTACTGTCCTTGATGCCGTCTTTAAATTTTATTCTATTACGTAGGAGAGTTTTCGGTGCGATGTTGTCAGTAAATTCCACTTAATTTGGACGATTTTTATTAACAATTTTTTGGCAGTCGGAATGTTTTGACGTTGATTAGATTTAATGACGGGTCGATGGTTTTTATAGCCGAAGAAATTTTGTCTCTATCTTCCGTAATGATGACAGCCTTTTCTTCTGACAAGCTCTCAGGAACGTTATACAATATGACGTTTTTGAATCTGATTGCCCTCTCTTCCATCTCAGTAACAATGTCCCGATTGGCATCGTGAGTTTCGTATTATTTTTCATTGAATTCAATTCGCCTTGCATTACTCCAAAATCAACTACCAATTCACCAATCGTAGCCATTAGTTCGGTAGTTTTTGGTATTATTTTTACGATATTTTCTTCCGAAAATTTATTGTTTGGATCATGAACAATTGAGATCAATCCACTGATTATGGCATTTACTTAGGTAATGTACTGCGAAGCTTTATCACTTAAAGCCATTTAAAAAAAAAATTACTTCGATTAAAACATTTATATACCTCTGGATTTTTGGTAAGGCGTGTAAGTACTGTCGCCGGCTGCGGTGTAGGTGCGGGTGCGGGGGGGGGGGCTTTTAAGAACTGTCATTTGATTGCACTAATCGTTCTTTTATACACTTTAAATGCACTATATACTCTTCTGATGATTCGTATACTTTAAGCCAGTACTTATTTAATATAATTAAGTGAAACACTTTGATCTAATACTTTTACATTTGTAAATATATAAAAAAACCTTAATATCACTTGGCCTAGTTTACTTTTTTCTAGAATCTTCGTGCACGTTTACACTATCCGAACTGGTTAATTTAACGTGATTATTGTCATTTCTTTAAATACTTGCGTTAATTAGTATTTTTAACCGTTTTGTTACTACAACAACATTTCCTGTAAAGTATTTTTGACATAGAATACACAATAGGTTCTCTTCAGATATTTTCAGTGTGTTAAATAATTTTTTCCAATATTTTTACCTGTTGAAGGTGGTAAAACGAACAAAAAAATTGATACACTTAAAGCTTGGCACAACAACGTCAAAATATAACGCACAAAACCGACACACATCTTAACCTTAAGACATTGTAGATCAAACCGACTTTTAAATTTATTTTTTCTTTTGTTTCAACTTGATAAAACAATAAATAGCGAAGCGATAAGAGCGACAAACATAACATGTCGGCAATTCAGCTTTCCCCTAATTTGTTCCAGTTAGGGCTTGTTTTTTGTGTAGATTGACTGGGCTATTGGCCAAAGTAATGCATATAATAAAAAAATAATTTTATATAATTTTTAGACAGTTTTATAAGAAGTTCATTCAAGATTTTTTGTATAGGCTTTAGTTTATGAGATATAATCGCTTTAGTAGAACTCCACATTTTATTGTTAATGTTTGGGAGGGCACAGGGGGGAACAAACGTGGGAGGAGTGGAGACTTTTTTGTTAAAACACTTCCTAGGGTAGGTACTACTTACCTGCAAAAATTCAGCTTTCCCCTAATTTGTTCCAGTTAAGGCCTGTTTTTTGTCTAGATTGACTGGGCTATTTACATCTCAGGCGAAATTACCTCATTACTCATTAGGAATCATTAATGATATTCTATGTACTTACATAATAGATAATATATTCATGATATTATCGAGGCTTCTGACTCACACAATGTTGACGTAATAATTTAATTCAATATATCTTATAACTTGTATGGGAATGTACTGTGTATGTCTGAAATAAACAAATTGTGGAATAGTGTCATAACTTTTTTTTTTTTAAAGACAAACATTCCCGGTTTACGAATAACCCAACAACGTATGAAAATCTCCTACTACCACCACAGAAAGCCGAAAATGTTGCTTGTGTTGTGATGGAGGACTTAGCCAGCCTAGGAATTGAACACTCGACGCCCGGATGGGATCCAAGCGCTATGCCCACTCAACCACCGACCAGTCAACTTAGTTTATATGTTTTTTTTATATAAACAATTAGTACCTACATAGAGGATCAGAGTTGTTGTTAGTGCACTCCAGGATGTTGTGATTACCAGAACAGTGAATGCATTTAGAGTTATTCATTTTGACATCGAAGCGCAGTATGACCAAGTCGCATGAAATGATAACATTGGTTGGTGATTTAGGGTCTTCTTTTTTTTAATGTGAGTACCTCACAAGAGTCTCAACCGCTTCCGCATCCCCAATTGGGGTATTAAGTGAGACTGAAGGTAGTCGGGAGGGGAAGGAGATGGGGAAGAGGAAGGTGGAAGTACCTGACTATTCATATCTGGTCACCAAACACGGCTAAAACCATTTCAAGCAATGTTTCAATTTTGAATGGTGGTCTTACACCAGAGCTATACTGAGAGTATTTTCCACCCTGTAACGTACCGCAAATATACTATATTATACGATTTTAAATGAATTAATTGTGAAATAACACAAATCCATCAAATAAAATTAATTTGCCCAGCCGGAATTCGATCCAGCGACCTTCGGATTGCGAACCAAGAGCCTTACTCCTAGGGTTTTTTTCCTCGAGATCTGGGTTCTGTGCAATTAGGTTAGTATTATATGTAATAATTAATCTCTTCTTCCTTATTTTCCTCACCATCTCATCTCATTAATTTTTCCATGTCTTCTGATATTTTATTTTAATCTTCATATGATGATTGAAAATTCTGTGTACCATAAGGTAAATATAATTTATTGTTTTGATTTCATTTCTTACAGGAAAACTTCAGTTTTTTTCCTAGTTCTTTGGCATATTCTTCAATGTTCGTTAGTGCTTTGTCTTACCCAACCTTGAGTTCACAAATACTAGCGGCGCGATGCAGCGGCGCCGTCGTCCACTCCTGTTGAAATATGGACAAGTTCTTAGCAAATTTTGCCTGCCACCGATACATTTTATATAATAATTTCAAATCAATGCTCATAACTGCAATAAATAAATCAAATCCTCCCCCTAAAACTCAATCTCTTCAAAAATTCTCTTCAACTCCCTGGTGGGATGAGGAATGTTCTAAGGTAATGAGAATTCAGAAAGCTAAATCTCTTTCCTATCATCACAATATGACTATGGAAAACTCTCTTATATAAAAAAAGTGCCGAATCCAATTCCAAAAAGGTATTGAGGCGAAAAAAAAGATGCAGGTGGTACAACTTCTGCAGTTCAGGATCTCCGAACACTCCAATTTCGGACGTTTGGTCTATGATTCGAAGATTTCCTTCTCCTCAAGCGTCTCATTCTTAGCGGATAGATGTATTCTCGGATACAAAAGTTCACCCTTCAGTACCTTACATAGATAAAATAACTCCCATCTGTAATACCATATATTATTTATTTATTTATTTATTTATTAAGAGGGCATTACCAGAGAAAGCCTGAAATACGTCATTTTCAAAAAAGTTTTTAGACGTATTGACTCTTTTCCACAAAAAATTATAAATGGATTTCGAAAGATTGTTCTTTTATCTAGCATTCGTATGTAATAAATTTTTAGAATTTTTTTTAATTTTTAGTATAATAAGGTTATTCCATAGGTCGTTGGCAGATTTGTTAAATTTTCAAAAAAGTTTTTGTATTATACCACACCCATTTCAAATAATGTAATCATGCAGTAAAATAAATCAATACATTATCTAGCAAAGTTATGTATTAGAATTTTAATTTTAGTTTCAATAAAATCATTAACAAATATGTACGTACATGTGTTTCTTGACGAAAATTGGTCCATTTGTGTATTTATTTGCGCACTTACAAACTAATATATTTCAGATTTTTTTAACATTCTTATTAAATTTAGACATTATTGAAAAATGAAAAATACTTATAATCAAAAAATAACTACAAAAAGTACGCTATTTTAATAGTTTTATCATCACGCCTTTCAGCATTTTTGGATGAAGGTATAAATTAAAGCTAATTTGGATTGAAATAAATTCGATATTGAGTTATAATTTAAAAAAGCTGGTACGGAGAATAATTAATCTTTCTCATTGCAACCGTCCTGCACTATCGGAAGAACAACTTTCGACGAAATGTGGATTTTCGTCCGCTGGCTGGTTAAACGCTCTTAACGCTCTTTTTCGGGGCTTTTACAAACATTACATATGACTAATAAGAAATATACAGCATTCATTGTACATAACTGAACTGTCTCAGTAACAATATTTTATATTTGTTTAAACATAAATCGAAGATGTCCACTGACTTGGTGTAATTGTTTCGCTCCATTAGTATTCTTGGCAAAGAGGAATACATATGGCAGTTAGTTCCAGACTTTCTGCACTGAAATAAATCCTGACTTCTAGTATTACGTAGTGGAGTCCGGAAGCTTATCAATTTTAGCAATACCGGACTATCAACTAAATCATTTAGAATTTTATATAGAAATACCAAGTCAGTGAAAATTCTTCTGTCGGACAATTTGAGCATATTCATATCATTTAAAATAGTGTTGCAGTTCAACATAATTGCTGGAATACCCATTTTAAAATTTAGAAAATGTAAGAATTTGTTTTGTATTCTTTCAACAGCTTTTACATGTATACTTTAATGTGGATTCCAGACGGGAGAATTGTACTCAAGTTGACTTCTAACATAGGCAAAATATAACAGTTTAATACACTTTATATTCGTAAAATTTCTAGTTAGCCTAGTTATAAATCCCAACATTTTTAAGTCCTTATTAGAGATTTCTGTTATATAGTTAACAAATGAAAGATTTGATTGAAAAGTGATGCAGATATATGTCTAATCATTGGCTAGACTCTCCATTTACTTAATAGAGCTAAACAATTGTTTGTCAACAGTCAAGGACTCATCTCCGGGCAGAGATGGTATACCTTACAACATAATCAAAAATAGTAATGATAATATTCTAAACCACTTAAGCATATTATATAAAATCTTCTAGAATGGATGCCTAATGACTGAAGTTTTCAAATAATCATTCCAATCCTAAAATCGAACAAATCACCCAATTCTGGATCCAACTACAGGATAATCGCTCTTTCATCCACTCTCAGGAAACTTTATGAAAAATTGATTAAGAGGGTATAACCAGAGAAAACCAGACATATGTCATTTTTAAATCAGATTTTAGACGTATTGACTCTTTTCCACAAAAAAAAATGATTTTGAAAGATTGTTCTTTTATCTAGTAAACGTTTGTTTTAAATTTTGAGAAAAAATGTTTATTTTTAGAATAATAAGGTTATACCCAAAGATATTGGAATATAAGTAGATGTGCTATCTGCTGTTTTTACTACGTGGGTCTGCGCTTTCGGGTGTCGCCGATATTGTTTACCAATTAACAAATAAACTAAAAGAACAAATAATTAACGAATAAACCAAACGAACGTTAAACTAAATGAACGAATTCTTTCCTTATTCAAAATATATTGTTAACCAATATTAATGCACATTTTCAAAAAATCAACGAAATGAACAAATTCTTTTTGTATGAAAACTACGCTAATTAGCGCGTAGTCCGGCGACAGTTGCGCGGACACCATAGCATATCTATTCTGTATTTGAATATCTTTGGTTATACCATAGGTCGTCGGCAGATTTGTTAAATTTTCAAAAAGTTTTTGTATTATACAGCGCCCATTTCAAATCATATAATCAATAATCATGCAGTAAAATAAATCAATACATTATCTGGAAAACGTATGGTTCAGAATTTTAATTTTAGTTTAAATATATACGTGCATATGTTTCTTGACGAAAATTGGTCCATTTGTGTATTTATTTGCGCACTTACAAACTAATATATTTTAGATTTTTTTACATTCTTATTTTTCTTAGACATTATTAAATACATTGAAAAATGATAATTACTCATGATCAAAAAATAATTACAAAAAGTACATTATTTTAATAGTTTTATCATCACGCCTTTCAGCATTTTTGGATGTATGTATAAATTAAAGCAAATTTGGAATGAAATAAAATCGATATTGAGTTATAATTTCAAAAAGCTGGTATGGAGAATAAATAATCTTTCTCATTGGAACCGCCCTCTACAATCGTGAGAACATCTTTCGACGTTATGTGAATTTCGGCTGCTGACTGGTTAAACGCTCTTAAGAACTGGTTAGAATTTTCTCTCCATCTCAATTTGGATTTAGGAAAAAAATGTACTCAAAATAACCTTGCCATCACCATCACTGATATTAAATTATCCATTTCTAACCAGGAAGAATGTCTTGCATTCTTTATAGGTACAGAAGTAATAATACATATATTTGACAATGTTTCCACCTCAATCTGAAAATAAAATTTTAGGCCTTCGCCTACCCCCTCCCCCCCTCCATGTTTGTCCAATGTATTATTAATCTAATTCAAAGTTAATAGATACATTGAAAATTAAAAATATATTTTTTTGGTACAGTACATACAATAGATACATAAATATAATGAAAGTATATAAAAAAACTCAATACAATTATTAAATACAAATATACATATTTTTTAAAAATATTCTCCCATAATAAGCATATGCTTGTGTGTACGGGAAGAAGTATTATTTGTTAGGTTATTTTGTTTTTTTTTTTTTTTTTAATTTAGTTTATATAAATAATAAGAGAAACATATGTGTGTATATATATTTTTTTAAATTATTATTTGTTATTTTTTTTTTGTTAAGGTTTTCAGTCATATTTTTTTAATTGTGTTTTGAAATTTTTGAAGCTGTCCTTAAGGGATCTTATATTTTCTGATAATTTATTAAAGAAATTTGTTCCCAAGTATTTGTAGTTTTGTTGACCCACAGTTTTTTTACAAATGGGAATTGGTAACATGTATTTTTGCCTGAGATTTACTGTGTTTTTGAATGGTATGGTTTTGTTTAGGATATCCTCTTTGTAAACTTGTAAGGTTGAATGATACAGGAAGAGATTATTTAATTTTCTGACTTTAAGTTCTTTGAATATGAGTTCATATGGATATAGAAATGATTTTTTTAAAATTATTTTAATTATTAGTTTTTGCGCAATGTAAAGAGATTGTGTGTGAGTTTTATAGGCGCAACCCCATCCTATTATACCATATTGGATTATGGATTGACAGAATGCGAAGTACGTCATTCTCAGTAAGTTCTTTACTTAGAATGTGTCTCAAACAGCTAAAAATATATGTCAATTTTCGTACTCTGTTTTTAAGAATGGTTATATGCGGTATCCATTTTAGACATTGGTCAATAGTGATTCCTAGATATTTGGTTGAAGTTTTCATTTCAATATTAGTACACAATAAGTGACAGTGGTGTTGTTGAGTGTGTGGTGCAGAATGGATCCTTATGTTTATTTCATACGGCGTGTTTGGTTTTTTTATGAAAAATGGTATGTAATGTGTTTTTTTAGAGTTTAATGTTAGTAGTTTATTGTCAAACCATGTTTTTAATTATTTATGCATATGTTAGCCTTTTTATTCAGTTCTAACCATGTGTTTGCTTTTATAAGAAGCACTGTGTCATCTGCATATGAGATAATTTCCCCGTATTTAGCAACTTCAAATATATCATTTACATATAATATGAACAAAAGTGGTCCTAAAACTGTGCCTTGTTTTATTAGACGCCACCTAGCGAGGGATTTAACACTAACAGTGTCTCTCTCGCAAAAGCTAAAGTTGGTTGTTTTCAGGTGGAAAAAATATAATAAGCAATAATTGTTGAATGAAACACTAGTATATATTGAATCATTTGGCGGGTATAAGATAAGCCGCCATAGCTCAATTGGGAGAGCAGCTGACCGGCAATCAGAAGGGCACGGGTTCAAGTCCCGTTGGCGTCATGTATCTTTTCTCGTAAGATTTTTTCAATGTGGATGAGTGTTTCAGACTGATAATTATTGCTTATAATAAGTTAGTATGAGATATACTATCAAATGCTTTTTTAAGGTCAATAAATATTCCAATGCATTTTTCATTTGAGTCTAGGGCGGTGTATATATAGTTTGTTATTTTCGCATATATATTTTCACATAGTTTAAACCAAATAAAAACTGACATGTTTCATGAGTAAACTAATTTCCACAGGGTTTACTTGAAAGATGAGTATAGGAAGGGGGAAGAGGGGCAATATCGGGCACAATTTTCAAAGGGTACAAGTTTAATAATGGGTCATTTAAAAATAATTTTTTATTATAAATAATATTCTAATATATTTTCTTTGCCCATAAAAGTGGAACTCCAAGACGAACATCAAGCTAGGGAAATATTCCTCAATAAATATAAGCTGACGAATGGTACCAAGACAAAACTAGATTTAACGGAGCTGCAAAGAAAACAAATATCAAGGAAAGCTAACGGGGATACTAATATTACAACAAAATATATTAACTCTCTTCCAAAAATTGTTAAAAGTATACCAAAAAACTGAAATATCATCTAATTGTTTGGGTACTACCAAAACGTAAGTGGGAAGAGAACAAAATTAAAATATCTTAAAACAATCTCTCCCACCATTCCACACGATATTTTATTATTAGCAGAAACTTGGCTAAATGAGGATATTAGTTCATCGGAATTATGCCTCAATCAATACAAAATTTATCGTCTTGACCGTAACCGCACTACAAGCATTAAATCAAAATGAGGCGGTGTAATGGTGTGCATATCCAAAAAAATATCATCCAGCAAATTACCAGTTAAGCCCGAAAAAACGTTGAACAGATAATTGTAATGCTAAATATTTCAACCAGTAAAACTTGTACGTATATTCCACCAACGTCAGATCTACAAATATACAAGAACCACAACGAGGATGTAGAGATACTGATACATAAATATTTTTAGGCCAAATTTATAATTGCTGGCGATTACAATCTACCGAACTGGTCCTGCAATAATAACAATGAAGTGGTTGTTAACGAAATCATTAGTGCAAAATCAAAGGAAATGCTGGATATAACTTTCTTCCTAGGACTAACACAGTTAAATAAAGTGCATAACTCTGATAATCGAATGCTTGACCTATTATTTTCTAGTAACCCAAATACAATAGTGGAACAATCGGACGAACTGTTATTACCTCTTGATCATCATCACCCGGCTTTAGACATTATTATTACAAATTAGTCTAAAAATTTGCAGAACTTCAAAAATTCATCATACAATTTTACTAAAGCTGACTACCCAAATATTGTTGATTATCTTGACCATTTAGATTGGTCATTTTTAGAGGCTGGTAAAGATATAACTGAACAAGTACAACAATTTTATTCTTTCTTGAACACTTCGAAAGATCTTTATGTACTTAAAATTAATTTTAAGGCCTCTCATTATCCCAGGTTTTCAAATGAATTAAAAGAGTTAGTATACAATAAAAAAACAATTGCACAAATTATATAAGCAATCTAGAAACGTTATCGATTATATAAATTTTACTAACTTAAGAAGGCAATGCAAAGACTTATCCAGATAATGTTACAATGATTATGTTAGTTTAATAGAAAAAGAGGTTCGTCATAAAGTAAAAAGATTATGGAATTTTTCTAATGCTCAGCGAAAGAATGATTGTAATTTACCAAATACTATGTATCTTAATAACAAATGTACTGACAGTACCGAAGGCAAGGTCAATTTTTTTGCAGATTCATTTAAAAGTGTTTATGACATGAATCTTCTTGATAGTGAGATCCCTAAAGATATATCTCTTGAAGAATCACTTAACTTAAGCCATTGTTTCATTGAAAAAGCTGCAATAGAAAAGGGTATAAAAGCATTAGATTCTAATAAATCTGCTGGACCGAATGGTTTTCCGCCAATATATTTAAAATCTCGTATTAACAGTTTGACTTACCCATTATTCATATTATTTAACAAGTCTTTAGCATCAGGGTGTTTTCCACATCAGTGGAAAAAAGCTTTTTAACGCCTATTCACAAAAAGGGTGATAAAAGCGATGTATCAAACTACAGACCAATATGTATATAGTCCGCTATTCCCAAACTCTTTGAATCATTAGTCCTAGATCTCTTTAAAAAACAAATCAATAATATAATTGTGCCCAAACAGTATGGTTTTATCACAGGTAGAAATACTTTAAGTCTTAATCATTTGTGATAATTATGTAACTGATTCCCTTGTCCGGATTCTATATACACTGATTTTTTCAAAGCTTTTGATAAAGTTAGGCGACATATTCTTGTACATAAACTAAATATGTTGGGCATTAAAGGAACCTTATTGAACTGGTTTAACAGTTATCTTAATGAAAGAAAGCTTTGTGTTAAAATAAATTCTGTATAATCTTATACCTTCGAAGCCACAAGTGGGTTTCCCCAAGGATCTCTCCTCGGACCAATTTTTTTTTATTATTTATAAATGACTATGGATTGCGACTATCGTGGATTGCCGACTATCGTGGATTGCCGACTTCTTGAGGAAGAGGTCGATTCAGACGGTAGCCGATGGTTTCACCTCTTCCTCTCACTCAATAAATGCTGGCGTCCCACAGGGATCGGTTGTGTCTCCGACTTTGTTTTTGTTGCACATCAACGACCTTTTGTCATGTGCACCAATTCATTGTTACGCATGACGGATGACAGTACAGTTCATGATAGCTTTTTGTTTGACAAGCCCCCAAAGGGCTCACAAACTCCAACAGCTCGTAACAGCTCGGAGATAAAGGTACATTATTAATTCATCTATGAATCATAGAATAGAAAGCAGACATGTTTTGAGAAATTGGATGATTTGATGCTTTGTAGATTATTATATTTGTATGTATATATATTTCCAAAAAATATTAAATTCAAATTTATTATGAATAATTTAAATATTTAAGTCTCAAAAGTTCATGGTGTAATTTTTGTCCTATCTCTGTAGTAAACTTTATGTTTTTATGGAGCTTGTTTAAAAACTTAAGAAAATATTGAATTATCTCACTGTACCAGTCCAAACACCACACACATCATCCACATACCTACCTCTTCCAACAATGAACAGATTTTAATAATAAGGCGCAACTGTTAAAAATCTTATTTTTCAGATTATTTGTTTATATATCCGCGATCAAGGGGCTGGTGCGAGCACCCATAGCCACGCCATATATTTGTTAAAATACAATGTCGTTGAATTGAAAATAATTTTGTTTTAAAACTACATTAAATAGTACATTTAAATCCTGAGATAAGTCATTAAATATACTTAATGAAAATAAAAGTTCTTTAAAAGACTGCGTAACTTTCTGCGCGAGAGACGAGAGATTGGAAGGCTGATAGAGATTTAAAAGAAAGTTAAATGCAGGTAACTCCATCAATGGAGGACTGAACGCCGTTGTCGCCAACGAAAACTATCCAAAGAAGCGAAGCTCGCAGTCCATAATGGAGTACTGGTACCTATCCTGATGTATGGCAGTGAGGCATGGAACTGGAAGAGGAAGTATGAAAGTAGATTGAATGCTGTAGAAATGTGATCCCTGAGGTAAATGTGTGGTAAAACCACGTACAATCATGAGGAAACGTGGAGATCCGCAAATAACACAGGTCTACAAAAAAATAAAAATTGAGAGCTGTTTTGGTTTTTTTGCGTAATTCTTATGTTTTTGGGTGTGCTGAATCCGAAAATGACTTTCATTTTATCACAGAACGTCACGTTTTCTGACAATGTAGGTATCTATGTTAAACAAGTTATCATCTTAAAATAAAAGATAAAAGACAAAAAAAATAAATTATTTATTTATAATTGCATAACAAAACTTGTTTTTTTATCTAAAATACATTGATTAGTAAGTACTAAATACATTTATTTTTCCCAGTGAGACTCCTTTTGGTACACTTTCGCTTGTAGGAAGCATCTGGAAGGTCTCTGTGATGCGTCCAACAGTAGTCTGCAATCATTGAGATGCTCCATCTTCCTGGTATCTTTTTTCCATCTCCTTAATATCTTGGTGAAATCGTTCACCTTGCTCTTCACTCACATATCCTAAATTTTCTGGAGAGTAGTCAAGGTGGGAATGAAGAAAATGTACTTTTAAACTCATTAGGCAACCTGAAGCTTGAAATGCTTTTAACGATTTGTTTGTAGTTAGGGTCTTTGTTATTGCCTAAAAATTCAGGTTACCCTCCCCAATCCCTAGTTCCCCTCCCCCCCCCCCCTCCCTCGAACCCCCTACCCGAGTTCCCCTCCCGCCTCCCACATTCCATACATTCAGTCCCGGTTCATTCAGTCTTCACAGCTCGCGTGCCACCTATTTCAATTTTTTTATACAAATTTCATAATGCCAGAGCTCACCAGTAGTTTTATACAAATCTTGTCTTGACAATAACGAACACAAAAAAAGAATTATCCAATTTCGTGCAGTTGTTCAAAAGTTATACGCTTACATACATTTCTGTGATTCATTTTTATTTAATTAATTAATTTTTCGTAATTTCATGATGCCAGAGCTCACTATTGTATACAGAAACCACAGCGGGCATGCACACATCATATCCCCAAAGTTCATCGCAATCGGATGAATGGTTTAGCAATTAAACGTGTATTGCAAGAGGTCACTATTGTATATACTATCTCTCTCTCTCTGGTTTCAATCCTGGGATTGGTTTGCAGCAATTTCATCTATTCGTTTCTTCCACTCTTCCCTGTCTTGTGCGGCTCTTTTGAATTCTGCATATGATAAGCAGCGCACGTCCACCAGCAGGTCCTCCAGGTACTCTCGGCGTGGGCGTCCCCTAGCGTTTGTCCCCTCGGTCATACCCTCCATTATGGCATGCAAGAGGCCTTCTTGTCTTATTGCATGGCCGATCCATCTTGCGCGCCTTTCGGACAAGGTCCTGAGCAGGTGCCTTCCTCCTTCGATTTTTTGGAGAACCTCCTCATTTGTGATGTGGTCTCTCCAGGAAATTCCTAGTAGTCTTTTATAGGACCACATCTCAAAAGCCTCTAGTCTCCGTTTATCTCTTTCAGATAAGCACCATGTTTCGCAGCCGTACATCAAGATACTCCATACATAGGTCTTGATGAGGAGTATTCTCAGTTTCAGGTCTATATTATTCGATTCTATTATTTTCGACCTTTTATTGAATGCAAGCCTAGCCTGGTGTATACGGCTGTCGACCTCGCTCTTAGACCGACCGTCCCATGTTATTTTGCTCCCGAGGTACACAAACTCCTTGGTGTTCTTTAGTGGAACTCCTGACATCTCTACTCTCATCTGATGTAGCGTTCGGCCTACAGTCAGCAGCTTATCTGTATATATACTATCTATATCTGTATATATATGTATACCGTTTTGCAAAATAACCTGACGTTCTGGATTTTTTTGAGTATTTTTCTAGTTTTCATAACACCTAAATACATAGAAATCAGTTGAAAACATCCAGACAGCATTTTTGTTGTAGACCTGTGTAATGCAAGGCTGATGTAAGCTTGTAAGCATAATGTAGATTAAGAAAGGGACGCTCCAATGGTTTAGGCATGTAGAGCGAATGAACGAGGAAAGGAGTGTAAGGAGAATATATGACGCAAATGTGAACGGTAGAAAAATTCGAGGACGCCCAAGATGGCATGACCAAGTAAATCATTTACTTGAGTCGGGCCATGTCAAAAGTCCGAATAATTTAAGAGCATGTATGAGACGATGTTTGAAAGACCGAGTTGTTTGGCGGTCCGTCCTCTCTGCCTACCCCTACGGTGAAACGGCGTGATGGTTAGTTAGTTAGTTAGTTAGTTACTTTTTAGTGTTTCAAAATTATCACCTTGAAAAAAATTAAGTATTTTTTCTACATAATCCTCTTTATCCATAATGATGACGATACCTTTATCAGCTTTTGTGATAATAAATATATAAATAATTGGATAATTTGTAGAGCGCTGTTTTCGTGAAAAATCACCTCATGGGCGCCTTACAATTCATTATGAATTCTTAGACTCTATTTAATTATTTACAAATAGATACAGAAACATTGTTACCTGGCAGGTCACTTCCGATAAACACACTTTATTAGAAAGTTTATGCTTGAGGAAGATACGAATTTGCACGTTGATTTGCACGTGATTATGAAAAAAACGTGTGTAAAAACTATGTTTTCTATTAATTTTGAATTAACATGGTGCCACAAAATACGTTTTCACTGTATGAAGATGTGTATTATTAATTTATTTCTTGATGGAAATGTTTATTCCTCAAATCGATCTATTTAGAAGGTCTTACCTCAAGGCGACATATTGTCCCCCTTACTGTATAATACGTACATGTATGGTATATGCTATGCATGTCACTATTCCCCCTCAAATAAAAGTTATTGAGTTTGCTGATGACACAGTTTTATACTTATCATCAAAAATTATCCCACCCGCCGTCAAATATCTTAATGATCCCACTGATGCCATTTGCACTTGGACTTGGCGCGCTTTAAATGGTTTTGTACTTTTAGTCCAGAAGAGTCAGCGCGTATCACCTTCTCGAACCGTTATAAAAACCCCTAAACATTCAAATTTAATTTATAAACTCTCCATTCCCCAACCCCTTGAAGTTAAATTTAATTTATAAACTCTCCATTCCCCAACCCCTTGAAGTTAAATTTAATTTATAAACTCTCCATTCCCCAACCCCTTGAAGTTAAATTTAATTTATAAACTCTCCATTCCCCAACCCCTTGAAGTTAAATTTTTGGGAGTAACGATTGATAGGATACTTAAATAGTCTTCCCATATTTATAATATAGTTACTAAATGCGATTTGATTTTTTCAGATAAGTAACTGGTATTTGGTGTGGTGCACCCTACTTGCTTTAAGTCGCTTTAACATGCACTTATTCGAATCATCCATCATTCCATCTCGGCTATTCCTGCCCACTTTTTAGTACTGCGCCAAAACTGCACTCAGTAAATTCGACCAAATTGAATCTATATCTTTGCGAATAATAACTGGAGCGATGCAATCGTCGCCATCGATTCCCTTCAAGTGGACGTAGAGCAACGATACTCAACCTTTTTTCTCTTTGGGCCACATACATGTATTTGTAAAGTTACGCGGGCCGCAACACTATACTGGTATGACGAAAAAAAATCATCAACCCCCCCCCCCCAACATTTTTTCGATTTAATTTTGAAGACACTCCGCCATTAATAATAATAATATTTGGATAATTTGTAGAGCGCTGTTTTTGTGAAAAATTACCTAATTATGCGCATTTATATTATAAGAAAATAGTACTTTATACGACAGCAAGAAATGCTTTTAAAATTAGTAGGTACCTGACTAACCATTGACATTAACCAGTTTTTATGTATTATAATTGATGCGGTTGTTTCTAGAAGTGGCACTTTTATTTATAAATTACTAGCTGGTACACGGCATGCGTTGCTATGCCGTTTAATAAGGAAATAGTTTCTCACTGCGTGTCCTTTACCATTCGTCTCTTTCCCCTTCCGCCTCCCCTTTCTCTCCCGCGTCCCCACTCCGCCTCCTCCACCTTCCCTCTCCCCACTCCACTCCCCCCCTTCCCCGTTCCGCGACTCCCCCTCCCAAGTTCACCTCCCCCCTCCCAGATTCCCCTCCCCTTTCCCTCCTTTCACTCCAACCCTCCCGCACTCCATACATTCAGTCCCGGTACATTCAGTTTTCAAATAGCTCGTGTGCCACCTATTCATTTTTTTATACAAATTTCATAACGTCAGAGCTCACCAGTGGTTTTATACAAACCTTGTCCTGACAATAACGAACACAAAAAAAAGAATTATCCAATTTGGTGCAGTTGTTAGGAAGTTATGCGCTTAGCAACACATTCAGAGATTCATATTTATATTATAGATTTGCGCGCGTACTTGTGTGTCAAATATTTGTTTTTTGGGATTAAATCTAGCGTGTGTAAATAGCAACACTCTTACACATCTGCCCTGATGATGGACACTGTAACGCTGTGCGAAACGTTGGCTAAAGACGGAAGTAGCGCAACACGGCATAGCACCCCAAAAACAAATAACAAAAAAAAAACCTTTTGGTCGTGAATATCTGAACAAGTATCTTACTCTTGTACCAGATCGTGTGGACCATAATGACAATCCTTTTCGGGTGTCACTATCTGTGGCCTGTGCCTCAAAGTCGAAACGAATCTCAAGATTATAAATCGAATTGAATCGAATATTCAAAATTTAGAATGATAGTTTTTTTTTAAATCAAGTTCCTGATAGTAAAGTGGTTAGGGCCGCACACAAAAGCTTGGCGGGCCGCATGCGGCCCGCGGGCCGCAGGTTGAGTATCGTTGACGTAGAGTGTTCTGATTAAACCTCTTCATTTAACGCGTCAACAATTTTCTCACAATTTTTTTTCTTATAATTTAATTATAAATGCCAGCAGGTTATTTCCAGAGTCTCGTTGTCCAGCAACTAACACATTCATTTACAATCAGAGCTCGAACATAGCCACTTCCTGCTATCTGTAAAATATCTCGGTCTCTCTCAGAGCTTCAAAGTATTTAAAATGATCTTCTTCCCTTATATAAATTAAAATATAGTCACTTCACCCTATCCCTTACAATATTAGAAGGGATCGGCATCCTTATGATTTAATTATAAATGCCAGCAGGTTATCTCCAGAGTCTCGTTGTCCAACAACTCAACACATTCATTTACAATCAGAGCTCGAACATAGCCACTTCCTGCTATCTGTAAAATATCTCGGTCTCTCTCAGAGCTTCAAAGTATTTAAAATGATCTTCTTCCCTTATATAAATTAAAATATAGTCACTTCACCCTATCCCTAACAATATTAGAAGGGATCGGCATCCTTGAAAGTCGTTCCAATCTCCCGGTCCGTATTTTCAATAATATGTTAAATGACATTATTTCATCTATATGGCCCAACTCTTCTATTTTATTTACTGATGGCTGCAAATCTCTAGACCCTCCTAATTTATTGTGGAATCGGTTTTAACGTTTACCATAATAATTTTAATGACAGAATATTTCATTTAATTTCAAATTAATTTTCAATATTTACAGTTGAGTGCATTGCAATAATTGAATCTCTCAAATATATACCTAATCATAAATAATTTTAAACATTCCCTTGTTCCCTCTGACTCTCTCAGTTCCCTCCAAACACTTAAATCCAGACCTCTTCTTCATCTTGATCGTATGCCTTATTTGAGTGCTGATAACCTCCATTCAAAGCCCTGGAAAAATTGTAACTCTGATTTGGATTCATGGACGTGTTGGCATAGTGGGTAACGATATTGCGGTTTCCTTGGCAAATAAAGAAGCATTCAATCCTATTGTTACCCCCCGTAAACCACATTCCCCTGTCTGACATTTTTTCCATCCACAAAGACAGATCCCGCAATGTTTGGGCAGAGTATTGGCACATTGATAGTCAATATCACATAGAGTTCTAAAAGTTGCAATTGAACTCATGCAAATCAACTTTTTAAATGGTCACACGATGCAGGACTATTAATTAATGCTAAAAAAACCAAAGTAATGCATATAAGATCACCTAATGCCAAATTTCAATTTAATCATAATATTATTTCTCATAATTTTAATTGCATCCATAAAAATATTCCAACTAATTGTAAATGTGAAAGCTTAGAATTAGTTACGGAATACGTGTATCTTGGTGTTACATTAGTTTGTTTTTTTTTTTTAAATGGGACAAACATATAAAAAAAAAACCTGTAAAAGACTCAGATCAATTGCTGGCAGAATGTACACATTATTTTTTTTGCTATCAATGAAACAAATAATTTATGTCACTGGCAGAATCTATTATAAGATATGTTTTAACAATATGGGGAAATACTACTATAAACAATCTGAAACAAGGCCAAGTTGTACAAAACGCAATTGTAAAATTATTGGTCGTCCCTAATATTTTCAAACAGAGACATAATACACCATTGCAGTTTCAGAGTGCCAAAATTTTATCGGTTAAAGCTATACTATGGCACAAAATTATAATTCAACATATATTTACCCCGCAGCATAAAGAGAAATTAGAACATAAATACAGCACTAGATTCACGCGCAACGACGGGTTTAATAGTTCCGAAATTTAACAATAAGTAGTACGGACGGAGAACGTTTGAATACATTATACCGAAGATATTTAATTTATTACCTGACACTACAAAGCAATGTAATTCTATGAATAAGGTTAAATATATGGTGAAAAATTGGCTATCGGAAAAAAAAATTATATTGATATTGATATGTATGAATAAATGTTGAATCTGTAGATATAAGATGTAAAGTTTAAATGTAAAAAATCTACATGTTACTAAAATATAAGCACCTGTTGACAAGCCAATTCAATTGGCTTAGCAGGACTTGTTTGTTGATTTTAATATGTATTATTATCTATTCTTTCAATAAAAAAAAATATATATATAATTAAAAAATCCGACGAAGCCTGCCAGGCCTCAATACAAATGACTATCCAATCAAAACTGTGGTTTCAACAATTCGTTCATTGTTCGAAAAAAAGTTTCCTCACCTGTTTGAATAAGAATCAGATATTGTTTCATTCCTTTTTATCTTTTTAAATTCACATCCTTGACTCCCCAGATTGTACATTCTGTGGCCTGAAAGTGGAAACTTTAGATCACGTATTTGTTTGGTTGTCCCTCTCTAAACAAATATCCTCTCTTCTATCAAGTGTTACCTGAAATTTCCTCCCCTCCACTCGACTTTGAATTCAAGAATTTGACAATACATGGAGCTACTTCTGTTAGCAGTCTCATGTGGACGTCTCCCGGAGATGTAAATACTACGTATTAGTGAATTTGTGGCATCTTCCTTCCAAAATGTATTGCTTAGAAGATTCACCGAAAGCCCTTGGTTCGTCCGAAATAGCATTATTAATTCAGGCACGCAAATCCATCCACTTAAAAAACATTATAATAGACCTTAACAAAACATTTTTCTCCAAACTTGCTTCAAATCCGAGCGCCCAAGCTTCTCATGTCTCGGGCAATCAAGACCCGATGACAACCCCCTCCACCGCCTGATGCGGGGGCTATAATAAAATTAACCTTTGTTACTTATATAAAAAATAAATATATGTATTGAGCAAGTTCGATAAGTATAAGATTTGATTTTGGATCTGATTTTGGATTTGATTTTGGATTTGATTTTTGAAGGTTTACAAAGAGTTTATAAAAAAAGTGTTTCAACATCTGCATCATTTAGCCATAATTTTAATTCATTTATGTAAAGTGATATTTTATCTGTCATTTGAATGAGTTTTGGTAGCAATTATTACAAGCAATAATTGTCAGCCTGAAACACTCATTTACATTGAAAAATCTTCCGAGAAAAGATACTTGCCGCCAACGGGACTTGAACCCGTGTCCTTCCGATTGCCGGTCGAATGCTCTGACCACTGAGCTATGGGGGCTTATCAAATACCCGCCAAATAATTCAATATATACTAGTGTTTCATTCAACAATTACTGCTTGTTATATTTTTTCCCACCTGAAAACAACCAACATTATTTTTGCGAGGAAGACATTGTTAGTGTTAAATCCCTCGCTAGGTGGCATCGAGACAAATTATGTCTGCATTTATTGGAGAAATACTTAAACTTGTTAAATATTAATTATTATTTTTTAATTTATAAATTAACGTTTAGACAAGATTTTTATGCATAGCACAAAGGGTTTCAGGCTGACAATTATTGCTTGTAATAATTGTTACCCTTTGTGCTATGCATAAAAATCTTGTCTAAACCTTAGTTTATAAATTAAAAAATAATAATTAAGTGTTTTGGTAGAATATTAAATGTACGAGAACCAATAAAACTGCTTTGTATTTGCATTAATTTGGTTTTGATTTGGGAAACTTGAAACACATTATTAGTCCTTTTTCTGATTCTATTTTCGTTTTTTACTAAATAATTTTTGTTTTAAAATACACATTTCATAGATAAATGAAACAATGTTACTTTGTTTGAACCACTTGTACATTTGTTTAAAGCCGACCGGTTTTGAAACGACCGTTCCTTCCTCAGGGCAAACGTATACTGATTTGACAATTACAAAATAGTGTGTGTGAACAATGTATTATTACTAAGGATTGTGGTAGGGGTGGAGGCGTGGCTAGGGATTAATGTCCCAATGTCTAATAATAATTTCCTTTCTGAAATGTAATAAAACAAATTGCTGTTAATTACGGATATGAACCAAGTTTAATTGTAAACATCTAAAATAAAAAACTTTGCGAAATTTAGAAAAATAAATATCTTTACAATTTTTATTATTTTTAAATAAAGGTACATCAGAGCTGTGTGTTCGATATATTGCGATTATATTGAATGGCATAATATTTAAAACAAAAATAAATGACAAACAGTTTGCGTTGCATAATATGTGTATTTCGGTAATATTGATATCAGTAAATTTTTCTTTAGCGTATACTACAATTCCACTATTTTTATTAATCTGATAATTTGTATTGTAATTTTTGTAGTTTGGGATGATTGGTATATTAATGTTTGCATGTATGTGCGCCTCGGATAGTATTATGAAATCTGGTTGTGAACATAATGTATTTAGGGATACCAGAAGTTCATCCATGTTTCTATTTATACTTCTTATGTTTAGGAGCAAGATTGTTAGTCTATTTAATAATAATAATAACGTTGTATT
Organism: Limnephilus rhombicus; assembly: GCA_929108145.2. Classification (NCBI taxonomy): domain Eukaryota; kingdom Metazoa; phylum Arthropoda; class Insecta; order Trichoptera; family Limnephilidae; genus Limnephilus; species Limnephilus rhombicus. Next base: position 19,379,819 of record OV815290.1, on the reverse strand, counting down.
TATATAGCGCAGTTTTGTGATGTTTCACTTCAAGTGCGCTTAATTATAATAAATTTAAAATTAACCTACAGTGTTCCTTACGAGTCCTTAAAAAATTAATTAAATAATGTGAAATAACGAATATACAAAAATATACAAAGCAATTCCTAAAGAACAATATTAACAACAATAGTGAGTGCTGTTTTGGCACAGGACAATATATAATGATAAACCATCACGGTGCCATTCAACAAGAATCATTTAAACTAAATTATATAGAACAGGAGGCAGTTAACATTTAGAAATAATACAAATTCAGAGTGCACATAAAACTATAGTAAGGAGGTAATCGAAACCAAACAATTACCAGAAACTTGAGGAACATGGCTTATTATAGTAGATTGAAAAGGAGTTAAAATTCATGAAAGGTATGATTTTTTAAAAAAGTTTGTTTTTAAAGCTCTTTTGAATTCAGCCAAGTTCTGGATATTAGTATGAGCTGAGGGAAGTTTGTTCCAAATGAGCGGGCCAGTTACACGAAAAGATCGATCATAGTAAACGGCTCGATTTGACCTAGAAAGTTCGATTAAACGATTAGTAACATCTCGATCTGCTGACCTTAGAGTAAGCTGCCTACCGCTTAAGTTTTGTCGGACACATAGTTCCGATATATAGGCTGGCGCCATTCCTTGCAATGCTTTGAAGGTCATTAAGCAGATCTTGAACTCTATTCTTTCAGGGCATCGAAGCCAATGAAGATCTATTGCATTCACTGGCTGATTCACATACGTATTCTTCTATATTTAGTTTTTTATCAATTTCGCTTAAGTTAAAATTTTCCATTGCATTTATTTAGGTGTGATAAAAAATGTATATATAATTCTATGAGTAAATGAATTGGTAATAATGCTCATAATTTGTGTTACGGTATTCTTGCTCGATTTCAGTTCATATCTGCAATTGTAGGTTTTGATTTTTTCGATAAGATTTATTTTATGTTTAGATAATACTCAGAGACATAGTGAGTGTTTAATTGAGACAGCAAAAATTACTTTGATTTGTTCTTCTTTTGAAAATTATTTCAATATAAAATAGCGTATGTATGGATAAATCAATAGTACAAGTGAACATATACTGTAGAGATTTATTGCATATTGAATATTGGCAGCGTGATATATGGGTTAGTAATGTATATAATAATAATTTTGAAATAATACATCTATAATTAGACTTTAGTATTCTATAATTTACTAGCCTTCGATAAACGCAGCTGTGTATTGGTATTGTATTATCTATTTTCTGGTAGAAATATAAAAATGTAGAATGTAGATGTAATGTAATGTAAAAAGAAATATAAAAATGTAGTATATGGAAATGTGTTATCATGAAGAAAATATTCAGGTTTTTTATCGTCATTATAGAGAATGATTTAAATTTTATAGTTTTAAATACATATATACTGATTTTATAGTATGCAAAATGATGAAATATATGCCGTTTTTTTTTAATGTATAGACTAAAGAATTATTATTTTTTATATCTTGTGGATATTCAGAAATACGAACAGGTATATGTAAGACATTGAGAACAGACATGAGATATTTTTATAGACATCTTTAAAATTTATAACAATATTCCAATTTTTATTATAAGCAATAATTATCAGCCTGAAACACTCATCAACATTGAAAAATCTTCCGAGAAAAGATACTTGCCGCCAACGGGACTTGAACCCGTGTCCTTCTGATTGCCGGTCAGCTGCTCTTGACCACTGAGCTATGGGGGCTTATCAAATACCCGCCAAATAATTCAATATATACTAGTGTTTCATTCAACAATTACTGCTTATTATATTTTTTCCACCTGAAAACAACCAACTTTATTTTTGCGAGAGAGACATTGTAAGTGTTAAATCCCTCGCTAGGTGGCGTCGAGACAAATTATGACTACATTTATTGGGGAAATACTTAAACTTGTCAAATATTAATTGTTTGCCGCAGAGATGAAAAAAAGGTGTCACAGGTGTCCATGGTACTGCTTCGAAATGTAGAGGGACAAAAGGTTTAGCTGCCCTGCGTAGACGATGTTGGTCGCTGGTCAAACGTCGTAGTCACGTATAGGTAAAACATCTTAAGTTGGAAGCAATTAAAATGCTTAGAACCTATTGATGTATTGGTATATCTGTGTGAACGTCAAGCGACGCCCACAAAACCGATTAGGCTCTCTGTCTTGCTTACGCCCACTTATTGCAACTAGTTAGAAGAGAGGCAAGTTTTACAACACCCTTTTGAGGCTGTACTTACAGGGTGTTCTATTCTCTTCATTCGGTTCGTAATTTTATTTAAACACACGTGCACCTACATTTCGCAAGTGACAAAATCAAATTATAAATTTGAAATAATAAATAGTTTTCATTATCTTTAATTCGAATCTTTATTAGTGGATTTACAGAGTGTTTGTAATATTTATTACGATATCATGGAGTCCTGTTACGAAACGGAACGTGGCAAATCACTGAATGGACCAACTCGTGAAATTTTATTCCGTATGTTTAATTATTTTACTTATTCATAATGTGAAAAACGGTGGTCAACTTTTAAGCATAAATGACTTGTATGATTTGATGTCTAAGGCAACTGGAGTATCACAGACTAGTACCTATTCAACAGTTAATCTTTTGTACCTTTGTGTTAGTAATCTGTTATATTTTAGATAATATACATATAGATAGTTGATGATGATGACTGATACATAATTAAATAATTACTGTTGCTGATGATTGCTAACACATAATTATAAAAAATAAATAATCCATAAGCAGCAAAATTTTTAAGCACAGATTTTGGAAATCACACTTCATTTCAACATTAGGTTCTTGGTTTAGGTAAACCAAGTAATTAATGGGTATTGAGTTTTAAACGAAACTTTACAAATGTCAAATCCGTACAAAAAAATGGCGGCAATGGAGATGTTTTATATGGGAAATTTATAACTTTGAAAACCGAATTGTAATGCATGTTTTACCATCTATCCCGACCGAAACCGATGTTTCTTTTGGTAATTAAGTTTAAAGTCGTTTACTTTTCAAAATCTATGCCTATTAGACCATGTGGCGGTCATATGCCATGTGGCGGCTTTTAGATTATTTATTTTATAAAATATTATCTATATAAGTATGAATATTATAATATTTAGTATTTGATTATTGAGATTAATTTTTAGTATTTGATTTTTGAAACCTAGTTGTGTTATTTTTTAAAAAGTATGTTATGATTTACAGTATCGAAAGACTTTCTTATATCTAAGAATATAGCTAGACATATCTTATTTCTATCGATAGATGCTTATATATTTGTTGTTAAATCATATATTGCATCTTCAGTGCTTAGATCTGTACGAAAACCATACTGGTTTGCGATAGAATATTATATTTTTCTAAGTATTCTACGATTCTATTTTTGATACATTTTAAAGAAAAATTTAATAGGTTTGAAACAAGTGAGATTGGTCGGTCTATAATTGTCTAATTTATGTGTTTCATCAGATTTATGAATTAGAATTATGGTGAATATTTTAAACTGTTTTGGAAAATGACCTTCTTTAAGGCACATATTAAATATATGTTGCAAAGGAGTTAAAATATGTTGTTTTATATTTTTCAATGTATTACATGTTTTTTATTTTTTTATTTCTATTCTTGAATATCTGTTTGTCGTGAGAAATTGTGTCAAAAGCTTTACACAAGTCTAAATAAATTGATATAACTTTTTTTAGCATCTAGGTTATGTGTAATAAACTCGGTTACAGTGGCAATTGCGTTTTCTGTGTTCCTATTTTTTCTAAAGCCATGTTGATATTTTGAGAGTATTTGCCTGTTTTCTAGATAATGCTGCAGCTGGACTTTTATCGCTTTTTCGAGAATTTTGGACATTGTATTTAATAATGTAATGGGTCTGTACTTATTAACATTATTTTTTAGTCGTGATTTATAAATTGGAATAACCAGACCTTTTTTTAGAATGCTTGGGAAAATTCCTTCTTTCAGACTAAGATTTATTACGTAAGTTAGTGGTACAAGAAGTTGTTGGCTTAGTTTTATTATTGTTTTAGAGTCTATTCCGTCAGGTCCTGATGTTGTGTTATCCTTTAGGGATGGTATTATTTGTTTGGTGTCTTCCAGAGTTACTTCATATAGTTTGAAATGTCTATCATTGTTTATAAGGAGTGTCTATCATTGTTTATTGAGCACTGAGTCATATTGTTTCGAGGTTCTAGATTTTCGTTTCCAGATGTATTTTTTTATATTTTCGGCTAGGCTAGCGCCGATATTTGTGTATTTATGTATTATTTAATTAAGAATAAGTGTAGGATTTTTGTGGAAGTCGACTTCTTCGTCGGTGATTAGTAACTTTTTGATTTTATCATCTATGTTTTTTAGTGTATGTGTACTTTCTTTCAGAATTGACCAAACGCTTTTCGGGTCAAAGTTTGCAATTATCAGTTTGTTTCTGTAATATAGTTCTTTGGCTTTACGTATAATGTGAGAACAAATATTTCTATACCTTTTATAAAAAGCGTAAAGAAAAGTATCATCTGGGTTGTGTTTAACTTGTTTGTGCAGTTTGTCCCGTTTTTTTATGCTATTTAGTATGCTTTGGGTGATCCATTTTTTAAGTATTTTTTTTCGGTGAGTGATAAAGTTGAATGTTGTTGTGGTGTTTTGAGTGATGAGCGTTTGTAAATATGCTAGAAAATAATTCCAGGCTTCTTCTGTCGTTCACAAGTTACAAGAGACTCGAAATCATTGAGGTATATAAATAGAGAAGCAAACTTCATAACCGCTCATCGAAAAAAGCGTAACCACTCTACAACTGCAACGACGTAGCTTTGGAATCACTAAACATTTGAAAGTAAACATATATTTGTCTCACTTGCACAAGTCACGAGAACATTACCACCGCTAGGATTAGACAAAGCCAGAAACGCAAAACTGCAATAGCGGCTTGGTGTTGCATACAATGTTAAATTTTACCCAAAATAAACAATGAAATAGTTTTTTTTTACGTTAGTTTGTAATAAAATAAACTTATTTAAATTATTTTTATATGTATTTTTTATTATACGACTAAAAGAATGCACAACTAATGAAATAATGAAGTCATTATTTGTTCCAATATTTTTTATTGAACCAATAGTATATAATACTCAAACCGAAATTGTTTCAAAAGTGTTTTCAAAGTTCTTTTCTCAGCAATCGAATTATTTCCACCCACTTCTCACGGCGTGCTGCATCTTATGGTACCCTGCAAAATTATTAATATAAAATACGTAAAAAAATATAATTAAGTACTTACTAGATTATTCATTAATAAACTAAAATAAGTTTTAATGAAGTACGTTGTATGAAAATTAAAACATAATTTTTACTAAGTATTTTAATATGGTTACCTCCATAGTAACTTATTCCATAAATTATGTATTCTCCCATTAATGTGGGAAAACCAAAACGACTTTTTAGTGGCAACACTGAACCTATATTAGAGTATTTGACATTTTCTGCTTTTTTTAATTAAATGTGAATATGTAAACAATAAACTTAGGTGTGGAAAGTAATTCCACTTGCTTTATAATGTTGAATCACATTTTTTCGCGACGCATTTAACCATTTTGGTGATAGTTTTGATCGCGTATCGTCCGGTACAAGTCTGTCGGCGTCACAATGAGCACTGAACTGACGTTAGCGGGGCATATGCTTTTGGACATATGTACAGTGGCAATGCTTTGGCGCGGTCGTTAGTCATCTAGTATATATATATATCAATGCTCGGAATCATGTGTAGATCACGTAATGGTCAAATCCAAAAACAAATTATGTAGCGTAGTATTCGAATCCACAATCACAGATCACTACACAACAATGATAGGCCTGACCTCACAGACTCTGAAAACAACCATTTAAAATAATATAACAAAATTTGAAACTGACTACGTTAACCTAAAAAATTGCCTAGAAAAACAAACGTGGGAATATCTAAAAAAAATTGGTAAATTTTGGGGATCGCTGTCAACGGTTAATACGCACTTTTTTTAAAAAAAATCTTTTGATTCACCTTAATTACATTAAAAGACAACTATTTGCATTGGGGGAAGTGGAAAATATTTTTGTGTAACATGGTTTGTGATACAAAAGAAAGTGCCCCTTTATAACGCCTACTCGCGTCAAGGCAAGAAAAACATCCCAGTTTTCAAGTAGTTTAGCGGCTATGCTAGGTTTGTGTAACATGGTTTGTGATTCTGGCGTACAATCTCACAAGACGAAAGCTAATTTTAATTTTACGTAATGAAATTTAGAATGAAATATTTTCCACTTCCCCCAATGCAAATAGTTGCCTTTTAATGTAATCAAGGTAAATCAAAAGGTTTTTTCAAAAAAAAGTGCATATTAACCGTTGCCAGCGATCCCCAAAAATTAATAAAAAATTAACACGACAAATGATAGTCCATTAGTTCCCTTAGAATTAGATGGTTTTAGGCTATAAATTTATTTTTCAATTTTTTTTTATTGTAATAGGTGTAAAAAAAAATTATAGGGTTTCTTGATTCGTTATATTATAACTTATTCTTCTTCTCCAAGGCTCTAACTGACTCTCAGTCAGTTTTGTGCATCAGCCCATTTCAGTCGTGGGCAACCTCTGTTCTTCTTTCCCAGCCAAGGCTGTTGTGGTAGTGTTAAATTTACCACTTGCCCAGCATAGTTTCACTTGAGGTTGGAGATTGTGATTGTGAGTGGACCTCCTTAGACTTACTCCTTATCCACTTTTGGTTTTTCTATGTCACAGCGAGATACCTAGCACATAACAGGTGGGTGGACATTTTCGTCGCAACGTTTTGATTGGGGTCCGGAGGTATTGGAGTTTCTTTATGCTTTTTTTTTAAATTGGTTAAGTTTGCTGAAGGCGGCGATACAAATGTGTTTCTTCTCTCAATTTGGTCTAGTTTTGTTTATTTTGTATTAAAACTTGACTCAACTAAATTTATATTAATCTACATTTTCTAATAATGTTCCGGTGACGCTAATATGCAGGAACGCTTTCGTTTTCTGGCTGTTCATCTTTAGTGTAATTCTTCTAGATTATTCTTTCATTTGGTTCAGCATTGACTTCAGATCTTCGTTGTTGGCGCTTATGATAACATCATCAGCATATCGGAGGTAGTTTAACTTTTTTCTATTACCTTCAATGCCTTTATAGATTCTTAAATACGTCTTCGACTACAATCAATAATTTTGCGGAAAATGCATCTCATTGTATACAACACATCTTATTGAGAATGGTTTTATGTTATAAAGCGTTTTATACTGAAGTGTTTTGAAAACTTTTTGTGTGTATATAGTGCCGAATTAGTGTGATTCAAATATTTACTTACCCTTCCAATAATAGATAACTGATATTTCTATTTTTCTCAGAAGCCTTGTTTGGATAAATCATTGGTTCGAGGTATTACGTATTTTTCTCTCTGTCTGTTTGATAATAACTTATGTGAATACAATACCAATTCCGACTGTTGTTGTCATTTTACAGATTCAGTCTCCAATTTATTGTTCTCCATCTCCTCAACATGCAGGCGGACACGGGCTTGGTTTATTGTAAACCCAACTGGCAGAAAACTCTACAATCATTCGAAGTCGTTGAAGATAACAATAAAAAAATGCTTCTGGAACCATATCCCGATGAGAAAGTGTTGGCGGCCTTCGCAAAGCTGTCATACACTGCTTGTACGGGAAAACTCAACCTGCCCAAAGGATGGCAACTTCTTACCACGGCACGGAGCAATTCCTGGACTAACAGATACTTCGGTTGTGCATTTTGGAACCCATCCGAGCAGCAGGTGGTGATAGCCCATAGAGGGACAGACTATCTGAAGTTTGGAGCACTCTGCTTTGATGGAAAGGGTGTGAACTATAATAATTATACGAAACACATGAGCTCAGGTGTATCTTTTGCAGATGATGTCAAGAAGGCAGTTCTTGAAACAAACCAGCGATACGGCAGCCGCTTCGTTCTGTCCTTCACAGGACATTCCCTGGGAGCCTGGCTGGCTGGAGTCACCACCCTTACTGTAAAATATCTCAAAAGACAGGGTAGTGGCTTCCGCCGAATCACCAGCCCCCGGGAAGGCCTCCACGCTCACACTCTGGCCTTGGACAGTCCGGGGGTTGAGGAGATGCTGTTGAAGATTTGCGGAGATAATGAAGAAAGTGACAACCGTTCCATGTGCCCAAAGCATTTGGACATCACCACCATCTTTATCGCACCAAATGTGATAAACACAACTGGCTCGCACGTGGGAGATATATATCAGATGCACGTGAAACGCATCGCTCCTGCAAGATACTTAAAAGGGATCACATCGGATTACTATTTAGACTCCCACAGTATAGACATTTTTGTCAAAGCTTTTAACGAAGGGAAAGAAAAATATGTGGTAAAAGTCTGGCCACAGGGGCCTGTTGAGTTACAGCATCACGACGAGCTAGAGAAAATCACCAATTCCTACATATTGCGTATGGATGAGATACAAGTCCCTTCTGCGAGTTCTGCTAGTTCTAGTAGCAGCCACAGGAATACCCAACCATTTGATGAAAATACAAACAGTATGTACTCAGAAGAAACAGCAATCTCACAATACCAAACATTTCCATCACTGGGCAATACCTGCCACTTGAGTGTGTTTTCCACGGAAGAGTTAATTTTTTTGCAGAATTGGAGCTTATTTGAAAGATGTGCACTAACTAAAATTAAAAAATTTGAAACCCATCAAAAACTCGAAAAAATAAACATCCCTAAATTTATGATGGATTCCAGAAAAAACACAATCAATTTCAAAACAAAGGAGGATTTGGTGAGGGCGATTAGACAAACAAAGCAATTATTACGCTGGTTTCCTGAAGAAATCATGAATGCTGTGGAACAACAGAATAGGAGTATAAAAGAAGCCCCCCTATACATGGCTGGTCGGGCTTATCTCCGTACCTTGCCATATATCCTGGACTGTGAGGACACCTTGGGGCTGAAACCATTCTTGGAATCTTCAAAACGTATTTTACTAATTGAAACAAATGATCCTAAATTCGAAGCTGCCAGAATAAACAATATCTTGCTTCAAATTAAAAACACATCTCTGAATTCAATTTACTTGGAAGACATCTGCCACACTATTCTCAGTTGGAACGATTTGACTGGTATAGCTAAGGATATAGACATGGAAGGTTTAAACGAGAGCAATGTTATTATTAATAATCTACTCGTTCTTGAATTCACTTCTCCGGTCGATGACTTAAACCAAAATGACGAAATTTTGACAAAAATCCTTAAAACTTTAGAAACACACATCCACAAGAAGCTCGTGATCATTCGACGACAACTGGTTGATTTACAATTATTTATGTATTTTGAAAAACTGACCGTTGAAACTAAGTCTTTTAAAAAATTTGGGTTAAGTGACTTGACTATTAAATCTAGAGAGGACATATTTGCACGAGATGCAATAGCACTAGGGGAAGAATTTCTAAGCCTTAATACATTACTGGGAGATGACTGTAAATCTGACGATGAGCAGGTTCAAAACAAAATCAATCACTTAATTTCGCCCATTTTGAAGAAACTCGCAATGGATGTCCGGTATATAGCTGGAATCCCAATCAAGAATCCGAAATTTTGTGAATTAGATGGTTTCTATTCCAAGGGGAACATGCTAGTGGACGAAGCGAGGCTTACCGCACTTCTGGAGAGGAGTGGGGCCGATGGACCACTGTTGGTAATCGGAGATCCAGAAAAGCTCAGTCAGGACTTCTGGGAGGAGGTGGAGGAGGTTACGCGGGAGAGGATCTTCATCTCTGAGGAAGATGGTCAGGATTTGTTTATGGAAAAGTGTCGGGAAGAGCCAGCGAGGATAATCTATTGGTTGCGTTTGTCCACGGAAGGCTTTTCCCTGAACGAAGTTCACAATAGAAGCGTATATATAGACAGGAAGATCTACAGTCGAGTAATAATTAAATTCATCGAAGAGTTCGTCAGGTACAGTGGATCGAAGGATTTATATATATTTAAAAATGCCAAGGATAAAAAATCACTCATACGCCCTTTTGGCTTATCTTGGGAAGATGAGAGAATATTTGTCACGAAAGATCAATTTAAAGTGGACAGTGGAGATATACAAACAGATAAATCGTTAAGTAAACATTATTTTGAATTGGATTGGATAGAAGAGAGCCCGTATCTTGTCTGGCAATACTCCAAGGGCTCTCTGGATGGCCTGCGCCCCTTCATCGGAATAGACTATCATAAATCCACAGAGGAATATGTCTTCTGCCGCACAAGGAAGAAGCTGGTCATCATTGCTGATGATCCCGGTATGGGAAAGACCACCAGCCTGACGCGAATGTCGGAGTTCATCCGAGACTCTTGGGTACTGAGAATTGATCACAAGCTATTAGACTACGTCACTGCTGAACTACCTCCGATACTTAACCTGCAATCGGTTACAAATTGTTTGATTCAGGCATCAGGTTTACCTACCAATAATGATTTGTTACGCAATATATTACGGCATTGCCTAGAAACAGAAAAATCGGGGCAGATTTGTGTTTTGGTGGATGCTTTTGACGAGATAACTAATGAAAAAACCAAGGTCAAAACAGTGGAGTTCCTAAAATATTTAAAAACTTCTACAACATGTGAAACGGTAATAACCACGCGGTTACACACACAAGAATGGCTCGAAAATGATTTGGTGGAATTTGCGGCAGAATTAAAACACATTACGGCAGTGGAGCAGGAACATTATTTGGTGAAATTCTGGCTTCCTCACCTAGCGTTGGAATACCCAGAACACGGAGAGTCGGAGAAGGGGACACTGCGCAAGTTTGCCAGAGAGCTGCGGAAGGAGATGGAAATAATGCTGGGAAAAGACGTGGCCGGCTTCATGGGCATCCCGCTGCAGATCCGTATGCTAGCTGAAGTGTTCCTCCAGCAGGCCATACAGTCTGTGATGTCTCCTGAAGACGTGCAGAACTTATGCAAAATCACCAATCTGTTTGTCTTGTATAAACAGTTCATCAAAGTCAAGAAAACAATATTCTTTGGGCAGAAGATGAAAATCAGCAATTTTCCATCAACCTTTCAAATTATTGTGATAAAAAGTGTAATGAAAAAGCATTGTGTCTTAGCTTTTAAGGCCGTCGACCCATCATTTGCCACAGAATATTTCATTAACATAAAATTTTCGAACCAAGAACTGAAAGACATAAGCTGTCTAGGGCTGATCCAATCTAAAACCAAAGACACTTTTTCGTTCATTCATGGCACTTTCCAAGAATACTTTTGTGCTGATTTCTTCGTCCGATGGCTCAGACAGAAAAGAAAAAGCAACGAAAAAAACACGCTTATTGAAAAGGAGTTAAATAAATTCCTACTCAAGCCAGACTATAGAACCATTAGAATGTTCATCGAGACTCAGCTTGAAATAACCAACAAACCGGGCAATGCACTGGAAAACCGTCTAACAATATACCAACACTGGTCTAAAGATCATCAGCTATTGTTCAATGATCATGAAAAGACTCCTTTGCATGTAGCAGCTGAAGAACAGAATTTGCACACCTTTACAGTTCTTCTCAGTGGCCCGGACAGCAAAATATCTGATCAAGAGTACGTCTCATTCATAGCAGCAAAAGATAAAACCGGGAGGACTGCACTGAATATCGCTTGGAAGAATCGAAATACCAGCATGGTAAACAAACTTATTGACAATGTCAATAGTTGCTCGTATGAATCAATTCTAAAACTTATGCTTGCTAGTTTCTTAGATATTGGAGGCAACAGAAAAGAAAGTGACAAGAACACTAACAGCAACAGCGATAGCGACAGTGAAACAGATAGCGATAGTGAAAGAGATAGCGACAGTGATGACAACAGTGGAAAAAGCAACAAAAAAAGTGAAGTAAAAAACACAAACGAATACTTCCAAAATATACCTAAAACGGCAAATCAAGCTTTTACCAGAGTTCTGCAGATCAGGGATGATATTGTAAAGCCATTTATTAAAGCAGTGAGAGAAAATCACAAGGATAAAGTACTTGAGATCTTGAGAAACATGAAAAGTGACACTGAGCGAGCTTACTTATTGATTGCTATTGATAGCCGAGGGAATACTGCCATCAATCTCGCAACGCGTAAGCAAGATCATATATTATTCAAAGAATTTGCTAAACTAGGAGTTTGTGTGTCATATGATAGAGATTGGCAGAATCCATTGCATTGCGCAGCAGACGAAGGGTATATTACAATTGTAAATTATTTATTAAATCAAACTGAAAAAAACTATAAACGCATAATATGTACATATAATGGAGATGAGGAAATAATATTGAAAAAATTTTCTGCTATAAATTCTCAGGACAAAGGGGGTAATACCGCCCTTATGTTGGCTGCGCGGGGTGGATACAATGATGTGCTCAGAAAACTTTTAGATGACGGGGCTGATATTAACTCTGCGGATAATGATGGTTCTACTGCCGTGATGTTGGCTGCAGAGAATAATCACCATGAGATAATATACATGTTGGATGATTCCCAAGAATGTGTAAACTCTGTAAATAAGTATGGTAATACTGCGCTAATGTTAGCAGCTATGAAAGAATCCCGCAAGGCGATGCGCGTGCTACTTGAGAAGGGTGCAAATGTTAACGCTGCAAATAATGATGGTGATACAGCCCTGATGTACGCCGCTGGAAGGGGATACCACAAGGTAGTCCGTATATTGCTCAAGGCTAAGGCAGATACGAACCATCAGAATAATACAGGGGAAACAGCGTTGTCTAGGGCAATCTCCTATGGACATCTGAAAGTCGTGAAGCTCTGTTTGCAGTACAACTCCATCATCTTATCGCAGGACAAAAATTGGAGAATAGCGTACTTTAAGGCAAAAGAAAGGGGCTACAAAGAGATAGTTGATCTAATCGATGACCACCAGGAAACCTTCTGTGATAGCCTGTAGTGTAGAACTGTACCTACCATTAACTTGGTTCCAACTTGCTCTTTATTTTATTGCACTGCACAAAACATTTACATATTCATTCTAAGCCGTAAAATAACTAACTAACTAACTAACCATCACGCCGTTTCCCCGCAGGGGTAGGCAGAGAGGACGGACCGCCAAACAACTCGGTCTTGGCACACACTCTTTGCCTCACTCACATTCATACATCGTCTCATACATACTCTTCTATTATTCTGACTTTTGACATGGCCCGTCTCAAGTATCTGATTTACTTGATCGTGCCATGTCTTCCTCGGGCGTCCCCAACTTCTTCTACCATTCACATTTGCATCATATATTCTTTTAACACTACTTTCTTCGTTCATGCAAATTGCTACGTACACAATTATCTGCTAGCAAACAAACATTAAAAGTGTTCAGTAATAAAATTGTGTTTGTGACCATTAAAATTTAATTTAACTATTTCACTACATTACAAGAGCGCTCTGAATGCGCAATTCTCTGAATGCTAACTCAATCCACCGCTGCCTCTGGATACCTCTTGAGGAGATCAACATCCTGAATGAGTTTTAAACCACCTCTGCCCCTGGACCCATCCTGAGAGGATCAGCACTCTGATTACAGCCTCACACCTCCGCCCCTAAACACCTCTTGAGGGAATCAACACTTTGAAAACCATCTCAATCCACCTCTGCCCTGGACACTTCTTGAGGGGATTAACACTCTGAATGTCTCAATCCACCTCTGCCCCGGAAACCCATTGAAGGGATCAACACTCTGAATGCAGTCTCAAACTACCTTTCACCCTGGACACCCTTTTAGGGGATCAACACTCTGAATGCAGTTTCAATTCACCTCTCCCCCTAGACACCTCTTGAGGGGATCAACACTCTGAATACAGTCACAATCCACCTCTGCCCATGGACACCTGTTGACAGGATTAACACTCCGAATGCAATATCAATCCGCCTCTGCCCCTCGACACCTCTTGAGTGGAATACAGTCGTAGTGTAACATTCTCCAGGCAAGTTTCACTAATCATTTTTTATTTTATTTCTGCGTATTCTTCAAGTCTTGGAAGTACATTACTAGCCACAAACATCATATTTTATCAGAGCCTCCTAGGGACAGATTGTAAAAGCTTTTTTTTATAATATGAAAATACGTGATTTGTCAGTCACTGGAAACAATTATTTTTATCAGTTTGTCTTAAATATTTAAACTGTATATAATTCTAAAAATTGTTGAAGGGTATGATTACAAATTGACATGATTTTTTTTTGTCAGTCGAACGTTAGAAACACATATTATATAAATTGCATGCAATGTAAGGTATCTATTTTTTATTACTAATTTATTGTACAAAACGAGAGCGGTTACATTTTAAGATTTTCACGGCCAAAAGTATTTTCGTTATTTGTTTTTGGGATATTATGCCATGTTGCGCTATCTCCTTCTTTAGCCAACGTTTCGGACAGCGTTGCAGTGTCCATCATCAGGGCAGATCCGGCAGATCCAGTAGATGTCAGTTTATAAACATCACAATCTTTAAAAATTATGGATTATTTCGATTAGTTTTTTTTTATTTTAACTTTATCATGTTTGGTATTAAAATTTGTTTATTTAGATATATCAAAATTTTATCTAGCCTCTAAAATGTAACATACTTTCTCAAAAAAAGTTAACAATTAAAATTTGTAGCACATTTAAAATACCTCGAAAAAATTCCGAAATTTTGTGAAAATTTTAACCATCATTGGGACTTGTAGGTAGAAATATTTAATGGTTAAACATTGAGCGCTTTTATCATTACCGTGGCGATTCACGATTACGGAACCATTAAAGAATAAAAAAAGGCAATAAATATTTGTTCCTAACGACCACCATTCCGAATCAAAACGTTGTTTGAAATGGCTTATGTTTGGTGACCAGATCTGAATTACTTCCCCTCCTTCCTCTTCCTCTGCCTTACAACATACCCCAATTGAAAATGCCATAGTCTCACTGGCTCCAGACGGGAGCAGCTGGGATGGTTGTGAAGTGTTCGCATAAAAAAAATACATCTCCCTCATACATTTCAAAAAAATTAAAGAATTCCCGTCGCCTTAATGAAATATATCCGTTTCCTGCAAAAGAAAAGGGAGTTCTTTTTTGCAGTCATGGTACCGTAAACGTGAATCATCACGGTGATAATAAGCGCACTAATTGGCATTGAATTAAAATAATATACAGGAAATGTTACTTAATCATTATTTTTGTTTGTAAATACAGAAAATCTTTGACTGGACCCCACTGGAGGTATGATGCAGCACTACACTCTCCATGCAGCCACACTCCGCCTTACTTCAACATGAGATGGCTGTTAAGACTTGTTCAGGTAAATACAGATACTCTTTGACTGGACCCCACTGGAGGTATGATGCAGCACTACACTCTCCACGCAGCCACACTCCGCCTCACTTCAACATGAGATGGCTGTTAAGACTTGTTCAGGTAAATACAGATACTCTTTGACTGGACCCCACTGGAGGTTTGATGCAGCACTACACTCTCCATGCAGCCACACTCCGCCTCACTTCAACATGAGATGGCTGTTAAGACTTGTTCAGGTAAATACAGATACTCTTTGACTGGACCCCACTGGAGGTATGATGCAGCACTACACTCTCCATGCAGCCACACTCCGCCTCACTTCAACATGAGATGGCTGTTAAGACTTGTTCAGGTAAATACAGATACTCTTTGACTGGACCCCACTGGAGGTATGATGCAGCACTACACTCTCCATGCAGCCACACTCCGCCTCACTTCAACATGAGATGGCTGTTGAGACTTGTTGGGGTATAATAAACTTCTTTTGGAATAAGTTACTTCAGACAAAAATCTTGTTCCCTTTTTACATTAGCTCCACACAGGAGGCCCTAAGTAAAAAGGAATTGGAAATTTTAGTTTCCAATGTGGCCCACAGTGCAATTTGGGTTGGTCAGGCCTGAGTTTAATATTTGATTGCTGAACTTCACTATACTTGGCAGAAAACAGCCAGACCCAAAAAACACCAATATATAGAAAACTCCACTTTCGGGCCTTCGCTCATGGAGAAACCGAAAACTGGTTGGAAAATCAACTCACGGGGCAACTCAACTTCAACCTGTCAACCTGGCAACTGAAACGCGTCGGCCGCAGTAACTAGCACTGCGAGTTGCGGGGTCGTCCTTGCGGGGTCGTCTTTGCGAGTTGCCTATGTGCGGACAGCCAATGAATTTCGCAAGTATCTTTCCTGTGGATAGCGATTGAGTTACCAACTGTTTTTTTTTTCACTTTCCCCAAAAACGGATGGACACAAAGTTATGAGAAAATTATAGAAATCAAAATGTGATTTAATTCTATGTTTTGTGTATGTTTGATATTAGTAAAAAAAACCCTCCACACAGCATCCCCAAAGATGACATAGGCTCTGAGGGAAATTATTTTCCTCTGGGCCTCCTGTATGGAGCTCATGTAAAAAAAAAAAAAAAAGTGTTTTTATCTCAGTTTGAGATCTAACTTCAAGCATTTTAAATAATGATTTATTTAACAAGGTTCTAACATCACTTTCTGTTTTGTTTATATCTGACAGTTGATCGTTATTACGAGGCGCATTATGGTTTGTCACTTCTTGGGAAGATCAACGCTCTCAATGCAGTCACAATCCACCACTGCCCCTGGACACCTCTTGAGCAACACTTTGAATGTCTCAATCCACCTCTGCCCCTGGAAACCTCTTGAGTAGATCAAAACGCTGAATTCAGTCTCAATCCACCTCTCCCTATGGACACTTCTTGATGGAATCAACACTCTGAATGCCTCAATCCACCTCTGCCTCTGGACGACTCTTGGGGGGATCAACACTCTGAATGCCTCAATCCACCTTTGCCTCTGGACACCTCTTGACGGGATCAACACTCTGAATGCCTCAATCCACCTCTGCCTCTGGACGACTCTTGGGGGGATCAATACTCTGAATGCCTCAATCCACCTTTGCCTCTGGACACCTCTTGACGGGATCAACACTCTGAATGCCTCAATCCACCTCTGCCTCTGGACACCTCTTGAGTGGAATGCACTCATAGTGTAACATTCTCCAGGCAGGTTTAATTAATCATTTCAAGTCTAGGAAGGTCATTACTAGCCAAAAACATCATATTCCATTAGAGCCTCCTAGGGACAGATCAGACCGAAACAAACGTCTATATGATTTAAAAACGATTTTTTTTTCTGTAATATGAAAATATGTTATTTCTCAGTCGTTGGAAACAATATTTTTCTTCGTTTGTCTCAAGTATTTAACCTGCATTTAATTCTAAAAATTCTCGAAGGGTATGATTACAAATTGACAGGATTTTTTCGCAGACATTTGAATGTAAAAAAAAAATATTGTATAAATGGCATAAAGAGCAAAATATCCTTTTTTTACCAATTTGTTACACAAGGAGAGTTATTTAAAAATCAAAATCTTTAAAAATTATTAATACTTCGAGTCAAAAAGTTTCCGTAATTTTTTTTTGCTAACTTTATCATGTTTGATTTTAAAATTTTATTATTTAGAAATATGTATCAATGTAGGTATATTTTAATTACAAAAATATGAAAGAAAATTTGGTCTAGTCTCTAAAATGTTACTTTCTCTTACAACAACTTCAAAAATAAGAATACGTAGCAAATTTAAAATACCTAAAAAAATTCCTCAATTCCGTGAGAATTTATACCATCGTTGGGACTTGTAGGTAGAAATATTTAATAGCTAAATATTGAGCGCTTTTATTGTTACCGTGATAATCCACGATTACGGTACCATTAGAGGATAAAAAACGCAACAAACATTTGTTCCTTATCACAATAACGCTGCAGCTATTTCAAAAGATGAGATACACAATTTACATTGGTCTGTTTCCTCCGAAGGAAAATAGCAATAATTGTTTTGCATCTCTCTCACACACCACACCGTGACGTCTCCGTAGACCCCTGTAATACTACTAGCCGTGATGATCAATTTGAAAGTAAGGAATAAAGAAAAGGATAATATGGAAGTGAGATTGAATTCTAAAAATTCAAAAACATCAATAAATGTCAATGGGCTGATGGTTTTTCTTTTGATCTTAAACATATAATGCTGCAGTTCTTTCTTACAACTAAATAACAACAGTCGAAAATGAGATAAACTGTGAATGTATACAATGATAATGTAGATTATCACACATCTCCCCCAAACATACAAAGAAAATGAAATGCGATTCGCGCACCGTGGCTGAGCCTTAATAAGATATATCTGTTTCCTCCAAAGGAAAAAAAATAGTACTTTGGAGAAAATGATCTATTTTGTGTGTCTCATCTCTTGTCTCACCATAATCTAATATCTTAGCAGCATTATAGCGATGAGGAATGTATGTTTATTTCCTTTTTTTGGAGTCACGGTACCGTAAACGTGAATCGTCACGGTAATTATAAAAACTTATTGATATTGAATTGAAATAGTTTACAGGAAATGTTACTAAATCATTATTTTTGTTTGTAAATACAGATACTCTTTGACTGGACCCCACTGGAGGTATATTGCTGCAGTACACTCTCCATGTAGCCACACTCCGCCTCACTTCAACATGAGATGGCTGTAAGACTTGTTCAAGTAAATA
Source organism: Limnephilus rhombicus (assembly GCA_929108145.2). Classification (NCBI taxonomy): domain Eukaryota; kingdom Metazoa; phylum Arthropoda; class Insecta; order Trichoptera; family Limnephilidae; genus Limnephilus; species Limnephilus rhombicus. The sequence continues at coordinate 19,361,112 of OV815290.1, read as the reverse complement.
CAGATACTCTTTTTGACTGGATCCTACTGGAGGTACGATGCAGCACTACACTCTCCATGCAGCCACACTCCGCCTCACCTCAACATGAAATGGCTGTTGAGACATGTTGAGGTAAAAAAAACGACTTTTGGAATAAGTTACTTCAGACAGAAATTTTGGTCCTTTTTTATATTAGCGCCACACAAGAGGTTCTGCTTAAAAAGGCATTGGAAAATTTAAGGTTGTCAATACGGCCCACGGTGCATTTTGGGTTGGCTAGGCATATTACATTAATATGTAATTGGTAGAAAACAGCCAGACCCGAAAAACACCAATATCTAGAAAACTTTACATAAAAATCCACTTTATGGGGTGAACTTATTGACGCTCATGGACAAACCGAAAACTGGTTGGCAACTCAATTTACGGCGCAACTCAACTTTACATTTCAGTAATTACATCAGCTCGTTGAGGAAAATAAATAAAAAATTTCAATTATTTATCTTAATATATAACATTAATTTATTAATTCCTGAACAAAATCGATGTTTTCGAGTTGGCCGCGACTAGCACTAGCACGCGGTGACTAGCACTGCGAGTTGCGGCGTCACCCTTGACAAACGGTTTTTGAGAAGTGCCTGTGTGCGGACAGCCAATGACATTCGCAATTTGCTATCCTGTGGATGGCGATAGAGTTACCAACTGTTCTTTTTCAGTTGCCCCATGAGCGGATTAACTTAAAATTAAAGAAAATATGGATATGTTTTAATTCTAAGTTTTGTGTAAATTTAATTATCCAGTCTTCAGTGTTTTTATCGAAGTTTGTGTTTTTTGTGGCTGGCTGCTTTCTGCATAACTACGTTCAATTGATGTTCCCAGGTGACATGTCCCAGTGAGTGGAATCTGTTTGCACCACATGACTTACCGTCACCTCGTTCGGATATGGTTCTAACTGACTTGAATTCCAAAGCTTTTCAAAATTCAAAGAATATCTACACCAAAAATAATTTTCAAAAACATCTGTGTTGTATTTTCGTAGATATATCATACAGTGAAACCCTCTTAAGAAGTTCTCAGTTTAAGTTTTGTTGCTTAAGATGTTTGGTTTTTTCGGTCCCTTGGAAAACTTCTTAAGAGGGTTTCATTGTATATAACAAAGCTCTAACATCAAGCATTTTATATAATCATTTATTTAACAAGGTTCTAACATCACTTACACACTCTGTTTTGTTTGAATCTGACAGTTGATCATTATTACGAGGCGCATTATGGTTCGACACCTCTTGAGGGGATCAACACTCTGAATGCAGTCTCAATCCACCTCTGCCTCTGGACACCTCTTGAAGGGATCAATACTCTGAATGCAGTCTCAATCCACCTCTGCCTCTGGACACTTCTTGGGGGGATCAACACTCTGAAAGCAGTCTTAATCCATCTCTGCCCCTGGACACCTCTTGGGGGGATCAACACTCTGAATGCAGTCTCAATCTACCTCTGCCTCTGGACACTTCTTGAGGGGACCAACACTCTGAATGCAGTCTTAATCCATCTCTGCCACTGGACACCTCTTGATGGGAATGCAGTCATAGAGTGTAACATTCTCCAGGTAGGTTTCATGAATCATTTTTAATTTCTGCTTTCCCGTTAAGTCTTGGAAGTTAATTACTAGCCACAAACAACATATTCCATTAGAGCCTCCTAGGGACAGACCTAACCGAAACATCCATAAATTGTATTTTTTTATCTTTTTTTCTATTATGTTAAAATACGTGATTTTTCAGTCATTGTAAAAAAAATTGTTATCAATTTGTCTCAAATATTTAAACTAAATAAAATTCAAGAATTGTCGAAGGGTATGATTACAAATTGACCGGATTTTTACGCTGACAGTAGTTGATTGTAAAATTTCTAATTTGAAAAATGGCATGTAAGGTTAAGTATCCTTTTTTTTACTAATTTGTTACAAAAAGGTGAGATTTATAAATACAAAAATCTTTCAAAATGATGAATATTGCAAGTCAAAAGTATCCTTTAGTGTTTTTGATATATTTATCATGTCATACTCTCAGTATCACCCCGGTGTAAGACCCAAGGGCGGCTGGCTGCACAGTGTGTTTGTGTGCAGCACTGGCAAATTATAATGTCTAAATTTACTTTATTTACTTACTGAAGACTCTACAAATCTCTAATTTAATTTCTCTAATTTAAATCTATAGAATCTCTAATTTAATCATTTCAAAATATTAGCTACCAATACAATGCTACGAATATTATCAGGGAGAACGCTTTTAATTGCCATAGCGTGACCGCCGAGCGACCTCGTATCGGCCGCATTGGTGTGCATTCGGTTTGCAAACGAACGAAATCATATTTTTGTATGGGATATCTAAAATATCGTAAGCGTGTCGTTTTCAATCGGTGTGCCACCCACCTAACATAATCCGATCCTTGCCGAAGTTTACTGATTGGCCATGAACCATGACCCGAGGTGACACGAATACAATCCAATTTCGGCGAAGATCATAGATAGATCAGTTTGCGTATAGCGCAGTCTAGCGGCGCGCGCTTGGCCCGTGGCGTGATAATTGTCATTGTTTTGTTTTTTTTTTGTATTGATTATATTAAATACCAATAACCTAATTTATTAATATTTCATTTTATTACATAAATGAGTGCAACCAGATTTGAATATATGAGAGGAAATAATAGTTTGTTTGAAAATAAATTAATTATTAAAAATTCCTAATTAATAATTTTTTTTTTCATAAGTAGGTACGGATTGTCAGTGAACCACCACATTCTCAGGGCAGCGGCCACCACTGGTAAGACCACCATTCCGATTAGAAACGTTGCTTGAAATGCACAATCATTATCATACATCTCCCTCAAGCACTTAAAGAGAAAATGAAACGCAATACCCATCGCCGTGGCCGAACCGTAATAAGATATATTTGTTCCCTCCCAAGAAAAAAGTATTACTTCGGAGGAAATAGTCACACGTATTTTGTGTGTCACTTCTTTTGTCTTACCTTTATTTTATGTGTAAGAAAGATCTACAGCGTTTAGCGATAAAAATGGTTGTTTATTACCTTTTTTAGAGTCACGGTCCCGTAAACGTGAATTGTCACGATAATAATAAAAGCACTAATTGGCATTGAATTGAAACAGTATACAGGAAATTTTATATTTTTTTTAATCGGAGACGGTTTACGTATACATAGTTCCCGTGAGCACTTAGACCATAGACTCATTGTACTATCTCCCATTCTACTTCATTCCTTTGACAGTAACCCAGTCCCTTTTATAAAGTTCACCAGGATTGTCATTGGAAATGAAGATATATCTTCTGGTTCGACAATGTATCTTCCCAGGTCTCAATTCCCCTCTTCACTCCACCTTGGTTCCCCGAAGGCCCCACGACGGAAGAGGGCTTCATCTATCCTCTCCACTCCTTAGTTCCCCGAAGGCTCCACGACGGAGAGTCCACCCCCCCTTGGTTCCTTAAAGGCCCCAAAAGGGAAGAGTCCACTCCACCTTGGCTCCCTGAGGGCCCCAGGAGGGAAGAGAACTTCATTTCTCCTCCTTGGTTCCTTAAAGGCCCCATAGAGGAAGAGTTCACCAAGATGGCCTCATTTCTCCTCTTCCTTCCTACATGGTTACTCGAAGGCCCCACATGGGAAGAGAACATCATCTCTCCTCTTTACTCCTACATGGTTCCTCGAAGGCCCCACATGGGAAGAGGACATCATCTCTCCACTTCACTCCTCTTTGGTTCCACAAAGGCCCCGCGCTGGAAGGGTGCCCTTCCCCTTGGTTCCTTGAAGGCCCCACAAGGGAAGAGTTCATGGAGGTGGCCTCAGCTCACCTCTCCACGGTTTCTCCTCTTGGTTCCTCCTACGGCCCCAGGAAGGAAATCCACAGAGGTGGCCTCAGCACTCCTAGGTTCCCAAAAGGCCCCTAGTTTTAGAATGGTCCAATTTTTTTTTGTCCCACGAATTACCAGGGAAATAGAAGGTCCATTCAAGCAGAGCCCTGAGTGCTGGAGTGAGTTCTAAATACTCCGATATGCGACCTTGTTTCTCGGAGGCACCGTTCGTGACGCTTTTCCCCAGGACATTCAGCCTGAGCACGGTAGCTCACACTTTGGCTTGGGGTGGCTATTGCAGGGTTGTGTTTCCACCTCCTGAGCGATGGGTTCGCCACACTCCCTATGCTATCAGAAAATGTTACTAAATCATTTTTTTTTGTTTATAAATACAGAAACTCTTTAACTGGACCCCACTGGAGGTATGATGCAGCACTACGCTCTCCACGCAGGACTGCACACTCTGCCTCACTTCAACATGAGATGACTGTTAAGACTTGTTCAGGTAAAATAAACTACTTTTGGAATAAGTTTTTTGAGACAAAAATCTTGACCCTTTTTTACATTAGCTCCACACAGGAGGCTCTGCTTAAAAAGGCATTGGAAAATTTAAGGTCGTCAATACGGCCCACGGTGCATTTTGGGTTGGCTAGACATAATACATAAATATGTATTTGGCAGAAGACAGCCAGACCCGAAAAACACCAATATCTAGAAAACTTTACATAAAAATCCACTTTATGGAGTGAACGTTCATGGAGAAACCGAAAACTGGTTGGCAACTCAATTCACAGCGCAACTCAACTTTACGACTTCAGTAATTATATCAGCTTGTTTAACAAAAATAAATAAAAATTAATCAATTACCTATTAGTCTTAATATATAATATTAATTTATCATCCTCCTGAACAGAATCGATTTTTTCCCGCTCTGACATATCGCAAATTACTCGAAAACTTTATTAGTCGTGAGGCGCAACCATCGCAACCTGTCAACTGAAACGCGTCGGTGGCAGTGACTAGAACTGCGAGTTGCGGCGTCACCCTTGACAACAGGTCTTTGAAAAGTTGACAACCAACGAAATTTGGAAGTTGCTTTCCTGTGGATAACGATTAAGTTACCAACTGTTTTTTTTTTCAGTTGCCCCATGACCGGATAGACTTGAAGTTATGAGAAAATGATACAAACCTAAATAGGTTTTAATTCTAGATTTTATGTAGATTTGATTATCCAGTCTTTAGACTTTAATGTTTTTATGTCAGTTTAAGTTTTTTGTGGCTGGCTGCTTTCTGCATAACTACATTCAATTGATGTTCCCAGGCGATATTTCTTGAGGGATTTAACACTGTCTCTGGACACCTCTCGAGGGGATCAACACTCTGAATGCAGTCCCAATCTACCTCTGCACTTGATAACCTCTTTAGAGAATTAACACTCTGCGTGCAGTCTCAATCCACCTCTGCCCCTGGATACCTCTTGAGGAAATTAGCACTCTGAATGCACCCAATGCACACTTAATCCACCCCTGCCTCTGAACACCTCTTGAGGGAGATGCAGCCATAGCGTACCATTCTCGAGGCAGGTTTATTTAATCATTTTTCATTTAAACTTATTATTCAAGTCTCAGAAGGACATTTCTAGCCACAAACATCATATTCCATTAGAGCCTACTAGGGACAGATCTAACCGAAACGCTCATATATTGTCAAAGTATTTTTATCTTTTTTTCTACAATGTGAAAATTTGTGATTTGTCAGTCACGAGAAGTATTTAAACTGCATAAAATTCTAGTTTCTTACCAAATCGCATGGACAATTGGAATTTTAGACCCTTGTTCAAAATTTAAAGAGGTTTTTTTTTACTAATAAACGAAATAAAAAGCGATACGTTACGTAAAAAATGTTTTTGACCAAAATTAGCACATATTTTACTTTAGAATTTACTTTACTATGTAGAAAGCTAGATCACAACTCGTCTTGCAGCTACCAAGCGCATGGATTATTGGAATTCTAGCCCCAATTCGGTCAAAGGCCAGGCCATTTCGCGGAAATTCGCGAAACTTCACAAAAAACACTAAAAAAGCACCATTTTGAACTTTGAATTGAATGTTTTGTTGATAAATTTTGAGCTATTGTATATTTTATTGACTGAAACACGTTCACAACATAATAAGCTATCTACCAAAACCACATTACTTGCACTAAACTAACTAACCATCACGCCGTTTCCCCGCAGGGGTAGGCAGAGAGGACGGACCGCCAAACAACTCGGTCTTGGCACACACTCTTTGCCTCACTCACATTCATACATCGTCTCATACATACTCTTCTATTATTCTGACTTTTGACATGGCCCGTCTCAAGTATCTGATTTACTTGATCGTGCCATGTCTTCCTCGGGCGTCCCCGACTTCCTCTACCATTCACATTTGTATCATATATTCTTTTAACACTTTTTATATATTCTTTTAACAGGTTTTATGATGTTTTATTCGCGATACACGCATTTATTGCGACCGTTAAATTCGTATTATTATTCGTAATTAACATCGCATTGTCATGGATGAAATCGTTTTAAAAATATTCCAGGGTGACAAGGTGAATGAAACTTTTAGCATCACCTAGAGTAATGATGGCGCAAGCGATTCTGACACTGTTCTTCATACAAATTCTGTACATGGAAGGGTCAAAATCGCAGACCAAAAATTTCAATATTATTCAAATATTTGAATTATTTTCTCGCGCATGCGCATATGACGCCCGTATTTTCGCATCTCCGGCGAATGACAGGTCAAATCGCATAGTGTTTTAACCCGTTAGTTGACATTAGTTGTCGTTAAGTTGCAGCGTCATAAAATAAATTAAATATCTTAAAAACTTATTCGTTTTAGGAGCCTCACACTTTCATACAATACAATTGACAAGATAGTAATGTTTTTTTCATGTCATATTAGGGGTTCACTATTTTTTATATCTATGTATAACAAGATTATTGGTATGTTTGTGTGGGTGCATAAAACGCACGAGCTCTTTTTTACATTTTGAAAAATTCCACTACGAGTTTCTTTCTTTTCGAAAACGGGACATTTTGGCGTCCCGAAGCCGAGACACGCTACCTGGGACTGTCCCGATGAAAACGAGACGTCTGGTCACATTAGTTATGACACATGATACAATGATTGAAAATTTGATCCGGTTGAATTTAACTTCATATTTTGATAGTTTTACTTTCATTGCTGTTATTTACTTTGATTTTTTGGTTTTTGGTGTTGGTAATTATTACCATTTTTAGATTGACCGAAATTTAGACAGTGCGTAGCTTCTACACTTTTTAGCGTTAGCCACCATTGGTCCTGATTTGCGAAAGCAAAATGATTTTTCCAGTGCATCACCGCGAAATTTGTTATTTATTCTCGTTTATTTTCTAATATCACAGCACAACTAACAGATGAATTTTGGGATTACAGTGGCATCATTTAACCAAATTCTTTGAGGACGAGAGGCAGAGGTCACCTACAGACGACCTGAAAATATTTCCCTCCCGTCAAAAGCTACCAGCTTCTGACCGGAGGGAAACTGGAGAAATTTTGAGGCCTAACACCACACCAGTTGAACCCCAGAAGGCTCATAAAGAAGAATTTAACATTTTCATCCTTTGTGAGAGATTTCACTGTAATCATGTATATGTACTTACTAATTTCAGTTGTCTATGAAGTGAGTAAGTTAATTTGAGCGTGATATTATTCCTGAGTGAGATCTGGTTCGATGAACTCAAATTTGCTTTGAATTTAAGTGTCACTTTCAAAATTAGAACTGATTGTTTGAAGATTTTAAGCAAGCGATAAAGTTCCCATCTATAACATAATATTTTGAACAGAAAAAATATGTTAACAACACACTTCAGGCGGGCGAAAACAAGGAACCCGTTTTAAATTGATATATGTTTGGAAATAATGTGTGCATTTTAATGAATTTTTTATAAGGTACTCACCACACCATACTCCAACTATAAAAGTATTGCCCAAAATTATAAGGCTAGTTTTGTGAGGCTAGCTTTGCACTCGTAAGTAAAATTTACGACTTAACGTAAATTTTTGACATGTAAGCATCAATTACATTGAGCGAGTTTACAAGCTACTATCTAATTTTAAAAGCGGGTGAATCGGTGATGGAGATTGTCATGATGACACACAAAACTGTCCACTCGCTCAGTAGCGAACTACGTATAGCGAGTTAAAATCACGTGTTGCCATATTTTCTGGGTCCTGGGGAACAGCGTTCACGAACGGTGCTTCCGAGAAACAAGGTCGCATCTCGGAGTATTTAGACCTCACTCCAGCACTCAGGGCTCTGCTGGAGTGGACCTTCTATTTCCCTGATAACTCGTGGGACATAAAAAATTGGACCATTCTAAAACTAGGGGCCTTTCGGGAACCTAGGAGTGCTGAGGCCACCTCTGTGGATATCCTTCCTGGGGCCGTAGAAGGAACCAAGAGGAGAAACCGTGGAGAGGTGAGCTGAGGCCACCTCCATGAACTCTTCCCTTGTGGGGCCTTCAAGGAACCAAGGGGTAGGGCGGAAGCCTCAAGTCTTAGCACTTTTCGTAAAACATGTGCTACATACATTAAGAAAAATTTATGAATTGTATTTATTTGTATTAACTGTATGTCTTAAACCCTATTGTTTGTATTTCTAACTGGAGTAACTGTATTTCTTTTTAAAACTGTATTCTTTCCGTTATAATTTTATGACTATATTTATTTTATTATGTATTTTATATGTTTTTTTAATACTAGATGTATGAAAAAATTTGCTTACATCTAAATAAAGTTACAAAAACAAACAAAACCCTTCCAGCGCGAGGCCTTTGTGGAACCAAGGAGGAGTGAAGTGGAGAGATGATGTCCTCTTCCCACGTGGGGCCTTCGAGGAACCATGTAGGAGTAAGGAGGAGAAATGATGTCCTCATCCCATGTGGGGCCTTCGAGGAACCATGTAGGAGTGAATAGGAGAAATGAGGCCATCTTGGTGAACTCTTCCTCTGTGGGGCCTTTAAGGAACCAAGGAGGAGAGATGAAGTTCTCTTCCCTCCTGGGGCCCTCAGGGAACCAAGGTGGAGTGGACTCTTCCCTTGTGGGGCCTTTAAGGAGCCATGGGGAGGTGGACTCTCCGCCGTAGAGCCTTCGGGGAACTAAGGAGTGGAGAGGAGAGATGAAGCCCTCTTCCGTCGTGGGGCCTTCGGGGAACCAAGGAGGAGTGAAGAGGGGAAATGAGACCTGGGAAGATACATTGTCGAACCAGAAGATATAGCTTCATTTCCAATGACAATCCTGGTGAACTTTATAAAAGGGACTGGGTTACTGTCAAAGGAATGAAGTAAAATGGGAGATAGTACAATGGGTCTATGGCCCTAGTGCTCACGGGAACTATGTATACGTAAACTGTCTCCCATTATTTAAAAAAAAAAAAAAATGCTCATGCGACCGTTTATATCTGTAAATTTATTTCTTGTCAATAACGATCTGCTACTGTCAAATTTACGTGATTTTGTCAATAAAGACTAAAAGACCCAAATAAAGTGTTGAAATGGAATAGAGAACTCCAGTCCATTTTTTTTTTTTTTTTATGAACTTAAGACCTTCAAACTTAAATAACTGCACTTTTATTTTTATTTTTATAGTTAGTTTTAATAGTTAAAATAATTGTCAAAGTTTTAATTTTCCAAAACCCCCACGAAAAGCACCGTATCTATGGTGGATTGTGTGACGTCTTCACCCACCGATAGTTTATTTATTTTCAAGTTGTGATTTTGAATCAGTGATGTTATGTCTAGGGAAATTTCCCTAGATCTAGGGGAGAAAAATATTTTTTAGGGAAAAGGGAAATCAGAACAAAATCTAGGGAAATTTCGAACTCTGGCAAATTTTTTATTACATATGACAATATTACTGGTATTATTTATATTTTTTTATGTATATTTTTATATACGTATATATATATTTTGGAATTCCTATGAATCTTAATTATTGTTCATGTACTTATATGCAATGTTATTTTTAACACTGACAACTCAAAATGATATTATGTATCTAAAAAGATAAATGGGACCTCAGAAAAAAAAAATTAAGTTCCATTTTATCGGTGATTGCGGTTGATTTTTATTGTGCAAAGTGTTTTTTTATTTTGAATTCAGTGGTGAGTGTATTCGTACTTTTAAATTATTATTTCATGTAGCAAAAAGTGTTTTATTTGGAAAAGCACAGTATTATAAGTACATTTACCAAATTCCGATATCTTCCCAATTAATTTATCATATTAATTAACATATAACAGGATTAGTGTTACACAATCAGGTGGCTACGTAGGTAATAGCGTAAATGTGAAATCCTAGGAAAATTTCACTTCGAAATCTAGGGAAATAATTTTTTTGGGCAGAAAATCCCTGTTTGAATAAAGAATCCAGAAAAATCAATGGCGGAATCAGGCGGAATGCTTGGGGATGACTTTTAGGTGTGAGGTGTGTTTTTTATTCAAGATTAACTGCTTTTAATATAGAAAAACATTGGTAAAATGTTCACATTTCACCGCTACTATTATTGTATTTTAACAAAGTGCAATGTAAAAACAATAAATCATCTTTTTCATTGCAAATACAAGTGACATCGTGCGCCTCGAATTTTGTGTTCAGGCGTGACTGTACATTGTTTTATGTATAACACATACAGAAACACTGGTATTTATAATATACTGATCATGACGATTGAGTAATAACTTGTATAAAAAGCTCTTTTAGTAAAAAACAATTCGAAAATACGACCGATGTATCGTAAACCAAATGTCAAATATGACATATGACCTATTTATGACTATGCTTAACCTCAAATATAGCCCTTTTACGTCATAATTTTAATTGTTGAGAGCCTAAATATTGTTTCCAATAAACACAATAACTATTATTTATCTAAATCTCTTTAACAGTATGAAAATAACCAAAAAACACGAAATGTTGAATGGCGTGCGTGTCTTTCGTGGCGTAAGATTTCAAATGTCAATACATCTTGATACACTTCGGTGAATTGGTTAGCAGGTTAACAGTGACGTCACCGTTAACCATTTCAATAATGCCAACTTGACGCTGTGTTTTGAGGAGAGGTTTAAAAATGCACTTTTTTATAATTTTTTAAAAACTCTGCATTTAATATTATGAAATTTTTTCATAATATTAAACGCAGAGTTAAAATTTAAAACTTATATATTCAGAATCAGCGTTTATTGGTCTACATGAACATATTTTTTTAAAGCCATAATATTTTTCACTGGAGTTCCTTATTGGGCTTTAATTAAACAATTCTCCACGTGATTTTGTGCCGTCGAAGGTGGAAATTTATAGAGTTCTTTCATTTTATCCAAATAACAGCTACCTGACAGCAACCGACTTCAAATTCAAATACGTAATGTTAAAAACAGAAACATTGAGATTAGAAAGGATTGTACCGATAATTGAATAGAAGGATGCTCATTTTCTAACTAACTAACCATCACGCCCTTTCTCCGCAGGGGTAGGCTGAGAGGACTGACCGCCAAACAACTCGTGGCACACACTCTTTGCCTCACTCACATTCATACATCGTCTCATACATTCTCTTCCATTATTCTGACTTTTGACACGGCCCGACTCAAGTATCCGATTCACTTAATCGTGCCGTGTCTTCCTCGGACGTCCCCGACTTCTTTTGCCATTCACATTTGTATCGGTATATTCTTCTTACACTACTTTCTTCGTTCATTCACTCTACTTGCCCAAACCATCTGAGGGTCCCTTTCTTAATTTTACACATTATGCTTACTTCAGCCTTACATTCTTTGCGGATATCAACATTTCTCACATGATAACACATTTTTTTACCTATCTCATTTTAACAGCATTCAGTTTACTTTCATCCTTTCTCTGCCAGTTCCATGCCTCACTGCCATACATCAGGGTAGGGACCAGGACTCCATTCTGGACTGCTAGCTTCGCTTCTTTTGACAGTTTTCGGCATTCAGTCCTCCATTAATGGAGTTACCGGCATTCACCCTTCTTTCAACATCTCTATCAGTCTTCCCATCTCTAGGAAACATACTACCCAGATAAACAAACTCATCCATCTGCTCCAAGTATTCATCATTCAGAAGCTCATTTTCAGAAAATTTGTATTACCTTTGCCAACGGCGCATTTTGGTACCATTTCTTGCGGCAAGTCTCTCAACTTATCAAACTGATTTTATAAGCTATTAAAAAGCTGGAAGTTCTCCCGGATGCTATTAGACCTGTCAAAAAACTTGCGAAAGAACAACTTCTGTAACTTACTATAAATTACGTTAAGTGACTTTTGGTGTCGTTTAAATTGGTAATTTGGCCATAAATCACTTACGTCAGTGATTTAAGGGAAAAAAACTTATGAATGCAAATCTAGCCTATGTAATAGGACTCTGTAAAAAGGAGTTAGGGGATGTTCACACACAGCAAGAATATGCGTGGCTTGGCGTATTTCGACATATTTCAACAAGAAAAAAGGTATTTAAGCGACTTTCGCAGTTCTTTGTGTGGCTTAATTATGACTTTCATGTAAAAACTGTCACTTGGATGTTACTTAACGTTTAGGGGGGGGGGGGGTACAGAAAAACGTTACGGCGCGTTACATGGGGGGAGGGGAGGTCAAAAATCTTCAAAAATTGCGTTAAGTAATACTTGAACGCCCCCTATGCTGAAACACATCAATCCACATATATTATAGCTGTGTGTGTGTGCAGAGCATTAATGTCGGTGTTGGGCCATTTAGTGACATTTTATGCATATTTCACAAAAAAAGGATTTTAACTTTGGTACTAATCAATACAAAAAAAGAAAAATTTGCACATCTTCAATCGTTAATCACTGGAGTGACAGCACATTTTAAAACTTTTTTCTCCGATTGCTCCAGATTTTATGGTAATTTTTTTCAACCCACATTAAAAAAAAATCATACATCCGAATTTTATTATGAAGACATACAAACTGACTATAGTTCTATATAGCCAATGAATTCTTCTATCTTTTGTCGATTATCACATATTCGTACGATTTTAAAAAAATATATATAAAATCGTAAACTCCTACTTAATTACTTACAAACAAGGGAAAAATTGCCAAAATTGATAGCAAAGTAATCGGAGGTATTTTAAATAGTGCCGTATTGTGGCAAAAAGCGCTCCAATGGATAAGAAGATGAGGAAGATTTGAAACACATTACGTCATATATAATATTTATGTTTTATGCATACACGTATAGTTGGGTCCTTAACAAAGAGGTTGGTGGACAATATTTAAATTAAAATATTAGACCACAATGTCTTTTCAGGCATTTAAATGGGACCTGCGTAAAAGGTAGAATTACCCTTCCCACCCAAAGTGTGTTCATTATTGCCATTTTAAAAATTGAAACTGTTTTTTTAGAATTCAGACTACTCTGTGATTTTTCACAGGTCTGCGCTAATAATATATTATTATAATTGTATTTTGAAACTTGTAAGGGCAAAATAAAGTGTATGGTATCAATTATTGTGACTGTAATAATGTAAATAAAATGTATGGTATCAATTAAAATGGCTGTAATAATGTAAATAAGTGTATGGTATCAATTATTGTGACTATAATAATGTAAATAAATTGTATGGTATCAATTATTGTGACTATAATAATGTAAATAAATTGTATGGTATCAATTATTGTGACTGTAATAATGTAAATAAAATGTATGGTATCAATTATAATGACTGTAATAATATAAATAAGTGTATGGTATCAATTATTGTGACTATAATAATGTAAATAAATTGTATGGTGTCAATTATTGTGACTAATTAGTGCCTTCTCACCAATGTTCAATAATTTATTATCTTACTTTGTTTTATTTTTTTTACAAATAAACTTTTTGTTACATTTAATTTGTAGACATATTACAAAACAAGCTTTTTATTTATTTATTTATTACACGCCCTGATGGACTTATACTTTCAAATTTTATAAGTTGTTTGTATCACTGTTATTGTAAGTACATAAAAATTAAAACAGTGAAAAAATATAATAAAACGAAAAAATGGAACAAAAGGGGCCGTTCAAGTATTACGTAACGTACTAGGGGGGAGGGGGGGTCTTGTGAAACGTTACTGTGCGTTACGGGGGGGAGGGGGGGGGGTCAAACAACGCGTTACGTAACATGTTTTTCTTTTTTAGATAAAAAAAAACGAGGCAATTAAAATCTTCCAAGTTGGCAACCCTTTTCGTTCTCGAAATCTCTTGTTTTATTTATTACCGCAAACGCGATTAAAACAAGAAAAAAGGTATTTAAGCGACTTTCCAGTTCTATGCGCAAACTTAATTGTGACTTTCAGGTAAAAATTGTCACTTGGGCGTTACGTAACGTTTAGGGGGGGGGGGGTGATACGGAAAAACGTTACGGCGCGTTACATGGGGGGGAGGGGGGGTCAAAAATCTTCAAAAATTGCATTACGTAATACTTGAACGCCCCCAAAACACAAAATGAAACATGTAGATAATAACAATTTGAAGAGAGACTTAAAATCCTCACATAAATAGATATTCAATATAACAAAAACAGTTAGAAGTATATACGTTTATTTGTGTCCAGATAAATAAAAGTATTGGAATAAACCACATTTAAAATGATTATTTTTAACCCTAGATAACTAAACTGTTTTCATTGTTTCATTGTAACTACACTTTCGTCGAGTGGACTACGCAATAAAACACTAGAAATAAATCAAAAATATTTAATTAAGATAGGAACTTGTTACATGGCACAAAAGTAAGGTTTATAATGAACAAATTAAGTACAAATTAATATCAAAATATCAGTCTACACAGTGACCACACATGTCAACATTACGTGGACCACAAATAGTTCTGGTGCAACGGTGTTTGGTCATCCTCCAGGCCTTGCCTTGGATGGACACAGGTAGCAAATTTTACGCACATGTGACGTAGATGGAACCGGAGCTTCTATTGTAGAAGATTCGCCAAGAATATCCTCAATTATGATCCTTGTACATATATACGTACCTTAATAATAAAATTGTTGTTATAACTAAACTTTATAGTATGCGTGTGGCCGCAATCGCATCACGTGCTGCACTGTTTACTCAAATTAGGAAGGTAATGAAAGAGTCAAAGTTGGGGAGCGGGGGGAAGTAGGTGATTTCGAATGTCGCCGAGTAGTGCGTCGTCGCCTCGACGAGCGATTAGTTATCTAGGGTTAAGAAGATATATATCTCCTAGATGAGAATATTTTTGGTCGATCAATTCACCTACCTGGACTCCAGTCTGACAGAGAACAATGAGGATCCAGCAGAAATCAGAAGGAGAATCACAGCAGCCAACAAAACATACTTCTCTTTGCTGGCAGTGTTTAAGTCACGTAGTGTCCACAAAAAAACCAAAATAACCATATATAAGACCATTGTTAGAACTGCATTGGATGTGAGGCGCTGACACTGGCGGTAAAGATGGCTGAAATGCTGGATACTTTTGAAAGAAAAGTGCTGAGAAGAATATGTGGACCCGCGAAAGAGGGTGAACAGTGGCGCATCCGGCCCAATACAGAATTGTATGATATATATAAGGCCCCTAGCATCTCAGCACATATGAGACTCCTCAGGCTGAGATGGGCTGGGCATGTACAGAGAATGCCGGATACACGCGTGCCAAAAAGAATTTTGAGTGGACACCCCCAGGTGGAAAGAGAAAAGTGGGAAGACCCAGACTGAGGTGGGAAGACGAAGTAAGAGGGGATGCAGCACAGCTTCTCCAGGTACCAAATTGGAAGTCAGCCGCTGAGGACAGGAGGAGTTGGAGGCGACTGTTGCAGGAGGCCAAAGCTCGATATGGGCTGTAGCGCCATCGAAGAAGATCAGAATATTGTAATAAGTCAGTGTCAAATCCCCAGGAATCAGATAATTGTAATAAGTCAGTGTCGGTGTTGTAAAGGTAAAAGGGTAATAAATGTCGGCCAAATCTTTTGGGAATATGAATATTGATTAATTAAAGTAATTAAGTATTTTTTTGTTATAAGTAAATGAAATATTTTATGTAATAATTAGTCTATCCGCTCACAGGGCAACTAGTGCATAGTAAAAGGTTGATTCAAGTTAAGAGTTATGTTTAGAAAGTTGTGAGTTTGTCTAAAGGACAATTAGGCACTTTTTAAAGTTTGATTGCTGTCATGGGCGCCCGCAGGGGGGGACACTTGCCCCCCCTGGATTGATTGAAAATAGTCAGATTCACTAATTAACTCAACGGAGAGTCGATTTTGTGAAGCCAACAGTACTCAATTTAACTTAGCGTTGCTACATCCTTCGAAATTGTGCAAACTGAATCGTCAACAGTTTAAGGATATACTCGTAATGTCTACTATTAATCAGGTTTACCACATCGATAATTTTGAAACTGAAGCCTTGAGTTGGTTTGATTTTTGGAAAGCGCGAGAATACAAAAGTAGCCAAGATTTCATTGACTTGTTACCGTTTACAAAGTTTTATCCGAGTGTCAGGTATGTCTTACTAGTTTTGTTAACATTACCAGCGACAACATGTACGCTGGAGCGATCGTTCAGCACATTACATCGTGTAAAAACATGGCTTAGATCAAAATTTGGACAAAATTGTAGATATGTTTGGTAGCGATAACAGACGACTCCAGTTCTTGTAGAGTAAATTTCATTTTAAATTTATGTTGTAATATTTTTTGTTATATACTATTAAACTATTAAATGACTATGAAAAATTATACCCAAGAATTTTATTTTACTCACCCATTCTATGCAAGGGAAAGCACATATATTATTAGAGCTGTCATAAAAACATTGAGCTTGCCATAGACGCTCTCGAAATTCTTTAAACAATTTTATAAATTATTCCACTTGCCATACTTAAAACTAATTACACCCAACATGCATTTTTTAGAAGAACTTGTACAAAATACAATAACATCTTTTCGGATGCTGATATAGTTCATTTATGCTCAGGTCAATTTATCAAATGCATATTAGAATAAAAATAGATCACACAATTTTAGTGACAAATTTTTTGAAGTGAAACTTCTTTAGCGCCTTTAGTGATTTGAAATTCAGGTGAAACGGAAATGCGTCACAACTCAGTTCTACACAAATACTCGGTTCTAATATAATGCGGTAAATCGCACCTCGGCGCGTGCCTAGTATAGTGTAGTGGGCAAGACGCCTGATAAGTCTCAGCGGCCAGAGAGACAGATATCAAGCGAACAGAGGTTCGCTTGATATCTGATTTCCAAAAAAAAAACATTTTTGTTTTTGTGGAATCATTATCCAATCTTCAAACAACTTTAAAAAAAAACAGGCAAAAGAAAAGAAAGTGACATCTAGCGACTTTCTAGTTTCACTTCTACCGCATGTGAATTGCACACTCTGATTTTTTTTTAAGAAAGACAAACATTCCCGGGTTACGAAACCTGACAACATTTGAAAATCTCCTACTACCACCTTAGTAAGCGGAAAATATTGCTTGTGACGTGATGGAGAACTCAACCAGCCGAGAGATTGAACACGCGACGCCTGGGTAGAACCCAAATGCGATGGCGACTCAGCCCCTGATCATTCGATTTTTTTCATTAGAGTTATTTTTCTTTTTTAAATTTTTTTCCTACTTTTCTTTTGTTATCTTTTATCATTGTGTACATTATTTTATAACCTGTGTATTATTTAAATTAATAATACAGTTTTTATTTACAACCTTATCAATGTGTTTTTATTTTTATTTTACAACAGTTAACCAACCGTTTACAATACATAAATAGTTGTTCATCAGTTGTGTAAATTTTGAAATATGTTTATTGATTTATTTTTTTTTTTGGTTTCTCCCAATTCCAATATCAAAATAATGTATTTCTTTTATCGTTAATATAATTATACATACAGGGTGTCCCAAAAGTCAACGTTATCCCAGAAAGCCAACTTATAATATGACTATAGTAAAAGGTCGTTAGTTTTAGAGTTCTTGGCACTTTTACGAATTTTGTGAAAATCAACACCTTAGATCAGTTTTTCGAGTGCCGCAGAGTTTTCATCCAAAATTTCATAAACTTCTTTTTTTTTATTCCACAATCTTGAATAACTCTTCTTTTGATCACGATACAAAATAAAACTAGAAGTCTTTTGACTCCTCATATTGCTAAAAAATGTACCACTATAATCTGGCAAGTTTAAAACAAATGGTTATTTGAATCAATTGTGACTTTCGCTGACGATACAGTTTTTCTCTGTCAAACAGCCACATGGAAAGGGAGGCGTCTACTAATATCTACAGGAATTCCAAAAACTGAAAAAATCGGACTAATATCTATGAGAACCAAAGTGCGTACGAATATCTACAGCTCAAACTGCTGACTAATATATATGAGAACCAAAGTGCGTACGAATATCTACAGCTCAAACTGCTGACTAATATCTATGAGAACCAAAGTGTGGACGAATATCTACAGCACTGGCAGAGGTTGAATTTGCAATTGTGTATAACATATTGGAATAAAGTAATATTGCGTATGCAGTTTAAAAAACTTAATTTATGTATGGATGTACGTCAAAATCCCTAATATCGGACTATTGGACACATTTACCTGAATACTAAGGATTTGGGTTTTTGTTTTAACAGCTTTCTTTATTTCGAGGGCTTCTAAATTATTTAGTCTGTTACCATGACCATTTCTATGTCAGTTAGGTTAGGTTAGGTTGTGGTGCCGTGTATTTCGAAATAAATAAATAAATATCTTTGTATTATGACCTCCATGTTTGTTTAATAAATTATTGTCCTCATAAACAGCAAAATACGTAATATTATGCAAAAACTTCATGTACGTACTAACGTTTAAGCCTTTACGTAATTAGTAATTACGTAATTGAAGTAATTTATGCTTTTCCGTACAAACTCTTGCTCAGCTACCCTCTGGAGATATTAATCCAACCTACACTCTGTAGATATTAGTTCTACCTACGCTCTGTAGATATTAGTCAACACTGGGAACGTCATAGATATTCATCCGACCTTAGCTCTGTAGATATTAGTCAACACTCTGAAGTTCGTAGATATTAGTCCAACATATGAGCTGTAGATATTCGTCCGACATACAGGCTGTAGATATTAGTATCTGGAGTCAACTGTAATACTCTTACCGTTAATACAATCAAAACAAAACACATCACACATTCCATTACAAAAATAGGGCAACCTCCATCAAACATAGACTTGTTTCTACATGACTATAAACAAAGCTTATCCAACTGCCAATCAGTGGCGGATACATATGGGGGGCGCGCCCCCCCCCCTTGGCCACACTTAATATAAGAAAATCTTTCTTTAAACATTCGTTCTACATGTCTAAACCATCTAAGCGTCCCTTTCTTAATCTTACTTATTACGCTTGCATCAGCCTTGCATTCTTTTCATATTTTTCTAACACTATCATATATGGCTTTACTACACATATGCCGCAAGGATCTCAATTCTATAGCATTTAGTCCTTCCTCTGCCAGTTTCATGTTTCACTGCCATACATCTGGTACCAGCACTCCATTGTGGACTGCTAGCTTTGCTTCTTTCTACAGTTTTTTGTTAGCGCCAACGGCATTCAGTCCTCCATAAATGCTGAGTTACCTACATTTACGCTTCTTTCAATATCTATCAGCCTTCCCATCTCTCGTAAACATACTTCCCAAATACACAAACTCATCCACTGTCATTTTTGGGTAACTATTACCAATTGTCTTTGGAGATGCTATGTAAAGAGTCATTTTAGGGAAAGGAAATAGTGGAAGGAAAAAGGTATGATAGGTGGTTAGGAATCTCTGGGTTAGTGTGTCCAGGAGAGATGGACGGATGAAACTTTCTCTCCCACTTCGATGCGAGGCAATGGGTCGAGAGATCCCTGCTGAGATGTTAAATGGTCTTCCTCAACCAGTCCTTTCCAGCTCGCCACGCAGTACGTGGGCAAATACATCCCATGAACTCAAGCATCCCTGCTAAGTTACCAAACTTAGTGATCCACTTGGGATGACTTATAGCAGAGGTGTTGTTTATCCAATAAATAATTCCCGTGGCGGCGGTACCCACACTCGCCTCCTAAATCGAAACTTTTGTTTCATTCACATTCATACGTCGTTTCATGTAAAGGTACCCTTAACATGGCCCGACTCAAGTATTTAAATCTCTTGATCGAGTAATGAAGCCCTACTGCTCCCCGTGGCCAGCCAAGTTTTAAATGTGCGGTTCGCCAATCTTTTATTCATTTACTGAAGTGAGAACGTCTTTAGACCGTTGTGATTTGACAAACACATGCATCTATATGTTTTAGCTTGCGAGAGAATGAGATAGTATAGACGGTCTCCGATTTGTGTGGTGTCTCCCCACTGTTGTCTACTTTTTAGTTTTCTTATATCTTTAGCGCCCCACCCCCCCCTTGAGTTTTTTCTGCATCCGCCACTGCTGCCAATGCGAACATACAGAAAGAGTAAAACAAACAAAATACCTAGGGGTTATTATTGATTCACACTTAGGCTGGACTGACCATGCTTTTATGTTGACGATTAAATTTTCTACAGCGAATCAAAGTTTTCCATTTTTTAATTACCGCTAAAACAATATGACGCGATATTTTGGAGAAGGGCTACGGTGTGACGTCATGAGCGTGGACGCTCACTGACAGTGTTTATTTATGCTGGCCCAGCTGAGCGACGCTTGTGACGTCACAATCCGATTTGCCAACCACGGGGCGTTTTGATTTTGTCAGTTTTAGATCGTTTTTAAAATCAATAATATTGAATGAAAACATAAAGAACAAACATTTTTAGTAGGATCATTAAATGAAAAGAAAAATGATCTTTAAATATTCCGTACATTTTCAACAGAATCCCTCATTCAAATAAACTCCTGTCATATAACTTAACAAGTATTTTCATTTAATTCCAATATTTCAAAATAAATCTATAATCTGACAGATGTTTTTAACTGATTTTATACCATATTGTCTAGAACTGACTGGTTAAACTGAAGTTTAGTAACACGAAGGATCTCAGATAACCCGGCAGAGATTTTTTTACTCTTTTTTTATGTGAATACCTCACAAGAGTCTCAGCTGCTTCCGTCTGGGGCCAGTGAGACAATAGCATCCCCAATTAAGGTATGTTGTGAGGCTGAAGGTAGTGGGGAGGGGAAGGAGACGGGGAAGATGAAGGTTGGGAAGTACCTGGATATTCGTATCTGGTCACCAAACAAGGCTAAAGTCATTTCAAGCAACATTTCAATTCTGAATGGTGGTTTTACGCCAGGGCGATACAAGGAGTATCTTCCACTCTGTAACGTGCCGCAAATATGCCATATATTATTTTAAATGAACGTGAAAAACACAAATTAATCAAATAAAATTTATTTGCCCATGCTGGGATTCGATCCTGCGTCCTTCAGATGGCGAGTCAAAAGCCTTACCGCTGCACCACACCGGCCATACTAGTGGTTATGAAAGAATTTTAACCCTAGAAAGATAATCTATGTCTTTGCGAAGTAAGCGAGGCACAAGTGTTGCTGTCTTTTTTTTATTTCGCAAAGTAGCGCGCTGTCTATCTCAGTTAGCTCAATTGCCAAGCAGATCTTGGGAGGGGTGGATGTGTCACCATGGTAAGTTCAATAATTATGGAGTTATACATACACCATACATTCGAAAGACGAATGATTATCTTTTGTGTATCTTTCAGACTTCTAATAATAATGCTATGATTTGTTTTTAAATATTATTATTTTGAGCATAACGACTGCATTGCATAACTAAGCATTTAAACTTTGTTAGGCATCACGTTGGGGGGCCATAGTTAGGAATCGCAAAAAGAGCCCCCCACGTTGAAGCCCGTGTTGGGGTGCGGGTAGGCACCCAGTTTTAGAGTGTAATCAGTGTAATTTAGTGGAAAACAAACCCATGTCCGTAGTCGGACATCAGGGAAAGAGTTCCCTTTCGATCAGCTCAGTTGGGTGGGAACATGATCTCCTCAAAGGGCGGGCGATTCGGCCGCAGCAGAGTCTACAGGCGTCTAGAGTGACGCCCCCACAGTATTTCGGGTAAAACTTCTCAGCAATTAAAAACGGGAGAGTTGACTTACATGGTTTATTCAGTACACAGGGGGCAAGTACATCATAGTAATTACAACAGGGCGAGTTTAGGTATGGCTACGAATGTTCTAGGCTAAATTAAAAGGTCTCTCTCTCCCTCTCGGTGACATTCGTCCCTGCGAACACGCGAAAGATAATTAACAGCACGATTAAGGGGAAGAAATAAGGGTCGGGCTTATTGTGAGGTGAAAGGTGGCGGTCCCATGGGGTAGGTCAGGTCTCCACGTGGGGTGACGCAACAGAGCTTGCGTCTACTGCACATGTCGGGTTTTATCACAGGGTTCCGAACCGTAAAAGAGAATTTAAACGTTGTCTGCGCGTTTCTAGCCAACTTGGGCCGAACATTGAATATTAATCCATGCCCGTGACGGGGTTATTTCACGGACAATGCCGAAAATGACGGCCGTCGCTAGCGGCGTACAGCGCTGGCGGTCGAGCAGTAATGGCGGACCGGGCGGTCGCTTGCAGGGCCAAAAGCCGTTGCGAGCTGCGCCGGGCCGTCTGCGCGCGGGGAAGTATGCAATTAACGCCATCTGTGGTTTTGTTTGGGCACGGCGAAACAACTCACCTCTTCTCTCGAAAGCGTTTCCTAACAACTTTGATAGTCTTCTTCTTCTTCTTCCTTGTGCTGTGCCAACTCATTGCCTAGGTAGGCTCTTGGGGTCGGCTCTTCTCATTCTCAGGTTGTAGCTTCTTCGGTTCTGAGTATAAATATGTAAATATGTTAAGTTTGAAAAAAAAACACTGGGTGTTTTTTCAAACTTAAAAAACACTGAAGGCTGTTAAACAAAGAAATTTGTTGTCATTTTGAAGACCTAAAGCATGATTAATGCATATATTTTATAATTGATCTCTGTAAAATAATTAGGTCTTCTCAAAGGAATAAAACGGTAGACTGTTTTTTGTAATGAAGTACTTTTGATAAATTAAATTCTTCATTTTTTTTTGTTATGATTTGGAAATTATAAATTAACGACCATAACTAGGGCCCGGATTAATATGTAAATACATATTTTTAATCTACACCATTTTCGGTCTCGTATGTGTTCTCTACCTAGATTATCATATATAGATTGTGAAAAATTAATTTTTATTTTCCATATTTTTCCATATTTCATGGTTAAGTCCATATTTTACAAAAAATATCACAATCATCCATATTTTCGTTTTTTATATCATAAAACATGAGTTAGTTAACAAAAATTGATATAATTTTAGGTGTTTGCATTCTCACCGCCACACGGCCGCGCGTGTTTCATTTCTCTCGCGTATTATTTATTCGTCGTAATTTGATTTTTGATTCTCTTCCTCTCCGCGCCGCGGCGATCACCAACGACGAGCGACATTCCTGCTGTGTTGCTTGAGCATCTTTTTATTTTTACGTACTCAAACTACTGTCTAGGTACCTTGACTATCCTTTGTCCTGCCTCTGACTACCCAACGCTGAATTTTCTTTTAGTCTTCGGGTATTTTACCCCAATATTCAGTTAACATTCTTTGAGGCTTCACTGA
The DNA here is from genome assembly GCA_929108145.2 of Limnephilus rhombicus. NCBI lineage: Eukaryota > Metazoa > Arthropoda > Insecta > Trichoptera > Limnephilidae > Limnephilus > Limnephilus rhombicus. The sequence goes on along the minus strand of OV815290.1, from coordinate 19,337,534 downwards.
GTGGTTGGCTAAGAGACACGGAAGCTAAGTGTAGTTTATGGTCAGACCGAAAGCCATTCACATTTTTTGTTGGTACTTGCCAATTGATTTGAGATTTATTGTATTACTTATGTTCTCTATTTTATGCAGGTGCTTGCGAGTTTTTACAGATGCAATGCCGCCTCATGGAGCCTCATGAATGAGTTTTTCTTTTGCCCTGTTTAATTTATCTTTGTCTTACTAACCTATTTTTTGCATTTTGTTTTTCCTGTTAAGCACTTGCATACTGCTTACTAACAACGTATGCAAGGACACTGGAGGTCTAGATTCGTTCAAAATAAATAAATGTAGCTTCGTTTAACAAAAAAATTAGAATCTTGCGAGAGCCTTGAAGGAGTAACCATCAGTTACTTATACCAGGGCGGGTAAGAGGTGGATTACCTCCACTGTTGTCTAGGTACCTATCAAGTTAATTTCAAAATGCCCAAGGATAAACAACCTTTGCGTTTCAAATTTGAAAAATATATCGAAGATTTCCCAAGCGAAAAAAGTATATTTTAGACAAAAATAAAGGATTTGATACCCTAAAAACAATTAATAAAGTTCTGAGTGGAAGCTTTGAGGGTACTGCAGACGTGCCTTAACAATTTCGGAACTAGGTGACTATGTGACGTGGAAAGATCTTTCATCCTATATAAGGCTATATTTGGACCAAATCGACAAAGTTTTAATTTCGATAATTTAAAAAAGCATGTGATTATGTACTGCAATCAATTTAATAAGACAGATTAAGAGGAAGATGAATAAAACTTATAAACAATGTTTAATATGAAAGATATTCTTATTTTATACTCCATATTTTTTCCATATTTAACATTTTTTAGTCCATATTATATGTACATATTTTGAATTTTTTAATGCATATTTATCCGAGCCCTAACCATAACTTTTCCCTCACCCCACGGACAAGGGTTCAATGGTATTTAATATTTTTCAGTGCAAGTTTTAGTTAAGAAGTAAGGTTTTTTAGCCGGCGTAGTCTTTTTATAAGTATATTTCATTGCCTGTGGAGAGGGGGAAAAAGACAAAAAATTATTACATTACAGCGACATCTGCTGGACAAATGAGGTACCTTGTTGATACTGATATTCACATAATTGGTTTGAACCCCGGGTATAATTTAAAACAATCTCAATTACCAAATTTTAGAAGCCTATTTTGATTATTTTTTAGTATTAAAATCTTAGGCCTTATTATCCTACCATAGTATAAGGCCTACAGACAAGTTTTAAAAAAAACATTTAATTTTGTGTTTGTTTGCGGGAAAAGTGGGCATTTTTTGTTCATATTTTATAGTAATTGATCTGTATGTTTTTAACATTACAATTTGTTGATTCGGATACATAGCTTTTATTTTATTTAAAATCATCCTTAGCCTTATCCAGCATTTGACAGGGTTCCCCGAAGCCTGATATGGGCGGCATTGAGAGCCCACAATGTACCAGAAGGATATGTGCTCTCCATACAAGATATGTATACAAACATTAAAACTCAAGTAAGATGCACATCAGGGACATCACTAAAATTTCCAATTAAAGAGGGGGTACACCAAGGATCTGTCCTCAGCCCACTGCTATTCATAATGGTCATGAATTATCTAACAAGTCAAGAAATGAACAGTATTCTCAAGACTATGCTTTTTGTAGATGATGTAGTACTGATAGCAGATAATCATTGTGACTTACAGAATAGCCTGGAAAGGTGGAGAAAGATCCTGGAGGATAATGGCCTAAAAATTAGCAGGAAAAAGACTGAATATTTGTATTTACCATTTGAAGACCATGCAACTGGATGGAGTAACATTAGCCAACTGTGATTCATTTAAGTATCTGAGCTCACTAATCCACAGAGACGGAGGATGTGCAGTGGATGTCATCCATAGAATAGGTGTGGGATGGATTAAATTTAGATCCGTAACAGGAATATTGTGTGACTCCAAAATGCCTATAAAACTGAAAGGAAAGATATATCAGACTATTGTAAGACCCGCAATAATGTATGGCTCCGAATGCTGGACTATGTACAACTCCTACACTAGGCAACTTGAAACAGCAGAAATGCGAATGCTTAGATGGTCGGCAGGAGTATCACTAAAAGACAAGATCAAAAGTTCACGCATTCGTGGTAGCCTGGGTGTCACAGACATAAAAAGTAAGCTGGAAGAACGACAGTTGAGATGGTATGGACACATAAGACGGAGACCATCAGACCACACAGTGAGGGAGGCAATGTCTATGGAGCTTCATCGACAGTCATCCAGAGGAAGACCGAAGAACTCCTGAATGACTCAATGTTCCAAAATTGTTCAGAGAAACGGCCTGGATGAAGGCGATACCCAGAACAGAAGATATTACAACCTGAGAAGGAGAAGAGCCGACCCCGACAGCCTACCTAGGCAATGAGTTGGGACAGCGCAAGGAAGAAGAAGATCCTTAGCCTTATTACCCGCACCTACCTTACACTGCAAGAAACAAGCTTAGCAAAAGTATATTATTTTTTTAAATTTTTTTTATTATTTTTTTTATTTAACGCCCAAAGGGCTTTTACATTTTGGTAGTACAAATAATTCCTGACAGATTATTTTTAAACATATACAGAAATAATAAAAATAAAATTTGATAAAAAAGCACACAAGTCATAAAAATACAAAAATACAGCGATTTCATAGGTTTTCAGAAAAACAGATATGTATAAGTTTTTACAAGATCAACAACATTCGCCAAGTTTATGTTAAATATGTCAATATCACCTAAGTACTGATTTCCCATAGTGTGAAATCGTTGTATCGGAGAGTGGGCAATGTAGTTCCGCTTATGAATGCTACAGTAGAATAGTGTATTTTATCGTGTAGTTACTGTCGGTATTCGTAAATTTATGAGTTGCAGTAGTTCGCAACAGTCAAATTAAGAGTTAAGTATTTTTAATAAAAATGTTAAGTAGTTTATTTTACGTCTGTCTTCTATCGTCTGTCTTATATGAATTACAGAACCATTCGGAAAACTTCAACAACGCTCGATGTGCATAAAATATATGGAATAAATTATTTGTAACAACGAAAAAAGCAAGAGGCAAAAGACAAGGGTGATAAAAAACATTTTGAAGAAAAAATGTTAGATTAATAATGGTTTATGTTTAGATTCATGGAACATTTTTCATGAAACCGAAATTTAGAATAACCAATTATTACGCACCTGACAAAAAAAAATTTAAATCATTAGAAAAGTTTAGGGTCATTTAGTTTAGTTTAGATGCCACGAATAGTGATTTTTCCGAATATCAAATATTCAACTGCTCTCGGCCGAATATTCGGCGACACAGTACATTTCGCGGGTAACAGGCTCCGACCCGCATCTTTGAATTGCGTGTGGTAACTACGCGTGAGCGTATTTATTTCATTTGCGAGTAGGTCATGTCACAACACGCATTATTTATTGATTGTTACATCAAAATGTGTTACTTATAGTATATATATATATATATATATATATATATCACTGTTTGTTTGCAAAAAGCTTTAAAAAATCACCTATTTGGGAATATTACGAAATTTGTAGTGAAGACAATAAATATTTATATGCGTTTTTTTTCATGATTTGGTATTCGGTATTTGACCGAACAGTTCACGATATTCGGCCGAATACCGAATAGTAAAAAAGTATCCGTATAGGCCAAATATCGAATAGTAGCCGAATATTTGTGGCATCTCTAATATACTTAACACATTTGAATTGCTTTACATAAATAATGTTGGTTGATATTCGCACAATAAGTTTACCTAATTGTTTATAATATATTATTCTAGTGCATTACAACCTTCATTCCCGTTAGAAACATTGTTTAAATTTCTAAAGTTCCAAAAAATTAAGACATCTATAAAAAACAATCAATAATACAAATATTTAAAGTTAATACATTTATGAGGGAATGAATAATTGCAATGGTAAATCAAATAAATACCCTTCGTACTCACAAGTCTATTTAAAAATATTCAACCACATATTTTATGTTTACACATAATACCTTCAATAGAACTACTCGATCCAAAATTCTTCTTCAGTAATATCAGGACTTTTAATAAGAAATCCATTTTTAAGTTAATATGTTCCAACAATACTCAGGGACAATATTTTTAAATTTTCCCCTAAATTTTTAATGTATTCCCATGGTGGGAAACTTGTCGGCCTTCGGCCTTTGTGAAGAGGAATAATTTGTATTCGAAGAGTCACTTATTCGGGTGCCGCTCGCTCACTGCCCTAAGATTTTTCTCCACTGTGAGACAGCCGATGTCTTCTAAGATTACTCTTCTCAGAAAATTAATTAAATTAAAAATAAATTGTCTCCAGTATGATTCACCAAATGCTTATTTAGTCATTCTTTTCTAGAACTCATATAGTTGCAGTCGGAACATGCAAAAGATTTTTTTCCACTGAGTCAGGAAATGCATGTTTAGTCCCCGCTTTATAGAACATGAATAGCTGTAGTCAGAATAAGAAAAATGTTTTTCTGCACTTCATCAATCATTTTATGGATTTTCAAATTTACCTTTGTTAAACATGGAAAGTTGCAGTCAGAACATGAGAAAGGTTTTTCTCTACAGTGAGTCAGCGAATGCTCATTTAGTCTTCACTTTGTAGAACATGAATAATTGCAGTCTGAATATGCAAAAAGTTTATGCCCACTGTGATTCAACATGCGAATTAAACATGAAAAAGGTTTTTCTCAACTGTGTGCCACCATGCACTTCCTTAAAGAAGATGAATAGTTCCTAGAAGAAGATGAATAGTTCCAGTCGGAACATTAAAAAGGTTTTATTCCACCATGCGTCATAATGTGGCTTTTTAAACTACTCTTTGCAAAACGTCTGAAGTTGCAGGCGGAACATGCAAAAGGTTTTTCTCCATGGTTAGTAATCATGTGCCTTTTTAAACTACTCTTTGTAGAACATCTGAAGTTGCAGTCCGTACATACAAAAGGTTTATCTCCGTTGTGAGTCATCGTGTGGATTTTTAATGTTTCTTTTGTGCAATACGATTGTTTGCAGTCAAAACATGAAAAAAGGTTTTTTCCACTGTGAATCAGCAAATGCTTTAATAAATTATAATAAAACAAATACAAAATTTGTTATAATATATTATAATAGAATTCCACCATGAATTGAGAGTTTCAAAAATAGAAATATCAGCAAATGTTTAATTAGACTTACCTAATAAGTAAAGGTGCAGCTGGAACGTGAAAAAGGTTTATCTCCACTGCGAGCCAGTAAATGGTACATGTATGTATAGACTTCCTTTTGTAGAACAAGAATAGTTACAGTCGGAACATGTAAAGGGTTTTTCTCCACTAAGAGTCAGCAAATGTTTGTTTAGACTTCCCTTTGTAGAACAAGTATAGTTGCAGCTGAAACATGAAAAAGATTTATCTCTACTGTGAGTCAGCATATGTAACCTCAAATTTGCCCTTTGATAACTAGAATACTTGCAGTCAGAACATGCAAAAGGTTTCTTTTCAGTGAGAATCAACAAACGTCTTTTTATATGTCCTTTTGTAGAATATGAATAGTTGCAGCTGGAACAAGAAAAAGGGTTTTCTCCACTGTGAGTCAGCCAATGTCTGTTTAGACTTCCATTTCTAATAAATGGTTCGCTACGTTTGGTGATTTAGCAGGGGTGCCCGGGTTCATAGGGTGAGGTTTGTCTAGGTCTTGGAGGCGGATGACCAGGACACACTGAATCCCAGATTCCTACCCACCCCTTAAGCCCTTTTCCTTCCCAGAACTATCCTCTCCTTCCTTTCCTTAAAAAAACCTTCCACACAGCACCCCTAAAGGGAAATTATTAAATAAAAAAAGGTAAATCATCTGTTCGTGAAATAGGGAACTTTTGGCAAGCAATTTATGTTAAAAAAATGATTAATTTTTGGAGATCGCTGGCAACGGTTAATATGCACTTTAAAAAAAAAAAACTTTGGATTCACCTTAATTACATTAAAAGGCAACTATTTGCATTGGGGGAAGTGGAAAATATTTCATTCTAAATTTCGATTACGTCAAATTAAAAATTAGCTTTCGTCTTGTGAGATTGTACCTACGCCATTAGCTATTAGCTAGCTCATTCGCTGTCACTTTGGTAGGTATGTTGATATTCCTGATACACTGGAATGTATAACGAACGGCTAGAAGATTTTGAAGGTACGGGGCACTTTCTTTTGAATCACAAACCATGTTACACAAACCTAGCGTAGCCGCTAAACTACTTGAAAACTGGGATGTTTTTCTTGCCTTGACGCGAGTGGGCGTTTTAAAGGGGCACTTTCTTTTGTATCACAAACCATGTTACACAAACCTAGAATTCCTATGTAGTCTGCTACAGTACAGTACAGTAACAAGAATACCAACATAACAAAATGATATTTGAAAATAATGTTTGAAAATGGACGGTCTCGTTTCACAGAATGAAAGCTAATTTTTATTTTACGTAATCGAAATTTAGAATGAAATATTTTCCACTTCCCCCAATGCAAATAGTTGTCTTTTAATATAATTAAGGTGAATCAAAAGATTTTTTCAAAAAAAAAGTGCGTATTCATTGCCAGCGATCTCAAAAATTTACCAAAAATTGCTTAGTTTGAAAACTTCCTGTAAGATACAATTTGTTGTACTTAACGCAACTTAATGTCTGTCGGAGAACTCTCCGCGTACTGAAAACATTCCTTCTTTACGTCTGGAAGGTAGATATCTATATCCGTACAAGGCATTTCTCCTCCACACTCTTCCTGGGACCCTGGTTCCATCTTGATGGAAGCACTCTCTGAATTGGAAGGATCCATTACCTTCTGTGATAGCGTTCCGGTTCTATATAATTATGGTAATTGGACCTGCAACATAACGTTATGTCATTAGACCTATTTACGAGTGGTTGTAAAGCTTTAAGAAACAACCTTCGGTTGTCAAAGCCTCGGGGTGAGCTAAATGACCCAACAATAAAATATCGTAGACAGTTATTTGACCTTTTGAAATAAATCAAACGTCAAGGTGGGAGCATGTATTGCGGAGAGCATAAATACAAAAATTTTATCGATCATAATGTCATTAGATTTATTAAAAATGAGGGGTGTTCATTCCGAAAATTATAAATAAATGCGGGCAACGGACATTCGCTCATCTTGTCCCTACCATATTTAATAAGATGCCAATGAACATAAAGATCGAATCAAATTGCACCACCGATCTAAAAAATAAAATTGAAAAATGGCTTTTTATATTGATATTGTTTGTAATCTTGAGTATAATAAATAATCTTGGGATGTTTTTTTTTTAAATAAAGATAATATACACAAGCCCGCTGCACAAACCCTGCTTTGCCAAACAAACCATTCAAAACCTGTGATGTTTTTTAAAATTATGATGACATGCAGCTTTCGTAGTTTAACCTAAGTTCTGTATTATCCGTGAGGTGGGACTAAATGCATTGTCTGTTGTGTTTTCATAATTGCGCGCCTTTCATGTATCCCACGTCGGCTACAGTTTAGTTCTTCGCTAATATTATCAGGGATACCAACATAACAGTGACTGTTATGTTGGTATCCCTGATAATATTGGCGAAGAGCTAAACTGTAGCCGACTTCGTGGGATACATTAAAAGGCGCGCAATTATGAAAACACAACAGACAATGCATTTAGTCCCACCTCACGGATAATACAGAACTTAGGTTAAACTACGTGACGCAATGGCCGTCAGATTGTTGCTGTCGTATTGGTTCGCGAAGTGAAATTTTATTTTATGCAATTTAAAATTAAAATGCATTATTTTCCGCCGGCCGTGATGAAAAAAGTTTCCTTTTAGGGTAAAGTTCGGTTTATGGGCCAAATTCCTAAAAAATAAAACTAGTTATTTTAATACTAATTTGGGGTCGGGGAATCCGAATCTGAAAGAATTAGGCGGCGGCAAGCAATATTAACTGAATTACAGGACTTTAAAAAATTTTATACACATACAGGAAAATAGCCATTTTGGAAGCATTTTTGATTCCTAGAAAATCAAACTAGTTATTTTTATACTAACTATGGGCCGGGGAATCCGAATCTGAAAGAATTAGGCGGCGGCAAGCAATATTAACTTAATTACACGACTTAAAAATTTTCTATACACACACACATGAAAATAATCATTCCGGAAGTATTGTGACACATGTAGTACAAAGATCATAGAAAAACACGATAACATAGATGGTTTTACCACACAAAATAAAATGTTGCCATTAAGCAGTAATATTTATAACGTAAAATAACATGTTTATATTTTAAGTACTTATTTTTTATAATTGATTCTCAAATATTTTAGGAAGGTACACCAACTAGTATTGTGGAGTTTTTATGCCTTGACGCGAGTAGGCGTTATAAAGGGGCACGTTCTTTTGTATCACAAACCATGTTACATAAACCCGGCGTAGCTGCTAAACTACTTGAAAACAGGGATGTTTTTTTGCCGTGACGCGAGCAGGCGGTATAAAGGGGCACAAACCATGTTACACAAACCTAGCGTAGCCGCTAAACTACTCGAAAACAGGGATGTTTTTTTGCCGTGACGCGAGCAGGCGGTATAAAGGGGCACAAACCATGTTACACAAACCTAGCGTAGCCGCTAAACTACTCGAAAACAGGGATGTGTTTTTGCCGTGACGCGAGCAGGCGGTATAAAGGGGCACAAACCATGATACACAAACCTAGCGTAGCCGCTAAACTACTTGAAAACAGGGATGTTTTTTTGCCATGACGCGAGCAGGCGGTATAAAGGGGCACAAACCATGTTACACAAACCTAGCGTAGCCGCTAAACTACTTGAAAACAGGGATGTTTTTTTGCCGTGACGCGAGCAGGCGGTATAAAGGGGCACAAACCATGTTACACAAACCTAGCGTTAGGTTAGGTTAGGTTAGGGACGCGAGCAGGCGGTATAAAGGGGCACAAACCATGTTACACAAACCTAACGTTAGGTTAGGTTAGGTTACGCATTTTTAAGACTACGAATTTTCATACTTTTGGTTTAAGAATACGCCGTTGAGATAGTCGTAATTCATCAGGTTAATGTGTTATGTGAAGAATTATCGTGTCGGAAATTATTGATATAGGGATAAATATTTTTGAGAGCTGGTAACACTGCCGGCACATGTTTTTGTATATTTCTTGTTTTTCTATGATCTTTGTACTGCGTGTGTCAAAATACTTCCGAAATGATTATTTTCATGTGTGTGTGTATAGAAAATTTTAACGTCGTTTAATTCAGTTAATATTGCTTGCCGCCGCCTAATTCTTTCAGATTCGGATTCCCCGGCCCATAGTTAGTATAAAAATAACTAGTTTGATTTTCTAGGAATCAAAATGCTTCCAAAATGGCTATTTTCCTGTATGTGTATAAAAATTTTTAAAGTCGTGTAATTCTGTTAATATTGCTTGCCGCCGCCTAATTCTTTCAGATTCGGATTCCCCGACCCCAAATTAGTATAAAAATAACTAGTTTTATTTTTTAGGAATTTCGCCCATAAACCGAACTTATTCCTCCTTTTATAGTGATTAAGGCGAATCTAAAGTTTTTTCTAAAAATTAATTGTAATACTTCAATCCAAAATTTACCACATTTTTCACTACTTATCAAAAATGTCACAATTGGAGAATGACATTTTTCAAACCATCGATTGTTAATTCAATTTTCGAATAAACTCTATTAATGAATTTAATCGAAGTACCTATGGTTACTCTGTATGAAAATGGAAGCATGGAATATGTACAGGTTCCTATTTTTGGGAACCTGTACATCTTCCTACTCTTCAATTTTGTAATTATTATTAATGCCAACTCTGTGTGTTACTCTGTGTGTACAGTTGTATAGGTTCCTATTTTTGGGAACCTGTACATCTTCCTACCTACAATTTTGTAATTACTACTAATACCAACTCTGTATGTTAGTACAACTTGTATAATCTTATGAATATTTGTCTTGGCCCATTGTCTATAAGTATTTGCTAATATAATTTATCTATTCCATGTAAAAAACTGAAATAGTAACTAATTTTAAAAAAATATGAAAATGTAACTAATTTTAAAAAACTGATAATGTACCTAATTTAAAAAAATCTGAAAATGTAAATAATTTTAAAAAATTGATAATGTAACTAATTTACAAAAAAACTGGAAATGTAAATAATTTTAAACATATGTAACTTACTTTAATAAATGGCCAAGATCACCCTTAATGGGTGAAAGCCAAATAAACAATTTTTAAAAAAAAGTACCTATGGTAACCTATGGTACTAACCACATTAGAATATTTTGAATCTAATCGAAATAGGTACCTATGTTAGGTACCAAATTCGTTGATTGTTCTTATAATATACAAAAATGAATGTATGAAATACTTATAAGAAAAAAGAAAATTTGTAAAAAAATTGCAATAGGTGGCACGCGAGCTGTTTGAAAATTTAATGTACCCGATATATTGAACACGGGAGAGGGGGGGGGATCTCGGGAGGGGGGTTCGCGGGAGAGGGGAGAGGGAAGGCGGGGAAGGTGGAGAGCGAACGCGTGAGGGGAAGGGGACATAGGAGGGGAAGGGGGGGCGAGAGGTAACGGGATGAATGGGAAAAGATACGCGGGGAGAAACAATTTCTTCATTAGTGGCATTGCAATGCGTGCCGGGAACTCGCTAGTATAATATTACTAATATTATAAACACGAAATGGATGTATGCGTGTTTGTTATTCTTTCAGGCAAAAACTACTGAATGGATTTTAATGAAACTTTACAATAATATAGCTCATACATCAGAATAAGATTTTAAGCTATATATAACGGTAAACTGTAGCGTTATGATTTTTTTATAAATGAAAATATGTTTCTATTTCTATTAAAAAGGGGAACAGGGGAGTTGGGGTTCGCGGAGAGGGAAAATACGAGGAAGGGGAATGCGGGGAAGGTGGAAGGGAACGGGGACGCACGGGAAAGGACATGCGGGGAGAATCAATTTATTTGTTTAAATGGCATTACAACGCATGCCGGCGGCCAGCTAGTATATACATATTATAGTGAGTTTTAAAAGCGTTATGCGAAACTGATGGATTAAAACTGTTATATTAATAAAATGAACTGACACGTAAAAGAAGCTTAAGTCTAATTAAGCCAAATTCAACCTAACTTACCTTCACGGCAAAACGTTGCGGTCAATTCCAATTGTTAAAGAAACGTCACTAGAAAAGTAGAAGTACTAAAATATTAAGGACTTCGCGATAAAGAATTTATTTTTAATTTACAAAACGTCAAACTGTATAAAAAGAAGACGACTTTTATTGTGTAGTTTGTCAGTATAAACAATGGTTTATAGAAGCAGTTGAACTAGTAACGTGTATAGAAGCAAACGAAACGTCAAATGGTCACATAAAAATGATAAAAATACTAACCCCGATGGTCAGAGGTCAGATTGACATAACCATAGATGATGGACATCACGGACGTTGGGACGCGGTGATTGGTTTATTTATGACGAGGATTGTCCGATATTGTCTATGGAAAAATCAATATGGCTGACAAAAGCCTTTGGTTCGAAACAGCAGCTCGTTCATTGACCTTATTTTCGAATAACTTTGTTTCGTATATATAGAACTTTCAATAACCGGTTTCATTTCGGTTAAATAATATTTTTCGAATCTTTTCTGCTACTACTACATTGTATTAGCTATTTTAATGCCCATTATTAACGTTCACAAACTGTATTCGACACGTGTTTCTCCAGAATTAAAGTAAGTAAATATTTATATTAAAATAATTATACCGGTTAATTCCTGTAATATTGATCCGTCCATATCCGTAATTACTGGAAACGGTTTCTTTGACAAATTATTTTAAGAAAATTTCGTATCAGTTAAATAACTATCAGACACGACTATTTTAGTCACCGGAGGTCACCGGAAATGAAATATAATACATTTTTTAGTTATTTCGCTAAAATTAAATTTAATTGGGTACCTGGTCTTTCGAAATCACTAGGCACGCTTATTAGGATTTTTTTTAGAAAAAAACTTTTTGAATAACCTTAAAAACTGTACAAGACAACTTTATGCATTCGGGGTAATGGAAATAGTTGTATTTTAAAGTAATTAAGGTGAATCTAAAGATTTTGGTAAATATTTAAATGTTCGTGACACATTTAATACGATTTTTTTAATTCAAAATTACTAAATATCAAGTAGATAATAATAGGAAGTAAGTATTTCAGTTTCCGGAAATAGAAAATAATGTATTTTACCGTTGTCATTGACGTCAAAGTTTTAAGGTTAGTTTTTTTCGCTTATTTAGTCCAAAATATTAACCTATGACCCTAAAATAGGTTCTTAAGTTTTTAGTTTGGGATTAATTAAAAGAAGAAAAAAACTAGACTAAAACACTATTTTAATATTACCATGTCAAAACTTAGCGTGAAGAAAACCTACTAAAATGTATTATTTTCCTTTTCAACTGAAATACTTACTTTTCCCATTATTATATAACTGATAGTAAGAATTTTTGAAATAAGAGTGCGTGTTAAGCTTGTCGCTATTTTGTAAATATTTAGCAAGATTTTTTCTAAAAAATATTCGTATTAAGCGTGTCCAGTAATTTCGAAAGTTTATAATTGTTGATCAGAACCGAATAACCTATTTAAAATTTGTATTTTTTTTTAAAAAGATGATATAAAGTTAAGATTTAATAACCATCATTCCGAGAAGTCAATCCAATGCTTAATTTATTGGTCGATTTGTATAATTGGATGATCATTATAAGTTTAATGAATTAGATTGTTAAACAATGTGAATAGACTTGTAAAGATTTTCCCTATTTAACGAAACGAAAAAATAACTTATGACTGATCAAACTTTTATATATCTACTCACCGCAATACAAGGTCGAATAACCGTCTATGACAGGGGTGGGGAGCCTGCGGCCCGCGAGCACTTTCGGTGCGTCTTGCTGAAAGAACCGTATTAAAAAAAAAACAACGCGAGAACGGTCAATTATTGAAAATAGGTACAAAAATAATTTAATCATTTTACTTCATTTTTAATGTTAGTCTTTTGTTCAGAATGCATGAAAAAAATCCAATTGCGGATAAATGTACTGAAAAGGAAAACATTCTCGTGTACAGTATAAAATTCTAGTTGCAGGCTGTGTGCTCCAAAAAATGAGGAAAACCGTTTTTAAGTTTTGGGTGCATTAATAAATAAAACGGGACTCACAAATGGATTCACTAAGTTAAAACTACCTTTGTGTTCAGAATGCAGAATACAGTTAAAATTTTCAGTTGCGGTTACATCTGCTGACGCATTTGTAGGAAAACCGTTCTTATTTCCAAATGAAATATAAAATTCTGTTGCATGAAAAATTCAGAAGAAATGCAAAATCTGAGTGTTATCCTAATTAAAGCTGGGAACTCAAATGCAGATTCGCTCTTACGTTAAAACCAGTTTTATGTTCAGAATGTAACCGTGAAATACCAGTGTGTTTTCTCTATCATCTGATGACGAATTTCGATGGAAACCATTATAGTGTGTGAAGTGCAATTATAAAATTTTGATTGCAGAGTATTTGCTGCCAGACTCGGGGGGGGGGGGGGGAAACATGTTCATGTATTGGGTGTAGTTTTAATTAAAGCTGGGAACTCGAACAAAGTTTCACTTTTAGGTTAAAACCAGTTTCACGTTCGAACCATCAAAAATCAGTTCCGGATTCATCTGTTAATGTAATTCGAAGGAATTCTAAGGTGCGAGTTTAATTGAAATTATGATTTCACTCCATATTTTGCAAAATTCGTAGGTAAAATTTTGCTTATAATTTTTAAAACATTTAAATGTAATTTTATGTAATTCAAATAAGAGCGAACTTGCGTACAAATTCACTCTAAAGTAAAATCAGTTTTGTATTCAGAATGTAATCATCAAATTACTATTGTATTCATCTGCCGACGCATTTCGTAGGAACTCATTCTCGCGTTCGAAGTGCAGTTATAAAATTTTGGCTGCATAGTATTTACTGCCAGACTTGGGGGAATACCATTTTCTTGGGTTTATTAAAAACGACTCCCCGCATGCATATTCATTCTTACACCAAGAAATCAGTTTTGGGTTTAGAATGTAACGATAATAAACTAGTTGTGGATTCGTTGAAGGAAACTATTTTCATGTTCCTAGTTATGCTTCAAATTAGAGTTGGACCAGATACACTGCAAAATTCGAAGGAAAACCTCTTGTTTGTTCTGTACATAACAATTTTTAGTTAAATCCAGTCTTGATTTCTTAACACAACGTTAAAATTCGAGACGCAAACTTCTATGCTGACGCAATTCAAGAAAACCATAATTTACGAGTGCAGTCATACATTTCTAGTTGCAGGGTTTACCAAGGTGACGCCTCTTTAAGCACTTACATATTTTTATTTTTTTTTATCTGAGAATTTCTGGTAAGATATGATATTAAAAAATGATAGATATAAAATGAGGTCATAATAATAAATTGAGGATTTTCAGAACCTCCCCCCCCCCCCCCCTCTAAGCCGAAAATTTAAGTGCGGCCCCCCGGATGACACTACAAACGGTAAAAAGGGTTTCCTGGCCCCGGTCTACGATATTAATTGTCGGGTTGTTTATTTCACCTCCGAGGCTTTGTATATTGTATTCCAACTCAAGGTGATTTCTTAGAGATCTTTTACAACCATTAGTAAATAGATTTAAAGATATAAATGTTATGTTGCAGGTCCATTTAACACAATTATATTAAACCGGAATGCTATCAGAGAAGGTCATGGATAGTTCAAATCCAGAGAGTGCTTCCATCAAGGTGGAACCAGGGTCCCAGGAAGAGGGTGGAGGAGAAATTCCGTATACGGAAATAGATATCTACCTCCCGGATGTGAAGAAGGAATGTTTGCAGTATGCGGAGAGGACACGCACAGCCAGTAAGTTACATCACAACAATTTGTATCTTTACAAGAAGTTAAGAAAATAGACAATCTTTTAACTTAGATAGCTAAAAGTTCCCTATTTTCCAAGGTAACATAATAGTACACAACTTCTAACCCTGTACAAATCACAAGTGCGCCCCACGGTTGAATTTGGCAGCCACCTTTGGTCGGGAGCTCCAAAATACCTGAAAAATACCCTCGACTCTGCAGAAACGGGTGGTCCGTTTGATAGATTCTCCCATCCTAAAAGACGGATTGCAATCTTTAGAGCACAGGCGTCGGGTGGGAATGCTATCCTTGTTCTACCGGTATTACAATGAAAGATGCTCCGAGGAACTAGCCTCATTGATCCCTTCGGGGCTAAAGTTCGGTGTTTGGGTAAAATTCCTAAAAAATAAAACTAGTTATTTTTATACTAATTTGGGGTCGGGGAATCCGAATCTGAAAGAATTAGGCGGCGGCAAGCAATATTAACTGAATTACACGACTTAAAAATTTTCTATACACACACACATGAAAATAATCATTCCGGAAGTATTTTTACACATGTAGTACAAAGATCATAGAAACACACGATAACATAGATGTTTTTACCACACAAAATTAAGTGTTGCCATTAAGCAGTAATATTTATAACGTAAAATAACATGTTTATATTTAAGTACTTATTTTTTATAATTGATTCTCAAATATTTTAGGAAGGTACACCAACTAGTATTGTGGAGTTTTTATGCCTTGACGCGAGTAGGCGTTATAAAGGGGCACGTTCTTTTGTATCACAAACCATGTTACATAAACCCGGCGTAGCTGCTAAACTACTTGAAAACAGGGATGTTTTTTTGCCGTGACGCGAGCAGGCGGTATAAAGGGGCACAAACCATGTTACACAAACCTAGCGTAGCCGCTAAACTACTCGAAAACAGGGATGTTTTTTTGCCGTGACGCGAGCAGGCGGTATAAAGGGGCACAAACCATGTTACACAAACCTAGCGTAGCCGCTAAACTACTTGAAAACAGGGATGTTTTTTTGCCGTGACGCGAGCAGGCGGTATAAAGGGGCACAAACCATGTTACACAAACCTAGCGTTAGGTTAGGATAGGTTAGGGACGCGAGCAGGCGGTATAAAGGGGCACAAACCATGTTACACAAACCTAGCGTAGCCGCTAAACTACTTGAAAACAGGGATGTTTTTTGCCGTGACGCGAGCAGGCGGTATAAAGGGGCACAAACCATGTTACACAAACCTAGCGTTAGGTTAGGTTAGGTTAGGGACGCGAGCAGGCGGTATAAAGGGGCACAAACCATGTTACACAAATCTAACGTTAGTTTAGGTTAGGTTACGCATTTTTAAGACTACGAATTTTCATACTTTTGATTTAAGAATACGCCGTTGAGATAGTCGTAATTCATCAGGTTAATGTGTTAATACGACGGACGAAGAAGACTTGGTCGATTTATAAGGTATGTTTTTGAGAGCTGGTAACACTACCGGCACATGTTTTTGTATATTTCTTGTTTTTCTATGATCTTTGTACTACATGTGTCAAAATACTTCCGAAATGATTATTTTCAAGTGTGTGTGTATAGAAAATTTTTAAGTCGTGTAATTCAGTTAATATTGCTTGCCGCGGCCTAATTCTTTCAGATTCGGATTCCCCAGCCCATAGTTAGTATAAAAATAACTAGTTTGATTTTCTAGGAATCAAAATGCTTCCAAAATGGCTATTTTCCTGTATGTGTATAAATTTTTTTAAAGTCGTTTAATTCAGTTAATATTGCTTGCCGCCGCCTAATTCTTTCAGATTCGGATTCCCCGACCCCAAATTAGTATAAAAATAACTAGTTTTATTTTTTAGGAATTTTACCCAAACACCGAATTTATTCCCCCTTCGGCACCGGTGCATAGTCGGGAAACACGCCAAACGCGTGCCCAATATTTGTACACGGTTGACATTTGTCACATGAGAACGGGTCGTTTCTTCGACTCGTTCTTGTGTTCAACAGCTCGGCTGTGGAATGATTTGCCGGCCTCTGTGTTTCCTCCTTCCTACAACATGGGTCTCTTCAAGACCACTGTTCATTCCTTCCTCTCCTCAAAAAGACCCTCCACATAGCATCCCAGATGACATAGGCCCTGAGGGAAATTATTTTCCTCCGGGCCTCCTGTGTGGAGTTAATTTGAAAAAAAAAAATATATATATATCTTATTTTATATCTGAATTAATTCATCTCAAGTTCCCTGCCGACAGAGTCGGCCTCCGTAGTCGTGGAGTGTGGCTCTCGATTGGCGATCCAGAGGTCGCGGATTCAAATTAATTTGTACCCTGATAATACTTGAACAAAGCGAAACCGGTCAGCATCTAACCTCCATCGGAACAATAGTCAAGCGAGCTTTCAGAAAAGAGAATAACCAGACACAACCGGAAATATGCCATTTTAAAATCACATATCGACCCTTTTCTACAAAAAAATATAAATTGATTTCGAAAGATTGTTATTTTTTTATATTTTGTAACTACTTATATATTTATTATTTTTTACATTTTTATATTAAATACGTTAGGATTATATACAAAATAGAAATTAAGAAATTATATTCGTAGTCCTCCTCACTAGGAGATCTTGTGCTGAAGGGATGGGGACTATGCTTTGGATAAGTTTTCAGCGACTTCTATGGTTTAACTTCATGGTTTGGATAAGGTTTTCCAGAAACTTCTACGACGATGTTTTAAGTATACCAAGTTCATTTTCCGATAGTTCCTTCAGTCAACATTTAATGTCCTTAATGTAGTATTTTTTGTTTTAATTTGTTTGATACTAAGTGGGAGTTTGTTATATAACTTTACTGCTAAAATTCAGAACTTCTTCGTCCAAACAAAGAGTTACACTTTGGTATATTAAGTATGTCTGTTTGTTTGGCTCTGGTTTTATGAGCATGTGAAGTGTCTGCCTCTGAATCATTTTTGTGGTTATGTACTAGAATGTTTTTGGCATAGATTTTCTGTATGCTTGGAACATCAAACTGTTTAAAAATTTCTGTTATTGACGTCTTTATGGGGACCTTCAGTATGGTTACCTTCAGTTGTTTTATGTGTTTAGATGCTGCTGAGCCCCATTCTTATACTCCATATTACAATCGAAAGTGGCATAAAGCATAATATACTCTCTTTAAATCCCTCATCGACAATATGTTTCCTATTTTTTTGAAGAAGTAGATGAGTTTGGTTAGCTTTTTTGAGGTAAGATCAATGTGTGTATTTCACTGTAGTTTTTCATCGAGCAGGAACGGGTTATTATTAACGGGTTATATACGGCCAGGAACATTGTGGAAAATTATTTTGACATTCATATAATTTGAGGGTATGCTCATTCATTGGTTGTCCTCTTTTGTCTTTGGAGAAAGTTAGATTTTATATTATTGTTAGATATTATATTATTTTATCGTGTAGTTATAATTATTATAATCAATAATTATCAGCCTGAAACACTCATCCACATTGAAAAATCTTCCGAGAAAAGATACATGACGCCAACGGGACTTGAACCCGTGCCCTTCTGATTGCCGGTCAGCTGCTCTCCCAATTGAGCTATGGCGGCTTATCTTATACCATATGTGCTATGCATAAAAATCTTGTCTTAAACGTTAGTTTAACAATTAAAAATAATAATTAATATTTGACAAGTTTAAGTATTTCCCCAATAAATGAAGACATAATTTGTCTCGACGCCACCTAGCGACGGATTTAACACTAACAGTGTCTCGCAAAAATAAAGTTGGTTGTTTTCAGGTGGAAAAAATATAATAAGCAGTAATTGTTGAATGAAACACTAGTATATATTGAATCATTTGGCGGGTATAAGATAAGCCGCCATAGCTCAATTGGGAGAGCAGCTGACCGGCAATCAGAAGGGCACGAGTTCAAGTCCCGTTGGCGTCATGTTTCTTTTCTCGGAAGATTTTTCAATGTGGATGAGTGTTTCAGGCTGATAATTATTGCTTATAATAATTGTTACCCTTTGTGCTTTGCATAAAAATCTTGTCTTAACGTTAGTTTAACAATTAAAAATAATAATTAGTAAAGTTATGTTTTAAATGTGAACTTGAAAAAGGATATTATCGGTCCCCAGACCCCAAACGGACGCACTTTTAATACGCACAGATATTAAATAATTAAATACAATAAAAATTTATATAAATATAATTAAATTTGTATGTTACATTTTGACGACCTATGGCAAAGCACCCTACGCCATTCCAACTTTCAACGCGAAGAAAGACCGTCCTAGTTAATTTGTTCGTCTGTGGCGTCTTTTATATAGACGCGGACTTTCTGATATTGTCTATGGAAAAATCAATATGGCTGACAAAAGCTTTCGCTTCGGGACGGCGGCTCTTTCATTGACATTATTTTCTAATTACTTTGTTTTAAATGTATAAAACTTTCAATAACCGGTCATATTCCGGTTAAATAATAATATTTAAATCTTTTCCGCAACTACTTCATATTGTATTAGCTATTTTAGTGCCCATTATCAACTTTTACAAACTGATTTTGACACTTTGGCATTTCTCCCGTACCTACGTAAGAAAAATATTTATATTTAATTATGTCGAATAATTCCTGTAATATTCATCCGTAACTATCCATAAGTGTGTTTTGAGCGTGGACTCGATAGGGAAATATTTACCCGTGTGGACGGTCTTTCTTGGGAAAGAAAGTTCTGGGAATGAAAAGGTTTTAGGGATACCCACCCCTTGGCGTGCCACACAGCTGTGTACAGATGCATCCACCGCCAAGACCCGAACAAACCCCACTCCATGGTCAAGGGTACCCCTGCCAAGTCACCAAAAGTAGCGAACCACTTGGGGTTACCTTTGGCAGAGAGAGAGAGAGTTATTTACACAATAAGTAAGAAAAAAACGAATAGAAAAAAAAAAACATTTAAAGTACGTATATAAAAAATCTATATTTAAAAAAATGGAAAAGTGGACATTTATCTTGGAAAAGATATCAGTATTCAGCTACTTTTCTAAAAAATGTTTTTCTATGTTAAAAATAATGCAAAGTTTTTATAAAATGTATTTTTTCTGATATTTGAAAAGTAGCGCAAAATAAGTGTAAAGTGATTCTTATCGTTACATCCCCACCCCTCGTTTGTATTAGTTTCATTTAAAGTGGATGTAATATTACATAAATACAAATTTTAAGTGTTATTAATTTATGCCAGATCGAAGCTTATTAATTCAAATATTACTTCGCTTCAGCAATCTCAATGGAGGAGTCTAACCAAGAAATAGTTTCCATTAAAGTGGAGCCAAATACTCAAGAAGACGATATAGTTTTGGACACGAATGTAGATATAGATCGACCAGAAATCAAGAATGGGTGTTCCGAGCTCACTGAAAGTATAGTAAAACCTGCAGGTGAGTAAACATTGAATTCATTTAAAAAAGAAAACCGATAACCTATAGATAAACATGTTTTGTAGAGTCTGTCAAATACGAGTAGAAAGTATAAAAAATTGAACTACAAAATTTGTAGTTCAATTTACCTGTCAAATATTCTTTTTAAGTGCAATCACACTAAAAATGCAGAACACCGTATACACATTTAAAAATACATTTTTTTGTTCTTTAAAAAAATTAAATCGAGGAAGCACTGTTAAGGTACCTACTTAATGACACAATTTGATTAAATTGTGTTCTACAAAGTGATTGGCATAAATTTGAATTTAACAGTAGGTAGAAAGGAAGAATGATTAATGGTGAGTTTAGTTACACTACTTTTAGACCTGAATGAGTTTAAAATATTCAGATCTAAAATTAGAGACATGATCCAAATGCCTGGACAGCGCTAATAGGTACTTAAGCTAATATTAAATAAATGTTAATAATTTCTAAAGGGTGCTTTATATTTTATTACAATATCGTTATTCTTCAATATGTTAACATAAAATTGTAAAGATATAATACTAATATACCTACATGCAATTCTAATTTGATATCAGTTGAATAATATTTTTTTTCACTTTTATGCCTTTTTTAATTAAAATGTAGGTTACACAGCTTTAGATTAACACCATTTAGTATTGCCATTTGAACGACAGTGGCGCCCTCCTATGTTTTCTACTCTTATTTGACGGACTGTATGTATATTATTATTTCAATCACAGAATAATCAGCCCTACTTATTTAAAAAAAAAAACGTTTCCCAACCATTAAATAGTGTTTTTGTTACACATTGAAGAAAGACTGTACATTTTATTTTTCGAATTATTACAAATAAAAAATTTCTTTAACTTGCTTTTTCATTCACACTTGCACCACCATCCACGGACAATCCTGCGCATACGTCGTACGCATGATTTTCTCGTCGAAATACCGTTTGCCGGCAAAGTTTCTGTTTGCGATTGTTGTGCAATTTAGATCATGGTTTTGTTCATAGTTTCTATTCTAACGAATAATTCACTATTATATTCGTACAATTCAATTTATTTATTATTTTTTGTGATATTTTCGTCAGTTTTACATTAATGTGTGATCATGTTGGGAATTTGGTTTTGTTATCGGAGAAAGCTTAATTTTTTCTGAGGTTTTGTTATGACCTGTCTATTTTTTCCCCGTGTTTAATAATATTTTGAGATAATTTTACGTAATAGATAATGACGGTTATTAGACCTTTGAATTTTTGTGTACTGGTTTGGGAGAACAACTAACCAGGCCGAAGACCAAACACCAGAACCGTTCTGAAAAAACCAGTATGAATGGAACCTTAGATTAACAACGCAACTCAATTTGTTATACATCCAATAATTGGCGTCTTTGACACGTATATTTATTTTAAAATATTAATGGAAAGATATAACATGAAATTGAAGAAATAATCATTAAATAGTAATTACTTTTCTTTTAATTTGATAAATAAGTACTTAATCATGTTTTGTTTTTCTCCGTAGAACGCGCCCAGAAAAAGAAGAAACCGAAGAAACATCGCAAATACGTCCCAAGCCTCGTGAAAAAACCGAAATTAGTCCCGTGTCCCGAGTGCAGTCTCTTCTGCACTTACAAGTCCCAATTGCGGATACATATGCTGACCCACACTGGAGAAAAGCCATTCTCGTGCTCCAAGTGTAGCTTCACGACTTCCTTGAGAACCACGCTTAAAAATCACATGCTGACGCACACCGGAGTAAAACCGTTCGCATGTACGGAATGCTATTTCACTTGCTCCAATAAATCCAACATGAAGGTTCATATGCTTACTCACAGTGGAGAAAAACCATTCGCATGTACTAAGTGTACATACACTGCGTCTCAAAAGGCCACTTTAAAAGAACACTTGTTAACGCATTCCGGGGAAAAACCATTTTCGTGTTCTAAATGTGGTTATCTTTGTTCGAGAAAAAATAATTTAAAGATCCACATGCGAAAGCATTCGGGGGAAAAACCGTTCGCATGTTCTAAGTGTGATTACTCCGCGTCGCAAACGTCGACATTGAAAACCCACATGCTGACGCACGCCAACGTGAATCCGTTCTCATGCGCCGAGTGTGATTACACTTGCCCGGTTAAATCGAGGTTAAAGTATCACATGTTTACGCACAGTGCGGAAAAACCGTTCGCATGTCCCGAGTGCAGTTATGTCTGTTCGCAAAAGGCGTATTTAAAGAGTCACATGCGGACGCACACCGGAGAAAAGCGTTACCCGTGTACTGTGTGCACGTGCGCGTTTTCTCGCAAGTCGCACTTAGAGCGACATGTTCTAAAGCATTCGGAAGTGACGGCGGTGAGCAATTCTAAAGTCAAATTGGAAGAACCGCACCCAGTCGCACTGTGAAGAAAAAGCATTCGTATGTTTTGATTGCAATTCGTTTCTACTTAAAAATCGCGCAATTTAATCGCAGGGGCAAACGGACAGGATTTTATGACGGAATAGATCAGTGACAAAACAGTACTTATAAGAATAGTGGAATATTAAGCTAACCTAATCTGAACTACGTCATTATAGACACCTATTATTATATTTTATCACTCCTCACTTCATTCATACTCTTCTGTTATTTAGACCCTTGACACTACCCGATTCGAGTATTTAATTCACTTGGTTTTATCAAGTTAACTTCTTCCACTATTTATTTCTGCAATGTTTATTCTCCTTACACTATTTGGTGCATTCTTTATACGGTGCCCAAATCATCTAAGCTTCCCTTTCTTAATCTTATACACTAAGAAATAAGGAACCATCAGTAACGTTTCACTCTCACTCTTTTTTTTAAGGGTTGATTCTACTGAGGCAACCACTTAGTCATAATTCTTAGTTTTTTTTTAATACTTTTTATAGGTATTTTTTTATTTATTTATTTAGTTTTTAAGATTCAATAGTCTTCGAATTATTATATTAATTTGAATGTGCTCTTATACAACAATATTATGCTTAATCTCTTTTGTAGGTCGCTCAAAGAGAGTTGAGGCGAACAACGCATAATTACGATTGTGTGTATTGGTGTCTATGCATGCACTTTCGACAGAGATATCCTTGCGAAGCGTTGGCGTAGGAAACGAAAAACAAGTATTCATTTTCAATGAATTTGGATTTTGGAACCGAATAAGTCAAGAATTCAGACGAGCGATGAAAAAATGGTTTTTTGGCAAAAAATATTTTATTTCTTTATTTAAAATGTGTATTTCTCTTGTTTGATTTGCTTCGGATTTATCTTGACAACTAAAGCCATAAGCTTTCATAAGACCAAAAACGTCCCGAGCGACGTTTTTATATTATTATTAAGCTATATTTTTCTCTTCCTTTCATACAAACATATGTATTTTTCTTTTATCCAGAAAGATAATGAAATAATGCTTCTTATTGTCTTTGAAATATGAAAGCTATCTTGCATACATATTTTACAATCTCGATCCAAAGTGACGGTTTCTGATTTTTTGCGCGAAACTGAGGCTTCCGGATTCCGAGGTGCGAATATATTGAACCAAGCAGACGGGTTGCGACTTTCCAGTACTTTGCGCAACTTAATTGTGACTTTCAGGTAAAAATTGTCACTTGAGCGTTACGTAACGTTTTGGGGAGGGGGGAGGTACAGAAAAACGTTACGGCGCGTTACAGGCGGGGAGGGGTCAAAAATCTTCAAAAATTGCGTTACGTAGTACTTGAACGCCCCCAAACGGGTGGTCTGTTTGATAGATTCCGTTATCTTAGCAAGCGGATTCTTCGAGCATATTTTTTTTTCGGAATTTTAGGGCGTATGCGTCTGGTAGATATGCAGTCCTTGTGTTCTATGGAAGATGCTCCGAGGAACTAGCGTCATTGATCCCTTTGGCACCGGTGGGTGGTAGGGAAACACGCCAAACGCGCTCCCATCATATGTACACGGTTGACTTTTGTCACATGACTCGTTCTTGAGTTCAACAGCTCAGCTTTAGAACGATTTGCCGGCCTCTGTCTTTCCTTCCTCCTACAACATTGGTTTCTTCACAACCCATGTTCACTCCTTCCACACAACATCTCCAAAGATGACATAGGTCCTGGAGAAATAAGTTTCCTCAGGGCCATCTACGTGGAGTTACTCGTAATGTAAAAAAATGGCAACAAACTACACAAGCGGCCCCTAACGATTTTCGGCTCAACTCTCGCTGCGACGCCTATTATAATACTCAGCATGCATTTTTTCATTTATACATTTTTCTACGTTATGTGTAATAATCGATAGGGTAATACTACAAATAAAATTAAATAAACGCTTTACACGTAATATTTTGTTGTTATTTGACGGCCTCGTGGTCCGACTAGCAATCCGAACTAGCAATTCAAAGCCCGGCGTTTGCAAATAAATTTCATTTGATAAATGTGTGTTATTTCACAATTTATTCATTTACAATAGTGTATTTGCGGCACGTTCCAGAGTGAAAGACTCGTGAAATTCGACCGGTCAGTGGCCACCCCGGCGTCGCGTGTTCGATTCCTCGGCTGACTAAGTCCTCCATCACGACTCAATTAACATTTTCGGCTTACTGTGGTAGTAGTTAGTTTAATTATTTGAACTCAAAAGTTTTAAAATGCCGAAAAAAAATGCAAATTTACGGACTATCTGCAAATAGACTACACATTTATAAAAAAGCTTTGTGGGGAAGATAGCAGAGAGAAGTGCCAGCAATGTTTCTCAGAATTGTCTATTGCACACGGTGGTTGAGCGGATATTAAGGATCACTTGAAGTGTACGAGACACGAGGCTGGTGTGACGGCGACTGCAAGCACTTATTATATTAAAAAATTCTTTGAAAATGATTATCCAATACAAGATGACAGTTGCATTGACCTAAAAATTCCAAATAGATGCTGTGCAAATTTCATTACACTGTAGAGTAGTGGTGCTCAAACGGTGATCGACCGGTCAGACGGTGCACAAATTGTAATAGGTAATACTTGCAATCTGAGCACCGTTGAAACATTTTTATGTGAAATGTGAATCTTATCTGGACACCATCAATCCATCCTGCTACATCAACCAGTGAATTTTACGCTTCCTTATTTCCCACCTTCTAAGAAAGTTCCTTACATACTCCATTTTTTAAATACACTATCTATGTGCTGCCCGAATCAAAGAGAAACGAAAGAAAGAATTTTCATATTCTGATTGTAGTTTTAATTCGCCGCACACAGATTTAATTAAAACCAGTTTTGTGTTCAGAATGTAAAATTCCAGTTGTGGATTCATCTGCTGACACATCTCTAAAGAAAAACATTCTCTTATTCGATGTTCAGTTATAAAATTCTAGTTGCAGACTATTTGTACACTGCCAGAATCAAAGAAAAACAATCTTCATGTTCTGAGTGTAGTCTTAATTCACCGCATACAGGTTTAATTTAAACCAGTTTTGTATTCACAATATAACGATAAATTGAATAACATTACGTACCTAGTGAAGCTTTGCATTTGAGCTGCACGCCATATGCTGCAAAATTCTGAGAAATTAACTGTTTCGTGTGTAACTACTATTTCGGGACACTTAGGCAGGAGCAATCTTAAATTAAAACCTGCCTTGTGTGATGACGATGCGAAATCCTATTACATGGATACCAATTGCGATTTCCAAAATCGGTTATAAATTTGTAGTAGAATTTATAAACATGATTTTTATTTGAAGAATACTCGTCACGAAAGTCGGCATAAAATGAGTTCCCAATTAAAAAAATTGGATTTCTACGCACGCACCCCCCCCCCCCCCCCCCTCCCCCACGCCGGTGCTTGAAAATCTGTGGTTAAAGTACCTAAATGCCTACCTAGATGACAACGAGTCTCATAATATTGAGGTAGATCGCCAGCAGTTCAAATTTGAGCACCCCTGTTGTAGAGGTATCGGAGACAGTGGCGTAGCTACATGGGTGCTACCCGGGGCGGATAACGTAGTGACACCCTCCCCCCCTCCCCTCCTGTCCCGGTTTAGAGCTTCATAATTATGGTAAGCCTACATATACACAAATTTAAATTAAGTCACGCCAAGCTGTCAAAAAAAAAATTTTACACCACTTGATGAAATTTTGATTTGATGTTCAATTTGAGGAATATTACTGTCTACAATGTCTACATCTTATTTCGCAAACCTCCGCATAAAGCTCGGGCAACGCCGGAAACAGAAAATTATTAATTTCAAATATTTTCTGTTTCCGGCGTTGCCCGAGCTTTATGCGGAGGTTTGCGAAATAAGATGTAGACATTGTAGACAGTAATATTCCTCAAATTGAACATCAAATCAAAATTTCATCAAGTGGTGTAAAATTTTTTTTTTGACAGCTTGGCGTGACTTAATATTTGAGAAATACTTAAGAAAATATTTGAAATTGATAATTTTCTGTTCAAAAGCACTTTAATAATATTTTTGCTGCCTAATATTAGTATTTTAACAGTAAAAAATAATATCAACAATTAAATAAACTAATTATATAAACCGGGGTCTCGATAGACATAGATAAATAATTTGTGTAGTAGTGTAGGTACTAAATGAAGCAAAATAAGTTAGGCCGTCGTCTCACAAGGGTCGGTAAAAAACGACATAAGCCAATAGCTGCGAGATCCTGCGCGGAAAAGTAAAGTAAGGAAGCTAGCTGTATACAGCGTATTCCATCGTGGGACTTTTCTGCGCCGGGTCTTACAGCACTAGGTTTATGTTGATTCCTTATCGGTCCACGGATGACGGTTAATATGTAATAAATAATAATTTTGTATTTGAACCACTGGAGCGACTATGCGAAATAAATAATTTTGCCTCGATTGCTCGAGATTTCCCAGAAGATCACTTTTTTTAATTTTTCACCAACATTAAAAAAATCATACCATCAAATTTTAATACTGAGACATAAAAACTTATTATAGTGCTTTTTGGCCATTGAATTTACCTGTATTTTACCGTTTATTTCATTTTTGTAGGATTTATGAAAAAAAACATAAAAAAATCGTTAAGTTTATGACTTCGCGAATCCTGCGTATTTGTTACATTGAAACTGCCGTTAGGGGTACATATACGATTCAACGTAGAATATTTTCGATTTCTGTTCTTGTTGTGTGTGGTATCTAGATAATGAAAGGTGCATATCTATGGAAAAAGGACTTTTAATTTTAACCGTAAACAGCTGATCAAAAATTCAGCATGAAAAAATATTTTAAAAATTTATTTTTAACATCGTTATAAAATAATCTACGAATTTTGGATTTGCGACATCTATGGTCATGTTTTACGAATGGTGGGATAATTTGGTCTAATTTTGGACCGCTATCAATCGCAGAATAATAAAAGTGGTTCATTTTTTACCATGATCGCTCCAGTGCTTGAAGGTGAAGAATGAAACAAAAAAATTAAAAAGCAGATTATCGAATTGAATCGCGATAAGAAACTCCAGGAACTGAAAAATGTTATGGCTTCAAAATATATTTTCAAAATCATATAATATCAACAAACGCTGATTCCATAATATGTGAAAGATTAATTAAATATTATTATTATAAGTAATATTTATAAATCGTCATTTAAAAACGAAGAAAACACCACTGCACGGTTGGCACCACTGAATCTGTTATTTCTGATGTTATGAGTCACAGAACTCAGTCCGCAAGTCAAGAATTAGTATGTTACTTTAGTTGAATAGTATTTTAACTTCACCTTTCCATGATAATTCATTTTTATATCCTTCTGAACTCGTATTCAAATAATTTAAAGACAGAAAATTAAAAACCCTTTTCCTGTATCACTCAACCTAACAAGTTTACAAATAGGATATCCAAAACAAAACCGTACCTTTCAAAAACAGCAAATCTCAGGCAAAAATACATGTTACCAATTCCGATTAAAAACTTTGGGTGAACAAAACTACAAATACTTGGGAACAAATTTCTTCAATAAATTGCCAGAAAATATAAGATCCCAAGATAGATTCAAAGAATTCAAAACACAATTTAAAAAATATACTGAAAATCCTCCCAAAAAACATAAAATAAATAAAAAAAATCTCCTATACTTTATAAAAAATAAATTTTAAAAACTACAAAATAAAAATCTAAATAACTTTATAAATAATACTTCATCCCATATACACAAGCATTTGCTTATTATGGGAGAACATTTAAAAAAAAAAATAATTATAAAAAAAAAATAATAATTAATAATAAAAAAATTAATAAATTAGTAAATAGACTAACTACCCAATTAGACTCGAGAATAATAGGCCACTTGCACCACATTTTTTATATTTTTTTCCGGTTTAGGCAAATATTCTAAGACATTCTGTATATATATATATATATATATATATATATATTTAATCGTATATTTGAAACCCTGGTGATTTTTTGAAAATTTCAATCCGAAATATCAGACATTTTTTATAAACCGGAAAGACGGGACATCATTTTATGGGCGCGAAAAACGTTAATTACATAGCCGAAAATCGTTTAAAAAAATACCGTTTTCCACACGAATGGCACAGGAGAATAACGAGGCATACCAAAAATATTACATCTCATAAATATTTTATTCCTTGATCCATCTTATTGATCATAAATCTGTGGTGAAGCCAACACTCAGGTACGAGCCTACTTAAGGTATGTACCTGTGCGGCATGGTGATATCGCTGCCTGGTACAACTGGGAACGGAAAACGAAGAGTACTTACCTACCTGCGCTGAAATATTTGGAATCTCGTCGCACTTTATGGAAAGTACCGGAGCATTCACATTCCCTGTACATTAGGCGTCAGAACCATCGAGAAACGTATCGTATTCTCTCGATATTACCAGCCGAATTATTAAACCGTTACCTCCGCCACGGCATTATAAAAGCCGGAGTAATGGTTTGACCCAGTCAGTCGATAGAATAGCAAGCCAAACAACTTGTACCGTTATTTACAACTGTCTAATAACCGTGTAATATTTTGAATTATTATTTCTTATTAATAAACGATCAACAGTTAATTCCAGTGTTTTCTTTACGCGTTTACGTAGCACGCCTGATTGCTACAAATCATTATAATATTCAACGTCTATTTTACTAAATCCAATGTAATATACTTGTACTTGTGAATTATAATAATAAGAATTAATTATAATTATATTAATTAATTATAAAATTTGATATTGTTAAAATCAGCACTATTACCATTATACCTCTAAAACGCGTACGGACAGCCTAAAATGTACGAGGTTCTCTTCATAACATCTGTCAAAAAGTCAAACCAAATGATATGTTCGCAGAGAACAAACAATAAATCTAGTGAACGTTAAATGTCAAATTCAAAAATTCGTCTGAAATCGAAGTGTTACCATAAAAAAATAAATCAGTGTGGAATTTTACAAAATTAATAGGAACATTTTCGGAGACATTACATTTTCATGTAGTGACGTCACGAGCCCATATAATGGATTTATTTAAAAAAAAACTACATTTCTAAAAAAATTTACTAACATTTTCGCAATCTTAGTAAAAAATCTATCCACACGATTCTTTCCAAGTCGTTATGAAATCCATGCAAGTGGCCTATTCTCCACTTACCGGGAATTGAAATTAGTTAGTTGGTGTTATTGTATTATTTTATTATAAGAAGTATTGTAGCTTTTATTATTCAAATAAAAATGTTGTGAGGTGTCAAAGTTTGCAACCACTGCGAATTCTCATAATCTATTTAATAATTTCTGGTTCTAAGGTTGAATCTTTTGTAAAGACGTGTTTTAGGTTAAGTTAACATATAAAAGAAAAATATTTAATAAAAGAACGTTGCCCTATCTTGGAATCGCATTAAGGAAATCTGGGTAGAGTCTTATACAAAGAATTCTTATGCCCTGGCTGGTTGCACATGTCTCTACATGCACGTTTAGATATGTTTTAAAATGGTTAGTATGCTTAATTGTTAAATCTTCCTTTAAATTATGTTACTATAATAATATACCACACAAGATCAAACTAAAGTACTTCACCTCAAAACCAAAAATCGGTAAATAGATTGTGAGAAATCCTCTTTGCAAACTTTGATATCTCAGAACAAGGTAAACTGAAATTAGAATCCAGTCCAACCAAAGTGACGATTTGCTTTGCTTCAAGCAAGTTTTAACTTAATAAGCTTTCAAGAATTCAACGGAAAACAGATCAACTAAAATCGAAATATCTGAACGGGGTATTACGCCCATCACTGCCCATAGTGCCCATCACTAAAAAAAGAAAGTAGCAGTTTCCTTGTCTATGGAATTTAGTCCT
This sequence comes from Limnephilus rhombicus, assembly GCA_929108145.2. Classification (NCBI taxonomy): domain Eukaryota; kingdom Metazoa; phylum Arthropoda; class Insecta; order Trichoptera; family Limnephilidae; genus Limnephilus; species Limnephilus rhombicus. Next base: position 19,306,764 of record OV815290.1, on the reverse strand, counting down.
AGTCGGCAGTTTTTCTATTGTCATTTCAAATTTGAAACGGTCATTTCAAATGAAATTATTGGTGTAAACTTTTGCAAAGCGATACCGCCTGCTGAAACTAAACTAAACTTTCTTTTAAATCAGCATAAATCACATTGATTTTGTAGATTATCCGAAGCGGCAAGAACCAATATCTAAGATGGCCGAATCATCATCCAGTGACAAATCAAAGGTGAACAGCAAAACTGTGCGCACTTACGAGTGTTCTCGTTGTCGTTTCTCCGCCTTCAATCCTGAGAGTCTCGCGAAACATCTTCTGCGCCACGTAGAAGTGAAAACTACCTCCAAACCTACTCACGTCTGTGCCATGTGTCCCTACTCGGGCAAAACTCCCGATGCTTTGAAAAAGCACGAATACAGCCATAACGCTGCTGACCCGAACTCAAAGAAAATACCGAAATTCTCATGTGAGCTTTGTCCGTCATTCTCCAGTGACAGCTCTGAAGCTTTTAGCAAGCATAATGAGCGTCACAGTCAAGTTGGAACATCAAAAACTTACGCTTGTGAAGGCTGCTCGTTTACTTGTAGAACTTATGGAAGTCTGCAGAAACACGTGCGCACGTGCGTGGACTGCATTATCAACGAAATGTCTACGATGTCTTATTTGGATACGCACGCAGCGACCAGAGAGAAATATCCGAACCGGCTACAGTGTTTCTACTGCAAGAAATGGTTCCATGAAAACGACGTGGATTATCACCATGCCATTGGATGTTCGAGACTCGCTGACTTTATGAACGAACCGTGATTGTTTACAGCATGCAGGCATTTCACCACCTCTGTAAACTACCGTTGAATAAACTTGGTCATCGAGTAGTTTGATTAACATGCCGATAAAAACAGATGTTAACGGGTAAAGTAAGCTGTGAATTTTTAATAAGTAAATAATTCGTTGATATTTCACCACTTCTTTGTAAACTTTTGAGTAATAATTCGTCGAGTCACTTTAATTATAGGATAATATCGCAGACCTGAGAAAAACCACAGGACCGATATGCCAGACTTTTAAATCGTTCAACAGCTCGACTGTAAACTGATTTGACGGCCCCTTGTGTTTTCTCCCTCCTACACCATGGGTCTCTTCAAGACCCTGGTTCAATCCTTCCTTTCTGCAAAAGACCCTACCAATCACAGATCAATGTACGCTAATTCGGAATACACAATTTACAATTTGGGGGGCAGGAATGGGTACCACCACCCCGGAAATTTTTTAACCAACACCTCTGCCATAAGTCACCCCAATTAATTCGCTACTTTTGGTGACTTAGCAGCGGTGCCTGGGTTCATGGGGTGAGGTTTGTCTGGATCTGACGGTGGATGACCTGGACACACTGAACCCTACATTCCTACCCACCCCTCTTACCTTTTTCATTCCCAGAACTTCCCCTCCTTCCTTTTCTTAAAAATACCCTCCACACAGCATCTCTAAGGGAAATTATTTTCCTCAGAGCCTCCCGTGTGCAGTTAATGTGGAAAATACAAAAAGAAACATATTGAATTTCTGCATTCTTTTTTGTTCTATGCATACACTCATGATGTTGGCATCTTTATTGGGAGTATATTTTGAGGTTGAAGGGAGTGTTGAGGAAAAATAGATGGGGAAGAGTCGAGAAGTATCAGAATACTCGGATATGGTATCTACGTGTGGCTAAAACCAATGCAAAATTTTCGATTCTAAATGGCAATCATTCACCAGAGCGATATCTACCTACCACTTTGGTGAATTCCCAATACGACCGTTATCTTTTTAATTTTTCTGTGTCTTGTTTCCCTTTCAATGTGTTTGTTTTTATATTATAATTGTTATCTTCTTCAATGATATATTACATTGATGGGAATAACCCTCAAAAGTTGTAAAAAGAGAGTTGTTCTTATAAAAAATTAAATATTCATTTAGACTTTTATATAAAAATAAAATTGGATATATTTATCCGAGACGCTATCTAGGTTACAAACCAGTTCTTTGAACGATTGTTTCCAATGAAAAAGGTAGTTGCCTATAATATGGAAAAATTAGTCGAAGATAATATTGTTAATTCGGTAAATTTTTGAGATCGCTGGCAATGGGTTAATACGCACTTTTTTTTTTTTAAATCTTTTGATTTATCTTAATTATATTAAAAGACAACTATTTGCATTGGGGGAAGTGGAAAATATTTCATTCTAAATTTCGATTACGTAAAATTAAAATTAGCTTTCATTCTGTGAAACGAGACCGTCCATTTTCAAACATTATTTTCAAATATCATTTTGTTATGTTGGTATTCTTGTTACTGTACGAAAAGATGCTAGAGCAAAGCGTAGCAGACTTCATGGGAATTCTAGGTTTGTGTAACATGGTTTGTGATACAAAAGAAAGTGCCCCTTTATAACGCCTACTCGCGTCAAGGCAAGAAAAACATCCCAGTTTTCAAGTAGTTTAGCGGCTACGCTAGGTTTGTGTAACATGGTTTGTGATTCAAATGAAAGTGCCCTGTACCTTCAAAATCTTCTAGCCGTTCGTTATACATTCAAGTGTATCAGGAATACCAACATACCAACCAAAGTGACAGCGAATGAGCTAATAGCTAATGGCGTAGGTACAATCTCACAAGACGAAAGCTAATTTTTAATTTTACGTAATCGAAATTTAGAATGAAATATTTTCCACTTCCCCCAATGCAAATAGTTGCCTTTTAATGTAATTAAGGTGAATCAAAAGGTTTTTTTAAAAAAAAGTGCATATTAACCGTTGCCAGCGATCTCCAAAAATTAATGTTAATTCTAAAGAAAATTTTAAATATGACGGTTTGATGGAAGATGGTAATGAGCGAATTGGTAAAGGCGCCCGTCCCGGTTAGACGAGAGATTCTGGTTTTGAGTCCCAGTTACGACCATTATCTTTTTCATTTTTCCGTATCTTGTTCTCTTTCATATGTTCATTTAGATTATTAGTGTTATCTTCTTCTTCAATGATATATTTCAAAAGTTTTAATTTACACTTGTAATACTTGATTTGATGTCCTCCATGGGCGAGGGCTTTCGACTAGCAATTCGCAATGAGTGGGTTCAAATCCCGGCTTATGTAAATTAATTTTGTTTGGTGTTTTTTGTGTTATTTCACAATCAATTAATTTAAAATTAATACAATGTGTAGGTATTTGCAGCACGTTCCAGAGTGGAAGATGCTCTCAGTATGAGAAATCAAATGGCTTTAGCCGTGCTTGGTGACTAGATCTAAATAGCCAGATACTTCTACACCTTCCTCTTCCCCATCTCCTTCCTCTCCCCACTACCTTCAGCCTCACAACATACTCCAATTGGGGATGCCATAGTCTCACTTGATGATTGGGAGCAGTTGAGAGTATTCACATTAAAAAAACATATGTAAAATTCAATCTACTTTCATCCTGCTTCACTGCCATAAATCAGGGTTGGTATCAGTGCTCCATTAAGGACTGCTAACTTCGATTCTTTTGACAATGTTTTACTATAAAATTATCAATTTATTTTGTCCGAGTAACATCAGATTTTTGATTCATCAGTTTTTTATTCATTTTTCAAAATTGATTAACTATTTGCATGTATAACCTTATCATCATCGAACATACTAATTTCGCTTGTGAGTCTGTGAGTGATTGTAACTCTGGCTCAATGAACTTGGATTTGTTTTGAATTGAAAGGTCATTTTAAAAATTGGAACTGATAATGTCCAGAATTCAGACAAGCGATAAAGTACCTACCTATAAATTGATATCAGAATATCTTATGGTTAAGTCAGATTTTATGATTTTTCACTCACCACAATTGGGAGGCGGGTATGGGTACCGCCACCCCGGGAACCATTTATTAGATAACCAACACCTCTGGCATAGGACACCCCAAGTGGTTCGTATGGTGACTTAGCAGGGTGCCCGGGTTCACAGTGTGAAGTTTGTCCAGGTCTTGGCGGCCGTTACATCTGCCCACCTGCTGCGTGCTGGGCAGGATTGAGGGAGATCTTTTATCCTCCAGCCAGAATCTTTCGACCTTGCAGCGCAGTTGGAGGGATGGATTTATATGACACACCGAGTCCCAGATTCCTACCCACCCCTCTTACCTACTTCCTTCCCAGAACTTTCTCTCTTTCCTTTCCTTAGAAAAACCCTCCACACAGCATCCCCTAAGACGACATAGGCCCTGAGTGAAATTATTTTCCTCAGGGCCTCTTGTGTGGGGGCTAATGTAAAAAAAAATCTCACGAAATATCCTGTGATTTTTCACAGGTCTGCGCTAGTTTGAAACTTATGTTTGAATTATTAATTTTTAACATAGTCCCCCATAATGCAATTTTTAACATGGGGGACTATGTTAAAAATTGCCACTGGTTCTGATATGTTAAGAATCTAGCGTGGTATTCACACAAAAATTTTCTGTTACCATTTTATATTTTACCATTTAATTTATTTTTTTTTACTTCTTTTATATAATATACAGTCGAACTTGGTTATAACGATCATGGCTATAGCGAGATCATGGCTATAATGAGCAATTACCAAATGATATTTTAGTTCAGACTTATTTTCATATAATTGTTGACTGTTATAACGAGGACGATTCACTGATATAACGTGCAAATAATTTTGTCAACACAATTTCTATATACATAAAAAGATGTCAACATAATTTGTAAAAGGTTAAATGGGTTTAAAAAAAAACAATAATTGGGAATTATTCTCATAGTAAGGTATAACTTTCAAAGGACCTTGGAGGGACATACGCCCGGCGTGCAACAGCGGCGGCTGGCGGGAATTTCCTATCCCGTTAGGGACAGATTCATATTTTTATGGCACTACCTGAGTAAGATTGTCGGCTATGTGAAACATTGTTACCCATCGGGCACCATGTAAAATTGTCATAAAATCTGCAAATTTGTTCCCTTTTTACATCTTTTGCATTGTGCCTCATCGTCAATTTTGTTTTAAAAATCAATAAAAGTGTTTATGATGGTACCGAGCTACAAGTACCTACGTGGGGTAAATTTGTGATAGTGTTGCACAAACTAGCTTAGGGGGGGCTCTGTCTCTTTAAATTCAAGATTTCGCTTTCTGGGGATTTTTTTTCTGAGTGTTTTCCAATTTAGTTCCATTTAGGTCAAGCAGTGTAAATTGACAAAAACTCTATAAAAGTTGTTCTCAACTAGGGATTTAGGGTTTTTTCTCTATAACCAGGGGGACATCCTCATACAACAATGGCCCGCGGGCCGCACGAATCGGGTTGTGCATCACTAGGTTGTGACAACTATAATTTTAGTTGAAAATCAATAACAATCCCACCAGCTAATGATTTATAATAAGTGAGATTTTAAATGTGATACAATATGCAATCGATAAATAATTTTTAGTGATGTTTTTTTTTAAAACCTTGAACCAGGTGATGTTAGATGTGTTACTTTTTGTTGAGGAAATTGGGAAGCATAAAACGAAATCTTTAAAACGATAGTAGATTAAAACAATAATTTATTAATTAGTGTATTTTTCTTATAAATTTTTAAAATACATGTATAATACCTACTCGCATTTTCGAATATACTATACATTTACGATTATATTAGAGTAAAGGCAGGTAGGTAGGTACATACGACTTTCAAAAACCCTATTTTGGATATAAGGAGTAATGGCTATAAGGAGCAAATTTATTCGGTCCCCTCGTGCTCATTATAACCAAGTTTGACTGTATTTAGTTTTCATTATTGATGTTTTGTGATCTCTCTGTTAAGTCAACCACCAACAAAATGTTTAAACAGCTGCTCGCATCTACACACAGCATTTCCCTGCCTTTGTTTCTATCGATGCACCAAACGCATAGCTTTCATTGCATGGTGCATTGATAGTGCATGCAGTTTGGTCGTATGACAGCGACAGTCATGATGAAACAATTCCGTATCTCCCTTTTCTATTATCTGTGTTTAAACATGTCTGACATAAGCACAAATCCAGAAATTTGTATTCTACCTGCGTATTCAATGGTGATCTGACGGTTGATCTCTCGACACTTGGCCCCCCGAGATTATAATTATTATAGAATTATATTTTTTGTGCATTATTTACTAGAGGTGCCACGAATATTCGGCTACTATTTGGTATTCGGGCTTTTCGGCCATTTTTTTTACTATTCGGTATTCGGCCGAATACAGAATAGCAAATCATGAAAAAATGCATAATAAATAACATATTACTCACAAAAATTTCTATTTTAACAAAAAGTCAAAACATTTAATACTTAAAATCTATCATTGGTAAGTTTTGTCGAATGAAAACCATTTTTTCAGTATGTAATTTTAATTTTTTCAGTATTTGTTGATAGCAAACGATTGTTCTTTTCCTCATAATTTATACCTGCTTACGAAAACAGCCGCTCACTATAAATATACTTCTACCGGGAGATGATAAATAAATCTTAGCCAATCCTGCTGGACTTGGATACTGTTTTGCGTTTGCTGATCACCACTTGTAAAGGTCTGCTGTCCGATCTAGGCGAACATTTTCATGTAAAAATCAATTTCGTTTGCGAAATGTAATTGATTTTTATTAATTCACTAGCTGACCCGGCCACGCATTGCTGTGGCTAATAAAACACAACGTCATCTACTGGATGGTTATCCAACCTTTATAACCACCGCCGTCTTTGAGTTTATCGCAAAGAGACAGACAAATGCCGCGGAGGACTTTAATTTATGATACGTAGAGATGGTGTGAAAGATTATAATAATGTGCATAAAATGCTTGGGGGTAACTAACGTATTTAAGTTATTAAGGATTAATACTGTATCCGTCTAAATAACTTTTCAATTACTGCAATGTACGTGACCATTTTTTTAGAAGATAGAATGGGTATAGTAAGCTATCCGTAAATGATAGATATATGCCTTCGCAGACTTTTTTTTTGTAGATCTAGAAAAGAGGAATATCCCATCATGTATTGTTTTGTTATATCCCAAAAGGATTAGGCAGCGTTTTCTATGAAAGCTACCAGGCGGCTTGACTTTCCGACACTTCTAACAATTATCGTTATGTTTCAACCAATTTACACAAATCCTTGACAAATTACATACCTAAACCTTCCTCACGAAACACTCTATCTTTTGGTGAAAACCGCATAAAAATATGTTCAGTAGTTTTCGAGTTTATCGCAATTAGACAGACGACGCGGGGGACTTTAATTTATAATATGTAGAGAAGATGAAAACGATCTTTAATTCATGAATTCAATTCATTTTGATTCATGAAAACGATTTTTAACTCATGAGTTTAATTAATTTTAATTCAAGAAAAATATTTTTATTATTTTAAATTCCTGAAAACTGCGAAATGTACTAAGTGTCACTGAATATTCGGAGATTCGGCTGAGAGCCTAGCCGAATATTCTGTATTTGGCAAAATCACTATTCGTGGCATCTCTATTATTTACCAATTTCAAACCTAAAATCTACTTCAAAAATATCTTTAATAATAAGTTGGTATGGATATCAAATGATTTTTTTTACAGTGTTGGTTTTTTTTTTTACTTATACGCTGATATACACACTATAGACAAGTAGATTTTTCCTTGATGTATTTGAATGAAAATATGTTATATACTTTTGTTATTCGGCGGTACATCCTCTCTGTACAACATCCCTTCGGGAACACTTAGTTATGTTTTGTGTGAATAGGTGTTCATATTTTCCCTAAACTTACTGCATATTGTATGTAAGTATGTCATGGAACCATATTTAAGTTTTAACTCAAAAATTACAAATTGTGACACTTGTCTTGTAGGAGTGCTGTATGTAGATCACATTTCTAGAGATTGTCTGTTAAGTGCATTTTAGGTTAATTTATTAGAAATGTGTCACTTGAGCGATGGAGATTTCCGGGTGTTTAGTTTTCGATTTAATTAACATTATACTTCCAAATATTAATATGAACTGCTTACTGCCGTTTAAAGTCAATGAATTAACCTACATTTCGCTACTTATCCCATATTTTTAGTTCATATTTGTTATTTAGACTTTTGTGTGTAGGCGTGTGATGTGATCTTGCAGATCTTAATAATAATAAGACGCATGGTCGAGATGAACATTTATTTGCACAATATAAGTTGATAAGCTACGTGCTAGCTAACGGAGCTGTCTGTAGGTAAGGAGAGCGAGCAGGAACATTCATCACCTTTTATAGTTCTGCCGTCTCGCTCTTGCATATTTGAAAAGGCAGGCGTGCCACTAAAACCATTCTCACATCATTAATTTTAATTCATAAAAATCACCTACATAAGTTTGGATAGCTGTCGCTAGAGTAGTTATTAAATTGTATTCTTTGTTGTTTAACCATGTTTTATCTTAAGCTATGTACACTCATCTGCGAGCTGTAATTATAAATGTCACTGTTGTATCCAAAAACTGCTTACGAATAAAATCTTCAGATGCTGCTAAACTAGACGAAATGAAGTGCTGTTTGCTGGAATTGAGGGATAATGTGTAGGAAAAACAAGGTATGCAAGAAAAAAGGATAATCAATCATTTACCACTGTATCTCTGCAAAGAGTACACGACACAACTACAATACAGTTACACCTCGAGGTAATTATCACCTTGAGTTCCACCGCGATACCTCGAGGTAATTATCACCACAACAAAATGAACGAGTGCAAAATGATATTATTCGATACTTCCGAGATGGTCAAATCCTTCCTTTTACTAAACCCTCAGATGTTTGCTGGAATTGGGTGATAATGTGTAGGAAAAACAAGGTATGCAAGGAAAAAGGATAATCAATCACTTACCACTTTATCTCCGCAAGAGCACACTACACAACCAAAATGTAGTTATACGGGGTGTCCGGGGGTAAAGTGCATTAACTTCGGGAGGTGATTCTACACGATATAAGTAAAAAAGATAAATAACTTTTTTCGAAATTCCAACTTTTAGGGGTTGTTTGCGGTAAATAATAAAAATAGACCGGTGTGTGCCGCCAGCTTTATTGTTTTCCGCTGTTACAATACGGGTCAATCACAACCATGCAATGTTGCCACAATCGTGCCAGGAGAGCGCTCAGCAAGTAAGATTGTACCTCAAACTAAGGATTTTTAGTACATACGTCTTTTTGTATGGGAAAAAAATGTTAGAATTTCGGAAAAAGTTGTTAATCTTTTTTACTCCTTCCATCATGTAGAATCACCTCCAGATAGACAAATATCTCATGTAGACACCCTGTATAGTTCTTTCTTCTGAGATGGTCAAATTCCTTCCTTTTACTTAAAAAAAAAAAGAGATTGTGTACACAAATAAATCACCAACAATTTGCTTCCAAGGTTATTCTTCAGTTTTCAAAACAAATGCACTTGTTTTTACTCTGTTTTTCTTGCCATAGTATCAAATTTCATATGCTTTTCCAGCAAAGTGATGTGGTTAGGGAGAGGTAGGAACTGGATAAATGACATCCCGGAAGTAACTAAGTATATTCTCATTTCAAAACCAAACAGTATAACCATGCTCTCTAGTGTGTAAGCGATTTTCACACCAAACCCGAGGTATGCAAGGAAAAAGAATAACCAATCACTTACCACTGTATCTCTACAAAGGAGCGCATGAAACAAGCTAGTTCAATATAGTTATATAGTTCCCCCGAGGTACCTAGATTCATACATCATCGCCACAACAAAACGAATGAGTACAAAATGATATTATTCGATACTTCCGAGTTGGTTAAATTCCTTCGTTGGGTAATAATTCATTTAAAAAAATACACCACCAACTTGCTTCCAACGTTATTCTTCTGTTTTCAAAACATATGCACTCGATTTTACTCTATTTTCTTGCCATTGTTCCAAATTTCAAATGCTTTTCCAGCAAGGTGATGTGGGTAGGGAGAGGTATAAACTGGATAAAAGACATCCCGGTAGGAACTAAGCATATTCTCATTACAAAACCAAACAGTAACCATGCTCTCTAGTGTGTAAGCGATGTTCACACCAAACCGTAACCAAAATGGCGAGTCTGCACAGAACACCTTTTCATTATATTAGATTATGATTTTTGGTAACAAACCATGTTAACTTTAGAGAGCTCACAGATGAGTATGTCGCTTTACATTAAGTATTAAGTTTGGGTTGTTTCAAAGTCTGTTATATTTAATGATCATCCAATCGACAATCAGTACCATTTTGAAATGTCTCCGTTAAACACTGATTCTCAGCACATTTCAGCATGACAACATGTCCGTTATGCTTTACATACATATTATCCCCTCAGGCTTCGACCATACTTTGTCAGAGGATCAAAATATTTCTATAGTTTTTATGTACAATAAAAATAAAATAAATATTAATTCATTTAAAATAATATATAGTATATTTGCGGCATGTTCCAGAGTGGAAGATACTATCAGTATCGCCCTGGTGTAAGACCACCATTCAGAATTGAAACGTTGCTTGAAAATGGCTTTAGCCGTGTTTGGTGACCAGATCTGAATAGCCAGGTACTTCCCAACTTTCCTCTTCCCCACCTCCTTCCCCTCCCCACTACCTTCAGCCTCACAACATACCCCATTTGGGGATGCCATAGTCTCACTGGCTCCAGACGGGAGCAGTTGAGATTCTTGTGCGGTATTCACTGTAAAAAAAAAAAAAAAAAAAATAGAATATTTCTTAACATATCCAAAAACTAAAAACTGTTTTTGAAAGGTGACAAAATACACTTTCAAATTTTATAAATGTATAAAATAAAAATTTTGCATGCAAATATAAAAAAGTTTTAAAGATGTCTCATATTACATTTTTTCTAAATAAAATTACTGATAATGAAAAAAAAACACACACATATTTTGTTAAACAGGTGTATTATAATTATTATCATCTCGTTTCTTTGTTGTTCCATGTAAAAATAATTCATAAAAAATTCCCTAAGTTTCATAAATTTTTTTCAAATTGCGATTCGAAACATTGGTTTCAAAAAGGTGTAAATTTGACTTCTTTTGTGGTTAACTTTTGATTTGAACATAAAGAGTTGTTTTTTTTTCTCTTTCTAACATCATTTATATCATACTTCTCACTATGACTTGTTCCGAAAAGTGAACAAATTAGCCTGAGGGGTTTTATCAGTTTGAAACAACCCAGTATTAAACCCAGAGAGAGCTTATACGCATATCATCAACGAACAGACATCATTCTCACACGTCTTGTGTAAAAATCAAAAAGACAAGACGCTATGTAGAGCGATGACATCATGTACAACCTTTCTCTGGGACTACGTTTAGTGTGTTCATTGATATTATAAATGTGTTTAGGTTGTTGTTTTTTTTTAATTAATTCATTCTTATACCTTTGATAAATAAATAAAAAATACAGTTTTCATACTTATAATGGTGTTTTATTTAATACAGATAGGGGAGTGGAAAGCTCTTTATGGTAAAAAATATTCATTTGATTAGACAAAATATAAATACAGTAGAATCGGGATATAACGACCCTCAAAGGGCCGGCGATACTTTGTTGAACTAATGTACTTTGCGATGCACAAAACGGCCGGATAATTTAAGCTTGTTTTTACATGAGACACGCCGAACTCCTTCGAGAGAGTTACATTTGATTCACGGGCTTCTAAACGGTGTAATATAGCACTTTTTTCTTTAATTGAAAAACACTTTGGACTAACTAACTAACCATCACGCCGTTTCCCCGCAGGGGTAGGCAGAGAGGACGGACCGCCAAACAACTCGGTCTTGGCACACACTCTTTGCCTCACTCACATTCATACATCGTCTCATACATTCTCTTCTATTATTCTGACTTTTGACATGACCCGACTCAAGTATCTGATTAACTTGATCGTGCCATGTCTTCCTCGGGCGTCCCCGACTACTTCTACCATTCACATTCGCGTCGTATATTCTTCTTACACTACTTCCTTCGTTCATTTGCTCTACATGCCCAAACCATCTGAGGGTCCCTTTCTTAATCTTACTCATTATGCTTACATCAGCCTTACATTCTTTGCGGATATCCACATTTCTAACACGATCATACATTGTTTTACCACACATACGTCTCAGGGATCTCATTTCAACAGCATTCAGTTTACTTTCATCCTTCCTCTGCCAGTTCCATGCCTCACTGCCATACATCAGGGTAGGTACCAGGACTCCATTGTGGACTGCTAGCTTCGCTTTTTTTGACAGTTTTTTATTAGCGCCAACGGCATTCAGTCCACCATTAATGGAGTTACCGGCATTCACCCTTCTTTCAATATCTCTTTCAGCCTTCCCATCTCTCGTAAACATACTACCCAGATACACAAACTCATCCACTTGCTCCAAGTATTCATCATTCACAACTATGTTGCATACTGTTTTCGTACTCTCCCTTTCAAACACCATGACTTTAGACTTACTTACATTCATCATTAGCTCATTCTTCATACATACTTCGTTCATCCTAGATACTAGAGACTGTAGATCTTACATACTGTTAGAAATCAGAACCGCATCATCAGCATTTGGCTTCACGGAATTCATTATGTGGAGCTTTTAACCTAGTCACAACAGATGATAAACACTGACTGATTTACGCATGCTAATAAGGATAGGTGTTAGTGCGCGGAGAGTAGGTGCGGGGCGGCGAGGTATTGGTGCGTATGTTTTGTAAACAAAACACTGCGCGTCGTTCTAACCCTTAGATTCTCAACCTTTTTAAGCCCACCGCCCACTTTGAGAACATTTTTATTTCTAGCGCCCCTTAACTCGTGAATCCCTGAAACAGCAACAGTCGTTATGATTATATTTGCCACAACGGAGGGGGTGTAACGGGATACCATGACGGAAGGGGCGTAATAGTCATACTAAATTGATATGTTTTCCTAGTACCTAACTTGAGTTTAAATTTTCATCGCTAAAGTAATATATGGATATGAATATGCTTAAATTATCAGACAGAATGATTTTCACTGACTTGGTATTTCTATATAAAATTTTAAATGATGTAGTTGATAGCTCAGAATAGCTTGCATTGATAAGCTTTCGGATTCAACTACGCAATACTAGAAGTCAGGATTAGGGATGTTACGAACATTCGCATTCGCATATTATGCGAATAATTCACATCATTTTAAACATTCGCATTCGCAACAATCCATGCGAATGTGTGCAGATCATGTCGTGACTCGCCCACTGTCCACGGTGCAGAATCTGGAGACAGTATAAGCTGTGAAATCAAAGCTCAATTGAAGGCATATCTTAAAGAAAAACGAGCCTCTCTTGATGAAAACCCTTTGGACTGGTGGAAGACTAAATTGAAATACGACAAATTGTCCATTTCAACCACCGGCCAGCGTTCCGAGTGAACAATTGCTCAGTGCAGCCGGCCTTATATACGAGCCCCTTAGAAATCGCCTCATGGGAGAAAAGGCTGCAAAATTGCTTTTTCAGAAATATAATATGCCTCTTTTGAACTTCGATTATTAAATTCCTTAATTACGATTATAACTTACTGTATAAGTATTGATGTATTGTTTTTATTTTTTTTTATTAAAACAATGATTAATGTTGACTAAGGTTTTTTTTATATGATTCCTTAACATTCGCATTCGCACATTTGCACTCTGAACATTCGCATTCGCGAATGTGAAAAATATCACATTCTTAACATCCTTAGTCAGGATGTATTTCAGTACAGAAATTCTGGGACTAGCTACCATATGTATTCCTCTTTGCCCAGAATAGTAACGGAGGGAAATAATTATAATAAGTCAGTGGACATCTTTAACTTATCACTAAACAAATACAAAAATTGTTACTAAGGCAATTCAGTTATGATTAATAAATACTGTATATTTTTTTACTATTCGTATGTTAAAGGGCTTAATAAATAAATAAAAACACAAGGACGCGCGTTCTAATCCCCAGTGTGCAAATCAATCATTTTTGTAATATTCAATTAAATGAAGACAATATTAGCGAAATTTAATTGAAAATCTGGAAACAGAAAACTCAGAAAAGATATTCGCACAACTGTATATTTGGCTTTCCGGGCCACAGCTCTTCCAACTGAGCTAACGTGTCCCTATCCGATTCGGTCCTTTTTAACTGTATCATACTTCGACTAATGACCCGTTCTGATTGGGCAAGTATTTTAGACGAGTAGTGAGTATTTTAGTCACTAAACATGTCAAACATCATTCATTTAGTAGTAATTAGGAGCATTTTGGTCAGTCAAGTGGGGAGTTACTCGCTACTTGACTAAATTACTAGCCCAATCAGAACAGGGTTTAAGAACTGTCAACATAACAGAACGGCTGTGGAATGATTTACCGGCCTCTGTGTTTCCTCCTTCCTACAACATGGGTCTCTTCAAGACCAATGTTCATTCCTTCCTCTCCTCAAAAAGACCCTCCACACAACATCCCAGATGACATAGGCCCTGAGGGAAATTATTTTCCTCCTGTGTGGAGTTAATGTAAAAAAAAAAAACATTATCTTCATTTTCTTAATGCATATTTTTTATTGGCTTCTATCTTTATGTATGATTGCAAGATATGAACCTGAACTAAATGCTATCTAGATAGTGTCTATCAATTTTTTTTTAATACGCAACATCTATTGAGATTTTTCTGCAATTCTACAATGAAAATTTATCGAAATCAGGCACAAGACAACAAGCAGACATAATGAAATGAAGATAATGTTGGTAGTTCTTAGTCAAAGTGTGATAAAGTTAAATATGACCGAATCAGATAGGGACATTTATCTCACTTGGTAGAGCTCCGCCCCGGCAAAGCGTAGGTCCTGGGTTCGAGTCGTAGATGTGACTGCATCTTTTTCCGTTTTCTGATTTTGGATTGAGTTTCGCTAATAATGTTTTCATTAACCTTTCAGCGGTCGCGTTCGGTCTGTGAGTCCGCAGCAAGCTTATTTTATTGTAATGCGCTAACTATGAACAATAGATAATTGCAATTCCGTGATATCCTCGAGGGGTGAGGTAAATCCCCTCAGTATCCCAGTGACATTCGTCGCAAACGCACATGTTCTTCTATTTATATTTGCGATCTCAGATTCCACGTGCGACTGGTTGTGTAGGTACTTGAAAAATATCTTGAATAATATTGACCAAATTTACAATACCTACATTGAAGAAATTGGCGACACCCAAAAACGTAAATAGCACGTAAAATTTGTACATACAATATTGCTTTATAAAACTGCGGCAGAGGTCTGTGATGGATGTTCAGAGTGGAGATAATAACAATAATACTTAATTATAATAGCTTGTAATGCATATCTGCTACAATACATTAAAGTTTGATCTAAAACCTTTTCTTCTTTTTACCCTATCAATCATTGATAGTCTTATACTTAAATTACTGAATTACCTAATATACTGCCCTCAAATGTGAAATGCCTCTCCGTGTCCCTGACTCGACTCAACCATAGCTCTTAACTATTTATATCACACACCGCAAGCGCGATTTGGCAAAACGCGATTTCGCGAAACGTCTTTATATATATATATATATATATATATAAAAAGACATTTTCAATATTTTCAAAACCTCTCCATCTTGCAGAAAAGCAAAAATAATATAACTAATATGTTAATGTATTATGTTTTTAATGTATTTTGTTTTTTTAAATTATTGTACTGATCTATATGGATATAAAATGAATGTATGTTTGCTTACTTGTTTGTTATGCGTTGTTAAAGCATTTATCTATTCATTGTGGAAGAGGAAAGGGATGGGAATGGGAAAGGACACGCAAGAAGAAATAATTTCTTTATAAGTGGCATTGCAACGTATGCTGGGAATTCGCTAGGGGGCCGTTCAAGTATTATGTAATGCACTTGGGGGGGGGGGGGTCTTGTGAAACGTTACTGTGCATTACGAGGGGGGGGGGGTCCAACAACGCGTTACGTAACATGTTTTTCTTTATTTTGATTTAAAAAACTAGGGTACATTATTTTTTTTATTATTCATCTTTATTAATTTTGGACTAACAATTTGTTTTATCCTTTGCCTTATATCCTGCTACGTTTTTTCTGGTTCCTTGGCAACTAATAATGTGGGAATTAATCTCTAATTCAATATGAATAGTTTGCAATAATGATGAAGGAAAGTAAGTACCAATGAATTAATAATTTTAAAGACCTTTCTTCAGTTACACTTTGTCTATGGTGTAAGAGGACGTCATTTCAACTGTCTACGTCAGAAACCAATCGCTGAATAAACGTAACTGGATGCTACTGACACGTACTAATATTGCATAAATTGATTGTTATTTGTATGATTTGTTTAGTATTTAATAATCACATTTATATACCTAAGAAATAACGATTCAATACTTTTTTGGAGAACGTATTCTTTTCTACGACTTTTAATCGATTTAAGGTCATGTTTATACCGTTGGAACTTTGAGTTTCTCTTTGTGGTACCTAGGTGAGTGGATTTATTATGCATTACTTATTTACTCGCTTTCTGACATGGAAATAACTTTTCTGTGTTTGCCGACGGTTATTGGTAAAACATTGTATATTGTATCAGCACTTTTGAGTTTCTAGGTAATTTTCCTTACATTATATTCAGACATATTATTTAGACCATTACATGGCTTAATTACTTTATTTACTCGTGGTGCTGTCTTAGTAATAATCAAATAAGGGAGGGTATTTTTAAAGGCACCCGACTTCTATTTAATACCACTATGTTGTGAAAAATTATTTCTAGTTTCATTTGCAGTACTCAAAACCATCCCTAACTTCATTGTGTTCGAACTGTTTAATTTTAAGAAATAAATCCAAATATCTCGGAGAAGATTTTGATACAAATCTGAAAAGGGGTGAAAGAATATAGGTGAAGTTAGTAGGTACATATCTTTACGAATCAGTGTTTTTGTCATTATAAAACCAATTTTACATTATAAAGAAGCGATATATATACAATGTGCAATGCTCCAACTAGTTGTACTTTGGGTTGAAATCACATTTAAGTTATATATATATATACTTTCCTAAATATATTTTTGGTAAAGATGTCAAATTCCACTGCACGGTTAATACCCAATTTTTTTCGAAAAAAAACACTTAGTTTCGACATATTTGCTACAAAAAACGACTTACTTTATTCAGGGGAGACGAAATATGCACTATAGGTTATTAAGTTCTTAATTTAGGTTGTTTTAATAATTTGTCAAGTTTTCATTTAAACGGAACGCTCAAAGCTCACTTCATACTAGTAAAATCAAACGTGTTTCGACGCAGAAATTAGAAACTTCATTTTTTTTAAATGGGTCATAAAATGTATCTTTTACCATACCTCCCCGACGTAAAAGTTGATTCTTGTAGTAATGAAGACGAAATCGATCTTCATTACTACTCTCTAAAACACTTGCATATTAACCATACGGCGGAATTCTAAAGCTTTACCATTTATGTCGCTTCTGTTTACAGTATTCAGATTACAGTTTACATTATAAGAACAAAAATGATTACTCTTACAAAAATAAAGCATGTAAACATGATAAATAGCACCTTTGGGCACACAAACTCTCACAATTCACAAAATTATTTTTCAGTTTTAATTTATTACGAGAATCCCAACATAACTGGACCGCTCTCACAATTACGCCATGGACCTCCCTAACCCAGATAGTGTCTCCGTCAAGATTCAACCAGGGACTCTGGGAGAAAGTGGTGGTGAACTGCAGCATACAACTATAGACATAGACTTGCCTGACGTTAAGAAGGAATGCTTGGAGTATTCTATGGGAATTGATCGAACTTCTGGTAAGAAAAGGGCATTAAGTCTATTGGTTAAAAACCATTATCCGGATATTGATATTCGTCTTTTTTTACATTAGCTCCATTCAGATGGCCCTGAGGAAAACAATTTCCCCTCGGTTCCTATGATATCTTTGGGAATGCTGTGTGGGTTGGTTAGGAATCTGGGGTCAGTGCGTCAGTGTGTCTAGGAGTGACGGACGTATGAATCCATTCTTCCCGCTGCAGTGCAATACATAATTGTTAAGATATTTTTTATTCTTTTCTTCTAGAAAAACAATATCTAACGGAGAAGAACCACGGGGAGGTTGACAGCAATCCAATCAGGAATAACAATCAAGCACAGGTGGTTGCTCCATCAACCAAACCGTTATCCTGTACCGATTCCAACTCTTCTTGTTCAACCAGTTCCAATTTAAAGAGTAACATTGGAGCTAAACCACTATCGTGTCCTGACTGTAACTATTCATGTTCATTGAGGGCCAGATTAAAGAGGCACATGCAGACTCACACCAAAGAAAAGCCGTTCTCGTGTTCTAAGTGTGGTTCCTTATTCTCAACGAAAAATACTTTAAAAGTGCATATGCTTATACATAGTGGAGAAAAACCATACTCGTGTCCCGACTGCATTTTCACATGTATAACAAGTAGTAGCTTAAAGAGTCATAGGCTTATTCACAGTGGAGAAAAACTTTTCTCGTGTTGCGAATGTAACTATTCATGTGGAAGGAGTTACACTTTGAAGGTTCACATGACGACGCACACTGGTGAAAAACTCTTTTCGTGTTCTGACTGCGACTATTCTTTTTCAACAAATTCCAAATTAAAGGCACATATGCAGACTCACAGTAGTGAAAAACCGCTCGCGTGTCCCGAATGCAACTATTCATGCTTTCGAAAATCGCAATTAAAAAATCACATGTTTAATCACAGTGGAGAAAAACCATTCTCGTGTCTCGACTGCAACTTCTCATGTACAACAAGTAATGGTTTAAAGAGCCACATGGTTACTCACAGTGGAGAAAAACCAATCTCGTGTTCTGAATGTAACTATTCATGCTTACGAACATCGCAATTGAAAGTTCATATGTTTTCTCACAGTATAGAAAAACCATTCTCGTGTACACAATGTAACTATTCATGTTCAACAAGTAGCGATTTTAAGAGTCACTTGCTTGCGCACAGTGGAGAAAAAATGTTCGCTTGTTTCGACTGTGATTATTCGTCTTCAAAAAAGAGCACTTTAAAGAGGCATATGCGGACTCACTGTAGAGAAAAAACATTCTCGTACGTCGACTGCAGCTAAGCTTCCCAAAAAAAAAAATTTACCGGTGTTTTAATTGTTATAAGTCAATGTTTGAAAAAATTATTAAGAGTTTTTTTATTTATTTTATTTTATTAGGAATATTTACAGGTTAATAACATTACATGTATTAAAGAAAACAATAAATTATAATAATTTGGTTACAACTTAATAACAAATGTTCACATCATGCCCAAATAATAAATAAAAAGTCAATAATTATTAACTTTTTTTGCCTAATATTACAGAAATATGAACTAGATAAACAATCTAAACTACACATACTGTCTAATAATGTGTGATATATAAACAGTCTATATATATACTGTCTAATAATGAGTAATACATAAAAGATACAGATAAGATAAGATTAAAAAAAAAACAATGAAAGTAGAAAAAATGAAAATTAGTCATGATATAACAGAATTGATTTGTGCTCACCCCTTCCTACTTCTCTCGTCGGAATAATGTTTTTCCAGGAACAGACTATTTATTCCTAAATTAATATTTGTTATGGATCCATCACGGTTGACCCGGCGTACTATTATAAAATATGCAGTCGGTTTAGGGAAAATACGTTATACCTATCTACACAAAATATAAGTAAGTGTTCCAGAAGGGGTGTGCAGAGAGGATATACCGCCAAATAACAAAAATAGAAAACGCGATTTCTTTCAAATGCGTCAAGGATTTAACTACTGTCCTGTACAAGGTGTAACAACACTAACCCGAGGGATTTTAATCAGCGATTCCTGAGCATATTTGGAGTAAAAAATGTAGAAGTCAATTGACTATCTGGTCATTTTTTTTTTATATCTCGTTCCATCAGCACGGCAACACACGAAACAGCGCCCGATTATCCCTTGATTCCTGATATCGGCGTATAAAAAGCGTATCTCTTGTGATCAGTGGCAATGTGTGATAATAGGAAAACAAGTCGTTAGACAGCAAAATGACATTACATTTTTTACTCTATATGCTCAGGAATCGCTTGTTAAAATCCTTTGGGTTCGTGCGGTTATATATACTGTATATACCAGCGTATATGTACCAAAATGTACGCTGTAAATAAATTCGCTTGATATAAATACTAACT
Organism: Limnephilus rhombicus; assembly: GCA_929108145.2. NCBI lineage: Eukaryota > Metazoa > Arthropoda > Insecta > Trichoptera > Limnephilidae > Limnephilus > Limnephilus rhombicus. The sequence continues at coordinate 19,286,566 of OV815290.1, read as the reverse complement.
TATTTTAGGTTTGAAATCGGTAAATTATAATTTTATAATAAATATCATTTTGAGGGGCCAACTGTGGGAGGATCGACTGTCGGCTCTTTTTTATTATATGTTAAATATTTTTTACATTAGTGTAGAGGCAAAAATAAAGTAATAAAGTTGGGTACCTACTTGGGGAAGTAGCTAAGGAGAGCTAGTTAAGAATAGGTAGTTAAGCTTTTTTTCAAAATTAGAACTACATGGATTTAGATTGTTAAAAAACAAAAGAGTTTGTCATGTGGTGGTCTTCTTGAAAAATATAATACTTAATGTCTGTCCTGTTGTTTTCTTGAATATAATAATTAACAAAATTTATATTCTACATTTGTTTAAAACATACAGATAGTTCTAAATCGAATCACATAAGTAATGGTTTCAAGATTTATCAAACAGAATTAGTTAAGCATATTTGTAATAAATTTACTAGGCATTTTAGAGTTTTGTCCAGAAAATATTCTGATGAGCAATTAATAACTAACATAATAATATTTGTTTTTTATGCGAATAACGCACAAGTATCCCAACAGCTCCCGTCTAAAGCTTGCAGTATGACATCCCCGATTGGGGTATGTTGTGAGGCTGAAGGTAGTGAGGAGGGGAAGGAGATGGAGAAAAGGAAGGTGAAAACCTGGCTATTCATATTTGTCACCAAAAACTCTCCCGCAGCCAACTGGGACCGAAGGTAGACCCCAAAATAACTATCCTTCTTATAGCTACTTAAATACATGAAATATATTTTTAGTATTTTAGGTATTCCTGCGCAAAGGATTAATACATAATATGCCATTTAAAAAAAAAAGTGAAAAAATCGTTGATCGCAGGAAAAAATATTTTGTCACATATAGGTAGGTAATATTCCATGCCCAATAAATGGACAAATAACAAAAAAAAAACATAAATAACAACAAAAAATATTAAAAAAAGAAAAAGTGTTTTCTTTGGCTTAAAAGTTTAGAAAAAAAATGCATGGGGTCATCAGCCGACCCCCACGGTTACGGACGTCATGTTTGGCATCTTGGCCTGTCGAGAGTTAAAGCCATTTCAAGCAACGGTTCAATTCTGAATGGAAATCTTACACCAAGCTGATGCTTAGTACTATGGAACGTGCCGCAAATGTACTATATATTATTTTAATTAATAATTTGTGAAATAATACAAATTAACTAAATAAAATTTTATCGAAGGAAGCAAACACTTTGTGGTGCGACATTATATATTAAATGAAAAAACACAATTTGTAAAACACCACTTTTTATTGGAATTAATATTTAACAGCCAACCGGGTTTCGCTTATCTCAAGCTTCATCAGGGCTTATTATATCAACTGTAGTAAATTAGATACAGACACATATATAAAAGAAATTAAGAGAATTAGTGAAAAAGATAGCGATTTAATAGGTGACACCCTATTGGTGGCAGAAAGAGATAACAAATAGAAAAGAGGGAGACAAACATAATAATTACAGTTTGGGTAAGTAACGGGGGGGAGGGAGAGGGAGGGAACTGTTTAACAATTTAGAAGCCCTCGAAATAACAAAAGCCGTCAATAATAAATCAAACATTATTTATAACCAAATATAGTCCCATTTTTAATTTAATCCGTTAACCTCTTCTGAAACAGTTCCCTCCCTCTCCCTCCCCCCCGTTACTCACCCAAACTGTAATTATTATGTTTGCCTCCCTCTTTTCTATTTGTTATCTCTTTCTGTCACCAATAGGGTGTCACCTATTAAATTGCTATCTTTTTCACTAATTCTCTTAATTTCTTTTATATATGTGTCTGTATCTAATTTACTTCAGTTGATATAATAAGCCCTGATGAAGCTTGAGATAAGCGAAACCCGGTTGGCTGTTAAATATTAATTCCAATAAAAAGTGGTGTTTTACAAAGTGTGTTTTTTCATTTAATATAAATGAAATTTATTTGCGCACGCCAGAATTTGAACCCGCGACCTTCGGATTGCTAGATGAGAGCTTTACTCCTCGACCACGGAGGCCATCGTAAAATTATAAAAATGACATATTAATATAATACAACAACAAGCGAATACCAAAAGTTCAGAAAATTTAAATTCTATGATTTTCCACAAGAAGTAATTCTGTGTCGAATAGTTGATTAAGCTAGCAGTTCCATCAATCGGCTGGAGTTGATTGCAGTTTTCTAACCTCGATACTTCTAAGAGTAGTTTAAGGTCATCAGCGAAGAATAGAGTTACTTCTGAAATATAGTTAATAAATATGGAGAAGAGGAGCGGGCCCAAATGAGAGCATATGAGTATTCCTGATCGTACAAAATATAGTATAGATTGGAAAAGACCATAAGACACAAACTGTTACTTGTCTGCAAGATAACTAGCAAAAAAGATGAGTAGTCTTATGGAGAATCCTATTATAGCCAGTTTGTTGAGTAAGACGTCATGATAAACAGTATCGAAGACCTTAGATATTTCAATATAAATATGAACAACCCGCCTGATGGCCTTTATCTAACGATTTTGATAAAGGCCATCAGGCGGATTGTAATCAGTAAAAACTAATAAGTTGGTTTCTGTAGAGAGACCTTTTCAAAATTCGTGCTGTTTCGAACTTAAGAACGGCTCCACTTGTGGCAAGTACTGTGTATTTATTTATTTATGAAGAATCGATACGAACGATTTAGCCAGTACAGATAGAATTGCTACCGGGCTTAAAATTCTCTACAGAAATCTTTGTGCCGCTTTTATAAATCAGACGAATTTTTTGATATTTTCTGGGAATCAGAAAATACCAGTTTAAGGAAAAGAAATAAGACGCTCGAGTGACAGCTTGGGAATCAGAAAATACCAGTTTAAGGAAAAGAAATAAGACGCTCGAGTGACAGCTTTAAAACTCGGCACAGCCTCCATAGAAAAAGACTCAAAGAAAAAGTGAACGAACGCGCACAATGATAGACTATGCAATCTATGAATTAGTTCATATATTTTAAGAATATTCTCTATCTGTCTCTATCTATCTCCGGCTGTCTGATTACTGGGGTCCTGGAAACTATACAATGTCCTCCTAGTGGGTAGTTATATTCAATGCACAATGTTAAAAAAATGTACGATACACGGGCCCTCACTATTAAACTTGTTTTAAATTTTACACAAAAACAACCATTAGTATTGTGTAAATGGTTGTTTATCAGTTGCGTAAAAATTTTAAACACCTGTATTAGTAAAGCGGAGAGGGATTAGCGTTTAAAGGTTTCTCATGGGTAACCCAAGAAAAAGGTCCACCTAAGGGCCAATCCAGGATTTTTTCTGGGCACAAGGGGCGGACGGGCGAAAAAATCAACAATTACTTTAAGGATTTTTTTCTGGGAGGGGGGGCACAAGGGCGGACGGGCAAAAAAATCAACTATTACTGTTAGGATTTTTTTCTGGGCGGGCACAAGTGTCAAAACAATCGAAAAATAAATGTTAAATAAAGGCAGTTTTAGCTTCTAAGTATGTACTGTGATGGAATTCTCCACAGTACACAAAAATACCGTCTGGGGGGGGGGGGCAAGTGCCACCGTGCCCCCCCCCCCTAAATCTGCCCTTGGGTCCACCCACCGTGCACATAGTAGTATTATTTTATAGTTTTATATATTATTATCGTGGAATAATTACCACAACTATGTAGCTAGGAACTCCGAAATCAGCTTTGTTGGGAAATTGAATTATAAAATGTATAGTCTGTCAAAAAAGAGTAGAAAATATAAAAACTGGAACTACTAAATTACTGTAGACTGGCAAAACCAATTTAACTGTCAAATATTTTTTTGAAGTGCAATGACACTGAATGTATAGAACACAGTAAACCACATTTTAAAAAAAAAAAATTTTCTTCAAGACATAAATTTGATTAAAAGGTGATTTATAAAGCGATTTGTTTTAGCATAGATTTGAATTTAACAATATATAGAAAGGAAGAATCACTAATGGTGAGTTTAGTTACACTACTTTTAGATCTGGATGAGTTAAATATATTCAGATCTAAAATTAGAGACATGATCTAAAGCCCAGGCAACGCTAGGTACTTTATCTAGTATTAAATAAATGTGAGCCATTTCTAAACTGTGCTTTATGTTTTATTACATAATAGTTATTCTTCATTATGTTAACACAAAATTGCAAAGGTTTAATAGTAATATACCTATTCGCAATTCTAATTTAGAGATCGGCGGGTATCTACTGCAATGAAAAAATATTTTTTCCACTATTATGCCTTTTTATTTTTTTTAATAAAAATGTAGGTTACACAGCTTTACTTTTACACCATGAGTTATGTGTTTAGTATTGCCATTTGATCAACAGTGGCGCCCTCATATATTTTCTACTCTTATTTGACAAACTGTAACCAATCTGATAAATCGGTTGGTGTATATTTATACTGAAGTATGATTAAATCATAGATTTGTGTATAGGAATGTTATACGTATATTTTTGAAATAAGAAAATTACTATTATTTTTTAATGTACCTATTTATTTACAAAAATGGAATGACTTACCTAGTTGTTAGTTAATTTTAACGCTGGTTGCCTAATTGAAACAAGGAAAACACTTTTGGTATCTAAAGTTACCTAATTATAAAATTAAACTTTATTATTTTTTAAATATAAGTACCCACAAAAAAAATCGAATAACTTGTGATTCCAATGCGATACGACTTTCCAGTTTGTGGCATTCATAGACGAGGAAATAAAGTTTTTAGTGTGTAAATCAAAAACGCTGATGTCGGAGTTACCTAATATTGTTATAGTAATTATCCCACGATATGCACGTCGTCAGTCTGGCTTGGTTTCAGGTATTTAATCGCAATAACTATCGCAATGGAATATATTTTCTTCGTCCTTAATTGGAAACTTTTGTAAGGCGAAGAAAATTTATTATTTTATTTATTTATTTTTTATTTGTTAGAAACAAACAGCTTTTACATAATATACAGTGATAAATATACAAGTGAACTGAAGTCAAACCACAGAAGTTTCTTATGCTAAAGCACATCGGAAATGAAGTTTTAATATTTATAGGGACTAAGGACTAAGGACTTAACGTGATATGACTATTTTAGATTAATCTTTACTATATGTATTGGTTTATAATATTATGATTGCCTACGTATTAAATAAATAGATAATAATACTTTTTTTTTTTAATGGCTCTTCACCCCAAAAGAATGTTCTGGCCAGTGTCAAGTGAATGCTTTTGTGAGTGTAATTTTTGGTTAATATTAACTAATTTAGTTTTGATAACAAGAACCTATCTACATTATATAATAATACTATACAAATAATAATAATAATAATACGCAACATTATTACAATAAGAGATGATTTTAATTAAACATAACAAGGAAATTAAAAGATATGCTGACACAATTTATTGTGCGTAAAAAATAAAATAAATAAATAAATACATGAAACTTAACTTACAGTTACAAATTGATGCTGTTAATATTCGGGAAATTAGCTAAGACTTTATACACGCGTTTGTTCACAGAAGATAACAGGCATGCAATGTTGTAGGGAGGCAATATACCCGAACTGATTAGGTGAGGGATGAAATTTTTGTATGAATTATTTATAGGACAACTGAAAAAAATATGATTGAGATCCTCTTCACCAAGACGACATTCACACATCGCAGAATTCTTAATATGAATTTTTGTCAGGTGAACATTGTGGCAGCAATGCCCTATCCGCATGCGGCAAATGGATGATGTCGAGAATTTGTTAAAAGAAAGTCTGGAAAACCACGGTTTTGAAGGAATCGTTGGCTGAATTGTGAAAAAGCTATATCCTTTTGATTGACTAGATTCTTCCCAATGATTCTGCCATGTGGAAATCATGTTTTCCTTCAATTTTATGAAAATGTCATCGGTGTTTAAAAATTTATATAAAATATCTCCCGAAATAATGGCATCTTTTGCCAATGAATCGGCTTTTTCATTTCCAGGGATACCGCAGTGACTAGGTATCCAAGCCAAGACGATTTCTTTGCCAGAGTCGGTTAATTTATGAATTAAAGTGCGAATTCCAACACAGAAATCGTTTTCTGGGTAATGGAAAGGGGAAGAGTTTAATTTTTGAAGTGCACTCAGGGAATCAGAGAGAATTAAGAATTTTCCAACGTGAACATCGTCAATGTATTTGAGGGATTCAAAAACGGCTATACATTCAGCAGTGAAAACGGAAGCCTCTTTTGGAAGTTTAATTTTTCTATCGACTTGATCTGATGGGCAGTGGAATGCCGCTCCCACATGGTTTGATAAGGGAGACTTGGAACCATCTGTGTAAATAATTTTCCAGTTGGAATATTTCGAATTTAAAATTTGGATAAGTTTTGTTGGAGCTTCGTGATTGTTAATTATGCCGAGAGAAAAAAGAATATTTGGTTTACACAAATGAATACGAAAGGAGTTGGCATATAAAGGAAGTCTGTCTGATGGATTTAAGAGGGGTTTATACGCACAGTACGTATGGAGGCTTTTAACAAGAAGAGGGATTGATTTGTTCCTCCAATATGGAAGTGATTTCACTTGAGCAGTGAGTGCAGTAATTTTGTCTTTCAGTGGGTGATAAGAGAGTCTTAAGCATTTAAATAAAAACTTGTCAGCCAAGAACTGTCTTCTGAAATGAAGAGGAGCCTCCACAGCCTCCACTTGTAAAGCGTTAATTGGGGAAGAACACATTGCTCCCATAATCAATCTTAAACATTGAAATTGAATACGGTCCAACCTTGCGAGGTTCTTTTTAGAAGTGGGTTCAATGAGGAATGACGCGTAATCCAAATGACTCCTAACATATGCGTTATAAAAAAGTTTTTGGGTGAATGAATGACTTCCCCACCAGACCCGTGAAACGGCACGTAAAGTGTTGAGGCCAGCTTGACATTTGTTAATAATTAAATTAACATACGGGTTCCATGTTAACTTAGAGTCGAAAATTACCCCAAGGAATCTTATTTGTACCTGCATAGGGAGAATTGAATTATTTATTTGGACTGTTACACGCGGAGTAACACGTTTTCTGGAAAAGACGATAACATTGCTTTTGAACGGAGACATTTCTAAGCCGTGATTTTTTAACCAGGTGTCAAGGTTTTTCATGCAAATGTTAATCACATCCTCCAGAATAGAAATAATTCGTCCTGAAATATATATAAAAAGATCATCCGCATACTGGAGTATTTTACAAGATGGATGCATACTCCGATGCAGGTCAAAGGTATAAATATTAAAAAGGATAGGACTAAGGACGGAGCCCTGAGGCAAACCCTTGTTTACTATTCTTTCCAGTGGAGGAGAATCCAGCACCTGGATTTGAATTTTCCTGGTAAGAAGGAGGTTAATTATAAAACTGGAAAGCTTACGAGGGATGCCAATTTTTAATAATTTATTAAATAAAACATCTAATAAAACATTGTCAAAAGCTCCGCACACATCAAGGCAAACACCGACAAGGAATTCATTATCGGCCAGGGCCAACTGGATATCAGAAGTCAGGATGGACACACTTTCGATCGTACTTTTTCTTTTTCGAAAGCCAAACTGAGAGCTGGGAAGAATTTTCTCATTTTCTACATACCAGTCTAGACGTCTTTTAATCATATGTTCAGCTATTTTAACTAAGGAAGATGACAGAGCTATAGGTCTGTAAGAAAGTCCAGAGTTAGGGTCTTTCTGGGGTTTCAGAATGGGAACAATTATTTGAGTTTTCCAGGATGATGGAATTTTGCCGGAGTCAAAGATCAGATTTATAATTGAAAGAAAATAGTTTAGTGTGGTAACATCGCAGCTTTTAATAAAGCTATAAGGAATTCCATCTACACCAGCGGATGAGTCTGTGAGATCGTTTAAGACCTCCCTAAGTTCCGTTAAATTGAAGAGTGTGTCCATCCAACCCCGTGTTTTAAATGAGTATGTGAATTCTGTTTCATTAAAATTACTTGCAGTTTGAGGAGCTAGTTTATCGGCAAATTCCTTCACCCACACTGAAGTGAGTGGTCGAATCACCGTTGGGACGTGAGAACCCTTAAACCTGCGAATCGAATTCCAAACAACTGAAAGAGGAACTTCGGGAGATAATGATGTGCAAAATTTTTTCCAGCCTTGACGTTTTTTGTTTTTTAGAAGACGTTTGGTCTTAGCTTCAATTTGTTTATACTGAAGGAAGTTCTCCATATTCATATTTGTTGAATAAATTTTCGCATATTTTTTCCTCATATCTACTGCGTCTGAGCATTCAATATCCCACCAAGGAGCTGGGGGAGGTTTCCCTTTGTTACGTGTCGTTTTAATGGGGATAAATTTTTCTGCGGCCGTAATGACTGCAGACACAAATAAATCGTAACATTCCGCAACATTTTCTGTAGATGGAGAGGGCAGATTTTGCACAGAGAACTTTGTATGATTTGAATAGTCATTCCAGTTGGCTCTGGCAGTTAAGAACCTTGGTTTTCGACTACTGCACTTGACATTTTTGTTGGAATGATAAATATCTGAGGATTCAATGAGGATGGGGTAATGATCACTCCCATGAGGGTCATCCAAAACCTTCCATAACAGGGATGCGGCTATGTTGGAATTGCAAATAGTAAGATCAACCATGCTGGCTCGCTGACCAGGCACCTACAGACGAGTAGGAGAACCATCATTGATAATACAAAAGTCTAGTTCATCTAGTAGATCAACAATATCTCTGCCCATTCTGTCACAATTGTTAGCTCCCCATAATCTGTGATGGGCATTGAAATCTCCCAGAACAAGAGAAGGGGTAGTGACCTTGGAAAACATAGCTTTTAGGATTGATTTAGAAGGTTTATTGGATGGTGATATATACAAAGAAATTATTGTAGTGTCAAAAACCTTTGCGGCCGTCACTTGAAAGGAACAACCAATTGGTTTTACATCATCTACAGTGGGGAAGGGTAATGATTTTTTAATGAAAAGAGCGGAGCCGCCCTTTCCATCTTGACGGTCGTCTCGAAGACAGTGGTATCCCCTGACTCTGAAATCAGAATCCGGTTCCAGCCACGTCTCCGAGATGGCAGCCACTGCAATTGAGTTTGAGTGTAATGTGTTTAAAAATTCTTCAGTCTTATTTCTAAGACTATGACAATTCCACTGAAGAATCCTCATCAGAGGAGCCATTTCTAGTTGAGTTGATAATATTAGTAATTTGTTTAGCAACGTGGGACGGTATTTGAATGTTGTTTTTATTTAAAGTTTGTAAAATATATAAAAATGAGGTGATTAGTGTAGAGTTAAGGTCTATATTATAATTTTGTTCTTTAGTAGATGACTTTAGGTAAGAATTGAAATTTGAACTGGAAGGAAGTTGTCCATTAGGGAACCACAGAAGGGATTCGTGATTAGCATTATTTTTTTTTGTTAGAACTCTAGGTTTCACGACCCTTTCAACAGTTTTTCTAAATGAAGAAGAAGAAGGTTGAGAAGGGGTGGATTTTTTAGAATTTTTGGAAGTTACTTCAGAATAAGATGGAATGGATTTGTTAAACATTCTTGATGCTTCCGCATAAGAGATGCTCTTCTCGGCCATTGTGTGTTTAATATTGCGCTGCCTTGACAGTTCAGGGCAAGTTTTGCTGATGGACATGTGGGTACCGGAGCAGTTTAAACATTTATAATTTTCCTCTGTTTTATCACAGGAATCGCCACTATGGGATGAACTGCACTTGAAGCAACGGGGTTCTGATCTGCAGAGGTTCTTCGTGTGTCCAAATCTGCAGCACTTGTAGCATTGCACAGTTGGGAACACATAGAGCTCTATTGGTAGAGAGACGTTAAACATAGTAACATTTTGTGGAAGGTCTTTGCTGTCAAATGTTAGGACAACGGATTGGGAGGGTCTCCATTCTACAGAGTTTCCCGTATTAAACCTGTAATTTAGACGACGCGCTTTTAAAACTTTTCCGAAACCTTGAGGAACAGTATCCAGGATGTCCTCTATAGACCAGTTCGGTGGGATCCCTTTTGTGACACCTAACTTTGTAACCTGATATGTAGGTATGAAAACGTTGTACGAGTTTTTTTTGGCAACATCAGATTTTACAAAGCTATTGGCCTCAGCCGCTGTCTTGAATTCAACAGAAAGACGGTTACGGCCAACTGATTTTACTCCATTCCAGACAGGGTGGATTTTATTTTTAAACATAAAATGTCCAAAGTCCACATCGTATAAATTTGATTGTTTCTCATCCTTTGAAATTTTAGTCACGTGTGTAATGTAAGGTGGTCTATCAAGATTATTATACAGACGTGACATTTGTGAAGGAGTATTGTTTACCAGTGGGGCGGGTGTGGTGGGAGGGCTTGCTGGACTTAAAATTGAAATCGAGGAAGAAGTGGACGGAATTACATCCTGTAAAACAGAATTATTTGGAAGGGAGTCGTTTTGCGTGGAGGGTGTTTTTCGATGTATCTGTTCAAAATCTGTTGCATTTCTTTTATCTGCTGGTTTAGCAATTTTTCTTTTTTTTTGACGTAATCGTTACGAAGTCCGAAGCCTCCGGAATATTAACCGCGATTAATTTTTTTGTAACACCCGAGGATTCAGATAGCAAACCATCATCTGGGGGATCAGGTGGTTTTTCTTTATCCATTTTCGAATAAATCTACAGCACACAAATCAAAAAAAAATCTTACCTTAACTGCTCCAAAGAACCAATTATATAACACAAATACTTACAGTGAAAACAAATATACAAGTAAAAACTATATTACACTAATTTACAATACTATTTTAAAACTATTATCTATATAAAATGATTAATTTTGTAAAGAGGAATGAAATGACACTGGCACAGTTAGATGGTAGCCTTTGTTTTTCATAATAATACGTTGAATTGTCTCTAATTGATTTTTTTATAAATTAATCACTTATTTTCGTCGATTCACTGCAGGTACGTGCTTATAAAACGGGTAATGTTTGTTTTTTTAAATATATTTTGCTACATGTGGGTACATTTTTGTTATGCATTGTAACTTAAATTATATTTAAACTATGAAATTGCACACAAAGCACTTCTGTAAAAATAAAATAAGTTTGGGAAATCATATTCTGTAACCAGTTAAGCGTAAATTAATAAGTTAAATTCGAAATGAAATCATACAAAATATTTATGCACCAACGACATCGATGACCGCGCATAATATAGTTTTGATAGAAATAATTATATTCATTTCGTTATCAATTCTCAGATTAATAGTACTTATCTATATGTGACAGTTTTTTCGCTTTCAGATTTTTGTACTGGCAACATTTTATCGCTTCCCTGGCGAAAGAATCAGAAAAACTGCTGTCAAACCAAAATCTAACAAAGACATTTCCAATTAAACTACACGGAATGCCGGTAAGTTTTAATCAGATTTCAAACAGGATTGCAATTATTTCAATGGCCGGACATTTTTCTGATCGCGTTGTGGTGGTTTTGTTTTGAAAAAATGCATTGTTTTATGATGCTAGGCAAAACTTGGCGTATTGATTTTTGAGGTTATCTTCCGAAAACGTAAAGGCTTTTTTATTCTATTTTGCTTTAATGCGTTGTGTTTTCATTTGTACAACATATTTTATCAATACGTTAAAGTTGAATGCAATAATGTTTATTTTCTGTGCAGTTTGATATACGCATATATCTGTCATCCGAGTTGAATTTATTAGGTAGGTATATAAAAAGGTTACTTTAGCATGGTTTGCGTATGTTTTTGGTGTGCCTGTCTCACTGGGGATATCATGTCCCGATACAGACTAGTTAACAAATATTTATAGATAATAGGTTCATATTTCGGCTAAAGTTCGGTGTTTGGGTAAAATTCCTAAAAAATAAAACTAGTTATTTTTATACTAATTTGGGGTCGGGGAATCCGAATCTGAAAGAATTAGGCGGCGGCAAGCAATATTAACTGAATTAAACGACTTTAAAAAATTTTATACACATACAGGAAAATAGCCATTTTGGAAGCATTTTGATTCCTAGAAAATCAAACTAGTTATTTTTATACTAACTATGGGCCGGGGAATCCGAATCTGAAAGAATTAGGCGGCGGCAAGCAATATTAACTTAATTACACGACTTAAAAATTTTCTATACACACACACATGAAAATAATCATTCCGGAAGTATTTTGACACATGTAGTACAAAGATCATAGAAAAACACGATAACATAGATGTTTTTACCACACAAAATTAAGTGTTGTCATTAAGCAGTAATATTTATAACGTAAAATAACATGTTTATATTTTAAGTACTTATTTTTTATAATTGATTCTCAAATATTTTAGGAAGGTACACCAACTAGTATTGTGGAGTTTTTATGCCTTGACGCGAGTAGGCGTTATAAAGGGGCACGTTCTTTTGTATCACAAACCATGTTACATAAACCCGGCGTAGCTGCTAAACTACTTGAAAACAGGGATGTTTTTTTGCCGTGACGCGAGCAGGCGGTATAAAGGGGCACAAAACATGTTACACAAACCTAGCGTAGCCGCTAAACTACTCGAAAACAGGGATGTTTTTTTGCCGTGACGCGAGCAGGCGGTATAAAGGGGCACAAACCATGTTACACAAACCTAGCGTAGCCGCTAAACTACTCGAAAACAGGGATGTTTTTTTGCCGTGACGCGAGCAGGCGGTATAAAGGGGCACAAACCATGTTACACAAACCTAGCGTAGCCGCTAAACTACTCGAAAACAGGGATGTTTTTTTGCCGTGACGCGAGCAGGCGGTATAAAGGGGCACAAACCATGTTACACAAACCTAGCGTAGCCGCTAAACTACTTGAAAACAGGGATGTTTTTTTGCCGTGACGCGAGCAGGCGGTATAAAGGGGCACAAACCATGTTACACAAACCTAGCGTTAGGTTAGGATAGGTTAGGGACGCGAGCAGGCGGTATAAAGGGGCACAAACCATGTTACACAAACCTAGCGTAGCCGCTAAACTACTTGAAAACAGGGATGTTTTTTTGCCGTGACGCGAGCAGGCGGTATAAAGGGGCACAAACCATGTTACACAAACCTAGCGTTAGGTTAGGATAGGTTAGGGACGCGAGCAGGCGGTATAAAGGGGCACAAACCATGTTACACAAACCTAGCGTAGCCGCTAAACTACTTGAAAACAGGGATGTTTTTTTGCCGTGACGCGAGCAGGCGGTATAAAGGGGCACAAACCATGTTACACAAACCTAGCGTTAGGTTAGGTTAGGTTAGGGACGCGAGCAGGCGGTATAAAGGGGCACAAACCATGTTACACAAACCTAACGTTAGGTTAGGTTACGCATTTTTAAGACTACGAATTTTCATACTTTTGATTTAAGAATACGCCGTTGAGATAGTCGTAATTCATCAGGTTAATGTGTTAATACGACGGACGAAGAAGACTTGGTCGATTTATAAGGTATGTTTTTGAGAGCTGGTAACACTTCCGGCACATGTTTTTGTATATTTCTTGTTTTTCTATGATCTTTGTACTACATGTGTCAAAATACTTCCGAAATGATTATTTTCAAGTGTGTGTGTATAGAAAATTTTTAAGTCGTGTAATTAAGTTAATATTGCTTGCCGCGGCCTAATTCTTTCAGATTCGGATTCCCCAGCCCATAGTTAGTATAAAAATAACTAGTTTGATTTTCTAGGAATCAAAATGCTTCCAAAATGGCTATTTTCCTGTATGTGTATAAAATTTTTTAAAGTCGTTTAATTCAGTTAATATTGCTTGCCGCCGCCTAATTCTTTCAGATTCGGATTCCCCGACCCCAAATTAGTATAAAAATAACTAGTTTTATTTTTTAGGAATTTTACCCAAACACCGAATTTATTCCCATATTTCAATGCGTTTATTTCGGCAGGTACATTTTTAGATAATTTGGAAGCCAAAATGTTTGACAGAATTAAATCAAGTTGGAAAAATAATCCGATTAGAAAACTGTATACTTACAAATATTTTAGATTTGAGTGAGTTTGACTAAGTACATACTGACACGCCTAATAAGAATATTTTATAAAATAAAACATTTTGATTCACTTTAGTTACTATAAAACAAATATTTGCATTCGGACGTCGAAAAACACTGCATTTAAAATTTCGGTAAATATCGGTTCGGACTGGCCACGCTTATTACGAATAATTTTTAGAAAAAAACTTTAGATTCACCTTAATTACTATAAAAGGAAACTTTTTGGCTTTGGAGCCGCGGAAAATAATACATTTAAATTTTCAATTGCATAAAACCAAAATTCACTTCGCGAACCGACACAGCGAAAATCCGCGGCCGTACCTATCACTGTTATGTTGGTATCCTTGATAAATTAACCAGAGCTAAAACGACTGTAGCCGACTTCATGGGATAAGGCGCGTAATTATGAAATTTGTCTAGCGGGCTTGTTTGTGTAACATGGTTTGTGATACAAAAGAAAATGCCCCTTTATAACGCCTACTCGCGTCAACGCAAGAAAAACATCCCAGTTTTCAAGTAGTTTAGCGGCTACGCTAGGTTTGTGTAACATGGTTTGTGATTCTGGCGTACAATCTCACAAGACGAAAGCTAATATTAATTTTACGTAATCGAAATTAATTTAGAATGAAATATTTTCCACTTCCCCCAATGTAAATAGTTGCCTTTTAATGTAATTAAGGTGAATCAAAAGGTTTTTAAAAAAAAGTGCATATTAACCGTTGCCAGCGATCTCCAAAAATTACCAAAAATTTTTCAATGTAAAAAAAACTTGCCTAAAGGCCTTTATTCATTTAATATTCTAAATTTCGTAATAACAAATATATACGAATAGAGGTTTGTTAACATAATAATTCTGCTGTGTTTTCATATTTTCGCGGTATTTCATGTAGGTATCCCACGAAGTCGGCTACAGTCGTATTAGCTCTTGTTAATTTATCAAGGATACCAACATAACAGTGACAGGAACGGCCGCGGATTTTCGCTGTGTCGGTTCGCGAAGTGAATTTTGGTTTTATGCAATTGAAAATTAAAATGCATTATTTTCCGCCGCCCCAAAGCCAAAAAGTTTCCTTTTATAGTAATTAAGGCGAATCTAAAGTTTTTTTCTAAAAATTATTCGTAATAAGCGTGGCCAGTCCGAAGCGATAATTACCAAAATTTCAATTACGTACAATGAAAATTTTATT